>CM071845.1:55798728-60598728 GCA_036507285.1 Trichosanthes cucumerina
CCATTTATGCCACGCGGTGGCATGGCCGAGGGGACATGGCATGCGCATGTGTGGCAACCGAGCAACCGGCGGTGGGAGGAGACGCGAGGAGCTTGGAACGGACGGCGGGGCCCCGCGCGACACTCGAAAAAATGAAAAGCAACGAGCATAAGCGCTTGCGCGAGGGCGCTGCAAGTTGTAAATAAAGAAATAAAAAGTGCAAGTTAAAATTACAAACGAAAAATAGGAATAAAAAGGGGTGCAACACGAGGACTTCCTGGCGGTCACCCAACTTAGTACTACTCGCCCAAGCACGCTTAATCATGAGTTCGATGGGATCCGGCATTAGTGCCGGTATGATCGCACCCGACATGGAATGCACACAAATTCCATTTATGCCACGCGGGTGGCATGGCCGAGGGGACATGGCATGCGCATGTGTGGCAACCGAGCAACCGGCGGGTGGGAGGAGACGCGAGGAGCTTGGAACGGACGGCGGGGGCCCGCGCGACACTCTGAAAATGAAAAGCAACGAGCATAAGCGCTTGCGAGGGCGCTGCAAGTTGTAAATAAAGAAATAAAAAGTGCAAGTTAAAATTACAAACGAAAAATAGGAATAAAAAGGGGTGCAACACGAGGACTTCCCAAGTGGTCACCCAACTTAGTACTACTCGCCAAGCACGCTTAATCATGAGTTCGATGGGATCCGCATTAGTGCCGGTATGATCGCACCCGACATGGAATGCACACAATTCCATTTATGCCACGCGGTGGCATGGCCGAGGGGACATGGCATGCGCATGTGTGGCAACCGAGCAACCTGGCGGGTGGGGAGGAGACGCGAGGAGCTTGGAACGGACGGCGGGCCGCGCGACACTCTGAAAAAATGAAAAGCAACGAGCATAAGCGCTTGCGCGAGGGCGGCTGCAAGTTGTAAATAAAGAAATAAAAAGTGCAAGTTAAAATTACAAACGAAAAATAGGAATAAAAAGGGGTGCAACACGAGGACTTCCCAAGTGGTCACCCAACTTAGTACTACTCGCCAAGCACGCTTAATCATGAGTTCGATGGGATCCGCATTAGTGCCGGTATGATCGCACCCGACATGGAATGCACACAATTCCATTTATGCCACGCGGGTGGCATGGCCGAGGGGGACATGGCATGCGGACAGGTGGCAACTGAGCAACCGGCGGGTGGGAGGAGACGCGAGGAGCTTGAACGGACGGCGGCCCGCGCGCGACACTCTGAAAATGAAAAGCAACGAGCATAAGCGCTTGCATGGCGAGGGCGGCTGCAAGTTGTAAATAAAGAAATAAAAAGTGCAAGTTAAAATTACAAACGAAAAATAGGAATAAAAAGGGGCAACACGAGGACTTCCTGTGGTCACCCAACTTAGTACTACTCGCCAAGCACGCTTAATCATGAGTTCGATGGGATCCGGCATTAGTGCCGGTATGATCGCACCCGACATGGAATGCACACAATTCCATTTATGCCACGCGGGTGGCATGGCCGAGGGGGACATGGCATGCGCATGTGTGGCAACCGAGCAACCGGGGGTGGGAGGAGACGCGAGGAGCTTGGAACGGACGGCGGGGCCCGCGCGACACTCTGAAAATGAAAAGCAACGAGCATAAGCGCTGCATAGAGGGCGGCAAGTTGTAAATAAAGAAATAAAAAGTGCAAGTTAAAATTACAAACGAAAAATAGGAATAAAAAGGGGTGCAACACGAGGACTTCCTGCAAGTGGTCACCCAACTTAGTACTACTCGCCAAGCACGCTTTAATCATGAGTTCGATGGGATCCGCATTATTAGTCGGTATGATCGCACCCGACATGGAATGCACACAATTCCATTTATGCCACGCGGGTGGCATGGCCGAGGGGACATGGCATGCGCATGTGTGGCAACCGAGCAACCGGCGGTGGGAGGAGACGCGAGGAGCTTGGAACGGACGGCGGGGCCGCGCGCGACACTCTGAAAATGAAAAGCAACGAGCATAAGCGCTTGCATGAGGCGCGTTGCAAAGTTGTAAATAAAGAAATAAAAAAAAGTGCAAGTTAAAATTACAAACGAAAAATAGGAATAAAAAGGGGTGCAACACGAGGACTTCCCAAGTGGTCACCCAACTTAGTACTACTCCCGCCCAAGCACGCTTAATCATGAGTTCGATGGGATCCGCATTAGTGCTGGTATGATCGCACCCGACATGGAATGCACACAAATTCCATTTATGCCACGCGGGGTGGCATGGCCGAGGGGACATGGCATGCGCATGTGTGGCAACCGAGCAACCGGGCGGTGGGAGGAGACGCGCGAGGAGCTTGAACGGACGGCGGGCCCGCGCGACACTCCTGAAATGAAAAGCAACGAGCATAAGCGCTTGCATGGAGGCGCTTGCAAGTTGTAAATAAAGAAATAAAAAGTGCAAGTTAAAATTACAAACGGTAAAATAGGAATAAAAAGGGGTGCAACACGAGGACTTCCTGCTGGGTCACCCAACTTAGTACTACTCGCCAAGCACGCTTAATCATGAGTTCGATGGGGGATCCGCATTAGTGTCGGTATGATCGCACCTTGACATGGAATGCACACAATCCCATTTATGCCACGCGGGTGGCATGGCCGAGGGGACATGGCATGCGCATGTGTGGCAACCGAGCAACCGGGCGGTGGGAGGAGACGCGAGGAGCTTGAACGGACGGCGGGGCCGCGCGACACTCGAAAATGAAAAGCAACGAGCATAAGCGCTTGGCAAGGCGAGGGCGCAAGTTGTAAATAAAGAAATAAAAAGTGCAAGTTAAAATTACAAACGAAAAATAGGAATAAAAAGGGGTGCAACACGAGGACTTCCCAAGTGGTCACCCAACTTAGTACTACTCGCCAAGCACGCTTAATCATGAGTTCGATGGGATCCGCATTAGTGTCGGTATGATCGCACCCGACATGGAATGCACACAATTCCATTTATGCCACGCGGGTGGCATGGCCGAGGGGGACATGGCATGCGCATGTGTGGCAACCGAGCAACCGGCGGTGGGAGGAGACGCGAGGAGCTTGGAACGGACGGCGGGGCCGCGCGACACTGAAAAATGAAAAGCAACGAGCATAAGCGCTTGCGCGGCGGGGCGGCTGCAAGTTGTAAATAAAGAAATAAAAAGTGCAAGTTAAAATTACAAACGAAAAATAGGAATAAAAAGGGGTGCAACACGAGGACTTCCTGCGTGGTCACCCAACTTAGTACTACTCGCCAAGCACGCTTTAATCATGAGTTCGATGGGATCCGGCATTAGTGCCGGTATGATCGCACCCGACATGGAATGCACACACAATTCCATTTATGCCACGCGGTGGCATGGCCGAGGGGGACATGGCATGCGCATGTGTGGCAACCGAGCAACCGGGCGGGTGGGAGGAGACGCGAGGAGCTTGGACGGACGGACGGCCCGCGCGCGACACTCTGAAAATGAAAAGCAACGAGCATAAGCGCTTGCGCGAGCGCGAGGGCGGTTGTAAGTTGTAAATAAAGAAATAAAAAGTGCAAGTTAAAATTACAAACGAAAAATAGGAATAAAAAGGGGTGCAACACGAGGACTTCCTGCAAGTGGTCACCCAACTTAGTACTACTCTCGCCAAGCACGCTTAATCATGAGAGTTCGATGGGATCCGCATTAGTGCCGGTATGATCGCACCCGACATGGAATGCACACAAATTCCCATTTATGCCACGCGGGTGGCATGGCCGAGGGGACATGGCATGCGCATGTGTGGCAACCGAGCAACCGGGCGGTGGGAGGAGACGCGAGGAGCTTGGAACGGACGGCGGCGGCCCGCGCGACACTCTGAAAAAAATGAAAAGCAACGAGCATAAGCGCTTGCAGGCGAGGGCGGCTGCAAGTTGTAAATAAAGAAATAAAAAGTGCAAGTTAAAATTACAAACGGTAAATAGGAATAAAAAGGGGTGCAACACGAGGACTTCCTGCTGGTCACCCAACTTAGTACTACTCGCCCAAGCACGCTTAATCATGAGTTCGATGGGATCCGCATTATTAGTGCCGGTATGATCGCACCCGACATGGAATGCACACAATTCCATTTATGCCACGCGGGTGGCATGGCCGAGGGGACATGGCATGCGCATGTGGCAACCGAGCAACCGGGCGGGTGGGAGGAGACGCGAGGAGCTTGGAACGGACGGCGGGGCCCGCGCGACACTGAAAAATGAAAAGCAACGAGCATAAGCGCTTGCAGGAGGGCGCTGCAAAGTTGTAAATAAAGAAATAAAAAGTGTGCAAGTTAAAATTACAAACGAAAAATAGGAATAAAAAGGGGTGCAACACGAGGACTTCCCAAGTGGTCACCCAACTTAGTACTACTCGCCAAGCACGCTTAATCATGAGTTCGATGGGATCCGCATTAGTGCGGTATGATCGCACCGGCATGGAATGCACACAATTCCATTTATGCCACGCGGGTGGCATGGCCGAGGGGACATGGCATGCGCATGTGTGGCAACCGAGCAACCGGGCGGTGGGAGGAGACGCGAGGAGCTTGGAACGGACGATGGGGCCCGCGCGACACTCTGAAAATGAAAAGCAACGAGCATAAGCGCTTGCGGCGAGGCGGGCTGCAAGTTGTAAATAAAGAAATAAAAAAAAGTGCAAGTTAAAATTACAAACGGTAAAAATAGGAATAAAAAGGGGTGCAACACGAGGACTTCCTGCGGGTCACCCAACTTAGTACTACTCGCGCCAAGCACGCTTTAATCATGAGTTCGATGGGATCCGGCATTAGTGCCGGTATGATCGCACCCGACCGACATGGAATGCACACAATTCCATTTATGCCACGCGGGGGGCATGGCCGAGGGGACATGGCATGCGCATGTGTGGCAACCGAGCAACCGGGCGGTGGGAGGAGACGCGAGGAGCTTGGAACGGACGGCGGGGCCGCGCGCGACACTCGAAAAATGAAAAGCAACGAGCATAAGCGTCGGTGCGAGGGCGGTTGCAAAGTTGTAAATAAAGAAATAAAAAAGTGCAAGTTAAAATTACAAACGAAAAATAGGAATAAAAAGGGGTGCAACACGAGGACTTCCCAAGTGGTCACCCAACTTAGTACTACTCGCGCCCAAGCACGCTTAATCATGAGTTCGATGGGATCCGCGCATTAGTGCTGGTATGATCGCACCCGACATGGAATGCACACAAATTCCATTTATGCCACGCGGGGTGGCATGGCCGAGGGGGACATGGCATGCAGACAGGTGGCAACTGAGCAACCGGCGGGTGGGAGGAGACGCGAGGAGCTTGGAACGGACGGCGGCCCGCGACGACACTGAAAATGAAAAGCAACGAGCATAAGCGCTTGCAAGAGGGCGCTGCAAGTTGTAAATAAAGAAATAAAAAGTGCAAGTTAAAATTACAAACGAAAAATAGGAATAAAAAGGGGTGCAACACGAGGACTTCCCAAGTGGTCACCCAACTTAGTACTACTCGCCAAGCACGCTTAATCATGAGTTCGATGGGATCCGCATTAGTGCCGGTATGATCGCACCCGACATGGAATGCACACAATTTCCATTTATGCCACGCGGGTGGCATGGCCGAGGGGACATGGCATGCGCATGTGTGGCAACCGAGCAACCGGCGGGGGGGGAGACGCGAGGAGCTTGGAACGGACGGCGGGGCGCGCGCGACACACTCGAAAAAATGAAAAGCAACGAGCATAAGCGCTTGCGGCGGGGCTGCAAAGTTGTAAATAAAGAAATAAAAAGTGCAAGTTAAAATTACAAACGAAAAATAGGAATAAAAAAAAGGGGCAACAACACGAGGACTTCCTGTGGTCACCCAACTTAGTACTACTCGCCAAGCACGCTTAATCATGAGTTCGATGGGATCCGCATTATTAGTGTCGGTATGATCGCACCCGACATGGAATGCACACAATTTCCATTTATGCCACGCGGGTGGCATGGCCGAGGGGACATGGCATGCGCATGTGTGGCAACCGAGCAAACCGGCGGTGGGGGAGACGCGAGGAGCTTGGAACGACGGCGGGCCCGCGCGACACTCGAAAAAATGAAAAGCAACGAGCATAAGCGCTTGGCGGCGAGGGCGCTGCAAGTTGTAAATAAAGAAATAAAAAGTGCAAGTTAAAATTACAAACGGTAAATAGGATAAAAAAAGGGGTGCAACACGAGGACTTCCTGTGGTCACCCAACTTAGTACTACTCTCGCCAAAGCACGCTTAATCATGAGTTCGATGGGATCCGCATTATTAGTGCCGTATGATCGCACCCGGACATGGAATGCACACAATTCCATTTATGCCACGCGGGGGCATGGCCGAGGGGGACATGGCATGCGCATGTGTGGCAACCGAGCAACCGGGCGGTGGGAGGAGACGCGAGGAGCTTGGAACGGACGGCGGGCCCGCGCGACACTCTCTGAAAATGAAAAGCAACGAGCATAAGCGCTTGCGGCGGCGAGGGCGCTGCAAGTTGTAAATAAAGAAATAAAAAGTGCAAGTTAAAATTACAAACGAAAAATAGGAATAAAAAGGGGGTGCAACACGAGGACTTCCTGCGTGGTCACCCAACTTAGTACTACTCTCCCAAGCACGCTTAATCATGAGTTCGATGGGATCCGCATTAGTGCCGGTATGATCGCACCCGACATGGAATGCACACAATTTCCATTTATGCCACGCGGTGGTGGCATGGCCGAGGGGGACATGGCATGCGCATGTGTGGCAACCGAGCAACCGGGCGGGTGGGAGGAGACGCGAGGAGCTTGGAACGGACGGCGGGGCCCGCGCGACACTCTGAAAAATGAAAAGCAACGAGCATAAGCGCTTGCAAGCGGGCGGGCTGCAAGTTGTAAATAAAGAAATAAAAAGTGCAAGTTAAAATTACAAACGGTAAAAAGGAATAAAAAGGGGTGCAACACGAGGACTTCCCAAGTGGTCACCCAACTTAGTACTACTCGCCAAGCACGCTTAATCATGAGTTCGATGGGATCCGGCATTAGTGCCGGTATGATCGCACCCGACATGGAATGCACACAATTCCCATTTATGCCACGCGGGGTGGCATGGCCGAGGGGACATGGCATGCGCATGTGTGTGGCAACCGAGCAACCGGCGGTGGGGGAGGACGCGAGGAGCTTGGAACGGACGGCGGGGCCCGCGCGACACTCTGAAAATGAAAAGCAACGAGCATAAGCGCTTGCAAAGCGAGGCGCGCTGCAAGTTGTAAATAAAGAAATAAAAAGTGCAAGTTAAAATTACAAACGAAAAATAGGAATAAAAAGGGGTGCAACACGAGGACTTCCCAAGTGGTCACCCAACTTAGTACTACTCGCCAAGCACGCTTAATCATGAGTTCGATGGGATCCGCATTAGTGTCGGTATGATCGCACCCGACATGGAATGCACACAATTCCATTTATGCCACGCGGGTGGCATGGCCGAGGGGGACATGGCATGCGCATGTGTGGCAACCGAGCAAACCGGCGGTGGGAGGAGACGCGAGGAGCTTGGAACGGACGGCGGGGCCCGCGCGACACTCGAAAATGAAAAGCAACGAGCATAAGCGCTTGCGCGCGGGCGGCGCAAAGTTGTAAATAAAGAAATAAAAAATGCAAGTTAAAATTACAAACGAAAAATAGGAATAAAAAGGGGTGCAACACGAGGACTTCCTGTTGGTCACCCAACTTAGTACTACTCTCGCCAAGCACGCTTAATCATGAGTTCGATGGGATCCGCATTATTAGTGGTATGATCGCACCCGACATGGAATGCACACAATTCCATTTATGCCACGCGGGTGGCATGGCCGAGGGGGGGACATGGCATGCGCATGTGTGGCAACCGAGCAACCGGGCGGTGGGAGGAGACGCGAGGAGCTTGAACGGACGGCGGGGGCCCGCGCGACACTCTGAAAATGAAAAGCAACGAGCATAAGCGCTTGCATAGAGGCGCGTTGCAAGTTGTAAATAAAGAAATAAAAAGTGCAAGTTAAAATTACAAACGAAAAATAGGAATAAAAAGGGGTGCAACACGAGGACTTCCTGCTGGTCACCCAACTTAGTACTACTCGCCGCCAAGCACGCTTAATCATGAGTTCGATGGGATCCGCATTAGTGCCGGTATGATCGCACCCGACATGGAATGCACACAAATTCCATTTATGCCACGCGGGTGGCATGGCCGAGGGGGACATGGCATGCGCATGTGTGGCAACCGAGCAACCGGCGGTGGGGAGGAGACGCGAGGAGCTTGGAACGGACGGCGGGGGCCCGCGCGCGACACTCTGAAAATGAAAAGCAACGAGCATAAGCGCTGCGGCGCGAGGGCGGCTGCAAGTTGTAAATAAAGAAATAAAAAAAAAGTGCAAGTTAAAATTACAAACGAAAAATAGGAATAAAAAGGGGTGCAACACGAGGACTTCCCAAGTGGTCACCCAACTTAGTACTACTCGCCAAGCACGCTTAATCATGAGAGTTCGATGGGATCCGCATTAGTGCCGGTATGATCGCACCCGACATGGAATGCACACAATTTCATTTATGCCACGCGGGTGGCATGGCCGAGGGGACATGGCATGCGCATGTGTGGCAACCGAGCAACCGGCGGGTGGGAGGAGACGCGAGGAGCTTGGAACGGACGGCGGGGGCCCGCGCGACACTCCTGAAAATGAAAAGCAACGAGCATAAGCGCTTGCGCGAGGGCGGCTGCAAGTTGTAAATAAAGAAATAAAAAGTGCAAGTTAAAATTACAAACGAAAAATAGGAATAAAAAGGGGTGCAACACGAGGACTTCCTGCTGGTCACCCAACTTAGTACTACTCGCCCAAGCACGCTTTAATCATGAGTTCGATGGGATCCGCATTAGTGCCGGTATGATCGCACCCGACATGGAATGCACACAAAATTCCATTTATGCCACGCGGGTGGCATGGCCGGCCGGGGGACATGGCATGCGCATGTGTGGCAACCGAGCAACCGGGCGGGTGGGAGGAGACGCGAGGAGCTTGGAACGGACGGCGGGCCCGCGCGCGACACTCGAAAATGAAAAGCAACGAGCATAAGCGCTTGCAGGCGAGGGCGCTGCAAGTTGTAAATAAAGAAATAAAAAGTGCAAGTTAAAATTACAAACGAAAAATAGGAATAAAAAGGGGTGCAACACGAGGACTTCCTGGCGGTCACCCAACTTAGTACTACTCGCCAAGCACGCTTAATCATGAGTTCGATGGGATCCGGCATTAGTGCCGGTATGATCGCACCCGACATGGAATGCACACAATTCCATTTATGCCACGCGGGTGGCATGGCCGAGGGGACATGGCGCATGCAGTGTGGCAACCGAGCAACCGGCGGTGGGAGGAGACGCGAGGAGCTTGGAACGGACGGCGGGGGGCCCGCGCGACACTCTGAAAATGAAAAGCAACGAGCATAAGCGCTTGCGAGGGCGGCGCAAAGTTGTAAATAAAGAAATAAAAAGTGCAAGTTAAAATTACAAACGGTAAAATAGGAATAAAAAGGGTGCAACACGAGGACTTCCCAAGTGGTCACCCAACTTAGTACTACTCGCCAAGCACGCTTTAATCATGAGTTCGATGGGATCCATTATTAGTGCCGTATGATCGCACCCGACATGGAATGCACACAAATCCCATTTATGCCACGCGGGGTGGCATGGCCGAGGGGACATGGCATGCGCATGTGTGGCAACCGAGCAAACCGGCGGGTGGGAGGAGACGCGAGGAGCTTGGAACGGACGGCGGGGGCCCGCGACACTCTGAAAATGAAAAGCAACGAGCATAAGCGCTTGCGCGAGGGGGCGCTGCAAGTTGTAAATAAAGAAATAAAAAGTGCAAGTTAAAATTACAAACGAAAAATAGGAATAAAAAGGGGTGCAACACGAGGACTTCCTGCTGGTCACCCAACTTAGTACTACTCTCGCCAAGCACGCTTAATCATGAGTTCGATGGGATCCGGCATTAGTGCCGGTATGATCGCACCCGACATGGAATGCACACAATTCCATTTATGCCACGCGGGTGGCATGGCCGAGGGGGACATGGCATGCGCATGTGGCAACCGAGCAACCGGCGGTGGGGAGACGCGAGGAGCTTGAACGGACGGCGGGGCCCGCGCGCGACACTCGAAAAATGAAAAGCAACGAGCATAAGCGCTTGCGCGCGCGGGGCGGCTGCAAGTTGTAAATAAAGAAATAAAAAGTGCAAGTTAAAATTACAAACGAAAAATAGGAATAAAAAGGGGGTGCAACACGAGGACTTCCTGTGGTCACCCAACTTAGTACTACTCTCCCAAGCACGCTTAATCATGAGTTCGATGGGATCCGCATTATTAGTGTCGGTATGATCGCACCCGACATGGAATGCACACAATTCCCATTTATGCCACGCGGGTGGCATGGCCGAGGGGACATGGCATGCGCATGTGTGGCAACCGAGCAACCGGGGGGGGGAGGAGACGCGAGGAGCTTGGAACGGACGGCGGGCCCGCGCGACACTCTGAAAATGAAAAGCAACGAGCATAAGCGCTTGCGCGCGCGCGCGCTGCAAGTTGTAAATAAAGAAATAAAAAAGTGCAAGTTAAAATTACAAACGAAAAATAGGAATAAAAAGGGGTGCAACACGAGGACTTCCCAAGTGGTCACCCAACTTAGTACTACTCTCGCCCAAGCACGCTTAATCATGAGTTCGATGGGATCCGCATTAGTGCCGGTATGATCGCACCCGACATGGAATGCACACAATTCCATTTATGCCACGCGGGTGGCATGGCCGAGGGGGACATGGCATGCGCATGTGTGGCAACCGAGCAACCGCGGGGGAGGAGGAGACGCGAGGAGCTTGGAACGGACGGCGGGCCCGCGCGACACTCGAAAATGAAAAGCAACGAGCATAAGCGCTTGGCGCGGGGCGCTGCAAAGTTGTAAATAAAGAAATAAAAAGTGCAAGTTAAAATTACAAACGAAAAATAGGAATAAAAAGGGGTGCAACACGAGGACTTCCTGCGGGTCACCCAACTTAGTACTACTCTCGCCAAGCACGCTTAATCATGAGTTCGATGGGATCCGCATTAGTGCCGGTATGATCGCACCCGACATGGAATGCACACAATTCCATTTATGCCACGCGGGGTGGCATGGCCGAGGGGACATGGCATGCGCATGTGTGGCAACCGAGCAACCGGGCGGTGGGAGGAGACGCGAGGAGCTTGAACGGACGGCGGGCCCGCGCGACACTCGAAAATGAAAAGCAACGAGCATAAGCGCTTGCCGCGCGCGAGGCGGGGCAAGTTGTAAATAAAGAAATAAAAAGTGCAAGTTAAAATTACAAACGAAAAATAGGAATAAAAAGGGGTGCAACACGAGGACTTCCTGTGGTCACCCAACTTAGTACTACTCGCCCAAGCACGCTTAATCATGAGTTCGATGGGATCCGCATTAGTGTGTCGGTATGATCGCACCCGGCATGGAATGCACACAATTCCATTTATGCCACGCGGTGGCATGGCCGAGGGGACATGGCATGCGCATGTGGCAAACGAGCAACCCGCGGGGGGGGGAGACGCGAGGAGCTTGGAACGGACGGCGGGGCCGCGCGACACTCTGAAAATGAAAAGCAACGAGCATAAGCGCTTGCGGCGGCGGCGCAAGTTGTAAATAAAGAAGAAATAAAAAGTGCAAGTTAAAATTACAAACGAAAAATAGGAATAAAAAGGGGGTGCAACACGAGGACTTCCCAAGTGGTCACCCAACTTAGTACTACTCTCGCCAAGCACGCTTAATCATGAGTTCGGGGATCCGCAGCATTGTGTGCCGGTATGATCGCACCCGACATGGAATGCACACAATTCCATTTATGCCACGCGGGTGGCATGGCCGAGGGGACATGGCATGCGCATGTGTGGCAACCGAGCAACCGGGCGGTGGGAGGAGACGCGAGGAGCTTGGAACGGACGGCGGGGCCCGCGCGACACTCGAAAAAATGAAAAGCAACGAGCATAAGCGCTTGCGCGCGAGGGCGCGCAAGTTGTAAATAAAGAAATAAAAAGTGCAAGTTAAAATTACAAACGGTAAAAATAGGAATAAAAAGGGGTGCAACACGAGGACTTCCCAAGTGGTCACCCAACTTAGTACTACTCGCCAAGCACGCTTAATCATGAGTTCGATGGGATCCGGCATTAGTGCCGGTATGATCGCACCCGACATGGAATGCACACAAATTCCATTTATGCCACGCGGTGGCATGGCCGAGGGGACATGGCATGCGCATGTGTGGCAACCGAGCAACCGGGCGGGGGAGGAGACGCGAGGAGCTTGGAACGGACGGCGGGCCCGCGCGACACTCGAAATGAAAAGCAACGAGCATAAGCGCTTGCGGCGAGGGCGGCTGCAAGTTGTAAATAAAGAAATAAAAAGTGCAAGTTAAAATTACAAACGAAAAATAGGAATAAAAAGGGGTGCAACACGAGGACTTCCTGCGGTCACCCAACTTAGTACTACTCGCCCAAGCACGCTTAATCATGAGTTCGATGGGATCCGCATTATTAGTGCCGGTATGATCGCACCCGACATGGAATGCACACAATTCCATTTATGCCACGCGGGTGGCATGGCCGAGGGGACATGGCATGCGCATGTGTGGCAACCGAGCAACCGGCGGGTGGGAGGAGACGCGAGGAGCTTGGAACGGACGGCGGGGGCCCGCGCGACACTCTCTGAAAATGAAAAGCAACGAGCATAAGCGCTGCATGAGGCGCTGGCGTGTTGTAAATAAAGAAATAAAAAGTGCAAGTTAAAATTACAAACTAAAAATAGGAATAAAAAGGGGTGCAACACGAGGACTTCCTGGCAAGTGGTCACCCAACTTAGTACTACTCGCCAAGCACGCTTAATCATGAGTTCGATGGGATCCGCAGCATTAGTGCCGGTATGATCGCACCCGGCTATGGAATGCACACAATTCCATTTATGCCACGCGGTGGCATGGCCGAGGGGGACATGGCATGCGCATGTGTGGCAACCGAGCAACCGGGCGGGTGGGAGGAGACGCGAGGAGCTTGGAACGGACGGCGGGGCCCCGCGCGACACTCGAAAATGAAAAGCAACGAGCATAAGCGCTTGCGCGAGGGCGAGGGCGCAAGTTGTAAATAAAGAAATAAAAAGTGCAAGTTAAAATTACAAACGGTAAATAGGAATAAAAAAAGGGTGCAACACGAGGACTTCCTGGTGGTCACCCAACTTAGTACTACTCTCGCCAAGCACGCTTAATCATGAGTTCGATGGGATCCGCATTTAGTGCCGGTATGATCGCACCCGACATGGAATGCACACAATTCCATTTATGCCACGCGGGGTGGCATGGCCGAGGGGGACATGGCATGCGCATGTGTGGCAACCGAGCAACCGGGCGGGTGGGAGGAGACGCGAGGAGCTTGGAACGGACGGCGGGCCCCGCGCGACACTCTGAAAATGAAAAGCAACGAGCATAAGCGCTTGCAGCGAGGCGCTGCAAGTTGTAAATAAAGAAATAAAAAGTGCAAGTTAAAATTACAAACGAAAAATAGGAATAAAAAGGGTGCAACACGAGGACTTCCTGCTGGTCACCCAACTTAGTACTACTCTCCAAGCACGCTTAATCATGAGTTCGATGGGATCCGCATTATTAGTGTCGGTATGATCGCACCCGACATGGAATGCACACAATTCCATTTATGCCACGCGGGTGGCATGGCCGAGGGGACATGGCATGCGCATGTGTGGCAACCGAGCAACCGGGCGGTGGGAGGAGACGCGCGAGGAGCTTGAACGGACGGCGGGCCCGCGCGCGACACTCTGAAAAAATGAAAAGCAACGAGCATAAGCGCTTGCGGCGAGGCGGCTGCAAGTTGTAAATAAAGAAATAAAAAGTGCAAGTTAAAATTACAAACGAAAAATAGGAATAAAAAGGGGTGCAACACGAGGACTTCCCAAGTGGTCACCCAACTTAGTACTACTCTCGCCAAGCACGCTTAATCATGAGTTCGATGGGATCCGCATTAGTGCCGTGTATGATCGCACCCGACATGGAATGCACACAATTCCATTTATGCCACGCGGGTGGCATGGCCGAGGGGACATGGCATGCGCATGTGTGGCAACCGAGCAACCGGGGTGGGAGGAGACGCGAGGAGCTTGGAACGGACGGCGGGCCCGCGCGACACTCGAAAAATGAAAAGCAACGAGCATAAGCGCTTGCAAGCGAGGGCGGCTGCAAGTTGTAAATAAAGAAATAAAAAAAAGCAAGTTAAAATTACAAACGGTAAAAATAGGAATAAAAAGGGGTGCAACACGAGGACTTCCTGTGGTCACCCAACTTAGTACTACTCGCCAAGCACGCTTAATCATGGAGTTCGATGGGATCCGCATTAGTGTCGGTATGATCGCACCCGACATGGAATGCACACAATTCCATTTATGCCACGCGGGTGGCATGGCCGAGGGGACATGGCATGCGCATGTGTGGCAACCGAGCAACCTGGCGGTGGGAGGAGACGCGAGGAGCTTGGAACGGACGGCGGGCCCGCGCGACACTCGAAATGAAAAGCAACGAGCATAAGCGCTTGCATGAGGGCGCTGCAAGTTGTAAATAAAGAAATAAAAAGTGCAAGTTAAAATTACAAACGAAAAAATAGGAATAAAAAGGGGTGCAACACGAGGACTTCCCAAGTGGTCACCCAACTTAGTACTACTCTCGCCAAGCACGCTTAATCATGAGTTCGATGGGATCCGCATTAGTGTCGGTATGATCGCACCCGACATGGAATGCACACAATTCCATTTATGCCACGCGGTGGCATGGCCGAGGGGGACATGGCATGCGCATGTGTGTGGCAACCGAGCAACCGGCGGTGGGAGGAGACGCGAGGAGCTTGAACGGACGGCGGGCCCGCGCGCGACACTCTGAAAATGAAAAGCAACGAGCATAAGCGCTTGCGGCGCGGGCGGCAAGTTGTAAATAAAGAAATAAAAAGTGCAAGTTAAAATTACAAACGAAAAATAGGAATAAAAAGGGGTGCAACACGAGGACTTCCCAAGTGGTCACCCAACTTAGTACTACTCTCGCCAAGCACGCTTAATCATGAGTTCGATGGGATCCGCATTATTAGTGTCGGTATGATCGCACCCGACATGGAATGCACACAAATTCCATTTATGCCACGCGGTGGCATGGCCGAGGGGGACATGGCATGCGCATGTGTGGCAACCGAGCAACCGCGCGGTGGGAGGAGACGCGAGGAGCTTGGAACGGACGGCGGGGGCCCGCGCGACACTCGAAAAAATGAAAAGCAACGAGCATAAGCGCTTGCGCGCGAGGGCGGCTTGCAAGTTGTAAATAAAGAAATAAAAAGTGCAAGTTAAAATTACAAACGGTAAATAGGAATAAAAAGGGGTGCAACACGAGGACTTCCTGGCGGGTCACCCAACTTAGTACTACTCTCGCCAAGCACGCTTAATCATGAGTTCGATGGGATCCGCATTTAGTGCCGGTATGATCGCACCCGACATGGAATGCACACAATAATTCCATTTATGCCACGCGGGTGGCATGGCCGAGGGGACATGGCATGCGCATGTGTGGCAACCGAGCAACCGGCGGTGGGAGGAGACGCGAGGAGCTTGGAACGGACGGCGGGCCCGCGCGACACACTCGAAAAATGAAAAGCAACGAGCATAAGCGCTTGCATGAGGGAGGGCGCTGCAAAGTTGTAAATAAAGAAATAAAAAGTGCAAGTTAAAATTACAAACGAAAATAGGAATAAAAAGGGGTGCAACACGAGGACTTCCCAAGTGGTCACCCAACTTAGTACTACTCGCCAAGCACGCTTAATCATGAGTTCGATGGGATCCGCATTAGTGCCGGTATGATCGCATCTTACATGGAATGCACACAATTCCATTTATGCCACGCGGGGTGGCATGGCCGAGGGGACATGGCATGCGCATGTGTGGCAACCGAGCAACCGGCGGGGGGGGAGACGCGAGGAGCTTGGAACGGACGGCGGGCCCCGCGCGACACTCGAAAATGAAAAGCAACGAGCATAAGCGCTTGCAAGAGGGCGCTGTAAGTTGTAAATAAAGAAATAAAAAGTGCAAGTTAAAATTACAAACGAAAAATAGGAATAAAAAGGGGTGCAACACGAGGACTTCCTGGCGGTCACCCAACTTAGTACTACTCTCGCCAAGCACGCTTTAATCATGAGTTCGATGGGATCCGGCATTATTAGTGGTATGATCGCCTCCCGACATGGAATGCACACAATTCCATTTATGCCACGCGGGTGGCATGGCCGAGGGGGACATGGCATGCGCATGTGTGGCAACCGAGCAACCGGGGGTGGGAGGAGACGCGAGGAGCTTGGAACGGACGGCGGGGCCCGCGCGACACTCTGAAAATGAAAAGCAACGAGCATAAGCGCTTGCTTGCGCGAGGCGGCTGCAAGTTGTAAATAAAGAAATAAAAAGTGCAAGTTAAAATTACAAACGAAAAATAGGAATAAAAAGGGGGTGCAACACGAGGACTTCCCAAGTGGTCACCCAACTTAGTACTACTCGCCAAGCACGCTTAATCATGAGTTCGATGGGATCCGCATTAGTGCCGGTATGATCGCACCCGACATGGAATGCACACAATTCCATTTATGCCACGCGGGTGGCATGGCCGAGGGGACATGGCATGCGCATGTGGCAAACCGAGCAACCGGCGGGTGGGAGGAGACGCGAGGAGCTTGGAACGACGGCGGGGCCCGCGCGACACTCGAAAAATGAAAAGCAACGAGCATAAGCGCTTGCGCGCGGGCGCTGCTGTAAGTTGTAAATAAAGAAATAAAAAGTGCAAGTTAAAATTACAAACGAAAAATAGGAATAAAAAGGGGTGCAACACGAGGACTTCCTGTTGGTCACCCAACTTAGTACTACTCGCCAAGCACGCTTAATCATGAGTTCGATGGGATCCGGTGCATTAGTGCTGGTATGATCGCACCCGACATGGAATGCACACAATTCCATTTATGCCACGCGGGGTGGCATGGCCGAGGGGGACATGGCATGCAGACAGGTGGCAACTGAGCAACCGGCGGGTGGGAGGAGACGCGAGGAGCTTGGAACGGACGGCGGGGCCCGCGCGACACTCGGGAAAATGAAAAGCAACGAGCATAAGCGCTTGCAAGGCGGCGGGCGCTGCAAGTTGTAAATAAAGAAATAAAAAGTGCAAGTTAAAATTACAAACGAAAAATAGGAATAAAAAGGGGTGCAACACGAGGACTTCCTGCTGGTCACCCAACTTAGTACTACTCGCCCAAGCACGCTTAATCATGAGTTCTTCGATGGGATCCGCATTAGTGCCGGTATGATCGCACCCGACATGGAATGCACACAAATTCCATTTATGCCACGCGGGTGGCATGGCCGAGGGGACATGGCATGCGCATGTGTGGCAACTGAGCAACCGGCGGGTGGGAGGAGACGCGAGGAGCTTGGAACGGACGGCGGGGGCCGCGCGACACTCGAAAATGAAAAGCAACGAGCATAAGCGCTTGCAAGCGAGGGCGCTGGTAAGTTGTAAATAAAGAAATAAAAAGTGCAAGTTAAAATTACAAACGAAAAATAGGAATAAAAAGGGGTGCAACACGAGGACTTCCTGCTGGTCACCCAACTTAGTACTACTCGCGCCAAGCACGCTTTAATCATGAGTTCGATGGGATCCGGCATTAGTGCCGGTATGATCGCACCCGGCATGGAATGCACACAATTCCATTTATGCCACGCGGTGGCATGGCCGAGGGGGACATGGCATGCGCATGTGTGGCAAACCGAGCAACCGGGCGGTGGGAGGAGACGCGAGGAGCTTGGAACGGACGGCGGGCCCGCGCGACACTCTGAAAAATGAAAAGCAACGAGCATAAGCGCTGCGCGCGGGGCGCTGCAAGTTGTAAATAAAGAAATAAAAAGTGCAAGTTAAAATTACAAACGAAAAATAGGAATAAAAAGGGGTGCAACACGAGGACTTCCTGCTGGTCACCCAACTTAGTACTACTCGCCAAGCACGCTTAATCATGAGTTCGATGGGATCCGCATTATTAGTGCCGTATGATCGCACCCGACATGGAATGCACACAATTCCATTTATGCCACGCGGGTGGCATGGCCGAGGGGACATGGCATGCGCATGTGTGGCAACCGAGCAACCGGGCGGGTGGGAGGAGACGCGAGGAGCTTGGAACGGACGGCGGGGCCGCGCGACACACTCGAAAAATGAAAAGCAACGAGCATAAGCGCTTGCATGCGAGGGCGCTTGCAAGTTGTAAATAAAGAAATAAAAAGTGCAAGTTAAAATTACAAACGAAAAATAGGAATAAAAAGGGGTGCAACACGAGGACTTCCCAAGTGGTCACCCAACTTAGTACTACTCGCCAAGCACGCTTAATCATGAGTTCGATGGGATCCGCATTAGTGCGGTATGATCGCACCCGACATGGAATGCACACAATTTCCATTTATGCCACGCGGTGGCATGGCCGAGGGGACATGGCATGCGCATGTGTGGCAACCGAGCAACCGGCGGTGGGGGAGGAGACGCGAGGAGCTTGGAACGGACGGCGGGGCCCGCGCGACACTCTGAAAATGAAAAGCAACGAGCATAAGCGCTTGCGAGGGCGGCTGCAAGTTGTAAATAAAGAAATAAAAAGTGCAAGTTAAAATTACAAACGGTAAAATAGGAATAAAAAGGGGTGCAACACGAGGACTTCCCAAGTGGTCACCCAACTTAGTACTACTCGCCCAAGCACGCTTAATCATGAGTTCGATGGGATCCGCATTAGTGCCGGTATGATCGCACCCGACATGGAATGCACACAAATTCCATTTATGCCACGCGGGTGGCATGGCCGAGGGGACATGGCATGCGCATGTGTGGCAACCGAGCAACCGGCGGGTGGGAGGAGACGCGAGGAGCTTGAACGGACGGCGGGGGCCCGCGACACTCTCTGAAATGAAAAGCAACGAGCATAAGCGCTTGCAAGCGCGGCGGGCTGCTGCAAGTTGTAAATAAAGAAATAAAAAGTGCAAGTTAAAATTACAAACGAAAAATAGGAATAAAAAGGGGTGCAACACGAGGACTTCCTGCTGGTCACCCAACTTAGTACTACTCGCCAAGCACGCTTAATCATGAGTTCGATGGGATCCGCATTATTAGTGCCGGTATATGATCGCACCCGACATGGAATGCACACAATTCCATTTATGCCACGCGGGTGGCATGGCCGAGGGGACATGGCATGCGCATGTGTGGCAACCGAGCAACCGGCGGGTGGGAGGAGACGCGAGGAGCTTGAACGGACGGCGGCCCGCGCGACACTCGAAAAAATGAAAAGCAACGAGCATAAGCGCTTGCATGCGAGGGCGCGCTGCTGCAAGTTGTAAATAAAGAAATAAAAAGTGCAAGTTAAAATTACAAACGGTAAAAATAGGAATAAAAAGGGGTGCAACACGAGGACTTCCTGTGGTCACCCAACTTAGTACTACTCGCCCAAGCACGCTTAATCATGCGAGTTCGATGGGATCCGGCATTAGTGCCGTATGATCGCACCCGACATGGAATGCACACAAATTCCATTTATGCCACGCGGGTGGCATGGCCGAGGGGACATGGCATGCGCATGTGTGGCAACCGAGCAACCGGCGTGGGGGAGACGACGAGGAGCTTGGAACGGACGGCGGGCCCGCGCGACACTCTGAAAATGAAAAGCAACGAGCATAAGCGCTTGCATGCGAGGGCGCTGTTGCAAGTTGTAAATAAAGAAATAAAAAGTGCAAGTTAAAATTACAAACGAAAAATAGGAATAAAAAGGGGTGCAACACGAGGACTTCCTGGTGGTCACCCAACTTAGTACTACTCGCGCCAAGCACGCTTAATCATGAGTTCGATGGGATCCGCATTTAGTGCCGGTATGATCGCACCCGACATGGAATGCACACAATTCCATTTATGCCACGCGGTGGCATGGCCGAGGGGACATGGCATGCATGCATGTGGCAACCGAGCAACCGGCGGGTGGGAGGAGACGCGAGGAGCTTGAACGGACGGCGGGCCCGCGCGACACTCGAAAAATGAAAAGCAACGAGCATAAGCGCTTGCAAGCGAGGGCGGCTGCAAGTTGTAAATAAAGAAATAAAAAGTGCAAGTTAAAATTACAAACGAAAAATAGGAATAAAAAAAAGGGTGCAACACGAGGACTTCCTGTGTCACCCAACTTAGTACTACTCGCCAAGCACGCTTAATCATGAGTTCCGATGGGATCCGCATTAGTGTCGTATGATCGCACCCGACATGGAATGCACACAATTCCATTTATGCCACGCGGTGGCATGGCCGAGATGTAGTGGGGCCCGCCAAAGACTCCCATCGCCTTTGTCGTGAGTGGGGCCCGCCAAAGACTCACGACAAATGTACGCTGTCACACGAGTACACTCAACGCCGACAACAGTACAAGACCGTGTGTGCACACGCACTACAAAGCCTCGCTCAATATCTCGTAAAATCACATGAAACATTTGAACATGCCTCGCTTATCTTTTCTTTCATAAAACTCAAGCTTACTCAAATTTTGTTCATAAACTGAAAACTTTAAAACATACTTGCTAGTACATGCTTGCTTGAAATCATAACATTACCATAAATTTTGCAAACCATTGGACATATGCTCATGTATAAACTTTATAAAGACTTTTAGGGTCACAATGAACACTTGACACATTTCTAGGAAAACATGAATAGTCATAATCATGTACTCAAAAGAAAGCATAATGCATTGAAAACTTTATTCTAGCAAAACTTGCATTTCTTGAACATAATTCAAACATATATACACTTTTGAAGTTCCTTTTATCACTCACAAAGGCTTGAACTAGAATCTTAGCCCGCACACTTGACCTATTTGCTCTTGGCCTGTCAAACAAACCAAATTCATGTATTAGAACCTCGAGCTCATGGTTTTTAACCCTAAAACTACAAGAAAACACACTTTCAAAAATTCCAGCATTTTCAGATTTTCTGCCCTGTTTTCAGACAGCCATAACTTCTTCATTACTTATCCAAAAAGAATGTACTTTATACCAAACTCTTCCTTTTTGAACCCTCTAAAACTCTTATGAAGACATGAAAATGAGATTCCTAACGTATTGGTTAGAAAATACCTCAGTAGCTTAACCCCTAAAATGATTCTGCTGCTGTTCCAGATTTCACTTCCTGCTGCAACCCGAAACTTAACCTGAAGATTACAACATCTTCCAATCATTTTCTTCTCACGATTCCTTCACAAAACTTGTAGGAAATTGAATAAGATTTCGAACCATACTAATTAGAGCTTCTAACTCCAAGTATACAGATCAGAACAACCAAAACATCAGAGACCTCTCGGATTTGACAGCAAATTTCTGTCTTCTGCCTTCCTCTTAACAAAACAGAACCTTAACATCAGAATTGGCTCGAGCTTCCTTCACGAATTTTGTTCCAATATGAGTTAACTTTCGTGAAACAAAAGCTCAACTCTTACCTCTTCTTGTGGAGCGCGAGATAAACAGAAAATCAGAGCTTGTCTGAGTTGATTTCCCTGCTGCAATAAAGAATCCTCTTGAGTTCTTCTCCTTTCTTCAGCAACTACAGCTTCAAGTTTATGAAAAATGGCTTCCTTCTTCTTCCTTTCTCCTTCTCCCACAAAATTTCAGCTTGGTTTGTGATGAAAGAGAAGAAAATGGAGAGAAACCCTTTTTAAAAAAAGTCAATCGGTGGAAGAGGCATTCATTTGTCTTTTTGCACTTTTGTTATTTTCATTTTCTATTTCTTTTTCCTTTTCTTTTCTTTCCTTTATCTTCTTTCTTTATTTTCTTTTCTTTTCTTTTCTTTTCTTAACAAAACCAAAATAACTTAATATAAAACATTTGTTTCATTTCCTTTTCTTCTTTTGTCTTTAAAAGCAAAACAAACCAAAATGGTTTAAACTTTTTCTTCCTTGTTTTCCTTTTGTCTTTCACTTCATCACTTTTCTTTTTAAAACATGGGAAACCAAGTTTTAAACATTCATTTCTTCTTTCTTTTTGTTGTTTGATAATAAGGAAGTTCCAAAGAAAGATCTCTGGTTTACAACTTACCTCCCTCGAGAAATTTCGCCCTCGAAATTGAGTAGTCTTTAAGTGAAAATCATTGGGTACTTCCTCCTCATTAGATCCTCTAACTCCCAAAGTTGCCTCCTCCACTCGTGATGTCTCCAACGAACCTTCACGAGTGGGATCGCTGCCTTGTTCCTTAAAACTTGTTCTTTCCCCGTCGAGGATTTGAACCGCATCCTCAACGTAACTCATGTCTTCTTTCACCAACTGGTTGTGCTTGCAACACATGTGTCTGATCCGATATACTTCTCAACATGGACACATGAAATACATCATGTACTCGAGATAGTTCTCACTGCAACTCCAAATCAGAGGGGTCGCCGCCCAACTCGCCCACACTAGATAAGGACCAATATATCTAGGGCTTAGTTTACTCCTTCTTACCAAAACGAAAGGACACCTCTCCATGGAGATAACTTCAAGAAAACTTGATCTCCAACCTGAATTCTAAGTCCTTTCGCCGCTTATCTCACAGAATCTCTTCCGACTGGCCTTGTGCTACCTTCAAATTTTCTCTCGACACCTTAATATTGCTCTGTGAGTAACTTGTACCAACTCAGTACCGATAAGCTTCCACTCTCCAACTTCATTCCAACATACTCGGCGTTCTACATGGTCTTCCATACAGAGCCTCTCAAATGGTGCCATACCAATACTCGACCGTAGTCATTATTGTAAGCAAATTCCATGTTTATAGGTGTGTATCCCAACTCCCTTTAAATTGAAGGACACATGCTCTCAACATGTCCTCTAAGGTCCTGATGGTTCTCTCCGACCGCCCATCCGTCTCGAGGATGGAATGTCAGACTAAACTTCACTTTGTTCCCATAGCTTTCTCAGTAAGCTAGGCCAAAACTTATAAGTAAATCTTGGATCTCTATCTCAAACGATAGACACCGCACTCCGTATTGACTCACAATTCTATCGACGATAGCTTAGCTAGCCGATCAAGCGTAGACGCCGCTTTAATCCAGACAAACCGTGGCCGCTTTAGTGAGTCTATCCACTATTACCCAAATACCATCATGCCCACCGGCACGTGGTAATCCAAACAGAAAATCCATAGTGATATGCTCCCATTTCCACTCCGCACCGGCAAAGGTTAAGGAGTCCTCCCGCCTCTCGCCTTAATCGTTTAACTCGCTGGCGCGTATCAAACATCTATCAACATAATCACCTATCTCTCGCTTCATCCTGTGCCACCAATACGCTCTCTTCAAAGTTTTGTACATCTTGGTGCTTCCTCGATGCATAGCGTAGTCGAATCGTGAGCTTCCTCTAGAATAGCATTCTTAAGCTCACTAAAATTCGAACACATAGTCTTCCTTGCCTTTCTATGGCCCCGCCTCGATCTCATCTTAAACTCGCTTCTGGGCCTTGTTTGACTTTCCAAACATTTTCTCGCAAGTTACTATCCTCTCGTTGTCTTCTCACAACCTCAAGCATGAGTGAAGACTCGACTGAACTGAAGCTAAAGACTCCCCGAACTCTCTCGTGATTCACAACCGCTTTAGAATCCCTTAGAGTTCTTAAAAATGTTGCTCGAATACCACACAAGGCATCCCTAGGAAGTCTTGACTTCCCGCTCAATGCATCTCGCTACTACATTCGCCTTTACAGTGATGGTATTCTATAGTACAATCATAATCTTTAATCAGCTTCTAACCATCTTCTCTGCCTCATATTCAACTCCTCTCGATCAAAGATATATTTCTGACTCTTATGATCTCAGGTAGATGTGACACCTTTCACCAAACAAGTAATGTCTCCAGATCTTCAAGCATAGAACAACCGCCGCTAGCTCAAGATCGTGGGTAGGGTAATTACATTCATGCATTTTCAATTGTCTTGATGCATAAGCTATTACTTTTCCTTCTTGCATCGTAACACACCCTAAACCTTGTCTCGAGGCATCACAAGAAATCACATACTCTTTTCCCAAGCATGTGAAGTGTCGTAATAGGTGTTGTAATTAATCTCTTTTCACCCCCGAAACTCTCTTCACACTTATCCACCACTCAAACTTAGCATTCTTTCTTGTCAAAGCCAAGTATGGTAATGCTAATCGTGAGAAATCCTCAACAAACCGCCTCGTAGTATCCCCGCCAAGCCTAGGAAACTACGCACTGCCGTCAGACCGATCGGTCTTTCCCAGCTGACTACAACTTTAATTTTATTTAGATCCACACTAACACCATTTGCCGAGACAACATGCCCCAAAAACACTACTCGATCCAACCAAAACTCACATTTGGTGAATTTAGCGCATAAACCGCTTATCTCGTAGTGTTTGCGTAATAATCCTTAAATGTTCCTCATGAGCTTTCCTCACAACCGAGTAAACTAGTATATCATCAATAAATACTATCACGAATCGATCCAAATACCGTGGAATATCCTGCTCATGAGGTCCATGAAAATCGCCGGTGCATTCGTTAAACCGAACGACATTACTAGAAACTCATAATGCCCGCACTGCTCAATGTCGCCTTTAGGAATGTCTCGATTCCCTTACCTTTAATCGATGGTATCCTCGATCTCAAATCAATCTTAGAAAACACCGATGCTCTCGAATCGTCAAACAAGTCATCAATACGGTAAAGGATACTTGTTACGTGATCGTGACTTTGTTTAATCGCTCAGTAATCAATGCATAACCTAAGGGTACCATCTTTCTTCTTTACAAATAACACCGAGCTCCCTGCAGGTGATACACTAGGTCCGATGTATCCCTTATCAACTAGTTCTTGTAATTGCATCTTTAGCTCTTTTGAGCTCACTTGAGCCATTCTATACGGCTACCGCGAAATAGGTGCTGCTCTCGGTAGCAATTCAATAGTGAACTCTACCTCCTATCGTGTGGCAACCCCGACAGATCTCACTGAAAACATCTAGAAATTCTGCTCACAACAAGAACATCTTCTGTTTTAACTTTTCTTCCGCACTTCACTACGTGAGCAAGAAACGCCGCATCCTTTTCTCAACAACTTCGAGCTTTGAATGTCGAATCAAACTCAGAGGAATAATCTTCTTTTCACCCCGAAAACCCACTTCACCAACCCTCGGTTTTCTAAAAACAACTTCCTTTTATGGCAATCCATGGAAGCATAATGAGTGAATAAGAAATCCATCCCTAAGATTGCATCTAACATCTGCAACTCTAGTGGAAGAAGATCCACTAACATATTGAGACCTTCTACTAAGACCTCACAATCTCGCAACACTGAATTGACTAGCAAAGCATCACCAACTGGAGTGTCTATAACTAACTCCTCAAACAAAGGCTCTAGCTTCCTACTAAGCTTAGTTAGGAATAAACTGGAAACAAAGGAATCCGGTGCATTAGTGCTGGAGTGTATATAACTAATCCAAGCACGCTTAAATCGCAAGTTCTCGATGGGATCCAAAGGCATTAGTGCCGGTATGATCGCACCTCGACATGGAATGCACACAAATTCCATTTATGCCACGCGGTGGGTGGCATGGCCTGTGGGGACATGGCATGCGCATGTGTGGCAACTGAGCAACCGGCGGGTGGGAGGAGACGCGAGGAGCTTGGAACGGACGGGCGGCCCGCGCGAAACTCGAGAAAATGAAAAGGAACGAGCATAAGCGCTGCATGAGGCGGTTGCAAGTTGTAAATAAAGAAATAAAAAGTGCAAGTTAAAATTACAAACGAAAAATAGGAATAAAAAGGGGTGCAACACGAGGACTTCCCAAGTGGTCACCCAACTTAGTACTACTCTCGCCCAAGCACGCTTAATCATGAGTTCGATGGGATCCGGTGCATTAGTGCTGATATGATCACACCCGACATGGAATGCACACAAATTCCATTTATGCCACGCGGGGTGGCATGGCCCAGGGGGACATGGCATGCAGACAGGTGGCAACTGAGCAACCGGCGGGTGGGAGGAGACGCGAGGAGCTTGGAACGGATGGCGGGGCTCGCGCGGACACTCGAGAAAAAGAAAAGCAACGAGTCGGTGCGAGGGCGGTTGCAAGTTGTAAATAAAGAAATAAAAAAGTGCAAGTTAAAATTACAAAAGAAAAATTGGAATAAAAAGGGGTGCAACACGAGGACTTCCCAAGTTGTCACCAAACTTAGTACTACTCTCGCCCAAGCACGCTTAACTGCGGAGTTCTGATGGGATCCGGTGCATTAGTCCTAGTATGATAGCACTCGATATGAAATGCACACAAATTTCATTTATGCCACGTGGGGTGGAATGGCCCAGGGGGATATGGCATGCAGACAGGTGGCAACTGAGTGACCGGCCGGTGGGAGGAGACGCGAGGAGCTTGGTATGGACGGCGGGCCCGCGCAGACACTCGAGAAAAAGAAAAGCAACAAGCATAAGTGTCGGTGCGAGGGCGGTTGCAAGTTGTAAATAAAGAAATAAGAAAGTGCAAGTTAAAATTACAAAGGAAAAATAGGAATAAAAAGGGGTGCAACACGAGGAATTCCCAAGAGGTCACCCAACTTAGTACTACTCTCGCCCAAGCACGCTTAACTGCGGAGTTCTGATGTGACCCGGTGCATTAGTGCTGGTATGATCGCACCTGACATGGAATGCACACAAATTCCATTTATGCCACGCGGGGTGGCATGGCCCAGCGGGACATGGCATGCGTATGTGTGGCAACCGAGCAAGCGGACGGGTGGGAGGAGACGCGAGGAGCTTGGAGCGGACGGCGGGGGTCCGCGCGAACACTGAAAATGAAAAGCAACGAGCATAAGCGCTTGCAAGTGAGGGCGCTGTGCAAGTTGTAAATAAAGAAATAAAAAAGTGCAAGTTAAAAATTACAAACGAAAAATAGGAATAAAAAAGGTTGCCACACGAGGACTTCCCAAGTGGTCACCCAACTTAGTACTACTCTCTCCCAAGCACACTTAACTGCGGAGTTCTGATGGGATCTGGTGCATTAGTGCTGGTATGATCGCACCAAACATGGAATGCACACAAATTCCATTTATGCCACGCGGGGTGGCATGGCCCAGGGGGACATGGCATGCAGACAGGTGGCAACTGAGCAACCGGCGGGTGGGAGGAGACGCGAGGAGCTTGGAACGGACGGCGGGGCCCGCGCGGACACTCGGGAAAATGAAAAGCAACGAGCATAAGCGCTGCGCATGATGGCGCTGCAAGTTGTAAATAAAGAAATAAAAAAGTGCAAGTTAAAAATTACAAACGAAAAATAGGAATAAAAAGGGGTGCAACACGAGGACTTCCCAAGTGGTCACCCAACTTAGTACTACTCTCGCCAAACACGCTTAATCATGAGTTCGATGGGATCCGGTGCATTAGTGCTGGTATGATCGCACTCGACATGGAATGCACACAAATTCCATTTATGCCACGCGGGGTGGCATGGCCGAGGGGACATGGCATGCGCATGTGTGGCAACCGAGCAACCGGCGGGTGGAGGAGACGCGAGGAGCTTGGAACGGACGGCGGGGCCCGCGCGGACACTCGGGAAAATGAAAAGCAACGAACAAAAGCGTCGGTGCGAGGGCGGTTGCAAGTTGTAAATAAAGAAATAAAAAAGTGCAAGTTAAAAATTACAAACGAAAAATAGGAATAAAAAGGGGTGCAACACGAGGACTTCCCAAATGGTCACCCAACTTAGTACTACTCTCGCCCAACCACGCTTAACTGCGGAGTTCTGATGGGATCGAGTGCATTAGTGCTGGTATGATCGCACCCAACATGGAATGCACACAAATTCCATTTATGCCACGCGGGGTGGCATGGCCCAGCGGGACATTGCATGCAGACAGGTGGCAACTGAGAAACCGGCGGGTGGGAGGAGACGTGAGGAGCTTGGAGCGGACGGCGGGGCCCGCGCGAACACTCGCGATAATGAAAAGCAACGAGCATAAGCGTCGGTGCGAGGGCGGTTGCAAGTTGTAAATAAAGAAATAAAAAAGTGCAAGTTAAAAATTACAAACGAAAAATAGGAATAAAAAAGGGTGCCACATGAGGACTTCCCAAGTGGTCACCCAACTTAGTACTACTTTCTCCCAAGCACGCTTAACTGCAGAGTTTTGATGGGATCCGGTGCATTAGTGCTGGTATGATCGCACCAAACATGGAATGCACACAAATTCCATTTATGCCAGGCGGGGTGGCATGGCCCAGGGGGGACATGGCATGCAAACAGGTGGCAACTGAGCAACCGATGGGTGGGAGGAGACGCGAGGAGGTTGGAACGGACGGCGGGGTCCGCGCGGACACTTGGGAAAATGAAAAGCAACGAGCATAAGCGTCGGTGCGAGGGCGGTTGCAAGTTGTAAAGAAAGAAATAAAAAAGTGCAAGTTAAAAATTACAAACGAAAAATAGGAATAAAAAGGGGTGCAACACGAGGACTTCCCAAGTGGTCACCAAACTTAGTACTACTCTCGCCAAGCACGCTTTAATCGAGGAGTTCTCGATGGGATCCGCATTATTAGTGCTGGTATGATCGCATTCGACATGAAATGCACACAAATTTCATTAATGCCACACGGGGTGGCATGGCCCAGGGGGACATGACATGTAGACAGGTGGCAACTGATCAACCGGCGGGTGTTCGGAGACGCGTGGAGCTTGGAATGGACGGCGTGGCCCGCGTAGACACTCGGGAAAAAGAAAAGCAACGAGCATAAGTGTCGGTTCGAGGGCGATTGCAAGTTGTAAATAAAGAAATAAAAAAGTACAAGATAAAATTACAAAGGAAAATAGGAATAAAAAGGGGTGCAACACGAGGACTTCCCTAGTGGTCACCCAACTTAGTACTACTCTCGCCCAAACACGCTTAACTGCGGAGTTCTGATGGGATCCGGTGCATTAGTCCTGGTATGATAGCACCCGATATGAAATGCACACAAATTTCATTTATGCCACGTGGGGTGGTGTCACACCCCCTCCCGAACTACCTGCTACTTAGCCCGAAAGGCGCAAGAAACCAATGTGACATTGTTTACCTCTTAACAATACTACCGACCTGTATTCCTCGATAAACATACTATGTTCGTGATATGGAACATTTTAACATAACACAAAGCAGAAATCGACAACTATTAAACATACACAAGGAGAAACCCTTCATAAGTCTCTCTTGAAACTAAAAGTCAAGTGCATCAAAACAACACAAGACAACTCATTGTTTAGACAACCGCTAATGTACAAGACTTCTATAGCTACATAACGACTTTCTATACAACACCACCCACGCATGCAAAACTAACAATTTATGAACTTCCAAAGCAGACTATGGCAGGATGTCGTACAAGGAGCTCGATCTCTACCTAAAAGGTTTGAAAACATTGGAAGAGTGAGCTAAAAAGCTCAAGAGTGTCTATCTTTAAAACATTATAAACTCACAGTGAAACATAATAATGGCAGATTATTATAAGTAGAAAATAGCTTAACATCCGCTTGTAAACATAAACATACCATGCTTCCAATTTACAGTTTTAAGTCACCACTTGTGCATAACACACAACTCGAAATGTACTAGCATATCGAGGGTAGATAGATCAATAATATAGAAGCTCATAACAATAAAACACATGACATGACACCACATCAAACCATAGAGGTGGTAGAGTTACATTTATACCAATAAGGTTCATACCTCTCTCTCTCTCTCTCACGTGCACGTGGATTACCTTTGGTCGTTTGGTTTTCCCTAATACCTTCTCTATGTCCTTCAGTATTAAGGTAAAACCATTTACTACCCGAATACCTTCTCATTGTCCTTCAGTATTTAGGTAAAACCATTTACTTCCCGGATACCTTCTCATTGTCCTTCAGTATCGGGATATCATGATTCATTCCCCCCCCCCTAAGTACCTTCTCGAATGTCCTTCAGTATTAGGGGTTAACCCCAAACAAGGGCATAATTTGTGTACCATGGAAATCATATCTTTATAACTCATACAACAATTTCTTGACATTTTCACATTATCATCTAAACATGTTCCCAAGTGGATTTACACAAAACATTCTCTAAAGGAAAGCATACTTTCATAATTTAGTTTCCATACTTGGATTTATAGTTACAACTAATTCAAAGCATGCTTAGGTTCCATCATGACTTTATGTTAGAAAACTCTATGAAGCCATTCACAACTAGTTCAATCAAGATGTAATTATCAACACTTATGTTCATGAAGAAAAACATAGGTCAAACATAGTTCTAAGATAGAGTCACTCACAGTATTAGAATTGGAACCTTGGTTTGTAAACTTGACCTATTTGCTCTTGGCCTGTCAAACAAGCCAAATCAATCATTAGAACCTCGAGCTCATGATTTTTGACCTTAAAACTTGCAAGAAAACACACATTCAAGCTTCCAGCATTTTCATATTTTTCTGCCCTGTATTCAGACAGCCATAACTTCTTCATTACTTATCCGAAAATAATGTAATTTATACCAAACTCTTCCTTTTTGAATCCTCTAAAAATCATATGAAGACATGAAAATGAGATTCCTAACGTATTGGTTAGAAATTACCTCAGTAGCTTAACCCCTAAAATGATTCTGCTGCTGTTCCAGATTTCACTTCCTACTGCAACCCGAAACTTAACCTGAAGATTACAACATCTTCCAATCATTGTCTTCTCACGATTCCTTCACAACACTTGTAGGAAATTGAATAAGCTTTCGAACCATACCAATTATAGCTTCTAACTCCAAGTATACAGATCAGAACAACCAAAACATCAGAGACTTCTCGGATTTGACAGCAAAATTCTGTCTTCTGCCTTCCTCTTAACAAAACAGCAACTTAAAATCAGAATTGGCTCGAGCTTTCTTCACGAATTTTGTTCCAATATGCGTTAACTTTCATGAAACAAAAGCTCAACTCTTACCTCTTCTTGTGGAGCTCGAGATGAACAGAAAATCAGAGCTTGTCTGAGTTGATTTTCTTGCTGTAAAAATGAATTCCCTGAGTTTTTCTCTTTCCTTCTCGCAACTCCAGCCCAAAAATCACCAAAAATGGCCTCCTTCTTCTTCCTTTCTCCTTCAACCACGAAGCTCAGCCTTAGTTTGTGATGAAAGAGAAGAAAATGGAGAGAAATCCCTTCTTAAAAAAAAGTCAATCGGTGGAAAGATGATGTTTTGTCTTTTTGCACTTTTTTTTTTCTTTTTCATTTTCTATTTCTTTTTCCTTTTCTTTTCTTTCCTTTATCTTCTTTCTTTCTTTTCTTTTCTTTTCTTTATCTTAGCAAAACCAAAATAACTTAACAAATAAAACATTTGTTTCTTTTCCTTTTCTTCTTTTGTCTTTAAAAGCAAACAAAACCAAAATGGTTTAAACTTTTTCTTCCTTGTTTTCCTTTTGTCTTTCACTTCATTACTTTTCTTTTTAAAACATGGGAAACCAAGTTTTAAACATTCATTTCTTCCTTTCTTTTGTTGTTTGATAATAAGGAGGTTCCAAAGAAAGATCTCGGGTTTACAGGTGGCATGGCCCAGGGGGACATGGCATGCAGACAAGTGGCAACTGAGCAACCGGCGGGTGGGAGGAGACGTGAGGAGCTTGGAACGGACGACGGGGCCCGGCAGACACTCGAGAAAAAGAAAAGCAACGAGCATAAGTGTCGGTGCGAGGGTGGTTGCAAGTTGTAAATAAAGAAATAAAAAAGTGCAAGTTAAAATTACAAAGGAAAAATAGGAATAAAAAGGGGTGCAACACGAGGACTTCCCAAGTGTTCACCCAACTTAGTACTACTCTCGCCCAAGCACGCTTAACAACGAAGTTTTGATGGGATCCATTGCATTAGTGCAGGTATGGTCGCACCCGACATGGAATGCACACAAATTTCATTTATGCCACGCGGGGTGGCATGGCCCAGGGGGACATGACATGCAGACAGGTGGCAACTGAGCAACCGGCGGGTGGGAGGAGACGCGAGGAGCTTGGAACGGACGGCGGGGCCCGCGCGGACACTTCGGGAAAAGAAAAGAAAAGAACATAAGCGTCATTGCGAGGGCTGTTGCAAGTTGTAAATAATGAAATAAAAAAGTGCAAGATAAAATTACAAAGGAAAAATAGGAATAAAAAGGGGGTGCAACACGAGGACTTCCCAAGTGGTCACCCAACTTAGTACTACTCTCACCCAAGCACGCTTATCTACAGAGTTCTGATGGGATCCGGTGCATTAGTGCTGGTATGATCGCATTCGACATGGAATGCACACAAATTTCATTAATGCCACACGGGGTGGCATGGCCCAGGGGGACATGACATGCAGACAAGTGGCAACTGATCAACCGGCGGGTGGGAGGAGACGCGGGGAGCTTGGAATGGACGGCGGGCCCGCGCAGACACTCGGGAAAAAGAAAAGCAACGAGCATAAGTGTCTGTTCGAGGGCGATTGCAAGTTGTAAATAAGGAAATAAAAAAGTGCAAGATAAAATTACAAAGGAAAAATAGGAATAAAAAGGGGTGCAACACGAGGACTTCCCTAATGGTCACCCAAGTTAGTACTACTCTCGCCCAAGCACGCTTAACTGCGGAGTTCTGATGGGATCCGGTGCATTAGTGCTGGTATGATTGTCCCCGACTTGTAATGCACACAAATTTCATTTATGCCACACTAGGTGGCATGACCCAGGGGGCCATGGCATGCAGACAGGTGGCAACTGAGCAACCAGCGGGTGGGAGGAGACGCGAGCAGCTTAGAACGGTCGGCGGGGCCTGCACAGATACTCGGGAAAAAGAAAAGCAACGAGTCGGTGCGAGGGCGGTTGCAAGATGTAAATAAAGAAATAAAAAAGTGCAAGTTAAAATTACAAAGGAAAAATAGGAATAAAAAGGGGTGCAACACGAGGACTTCCCAAGTGGTCACCCACCTTAGTACTACTCTCGCCCAAGCACGCTTAACGACGGAGTTTTGATGGGATCCGGTGCATTAGTGCAGGTATGGTCGCACCCGCCATGGAATGCACACAAATTTCATTTATGCCACGCGGGGTGGCATGGCCCAGGGGGGACATGGCATGCAGACAGGTGGCAACTGAGCAACCGGTGGGTGGGAGGAGACGCGAGGATCTTGGAACGGACGGCGGGGCCCGCGCGGACACTTTGGAAAAAGAAAAGCAAAGAGCATCAGCGTCATTGCGAGGGCTGTTGCAAGTTGTAAATAATGAAATAAAAAAGTGCAAGATAAAATTACAAAGGAAAAATAGGAATAAAAAGGGGTGCAACACGAGGACTTCCCAAGTGGTCACCCAACTTAGTACTACTCTCCCCCAAGCACGCATAACAGCGGAGTTTTGATGGGATCCGGTGCATTAGTGCAGGTATGGTCACACCCGACATGGAATGCACACAAATTTCGTTTATGTCACGCGGGGTGGCATGGCCCAGGGGGACATGGCATGCAGACAGGTGGCAACTGAGCAACCGGCGAGTGGGAGGAGACGCGAGGAGCTTGGAACGGACGGCGGGGCCCGCGCGGACACTCTGGAAAAAGAAAAGCAAGGTGCATAAGCGTCGTTGCGAGGGCTGTTGCAAGTTGTAAATAATGAAATAAAAAAGTGCAAGATAAAATTACAAAGGAAAAATAGGAATAAAAAGGGGTGCAACACGAGGACTTCCCAAGTGGGCACCCAACTTAGTACTACTCTGACCCAAGCACGCTTATCTGCAGAGTTCTGATGGGATCCGGTGCATTAGTGCTGGTATGATTTCATTCGACATGGAATGCACACAAATTTCATTAATGCCACACGGGGTTGCATGGCCCAGGGGGACATGACATGCAGACAGGTGGCAACTGATCAACCGGCGGGTGGGAGGAGACGCGTGGAGCTTGGAATGGACTGCGGGGCCCGCGCAGACACTCGGGAAATAGAAAAGCAACGAGCATAAGTGTCGGTTCGAAGGCGATTGCAAGTTGTAAATAAAGAAATAAAAAAGTGCAAGATAAAATTACAAAGGAAAAATAGGAATAAAAAGGGGTGCAACACGAGGACTTCCCTAGTGGTCACCCAAGTTAGTACTACTCTCGCCCAAGCACGCTTAACTGCGCAGTTCTGATGGGATCCGGTGCATTAGTGCTGGTATGATCGCCCCCGACTTGTAATGCACACAAATTTCATTTATGCCACGCTGGGTGGCATGACCCAGGGGGCCATGGCATGCAGACAGGTGGCAACTGAGCAACCGGCGGGTGGGAAGAGACGCGAGCAGCTTGGAACGGTCGGCGGGGCCTGCACGGACACTCGGGAAAAAGAAAAGCAACGAGTCGGTGCGAGGGCGGTTGCAAGTTGTATATAAAGAAATAAAAAAGTGCAAGTTAAAATTACAAAGGAAAAATTGGAATAAAAAGGGGTGCAAAACGAGAAGTTCCCAAGTGGTCACCCAACTTAGTACTACTCTCGCCCAAGCACGCTTAACTGCAGAATTCTGATGGGATTCGTTGCATTAGTCCTGGTATGATAGCACCCGATATGAAATGCACACAAATTTCATTTATGCCACGTGGGGTGGCATGGCCCAGGGGGACATGGCATGCAAACAGTTGACAACTGAGCAACCGGCGGGTGGGAGGAGACGCGAGGAGCTTGGAACGGACGGCGGGGCCTGCGTAGACACTCGAGAATAAGAAAAGCAACGAGCATAAGCGTCGGTGCGAGGGCGGTTGCAAGTTGTAAATAAAGAAATAAAAAAGTGCAATTTAAAATTACAAAGGAAAAATAGGAATAAAAAGGGGTGCAACACGAGGACTTCCCAAGTGGTCACCCAACTTAGTACTACTCTCGCCCAAGCACGCTTAACAGTGGAGTTTTGATGGGATCCGGTGCATTAGTGCAGGTATGGTCGCACCCGACATGGAATGCACACAAATTTCATTTATGCCACGCGGGGTGGCATGGCCCAGGGGGACATGGCATGCAGACAGGTGGCAACTGAGCAACCGGCGGGTGGGAGGAGACGCGAGGAGCTTGGAACGGACGGCGGGGCCCGCGCGGACACTCGGGAAAATGAAAAGCAACGAGTATAAGCGTCGGGTCACATCCACAGCGTATCCAGGATTAGGTCTCCAACCCTATCCGTATACTGTAGACCGTTCGGGTCATTAACTCGAATGTGATCCTCCCTGTGTGTCCACTATAAACCGTTCAAGTTCTAGTTCTCTCATAATTCAATGACCCTAGAGCTTAGTTCATTAGATAAAGTTTGTAAATATGTGAGACACAAAGTGTTGAAAAAATAACTCTTAATTATTTCAATAAGTAATGTTACAAACATATACGAGATTAGGACATACATCCCAACAAAGACTTGTTAGAGAACACAAAATTGGAAGTGAGTGTGTATTTCTCAGATGTGTATTTGAGTGTCCAATCTTTCTTGTTCAAACGTGTTGTGTTGCGTTCATTCTCACGTTAAGGTTGGAATGGTGAGGGAGAGCTAGTAAGAAGGTTGGTTTTCTCTGTCTTCGCATCTCTTCCTAGGTTAGGAAAATAAGTTTGGAGGGGGTGTGACACAACTCCTCCGTTAAGAGTGAACACTGACCCCGATGTGGATTTCCTGGAATCCTTGTCGGTTTGAATGTCACAGTCTGTGTATCCCGTAAGAATCAAATCTCTACTTCCATATACTAGCATGTAGTCCCTCGTTCTCCTAAGATACTTGAGTATTGCCTTAACGGTTGTGCAGTGATCTAATCCTGGATTGGATTGATACCTACTGACAATCCCAACTGCATAACAGATGTCGGGCCTAGTACACAACATGGCGTACATCATCCTCCCTACAGTTGAAGCATAAGGGATCCGTCTTATATCCTCAACCTCTTGAGGTGTCTTAGGACACTGTTCCATAGATAGCTGAACCCCATGCCTGAAAGGCACCAAGCCCTTCTTGGAGTTCTGCATCTCTTATGGTACTAATATCTTGTCGATATAATGTTGGGATGTATGTTCTCATCTCATGTAGTTTGTAATATTCCAAGTTGTAAATAAATAAGAGTTATTTATTTGAGCCTTGTGATATAAATAAGAGTTATTTATTTGAACTTTGTGTCTCTCATATTTCATAAACTTAATCCAATAAACTAAGCTCTAGGGTCATTGTATTAATGAGAGAACTAGAACTTGAACGGTGTGTAGTGGACACACAGGGAGGATCACGTTCGAGTTAATGACCCGAACGGTCTACATTATATGGATAGGGTTGGAGACCTAATCCTGGATACACTGTGGATGCAACCTGCTTTGTATTAGATACAAACGAGATGATCCAGCTCGTTCATGTGGTTGACATGCGAGTGGGGGCATCCTGTGCAATGAGATTGTACAAGACCGGACCGTGAGTTATTAGACTTACTGATGTAACACCGTTAAGAGTATCGTTTTAATAATTTCGTAGATGACCATTAGTGACTCGACCTTAATCCTAAGCGTGTTACGGACTCCTGTTTGCGGGGATCTGTCCTTTGACTAGTACGGGTGAGGGTGGCCAATGATGCTCGCCCAATATGCCTATCTTCTCAGGGACAGGACCACGTGGGGAGCTGGAAACATGACTACGCAAGAAGGAATTCACTCGTTCTCGACTTAGGGAAACTAGAGGGGTTGTTCCCTTAAGTATTGTCTCCAGGGCTTGAACAATGGGGCCCCATTCTCTCACTGGCCTGAAAGGGTTGTTGTTTATGGTTGGACCATGCAACGTAGTTGTTCATTAGAGGAGCAATGGGACTTAAAGAGCAAGAGGTAGACACAGGGGTAAAACGGTAATTTGACCCAACAGTGTCTACGAACAACCCGTGAAGGGTCGACTTACAGGTATTGGTTATATTGATGGACACAACTTGTCCTACAGTGATGAGAGTGCAACTACGGGCTTTAGTGGAGTGTTACCGTAGCTAATGAATGTTGAATAACCGGGTCAAAGAGTTTGCCAGGTTAGTCTCGAATCATTTGAGCTCGTCACGTGTAGGTCCATTAGGTCCCTCGGTTGGCTCAAATTGGACAAATTAAGGGTTTACAGTTTGGTGTGAATTTGAAGTGTTCAAATTCATTATTTGGGTATTTATGTTGTTTATATGGGTTATAGATGACATAATATATAGTTTGATGTGAATGAGATTCATAATAAACTATATTATAGCCTAATTGATTAATTACTACTATTTGGAAAAATTGAATTGAGAGAAATTAAATTGAATGTGATTCAATTTAAAATTCCACATTTATGCAAATGAGATTTGTATAATAAGGTATGAGATACCTTATATTATGTAATATGAAAATATGATTTGTATATCATATAGTTGTGGTAATATTGTCATTTGGTGGAGGTTTTAACTCCATCACACAATAGTATATAAAGGCTTTGCAAGAAGCTTTTTGTGAAGCAATTGCCATTTTTTTGGATTTTCATCCAAAGAGAGCTTCTCACCCTTCTCTCATTCTCTCTCAATTCTCTCTAAAAATTCTCCTCACCCAAAACCAAAAGGAGTCTCACCTACCCTCCCTCAACCTCCCGAGAACAACCGAGAAGACCCTGTGGAGGTGTCTTGCTGTTTGGATCGAGGTTCGTGTTCGAGGAGATCATCCGTTTGAGAGAGCTCGTGACCGGAGGAGGAAAGCATTGAAGAAGTGTTCTTCAACAAGTAAGTATCGTTTATCCTTACTGTTTTTCCTCTTCTTTTGCATTTTTAGCCTAGAATTAAAGTAGTTTAGTTCAATTTTAAGATAGAATTACACAACGAAACAACGACGTTTCACAACGCCTTCCGCTGCGGGAATTCAAAATCCCTTCATATAAAATGCTTGAGACATGGCTAGCGTCTTGTTCTTCCAATTCCGGAATATCTGGATACCTAGAACATATTGTCCTTCTCCCAAATCCTTCATTTGGAATTGCATAGCTAGCCATTCCTTAACGTCAGTAAGGAAACATCATTCCCAATGAGTAGGATATCATCCACATACAATATCACAAATGCGACAATACTGTTGATAATTTTCTTGTATACACAAGGCTCATCAACATTTTGATTAAAGCCACAAGATTTGATAGCCTCATCAAACCTTTTATTCCAAGACCACGAGGCCTATTTAAGTCCATAAATAGACCGTTTGAGCCTGCAAACTTTTTTCTCCTTGCCTTGTTCAATGAACCCTTTGGGCTAGTCCATGTAGATGTTATCGTCAAGATTTCCATTCAAGAAGGTCGTCTTGACATCCATCTGCCATACTTCATAGTCATAATATGCAGCAATGGCCAAAGGGATCCTGATAGACTTTATCATAGCAACAAAAGAAAAGGTTTCCTCATAGTCCACCCCTTCTCGCTGGGTAAAACCCTTTGCTATGAGTTTAGCTTTGAAGGTCTGCACCTTCCCATCTACACCACGTTTCCGCTTGTAGATCCATTTGCAACCTATAAGTTTTACCCCATCAGATTGATCAACAAGCTCCCAAACGAAATTGAAGTACGTAAACTCCATTTCCTGGTCCATGTCTTTAATCCATTTTTCTTTGTCAACATCATCCATTACTTGATCATAAGTCAATGAATCCTCACAGTCATTATCAGGTATGACGACTTGGGTTTCAATCAAACCTATGTAACGGTCAGGTTGGCTAACAACCATCCCACTACGTTGAGGCATTCTAAACTCTTGAGAAAGACGTACTTGACTAGACGAGCTATGATCAACAACTCTTGTTGGCGTACTAGCACCATCAAGAACTCTTGCTCATGGATTGCCCAGTTCACTCAACACGATTTTACTTTTTTGGTTTATGATCCCTAATGTGATCTTCCTCAAGGAATGTGGCGTTTGTTGACACAAGCACCCTGTTTCTATTACGATCGAAAAACAAACCACTTCTCGTTTCCTTAGGGTAACCTACAAAGAGGCACAATTTTGAACGAGGTTCCAACTTTTTCTAGTTTTTCACAAGCATATGGGTTAGACATCCCCAAATTTTGAAATGATGTAAACTACCTTTACGTCCTTTCCAGAGTTCGAAGGTGTTTCAGAAACACTCTTTGATGGAACGTTGTAAAAAATGTAAATCGCAATCTCCACTCCATAACCCCAAAACGAGTCAGGGAGATGAGTGTAACTCATCATCGACCGAACGATGTCCAACAGGGTTCTGTTTCTCCTCTCTGATACACCATTCTGTTGTGTCATACCAAGTGCTGAGAGTTGGGACGTAATTCCATGTTCTATCATATCGTCTTGGAATTCAAGGTCCATATACTCTCCACCTCGATCATACGAAGTGTTTTAATTGTTTTACCTAGTTGGTTCTCAACCTCATTCTTGTACTCCTTGAACTTTTCAAGAGCTTCGAACTTATGATGCATTAGGTAAACGTACCCATATCTAGAATAATCATCTATAAAAGAGATGAAGTATTCATATCCTCCTCGGGCTCTAACACTCATCGAACCACAAAGGTCAGAGTTGTTAGGATGTATGTCCTAATCTCGTGTATGTTTGTAATATTCCTTATTGAAATAAATATGAGTTATTTTTTCATCACTTTGTGTCTCGCATATTTACAAACTTAATCCAATAAACTAAGCTCTAGGGTCATTGAATTATGAGAGAACTAGAACTTGAACGGTGTGTAGTGGACACACAGGGAGGATCACGTTTGAGTTAATGACCCGAACGGGTGCCCACCCTCTTACTGGTTCGAGAGGGTGTTGTTTATGGTTGGACCATGCAACGTAGTTGTTCATTAGAGGAGCAGTGAAACTTAAGGAGCAAAAGGTAGACACAGGGGTAAAACAGTAATTTGACCCAACAGTGTCTAGGACAACCTGTGAAGGGTCGACTCATGGGCATTGGTTATATCAATGGACACAACTTGTCCTACAGTGATGGGAGCGCAACTACGGACTTTAGTGGAGTGTTACCGTAGCTAATGAATGTTGAATAACCGGGTCAAAGAGTTTGACAGGTTAATCTCGAATCATTGGAGCTCATCATCTGTAGGTCCATTAGGTCCCTCGGTTGGCTCAATATGGAAAAATTGAGGGTTTACTGTTTGGTATGATTTTGAAGTGTTCAAATTCATTATTTGGGTATTTATGTCATTTATATGTGATATAATTGCTATAATTTATAGTTTGATGTGAATGAGATTCATAATAATCTATAGGTTAGCCTAATTGATTAATTAATGATAATTTGGAGAAATTAAATTGAATGTGATTCAATTTAAACTTCCACAATTATACAAATGAGATTTGTATAATAAGGTATGAGATACCTTATTATATGTAATATGCAAATATGATTTGCATATTATAAGGTTGTGGTAAAATGGTGATTTGGTGGAGATTTCAACTCCAACACTAACCTTTATATATAGGTTTTGTGAGAAGCCTTTTGCAAGGGCAATTGCTCATTTTTTGGAATTCCATCCAAAGAGCATTCTCTCCTCTCTCAATTCTCTCTCAATTTCTCTCCACCCAAAATCCAAAGGGAGTCCCACAACTCTCCCTCAACCGATCAAGAACAACTGAGAAGACCTTTCGGAGGTGTCACTGTTCTTGGTTTGAGAGATCGTGATTGTAGAGATCGAAGGCACGAAGAGATCGTGATCGGAGAAGGAAACGTCGAAGAAGAGTTCTTCAATAAGTAAGTATGTTTACTTTCTGTTTTCTTCTTGATTTACAACATGTTTAACCTAGATTAAAGTAGTTTAATCCAATTTTAAGAAAAGGAGTTCACAACGAACACCACGACGTTTCATGTCGTTTCCGCTGCGAGAGTTTCATTCCCTTCAAGAGTGTATGAGCTCCAGGGGCTCTTTGGCTCTATAACCTTTTCCACTAAAATGTCTTTTGGTCATTTTTCCTTCAAGGCATGACTCACACACCAGTAAAGAATTTTCTTCTAACTCTCTTAGAAGTTTATTCTTCACTAGTCTATAAATCCTATTGAGATTAATGTGACCTAACCTTATGTTGGGGTTTGTGCCCTAAAACTCGTAGTTTGTATTTCTGTTCTAATTATTGTAATAAATTGTTATTACTTCAATAAAGAGTTATTGTTTCGTTATCTACGAATTTGCTTTTTTTTAAACCTTAAATCCAATAAACTAAACATCCAAGGCTGTTAAATGTATCTTTAACTGAATGTAGTGTACATATAAAGGATCTCGGTTCGAGATACAACCTTAAGGGTCTATAGTTGGGGGATAAGGTTCGGGTACTTTACCCTGGTAAAACTATGGATGTGGCCCACTTTTTATATGATACAAACACTGTGATCCTTATGTGTTCGTGTAGATGACATGTGAGTGGGGATATCCTATGTAATGAGATTACATAAGACCGGACCACGAAATAGTAACCTCTAGCTGTAACTCCCTTGACTAGTTAGGTTTCTATTTCACTAGGATGACCTAGGCAACTTGATCTCAATCTGAGCGGTGTTACGAACTCCTGCTCGCGAGGAATTGTCCTTTGACTAGTATGGGTGAGAGTGGCCGATTCACCGACTCAATATGCCTACCTTCTTGGGGACAAGACCGAGTGAGCGGCTGGGAACTTAACTTAACAAGATGGAATTCACTCCTTCCCGCCTACTAGGATAAGTAGAGGAATGTTCCCTTAAGTGGTGTCTCCAGGACTTGAACAAAGGGTCCGACCCCCTCATTGGCCCGAGAGGGACTCTGTTTGTTGGTAGGACAACAAACAAATTGTTCATTAGAGGAGCACTGGTACTTAAGGTACCAAGATGTAACCTAGGGGTAAAATGGTAATTTGACCCACCGGTGTGTTACTAACATTCGTGAAAGATTGACTTGATGTTATTGGTCAATATCCGTGGACACGTAAATATATCTCGCAGTGAGAAAAGTGCGATATGGACTTTAATTGAGTGTTCTCAGCAGCTTAACGAATGTTGATTAGGAGGTTAATAAGATTAACCGAGTAATCTCGTATCGTTGGAGCTTCCGATCTGTAGGTCCATTAGGTCCACCTTCTAGCTCGTAAAGGGTTCTTAGATCATTTGAATTTGAAATGTTCAAATTCATAAGGGAATAAACTTAATGTATATAGATACGATATAATATATAGTGTTGGAACTATATAATATAAATTTAATGTGAATATGGTTCATATTAAATTATAGGAGAGAATTAAATATTTGAAAGAGTTCAAATGTTAAATTCAAATGTGAATGTGATTCATATTTGAAAACTTTAGGTTATAATTTAATGTGCATAAGATGTACATTAAAACTATAGGTTAGAGGAGAAAAAGATTAAATATGATTTAATCCTAATTATTAATTAAATATATAATATTTAATTAATTAATTTAATTATTAATTAATTAGTTAATTAATTGTTGGGAACGTGTCAGGAGGACACGTTCCCCTCTTCTCACTTCCCCCTATCGATAGGGAGTGGGGAAACTCTCCTCTTCAATTCAATCTCTCGATGGGCAGTGGTTGGATGAAATCGATTGAATGCTTGACAGAAGAATTCTCTCTCTCTCTCTCTCACTCTCTCTCAATTCCCTTTTCTCCAATTGTTGGATCCTTCCAACCTAAGGAAGATCTAAGTAGAACTCAGAGAAATAGAAGGTTCTCCAAGTGGTTGTGTTCTTGCTGGAGAAAACAGAGGAGTTCCTGTGTTGCTGTGTTGCAGTACGATAAACAAGGAGTTGCTGTTGAGGAATATCTACAAAGGTAATCAATTTTCTTCCTTTTAGTTTAATAGTTAGGCTTAGCATGTTTGCATGATTAATCTCCATGTCTAATTAGATTAGAGTTGTATGCTTATTCTGTTTTTATCAATGTATGGGTTTTTGCACTTCAACAAAAATGAACTTGCAAATTACGATTCCAAACACGTTTTCGCTGCTCAAGGGGATTAGATCTCCATCAACTTATATGCCAAAGATGGGTATTTTCTTTAGGAGAAATCTCTAATCTTTTAGTTCGCGTTTTCGCTGTTTTAAACAATTCAGTATTCAAAACCATTTTGACCGAATTGGGCCTTAAAACATACTGGTTATTCTCAAGCGAATCAGAACAAATTTGAACACCTTTAATAGAAATAAATGTTTTATTCAACTCAAAAGAAACAAAAATGCATTGTTCAATAAGATAGGAAATAAAAACAAGGTTTCTAGTAAACCCTGGAACTATGTACAAATTATCTAATAATAAGTTCTTCCTGTCGAAAAGTAGCTTTACTGTGCCCACTGCTACGACCGAGACAACCTCTCCAGATCCAACCCTGAGTGTTATCTTCTCTTCTTGCAGTCATTGCCAGGAACTAATTCCCTGAAAAGAAGAACAAACATGGTTAGTAGCGCTTGAATCAAGTATCCAGATAGAGTCATTACTCTCCACTAAACAGGTTTCAACCACAAGTAAATCACATTTACCTTCATTCTTCTTGTCGGCAGAGAATTTCGGGAAGTTGCATTTTTCAGTGCCCGTCACCGTTGCAGTGGAAACACTTTCCTTTATCTGCAACGACCTTGACCTTTTTGCCCTTCTGTTGGGCGACAACTTGGTCAGCCTGTTTCCCCTTGCGAGCCTTCTTCATTTTCTTATTCTTCCCTTTCGAGCCTGAAGAGGACGAAGGTACAAACTTGGTCCCCAAGGTCGAACCTTTGTGGAAGAACCTAAAGGCAACATTTGCCTCATCCTCCTGTCCCTTGACTCTCATAAAAGAGTGAAAGGTTTGCAGTTCATTCAGAATAGTGGTAAGATTGTAGCTTATCTTGTTCATAACAACGTTGCTACGAAACTGAAGAAAACTCTTCGAAAGAGTCTCCAAGATAAAGTTGACCTAGCTCGACTCATCGATAGAAATCCCATTCATCTCCGCCATATTAAAATGGACCATCATGTCGAGAACATGTTCCCAGACAGACGTTCCCTCTTTCCTCCGTGCGTTGAAGATGTGCTTGAGAACATCGTGTCAGACCTGAAAAGATTGTTGTCCAAACATTTCCTGCAACGAATCTATGATCTCCATAATAGTGACCATGCTCTCATGTTTCTTAGCGAAAACTATAGATAAGCTGGATGCGATGTAGACCTTGGTCTTTTCATTGGCCTTGGTCCATCTATCGTACGCGTCACGAACACTTAGTGTCACAGTCGAGCTCGGCACCTGAGACACCTCAGTGAGCGCAAACTTTAGGTCGTCAGTTACCAAAATACTGTTGATATTGTTTTTCCATGTTCGGTAATTATCACTGATTAGTTTATCCGAGGCTAAAAGGGCTATAATTGAACTCAACATTTTCCTGAAATAAAAAATCCTTGTGTTAGTTTCTCGCAAAAACTTTTGTAAAAATCCAATCAGGTTTTAGCAACTTAATCTATGATTCCTAGGTCATTTAAAAATTGCAATGATACCCCAAAGATTTAGAATGACTGCCACCAAAGGGTAGACAAAATCACTCCTCCTCTAGGATGAGACAATCTCGACCAGGCCCTAATTCAATAATAACTCTTATTCCTATAGGCATAGTTACCATTTCGGTCCGGACTCAGTAACTCTTAATGATTCTCGTGAGTGTAACCCTCTATCTTCAGACTCCAGAGTTCCCATCCAACATAATTCGCCGAAGGGAGGACTAAGTTGAAAGATAAACTAAGGCAATCCTATCCCTTTCTGGTATTCACAGTGTTTCGACACTCCATGATCAAGCCCTTCGAAGGGATTGTTTGGTCCAGGCCAAACTAGCAAGCGGATCATAGGTGTTTCACGGTGTGAATCGATAGAAGAGACCATGGGTCCCGTTACACGAGTCTCGCTCCTTCTCACTATAAGTACTCTCTCCATTCACCTTGAATGTTGACCCATACAACACCATCTGAAGGGGGACACTCCCATTTGCGCCACGAGGTCGAGTATGGATCTCACAGTGTGAACTTAAGGAGAAATGGAGGTAGAAATTCAATGTATCATATACACTTCATTTTCTCTCACTAACTACTTTAGGTCAACAGGATTGACCTTGATAAACCGGCTATATCTGCCTAAGTCTACCAATATAACATTTATATTAGATTAACCTAAGTCTATAACACTTATTAAACTTAGGTTTATGTGAGTTTAATTTATTAACTCTTAATAAGCGTCACTCACGAAAATATAATTTATGAATCTCCGGATCAAATTCACTATCAGGTCGGTTCCTAGGTAGGGGTATTTTGTTGTCATCAGCTTAAATACCCCATCCTTAGACAGAACCTTCCTTAGACAAAGTTACTAATTAATCACCATTCATAAATCATATAGGATTCCTAATTCTAATCTTATTAGAACTAGAAACCTAAGTCTAATTAATTAAAGTTCTAAACCATTTAAAACTAATTAATTATTTTAGGTTACATGCATTTCTATGTTATAGTAGTTGATCATTCATCACATGAATAATAAACTATATAACACATTCATCACATGAATAAATCCATGTCAATGCCTTTACTTTAATTAGTATAACTCTTATATTAATTAATCATGCATAACTATATATTATAACTCTTATAATATAAAATGATGCATGAATATGCTTAACGTAAGGTGAGATTTTAAATCTATATGACACACAATATGCATATAAATTTCATACAACAATTGCTTTAAAAATAGCAAATTGAACCATTTTTGGCACACCTAAATATTAATTAAATTAATTAAATTTAAAATAATAATATTATATTAAATAAAATTAATTCTAATTCATTAAAATAAAAAATTAATACAAATTTCAGATAAAATTGGCCACAACCAAGCCATCAACACGTTCCAGTAGAAGATGTGCGCGCCTTCAGCCCCACTACGCAGGGTGTTGAGACTTTGTGGGGTGGCGTCTCAACGTTGTGCCAACCGCACGTCTGCCTCCAATCCGCACTACGTTGAGATGTCGTTGCCAACGTCTCAATGTTGTGCTCGCAATCGCATGCCTCGCGATGTAACACACGCGACGTCTCAACGTTGCTCCTGCAGCAAGCCATGGACCGCACACACGACGTTGAGACGCCGTTGCACTGCGTCTCAACGTCGTGCTCTGTACAGAACAGAACTCCTTCAGTTTGCTCGTTTTCGCTCCGTTCTTCACAACAACTCCTTGGCACGAACGACACAGACTTACGTACTCGATTTAGAACCAAATTTCCCAAAACACAATGGGCCCTTACATTGAACATTCAACGAAATTGTAAATCTAATCTAGGTGCCAAAAATGAAACATTCAATTTGCAAGACCTTAAATATTCATCACATGAACAATAAAGGTACCCACCTAATTTTAAGCAATTTACATAACACAACAGTAAGCAAAGATCGACTCTGATATCAATTAGTAGGATTGAATCCCCAAGCGGAAGCGACGTGAATCGCGATGTTTCGTTGTGGTACTAAAAATCTACTTAAAATTAAACATACATCTCATGCATTCTAGGTTAAGCATAAAGGGAAAAAGAAATTAAATAATAAATACCTCTTGAAGAACCATTTCTGGAAAAGAAATTAAACAATAAATACCTCTTGAAGAACAATTTCTTCTCGTATTCCTTCCCCCGCGATGTTCTTCGTTCTCAACGATCTCTCGATCTCGAACCAATTCACGAACCAGACATCTCCACTAGAGTTACACGATTGTTATCTTTGGATGAGGGAGGAATGTGGGTTCCTTTTGTGAGAGAGAATAGTGTTTTGGAAATTCCAAATCCAAAAAATGAGAATCTATCCAGTGGTGTAGGATGGAGAGAATTTCTCCACCCATTTAGTCCACTAAATCACATATCATATAATATGCAAATCGTATTTGCATAATTATATAATATAAGGTATCACATATCTTATTATGAAAATCATATTTGCATAATGTGGAATTAAATTGAATCATATTCAATTTTACACTTCTCTCAAATTAATTTCTCTCCAACTATTCCTTAATTCCATAAGTAAGCAATAATATAGTTTAATATGAGTCTCATTCACATCAAACTATATATTATATCAATCATATTACATATAATTACATAATAACCCTTTATATGAATTTGAACACATCAAACTCATTCCAAACTTTATGATGGGATTTAGAATTCACGCAGCGGAAGACGTTGTGAAACGTCGTTGATCCGTTGTGTAATTCTATCTGAAAATCGAACTAAACAACTTTAATTCTAGGTTAAACATGCATTAAATAGAAGAAAACAATAAGGTATCGTTAAATTTGTTGTGCAGCAGGAAATCCGAATCTGGAAACAGCAGAAGTCTGTTTTTAGGAAAGTAGCTTTCGAGGTATTTCTGAACCAATCTGTTAGGAATTTCAATTTTATGTTTTCATATGATTTTTAGAGGGTTCAAAAAGGAAGAGTTTGGTATAAATTACATTATTTTTGGATAAGTAAAGAAGAAGTTATGGATGTCTGAAAACAGGGCAGAAAATCTGAAAATGCTGGAAAATTTGAAAGTGTGTTTTTTGTAATTTTAAGGTTAAAAAGCATGAGCTCGAGGTTCTAATGGTTGAATTTGGTTTGTTTGACAGGCCAAGAGCAAATAGGTCGAGTGTACGGGTCAAGACTCTAGTTCTAACACTGTGAGTGACAAAACGAACCTCGAAATGGTTTATAGGCTTGTATTATGCTTATGAAAATCCAAGGTTTTGCTAAAACGAAATGGTTTCAATGCTTATTATTTTCCTTTGAACACATGTTTATAAGTATTCATATTTTCTAAGAAATGATTTCAAGTGCTCGTTGTGAGCCTAAATGTCTTGATGAAATTTATATGTGAGCATATGTTCTTGATTGTCGAAATTTATGGAAATGTTATGATTTCGAGCAAGTATGTACTAGCAAGTATGATTTAAAGATTTCGGTTTTAATGAACAAAAGTGAGTAAGCTTGAGTTTTATGAAAGGAAAGATAAGCAGGCATGTTTAAATGCTTTTATGTGTATTTCTGAGTCTTGAATGAGTAAATGACTGAAACATTGAGCTCGAGGCTATATGGTACAAGCAGTGCACACGAGTCATTTTCTGTTGTCAACGCTGAGTGTACTCGTGACAACAATGCCGCCGTGAGTCTTTGGCGGGCTCCACTATTTACCAAGACGATGGGAGTCTTTGGCGAGCCCCACTACATCGTAGAGTAAATGTTGGTTGTATTGAGCGTGTCCTATACAACGTAGAATGTCATACGCTTTTAAATGGTTAGTAGTATCGATATGCGTTGCAGGTTTTAATGTCATACTTGGCCGGATTTCACGAAAAGCTATTAAGATTACATGTGTATTTTGAACGCTTGATTACAGATACATATGCTCATAAGTTTCTAGGTAATATGATTTATGAGTTATAGATTTTTAACTCAGTCACTCACTGAGCTTCATAGCTCATTCTTTCTGGTATTTTCCCGCCAGTAGAGATCGAGCTCCTGTGCTCGATAACCCCGCCATAGTCTGCTAGAAGCTCCAAGAGTTTGATACTTTGTACGTGGGTGGAGATGTATAGGAAGTCTATATGTATTGTAGAAGGACTATAAAGTTATGTTTATGTGTACATTTTAGGTTGTGGTTGTGTGATCCATGGTTGGGTATGTTTTTGGTTGTGATGTTCATATCTCTTTCAGTTTTCCAGAGAGTCATAAGTAGGGTTACCCCTTACGTAGGTTACGTAATTGTCAATATTCCGCTGTGTTATGTTTAAGTGTTTCTTATACAAGTTTAGTATGCTTATCAGGTAAAACAGGGTCAACAGGTATCGTTAGAGAGGTCAACGATGTCTGTTGGCTTCACGCCGTCTGCCGGGCTAAGTTAGCAGGTAGTTCGGGAGGGGGTGTGACAACTTGGTATCAGAGCCAGGTTGCTCCATGGGGAATAAGACAGAACAAGTTAACTCTATAAGAAACTAAAAAGTAAATAGCAAGTTAATGAGTTAATTCAATAGAACTAGCAGAGCATGGTCCAAGTAAGGATAAGAGTAAGTCCAGTCAGGACTAGAATGTGAACACAAGTCTAGAATTGTGCATTTGAGTTGAGTACTCATTACATGTCTAGTATGTTGATATGTTATAGAAGTCATGCCACCACGTACTAGCAGACGATGCAGGCAGGATCAGGACGGGACGCAGGATCCTTCCAAACCCAATCTAAGAGGGGATCTAGAGCCCCGAGAGTCCAGATAGGGGCCAGAATTAAGCAGCATGGTAATTCCTCATAGGAGGTAGGTAAGCCATAGAGAGCAGGGCTAAGTAATCTTGACAAGACATATAGAATAGATCACCTAAAAGAATTAGGAGCCACAATGTTTGAGGGTTCCAAAGATCCAGCTTAAGCTGAGGTATGGCTGAATAAGCTCGATAAATGTTTTGATGTGATTAGTTACTCTGAGGAGCGAAATGTTAAGTTGGCCACATTCTTGCTGCTAAAAAAGGGCAGAAGGATGATGGAAATCGATGTTAGCCAGTTGTAGTGATGCACGTACTTTACACTGGCAAACTTTCAGAAATATATTTGAAGATAAATATTACCCTAGCACGTACCGAGAGGCAAAGATGGATGAATTTTTAGAACTGAAGCAAGGGACACTTTCAGTGGTTGAGTATGAGAGAAGGTATACCGAGTTGTCGCGGTATGTTGATGTGATTGTGGCATCTGAGAGTGACAGGTGTCGAAGATTTGAAAGAGGGTTACGTCCTGAGATACGTACCCCAGTCACAACCATTGCAAAGTGGACTGACTTTTCCCTACTGGTAGAGACTGCTCTACGTGTTGAGCAGAGTATAACAGAGGCACAAGCAGTAGTGGCGCCTACTCGAGGGCCTTCAATAGCGAGCAGTTTCTGGGGTAGTGAGCAGCGACGATTCACACCTGATGTGAATGTTTCGAGTCGTCGGGACTTTAAAAGTCGAGCTGGCGGCCAGGCATCGAGGCAGATGCATGTGAGTGGTGCCTATCAGAGGCAGAGTCAAAGAGCACCTAGTCAATCTGCGGATCCACAAAAGACCACGAGATATTGCGAGTGAGTCTGTTGCTAGTGTAGCAAGGAGAACTTCATGTTCAAATTGTGGCAAGAATCATCGAGGCCAATGTCTTGTTGGTGTCAATGTGTGTTACCAGTGTGGGCAGCCAGGGAATTTTAAGAGGGATTGTCCACAGTTGAGAGCAGCCGCACAGAGGGACTAGGGAGTTGAGTCCCAGACAGTTGAGCAACCAAGAGTTTCAGTAGCTGAAAGAGAGGGCACCAGCAGTGTCAGACTAAAGAGAATTGTAGGGAGACCTAGGCAACATAGAAAGGTCTACACTATGACTCAGTAAGAAGCAGAAGATGCATCATATGTCATTACTGGTACGATTAGTATTTGTAATGTACGTGCACCTGTTTTAATAGAACCAGGTGCTACACATTTCTTTGTTTTTAGTACGTTCTTGACTAAGTTGAATGGGAAGCTAGAACCTTTATGTAAAAGGTTAGTTATATACACTCTAGTTGGTGATGTGTTTCTAGTCAATGCAGTGTTGCGGGACTGTGAGGTCTTAGTAAAAGGTTTCAATATGTTAGTGGATCTTCTTCCACTAGACTTGCAGGTGTGAGATGCAATCTTAAGGATGAATTTCATATTTACTCATTATGCTTCCAGAGTTTGCCATATAAAGGAAGTTGTTTTCAAGAAACCAGGATTAGCTGAAGTGGTTTTATGGGATGAAAGAAAGATTATCCCTATGAGTTTGATTTCAGCATTAAAAGTTGAAAAGTTGTTGAGGAAAGGTTGCACGACATTTCTTGCACATGTAGTTGAGGTGTAGGAAGAAAACCTAAAACAAGAAAATGTTCTTGTTGTGAATGAATTTCTTGATGTTCTTCTAGCAAATCTATCAGGATTGCCACCTGATAGGGAAGTTGAGTTCACTATTGAACTGTTACCAGGAATAGCACCTATTTCGCAAGCGCCGTATAGAATGGCTCCAAGTGAGATCAGGGAACTAAAGATGCAGTTACAAGGACTAGTTGATAAGGGATACATCAGACCTAGTGTATCGCCTTGGAGAGCTCCAGTGTTATCTGTGAAAAAGAAAGATGGTACTCGTAGATTATGCATTGATTATAGACAGTTAAACAAAGTCACAATATGTAACAAGTATCCTTTGTCCCGTATAAATGACTTGTTTGACCAGTTACGAGGAGCATCAGTGTTTTCTAAGATTGATTTGAGATCAGGATACCATCAGTTAAAGGTAAGGGAATCAGATATTCCTAAGACAACATTCAGAACGAGGTATGGGCATTATGAGTTTTTAGTAATGCCATTCGGTTTGACTAATGCACCGACAATTATCATGGACCTCATAAATAGGATATTCCATCAGTATTTGGACAAGTTTGTAATAGTAATTATTGATGATATACTAGTTTACTCAGTTGACAGGAAAGCCCACGAGGAACACATGAGTATTATTATACAAACACTACGAGATAAACAGTTGTACGCTAAATTTACCAAATGTGAGTTTTGGATGAATCAGGTAGTGTTTGAGGTAAGTTGTTTCAGCAAATGGAGTTAGTGTTGATCCGAATAAAGTAAAAGCTATGGTCAACTTAGAGAGACCAGCTATTGCGACAGAGGTACGTAGTTTCCTAAGCTTGGCAGGATACTGCAGATGATTTGTTGAGAACTTCTCACGATTAGTATTACCCTTAACAATTTTAACAAGGAGGAATGTTAAGCTTGAATGGTTAGATAAGTGTGAATAGAGTTTTTCAGGAGCTGGAAACAAGGTTGATGACAATACCTATTCTAACACTTCCTGTAACGGGAAAAGAATATGTGATTTACTGTTATGCTTAAGGACAAGGATTAGGGTGTGTGTTCCTGCAAGAAGGAAAAGTAATAGCTTATGCGTTAAGGCAATTGAAAAGCACGAGTGTAATTACCCTACCCACGATCTTGAGTTAGCAGCAGTTGTTCTAGCATTGAAGATCTGGAGACATTACCTGTTTGGTGAGAGGTGTCATATTTTTACAGATCATAAGAGTCTGAAGTATATCTTTGATCAAAGAAAGTTTATTATGAGACAGAGAAGATAATTAGAACAGATTAAAGATTATGATTGTACCATAGAATACCATCCTGGTAAGGTGAATGTGGTAGCAGATGCATTGAGCAGGAAGTCAAGACTTCCTAGGGATGCCTTGTGTGGTATTCGAGCAACATTTTTATGTACTCTAAGGGATTCTAAGGCAGTTGTAAGTGTAGAGAATTCAGGGGGTCTTATAGTTTAATTTCAGATCAGGTCTTCACTCGTAACAGAGATTGTGAGAAGACAATCAGAGAATAGTAACTTGCAGAAAATGTTTGAAATGTCCAAACAGGGCCCAGAGGCATAATTCAAAATGAGAACAAATGGATTACCACGTACTTCATGTGGACATGATGGTATTTGGGTAATAGTGGATAGACTCACTAAGACAGCACGATTTATACCGATTAAATCGACGTCTACACTTGATCAGCTTGCTAAGCTATACGTCGACAAAATTGTGAGTCAATACGGAGTGCCAGTGTCTATAGTTTCAGATAGAGATCCGAGATTTACTTCTATGTTTTGGCCTAGCTTACAGGAAATTATGGGGACAAAGCTGAGTTTTAGTACAACGTTTCATTCTCAGACAGATGATCAGTCAGAGATGACCATCCAGACCCTAGAGGACATGTTGAGAGCATGTGTCCTTCAAGTTAAGGGAAGTTGGGATACACACCTATCACTTATGGAGTTCGCTTATAATAACAGCTATCAGTCGAGTATTGGCATGGCACCATTTGAGGCTTTATATGGAAGACCGTGTAGAACGCTCGTATGTTGGAACGAACTAGGAAAGCAGAAGTTAATTGGTCCTGAGTTAGTACATGTTACTACGGACAATATTAAAGTAATCAGGGTGAATTTGAAGATAGCGCAAGACCGTCAGAAGAGTTACAAATATAAGCGACGAAAGAACTTAAAATTCCAAGTCGGAGATCAAGTTTTCTTGAAGTTATCTTCGTGGAGAGGTGTCCTTCGCTTTAGCAAGAAAGGAAAGCTAAGCCCTAGGTACATTGGTCCTTATCAAATAATGGGACGAGTTGGGCCAGCAACCTACAGACTGGAGTTGACAGCAGAACTATCTCGAGTACATGATGTTTTTCATGTGTCCATGTTGAGGAAGTATATTTCAGATCAGACTCATGTGTTGCAAGCGCAACCAGTTGAGCTGAAAGAAGACATGAGTTACGTAGAGGATGCAGTTCAAATCCTCGATAAGAAATGACAAGTTTTAAGAAACAAGACGATCTCACTCGTGAAGGTTCGTTGGAGACATCGCAGAGTGGAGGAGGAAACCTGGAAGTTAGAGGACCAAATGAGAAGGAAGTACCCGACGATTTTCACCTAAGGACTATTAAATTTCGAGGACGAAATTTCTTAAGGGGGAGGTAAGTTGTAAACCCAAGATCATTCTTTGGAAATCAAGAAAGAAAAGAAAAAAAAAACAAAACAAAAGGAATAAAGAAAATGAAGGAAATGTTTGGTTTTGGTTTTGTTTTAAAACAAAAGAAAAGAAAAGAAAGGAAAAGGGAAAAAGATAGTGGATGGTGGGACCCCACTTTAGTTTTCTTTTTAAAAACCAAGTTTCCATCGATCTTCTTCTCCATTTATCAAAAGAAAGGTAAGGGTTTCGTGGGAGAAGCTTAAAGGAAGAGGAAGAAGGATATTTTGGAGCTGGAATTGCAGAAGAGAGGGAGGAGAACTCAAGGTTTGATTATATAGCAGCAAGGTGATCAACTCAACCCTGTTCTGGTTTTCTGTTCATCTCGAGCTCCACAGGAAGAGGTAAGAGTTGAGATTTAGTTTTCTTGAAAGCTAATTCATTTTTTAAGAAAGTTTGTGAAGGATGCTTGGGCCAATTCTGATTTTAAGTTGCTGTTTTGTGAAGAGGAACGCAGAAGACAGAATTTGCTGTCAAATCCGAGAAGCCTCTGATGTTTTGGTTATTCTGATCTGTATACTTGGAGTTAGAAGCTCTAGTTGGTATGGTTCGAAAGCCTATTCAATTTACTACACCTTTCGTGAAGGAATCATGAGTAGAAAATGTCTAGAAGATATTTTAAATATCAGGTTACATTTGTTGTGCAGCAGGAAATCTGAATCTGGAAACAGCAGAAGTCTGTTTTTAGGAAAGTATCTTTCGAGGTATTTCTGAACCAATCTGTTGGGAAATTCAATTTCATGTCTTCATATGATTTTTAGAGGGTTCAAAAAGGAAGAGTTTGGTATAAATTACATTATTTTTGGATAAATAAAGAAGAAGTTATGGCTGTCTGAAAACAGGGCAGAAAATCTGAAAATGCTGGAAAATTTGAAAGTGTGTTTTCTTGTAATTTTAAGGTTAAAAAGAATGAGCTCGAGGTTCTAATGGTTGAATTTGGTTTGTTTGACAGGCCAAGAGCAAATAGGTCGAGTGTACGGGTCAATACTCTAGTTCTAACACTGTGAGTGACAAAACGAACCTCGAAATGGTTTATAGGCTTGTATTATGCTTATGAAAATGCAAGGTTTTGCTAAAACGAAATGGTTTCAATGCTTATTGTTTTCCTTTGAACACATGTTTATGAGTATTCATAGTTTCTAAGAAATGATTTCAAGTGCTCGTTGTGAGCCTAAATGTCTTGATGAAATTTATATGTGAGCATATGTTCTTGATTGTCAAAATTTATGGAAATGTTATGATTTCGAGCAAGTATGTACTAGCAAGTATGATTTAAAGATTTCCAGTTTTAATGAACAAGCTGAGTGAGCTTGAGTTTTATGAAAGGAAAGATAAGCAGGCATGTTTAATGTTTTTATGTGTATTTCTGAGTCTTGAATGAGTAAATGACTGAGACATTGAGCTCGAGGCTATATGGTACTGTGTGCACACAGGTCATTTTCTGTTGTCGACGTTGAGTGTACTCCGTGACAACAATGCTGTCGTGAGTGCTGGGCGGGCCCCACTACGACCAAGACGATGGGAGTGCTGGGCGGGCCCCACTACATCGTAGAGTAAATGTTGGTTGTATTGAGCGTGTCCTATACAACGTAGAATGTCATACGTTTTTAAATGGTTAGTAGTATCGATATGCCTTGCGAGGTTTTAATGTCATACTTGCTGGATTTCTGAAAAGCTATTAAGATTACATGTGTATTTTGAACGCTTGATTACATATACATATGCTCATAAGTTTCCAGGTAATATGATTTATGAGTTATAGATTTTTAACTCAGTCACTCACTGAGCTTCATAGCTCATTCTATTGGTATTTTCCCACTTTTCAGGTAGAGATCGAGCTCCCATGTGCACGATAACTCGCCATAGTCTCTTTGGAAGCTCCAAGAGTTTGATACTTTGTACGTGGGTGGAGATGTATAGGAAGTCTATATGTATTGTAGAAGGACTATAAAGTTATGTTTATGTGTACATTTTAGGTTGTGGTTGTGTGATCCATGGTTGGGTATATTTTTGGTTGTGATGTTCATATCTCTTTCAGTTTTCCAGAGAGTCATAAGTAGGGTTACCCCCTACGTAATTGTCAATATTTCTTAAATGTACAGTAAAGTAATACAATAAAGTAATACAATAAACTAGGGCTTTGAATACCCCTTTACAATACTCCCACTTGCCCTAGTCAGGAAGCACTCGAAGACCTAGACTCTCTAGGTGACCCTCAAATACCATAGTCGTGAGGGCCTTTGTAAATGGATCAACAACGTTGTGCTCCGAAGCTATCTGCGTGACTGTCACATCTTCGCAGTGCGCAATCTCCCGTATCAAGTGATATTTACGCTTTATGTGCTTGCCCCTTTTATGACTCTGAGGTTCTCTCGAGTTGGCTACTGCACCACTATTGTCACAAAATAGCGTGATTGGCAAATTCATATTTGGAACAACTTCCAAATCCGTCATGAACTTCCTAAACCAAACAACTTCCTTTGCAGCTTCACAAGCTGCAACATGTTCGGCTTCCATCGTGGAATCAGCGATGCATCCCTGCTTGATGCTTCGCCAAACTTCAGCTTCTCCATTCAGAATGAAGGCTGACCCCGAAGTGGATTTTCTAGAATCCTTATCGGTTTGAACGTACAGAATCTGTGTATCCCATAAGGATCAAATCCCCACTCCCATACACAAGGCTGTAGTTCCTCGTTCTTCTATTATACTTGAGGATTGCTTTTACGACCGTCCAGTGATCTAATCATGGATTGGACTGATATCTACTTACAATCCCAACTGCATAACAAATGTCGGGCCTAGTACACAACATGGCATACATTAGGCTCCCTACAGATGAAGCATAGGGGATTCGTCTCATATCCTCAACCTCTTGAGGTGTCTTAGGACATTGATCCTTAGACAAGTGAACCCCATGTTGGGATTTCTGTCCTAATCTCGTGTTTGTAAAATATTGTTTTGAAATTATTAAGAGTTATTCATTTATTTACTTTGTGTCTCGCAAATATTTTAAACCTTTCCAATAAACTAAGCTCAAGGGTCATTGAATATATGAGAGAACTAGAACTTGAACGGTGTGTAATTGACACTCAAGGAGGATCACGTTCGAGTTAATGACCCGAACGGTCTACAGTATAAGGATGGGGTTAGAGACCTAATCCTGGATACACTGTGGATGCGGCCCGCTTTGTATTAGATACAAACGAGGTGATCTGACTCGTTCATGTGGTTGACATGCGAGTGGGGGCATCCTGTACAATGAGATTGTACAAGACCGGACCGTGAATTATTAGACTTCATGATATAACACCGCTGTGATGAAAGACTAAATAAATTCATAGATGACCATTAGTGACTCGACACAATCCACGAGCATATTACGGACTCACATGCTGGGGTCCGTCCTTTTGACTAGTACGGGTGAGGGTAGTATCGCCACTTGCCCAATATGCCTATCTTCGCAGGGACAGAACCAAGTAGAGAGTTGGGAACCTAATTACGCGAGATGGAATTCACTCGTTCCCGCCTATAGGGAATCTAGAGGGGTTGTTCCCTTAAGTGCTGTCTCCAAGGCTTGGACAACGGGCGCCCACCTTCTCATTGGCCCGAGAAGGGTGTTGTGTATGGTTGGACCATCACAATATGTTGTTCAATTAGAGGAGCAGTGGGGACTTAAGGAACAAGATGTAGACATAGGGGTAAAACGGTAATTTGACCCAGCCGTGTCTATGAACAACCTGTGAAGAGTTGACTCATGGGCATTGGTTATATCAGTGGACACGTAATATTCTACACTGATGGGAGTACAGCTACAGGCTTTAGTGGAGTGTTACTGTAGCTAATGAATATTGGTTGACCGGGTCAAAGAGTTTGGCTGGTTAAGCTCAAATCATTGGAGCCCGTCACTGTAGGTCCATTAGGTCCCTTGGTTGGCTCAATCTGGGATAAAAGAAGGTTAATGTTTTGGCATGAAATTGAAGTGTTTAATTTCACTATAAGAGTATTTATATCATATAGATGATATAATATATAGTTTAATATGAATGAGATTCATAATAAACTACATGTTAGCCTAATTGTTGAATTAAAGGCTAATTGGAGAAATTGATAGAGAGAAAATAAATTGAATGTGATTCAATTTAATTAAATCCACAATTATTGCAAATGAGATTTGCAACATAAGATATGAGATATCTTATATTATATAATTATGTAAATGAGATTTGCATAACATATGGTTGTGGTAAAGCGGTAATAATGTGAAGTTGTGAACTTCATCATTCCACTATATAAACCCTTTGTAAGATGGGTTTGGTAAAAAAAAAAAAAAAGTTCTCATTTTTGGATTTTGACCTAAGAATCCAAAAGTGAACTCTCTCCATTCTCTCATTTCTCCTCTCTTTCCAAAAACAAAAGTTCCCACCAACTTTCCTTCTCCAAAAGAGAACAACCAAGGAGATCATTTGGTAGTCTTTGGGATCTGATCGTGGAAGAGTTCATAGAGATCGAGAAGCACGAAGAGTTCGTGATCAACAAGGAGAGTTTGCTGAATTGGTCTACAACAAGTAAGTGTTTTTCTTCTTCTTTGTAAAATTTCAAAGATGTTTAGCCTAGATCTAATAGTTAGATCAATTTTAATAAGCATGTTGCATGATGATACCACGACGATTCGATCGTCTTCCATCACATGAGGATTCTCATTCCTTCAATTGGTATCGAGCCATTTCGATGGTCATTCATCTATGCAATCGCTTTTTTTAAGATTTAGGTGGGTATTTTACCATGTTTTCATGAGATGAATGTTTGGTTTGCGAAATGGATATTTTCGGTTTTTGGCACTAGATTAGATTTACAATTATGTTGATAAGATCAATGTAAGGGCTCGTTGTTTTGGATAATTTTTTTGTAAATCGAGTCTTTAAGTCCGGGTCGTTCGTGGCAAGAGTTGCTGTGATGAAATCAGAGCGGAAACGAGTAAAAACGGGGAAAAACAACAGTTGCATGTTTGTCGTCGCCGATGGCGTTGAGACGCCGCCAACGGCGCGTCTCAACGCCGTGCTCGCGATCGAAGGCCCTAAAGCACGATGGCGTTACCGCCACGCGTGGCGTTGAGGACGCCGCCGACGCCATGGGCAACGTTACAACGTAACGCCTGCGTTACTGCTGCAACGCTGTATGCGTTAAGAAGTTAATGCGCGCGACGTGGGCGTTTTCTGTCCGTTGGTTTTAATTACTTTTCAGTTTTATTTAGTAAAAAACGTTTTAATTTTAATTAATTAATTTATTTTATTAAATATTATTAATATAAATGTTATATTAATTTTATTTAATAAAATATTTGCCCCTAGGTGCCAAAAACCGGTCCATTTTTGCTATTTAATTATTTTATGCATGAGATGTATATTTTTAATTAATTTCTATGTGCATAATGTATGTCATATAGTTTTAAAATCTCACCTTAGGTTAAACTTATTCATGAATCATGTATATTATAAGAGTTATAATATAGTTTGCATGATAGGTTATATTATAAGAGTTATAATGTAATTAAATGCATATTTAATTTAATTAATATAAGTGTTATATTTTTTAGATTAAAGTATGCTCATGCATTTATATTCCTATGATGACTGATTATTTTGTTATAGTATATAGTTATTCATGTGATGAATGATCAAGCACTATAACATAGAAATGCATGCAACCTAAGTTAATTATTAGTTTTAAAGTGTTTAGAACTTGAATAATTAGACTTAGGTTTTCTAATTTTCTAATAAGATTAGAATTTTAGGAAATCAAATATAATTTTTGAATGGTGACTAATTAGTAACTCTGTCTAAGGAAGGTTTTGTCTAAGGTTGGGGTATTTAAGTTGACGCTTGCGGAACACCCCTACCTGGAAACCAACCTGGGAGTGAATTCGGTTCGGAGATTCTTAGATTATATTTACGTGAGCACCGTTAATTAAGTGTTAATTAATTTTCTCACATAGACCTAAGTAAATAATGTGATTATAGACTTAGGCTAAATACCATATAAGAGTTATATTAGTAGACTTAGGTAATTTTTTAGTCGATTATCTAGGTCAATCCCTATTAAAATTAAAGTACTGAGTGGGAGAAAATATAGTGTATGAGATACATTTAAATTTCCAACCACAAATCTCTTTTAAGTCCACACCGTGAGATCTATACTCGGCCTCGTGGCGCAAATGGGAGCGTTCCCCTTCGGGTGCCATTTGTATAGGTCAATATCATCGTGGATGGAGAGAGTACTTATAGTGAGTGGGAGCGGGACTTGTGAAAATGAGACCCACGGTCTCTTCTTTTCGTTCACACCGTGAGACACCCATGATCCGCTCGCTAGTTTGGCTGGACTGCACAATCCCTTCGGAGGGCATGATCATGAGAGTCGGAACACAGTGAATTCCCGAAAGGGATACAGTTTCTTGGTTGGTTTTCCTTTTTAGTTCACCCTTCGGTGGTTATTGTTAGGACGGATACTTGGAAACTTAAAGATTGAGGGTGACACTCACAGAATTCGTTAAGTGTTAATGAATTTGACCGAACAATGGTAATTGGATGCCTAATGGAATAAGAGTTATACTGGGATTAGGGTCTGATCGTGAAAGTCTCGTCCTAGAGGAGGAGTGTTCTGTTCACCCTTCGGTGGCAGTCATTCTAAACCTTTAGGATATCATTGCAAAATTTTGAATGACCTAGGGATCATGAAATATTTTTTGCTAAAATTAGATTAATTTTGAAAAGGTTTTTGCGAGACTAATACAAAGTTTTTCTTAAATTTTCAGCTAAAAAATGTCTAGCGCTATTATAGCTTTACTTGCTTCCGGTAAGTTAGTGGGAGATAATTACCAGAGCTGAAAAAACAACATCAATACAATATTGGTAACTGACGACATAAAGTTCGTGTTGTCTGAGGAGTGTCCTCAGATGCCGGGCGCGACCGCATCGCGAGTTGTTCACGATATGTACGATCGATGGATTAGGGCCAATGAAAAGGCCAAGGTCTACATAATTGTCAGCATGTCTGATGTCTTGGCAAGGAAGCATGAGCTGATGGTTTCCGCTAAAGAAATCATGGAGTCCTTGCAGGAAATGTTTGGACAACAGTCCTTTCACGTCCGACATGACTCGCTTAAATACATTTTCAACGCTCGGATGAAAGAGGGGTCGTCTGTCCGTGAACATGTTCTAGACATGATGACCCGCTTTAATCTAGTCGAGATGAATAGGGCTTCGATCGACGAGTCCAGCCAGGTCAGTTTTATCATGGAGACTCTTCCAAGAGTTTCCTTCAGCCAGAGCAATGTCTTTGTTATGAACAAAATTAGCTACAATCTGACTACCCTCCTCAATGAGCTACATAATTTCCAGTCCCTGAAAAGGGTCAAGGAATCTGAGGCAAATGTTGCCTACAGGTCTTATCACAGGGGTTCGACCTCTGGGACAAAATCTGTTGCTCCTTTACGCCCGAAAGGGAAGAAGAAGATGAAGAGGGGTAAAACTGACCGAGCTGCCGCCCAGAAGGTCAAGAAGGTCAAGGAGGTTGCAAAGAAAGGAAAGTGTTTCCACTGCAATGGAAGCGGACACTGGAAGAGAAACTGTCCAAAATTCTTGGCCGAGAGGAAGAACCAAGGTAAATGTGATTTACTTGTGGTAGAAACATGTTTAGTGGAGAGTAATGACTATTCCTGGATATTAGATTTAGGCGCCACTAACCACGTTTGTTCTTCTTTTCAGGGGATTGATTCCTGGCAGCCGCTGCGAGAGGGTGAGGTGTGTCACACCCCCTCCCGAACTACCTGCTAACTCAGCTCGAAAGGCGGCGTGAAGCCAACAGACATTGTTTATCTCTTAACAATACACATGACCCCCGATACACTGATAAACATACTATGTTCGAAAATGGAACACTTAAACATGACATAGCGAAAATGGACAACTATTAAACATATACAAGGAGAAACCATTCACAAGTCTCTCTTGAAACTAAAAGTCTAGTGCATCGAAACAACACAAGACAACCGGTGTTTATACAACCTCTAATGTACAAACAACTATAACACCCAAGTCCTCACAAATAATTTACAAACATAGAGACTTGCTAGACAAAACCAAATACGTACAAAGTATTTAATTTATGAAGCTTCATGAGCTATGGCAATAACTTTCAAAGCCGGAGCTCGATCTCTACACGAAAGGTTTGAAAACATAGAAGGAATGAGCTATGAAGCTCGGTGAGTGGACATGTTAAATATCTCAGAACTTGTAAAACATGTGACTCGAAAACTATGAGCATATGCATTTGTATTCAAGCATTGAAAGTAAACGTGGAATCATAATAGACTTTCGAAAAACCCAACAAGTATATATCAAATCTCGTAAGGCATGTAAATGAGATAAACTCTTTTAAAAACATTTCACAATCCACGTTGTGTAGGGCACGCCCAAGACAACCAACGCTTACTCTACGATGTAGTGGGACCCGCCCGGACTCCCATCGTCTTTGTCGTAGTGGGGCCCGCCCGCCAAGACTCACGACAATGGCATGTTGTCACGGAGTACACTCAACGTCGACAACGAGAATAAGACCTCGTGTGCACACGGTACCTTAAAACCTCGGGCTCAATATCTCGGAAAAACCACATGGAAACATTTGAACATGCCCTTTATCTTTTCTTTCATAAAACTCAAGCTTACTCAGCTTGTTCATAAAATTGGAAATCTTTAAAACATATTTGCTAGTACATGCTTGCTTGAAATCATAACATTTCCATAAATTTTGGTAACCATTGACATATGCTCATGTATAAACTTTATAAAGACTTTTAGCGTCACAATGAACACTTGAAACATTTCTAGGAAAACATGAATACTCATACACATGTGTTCGAAAGAAAGCATAAATGCATTGAAAACTTTATTGTAGCAAAACTTGCATTTCTTGAACATAATTCAAACATATATACACTTTTGAAGTTCCTTTTATCACTCACAGTGCTTGAACTAGAATCTTAGCCCGTACACTCGACCTATTTGCTCTTGGCCTGTCAAACAAACCAAATTCATGTATTAGAACCTCGAGCTCATGGTTTTTAAACTACAAGAAAACACACTTTCAAAAATTCCAGCATTTTCAGATTTTCTGCTCTGTTTTCAGACAGCCATAACTTCTTCATTACTTATCCAAAAAGAATGTACTTTATACCAAACTCTTCCTTTTTGAACCCTCTAAAACACTTATGAAGACATGAAAATGCGATTCCTAACGTATTGGTTAGAAATTACCTCAGTAGCTTAACCCCTAAAATGATTCTGCTGCTGTTCCAGATTTCACTTCCTGCTGCAACCCGAAACTTAACCTGAAGATTACAACATCTTCCAATCATTTTCTTCTCACGATTCCTTCACAATACTTGTAGGAAATTGAATACGCTTTCGAACCATACCAAATATAGCTTCTAACTCCAAGTATACAGATCAGAACAACCAAAACATCAGAGACTTCTCGGATTTGACAGCAAAATTCTGTCTTCTGCCTTCCTCTTAACAAAACAGCAACTTAACATCAGAATTGGCTCGAGTTTCCTTCACGAATTTTGTTCCAATATGAGTTAACTTTCATGAAACAAAAGCTCAACTCTTACCTCTTCTTGTGGAGCTCGAGATGAACAGAAAATCAGAGCTTGTCTGAGTTGATTTTCTTCTTTGTAAAAATGAATTCCCTTGAGTTTTCCTCTTTCCTTCAAACTCCAGCCCAAAATCACCAAAAAATGGCCTCCTTCTTCTTCCTTTCTCCTTCAACCACGAAGCTTCAGCCTTAGATTGTGATGAAAGAGAAGAAAATGGAGAGAAACCCTTTTTAAAAAAAAGTCAAACGGTGGAAGAGGTATTCCTTGTCTTTTTGCTCTTTTGCTTTTCATTTTCCATTTCTTTTTCCTTTTCTTTTCTTTCCTTTATCTTCTTTCTTTCTTTTCTTTTCTTTTCTTTTCTTAACAAAACCAAAATAACTTAATATAAAACATTTGTTTCATTACCTTTTCTTCTTTTGTGTTTAAAAGCAAACCAAACGAAAATAGTTTAAACTTTTTCTTCCTTGTTTTCCTTTTGTCTTTCACTTCATTACTTTTCTTTTTAAAACATGGGGAACCAAGTTTTAAACATTCATTTCTTCTTTCTTTTTGTTGTTTGGTAATAAGGAAGTTCCAAAGAAAGATCTCGGATTTACAAGGTGACTCTACGGGTTGGATCTGGGGAGCTTGTCTCTGCTGCAGCAATCGACACAGTGAAACTGCATTTTGGCGGGAAGTACTTATTGTTAGACAATTTGTACATAGTTCCAGGGTTTACTAGAAACCTTGTTTCTATTTCCTGCTTAATTGAACACTGTATTTCAGTTTCTTTTGAATTAAATAAAGCGTTTATTTCTTTCAAAGGGAATGTTATTTGTTCAGCTTCACTTGAAAATAATCTGTATGTTTTAAAACCCAATTCGGTTAAAAGTATTTTGAATACTGAATTGTTTAAAACTGCAGAAACACGAACTAAGAAAGCAAAAATTTCTCCAAAAGAAAATGCCCATCTTTGACATCTACGGTTAGGCCACATTAATCTCAATAGGATTGAGAAACTAGTGAAGAGTGGACTTCTAAACGAGTTGGAAGAAAACTCTTTGCCAGTATGTGAGTCATGCCTTGAAGGCAAAATGACCAAACGTCCTTTTAGTGGAAAAGGATATAGAGCCAAAGAGCCTCTTGAGTTAGTACATTCTGACCTCTATGGTCCGATGAATGTTAAAGCTCGGGGCGGTTATGAGTACTTCGTGTCTTTCATAGACGATTACTCCAGATATGGGTATATTTACCTAATGCATAAAAAGTCTGAAACTCTTGAAAAGTTCAAGGAGTATAAGACTGAGGTTGAGAACCTCTTTGTTAAATCACTTAAAACACTTCGATCGGATCGAGGTGGAGAGTACATGGACACTGAATTCCAGGACTATATGATAGAACACGAAATTACGCCCCAACTCTCAGCACCTGGTATGCCACAACAGAATGGTGTATCGGAGAGGAGAAACAGAATCTTGTTGGACATGGTTCGGTCGATGATGAGCTATGCTCATCTCCCTGATTCTTTCCGGTGCACGCAGTGAGAGATCAGGTTTACATTTTGAACAATGTTCCATCAAAGAGTGTTTGTGAAACACCCTTTGAGCTCTAGAGTGGACGTAAAGGCAGTTTACATCACTTCAGAATTTGGAGATGCCCGACCCATGTGTTGGTGTCAAACCCGAAAAAGTTGGAACCCCGTTCAAAATTGTGCCTATTCGTAGGTTACCCTAAAGAGACTAGGGGTGGTCTGTTTTACGATACCAAGGAAAATACGGTGCTTGTGTCGACAAACGCCATTTTCTTAGAGGAAGACCACATCAGGGATCATTTACCACGGAGTAAAATTGTATTCAATGAAATGGACAGTACATCAGCAAGAGTTGTTGATAAGGCTAGTACGTCAGCAAGCGTTGTTGACCCTAGCACGTCTAGTCAAATCCGTTCTCAAGAGTTAGGAATGCCTCGACGTAGTGGGAGGACTGTGAGACAACCCGATCGCTATATGGGTTTAGCTAAAACCTCAGTCGTCGCTCCTGACGATGACTGTGAGGATCCATTGACCTATGATCCGGCAATGGCTGATGTTGATAAAGACGAGTGGATTAAAGCTATGGACCAAGAAATGGAGTCTATGTACTTCAATTCTGTCTGGGAGCTTGTGGATCAACTGGATGGGGTAAAACCTATTGGTTGTAAATGGATCTACAAGCGTAAACGTGACGTAGATGGGAAGCTGCAAACCTTTAAAGCCCGACTAGTGGCAAAGGGTTTTACCCAGGTTGAAGGGGTTGACTATGAGGAGACCTTTTCACCTGTTGCCATGGTAAAGTCAATCAGGATCCTTCTGGCCATCGCCGCGTATTATGACTACGAGGTATGGCAGATGGATGTCAAGACATCCTTTCTGAATGGCAAACTTGATGAGACCATCTGCATGGACCAACCCAAAGGGTTCATTGCCCAAGGCCAAGAGCAAAAGGTTTGCCGACTTCATAGGTCCATTTATTGACTGAAACAAGCTTCGAGGTCTTGGAATATAAGATTTGATGAAGCAATCAAGTCTTATGGCTTTGATCAAAATGACGACGAGCCTTGTGTCTACAAGAAAATCATTGACAAAACTGTCGCATTTTTGGTGTTCCATGTGGACGATATTCTTCTCATTGGGAATGAGGTAGAATTTCTTACTGACGTTAAGAAGTGGCTAGCTTAACAATTCCAAATGAAAGATTTGGGAGAAGCTCAGTATGTTCTAGGTATCCAGATAGTCCGGGACCGGAAGAACAACATGCTAGCCTTGTCTCAGGCGTCTTATATTGACAAGATGTTGTCTAGATATAAGATGCAGAATTCCAAGAAGGGCTTGCTGCCTTTTAGGCATGAGGTTCACTTGTCTAAGGATCAATGTCCTAAGACTCCTCAAGATGTTGAGGATATGAGACGCATTCCATATGCTTCAGCTGTGGGGAGCTTGATGTATGCAATGCTTTGTGTACTAGGCCCGACATCTCATTATGCAAAGAGGAATTGTCGGTAGATATCGTCTAATCCGAGATTAGATCACCGGGACACCCAGTAAAGACAATCCTCAAGTATCTTAGGAGAACGAGGACCTACAGCTTAGTGTATGGTCGTGGGGATTTGATCCTTACAGGATACATGGATTCTGATTTTCAGACCGATAAGGATTCTAGGAAATCCACTTCGGGGTCAGCCTTCATCTTGAATGGAGGAGCTGTAGTATGGCGAAGCATCAAACGAGGATGCATTGGCGATTCCACTATGGAAGCAGAGTATGTTGCGCTTGTGAAGTCAAAGCAAAGTCTGTTTGGCTAAGGAAGTTCATGACGGATTTGGAAGTTGTTCCAAATATGAACTTGCCAATCACGTTGTTTTGTGATAACAGTGGTGCAGTAGCCAACTCACGTGAGCCTCGAAGCCATAAAAGAGGTAAACACATTGAGCGCAAGTATCATCTGATACGGGAAATTGTGCACTACGGAGACGTGACAGTCACGCAGATAGCATCGGAGCACAATGTAGCTGATCCATTTACAAAGCCCCTCACGGCTAAAGTGTTTGAGGGTCACCTAGAGAGTCTAGGTATTCGAGAGCTTCCTGACTAAGGCAAGTGGGAGATATGTAAACGGGTATTCAATGCCCTAGTTTATTGTATTTTTTATTTTAACTCAAATACATTTTGAAATGTACCTTCTCCACTAGCTTAGTCCAAGTGGGAGTTTGTTGGGATTTCTGTCCCTAATCTCGTGTTTGTAAAATATTATTTTGAAATTAATAAGAGTTATTCATTTCTTCACTTTGTGTCTCGCAAATATTTTAAACCTTTCCATTAAACTAAGCTACAGGGTCATTGAATATATGAGAGAACTAGAACTTGAACGTTGTGTAATTGACACACAAGGAGGATCACGTTCGCGTTAATGACCCGAACGGTCTACAGTATAAGGATGGGGTTGGAGACCTAATCCTGGATACACTGTGGATGCGACCCGCTTTGTATTAGATACAAACGAGGTGATCTGACTCATTCATGTGGTTGACATGCGAGTGGGGGCATCCTGTACAATGAGATTGTACAAGACCGGACCGTGAATTATTAGACTTCTCGATACAACACCGCTGGATGAAAGACTAATAAATTCATAGATGACCATTAGTGACTCGACTTTGAATCTCGAGCGTATTACATGGACTCCACATGCGGGGTCCATCTTTTGACTAGTACGGGTGAGGGTAGTATCGATTACTTGCCCAATATGCCTATCTTCTCGAGGGACGAACCAAGTAGAGAGTCGGGAACCTAATTACGCGAGATGGAATTCACTCGTTCCCGCCTATAGGGAATCTAGAGGGGTTGTTCCCTTAAGTCTTTGTCTCCGGGCTTGGACAACGGCGCCCACCTTCTCACCGCCCGAGAGGGGTGTTGTGTATGGTTGGACCATCACAATATGTTGTTCAATTAGAGGAGCGGTGGGGACTTAAGGAACAAGATGTAGACACGAGGGATAAAGCGGTAATTTGACCCACCTAGTGTCTCACGAACAACCTGTGAAGGGTCGACTCATGGGTATTGGTTATATCAGTGGACACGTAATATTCTACACTGATGGGAGTACAACTACAGGGTTTAGTGGAGTGTTACTGTAGCTAATGAATATTGGTTTACCGGGTCAAAGAGTTTGACTGGTTAACCTTAAATCATTGGAGCCCGTCACTGTAGGTCCATTAGGTCCCTTGGTTGGCTCAATCTGGGATAAAAGAAGGGTTAATGTTTTGGCATGAAATTGAAGTGTTTAATTTCACTATAAGAGTATTTATATCATATATATGATATAATATATAGTTTAATATGAATGAGATTCATAATAAACTACATGTTAGCCTAATTGTTGAATTAAAGGCTAATTGGAGAAATTGATAGAGAGAAAATAAATTGAATGTGATTCAATTTAATTAAATCAACAATTATTGCAAATGAGATTTGCAACATAAGATATGAGATATCTTATATTATATAATTATGTAAATGAGATTTACATAACATATGGTTGTGGTAAAGTGGTAATAATGTGAAGTTGTGAACTTCATCATTCCACTATATAAACCCTTTGTAAGATGGGTTTGGTAAAAAAAAAAAAAAAAGTTCTCATTTTTGGATTTTGACCTAAGAATCCAATAGTAAACTCTCTCCATTCTCTCATTTCTCCTCTCTTTCCAAAAACAAAAGTTCCCACCAACTTCCCTTCTCCAAAAGAGAACAACCAAGAAGATCATTTGGTAGTGTTTGGGATCTGATCGTGGAAGAGTTCGTAGAGATCGAGAAGCACGAAGAGTTCGTGATCAACAAGGAGAGTTTCCTGAATTGGTCTACAACAAGTAAGTGTTTTTCTTCTTGCTGTAAAATTTCAGCATGTTTAGCCTATATCTAATAGTTAGATCAATTTTAATAAGCATGTTGCATGATGATACCACAACGATTCGATCGTCTTCTGCTGCGCGGGGATTCTCATTCCCTTCACCCCATGCCTGAAAGGGAGCAAGCCCTTCTTGGAGTTCTGCATCTTATATCTAGACAACATCTTGTCAATGTAAGACGCCTGAGACATGGCTAGTATTCTGTTCTTCCGGTTTTGGACTATCTGGATACCTAGAACATACTGTGCCTCTCCCAAATCATTCATTTGGAATTGCGAAGCCAACCATTCCTTAATGTCAGTAAGAAATCCTACCTCATTCCCAATGAGAAGGATATCATCCACATACAATATTAGAAATGCGACAGTTTTATCGACGATTTTCATGTAGACACAAGGCTCGTCAACATTTTGATCAAAGCCATAAGATTTGATCGCCTCATCAAACCTTATATTCCAAGACCTCAAGGCTTATTTTAGTCCATAAATACGAAGGGAATCGAAATCCCCGCAGCGAAAGCGATTGCGAATCGCGCGCTCTTGATTTATTTACAACGATTGATTCAAGAACATAAAACATAGATTAAGCATGTAAAATAGAATGGGCAGCAAGTATTTACCTTAGAAGAACCTTTCTTCGAGTGATCCTCTCTCCCACGGTCACGATCTCTACAACACGAACTCGTACGAACACTGACACTACCACCGGATCTTCTCTGTTGTTCTCTAGGTGAGGGAGGAAGGTGTGTTTCCTTTAGGAATAATGAGGTGTTTTGTGAGAGAGATATTTGTTGTCTTGGAACTTTTCCAACAACAACAAAAGGCTAGGAATCACTTAGAATGACCTAGAATTCACATCACTAGTTGCATCTTATGCAACCATATATATAGGGGAATGGGGTGGAAATGACCATCCTACCCCTCCTTTATTCTATCTTTAGTATATAGTTTATATATGAATCTAATTCACATTAAAACTATATATTATATCAATTATATCATATATAATAGATATAACACCTCATGTATGAAATTGAACACTTCAATTTGACTCCTAACTGTATACCCTCTATATTACCATATTGAGCCAACGGAGGAATCTAATGGACCTATAGATCATGAGCTCCAATGATGTGAGACTAACTGATCAAACTCTTTGATCCAGTTAATCAATATTCATTAACTACAAGTCACTCCACTATAGACTTATAGCTGCACTCTCCTCACTGTAGATATTATTGTGTCCACTGATATAATCATTACCCATGAGTCGACCCTTCACAGGTTGTAATCACAGCTGGGTCAAATTATCGTTTTACCCCTGTGATTACCTCTTTGTTCCTTAAGCACCATTGATCCTCTAATGAACAACAAGTCTAAGATCCTACCTTAGACTCATGGGCGGGGCCCCGTTGTTCAAGACCTGGAGTCAGTTCTTAAGGGAACAACCTATTTAATTCCTCAGTAGAGGAATGAGTGAATTCCATCTTGCACAATTAAGTTCCCACTACCTACGAGGTTCGTCACCCTGAGAAGGTAGGCTTATTGAGTCGGCTCACAGGCCACTCTCACCCATACTAGTCTAAGGACAAACCCCTATAAGCAGGAGTTCTTAAGTTGCTTAGGATTCAGGTCGAGTCACTAATGACCATCTATAAATTACTAGTCTTATCCTGTTAACGGTGTTGCACTGGTTAGACTAATAATTTGCGATCCAGTCTTGTATGAACTCTTCATACAGGATGCCCCCACTCGTATGTCAACTACATGAATGAGTTGGATTACCTCATTTGTACTAATTACAAAGTGGGTCGCATCCATGGTGTTACCAGAATAAGGTTTCCAACCTTATTCTTATACCATAGACTATTTAGATTATAATCTTAAAGTCAACCCAAATAGTGTCCACTACACTGATTTCAAGATAAACGTTATAACCTTGGAGCTTAGTTTATTGGATTTATAAAAGCAAGACTGTAATCTTATCAAAACAAATAACACTTTATTTAATTGATTAAAATTACACAAGTTTAAGGCATAAATCACAACAATCTCCCACTTGACCTAAAGCTTGTGGAGTACTAAACATTACATTAATGTAAATATAATAAACTAGGGCATTTAAACCCTTTTGTACAAAATTACTCCCACTTGCCCTAGTTGGGGAAGACTTGTAAACCTAGACCTTCTAGGTGCCTCTCAAATACTTTAGCCGTGAGAGCCTTTGTAAAAGGATCGGCAATGTTGTGCTATGAGGCTATCTTCGTGACAATCACGTCTCCTCTATGCACGATCTCCCGGATGAGATGATACTTCTGCTCTATGTGCTTTTCCCTCTTGTGACTTCGGGGTTCCTCGAATTTGCCACTGCACCACTGTTATCGCAATACAACGTGATGGAAAAAGTCATATTTGGAACAACTTCCAAATTCAGCATGAATTTCCTTAACCAAACAACCTCCTTAACTGCTTCACAAGCTGCATCATATTCGGCCTCCATGGTGGAATCAGCGATGCATCCTTGCTTGACGCTTCGCCATACTACAACTCCTCTGTTAAGAGTGAAAACTGACCCTGATGTAGATTTCCGAGAATCTTTATCAGTCTGAAAGTCAGAATCCATGTATCCTGTAAGGATCAAATCTTTAGCCCCATACACAAGCATGTAGTTCCTTGTTCACCGAAGATACTTAAGGATTGTTTTAACCGCTGTCCAGTGTTCAAGACCTGGATTGGATTGATACCTACTGACCATCCCGACGGCAAAACAGATGTCAGGCCTAGTACACAACATGGCGTACATCAGGCTCCCAACAACCGATGCATAAGGGATCCGTCTCATATCCTCAACTCCTTGAGGTGTCATAGGACACTGTTCCTTAGACAAATGAATTCCATGTCTAAAAGGCAACAAGCCCTTTTTGGAATCTTGCATCTTAAACCTTGACAACACTTTGTCTATGTATGATGCTTGAGACTAGGCTAGTGTTTTATTCTTGCAGTTCCGGACAATCTAGATCCCAAGAACAAACTATGCATCACCCAAATCTTTCATTTGGAACTGCGTAGCTAGCCATTCCTTGATGTCAGTAAGATAACCTACATCATTCCCAATGAGTAGGATATCATCCACATAGAGAATTAGGAAAGCGACAGAACTATTGATGATTTTCATGTAGACGCAAGGTTCATCATCATTCTGGTCAAAACCATAAGATTTGATAGCCTCATCAAATCTTATATTCCAGGACCTAGAGGCTTGTTTCAGTCCATAAATCGACCTTTTAAGCCTGCAAACCTTTTGCTCTTGTCCTAGTTTAATGAACCCTTTGGGTTGGTCCATGTAGATGGTTTCCTCAAGATTGCAATTCAAAAAGGCTGTCTTGACATCCATTTGCCATACCTCATCGTCATAATATGCGACAATGGTAAGAAGGATACGAATAGACTTTACCATAGCAACAGGTGAAAAGGTCTCCTCATAGTCAACCCCTTCAACCTGGGTATAACCCTTTGCTACTAGTCTAGCTTTAAAGGTTTGCCCCTTCCCATCTACACCACGTTTTCTCTTGTAGATCCACTTACAACCTATAGGTTTTACCCCATCAGGCTTATCTACAAGATCCCAAACAGAATTGAAATACATAGACTCCATTTCTTGGTCCACGACTATGACCCATTTGTCTTTGTCTTTGTCAACCATTGCTTGATTATAAGTCAATGGATCCTCGCAGTTGTCATCTGGTATAACAACTTGGGTTTCAAATAAACCCATGTAATCTGGTGTCAGATCACAACCCTCCCACTACGTCGAGGCATACTCAACTCTTGAGATGGACTCTCTTGACTAGACGAACTAGTATCAAAAACTCTTGTTGACATACTAGTATTCTTATTAGCAACCTTTGCTAATGTTCCGTCTAATTCACTCAACACTACTTTAATTTTTGGTTTGTGGTCTCTTATGTGGTCCTCCTCCAAGAAAGTGGCATTTGTCGACACAAAGACCTTATCTTCCTTAGGATCATAGAATAAACCACCTCTTGTTTCTTTTGGGTATCCTACGAATAGGCACAACTTTGAACGTGAATCCAACTTCTTTGGATTTGTCACAAGCACATGTGCTGGACAACCCCATATTCTGAAATGACATAAACTACCTTTACGTCCTTTCCAGAGTTCAAAAGGTGTTTCAGAAACACTTTTGGAGGGCACACTATTGAAAATGTAGACTGCAGTCTCCACTGCATGACCCCAAAAAGAACTAGGGAGATGAGCATAACTCATCATTGATCGAGCCATGCCCAACAAGGTTCTATTTCTCCTTTCCGATACACCATTTTGCTGTGGTGTGCAGGGAGCTGAGAGTAGGGATGTAATTTCATGTTCTATCATATAGTTCTGGAATTTTAAATCCAGGTACTCTCCACCTTGATCCGATCGAAGTGTTTTAACTCTTTTACCTAATTGATTTTCAACCTCAATCTTGAATTCCTTGAACTTTTCAAGTGCTTCAGACTTGTAGTGCATTAGGTAAATATGCCCATATCTAGAATAATCATCTATAAAAGAGATGAAATATTCATATCCTCCCCTGGCTTTAACATTCATCAGACCACAAAGGTCTGAATGTATAAGCTCTAGAGGATCTTTGGCTCTATAACCTTTTCCACTAAAAGGTCTTTTCGTCATTTTTCCTTCTAGGCAGGATTAACATACTGGCAAAGAATTTTCTTCTAACTCTTTTAGAATTCCGTTCTTTACCAATCTTTCAATCCTATTGAGATTAATGTGACCCAATCTTAGATGCCAAAGATGAGCATTTTCTTTTGGAGAAATTTTACGTTTCTTAGTTTGTGCGTTTGCAGTTTTAAATAATTAAGTGTTCAAAACTATTTTGACTGAATTAGGCCTTAAAACATACAATCCATTCTCTAATGAAGCTGAACATATTTCTAAACCTTTCTTCAAAATAAATACTTTATTCATAGAAAATGAAACAGAAATACATTGTTCAATAAGGCAAGAAATGGAAATAAGGTTTCTAGTAAACCCTGGTATCACTAATATATTGTCCAACAATACATATTTCTTGTCAAAATAAAGTTTCATTGTGCCTCTTCACTACACAATGAGAGACGACTTCTCCATTTCCAACCCGGAGCGTTATCTCTCCTTGCTGTAGCTGCTGCCAGGAATCAATTCCCTGAAAAGAATAGCAAACATGATTAGTGACGCCTGAATGAAGTATCCAAGCTGTTTTATCATTATCCACTAAACAAGTTTCTAGGCAAAGTATACCTTCCTTCTTCTTTTCTGCAATGTACTTCGGACAGTTCCGTTTCCAATGCCCGTCTTCGTTGCAGTAGAAACACTTTCCTTTGTCAGCAACGTCTTTGACTTTCTTGCCCTTCTGGGCGGCAACTTTGTCAGCCTGTTTCCCTTTACCAACCTTCTTCATGTTCTTCTTTTTACCTCTCAGGTTAGAAGAAGTTGAAGCCACAGTTTTTGTCCCAGAGGTCGAACCTCTGTGATAACTCCTACTGGCAACATTTGCCTCACCTTTCGATCCCTGAATTTTCATCAAAGACTGAAAGGTCTGGAGTTCATTCGAGAGGGAGGTAAGATTAAAAGTAAGCTTGTTCATAACAACATTACTTCTAAGTCAGAGGAAACTATCTCGGAAGGGTTTCGAATGAAGTCGACTTTGCTCGATTCATCGATGAAAGCACCATTCGACTCCGCGATGTTAAAGTGCACAATCATATCCAGGACATGATCCCGGACAGATGTACCCTCTGGCATCCTCGAGTTGAATATGTACTTTAGGGCATTCTGTCGGGCTTGTGTGGATCGTTGTCCAAACATACCTGCCACGAATCCATGATTTCCTTGGCGGTAATCATGCCCTCATGCTTCTTGGCTAATATGTCGGACATACTTGCCAAAGATGTAGACCTTGGCCTTATCATTGGCCTTGATCCATCGATCATATGCATCACGAAACATTTAAGTGACGCATTCAAGCTCAGCACTTTGAGGACACTCCTCGATTTAGCACAAACTTGGATCATCCATTACCAAAATAGTGTTGAGTTTGTTTTTCCATGTCATCATATTCTCTTGATTAACTTTTCCGCACCCAATAAGGAAATTATAGAGCTAGACATTTTTGCTGAAAATTTACAAACAAACTTGTATGTGTTTCTTGCTATAACTCTAATCCAATCATGTTTTAGCTAATTATCAAATGATTCCTAGGCCATTTATAATTTTCAATGATACTCCAAAGGTTTAGAATGTATGACACCGAAGGGTAATAAAAAACACTTCACCTCTGGATCAAGACACTCTTGACCAAAACATAATACCAAAATAACTCTTATTCCTATAGGCTTTAGTTACCATTTTTCGGTCTGGATACATACACAACTTATGTACCCTGTGAGTGTAACCCTTTGTCTTTAAATCCCAGAGTCTCAATCCAATAAAATCCGCCGAAGGGAGGACTAGATTGGAAAATAGTCTAAGGAAATCTTTATCCCTTTTGGGTGTCTACTGTGTTAGATCCCTTATGATCAAGCCCTCCGAAGGGATTTTCTAGTCCAGGCCAAACTAGCAGGTTGACCATAGTGGTCTAACGGTGTAAACCGACAAAAGAGACCGTAGGTTTTGTTTTCACTAAACCTTCTCCCACTCACTATAAGTACCCTCTCCATTCACCTTGATATTGACTCATAAAAACACCATCCGAAGGGGGACGCTCCCATTTGCGCCACGAGGCCAAGTATGAGTCTCACGGTGTGAACTTCCCGGAGATAGCGTAGGTGGAAAAATATGTATTTCATACACTTTTTCCTCCCACTGAATACTTAAAGTTTATAGGAATCTTTCTTAGGCTAAAACCCGACTAATGGTTTTACCTTACTCTATCAACATAACTCTTACATTGATAATCAATATAACTCTTATATTGATTTTATCCTAAGTTTATTAATATAACTCCTTATATTAAACCTAGGATTTCTAGTTTATTAACCCCTTAATAAACCCGCTGACGCTACTGTAATTTATAAGACTCTCTGATTAAATTACACTCCCGTGTCGAGTTCCTGTGAGAGTGTTCCGTTTAAAGTCGACTTAAAATACCCCAAACCTAGATGTAACTTTCCTTAGACAAAGTTCCTCTTTTAATCATAACTTATAAATTACTTGGTTCCTAATTCTAATCTAATTAGAACTAGATAACCTAAGGTCTATTATTTCCAAGTTCTAAACATTTTAAAACTAATAATTAACCTTTGGTGACATGCATACTATGTCATAGTGCTTGATCATTCATCACATGAATAATAAGATATTCATAGCATATTCATCTCATGAAAAATAATGCATGTCAATGTTGTCCAAAAATTAATATAACAACCTTATATTAATTAATCATGCAAACTATATAATATAACTCCTTATATTATAAATGATGCATGAAAATGCTTAATCTAAGGTGGAATTTCTAAAATACAAGCATACACTATGCATGGCAATAATTACACAACAATTGCATAATTAAAATAGCAAAAATTAGATAAATTTTGGCATCCTAGAAATAATTTTAATTAATATAATCTAATTATATTAATTAAAATTAAATATATTAAATATATTAAATATAAAATATTTTTATAATTAATATATATAATAAAAACATTTTCTCGCCCTCCTCCCGCGAAACGTATTTGGCGGCGTTACGCGATAGCGGCGTTACAACGCCGCTTTGTCGCCTTACAGCAGGCGTTGCGCAACGCCACAACATTGCAACGCTTAGAGGTGCATTGCAACGCCGCTTTACATGCGCGCGCTTTCTCCATAGCGCAGTTGTTGCAACGCCGATGAACAACGTTGCAACGCTGCACACAGATAGCACATGGAATCACCATTCCTTGCTCGTTTTTGCTCCGATCTTCTCAGCAACCGCTTTGCCTCGATTGACACGGACTTACAGACTCGATTTATAATTAAATTTGCCCAAAACACCGGGCCCTTACATTGAACATTTCAATGGAAATTGTAAATCTAAGTGCCAAAATTGAAAACATCTAATTTTGCAAAATCGTTCATACATCTCATGCAAAAACAGTAAATCCCACTTTGTTCTTGTAAAATCCAGAACATAAATCAAGAACGCAATTGGTCTCTGATACCAATTGAAGGGAATCGAAGTCCCCGCAGCGGAAGCGATTGCGAATCGCGCGCTCTTGATTTATTTACAACGATTGATTCAAGAACATAAAACATAGATTAAGCATGTAAAACAGAATGGACAGCAAGTATTTACCTTTGAAGAACGTTTCTTCGAGTGGTCCTCTCTCCCACGGTCACGATCTCAGCAACACGAACTCGTACGAACACCGACGCTACCACCGGATCTTCTCCGTTGTTCTCTAGATGAGGGAGGAAGGTGTGTTCCCTTTAGGAATAGTGAGGTATTTTGTGAGAGAGATATTTGTTGTCTTGGAACTTTTCCAACAACAACAAAAGGCTAGGAATCACTTAGAATGACCTAGAATTCACATCACTAGTTGCATCTCATGCAACCATATATATAGGGGAATGGGGTGGAAATGACCATCCTACCCCTCCTTTATTCTCTCTTTAGTATATAGTTTATATATGAATCTAATTCACATTAAAACTATATATTATATCAATTATATCATATATAATTGATATAACTCCTCATGTATGAAATTGAACACTTCAATTTCACTCCTAACTTTATACCCTTAATATTACCATATTGAGCCAACGGAGGGATCTAATGGACCTACAGATCATGAGCTCCAATGATGTGAGATTAACTGATCAAATTCTTTGATCCAGTTAATCAATATTCATTAACTACAAGTTACTCCACTATAGACGTGTAGCTACACTCTCCTCACTGTAGATATTATTGTGTCCACTGATATAGTCATTACCCATGAGTCGACCCTTCAAGGTTGTTCGTAATCACAGTTGGGTCAAATTACCGTTTTACCCCTGTGATTACCTCTTTGTTCCTTAAGCACCACTGATCCTCTAATGAACAACAAGTTTAAAGTCCTACCTTAGACTCATACCCTCATAGAGGGGGGGGCCCCGTTGTTCAAGACACGAGTCGGTTCTTGAGGGAACACCTATCTAATTCCTCGGTGAGAGGAATGAGTGAATTCCATCTTGCACAGTTAAGTTCCCACTACCTACGAGGTTCTCGTCACGAGAAGGTAGGCTTATTGAGTCAGTCACTACATGTGCCACTCTCACCCATACTAGTCTAAGGACAAATAAGCAGGAGTTCTTAACTTGCTCAGGATTCAGGTCGAGTCACTAATGACCATCTATAAATTACTAGTCTTATCCTGTTATCGGTGTTACACTGGTTAGACTAATAATTTGCGATCCAGTCTTGTATGAACTCTTCATACAGATGCCCCACTTGCATGTCAACTACATGAATGAGTTGGATTACCTCATTTGTACTAATTACAAAGTGGGTCGCATCCATGGTGTTACCAGAATAAGGTTTCCAACCTTATTCTTATACCATAGACTATTTAGGTATAATCTTGAAGTCAACCCAAATAGTGTCCACTACACTGATTTCAAGATAAACGTTATAACCTTGGAGCTTAGTTTATTGGATTTATAAAAGCAAGACTGTAATCTTATCAAAACAAATAACACTTTATTTAATTGATCACAAGTTTAGGGCATAAATCCCAACAAAATAGACCTTTTAAGCCGACAAACTCTTTGCTCTTGGTCTTGGGCAATGACCCCATGGGTTGGTCCATGTCGATGGTCTCGTCAAGGTTGCCATTCAGAAAGGCGGTCTTGACATCCATCTGCTATACCTTATAGTCATAATATGCGGCAATGGCCAGAAGGATTCTAATCGACTTTACCATGGCAACAGGTGAAAAGGTTTCCTCATAGTCAACCCCTTCTACCTTTGTAAAACCCTTTGCTACTAGTCAAGCTTTGAAGGTTTGCACCTTCCCATCTATGTCACGTTTACACTTGTAGATCCACTTGCAACCAATAGGATTAACCCCATCCGGTTGGTCCACAAGCTCCCAGATGGAATTGAAGTACATGGACTCCATTTCCTGGTCCATAGCTTTAATCCATTTGCTTTTTCAACGTCTGCCATTGCTTGATCATAGGTCAATAGATCCTCGTAGTCATCATCAGGAGTGACGACTTGGGTTTCAGCTAAACCCATGGAACGTTCAGGCTATCTCACAGCCCTCCCACTACGTCGAGGCATTCCCAAGTCTTGTATGAACTCTTGGGATTTTTGTCCTAATCTCGTGTTTGTAAATTACTGTTTGAAATTAATAAGAGTCATTTATTTCATTACTTTATGTCTCGCAATATTTACAAACTTTTCCAATAAACTAAGCTCCAGGGTCATTCAATTTATCAGAGAACTAGAACTTGAATGGTGTGTAGTGGACACACAGGGAGGATCACGTTGAGTAAATGGCCCGAACGGTCTACAGTATATGGATAGGGTTGGAGACCTAATCCTGGATATACTGTGGATGCGACCCGCTTTGTATTAGATACAAACGAGGTGATCTGACTCGTTCATGTGGTTGACATGCGAGTGGGGGAAACCTGTGCAATGAGATTGTACAAGACCGAATCGTGAATTATTAGACGTCGATGTAACACCGCTGTGATGAAGACTAATAACTTCATAGATGACCATTAGTGACTCGACACAATCCCGAGCGTGTTACTGACTCCTGCATGCGTGGGGTCCGTCCTTTGACTAGTACGGGTGAGGGTGGTCACGATTACTCGCCCAATATGCTTATCTTCTCGAGGACGAGACCAAGTAGGGAGCCGGGAACTTAACTCACGCGATGATGGAATTCACTGCGTTCCGCCTTTAGGGAAACTAGAGGGGTTGTTTCCTTAAGTCTTTGTCTCCGTGGCTTGGACAACGGCGCCCACCTTCTCACTAGCTCGAGAAGGGAGTTGTGTATGGTTGGACCATCACAATATGTTGTTCATTAGAGGAGCAGTGGGGACTTAAGGAACAAGAGGTAGACACTGGGTAAAACGCTAATTTGACCCAGCCGTGTCTACGAACAACCTGTGAAGGCTCGACTCATGGGCATTGGTTATATCAGTGGACACGTAATATTCTGCATTGACGGGAGTGCAGCTACGGGCTATAGTGGAGTGTTACCGTAGCTAATGAATGTTGATTAACCGGGTCAAAGAGTTTGACAGGTTAATCTCGGATCATTGGAGCCCGTCACTGTAGGTCCATTAGGTCCCTCGGTTGGCTCAATCTGGGTTAAGAGAAGGGTTAATGTTTTGGTATGAAATTGAAGTGTTCAATTTCACTTTAAGGGCATTTATGTCATTTATATGAGATATGAATGATATAATATATAGTTTAATGTGAATGAGATTCATAATAAACTATAGGTTAGCCTAATTGTTGAATTAGGGCTAATTGGAGAAATTAATTGAGAGAAATTAAATTTGATGTGATTCAATTTAATTAAACCACAATTGTTGCAAATGAGATTTGCAATATGAGATATGAGATATCTTATATTATGTGGTTATGCAAATGAGATTTGCATAACCTATGGTTGTGGTAAAGTGGTAATACTGTGGAGATTTTAACTCCATCATTCCACTATCTAAACCCTTTTACAAGAAGGGATTGGTAAGCTTTTCTCTCATTTTTTAATTTTGATCAAAGAGAAGAGATCAAAATTCTCTCTACTCTCTCAATTCTCTTCCCTCTCCAAAACTATAAGATCCCACAATCTTCCTTCTTTCTAAAGGAAGAACAACCGAGACTCCAAGTGGTAGTGTTCAGATTCTGTTCGTGGGAAGCGTTCGTTGAGATCGAGAAGCACGAAGTGTTCGTGACCGAGGAAGAAACCTTGAAGAGAGTCTTTAACAAGTAAGTATTTTTATCTTGCTGTAATTTCTTCCTTTCTAGCATGTTTAGCCTAGATCTAATAGTTAGATCGTTTTAACAAAATTCGAGTAGCATAATGATACCACGACGATTCGATCGTCTTCCGCTGCACGGGGATCTTCATTCCCTTCAATTGGTATTAGAGCCATTTCAATGGTTCTTCGTTATGCACTATTTTTTGTTAAAATAGGTGGGTAAATTGCCTTATTTCATGAGATGAATGTTGGTTTTGTTTAATGGATGTTTCGATTTTTGGCACTAGAATAGATTTACAATTTATGTTGATGAGATCAATGTAAGGGCCCGTTGTTTTTGGGCATTTTGTTGTAAATCGAGTCTGTAAGTCTGGGTCGTTCGTGGCAAGAGTTGCTGTGAAGAAATCGGAGCAGAAACAGGTAAAAATCGGTGAAGAACAGCAAAGGTGTTTGCTGTTGTGTCAATGGCGTCTCAACGCTATCCATGCGGGCGCTGGCTTGGCTGCAGAGCAGCGTTGCTGCGCCACGGCGTGGAAGCACGCCTCCCTCAACGCCGGATGCGGCAACGTTACCGCGCGCCGCGGCGTTGCAACACCACACGCGTCGTGGGCAGTTCGCGAGCAGTTCGCAGACGTGAGCGGTTTATTTCCATTAGTGGGCAATTATTTTTGGTTTTTATTATTTATTTATTTATTTATTTATTTTATTAAATGATATTAATATATGTGTTATATTAATGTTATTTAATTAAATAATTGCCCCTACGTGCCAAAAATTGATCCATTTTTGCTATTTAATTATTTTATGCATGAGATGTATATTTTAATTAATTTCTATGTGCATAATGTATGTCATATAGATTTAAAATCCCACCTTAGGTTAAACATTTCATGCATCATTTATATTATAAGAGTTATAATATATAGTTTGCATGATAGATTATATTATAAGAGTTATAATGTAATTAAATGCATGTTTAATTTAATTAATATATGTGTTATATTTTTTAGATTAAAGTATGCTCATGCATTTATATTCATGTGATGAATTATATTTTGTTACAGTATATAGTTATTCATGTGATGAATGATCAAACGCTATAACATAGAAATGAATGCAACCTAAGTTAATTATTAGTTTTAAAGAGTTTAGAACTTGAACAGTTAGACTTAGGTTTTCTATTTTCTAATCAGAATAGAAATTAGGAAATCAAAGTTTAGTCTATGAATGGAGACTGATTAGTAACTCTGTCTAAGGAAGGTTTTGTCTAAGGATGGGGTATTTAAGTTGACGCTTGCGGAACACCCCTACCTGGAAACCGACCTGGAAGTGAATTCAGTCCAGAGATTCTTAGATTATACTTATCGTGAGTGCCGCTAATTAAAAGTGTTTTAATTTACTCACATAGACCTAAGTTATAATGTGATTATAGACTTAGGTTAATACCATATAAGAGTTATATTGGTAGACTTAGGTAAATTTTAGCCGATTTATCTAGGTCAATCCCTATTAAAATTAAAGTGCTGAGTGGAAGGAAATAAAGTGTATGAGATATATTTGAATTTCCAACCACAAATCTCCGTTAAGTCTGCACCGTGAGATCTATACTCGGCCTCGTGGCGTAAATGGGAGCGTACCCCTTCGGGTGGCATTTGTATAGGTCAACATCATCGTGGATGGAGATAGTACTTATAGTGAGTGGGAGCGGGACTTGTGAAAACGAGACCCACGGTCTCTTCTTTCGATTCACACCGTGAGACGCCTATGATCTGCCTGCTAGTTTGGCCTAGACCAGACAATCCCTTTGGAGGGCTTGATCATGGGAGTCGGAACATCGTGAATTCTCGAAAGGGAAACAGTTTCCTGGTTGGTTTTTCTTCTTGGTTCACCCTTCAGTGGCTATTGTTTGGACGGATGCTTGGAAACTTAAAGATTGAGGGTAACACTCACGCGAATTTGTTAAGTGTTAATGAATTCGACCGAACAATGGTAATTGGGCCTTTGATGGAATAAGAGTTATTCAGGATTAGGGTCCGATCGAGAAAGTCTCGTCCTAGAGGAGGAGTGTTCTGTTCACCCTTCGGTGGCGGTCATTCTAAACCTTTAGGATATCATTGCAAAATTTTGAATGACCTAGGGATCATGAAACAATTTTGCTAAAACTTGATTGGATTTCAAAAGTTTTTTGCGAGACTAACACAAAGTTTTCTTAATTTTTCAGCTTAAAACATGTCTAGCGCAATTATAGCTCTACTCGCGTCCGATAAATTAGTCGGAGATAATTACCAAAGTTGGAAAAACAACATTAACACACTTTTGGTAACTGACGACATTAAGTTCATGCTCTCTGAGAAGTGTCCGCAGATGCCAGGCTCGACTGCGTCGCAAAGTGTTCGCGATGCATACGATCGTGGATCAGGGCCAATGAAAAGGCCAAGGTCTACATCATTGCCAGCATGTCTGATGTTTTTGCAAAGAAGCATGAGCTGATGGTCACCGCCAAGGAGATCATGGAGTCCTTGCAGGAATTGTTTGGACAACAGTCCTTTCAGGTCTGACATGACTCGCTTAAATACGTCTTCTACGCACAGATGAAAGAGGGGTCGTTTGTCCGTGAACATGTTCTAGACATGATGACCCACTTTAATCTGGCTGAGAAGAACGGGGCTTTGATCGACGAGTCGAGCCAAGTCAGTTTTATTCTGGAGACTCTTTCGAAGAGTTTCCTTCAGTTTCGCAGCAATGTTGTTATGAACAAAATTAGCTACACTCGACTACCCTCCTCAATGAGCTCAGACTTTCAGGTCCTTGAACAGGTCAAGGCATCGTAATCTGAGGCAAATGTTGCCTCATGTGTCTTATCACGGGGTTCGACCTGCGGGGCGAAACTCTGTTGCTCCTTCACGCCCAAAGGGAAGAAGAGGATGAAGAGGGGTAAAAGCGACCAGCCGCCGCCCACAAGAGCAAGAAGGTTAAGGACGTTGCAGAGAAAGGAAAGTGTTTCCACTGCAATGGGGGCAGACACTGGAAGAGGAACTGTCCCAAATTCCTGGCCGAGAGGAAGAATCAATGTAAATGTGATTTACTTGTGACAAAAACTTGTTTAGTGGAGAGTAGTGACTCTGCCTGGATATTGGATTTGGGCGCCACTAACCAGGTTTGTTTTTCTTTCGAGGATTGATTCTGGCACCACGCGAGAGGTGAGGTGACTCTACGGGTTGGATCCGGGAGCTTGTCTCTGCTGCAGCGATCGGCACGGTGAAGCTACACTTTGGCGGGAAGTACTTATTATTAGATAATTTGTACATTGTACCAGGGTTTACTAGAAACTTTATTTCCATTTCCTGCCTAATTGAACAATCTATATGTGTTTCTTTTGAATTAAATAAAGCGTTTATTTCTTTCAAAGACAATGTTATTTGTTCAGCTCCACTTGAGCATAATCTGTATCTTTTGAAACTTAATTCGGTCAAAAGTGTTTTGAATACTGAATTGTTTAAAACTGCAGAAACACGAACTAAGAAAGCGAAAGTTTCTCCTATGGAAAATGCCCATCTTTGGCATCTACGATTAGGCCACATTAATCTCAATAGGATTGAGAAACTAGTGAAGAGTGGACTTCTAAACGAGTTGGAAGAAAACTCTTTACCGGTGTGTGAGTCATGCCTTGAGGGCAAGATGACCAAACGCCCTTTTAGTGGAAAAGGATATAGAGCCAAAGAGCCTCTTGAGTTAGTACATTCTGACCTCTGTGGTCCGATGAATGTTAAAGCTCGGGGCGGTTATGAATACTTCGTGTCTTTCATAGACGATTACTCGAGGCATGGGTATATTTACCTAATGCACAAGAAGTCTGAAACTCTTGAAAAGTTCAAGGAGTTCAAGACTGAGGTTGAGAACCTCTTAGGTAAATCGCTTAAAACACTTCGATCGGATCGAGGTGGAGAGTACATGGACACAGAATTCCAAGACTATAAGATAGAACACGGAATTACGTCCCAACTCTCAGCGCCTGGTATGCCACAACAGAATGGTGTATCGGAGAGGAGAAACAGAACCTTGTTGGACATGGTTCGGTCGATGATGAGCTATGCTCGTCTCCCTGATTCTTTTTGGGGTCACGTCGTGGGGACCGTGGTCTATATTTTGAACAACGTTCCGTCGAAGAGTGTTTGTGAAACACCTTTCGAGCTCTGGAGTGGACGTAAAGGCAGTTTACATCACTTCAGAATTTGGCGATTCCCAACCCACGTGTTGGTGTCAAACCCAAAAAAGTTGGAACCCCATTCAAAATTGTGCCTATTCGTAGGTTACCCTAAAGAGACTAGGGGTGGTCTGTTTTACGATCCTAAGGAAAATAGGGTGCTTGTGTCGACAAACGCCACTTTCCTAGAGGAAGACCACGTCAGGGATCATTTACTAAGGAGTAAAATTGTGTTAAATGAAATGGACAAGACATCAATAAGAGTTGCTGATGGGGCTAGTACGTCAACAAGTGTTGTTGATCATAGCACGTCCAGTCAAATCTGTTCCCAAGAGTTGGGAATGCCTCTACGTAGTGGGAGGACTGTGAGATAGCCCGATCGCTACATGGGTTTAGCTGAAACCTCAGTTGTCGCTTCTGATGATGACTGTGAGGATCCATTGACCTATGATCAGGCAATGGTTGATGTTGATAAAGACGAATGGATTAAAGCTATGGACCAGGAAATGGAGTCTATGTACTTCAATTCTGTATGGGAGCTTGTGGATCAACCGGATGGGGTAAAACCTATTGGTTGTAAATGGATCTACAAGCGTAAACGTGGCGTAGATGGGAAGGTGCAGACCTTCAAAGCCCCACTAGTGGCAAAGGGTTTTACCCAGGTTGAAGGGGTTGACTATGAGGAGACCTTTTCACCTGTTGCCATGGTAAAGTCGATAAGGATCCTTCAGGCCATTGCCGCGTATTATGACTACGAGGTATGGCAGATGGACGTCAAGACAGCCTTTCTGAATGGGAAACTTGATGAAACCATCTCATGGACCAGCCCAAAGAGTTCATTGCCCAAGGCCAAGAGCAAAAGGTTTGTCGGTTTCATAGTGTTGGGATTTTTGTCCTAATCTCGTGTTTGTAAATTACTGTTTGAAATTAATAAGAGTTATTCATTTCATCACTTTGTGTCTCGCAATATTTATAAACTTTTCCAATAAACTAAGCTCCAGGGTCATTGAATTTATGAGAGAACAAGAACTTGAACGGTGTGTAGTGGACACACAGGGAGGATCACGTTTGAGTAGATGACCCGGTCTACAGTATATGGATAGGGTTGGAGACCTAATCCTGGATACACTGTGGATGCGACCCGCTTTGTATTAGATAGAAACGAGGTGATCTGACTCGTTCATGTGGTTGACATGCGAGTGGGGGCATCCTGTGCAATGAGAGTGTACAAGACCGGGACCGTTAATTATTAGACCTCATCGATGTAACACCGCTGGCGTGAAGGACTAATAACTTCGTGAGATGACCATTAGTGACTCGACACGAATCCCGAGCGTGTTACGGACTCCTATCTGCGGGTCCGTCCTTTGACTAGTAATGCAGGTGAGGGTGGTCACAGCGATTACTCGCCCAATATGCCTATCTTCTCGGGATAGGACCAGAAGTGCACGAGTCGGGAACTTAACTACGTGAGATGGAATTCACTCGTTCCCGCCTTTAGAGAAACTAGAGGGGTTGTTCCCTTAAGTGTTGTCTCCAGGGCTTGGACAACGGGCGCCCACCTTCTCACTGGCCCGAGAGGGATGTTGTGTATGGTTGGACCATCACAATATGTTGTTCATTAGAAGAGCAGTGGGAACTTAAGGAACAAGAGGTAGACACAGGGGTAAAACGGTAATTTGACCCAACCGTGTCTATGAACAACCTGTGAAGGGTCGACTCATGGGCATTGGTTATATCAGTGGACACGTAATATTCTACACTGACGAAAGTGCAGCTACGGGCTATAGTGGAGTGCTACCGTAGCTAATGAATGTTGATTAACCGGGTCAAAGAGTTTGACAGGTTAATCTCGGATCATTGGAGCCCGTCACTGTAGGTCCATTAGGTCCCTCGGTTGGCTCAATCTTGGTTAAAAGAAGGGTTAATGTTTTGGTATGAAATTGAAGTGTTCAATTTCAGTTAAAGGGCATTTATGTCATTTATATGAGATATGAATGATATAATATATAGTTTAATGTGAATGAGATTCATAATAAACTATAGGTTATCCTAATTGTTGAATTAGGGCTAATTGGAGAAATTAATTGAGAGAAATCAAATTGGATATGATTCAATTTAATTAATCCACATTTATTGCAAATGAGATTTGCAATATGAGATATGAGATATCTTATATTATGTGGTTATGCAAATGAGATTTGCATAACCTATGGTTGTGGTAAAGTTGTAATTATGTGGAGATTTTAACTCCATCAATTCCACTATTTAAACCTTTTGCAAGAAGGGATTGAAAGTTTACTCTCTCATTTATTTGATTTTCATCAAACAGAAGAAAAGATTTCTCTCAACTCTCCTCCCTCTCCAAAATCAAGAAGTTCCCACAAACTTCCTTCTTTCCAAAGGAAGAACAACCGAGAAGCTTTCAGTGGTTGTGTTCGGGTTTCGTTCGAGAGAAGACTTTGTTAAGTTCGAGAAGCACAAAGCGTTCGTGATCAAGGAAGGATTTTAGAAGAACCGTCTACAACAAGTAAGTATGTTCTTCTTGCTGTAAATTTCTTCCTTTCTAGCATGTTTAGCCTAAATCTAATAGTTAGATCATTTTGACAAAATTCGAGTAGCATAATGATACCATGACGATTCGATCGTCTTCCGCTACGCGGGGATTCTCATTCCCTTCACATAGGTCAATTTATGGGCTGAAACAAGCTTCGAGGTCTTGGAATATAAGGTTTGATGAGGCGATCAAATCTTATGGCTTTGATCAAAATGTCGACGAGCCTTGTGTCTACAAGAAAATCGTTGACAAAACTGTCGCATTTTTGGTATTGTATGTGGACGATACTCTTCTCATTGGGAATGAGGTAGAATTTCTTACTGACGTTAAGAAGTGGCTAGTTTCTCAAGTCCAAATGAAAGATTTGGGAGAAGCTCAGTACGTTCTAGGTATCCAAATAGTCCGGAACTGGAAGAACAGAACGCTAGCCTTGTCTCGGGCGTCTTATATTAACAAGATGTTGTCTAGATATAAGATGCGAGAACTCCAAGAAGGGCTTCTTGCCTTTTCGGGCATGGGGTTCACTTGTCTAAGGATCGGTGTCCTAAGACTCCTCAAGATGTTGAGGATATGAGACCAGATTCCATATGCTTCGGTTGTAGGGAGCCCGATGTATGCCATGTTGTGTACTAGGCCCGACATCATTATCACGCAAGAGGAATCGTTAGTAGATATCGATCAATCCAGATTAGATCACCGACACCGTAGTAAAGGCAATCCTCAAGTATCTTAGGAGAACGAGGAACTACGACTTTAGTGTATGGTCATGGGGATTTGATCCTCACGGGATACACCGATTCGACTTTCAGACCGATAAGGATTCTAGGAAATCCACTTCGGGGTTAGCCTTCATTCTGAATGGACGAGCTATAGTATGGCGAAGCATCAAGCAGGGATGATTTGCTGATTCCACTATGGAAGCGGAGTATGTTGCGGCTTGTGAAGGTCAGAAGGAAGTCGCTTTGGCTTAGGAAGTTCATGACCGATTTGGAAGTTGTTCCAAATATGAACTTGCCGATAACACTGTTCTGTGATAACAGTGGTGCAGTAGCCAACTCACGAGAGCCTCAGAGCCATAAGAGAAGCAAGCACATTGAGCGCAAGTATCATCTGATACGGAAGATTGTGCACTGCGGAGACGTGACAGTCACGTAGATAGCGTCGGAGCACAACGTAGCTGATCCATTTATAAAGCCCCTCACGGCTAAGGTGTTTGAGGGTCACCTAGAGAGTCTAGGTCTTCGAGAGCTTCCTGACTAGGGCAAGTGGGAGATGTGTAAACGGGTATTCAATGCCCTAGTTTATTGTATTACTTCGTTGTAATTTATGTACATTTCAGAAATGTATTTTCTCCACTAGCTTAGTCCAAGTGGGAGTTTGTTGGAATTTTTGTCCTAATCTCGTGTTTGTAAAATACTGTTTGAAATTAATAAGAGTTATTTATTTCATTACTTTATGTCTCGTAATATTTACAAACTTTTCCAATAAACTAAGCTCCAGGGTCATTGAATTTATGAGAGAACTAGAACTTGAACGGTGTGTAGTGGACACACAGGGAGGATCACGTTCGAGTAAATGACCCAAACGGTCTACAGTATATGGATAGGGTTGGCGACCTAATCCTAGATACACTATGGATGCGACCCGCTTTGTATTAGATACAAACGAGGTGATCTGACTCGTTCATGTGGTTGACATGCGAGTGGGGGCATCTTGTGCAATGAGATTGTACAAGATCAGAACGTTAATTATTAGACCTACTGATGTAACACCGTTGACAGTAAGGACTAATAACTTCATAGATGACGATTAGTGACTACACCTGAATCCTGAGCGTGTCTGCGAGGGTCTGTCCTTTGACTAGTACGGGTGAGGGTGGTCACAGTTACTCGCCCAATATGCCTATCTTCTCAGGGACAGGACTAAGTAGGGAGCTGGGAACTTAACTACGCGAGATGGAATTCACTCGTTCCCGCCTTTAGGGAAACTAGAGGGGTTGTTCCCTAAAGTGTTGTCTCCAGGGCATGGACAACGGGCGCCCACCTTCTCACTGGCCCGAGAAGGGTGTTGTGTATGGTTGGACCATCACAATATGTTGTTCATTAGAGGAGCAGTGGGGACTTAAGGAACAAGAGGTAGACACAGGGGTAAAACGGTAATTTGACCCAACCGTGTCTACGAACAACTTGTGAAGGGTCAACTCATGGACATTGGTTATATCAGTGGACACGTAATATTCTGCACTTACGGGAGTGCAGCTACGGGCTATAGTGGAGTGTTACCGTAGCTAATGAATGTTGATTAACCAGCTCAAAGAGTTTGACAGGTTAATCTCGGATCATTGGAGTGTTCAACATTCACTTTAAGGGCATTTATGTCATTTATATGAGATATGAATGATATAATATATAGTTTAATGTGAATGAGATTCATAATAAACTATAGGATAGCCTAATTGTTGAATTAGGGCTAATTGGAGAAATTAATTGAGAGAAATTAAATTGGATGTGATTCAATTTAATTAAACCACAATTGTTGCAAATGAGATTTGCAATATGAGATATGAGATATCTTATATTATGTGGTTATGCAAATGAGATTAGCATAACCTATGGTTGTGGTAAAGTGGTAATAATGTGGAGATTTTAACTCCATCATTCCACTATTTAAACCCTTTACAAGAAGGGATTGGTAAGCTTTTCTCTCATTTTTTGATTTTGATGAAAGAGAAGAGATCAAAATTCTCTCTACTCTCTTAATTCTCCTCCCTCTCCAAAACCATAAGATCCCACAATCTTCCTTCTTTCCAAAGGAAGAACAACCGAGACTCCAAGTGGTAGTGTTCGGATTCCGTTCGTTGGAAGCGTTCGTTGAGATCGAGAAGCACGAAGTGTTCGTGATCGAGGAAGAAACCTTCAAGAGAGTCTTCAACAAGTAAGTATTTTTATCTTGCTGTAAGTTCTTCCTTTCTAGCATGTTTAGCCTAGATCTAATAGTTACATTGTTTTAACAAAATTCGAGTAGCGTAATGATACCATGACGATTCGATCGTCTTCCACTGCGCGGGAATTTTCATTCCCTTCAGTCTTGACGTCCATCTGCCATACCTTGTAGTCATAATACGCGACAATGGCCAGAAGAATCCTGATCGACTTTACCATGGCAACAGGTGAAATGGTTTCCTCATAGTCAACCCCTTCAACCTGTGTAAAACCTTTTGCCACTAGTCGGGCTTTGAAGGTCAGCACCTTCCCATCTACTCCACGTTTACGCTTGTAGATCCATTTGCAACCAATAGGTTTGACCCCATCTGGTTGATCCACAAGCTCCCAGACAGAATTAAAGTACATCGACTCCATTTCCTGGTCCATAGCTTTAATCCATTCGTCTTTGTCAACATCAACCATTGCCTGATCATAGGTCAATGGATCCTCACAGTCATCATAAGAAGTGACAATTGAGGTTTCAACGAAACCCATGTAACGATCATGCTGTCTCACAGTCCTCCCACTACGTCGAGGAATTCCCAACTCTTGAGAACGGATTTGACTAGACGTGCTAGGATCAACAACACTTGTTGACGTACTAGCCCCATCAGCAACCCTTGCTGATGAACTGCCCATTTCATTTAACACAATTTTACTCCTTGGTAAATGATCCCTGACGTGGTCTTCCTCTAGGAAAGTGGCGTTTGTCGACACAAGCACCCTATTTTCCTTAGGATCGTAAAACATACCACCCCTAGTCTCTTTTGGGTAACCTACGAATAGGCAAAATTTCGAACGGGTTCCAATTTTTTTGTGTTTGACACCAACACGTGGGTCGGGCATCCTCAAATTCTTAAATGATGTAAACTACCTTTACGACCATTACAGAGTTCGAAAGGTGTTTCACAAACACTCTTCGACGGAACATTGTTCAAAATGTAAACCACAATCTCCACTGCATAACCCCAAAAAGAATCAGGGAGACGAGCATAGCTCATCATCGACCGAACCATGTCCAACAAGCTTCTGTTTCTTCTCTCCGATACGCCATTCTGCTGTGGCATACCAGGTGCTGAGAGTTGAGACGTAATTCTGTGTTCTATCATATAGTCCTGGAATTCAGTGTCCATATACTCTCCACCTCGATCCGATCAAAGTGTTTTAAGCGATTTACCTAAGACGTTCTCAACCTCAGTCTTGTACTCCTTGAACTTTTCAAGAGTTTCAGACTTCTTATACATTAGGTAAATATACCCATACCTCGAGTAAACATATATGAAAGACACGAAGTATTCATAACCACCTCGAGTTTTAACATTCATCGGACAACAGAGGTCAGAATGTACTAACTCAAGCGACTCTTTGGCTCTATATCCTTTTCCACTAAAAGGACGTTTGGTCATTTTGCCCTCAAGGCATGACTCACACACTGGTAAAGAGTTTTCTTCCAACTCGTTTAGAAGTCCACTCTTCATTAGTTTCTCAATCCTATTGAGATTAATGTGGCCTAACTGTAGATGCCAAAGATGGGCATTTTCTTTAGGAGAAACTTTCGATCTTTTAGTTCGTGTTTCTGCAGTTTTAAATAACTCAGTGTTCAAAACGCTTTTGACTGAATTTGGCTTTAAAACATACAAATTATTCTCAAGTGAAGCAGAACAAATTAAATTTCCATTTTGAGAAATACACGCTTTATTGCCTTGGAAAGAAACGGAAATAAATTGTTCTAATAGGCAGGAAATAGAAACTAGATTTCTAGTAAACCCTAGAACTATATACATGTTGTCCAACAAAATGTAATTCCTGCCGAAGTGTAGCTTCACCATGCCGACCGCTGCAGCAGAGACAAGCTCCCCAGATCCAACCCGTAGAGTCACCTCACCCTCTTGCAGCTGCTGCCAGGAATCAATCTCCTGAAAAGAAGAACAAACATGGTTAGTGGCGCCCGAATCCAATATCCAGGCAGAGTCACTACTTTCCACTAAACAGGTTTCAGTCACAAGCAAATCACATTTACCTTGATTCTTCCTCTCGGTTAGGAATTTGGGACAGTTCCTCTTCTAGTGTCTACCCCCATTGCAATGGAAACACTTTCCTTTCTCTGCAACTTCCTTGACCTTTTTGCCCTTCTAAGCGGCAGCTCGGTCAGTTCTACCCCTTTTCATCTTTTTCTTCCCTTTCGGGCGTGAAGGAGCAACAGGTTTAGTCCCAGAGGTCGAACCCCTGTGATAAGACCTGTAGGCAACATTTGCCTCAGATTCCGGTGCCCTGACCCTCATCAAGGACTGGTAATTCTGTAGCTCATTGAGGAGGGTAGTCAGAGTGTAGCTAATTTTGTTCATAACAGCATCGCTACGAAACTTAAGGAAACTCTTCGAAAGAGTCTCCAAGATAAAACTTACCTGGCTCGACTTGTTGATCGAAGCTGCGTTCATCTCCGCTAGATTAAAGTGGGTCATCATGTCTAGAACATTTTTACGGACAGATGACCCCTCTTTCATCCGTGCGTTGAAGACGTATTTGAGCGAGTCATGTCGGACTTGAAAGGACTGTTGTCCAAACATATCCTGCAAAGACTCCATGATCTCCTTAGCGGTGGCCATTAGCTCATGTTCCTTTTCCAAAACATCAGACATGCTAGCAATGATATAGACCTTGGCCTTTTCATTGGCCCTGATCCATCGATCGTATACATCGCGAACACTTCGCGACGTTGTCGAGCCCGACATCTGAGGACACTCCTCAGAGAGCACGAACTTAATGTCGTAAGTTACCAAAATTGTGTTTATGTTGTTTTTCCATGTTTGGTAATTATCTCCCACTAGTTTATCGGAAGCAAGTAAAGCGATGATTGAGCTTGACATTTTTGCTGAAAAATCATAAAACTTTGTGTTAGTCTCACAAAAACTTTTGAACGACATACTTGTTGGTTTATATCATTTATATGCCTTACGAGATTTTAACGACATACTTGCTGGTTTTCTTAAAATCTATTATGATTCCATGTTTACTTTTAACGCTTGACTACAGATACATATGCTCATATGTTTTTCAGGTGAAATGTTTTACGAGTTATAGAATTTAAACTCAGTCACTCACTGAGCTTCATAGCTCATTCTTCCAATGTTCATAAAACTTTTCAGGTAGAGATCGAGCTCCTGGTACCTGACATCTTGCCATAGTCTGCTGGAAGCTCCACGAGTTTGATATTTTGTACGTGGGTGGAGTTGTATAGGAAGTCTATATGTATTGTAGGAGGACAATGAGTTATGTTTATGTGTACATTCTAGGTTGTGGCTGTGTAAACCATGGTTGGGTATGTTTTTTGTTGTGATGTTCATATCCGTTTCAGTTTTCAAGAGAGTCTTAAGTAGGGTTATTCCTTACGTAGGTTACGTAATTGTCAATATTCCGATGTGTTATGTTTAAAGTGTTTCATATACAAGTATAGTATGCTTATCAGGTAAAACAGGGTCAACAGGTATCGTTAGAGAGGTGAACCATGTCTGTTGGCTTCACGCCGTCTGCCGGGCTAAGTTAGTTGGTAGTTCGAGAGGGGGTATGACAAAATTTATTGTGATTATTCTGCAACATTCAAGTATTCGAAAGGTGCTAAATATATGAAGTTTTCGAATTTTGTCATTAAAGAAGTTCAGAAACAAAGAATGTCAATTAAATACATTAACACTAACCTTATGATTGTAGATCCACTAATGAAGGGATCGTCACCTAAGACATTCAAGAAACATGTCAAATGTATGGGCATTAGTGAATACCATTATTGAAATTATGATTATGCTTTTTGACACTCTGAGCTCAATATTTTTAGTTTCTGATTTTATGTTATTAGTCCTATTTCTAATGATTGGCATATACATAAATGAATTACGTAATCAAATAGGACATTGTCTTTGATAAAGCCATTTATGTTGGATCATTATTGAATATCTTTATTATAGATCATGTTAGGTGAACAACGAGGTTTGTGATACATGGAAGGGATTATGTCGATGTAATGACGTATGACCACCATGATCCTTATCAGTTTCTTGACTTGATATTGATATCATGATATGAAGATGAAAGTTAACTTCTATGCGTATTATGTTTATGATCGTATGTGGTAAATAATGTCGAATGGGTCAAGTCGGAGACTGTTAGATTATTTAAATATAAATAATCATTAATGTGACCCATTAACATTTATTTAAACTTTATGTTTTGGGCCTACTGATAAAGTAGGCCAATTAATTTAGTAAAAGATAATTTCCCTAATTTAACACTATGATGGAAAAGTGTATATAAAGATAAAACCCTAGGGATTGGTACTCTCTCTGCCTAATGAAGTAGAAGTTTCTCTCCATCAAGAAACCCTATTAAGAAACCTAATCAAGCTCTAAAGGAAGGCTAAGAGAGAGAAACACAATCATTCTCTTCAAGAAGATTATCATGGATCCAAGTATGTTATTTTATCCCATATTATTTGTGAAAATCTTCTTGTTCAAAGATCTTGACTTTTATTGAATTATACAATGTTATAGCGAAACTGCCGCGAACTACTCCTCTACGCTCGTAGCGTTGCAACGCCGTGGGCATCGTTGCAACGCCGTGGGCACCGTTGCAACGCTGCAGCGTCCAACATTGTGCCAGCGTTCCCAACGCCAGCGACATTGCAACGCTACGCCTAGCGCTGTAACGTTGTCCTGCAGCGCGCCTTGCTCCAGCATGCGCAGCGTTGAGACGCCGATGAACAGCGTCTCAACGCTGTCGACAGAATAGCAAGCTCCTCTTGCTGTTCTTCATCGATTCTCACCCGTTTCCGCTCCGATTTCTTCATAGCAACACTTGCCACGAACGACTCAGACTTACAGACTCGATTTACAACAAAATGCCCAAAACAACGGGCCTTTACATTGATCAAATCATCATAAATTGTAAATCTAGACTAGTGTCAAAACCAAAAACATCCATCATGCAAACCAACAATTTATCTCATAAATTAAGGCTATACTCACCTAATTTCAACGAAAAACAGTGCAACATCGAACCAATGTATGGCTCTGATACTAATTGAAGGGAATGAAACTCCCACGCAGCGGAAGACGATGGAATCGTCATGGTGAAGTTGTGCAATTGAATTTCATTAAAATTGATTTAACTATTAAATCTAGGCTAAACATGCATAAAATGGAAAGAAAAATCAGTATGTACTTACTTGTTGAAAACGTGCTTCGATTTTTCCTTTCCGTTCACGAACTCTTCGTGTTCTCCCAACGATCTCGAATCCTTCTCTCGAACAAAGACCGAACACAACCCTTCGGCTTCTCGGTTGTTCTTCTTTTGGAAGAAGGAAGTTAGTGGGAACTTCTTTTGTTTTGGTTTTGTGAGGAGAAAGGTAGAGAGAATTTGTGAGAGAGAGTTTTCTCTTCTTTTGGTAAAAATCCAAAAAATGAGAGAATTAGCTTGTCATCCTTCTTGCAAGAAGGGTTTGTATAATAGAGATAGGTGGAGTTGAAATCTCCACCTATTTACCATTTTACCACAACTATAGGTTATGCAAATCATATTTGCATAACCATATATTATAAGATATCTCATATCTCATATTACAAATCACATTTGCAATATTGTAGATTTATTAAATTGAATCACATCCAATTTAATATCTCTCAATCTAATTTCCCCTAATTAACCCTAATTCAACAATTAGGCTAACCTATAGTTTATTATGAATCTCATTCACATTAAACTATATATTATATCATTCATATCTCATATAAATGACATAAATGCTCTTTTAGTGAACTTGAACACTTCAATTCACACCAAAACATTAACCATTCTTTTAACCCAGTTTGAGCCAACTGAGGGACCTTATGGACCTACAGTGACGAGCTCCAATTATCCGAGATTAACCTATCAAACTCTTTGACCCGGTTAATCAACATTCATTAGCTACGGTAACACTCAACTAAAGCCCGTAGCTGCACTCCCATCAGTGCAGAATATTACGTGTCCACTGATATAACCAATGCCCATGAGTCGACCCTTCACAGGTTGTTCGTAGACACTGCTGGGTCAAATTACTGTTTTACCCCTGTGTATATTTCTTGCTTCTTAAGTCCCCACTGCTCCTCTAATGAACAACAACGTTGTAATGGTCCGACCTTACACAACAACTCTTTCGTGCTAGTGAGAGAGTGGGCACCCGTTGTCCAAGCCATGGAGACAACACTTAAGGGAACAACCCCTCTTCCCTAAAGGCGGGAACGAGTGAATTTCATCTCGCGTAGTTAAGTTCCCAGCTCCCTACTTGGTCCTGTCCCTGAGAAGATAGACATATTGGGCGAGTAACTGTGACCACCCTCACCCGTACTAGTCAAAAGACAGACCCCTGCAGACAAGAGTCCGTAACACGCTCAGGATTCAGGTCGAGTCACTAATGGTCATCTATGAAGTTATTAGTCTTTACTGTCAACGGTGTTACATCAGTAGGTCTAATAATTCACGGTCCGATCTTATACAATCTCATTGTACAGGATGCCCCCACTTGCATGTCAACAACATGAACAAGTAAGATCACCTCGTTTGTATCTTAATACAAAGCGGGTCGCATCCACAACGTATCCAGGATTAGGTCTCCAACCTTATCCATATATTGTAGACTGTTTGGGTCATTTACTCGAACGTGATCCTCCGTGTGTGTACACTACACACCATTCAAGTTCTATTTCTCTCGTATATTCAATGACCCTGGAGCTTAGTTTATTGGTCAAAGTTTGTATAAAATGCTTGACACAAAATGATGAAATGAATAACTTTTTATTAATTTCAAATAGTAATTTACAAACAATACGAGATTAGGACAAACATCCCAACAAGGAGTTCGTAACTCGCTCAGGATTAAGGTCGAGTCACTAATGGTCATCTACGAATTTATTATTCCTAATCTGTTAACGGTGTTACATCAGTTGGTCTAATAATTCATGGTCCGATCTTGTACAATCTCATTGCATAGGATGCTCACACTCGCATGTCAACTACATAAACGAGCTGGATCGTCTCGTTTGTATCCAATACAAAGTGGGGCGCATCCACAGTGTTACCAGGATTAGGTTCCGAACCCTATTCATATATTGTAGACCATTCGGGTCATCTACTCGAACGTGATCCTACCTGTGTGTCCACTACACACCGTTCAAGATTTCACCTGGAGCTTTATTTATTGGATTAAGTTTGAAATGCGAGATACAAGGTTTGATAGAAAAATAACTTTTAATCTATATTCATCAAATGTTACGAACGACATGAGTTTAGGGCAAATATCCCAACATCGACCACCTCCACCTTCCTATCCGATCTACTGACCTTGATGTCAAACTGCCTCCATTCAACTCTCATCGAAAGGGAGAGCCCCTTCCCAACTCTCATCACTCTTGAATCAACAATACAATACAACTACACAACTTCCACACTACACCATGGGAATTCACCTGAAGTAAATTATTTGAATTCATTTGTCTTGAATATGGGCTTATAGAAAGTTGTTATGATGGAAATTTTTTACACTTTGTTTAATAAAATTGAAGTTCCATCTCAGCTATATTTTGCCTCTCAGTTTGTTCCTTGTATGTAGAATAACGTTTATACATCATTAAGAAATCAACTTGAAACCCAGAGAAACGAAGACTATTTCCAATCTAACGACTTTTCGACTGCAACTATATTAAAAAGCACCATAGAATACCAAAGTCTTCTCGTTAAACAAGTTAGAGAACAAAGGATTAAGCCGAGGAGATCACTACAAACCACTATCGTTGGCTTTTTTTATATTGGAAACAAAATTTTCATTAATATGATATAACAATATAAAAACGGTAAGGTCTAAGGGACCCGGCTAAAGACTTGCCAAAAACCTGTTAAAATTAATGACGATGTTAGTTATACTGGTACTATAAAAGAATTATAAAGGTCTAAGAAAAAAGACCACAACAAAATCTCAAATTTCAAGTCGTTGCCTTGTACTTTCCACTAGAATGCACAAACTGTGTTAGTCCACTAGATTTTGAGCTTTTTTCTTCAAACGGATATCTCCCAAAGTCAACCTGTTGATTTTCTTATGCCAGCTGCCTCATGCAAAAGCATGAATCTGCGAATGATCCAAGGTCAAATATGATTATAGATGGGTGTTCTATCAGCAACTCTCATGGAGATGGTGCTGTTGGAAACGTAGTAGACACCCACAACTCAACTCAAGAGACAAGAGAAGAAAATTGTTCTCTTACTCACACACAATTTTGGAGAAACAAGAACTTGTATTTTGGTAAACAACTTCACTTTAATTTTTCTTTCCTTCAAATGACAAATCCTACACATATTTATACTAGTAGGAAAGTACATCAAAAGACATCAATATTAAATACTAATACATGACTATTCACAAATACATGAACATTCATCAATGTACTTTAATTGATTCATGTATCAAACTATTCAAGTATATAATTAAATGTAATTCATGTATCAAACTATTCATGTATATAATTAAATGTAATTCATGTATCAAACTATTCATGTATTTGAAAATGTCTAGATTAATCTTAACATCCTCCCTTAATCTAGACTTGAGCAACTCCGAGCTTTTCTCTGAACTTAACAAATAAGTCAATCTTCAGCACCTTCGTAAAAATGTCTGTCATCTGATCTTGAGTCTTGCAATACTTCACTGTCACTTCTCCATCTTTAATCAACTCTCTGATGAAATGATACTTGATTCTAATATGTTTGCTTCTTCCATAAAAGACTGGATTCTTTGATAATGCAATGGTAGAACCATTATCACAAAATAAAACAGTCTCACTTCTTTGAGCACACTTCAATTCTTTCAACATCCACCTGAGCCATAAAGCTTGACATCCAGTTGCAGATAAAGAGATATATTCTGCTTCAGTGGTAGAAAGGGCAACAACGGGCTGTTTCTTTGAAGCCCATGAAAAAGCACCCGAACCAATACTAAAAACATAACCAGATGTACTTTTATGATCATCAACATTACCACCCCAGTCACTATCACAAAAACCAACCAACACTGATTCCGAAACTTTCTTGTAATGAATTCCAAAATTTATGGTGCCACGAATGTAACGAAGAACTCTTTTACCTGCCTCCCAATGACTTCTTTTCGGACTTGTCATGAATCTACTTAACATACTTACAGCAAATAAAATATCAGGCCTCGTTGCGGTCAAGTACATCAAACTTCCAACTAAGCTTCGATACAAACTTGGATCAACCTCTTCTCCAGTATCATTTTTACTCAATTTCAAATTTGCATCCATGGGCGTATTACAAGGAAAAGCATTTTCCATCCTGAATTTTTTCAACAAGTCACAGACATACTTTTGTTGTGAGATAACAATCTCTCCATCTTTTTGATTTACTTCAATTCCAAGAAAGTAATGGATGAGGCCCATATCGCTCATTTCAAATTCCCTTTTCATGGAATTCTTAAAATCATCACACATCAATTTATCATTTTCAGTAAATAGCAAATCATCGACATATAATGAAACAATAAGAAATTTGCCATACTTATCTTCTTTGACATACAGTGCATGCTCATATGGACACCTTTGAAATCCCGTCTTCAAAAAAAACTGTCGATGCAACTATACCAAGCTCGTGGAGCTTGCTTCAATCCATACAAGGCTTTTTTCAGCTTGTATACTTTCTCTTCTTCTCCTTTTTTCACATAACCCAAAGGTTGTTCAACAAATATCTCTTCCTTCAAGTATCCATTCAAAAAAGCGGACTTTACATCCATTTGGTAAACATTCCACCTCTTTTGAGCAGCCACAGACAAAATCAATCGAATGGTCTCAATTCTGGTGACAGGGGCAAATATCTCTTCATAATCCACTCCATACTCTTGCTTGTAGCCTTTTACAACAAGTCTTGCCTTGTATTTTTCAACATCACCATTTGACTTCAGCTTTGTTCTATACACCCATTTCACTCCAAGCGCATGTTTGTTTATAGGAAGCTCCAATAACTCCCATGTTTCATTTCTTTTTATCGCATCAATTTCTTGATCCATTGCAATATTCCATTTTTCATCTTTGATTGCCTCATCAAAATGTATAGGATCGACACCAGCAAATAATGCAAAATTAGCAAAATTGTCAATTCTGCTAGTAGCATTATAAATTTCTTGAATATTTCTCATTCTCCTTGATGAAGTTTCTTCATCACTAGTCAGACAAAGATGACTCATCTGCACTCAATCTCTACTTGCTCCAAATCTTGAGCACTTTTATTTTCATCCATATTAACATGAAATGGACTTTCAGCTTCACAAGCTACATCCCAATTCCAAGATTCCTCTTCATTAAAAATCACATCTCGATTAATAATAACCTTTCTCGACACAGGATTATACAACCGATAAGCTTTAGAATTCTCACTGTAACCCACCATGATACTTTTTTAAAATTTATCATCTAACTTGCCTCTTAGCTTATCTGGAATATGAGAATAAGCTATACTCCCAAAAACTCTTAAATGACTAACACATGGTTTCTCACCAAACCATGCTTCATAAGGAGTCATACAGGACACTCTTTGTTGGAGCTCGATTCAAGATGTAAGTAGTACATGCAACAACATCTCCCCAAAACTCATCTGGCATCTTCTTGGCTTTTAACATGCTTCTAGCCATCTCCATGATCGTTCTATTCTTTCTCTCTACAACTCCATTCTGTTGTGGAGTCATTCGAACAGTCTTTTGATGGTGAATACCGTGCTCCTTGAAAAATTCATCAAAAGCTACATACTCTCCACCGCGGTCAGATCTCAAAGTTTTTATCTTATAGCCACTTTGATTCTCACCTAAAACTTTGAAAGTTTTAAAACATTCAAAAGCTTCACTTTTTCTTTCGTAAAAATAAATCCACAACTTTCTCTTTGAAATCATCAATGAAGGTTATAAAATAACGATTACCTCCATTTGATATTGTGCGCATGGGACCACACAAATCTGTATGAATAAGTTCTAGAGGTTTGGAAGCTCTTCAAGCTTTACCAATTGGAAACGAATCCCGATGGTGTTTTGCAAGTATACATACCTCACAAATATCTGACTTATGATTGATATTTTGAATGCCCCTCACCATATGATTTTTGCATAGATACGATAATGATCCAAAATTCAAGTGACCATATCGAAAATGCCAAAGCCAAGATGGATCATTCAATATGCTACTAAAACAAGAGATTTGACCATATGTAAACTTTAGAGGAAACATCTTATTATCAGTCATTTTTACCTTGGCAATAAGCACATCACTCTTATCTTTGATTGCACATACACCATCTTCAAATGAAACTTTGAGTCCTCGCTTGAGCAGTTGACCAATACTCAAAAGATTATGCTTCAGACCTGGAACATAGAACACATCCATAACTCGTTTTGTGCCTTTCTTTGTCTTAACAAGAATATCACCTCGGCCTTTAACTTGCAATGCATATTATCACCAGTTTTCACTTCACTTTGGAGAGATTCATCCAAAGTAACAAATATACTTTTGTTTCCCGTCATGTGGTTACTACAACCACTGTCAAGATACCATGTAGGCTCCACATCATCTTCTTGAACACTACATGCAAGAAATAAAACGCCTTCATCATTTTCCTCCTCCTTATGCATCATGGTGGAATTAATATTTCCATCTCTATTTTTCGGAGCCCAACAATCTGCTTGAAAATGTCCATACTTTTTACAGTTAAAACATTGAATGTGAGAAAAATTGCTCCGACCATTTCTTTGGTTTCTGCCAAAACCTCTTCCTTTTCCACCTCCTCTTCCTCGAGATAAAGAAGAGCTTTCTTGCTTATTTTCATAATTCACACTATCATAGTTTCTTCCACCTCCTTGTTCACCACGACCGCCACGTCTTCCACAAGAACCTCCTTTGAAGGAGGTTTGCATATGAAAAGCTTCCTCGGGAGGAGTAACATCAAATTGAGTTAATCTAAGCTCATGGGATTGAAGGGAACCCATCAAGCTATTTAAAGATAATGTAGACAAGTCTTTCGACTCTTCAATTGCAACAACAATATGCTCAAACTTTCTCGGCATACTTCTAAGAATTTTTTCAACTACTCTTTGATCGCCTATTACTTCTCCATTTGATCTCAAATTATTGACTATCGCAAGAATACGATTAAAAAAATCTTCAACCCTTTCGGCCTCTTTCATCTTTATGGAATCAAATTCAGATCTGAGGGCTTGTAATCTTACCATCTTTACCCTATCCTCTCCTTGATAGGTGGATTGTAGAAGATCCCAAGCCTCCTTTGCAGTAGCAGCTGTTGAAATTCTTTCAAATATTCCTTCATCAACAGCTTGATAAATAAAGAATAAAGCCTTCTTGTCCTTCTTACGATTTTCTCTCAACTCGGCAAGTTGTTGATTAGTGAGCCCGTTTTGATTCTCAACTTCAGTATATCCTCTTTCGACAATTTCCCACAAATCTTGCGAATCGTATAACACTTTCATTTGAATACTCCATTGACTAAAATTCTTCCCGCTGAATTTTGGAAGTTGGGGTTGCAACATGTTACCACCTGATGACATCTCTGTTCTTTGCTCTGATACCACTTGTTGGAAACGTAGTAGACACCCACAACTCAACTCAAGAGACAAGAGAAGAAAATTGTTCTCTTACTCACACACAATTTTGGAGAAACAAGAACTTGTATTTTGGTAAACAACTTCACTTTAATTTTTCTTTCCTTCAAATGACAAATCTTACACATATTTATACTAGTAGGAAAGTACATCAAAAGACATCAATATTAAATACTAATACATGACTCTTCACAAATACATGAACATTCATCAATGTACTTTAATTGATTCATGTATCAAACTATTCATGTATATAATTAAATGTCATTCATGTATCAAACTATTCATGTATTTGAAAATGTCTAGATTAATCTTAACAGGTGCCTCATATCGAAGTAATTCAGAGACTTCCGTCATAAATGATAAATTAGTTCACGTTGATAGCGAGGGTTTTGAGGTTCATCATAACATAAAAGTGGAAAATCATCCCCAAAAGTTTGAGGCACTAGATTTTTATGCAAATTCTGTAGAGAAAGATGAAAACGAACCCTCTTTCTCACATAATCGAGGTTATCAACACTATGTTTCAATTTTTTCTGCCCTTGGTAAGTCTAAAATTACGTAATTATGTGATCATTAAACCTTCTCTATTTGTTGTGCACGTGCTACTCATAATTGGATTCCTTATTCTGTAGGAAACTTCTGTGCTATCCATTCATTTATATATCTAGGTTACCTAAGCATGTGAAAATGTTTGAATATTTTTATTTTTTGTTGGTTCTGTATAGTAATATTGCTAATATTTTTTTTTTATATATACATATTCTATACTTCGTTTTATGACATGTAGCCTATGACCTTTTCATCAAATAAACATCAAAGAGCATGTAAGTTGTGTATCTATGAACTATGTCCAAATTATTATTTTGATCTGTGATAATTTATAAGGCTACATAAGAAATCTATTATTTACACGCGATCATCTTAATTTTATAATTTTTTAGTCCTAAGTGATATCTATTCTCTAAAATTTTTTAATACATTCTTAATGTTTTGAAAATGTTAGTTGATGGATTCACAACTGCAAGTTTATCATATTTATCCTTTTTGTATGTTGCCACAGAGGGTTTAGATCCACGGTTGTTGCCTCTACATTTGCCACCTTCCATTGAAAATTGGGAGAATGCCATAATTAGTTTATGAGATGAGTTTCTAAGGGCCCGTTTGATAACGTTCCCGTTTCCTGTTTTTTTTTTTCTGTTTCTCATTTTTTAAGAAATAGACTTGTTTGATAATCCATCCCATTTCTTGTTCCTAAAATTTGAAAAACGTTTTTAAAATTTGGACTAACTTTTAGAAACTACATAGAATAGTTTCTTTCTGTTCTGTTTGTTTTTATTATAAATGTTCCCATTTTTGCTAAAATCACTCTTCAATTTGTTGGTAAAATGTGTGATTCGCCATTCTTCCTTCCTTTACAAGTCTCAAGTTCAATCCTTGTTGACTACAAATGGTTGTTTTTTTTTTTTATCAATTTCGAATTTTTGCAATATATATGTATAGTTTCATTTTTTTTATCAATAATAATAATATAAAAATTTATATTATTATTATATAATTTTTTTTATTTCATTTCTTAATTTTACCATATGTATATTTATATTAAAATTTGAAATTATATATATATATGTATTATTTGAATTTTGAATTTTAATCAATTTTTATATTTATATATTATTGTAATTTTGCAATAAATAAATTTTGTTCATTAAAACATACCTTTAGCCTCATTTTAATATTTTACAACTACAACATTTAGCAATATAATTGAGTTTGATCTGAGTCAACATCATTTAAGACGAATGAATCGAGTAAAAGATAAGATTACAACTCAAATTTGAACAACATTGGAAGGATAAAACAATTTTATTTATTTACTTTTATTATTAGTTCATTTTGCATCAAGATTTGTTCGTATTTGATAATATAAATTTGTTATAATTAATTGTATATTTATATATACAAAAAACAAGAAAGGGTTATCAAACAAGTTTATGTTTTTGTTTCTTGTTTTCAAAGAAACAAGAAACAGAAATAGTTATCAAACATATTCTTGTTTCTTATCTTAAAAATGAGAAACAAGAAACAAGGAACAAGCAACAGGAAACAAGAACGTTATCAAACGGAACCTGAATAACTATTATAAGGACACGGTGAGGAACTCAGGTCTTGTTGTTAACTCAAATTCACCCATGTTGGCTACCTTACTTCCTCTTATACAGGTAAACGAGACTTAAGTCTTCAAATCTGTATTCAGTTTACATGATTCCTTGATAATATTTGGTATCTTATAGGCTAGCACTGGAGCGGATATTAACTTTTCAAAAAAAATTAATTACCTTCATATCTTCTTTTACATCCATCCATCACTTGAAAGTTTTAAGAGTAGATTGCTGACTAATTCCTCTGCATCATAATGTTGTTCTTATAACTACACTTATTGTTGCCTTTGCTTGGAAATAGCAGGAGCTGTTAAAATGAAGGCCCACTTGATTATGCACTTTATTATTCCAATATCCACTTCACTATTTTATTGTTCACCTCAATTAAAAAAAGAAAAAAAAGTATATATGGGGAATCCAACGCGCATCACTTCCTCAAAATTTCAAGGCACAATTGGAGCCGTGTTTGTAGAGGCTTTTGCCTTCTATCTTCGCTCCCTTTTTGGACTGGTTTTTTGTATTGCCAATTGCCCCGTTGTATTTCCCTTAATTTGCTCGGTTGTTTTTAGAGGATGGAAGAGGAAAAGGAGAACACAAAAACGGCTACTATTTACATTGTGTATTGATGTGTTGTAATTTCAAGATATAAACCTAAAGTCTTATTTATAGGAGTGATACAAGATCAAATAAAATCTAATACAATAAATATAATTTAACATCTCCTCTCAAACTCATAATACTTTGTGAGTTTGTTTAAACGTGTAGCCACCTATTTTTGCCCGACTCATTTTTAATTAAATTGTTAGATCATAAATATCTATAATTTTTTTTGCTCACTTTGATTTTTATTTGTTATTTTCTAATTTCACTTTTCTTTTTAAAAAATGGAGAAATCATATTTTTTGGAGAAAAGACAAGTCTTTGATTAAGTGGGTAAGTTTAGTTTTTATTTTGATTGACCAAAATGTTGTTGGTCTTTTTAAGTGTAAGTTCTCTTTTGGCATTGGATTTTCAAATTTCAACAATTGTGGTTTTGGTTTTATACACAAAAAAGTAATGGTTTTGGTCTTTATATACATCTCTTTCTCTTCTTCAAAAGGAACACTCACAAAAAACCCTACTTCTTCTACACTCCCACACATCATTCTCATCCATTCTCAACTCTACAAAACTCCATAGCCAAATACCTTCACAACCATAAAGATGGAGAGTTTTTTTGTAAAAAAAAATACTCCAAAATCCCATAGCACAAAAATAACCCTAGCTTAGTTGGAGGTTGCATTTGGTAGGATTTTGTTCCAAGGATCCACACCTCAAACAACAAGCTAGTTGGTTTGTTCTTGACACCAACTTCTTGATCTTCATTTTTATTTCGAAATGTCCCCGAAAAACAATAGTTGAGTAAGGGTTTTATGAGCTTTTCTTTCATTTTTTGTTGTTCATTACATTTCTTCTTTACTTTTATTACAATGTGAATCCTTGTCTATTTTATTGTTATGTTTTGCTACTAACTTTATCTTTAACTCAATCTCTAAATATCCCTGAAAAACAATAGTTGAGTAAGGGTTTTATGAGTTTTGTTTTTATTTTTGTTATTTATTACATCTCTTTTTACTTTTATTATAATGTGAATCTTTGCCTTTTTTTTTGTTTGCATTAATGTCCAAGATCCTTTGTTATGTTGATTTTACTAACTTTATTTTATGGTTTACTTCCCCTACTTATCTATCATTTTCTTTTTTCCATATTTTTTCTTCTTGGCTCTAGAGTTCATTGCACTAAAAGAGAGAGAGAAAAAGAACAAGAGAAAAAAGAAGCAAAGTGTTGTGAAATTTAAAAAATGGTCATGTTTAGATTAGTTGAGTATGTGTGAATAGAGTTTTGTTTCTAAAAAAACAAAAGTGTTGTTGCCTAGATAGCTTTTGTTTTTCATTTGAGAAAAAAACCAACAAGTTGAAAAAGACAAAAAAGTTGAGAAAAATGATCATAGGAATAATGTGAGGGAGTGAAAAAAAAAAAAGAAATTGAAAAATAAAAAAAATGAAAAAAGTAAATGGCTAATAAAATTTTTGTTTAAAAAGTTTAGTTTTGATTATTTTTTTTGTACATCTACCCATGAGTGCTCTTTTCAAAATTTGTGTATGGTCAAATCATGGATATTTGTCACTAATATTTTTTTTTTCATTTATTTCCTCTTTCTTTCTTTTATTTTTTTTTATTATTGTTATTTTATTTTTATTTTTTCTCTTTCTCCAAAATTTGATTTTTGCATCTATTTATATACTTTATTTGCAAGTCATATATCTTATCTATTTATTTATCATTTTGTTCTTAGTATTTTCACCATGTTGTTAATTTCATGTGATTGTTTTTTTTTTCTTTAAATTTATATTTCTTGTTATAAAAAAATATGCCGACGACGGAATCAAGAAATATTTGGGAGTCCGATTTTCTAGTTTTCTTAGGTGAGGAATTGATTATTTGGATGTCCAAGATCAACTCCAATACGTTTTTTTTTTTAGAAAAATTAATCATATTCGTATATTATGTTTGTTCACTTATTTGCTATGAATAAATTATCATACATGCTCAACTTATCTTGTCATTGCATTTATTTGCTTTGCTTAACTTTGATTTTCTTGATTTTTCTTAGTGATTTCTATTTTTTTTTTACAAACTCTATTCTCATTTTTTGTAATATTATTTCTCAATTTCTTTAAAATTGCCCTTTTTGTTTATAAAAGTTTGTTTTCAAAGCCAAAGTATTTTATTTTCTAAGTTTTAAAACCTTTTTTTAAAATGTGAATTTTCTTTTAAGGTTGTTTTTTCCTAAAAATTCCTACGACGGAATCTAGAAATATTTGGAAATTCGATTTTCTAGAATTCTTGAGGTGAGGGATCATTATCTTTGGGTGTCAGAGATCTTGGTCCCAAGAAAAAATGAATTTAATTAAAACTTTTTTTTAAAAAAAAATATTTTATAAGAGGTTATCCTATGATAGATTTGAGAAATTGTAAAATTTTCTCATATTCTTGAGATGATATTATTTCTAAAATCTTGGAAATAATTTCAATGTAGCCACATTGATGGATTTTCATCCACTTGTTTTATGGGATCATGACTCGAAATATTGGAGTAATGAGGGGTAAAATAAGACATTGTGTTAAAAAATCTTTTTTTTACCTAAATAAGTTTTTTTAAAAAATATTTTTGCAATTCAAGATTAAATTTGGCCACCGTTAAAAACGGGTGTTGTGGGGTGCTAACACCTTCCCCATACACAAACAACTCCCGAACCCAAAATCTGGTTTTCGCATACCATTTTTTTTAAAAAAGTTATTTTATTCTATTTTGGTGCCCAATCACACCATAAAAAAAAAATTGGTGGCGACTCCTTTTAAATATCCCTATTTCGAGGACGTCGACTGCTCCGCGTCGCAGGTACGTGGCGACAAAACGAATGTCGAAGAGGTAACAGGGTGCCAAAGCACAAGCAGATCGAAGCACAAGTAGAGACAGGGTGTCGAATCACAAGTAGAGACAGGGGCACCGTGTCAGCACAAGCGAGACAAGCATGGTGTTGAAGCACAACGGAGAGTCAGGCAGATGATGTCGAAGTTGGCAAGCAGATGATGCCGAAGCATCGCAGGCAAAGTTTCGAAGCACAAGTAGCAGGAAAGGAAGATTCAGATTCAGAGGCCTTGAAGAAAACCACCAATCGAACAAACAAGTGAACTAAGAGACCAATGCGAGAAGGGGAAGGGTTTGAGGTTTCGACAAAGGCAATGGCGACAATGGCTTGAGAGCTCTGATACCATGATGTTCTTAGAGGATGGAGGAGGAAAAGGAGAACACAAAGACGGCTAGGGTTTACATTGTGTATTGATGTGTTGTAATCTCAAGATACAAACCTAAACTCCTATTTATAGGAGTGATACTAGATCAAATAAAATCTAATACAATAAAATATAATTTAACATGCTCTATGAAAGAATGGGGTTTTTTGCCCCTGACAGTCGTGTCTCTATTTTTTTTAGTTAATTTCTACGATTAAAAAAGTTTTATACAGAGGTGAAAATTATGTATTAATGGTTTTAAAATAGCATTCTTATGGAAGGTCTAAATTGATTCATTTGTAAAGTTCAGAGTTTTAAATGATACAACCTCTCAGCTTAGGGGTATATATTGATCTTTTTCCGTTAATGATTATCACCGAATTGTTTGCTTTCCCTTTACGGTACCTTTCCTCACATTACAATATCCCAACCTACACTAACTTACTCTAAACTAACTTGTAAGGCTAATATGTAGTTCTATATTTATCATCTCAAATAACTAATTTGTCTAAGAAACTCTACATTCTATAATTATTAAGAAATAAATTAGATATATTTGTACTTAGTTAATAAGTTGTTGATAAGTGGTTGATAAACGGTTGTATTTTTTGTATATAAATTGGGTCATATCCATGAATAATATACTACTGAGATTTTTCTCTCCATCTTTCTGTTATGGTATCAGAGAAGAAAAAGCTTCCTATCGCATGCACTCTACTCTAATCATGGCCACGACGATTCAGTCTTCAAATGAAGTAGCGTTGAATCCGTATACCTTGCATCACAGTGATACTTCTAATTTGGTTCTTGTCACAGAGCCCTTAACCGATGACAACTACGTTTCATGGAGCAGATCGATGATCCTAGCACTTTCGATTAAGAATAAATTGGGTTTCATCGATGGAACGATTCCACAGCCCACGGGAGAACTTCATCCGCTCTGGATTCGTAACAATCACATGGTCATAGCACGAATACTTAATTCCGTATCGAAGGCGATTTCTTCGAGTGTACTTTTCTCCGATTCGGCACGAGCAATCTGGTTAGACTTGAAAGATCATTTTCAGAGACGCAATGGGCCACGCATTTTTCATCTTAAGCGTGAGTTGGCGACCTTGAAGCAAGATTAAGAATCTGTGACCATGTATTTCTCCAAGATCAAAAGTATATGGGATGAATATGTCACTTACAAGTCGGGGTGTACTTGTGGCCATTGTTCTTGTGGATGAATCAAGAAGATCGAGGATTTCTTTCAATTCGAGTATCTCATGTATTTTCTTATGGGTCTTAGTAGTGATTATGGCCACGCTCGATCGCAGATATTGTTGATGGATGCCCCACCTCCTATGAATAAAGCATTTGCCTTAATCACACAAGAAGAAGAGCAGAAGTCGATCCAGCAGCCCCCTGCTTTTGCTTTAGCAGTAGGAAGTGTTGTAACACCAAGCCAAAATCAGGCGTTGTTAAGCACCCATAGTTCTTCCAACCAAAGTTCAAATCATAATCACAATCATGGCCAAAATCAGAACTATAACCAGCGATCTCGAAATCGCCCAATTTGTACACATTGTGGTTTACAAGGGCATACTGTTGACAAGTGTTACAAGATTCATGGATATCGACCAAGAGGACAACGCTCTAATTCTGCATCAAATAGTCAGGGACAACGAGGGAATTCCAGCACAAATGCTTCCAACCATGTCTCTACTGTCAATGATTCCCAAAGAAGCAACAACCTCGACTCTTTTCAGCAAATTCTCAATATGCTCCAATCCAAGTTAGAGGCTGTTAAGTCAGAAACAGAGAAAACAGAGGCTACTAACTCCTACTTAACAGGTATTTGTCCTAAAACTGGTCTATCATATAGTGTTGATTGGATCATTGACTCTGGTGCATCTACACACATATGTTTTAAATGAGATATGTTTGATTTCATGAAGTCCGTCAATACAACTGTAGTGCTGCCTGATAACACTCGCATACCTGTCTTCCATACTGGTTGTGTAACTTTGTATGGCTCTTTGGTGCTGAAGAAGGTCTTGTTTGTGCCTAAGTTTAAGTATAATCTTCTATCAATCAGTGTTTTAACATCAGACAATGCAACTTCTGTTATTTTCGATGTTGATTGTTGTATAATTCAGGAAAAGTCCACTTTGAAGATGATTGGCAAGGGTAAACTCCAGAATGGCTTATATGTCCTTAAGAATAGTTTGATTGGTGGCATATCTGATGAAGTTCATGTTCAACATGTTCAATGTGATTCCATTTCTCTTTGGCATTCCAGACTAGGACATCCTTCCCTAGATAGGCTCAATGCTTTAAAAGATTTCTTGATGTATAAAACTATACATATGCACTCTCCCTGTGATGTCTGCCCTGTTGCCAAACAAAAACGATTGCCTTTTCATTCCAATAACAATCGTGTAGCTACTTCTTTTGAACTAATACATGCCGATATTTGGGGCCCCTTTGAGACTGTTTCACATGCTGGCCATCGATATTTTCTTACACTTGTTGATGACTATAGTAGATACACTTGGGTTTTCCTTATGAAACAGAAGTCAGATGTTCTTACCATCATTCCTGCCTTTTTTAAACTTGTTGAAACACAGTATGGCAAGACAATTAAGAAGTTTCGGTCTGATAACGCTCCCGAGTTACTTTTTACTCAATTTTTTCAAGAAAAAAGGGTTGTGCATCAGTTTTCATGTGTCGAAATACCTGAACAGAATTCGGTTGTAGAGCGTAAACACCAACATATATTAAATGTAGCCCGTGCACTGTTTTTTCAGTCACGAGTACCTCTTCCATTATGGAGTAAATGTATATTGACTGCTGTGTATCTTATTAATAGAACACCCTCATCCTTATTACATTGGGCCACCCCTTTTGCTCTACTAAATGGTGTTGCTACAGATTATTCGTTTCTAAAGGTTTTTGGATGCTTATGTTTTGCCTCCACCCTCACAACCCACCGCACAAAATTCTCACCCCGAGCCATCCCTGCTGTTTTTCTTGGTTATCTGCCTGGTATGAAGGCCTATAAGCTTCTTGATATTGCCTCTAATCGTATTTTTATCTCTAGGGATGTTGTTTTCCATGAGGCACTATTGCCTTTTCACAAAGTTGTTTCCCCTTCACAAATGCCAAATTTTTTATCCGACCTAGTCCTGCCAAAGCCATACAACGTTGTCATCCCAACCCCTGAGCCTACTACTACTACCAATGCCATCCCACATCGCTTGAGTCTCCTGACCTTATTGATTCTACACCACTTGACTCTTCGTCTTTATCCATCCCTTCTACTTCTCACACGTCAGTGTCCCTTCCACCTGAGTCCCCTGGTCTTGAACCCCGAAGGTCTTCTCGAGTCAGTAAGCCACCTTCTTATCTTCAACACTACCAGTGCAAACTCTTGCTCAATGACCAAACCCCTCACCTGTCCACCCGATACCCTATCCATGACCAATTATCCTATTCTAAATTGTGTGCTGCCTTCCAAACCTTTTCAATGCAAGTATCAACCCACTTTGAGCCTCAGTTTTACCATCAGGTTGTTCCCTTTGCCCATTGACAGGATGCTATGCTAGATGAATTAGGTGCCATGGAAGCAAATAATACTTAGGTTGTCACTACATTGCTAAGGATAAACATACCATTGGTTGTCGATGGGTTTACAAGATTAAACACCGAGTAGATGGATCTATAGAACGTTACAAAGCCCGGTTAGTGGCTAAGGGCTACACCCAACAAGAAGGTCTTGATTTTTTAGAAACCTTCTCTCCAGTAGAAAAACTTGTTACTGTTCGAGTTCTATTAACTATGGCAGTGTCCTATCAATGGCCTCTTATTCAGCTTGACGTGAATAATGCCTTCCTGCATGGAGACTTACTAGAAGAAGTATATATGGATTTGCCTTTGGGTTACAGGGCAAATGCTTCTTCAAGTCATGGGGAGAGGCTTGTGTGCAAGTTGAACAAGTCAATATATGGCTTGAAGCAAGCTTCACGACAATGGTTCTCTAAATTTACAGATGCTATGCTATCTTTGGGGTTTCATCAATCCAAAGATGATTACTCATTGTTTGTACGAGGGCAAGGCGTTGATTTCATTGCCTTACTAGTATATGTAGATGATATTATTGTTACTGGTGCAAACCAAAAAGTTGTTGATCAGTTGAAAACCTTGTTACATAGCAAATTCAAACTCAAAGATCTTGGCAACTTAAAATACTTTCTCGGACTTGAGTTAGCTCGTTCTACTCGAGGCATATATATCTCTCAGCGACATTACACTCTCCAGTTATTGGAAGACACAGGACTTTTAGGTGCCAAGCCGACATCTGTTCCCTTGGACCCTCTGTTTAAGTTGCATATGGACTCTGATTTTTTGGAAGACCCATCTGTCTATAGAAGACTTATTGGAAGACTTATATATCTCACTATATCTCGTCCAAACATCACTTTTGTTGTTAATAAACTTAGCCAGTTTGTTGCTAAGCCTTGTAAGCATCACCTCACGACAACTCATCATCTCTTGCGATTTTTAAAAGCAGCGTCAGGGCAGGGCATCCTCTTACGACCAACTAAGTCTTTTGAATTACGTGCTTTTGCTGACTCAGATTGGGCATCTTGTCTTGACACAAGGCGTTCAACCACTTGATTCGTCATCTTTCTAGGAGATTCCATTGTCTCATGGAAATCTAAAAAGCAGAGTATTATCTCACGTTCTTCAGCAGAGGCAGAATACCGAGCATTAGCTCTTACTGTTTGTGAGTTGGTGTGCCTTTCTTACTTACTCAAAGAACTCCAAATTGACTGCACACAACCTGCCCTTCTGTTTTGCGATAATCAGGCTGTAGTACACATTACCACTAATCCTATTTTCCATGAGCGTACCAAACATATCGAGTTAGATTGTCATTTTGTTTGCGACAAGATCCAAGATAGATTTTTGAAGTTGCTGCCCATCCGGTCTAAACATCAACTAGCTGATGTTTTTACTAAACCACTTCCGTCATCTACTCTATTTCCTTTAGTTTCCAAGTTTGGTGTTTGTAATATCTTTGGCCCAACTTGAGGGGGAGTATTAAGAAATAGATTAGATATATTTGTACTTAGTTAATAAGTTGTTGATAAGTGGTTAATAAACGGTTGTATTTTTTGTATATAAATTGGGTCATGTCCCTGAATAATATACTACTGAGATTTTTCTCTCCATCTTTCTATTAATAATAAATAACTGCCTTCTTTTTAATGCTGAAAATGCTATATTAATTCCTAGAAGAGTGTGTTGATACAGTGTTTGTGGCCTTCTTTTTCTGTATTATGTTGTTTCTAGTACAACAATTGCATTGAATGTGCCGAATACGTTAATATTATTGTTCATTTTGTGTACATGGCAAATATGGTTGAGTAGACAATTAATAATGCAGTATGGTCAACTCTTTAATTCGTATAAGTACGACCCTCCTTTCCTAATAAATTAATGGATAAAATATCATTTTGGTTCTTGAGTTTTGAGTATAGTTTCCATGTGGTCACTTGGTTTCAAAATGTGACATATTTACTCGTGAGTTTTGAGTTGAGTTTTCATTTGGTTCTTATGTTTCATGATTTTACACTTTTACACCCTAGTTTTCAGTTTTCACTAGTGCTCATTTTTTTGTGATTAGTGTTAGTTTTCTATTCATTTTTTAAGTAATTATAATTAAATTAATTTTCACTAATTTTCTACAACAAATAAAATTAATTAAAAAATTATACATTATAATTATTTTAAATTAATTAATAGAATGTTAACCGCAAGGGCCAAAAGTGTGCATTAATGAAAACGTAGCTCTGGGGTAAAAGTGTAAAATCTTGAAGGACCAAATGGAAACTAAATTTAAAGCTCAAGGGTAAAAGTGTACGACCAAATGGAAACTAAAATTAAAACTCAAATGTAAAAATTTAACATTATGTTGAAATTTGGGGACCAAATGAAAATGATACTCGAAACTTAAGGACAAGAAGGGGTTTTCCCCTAAATTAATCATCTCAGCTTCTTTTGACTCTCCATCATCCGAAAGGGAAAAGTGGTCAAAACTTCATCTCCCTCGTATTAGGTCCCAGGGTAAGGTGGTTAGGACATTGAATTCTGAATCCAGTATACTTCTATTAAATAACTAGAAAAATAAAACGATCGGGTGTTATTTGTTGGAAAAAAAAACTTCTTACTACTCCCGCAGAAATAAGAAGAAATAATTGAGAAATTAAAACAAAGCAACAAAATAAGAAACACAAGAATTTACGTGAAAAAACTCCAAACCCGAAGAAAAAAACCACGAATAGAAAGAAATTTTACTATGTAAAAAATTGTTACAATCACACAGAATACTCTCACAAAACTTTATATCAATAACACCCTTGAGGGAATTTAACTAGAGCTAGTACACCAACCTTAAAATGTTTCTAACTTGGATGCTTTGAAACTAAAACCATAGGCTCCTTTTATAGTGTCAGGAGCCCATCACTTCCTTGCACCTATCCATTGTGGGACAATTTCACTTCTAATATATTGCCAAAAATTTAATAAATTCGACATTGGCAAAATATTTGAAGAATCTAAATCTCTTGCTACATCATTGTTTTTACTGACAATCATAATCCTCAACTCAGAGAACTATTATCTACTCCATAAAAGTAGACCACTTGGAATATCACTTTCCAGGACTTTTCTTTTTCGTCACATGTTGATAAACCCTACTGAAATTTATAGTGCAACTTCCACCTACTTGGCTCACCCGAAAGTTCTTCAACAATCGACATAACTTCTACCACACACCTTGCATAACCACCCAGTCAATGTCCGTGTGCAAACTTGTGGAACCACTAACATCACATCCTCTATCATGGCAAAGCGGACATACCATAAGAATGAATTTTGTCTTTCTTCAGAAGATGTCACCATCTCCTCTGACGAGAGAGACCGCGTTAGCATCCGACCGAGAGCCTCTTGACGAACTTGCTCTGTTAGGACAATTCCTTTTCATGTGTCCAGACTATCCGCATTCCCAACAACCTTTCTTTTGCACGATGTTTTTATTCTTCATCTTCCAATTCCATATAGTCATACTAGACTTATTAGAACCTCTGCTGGAACTACCACTGGACTCTGTCTGACCACCATCACCGCATAACATTTCAGGAACACCACGACTCGATCTTCCCTTCAAAACCTTGTGTAACCCAGATTGTATAAGCACATCTTTGACTTGCATTTGCCACAAGCCAAAGTTCAACATTCCGTCAAATTTCTCCACGTCAATCTTTACTGGACTCATAAGGCTTGACATATTTGCTTCACTTCTAGCGAATCTTCAAATAGTGAACAACTCACACTATTTACAATACCAGCTATAACCCGTTTCAAGAAATCTTTTATGATGTGGAAGCTCAGACGATGCTGCAACCACAGAGCATACTCAGATACTTAAGAAACTACAAACTTAAATATATAATACCACTTGTTGGGAAAAAAACTTCTTACTACTAACGCAGAAATAATCAGAAATAACTGAGAAATTAAAAAAAGCAACAAAATAAGAAACACAAGAATTTACGTGGAAAAACTCTAAACTCGAAGAAAAACCACGAACATACAGAAATTCCACTATGTGAAAATTTTTTACAATCACATAAAATTCTCTCCCCGAACCCAACTACAAAAACACTCTCCCAAAGCTTTATATGACTCACACCCTTAAGGGAATTTAAGTAGAGCTAGTACACCAAGCTTAAAGTGTTTCTAACTGGGATGCTTTAAAACTAAAGTCATAGCCTCCTTTTATAGTTGTAGGAGTCCATCACTTCCTTGCATCTTTTCAATGTGGGACAATTTTACTTCTAATATATTGCCAAAAATCCAATATTATTTTGAAAATTTTCTTCTTATCTTATTCATTGTCAGGTACGAAATTTGCTGGGATGTTCATTCATACAATCAATTTCTTTTATATGCTTATCTCTCTTTAATATATAAATTCAGTTGTTGTTGGTTGGAGGTCGAGTTGACAAAGCACTCAATCAAATGGAAAATATCTGTCGTGATGCCAATGCAACACTTCTCAAAGCCCTTGGTTGAGTTGTTTTGTATTTAGGGATTGAAATTGAATATTTAAGAAATCATAGGTAAAAGAGAATGAAGAAGGAACATTTTGATCGTAGTAACGATGTCTTGCTTTCAACTTGTTATGAGCAAATATTGAAGAAGGATCCAACATGTTGTCATTCACTGCTAAAACTAGTTCACATGCATAAAAACACGGTATGTTAACTGTAGAGAAAACAGTCTTCTATGATGAACTATTAGACCTCAAGGAGATGTACAAATTTGAGATTCTGAGGTGATAATTTGTGGTTGAATTCCTCACAACATACATACATATCTATTCTCTAGTATTAGAAGCGTATGATGGACACTCACAAACAAAAAATCAAACAAGGAATATATTTCATAACAAATAATTCACTTGTATTAAAAAATACTACTTAAGAGAAGCTACAAACTTGGTTCACACTTTTTTCTCTAAACTCACTTTGTTTTTCTTCTTAATCACTTGCTTGGATATGATACAATACCAAAATGACCCTATTTATAGGACTTATGGAAAACTCTAGATCCATAACTCCGTTACATAAACATAAGCTCAAATTTATGAATATAAAATTCTCATACATAAACAAGTCCTATCCAAGACATCTAAATCCATTAACAATGCTTTAATTAAACTTAAAACTCATACAAATGTGTAAACCTAACATTAAAAATATGTTTAACTGTCCAACATCCCCCATTAAACATAATTTTCTGAAAGAACTCCCGCCAAGATTCTCAACTTGTTAAACACGACAACTTTAAGTGGCTTCGTGAAAATAACTACAATTCGATCTTTTGTCTTCACATATTCAACATGAATCTTCTTTCTTGAAATACAATCTCGAATAAAGTTAAATCTTGTATCAATGTGCTTACTACGATCATGGAACATTGAATTGTTTGCTAGAGCAATTGTTGACTTATTATCCACATGGATCACTATTGCGTCCTCTTGCAAAATTCCAACTTCTTGAAGCAAATTTCTCAACCAAACTACATGACAAACACATGATGTTGCAACAACATATTCTATTTCACAAGTAGATAGTGTCACAATAGGTTGTTTCTTAGAACTCCACTAAAAGTTGTATTACCAACAAAGAACACATATCCACTTGTACTTTTTCGATCATTAAGATCTCCAACCCAATTACTATCACAATAATCTTCAAGCAAAAAATCTTTACACGATGCATAAAATAATCCATAGTCAAGTGTACCTTTGAGGTAACGAAGAATTCTCTTTGTCACTTTCAAATGAGTAGTTGTAGGAAATTCCATAAATCGAGTCACCAATCCAACACTAAATAGAATATCTGGTCGTGTGCAAGTTAAATACTTCAAATTCCCACTTAAACTTTTGAAATATGACGGATCAACAACATCTCCATCTTTATATTTGGACAGTTTTGCCCCAGTTTCCATCAGAGTTGTGACAAGTTTAACATTAAACATCTTGAATTTCTCAATAATTTCTCTTGTATATTGTTCTTGAGATATGAAAATAAATTCCTCTGATTATTTCACCTCAATGCCAAGATAATATGATATAAGCTTGATATCTGTGACATAAAATTCTTGAGTCATTTCCTTCTTAAGATCTTCAAACATGCTTACACAATTCCCTGTAAAAATTAAGTCATCCACATATAGGTAAACCAACAAAGTATCTCCATGATCGTTAGTATTAATATAAAGAGAATGTTCATAGGGAATCTCAAACACCCATTATCAAGGAAATATTTCTTGATTCTGCTATTTCACATTCTTGGCGCTTGTTTCAATCCGTACAAGGCATTCTTTAATTTCAAGACTTTATCTTCTTAACCTTTCACAAAATAACCAAGAGGTTGTTCTAATTAGACTACTTCTTCAAGATATCCATTTAAAAATGCTGATTTGACATCTATCCGAAAGATCTTCCATTTATTTTCAGCAACAAGTGCAATGAACAACTTTATGGTCTCCATGCGAGCCATAGAAGCAAACACTTCATCATAATCAATTTTCTTTTTTTTAGAATAACCTTTCGCAACTAATCTTGCTTTATGTCTCTCCAGTTCTCCTTTTTTATTTCTTTTTATCTTGAACACTCATTTGACACCTACTGCTTTCTTTCCACTCGGAAGAGTATAAAGTTTTCATGTAGCATTCTTCTTTACGGCCTTTATCTTTTCATCCATAGCAGCCTTCCTTTTTTCATACTGTGAAGTTTCTTCTAACGTTAAAGGTTCACTTTCACCAAAAAGAAAAAATAGTGTGAGATCACTAAAACTTTGAGTTAACTCTTCGGTTTATAGATGCCTTGCAAATTTCTCATGCGACGAGGTGCTTCACTTGAGCTTGTAGATGATGAAGGTGTGCTTTGTTGTGGAATGGTTGGTGATGTTGGTGGAGTTGATGGAGAAGCAATTTCAATAGATTCATCATTGTCTTCGGAAAAAAATAGAAACTTATAGTCTTTTACTTCATCATTCCAATTCCACGTTGTTTCGTCATTGAACACATCTCTACTTACCATTATCTTCTCTGTAACAGGATTATAAAGCTTGTAACTCTTTGAGTTTGCATCATATCTAATCAAAACATGCTTCTCACTTCTATCATCGAGCTTACTACGTTTTTGATTTGGTACATGTGCATAAGCTATACTCCCAAAAAACTCTCAAATGAACAATAGATGGCTTTCTTCTTGTGTTTGTTGACAAGTTTTGTTCCACAAGCTTCTAGTTGGGAAATGTTTTGACAAGTAAACGACACATTTAACTGCTTGTGCCCAAAATTCTTCTGGCATCTTCTTACTCTTCCACATGCTCTGAGCCATATTGAGTATCGTTTTGTTCTTCCTCTCCACAACATTGTTTTGTTGTGGAATCCATTGAACTGTCATAGGTCGACGAATTTCATTTTCTTCACAAAAGTATTTGAATTCATTTGATGTGAATTCTCCTCCTCTGTCACATGTCAAAGCTTTTATAAGGCAACTTTCTTTCTCAACTAGAGCTTTAAATCTCTTGAACATGCCAAATACCTCTAATTTCTCCTTGACAAAGTAAACCCAAGTTTTTTCGGCTAAAATCATCAATAAACAATAAGAAATAATCATTATTACCAAAAGAACTTTGTTTTATCGGTCAACAAAGATAGTGTGAACAAGTTCTAATGGTCTCCTTGCTTTTGAGAAAGATTCTCGGGGAAAACTTTTCCTTGATTGCTTGCCACAAAGACAACGTTCACAAAATTGATTTGGATACTTGACATATGGCAATCATTTCACCATTTTCTTCCTGGTTAACAGTCTCAAACCTTCAAAGTTCAAGTGCTCAAATCTCAAGTGCCAAACACAAGCATGACTTCAAGCATTTTGCAACGTCAGTTAGAATGTTTAACAAAAACATTTTATTCTTCGACATTTGCACATTAGCAATCATATTATCATGATAATCTTTTATTGAAATACTATAATCCTTCATCAAAATATTATAGTCTTTCACAAGGAGTTGTCCCAAACTCAAAAATATTGTTTTTCATCTTTGGCACATAATAGACATTGGAGATAAACTCATGCTTTCCATTATTTAAGTTGATTAAAATCTTACATTTTCCTTTCACATGAATTTTTGTAGCATCACCAAATACGATAATATTTCCACCAACAGATTCATCAAGTTCCACGAACATTGATTTACTTCACACATGTGATTGCTTGCACCACTATGAAGATCCCACAAATTATTTTCACATGTCTTTCCACCTTTGCATGCTAAAAGCAAAGATGGCTCATTGCTTTTAACATCTTGCTCCACATAGTTGACAATTTCTTCGACTTTATTTCTGCATTCCCAAGAATAATTACCAAATTTATGACGATTATAACATTCCACTTGACTTTGGTTATACCTTCTATCATTATTTGATCTTCCTCCATATGGCCACAAATAATTTTTTCTTCCACGACCTCTTGATGAACTAGTATTTGAATCTTCAAAATTTCTTTGATTTAAATTTCCTCGACCTCGTCCTCTAAAGTCACCACGTCCACGACTGTGACCATGCCCTTCACATCGATTTCCTTTTTCTTGGCTACTTCTTTATCTCTCAACTGCAACTTTGATTGAAAAAGTTGTTCAGTTGTCTGTTTATTTTTTCTTGAAAACCTTCCCTTCATAGGCTTGTAAACTACCCACAAGTTGATCAACGGACACTGTATTCAATTCCTTTTATTCTTCAATAACAACAACGATGAAATTGAATTTTTCATCTAATGAGTGAAGTATCTTTTCAATTACTTTCTCATCATTTATTGTCTCACCATATCTCTTCATTTCATTTACTATTGCTAACAATCTTGAAGTATAATATGAAATTAATTTCGACTCCTTCATGTGTAACGATTCATAATAACCTTCCAATTTTTGGAGGTGGACCTTCTTGACTCGTTTTATTTCTTTATAAGTATTCTCCAAAATTTATCATGCTTGTCTCGCAGTAGTTGCTCAAGAAATCTTCTCAAAATTTATTTCATCAATAGCTTGATGAATAATAGTGAGTGCCTTTTGGTCTTTCTTTCTAGTATTTTACAAAACTTCTCGTTGAGCTTGAATCAAAGTCGTGTCATTCCTTGGTTTGGCATAGCGTCTATCAACAATTTTTCATGCATCTTGTGAACTAAGTAGAGCTTTCATATGTATACACCAACTGTTATAATTTTCTTTCGTAAGTTGAGGCACATGGTGAGGAACCAAATTATTGGTTGTCATTTGCAAAAACAATTCTCTTTTCTTGAACTCACGCTCTGATACCACTTTGTTGGAAGCGTGTGATGGAAGCTCACAAATAAATAATCAAACAAGGAATATATTTCAGAACAAATAATTCACTTGTAATAAAAAAATACTTTTTAAGAGAAACTACTGTTAAGTTATGAAGCCAAAAACTAAGGCCCATTGTCCCACTTCTCACACTTAACCTAAGTTATAAGTGTATAGATATATATCCTTGCGTTTTTTTGGGGGTTGTGTTTTTTCAAGACAAAAAAGTTGCGGCAGTATTACAAAAAAAAAAACAGAGCTTACATGAAGTTTTTTTTCTTTGGTGTTGTTTTACAAGAGTGTCTTTTCTCCATTGAAGAGTTTTGTTATAGTGTGATTCGTGAGCATTTTCCTTGAGAGAAAAGTGAGAGAAATCACCATTGAGCGTTGTAAACTCTTGTAACTTCCTCCCTGACAATTTTAGTGGAACCTGCATCGATAGCAGAGAACTGGACGTAGCCATCATTGGGTGAACCACTATAAATTCAGTGTCAGTTTCTCTTTCCCTAAACTTGATTTATTTATCGTTCTTGTAGCTTAAAGGTTTAGGTTGGTTTATCTATTCTTTTAGGCTTGCTAATTCCAAATTGATTATTCCACAAAATATTTGGAATTATAACCTGATCTGGAATTTGGGATAAAATATATATTGTCTGAATCTGGTAGAATTTAGATTGATTGTATTTTGTCACATTCACACCTAACAAGTGGTATCAGAGCATTGGGTTGTAGAACGATGTCAGAAGAAGATGAGAAATTGGTTACTTTTAATGGATCTGATTTTCGTTTTGGAAGTGTCAGATATTAGATTATTTGCATTCCAAGGAATTGGACTTGCCATTAGAAGGAAAGCCTGAAGACATGGGAGAAGCTGAATGGAAAAAGTTAGATGTAAAGGTGTTGGGATGCTATTAACTCGACAAAGAATGTGCAAAGTAGTGTAGCGAAAGCAACGACGACAGCAGAGCTAATGGAACCTTTGTCTAACATGTATGAAAACCCCTCTGTAAACAATAAGGTATATCTCGCAACCAAATTCTTTAATTTGAAAATGGCTGAAGGTGCATCTGTTACTGCCCATATTAATGAATTTGATTTGTTGATAAACAAATTGGTTGTTGTTGAGTTAGAATTTACTGATCAACTAAATGCGATTTTGTTGTTGAGATCTTTACCTGATAGTTGAAAAACCATGAAAGTTGTACTTTCTAATTAATGTGGGAAAGAGAAATTACAGTTTTCACAGGTTAGAGATTCTACAATTGCAGAAGAGGTTCGTAGAAAGGACTCAGGTGTTACTTCTACTTCGGGTTCAACATTGAATGTGGATAGAGGGAGGAGTAATAACAGAAATTACGGGAATCGAGGTAAATCGAAAAATAACAGAAGTAAGTCTAGAAACAGCAGATTAGAATGTTGGAACTGTAGTAAGACTGGACATCTGAAAATGAACTGCAAGGCTCCAAAGAAAACTGAGGGGAATGAACCTGATGTGGTTGCTAATGAGACACAAGATGCTCAGTTCGGCGAGGGAAAGTGCCCATGACCCATGGGTGATAGATTCAAAGCGTCATTTCATACTACAGACAACGTGATATTCTTGAAAATTATGTTGCAGGAAATCATGGAAAGGTGTATCTAGCTGATGGAGAGCCTTTGGACATCATTGGGATCGGTGATGTGAAATTGAAAATGGCGAATTGTTCAGTATGGAAAATTCACAAGGTACGTCATGTTCAAAATATGATGAAAAACTTGATTTCTGTAGAGCAGTTACACAATGAAGGATGTGAGGTTTGTTTTGGCCAATAAATCTTGAAAGTTACTAAAGGTGCCATGGTAGTTGCTCGAGGAAGCAAACTAGGGACTTTGTATGTCAACATCAATGATAAAGATATGGTAGCTGTTTTGGATAATTCGAGTCAGACTGATTTATGGCATAACAGGATGGGACATATGAGTGAAAAAGGTATGAAAATTCTTCACTCTACAGGGAAGTTACAGGGACTAAAGACAGTTGAACACAAGTTGTGTGAGAGTTGTGTATTTGGGAAACAGAAATGTGTCAGGTGCGTCATTTCATACTACATGACAACGTGATGTGTGGGGGCCTTCTGAAGTATCTTCCATTGATGGTTCCAGATACTATGTGACCTTCATTGATGACTCAAGTAGGAAGGTATGGACTTATTTTCTCAAACATAAATCTGATGTATTTTCTGTTTTCAAAACTTGGAAGGCTATGGTTGAGAATGAGACAGATCAGAATATTAAAAACATGAGATCGACAACGGTGGTGAATATGTTGATGGGGAATTCAAAAGATACTATGCAGACAATGGAATTGTGATGGTTAAGATGAAGGGATAGGATCCCGCAGCGGAAGCGATAGTTAATCACGTGTTCTAAATTTAGTCTAATGGATTTTAATCAAGATCAAAAATAACAAGATTAAGCATATTATAAGACATTGGACAACAAGTAACTACCTTTGAAGAACTCTTTCTTCAAGTGCTCCTTCTCCCACGATCACGATCTCACCAACTCGAACCCGAACGAATAAAGACACCACCACCGGATCTTCTCCGTTGTTCTCTAGGTGAGGGAGGAAGGTTGGTTCCTTTAGGATGAGGTGAGGTGATCTTATGAGATTGTATTTGGAACTCTTTCCAATACAATTTGAGAGAATGCTAGGGTTTTGTCAAAAAATCTTAACTTTGCTTCACCTCCAAGTTGCATCTCATGCAACCATTTATAGGGAAATAGGATGGAAATTACCATCCTATCCTTCCTTCATTCTCTTTTTAGTATATAGTTTATATTTGTATCTAATTCACATTAAAACCATATATTATATCAATTATATCACATACAACTGATATAACACCTCATATATGAAATTGAACACTTCAATTTCATTCGTAATTTTATACCCTCAATATTACCATGTTGAGCCAACGGAGGGACCTAATGGACCTACAGTTCATGAGCTCCAATGATGTGAGATTAACTGATCAAACTCTTTGATCTAGTTGATCAATATTCATTAGCTACAAGTCCCTCCACTATAGACTTGTAGCTGCACTCTCCTCACTGTAGATTATATTGTGTCTACTGATATAATCATTACCTATGAGTCGACCCTTCACAGGTTGTTCGTAATCACGGATGGGTCAAATTACCGTTTTACTCCTTTGATTACCTCTTTGTTCCTTAAGCACCACTGATCCTCTAATGAACAACAAGTCTATGGTCCTACCATAGACTCATACCCTCAGAAAGGGCGGGATCCCGTTGTTCAAGACCTGGAGTCAGTTCTTAAGGGAACAACCTATCTAATTCCCTATTGTAGGAATGAATGAATTTCATCTTGCATAGTTAAGTCCCCAGCTACCTACGAGATTCTGTCCCTGAGAAGGTAGGGTTATTGAGTCGGCTACAGGCCACTCTCACCCATACTAGTGTAAGGACAAACCCCTATAAGGAGGAGTCCTTAACTTGCTCAGGATTCAGGTCGAGTCACTAATGACCATCTATAAATTATCAGTCTTATCCTGTTAATGGCGTTATACTGGTTAGACTAATAATTTGCAGTCCGATCTTGTATGAACTCTTCATATAGGATGCCCCCACTCTCATGTCAACCACATGAATGAGTTGGATTACCTCATTTGCACTAATTACAAACTGAGTCGCATCCATGGTGTTACCAGAATAGGGTTTCCAACCTTATTCTTATACCATAGAGCCTTTTAGGCTATACTCTTGAACACAATCCAAATAGTATCTACTACACTGATGTTTAAGATACATTATAGCCTTGGAGCTTAGTTTATTGGATTTATAGAACAAGAATATAATTTCATCAACACAAATAACTCTTTATTTATTTGATCAAAATTACATAAGTTTAGGGCACAAATCCCAACAATCTCCCACTTGACCTAAAGTTTGTGGAGTACTAAAACATTACAAAAATGTAAATACAATAAACTAGGGCATTTAAACCATTTGTACAATATATTCCCACTTGCCCTAGTGAGGGAAGACTTGTAAACCTAGACCTTCTAGGTGACTTTCAAATACTTTAGCCGTAAAAGCCTTTGTAAAAGGATCAACAATGTTGTGCTCTGAGGCTATCTTCGTGACGATCACGTCTCCTAGATGCACGATCTCCTGGATGAGATGATATTTCCGCTCAATATGTTTTTCCCTCTTATGACTTTGGGGTTCCCTTGAATTTTTCACGACACCACTGTTATCACAATACAACGTGATGGGCAAACTCATATTTGGAACAACTTCCAAATTTAGCATGAATTTTCTTAACCAAACGACCTCTTTTGCTGCTTCACAAGCTACTACATATTCGACCTCCATGTTGGAATCAGCGATGCATCCCTGCTTGACGCTTCACCATAGTACAGCTCCTCCGTTAAGAGTAAATACTGACCCTGATGTAGATTTTCGAGAATCTTTATTAGTCTGAAAGTCAGAATCTATTTATCTTGTAACGATCAAATCCTTAGCCCTATACACAAGCATGTAGTTCCTTGTTCTTCGTAGATACTTAATGATTGTTTTAACTGTTGTCCAGTGTTCATATCTGGATTGGATTGATACTTACTGACCATTCCAACTGCAAAACAGATGTCTGACCTAGTACACAACATGGCGTACATCAGGCTCCCAACAGCTGATGCATGAGGAATCCGTCTCATATCCTCAACTCGTTGTGGTGTCTTAGGACACTATTCCATAGAAAAATGAACTCCATATCTGAAAGGCAATAAACCCTTTTTGGAGCCTTGCATCTTAAACCTCGACAACACTTTGTCAATGTAAGATGTCTGAGACAAGGCTAGTGTTTTATTCTTGCGGTTTCGGACAATCTAGATTCCAAGAACAAACTGTGCTTCACCCAAATCTTTCATTTGGAATTGCGTAGCTAGCCAATTCTTAATGTCAGTAAGATATCCTACATCATTCCCAATGAGTAGGATATCATCCACATATAGAACTAGGAATGCGACATAACTTTTGATGATTTTCCTGTAGACAGAAGGTTCATCATCATTCTAGTCAAAGTCAAAAGATTTGATTGACTCATCAAATCTTATATTCCATGACTTAGAGGCCTGTTTCAGTCCATAGATGAACCTTTTAAGCATGCAAACCTTTTGCTCTTGTCCTGGTTCAATGAACCTTTTAGGTTGGTCCATGTAGATGTTCTCGTCAAGATTGTCATTCAAAAAGGCTGTCTTGACATCCATTTGCCATACCTCATAGTTATAATATGCGGCAATTGCAAGTAGAATACGAATAGACTTTACCATAGCAACAGGTGAAAAGGTTTCCTCATAGTCAACCCCTTCAACCTGGGTATAACCCTTTGCTACTAGTCTAGCTTTAAAGGTTTGCACCTTTCCATCTACACCACGCTTTCTCTTGTAGATCCACTTACAACCTATAGGTTTTACCCCATCAGGTTTATCTACAAGATCCCAAACAGAATTGAAGTACATAGACTCCATTTCTTGGTCCATGGCTATGACCCATTTATCTTAGTCTTTGGCAACCATCGCTTGATTATAAGTCGATGGATCCTCACAGTCGTCATGTGGAATAACAACTTGGGTTTCAGATAAACCCATGTAACGGTCAGGTTGTGTTATAACCCTCCCACTACGTCGAGGCATGCTCAACTCTTGAGATGGACTCTCTTGATTAAACAAGCTAGTGTCAACAACTTTTGTTGACGTACTAGTTTTATTAGCAACCTTTGCTATTGTTCCGTCTAACTCACTTAACACAACTTTACTTCTTGGTTTGTGGTCCCTTATATGGTCATCCTCTAAGAAAGTGGCATTTGTCGACACAAAAACCTTATCTTTCTTAGGATCATAGAATAAACCACCTCTTGTTTCTTTTGGGTAGCCTACGAAAAGGCACAATTTTGAACGTGAATCCAACTTCTTTGGATTTGTCACAAGCACATGTGTTGGACAACCCCAAATTCTGAAATGACATAAACTACCTTTACGTCCTTTCTAGAGTTCAAAAAGTGTTTCAGAAACACTTTTTGATGGCACATTGTTCAAAATGTATCCCGCAGTATCTACTGTGTAACCCCAAAAAGAATTAGGGAGATGAGTATAACTCATCATTGATCGAACCATGTCCAACAAGGTTCTATTTCTCCTTTTCGATACACCATTTTGCTGTGGTGTACCGGGAGCTGAGAGTTGGGATGTAATTCCATGTCCTATCATATAGTTCTGGAATTTAAATCCATCTACTCTCCACCTCGATCTGATCGAAGTGTTTTAATTGTTTTACCTAATTGATTTTCAACATCAGTCAAGAATTCCTTGAACTTTTCAAGTGCTTCAGGCTTATATTGTATTAGGTAAATATGCCCAAATCTAGAATAATCATCTATAAAAGAGATGAAATATTCATAACCTCCTCTAGCTTTAACACTCATCGGACCACAAAGGTCTGAATGTATAAGCTCAAGAGGTTCTTTGGCTCTATAAACTTTTCCACTAAAAGGTCTTTTAGTCATTTTGCCTTCTAGGCACGATTCACATACAAGTAAAGCATTTTCTTCTAACTCATTTACAAGTCCATTCTTTACCAATCTCTCAATCCTATTGAGGTTAATGTGACACAATCTAAGATGCCAAAGATGAGCATTTTCTTTAGGAGAAATTTTACGTTTCTTAGTTTGTGTGTTTGCTGTTTTAAATAATTCAGTGTTCAAAACCATTTTGACTGAATTAGGCTTTAAAACATACAACCAATTTTCTAATGAAGCTGAACATATTTCCACACCTTTCTTTAAAATAAACACTTTATTCAAAGAAAAAGAAACAGAAATACATTGTTCTATAAGGCAAGAAATTGAAATAAGGTTTCTAGTAAACCCTGGTATCACTAATATATTGTCTAACAACATATATTTCTTGCCAAAATAAAACTTCATCGTACCTATTGCTACAGTTGAGACGACTTCTCCATTTCCAATCCGGAGTGTTATCTCTTCTTTCTGTAGTTGCTGTCAGGAATCAATTCCCTAAAAAGAAGAGTAAACATGATTAGTGGCGCCTGAATCAAGTATCCAAGCAGTTTTATCATTATCCATTAAACAAGCTTATAAGCAAAGTAAATAATATTTACCTTCGTTCTTCTTTTCTGCAATGTACTTCGGACAGTTTGTTTCCAATGCCCGTCTTCGTTGCAGTGGAAACACTTTCCTTTGTCTGCAACTTCTTTGACCTTCTTGCCCTTCTGAGGGGCAACTTTATCAGCTCGTTTCCCTTTACCAACCTTTTTCATGTTCTTCTTCTTTCCTTTTAGGTTAGAAGAAGATGAAGCCATTGTTTTTTATCTAGAGGTCGAACCTCTATGATAACTCCTACTGGCAACATTTGCCTCACCTTTCGATCCCTGAATTTTCATAAGAGATTGAAAGGTCTGGAGTTCATTCAGAAGGGAGGTAAGATTAAAAGTAAGCTTGTTCATAACATCATTACTTCTAAACTGTAGGAAACTATCTGGAAGGGTTTCAAGAATGAAGCTGACCTGGCTCGATTCATCGATGGAAGCACCATTCGACTCCGTGATGTTAAAGTGTACCATCATATCCAGGACATGATCCCGAACAGATGAACCCTCTGGCATCCTCGAGTTGAATATATACTTGAGGGCATTGGGTCGGGCCTGTGTAGACTGTTGTCCAAACATACCCTGCACTGAATCCATGATTTCCTCAACGGTCATCATGCCCTCGTGTTTCTTGGCTAATATGTCAGACATACTTGCCAGCATGTAGACCTTGGCCTTATCATTGGCCTTGATCCATCGATCATATGCATCACGAACATTTCGTGAAGCATTCGAGCCTGCCACCTGAGGACACCCCTCAGTTAGCACAAACTTCAGATCATCCACTACCAATATAGTGTTGAGTTTATTTTTCCACGTTATCATATTCCCTCCGGTTAAATTTTTCGCACCCTAAAAGGAAATTATAGAGCTAGACATTTTGCTGAAAATTTATAAAAGGAACTTGTATAAGTTTCTTGCTATAATTATTTAATCCAACCATGTTTAGCTAATTATTAAATGATTCCTAGGTCATTTATAATTTGCAATGATACTCCAAAGGTTTAGAATGTATGACACCGAAGGGTAATAAAAAACACTCCTCCTCTGGATCAAGACACTCTTGACCAAAACCTAATGCCAGAATAACTCTTATTCCTATAGGTTTTAGTTACCATTATTCGGTCAGGATACATACACTTCTTATGTACCTTGTGAGTGTAACCCTCTGTCTTTAGACCCCAGAGTCCCCATCCAATAAAATCTTCCGAATGGAGGACTAGATTGAAAAACAAACTAAGGAAATCTTTATAGAGTGTCTACTGTGTTCGATCCCCTATGGTCAAGCCCTCCAAAGGAATTGTCTGATCCAGGCCAAACTAGCAGGCTGGCCATAGTGATCTTATGGTGTAAACCGACTGAAGAGACCATAGGTTTTGTTTTCACTAAACTTGCTCCCACTCACTATAAGTACTCTCTCCATTCACCTTGATATTGACTCATACAAACACCATCCGAAAGGGGACGCTCTCGTTTGCGCCACGAGGCTAAGTATGAGTCTCACGGTGTGAACTTCCCGGAGATACGTAGGTGGAAAAATATGTATCATATACACTTTTCCTCCCACTGGATACTTTAACTCTATAGAAAATTTACTTAGGCTAAACCTTGCTAATGGTTTTACCTAAACTTATCAATATAACTCTTATATTGATAATCAATATAACTCTAATATTGACTTTATCCTAAGTTTGCTAATATAACTCTTTATATTAAGCCTAGAATTTCTAGTTTATTAACTCCTTAGTAAACCCGTTGATGCTACTATAATTTATAAATTCTCTGATTAAACTACCAGGTCAGTTCCTAGGTAGGGGTGTTCCGTTTCCGTCAGCTTAAATACCCCAGCCTAGTCAAAACTTTCCTTAGACAGAGTTCCTCTTTTAATCATTGTTTATAAATTACTTGGTTTCTAATTCTAATCTAATTAGAACTAGACAACCTAAGGTCTATTAATTCCAAGTTCTAAACATTTTAAAACTAATAATTAGCCTTAGGTGACATGCATACTATGTCATAGTGTTTGATCATTCATTTCATGAATAATAAGACATACATAGCATAATCATCTCATGAATTATAATGCATGTCAATGTTGTCCATAAATTAAAATAACACTTTATATTAATTATTCATGCAAACTATATAATATAACACTATATTATAAATGATGCATGGTAATGCTTAACCTAAGGTGGGATATCTAAATTAAAAGCATACATTATGCATGGCAATGATTACACAACAATTGCATAATTTAAATAGCAAAATTAGACCAATTTTGGCACCCTAAATTCAATTTTAATTAATATAATCTAATTATATTAATTAAAATGAATAAAATTAAATATAATTAAATATAAAACGTTTTTATATTTATTATATATAAATAAAAATGTTTCTGCCCGTTGCTTTTTTCCGTGAAACGGTTGGGGCGTTACAACGCTGATACTAGCGTTGCAACGCTGCAGCTCGTCCTCTTCTGTCAGTTAAAGCGTGTCTCAGCACCAGCGTTTCACAACGCCGAGGATAGCGTTGCAACGCTGTCGTCTCCTCAGGCGCGCGTCTGCCGCAGTGGCGTTGCAACGCCATTCCTAGAACAACAATTCCACTTCATTTTTCTTGCTCGTTTTTGCTTCGTTCTTCCCAACAACCACTTTGCCTCGATCGACACGGACTTACAGACTCGATTTACATAATAAAATGGCCAAAACAATAGGTCCTTACAATGAACAATTCAACGAAATTATGTAAATCTAAGAGCCAAAATTGAAACCATCTAATTTGCAAACCGTTCATTCATCACACAAAAAAACAGTAAATCCCACCTATGATCTTGATAAATCCTGAACAAAATAAAGAACACAATTGGGCTCTTATACCAATTGAAAGGATAGGATCCAGCAGCGGAAGCGATAGTTAATCGCGTGTTCTTAATTTAGTATAATGGATTTCAATCAAGATAAAAAAATAACAAGATTAAGCATATTATAAGACATTGGTCAACAAGTAATTACCTTTGAAGAACTCTTTCTTCAAGTGCTCCTTCTCTCACGATCACGATCTTGGCAACTCGAACCCGAACGAATGAAGACACCACCACCGGATCTTCTCCGTTGTTCTCTAGGTGTGGGAGGAAGGTGAGTTCCTTTAGGATGAGGTGAGGTGATCTTATGAGATTGTATTTGAAACTCTTTCCAATACAATTTGAGTGAATGCTAGGGTTTTGTTAAAAAGCCTTAACTTTGCTTCACCTCCAAGTTGCATCTCATGCAACAATTTATAGGGAAATATGATGGAATTTACCATCATATTCTTCCTTCATTCTCTTATTAGTATATAGTTTATATGTGAATCTAATTCACATTAAAACCATATATTATATCAATTATATCACATACAACTGATATAACACCTCATATATGTAATTGAACACTTCAATTTCATTCCTAACTTTATACCCTCAATATTACCATGTTGAGCCAACGGAGGGACCTAATGGACCTACAGTTCATGAGCTCCAATGATGTGAGATTAACTGATCAAACTCTTTGATCCAGTTGATCAATATTCATTAACTACAAGTCACTCCACTATAGACTTGTAGTTGCACTCTCCTCACGGTAGATTATATTGTGTCCACTGATATAATCATTACTCATGAGTTGAACCTTCACAGGTTGTTCGTAATCACGGCTGGGTCAAATTACCATTTTACCCCTGTGATTACCTCTTTGTTCCTTAAGCACCACTGATCCTCGAATGAACAACAAGTCTATGGTCCTACCATACACTCATACCCTCATAGAGGGCGGGACCCCGTTGTTCAAGACCTGGAGTCAGTTCTTAAGGGAACAACCTAACTAATTCCCTAGTGTAGGAATGAGTGAATTTCATCTTGCATAGTTAAGTCTCCAGCTACCTACGAGGTTCTGTCCCTGAGAAGGTTGGCTTATTGAGTCGGATACAGACCACTCTCACCCATACTAGTTTAAGAACAAACCCTTATAAGTAGGAGTTCTTAACTTGCTCAGGATTCAGGTCGAGTCACTAATGACCATCTATAAATTATCAATATTATCCTATTAACAGCGTTATACTGGTTAGACTAATAATTTGCAGTCTTGTCTTGTATGAACTCTTCATACAGGATGCCCTCACTCGCATGTCAACCACATGAATGAGTTGGATTACCTCATTTGTACTAATTACAAAGTGGGCCGCATCCATGGTGTTACCAGAATAGGGTTTCCAACCTTATTCTTATACCATAGACCCTTTTAGGTTATACTCTTCAACACAATCCAAATAGTGTCTACTACACTGATGTTCAAGATACATTATAGCCTTGGAGCTTAGTTTATTGGATTTATAGAACAAGAATATAATTTCATCAACACAAATAACTCTTTATTTATTTGATCAAAATTACATAAGTTTAGGGCACAAATCCCAACATAAGACTATTCCAGGGACACCGCAGTAGAATGGTGTGACTGAAATAATGAATAGGACACTAAATGAGCGTGCCAGGAGCATGAGATTACATGCAGGATTGCCTAAGATGTTTTGGGTAGAGGCAATCAACACGACAACCTATCTGATCAATAGGAGCCCGACCACATCACTAGACTTCAAGTTGCCTGAACAAGTCTTGAGTGGTAAACAGGTAAACCTTTCTCATCTAAAGGTTTTTGGTTGTTTGTCATACTTTCACATTCACACTTTCACATTGATGTTGCAGTTAGGAGTAAACTAGATGCCAAATCCAAGAAGTGTTATTTTCTTGAGTATGGTGGAGCTGAGATTGGCTATAAATTTTGAGATGACCAAAATAGAAAGATGCTTAGAAGTAAGGATGTGATCTTCAAGGAAGAAGTTCTGTACAAAGACAGAACAATAGTTAATACAAAGTAAGATGAAAACACAGAAGAGAAGACTCAGTATATAAGTCTTCCTAAAGTTGAGACCAAGATAGTGAGAGTTGAAGATCAGAATACAGTTACTCCTGAAGAAACAGTTGTGGAATCTGAGGAACAAGTTGTAGGACCAAATGAGCAGACTGTAGAGCTTGATGAAGTTCCGAGAACGCCACCTACAACAGTCAGGAAGTTTATCAGGACTATCAGACCACTAAAGAGGTATTCCCCCTACTTTGAATTATATATTATTGACTGACAGAGGTGAACCTGAATGTTATGATGAGACGGTTCAACTAGAAGATTCTGTCAAGTGGGAGTTGGCCATGAAGGATGAGATGGATTCTCTTATGACGAATCAGACATGGCAACTCGCTGAGTTACCAAGAGGTAAGAAAGGTTTGCAGAACAAATGGGTTGATAGAATCAAGCAAGAGTCTGATGGTAGCAAAAGGTATAAAGCAAGGCTTATAGTCAAAGGCTTTCAAAAGAAAGAAGGTAATGACTTTAATGAAATATTTTCTCCTGTAGTTAAATTAACTACTATTAGAACTGTGTTGTCAATAGTGGTAGAAGAGGATCTGTTTCTGGAACAGATGGATGTAAAGACAGTTTTTCTTCATGGTGATTTGGAGGAAAAAATTTACACGGTACAACCACAGGGGTTTTATAGTTCAGGGACATGAGAAAATGATTTGCAAACTTCAGATAAGCTTGTATGGTCTAAAACAAGCTCCAGACAGTGGTATAAGAAGTTTGATAGTTTTATGTGTAACAGTGGATTTGAGAGATGTCAGGAAGATCACTGTTGCTACATAAGGTCCCAAGGTAACTCATGCATTATTTTACTGCTATATGTTGATGATATGTTGATAGCATGTGCAAACAAACAGGAAATTCTGAAGATAAAGGTTGAATTATCTAAAGAATTTAATATGAAAGATTTGGGAGCTGCCAAACAAATCTTAGGAATGAGGATTGAGAGAAAATATGGTACATTGACTTTGTCACAGGAAGAATATGTGAAAAAGGTTTTGAACAGATTTCACATGGAAGATGCAAAACCTGTGAGTACTCTTTTAGCCTGCCATTTTAAATTATCTAAGGAGCACTCACCCACTATTGAGCATGAAAGAGATCACATGGCTAGAGTGCCATATGCTTCAGCTGTAGGAAGCCTAATGTACGCCATGGTTTACACAAGACCAGACATTGCACATGCAGTGGGGGTTGTTAATAGGTATATGACTAATCCAGGGAAGCAACACTGGGAGGCTGTGAAGTGGATTTTCAGATATCGGAGAAGGACAACTGATTATGCTCTGCATTTTAAGAAGTCAGATTTTAAACTGTAGGGTTATGTAGATTCAGATATGGCAGGTGATACAGATGGAAGGAAAAGTACTACCGGGTATGTTTTTACTTTGGGTGATACTGTTATTAGCTGGGTTTCTAGACTGCAGAAGATAGTAGCTTTGTCTACTACAGAGGCTGAGTACATTGTTGTTACTGAGGCAAGTAAAGAGATCACATGACTTTAGTCATTTTTAGAAGAACTTAGCTTGAAACTGGGAAAGGGGACTTTGCATTGTGACAGTTAGAGTGCTATTCATTTAGCAAAAATCTAGTGTTTCATTCGAGGACGAAACACATACACGTGAGGTATCATTTTATCAGATCAGTTTTGGAAGATGGAGTGTTGGTACTTGAAAAGATTCCAGGAAGTCAGAATCCAACGGATATGTTTACCAAGACCGTTCATATTTACAAACTGAAGTTGTGTGCAACTTCAGTTGGACTTCTCCACGAATAGAGAGGAGTCGCTACCGTTACAGGGGAGACATGTTGATTGTTTTGGTCTCCAAGTGGGAGATTGTTAAGTTATGAAGCCCAAAATTAAGGTCCATTGTCCCACTTCTAACACTTAACCTAATTTATAAGTGTATAGATATATATACTTGCATTTTTGGGGGGGCTGTGTTTTTTCAAGAGAAAAAAGTTGCGACAGTATTACAAAAATAAAAAAAACAGAGCATTACGTGAAGTTTTTTTTCTTTGGCGTTGTTTTACAAGAGCGCCTTTTCTCCATTGAAGAGTTTTGTTGTAGTGTGATTCATGAGCCTTTTCCTTGAGAGAAAAGTGAGAGAAATCACCCTTGAGTATTGTAAACTCTTGTAACTTCCTCCTTGACAATTTTAGTGGAACCTGCATCGGTAGCAGAGAACTGGACGTAGCCATCATTAGGTGAACTAGTATAAATTGATTTATTTATCGTTCTTGTATCTTAAAGGTTTAGGTTGATTTATCTATTCTTTTAGGCTTGTTAATTCCAAATTGATTATTCCGCAAAATATTTGGAATTATAACCTGATCTGGGATTTTGGATAAAATATATATTGTCTGAATCTGGTAGAATTTAGATTGATTGTATTTTGTCACATTCACACCTAACAACTATAGATTTGGTTCACATATTTTTTTTCTCTAAACTCACTTTGTTTTTCTTCTTATTCACTTGCTTGATATGATACATACCAAAATGACCCTATTTATAGGACTTATGGAAAACTCTAGATCCATGACTTCCTTACATAAATATAAACTCAAACTTATGAATATAAAACTTTGATACATAAACAACTCCTATCCAAAACTTCTAAATCCATTAACAATGCCATATGAATGTGTAAACATATCATTAAAAATATGTTTAATTAACTTTCCAACATCCAGTGCTTGTTTTTAAGAAATGGTAGTTATGATTTTGAAAAGCTATCTTATAAAGTCATGTATTCTGGTTTCATTATCCGAACACCAATTGTTTTCTATTCTTCTTCTTCATCCCAAGCCAGTTATTTAAGGAAAGCTTGTCATTTGCTTAACTTATGGGAAATAAAACTCCTGGTTCCGAGTTCTTGAATTTCTAGTCCTCAACTTGCCTGAATCTATATTTTTACATTATCAATAACATAAATTATTTCATTACACGATGATAATGTTTTCACATTACGTGATTGTTGTATGTGGTGTGATGGAGATAGCTTGTTTGTCTGTCATATAATTACTTGAAAACTTGTCTTGTAACTTTGTTTTTTTTATAAAATTCGTTTTCTTATTGAAAATGCAGGCAATTACAGTCTTGAATATCTGATGGAAATGATAGCTTTGCATTTAGATGGTACATGTGTGGAATGTGATACATGGAGAGAGTTGGCTATGTGTTTTCTGAAACTTTTTCAATTGGAAGAGGATAGAATATCAACATGTTCAATTGGGACAGGTTGACATAAGTTGAGGTCCTCATTGAATATTAACTGTAACCTTAAGTTGTTAACTGAAAGGAACTTGAGAAACACATGGAGATTTCGTTGTCGATGGTGGTTGATGGACCGTTTCTGCCATACAAATCTACATTATTAAATTGTGTGTCCGGTGGGTATTGTCCATATGTGAATCACAGAGAAAACTATTGAGATAGGATGAATGTTAGCCAACTTGAACATATCTTAATTGGTTAAGTCATGCTCTTTCGACCAAGAGATCAAGGTATGCTCAACTAGTTATGACATATACATTCGACCTAGAGGTCAAAAATTAAAATTCTCCTAGCCCTACGTAGGACTCTAATAGAAAAATAGGATGAATGTTATTCAAATATGTATTCATTACATCCTATGAATTAAGATTCTCTATTAACTATGGTTGCTTTCTTTCAATCATTACAAATTAATAATTTGGAGCTTCTAAATTATAATCAAGAGTTTTCCTTCTCCAAATCTCCATCAATTGCATTTTTCTTGGTGCATACAATTCTTCTTTTGCCCCATTGGAGAAATAATTTCACCCCACAAATAATATACACACATCTTTCGAAGGGAAGGTCTTGATCCTAGTAGTATGGATTATAGATGGACAATAGTTGGAGTTAAATGATTCAATTATGTTTCTCAAATTTGGAATTTGTGAAAAAGAGGATCAGGTTGGCCTGGCAAATAGTTTTGTTGGTTGGATTTTCTTCTAAAATACTTCATCGGTAGGGCGCAAAAATAGAAGGAAATCAAGAGAAATATTGAATTATGGTTATTAATGAATTCAATTGAACATGAGAGAGTTAATTGATATTTTAGTAATTCCGTGTTAGGCTGTTAGTATCTAATTAATTTAGGAATTTATACAATTTGCATTAGTGTATACAACCATGTTATTTTAAAAAATTTAACTCCAACCCTTATAAATAGTAGTGTAGAATTTTAATTACTCTTTTCTTGAGTTTTGGTTCTCTCAATAAAATTGGGTATAAGTAATTGTGGTACTTAATTAATCTAAAATATCCAATCATTTAGATCAACCATGGTCACTTATACTGTAGATTTAAGAGGTCTATTTAATATATATTTTTATTTGATGGGACCTTCGACAAGCCCTCCATCAAATTGGCGTAGTTGTCGAGGATTGACATATATTTTAGATTTAATTGATATCATGATAAGCGTGCTTGATCTTAATATAGAGTGTAAATACTGTAAAGAGTACGATTTTATTCTTTTATTCTTTCATGTTAATTATGTATAATAGTGTAAATTTTAGTGTTTTGTAAATTTTTGTACCTTATAATTTAAGTTTGTATATAACCTTTGTAAGTTTAATCGTTGTATATGTTCAGTTGTTGTAAATTATTCGTGTTTTATAGTTGTTGCAATTTAGTCGTTGAATATTTATGTTGTTGCAATTTTAGTAGATTAGTTGTGTAGTTAGTAAGTTTAGTTGTTGCTCGTAAATAATTTATTTTTTCACGTACTGACAAAGATCATTTTTAAAGTTAGGGAATGAGCAAAACAAGAACTCGAGATGAAAGTGACATCATGATCTTAACTGTTGGAGTTTAGAGAAGAATATTGAGTTCTTAAAACATCAATAGTAAAGGAAGTTTTATCCTCCTTATTATTTTCTGCATAACCCCTATTGGTTCTTATTGCATTATTATTCTAAAAAAAAAATTATTTGTAGTTGTTTTTTGATTTTCTATCTCCCAATTGACTACATTGAGAACAATACAAATTTTATGTTCGGGGTGCGAGTCTTTATTTGATTATACCTGTAGTAAATAATTTTGAAAAAATTAGAAAAACTTGAATTTCAAAATTTGGAAAATATTGAAAAATTTTGAGCTTAATTGAAATGCTATGACTATGATAAATCTTCGATGTACTTAATTCTAAAGTGAAGGATTGCATTAGTAGGATTTGTGAGTAGTGAATGGAAGCGAGATAGAGAAAAATTGGATCATTAATTTCATTGGACCTCTATTGCACTTGGCTTTTTCTTGGTTAGTTTTTAATTCTTTAATTAGAGTTATTTTGTCTAGAAGTTTGTTGTCACTCCAATAGGTTTAAGATTTGATTGGAAGGGTGTCTTGCATGATTAGGAGAATGAACAGACCTTAGCAAGTTGGTCGGGTTGTCGAAGCCCTCCAAAATATTTACTGATTTTCTAGATCTAACTTGTAGAAATAGTGGACCATGTCGAATCCCAAGGGAACCAATCGAATTAATTTCTCAATGTTAAAAATAATAATGATAACAAAAATAACGGAGGTTTTGAATTGTCGAACAAAAAATGAAATTAAAAAAAAGTAAAAAGATAATTTTATGCAACTCCCAATTCAAGGATGTAAATTCATCCAATTGTAATCTTGATCATAGGCTTCAAAAGGAAAAAAAAAGAAATCAATTTTAATTTTGCTAATTCAAGAACTCAGTCAATTTACTCGGAAAAGCCGCAATAAATATAAACCCTCCTAATTTAATTGATCTTAACCAAGCATCAAAATCAAAACTTATAATTTAATCCATTTGGTACGATAGCGTTCCATATTGATTAAATAACAGCATTAAAAGCAATGAGAGAACTAAACAAAAATTAACTAATTGAGATAACTACAAATTAATTAATTTTGTTTCTTTGTTTCCCTAGAGTCTATTATGCAAGCTATGTAAAATGGAAAAACCATTAATTACACACACATAAGCCAACTCCTTGCTACATTTTTTCAATCATTTGTGACAATTACAGATCACAAAATCATGGATAGCAATAAATTGATTGAAACTAAATTAAGTCGTCAATTTAATTAGTAACGACCAGTCATAAAAATAAAACAAGAAACAAAGAATTCTTAGAAACAAAATTTCAATTAGGTCAAAAGCCTCACAAAATTACAATTGGAAATGAAATATCCCTTGAATCAGAAATTAAAGCTTAGCCACACAAGGTGGAAAAGCAACAATAACTGTAAAGGGGAGAAAACATAAAATAAAAAGAATAAGAACAAATAACTAGAACACTCTCTAAACTTTTGTTTTTGTAGAGAACACTCAAACTCTCCACTTCCTTTACTCAATGCATTGCCCTCATTTTATACTTGAAAATGACCAAAAATAGGTCTCTTAAATGTGTCATTTCTTGCTCCACATGTGTGTCAAGCCACAAAAGAATTTCTCCCTTCATTTCTCATGGAAGACTTCATGCATGCATGCCACCTACACAAAGAAAAAAAAGAAACAAAAGAAAAAATTAGATAATAAACTTTCATCTTTTTCCTTTTCATTTTTTATGTTATTTTTTCCCAATTTCTTTAATTCTTTTTTATTTTCAATTCTCTCATTCTTTTATTTTCTAATTTTCTAATTTTTATTTTAATTTACGAATTTGAACTAAAATGTGTTTTTTAGAATAGTTTCACTAAATAATGATAATTTATCACCTAAACTAAATTGGACACAATTTCAACAATTAAACATTTTATTCACTTAGAATGTAAGGAAATTAGATATCATAGGTATAATTAATTTCTACTCATCAAATTTCCCCACACCTAATCCATGCTTGTCCTCAAGCATGCCTTAACTCAACATAGGAACCTCTTCTTTACTCCCTTTTCACATTTCTCATTATCCAAAAATACCAATAAAGCCAATTACACATTAATGTTGAATTGTAGTGACAATCAAGAGAATGAACACTCATAGGAAACATTTTATAAAAAACTCAAGCATCTCATCAATTCATCAAAATCACATGCAACAAGACTTAACACCCTCGCGTGGTTTCACTCAATACTCTCGAAGTATTTAGGGTGCTTTTACTCTCAAAATCAAAACCTAGCATGTTATTACCATAGGCTTGCAAATGAATCAAATCTCTACCACTTAGATGAATTGAATGCAAAAATCAAAATGACTTAATAAGGGTTGTAATGGGGCTTAGGTAAAGGTATGGTAGGAGGAAAATTTTAGGCGTTTCACAATCAAGATCAAGAGTTGTATACTTTTCATGATATCAATGCCACATAACAATCACGCATTACCCAAGATATTGAACCTTATTCCTACATCTCATTTCAAGCACTAAGAATGTTGGAGAAGTAACATTTTAATAATTCAAATGCTTTTGACAAATTTTCTCCAAAAAGTTTTTTTTTTCTTTTCCTTTTGTTCTTCTTTTTTTTCAAAAATTTTCTCTCTCTTTTTTTTTCATTATTATTTTTTTTCTTCACTCAAACATTAACTACCATGCAATATTTTCTCTTGTCTTTACAAAAGGTACAAATGTTGAGGCTTACAAACAAAATGGTCTTAGGTTTAATATAATGTGTTTGAATCAAGAAAAAAATGGAAATAGTCTCAAAATGGCTAACTAGAGGGAAAAGCATAAAGGTGGATATTTTGAGAGGTCCAAAAATCGGTTAATCCTAATTTGCCCTTATCATATTAAAGCATCAATCCAAAAAATGTAGTCTCAAAATGCATTCACAAGCAAGTTCTAGAATAAGCGTACTAAGTTTGATAACACTCAACGAGAAATAAATTGAGCAAAATATAATGAAATGCTCATAGGCTCAAAAACTCACTGGGTGTGTAATTTGCATCAAGTCTTGTGCACTTTTCAATCAATAAATCAGTGAGACACTATCATATAATTTTTAAAGAAAAACACTATTCATGCTCATCTCTCTCATGCATTGGAAATTCAAACTAAAGATGCATCCTTAACTTACAAATCATTCAAAGATATTAATAAACATTGAAGGTTTCAAAAGAAAAATTAACATGTACGAATTAAGACATGCTAAATTCAAAACAAAACCCATTTTTTTAGAAACGAAATTACATAACAAAAGCCCCCCCCTACACCTAAACTATACATTGTCCTCAATGGATAAATAGATTATTGCTCACAAAAGAAAAGAAAGAAAATTAAACTCCCCTGATTTGTGAACAACTTGAATTGGTATAGTTTGAGCTGTTGAAAGAATGGGTGACCATGCTTTATTAAAAATTAATGCCCTGCAAAAAAAAATAGAATTAGGAAAAATTGAAAGAAGAAAAGAAAGAAGAAAAACTAACAATAAAGAGAGGAAAGGCTGGATGTGCGCCCTCTGATACCAAAAAAAAGAATACATACAGTGGCAATAAGATCCCTCCCCACACGCGCGCCGCCGCCATTCCCGTGGATGCAGGAAATGCGCTTACGCGAAAAAAAGGAATTTATTATCATGTGACGCCCGAGGAAGAGGGGTACATGAATGAACCGAGTCCACATCTGAATGAGAGGGATCCTGAGGATATGGAAGCATGGTGCCCGAGGAAAAGGGGTACATGCGAGTGACCATGAGGATATGAAAGTACAGTTGAGAAAGGCTTAAAAGAATTGATAGCTACTACCTATATCAACAAGGTGCACCTTCCTTTTCGGTGGCTCAATCATAGGAACTCCACAGTTAAGCGTGCTTGGCTTGGAGCAATCCTATGTTGGGTGACCTCTTGGGAATTTTCCTAGGGAGCATGTGAGTGAGGACAAAGCATGCTGAAAGGACCCCGTGTTGGTTTGTGAGGATAGTGTCTTCACTCTTGCAAGCAGTCATGGATATATAGTGACGCAGCCAGGTCGCAGGAGATCCTGGGCCTGGGGCGTTACAGTTGGTATCAGAGCCCTAGGTTTAGGGTTCTGTAGACTTGCTTACAGAGTAAGCACAGAGTAGTTCCCATGGTTGAGCAACGCATTCCGGTCACCGCCAGGTACGTTCTGGTAATTTATAAACTAAACAGATGGTTATGATGTAATTACAGATGTGAATGTAAATGAATTTAAACCCTAAGGGTGATCCTATCTTACGCTTAGAAAGTGATGAAAACTAAGTTAGAAATTCTCTGCATTGTAAGATCGACAAAAATGCCACCTAGAGGTCGAGGGAGAGGTAGAGGGGCGTGGTAGGGTCGAAGATCAGGAGGTAACGTTAACACTCAGCCAGAATTACCACTGGAACAGGAAGAGATTACTCCACCCGTGCCAGATCTCGCCAGGACCAACCAGATCGCCAGGAGGATGCACCTGCAGTCGCTCCAGTGGCGGATCAAGGGAACCCTAATGTCATGACTATGATGGTAGAGGCTATGCAGACTCTGGTGCGAGCTACAGTAGCCACTCAGTTAGCCCAAACAAACCAGGGACGGAATGATGCAACCCTGGAGTCTCGGTATCTGAAGGATTTCAGGAAATATGATCCCAGATCTTTTGATGGGTCTTCTAGTGACCCCACTGTGGCTGAGTTATGGTTGTCCTCCATCGAGACCATTTTCAGACTGATGAACTGCCCTGAGGACCAGAGGGTGTCCTGTGCAACCTTTATGTTGAGAGACGACGCTTACTTATGGTGGGAGTCCGCTCGAGGAACCATAGTCGCCAGTGAGAAACGATTACACAGAAATTTGTTTAAGGAAGCATTCAGCGCGAAATTTTACCTGCTGCGGCTTCGGTATAGGAAGCGGCGAAATTCTTACTTAGCTTAGCGCAGCAGGAGAGGCGATGAGGTTTATGAGAGAGAATTCACCCGTTTGTCACGTTTTGCCCCCGAGTTAGTAGACACTGAGGCGAAGAAAACAGAGCGTTTCATTATGGGACTAGATGAAAATGTTCGAGGCTTCATACAGGCACTAGCACCTCCTGACTATGCCTCCGCAGTGAGAGTGGCGGAATTGATTTGGTACTGAGCACGCATCGCACATCGTAATAATGGCTAACCTGGGCGACCATGGCAAATCAGAAGAGGAAATGGGAACAACCAAATTCAAGCTCGCAGCGTCCCCAGCGTACGCCGCATAGACCAGGAAACTTTCGTGCAGGTTCAGGTCAGAAACCACAGTTCAACAGGACAGGAACTAACAGTGGAGATAAGCCACAATGCAAAGACTGTGGTAAACATCATTGGGGTAAGTGTTTGGCGGTCGGAGTGTGCTTCGGATGTGGGAAAGAAGGGCACAGAGCTAATAGTTTGTCATCGAGTCAAGCCAAGCTAGCCAACCTCGAAAGTTATCAATAGTGGGGCCGTGCTTTGCCAAGCTAATAATACACCAAGGAAGAGCTTATGCAAGCACAAGTAAAAGCATCCATGACACAGACTCCGTGGTTACAGGTACACTTCCATTACTTGGGCACCTTGCCTTTGTATTATTTGATTCTGGTTCTACACATTCTTTTATTTCTGCATCCTTCGTGAGTCAAGCTGAGTTAGAGTTAGAACAGTTACAGTATGCTTTGTCTGTTTCCACTCCTGCGGGGATAAATTTGTTAGCCACTATGAAAGTCAAGGATGGTAGTGTGACTATCACAGACCATGAGTTAACAGTAAACCTAGTGGTCTTAGACATGATTGACTTTGATGTGATATTGGGTATGGACTGGTTAGCGCAGAACCATGCTTGCATTGATTGTTTCAGGAAGGAGGTAGTGTTCACTCCCCACCAACTTTGAGTTCTGAGTTCGAGGCACCCTAGCGGGAAGTAGGCCTAAGGTAATTCACGCCTAAAGGCCGTGAAGTTATTGCATCGGGGAGCTTGGGGCGTCTTAGCTTGTATACTAGATGCGAGGTGTACGGAGATCTCGGTGTCATCATACGATGGTGAATGAATTTCAGACGTTTTTCCGAGACCTCCCGGAATACCTCGGTCGAGGAGGTGGATTTTAACATAGGATTGGAGTCGTGGGCGACTCGATATCAAGGCACCGCATGCAATGGCACCGGCAGAGTTGAAAGAAGCGAAACTACGATTCACGAGGACTTACTAGATAAGGGATTTATACGCCTAGCGTTTCGCCTTGGGAGCCCCCGTGTTGTTTGTGAAAAAGAAAGACGGATCCATGCGTCTGTGCATTGATTACAGAGAGTTGAATAAGGTTACGATCAAGAATAAATACCATCTTCCTAGAATGGATGATTTGTTCGATCAGTTGCAAGGAGCAACGGTGTTTTCCAAGATTGACCTGAGATCAGGCTACCATCAGTTGAGAATCAGTGAAGAAGATATTCCTAAGACTGCATTCAGATCACGTTATGGACACTACGAGTTCACAGTGATGCCGTTTGGTTTGACCAACGCCCCTGCCGCTTTCATGGACTTGATGAACCGACTATTCAAGGAGTTTCTAGATACGTTCGTGATTGTGTTTATTGACGACATTCTGATATACTCCAAATGTGACGAAGATCATGGAAGGCACCTGAGAAAAGTTTTACTCACGAGAGAGAATAAGTTATATGCAAAATTTTCCAGAAGCGACTTACGCTCAGCGGTATCCTTTTTGGGACATGTGGTGTCCAAGCGGAGTCTCTGTTGATCCAAATAAGGTAGAAGCGATCCACTCGGTGGCCTCGTCCGACCACCGCCACAGAGGTGCGTAGTTTTCGGGTCTTGTAGGATACTACGGGCGTTTACGTGCGAGTGGCTTCGCCAAGATAGCCATGCCCATGACTCACGGTGACGCAGCAAAGGTAACCCATTTGTTTGGGATGATAATTGTGAGGCGAGTTTCCAAGAGCTCAAGTGTAGGTTGGTGTCGGCTCCGATTCTTACAAATCCCAGAGAGAACAGGGAGCTTTGTGGTTTACTGATGATGCTTCTAAGAAAGGTTTGGGTTGTGTTCTAATGCAAAGACGATAAAGTAATAGCCTATGCATCCCAACAACTAAAGGCGCTACGAGAGAAATTATCCAACACATGACTTAGAACTAGCGCGGCGAGTCTTTGCACTAAAGATCCGGAGACATTACACAGTATGGCGAGAAAATTCATTTTTACAGATCATAAAAGTCAAGTATCTGTTCACCCGAAGAAATTGAACATGAGGCAACGCAGATGGTTGGAATTAGTGAAGGATTACGACATAGATATTCAATACCACCCCTGGTAAGGCTAATGTCGTGGCGATGCCCTCGATGAAAGCCGATTCATACATCAAAGACGAGTTCTTGCAGCGAGCGAGTTACAGACGAGAGTTTGCACGTGCCAAATTGCGATACTAGTAGGGAAGACCACGGCGCGATTAGCTCGATTAAGCGCCTGGCCGACTTTGAGACAACGCATCGTTGAGTCTCAACAGAGAGACCTCGATTAGTAGAGAAAGCTTACGGCGGTAACTACGAGTGAATTAGCGGGGTTTTCGCTATCCACACATGGAGGTTACTATTTCGAGGGCGATTATGTGTGCGGGCGACAAACCGAAAATCAAATCTTGAGCGAAGCCCATAACTCACCTTTTTCTATACATCCTGGTAGTACCAAGATGTACCGAGATCTCAAATCATCATTCGGTGGTCTAACATGAAGCGCGGCGTGGCGAGAATTTGTTAGCAGTGTATGACTTGTCAACAGTGAAGGCACCTGAGGAGGAGGCCAGGGACTCTCTGCAGCCTTTACATGTACCGCAGATGGAAATGGGAGGAGATCTTTATGGATTTCATAGTCGGATTGCCTAGAACCTTACGAGGTTACTCAGTAATTTGGGTCATTGTGGACAGATTAACCAAGTCAGCACATTTCATACCAGGGAAACCCACCTACTCTACGGATAAGTGGGCGCAGCTTTACCTGGAGGAGATAGTCCGTTTGCATGGGATCCCACCGAGATTATTTGCAGCAGAGATCCACGTTTCACCTCCAATTTTTGGAGAAGTTTACTGAGCGTTAGGTTCGCAGATTAAACTTCAAGATGCTGACTTTTCATCCACGCAGGCGGATGGGCGGGCGAACGTTTGAATCAGATCTTGGAGGACATGTTGCGAGCTTGCACCTTAGACTTTCCAGGTAGTTGGGACATTCATTTGCATTTGATGGAGTTTGCGTACAATAACAGTTATCAGTCGACCATCGGAATGGCTCCATTTGAAGCCCTTTATGGAAAACGTTGCAGAACTCCGATTTTCTGGGAGGAAGTTGGCGAACGCCAGTTATTGGGTCCAGAGTTAGTACAGGTCACAAATAGTGCAATACAAAAGATTAGGGTGCGAATGCATACCGCCCAAAGCAGACAAAAGAGTTATGCCGATTCGAGACTAATGGACCTAGAATTCGAAGTTGGGGACCACGTATTCCTTAAGGTGGCCCCAATGAAAGGGATTCTAAGGTTTGGTCGAAAAGGGAAGTTGAGTTCGCGCTTTATAGGGCCATTTGAGATCTTAGAGAGGGTCGGCGTGGTGGCCTACAGGCTAGCATTGCCGCCTTCCCTATCAGCAGTTCATAACGTATTCCATGTCTCCATGTTGAGGAAATACGTTCCAGACCCAACTCACGTTGTAGACTTTGAACCATTACAGCTAGCAGAAGATTTGAGTTATGGCGAACGACCTGTACAAATTATCGCAAAAGATCAAAAGACCCTCCGTAACCGTGAGATCAACTTAGTTAAGGTGTTATGGCAAAACCACCGCACGGAAGAAGCTACCTGGGAGCGAGAAGAGGACGTGCGAGCCAAGTACCCAGAACTATTCCAAGAATAGGAACTTTCGAGGACGAAAGTTCTTAAGGAGGGAAGAATGTGACGACCACGACCACAGGTACTGACTGGTTATCTTAGTTATTGTTCTAACAGTCTGTATGTCAAGTCGGATTAGTAAATTCTATCAGGCCCGGTGTGGGTGAAACCTTATTTTCGTGTGGGTTTAAGTGAATTGTTTCTCTTTATGACGAAATTATTTGTTTAAAATTAAAAGAAGAGGAAGTGTCAATGGCACTTTAGTTAATAATGCCTAAATGAGGGTTATATGTGACCTTTGGGAAGTTAACCTAATTTTTGAGTATTTAAGATCCTTAAGTTGCAAACAAAAGAAGAAGAAAACAAACCCTAACCCTAAGACCATCGGCACCTTCATCTTCTCCTTCTCCTTCGTACGTATGCCCTAGCCGAAACCCTAGATCCACCATATTGCTACGCTGTCGCCGTCCGTCCAGCCACTCCAACACCGTCAGTCGCGGCCGAAGATCATCAAGCGGAGGATTGCCGATCAGCGAGCTCGCCAAGGCCTGCAGCAACGAACGGCGTGAGCAGGATGCAGCCGGAAAACCCACGATCGGAAGTCGCCAGCCGCTCACGCCTGCAAGTCCAATCGGAAGTTACCCAGCCGTGTCGTCCTTTGCGCCGGACTTCACGCCACTCCAGCCGCCGACGAGGGGAGCGTTCAAGCAGCAGGTCTTCGCCGGACTTCACGCCACTCCAGCCGCTGCCGCTGCTCGTGGATCGTGCCGCCACCAATTACTCGTGTGCTAGCCGACGCCGTCGGCTCATTCACCGCCGCGGCGCCGTTCGGCTACGTCATGACCTCGATTTTTGCGTCCCGGTGAGCAACTCGTACACTTTCCTATTGGAGATAATTATACTATGGATTTTGGTTATTAAAAGGGTTGCGTAAGAACTTAAATTACTGTTCGAACACGACTTTTAGGGGCCAAGTTAGAACGGAGTTGAAGGCCAAACACCCAAGCGAGCTAAGAATTTCTAGGCCTATTCGTTGAACTCGAGGTTCTGCAAAAAAAGAGTACTCAAGGAACCGGGGTTGAGCTTTGGAGTAGGATCCAACTAAGGTAAGGGATCTTGTGCCGAATCTTTTAAATGGGATTAAAGAAAACGAATTTCATTATTTTATGTGAAATTAGTTCGTCATTTTACTTAAAAAGATTAAATGATTTTACGCGAGAATAATTCAATATTTTATGTAAGAATACTTAAATATTCTATGTGAAGATATCTCAATATTTTATGTGAGTATAATTCAGTATTTTATGTGAGAATATCTTTGTATTTTAAGTAAGAATATTCCATATTCAGTGTAGTTATTACATTACATTTATATATGAGGATATTTCATGATTACATACATGAGTGTTATTTCCAAATCATGTTGTGAAAAGTCATGACTTGCATATCGATGATAATGTTTTGTGACATGTGCACTATAGTCATGTTGAATGATGGGACCTCATGCATGTTATGTATGCCATAAAATGATTTGATGAAAAATGTGGAAATTGGTCTCCTGAGGGCATTGTATGCATGGTCAAACATGCATTAGAGACCCTATGGGTCAAGTTCTGAGGGTCCAGAGGGACTCAATCTATACAGTGTCCGTGAGGGACTCAAACCATACAGTGCAGTGAGAGGACTCAAATAATTACAGGGTCCATGAGGGACTCAAAATGAAATGACTCGGGATGACCAATTGACCACTTAAAGAAAAAGGAAGTCATGTATTATAGTCATGCTTTGATATGAGAAAGTTTAGGTCCCACATATGTACATTTCGAACAAGTTTAAAAGTCATGATTGTATGTGTTTGCATATCCCAAACCTCGTGAGCGGGGTCACTTCTTTGGGTATTGTATTGCAATACTCACCCTTTCGCTTTTAAATGTTTTTCGTAAAGGCCAAGGACGTGCGGGCGAGTGATGGAGACGCGTTATCGTAACCATGGGAATAGTCATATTTTCCGCATATTTTCCTTAAATAACTGATGTTGTCGTTTTCTGGTTTCAAAGTTTAAGTTTAAATTTCCGGATTTTTAAGTAGGCCAAGTTTAAACTGCTTCTCTTACATGTTTTGAATGTTTTAATGGGATCCCTAAAGATAATTCGTTTTCAGTGGAGATTTAAAGATCGTTTTATGTCTTTTGGCCTAAGAATGCATGCATGTGTAGTAATGTCCCTAAGAGTTATAGTCAGAGAAAAGTAGGGGCGTTACAAAAAGTAAAGAAAATATTGGGTTGCCTCCCAAGAGCGCAATTATTTAACGTCGTTTTGCCCGACGAGATTCTTGTGCATGTCAGGGCACATAAAATTCTTCAATTTTCTTTGATCCATTCTTACTCGAATCAATATAGCCTTCGAAGTCTAAAAGGCTCACCTGTTTTTCTAGGGTACCTGAAAGTTCATTATTTTTCAAATTTTTTATATAAAAAATGAATGACATAAAATAAGACTCAACTGACTCAACTGACTTAAAAGAAATAAGAGATTCTACAAACTCATGAGAATAAAGAAAAGACAATTCAGAATTAAGAGAAATGTAAGGAAATAGAATAGACGAAGATTTTTCAGCCTCAAAGTCTATCACTTGAATCTCCTTTTCGTTGTAAGGCTCATTTTCTTTCTTTTTCTCACAATCCTAGACCTCGCATGGCACAAAATTCTCAAGCTCAACATCATCGTCATTCATGTACATCGCCACTTCAACCTCATTGGTCTCGATATATTGATGCTCTCGTTGACTCTCCAATCTTCTCACTGAATTAGCCACCTGGGTAATTTGGTCATCCAAGCTCGAGTCTCCTCTTGAAATTGAAGAGTACTGTTAGCAAGTTCATATACTATAGCCTCTAGAGACATACCTGAGTTTGAAGTCTGATGGCATGGGTTTTTCTGCTCCACCTGGTATCCATATCCATAGCGGAATTGATCAAATTCAGAATAATAGTGATCCAAAAACTTGTACTTTACTTGATGGCCATGAATTTCTCTCAAGATGCAGGAGTTAGGAATAAAGTTTCGTTGCAACCGAGGGCATGCTTTTGTGGAGTGTCCTTGAAGCGAGCATAATTTGCATGCCTCGAGTGCTTGTAACTTCCCTACAACTACTTGAAGAATAACAGAAGTCAATTTAGAAATTTGAGTTTTGAGGTCACTAACCTCATCAACAAACGATGCAGCTCTACCAAATGCATAATAATGATGAAGGTTTTCCGCCATGTAAGAATAGGTATAGGGAAAAAAATAGAAAAAATTCTTTTTCTTATAACAAATCTAACATTGAGAAACTAACAATGGTTCTCCGGCAGCGGCGCCAAATTTTGGTCGGGTTGTCGAAACCCTCCAAAATATTTACTGATTTTCTAGATCTAACTTGTAGAAATAGTGGACCAGGTCAAATCCCAAGGGAACCAATCGAATTAATTTCTCAAAGTTAAAAATAATAATGATAACAAAAATAACGGAGGTTTTGAATTGTCGAACAAAAAATGAAATTAAAAAAAAAAAGTAAAAAGATAATTTTATGCAACTTCCAATTCAAGAATATAAATTCATCCAATTGTAATCTTGATCATAGGCTTCAAAAGGAAAAAAAAAAAAGGAATCAATTTTAATTTTGCTAATTCAAGAACTCAGTCAATTTACTCGGAAAAGCCACAATAAATTTAAACCCTCCTAATTTAATTGATCTTAACCAAGCATCAAAATCAAAACTTATAATTTAATCCATTGGGTACGATAGCGTTCCATATTGATTAAATAATAGCATTAAAAGCAATGAGAGAACTAAACCAAAATTAACTAATTGAGATAACTACAAATTAATTAATTTTGTTTCTTTGTTTCCCTAGAGTCTATTATGCAAGCTATGTAAAATGGAAAAGCCATTAATTACACACACATAAGCCAATCTCTTGCTACATTTTTTCAATCATTTGTGACAATTACGGATCACAAAATCATGGATAGTAATAAATTGATTGAAACTAAATTAAGTCGTCAATTTAATTAGTAACGATCAATCATAAAAATAAAACAAGAAACAAAGAATTCTTAAATTAGAAAAAAAAAATCAATTAGGTCTAAAGCCTCACAAAATTACAATTGGAAATGACCCTTGAATAAGAAATTAAAGCTTAGCCACACATGGTGGAAAAGCAAGAATAACTGTAAAGGGGAGAAAACAGAAAATAAAAAGAATAAAAACAAATAACTAGAACACTCTCTAAACTTTTGTTTTTGTAGAGAACACTCAAACTCTGCACTCCCTTTGCTCAATGCATTGCCCTCCTTTTATACTTGAAAATGACCAAAAATAGGTCCCTTAAATGTGTCATTTCTTGCTCCAAGTGTGTGCCAAGCCACAAAAGAATTTCTCCCTTGCATTTCTCATAGAAGACTCCATGCATGCATGCCACCTACACAAAGAAGAAAAAGAAACAAAAGAAAAAATTAGATAATAAACTTTCATCTTTTTCCTTTTCATTTTTTATGTTATTTTTTCCCAATTTCTTTAATTCTTTTTTATTTTCAATTCTCTCATTCTTTTGTTTTCTAATTTTTCAATTTTTATTTTAATTTACGAATTTGAACTAAAATGTGTTTTTTATACTAGTTTCACTAAATAATGATAATTTATCACCTAAACTAAATTGGAGACAATTTCAACAATTAAACATTTTATTCACTTAGAATGTAAGGAAATTAGATATCATAAGTATAATTAATTTCTACTCATCAGAAGCTTAAAAAAAATGTTGAATATGTGAAAGGTACTCCTACTTCTATAGTGGATTTAGTAATATGGGGTAGTCATGACACCCATGATTTTCAATACATGAAAAATTTACTTAAGATGCAAATATGCTTAAGCAATCTCACTGCAAGAAAATGGGTATTTCCCGACGTGTTAAAACGTCAGGATAGTTTACAATTTGCGTCGACATAGACTTTCCTGACGTCATAGTACGCGTCAACATAGCTGTGTCGACAAAGGTATTGCCGACGCACCAGTGTACAGGCGTCGGCATAGTCAACTTCGTGGGCTATCCGCCGACGAGTTAACATCCACGTCGGAAAAGACCTCCTATCACGACGCGGTGGAAGCAGACGTCGGCATAGGCTACTTGTATGGTCTATGTCGATGCGCAGCATCTGGCGTCGACATTGACTGTCTATGCCAACACGCAACATAAACGCGTCAACATAGGCAAAATACGTTTTTTTTTTTTGTTTGTTTCATTTTTTTAGCTTTTTAATTTCTCTAATCTTAAACTCTAATTTCAACCTTGTAGAACAGGTATAAAATGAAATTGAATCTAAAAGGTATTTGAAACATAATATGCATTAAATAAGAAAATCAAACTATAATTCTTACAAAGTGGGTTTTATATACAAAATAATACTAAAGTATCATAATTCGAAATTGGAGATAGATAATAAAATTACCTAAACTAAACAAGAAAGGCACTCGTAGATCTATCTTCGAAGTTTTCCCGCGTAATATTACTTGTCCTCGGAGTACCTAAAAATAAAAGAAATTCTTATTAATAATTTAGTCACAGTAATTCATAAACAACATATATTAATGAATTATAAAGTTCGAAATGTAATTAATAGAACATCTGGTATTCAAAATAAACTAAATAAAGTTCAAAAGTTGATTAATAATAAACCAAAAACCTATTAAAATAAACTCAACTCACATCTAATAACAACTAAACATAGCACATTAAAACAATCATACACATTCAAACAATCATAACAATGTCCAACAAACAACTATGCTCAACCTCAGACCTCCAACATACAACTAACCTCAAACCTATAAATAGTTAAATTCAAATTCAAACGTTCAACAAACAACATAACTCCAAGTTCAAACACCTATCCTCAACAAGCAAATTAAAATCTTACTTGTCAAACAATCCCAAACTCTAAGAAAAGACTAAACTCAAACAATCTTAAGATCTAACAAAAATAATTTGAGATTGCACCTAACTACGCTCGAAATTTCAGCAGCATAATGACATAACTAGGAGGAAACCAAATATTTATATAACCTGAATAAGAGAAGACACTTCTTAAGTTCATAAAAGGATGCCCAACCTCCTCCCATCTTCAATTACAAACAGGTTAGGCTTCATATCCACAAAGTTACCAGAACAAATCCACATACACAAGAATTTTCTAAGAAAAGTTAAGATCGCAAGTTTACTAGAACAAAACTTATAACATAATAAGACTCAAAAGACTGATAATCAAGCAACTACAACGTGAGAAAGGAATTTATACCTATGTTCATGATGCTCATTGTGACTCCATCATCTTCTTAATCAGTTCTTGCATTTCTGCTCTATGTTGCTCCATCCATTGCTCACACCGTTCCTCCATCCTTTCTTCAACCCTGACCAATTTTTCATTTGTTTCTTTCAGCTGCACCTTTAGCTAATCAACTTCTCGACTTGAGGGCCCACCTGATGAACTACTAGTCGATCTCCTACTTGATTTAGCGGGCTTCGGTTCGTAACCAAGGCCTTTAGCGTGGCCTGGACATCTCCCAACACTGACTCGCAAATTTCTTCTTCCGAACGTGGTTCAACCTCTTCTTGACTCGAGGATTCTTGCAACTGAATCATTTTATTCTACAATTATAATTGAAATAAGCATATGATTGTCAATGCTTGAATCGATAAATACAAATAACCTTTACCGAAAACAAACTTACATGTGCATCCTTAACAGTCGGATTGACCCACTTTTCATGTTTTGAATGTGTCAGCTGGAATAGGTAAACAAGTCCTATATCTCGATCTTCTTTCTCTTTATACAACTCATGTCAAAAGGAAATTATATTATAAAGACGAGAGTTAAGGTTATTCAACCTACCGTATCTTGTTGCACAACGATGAAAATCTTCGACCCACATGTGTGGTTGAACGTTAGAGCCACAAGACTCTTTTGACTACTCTTTGATTTTTCCTAACGAAATAAAGGATTAGTTAAAAATTGTAGGCAATATAAAATAATATTGTTGTGAATGCATACATACCTGAAATTCAGGGTCCTCAAACCTAGTGCATAAAGCATGCCAATCTTCAATGGTCTTTTTCAACCGTGTAGGTGGATTAACACGTGTCTGCTCAGAAGTGTCAAAACTCTTGTAGTGCTTATGTAACTCAACTCTACACTCCTTAAACGTTGTTTGCATTTGTCATTTGATAAATTTAACAACTTCTAGCTTTGAGAAATCAAAAGCGAAATGACTCTAGACAAAAAAAGACAATTATTATAACGTATATTTTATGATCAGAATACTCACAACAAATAATAATCTCAACTTTCCAACAAAGTTGCTTTACCCAGTCCTCGAATGTTGCGCATTGAATAGGAAAAGAGTCCCTCACCATTGCACCAATAACAAAGCTAAACGCCGTAGCATGTGGCCCGATCAACTTCGTCAACTCTGGGTTGATCTTTATTCGAATTCGTCCATATGCATTATCATATCGATCAAGCTCAAGCTTACGCATATACCTACATCGTTTTCTATTCCTAGAAGAACCATATGAGGAAATAAATGTAATTGAATTAATACATAAAATAATATTAAATAGTGAAACAAATTTAATTATAAACCTAAATTGTCACCCGTGGATGATCATCCACCAACAGGGTCGCTATCGAAGAATTCATCATTAGCATCATTCATCAACTCTGCGGGAGTACTCATCGTCTATCTACAGACACAAAAGTAATATACATGAAAGAGTCCATATTAAGAAGGCGGAAACAATTAAGGATCTTGAACACTCTAATTTGATCAATTTTGTAAAATAAAAACTATGCTCAAACCTGTAAAAATAGAGGGTAAGAATACTCAATCTTGATGATCAAATTCTCCTCACGCGGTGGACGATTCGCAACACGAACACCTCTAGTGTCTTCCTTACTATCCTAAGGCCTTGGAACGGATTGTGAGATCCTAGATAGAGAGAATTTGGAAGAAGAGTGTTCAAAGGTAAAAAATCAAGAACATTAATAATTTCTACAAAATTCTCTCAAATCTCCTTTAAATGAAGCTTCATTAAGCATTGAAGAGATGCCAACACGAGTGATGAGGAAGGTTTGAGATAGAGGTGGCAAATGTTGGCTAATTTTTGGGAATGAATCACATTGGGCAACTTGGCAACTTGTTTTCAAGTTTAATCTTGAGAATCCATTTTAATTTTAATTCAAAAATCAATATAAAATTGATTTTAAATTAAAATAAATTTAATTAATTAAATAATTTAATTAATTTATTTTTAATTTAATTTAATATCAAATGTTAAATTAAATAAATTGTCCAATCCCGATCTCAAAATCGATTTTCGAACATGAATCTCTATTCATGCTATTAACCGATCCAATATTTAAATTATATTTAAATATGTCTACCTCTTCTTAATCATAGTTTAATTCATAATTAAGTTATGACACGTTAAATATATCACATATATTTAACGTTTTATCCCAAAACTAAATTTGAATAATTCAAATTCTTTTCTCTCAAATTGTTACAAGGCTTAGTCCGAGCTAGTAAGGGGGACCTAATGGACCTACAGATCATGAGCTCCAATGATACGAGATTAATCGACCAAACTCTTTAGCCTAGCTACTTAACATTCCTTAACCACCAGGGCACTCCAGAAATCCCAGTGGTTGCACTCTCCTCACTGTAGATATATTTCTGTCCACTCAATATAACCATGATCAGTAAGTCGATCATTCACAGGTCGTTCATAATTACAGTTGGGTAAATTCACTGTTTTATCCCTGTAATTACTTCTTATTCCTTAAGTCCCATTGATCCTCTAATGAACAATTAGTTTGAGGTCCAACCAACAAACCGGATCCCTCTTGGGACATTGAGAGGGGTGGGCCCTTTGTTCAAGACCCGGAGTCAGCACTTAAGGGAATAACCTCTCTACTAATCCCTAAAGCGGAAGTGAATTCCATCATGCAGAACTATGTTCCTAGCTATCTACCCAGGCTTATGCGTGAAATGAGAGGCTTATTGAGTCAGAGATCTCGGACCACTCTCATCCATGAAAATTTAAGAATAATCCGAATAAACAGGAGTTCATAGCATGCTCAGGATTAAGATCGAGTTACCTAGATCATCGTATGAATGTAGTCAGTTAAGATAGTGGACAGAGTTATAAAGTCTAAGTGACTATTTTGCAGTCAAGTCTTATGCAAACTCATTGCATAGGACATGCCCACTCGCATGTCTCCATATGAATGATTTAGGATCACATCGTTTGTACAAAGTGGGCAGCGTCCACAGTATCTCCAGGATAAGATACCCAACTCTATCCCTATGATATATACCGTTCTGACTATAACTTGAACTTGATCCATTTTTATGTCACACATAAATTTCAAGTATACATCCAACCCAAGGGTTCTTATTGGATTAGAGTTATAAAATACACAATTCACATTACTCAATAACACCTTTGTTGAATAATCCTCAATAACATCTTTATTTCAAAATATAATATGCATTCAGTTTGCAAAATCGTACACCTCTTTTGCATATGAACACTTCATTATGATCAAAAGATACTTTATACATATGTTCAAGAAATTAAGAGACATGTACAAGGTTTCTTTTGATTCAAGGAACCAAAAGTACATTTTCTAATAAAATGAAATCTATCTCTAAACAACAACTTTACTACTTCCACTGCTTTGGTCGAGACAACCTCTCCTGTTCTAACCCCAAGAGTTATCTCCCCATCAGTAAGCTGGTTCCAGGAACTAGTTTCCTAAAAAGAAGAACACACATGGTTAGTGGCTCCTGAATCTAGTATCTAGGCTGAATCATCATGTTCCACTAAACATGTTTCAACAATGAGTAAATCATATTTACTTTGTTGTGTCTTTTCAGCTTTCCTTTCCATCATATGGAAGTTGTAAACATTCTTGAGGGCATCATGACAGACCGAGGAGGACGATTTTCTAAACATTACCTGCAATGAATGCATGATCTCCTTGGCGGTTATCATCCTCTCATGTTTCTTACCTAGCACATCATATATGCTTGCAAAGATGTAGACTCAGGCCTTATCATTAGCCCTAATCCATTTTTCATATGCATCCCGAACAATTCGGGTTACAAACGAGCTGGGAGGGGGAGGACATTCCTCCGTTAAGACGAACCTAAGATCATCGAGAACTAGAATCGTATTCAAGTTTGATTTTCAGGTTGCATAGTTATCATCGTTTAATTTATCGCAGGCAAATAATTGGATAAAAGAGATCGACATGCTGAAAAAGAGCATATTCTATTAGTGATTTGCTTCTAACCCTTTACATGCATCCAATTAAGAATTTTGCAAAAGTAATAATGTACCCAAAAACTCATTATTATTTTTGCAACGATACTTCAGTAAGTCAGAGCAACCGCTACCGAGGGGCAGTCAATCACTCTTTCACTGAACCAAGAAATTCTTGACTAAATGCTAATACCAGAAAAACTCTTATTCCCATAGCATTCTAGTTATCGCTACATTGGTTAAGAATTCACTAACACTTAACAATTCTTGTAAGTGTGACCCACCATTTTTAGACCTCAGAGGTCGACCCCAACAATGCTACCGAATTGGAAAGTCAAAGCTAGGAATGAACCTAGGAGACCCTATCCATTTCTGGAGTTAGAGTTGTTTCGAATCTCATGTTACATCCCTCCGAATGGATGGTGCTACTTCGGGCAACCTGCAGGCGGAACATGGGAATCTCACGGTCCAACCTAATGGAGGAGACTGTAGGATGTGTTGACACACTTCCTTCTTCCACTTACTATAAATACTTTCTCCATTCACCTTACTGATCTTGATTTATGCAAACACCATCCGAATGAGTATGCCCTATTGACATCACAAGGCCGAGCAAAAATCTCACGGTGTGAACTTCGCAGAGAGCGTAAGAGGAAATTGGTATATCTTATATACCTTTTCACCCCCACTAAGTATTTTAAACAATTTGGATATACTTTTACTTAGACAAATTCTGGCTAAGACAATATGATCTAAGTCTACCAATTTAACAAGTATACTGGAATTATCTAAGTCTATTAACCTTTTAATAAACCTAGGTTTATGAGTTTAATTTATTAACTTTTAATAAATGCCACTCAAGAAAAGTAATTTATAAACCTCTTAATTAAATTCATTCCCAGGTCGGTTCCAAAGTAGGGGTGTTTCATTTCCGTCGCCTTAGGTACCCCAGCCTAGCCAGAACCTTCCTTTGACAGAGTCCCTCTTTAATCATAGTTTATAAATTATTGATTACATAATTTTAATCTTATTAGAACTAGATAACATAAGGTCTAATTAATTCCAATTCTAAAACCCTTTTAAAACTAATTAATTAACCATAGGTTACATGCATTTCTATTTTATAAAGTGTTTGATCATTCATCACATGAATAAACATACATTTATAACAAATCCATCACATGAATAAATGCATAGCAATTATATGCTTAATTTTTTAAATAATATAACCCATATATTAATTATAATTAAAACATATAATATTTGTTTCATAAATTTGTTGGGATTTGTGCCCTAAACTTATGTAATTTTGATCAAATAAATAAAGAGTTATTTGTTTTGATAAAATTATATTCTTGTTTTATAAATCCAATAAACTAAGCTCCAAGATTATAATGTATCTTGAACATCAGTGTAGTAGATACTATTTGGATTATGTTCAAGAGTATAACCTAAATGGTCTATGGTATAAGAATAAGGTTGGAAACCTTATTCTGGTAACACCATGGATGTGACCCACTTTGTAATTAGTACAAATGAGGTAATCCAACTCATTCATGTAGTTGACATGCGAGTGGGGGCATCCTGTATGAAGAGTTCATACAAGATCGGACTGCAAATTATTAGTCTAACTAGTATAACACCTTTAACAGGGCAAGACTGATAATTTATAGATGGTCGTCATTAGTGACTCGACCTGAATCATGAGCAAGTTAAGAACTCCTGCTTATAGGGGTTTGTCCTTAGACTAGTATGGATGAGAGTGGCCAAGTCTACCTTCTCAGGGACAGAACCTCGTAGGTAGCTGGGGACTTAACTGTGCAAGATGGAATTCACTTATTCCTACACTAAGGAATTAGATAGGTTGTTCCCTTAAGAACTGACTCCAGGTCTTGAACAACGGGGTCCCGCCCTCTATGAGAGTATGAGTCTATGGTAGGACCATAAGCTTGTTGTTCATTAGAGGATCAGTGATGCTTAAGGAACAAAGAGGTAATCACAGGGGTAAAACGGTATTTGACCCAACCGTGATTACGAACCACCTGTGAAGGGTCGACTCATAGGTAATGATTGTATCAATGGACACAATATAATCTACAGTGAGGAGAGTGCAGCTACAAGTTTATAATGGAGTGACTTGTGGTTAATGAATATTGATTAACTGGATCAAAGAGTTTGATCAGTTAATCTCACATCATTGGAGCTCATGAACTGTAGGTCCATTAGGTCCCTCCTTTGGTTCAACATGGTAATTTTGAGGGTATAAAGTTAGGAATGAAATTGAAGTGTTCAATTTCATATATGTGGTGTTATATTACTTTTATATGATATATGTGATATAATATATGGTTTTAATGTGAATTAGATTCACATATAAACTATATACTAATGAGAGAATGAAGAAATGATAGGATGATGATTTCCATCCCATTTCCTTATAAAAGATTGCATGAGATGCAATTTGAATGCTAAGCTTCTCGAGAAACCCTAGAGGCTCATATAGTTGTGTTGGAAGAGTTCCACACACAATCTCTCTCACAATCTCACTAACATCTCATCTCACCTAAAGGGAACTCACCTTCCTCCCTCACCTAGAGAACAACAGAGAAGATCCGGTGGTAGTGTTCGTGATCGTTCGGGATCGTATTGCTGAGATCGTGATCGTGGGAGAAGGAGCACTTGAAGAAAAGTTCTTCAAAGGTATAATTCTTGTTGCCCATCTTGTTTTTATATGCTTAATCTAGATAGATTAGTTCTTGAATGTAATCCATGTAACTAAATTAAGAACGCGCGATTCACAATCGCTTCCGCTGCGGGATCCGATTCCCTTCAATTGGTATCAGAGTCAAGTTGCGTTCTTAATTTACGTTCTAGATTTATCAAGAACGACGTGGGATTTACTGTTTTGCATGTGATGTATGAACGGTTTGCATTTTAGACGTTTTCAATTTTGGTACTTAGATTTACAAAAACATGCATATCATGTATTATAGCACTTATAATACATACTTTCAATGCATGTGGAATGCTTCCTATGGTGGGATTTTAAAATCTATATGACATACTTTATGCACATACAATCAGGAATTTTAATTAAAACATACACTCACAATGCATAACTAATTAAACACACTAAAGTGGATTGGTTTTGGCATCAAATGCAAGCAAACAACTAAATTATTACAATAATAATCCAGAAACATGGTCGACCCACTTCGAACGCTTCGAATTTCAATCGAACCGACTTGCAAATGTGTGAATCAGACCTTCAAAAGGTTGAACCGAGCTGTAAAAGGTCGAACGGAGCCTCCAATTGATGAATCAGACCTCCAAAACAGCAAAATCGACCTTGAATTTGTCCGAACCGATCTGAAAATGCATGAACCGAACAAAAAACGGGTTGAACCGTCACAAAATTAGGTGAATCGATCAAAAAGTCAAAGACCCAGAACTTGCTAACGTCAGCATTGATGTCATCGTCTTCAACTATTTGAAAAACTAAGGAGCGCCCATGGTCGGAAGAAATCTAGGGGGAAAAAAAGGAGTTGTAGGCCTCTGTTTGTGTTTTCAAAGACCTCTTTAGTTTTAAGCTTCAAATTGAGGGCCTTCCCGGACTCCGATTGACTCAAAAACTTTACAGACTCTTCTTCACACATTAATACTCAAATACACTTGAGCAATTAGAAAATAAAAGCACGAATTGATGCTTAATTTAAATGCCAAAACCAAAAAATTACTTTAAACGCCTAAAAAAATTAGATTTTATAATACACCCACCACAACTCAAATTGAATCAAATTGATGGCTCAAAATTGCTCTAATACCAACTGAAGGAGTCTATATTAAGAAATTGAAAGCAATTTAGGATCTTGAAACTCTAATTTGATCAATTTTGCAAAATAAAAACCATGCTCAAAGCTGTAAAAACAGAGAGTGATAATACTCAACTTTGATGATCAAGTTCTCCTCACCTGGTGGACGATTCGCAACACGAACACTTCGTGGACCACTTCTAGTGTCTTCCCTATTATCTTCAGGCTTTGGAATGGATTTTGGGATCCTAGATAGAGAGACTTTGGAAGGACAGTGCTGAAAGGTAAAAAATCGAGAACAAAAACAATTTCAAAAAATTGTATCAAATCTCCTCAAATCTCCTTTAAATATAGCTTCATTAAGCTTTGAAGAGCTGCCAACACATGAGTGATGGGGATGGTTTGAGATAGAGGTGACCAATTTTGGCTAATTTTGGGAATGAATCACCTTGGGCACCTTGGCAACTTGTTTTCAAGTTTAATCTTGAAAATCCATTTTAATTTAAAATCAAAAATCAATATAACATTGATTTTAAATTAAAATAAATTTAATTAAATAACTTATTTAATTAATTTATTTTTAATTTAATTTAATATCAAATATTAAATTAAATAAATTTCTCAATCCCGATCTCAAAATCGATTTTTCGAACATAAATCTCTATTCATGCTATAAATCGATTCGATATTAAATCATATTTAAATATGTTCACCTCTTCTTAATCATAGTTTAATTCATAATTAAGCTATGACATGTTAAATATATCGCATATATTTAATGCTTTCTCCCAAAACTGAATTTGAACAATTGAAATTCTTTTCCCTCAAATTGTTTCAAGGCTTAATCCTAGCTAGTAAGGAGGACCTAATGGTCCTACAGATCATGAGCTCCAACGATACGAGATTAACCGACCAAACTCTTTAGCCTTAATAATCAATATTCTTTAACCACCGGGATACTCCACTAAATCCCAGTGGTTGCACTCTCCTCACTGTAGACATATTTCTGTCCAGTTTATATAACCATGATCAATAAGTCGATCCTTCACAGATCGCTATAATTACAACTAGGTCAAATTTATCATTTTACCCCTATAATTACTAATTATTCCTTAAGTTCCATTGATCCTCTAATGAACAATTAGTTTGTGGTCCAACCAACAAACCGAATCCCTCTCGGGGCAATGAGAGGGGTGGGCCCTTTGTTCAAGACCCGGAGTCATCACTTAAGGGAATAACCACTCTACTAATTCCTTAAGCGGGTAAAAGAGAATTCCATCTTACAGAACTATGTTCCCAGCTATCTACCCGGTCTCATCCCTAAAATGGGAGGCTTATTGAGTCAACAATCTCGGACCACTCTCACCTATGCAAATCTAAGGATAATTCGAATAAACAGGAGTTCATAGCACGCTCAGTATTAAGATCAAGTTATCTAAGTCATCGTATGAATATAGTCAGTTAAGACAGTAAACGGAGTTATAAAGCATAAGTGACTATTTTGCGGTCCAGTATTATGCAAACTAATTGCATAGGACGCCCCTACTCGCATGTCTCCAAATGAACGATTTAGAATCACATCGTTTGTACAAAGTGGGGCGCACCCACAGTGTCTCCAAGATACGGTACCCAACTGTATCCCTATACTATAGACTCTTCTGGTTATAACTCGAACTTGATCCACTTTTATGTCACACATAAAGTTTCAGTATACATTCTACATCCAAGGGTTCTCATTGGATTAGGGTTATAAAATACGTCATTCACATTACTTAATAACACGTTTACTTAATAAACCTCAATAACATCTTTATTGCAAAATAGAATTTACATTCAATTCACAAAACCACGAGTTTTAGGATATAAAACACAACAATATATAGTTTTAAGAAACAAAAAATGAAATACTTAATACAATTACATCGCTATTCACTATCATGAAAGTGTTCATTATCCTCTTTTTCATCATCTTCAAGAGATAGTTCCATATCATCTTCTTTGTCATTGATGTAATCATCGACATTGTGTTGAAGATTTTTTTGATCTACGATTATCAGATCAACTTCATTTCTAAAAAATTCGATATTCTCAATGGACTCTTCAACTCTGGTTCCACCAACAACTTCTAGTAACTCAAGCTAGTCATTTTGAATATCGTCTGCTTCCGACACATCCCGTATACGTTTATTTTCAACTACTTGAACTACCTTTCAGTTAATACCATATTTTGGATCGTTGATATAAAAAACTTGTTGTGCTTGATTAGCCAAAATGAAAGGGTCATCAACATACCAGAATTGAGATATATTAATCGATTTAAACCCTAAATCCATGTGTGACTTATTCTTTTTTGGTCCTGTGTCGAACCACCTACAATTAAACATAATAACACGTCTTCTATGGACAAATTCTATGTCTAAAACTTCGTCTAAAATACCATAGAAGCTACCGTCATCACCTCCACTCTCACTTTTTCCGAATACCATGATTCCATTGTTTTGCATAGTCCGACGATCATCACACTTTGTGTTATGAAAACATACTTCATTAATAATGCACCCACTATAGGAGCGCACCTTGGAAGTCGACCCCATTGCTAGTGAGTACAAATCATTAGACATATTTTCTTGCTCAAGTAATGAGAGAACCTATGTGTGTTCATTATAAGATATTCATGAAACTCATCATCAAAATGAAAGTTTGTGTCAACATTTAAACAAACACTCACATATGCTTTAAACCAAGTAGGGAATGTTTGTTGATGTGTCTTATACAAGTCTTTAGAGCTATGTGATTTAGGGCGGAGTAACCTTAAATGTTTCCTATTCATAAATTGAAGGAAAGGGTGTGATTAAGATTTTGAATTTAAATGTTGGATTTGAGTAATACTTAGTTCAAAAATACCTTCGATATGATTGTATCTCAACACAATTATTCAACATATACTAATGTGAAATTTTTCTCTCATCCACTGATAGGGTCTTCAAGGTTGATCTCCCTAATGGTCGTGCACTCTATCTAAATAATTCAAATTTACTGCATATATCTCATTCTCGGGAATTCTATCCTCATTTCGTTTGTCTCTGTTGAACCTCGTTTCAACTCTAGTTAGATATAATGAACACAAACTCAATGATTCATTCAGTATAAAAGCCTCTGTTATAGAACCCACGGGGCGTGCCCTGTTTCGTACATATTGCTTTAATGTTTACAAACTTCTTTCAATAGGGTACATCCAACTGTAACTAACGGGCTCTACTACTTTCTTTTCATATGGTAAGTGAACTGCTAAGTGAACCATTACATCAAAGAATGTTGGGGGAAAATATTCTCTCCAACTTGCAAAGAATGATTACAATATTTGTTTGCAATCGATCCAAATCACTTACACGTATCGTTTTCACGCATAAATCACGAAAGAATGAGCATAACTCAACAATGGTAGTGGACATGTCCTTTTGTAAGTATGCTCTAATACCAATGGGAAGAAATCTTTGAAAAAGTACGTGATAGTCGTGGGTTTTCAACCCTCACAGTTTTCCATCCTTATCGCTCACACATCGTGATATGTTCGATACAAATCCATCTGAAAATTTCATTGATTTCAAGAAGTTGCAAAACTCTATTTATTCACCGGTAGTTAATGTATATGCAACATGTTGTTTTACAACTCTAGTCTCAACCTCTTATAAGTGTAAATCCTTTTGTATTTGTAGATCTGTTAGATCCAATCGAGCGTTTATCGCGCCCTTCGATTTTCCTTCAATATTTAACAATGTCCCAATCAAGTTCTCGCAAATATTTTTTTCAATGTGCATTACATCCAGTTTGTGTCTTAGCAAAAGTTTTGACCAGTATTGAAGTTGGAAAAAAAAACTTTTCTTTCTTCAATTTAATCTTCACTTCCTTTTCTTATCATTTTTTGATTCATGCTTACTAAAAGTAGGAAAGTTGAACATACTTAATTCTTGTAAAATCTCTTGTTCGTCCATCATTTTTGAAGGAGATCTGTGCTCCACCTTCCTGTCATGTTGCTAACTCTATTGCCAAGTATGATTCTCTGAAAGATAACGTCGATGTCCCATCTAAGAAGTTTTTTCTTTTATCCTAAACGATGATGTGTCTTCTTTACAAATAGGACACGCTTGGTAACCTTTTGTACTCCACCCCGACAAATCTCCATACGTCAAAAAGTCATTAATAGTCCACAACAAACTTGTGTGCAGTTGAAAGAACTCTTCATTTATACAGTCGTAAGTGCACATACCATTAGTCCACAACTCTTTTAGCTCTTCTATCAACGATTGTAAGTAAACATCCATTTCTTTTCCAAGAGATTTTTGGCCTGGAATAAGTAAAGACATGAAAAAATTTGTCTCCTTCATGCATTTCCACGATGGTAAATTGAAAGAAACTAACACCACAATCCACATATTGTAACGAGTTCTCATATTCCCAAACGGATTAAACACATCTGATGCTAACCCTAAATGAATATTTTGTGGGTCCGAACCAAACTGTGGAAACTCACGATCAAATTATTTTCAACCTTCAGCATCAGCTGGATGTCGTAACATATCTTCCGTTTCAAAATGCCTCTCTTTATGTCAACGCATTTCAGGAGCAATATGTTTCGATGAAAACAATTGCTTCAACTTTGGTATTAATGGAAAATGACGTAAAACTTTATGTGAAATATTTTTACCATTTTCATAGTTAAATTTATATTGGGCATTGTTGACAATTGGCATATGCTTTCAAAAATAATATGCAATCGAACTTACAAGCATGGATAGAGTCATAACCTAACCCTAAGTCACACAACTTTCTCTTGGCTCAATAAAATGAACTAGGCATGGATGTGCCAATTGGAAATGCTTCCTTTAATAGTTCTAGTAACAAATCAAATGATTTGCTACTCCAACCGTTAAAGACTTTAATATGCATCAACTTCACCAAAAATTGTAATGAAGAAAATTATGTACAACCAGGATACAATTCATTACGTGCTTCAACTATTAAATCCTCAAATATGTTTGAAGTGTCCCTATCGTCACCATCAGTGGACAACTCATTCCGAATATCCTCTACATTTGCATCTACCTCATGATTTACATCTGATCATCAATAAGAGCTTGTAGATCATATAGAAGATTCAATATATCATTTCCTTCATTAACTGCATTACGTTCTATAGTACTTGATTGACTTGTGTGACCTTCATACCAAGATAAGTCAACTGGTGCTCCATTATATACCAAACTACTATAGGTAGGAGACATTCCATTTATGATTAGATGTTGTTCCACTCCATCTAATGAATTCCACATCGAATTCATACACCTCTAGCATGGGCATCTGATTTCCCCTAAATTATTTACATGAAGCTTCGCTATTTCTAAGAATTGGGCTACTCTATCCTTGTACTCAGTTGAGAACCTATCCCTTATTTTTAATCCACTCTATGTTCATTCTTAATTGTATACCACAGTCAAACCAATTCCTAATTCGTGTAAAGTTAGAATCTGTATGGTTAGACAATAAATTACTAAACATGACATATGCCATATTTTCTAATATGTTGTTAACATTCGGGAGATTGTATCAAATAACTATGAATAAATGTTCATGAATTTTGTGAGTGCCAAATAGGTTTCTACACTTCTTGAAACTTAAACAATACTCTCCTATAAACCTATTTCAATTCAAAAAAGTAGTTTTTAAAAACAATCTAAAAAATCAAAGGTCACCTAACCTAAAATGTAGATAATGCTTGACATTACCTATACATGCAAGTAGTTTGTAGTGAGGTTTGGTTCTCTCTAACTAACGAAGTAGAAGAAGTTTTTCTCTACAAGGAAACATAATCAACAAAGGTAGTCAACTTCTAAAAATGACCCAGAGAAAAGAAACACAGTCCCTCTTACAAGATCAATATTTTATGTTATTGTGAAAATCATCAAGTTCAAAGATCTTGATTTTTATTGAATTTACGTGGGAGTTAGACATTTGAAAATTAAAAATCATCTTTTAGTTTTCTAAATAAAGAATATGTTGAAACATATTTCAATAAAAATTCAAATGTTTTTTATCCCACGTTCTAGTTCTAATGAGTAAGAATATATTGCTTATTCGAATTTGGAGTAAATTTTATAAACGGTGCGATAAGTTTAATCGCTAAAAACCCACAATATCAAACCTCTACAAAAATTTAAAAAATTTATTCCATCAATAATATTTTTTTTAAAAAGTCTCGTTTGATTTTCTTATGTATACAATTTTGACATAATTATGAAAAATAAACAATAAAAAATAAACATTTTTCATCAACCATGAATAAGGTTATAAAAAATTCCGTTGATAGGCAATAAAATTTACACTTACAAGACTATAATCCTTAAACCTAAACTATGATTATGATAAGCACTTGAAAAGGAAAAAATAAAAAATAAAAAACTCACCAGCAGCTTCCAGCGGCGGCGAAACAGTGGGGGAGGGAGATCTGACTGCCGGCGAACTCACGGTGTAGAGGTGGCAAATCTGGGCAACGACAAAGTTACGGTGGATTTGGGCGGCAGCAAACCCACGACGCTGGAACGATTCCAATCGGCTCTGGGCGACAAGAAATCCACGGCGACGATGAACCTACAATGGCGGCGAACTCACGGAGGCATGTAGACGGTTGTAACGAACAGATAGCTTGGCCACGGACAGAGAGCTTAGCGGGGAGCAGTGAGAGAGATGGAAGATCGAGGGTTTTTTTTAGTGAAATATGGAAGACACCGATTTTAAAAGCAATTTTCCCGACGCCATGCAATTCGGTATCGGGATAGCCACTCTGTCCCAACGCGACTTTCTTGCGCGTCGGTAAAACTAATTTATGCCGACATATGCGTGAGCACCGCGTCGACATTACTAAAAATTTTTTAATCATGACAAGTAAATTGAATTTTTTAATCTTAAATTCAGTATAGAGGGAAGAAGAATGGAGGACTCAATAAAACTGATTCAAGAATTGTGAAGACTATGCCAAGAAAAGCTATTGAACACACACTCAAGGAATGATTGAATTCAATCTTTAGCTTCCTGAGAATATTTTCTTATCATGTATCTTGATTTTTTAATTTATTGATTTTTGAAATTTCTTAGATTTGAGTCGATAGAATTATCTTTTGAATTAATGTTTATCTTAGGATTTGTTCAGGACTACCAAATATTTAAGTTTGAGAGTATTTGATAGTGGTAATTTAGGTGGTGTTGATAAAGTTTTTTTAATTCATTTTTCGAGACCTTATTGAATATTTTTTCATACAATTTAATGTTTAATTTGTTGGAATCAAGAATTTTAGGATAAACAATCTAAAGGAGATGAATTAAGGGCAAATGAATCATTTTGGAGGTTGTATTATGTAATTGGACATGAAGATAATAAGGAGCAAGCGATTTGATCCGTGAGGGTGACGTTGCAATGCCACTTCGAAAATGCAAATAAGAAAATTGGGATGGCGTTGCAATGCCATTCCTAGCATTGTCGTTTTTGGATGCCATAAACCCTAATCTCAATTGTTACACTGTCTAAGGGGCTGGAGGAGAGTTTTGCAGAGTTAAGGAAGAGACTCAAGGCTCGGGATCGTAAACTACGTGTCAGAGATGAACATCGTCAAGCAACCTAAGTTTTCTTCTACTTCCTTTATCTTTTTCTTGATTTTTGGAGTTGTTGATTGTTTGTTCTGCATTGTAAATTTGTGTTATAGACATGTTCCATGGTTGTACATATTTGTGACTTTTTTTATATTTGTAACTAATTGAATATAACTTACTTTTATGCATCTTGCTTGAATGTCTTGACTAAGATTATGTATGTTTAACTGAACTTAGCTTGAGAGAGCTAGTTTAGTTAGAGAACATTAGATGCATTACTAGATTTGATTTATTGCATGAGAGTGAATAAATTATTCTTAGAACCTTAAGCGAATAACATAATTGCATGTTTAGCAATAAAAAAAGACTCAGAGATTGATTTATGGTTATGTATGAGTTCAATTGAGCTGGAGAGAGTTAATTGATATTTTAATAATTCATGGTTATGTTGTTAGTATTTAATTTATTTAGGAATTTATATAATTTGTAATGTACACAACCATGTTATTTCCCAAAATTAGACTCCAACTCTTGTAAATAGTAGTTTAAGATTTTAATTATTCTTTCCTTGAGCTTTGGTTCTCCAAATAAAATTGGGCATAAGTAATTGTGGTACTTAATTAACTAAGAAATCCAATCCTATAAATCGACCATGATCACTTATATTCTAAATTTAAGAGGTCTAGATATTATAAATTTTTATTTGATGGGACCTTCGACAAGCTCTTCATTAGTGGTACAATCTCTACCTCTTATCTCTTTCTCTTAATTCAAAGTACAAGTGGAGTATTGTCATTCAAGACTTCTTCGATACTGATCGACTACTACACGCAAGTGCACATGATTGAAGTAATAAAAATTGGAAGTACTCCAGAGTACGTATCCATTGGGAACAGATTTGAACAAAATTTACTTCGATGATGCAAAGTTGTTTGCAAAATGCAATGTCGTAATCAAGGGTGTAAAAATGATTTGAGGGTTGTTTTGTTGACAAAAATCTGTGGAAAAAACAACAAATAAGGAAAAAAGGATTTCAAGTTGATCGTGCCCCTTTTGAAATTTTCTCTAAAAATGTAACTGCAATTGTAGTTGACAACATGATCATGGGTAAGCAGGATTCAACTCCTAGTCAGTTTTGCTCTAAAAAACTTTATAAGACTAAGCGATTAAACCTATATGTTTATGGATAATCTAGCTTAGATGTATTGGCACACAATCATAGTTGTTTTGGAGCTCGATCGATGTTTAGGGTCGAAGTTTCTAAACTTATTTCTAAGTCTTTCCTCTAGTGCTTTTGCAACATCCACCATTCTTTAACCATTTCGGTATTAGGTTCTAGCCTTGACGAGCAATCACTAGTTGGTTGGCTAGATTTGCCCACTCAAAATTGGATAAATGCAAACTATGGTTCATGGGTCAACCCGATGGTTTTTTTATAATTTAACTTAACATCTTTCTTCTAGGGCATTGACGAACTTGAATCCCTAAAGAAAAATTAGCTCATCAGGGAGGGAATGAAAAAAAAAAGTTTTAAAGTAATAGAAACACATAATTGAATTTAAAATGAAGAAGAAATAAAAAAATTTTAGAAAATAATAATGAAAATAAATTAACCCAAACTTAAAAAACATAAACAAGAATGAGCTTGGGTAAAAAATAAAGTGGAAATTTTATTAAACTAAATAAACTCAATGCTAAGATTTAAATAAACTTTAACAACTCGTTCAAATCATGAAAATACAAATTAAATGTTAGAACTACATTAGCAACTAAATCCCTAAAATTGAAGGAAATAAACTTAGATGATACAGAAGATAAATTATAAAAAAAATTGGCAAATAAGGGTATTTCTTACTTATTCTTCAATCAACTCAATCTCACTTTTCTCAAATGGAATCAAGTCTTTACTTCATTCAACTTTCGTTGAGGAATGGTTAAATCTTTTGAAGCACAATCGGCTGAAAAAATTTAAAAAAAATCAACTAATCTTCAAAACAACAGAAAATACAACAGAAAAATAGTAAAAAAAAAAAGAAGCAGAAAATTGTGAAAACAATAACACTTTAGACGAAAAATGGTAGAAAAACAATGATCCTTCTGGTGACTTATCCTTCCCTATTTATAGAGGATTTGAGCTAGGACTTCATTCTTGAACGATGCACATTTTGTTGGGATGTATGTCCTAATCTCGTATATGTTTGTAATATTCCTTATTGAAATAAATAAGAGTTATTTTTTCATCTGTGTCTCGCATATTTACAAACTTTATCCAATAAACTAAGATCCATGGTCATTGAATTATGAGAGAACTGGAACTTGAACGGTGGGTAGTGGACACACAGGGAGGATCACGTTCGAGTTAATGACCCGAACGGTTTACAGTATACGGATAGGGAAGGAGGCCTAATCCTGGATACGCTGTAGATGCGAACCGCTTTGTATTAGATACAAACGTGGTGATCCAACTCGTTCATGTGGTTGACATGCGAGTGGGGGCATCCTGTGCAATTAGATTGTACAAGATCAGACCGTGAATTATTAGTCCTACTGATGTAACACCGTTAACAGTATAGGACTAATAACTTCGTAGATGACCAATAGTGACTTGACCTTAATCCTGAACGTGTTACAAACTCTTGTCTGTGGGGGTCTATCCTTTGACTAGTACAGGTGAGGGTGGTCACAGTTACTCACCCAATATGCCTATCTTCTCAGGGGCAGGACCACGTGGGGAGTTGGGAACTTGACTACGCGAGATGGAATTCAATCGTTTCCGAATCAGGAAAATTAGAGGGGTTGTTCCCTTAAGTGTTGTCTTCAGGGCTTGAACAACGGGCGCCCACCCTCTCACTGGCCCGAGAAGGGTGTTGTTTATGGTTGGACCATGCAACGTTGTTGTTTATTAGAGGAGCAGTAGGACTTAAGGAGCAAGAGGTAGACATAGGGGTAAAACGGTAATTTGATCCAGCAGTGTCTACGAACAACCTGTGAAGGGGTCGACTCACGGGCATTGGTTATATCAATGGACACAACTTGTCCTATAGTGATGGGAGTGCAACTACGAACTTTAGTGGAGTGTTACCGTAGCTAATGAATGTGGAATAACCGGGTCAAAGAGTTTGACAAGTTAGTCTTGGATAATTGGAGCTCGTCATCTATAAGTCCATTAGGTCCCTCGGTTGGCTCAAACTGGATAAATTGAAGGTTTACAGTTTGGTGTGGATTTGAAGTGTTCAAATTCATTAAAAGGGTATTTATGTCATTTATATGAGATATAATAGACATAATATATAGTTTTAATGTGAATGAGATTCATATTAAACTAAGGTTAGCCTAATTGATTAATTAGTGCTAATTAAGAGAAATTGGATTGAGAGAAATTAAAATTGAAATCCACAATTATACAAATGTGATTTGTCTAATAAGGTATGAGATATCTTATTATAGGTTTTATGCAAATATGATTTGCATAACCTAATGTATGAATGAAATTAATATTCAAAACTATAGGTTAAAATTTAATGTGCATAAGATGTACATTAAGACTATAGGTTAGAGGGTAAAACGATTGAATATAATTTAATCATAGATAACCTAAATTATATATATGATATTTAATTAATTAATTTTAGAATTAATTATTTGATTAATTATTAATTATTTGATTATTTATTAATTAATAAATAGGAACGTGTATGTGACACGTTCCCATTAACCGCCTTCTTCTCCTCAACCTATCGTTAAGTGTAGAGGGAGAAGAGGTGTGTATTGTTTTTTATCAATCAGTTCTTCGTGAAAAACTGTAAGATTGAACTTCCTCTTGAATTCTCTCTGAACAGAATTTTCCCTTGTCCAATAGTTGAAAAACTTCACTGAAGGTTTGAATCTAAACATTCAGAGGATAGAAAGTTCTTCTACTGGTGGTGTCCTATTGGAAGAAGAAAACAGTGAAGTGTGAAGGGAATCGAAGTCCCCGCAGCGAAAGCGATTGCGAATCGCGCGCTCTTGATTTAGTTACAACGGAAAATTCAAGAACATATAAAACTAGATTAAGCATAAAATAAGAGTTTGGACAACAAGTATTTACCTTTGAAGAACCTTTCTTCAAGTGCTCCTCTCTCCACGGTCACGATCTCAGCAACAAGAACTCCAACGTGTGAAGACACGACCACCGGATCTTCTCCGTTGTTCTCTAGGTAAGGGAGGAAGGTGGGTTCCCTTTAGGAGATGTGAGGTATTTTTGAGAGAGGGATGTTTTTGTTGTCTTGGAAGTCTTCCAACAACAACAAAAGAGCTTTTCCAAAAAACTTAACCTAGTTGCATCTCATGCAACCATATATATAGGGGAATGGGATGGAAATGACCCTCCTACCCCTCCTTTAATCTCTCTTTAGTATATAGTTTATATATGAATCTAATTCACATTAAAACTATATATTATATCAATTATATCATATATAATTGATATAACTCCTCATGTATGAAATTGAACACTTCAATTTCACTCCTAACTTTATACCCTCAATATTACCATATTGAGCCAACGGAGGGATCTAATGGACCTACAGATCATGAGCTCCAATGATGTGAGATTAACTGATCAAACTCTTTGATCCAGCTTAATCAATATTCATTAACTACAAGTCACTCCACTATAGACTTGTAGTTGCACTCTCCTCACTTTGTAGATATTATTGTGTCCACTCGATATAGTCATTACCCATGAGTCGACCCTTCACAGGTTGTTCGTAATCACAGCTGGGTCAAATTACCGCTTTACCCATGTGATTACCTCTTTGCTCCTTAAGCACCACCGATCCTCTAATGAACAACAAGTCTAAGGTCCTACCTTTGACTCATACCCTCAAAGAGGCGGGGCCCGTTGTTCAAGACACAGAGTCGATTCTTAAGGGAACAACCTATCTAATTCCTCGATGAGGAATGAGTGAATTCCATCTTGCACGCTTAAGTTCCCGGCTAGCTACGAGGTTCTCGTCACACAGAAGGTAGGCTTATTGAGTCGGCCACAGTGCCACTCTCACCCATACTAGTCTAAGGACAAACCCCCATGGCGGGGAGGTCTTAAGTTGGTCGGATTCGGTCGAGTCACTAATGACCATCTATAAATCACTAGTCTTATCCTCATTAACGGTGTTATCTTTGGTTAGACTAATAATTTGCGATCCAGTCTTGTATGAACTCTTCATACAGGATGCCCCAACTCGCATGTCAGCTACATGAATGAGTTGGATTACCTCATTTGTACTAATTATAAAGTGGGTCGCATCCATGGTGTTACCAGAATGAGGTTTCCAACCTTATTCTTATACCATAGACTATTTAGGTTATAATCTTGAACTCAACCCAAATAGTGTCCACTACACTGATTTCAAGATAAATGTTATAACCTTGGAGTTTAGTTTATTGGATTTATAAAAGCAAGACTGGAATCTTATCAAAACAAATAACACTTTATTTAATTGATCAAGATTACATAAGTTTAGGGCATAAATCCCAACAATCTCCCACTTGACCTAAAGCTTGTGGAGTACTAAACATTACATTAATGTAAATACAATAAACTAGGGCATTTAAACCCGTTTGTACAAAATACTCCCACTTGCCCTAGTTGGGGAAGACTTGTAAACCTAGATCTTCTAGGTGACTCTCAAATACTTAAGTCGTGAGAGCCTTTGTAAAAGGATCAGCAATGTTGTGCTCTGAGGCTATCTTCGTGACAATCACGTCTCCTCTATGCACGATCTCTCGGATGAGATGATACTTCCGCTCTATGTGTTTTCCCCTCTTGTGTCTTCGGGATTCCCTCGAATTTGCCACTGCACCACTGTTATCACAATACAGTGTGACGGACAAAGTCATATTTGGAATAACTTCCAAATTTAGCATAAATTTCCTTAATCAAACGGCCTCCTTAGCTGCTTCACAAGCTGCTACATATTCGACCTCCATGGTGGAATCAACGATGCATCTTTGCTTGACGCTTCGCCATACTACAATTCCTCCGTTAAGAGTGAAAACTGACCCTGATGTAGATTTCTGAGAATCTTTATCAGTCTGAAAGTCAGAATCCGTGTATCCTGTAAGGATCAAATCCTTAGCCCCATACACAAACATGTAGTTCCTTGTTCTCCGAAGATACTTAAGGATCGTTTTAACCGTTGTCCAGTGTTCAAGTCCTGGATTGGATTGATACCTCACCGACCATCCCGACTGCAAAACAGATGTCAGGCCTAGTACACAACATGGCGTACATCAGGCACCCAACAGCTAATGCGTAAGGAATCCGTCTCATATCCTCAACTCCTTGAGGTGTCTTAGGACACTGTTCCTTAGACAAATGGATTCCATGTCTAAAAGGCAACAAACCCTTTTTGGAATCTTGCATCTTAAACCTTGACAACACTTTGTCTATGTATGATGCTTGAGACAAAGCTAGAGCTTTATTCTTGCGGTTCCGGACAATCTGGATCCCAAGAACAAACTGTGCATCACCCAAATCTTTCATTTGGAATTGCATAGCTAGCCATTCCTTGATGTTAGTAAGATAACCTACATCATTCCCAATGAGTAGGATATCATCCACATAGAGAATTAGGAATGCGACAGAACTATTGATGATTTTCTTGTATACACAAGGTTCATCATCATTCAGGTCAAAACCATAAGATCTGATAGCCTCATCAAATCTTATATTCCAGGACTTAGAGGCTTGTTTTAGTCCATAAATTGACCTTTTAAGCCTGCAAACCTTTTGCTCTTGTCCTGGTTTAATGAACCCTTTGGGTTGGTCCATGTAGATGGTTTCTTCAAGATTGCCATTCAAAAAGGTTGTCTTGACATCCATTTACCATACCTCATAGTCATAATATGCGGCAATGGCAAGAAGAATACGGATAGACTTTACCATAGCAACAGGTGAAAAGGTCTCCTCATAGTCAACCCCTTCAACCTGGGTATAACTCTTTGCTACTAGTCTAGCTTTAAAGGTTTGCACCTTCCCATCTACACCACATTTTCTCTTGTAGATCCACTTACAACCTATAGGTTTTACCCCATCAGGCTTATGTACAAGATTCCAAACAGAATTGAAGTGCATAGACTCCATTTCTTGATCCATGACTATGACCCATTTGTCTTTTTCAATGTCAACCATTGCTTGATTATAAGTCAATGGATCATCGCAGTTATCATCTGGTATAACAACTTGGGTTTCAGCTAAACCCATGTAACGGTCAGGCTGTATCACAACCCTCCCACTACGTCAAGGCATACTCAACTCTTGAGATGGACCCTTTTGACTAGACAATCTAGTATCAACAACTCTTGTTGACGTACTAGTATTCTTATTAGCAACCTTTTCTATTGTTCCGTCTAACTCACTCAACACTACCTTACTTTTTGGTTTGTGGTCCCTTATGTGGTCCTCCTCCAAGAAAGTGACATTTGTCGACACAAAGACCTTATCTTCCTTAGGATCATAGAATAAACCACCTCTTGTTTCTTTTGGGTATCCTACGAATAGGCACAACTTTGAACGTGAATCCAACTTCTTTGGATTTGTCACAAGCACATGTGTTGGACAACCCCATATTCTGAAGTGACATAAACTACCTTTACGTCCTTTCCGAGTTTCAAAAGTTGTTTGAAACACTTTTGGAGGGCACACTATTCAAAATGTATCTGCAGTTTCTCTCTCGTGCATAACCACAAAAGGAACTAAGGAGATGAGCATAACTCATCATTGATCGAACCATGTCCAACAAGGTTCTATTTCTCCTTTCGATACACCGCTTTCTTTGTGGTGTGTCTGAGTCGAGAGTTGGGATGTAATTCCATGTTCTATCATATAGTTATGGAATTTTAAATCCATGTACTCTCCACCTCGATCCGATCGAAGTGTTTTAACTCTTTTACCTAATTGATTTTCAACTTCAGTCTTGAATTCCTTGAACTTTTCAAGTGCTTCAGACTTGTGGTGCATTAGGTAAATATGCCCATATCTGGAATAATCATCTATAAAAAAGATGAAATATTCATATGCTCCTTTGGTTTTAACATTCATCGGACCACAAAGGCTTGAATGTATAAGTTCTAGAGGATCTTTGGCTCTATAACCTTTTCCATGAAAAGGTCTTTTAGTCATTTTGCCTTCTAGGCAGGATTCACATACTGGCAAGGAATTTTCTTCTAACTCGTTTAGAAGTCCGTTCTTTACCAATCTCTCAATCCTATTGAGATTAATGTGACCCAATCTTAGATGCCAAAGATGAGCATTTTCTTTAGGAGAAATTTTTCGTTTCTTAGTTTGTGCGTTTGCAGTTTTAAATAATTCAGTGTTCAAAACCATTTTGACTGAATTAGGCCTTAAAACATACAATCCATTTTCTAATGAAGCTAAACATATTTCTAAACCTTTCTTCAAAATAAACACTTTATTCATAGAAAAGGAAACAGAAATACATTGTTCACTAAGGTAAGAAATGGAAATGAGGTTTCTAGTAAACCGTGGTATCACTAATATATTGTCCAGCAATACATATTTGTTGCCAAAATAAAGCTTCATTGTGCCTACTGCTACAGCTGAGACGACTTCTCCATTTCCAATCTGGAGCGTATCTCTCCTTGTTGTAGCTGCGGCCAGGAATCAATTCCCTGAAAAGAAGAGCAAACATGATTAGTGGCGCCTGAATCAAGTATCCAAACTGTTTTATCATTATCCACTAAACAAGCTTCTAGGCAAAGTAAATCATATTTACCTTCCTTCTTCTTTTCTGCAATGTACTTCGGACAGTTTCGTTTCCAATGCCTGTCTTTGTTGCAGTGGAAACACTTTCCTTTATCATCAACGTCTTTGAATTTTTTGCCCTTCTGGGCTGCAGCTTTGTCAGCCTGTTTCCCTTTACCAACCTTCTTCATGTTCTTCTTCTTACCTCTCAGTTTAGAAGAAGATGAAGCCACTGTTTTTGTCCCAGAGGTCGAACCTCTGTGATAACTCTCTACTTGCAACATTTGCCTCACCTTTCGATCCCTGAATTTTAATCAAAGATTGAAAGGTCTGGAGTTCATTTAGAAGGGAGTTAAGATTCAAAGTAAGCTTGTTCATAACAACATTACTTCTAAACTGCAGGAAACTATCTGGAAGGGTTTCCAGAATGAAGCTGACTAGGCTCGACTCATCGATGGAAGCACCATTCGACTCTGCGATGTTAAAGTGCACCATCATATCCAGGACATGATCCCGAACAGATGTACCCTCTGGCATCCTCGAGTTGAATATGTACTTTAGGGCATTATGTCGGGCTTGTGTGGACTGTTGTCCAAACATACCCTGCACAGAATCCATGACTTCCTTAGCGGTAATCATGCCCTCATGCTTCTTGGCTAATATGTCAGACATACTTGCCAGCATGTAGACCTTGGCCCTATCATTGGCCTTGATCCATCGATCATATGCATCACGAACATTTCGTGACGCATTCGAGCCTGGCACCTGAGGACACTCCTCAGTTAGCACAGACTTCAGATCATCCACTACCAAAATGGTGTTGAGTTTGTTTTTCCATGTCATCATATTCTCTCCGGTTAACTTTTCTGCACCCAATAAGGAAATTATAGAGCTAGACATTTCTGCTGAAAAATTACAAACAAACTTGTATGAGTTTCTTGCTATAACTCTAATCCAATCACGTTTTAACTAATTATCAAATGATTCCTAGGCCATTTATAATTTGCAATGATACTCAAAAGGTTTAGAATGTATGACACCGAAGGGTAATCAAAAACACTTCTCCTCTGGATCAAGACATTCTTGACCAAAACCTAACACTAGAATAACTCTTATTCCTATAGGTTTTAGTTACCATTTTTCGGTCTGGATACATACACAACTTATGTACCCCGTGAGTGTAACCCTTTGTCTTTAGATCCTAGAGTCTCGATCCAATAAAATTCGCCGAAGGGAGGACTAGATTGGAAAATAGTCTAAGGAAATCTTTATCCCTTTCGGGTGTCTACTGTGTTAGATCCCCTATGATCAAGCCCTCCGAAGGGATTGTCTGGTCCAGGCCAAACTAGCAGGTTGACCATAGTGCTTTAACGGTGTAAACCGACAAAAGAGACTGTAGGTTTTGTTTTCATTAAACCTGCTCCCACCCACTATAAGTACCCTCTCCATTCACCTTGGTATTGACCCATATAGACACCATCCGAAGGGGGACGCTTCCGTTTGCGCCACGAGCCCATGTATGAGTCTCACGGTGTGAACTTCCCGGAGATAGCGTAGGTGGAAAAATATGTATCTAATAAACTTTTTCCTCCCACTGAATACTTTAAGTCTATAGGAATCTTTCTTAGGCTAAAACCCAGATAATGGTTTTATCTAACTCTATCAACATAACTCTTTATATTGATGATCAATATAACTCTTATATTGATTTTATCCTAAGTTTGTTAATATAACTCCTTATATTAAACCTAGGATTTCTAATTTATTAACCCCTTAATAAACCCGCTGACGCTACTGTAATTTATAAGACTCTCTCGATTAAATTTCACTCCCGTGTCGATTCCTGTAGGGTGTGTTCGCTTCCTTGACTTAAATACCCCAGCCTAGACAGAACTTTCCTTAGACAGAGTTCCTCTTTTAATCATAGCTTATAAATTACTTGGTTCCTAATTCTAATCTAATTAGAACTAGATAACCTAATGTCTATTATTTCCAAGTTCTAAACACTTTAAAACGAATAATTAACCTTAGGTGACATGCATACTATGTTATAGTGTTTGATCATTCATCACATGAATAATAAAACATTCATAGCATATTCATCTCATGAAAAATAATGCATATCAATGTTGTCCAAAAATTAATATAACAACCTTATATTAATTAATCATGCAAACTATATAATATAACTCCTTATATTATAAATGATGCATGAAAATGCTTAACCTAAGGTGGGATTTCTAAAATTCAAGCATACACTATGCATGGCAATAATTACACAACAATTGCATAATTAAAATAGCAAAAATTAGACCAATTTTGGCACCCTAGAAATAATTTTAATTAATATAATCTAATTATATTAATTAAAATTAAATATATTAAATATAAAACGTTTTTATAATTAAATATATTAAAAATTTCGTTTTCTGCCCGTTGCTCCTCGCGTGAAACGTATTCGGCATTACAGCGATAGCGGCGTTACAAGCAACGCCGCTTTTGTCGTTTTACGTCGGCGTTGCAACGCCGAGAGACAGCGTTACAACGCCGCCGCCTTCTCACCGCAGACGCTGCTGCAGCGGTGGCGTTACCGCTGAGAGGCGTTACGCAACGCCATTCACGAAACGACACATGGAATCACCATTCCTTGCTCGTTTTCGCTCCGATCTTCTCAGCAATCGCCTTACCTCGATCGACACGGACTTACAGACTCGATTTACAATTAAATTTGCCCAAAATACCGGGCCCTTACATTGAACATTTCAATGGAAATTGTAAATCTAAGTGCCAAAATTGAGAACATCTAATTTTGCAAAACCGTTCATACATCTCATGCAAAAACAGTAAACCCCACCTTGTTCTTGACAAATCCAGAACATAAATCAAGAACGCAATTGGGCTCTGATACCAATTGAAGGGAATCGAAGTCCCCGCAGCGGAAGCGATTGCGAATCGCGCGCTCTTGATTTAGTTACAACGGAAAATTCAAGAACATACAAAACTAGATTAAGCATAAAATAAGAGTTTGGACAGCAAGTATTTACCTTTGAAGAACCTTTCTTCAAGTGCTCCTCTCTCAGGTCACCATCTCAGCAACAAGAACTCCAACGTGCGAAGACACGACCACCGGATCTTCTCCGTTGTTCTCTAGGTGAGGGAGGTAGGTGAGTTCCCTTTAGGAGATGTGAGGTATTTTTGAGAGAGAGATGTTTTTGTTGTCTTGGAACTCTTCCAACAACAACAAAAGAGTTTTTCCAAAAAACTTAACCTAGTTGCATCTCATGCAACCATATATATAGGGGAATGGGATAGAAATGACCCTCCTACCCCTCCTTTAATCTCTCTTTAGTATATAGTTTATATATGAATCTAATTCACATTAAAACTATATATTATATCAATTATATCATATATAATTGATATAACTCCTCATGTATGAAATTGAACACTTCAATTTCACTCCTAACTTTATACCCTTAATATTACCATATTGAGCAACGGAGGGATCTAATGGACCTACAGATCATGAGCTCCAATGATGTGAGATTAACTGATCAAACTCTTTGATCCAGTTAATCAATATTCATTAACTACAAGTCACTCCACTATAGACGTGTAGCTACACTCTCCTCACTGTAGATATTATTGTGTCCGCTGATATAGTCATTACCCATGAGTCGACCCTTCACAGGTTGTTCGTAATCACAGCTGGGTCAAATTACCGTTTTACCCTCGTGATTACCTCTTTAACTCCTTAAGCACCACCGATCCTCTAATGAACAACAAGTCTAAGGTCCTACCTTGGACTCATACCCTCATGAGGGCGGGCCCCATTGTTCAAGACACGAGTCGGTTCTTAAGGGAACAACCTATCTAATTCTTCAGTAGAGGAATGAGTGAATTCCATCTTGCACAGTTAAGTTCCCAGCTAGCTACGAGGTTCTGTCCCTGAGAAGGTAGGCTTATTGAGTCGGCTACAGGCCACTCTCACCCATACTAGTCTAAGGACAAACCCCTATAAGCAGGAGTTCTTAACTTGCTCAGGATTCAGGTCGAGTCACTAATGACCATCTATAAATCACTAGTCTTATCTTGTTAACGGTGTTATACTGGTTAGACTAATAATTTGCGATCCGGTCTTGTATGAACTCTTCATACAAGATGCCCCCACTCGCATGTCAGCTACATGAATGAGTTGGATTACCTCATTTGTACTAATTACAAAGTGGGTCGCATCCATGGTGTTACCAGAATGAGGTTTCCAACCTTATTCTTATACCATAGACTATTTAGGTTATAATCTTGAACTCAACCCAAATAGTGTCCACTACACTGATTTCAAGATAAATGTTATAACATTGGAGCTTAGTTTATTGGATTTATAAAAGCAAGACTGTAATCTTATCAAAACAAATAACACTTTATTTAATTGATCAAGATTACATAAGTTTAGGGCATAAATTCCAACAATATTGTTATACGTATTCTCACCTAAGGTGCAAGGTGTAGCTGATGTGAAAAACTACAAAGGTAAAATTCTATTTCCTGTTAGTCCAGAGACATTTTACAACATGTTTACTGTTAAATCCATGCCTAAATTGCTTATCGTTAAGTTTTTCCCCAATGTACTGTATTTGCTTTTTGGCAAACCAACTCGAGGTTTTCGATCCAATTACGTATCCGCAGTGCATAGGGATCTTGATTCCATCACCATCTACTTTGATTTTTTTGGTTGCATGTAAGAAACCGTGAGGCGGCTGGCAACGACGATGACCTGATGAGACTAAGGTGACTTTCCTTTCCCTGAACCTAAGCCTAGCTCTTGTGTTTCGTTTTGGTTGTATAATTGTTAGCTCCTTAGCCTTGAGAAAGTCTTTGAGTTTCTATTTTAAGTGTTGTTTCTTGTGCTAGACTCTTAGTTTGTTAGGATCGATTATGTTGAACTCTTTTGTTTGTTTCATGTAAATGTTTATTCTTGTTAGACTTTTGTAGTTGCCTTGGGTGTCTGTTATGCGTAATAAGTGTTTTCTTGTTGCTTTACAGGTCTTAGAAAATTTTTGGTTTTCTTCAAGTTACGTCGTTATACTGCCGAAAGTTCGGCGCAGACGATGTGGCTGAGTAACCTCCCTAACTAGGTTCACCCTAAGTTTTAGGGTCGTTACATTTTGTATTTGCTTATTTTGACCATTGTATGCATATGTTCAATTTAGCCACTAATGTTTTTTTTTTTTTTGCCACTACATGTATCTTAATTTAGTTACTACATGTATTTATTTATTTTTACTATTTAATTTAGCCACTGCGGTATATTTGGCTTGTGTATCTTAATTTAGCCACTGTTTGTATTTGTTTATTTTGACTATTGTATGTATATGTTTAATTTTGCCACCGATGTATTTTTTTTTTCCACTGCATTTATCTTAATTTGACTACTGTATGTATTTGTTTAATTTGGTCACCGATGTATAAATTTTTTTTGTCACTGCATGTACCTTAATTTGACTACTGTATGTATATGTTTAATTTAACCATTGTTATATATTTATTTCACCACTTTACATATATTAGTCATTGTATGTATATGTTTAATTTAACTATTGTTGCATATTCTGTTAGTCAATGCAGGTATATCTTAATTTGTCGCTTTATGTATATCTTAATTTGTTTTAATTTGGCCTAGCATGTGTATTTTGATTTGGCTTAGTCTGCAAATTCTAATTTAGCCAAATTTAGCCGGTATATTTTAATGTTTTGATGAATTTGATTATGTATTTTAATTTAGCCAATCATGCATATTTTCATTTGGCCTATTATTTTTTTTTTTATTCTACATTTTTTGATTTTCTCAGATTTGCAACCATATTCAATGTTTTAATGGATTTGGTCACTTTTGACAAATTAATTTATGCTTTTTTTATTTGAATAATTTTTCAAATTACTTTTCTTTTAAAATTAAATTTTGGTCTCAAAGTTTGCAATAAAACAAATTTCTCCTTTTAAAATTAGATTTCTGAAATAAGAACTCTTCAATTTTTCAAAATTGCATTTTGACATCATAGTTTGAAATAAAACAAATTTACCCCCTTTTAAAATTGGATTTATGAAATAAGAACCCTCTAATTTTTTAAAATTACATTTTGGCAACAAAATTTGAAATAAAAGAATTTTCCCCACTTTTAAAATTGGATTTCTGAAATATTGCATTTTGACATCAAAGTTTGCAATAAAACAAATCTGCACTTTTAAAATTGAATTTATGACATAAGAACCCTTTAACTTTTTAAAATTGTATTTTGGCAATCAAGTTTGAAATAAAACAATTTGCCCCTTTTGAAATTAATAATTTCTAAAATAAGAGTTTTCCAATTGTTTTCAAAATTAGAACTTGACAATAATTTTTGAAATAAAATAAATTTCCTCGTTTTAAAATGGATTTCTGAAATAAGAATGATTCGTTTTTAAAATTCTAACTTGTTTTTTAAAAAGCAATGAGTTTATTTTGAAATATCAAAATAAATTTCAAGTTTTTCTAATGGCCTTGAGCCACTCATTTTTATTAGTCCTTATTTTAATTTTAAAATGTGGATTAATAAATTTTGGGACAATCAAAATAAAACATAAAAATACTTTTCTTTGAACCAAGCAATGAAAGGATAATTTAAAGATAAAATGTGGTAACCATTTTTCTAAAACGAGTGTTGTAGGGGGGTTAACACCTTCCCTACACTCAATCGACTCTCGAATCTAATTTCTGGTTTCACAGACCAACGTTTTCCTCTAAAATGGATGACCAATCACACCCTATGATAATTGGTGGCGACTCCAAACCTTTAACTCGAAAGAGACCCTTGAAAGAGGGTGTCGGTCGCGCGACAAGAGGAAAAACGATGGAAAAGACTGTCGTAGACCAAAATCTCAACTCTCGTCTCGATTTCTACTATCTCAAACCTCGATCACTACTCCTAAACACTCTAAATCATGCTCCACATGTCCCAAGACGCTCTTACCATAATTAAGGTTAAAACCCTCGGATCATCCAAAACCCTTAGATCATCCCCATCAAACCGTAGCAGAAACGAATAATATATACTGTTTTCAATACAACGTTGAGACGCTGTGCAAAATGCATTGTTTAGCACTACATGCAAATATGTAGCGTGGGGACGCTGAAGGTAACGACTCAATGCTATGGACGGAAATGAGGCGTGTGCATTCTTGGCCAAAGTTAAAATGCGAGACGTTACCCCTTCGGGCCTACAACCCTGCCAACTTCTTCTTTTGTCTTTTTCTCCAAAATTGACCAAAAATGACTTCAAAATGATCGAATTACCCTCAAACACCCTCATTTTGCTATTTTAGCTTGTTTCCTAAAATTAACGCAAAATTGACATAAAAACATACATTTATGACATACAAACTAGCTAAAATAAGACCTAAATATAGTATTATTTTAATGTTATCTGCCACTAGTTTAGCCATTGATTGTTTAGTAGGCCATTGAAAGCTTGTGACAACCATCTCTTCCAAGAAAGTTTTGGCCTTACTACTGTTTTGGCCAGAATAGTCCATCCAACTACTTCATCTAATATGACCTTGGTATTTTCATTTAACCCATTGTGCAATAACTGAATTTACCACAAATCAGGGTACCCATGTTGTGGGAATTTTCTAAGGAGGTCTATATATATTTTCCAAACCTCGAACATTTGTTCTCCCTCAAGATGGTTGAAAGTTCCAATCTTCGTTCTAAGTCTGACAGTCTTGGCAAGCGAAGAGAATTTGGACAAAAATTCTTGAGCAAACTCTTCCTAGGTGGAGATGCTGTGGGGTTTTAAACTTTCTGACCAATCTTGACTTTTATCCGACAAAGTAAAAGGGAACAAACATAAATGTATGGAATCCTTAGAGACACCATTTATCTTGATTTTGACAAACAACGAAAGAAAAGATTTTAAATGAGAGTTAGGGTCCTCGTTAGGATGTTTATAACACTTATTTATGAGTGTTATTTAGCTCAAAAAATCATACTTATTGCTTCGAAAGTGAGTGTCTATTGTCATATTTTATGTCATTTAGAGTGATTTTAAGTGAAACAAGTTTAACATGTGTTTGAGAGCATGATTTTGTACTATAAGAAAATAGGTATAAATAGTCATTTTTGGTAAGAAAATGTTAAGTTTTGATGTGTTGGTGTAAAAGTGTAAAAATGGCCAAGATGCGGTAGCATTGCAACAACATTTGGAGAGTAAAAGCATAAATTTAGTTAAGTGCAGAGTTAGAAAAATGCTACTTGAATGTGACAATAAACTAGTCAGAACACTAAGCTATCAAAATGCACCCAGAAATATGCGCACATTTTATTTCAACAACAATACAAATATGGGCAGAAATGCGTCTGCATCTGGACCTAATCATTAGAAACTGCAAAAATCACGGATCTTTCAAACTTTGATGAAGATTCTCTATCAAATCTCCTAGACTATACCTTCTCATGTTGATCTGAGCAGAAAACCCTAGGGCTTGAGATCTATAAAAGACAACTCAAGTTTCATTTTCAAGGGAGGTCGGATTCCTACTTTTTCACAAAAATTCTATAGGTTTCCTTTTCCTTTCAGCAACTATATCAAGTCTCCCCCAAGTTTTGTTCATACTTCATTCAGACGTGAACTTCAAAAGAAGAGAGTGTAAAGACTAGATCACATAAAAAAAGATTGAACAAAGTTAGAAAGAAGGAACAACTTTGGGTTCTTTATCGTTTTCCTTTGAATTTTGTATTTACTTGTCTTTATTTAATTGCTATTTTTTTATTCTTAATTTTGAGTTTTAAGTTACCTTTTTATTTATTTATTTAATTTCAATTCTTCCAGTTGTAGTCTTCAGCTTTGTTTCAAGTTTGTATTGGTTCTAAACTTTAAGTTTCCTCCCAGTTCTTTATTCCAATGAAGTTTATCTTTTCTTATTCTTGTATTATTTTATTTTCTACACTTTAGTTTTCTTTTAAATGAGTAGCTAAACTCCTGAGAGGGAATTGAATGAAGTTGATACCCTAAAAAAGAGATAAGCCTTAAGAGATAAGCCTCACCATGTGATTCTTGCAACTTTGCTTAACATTTAACACACTTTGCTTTTGTTGAGTTTAAGTTTCATTGTTAGCTTAAACCGATCACTTGAGTTAGTATAGTTTGTGTGAGATTCAATACTGAAGGGGTTGGATCGAGCACATATTTTCATAAAAGCAATCTAGGTGAAGAGTCTAGACATAAAACTTCACTTTTTGTACCTAGACCTAGGACAAAAACCTTAGAATTTGAGTTGTGTTCTTTATTATCTAAGTTAAAATTAGCCATAGACATATGAGTGTAATTACTTAGACTCCTAAATGTACTTAGAAAATGGTTGAATAGGTGTTGAACTAGATTCATTATCGATTAAGGTAGGTTGCGGGTGCATTTTAACAACATTATATCTGAATCGTACAGAACTCGAAAGAGTTAGTATGCGGGCGCAAAAGGCTAAATCTCTGAACATCCGAACTTCGTTAAGAAAGTTTGCGGGTATCACCTCTGTCCTAGATTATCTTACTGAATCTTAAACCAGATGCAACGACGATTGACTCCAAATGTAAAGGAATCTATCACCAAACCACTATCTTGTCGTGTAATAAATTCAATTTTATTAAATAGAACTCATTAAGTAAAAGTTATACATATATTATAAACTTTTTTGAAATTAAGCTACATAGATCATTTCCCAAAGGCACAGTGCATCAATAACCATTCCCTTGCAATATTAAAATGTCTTGCTCTATGTACATACAAAAAGTTGTAATGATGAAAGTGGATAAGACATGTGACAGATGTTGACTAGAAGGCTCGCTCGAAACTCAAGTGCTACCTGGTTGAGAAATAGAAATGAAGGAATGAGCTAACAAGTACCGTGAATGGCAATTTTGTAATAAAATAGCTCTCAAGAAAACTGTACTTATATATAACATAAGTTCAAAACTCTGAATAGCAACGCAGATCATGGATAGTTTGATTAAAGATCAAGATGTTAATTTATAAAACAACTCCTAAAAATATAAAGTACAAGCCTGTAAATCCATCACCTAACTTGTACCCAACCTGGTCATACTGGCGCAGAGTAATCTCGATGCGCACAACAGAGAAACTGGTCATACTATATACGGATAAACTCGACACATATAGTAGAATAAACATGGTCATATTAAACACTGAGTAATCTCAAGATGCATAGCAAAGAATACATGGTCATACGTACGCAGAGAAGCCTCCAAAAGGCGAAACACCCTGGCACACAATCCAAAGCCTATGTGTGTGTCAGAGTGGGTCCCAAAGACCTCAAACATACACTACGAAAACACATTCACGTGAGTGTATTGGAAATCACAATGGTACAATTTTAATGGTTTGAAAACCATACTTGAAATCGTACTTTTTGGAATAACGATTCCATAAATTCTCAACACTACTAAATAATCATAAAATATTTATAAATTCTCAAATAATCGTGAAATATCTCCATTACTACTGAGATTTATCAATCTAACTAAATCATGGAACTATTGAAAGTTCAACAATTTTTTTGGAATTCACAACAAATGCTCCAAAATCATACATAGCATAGATTTCATGAAATTCTATAACAAATGATTAAAATATTTTTCAAAACAAACCACTCACCAGACTTCTTAAGTGAGAAATTAGGATTGTATATCGATTTATGCTTGTCCTAATAATAACCAAGTATGCCACTTAAAAGGAATAAATTATTCATCAAATCCATTCTCTGTCTTCAACCCTCTGAGTTTTGGTTCTTCCATTCTGTATCTTTTTCTTTTTTCAACCTTAAGTTTCCTTTTATTTTATCCTTTGAAAACATTCTTTGATATGGCAAGCTCTGTTTTTTTTTTTTTTTTCTATACAACCAACAACATAAATCATTCTTAATCTACACCCTCAATATTGAAAGCATCCCAGTAAATTTACAACAACAAAATATATTCATACACATATTTCCAAAAAAAAAAAAATATTATTTCCTTGCATAATTTTCCATGGGGACTTGCCCAATCTCAATCTTCACCAGGTATTCTTATATTCTATCCCACAATTTCAGGGCAAGCATGCTTCATCTCCCAATTCCAGTAAAGTATATTTAATAATATTTTTATTTTGTTATCTATCATTTAAAATTCAAGTAAAATTTTGAAAGCTTTGTCCACATCAATCAGGCAAGTACTTACAAAAAGAAAAAAAGGAAACATGTATCACGTAACTATGCAAAAATTAAGCAACTAAAACTTTTTTTTTATTTTATATTTTTTGCAAATATGATGAAACAGACAGATGCACCATAGTTTTGTGTCCACGTGGTAGGGGCCTAGCCGCCAATTGGAACCGGCCGCCCCTGGGCCATCTTATCCCCCAAACCCCCATTCTCAGAAAACTCTTCCTAATTCTGATTTCCACATTTCAACAACTTTGTGAGGGAGAAATATGCATAAAGGCGAAGAAGGTCCCCTTTCAATTCTAATCACCGGAGTGAGTAAAGGGATGGGAAGAGGTTTGGCCTTAGAGTTAGCAAAGCGCGGTCACACTATTATCGGCTGCTCCCGTAACCAGAACAAGCTCGACTCACTTCAAATACAACTCTCTCTCATTTCCAACTCCTCTCAACACAACCATTTCCTCCTTCATGTTGATGTGGTAATTTGTCCTTTCGTTTTAATAAAACTTTAACCTTTTTCCCTCTCTCTCTCTCTCTCTCACATATCCAAATTATATGATTGAAATTTTTTTGGTTTCATTTTGTAGACTTTGAGTAGCAGTGTTGAGAACCTAGCTCGAGCCGTCTTGGAAAGGAATCTTGTTCCTGATATCCTTGGTATGCTCTATTCCGCTCTTTTCAAAGGATCATATCTCTGATCATTCCTTTTTTAATTTCTTTTATTGTAGTCAACAATGCAGCTATCATTAATGAAAGGTCTAAGTTTTGGGACATTCCTCCGCACGAATTTGATTCTGTCATTGATACAAATATTAAAGGAACAACAAATGTACTTCGTCATTTCATCCCTCTTATGATTGCAAGCGAGAAGAGAATTATTGTTAACATATCTTCATTGTTGGGAAGAATTGGTGCTCCTATGGTAAGTGTAGACAAACTTTTAGAACTTTTTCAAACTGTAAAATGAGTTTAAATTAAATTAAATGAGTTTATATTGTGTTTACGCATGCAGTTTTCACCGTATAGCGCCTCAAAGTGGGCGATTGAAGGTTTGACCAAATCTATTGCACAAGAGTTGTCAGAGGGAATGGCCATTATTGCACTTGATCCTGGTGTTGTAAATACCGACATGCTTGTTACCAACTGTGGTGATTTGGCTGCTAACTACCAAAATCCTACACAATGGTAATGTATAATATTTCCCTATTTTACTTCATATGTTTAATTTGGTTATTATCCTTGATCACAAGGACACAAACTCTCTTATGATATAAAAACATATAAAAAAAATGTTGAGTACTCAATAATTGGTTGTTAATATAAATCAATAAATCTTTAACACCTCGATATATGATTTAGTTAATTACCAATTATTTTTGAGGATCAAGTGACAGACAACTAACCAAGAAATCAATTTGGCTTGAATTTATCAGGGCAGTAAAGGCGAGCACTATAATTCTTAATTTTACGACTGCAGATAATGGAAAAACTATCAGTATTGACTGATGATCCAGAGAGGTAAAAAGAAACTTTTATAAGGCTAATTGTGATGAATAACAAATTAGAGTTTGTTATTTGAAAATATAGCCACTCTTAGAAATATTTGTAAATCTTGTCAATCTTTTACGTACCTAAATTTTCATTATTCCCCTTTTACCTTTATTTTCAAAAGAGCACAGGATGGTCGTGGATGGGAGTGAAAAATGGTCGTAGAAGTGAAGGCTAAAGATGCAATAAAAGGATGTTTAATTCTGATTTTTTAATGTCTCCAAACACTCTCACGCAGACTTTATTTTTTCTTCTGTTTTTTCATTTTCTTTGAATTTTCCTTGAATTTCTCTTCTCATCCACTCTCTACACGTGCCCATCTGCATTCCCTTCATACATGTACTTTCCAGTTCTTCATTCCAACTTTTTATGCAAGTTATAACATTATTCCATCTTCCTGGAAAATACAATATTAAAAAGTTTGTGAATGACACATAACTTGTGGCCTTGCATTTATATTATAACATATTAAAACATAGGTTTGATTAGAGAACTATTGATAAACCATATGAGTGTAATATATATATATTGGACTACTTGCATCAATCGTAAAAACATATACCAATATTGCAGGTATGTTACTCATATATTGGAATTGCAAGAATAACAAAAATAAAAGGCACAACTAAAATGGACAAAGCAAAAGATAAAAAATATCCTTCTCGCACATCTTTCTCTATTAAGTATATTTGTAGTCTATCAATGGTACTGTTGATAAACTAACGATATATCTAATCAAAAATAAATTATTGATATAGTACTAGCATACTCAAATGAAGTGATCGAGAGTATATCAGTAACTCACATATGATATATGCCAAATATAAAGTGTATCACTAATGTACTACTTAGATACATCATTTTTCCTAACATTATTCAACATGAAGTTTATCAATAGTCTATCAATGATATATTGTTGATAGACAAACAATATACATAACATAAAGTATGTCATTGATATACTACTGATACACTTATATGAAGTTGATCCTGAGTATATTAGTAACTTGCATGTACGTAAGATATAGCACATCATTTGTGCACTACTGATATACTTTATTTGTCATGGGCGTTGTTAAACATGGAGTTTGTTGGAAGTCTATCAATGATATACTGTTCATAGACCATCAATATACCGAACACAAAGTATATTAGTAGTATATCAATGATATATTATTGATAGACAAACAATATAGCTAACATAGAGTATATTACTACTGATATATTTATATAAAGTTGATCGTGAGTATATTATTAACTTGCATGTACATAATGTAACAACCCCGAAAACTTGAGACAACCTAATTAGGGAAGTAACTCTGCCACGCCGTTTGCGCCGAAATTTCAGCAGCATAACGGCGTAACTAGGAGAAAACCGGAAATTTTCTGGAACCTTTACATCCAAATAAACACTTCATAAATTTCAAAAGGGTGTCCAACCCCCACTAAACTTCATTTAGAGAATGGGTTGGGCTCCAAATCAGATTTCCAACAACGCATAATCATTCAGAAGCATGCATGCAACAAGGTTCAACAAAGGGGAAAAGCTAGCAAGCTAAGAGGCAACCACGGGGGGCTTCACTTAGGAAACCATAGACTAACAACTAAGCAACTTGCACAAATAGAAACTAAGCCGACAAGCAACAAAGGAACGTTAGACAGTTACAATGCAATCTAAGAAAAGAAAACTAGGCCTAAGGATCAGGAAGAGTTCCACAACCTCGCAAGGTCGCCGTCATCGTTAGCCACCTCATGGTTTCTTACCTGCAACCAAAAACATCAAAGTAGACGAGTGAGTATAAACATACTAAGTAAGCAACCCAGTCACGTCCAAGCAAAACTAGCAAGTACCAAAACAACCACGATTTTGCCTCGGATACAACTCAAGACAGACATGTTGGGATTTTTGTCCTAATCTCGTGTTTGTAACATATTGTTTAAAATTAATAAGAGTTATTAACTTCATCACTTTGTGTCTCGCAATATTTATAAACTTTTCCAATAAACTAAGCTCCAGGGTCATTGAATTTAAGAGAGAACTAGAACTTGAATGGTGTGTAGTGGACACACAGAGAGGATCACGTTCGAGTTAATGACCCGAACGGTCTACAGTATATGGATAGGGTTGGAGACCTAATCCTGGATACACTGTGGATGCGACCCGCTTTGTATTAGATACAAACGAGGTGATCTGACTCGTTCATGTAGTTGACATGCGAGTGGGGGCATCCTGTGCAATGAGATTGTACAAGACCGACTGTGATTTATTAGACCTCTTCGATGTAACACCGCTGTGATGAAGACTAATAACTTCGTAGATGACCATTAGTGACTCGACACGAATCCCGAGCGTGTTACGGACTCCTGTCTGCGAGGGTGTGTTCTTTGACTAGTACGAGTGAGGATGGTCACGATTACTCGCCCAATATGCCTATCTTCTCGTGGATAGAACCAAGTAGGGAGCCGGGAACTTAACTACGCGAGATGGAATTCACTCGCTCCCGCCTTTAGGAAACTAGAGGGTTGTTCCTCGAGTCTTCGTCTCCCGTGGCTTGGACAACGGGCGCCCACCTTCTCACCGGCCGAGAAGGGTGTTGTGTATGGTCGGACCATCACAATATATTGTTCATTAGAGGAGCAGTGAGAGGACTTAAGGAACAAGAGGTAGACACGGGGTAAAACGGTAATTTGACCCGATGCGTGTCTCACGAACAACCCGTGAAGGGTCGACTCATGGGTATTGGTTATATCGGTGGACACGTAATATTCTCGCATCGACGGAGTGCAAACTACGGGCTATAGTGGAGTGTTACCGTAGTAATGAATGTTGGTTAACCGTGTCAAAGAGTTTGGCGAGTTAATCTCGGATCATTGGAGCCCGCACTTTGTAGGGTCCACTAGGTCCCCTCGGTTGGCTCCACACAGGTTAAAAGAAGGGTTAATGTTTTGGTATGAAATTGAAGTGTTCAATTTCACTTTAAGGGCATTTATGTCATTTATATGAGATATGAATGATATAATATATAGTTTAATGTGAATGAGATTCATAATAAACTATAGGTTAGCCTAATTGTTGAATTAGGGCTAATTGGAGAAATTGATTGAGAGAAATTAAATTGGATGTGATTCAATTTAATTAATCCACAATTATTGCAAATGAGATTTGCAATATGAGATATGAGATATCTTATATTATATGGTAATGCAAATGAGATTTGCATAACCTATGATTGTGGTAAAGTGGTAATTATGTGGAGATTTTAACTCCATCAATTCCACTATATAAACCCTTCTTGCAAGAAGGAAGGAAGCTTAATCTCTCATTTTTTAGATTTTCACAAAAGAGAAGAAGAGAATTCTCTCTACTCTCTCATTTCTCCTCCCTCTCACCAAAACTCAAAACAAGATCCCACCATCTTCCCTTCTCCAAAAGAGAACAACCGAGAAGATCACTTGGTGGTGTTCAAGATCGTTTTGGTAGAAGATTCCGTAGAGATCGAGTAGCACGAAGAGTTCGTGACCTGAAGAAGAAATTGTTGTAATTGTCTACAATAAGTAAGTAAGAACTCTTCTTGCTGTATTTTTCTTCTTCTAAAAGCATGTTTAGCCTAGATCTAAGTGTTAGATCAATTTTAATAAACACATGTTGCATAATGAAACCACGACGATTCAATCGTCTTCCGCTGCGCGGGATTCTCATTCCCTACAATTGGTATCAGAGCCATCTCGATGGTTCTTCGATTATGCACTGTTTTTATTAAAATTTGGTGGGTTTTTGACATGATTTATGTGATAAATTGTTGGTTGCATAATGGATGTTTCGGTTTTTGGCACTTTTAGATTTATTTTCTGTTTGATGAGATCAAATGTAAAGGGCCCGTGTTTTTAGGCATTTTAGAAAATAAATCGAGTCTGTAAGTCCGTGTCGTTCGTGGCAAGTGTTGCTGTGAAGAAATCGGAGCGGAAACAGGCGTAAATCGACGAAGAACAGCAAAGGTGTTTTTTGTTTTGTCGATGGCGTTGAGACGCTGCCCAACGGCGTCTCAACGCTATCCTTGCGGATGGAGGCCTGCGCAGAAGCAGCGTTACCGCGCGCTACCGGCGTTGAGAACGCAGCTTGATCTTTGGAGGCAACAGCGTTACAGCAACGCGCCACGACGTTACAACGCCGAGCGCGTTGAGAGCGATTCATGGCGATTTCGAGGACGTGGGTTCAAGCCTTAACGTGGGCAGTTATTTTCGGTTTTATTTATTTTATTATTTATAAAATGTATTAATTTATTTTATTTAATTATTTTATTAAATAATATTAATATAATTGTTATATTAATGTTATTTAATTAAATAATTGCCCTAAATGCCAAAAATCGGTCCATTTTTGCTATTTAATTATTTTATGCATGAGATGTATATTTTAATTAATTTCTATGTGCATAATGTATGTCATATAGATTTAAAATCCCACCTTAGGTTAAACATTTCATGCATCATATTTATATTATAAGAGTTATAATATATAGTATGCATGATAGGATTATATTATTAGAGTTATAATATAATGTTTGCATGATTTAATTTATTTAATATAAGTGTTATATTTTTTAAATTGAAAGCATGCTCATGCATTTAATTCATGTGATGAATTATATTATGTTATAGTATATAGTATTATTCATGTGATGGATGATCAAGCACTATAACATAGAAATGCATGCAACCTAAGTTAATTATTAGTTTTAAAGTGTTTAGAACTTGAATAATTAGACTTAGGTTTTCTATTTTTCTAATGACATTAGAAATTTAGGAAATCAAATATAACCTTTGAATGGAGACTGATAAGTAACTCTATCTAAGGAAGGTTTTGTCTAAGGCTGGGGTATTTAAGTTGGCGGCTTGCATAACACCCCTACACGAAACCGACACGGGAGTGAATTCGGTCCTGAGATTCTTAGGTTATATTCTCGTGAGTGCCGTTAATTAAGTGTTAATTAATTTACTCACTTAGACCTAAGTTAATAATGTGATTATAAACTTAGGTTAATACCATATAAGAGTTATATTGGTAGACCTAGGTAAATTTTAGCCGGTTTATCTAGGTCAATCCCTAATATAAAATTAAAGTGCTGAGTGGGAGGAAATAAAGTGTATGAGATACATTTGAATTTCCAACCACAAATCTCTTTTAAGTCCGCACCGTGAGATCTATACTCGGCCTCGTGGCGCAAATGGGAGCGTCCCCCTTCGGATGACATTTGTATAGGTCAATATCATCGTGGATGGAGAGAGTACTTATAGTGAGTGGGAGCGGGACTTGTGAAAAACGAGACCCACGATCTCTTCTTTCGATTCACACCGTGAGACGCCTATGATCCGCCGCTAGTTTGGCTCGACCGCACAATCTCTCCGGAGGGCTTGATCATGGGAGCTCGAACACACCGTGAATTCTCGAAAGGGATACTGCTTTCCTAGTTGGTTTTCCTTCTTGGTTCACCCTTCGGTGGCTATTGTTTGGACGGATGCTTGGAAACTTAAAGATTGAGGATGACACTCATAGAATTCGTTAAGTGTTAATGAATTCGACCAACAATGGTAATTGGGCGCCTAATGGAATAAGAGTTATTCGGGATTAGGTCCGATCGAAAAGTCTCGTCCCTAGAGGAGGAGTGTTCTGCTCACCCTTCTGGTGGTCATTCTAAACCTTTAGGGTATCATTGCAAAATTTTGAATGACCTAGGGGATCATGAAACAATTTTGCTAAAACTTGATTGGATTTCAAAAAGTTTTTTATGATCAAACAAAATTATCTTATTTTTCAGCTACAATTGTCTAGCGCAATAATAGCATTACTCGCATCCGATAAGTTAGTGGGAGATAATTTCCAAAGTTGGAAAAACAACATAAACACGATTTTGGTAAATGATTTACCAAGAGTTCACACGCTCACCGAGGAAGGTCCTCAGTGCACGATTCAACAATCCCCTATTCAACGATCTACAAACCTTCCAAATCCTTGGTGCAAACTAGAGACAGAAGGCGAGGCAAGTGTTGCCTTAAGACCTTTTCACGGTATGACCTGCAGGACAAAGTTTGTAGACTCTTGAGGCCCTGGGGGAAGAAGGAGAAGTTGGAGGAGTTAAGGTTGACCATGTTGCTACCACTAAAAGGCAAAGAAATCAAGGATGTTGCCGAGAAAGTGTTTCTCTGAAAGCAACGAGGACTGACGCTTGAAAATGAGTTGTCCCAAATTTCTTGATGAAAACAAGATGATAGGTAAATGTGATTTACTTGTCACAGAAACTTGTTTAGTGGAGAGTAATGACTCTGCTTGGATATTGGATTCAGGCGCCACTAACCATGTTTGCTCTTCTTTTCAAGGATTAAATTCCTGGCAGCGGCTGCAAGAGGGTGAGATAACACTCAGGGTTGGATCTGGAGAAGTTGTCTCAAATTTGCGAAGAATAGGCACTGTGAACTCGTTCTTTGGCGGGAAGTACTTATTATTGGATAATATGTACATAGTTCCTGGGTTTACGAGAAACCTAGTTTCTATTTCCTGCCTATTAGAACAAAATATTTCTGTTTCATTCAAGAGTAATAAAGCGTTTATTTCTCGAAATGAAAATTTCATTTGTTCTACTTCGCTTGAGAGCAATCTATATGTTTTGAACCCAAATTCGGTCAAAAGTGTTTTGAACACCAAATTGTTTAAAACAGCTGAAACGCGAACTAAGAAAGCAAAAGTTTCTCCAAAAGAAAATGCTCATCTTTGGCATCTTCGGTTAGGCCACATTAATCTCAATAGGATTGAGAAACTAGTGAAGAGTGGACTTCTAAACGAGTTGGAAGAAAACTCTTTGCCGGTGTGTGAGTCATGCCTTGAGGGCAAAATGACCAAACGTCCTTTTAGTGGAAAAGGATATAGAGCCAAAGAGCCTCTGGAGTTAGTACATTCTGACCTCTGTGGTCCGATGAATGTTAAAGCTCGGGGCGGTTATGAGTATTTCGTGTCATTCATAGACGATTACTCCAGATATGGGTATATTTACCTAATGCATAAGAAGTTTGAGACTCTTGAAAAGTTCAAGGAGTTCAAGACTGACGTTGATAACCTCTTAGGTAAATCGCTTAAAACACTTCGATCGGATCGAGGTGAAGAGTACATGGACACTGAATTCCAAGACTATATGATAGAACACGGAATTACGTCCCAACTCTCAGCGCCTGGTATGCCACAGCAGAATGGTGTATCGGAGAGGAGAAACAGAACCTTATTGTACATGGTTCGGTCGATGATGAGCTATGCTCGTCTCCCTGATTCTTTTTGGGGGTACGTAGTGGAGATTGCGATTTATATTTTGAACAACGTTCCCTCGAAGAGTGTTTGTGAAACACCTTTCGAGCTCTGGAGTGGACGTAAAGGCAGTTTACAACACTTCAGGATTTGGGGATGCCCGACCCACGTATTGGTGACAAACCCGAAAAAGTTGGAACCCCGTTCGAAATTGTGCCTATTCGTAGGTTACCCCAAAGAGACTAGAGGTGGTCTATTTTACGATCCTAGGGAAAATAGGGTGCTTGTGTCGACAAACGCCACTTTCCTAGAGGAAGACCACGTCAGGGATCATTTACCAAGGAGTAAAATTGTATTAAATGAAATGGATGATTACATCGCCAAGAGTTGCCGATGGGGCTAGTACGTCAACAAGTGTTGTTAATCCTAGCACGTCTAGTCAAATCCATTCCCAAGAGTTGGGAATGCCTCGACGTAGTGGGAGGGCTGTGAGACAGCCTGATCGCTACATGGGTTTAATTTGAAACCTCGCTTGTCACTCCCGATCATGATCAGAGGACCCATTGACCTATGATCGTGCAATGGTTGATGTGTGACAAAGACGAGTGGATTAAAGTATGGACCGTGAAATGGAGTCTATGTACTTCAATTGCAGATGGGAGCTTGTCGATCAACCAGATGGGGTAAAACCTATTGGTTGCAAATGGATCTACAAGCGTAAACGTGGCTTAGATGGGAAGGTGCAGACCTTCAAAGCCCGACTAGTTGCAAAGGGTTTTACCCAGGTTGAAGGGGTTGACTATGAGGAGACTTTTTCGCCTGTTGCCATGGTAAAGTCGATCAGGATCCTTCTGACCATTGCCGCGTATTATGACTACGAGGTATGGCAGATGGACGTCAAGACAACCTTTCTGAATGGCAAACTTGATGAAACTATCTACATGGACCAACCCAAAGAGTTCATTGCCCAAGGCCAAGAGCAAAAGGTTTGCTTTGCTTCATAGGTCCATTTATGAACCAAAAGCAGCTTCGAGGTCTTGGAATATAAGGTTTGATGAGGCAATCAAATCTTATGGCTTTGATCAAAATGTCGACGAGCCTTGTGTCTACAAGAAATTAGTTGACAAAACTGTCGCATTTTTTGGTGTTGTACGTGGACGATATTCTTCTCATTGGGAATGAGGTAGAATTCCTTACTGACGTTAAAAAGTGGCTAGCTTCGAAATTCCAAATGAAAGATTTGGGAGAAACTCGATATGTTCTAGGTATCCGGATAGTCCTAACCTAAGAATAGAACGCTAGCCTTGTCTCAAAGCGCCTTATATTTACAAGATGTTGTCTAGATATAAGATGCGAACTCCAAGAAGGGCTTCTTGCCTTTCGGGCATGGGGTTCACTTGTCTAAGGATCGAGTGTCCTAAGACTCCTCAAGATGTTGAGGATATGAGACAGATTCCATATGCTTGGTGTGGAGAGAGCTTTGATGTATGCCATGTCAGTGTACTAGGCCCGACATCTTTTATGCAATAGGAATTGTCGGTGAGATATCACCCAATCCAGAGGATTAGATCACCGGACAAAGGTAAAGGCAATCCTCAAGTATCTTAGGAGAACGAGGAACTACGACTTAGTGTATGGAAGTGGGGATTTGATCCTTACGGGATACACGGATTACGATTTTCGGCCAGATAAGGATTCTAGGAAATCCACCTCGGGTCACCTTCATTCCGAATGGAGGAGTCGTAGTATGGCGAAACATCAGCGGGATGCATCGATTCCACTATGGAAGCGAGTACGTTGCGGCTTGTGAAGCGCGCAGCGAAGCCGCTTTGGCTTAGGATGTTCATGACAGATTTGGAAGTTGTTCCTAACATGAACTTGCCGATCACAATCGCTCGCGATAACAAAGTGGTGCGATGCCAACTCACGTGAGCCTCGGAGCCATAAGAGAGGCAAACACATTGAGTGCAAGTATCATCTGATACGGGAGATTGTGCACCGCGGAGACGTGACGATCACGCAGATAGCGTCGAAGCACAACGTAGCTGATCCATTTACAAAGCCCCTCACGGCTAAGGTGTTTGAGGGTCACCTAGAGAGTCTAGGTCTTCGAGAGCTTCCTGACTAGGGCAAGTGGGAGATATGTAAACGGGTATTCAATGCCCTAGTTTATTGTATTACTTCGTTGTAATTTATGTACATTTCTGAAATGTATTTTCCCCACTAGCTTAGTCTAAGTGGGAGTTTGTTGGGATTTTTGTCATAATCTCGTGTTTGTAACATATTGTTTGAAATTAATAAGAGTTATTAACTTCGTCACTTTGTGTCTCGCAATATTTATAAACTTTTCCAATAAACTAAGCTCCAGGGTCATTGAATTTAAGAGAGAACTAGAACTTGAGCGGTGTGTAGTGGACACACAGGGAGGATAACGTTCGCGTTAGTGACCCGAACGGTCTACAGTATATGGATAGGGTTGGAGACCTAATCCTGGATACACTGTAGATGCGGCCCGCTTTATATTAGATACAAACGAGGTGATCTGACTCGTTCATGTAGTTGACATGCGAGTGGGGGCATCCTGTGCAATGAGATTGTACAAGACCGGACCGTGATTTATTAGACCTACTAATGTAACACCGTTGACAGTAAGGACTAATAACTTCGTAGATGACCATTAGTGACTCGACCTGAATCCTGAGCGTGTTACGGACTCCATCTGCGCGTGTGTGTTCTTTGACTAGTAATGGGTGTGAGGGTGGTCACAATTACTCGTCCAATATGCCTATCTTCTCGTGGGACGAGAACCAAGTAGGGAGCTGGGAACTTAACTACGCGAGATGGAATTCACTCGCTCCCGCCTTTAGGGAAACTAGAGGGTTGTTCCCTTGAGTCTTGTCTCCGTGGCTTGGACAACGCGCCCACCTTCTCACCGCCCCGTAAGGGTGTTGTGTATGGTCGGACCATCACAATATGTTGTTCATTAGAGGAGCGATGGGGACTTAAAGAACAAGAGGTAGACACGTGGGTAAAAAGCGGTAATTTGACCCAACCGTGTCTCGAACAACCCGTGAAGGTTCGACTCATGGGTATTGGTTATATCGGTGGACACGTAATATTCTGCACTGACGGGAGTGCAGCTACGGGCTATAGTGGAGTGTTACCGTAGCTAATGAATGTTGGTTAATCGTGTCAAAGAGTTTGGCAGGTTAATCTCGGATCATTGGAGCCCATCACTGTAGGTCCATTAGATCCCTCGGTTGGCTCCACCTGGGTTAAAAGAAGGGTTAATGTTTTGATATGAAATTGAAGTGTTCAATTTCACTTTAAGGGCATTTATGTCATTTATATGAGATATGAATGATATAATATATAGTTTAATGTGAATGAGATTCATAATAAACTATAGGTTAGCCTAATTGTTGAATTAAGGCTAATTTGAGAAATTGATTGAGAGAAATTAAATTGGATGTGATTCAATTTAATTAATCCACAATTATTGCAAATGAGATATGCAATATGAGGTATCTTATATTATATGGTTATGCAAATGAGATTTGCATAACCTATGGTTGTGGTAAAGTGGTAATTATGTTGAGATTTTAACTCCATCAATTCCACTATATAAACCCTTCTTGCAAGAAGGAAGGAAGCTTAATCTCTCATTTTTTAGATTTTCACAAAAGATAAGAAGGGAATTCTCTCTACTCTCTCATTTCTCCTCCCTCTCACCAAAACTCAAAACAAGATCCCACCATCTTCCCTGCTCCAAAAGAGAACAACCGAGAAGATCACTTGGTGGTGTTCAAGATCGTTTTGGTAGAAGATTCCGTAGAGATCGAGTAGCACGAAGAGTTCGTGACCTGAAGAAGAAATTGTTGTAATTGTCTACAACAAGTAAGTAAGAACTCTTCTTGCTGTATTTTTCTTCTTCTAAAAGCATGTTTATCCTAGATCTAAGTGTTAGATCAATTTTAATAAACACATGTTGCATAATGAAACCACGACGATTCAATCGTCTTCCGCTGCGCGGGATTCTCATTCCATACAAGATAAGACATCGTGTTCGAACCCGACACTCCTAGCTTTGATCTCTGGTCCCATACTCAGGGTCAGCGGATGGCAGTGAGAGTAGGTGACTCGCTCTCACGCCCTAGCAATGGGGATTCACCCTCTCATGTCAAGTATACCAGATGGAGGGGACGCGTCTAATCGCCCTCGAGCTTGTCGGGAATCACCCCTGAGCCACTCGTTGGACTAAAGACCGTGCCACCCCTCCTACTCGTCGGGACAATGCCCCGGAGCCAACACGTCGAGTGGAGGGTCTCTCTCCCAACCACTCATCTCGTAATCTTGTTGAATGAAAGATCTCTCTCCCAACAAGTCATCTCGTAGCCTCGTCAAATCGAGGGTCTCTCTTCCAAGCACTCGTCTCGTAATCTCACCGACTCGAGGCTTTGGACTAACTAAGAAGGTTTGGGAGTAAGGGACTCAAGTCCTATAGGACAATTCTAAAGTAAGCTAGGCTTCACAACCCCTTGGGCCTGACTTATTACCTAAACATTACCCTTGTCGCCTACCCGACCAAACTCATCACGCCTCACACTCCTGAAACAATCAACCCTTCAACGCAGCAAGCACATGTCAAGAATAAAAGACTAGACAGTTCAATAGCTCGAAGAACATGTAAATAACTGAGTTCCATGACAAGCTAAGTAACATCATTTAAGTTGCATACAAGTCAAGAATTCCAACTGTTAGATACATCAAATAATTATCATGCTCAACCCAGATTAAACTACATCCAAACATTCACGAAACATGCTCTATCTGCCAGGCACACTGCACAACCAGTTCAATATCAACACGTTACGAGGGTAACTCTACGCACGAAAAGCTCTGTCACTTAGGAGCTTGTGCGCAAACCCAAATGCCTACTTACCTCGAATTGGCACACAAAATCCATACTCCTTCCCTGGATAGCAACTAACTTGCCTTCAACAAGCCAGAAAGGGGACACTAACGTTAAGCGTTATCTTAAGCCCAACTTTGACAACCAAGCCAAACATATAACTTTTGAAGCTTACCTAAACGCGTGTGTCGACGACACCGAACTAGCCTCCACATGGGGAACGAGACGTCGAACCCGAGAAAGGTCGAACCACGCCTAAGCTGGTTGCCCTGCCCAAAAGAAACAACCATTTGAGATCACACGGGACCCCAAGCCTTCGAGAACTGCACCAAAGGGATTTAAAACGCAACTCACAACAATTTCGTGGTGCTTTAGAATACCAAACACCAGCTTAAAGACTACGAAACTTACCACGATTCTAGATCGAAGCTCTCTGCCAAAATAGTCCGTCCAAAACCAACCGAGAACGAACCCCAACTCCGAACTCACTACATTGCCAACAATGCCACTAATCGATTAGTAAAAGAACAACAAAAAAGGATGGAGAGGAGAAACCGAAACGAGAAAAGAAAGGAAAACAGTGAGGACTTCGGATCTCACAACCGCGACCTACGGGCTCCAATCGGCTGACCTTTCATTTGGCGCTCGCTGATGAATGGTGAGAGAGGGAGAGTTGACGCGAGAGAGAGAGAGAGACAGTGAGAGAGGGAGGGTCGACACGAGAGATAGAGAGACAGTTTGAGGGACGATGAGAGGGAGACGAGAGGGATGAAGAGAGGGACGACGGCTGCAGTGGGGAGACGACGCGAAGAAGAATCCCTCGGCTGGAGAGAAGATAAATAAAAAAAAGAAAAAGACAAAAATAAAAACAAAAAGAAGAAAGGAAAAGAGTAGAGAAAGGAAAAGAAAAAGGAAGGAAAAGTTGCCCACCTAAACATTTCGATCTGAGCTTGATTTGCCGGAAACTGGCGCGACCTCAAAGGGGAAGGATAGATCAGGAAAACTTATTCATCAGGATACAGGCCACCTGAATTAAATAGATCGAGGTGGTTCGTTGGGGTCCCTTTTAACTTAAAAGAAATTAAACCTTCCCCGAAAATTCTTAAAAATCCAACTTCTGACCCAACTTTCTAAATAACCCCTAGTTGGATCGGGGACTAATTAAAATGCACTCAGAACTCAGTCTAGGCATACATGATTAGATCGAGCATCACACATAATATAGAGCATTTCACTGGTGCACTTCTGGTATACTTTATTGAAAGAGTATAGATTAAGAAAGTAGAAGCAATTTTGGATCTTGAACACTCTAAGTTGATCAATTTTACAAAACAAAAAAACATGCTCAAATCTGGAAAAACAGAGAGTATGAACACATACCTTTGTTGTTAAAAATTCTCCTAATCCGTGAGGAATTTCTTGTCACAAACACTTTGTGGACAACCTCTAGTGTCTTCCCTACTATCCTCAGGCCTTGGAACAGATTGTGGGATCTTTGATAGAGAGAATTTGAAGAGAGATGGGAGAAAGGTCTTAAAAACGTGAATCCTATCAATTCTGAAAAATCCTACAATCTAATGGTTTATTCTTTAATTAAAGAAACCAAAGGCTTCTTCAAGCTAGGAGAAGATACCAGCAAGAAGATGAGAAGGATTTAGCAAGAAGGAGGTGCTCAATTTGAGTGAATTTGAAAAAGTAGTAAGCTTGCTCATGCTTTTTTCTTTGGTCCAATTGAAATTCAAAATGAAAATTTGAATTTTCATTTAGATTTAATTCAAAATTAATATAAAATTAATTTTAAATTAAAAAATTATTAATTTAATTAATTAAATGATTTAATTAATTTAATATCAAATATTAAATTAAATAATTGGACCAATCCCGATTTCTTAAATCGATCGTTTAAACATGAATCCCTATTCATGTTATAAACCGAACAAATATTTAAATCACATTTAAATATTTTCACTTCTTCTTTATTATAGTTTAATTCATAATTAAACTGTGACACGTTAAGTATATCACATATAATTAACGTTTTCTCCAAAACCGAATTTGAACAATTCAAATTTTTTTCTCTCAAAATGTTACAAGGCTTAGTCCGAGCTAGTAAGGGGACCTAATGGACCTACAGATCATGAGCTCCAACGATACAAGATTAACCGGTCAAACTCTTTAGCCTAACTAATCAACATTCGTTAACCACCGGGACACTCCACTAAAGCCCAGTGGTTGCACTCTCCTCACTGTAGATATATTTCTGTCCACTCGATATAACCATGATTAGTAAGTCGATCCTTCACAGTCGTCGTCAGATTTACACTGGTGGGTCAAAATTACCGCTTTACCCTCAGAATTACTTCTTGTTCCTTAAGTCCCACTCGATCCTCTAATGAACAATTGGTTTGTGGTCCAACCAACAAACCGAATCCCTCTCGGGCCAATGAGAGGGGTGGGCCCTTTGTTCAAGACCCGGAGTCAGAACTTAAGGGAACAACCTCTCTACTAATCCCTAAAGCGGGTAGGAGTGAATTCCATCTTGCATAACTATGTTCCCGACTATCTACCCTGGTCTTATCCTCAAATGGGAGGCTTATTGAGTCGGCAATCTCGTGCCACTCTCACCCATGCAAATCTAAGGATAATCCGAATAAGCAGAGTGCATGGCACGCTTTAGGATTAAGATCGAGTTACCTAGGTCATCGTATGAATATAGTCGCTTAAGACAAGAACGGAGTTATAAAGTCTAAGTGACTATTTCTCGGTCCAGTCTTATGGAAACTCATTGCATAGGACGCCCCCACTCGCATGTCTCCACATGAACGATTAAGGATCACATCGTTTGTACTTTACAAAGTGGGTCGCGCCCATAGTGTCCCCTGGATAAGATACCCAACCCTATCCCTATACTATAGACCGTTGTGGCTATAACATGAACCTGATCCACTTTTATGTCACACATAAAGTTCAAGTATACATCCTATAGCCATGGGTTCTTTATTGGATTAGTGTTTCAAAATATACAATTCACTTTATTCAATAACACCTTTACTGAATAAATCTCAATAATAGCTTTATTGCAAAATAGATTATACATTCAATTTACTAACTCACGAGTTTTAGGACATAAAACCCAACAAACTCCCACTTGGACTAAAACGTTGGTGGAGTCAAACATGGTGGGCAAGAAAAATGTCCTATTGTACAACCCGAAGTCCTAGACTCTCTAGGTGTCCCTCAAACAATTTAGCCGTGAGGGTCTTTGTAAACGGATAAACAATGTTGTGCTCCGAAGCGATCTGCGTGACGATCGTGTCTCCTCGTTGCACAATTTCCCTGATGAGATGATATTTGCACTCTATGTGCTTTCCGCGCTTATGGCTTCTAGGTTCTTTAGAATTTGCCACTGCACCACTATTATCACAATAAAGAGTGATAGGCAAATTCATATTAGGAACAACTTCCAAATCCGTAAAGAATTTTCTAAGCCATACAACCTCCTTCGCTGCTTCGCAAGCTGCGACATACTCAGCTTCCATGGTGGAGTCAGCAATACAACCTTGCTTTATACTCCTCCATACTATAGCTCCTCCGTTAAGAGTGAAGACTGATCCTGATGTGGATTTCCTCGAATCTACATCGATCAAAATCGAGCGATGTAGCTGCAAGGATCAAATCCTTTGCGCCATACACAAGCATATAGTCCCTCGTTCTCCTAAGATACTTGAGAATATTCTTAACGGCAGTCCAATGATCATATCCAGGATTGGACTGATACCTGCTGACAATTCCCACTGCATAGCATATGTCGGGTCGAGTACATAGCATGGCATACATCAGACTACCGACAGCTGATGCATAGGGAATGCGTCTCATATCCTCAACTTTTTGAGGTGTCTTAGGACATTGTTCTTTAGACAGATGAATTCCATGTCTGAAAGGTAATAAACCCTTCTTGGAATTCTGCATCTTATATCTAATCAACATTTTGTCAATATAAGATGCATGAGACAGTGCTAGCGTTTTGTTCTTGCGATTCCGAACAATTTGGATTCCAAGGACAAACTGAGCTTCTCCCAAATCTTTTATTTAGAATTGGGTCGCTAGCCACTGCTTAACGTCATTCAGGAATCCCGCATCATTCCCAATGAGCAGGATATCGTCTACGTATAAGACTAAGAAAGCTACAGTAATATTGACTATCTTCTTGTAGACACAAGGCTCGTCAATATTCTGTTCAAATCCATAAGATTTGATCGCAGTATCAAATCTTATATTCCAGGATCTAGATGCTTGTTTCAATCGATAAATGGACCGCTAAAGCTTGCAAACCTTTTGCTCCTGACCCTGAACTTTGAACCCCTCTAGTTGATCCATATAGATACTCTCTTCAAGATTGCCATTCAAAAAGGCTGTCTTGATATCCATTTGCCAAATTTTATAATCATAAAACGTGGCAATGAACAAGAGTATTCTAATCGACTTAAGCATGGCAACATGGGAAAAGGTTTCTTCATAGTCCACCCCTTCCCGCTGGGTATAACCCTTTGCCACAAGTCGAGCCTTAAAGGTTTGCACCTTACCGGCTTGATCTCGTTTCCTCTTGTAGATCCACTTGCAACCGATAGGTCTTTCACCATCCGGTTGATCTACAAGTTCCTGCATCAATTGAAGTACATTGACTCCATTTCGAGGTCCATGGCTTTAATCCATTGGTCTCTGTCTATATCATTCATTGCCTGTTTATAGGTCAATGGATCCTTTATGCCATCATCAGGTATGACGACCTGGGTTTCAGTTAAATCCATGTAACGGTCAGGTTGTCTAACATCCCTCCCACTACGTCGAGGCATTCTCAACTCTTGAGAAGGACCGACGATCATCAACAACTTTTGTTGATTTATCTGTAGCTTCCTCAGAAATTTCGCTCAAGACAATTCTGCTACGATGTCGATGATCTCTCATGTGGTCATCCTCTAAGAACGTGGCATTTGTCGACACAAGCACCTTGTCCTCTTGAGGATTATAAAACAGACCACCTTTCGTTTCATTGGAGTATCCTACGAATAGGCATAATTTTGAACGATGTTCCAGTTTCTTTGGATTGGACACTAGCACATGTGTCGGACATCCCCAAATCCTGAAGTGCCCTTTTCATAACTCATAGGGTGTTTCTGAAACACTCTTAGAGGGAACCATGTTCAAAATATATGCAACAACTTCTACTGCATACCCCCAAAACGAACTAGGCAGTTGAGCGTAGCTCATCATAGATCGAACCATGTCTAACAGGGTTCTATTTCTCCTTTCAGATACACCATTCTGCTGAGGTGCACCAGGTGCTGAGAGTTGGGATACGATTCTATGTTCTATCATATAGTCTTGGAATCTTAAATCCATATACTCTCCACCTCGATCTGATCGAAGTGTTTTAATCGTTTTACCTAACGAATTCTCAACCTCTGCCTTATATTCCTTGAACTTTTCAAGGGTTTCAGACTTATGATGCATTAGGTAAAGATAGTCATACCTTGAATAATCATCAATGAAACTGATGAAATATTCATACCCTCCTCGTGCCTTGACATTCATTGGACAACAGAGATCTGAATGTATGAGTTTCAAGGGTTCTTTGCCTCTATATCCTTTTTCAAAAAAAGGTCGTTTAGTAATTTTTCCCTCAAGACAAGACTCACATGGTGGTAAGGAGTTGTCCTCTAACTGACTTAGGAGACCACTCTTAACCAATCTCTCAATCCTATTGAGATTAATGTGACCTAGTCTCAAGTGCCAAAGATAGGTACTTGGAGAAAGCTTCTGCCTTTTATTTTGAGTATTAGCTGTTTTAAACATCTCAGCGTTCAAAATAGCTTTTATCTCTGTTGGTCTTAACACATATAAGTTGTTTTCAAGTTTAGCAGAACATATTCGTACACCTCTTTTTCAAATGAACGCTTCATTATAATCAAAAGACACTTTATACATATGTTCAAGTAAACAAGAGATAGATACAAGATTTCTTTTGATTCCAGGAACCAAAAGTACATTTTCTAATAAAACGAATCTATCTCTAAATAACAACAACACTGCTCCCACTGCTCTAGCTGAGACAACCTCTCCTGTTCCAACCCTGAGAGTTATCTCACTATCAGTAAGCTGCCTCCAGGAACTAGTTTCCTAAAAAGAAGAACACACATGGTTAGTGGCCCTTGAATCTAGTATCCAGGCAGAATCATGTTCCACTAAACATGTTTCAACAACGAGTAAATCATATTTACCTTGTTTTTCTTTCTCAGCTTTCTTTTCTGCAAGGTACTTCGGGCAGTTTCCCTTCCAGTGCCCATCTTCGCCACAATAGAAACATTTTCCTGTGGCTTTACCCTTGCGAATGAGAGCTTTTTCCTTCCCTTTATCCTTCTTCTTCTTCTTCTGAATACCTTTATTCTTAGAAAAAGAAGGACCAGACTTAGTCCCTGAGGATGATCCTCTCAGGAACTTCCTTGAAGTGACAACGTTTGCCTCCTTCTCTTTTCCCTTTGATTTCGTCAGGGACTCAAATGTCTGGAGCTCGTTAAGTAGAGTAGTCAGTTGATACTCTATCTTGTTCATCACCGAGTTGGTGCGGAACTGCAGGAAACTCTTTGGAACAGATTTCATTATAAAGTCGACTTTGATCGTTTCATCTATGACAACCCCATTACCTCTGCCACGTTGAAGTGGACCATCATATTAAGGACATGCTCCCTAACAGAAGTTCCCTGCTTCATTCGGGAGTTGTAAACGTACTTGAGAGCTTCATAACGGACCGATGAGGACGGTTGTCCAAACATGGCCTGTAATGATCCCATGATCTCTTTTGCGATGATCATGCCCTCATGTTTCTTAGACAACACATCAGATATGTTGGCTAAGATGTAGACCCGAGCTTTATCATTAGCCCTAGTCCGTTTGTCAAATGCATCCCGAACTATTCGGGTTGCGGGATTTAGCCGGGGGGGGAGGACATTCCTCCGTCAAGACGAACCTTAGATCATCAATTACAAGAATCGTATTCAAGTTTGATTTCCATGTTCCAAAGTTATCGCCGTTAAGTTTGTCGGAGGCGAGTAATTGAATAAAAGAGCTCGACATGCTGAAAATAGAACATATTCTATTAGTGAATTGCTTTTAACCCATAACATGCATCCAATTAAGAATTTAGCAAAAGTAATAATGTACCCATAATCTCATTATTTGTTTTTGCAACGATACTTTAGTGAGTCAAAGCAATTGCTACCGAAGGGCAGTCAATCACTCCTTCACTAAACCAAGACATTCTTGACTAAATGCTAACACCGGAATAACTCTTATTCTTATAGCATTCTAGTTATCGCTACTTTGGTCAAGAATTCACTAACACTTAGTAATTCTCGTAAGTGTGACCTGCCATTTTTAGACCTTAGAGGTCGGCCCCAACAATGCTACCGAATTGGAAAGTCAATGCTGGGAATGGACCTAAGAGACCCTATCCATTTCTGGAGTTTGAGTTGTTTCGAATCCCATGTTACATCCCTCCGAATGGATGGTGCTACTACGGGCAACCTGTAGGCGCAACATGAGAATCTCACAGTCCAACCTAATGGAGGAGACCATAGGAGGTGTTGACACACTTCCTTCTCCCACTTACTATAAATACTTTCTCCATTCACCTTGCTCTTGATTTATGCAAATACCATCTGAATGGGGATGTCCTATTGACATCTCGAGGTCGAGCATAAATCTCAAGGTGTGAAGTTCACGAAGAGCGTAAGAGGAAATTGATATATCATATATACCTTTTCACTCCCACTAAGTATTTTAAACAGTTTGAGTATAGTTTCACTTAGGCATATTTCGGCTAAAATAAAATGACATAAGTCTACCAATATAACTATTATACTGGAATTACCTAAGTCTATTAACCTTTTAATAAACCTAGGTCTATGAGTTTAATTTATTAACATTTAATAAACGCCACTCATGAAAATAATTTATAAACTTCTGGATTAAATTCACTCTCAGGTTGGTTCCCAGGTAGGGGTGTTCCGTTTCCGTCAGCTTAAGTACCCCAACCTAGCCAGAACCTTCCTTAGACAAAGTCTCTCTTTAATCACAGTTTATAAATTATTGGTTGCCTAATTCTAATCTTATTAGAACTAGATAACCTAAGGTCTAATTAATTTCCAGTTCTAAAACCATTTTAAAACTAATTAATTAACCTTAAGTTACATACATTTCTATGTTATAAATTGTATGATCATTCATCACATGAATATATATACATTTATAACAAATCCATCACATGAATAAATGCATAACAATTATATGTTTAATTTTTAATTAATATAACCCTTATATTAATTATAATTAAAACATATAATATTTGTTTCATAATTTTAATATAACACTTATATTAAATCCTATGAAACTCTAATTCATGCATACTATATATTATAACACTTATAACATACTTTCAATGCATGGAGCATGCTTCCTATGGTGGGATTTTAAAATCTATATGACATACTTTATGCACATTTAATCAGGGAATTTAATTAAAACATACATTCACAATGCATAATTAATTAAACACACGAAAGTGGACTGGTTTTGGCATCTAATGCAAGCAAACAACTAAATTATTACAATAATAATCTAGAATTAACATCGAACCACTTCGAACCAGCTTGAATATGTGTGAACCGGACCTTCAAAGGGTTGAACCGGGCTGTAAAATACTGAACCGGGCCTCCAAATGGTAAAACGGACTTCTAAAATGGAAAAATCGGCCTCGAAATAGTCAAAACCGATCTAAAAATACCTGAACCGGACCAAAATCGAGCCGAATCGGTCCAAAATTAATTGAACCGATCAAAGTCAACATCCCACGGTCAAAGTCAACACATTCTTCTCCATTTTAAAACCTATTCACGGGGCTTGTAGAAGAATTTCACTGTAGCAAAATGATAAAATTCCAGCAGCTGCCTCTGTTTTCATTTTTCTTGACCTTTCATGCTTATCTCTTAAAATGAAGGCCTTCCCGAACTCCAATCGACTTGAAATTTTTACAGCTTATTCTACACACATTAATGCTCAAACACACTTGAGCAATTTATAAATAAAGCACAAATAGATACTCAATTTAAATGCCAAAGTCAGAAGAACACTTTAAACGCCCAGAAAAATTGTATTTCAAAAAACACCCACCACAGAACACAATTGATCAAATTGAGTACTCAAAATTGCTCTGATACCAATTGAAAGAGTGTAGATTAAGAAAGCGGAAGCAATTTTGGATCTTGAACACTCTAAGTTGATCAATTTTACAAAACAAAAAAACATGCTCAAATCTGGAAAAACAGAGAGTATGAACATATACCTTTGTTGTTCAAAATTCTCCTAATCCGTGGGGAATTTCTTGTAACAAACACTTTGTGGACAACCTCTAGTGTCTTCCCTACTATCCTCAGGCCTTGGAACAGATTGTGAGATCTTTGATAGAGAGAATTTGAAGAGAGATGGGAGAAAGGTCTTAAAAACGTGAATCTTATCAATTCTGAAAAATCGTACTTAATCTAATGGTTTCTTCTTTAATTAAAGAAACCAAAGGCTTCTTCAAGCTAGGAGAAGATGACAGCAAGAAGATGAGAAGGATTTAGTAAGAAGGAGGTGCTCAATTTGAGTGAATTTGAAAAAGTAGTAAGATTGCTCATGGTTTTTCCTTTGGTCCAATTGAAATTCAAAATGAAAATTTGAATTTTCATTTAATTTTAATTCAAAATTAATATAAAATTAATTTTAAATTGAAAAAATTAATAATTTAATTAATTAAATGATTTAATTAATTAATTTTAAATAATTAATTTGATTTAATATCAAATATTAAATTAAATAATTGGACCAATCCCGATTTCTTAAATCGATCGTTTAAACATGAATCCCTATTCATGTTATAAACCGAATAAATATTTAAATCATATTTAAATATTTCCACCTCTTCTTTGTTATAGTTTAATTCATAATTAAACTGTGACACGTTAAGTATATCACATATAATTAACGTTTTCTCCCAAAACCGAATTTGAACAATTCAATTTTTTTTCTCTCAAAATGTTACAAGGCTTAGTCCGAGCTAGTAAGGGGACCTAATGGACCTACAGATCATGAGCTCCAACGATACAAGATTAACCGACCAAACTCTTTAGCCTAGCTAATCAACATTCGTTAACCACCGGGACACTCCACTAAAGCCCAAAGGTTGCACTCTCCTCACTTTGTAGATATATTTCATCCCACTCGATATAACCATGATTAGTAAGTCTATCCTTCACGTGTCGTTCAGATTTACAAATGGGTCAAAATTACCGTTTTACTCCTGTAATTACTTCTTGTTCCTTAAGTCCCACTGATCCTCTAATGAACAATTGGTTTGTGGTCCAACCAACAAATCGAATCCCTCTCGGGCCAATGAGAGGGGTGGGCCCTTTGTTCAAGACTTGGAGTCAGCACTTAAGGGAACAACCTCTCTACTAATCCCTAAAGCGGGTAGGAGTGAATTCCATCTTGCAGAACTATGTTCCCAGCTATCGACCCGGTCTTATCCCTGAAATGAGAGGCTTATTCAGTCGACAATCTCAAGCCACTCTCACCCATGCAAATCTAAGGATAATCCGAATAAACAGGAGTTCATGGCACGCTCAGGATTAAGATCGAGTTACCTAGGATATCGTATGAATATAGTCAGTGAAGACAGTAAACGGAGTTATAAAGTCTAAGTGACTATTTCTCGGTCCAGTCTTATGCAAACTCATTGCATAGGACGCCCCCACTCGCATGTCTCCACATGAACGATTCAGGATCACATCGTTTGTACTTTACAAAGTGGGCCGCGTCCATAGTGTCCCCAGGATAAGATACCCAACTCTATCCCTATATTATAGACCGTTGTGGCTATAACTTGAACCTGATCCACTTTTATGTCACACATAAAGTTCAAGTATACATCCTATAGCCATGGGTTCTTTATTGGATTAGGGTTTCAAAATATACAATTCACTTTATTCAATAACACCTTTACTGAATAAATCTCAATAATAAATTTATTGCAAAATAGAATATACATTCAATTTACAAACTCACGAGTTTTAGGACATAAAATCCAACATTTATTTGTCACAAACTTTATTCAATATGAAGTTTTTCAGTAGTCTATCAATGATATAATGTTCATAGACCACCAATATACCCAACATAGAGTATATTATTAATATACTTGATATATTTTTATGACGTTGATTGAGAGTATGTTGTAACTCGCATATGATATATGTTCATTTCACTAACATACTCAATGTAAGGTATATCAGTAAAATGACCATTTCTAAAATAAAGTATGTCAGTGATATACCAATATACAAAATATCTTTGATATGCTATGAATATCTATAAAATATATCATTTAATTGATATACCTTACTTTGAGTATAGAGTTTATGTGATATAATTGCAAATAAGTTTATTTGATTTCAACTATTTGATAGAAGTGCAGGAAAAACGATTGCTCTAAAAAACTGAATCAACAAATACTCCCCTAAAACTCGTAGTTGTATCAGTTAAATGATGGAATAGAAATTCCTAATATGCAACAAAAGCAAATTGGATCGTAAAACTTATTTTTCATTACGTAAACTAAAAAACTAGTACATTGGCAAACCGATCGATATACAAGAATAATTCCATAATCAAATTCTAAACTAAAAGAGTTTAGAAATTTTACCTTTTTTATTTTTTCGAAATTCTACAACAGTAAGAATTCTTTTCTGAAGCGCGAATAAGAACCTCAAAGAGAACACGACCACTGGAAGAACTTGCTATTCTCTGAGTTTCTAAGATTAAGGTTTTTAGGGAAACCTTTCTTAATCATTGGGAACAAAAATATATCACACAGGGAGGGAATTCAGATTGATTTTTAACCGACTTCTGCTCTCCCAACTCTCTCTGTTTTATCGATAAAGGAAGGAGAGATTAGTGGGAGAGATGGGAGCGTGCATACCACACGTTCCTTTTAATTATATTTAATTAATTTAATTATAATTAATTAATTATATTAAATTAACTATTAATTAAATTACAACTTTCATTTAAATCATATTTAAATGTACATATCACATAACCGATAGTTTTAATTATCTTAATTAGATCAAATTTAATTAACTTAATTAAACTCACAAATTTATTAATCCATTAACTAATTAATTTATAAATTAAATATCACATATTAAATTTAGGTTGTCATGATTAAATCATATTTAATCATTCTCTCATAACCTATAATTTTAATGTACATCTTGAAGGGAATGAAAATCCCCGCGCAGCGGAAGACGATCAAATCGTCGTGGTATCATTATGCAACTTGTATTTGTCAAAATTGATCTAACACTAGATCTAGGCTAAACATGCCGAAAGGAAAGGAAAAACAGTAAGTTGAAGACCCTCTTCAATAACTCCTTTCCAGAAAATCACGAACCCTTCGCGCTTCTCAACGATCGCTTCTCTCGTACAAAACGAACACCACCAACGACCTTCTCGGTTGTTTTTCCTTAGGAAGAAGGAAAGTGGTGGGACTTTTAGTTTTGGAAAGGGAGGAGAATTGAGAGAAAAGGCTTGAGAGAGAATTCTCTTCTTTTGGTTGAAATTCCAAAAATGAGAGAATGAGTTCCATTCCTTCTTGCAAGAAGGGTTTATATAGTGGAATTGATGGAGTTAAAATCTCCACATAAATACCACTTTACCACAACCATAGGTTATGCAAATCTCATTTGCATAACCACATAATATAAGATATCTCATATCTCATATTGCAAATCTCATTTGCAATAATTGTGGGTTAATTACATTAAATCACATCCAATTTAATTTCTCTCAATCAAATTCTCCAATTAGCCCCAATTCAACAATTAGGCTAACCTATAGTTTATTATGAATCTCATTCACATTAAACTATATATTATATCATTCATATCTCATATAAATGACATAAATGCCCTTAAATTGAAATTGAACACTTCAATTTCAAACAAGAACATTAACCCTTCTTTTAACCCAGATTGAGCCAACCGAGGGACCTAATGGCCTACAATGACGGGCTCCAATGATCCGAGATTAACCAGTCAAACTCTTTGACCCGGTTAACCAACATTCATTAGCTACGGTAACACTCCACTATAGCCCGTAGCCGCACTCCCGTCGCTCAGAGAATATTACGTGTCCACCGATATAACCAATGCCCATGAGTCGACCCTTCACAGGTTGTTCGTAGACGCGGCTAGGTCAAATTACCGTTTTACCCCTGTGTCTACCTCTTGTTCCTTAAGTCCCCACTACTCCTCTAATGCACAACATATTGTGATGGTCCAACCATACACAACACCCTTCTCGGGCCAGTGAGAAGGTGGGCGCCCATTGTCCAAGCCCTGGAGACAACACTTAAGGGAACAACCCCTCTAGTTTCCCAAAAGGCGGGAACGAGTGAATTTCATCTCGCGTAGTTAAGTTCTCAGCTCCCTACTTGGTCCTGTCCCTGAGAAGATAGGCATATTGGGCGAGTAATCGTGACCGCCCTCACCCGCATTAGTCAAAGGGCGGACACTCGCGATGTGAGTCCGTAACACGCTCGTGATTCGTGTCGAGTCACTAATGGTCATCTACGGTTATTAGTCTCATCTTGTCCAGCGGTGTTACATCGTGAGGTCTAATAATTCACGGTCCGGTCTTGTACAATCTCATTACACAGGATGCCCCCACTCGCGTGTCAACCACATGAACAGATCACCTCGTTTATATCTAATACAAAGCGGGCCGCATCCACAGTGTATCCAGGATTAGGTCTCCAACCCTATCCATATACTGTAGACCGTTCATGTCATTAACTCGAACGTGATCCTCCCTGTGTGTCCACTACACACCGTTCAAGTTCTAGTTCTCTCATAAATTCAATGACCCTGGAGCTTAGTTTCTTGGAAAAGTTTATAAATATTGCGAGACAAAAAGTGATGAAATGAATAACTCTTATTAATTTCAAACAATATATTACAAACACGAGATTAGGACAAAAATCCCAACACATCTTATGTGCATTAAATTTTAATCTATAGTTTTCAATATGCATCTTATTCACATTAAAATAATATTTGAACTCTTTCAAATAATTCTCTCATAAATTTTGAATCATATCTAAAATTAGATTTATATTATAAAGTTCCAATAAATATAAAAATTTTATATTTTAATGTATCTCCATATATCAGGTTAATTTCCAATGGGAATTTGAATATTTCAAATTTCAACCAAGATCTAGCAATCGCATAACCCTTTATGTGTTAGGAAGTGGACTTAATGGACATAAAAATCAGAAGCTCCAACGATACAAGATTAATTGGTCAATCTTGTTAACCACTTAATCAACATTCGTTAACTACGGGTACACTCCACTAAAGACTCGCAGTTGCACTCTTCTCATTGTAGAAATTTTTCTTGTGTCCACAGATCAAGATCAATAACAACAACTTGATCCTTCACGAGTGTCTGATACCAGCTGGGTTAAATTACCATTTTACCCTTGAGTTACATTTATAATCTTAAGTACCAATGCTCCTCTAATGAACAACTTGTTTGTGGTCCAACCATTAAATAGAAACCTCCCTCGAGCAAGTGAGAGGGTAGGCCCTTTGTTCAAGTCCCAGGCATACCACTTAAGGGAACACTTATCTACTTACCCTAAGTCGGGAATGAGTAAATTCCATGTTACAAAGTTAAGTCCCCAACTACACATGCAGTTTTGTCCTCAAGAATGTAGGCTTATTGAGTCGATGTCTCAAGTCACTCTCACCCATACTAATCAAAGGACACTCTCTCGCAAACAGGAGTTCGTAACTTGCTCAGGATTAAAATCAAGTTGCCTATGTCATCCTATTGAAATAAAAACCTAAATAGTCAACAAAGTTACATCTAATCGGTTACTATTTTGCAATCAAATGTTATGTGAACTCATCACATAGGATACTTCCACTCGCATGTGACCTACACGAACGCGTTGGATCATTGCGTTTGTATCAAATACAAAGTGGGTGGAATACATAGTGTCACCAGGATAAGGTACCCAACCTCATCACTATACTATAGATCCTTCAGGTTGTTTCTTGAACTTTAATCCTCATATGTCTCCATATATAGTTCAAGCAAATAATACAACTTAGGATGTTTGTTTATTAGATTTAGAGTTATTTTAAGGCAAACTAATATAAAATTCAATAAAACGTTATGAAATAAGTGCAATAACACTTTATTTATAAAATTGGAACAAAGTACAAATTTACAAACTACGACTTTTAGGACATAAAACCCAACATTAAATTCTTAAACTTTCATCAATGAACCAATTTAGACCCCGAATTTAAAAAATTGTTCATGCATCAATTCTCACACGTGTGTGAACTTCTTAAAAAATTTAGATCCGCCAGTTTGAAAATCGTCTATGGATTTGTAAACGAGGAATTTGAATTGTTTAATTTATAAAAGTTTAGGTGTTTAATTGACACATAATTATAAGTTTGTACACATGTGAGCTAACATATTTCAAATGGAATCTAACGGAGGGTGTAAATTGATACTGTTATAGGGGGTGTTTGGCGTGCAGGTTTGGAATCTTAAATTTGGAAAAATTATGCCTAAAGGTTAAACATTTGTTTTAGGTAGTCTAGGCTTACGAAAATAAGTTTCGCGTGCAAGTTTAAGAAGTCTCGGTTTATGAAGCGAATATTGTAATTGCAATCTAGGAAGTATGAGTTTGGAATGCAAATTTAGGAATCTTGCATTTGTAAAAATTGTTAATTGTATTTAAACATGCATGGGCTAGATTTTAGACTAGTTCAAATTTGTCATTTTAATATTTAATATAGTTTAAAAATAAATTATTGTTCAAATATAACTAAATTCACAAATAAAATTGTTATGTTTTGGTCATTTTAAATCGACTATTTTAATTATGTAAAAAATAATTAACTTAAAAATTAAATACTATTGTAGATATTAGACAAGTAGATGTCCATCCATATGTCATTTTTCTACAATTGTCAAGTGGCAAGTTTCTCATAACCCATGTGTCATCCATGTGTCTGGTAAATACCATAGATTAGTATCTGAATGTGCCACATGATGCTTACCAAATTTCCCATAAATAGAGGTCTTGGGTGGAAATTAAAGATACTCATAATTTTGGTGAAAAATTCCTCTCTTTTTCTCTTTTCATCTCCATTTTCTTTATCTATTTACTTTTCTTTTATTAATTTTAGTTATAATATATTTATATATATATATTAAATTTCTTTTATTATTATTATTATTATATGTTTTGGTAAAATTTTGGTACTCGAGATTTGCCTCCCAATTTCACAACACGTTATTAGCACGAGCTTTTTTCATTTTCTGGCCAAAGGTAGGTCCTACAAGTAAGCAGTTTTTTTTATGATTAAATGTTATTTTACATATTTGATTTATATTAAATTCCTAATGTAAATGCAATTTATTTATTTTATATAGTATCACTATGACAAATCTTACCAAATTAGAATTCACGACCCTTGACATTAATGGTAACAATTATTTGTCATGGGTGCTCGATGCCAAAATACATTTAGATGCTATGCACTTTGGACAAACTATTAAAAAAGGGAATACAACATCGAGTCATGAAAAGGCTAAAACCATGATTTTCATTCATCATCATCTCTACGAGGAATTGAAGCTTGAATATCTGACAATAAAAAAACTACCTTTTGTGGAAGAACTTGAAAGAAAGATATGGTCATCAAAAGACAGTTATTCTTTCTAAAGCTCGTTAGGAATGGATGCACTTAAGGCTTCAAGATTGTAAATCATTAAGTGAGATAACTCTTCATGTAGAGACATGCGAATGGGGGTATCCTGTTCAAGTTACATAAATAAATGAGATATTTGTTTATTAGGTTTAAGTTTAAATAAGTCTATAAAATGAATAAAAAAACTCTTATGTTATTGAATAAATAAATTCTATTTAAATCCACGAGTTTAGGGCATAAATCACGACAATCTCCCACCTAACCTAAAACTAGTGGGATGTACAATATAATACAACATAGTATTATACAAATACAATAAACTAGGGCATAAACATACTCAGTACATAACTCTCACTTGCTCTAGTCAAGATGGTATATATCTCGTAGATTTAGACCTTCTAGATGACTCTCAAACACTTTAGCCGTGAGAGCCTTTGTAGGATCAACAATGTTGTGCTCTGAAGCTATCTTCGTTATGATCACGTCTCCTCTATGCACAATCTTCCGTATCAAGTGGTATTTCCTCTCTATGTGCTTGCCTATCTTATGACTTATAAGTTCTCTTGAGTTTCCTACTGCTCACTATTATCACAATAAAGAGTGATGGACAAAGCCATATTTGGAACAACTTCCAAATAAGTTAAGAACCTTCTAAGCCAAACAACTTCTTTAGCAGTTTCACAAACAGCTACATACTCGACCTCTATCGTGGAGTTGCGATCCATCCTTGCTTGATGCCTCTCCAAACTACCGCCCCCTCCTTTAAGAGTGAACACTAAGCCTGATGTTGATTTCCTAGAATACTTATCAGTGTGAAAGTCAGAGTTAGTGTATCTTATAATAATCAAATCCTTAGCTCCATACAAAAGCACATAGTCCTTCGTTCTCCTAAGATAATTGAGGATTGCCTTAACTGCAGTCCAATGGTCATATCCCGAATTCGATTGATATCTACTAACAATCTCAACTACATAGCATATGTCAAACCTAGTACACAACATATCATACATAAGACTGCCCACAGTTGATGAGTAGGGAATGTATCTCATATCCTAAAGTTCTTGAGGTGTCTTAGGACATTGTTTCTTAAACAATATAACTCCGTGCGAAAAAGGTAACAAACCCTTCTTGTAGTTTTGCATCGAGTTTCTGACCAACATTTTGTCAATATATGATGCTTTAGACAGGGTTAAAGTTTTGTTCTTGCAGTTTCGGACTATCTGGATCCTAAGAACATTCTATGTTTCTCCTAAATCTTTCTTTGGAAATGCATAGCCAACCACTTCTTATTGTTAGTGAGGAATCCTAATTATTCCCAATGAGTAGCACAACATCCACATGCAACACCAGAAAATCGATAATATTGTGATGATTTTCTTGTAAACACAAAGTTCATCAACATTTTGGTCAAAACCATAAGATTTGATCGTAGTATCGAACATTATATTCCAAGATCTAGATGCTTGTTTAAGTCTATAAATGACCTATTAAGCTCGCAAACCTTTTGCCCTTGACCTTGTTATATGAATCTTTCTGGTTGATCCATGTAGATGCTTTCGTCAAGATTGTCCTTTAGAAAAGTTGTCTTGACATCTATTTGTCATATCTCATAGTCATAATATGCAACAAAGAATAAGAGTATCCAGATAGACTATAGCATGGCAACATGGGAGAAGCTTTCTTCATAATCCATTCCATCCTTCTGATATAACCCTTTGCCACAAGTCTAGCTTTAAAGGTTTGTACCTTTCCATCTGCACCTCTTTTTCTCTTGTAGATCCATTTGCAACCTACATCAAATTGATCTACAAGATCCCAGATTGAATTGAAGTACATAGATTCCATTTCCAGATCCACTACTTTAACCCATTCATCTATGTCAACATCGGTCATTGTGTGTCTAAAAGTCAATGGATCCACAATGTCATCATCAGTTAGGACGATTTGGGCTTCTATCAAACCTATGTAACGGTCAAGTTGAGTTACAACTCTCCCACTACGTCCAAACACTCTCAACTCTTGTGAAAGATGCTTTTGACTTGATGTACTAGTATCAACAACTCTTGTTGGTACTCTAGAATTGTCAACAATTTTTGTTGATGTATTGTCAGCTTCACTAGAAACTTCCATTAAAATTATTTTACATTGTGGCTTATTGTAACGCACCAAAACTTTCAAATACCTTTAGGTTGTGCCCTGGGCTTAAATTTAGTGGAAATTACTTAAGTTGGAACTTTAAAAATAGATAGATTAATCGAGTATTCTTGTGCAAATCTAAGAGGATATATATGAGTGTTACAATATATAAGTTAAGTTTGATTGTTTAGTCATGGCTAAGGGCATGATTGTAGTTTAAATTGAAGAAAAGGGGTAATTTTGGAATTAAACAATGAATTTAGGGTTTTCAAAGCACCCAATTTGTTTTCTAGTGGACACCCATTATCGTGTAACCCATCTCTTTCCCCCCTCCTTCTCACGGCAAGCCCCCCCCAACCGAAAAGAATCGCAGCTTGACTGACACCGAAGAACTCCTCGCCATGGCCGTCTCCATCGTGTGCTCCCTTCTGATCTGCAACTACTCGAGCGAAACGCGCATTGGTAGTGGCTATAGCGGTTCCTTTCCAGATGAAATATGGCAGATCCAAGCGCCATTGGGACCCCAGCCGTCGCCGTCGATGGAAACCATACCAGACACCTTCGACCAGTCAGATCCGAGCCACTGCAGTCGTCCAGACGTCGAGCCTCGTATCGCCGACATTGACATCACCTCCATTCCGAAGCTTAACCATCGCCATGAAGAGTCGATTGCACGTTGGATCTGTCTGCAGGTCGAGGTCGCCTCTCCGCTACCTTCGCCGCCGCCCGACTATTGTCTCGAGCCGCATCGACGCCGCCAGTTCGAGTTCTAATAGTTCTGCTGGTTCACTCTTCTGTTGATCGGTTTTCAACATTTAGTGGTCGGTTCCGAGTAGATCGGTGAGTGGACATCTCAGATCTGACCTCGACACCCTGAACAACGTCACCACGCGCCGCCACACGCGCCTTGCCGGCCGACCACGCGCCGCCGCTTGCCGGAGCCGACTCCATTCCACCTGTTTTGATCCCTCGAGTTCGTTTTCAGTCTCCGTTAGTGGTAATTCGACTTATCTTTTATTGGATTCGAAAAATAAGTTTACTCATTATGTGTTTAATTAGGAAAATGGGTTGGATTGAAGGAATTCGAGTACCGAGCAAGTTTGAGAGGAACCTTGAATTAGGAACGAAGCTTGAGGAGTTTCAAGTTATGCTAAGGTAAGGGAATTTCTTCAAATGATCTTAGAAAGGGAAGTAAATATGATTTCTTGAAAGATTTATTTTAAAACACGGAATTCGAGGACTTATTTCAAAAGGCGAATTTCCAAGACTTACGCTCGTGAATCTAGAAAAGTAATATTTCAAAAGGTCTTAAAGGATCCTGAGAAACGATTTCAAAGTATTTTAAAAACGAGGCTTGATACAGTTATGTACAGTTATGCATATTAAGATTTTCAGTTATGCCATTGTGTTAGTTATGTATCTTAAATTATAAACGTATTTATTACTTATGATCGATTGACTCAAGTTTAAAGTTATGAAATTTATGCCATGATTTTATGTTTTATGTGATTGTTGCATCATTCTGATTGGATATGTATATGTGTTTGAAGAATGGGACCTCATGCATATTGTATGTATATGAACATGTCATGTACGCTCGTGTGGCAATTGGTCTCTGAGAATTCATGCATGGTAAAACATGCATCGAGAGACCTATGGGTCAAACTTATAGGAGTCCTGTGAGGACTCAAACTTACAGGGGGTGCCATGAGGGACTCAAATCTTATAGGGGTCTGTGAGGGACTCAAACCTATAGGGGTCTGTGAGGGACTCAATATGAAAAGACTCAGGTAGACTCAATTGACCACGCATAGCCAAAGAGAAAAGTCATGATTTTATGAAAGGATTTTTAGGTCCCACAACAGAAAGTTTTATGATTTCAAAAGTCACGAATAATAGTTATGTATAAAAGTCATGTTTAAATGAAAGTCATGTTGCATGTGTTTTCATTTTCTGACCCCCACTTACTGGGTATTTTATAATACTCACCCCTTTACCTTTGTTGTGTTTTCTCTATTTTAAAATGTTTTCAGGTAAAGGCGAGAGCATACCAGGCAAATGACATGGATGCGCTACAGAATTCATGGGAATCAAGTCAAGATTTTCCGCATACCTGATTTAGAAAATATTTCTAAATGATTTTGGTTCCGCTTGTGTTGTATAACGATTTTTAGATTGAGGCCAGAGTTAGTTTGTAAATGCTTTGTATTTATGGGATCCCAAAATTAAATCTATTTTAATTATAAATTTTTATTATTTTAAAGTTATTTAAGGCCTCGAATGCATGCATGAGTAGTAATGTCCCTAGGATTTCATGTTATAAAAGTAGGGGCGTTACACTTATGATCCCTGATATGGTCTCCTTCTAAGAAAATATCAATTGTCGATACAAACACTTTATTTTCTTTGGATCGAAGAAATAACCACCTCTCGTTTCCTTGGGATAGCCTACAAATAGGCCCTTTAGAATGAAGTTCCAATTTTCTAAGATTTTCTACTAGCACATGTGTTGGACATTTCCAAATCATGAAGTGTCGTAGACTACCTGTACAACCTCTCCATAGCTCGAAAGGTGTTTGCGAAACATTTTTTTACGGAACAATGTTCAATATATAAACCACAATCTCCACTGCATATCTCCAAAACGAGTAAGGTAAATGAGCATAGCTCATCATTGACCAAACCATGTCTAACACGGTTCTATTTTCCTTTTCGATACACCATTTTGCTGAGATATACCAGGTGTTGAGAGTTGGGATGTGATTCCATGTTTCTATCAAAGAGTACTGGAATCTTAAGTCCACATACTCTCCACCATGATCTAATCGAAGTGTTTTAATATTTTTACCTAATAAGTTTTTTACTTCAGTCTTATACTCTTTGAAATTTTCAAGAGTTTCAAAATTATGTTGCATTAGGTAAATATACTCATATCTTGAATAGTCATCTATAAAAGAGATGAAATATTTATACCCTCATCTGGCTTTAACATTCATTGGACCACAAAGGTCTAAATGTATAAGCTCTAAGGGCTTTTTGGTTCTATAACCTTTTCCTGTCAAAGGTTATTTTTGTCCTTTTGCCCTCAAGGCATGACTCAAAAACAGGTAAAGAAGCATATTCCAACTCATTTATAAGTCCACTTTTAACTAATTTCTCAATCCTATTGAAATCAATGTGACCTAATCTTAAATGCCAAAGATAGATATTTTCTTTTGAAGAAACTTTTTGTCTTTTAGTTTGTGTTGTTGTTTTAAACAACTGAGTATTGATAATTGTTTTAATTAAAGTGGGTCTTAGTACATATAAGTTACTTTCTAAGGAAGTTGAACAAACTTCAACATCATTTCTCAAAATAAACGCTTTATTCATGTCAAAAGAAATAACAATTGTTCCAGTAAACAAGAAATAGAAATGAAGTTCTTCTTAATTTTAGGAACTACATACACGTTATCTAATAACATAAATCTATTATTGTCAAAATGAACTTCATTTTTCCCACAACAACAGTTGAGACGACCTCCCTAGTACCAACTCTAAGTATCATCTATCCAACATCCAGCCTGCCTCCAGGAACTAATTCCCTAAAAAGTAAAACAAACATGATTACTGGCTCTCGAATCAATTATCCAGGTAGAATCATCATTCTCCACTAGACAAGTTTCAATTACAAGCAAATCATATTTACCTTTTTTTTCTTTCTTCTTTTCGACCAGGTACTTGGGACAGTTACGCTTCCAGTGTCTATCTTTGTTACAATAGAAACATTTTACTTTCTCTACAACTGTGCCCTTCTTTTTCTTTTTGAACAACAACAAGGTCAGTTTTATTCCCTTTATCACCTCTCTTTTTCTTCTTGCCTTTTGAGACAGAGGATGAAACTTTAGATTTTGAACATTTGAAATTCAAACGATCTAAGAACCCTGTACGAGCTACAAGGTGGACCTAATGGACCTACAAATCAGAAGCTCAAACGATACGAGATTACTCGGTTAATCTCATTAACCTCCTAATCACCATTCGTTAACTGCGGGAACACTCCACTAAAGTCCCGCAATTGCATTCTTCTCACTGCAGATATATTTCTGTGTCCACGGATATTGATCAATAATAACAAGTCGATCCTTCACGAATGTTCGTAACACCAGCTGGGTCAAATTATCGTTTTCCCCCTGGGTTACATCTTGTACCTTAAGTACCAGTGCTTCTCTAATGAACAATTTGTTTGTGGTCCTACCAACAAACAGAAGTCCATCTCGGACCGATGAGAGGGTCGGGTCCTTTGTTCAAGTCCTAGAGACACCACATAAGGGAATATTCATCTACTTACCCTACTAGTCGAGAAGGAGTGAATTCCATCTTGCAGGCTAAGTCCCCATTGCTAACTCGATCTTGTCCCCAAGAAGGTAGGCACATTGAGTCGGCGAATCTGGCCACTCTCACCCATACTAGTCAAAAGACAATCCCTCGTAAACAAGAGTTCTTAACCCGCTCAGGATTGAGATCAAGTTGCTTAGGTCATCATAGTGAAATAGAAACCTAACTAGTCAACGGAGTTACACCTAGTGGTTACTAGTTCGCGGTCCGATTTTATGTAATCTCATTACATAGGATACCCCCACTCACATGTCATCTACACGAACATGTTAGGATCACAGTGTTTGTATCATATACAAAGTGGGTCACATCCATAGTGTTACCAGGGTAAGGTACCCAAACCTTATTCCCTTACTATTGACGCTTTAGGTTTATCTCGAACCGAGATCCTTTATATGTAAACTACATTCAGTTCAAGATACATTTTACAGCCTTGGATATTTAATTTATTGGATTTAGGGTTAAAATAATGGCAATATCGTAAATAACGAACAATAAATCTTTATTGAAATAATAACACTTTATTACAATAATTAGAACAAATTACAAACTACGCGTTTTAGGGCACAAACCCCAACAAACTCCCACTTGAACTAAAACTCTAGTGGGGTACACTACAATCTAAAACAGTGGTTACAGAGATACAAATACAATAAACTAAGGCATCCATATACCCCATTACATATGACCCACTTGCCCTAGATTAGCCTATGTACATATCTCGTAGATCGAGACTTTCTAGATAACCATCGAACACTTTAGTCATGAGAGTCTTTGTAAACGGATCCGCAATGTTGTGCTCCAAAGCGATCTTCGTGATTCTCACATCTCCTTGTTGCACTATTTCTTGTATCAGGTAATACTTCTTCTCGATGTGCTTGCCTGGCTTATGGCTGCGAGGTTCCTTCGAATTGGCTACCGCACCACTGTTGTCACAGTATAAGGTGATGGGAAATTCCATATTTGGAACAACATCCAAATCAGTAAGGAGTTTCCTTAGCCGAACAACCTCTTTAGCTGCTTCACAAGCAGCGACATACTCAACCTCCATCGTGGAGTCAGCGATTCATCCTTGCTTGATGCTTCGCCATACTATAGCTCTCCCGTTAGGGGTGAAAACTGACCCGATGTGGATTTCCTAGAATCCTTATCGGTCTGAAAATCAGAATCAGTGTATCCAGTAAGGATCAAATCCTTAGTCCCATACACAAACGTATAGTCCTTCGTTTTCCTAAGATACTTGAGGATATTTTTAACTGCGGTCCAGTGGTCTAACCCTGGATTGGATTGGTACCTACTGATTATTCCCACTGCATAACAAATGTCTGACCTCGTGCACAACATAGCATACATTAAGCTACCTACCGGAGAGGCATAGGGAATTGCTGCGTATAATTATGGATATGTAATAACGCAGTGTACAGGTCAAGTTTTAGTATAGTGATTTATGAGTCCAAGTATCGTTCTCGGGAATGGGTTTCTAGATTAATTAATTACTAAGATACTAATTCTCAATTTTAGCTAAAGAAACATAACATGGATAAGTGATTGAAAATAAAGACAAGCAAACAAACAAACATGTGGAGACACGAATTGATAGATTTGAGCAAAGTGATTTTACAAGTTAATGACTCAACTCACACATGCAATGAACCAATGAGATGAATTTATAAACAATAAGTAAAATACTCAAAAAAATCTCTCGATTCTTAGTGAGCCTCGCACATGCAATAAACTTCATAGTCTACATATGAACCTACGACATGCACGACATTAAGCAACTTCTTTATGTGTTTCCCTAAGATTCCCAGGTCATTCTCATGCCAGATTTCAAAGGGTTTTGACAACTTTGCTCTAATTCAAGTTTTATCTCTCGAGTCCACTTAAACCGACAATTTAAGAGTTAAGAGTGAATTGCCAAAAATAAGAACAAAACATGCTTCAATACATAGTAATAAAGTCTCAACAAGTAAATCAAATCCTAACTACAACATTTAGCTACTCTAAATCACATGAAAATCAAACTAAACATGTAGAAAATGTCTCAAACGGAGTTACAATCTGAAAGAAAAGGAAATTGAACTTATGTGTCGATGCCGGTTCTTCGTCTCCGAGCTCCCGTCTTCGATCTCGAACCTCCACGAATCCTTTGGCTCCCAAAAACGCTTTTTTCTCTCAAAGTGTATTTCGAAATTAGGGTGGAAAATCTACCAAATTTGGTTCTCTTGTAATTAAAACATAAGGTTCTATTTATAGGCTTAATGGGTGCAGTGTTGCAACGCTGTACCCTAGGCGGCTGGTCATATAAGGAATGTCTCGATGGCGTTGCAACGCTGATGGCAGTGTTGCAATGCCACTACCCTAACGTGCGCGCCTCTTATCGATCTGGCGTTTCAACGCTAAAAGGCAGCGTTGCAATGCCCTCGCCACGGTTCTTCATGCTCGTTCCCTTATCGAGATAGCGTTGCGACGCTGTAAAGCAGCGTTGCAACGCTATCGCTAGTGTACTTCAATGCTTCATGGATGCACGTTCGGCGTTGCAACGCCATCACCTCGGGTCTTCAAGCTTGGTTTTGTCCTTTCACTTCCACTTGATGTTATTTTAAGCTTTAAATAGCCTCGTTTCAATCTCGAGTGATCCAAAATGTCTTCAATTGTTCTGTTTACGATCTTATCCTGAAATTGAATGATTTAGACACGTAATAGACCTGAAATCATCATAAAACTAGCAATAATTAAGCCTAAGGATAACACATTTTGTGTGCTATTAAACACCCCCAAACTTAAAGTTTTCCTAGTCCCGAGCAAAAACAGAATTGAACAATGGATTGCTCTTATACATACAATTGATTCAAGCCTCACAGATTTAAGAGAAAATCTAGTAATCACAGGAAACATTCAAACATGACACTTCAACAAGCAATTTAAAACTTTTCCTTAGTGTTCCTACGTGTGTTTGTGATTAGCCAATGTTCCCTTCATTTTTTACTAAGTCGGGATCAACTTTAGTAGGCTCTCCATTCAACTTCTCCCTACACAGGTCATAATTACTAATCTTCGAGCCTCCCCACATTCAAGCAATAAACAACTCTACTCTGCACTTATCACTTTTTTTTATTACTTCTTCTAATTTCTTCTTTTTTTGTGCAAGGACACTAGCTTTCACACATCCACTGCAGGGACCCTTACCCAGAGCACTTGCTCATTGAGTAGCCTAACTGATCACAGTGAATGTAGCTCTTTTTGCCCTCACGAATTTTTTTCTTTAGCAAATAAACAGCAAAAACCAAGTATTTCACATATTATACAGATCATGCACTTCATATTGTCATTCATCCTATCCTGCAGTTTAACTCTCAAATCAGTTCTTAGACCTATCGAGGTGACATCAAACTTCTAAGCCTAATAACTTTGTTCTAAGCATTTCAAAACTACAGGAACACAAGCTATGTGCATAATAGTGCAGGAGAAACTCAAGAAAATTTTTTTAAATTAACTCAAATTCATGTCATGTTCTCAGGTTTCAGCAGAATCACAAAGATTTCCAATTATATCTCATCCTAGACTATCATGCTCATACTTATGTAAAAGATCAATCAACAATTCCAACACATACTCGGGACAATCACAACAAATAAACAACATCCCACCCCCAAACATAAACTAAACATTGTCCCCAATGTTTGCAGAAATAAGCACAAATTAAGTATAAGGGTAAGAGTGAACAATACTGTCTTGGGTTATGGAGATCTTTCTGAGTTCCTTGGATAGCCAAAGCATGCGTGTTGAAGTTCCTCAGAACGGGAGCATGAATTTCAACGAAGGGGACATCATCACAACCTATAAAGCAAAACAAACAAGTAAGTAAACTAAGAACTGAAAAACTACTAAATCAAGAAAATAACAAAAAATAAAGCTTGGGTTGCCTCTCAAGAAGCGCTTGTTGGGATTTTTGTCTTAAACTCGTGCTTGTAAATTACTATTTGAAATTAATAAGAGTTGTTTATTTCATTACTTTGTGTCTCGCAAATTTTACAAACTTTTCCAATAAACTAAGCTCTAGGGTCATTGAATTTATGAGAGAACTAGAACTTGAACGGTGTGTAGTGGACACACAGGGAGGATCACGTTCGAGTTAATGACCGAACGGTCTCTGATATATGGATAGGGTTGGAGACCTAATCCTGGATACATCTGTGGATGCGACCCGCTTTGTATTAGATACAAACGAGGTGATCTGACTCGTTCATGTGGTTGACATGCGAGTGGGGGCATCCTGTGCAATGAGATTGTACAAGACCTGACCGTGAATTATTAGACCTCACGATGTAACACCGCTGATGTGAGAGAGACTAACAAATTCGTAGATGGCCATTAGTGACTCGACCTGAATCCTGAGCGTGTTACGGACTCCTGTCTGCGGGGGTCTGTCCTTTGACCAGTGCGGGTGAGAGTGGTCACAGTCACTCGCCCAATATGCCTATCTTCTCAAGGATAGGACCAAGTAGGGAGCTGGGAACTTAACTACGCGAGATGGAATTCACTCGTTCTCGCCTTTAGGGAAACTAGAGTGGTTGTTCTCTTAAGTGTTGTCTCCTGGGCTTGGACAACGGGCACCCACCTTCTCACTAGCCTGAGAAGGGTGTTGTGTATGGTTGGATCATCACAATATGTTGTTCATTAGAGGAGCAGTGGGGATTTAAGGAATAAGAAGTAGACACAGGGGTAAAACGGTAATTTGACCCAGCCGTGTCTACAAACAACCTGTGAAGGGTCGACTCATGGGCATTGGTTATATCACTGGACACGTAATATTCTGCACTGACGGGAGTGCAGCTACGGGCTATAGTGGAGTGTTACCGTAGCTAATGAATGTTGATTAATCGGGTCAAAGTGTTTGATAGGTTAATCTCGTATCATTGGAGCTCGTCACTGTAGGTCCATTAGGTCCCTCGGTTGGCTCAAACTGGGTTAAAAGAAGGGTATGTTTTGGTGTGAAATTAAAGTATTTAATTTAACTTAGAGGCATTTATGTCATTTATATGAGATATGAATGATATAATATATAGTTTAATGTGAATGAGATTCATAATAAACTATAGGTTAGCCTAATTGTTGAATTAGGGCTAATTGGAGAAATTAATTGAGAGGAATTAAATTGGATGTGATTCAATTTAATAAATCCACAATTATGCAAATGTGATTTGTATAATGAGATATGAGATATCTTATATAATATGGTTATGCAAATATGATTTGCATAACCCATGGTTGTGGTAAAATGGTAATAATATGGAGATTTTAACTCCATGTTCTCTCCATTATTTAAACCCTTCTTGCAAGAAGGGAGGTAAGGAAATCTCTCATATTTGGAAATCGTACCAAAAGAATAGAACAATATCTCTCAATTTTCTCTCTAGCATTTGTCCTGTCAATACCAAAATAAAGTTCCCACAAACTTCCTTCTTTCCAAAAGAAGAACAACCGAGACTCCAATTGGTTGTGTTTGTGTTCTTGTTCGTGAGAAGAGATCAAGTTCGTTGAGATCGAGATTTCGCGAAGTGTTCGTAATCGAAGGAAGGAACAGTGAAGAATTGTCTTCAACAAGTAAGTAGTTCTACTTGTTGTATTTTTCTTTCCTTTAATTGCATGTTTAGCCTAGAACTAAGTGTTAGATTAATTTTAATGAAATCCAGTTGCACAATTTTCACCACGACGATTCGATCGTCTTCCACTGCGCGGGGATTCTCATTCCCTTCAAATGGTATCAGAGCCAGGTTGGTTTGATTTTGTGCACTGTTTTTCGTTAAAATTAGGTGGGTATATGCTTTAATTTATGTGATAAATTGTTGGTTTGCATAATGGATAATTTCGGTTTTGGCACTTTTAGATTTACAATTTTTATGTTGATGAGATCAATGTGAGGGCCCGTTGTTTTTGGGCATTTTGTTGTAAATCGAGTCTGTAAGTCCGAGTCGATCGTGGCAAGAGTTTTTGTGAAGAAATCGGAGCGAAAATGGGCGAAAAACGACGAAGAACAACAAGTGGAGAAGTTGTTCTGTCGATGGCGTTGAGACGTTGTTCATCGGCGTCTCAACGCCATTCTTGCGGACGGAGGCCCTGCTGCAGAGTAGCGTTGCAACACTAGCCGTAGCGTTGCAACGCCACGACGTGGAGCACGCTGACCTTGACACTGGACGCTGCAGCGTTTCAATGCTGCCCACGGCGTTGCAATGCCGCACGTGTAGTGGGAGCGGTTGCTGCTTCCTTCGCATGAGAACGTGAGCAGTTTTTGAGATAATGGGGCAATCTTTTTTCATATTTTTTTTATTAAATTTGTAAAATGTATTTTTCTTATTTATTTAATTATTTTATAAAATAATATTAATATAATTGTTATATTAATGTTATTTAACTATTTCAATAAATAATATTAATATAATTGTTATATTAATGTTATTTAATTAAATAATTGCCCCTAGGTGCCAAAACAGGTCAACTTTTGCTATTTAATTATTTTATGCATGTGATGTATGATTTAATTAAATTTCTATGTGCATAATGTATGTCATATAGATTTAAAATCTCACCTTAGGTTAAACATATTCATGCATCATTTATATTATAAGAGTTATAATATATAGTTTGCATGATAGGTTATATTATAAGTGTTATAATATAATTAAATGCATGTTTAATTTAATTAATATAAGTGTTATATTTTTTAGATTAAAGTATGCTCATGCATTTATATTCATGTGATGAATTATTTTTGTTATAGTATATAGTTATTCATGTGATGAATGATCAAGCACTATAACATAGAAATGCATGTAACCTAAGTTAATTATTAGTTTTAAAGTGTTTAGAACTTGAATAATTAGACTTAGGTTTTCTAGTTCTAATAAGATTAGAATTAGGAAATCAAAGTATAGTTTTTGAATGGTGACTGATTAGTAACTCTATCTAAGGAAGGTTTTGTCGAAGGTTGGGGTATTTAAGTTGACGCTTGCGGAACACCCCTACTTGGAAACCGACCTGGGAGTGAATTCGGTCTGGAGAGTCTTAGATTATACTTATCGTGAGTGTCGTTAATTAAAAGTTGTTTTAATTTATTCACATAGACCTAAGTAATAATGTGATTATAAACTTAGGTTAAATACCATATAAGAGTTATATTGGTAGAGTTAGGTAAATTTTAGCCGGTTTATCTAGGTCAATCCCGAAATTTATAAAGTGTTGAGTGGGAGAAAATATAGTGTATAAGATACATTTAAATTCTGACCACAAATCTCCGTTAAGTCCGCATCGTGAGATCCATACTCGGCCTCGTGGCGCAAATTGGAGTGTCCCCCTTCGAGTGGCATTTGTATGGGTCAATGTCAACGTGGATGGAGAGAGTACTTATAGTGAGTGGGAGCGGGACCTGTGAAAACGGGACCCACGGTCTCTTCTTTCGATTAACACCGTGAGACGCCTATGATCCTTCTGCGAGTTTGGCCTGGACCAGACAATCCCTTCGGAGGGCTTGATCATGGGAGTCGGAACACCGTGAATTTCCGAAATGGATACAGTTTCCTAGTTGATTTTCCTTCTTGGTTAACCCTTCGGTGGCTGTTGTTTGGACGGATACTTGGAAACTTAAAGATTGAGGGTGACACTCACGGAATTCGTTAAGAGTTAATGAATTCGACCGAACAATGGTAATTGGACGCCTAATGGAATAAGAGTTATTCTGGGATTAGGGTCTGATCGAGAAAGTCTCATCCTAGAGAAGGAGTGTTCTGTTCATCCTTTGGTGGCGGTCATTCTAAACCTTTAGGATATCATTGCAAATTGTTAATGACCTAGGGATCATGAAATAATTTTTTATAAAACATGATTGGATTTCAAAAGTTTTTTGCGAGACTAACACAAAGTTTTTTTATTTTTAAGCTAAAAACATGTCTAGCTTAATAATAGCTTTACTCGCGTCTGACAAATTAGTGTGAGATAACTATCAAGCGTGGAAAAACAACTTAAACACGATTTTGGTAACTGACGACATAAAGTTCGTGCTTACTGAGGAGTGTCTTCAGATGTCGGGCTCGACTGCATCGCGAAGTGTTCGTGATGCATACGATCGATGGATCAGGGCCAATGAAAAGGCCAAGGTCTATATCATTGCCAGCATGTCTGATATTTTTGCAAAAAAACATGAGCTGATGGTCACCGCTAAGGAGATCATGGAGTCCTTGCAGGAAATGTTTGGACAACAGTCCTTTCAAGTCCGACATGACTCGCTCAAATACGTCTTCAATGCACGGATGAAAGAGGGGTCGTCTGTCCGTGAACATGTTCTAGACATGATGACCCACATTAATCTAGCGGAGATGAACGAGGCTTCGATCGACGAGTCAAGCCAGGTCAGTTTTATCTTGGAGACTCTTCCGAAGAGTTTCCTTCAGTTTCGTAGCAACGCTGTTATGAACAAGATAAACTACACTCTGACTACTCTTCTTAACGAGCTGCAAACCTTCCAGTCCTTGATGAGGATCAGGACGTCAGAAGCTTAGGCAAATGTTGCCTTCAGGTCTTATCACAGGGGTTCGACCTTTGGGACTAAGCAATTAGCTCCTTCTCACCCGAAAGGGAAGAAGAAGAAGATGAAGAAGGGTAAAATTGACCGAGCTGCCGCCCAGAAGGGCAAGAAGGTCAAGGAAGTTGCAGAAAAAGGAAACTGCTTCCACTACAATGGGGACGATCACTGGAAGAGAAACTGTCCCAAGTTCCTAGCCGAGAGTAAGAATCAAGGTAAATGTGATTTACTTGTGACTGAAACTAGTTTAGTTGAGAGTAGTGACTCTTCCTGGATATTGGATTCGGGCGCCACTAACCATGTTTGTTTTTCTTTTCAGGGAATTGATTCCTGGTAGCAGCTGCGAGAGGGTGAGGTGACTTTACGGGTTGGATCCGGGGAGCTTATCTCTACTGCAGCGGTCGACACGGTGAAGCTACATTTTGGCAGGAATTACATTTTGTTGGACAATATGTATATAGTTCCAGTGTTTACTAGAAACCTCGTTTCTATTTCCTGCCTGTTAGAACAATGTATTTCCGTTTCTTTTCAAGGCAATAAAGCGTTTATTTCTCGAAATGAAAACTTAATTTGTTCAGCTTCACATGAGAATAATCTGTATGTTTTGAAACCTAATTCGGTCAAAAGTGTTTTGAATACTAAATTGTTTAAAACAACAGAAACACGAGCTAAAATAGTGAAAGTTTCTCCTAAGGAAAATGCCAATCTTTGGCATCTACGGTTAGGCCACATTAATATCAATAGGATTGAGAGACTGGTGAAGAGTGGACTTCTAAACGAGATGGAAGAAAACTCTTTGTCGGTGTGTGAGTCATGCCTCGAAGGCAAAATGACCAAACGTCCTTTTAGTGGAAAAGGATATAGAGCCAAAGAGCCCCTTGAGCTGGTACATTCTGACCTCTGTGGTCCGATGAATGTTAAAGCACGAGGTGGTTATGAATACTTCGTGTCTTTCATAGATGATTACTCGAGGTATGGGTATATTTACCTAATGCATAAGAAGTCAGAAACTCTTGAAAAGTTCAAGGAGTACAAGACTGAGGATGAGAACCTATTAGGTAAATCGCTTAAAACACTTCGATCGGATCGAGGTGGAGAGTATATGGACACCGAATTCCCGGACTATATGATAAAACACAAATTACGCCCCAACTCTCAAGACTGTTATGCCACAAAGAGAATGGTGTATCGGAGAGGAGAAATAGAACCTTGTTGGACATGGTTGATCGATGATGAGCTATGCTCGTCTCCCGATTCCTTTTGGGGTTATGCAAGAGAGATGCGGTCTATATTTTGAATAATGTTCCGTCAAAGAGTGTTTGTCAAGCGCCTTTCGAACTCGGGAGTGGACTTAAAGGTAGTTTATATCACATCGAAATTTTGGGATGCCCACCACGTGTTGGTGTCAAACCCAAAAAAGTTGGAACCCTGCTCAAATTGTGCCTATTCGTAGGTTACCCTAAAGAGACTAGGGGTGGTCTATTTTACGATCCTAAGAAAAATAGGGTGCTTGTGTCGACAAACGCCATTTTCTTAGAGGAGGACCACGTCAAGGATCATTTACCAAGGAGTAAAATTGTGTTAAACGAATGGACAAAGACATCAACAAGAGTTGCCGATGGGGCTAGTACATCAACAAGTGTTGTTGATCCTAGCACGCCTAGTCAAATCTGCTCCCAAAAGTTGGGAATGCCTCGATGTAGTGGGAGGATCCGAGACAACCCGATCTTTACATGGGTTTAGTGAAACCTCGATCGTCACTCCCGATGATGATCGCGAGGATCCATTGACCTATGATCGTGCAATGGTTGATGTTGACAAAGACGAATGGATTAAAGCTATGGACCGTGAAATGGAGTCGATGTACTTCAATTCATGCGGGAGCTTGTGGATCCACCAGATGGGGTAAAACCTATTGGTTGCAAATGGATCTACAAGCGTAAACGTGGTGTAGATGGGAAGGTGCAAACCTTCAAAGCCCGACTAGTGGCAAAGGGTTTTACCCAGGTTGAAAGGGTTGACTATGAGGAAACCTTTTCACCGTTGCCATGTTAAAGTCGATCGATCGATCGTTCTAGCCATTGCCGCGTATTATGATTACAAGTTATGGCGTATGGACGTCCAAAACAACCTTTCTACGAATGGCAAACTTGATGAAACCATCTACATGGACCAGCCGAAAGGGTTCATTGTCCAAGCCTAAGAGCAAAAGGTTTGTCGGCTTCATAGGTCTATTTATGGGCTGAAACAAGCTTCGAGGTCTTGGAATATAAGGTTTGATGAGGCGATAAAATCTTATGGCTTTGATCAAAATGTCGATGAGCCTTGTGTCTACAAGAAAATCGTTGACAAAACTATCGCATTTTTAGTGATGTATGTGGATGATATTCTTCTCATTGGGAATGAGGTAGAATTTCTTCTTGACGTGCGAAAATGGCTAGCTTTACAATTCAAATGAAAGATTTAGGAGAAGCTCGGTATGTTCTAGGTATCCCGATAGTCCAAACCTAAGAACGGAACAGTAGCCTTGTCTCAAAGCGCCTTATATTGACAAGATGTCGTCTACATATAAGATGCGTAACTACAAGAAGGGCTTCTGCTCGCTTTTAGGCATGGGGTTCACTTGTCTTAGGATCAGTGTCCTAAGACTCCTCAAGAGGTTGAGGATATGAGACGGATCCCATATGGTTCAGCTGTAGGGAGCCTGATGTATGCCATGCTGTGTACTAGGCCCGACATCTGTTATGCAGTAGGGATTATCAATAGGTATCAATCCAATCTAGGATTAGATCAATGGGCAGCCGTAAAGGCAATCCTCAAGTATCTTAAGAGAACGAGGAACTAACTTAGTGTATGGAAGTGGGGATTTGATCCTTACGGGATACACGGATTCGGACTTTCAGACCGATAAGGATTCTAGGAAATCCACTTCGGGGTCAGCCTTCATTCTGAATGGAGGAGCTGTAGTATAGCGAAGTATCAAGCAGGGATGCATCGCTGATTCCACTATGGAAGCGAGTGCGCTATGCGGCTTGTGAAGCTGCAAAGGAAGCTGTTTGGCTAAGGAAGTTCATGTCGGATTTGGAAGTTGTTCCAAATATGAACTTGTCGATCACGCTTTTTTGTGACAACAGTTGTGCAATAGCCAACTCCAGAGAGCCTCGGAGCCATAAGAGAGGCAAACACATTGAGCGGAAGTATCACTTGATACGGGAGATTTTGCACCACGGAGACGTGACAGTCATGCAGATAACGTCGGAGCACAACCTAGCTGATCCATTTACAAAGCCCTTCACGGCTAAGGTGTTTGAGGGTCACCTAGAGAGTCTAGGTCTTCGAGTGCTTTCTAACTAGGGCAAGTGGGAGATATGTAAACGAGTATTCAATGCGCTAGTTTATTGGATTATTTCATTGTAATTTATGTACATTCTAGAAATGTATTTTCTCCACTAGCTTAGTCCATGTGGGAGTTTGTTGAGATTTTTGTCCTAAACTCGTGTTTGTAAACTACTATTTGAAATTAATAAGAGTTATTTATTTCATTATTTTATGTCTCGCAAATTTTACAAACTTTTCCAATAAACTCAGCTCCAGGGTCATTGAATTTATGAGAGAACTAGAACTTGAACAGTGTGTAGTGGACACACAGGGAGGATCACCTTTGAGTTAATGACCCGAACGGTCTACAGTATATGGATAGAGTTAGAGATCTAATCCTGGATATACTGTGGATGCGACCCGCTTTATATTAGATACAAACGAGGTGATCTGACTCGTTCATGTTGTTAACATGCGGTGGGGGCATCCTGTGCAATGAGATTGTACAAGACCTGACCGTGAATTATTAGACCTACTGATATAACACCATTGAAAATAAGGATTAATAAACTTGTAGATGACCATTAGTGACTCGACTAAATCTCGAGCGTGTTACGGACTCCTTTCTGCGGGGGCCTGTCCTTTGACTAGTACGGGTGAGGGTGGTCACAGTTACCCGCTCAATATGCCTATCTTCTCAGGGACAGGACCAGGTAGAGAGCTGGAAACTTAACTACACGAGATGAAATTCACTCGTTCCCGCCTTTAAGGAAACTAGAGGGGTTGTTCCCTTAAGTGCTGTCTCTAGGGCTTGGACAACGAGCATCCACCTTCTCACTGGACCGAGAAGGGTGTTCTATATGGTTGGATAATCACAATATGTTGTTCATTAGAGGAGCAGTGGGGACTTAAGGAACAAGAAGTATACACAGGGGTAAAACGGTAATTTGACCCAGCCATGTCTACGAACAACCTGTGAAGGGTCCACTCATGGGCATTGGTTATATCAGTGGACACGTAATATTCTCGCAGACCGACTAAGTGCAACTAGAGGCTATATTGGAGTGTTACCATAGCTAATGAAGGTTGATTAACCGGGTCAAAGAGTTTGATCGGTTAATCTAGTATCATTGGAGCTCGTCATTGTAGGTCCATTAGGTCCCTCGGTTGGCTCAAACTGGGTTAATAGAATGGTTAATGTTTTGTTGTGAAATTAAAGTGTTTAATTTCACTTAGAGGCATTTATGTCATTTATATGAGATATGAATGATATAATATATAGTTTAATGTGAATGAGATTTATAATAAACTATAGGTTAGCATAATTGTTGAATTAGGGCTAATTGTAGAAATTAATTGAGAGAAATTAAATTGGATGTGATTTAATTTAATAAATCCACAATTATGCAAATGTGATTTGTATAATGAGATATGAGATATCTTATATTATATGGTTATGCAAATATGATTTGCATAACCATATAATATAAGATATCTAGTTTCTAGTTTCTTGGAGACTCTTCCAAGAGTTTCCTTGATTTAGCAAACGTCATTTATGAACAAGATAAACTACACTCACTACTCTTCTTAACGAGCTGCAAACCTTCCAGTCCTTGATGAGGATCAGGACGTCAGAAGCTTAGGCAAATGTTGCCTTCAGGTCTTATCACAGGGGTTCGACCTTTGGGACTAAGCAATTAGCTCCTTCTCACCCGAAAGGGAAGAAGAAGAAGATGAAGAAGGGTAAAATTGACCGAGCCGCCGCCGTAAGGGCAAGAAGGTCAAGGAAGTTGCGAGAAAAGGAAATCGCTTCCACTACAATGGGGACGATCACCGAAGAGAAATCGTCCCAAGTTCCTAGCCGAGAGTAAGAATCAAGGTAAATGTGATTTACTTGTGGTCAAACTAGTTTAGTTGAGAGTAGTGACTCTTCCCGGATATTGGATTCAAGCGCCACTAACCATGTTTGTTTTTCTTTTCAGGAATTGATTCCCAGTAGCAAACATGAGAGGGTGAGGTGACTTTACGGGTTGGATCCGGGAGCTTATCTCTCACTGCGCAATGGCACACTACTGAAGCTACATTTTGGCAGAATTACATTTTGTTGGACAATATGTATATAGTTCCAAGTGTTTACTAGAAACCTCGTTTCTATTTCCTCACTGTTAGAACAATGTATTTCCGCTTTTCAAGGCAATAAAGCGTTTATTTCTAAATGAAAACTTAATTTGTTCAAACTCACATGAGAATAATCTGTATGTTTTGAAACCTAATTCTACTAAAAGTGTTTTGAATACTAAATTGTTTAAAACAAATGAAAACACGAGCTAAAATAGTGAAAGTTTCTCCTAAGGAAAATGCCAATCTTTGGCATCTACAGTTAGGCCACATTAATATCAATAGGATTGAGAGACTGGTGAAGAGTGGACTTCTAAACGAGATGGAAGAAAACTCTTTGTCGGTGTGTGAGTCATGCCTCGAAGGCAAAATGACCAAACGTCCTTTTAGTGGAAAAGGATATAGAGCCAAAGAGCCCCTTGAGCTGGTACATTCTGACCTCTGTGGTCCGATGAATGTTAAAGCACGAGGTGGTTATGAATACTTCGTGTCTTTCATAGATGATTACTCGAGGTATGGGTATATTTACCTAATGCATAAGAAGTCAGAAACTCTTGAAAAGTTCAAGGAGTACAAGACTGAGGATGAGAACCTATTAGGTAAATCGCTTAAAACACTTCGATCGGATCGAGGTGGAGAGTATATGGACACCGAATTCCCCGCACTATATGATAAAACACAAATTACGCCCCAACTCTCAAGACTGTGTTATGCCACAGCAGAATGGTGTATCGGAGAGGAGAAATAGAACCTTGTTGGACATGGTTCGGTCGATGATGAGCTATGCTCGTCTCCCTGATTCCTTTTGGGGTTATGCGAAGAGAGATCGCGGTCTATATTTTGAATAATGTTCCGTCGAAGAGTGTTTGTCAAACGCCTTTCGAACTCTGGAGTGGACTTAAAGGTAGTTTATATCACATCAGAATTTTGGGATGCCCAGCCCACGTGTTGGTGTCAAACCCGAAAAAGTTGGAACCCCGTTCGAAATTGTGCCTATTCGTAGGTTACCCTAAAGAGACTAGGGGTGGTCTATTTTACGATCCTAAGAAAAATAGGGTGCTTGTGTCGACAAACGCCATTTTCTTAGAGGAGGACCACGTCAAGGATCATTTACCAAGGAGTAAAATTGTGTTAAACGAAATGGACAGTACATCAACAAGAGTTGCTGATGGGGCTAGTACATCAACAAGTGTTGTTGATCCTAGCACGTCTAGTCAAATCTGTTCCCAAAAGTTGGGAATGCCTCGATGTAGTGGGAGGGATCTGAGACAACCTGATCTTTACATGGGTTTAGCTGAAACCTCAGTCGTCACTCCTGATGATGACTGCGAGGATCCATTGACCTATGATCAGGCAATGGTTGATGTTGACAAAGACGAATGGATTAAAGCTATGGACCAGGAAATGGAGTCGATGTACTTCAATTCAGTCTGGGAGCTTGTGGATCCACCAGATGGGGTAAAACCTATTGGTTGCAAATGGATCTACAAGCGTAAACGTGGTGTAGATGGGAAGGTGCAAACCTTCAAAGCCCGACTAGTGGCAAAGGGTTTTACCCAGGTTGAAAGGGTTGACTATGAGGAAACCTTTTCACCTTGCCATGTTAAAGTCGATCGATCGTTCTAGCCATTGCCGCGTATTATGATTACAAGTTATGGCGGATGGACGTCAAAACAACCTTCTACGAATGGCAAACTTGATGAAACCATCTACATGGACCAAATAGAAAGGGTTCATTGTCCAAGCCTAAGAGCAAAAGGTTTGTCGGCTTCATAGGTCTATTTATGGGTGAAACAAGCTTCGAGGTCTTGGAATATAAGGTTTGATGAGGCGATAAAATCTTATGGCTTTGATTAAAATGTCGATGAGCCTTGTGTCTACAAGAAAATCGTTGACAAAACTATCGCATTTTTAGTGATGTATGTGGATGATATTCTTCTCATTGGGAATGAGGTAGAATTTCTTCTTGGCGACGTGCGAAATGGCTAGCTTTACAATTCGAAATGAAAGATTTAGGAGAAGCTCGTGATGTTCTAGGTATCCCGATAGTCCAAAACCTAAGAACGCGGGCAGTAGCCTTGTCTCAAAGCGTCTTATATTGACAAGATGTCGCTACATATAAGATGCGTAACTACAAGAAGGGCTTACGCCTTTTAGGCATGGGGTTCACTTGTCTTAGGATCGGTGTCCTAAGACTCCTCAAGAGGTTGAGGATATGAGACGGATCCCATATGGTTCAAATTGTAGGGAGCCCGATGTATGCCATGTCGTGTGTACTAGGCCCGACATCCAAGTTGTGCAAGAGGGATTATCAATAGGTATCAATCCAATCTAGGATTAGATCAATGGGCGTACCGTAAAGGCAATCCTCAAGTATCTTAAGAGAACGAGAGAACTAACTTAGTGTATGGAAGTGGGGATTTGATCCTTACGGGATACACGGATTCGGACTTTCGCACCGATAAGGATTCTAGGAAATCCACTTGGGTCGACCTTCATTCCGAATGGAGGAGTCGTAGTATAGCGAAGTATCAAGCGAGGATGCATCACGATTCCACTATGGAAGCGAGTACGCTGCGGCTTGTGAAGTCGCAAAGGAAGTCATTTGGCTAAGGAAGTTCATGTCTGATTTGGAAGTTGTTCCAAATATGAACTTGTCGATCACGCTTTTTGTGACAACAATTTGTGCAATAGCCAACTCCGAGAGAGCCTCGGAGCCATAAGAGAGGCAAACACATTGAGCGGAAGTATCACTTGATACGGGAGATTTTGCACCACGGAGACGTGACAGTCATGCAGATAACGTCGGAGCACAACCTAGCTGATCCATTTACAAAGCCCTTCACGGCTAAGGTGTTTGAGGGTCACCTAGAGAGTCTAGGTCTTCGAGTGCTTTCTAACTAGGGCAAGTGGGAGATATGTAAACGAGTATTCAATGCGCTAGTTTATTGGATTATTTCATTGTAATTTATGTACATTCTAGAAATGTATTTTCTCCACTAGCTTAGTCCATGTGGGAGTTTGTTGAGATTTTTGTCCTAAACTCGTGTTTGTAAACTACTATTTGAAATTAATAAGAGTTATTTATTTCATTATTTTATGTCTCGCAAATTTTACAAACTTTTCCAATAAACTCAGCTCCAGGGTCATTGAATTTATGAGAGAACTAGAACTTGAACAGTGTGTAGTGGACACACAGGGAGGATCACCTTTGAGTTAATGACCCGAACGGTCTACAGTATATGGATAGAGTTAGAGATCTAATCCTGGATATACTGTGGATGCGACCCGCTTTATATTAGATACAAACGAGGTGATCTGACTCGTTCATGTTGTTAACATGCGGTGGGGGCATCCTGTGCAATGAGATTGTACAAGACCGACTGAATTATTAGACCTCACCGATATAACACCATTGAAAATAAGGATTAATAAACTTGTAGATGACCATTAGTGACTCGACACGAATCCACGAGCGTGTTACGGACTCCTTTCTGCGGGGGCCTGTCCTTTGACTAGTACGGGTGAGGGTGGTCACAGTTACCCGCTCAATATGCCTATCTTCTCAGGGACAGGACCAGGTAGAGAGCTGGAAACTTAACTACACGAGATGAAATTCACTGCTTCCACTTTTAAGGAAACTAGAGGGTTGTTCCCTTAAGTCTTTGTCTCTGGGCTTGGACAACGAGCATCCACCTTCTCACTGGACCGAGAAGGGTGTTCTATATGGTTGGATAATCACAATATGTTGTTCATTAGAGGAGCAGTGGGGACTTAAGGAACAAGAAGTATACACAGGGGTAAAACGGTAATTTGACCCAGCCATGTCTACGAACAACCTGTGAAGGGTCCACTCATGGGCATTGGTTATATCAGTGGACACGTAATATTCTGCACTGACGGAAGTGCAGCTAGGGGCTATATTGGAGTGTTACCATAGCTAATGAAGGTTGATTAACCGGGTCAAAGAGTTTGATCGGTTAATCTAGTATCATTGGAGCTCGTCATTGTAGGTCCATTAGGTCCCTCGGTTGGCTCAAACTGGGTTAATAGAATGGTTAATGTTTTGTTGTGAAATTAAAGTGTTTAATTTCACTTAGAGGCATTTATGTCATTTATATGAGATATGAATGATATAATATATAGTTTAATGTGAATGAGATTTATAATAAACTATAGGTTAGCATAATTGTTGAATTAGGGCTAATTGTAGAAATTAATTGAGAGAAATTAAATTGGATGTGATTTAATTTAATAAATCCACAATTATGCAAATGTGATTTGTATAATGAGATATGAGATATCTTATATTATATGGTTATGCAAATATGATTTGCATAACCATATAATATAAGATATCTAGTTTCTAGTTTCTTGGAGACTCTTCCGAAGAGTTTCCTTCAGTTTCGTAGCAACGCTGTTATGAACAAGATAAACTACACTCTGACTACTCTTCTTAACGAGCTGCAAACCTTCCAGTCCTTGATGAGGATCAGGACGTCAGAAGCTTAGGCAAATGTTGCCTTCAGGTCTTATCACAGGGGTTCGACCTTTGGGACTAAGCAATTAGCTCCTTCTCACCCGAAAGGGAAGAAGAAGAAGATGAAGAAGGGTAAAATTGACCGAGCTGCCGCCCAGAAGGGCAAGAAGGTCAAGGAAGTTGCAGAAAAAGGAAACTGCTTCCACTACAATGGGGACGATCACTGGAAGAGAAACTGTCCCAAGTTCCTAGCCGAGAGTAAGAATCAAGGTAAATGTGATTTACTTGTGACTGAAACTAGTTTAGTTGAGAGTAGTGACTCTTCCTGGATATTGGATTCGGGCGCCACTAACCATGTTTGTTTTTCTTTTCAGGGAATTGATTCCTGGTAGCAGCTGCGAGAGGGTGAGGTGACTTTACTGGGTTGGATCCGGGAGCTTATCTCTCACTGCAATGGCCGACACTGATGAAGCTACATTTTGGCAGGAATTACATTTTGTTGGACAATATGTATATAGTTCCAGTGTTTACTAGAAACCTCGTTTCTATTTCCTGCCTGTTAGAACAATGTATTTCCGTTTCTTTTCAAGGCAATAAAGCGTTTATTTCTCGAAATGAAAACTTAATTTGTTCAGCTTCACATGAGAATAATCTGTATGTTTTGAAACCTAATTCGGTCAAAAGTGTTTTGAATACTAAATTGTTTAAAACAACAGAAACACGAGCTAAAATAGTGAAAGTTTCTCCTAAGGAAAATGCCAATCTTTGGCATCTACGGTTAGGCCACATTAATATCAATAGGATTGAGAGACTGGTGAAGAGTGGACTTCTAAACGAGATGGAAGAAAACTCTTTGTCGGTGTGTGAGTCATGCCTCGAAGGCAAAATGACCAAACGTCCTTTTAGTGGAAAAGGATATAGAGCCAAAGAGCCCCTTGAGCTGGTACATTCTGACCTCTGTGGTCCGATGAATGTTAAAGCACGAGGTGGTTATGAATACTTCGTGTCTTTCATAGATGATTACTCGAGGTATGGGTATATTTACCTAATGCATAAGAAGTCAGAAACTCTTGAAAAGTTCAAGGAGTACAAGACTGAGGATGAGAACCTATTAGGTAAATCGCTTAAAACACTTCGATCGGATCGAGGTGGAGAGTATATGGACACTGAATTCCCAGACTATATGATAAAACACAAATTACGTCCCAACTCTCAGCACCTGTTATGCCACAGCAGAATGGTGTATCGGAGAGGAGAAATAGAACCTTGTTGGACATGGTTCGGTCGATGATGAGCTATGCTCGTCTCCCTGATTCCTTTTGGGGTTATGCAGTAGAGACTGCGGTCTATATTTTGAATAATGTTCCGTCGAAGAGTGTTTGTCAAACGCCTTTCGAACTCTGGAGTGGACTTAAAGGTAGTTTATATCACATCAGAATTTTGGGATGCCCAGCCCACGTGTTGGTGTCAAACCCGAAAAAGTTGGAACCCCGTTCGAAATTGTGCCTATTCGTAGGTTACCCTAAAGAGACTAGGGGTGGTCTATTTTACGATCCTAAGAAAAATAGGGTGCTTGTGTCGACAAACGCCATTTTCTTAGAGGAGGACCACGTCAAGGATCATTTACCAAGGAGTAAAATTGTGTTAAACGAAATGGACAGTACATCAACAAGAGTTGCTGATGGGGCTAGTACATCAACAAGTGTTGTTGATCCTAGCACGTCTAGTCAAATCTGTTCCCAAAAGTTGGGAATGCCTCGATGTAGTGGGAGGGATCTGAGACAACCTGATCTTTACATGGGTTTAGCTGAAACCTCAGTCGTCACTCCTGATGATGACTGCGAGGATCCATTGACCTATGATCAGGCAATGGTTGATGTTGACAAAGACGAATGGATTAAAGCTATGGACCAGGAAATGGAGTCGATGTACTTCAATTCTGTCTGGGAGCTTGTGGATCCACCAGATGGGGTAAAACCTATTGGTTGCAAATGGATCTACAAGCGTAAACGTGGTGTAGATGGGAAGGTGCAAACCTTCAAAGCCCGACTAGTGGCAAAGGGTTTTACCCAGGTTGAAAGGGTTGACTATGAGGAAACCTTTTCACCTGTTGCCATGTTAAAGTCGATCAGGATCGTTCTAGCCATTGCCGCGTATTATGATTACAAGTTATGGCAGATGGACGTCAAAACAACCTTTCTGAATGGCAAACTTGATGAAACCATCTACATGGACCAGCCGAAAGGGTTCATTGTCCAAGCCTAAGAGCAAAAGGTTTGTCGGCTTCATAGGTCTATTTATGGGCTGAAACAAGCTTCGAGGTCTTGGAATATAAGGTTTGATGAGGCGATAAAATCTTATGGCTTTGATCAAAATGTCGATGAGCCTTGTGTCTACAAGAAAATCGTTGACAAAACTATCGCATTTTTAGTGATGTATGTGGATGATATTCTTCTCATTGGGAATGAGGTAGAATTTCTTCTTGACGTCGTAAATGGCTAGCTTTACAATTCGAAATGAAAGATTTAGGAGAAGCTCGGTATGTTCTAGGTATCCCGATAGTCCAAACCTAAGAACGCGGGCAGTAGCCTTGTCTCAAAGCGCCTTATATTGACAAGATGTCGCCTACATATAAGATGCGAACTACAAGAAGGGCTTCTCGCCTTTTAGGCATGGGGTTCACTTGTCTTAGGATCGGTGTCCTAAGACTCCTCAAGAGGTTGAGGATATGAGACGGATCCCATATGGTTCAGCTGTAGGGAGCCTGATGTATGCCATGCTGTGTACTAGGCCCGACATCTGTTATGCAGTAGGGATTATCAATAGGTATCAATCCAATCTAGGATTAGATCAATGGGCAGCCGTAAAGGCAATCCTCAAGTATCTTAAGAGAACGAGGAACTAACTTAGTGTATGGAAGTGGGGATTTGATCCTTACGGGATACACGGATTCGGACTTTCAGACCGATAAGGATTCTAGGAAATCCACTTCGGGGTCAGCCTTCATTCTGAATGGAGGAGCTGTAGTATAGCGAAGTATCAAGCAGGGATGCATCGCTGATTCCACTATGGAAGCGGAGTACGTTGCGGCTTGTGAAGCTGCAAAGGAAGCTGTTTGGCTAAGGAAGTTCATGTCGGATTTGGAAGTTGTTCCAAATATGAACTTGTCGATCACGCTTTTTTGTGACAACAGTTGTGCAATAGCCAACTCCAGAGAGCCTCGGAGCCATAAGAGAGGCAAACACATTGAGCGGAAGTATCACTTGATACGGGAGATTTTGCACCACGGAGACGTGACAGTCATGCAGATAACGTCGGAGCACAACCTAGCTGATCCATTTACAAAGCCCTTCACGGCTAAGGTGTTTGAGGGTCACCTAGAGAGTCTAGGTCTTCGAGTGCTTTCTAACTAGGGCAAGTGGGAGATATGTAAACGAGTATTCAATGCGCTAGTTTATTGGATTATTTCATTGTAATTTATGTACATTCTAGAAATGTATTTTCTCCACTAGCTTAGTCCATGTGGGAGTTTGTTGAGATTTTTGTCCTAAACTCGTGTTTGTAAACTACTATTTGAAATTAATAAGAGTTATTTATTTCATTATTTTATGTCTCATAAAATTTTACAAACTTTTCCAATAAACTCACTCTCGTGGTCATTGAATTTATGAGAGAACTAGAACTTGAACAAAGGTGTAGTGGACACACGGGAGGATCACCTTTGAGTTAATGACCCGAACGGTCTACAGTATATGGATAGAGTTAGAGATCTAATCCTGGATATACTGTGGATGCGACCCGCTTTATATTAGATACAAACGAGGTGATCTGACTCGTTCATGTTGTTAACATGCGGTGGGGGCATCCTGTGCAATGAGATTGTACAAGACCGACCGTGAATTATTAGACCCTCTTGATATAACACCATTGAAAATAAGGATTAATAAACTTGTAGATGACCATTAGTGACTCGACCTGAATCCTGAGCGTGTTACGGACTCCTTTCTGCGGGGGCCTGTCCTTTGACTAGTACGGGTGAGGGTGGTCACAGTTACCCGCTCAATATGCCTATCTTCTCAGGGACAGGACCAGGTAGAGAGCTGGAAACTTAACTACACGAGATGAAATTCACTCGCTCCCGCTTTTTAAGGAAACTAGAGGGGTTGTTCCCTTAAGTCTTCTTCTCTGTGGCTTGGACAACGAGCATCCACCTTCTCACCGGACCGAGAAGGGTGTTCTATATGGTTGGATAATCACAATATGTTGTTCATTAGAGGAGCAAAGGGGACTTAAGGAACAAGAAGTATACACAGGGGGTAAAATCTGGTAATTTGACCCGACCATGTCTACGAACAACTCCGTGAAGGGTCCACTCATGGGCATTGGTTATATCGGTGGACACGTAATATTCTCAGACCGACGGAAGTGCAAATAGGGGGCTATATTGGAGTGTTACCATAGCTAATGAAGGTTGATTAACCGGGTCAAAGAGTTTGATCGGTTAATCTAGTATCATTGAGCTCGTCATTGTAGGTCCATTAGGTCCCTCGGTTGGCTCAAATCAAGTTAATAGAATGGTTAATGTTTTGTTGTGAAATTAAAGTGTTTAATTTCACTTAGAGGCATTTATGTCATTTATATGAGATATGAATGATATAATATATAGTTTAATGTGAATGAGATTTATAATAAACTATAGGTTAGCATAATTGTTGAATTAGGGCTAATTGTAGAAATTAATTGAGAGAAATTAAATTGGATGTGATTTAATTTAATAAATCCACAATTATGCAAATGTGATTTGTATAATGAGATATGAGATATCTTATATTATATGGTTATGCAAATATGATTTGCATAACCATATAATATAAGATATCTAGTTTCTAGTTTCTTGGAGACTCTTCCGAAGAGTTTCCTTCAGTTTCGTAGCAACGCTGTTATGAACAAGATAAACTACACTCTGACTACTCTTCTTAACGAGTCAAAACCTTCCAAATCCTTGATGAGGATCGGGACGCGTGAAGCTTAGGCAAATGTTGCCTTGTGTCTTATCACGGGGTTCGACCTTTGGGACTAAGCAATTAGCTCCTTCTCACCCGAAAGGGAAGAAGAAGAAGATGAAGAAGGGTAAAATTGACCGAGCTGCCGCCCAGAAGGGCAAGAAGGTCAAGGAAGTTGCAGAAAAAGGAAACTGCTTCCACTACAATGGGGACGATCACTTTGGAGAAACCGTCCCAAGTTCCTAGCCGAGAGTAAGAATCAAGGTAAATGTGATTTACTTGTGATCAAAACTAGTTTAGTTGAGAGTAGTGACTCTTCCCCGGATATTGGATTCGGCGCCACTAACCATGTTTGTTTTTCTTTTCAGGGAATTGATTCCTGGTAGCAGCTGCGAGAGGGTGAGGTGACTTTACGGGTTGGATCCGGGGAGCTTATCTCTACTGCAGCGGTCGACACGGTGAAGCTACATTTTGGCAGGAATTACATTTTGTTGGACAATATGTATATAGTTCCAGTGTTTACTAGAAACCTCGTTTCTATTTCCTGCCTGTTAGAACAATGTATTTCCGCTTTCTTTTCAAGGCAATAAAGCGTTTATTTCTAAAAATGAAAACTTAATTTGTTCAAACTTCATGAGAGAATAATCTGTATGTTTTGAAACCTAATTCGGTCAAAAGTGTTTTGAATACTAAATTGTTTAAAACAAATGTAAACACGAGCTAAAATAGTGAAAGTTTCTCCTAAGGAAAATGCCAATCTTTGGCATCTACGGTTAGGCCACATTAATATCAATAGGATTGAGAGACTGGTGAAGAGTGGACTTCTAAACGAGATGGAAGAAAACTCTTTGTCGGTGTGTGAGTCATGCCTCGAAGGCAAAATGACCAAACGTCCTTTTAGTGGAAAAGGATATAGAGCCAAAGAGCCCCTTGAGCTGGTACATTCTGACCTCTGTGGTCCGATGAATGTTAAAGCACGAGGTGGTTATGAATACTTCGTGTCTTTCATAGATGATTACTCGAGGTATGGGTATATTTACCTAATGCATAAGAAGTCAGAAACTCTTGAAAAGTTCAAGGAGTACAAGACTGAGGATGAGAACCTATTAGGTAAATCGCTTAAAACACTTCGATCGGATCGAGGTGGAGAGTATATGGACACTGAATTCCCAGACTATATGATAAAACACAAATTACGTCCCAACTCTCAAAGACTCGTTATGCCACAAAGAGAATGGTGTATCGGAGAGGAGAAATAGAACCTTGTTGGACATGGTTCGGTCGATGATGAGCTATGCTCGTCTCCCTGATTCCTTTTGGGGTTATGCAGTAGAGACTGCGGTCTATATTTTGAATAATGTTCCGTCGAAGAGTGTTTGTCAAACGCCTTTCGAACTCTGGAGTGGACTTAAAGGTAGTTTATATCACATTAGAATTTTGGGATGCCCAGCCCACGTGTTGGTGTCAAACCCGAAAAAGTTGGAACCCCGTTCGAAATTGTGCCTATTCGTAGGTTACCCTAAAGAGACTAGGGGTGGTCTATTTTACGATCCTAAGAAAAATAGGGTGCTTGTGTCGACAAACGCCATTTTCTTAGAGGAGGACCACGTCAAGGATCATTTACCAAGGAGTAAAATTGTGTTAAACGAAATGGACAGTACATCAACAAGAGTTGCTGATGGGGCTAGTACATCAACAAGTGTTGTTGATCCTAGCACGTCTAGTCAAATCTGTTCCCAAAAGTTGGGAATGCCTCGATGTAGTGGGAGGGATCTGAGACAACCTGATCTTTACATGGGTTTAGCTGAAACCTCAGTCGTCACTCCTGATGATGACTGCGAGGATCCATTGACCTATGATCAGGCAATGGTTGATGTTGACAAAGACGAATGGATTAAAGCTATGGACCGTGAAATGGAGTCGATGTACTTCAATTCATGCAGGAGCTTGTGGATCCACCGGATGGGGTAAAACCTATTGGTTGCAAATGGATCTACAAGCGTAAACGTGGTGTAGATGGGAAGGTGCAAACCTTCAAAGCCCGACTAGTGGCAAAGGGTTTTACCCAGGTTGAAAGGGTTGACTATGAGGAAACCTTTTCACCTGTTGCCATGTTAAAGTCGATCAGGATCGTTCTAGCCATTGCCGCGTATTATGATTACAAGTTATGGCAGATGGACGTCAAAACAACCTTTCTGAATGGCAAACTTGATGAAACCATCTACATGGACCAGCCGAAAGGGTTCATTGTCCAAGCCTAAGAGCAAAAGGTTTGTCGGCTTCATAGGTCTATTTATGGGCTGAAACAAGCTTCGAGGTCTTGGAATATAAGGTTTGATGAGGCGATAAAATCTTATGGCTTTGATCAAAATGTCGATGAGCCTTGTGTCTACAAGAAAATCGTTGACAAAACTATCGCATTTTTAGTGATGTATGTGGATGATATTCTTCTCATTGGGAATGAGGTAGAATTTCTTACTGACGTGCAGAAATGGCTAGCTTTACAATTCGAAATGAAAGATTTAGGAGAAGCTCAGTATGTTCTAGGTATCCTGATAGTCCGAAACCGGAAGAACGGAACGGTAGCCTTGTCTCAGGCGTCTTATATTGACAAGATGCTGTCTACATATAAGATGCAGAACTACAAGAAGGGCTTACTGCCTTTTAGGCATGGGGTTCACTTGTCTTAGGATCAGTGTCCTAAGACTCCTCAAGAGGTTGAGGATATGAGACGGATCCCATATGGTTCAGCTGTAGGGAGCCTGATGTATGCCATGCTGTGTACTAGGCCCGACATCTGTTATGCAGTAGGGATTATCAATAGGTATCAATCCAATCTAGGATTAGATCAATGGGCAGCCGTAAAGGCAATCCTCAAGTATCTTAAGAGAACGAGGAACTAACTTAGTGTATGGAAGTGGGGATTTGATCCTTACGGGATACACGGATTCGGACTTTCAGACCGATAAGGATTCTAGGAAATCCACTTCGGGGTCAGCCTTCATTCTGAATGGAGGAGCTGTAGTATAGCGAAGTATCAAGCAGGGATGCATCGCTGATTCCACTATGGAAGCGAGAGAGTTGCGGCTTGTGAAGCCGCAAAGAAGTCGCTTGGCTAAGGAAGTTCATGTCGGATTTGGAAGTTGTTCCAAATATGAACTTGTCGATCACGCTTTTTGTGACAACAATTTGTGCAATAGCCAACTCCGCAGAGCCTCGGAGCCATAAGAGAGGCAAACACATTGAGCGGAAGTATCACTTGATACGGGAGATTTTGCACCACGGAGACGTGACACTCATGCAGATAACGTCGGAGCACAACCTAGCTGATCCATTTACAAAGCCCTTCACGGCTAAGGTGTTTGAGGGTCACCTAGAGAGTCTAGGTCTTGAGTGCTTTCTAACTAGGGCAAGTGGGAGATATGTAAACGAGTATTCAATGCGCTAGTTTATTGGATTATTTCATTGTAATTTATGTACATTCTAGAAATGTATTTTCTCCACTAGCTTAGTCCATGTGGGAGTTTGTTGAGATTTTTGTCCTAAACTCGTGTTTGTAAACTACTATTTGAAATTAATAAGAGTTATTTATTTCATTATTTTATGTCTCGCAAATTTTACAAACTTTTCCAATAAACTCAGCTCCAGGGTCATTGAATTTATGAGAGAACTAGAACTTGAACAGTGTGTAGTGGACACACAGGGAGGATCACCTTTGAGTTAATGACCCGAACGGTCTACGATATATGGATAGAGTTAGAGATCTAATCTCGGATATACCGTGGATGCGACCGCTTTATATTAGATACAAACGAGGTGATCTGACTCGTTCATGTTGTTAACATGCGGTGGGGGCATCCTGTGCAATGAGATTGTACAAGACCTGACCGTGAATTATTAGACCTACTGATATAACACCATTGAAAATAAGGATTAATAAACTTGTAGATGACCATTAGTGACTCGACCTGAATCCTGAGCGTGTTACGGACTCCTTTCTGCGGGGGCCTGTCCTTTGACTAGTACGGGTGAGGGTGGTCACAGTTACCCGCTCAATATGCCTATCTTCTCGTGACGAGGACCGGTAGAGAGTCGAAACTTAACTACACGAGATGAAATTCACTCGTTCCCGCCTTTAAGGAAACTAGAGGGGTTGTTCCCTTAAGTGCTGTCTCTAGGGCTTGGACAACGAGCATCCACCTTCTCACTGGACCGAGAAGGGTGTTCTATATGGTTGGATAATCACAATATGTTGTTCATTAGAGGAGCAGTGGGGACTTAAGGAACAAGAAGTATACACAGGGGTAAAACGGTAATTTGACCCAGCCATGTCTACGAACAACCTGTGAAGGGTCCACTCATGGGCATTGGTTATATCAGTGGACACGTAATATTCTGCACTGACGGAAGTGCAGCTAGGGGCTATATTGGAGTGTTACCATAGCTAATGAAGGTTGATTAACCGGGTCAAAGAGTTTGATCGGTTAATCTAGTATCATTGGAGCTCGTCATTGTAGGTCCATTAGGTCCCTCGGTTGGCTCAAACTGGGTTAATAGAATGGTTAATGTTTTGTTGTGAAATTAAAGTGTTTAATTTCACTTAGAGGCATTTATGTCATTTATATGAGATATGAATGATATAATATATAGTTTAATGTGAATGAGATTTATAATAAACTATAGGTTAGCATAATTGTTGAATTAGGGCTAATTGTAGAAATTAATTGAGAGAAATTAAATTGGATGTGATTTAATTTAATAAATCCACAATTATGCAAATGTGATTTGTATAATGAGATATGAGATATCTTATATTATATGGTTATGCAAATATGATTTGCATAACCCATGGTTGTGGTAAAATGGTAATAATATGAAGATTTTAACCCCATATTCTCTCCATTATTTAAACCCTTCTTGCAAGAAGGGAGGTAAGGAAATCTCTCATTTTTGGAAATCTCACCAAAAGAAGAGAACAATCTCTCTCAATTTTCTCTCTAGCATTTCTCCTCAGAAAACAAAAACAAAGTTCCCACAAACTTCCTTCTTTCCAAAAGAAGAACAACTGAGACTCCGATTGGTTGTATTTGTGTTCTTGTTAGTGAGAAGAGATCAAGTTCGTTGAGATCGAGATTTCGCGAAGTGTTCGTGATCGAAGGAAGGAACAGTGAAGAATTGTCTTCAACAAGTAAGTAGTTTTACTTGTTGTATTTTCTTTACTTTAATTGCATGTTTAGCCTATATCTAAGTGTTACATTAATTTTAATGAAATCTAGTTGCACAATTTTCACCACGACGATTCGATCGTCTTCCGCTGCGGGGGGATTCTCATTCGCTTCAGTGCTTTCTTTAACGTCTTTAGCTAGACTGTACTCCCTCAAGGTGTTTCTTTTCTATCTTGCAGCGCTTTAAGTGATGTGTTCATTTGGCCAATCTAGGTCTCAATATTTTTTATTGCAGCTCCATGACTAGTCACTATACCAGATAGACTGGTGACATCATTTTCCAGCTGGTTAGACCGACTTCTGGATTAATTTATGAAGGAGTGCAATGTCTCTTCCAAAGATGGTTTCCTCTCTGATGTAGAAGCATACCCTGTAGGAGGATTCAACACATTTTTGTTGTTAACATAAGAGAAATTCTCAGGATACCTCAAACCTGGATTATAATGTGTTGGGAGGTTATTCTGAGTTTAGCTTCCTCCATAGTTTTTGCATATGTTGTTCAGGTAGTGTAATTGCTCCATAGTGGATTCTCCATTGGGCTATGAGCATTGAGAGGACATCCCTGTTTGTGCTGATCCTGCAAAATTATTCAGAGCATGAGTGAGAGATGTCATATGAGATCTAAGGGAGGTTACCTCATCCAGTTGATACAATCCATCTACTGGCTTAGATCTGCCATTGTCTGTATGTCACTGGTAAGTATCAGTTGACACTTCCTCGAGGAGGGCACGTGCTTTTGGCACAGTCTTCGCCATGAAAGCCCCTCAAGCAGTGGCATCCAGAATGGTCCTGGTCTTACCTTCCAGTCCACTATAAAACAATTGTACCTGGAGCTAATCTGGGTAGCCATGTTGTGGGCACCTCCTGAGCATGTCCTTGTACCTTTCACATGCCTCAAATAACTGCTTTCCCTCTTGCTGCCTGAATGTTTCTATCTTAGTCCTTAACTTGGCAACCTTCACAGGTGGAAAGAATTAGGTCATGAAGGCTTGGGCCAACTCCTCCCAGGAAGTGATACTGCCTGAGGGAAGGGACCCTAGCCATTCCTTACCTCTACCCTGCAAAGAGAAAGGAAAGAGACGTAAGCGAATATTATCAGCAGAGATACCATACATTTTAACTGTACCACAAATTTCTAAGAAATTTTTTAAGTGTGAGTTTGGATCTTCTGTGGCTAATCCTCTAAAAGTACCCTCCCTAACCATCTGTATAAGCCTTGTCTTAAGTTCGAAATTGTTAGCATTTATAGGGGCATAGACTATTCCAGCCTGCTCAGAATCAAACACAGGTTGGAAATACTCCCTGATGGGTTTAGGGTTATTGATGAGTTTCTGATCAGCCATAGTCTAAGGTTCTGCTCTTCCTTCCCTTATGAGTCTTCTACAGGTCCTCTCGATCTCAGGATCAAAAGGGTGCAAGTCTACAGCTCTCCCCTTGGTCATCCACCTGGAGGTACAAAAAGATAAGAAATTAGATAAAAACAATAAAACTAGAAAATGAAATAAAACCTAAAAACAAAAGAATTCAACAAGACATAAAATATAAAACATGGGTTGCCTCCCAAGCAGCGCTTTCTTTAACGTCTTTAGCTAGACGGTGACTTATCAGGGCACATAAAACTGCTCATATTTCTTTGGGCCCTTCTTGCTCGAATTGATGTAGTCTTCTAAGTCTAAAAGGCTATCCTGTTTTTCATGGGCCTCAGAGAGATGAATATTTTTTGTATTTTTGTTTATCAACATAAAAGGACAAAAATCAAAACAAGACTCGTGAGTGTAGGACAATTGGTTATGTAGATTAAAGGAAATTTCTGAAGACAAAGGGGGAAAGGAATTCTCAGCCTCAACCTCTATCACTTGAACCTCCCCTGTGGGAATAATTGTATCACCCATGTCTACCTCACTATCTTGTTTCTGGTGTGCCTCGGTCTCCCCAAACTATCCTCACTATCATATGAACATGTCCTCCTAGGTGGCACCTCCTCAATGATAAGGATAAGAAATTGTTCTTGTAAGGCCTTAAGGGAAATTACTAGTTGATTGAGATAATGAGCTCTATCCTATACTATTTCCTAAAGTCCTACCACCTCAGCTTCTAACCTATCCAACCTCTGTAATTCATTATGAACCAAATTTTTAATTTTCAACTCTAAGGTATATTCCATTAATTGGTCCACAAGAGAAGATTTTTCATTATGTTGGTCAAGGTACGAAAAAATTATGGTTCCAAGTGCCTAAATACCTACCATCACATGAATGTTTATCAAATTCAAGTACAGAATGGTAAAAATTAGACAAATAGAATTCAGAGAAATCATGATGCACATACCTAGGGTCCTGAGAGGGACAATAGAATGGTGGAGAAAAATCATGCAAAGTCATACTTGAAAAATTAATAATTCAGATCAATACTTTCACACAATAGCAACACAACAAAAAAAAAAAAAAAAAAAAAAGAGAGACAAAGACTCAAAAACAACACACAAAACTAAAATAAATCAAATAACGAAACAAACAAACACACAAAAACAAATAAGGAAAGACACACAAACATCTTTAGTCTAAAATTTCAAATTTTCTCCTAATATTAATTAATCTAAATAATCGTCTTTTTACCGGCAACGGCGCCAAAAACTTGTTGCGCATAATTATGAATATGCAATACCGCAGTGTACGGGTCAAGTTTTAGTATAGTGATTTATGAGTCCAAGTATCGTCCTTGGGAATGAGTTTCTAGATTAATTAATTACTAAGATACTAATTCTCACTTTTAGCTAAAGAAAGATAACATGGATAGGTGATTGAAAATAAAGACAAGCAAACAAACAAACATGTGGAGACACGAATTGATAGATTTGAGAAAAGTGATTTTACAAGTTAATGACTCAACACACACATGCAATGAACCAATGAGACGAATTTATAAACAAGAAGTAAAATGCTCAAGAAAATCTCTCGATTCTTAGTGAGTCTCGCACATGCAATAAACTCCATAGTCTCCATATGAGCCTACGACATGCACGACATTAAGTAACTTCTATATGTGTTTTTCTAAGATTTCTAGGTCATTCTCATGCCATATTTCTAAGGGTTTTGACAACTTTGCGCTAATTCAAGTTTTATCTCTCGAGTTCACTTAAACCAACAATTTAAGAGTTAAGTGTGAATTGCAAAAAATAAGAACAAAACATGCTTCAATACATAGTAAGAAAGTTTCGACAAGTAAATCAAATCTTAACTACAACATTTAGCTACTCTAAGTCACATGAAAATCAAACTAAACATGTAGAAAACGTCTCAAACGGAGTTACAATCTGAAAGAAAAGGAAATTGAACTTATGTGTCGATGTTGGTTCTTCGAATCCGAGCTCCCGTCTTCGATCTCGAACCTCCACGAATGCTTTGGCTCTCAAAAATGCTCTTTTCTCTCAAAGTGTATTTCGAAATTAGGGTGGAAAATCTACCAAATTCGGTTCTCTTGTAATGAAAACATAAGGTTCTATTTATAGGCTTAATCGGTGCAGCGTTGCAACGCTAGGGACAGCGTTGCAACGCTGTACCCTAGGCGGCTGGTCATATAAGGTATGTCTCGATGGCGTTGCAACGTTGATGGCAGCGTTGCAACGCCCTCGCCACGGTTCTTCATGCTCGTTCCTTTATCGAGATAGCGTTGCGACGCTACAAAGCAGCGTTGCAACGCTATCGGCAGTGTACTTCAATGCTTCATGGCTGCACGTTTGGCGTTGCAACGCTTTGCACCCAGGTGATGGCGTTGCAACGCTTTGCATAGCGTGGCAACGCCATCACCTTGGGTCTTCAAGCTTGGTTTGGTTTTTTCACTTCCACTTGTAGTTATTTTAAGCTCCAAATAGCCTCGTTTTAATCCCGAGTGATCCAAAATGTCTCCAATAGTTATGTTTATGCTCTTATCCTGAAATTGAATGATATAGACACGTAATAGCCCTGAAATCATCATAAAACTAGAAATAATTAAGCCTAAGGATAGCACATTTTGTGTGCTATCAGGGATACATCTCATATCCTCAACTTCTTGAGATGTCTTAGGACACTGTTCCTTAGACAGATGAACTCCATGCCTGAAGGGTAATAAGCCCCTCTTGGAATTCTGCATCAAATATGGGGCCAACATTTTGTTGATATAAGATGCTTGAGACAGAGCTTGCGTTCTGTTCTTGCGATTCCTGAAAATCTGAATCCGAAGAACATATTGCGCCTTCGAAAAATCTTTCATTTGGAATTGGATCGCCAACCAATTCTTTATGTTTATTAGGTATCTTACATCATTCCCAATGAGTAGGATATCATCCACATAAAGTACTAAGAAAGCTACTTTGCCATTGATGATCCTCTTGTAAACACAAGGCTCATCAATATTTTGGTCAAAACCATAAGACTTGATCGCAATATCAAATCTTATGTTCCAAGATCTGGATGCTTGTTTCAACCCATAAATGGATCGATTGAGCTTGTAAACTTTTTGCTCCTGACCTTGGGTTATGAACCCTTCGGGTTGAGACATACAGATGCTATCGTCAAGATTACCATTCAAAAAGGCAGTCTTGACGTCCATTTGCCAAATTTCATAATCACAAAATGCAGCTATGGACAAGAGTATCCTTATAGACTCAAGCATAGCAACAGGAAAAAAAGTTTCCTCATAGTCAACCCCTTCCCTTTGGGTAAAACCCTTTGCTACAAGTCTTACCTTAAAGGTCTGTACCTTTCCGGTTGCATCTCTCTTTCTCTTATAGATCCATTTCCACCCTATGGGTCTTACACCTTCAGGTTGGTCTACAAGTTTCCATACTGAATTGAAGTACATTGACTCCATTTCAAGGTTCATGGCTTTCATCCATTGGTCCTTGTCTACGTCATTCATTGCCTGTATATAAGATAATGGGTCTACTACGTCGTCATCAGGTATGACGACTTGAGTTTCAGCTAAATTCAAGTAGCGATCAGGTTGGGAAATAACCCTCCCACTGCGTCGAGGCATTCCCAACGATTGAGAACGACGAGACTGACTTGATGTGCTGGATTCTTCATCAACTCTTGATGAAGGTCCAACTTGATCAACAACTCTTGTTGGTTCATCTGTAGCTTCATTTAGTATTAGTTTACTACATGGTTTATGGTTCCTCATGTGATCTTCCTCCAAGAAAGTGGCGTTTGTCGATACAATCACCTTGTTTTCGTGTGGGTCGTAGAAAAGACCACCTCTCGTTTCTTTGGGATATCCAACAAATTGGCATAATCTTGAACGAGGTTCCAGTTTCTTTGGGTTTGTCACCACCACGTGTGCCGGACAACCTCAAATCCTAAAGTGTTGTAAACTAGGTTTACGCCCCTTCCATAATTCAAAAGGTGTTTCGGAAACACTGTTTGATGGAACAGTGTTCAAGATTTGAACTGCAGTCTCTACTGCGTAACCCCAAAACGAGGCAGGCAATTGAGCATAGCTCATCATAGATCGAACCATGTCCAACAAGGTTCTATTTCTCCTTTCTGACACACCATTTTGCTGTGGTGTATTAGGTGCTGAGAGTTGAGATTTAATTCCATGTTCAATCAAATAGTCCTAGAATCTCAAATCCATATACTCTCCACCTCGATCGGATCGAAGTGTTTTAATGGTTTTCCCTAATGCATTCTCTACTTCAGCCTTATACTCTTTGAACTTTTCAAGAGCCTCAGACTTATGATGCATTAGCTTTAACATTCACCGGAGATCCGAATGTATAAGCTCTAAGGGCTCTATGGCTCTATAACCTTTTCTAGTAAAAGGTCGCTTAGTCATTTTTCCTTCCAAACATGATTCGTAAGGAGGTAAAGAATCATCTTCTAATTTGTTTCGAAGTCCATTCTAAGATAGTCTCTCAATCCGGTTGAGATTTATATGACCAATTCTAAGGTGCCAAAGATAGGTATTATTGCATGGAGAAATTCTTTTCCTTTTACTTTGAGTATAGCAGTTTTAAACATCTCATGATTTAAAATTGCCTTTGTATGATTCGGTTTAAGTACATACAAGTCGTTTTCTAACTTAGCATAACAAATATTGACACCTTTCTTTAAAATGAACGCTTCATTAAACGAGAAGGTAATACAATAGCCAAGTTTAATTAAGCAAGAGATAAAAATTAAGTTCCTCTTAATCTTGGGAACTATATACAGATTTTCTAAAAAGATAAATCTATCTCTAAAAAATAGCTTGACATCTCCTATCACACGAAATGAGACGACGCCTCCCGCTCCGACCACGAGCGCCATCTCACCCTCTTCGAGCTCCTTGAAGGAACTAGTTTCCTGTAAAGAAGAGCAAACGTGATTAGTGGCTCCTGAATCAAGTATCCAGGTAAAATCATTATTTTTCATTAAACAAGTTTCAAGAACAAGTAAATCGGATTTACCTTTCTTCTCTTTGAGCTCAATGTCTGCAGTAGCAGAAGCTTTCCCTTTTCCTCTTTTCCTCTTCTTCCGAGTCTTCTTAATCCCAGAAGAAAAACCGCAGGGCTTGGTTCCAGAGGATGAACCCATCTGGACCCTTTTGGAATGGGAAAACTGATTTGCCTCTCCATCAACCTGTCCCTTATTATCCATAAGAGACTGGCAAGTTTGCAGTTCATTTAGGAGTGAAGTCAGGTTATACTCCTTTTTGTTCATCTTCGCAATGCTGTGGAATGGCAGGAAACTCTTCGGAAGAGATTTTAGGATGAAGAATACCTAACTTTGCTCATCCAAGACCGCTCCATTCATTTCGGCCACGTTGAAGTGAACGATAAGATCGAGAACATGTTCTCTCACTGAAGTTCCCTCTTTCATGCGCGCGTTATAAACGTACTTGAGGGATTCGTGCCGAATTTGTTCAGACGGTTGTCCAAACAAACTCTGCAGATAACCCATGAACTCACGAGCTGAGACCATTCCCTCCAACTTCCTGGCTAAAACATCAGATATGCCAACAAGGATACAGGCCTTTGACCAGCGGTCAAACGCATCCTTAACTGATTGAGGTGCATTTTGAGCAGGGACCTGAGGACATTCCTCAGTCAGTACAAATCGAAGGTCATCCATAACCAGAATCGCATCCAAGTTGGACGTCCACGTAGTATAGTTTTCACCAGTTAAACGTTCACTTTTGAGTAAGACTATAATTGAGGATGACATGCTGAAATTTCAAAAGTAGTTCTAATTAGTTATGCCTTTAACCCATTATAAACCAATCAAATTTAGCAAAATTATTAAAGAACCCTTGTGTTTAAATTAAACCTTTAATTTTGCAACGTTACTTCAAGGGTTTAGAACAAAAGCCACCGTCGGGTGGTCAGTCACTCCTCCCCTGACTTGAGACTATCTCAGCCAATTCTCACTACCAGAACATATCATGTCCCAGTGATTCTTAGCTACCGTTTGTTTGGTCAAGGACTTGTTAACTTGCTTAACTTATCCCGTAAATGTGACCCTACAATTTTCAGATCCAACAGGCTACTATTAAGAAAGACAACTGTTGGCAAATTACCTAAGAGACCCTATCCATTTTTGGAGTTCGCGGTGTTCCGATCCCTATAGTCAGACCCTTCGTAGGGATTGGTTGTTCCAGGACAACCTAGCAAGCGGACTATAGAAATCTCACGGTGCGACCTAATGGAGGAGACCGTAGGATACGTTGACATGCGTCCTGCTCCCATTTACTATGGATACTTCCCTCATTCACCTTGGTATTGAACCATGCAAGCACTTACAATAGGGGGACGCACTATTGACACCACGTAGCTGAGCATGGAACTCACGGTGTGAACTCTTGAGGACGTGAGAGTAATCTCGATGTGAACATCTCGTTTTCTCCCACTGAAGTTCCTAAGGTTAGGGTGTAGGTTTAACTTAGTCGGATTCTGGCTAAAAGAATCTATCTAAGTTTATGCCTATTATAACTATTATAACTAGGTCTTTCAACCTTATGTCTAGGTGAATAAACCTTTTAATTACTTAGATATAAAACAGGACTATGGTTAATTCAACTCAAGCTCCAGGTCAGTTCTTAGGTAGGAGGTGTTCCGTTAACCGTCAGCTTAAGTACCTCCAACCCTAGACAGAACTTCACTGGTAGAGCTCCCTTATAACCAATGTCCTATTGTCCTACTATATTTTAAACTATTTAAAATACTATGTAAGACCAACTTCTAATCCTATTTGAAATTAAACTTAGGTCTAAATTAATTTTAAACAATTTAAAACGTATTCGATTTAACCCAAGTTCCTATGTTTGCATGCAATTCTTTGTTATAGGTTATGGTTTCTAAAACCCCTTTAATTTATAACTTTTATAAATTTTAATAATTAACCTATGACAAGGAACTATGTTATAAAACCAAATTGGAATTATAAAATTATTCAACTAATTGAATAACTAAATTACTTAAATAAAATAACATTTATTTTAAATTAAGTAATTTCATGGTCCATGCAATTTATTTTCCATATCATCTAATTATAACAATTAGAAATAAATACTTATGAAAAATAAATTAGATCATGCATTTATACCATATTTATATAACAATTATTTACAAATAAAATGCATGAACATGCTTATCCTAAGGTGGGAAAAAAATTCTAAATGACATTCATAAAGAAAAATAGTTGTAAAACCGAAAACATTTGGCCCCTAAAGTGCAAACATAATAAAATTACACTAATCTTATTACAAAACCGATCCAAAACTCCTTGAACCGGACTCAAATCGCTCGAATCGGACAAAAAACCATCCGAATCGCCCGCACGGGCCGCTTTCTTTCAGTTGCCATCACGCGTTACAGTGCTGGCGAGGAGCGTTACAACGCCGCCTTCAATCATGTGTGCGCCTGGCATCGGGGTAGCGTTGAAACGCCGAGGGACAGCGTTGTAACGCTGCTGACCCCTGGAACTTCTGCATCGATTAGGAGCCTCGGCGTTGCAACGTCGTTCCTCAGCGTTGCAACGTTGTTGCTTCGGCAGCAACATTTTCTTTCGAACACAATAGCTTCAATCGCTAATTACTCCTTCAATACTTATCCGAAGTGCACGAAACTCGTCCTGAACGACTCACAACTCGATTACAGACTCGATTATGCACTTAATTGCCCAAAACGCAGGGGCATTTACATTTAATTTGATCAAATCAAAGCAAACTAAGGCCAAAAAATTCCTAAACAGCTTTACTGCAAACCAAAATGCAATTCTCACCTATCCAATACAAATTTGTTTCAACCAAAACAAAACAAGCATTGCTCTGATACCAATTGATGGAGATTCAATCCCCTCGAGCAGCGGAAACGTGGTTTGAAATCGTAATTGCTTGTTTATTTTGGTTAAACACAAATACCAGTACATTGTGTTAAAACAGAGAATAAGCATACATTTCCTAATCTAATTAGGCATGGAACTAATCATGCAAACATGTTGTAAATTAAACTAAACTAAAATAAAAAGTTTAGATTACCTTTGTAGATTCTCAACAGCAACTCCTTGCTCCAAGAACGCAGCATCACAGGAAAACTTCTCTGTTCTTTTCTTCACGACAGGGACAACACCAAAAGTGAGAACCTCCTATTCTCTGAGTTCTACTTAGATCTAATCTCTGTGGGAAGGTCTCCAACAGTTTGGAGAAGAATGAGAAAGGATTGAGAGAGAGAGAGTTTTGTTAGCAATTCACAATTGCACACAATTGCATCGATCGATAATTCTCCAACCCCTCTCACAGAAGAGAAGATGGAATATACAGAGGGATAACTTCCCACACTCCCTATCGATAGGGAGTTGGAGGGAAGTTGGGGAACGTGTCCTCCTGACACGTTCCCATTTATTTAATATTAAATAAATAATAATAATAAATCTAATTAATTATTATTATTATTATTATTATATATATTAATTAAATCATATTTAATTAAATTAAATATCTTATATTTAATTGAGATTAAATCACATTTAATCATATTTACCCTCTAACCTATAGTTTTAATGTACATCTTATGCATATGAAATTATAACCTATAGTTTTTAAATAAAAATCACATTCACATTTAAATTTAACATTTGAAATCTTTCAAATATTTAATTCTCTCATATAATTTAATATGAATCATATTCACATTAAATTTATAATATAAAGTTCTAAAACTTTGTATTATATCGTATCTATATACATAAATATATATTCCCTAATGAATTTGAACATTTCAAATTAAAACGATCTAAGAACCCTTTACGAGCTAGAAGGAGGACCTAATGGACCTACAGATCAGAAGCTACGAGATTACTCGGTTAATCTCATTAACCTCCTAATCACCATTAGTTAACTGTAGGAACACTCCACTAAAGTCCCGCAACTGCACTCTTCTCACTGCAGATATATTTCAGTGTCCATGGATATTGACCAATAACAACAAGTCAATCCTTCACGAATGTTCGTAACACCAGCTGGGTCAAATTACCATTTTACCCCTAGGTTACATCTTGTACCTTAAGTACCAGTGCTCCTCTAATGAACAATTTGTTTGTGGCCCTACCAACAAACAGAAGTCCCTCCCGAGCCAATGAGAGGGTCGAGTCCTTTGCTCAAGTTCCGGAGACACCACTTAAGGGAACATTCATCTACTTACCCTAGTAGTCGGGAAGGAGTGAATTCCATCTTGCTAGCCTAAGTCCCCAGCTGCACACTCGGTCTTGTCCCCAAGAAGCTAGGCATATTGAATCGGCGAATGTGGCCACTCTCACCCATACTAGTCAAAGGACAATTCCTCGCGAACAGGAGTTCGTAATCCGCTCAGGATTGAGATCAAGTTGGTCATCCTAGTGAAACATAAACCTAACTAGTCAACGGAGTTACACCTAGTGGTTACTATTTCACGGTCCGGTCTTATTTTATCTCATTACACATGATATCTCCACTCAATGTCATCTACACGAACACGTTAGGATCAAAGTGTTTGTATCATATATAATGTGGGCCACAACCATAGTGTTACCAGAGTAAGGTACCCAAACCTTATCCCCTTACTATAGACCCTTTAGGTTGTATCTCGAACCGAGATCCTTTATATGTACACTACATTCAGTTTAAGAAAAATTTTACAACCTTGGATGTTTAGTTTATTGGATTTAGGGTTAAAACAATGACAATATCGTAAATAACGAACAATAACTGTTTATTGAAATAATAAAACTTTATTACAATAATTAGAACAAAACTGCAAACTACGAGTTTTAGGGCACAAACCCCAACAAATTTCACATCATTGGAGTCATGAATTGTAGGTCCATTAGGTCCCTCCATTTGCTCGACATGGTAGCATTGAGGGTATAAAGTTAGGAATGAAATTGAAGTGTTCAAATTCATATATGAGGTGTTATATCAATTATATGTGATATAATTGATATAATATATAGTTTTAATGTGAATTAGATTCACAAATTAACTATATACTAATGAGAGAATGAAGGAGGGATAGGATGATAATTTCCATCCTATTTCCCTATAAATAGTTGCATAAAATGCAACTTTGAGATGTGAATTTTACATACAACCCTACAGTTCTATTTTGTGTTGGAAAGAGTTCCAAAATAAATCTTCTCTCAAACCTCCACATCTCATCCTAAAGGATCCCACCTTCCTCCCTCACATAGAGAACAACGGAGAAGATCTAGTGTTGAATCTTCACATGTGTCGGGTTCGCATTGCTGAGATCGTGATCATTGGAGAAGGAGCTCGTGAAGAAAGTGTTCTTCAAAGGTACAATTCTTGTTGTCCTAACTTGTAATGCATGCTTAATCTTTAGTATTTAGTTCTTGTTATAGATCTATGTAATGAAATCATGAACACGTGCTACACAATCGCTTCCGCTGCGGGATTCGATCCCTTCAATTGGTATCAGAGCGTCAATTGTGTTCTTGATCTTGTTTTAGATTTATCAAGAACAAAGGTGAGATTTACTGATTTCATGAGATGTATGATCGGTTTGCAAATTAGATGTTTTCATTTTTTGCACCATAGATTTACATATTTTTCGTTGAATTATTCAATGTAAGGGCCTATTGTTTTGGGCATATATTTATGTAAATCGAGTCTGTAAGTCCGTGTCGATCGAAGCTAAGAAGTTGCTAAGAAAAACAGAGAAAAAATGAGCAAAAATAGTAGAGACTGCTTGTTGTTCTGTATATAGCGTTGCAACGCTGATGAGGTGGATTCCAGGCTGCAAGGAGACGGAGCGTTGCAACGCTCCAATCAGCGTCACAACGCTGGGACGAGGAGGTGTCAGCGTTGCAACGGTAGCACGGGCGTTGCAACGCTGAAGCTTAAGGTGTTATGCCAAGTGCTCCAACGGGCATAAACAGACAAACATCAGTGTTGCAACGCCGTTGGCGTTTCATGAAGGTGCCAACAGACGAAAAATTAATTTTTTATATATTAAATATAAAGACGTTTTATATTTAATTATATTTAATATTATTAATTTTAATTAATATAAATAGATTATATTAATTGAAATTAATTTTAGGGTGTCAAAAATGGTCTAATTTTGCTATTTAATTTATGCAATTGTTGTATAATTATTGTATGCATAGTGTATGCTTTTATTAGACCTACTGTGCAATGAGATTGTACAACGCCGAACCGTGAATTATTAGACCTACTGATGTAACACCGTTGACAGTAAGGACTAATAACTTCGTAGATGACCATTAGTGACTCTACCAATCCCGAGCGTGTTACGGACTCACATGCTGCGGGTCCGCCCTTTGACTAGTACGGGTGAGGGTGGTCACGCTTACTCAACCAATATGCCTATCTTCTCGTGGGACAAGACCAAGTAGGAGCTGGAAACTAGAGGATTGTTCCCTTAAGTCTTTGTCTCGTGGCTTGACAACAGCGGGCGCCCACCTTCTCACCGCCCGAGAAGGGTGTTGTGTATGGTTGGACCATCACCATATGGTGTTCATTAGAGGAGCAGTGGGGACTTAAGGAACAAGAAGTAGACACAGGAGTAAAATGGTGATTTGACCCATCCGTGTCTACGAACAACCTGTGAAGGGTCGACTCATGGGTATTGGTTATATCAGTGGACACGTAATATTCTACACTGACGGGAGTGCAGCTACGGGCTTTAGTGGAGTGTTACCGTAGCTAATGAAGGTTGATTAACCGGGTCAAAGAGTTTGTTAGGTTAATCTCGGATCATTAGAGCTTGTCACTGTTGGTCCATTAGGTCTCTCGGTTGGCTCAATCTAGGTTAAAAGAAGGGTTAATGTTTTGGTGTGAATTGAAGTGTTCAATTTCACTTAAAGGGCATTTATGTCATTTATACGAGATATGAATGACATAATATATAGTTTAATGTGAATGAGATTCATAATAAACTATAGGTTAGCCTAATTATTGAATTAGGGCTAATTGGAGAAATTAATTGAGAGAAATTAAATTGAATGTGATTCAATTTAATAAATCCACAATTATACAAATGTGATTTGTAATATGAGATATGAGATATATTATAATATATGGTTATGCAAATATGATTTGCATAACCTATGGTTGTGGTAAAGTGGTAATAATGTGGAGATTTTAACTCCATCAATTTTCGCTATTTAAACCCTTCTTGCAAGAAAGAACTTAAGCCAATCTCTCATTTTTTGGATTCTCACCAAAAAGAAGAGAACCATTCTCTCAACTCTCTCAACTCTCCTCCCTTCTCCAAAATACAAAAGTCCCACCACTTTCCTTCTTCCAAAAGAAGAACAACCGAGAAGCCTTTGGTGGTGTTCTTATTCGTGAAAAGTGTTCGGATTCATAGAGATCGAGATTGCACGAAGAGTCCGTGATTCGCTGGAAAGGAGTTCTTGAAGAAGGTCTTCAACAAGTAAGTAACAACAACTTACTGTTTTTCCTTTCCGTTTCAAGCATGTTTAGCCTAGATTTAATAGTTAAATAATTTTAATGAAACTCAAGTGCACAACTTCACCACGACGATTCCATCGTCTTCCGTTGTGCGGGGATTCTCATTCCCTTCAATTGGTATCAGAGCCTTACGTTGGTTCGAAGTTTGTGTACTATTTTTCGTTAAAAAATTGTGGGTATAGCCTTAATTTATGAGATAAATGTTTGGTTTGCATGATAGATGTTTTCGGCTTTGGCACTAGTTTAGATTTACAATTCAAGTATTTGATCAATTCAAGGGCCCGTTGTTTTTGGGCATTTTGTTGTAAATCGAGTCTGTATGTCCGAGTCGTTCGTGGCAAGAGTTGTTGTGAAGAAATCGGAGCGGAAACGGGCGAAATTCGAAGCAAAACAGTAAAGGTATTTGTTGTATAGGCGACAGCGTCTCAACGCTGTGCCCGCGGGAGTATTGCGTGCTGCAGGACAGCGTTGCAACGCCGCTGGCGTTGAGGACGCTGGAGTGAAGCTGAACGTTGTAGCGTTCCAACGTTGCGTGCGGTAGTGGGCAGTTCGCGAGACTTTTCCGCCGAAAAGTGGGCAGTTGCTTAGTGGAGCAGTTTTTGGACGTTTTTTATTTAATTTTTATTTATAAAATGTATTTTAATTTATTTAATTAATTCATTTTATTGAATAATATTAATATAAATGTTATATTAATGTTATTTAATTAAATAAATTGCCCCTAGGTGCCAAAACCGGTCTATTTTTGCCGTTTAATTATTTTATGAATGAGCTGTATGATTTAATTAAATTCTATGTGCATATTGTATGTCATATAGATTTAAAATCCCAACTTAGGTTAAACATTTTATGCATCATTTATATTATAAAAGTTATAATATATAGTTTGCATTATAGGTTATATTATAAGAGTTATAATGTAGTTAAATGCATGTTTTAATTTAATTAATATAAGTGTTATATTTTTTAGATTAAAGTATGCTCATGCATTTATATTCATGTGATGAATTATTTTGTTATAGTATATAATTATTCATGTGATGAATGATCAAGCACTATAACATAGAAATGCATGCAACCTAAGTTAATTATTAGTTTTAAAGTGTTTAGAACTTGAATAATTAGACTTAGGTTTTCTAGTTCTAATAAGATTAGAATTAGGAAATCAAAGTACAATCTATGAATGGTGACCTAATTAGTAACTCTGTCTAAGGAAGGTTTTGTCTAAGGCTGGGGTATTTAAGTTGACGCTTGCGGAACATCCCTACCTAGAAACTGACCTGGGAGTGAATTCGGTCTGGAGATTCATAGATTATACTTATTGTGAGTGTCGTTAATTCAAAATGTTACTTAATTTTCTCACATAGACCTAAGTAACAATGTGATTATAAACTTAGGCTAAATACCATATAAGAGTTATATTGGTAGACTTAGGTAAATTTTAGCCGGTTTATCTAGGTCAATCCCTAATAAAATAAAGTGCTGAGTGGGAGGAAATAAAGTGTAGAAGATACATTTGATTTTCAAACCACAAATCTTCGTTAAGTCCGCACCGTGAGATCCATACTCGACCTCGTGGCGCAAATGAGAGTGTCCCCCTTCGGGTGGTATTTGTATGAGTCAATATCATTGTGGATGGAGGGAGTACTTATAGTGAGTGGGAGCGAAACCTGTAAAAAGGGGACCCACGGTCTCTTCTCTCGATTCACACCGTGAGACGCCTATGATCCGCCTGCTAGTTTGGTCTGGACCAGAAAATCCCTTCGGACGGCCTGATCATGGGAGTCGAAACACCGTGAATTCTCGAAAGGGATACAGTTTCCTAGTTGATTTTCCTTCTTGGTTCACCCTTCGGTGGCTATTGTTTGGGCGGATACTTGGAAACTTAAAGATTGAGGGTGGCACTCACAAAATTCGTTAAGAGTTAATGAATTCGACCGAACAATGGTAATTGGACGCCTAATGGAATCAGAGTTATTCTGGGATTAGGGTCTAATCGAGAAAGTCTCGTTCTATAGGAGGAGTGTTCTGTTCCTCCTTCGGTGGTGGTCATTCTAAACCTTTAGGATATTATTGCAAGTTTTTAATGACCTACGGATCATGAAAATTATTTTGCTAAAACATGATTGGATTTCAAAAGTTTTTTGCGAGACTAACACAAAGTTTTTGATTTTTCAGCAAAAATTTCTAGCTCAATAATAGCTTTACTCGCGTCTGACAAATTACTGGGAGATAACTATCAAACGTGGAAAAATAATATCAACACGATCTTAGTAACTGATGAGCTGATGTTCGTGCTTACTGAGGAATGTCCTCAGTTGTCGAGCTCGACTGCATCACGAAGTGTTCGTGATGCTTACGATTGATGGATTAGGGCCAATGAAAAGGCCAAGGTCTATATAATTGCCAGCTTTTCTGAAGTCTTGGCAAAGAAGCATGAGTTGATGGTCATCGCAAAGGAGAATATGGAGTCCTTGCAGGAAATGTTTGGACAACAGTCCTTTCAAGTATGGCATGACTCGCTCAAATGCGTCTTCAACGCACGGATGAAAGAGGGGTCGTCTGTCCGTGAAAATGTTCTAGACATGATGACCCACTTTAATCTAGTGGAGATGAACGGGGCTTCAATCGACGAGTCGAGCCAAGTCAGTTTTATCTTGGAGATGTTGGGATTTATGCCCTAAACTTGTGTAATTTTGATCAATTAAATAAAGTGTTATTTGTTTTGATAGAATTACAGTCTTGCTTTATAAATCCAATAAACTAAGCTCCAAGGTTATAACTTTTATCTTGAACATCAGTGTAATGGACACTGTTTGGGTTGAGTTCAAGAATATAACCTAAATAGTCTATGGTATAAGAATAAGGTTGGAAACCTCATTCTGGTAACACCATGGATGCGGCTCACTTTGTGATAAGTAAAAATGAGGTAATCCAACTCATTCATGTAGTTGACATGCGAGTGGGGGCATCCTGTATGAAGAGTTCATACAAGACTGGATCTCAAATTATTAGTCTAACCAGTGTAACACCGTTAACAGGATAAGACTAGTAATTTATAGATGGTCATTAGTGACTCGACCTGAATCCTAAGCAAGTTAAGAACTCCTGCTTATAGGGGTTTGTCCTTAGACTAGTATGGGTGAGAGTGGCCTGTAGCCGACTCAATAAGCCTACCTTCTCAGGGACAGAACCTCGTAGGTAGCTGGAAACTTAACTGTGCAAGATAGAATTCACTCATTCCTCTACTGAGGAATTAGATAGGTTGTTCCCTTAAGAACTGACTCCAGGTCTTGAACAACGGGGCCCTGCCCTCTAACAGGGTATGAGTCTAAGGTAGGACCTTAGACTTGTGGTTCATTAGAGGATCAGTGGTGCTTAAGGAGCAAAGAGGTAATCACAGGGGTAAAATAGTAATTTGACCCAGCTGTGATTACGAAGAACCTGTGAAGGGTCGGCTCATGGGTAATTACTATATCAGTGGACACAATAATATCTACAGTGAAGAGAGTGCAACTACAAGTCTATAGTGGAGTGGCTTGTAGTTAACGAATATTGATTAACTAGATCAAAGAGTTTGATCAGTTAATCTCACACCTTTGGAGCTCATGAACTGTAGGTCCATTAGATCCCTCCGTTGGCTCAATATGGTAATATTGAGGGTATAAAAGTTAGGAGTGAAATTGAAGTGTTCAATTTCATACATGAGGTGTTATATCAATTATATATGATATAATTGATATAATATATAGTTTTAATGTGAATTAGATTCATATATAAACTATATACTAAATAGAGAACAAAGGAGGGGTAGGATGGTCATTTCCATCTCATTTCCCTATATATATGGTTGCATGAGATGCAACTAGGTGAAGTTATTCCAAGGAATTACAAGCTCACTCTCTCAAAATACCTCACCTCTCCTAAAAGGAACCCACCTTCCTCCCTCACCTAGAGAACAACGGAGAAGATCCGGTGGTCGTGTCTTCGTACGTTGGAGTTTCTGTTGCTGAGATCATGATCGTGGGAGAGTGGAGCACTTGAAGAAAGGTTCTTCAAAGGTAATTATCTTGTTGTTCATTCTGTTTTACATGCTTAATCCAGTTATATTTGTTCTTGAATTTATCGTTGTAAATAAATCAAGAGCGCGCGATTCACAATCGCTTCCGCTGCGCGACTACGTTTCCCTTCAATTGGTATCAGAGCCCAATTGCGTTCTTGATTTATGTTCTGAATTTTTCAAGAACAAGGTGAGATTTACTGTTTTTGCATGAGATGTATGAATGGTTTTGCAAAATTAGATGTTTTCAATTTTGGCACTTAGATTTACAATTTCCATTGAATCGTTCAATGTAAGGACCCGGTGTTTTGGGCAAATTAAATTGTAAATCGAGTCTGTAAGTCTATGTCGATCGAGACAAAGTGGTTGCTGAGAAGATCGGAGCAAAAACGAGCAAGGAATGGGGATTCGAAGTTGCAGTCTGTGTGCAGCGTTGCAACGTTGTTCATTGGCGTTGCAACGCTGCGCTTGCGGGAGAAGGCACGCATAGGAGGCAGCGTTGCAACGCTTGGCAGAAGACGACAAGAAGCAGCGTTGCAACACTGCTATTAACGTTGCAACGGGCATAAACGTTTTTTTTTATTAAATATTAAATATAAAAATGTTTTATATTTAATTTATAGTTAATTAATTAATTTTAATTAATATAATTAGATTATATTAATTAAAATTAAATTTAGAGTGCCAAAATTGGTCTAATTTTTCTATTTGAATTATGCAATTATTGTGTAATTATTGCCATGCATAATGTATGCTTTTATTTTAGAAATCCCACCTTAGGTTAAACATTTTCATGCATCATTTATAATATAAGGAGTTATATTATATAGTTTGCATGATTAATTAATATAAGGTTGTTATATTAATTTATGGACAACATTGACATGCATTATATATCATGAGATGAATATGTTATGCATGTCTTATTATTCATGTGATGAATGATCAAGCACTATAACATAGTATGCATGTCACCTAAGGTTAATTATTAGTTTTAAAGTGTTTAGAACTTGGAAATAATAGACCTTAGGTTATCTAGTTCTAATTAGATTAGAATTAGGAACCAAGTAATTTATAAGCTATGATTAAAAGAGGAACTCACATCTAAGGAGAAAGTTCTGTCTAGGTCAGTATTTAAGTTTATTTAAAACTAACACCCCTACCGGAACCGACACAGGAGTGAAATTGAATCAGAGAGTCTTATAAATTCCAGTAGTGTCAGCGGGTTTATTAAGGGGTTAATAAACTATAAATCCTAGGTTTAATATAAGGAGTTATATAAACAAACTTAGGATAAAATCAATATAAGAGTTATATTGATTATTAATATAAGAGTTATATTGATAGAGTTAGGTAAAACCATTAGCCGGGTTTTTAGCCTAAGTAAGATTCCTATAAACTTTAAAGTATTCAGTAGGAGGAAAAAGTGTATGAGATACATATTTTTCCACCTACGCTATCTCCGGGAAGTTCAGACCGTGAGACTCATACTTGGCCTCGTGAAGCAAACAGGAGCGTCCCCCTTCGGATGGTGTTTGTATGAGTCAATATCAAGGTGAATAGAGAGGGTACTTATAGTGAGTGGGGAGCAGTTTAGTGAAAACAAAACTTATGGTCTCTTTTGTTTGGTTTACACGTTAGACCACTATGGTCACTCGCTAGTTTGGCTTCGGACTGGACAATCCCTTCTGAGGGCTTGATCATAGGGGATCGAACACAGTAGACACCCGAAAGGGATAAAGATTTCCTTAGACTATTTTTCAATCTAGTCCTCCCTTCGACGGATTTTATTGGATCGAGACTCTGGGATCTAAAGACAGAGTGTTACACTCACAGGGTACATAAGTTGTGTATGTATCCGCATCAAAAATGGTAACTAAAACCTATAGGAATAAGAGTTATTCTGGTATTAGGTTTTGGTCAAGAGTGTCTTGATCCAGAGGAGGAGTGTTTTTTATTACCCTTCGGTGTCATACATTCTAAACCTTTGAAGTATCATTGCAAATTATAAATGGTCTAGGAATCATTTGATAATTAGCTAAAACATGATTGGATTAGAGTTATAGCAAGAAACTCATACAAGTTTGTTTGTAAATTTTTCAAAAAAATGTCTAGCTCTATAATTTTCTTATTGGAAAGCGGAAAAGTTAACCGGAGAGAATATGATGACATGGAAAAACAAACTCAACACTATTTTGGTAGTGGATGATCTGAAGTTTGTGCTAACTGAGGAGTGTCCTCAGGTGCCAAGCTCGAATGCGTCACGAAATGTTCGTGATGCATATGATCGAATGGATCAAGGCCAATGATAAGGCCAGGGTCTACATGCTGGCAAGTATGTCTGACATATTAGCCAAGAAGCATGAGGGCATGATTACCGCCAAGGAAATCATGGATTACATGCGAGGTATGTTTGGACAATGACCACACAAGCCCGACATAATGCCCTAAAGTACATATTCAACTCGAGGATGCCAGAGGGTACATCTGTTCGGGATCATGTCCTAGATATGATGGTGCACTTTAACATCGCGGAGTCGAATGGTGCTTCCATCGATGAGGCGAGCCAGTCGACTTCATTCGAAACTCTTCTATAGTTTCTGCAGCTTTAGAAGTAATGTTGTTATGAACAAGCTTACTTTTAATCTTGCCTCCCTTCTGAATGAACTCCAGACCTTTCAGTCTTTGATAAAAATTCAGGGATCGAAAGGTGAGGCAAATGTTGCCAGTAGGAGTTATCACAGAGGTTCGACCTCTGGGACAAAAACAGTGGTTTCATCTTCTTCTAACCTGAGAGGAAAGAAGAAGAACATGAAGAAGGTTGGTAAAGGGAAACAGACTGACAAAGCTGTCGCCCAAAAGGGCAAGAAAGTCAAAAGACGTTGCTGACAAAGGAAAGTGTTTTCACTGCAACGAAGACGAGCATTGGAAACGAAACTGTCTGAAGTACATTGCAGAAAAGAAGAAGGAAGGTAAATATGATTTACTTTGCCTAGAAGCTTGTTTAGTGGATAATGATAAAACTGAATGGAATGAAAATCCCCGCGCAGCGGAAGACGATCGAATCGTCGTGGTATCAATACGCAACTTGTTCTTGTTAAAACGATCTACTATAGATCTAAGCTAAACATGCTGAAAAAGAAGGAAAAACAGTAAGATTAAAGATACTTACGTGTTGAAGACACTCTTCAAGATTCCTTCTCCAGATCACGAACTCTTCGTGCTTCTCGATCTCAACGAACTCTTCCCACGATCAGAACCTGAACACCACCACTTGGAGTCTCGGTTGTTCTCTTTTGGAGAAGGAAAGTTTGTGGGAACTTTTGGAGTTTTGGAGAGGGAGGAGAATAGAGAGAAAGTAGAGAGAACATTATTCTTCTCTTTAGTGAAATTCTAAAAAATGAGAGAATCCTTACTATCCTTCTTGCAAGAAGGGATTATATAGTGGAATTGATGGAGTTAAAATCTCCACATTATTACCACTTTACCACAACCATATGTTATGCAAATCTCATTTGCATAACCACATAATATAAGATATCTCAAATCTCATATTGCAAATCTCATTTGCAATAATTGTGGATTAATTAAACTGAATCACATCGAATTTAATTTCTCTCAATCAAATTCTCCAATTAGCCCTAATTCAACAATTAGACTAACCTATAGTTTATTATGAATCTCATTCACATTAAACTATATATTATATCATTCATATCTCATATAAATGACATAAATGCCCTTAAAGTGAAATTAAACACTTCAATTTCATACCAAAACATTAACCCTTCTTTTAAACCAGATTGAACCAACCGAGGGATCTAATAGACCTCAAATGATTTCGCTCCAATGATCCAAGATTAACCTGTCAAACTCTTTGACCTGGTTAATCAACATTCATTAGCTACGGTAACACTCCACTATAGCCCGTAGCTGCACTCCCGTCAGTGCATAATATTACGTGTCCACTGATATAACCAATGCCCATGAGTCGACCCTTCATAGGTTGTTCAGTGAGACACTACCGGGTCAAATTACCGTTTACCCTCGTGTCTACCTCTTGTTCCTTAAGTCCCCACTGCTCCTCTAATGAACAACGTATTGTGATGGTCCAACCATACACAACACCCTTCTCGGGCGGTGAGAGAAGGTGGGCGCCCGTTGTCCAAGCCACGGAGACAACACTTAAGGAACAACCCTCTAGTTTCTCTAAAGGCGAGAACGAGTAAATTCCATCTCGCATAGTTAAGTTCCCAGCTCCCTACTTGGTCCTGTCCCTGAGAAGATAGGCATATTGGGTGAGTAACTATGACCATCCTCACTCGTACTAGTCAAAGGACATACCCCCGCAGACAGGAGTCCGTAACACGCTCAGGATTTAGGTCGAGTCACTAATGGTCATCTACGAAGTTATTAGTCCTTATCACAATCTGTTACATCGTGAGTCTAATAATTCACGGTCCTGGTCTTGTACAATCTCATTTCACAGGATGCCCCCACTCGCATGTCAACCACATGAACGAGTCAGATCACCTCGTTTGTATCTAATACAAAGCGGGTTGCATCCATAGTGTATCCAGGATTAGGTCTCCAACCCTATCCATATACTGTAGACCGTTCGGGTCATTAACTTGAACGTGATCCTCCCTGTGTGTCCACTACACACTGTTCAAGTTCTAGTTCTCTCATAAATTCAATGACCCTGGAGCTTAGTTTATTGGAAAAGTTTATAAATATTTCGAGACACAAAGTGTTGAAATGAATAACTCTTATTAATTTCAAACAATATATTACAAACACGAGATTAGGACAAAAATCTCAACAAACTCCCACTTGGACTAAGCTAGTGGAGAAAATACATTTCTGAAATGTACATAAATTACAATGAAGTAATACAATAAACTAGGGTATTGAATACCCGTTTACACATCTCCCACTTGCCCTAGTCAGGAAGCTCCAGAAGACCTAGACTCTTTAGGTGACCCTCAAACACCTTAGTCGTGAGAGGCTTTGTAAATGGATCAGCTACGTTGTGCTCCGACGCTATCTCGTGACCGTCACGTCTCGTGATGCACAATCTCCCGTATCAGATGATACTTGCGCTCAATGTGTTTGCCTCTCTTATGTCTCCGAGGCTCACGTGAATTGGCTACTGCGCCACTATTATCACAGAACAGTGTGATCGACAAGTTCATGTTTGGAACAATTTACAAATCCGTCATGAACTTCATAAGCCAAACAGCTTCCTTTGCAGCTTCACAAGCCGCAACATACTCCGCTTCCATAGTGGAATCGAATGATGCATCCTCGCTGATGTTTCGCCATACTACGCCTCCTCCATTCGAATGAAGGTTGACCTCGAGTGGATTTCCTTGAATCCTTATCGGTCCGAAAATCGAATCAGATATCCCGTAAGGATCAAATCCCCACCGCCATACACTAAGTCGTAGTTCCTCGTTCTCCTAAGATACTTGAGGATTGCCTTTACTACCGGTGTCCGTGATCTAATCTGGATTGGACCGATATCTACCGACAATTCCCTCTTTGCATAACGGATGTCGGGCCTAGTACACAACATAACATACATCGGGCTCCCTACACCAAGCATATGGAATCCGTCTCATATCCTCAACATCTTGAGGAGTCTTAGGACACCGATCCATACACAAGTGAACCCCATGCCCGAAAGGCAACAAGCCCTTCTTGGAGTTCTCGCATCTTATATCTAGACAACATCTTTTCAATATAAGACGCTTTGAGACAAGGTTAGCGTTCTGTTCTTCCTGCCTGCACTATCTGGATACCTAGAACATACCGAGCTTCCCCAAATCTTTCATTTGGAATTCGGTTAGCCACTTCTTAACGCGGTATGAAATTACGCCTCATTCCCAATGAGAAGAATATCGCCCACGTACAACACCAAAAATGCGGCGCTTTGTCAACAATTTTCTTGTAGACACAAGGCTCGTCGACATTTTGATCAAAACCATAAGATTTGATCGCCTCATCAAACCTTATATTCCAAGACCTCGGCTCGCTTCTTTGACCATAAATGGACCTATGAAGCCAACAAACCTTTTCCTCTTGGCCTTGGGCAATGAACCCTTTGGGTTGGTCCATGTAGATGGTCTCATCAAGTTTGCCATTCGTAAAGGGTCGTCTTGGCGACGCCCATCCGCCATACCTCGTAGTCATAATACGCGGCAATGGCGGAAGGATCCTCGATCGACTTTACCATGGCAACAGTGAAAAGGTCTCCTCATAGTCAACCCCTTCAACTGGGTAAAACCCTTTGCCACTAGTCGGGCTTTGAAGGTCTGCACCTTCCCATCTACGCCACGTTTACGCTTGTAGATCCATTTGCAACCAATAGGCTTTACCCCATCCAGTTGATCCATAAACTCCCATACATAATTGAAGTACATAGACTCCATTTCCTGGTCCATAGCTTTAATCCACTCGTCTTCGTCAACATCAACCATTGCCTGATCATAGGTCATAATCAGGAGCGACAACTGAGGTTTCAGCTAAACCCATGTAGCGATCAGGCTGTCTCACAACCCTCCCACTACGTCGAGGCATTCCCAACTCTTGGGAACGGATTTGACTAGACGTGTTAGGATCAACAACACTTGTTGACGTACTAGTCCCATCAGCAACTATTGCTTTTGTACTGTCCATTTCATTCAACACAATTTTACTCCTTGGTAAATGATCCCTGACGTGGTCTTCCTCTAGGAAAGTGGCGTTTGTCGACACAAGCACCCTATTTTTCCTAGGATCGTAAAACATACCACCCCTAGTCACTTTAAGGTAACCTACGAATAGGCACAATTTCGAACGGGGTTCCAACTTTTTCGTGTTTGACACCAACACGTGGGTCGGGCATCCCCAAATCGTGAAGTGATGTAAACTGCCTTTACGTCCACTCCAGAGCTCAAAAGGTATTTCACAATCACTCTTCGACGGAACGTTGTTCAAAATATAAACTGCAGTCTCCACTGTGTACCCCCAAAAAGAATCAGGGAGACAAGCATAACTCATCATCGACCGAACAATGTCCAACAAGGTTCTGTTTCTCCTTTCCGATACACCATTCTGTTGTGGCATACCAGGCGCTTAGAGTTGGGACGTAATTCTGTGTTCTATCATATAGTCCTGGAATTCAGTGTCCATATACTCTCCACCTCGATCCGATCGAAGTGTTTTAAGCAATTTACCTAAGAGGTTCTCAACCTCAATCTTGTACTCCTTGAACTTTTCAAGAGTTTCAGACTTCTTGTGCATTAGGTAAATATACCCATACCTGGAGTAATCGTCTATGAAATACACGAAATACTCATAACCGCCCCGAGCTTTAACATTCATCGGACCACAGAGGTCAGAATGTATTAACTCAAGAGGCTCTTTGGCTCTATATCCTTTTCCACTAAAAGGACGTTTGGTCATCTTGCCCTCAAGGCATGACTCACACACCGGCAAAGGGTTTTCTTCCAACTCGTTTAGAAGTCCACTCTTCACTAGTTTCTCAATCCTATTGAGATTAATGTGGCCTAACCGTAGATGTCAAAGATGGGCATTTTCTTTTGGAGAAACTTTTGCTTTCTTAGTTCGTGTTTCTGCAGTTTAAAACAATTCAATATACAAAACATACAAATTATTTTCGAGTGAAGCTGAACAAATAACATTCCCTTTGAAAGAAATAAACGCTTTATTTAATTCAAAAGAAACCGAAATACAATGTTCAATTAAGCAGGAAATTGAAACAAGGTTTCTAGTAAACCCTGGAACTATGTACAAATTGTCCAACAATAAGTACTTCCCGCCAAAGTGTAGCTTCACCGTGGCTGTCATCGCAGCGAGAGACAAGCTCCCGCATCCAACCCGTAGAGTCACCTCACCCTCTCGCAGCGGCTGCCAAGAATCAATCCTCTGAAAAGAAGAACAAACGTGGTTAGTGGCACCCGAATCCAATATCCAGGCAGAGTCACTACTCTCCACTAAACATGTTTCAGTCACAAGGATATCACATTTACCTTGATTCTTCCTCTCGGCCAGGAATTTGGGACAGTTCCTCTTCTAGTGTCCGGCCTCATTACAGTGGAAACACTTTCCTTTCTCTGCAACCTCCTTGTCCTTCTTGCCCTTGTGCGCAAAGACGGTCGGGCTTTACCCCTCTTCATCCTCTTCTTCCCTTTGGGCGTGAAGGAGCAACAGTTTTTCGTCCCAGGTCGAACCCTTGTGATAAGACACAGTGAGGCAACATTTGCCTTAGATTCCTTGACCTGCTTCAAGGATTGGAAATTTTGTAGCTCATGGAGGAGGGTAGTCAGAGTGTAGCTAATTTTGTTCATAACAAACATTGCTACTGGCCTCAAGGAAACTCTTCTAAGACGCGACCCTCTTTCATCCGTGCGTTGAAGACGTATTTGAGCGAGTCATGCCGGACCTGAAAGGACTGTTGTCCAAACATTTCCTGCAAGGATTCCATGATCTCCTTCGCGGAAACCATCAGCTCATGCTTCTTTGCCAAGACATCAGACATGCTGGCAATAATGTAGACCTTGGCCTTTTTATTGGCCCTGATCCACCGATCGTACGCATCGCGAACACTTCGCGACGCGGTCGAGCCCGACATCTTAGGACACTCCTCAGACAGCACGAACTTTATGTCGTCAGTTACCAAAACTGTGTTAATGTTGTTTTTTCAACTCTGGTAATTATCTCCCACTAACTTATCTGATGCGAGTAAATCTATTATTTCGCTAGACATTTGTAGCTGAAAAATAAGAAAACTTTGTTTTAGTCTCGCAAAAAATAAAAACTTTTTGTAATCCAATCAAGTTTTAGCAAAATTGTTTCATGATCCCTAGGTCATTCAAAATTTTGCAATGATACACTAAAGGTTTAGAATGACCGCCACCGAAGGGTGAACAGAACACTCCTCCTCTAGGACGAGACTTTCTCGATCAGACCCTAATCTCAGAATAACTCTTATTCCATTAGGCGTCCAATTACCATTGTTTGGTCGAATTCATTAACACTTAATGAATTCTGTGAGTGTCACCCTAAATCTTTAAGTTTCCAAGTATCCGTCCAAACAATAGCCACTGAAGGGTGAACCAACAAGGAAAACCAACCAGAAATCAGATCCCTTTGTGAATTCACGGTGTTCCACTCCCATGATCAAGCACTCAGAAGGGATTGTCCAGTCCAGCCAAAACTAGCGGGTGGATCATAGGCGCCTCATGGTGTGAATCGAAAGAAGAGACCGTGGGTCTCGTTTTCACAAGTCCCGCCCCACTCACTATAAGTACTCTCTCCATCCACGATGATATTGACCTATACAAATGCCACCCAAGGGGGCGCTCCCATTTGCGCCACGAGGCCGAGTATAGATCTCACGGTGCGGACTTAACGGAGATTTGTGGTTGAAAATTTAAATGTATCTCATACACTACATTTCCTCCCACTCAAAGACTTTAATTTTAATAGGGATTGACCTAGATAAACCTAGCTAAAATTTACCTAAGTCTACCAATATAACTCTTATATGGTATTAGCCTAAGTTTATAATCACATTATTAACTTAGGTCTATGTGAGTAAATTAATTAACACTTAATTAATCTAAGACTCACGAGAATATAACCTAAGAATCTCTGGACCGAATTCACTCCTGTGTCGATTTCCGGTGTAGGGTGTTCATGCGCGCCAACTTAAATACCCCAGCCTTAGACAAAACCTTCCTTTGACAGAGTTACTTATCAGTCTCCATTCAAAAGTTATATTTGATTTCCTAATTTCTAATCTTATTAGAAAATTAGAAAACCTAAGTCTAATTATTCAAGTTCTAAACTCTTTAAAACTAATAATTAACTTAGGTTGCATGCATTTCTATGTTATAGTGCTTGATCATCCATCACGTGAATAATACTATACTATAACATACATTCATCACATGAATTATGCATGAGCATGCTTTTAAATTAAAAAAATATAACACTTATATTAAAATAAATTAAAACATGCATGCATTATATTATAACTCTTATAATATAATCCTATCATGCATACTATATATTATACCTCTTATAATATAAAAATGATGCATGAAATGTTTAACCTAAGGTGGGATTTCAAATCTATACGACATACATTATGCACATAGAAATTAATTAAAATATACATCTTATGCATAAAATAATTAAACAACAAAAATCGACCGGTTTTTGGCACCTAGGGGCAATTATTTAATTAAATAACATTAATATAACATTTATATTAATATTATTTAAAAAATAATTAAAAAAATAAAAAAATACATTTTATAAAAAATAAATAATTAAAAACGGAAAATAACTGCCCATGATGTGAAGCTCGTCCCACTTCCTCGCAAAACTGCAGCGAACTACTCCTCAACGCGTGCAGCGTTGCAACGCTGTCGCCTCCAGCGTCGAGCTGCGTTCTCAACGCCAGCGGCGTTGCAACGCTACACCCAGCATTGCAACGCTGCTCTGCAGCAAGGCCTCCGTCCGCAAGGACAACGTTGAGATGCCAAAGGGCAGTGTCTCAACGCCATCGACAGAACAACAAACTCTTTGCTGTTCTTCCATCGATTTTCGCCTGTTTCCGCTCCGATTTCTTCATAGCAACTCTTGCCACGAATGACCCGGACTTACAGACTTGATTTACAACAAAATGCCCAAAAACAACGGGCCCTTACATTGATCTCATCAACATAAACTGTAAATCTAAACTAGTGCCAAAAATCGAAAAACATCCATTATGCAAACCAAACATTCATCTCATGAAAATTAGGCAATTTACCCACCTAATTTTAACAAAACAGTGCATAAATGAAGAACCATCGAAATGGCTCTGATACCAATTGAATGGAATGAAAATCCCCGCGCAGCGGAAGACGATCGAATGATCGTGGTATCAATACGCAACTTGTTCTTGTTAAAACGATCTACTATAGATCTAGGCGAAACATGCTGAAAAAGAAGGAAAAACAGTAAGATTAAAGATACTTACTTGTTGAAGACACTCTTCAAGATTCCTTCTCCAGATCACGAACTCTTCGTGCTTCTCGATCTCAACGAACTCTTCCCACGAACGGAACCTGAACACAACCACTTGGAGTCTCGGTTGTTCTCTTTTGGAGAAGGGAAGTTTGTGGAAACTTTTGGAGTTTTGGAGAGGGAGGAGAATAGAGAGAAAGTAGAGAGAACTTTCTTCTTCTCTTTAGTGAAATTCTAAAAAATGAGAGAATCCTTACTATCCTTCTTGCAAGAAGGGATTATATAGTGGAATTGATGGAGTTAAAATCTCCATATTATTACCACATAAATTCAATGACCCTGGAGCTTAGTTTATTGGAAAAGTTTATAAATATTGCGAGAGACAAAGTGATGAAATGAATAACTCTTATTAATTTCAAACAATATATTACAAACACGAGATTAGGACAAAAATCCCAACAAAAACGGCTTGGATACTTGATTCAGGTTCCACTAATCATGTTTGCTCTTCTTTTCAGGGAATTGATTCCTGGCAGCAGCTACAGCAAGGAGAGATAACGCTCCGGGTTGGAAATGGAGAAGTCGTCTCAGCTGTAGAAGTAGGCACAATGAAGCTTTATTTTCGCAAGAAATATGTATTGTTGGACAATATATTAGTGATAGCAGGGTTTACTAGAAACCTTAGTCCCATTTCTTGCCTTATAGAACAATGTATTTTTGTTTTCTTTTCAATGAATAAAGTGTTTATTTTGAAGAAATGTTTAGAAATATGTTCAGCTTCGTTAGAAAATGGATTGTATGTTTTAAGACCTAATTTAGTCAAAATGGTTTTGAATGCTGAATTATTTAAAACTGCAAACGCACAAACTAAGAAACGTAAAATTTCTCCTGAAGAAACGTAAAATTTCTCCTAAAGAATATTTCATCTCTTTTATAGATGATTATTCTAGATTTGGGCATATTTACCTAATGCACCACAAGTCTGAAGCACTTGAAAAGTTCAAGGAATTCAAGATTGGGGTTGAAAATCAATTACGTAAAACTATTAAAACACTTCGATCGGATCGAGGTGGAGAGTACATGGATTTAAAATTCTAGAGCTATATGATAGAACATGGAATTACATCCCAACTCTCAGCTCCCGGCACACCACAACAAAACGGTGCATCGGAAAGGAGAAATAGAACCTTGTTGGACATGGTTCGATCAATGATGAGTTATGCTCATCTCCCTAGTTCCTTTTGGGGTTACGTAGTGGAGACTGCAGTATACAATTTGAATAATGTGCCCTCCAAAAGTGTTTTTAAAACACCTTTTGAACTCTGGAAAGGGCGTAAAGGTAGTTTATGTCACATCAGAATATGGGGTTGTCCGGCACATGTGCTTGTGACAAATCCAAAGAAGTTGGGTTCACGTTCAAAGTTATGCCTATTCGTAGGATACCCAAAAAAAACAAGAGGTGGTTTATTCTATGATTCTAAGGAAGATAAGGTTTTGTGTCGACAAATGTCATTTTCTTAGAGGAGGACCACTAAGGGACCACAAATCAAAAAGTAAAGTAGTGTTGAGTGAGTTAGACGAAACAATAGCAAAAGTTGCTAATAAGAACACTAGTACGTCAACAAGAGTTGTTGAAACTAGTTTGTCTAGTCAAGAGAGTCTATCTCAAGAGTTGAGTATGCCTCGACGTAGTGGGAGGGTTGTGATACAGCCTGACCGTTACATGGGTTTAGCTGAAACCCAAGTTGTTATACCAGATGACAACTGCGAGGATACATTGACTTATAATCAAGCAATGGTTGACAAAGACAAAGACAAATGGGTCATAGCCATGGACCAAGAAATGGAGTCGATGTACTTCAATTCTGTTTGAGATCTTGTAGATAAGCCTGATGGGGTAAAACCTATAAGTTGTAAGTGGATCTACAAGAGAGAACGTGGTGTAGATGGGAAGGTGCAAACCTTTAAAGCTAGACTAGTAGCAAAGGGTTATACCCAGGTTGAAGGGGTTGACTATGAGGAAACCTTTTCGTCTGTTGCTATGGTAAAGTCTATCCGTATCCTTCTTGCCATTGTCGCATATTATGACTATGAGGTATGGCAAATGAATGTTAAGACAGCCTTTTTGAATGGCAATCTTGAGGAAACCATCTACATGGACCAACCCAAAGGGTTCATTGAACCAGGACAGGAGCAAAAGGTTTGCAGGCTTAAAAGGTCAATTTATGGACTGAAATAAGCCTCTAGGTCCTGGAATATAAGATTTGATGAGGTAATCAAATCTTATGGTTTTGACCAGAATGATGATGAACCTTGTGTCTACAAGAAAATCATCAATAGTTCTGTCGCTTTCCTAATTCTCTATGTGGATGATATCCTACTCATTGGGAATGATGTAGGTTATCTTACTGACATCAAGGAATGGCTAGCTACGCAGTTCCAAATGAAAGATTTGGGTGATGCGCAGTTTGTTCTTGGGATCCAGATTGTCCGAAACCGCAAGAACAAAACACTAGCCTTGTCTCAAGCATCTTACATAGACAAAGTGTTGTCAAGGTTTAAGATGCAAGATTCCAAAAAAGGCTTGTTGCCTTTTAGACATGGAATCCATTTGTCTAAGGAACAGTGTCCTAAGACACGTCAAGGAGTTGAGGATATGAGACGGATTCCTTATGTATCAGCTATTGGGAGCCTGATGTACGCCATGTTGTGTACTAGGCCTGACATCTGTTTTGCAGTTGGGATGGTCAGTAGGTATCAATCCAATCCAGGACTTGAACACTGGACAGTGGTCAAAACAATCCTTAAGTATCCTCGGAGAACAAGAAACTACATGCTTGTGTATGGGGCTAAGGATTTGATCCTTACAAGATACACGGATTCTGACTTTCAAACTGATAAAGATTCTAGGAAATCTACATCAGGGTCAGTATTCATTCTTAACGGAGGAGCTGTAGTATGGCGAAGCATCAAGCAAGGATGCATCGATTCCACCATGGAGGTTTAATATGTAGCGACTTGTGAAAAATGCTAAGGAGGCCGTTTGGTTAAGAAAATTCATGCTAAATTTGGAAGTTGTTCCAAATATGACTTTGCCCATCACGCTGTATTGCGATAACAGTGGTGCAATGGCAAATTCGAGGGAACCCTGACGTCACAAGAAGGGAAAGCACATAGAGCGGAAGTATCATCTCATCCGGGAGATCGTGCATATAGTGTTGGGATTTTTGTCCTAATCTCGTGTTTGTAAATTACTGTTTGAAATTAATCAGAGTTATTTATTTCATTACTTTGTGTCTCGCAATATTTGCAAACTTTTCCAATAAACTAAGCTCCAGGGTCATTGAATTTATGAGAGAACTAGAACTTGAACGGTGTGTAGTGGACACACAGGGAGGATCACGTTCGAGTTAATGACCCGAACGGTCTACAGTATATGGATAGGGTTGGAGACCTAATCCTGGATACACTGTGGATGCCTCCCGCGTTGTATTAGATACAAACGAGGTGATCTGACTCGTTCATGTGGTTGACATGCGAGTGGGGGCATCCTGCGCAATGAGATTGTACAAGACCGGACCGTGAATTATTAGTCCTACTGATGTAACACTGTTGACCGTAAGGACTAATAACTTCGTAGATGACCATTAGTGACTCGACCTGAATCTTGAGCGTGTTGCGGACTCCTGTCTGCGGGGTCTGTCCTTTGACTAGTATGGGTGAGGGTGGTCACAGTTACTCGCCCCAATATGCCTATATTCTCAGGGACAGGACCAAGTAGTGAGCTGGGAACTTAACTACGCGAGATGGAATTCACTCGTTCCCGCCATTAGGGAAACTAGAGGGGTTGTTCCCTTAAGTGCTGTCTCCAGGGCTTGGACAACGGGCGTCCACCTTCTCACTAGCCTGAGAAGGGTGTTGTGTATGGTTGGACCATCACAATATGTTGTTCATTAGAGGAGCAGTGGGGACTTAAGGAACAAGAGGTAGACACAGGGGTAAAACGGTACGGTGTCTACGAATAACCTGTGAAGAGTCGACTCATGGGCATTGGTTATATCAGTGGACACGTAATATTCTGCATTGACAGGAGTGCAGCTACGGGCTTTAGTGGAGTGTTACCGTAGCTAATGAATGTTGATTAACCGGGTCAAAGAGTTTGACAGGTTAATCTCGGATCATTAGAGCCCGTCACTGTAGGTCCATTAGCTCCCTCGGTTGGCTCAATCTGGGTTAAAAGAAGAGTTAATGTTTTGGTATGAAATTGAAGTGTTCAATTTCACTTAAAGGGCATTTATGTCATTTATATGAGATATGAATGATATAATATATAGTTTAATGTGAATGAGATTCATAATAAACTATAGGTTAGCCTAATTGTTGAATTAGGGCTAATTGGAGAAATTAATTGAGAGAAATTAAATTGGATGTGATTCAATTTAATTAATCCACAGTTATTGCAAATGTGATTTGCAATATGAGATATGAGATATCTTGTATTATATGGTTATGGAAATGTGATTTGCATAACTTATGGTCGTGGTAAAATGGTAATAATGTGGAGATTTTAACTCCATGGTTATTCCACTATTTAAACCCTTCTTGCAAGAAGGATTAGAAGTTGAACTCTCATTTTTTGGATTCTCACCCAAAAAGAAGAGAGCTCTCTCAACCTTTCTCTCAACTCTCCTCCCTCTCCAAAACAAAAAAGTTCCCACAAACATCCTTCTTTCCAAAGGGAGAACAACCGAAAAGCTTTTAGTGGTTATGTTCGGTTCTTGATAGTGAAAAGAGAACGAGTTCGTTGAGATCGAGTTTTTCGCGAAGGGTTCGTGGTTCTCTAGAAAGGGGTTCTTGAAGAGGGTCTTCAACAAGTAAGTAACTTCATCTTACTGTTTTTCCTTTCCATTTTGTATGTTTAGCCTAGATTTAATTGTTAAATCGTTTTAATGAATTTCTAGTAGCGTAACGATACCTCGACGATTCGATCATCTTCTGCTGCGCGGGGATTTTCATTCCCTTCATAGAGGAGACGTGATTCTCACGAAGATAGCCTCAGAGCAAAACACTGTTGATTCTTTTACAAAGGCTCTCACGACTAAAGTATTTGAGAGTCGCCTAGAAGGTCTAGGTTTACAAATCTTTCCCAACTAGGGCAAGTGGGAGTATTTTGTACAAAGTGGTTTAAATGCCCTAGTTTATTGTATTTACATTACTGTAATGTTTTAGTACTCCACAAGCTTTAGGTCATGTGGGAGATTGTTGGGATTTATGCCCTAAACTTGTGTAATTTTGATCAATTAAATAAAGTGTTATTTGTTTTGATAGAATTACAGTCTTGCTTTATAAATCTAATAAACTAAGCTCCAAGGTTATAACTTTTATCTTGAACATCAGTGTAGTGAACACTATTTGGGTTGAGTTCAAGAATATAACCAAGTTGAATGGGTTGACTCTGAGGAAACCTTTTCACCTGTTGCCATGGTAAAGTCGATCAGGATCCTTCTGGCCATTGCCGCTATAACGACTACGAGGTATGGCAGATGGACGTCAAGACAACCTTTCTGAATGGCAAACTTGATGAAACCATCTACATGGATCAGCCCAAAGGGTTCATTGCCCAAGGCCAAGAGTAAAAGGTTTGTCAGCTTCATAGGTCTATATATGGACTGAAACAAGCTTCGAGGTCTTGGAATATAAGGTTTGATGAAGCGATCAAATCTTATGGCTTTGATCAAAATGTCGACGAGCCTTGTGTCTACAAGAAAATCGTTGACAAAACTTTCGCATTTTTAGTGTTGTATGTTGATGATATTCTTCTCATTGGGAATGAGGTAGAATTTCTTACTGACGTGAAGAAATGGCTAGCTTCGCAATGCCAAATAAAAGATTTGGGAGAAGCTTAGTATGTTCTAGGTATCCAGATAGTCTGGAACCGGAAGAACAAAATGCTAGCCATGTCTCAAGTGTCTTATATTGACAAGATGTTGTCTAGATATAAGATGCAGAACTCCAAGAAGGGCTTGCTGCCTTTCAGGCATGGGGTTCACTTGTCTAAGGATCAGTGTCCTAAGATTCCTCAAGAGGTTGAGGATATAAGACGGATCCCATCTGCTTCAGCTGTAGGGAGCCTGATGTATGCCATGTTGTGTACTAGGCCCAACATCTGTTATGTAGTAAGGATTGTCAGTAGGTATCAATCCAATCAAGGATTAGATCACTGGACAGTCGTAAAGGCAATCCTCAAGTATCTTAGGAGAACGAGGAACTACAACTTAGTGTATGGCAGTGGGGATTTGATCCTTACAGGATACACAGATTCTGACTTTCAGACCGATAAGGATTCTAGAAAATCCACTTCGGGGTTAGCCTTCATTCTGAATGGAGGAGTTGTAGTATGGCGAAGCATCAAGCAGGGATGCATCGCTGATTCTACTATGGAAGCGGAGTACGTTGCAGCTTGTGAAGCTGGAAAGGAAGCTGTTTGGCTTAGGAAGTTCATGACAGATTTGGAAGTTCTTCCAAATATGAACTTGCCGATATGTTTTGGTGTGAATTGAAGTGTTCAATTTCACTTAAAGGGCATTTATGTCATTTATATGAGATATGAATGATATAATATATAGTTTAATGTGAATGAGATTCATAATAAACTATAGGTTAGCCTAATTATTGAATTAGGGCTAATTGGAGAAATTAATTGAGAGAAATTAAATTGAATGTGATTCAATTTAATAAATCCACAATTATACAAATGTGATTTGTAATATGAGATATGAGATATCTTATAATATATGGTTATGCAAATAAGATTTGCATAACCTATGGTTGTTGTAAAGTGGTAATAATGTGGAGATTTTAACTCCATCAATTTCCACTATTTAAACCCTTCTTGCAAGAAGGAACTTAAGTCAATCTCTCATTTTTTGCATTCTCACAAAAAAGAATAGAATCATTCTCTTAACTCTCCTCCCTTCTCCAAAACACAAAAGTCCGACCATTTTCCTTCTTCTAAAAGAAGAACAACCGAGATGCCTTTGGTGGTGTTCTTGTTCATGAAAAGTGTTCGGATTCGTAGGGATCGAGATTACACGAAGAGTCCGTGATTCGTTGGAAAGGAGTTCTTGAAGAAGGTCTTCAACAACTAAGTAACGACAACTTACTATTTTTCCTTTCCGTTTCAAGCATGTTTAGCCTAGATTTAATAGTTAAATCATTTTAATGAAACTCAAGTGCACAACTTCACCACGCATTTATTCCATCGTCTTCCATTTATCTTGAGGATTCTCATTCCCTTCATCGGGTTTGCATTGCTGAGATCGTGATTATTGGAGAAGGAGCTCATGAAGAAAGTGTTCTTCAAAGGTAAAATTCTTGTTGTCCTAACTTGTAATGCATGCTTAATCTTTAGTATTTAGTTCTTGTTATAGATCTATCTGATGAAATCATGAGCACGTGATTCACAATCGCTTCCGCTGTGGGATTCGATCCCTTTATGGGCATCCTGTGCAATGAGATTGTACAAGATCGGACCGTGAATTATTAGACCTACTGATGTAACATCGTTAACATTATTGGACTAATAACTTCGTAGATGACGATTAGTGACTCGTCCTTAATCTTGAGCGTGTTACGAACTCTTGTCTGCGGGGGTCTTTTCTTTTACTAATACGGGTGAGGGTGGCCTGAGTGCTCGCCCAATATGCCTATCTTCTTGGGGACAAGACCTCGTGGGGAGCTAGGAACTTAACTACGCAAGAAGAAAGTCACTCGTTCCTGAGCTAGGGAAACTAGAGGGGTTGTTCCCTTAAGTGTTATCTCCAGGGCTTGGACAACGGGGCCCACCCTCTCACTGGCCCGAGAGAGATGATGTTTATGGTCGAACCATGCAACAAAGTTGTTCATTAGAGGAGCAGTGAGACTTAAGCGGAAAGAGGTAGACACAAGGGTAAAACGATAATTTGACCCGACTGTGACTACGAACAACCTGTGAAAGGTCGACTCACGAGTATTGGTTATATCGATGGACACAACTTGTCCTACAGTGAGGAGAGTGCAACTACAGGCTTTAGTGAAGTGTTACCGTAGGTAATGAATGTTGATTAACCGGGTCAAAGAGTTTCATCAGTTAATCTCAAATCATTGGAGCTCGTCATTTGTAGGTCCATTAGATCCCTCGGTTGGCTCAAATTGGACAAAATGAGAGTTAACAGTTTGGAGTGGATTTGAATTGTTCAAAGTCATTAAAAGGGTATTTATGTCATTTATATGTGATATGATTGACATAATGTATAGTTTAATGTGAATGAGATTCATAATAAACTATAGTATAACCTAATTATTTAATTAGGGCAAATTTGGAGAAACTAGATTGAGAGAAATTAAATTGAATATGATTCAATTTAAAATTCCACAACTATGCAAATGTGATTTGTATAATAAGGTATGAGATACCTTATATTATATGATATCCAAATATTGTTGAGGTTTGTGTCCTAAAACTCGTAGTTTGTAATTTTGTTTTAATTATTGTAATAAAGTGTTATGAATTCAATAAAGAGCTATTGTTCGTTATTTACGATATTGCCATTATTTTTAACCCTAAATCCAATAAACTAAACATTCAAGGTTGTAAAATGTATCTTTAACTGAATGTAGTGTACATATAAAGGATCTCGGTTCGAGATACAGCCTAAAGGGTCTATAGTAAGGGGATAAGGTTTGGGTACCTTACCCTGGTAAAACTATGGATGTGGCCCACATTGTATATGATACAAACACTGTGATCCTAACGTGTTTGTGTAAATGACATGTGAGTGGGGATATTCTATGTAATGAGATTACATAAGATCGGACCACGAAATAGTAACCACTACGTGTAACTCTGTTGACTAGTTAGGTTTCTATTTCACTAGGATGACCTAGGCAACTTGATCTCAATCCTGAGCACGAACTCCTTTTCTCAAGGGATTGTCCTTTGACTAGTATGGGTGAGAGTGGCCAGATTCGCCGACTCAATATGCCTACCTTCTTGGCGACAAGACCGAGTGAGCAGCTGGGGACTTAGCCTAGCAAGATGGAATTCACTCCTTCTCAACTACTAGGGTATGTAGATGAATGTTCCCTTAAGTGGTGTCTCCGGGACTTGAACAAAGGTCCGACCCTCTCATTAGCCCAAGAGAGACTTCTGTTTGTTGGTAGGACCACAAATAAATTGTTCATTAGAGAAGCACTAGTACAAGATATAACCCAAGGGTAAAACGGTAATTTGACGCAGCTGGTGTTAAGAACATTCGTGAAGGATTGACTTGCTGCTATTTGTCAATATCCATGGACACAGAAATATATCTACAGTGAGAAGAGTGCAGTTGCAGGACTTTAGTGGAGTGTTCTCGCAGTTAACGAATGTTGATTAGGAGGTTAATGAGATTAATCGAGTAATCTCGTATCGTTGGAGCTTCTGATCTGTAGGTCCACTAGGTCCACCTTCTAGCTCGTAAAGGGTTCTTAGATCGTTTGAATTTGAAATGTTCAAATTCATTAGGGAATAAATTTAATGTATATAGATACGATATAATATATAGTTTTGGAACTATATATTATAAATTTAATGTGAATATGATTCATATTAATTTATGTGAGAGAATTAAATATTTGAAAGAGTTCAAATCTTTAATTTAAATATGAATGTGATTCATATTTAAAACTATAGGTTAAAATTTAATGTGCATTAGATGTGCATTAAAACTATAGGTTAGAGGGTAAAGATTACATGATATTTAATTGATTTATTAATAATTAATATGATTAATTATTAATTAAATATTAAATAAAAAAGGAAACGTGTTAGAGTGCTCTTCTTCTCCTGGTGAGAAGAGGATGGGTGATCGATGAAATTCTTGCAATTAATGAATTGCTGAAAAACTTTCTTCTCTCTCAAATTTCCCTCACCTTCCAAATTGTTGGCTCCTTCCCACAAATGAGAGATCTAAGTGGAACTCAGAGCCATAAGAGGTTATCACTACTGGTTGTGTCCCTGTGGTGAAGAAAGAACAAAGGAGTTTCACTATGTTCCTGTGTTGTTGTACGATTGGCAAGGAGTTGTTGAATTGAAACTACAAAGGTAACCATCTCTGTCCTTTTAGTTTAATTTCTAAATAGCATGTTTGCATGACTAATTTCCATGACTAATTAGATTAGGAAATGTACGCTTCTCTCTGTTTTTCACCACTATTTTGGTATTTGTGTTCAACCAAAATAAACTTGCAATTACGATTTCAATCATGTTTTCGCTGCTCAAGGGGATCCGATCTCAATCAATTGGAATCAGAGCAATGCTTGTTTTGCTTTGGTTTGAAACAAATTTGCATTGGTTAGGTGGGAATTGCATTTTGGTTTGCTGTAAAATTGTTTAGGAAAATTTTGGCCTTAGTTTGCTTTGGTTTGATCAAATTAAATGTAAAGGCCCCTGGGTTTTGGGCAATTAAATGCATAATCGAGTCTGTAATCGAGTTGTGAGTCGTTCAGGACAAGTTTCGTACATTTTGGATGAGTATCGAAGGAGTAATTAGTGATTGAAGTTGCTGTTTTCGAAGGAAAATGTTGCTGCCAATGCAACAGCGTTGCAACGCTACCAGCAGCGTTGCAATGCCGTTCATCAGCATTACAATGCTGAGGAACGACGTCGCAACGCCAAGGTTCCCAATTGATGTGGAAGCTCCAGGGGGCAGCAGCGTTGCAACGCTACCCCGATGCCATGCACGCGCGCGAATGAAGCTGGCGTTGCAATGCTCCCCTCAGCGTTGCAACGCCGTGACGCCAACCTGAAGCTGCAGACCAGCCTGGGCGGTTCGATTCGGTTTTGATCTGGTTTGAGCAGTTTGAGCCCGTTCAAGGAGTTTTGGACCGGTTTTGTAATAAGATTAGTGTAATTTTATTATTTTTGCACTTTAGGGGCCAAATTTTTTCGGTTTTACAGCTATTTGTTTTTTATAAATGTCATTTAGAATTTTTTCCCACCTTAGGATAAGCATGTTTATGCATTTTATTTGTATAATTGTTATATAAATATGGTAGAAATGCATGATCTAATTTATTTTCATAAGTATTTATTTATAATTGTTATAATTAGATAATATGAATAATAAATTGCATGGAGCATGAAATTACTTAGTTTAAAATAATTGTTATTTTATTTAAATAATTTTAGTTATTCAACTTGTTGAATAATTTTTTATAATTCTAATTTGGTTTTATAATATAGTTCCTTGTCATAGGTTTATTATTAAAATTTATAAAAGTTACAAATTAAAGGGGTTTTAGAAACCATAACCTATAACAAAGAATTGCATGCAAACATAGGAACTTGGGTTAAAATTAAATTAGTTTAAAATTGTTTAAAATTAATTTAAACCTAAGTTTTAATTTCTAATAGGATTAGAAGTTTGTCTTACATAGTATTTTAAATAGTTTAAAATATAGTAGGACAATAAAACTATGGTTATAAGGGAACTCTACTGGTGAAGTTCTGTTTATGGTTGGGGTACTTAAGCTGACAGTTAACGGGACACCTCCTACCTGAGAACTGACCCAGAGCTTGAGTTGAATTAACCATAGTCCTGTTTTATATCTAGGTAATTAAAATGTTTATTCACCTAGATATAAGGTTAAAAGACCTAATTATAATAGTTATAATAGGCATAGACTTAGATAGATTCTTTTAGCCAGAATCCGACTAAGTTAAACCTACACCCTAACCTTAGGAACTTCAGTGGGAGAAAACGAGATGTTCGCATCAAGTTTACTCTCACGTCCTCAAGAGTTCACATGCTCGGCTACGTGGCATCAATAGGGTGTCCCCCTACGGTAAGTGTTTGCATGGTTCAATACCAAGGTCAATGAGAGAAGTATCCATAGTAAATGGGAGCAGGACGCGTGTGAACGTATCCTACAGTCTCCTCCATTAGATCGCACCGTGAGATTTCTATAGTCCGCCTGCTAGGTTGTCCTGAAATAGTCAATCCTTACAGAGGGCCTGACTATAGGGATCAGAACACCGCGAACTCCAGAAATGGATAGGGCTCTTAGGTAATTTGCCAACAGTTGTCTTTCTTAATAGTAGCCTATTGACTCGGATCTATTGGATCTGAAAATGGTAGGATCACATTTATGAAGGGAATTAAAGTTCTAGCGCAGCGGAAGATGATCGAATCGTTGTGGTATCGTTGTGCAACTCAATATCGTTAAAATTAAACTAATCACATAGTAAAAGGCTAAACATGCATTTCTATAAAGGAAAAGCAGCAAGTTTTTTATTACTTACTTGTTGAAGACAATTTTCAAACTTTCCTTCCATTAGATCACGAACTCTTCGTGCTCTCCTCGTTCTCAACGATCTCGTACTCTTCGCACGAACACCGACCAAACACCTCCACTTGGTTTCTCGGTTGTTCTACTTTAGGAAGAAGGAGAATTGTGGGATCCGTCTTTGATTTTTGGGAGGAGAAATTGAGAGAGATTTGAGAGAGAAGAAAGTTGCTTCTTTTGGTGAGAATTCCAAAAATGAGCAATGCCTCATTGAACCCTTCTTGCAAAAGGGTTTATATAATGGTGATAGGAGGAGTTGAAATCTCCACCTATCTACCATTTTACCACAACCATAGGTTATGCAAATCATATTTTCATAACTACATATTATAAGATATCTCATATCTCATTTTACAAATCACATTTGTATTATTATGAATTTTTAAATTGAATCACATTGATAGCACACAAAATGTGCTATCCTTAAGCTTAATTATTGCTAGTTTTGTAATGATTTCATAGCTTTTATGTGTTTAAATCACTCAATTTCAAGTTAAGAGCTTAAATAGAGCTATTGGAGATAATTTGGATCATTCGGGATCAGAACGAGACAATTTGGAGCCAAATAGAGCATCAAATGGAAGTGAAAGGATCAAACCAAGCTTTAAGACCCGAGGTGATGGCGTTGCCACGCCATATAGAGCGTTGCAACGCCGAACGTGCAACCAAGAGGCTTTGAAGACTACAGGCGATGGCGTTGCAACGCTCTATATGGCGTTGCAATGCCATCTCGATAAGAAGACGCTTATGAAGACCGTGCAGGTAGCGTTGCAACACTGCCTTGCAGCATCGCAACGCTACTTCGATAAGGAGCGCGCGCGTTAAGGTAGCAGCGTTGCAACGCTGTCCCTGGCGTTGCAACGCTGTCGATAGTTTCCATATTTGATACGCGCCTAGGTTACAGCGTTGCAACGCTGCCCCATTTATGCCTATAAATACAACCTTATGATTCTTGCAAAGGGGAGCCGAATTTGGTAGTTTTTAACCCTAATTTCGAAATACACTTTGTGAGAAGAGAGAAAAGAGCATTTTTGGGAGCCAAAGCATTCGTGGAGGTTCGAGATCGAAGACGGGAGCTCGGAGACGAAGGACCGACATCGACACCTAAGTTTAATTTCCTTTTCTTTCAATTTGTAATAGCGTCCTAAGACGTTTTCTACTTATTTAGTTTGATTTTCATGTGATTTAGAGTAACTAAACATTGTAGTTAGGATTTGATTTGCTTGTTATGACTTTATTACTATGTATTGAAGCATGTTTTGTCTTTATTTTTGGCAATTTGTTCGTTACTTCTTAATTTGTTGATTTAAGTGGATTCCAGAGATAAAGCTTAAATTAGATCAAAGTTGTCAAAACCTTGAGAAATCTGGCATGAGAATGACTTGGAAATCTTAGGGAAACACATAAAGAAGTTGCTTAATGCCGTGCATGCTTAGATTTTATATGGAGACTATAGGATTTATTATATGTGTGAGGCTCTTGAGAGATCGAGAGACTTTCTTGAGTAATTTACTTCTTGTTTATAAATTCATCTCATTGGTTCAATGCATGTGTTAGTTAGATCATTAACTTGTATAATCACTTCCTTAAAATCTATCAATTTGTGTCTCCACATGTTTGTTTGTTTGTCTGTATTTACTTCAACCAACTATCCATGTTATGTTTCTTTAGCTAAAATTGAGAATTAGTACCTTAGTAATTAATTAATCTAGAAACCCATTCCCGAGGACGATACTTGGACTCATAAATCACTATACTTAAATTTGACCCATACACTGCGGTATTGCAATATTATTTTACGCAACACACATCCAGTTTAATATCTCTCAATCTAATTTCTCAAAATTAGTCATAATTCAACAATTAGGCTAACCTATAGTTTATTATGAATCTCATTCACATTAAACTATATAATATACCATTCATATTTGATATAAACGACATAATTGCCCTTTAGTGAACTTGAACACTTCAAATTCACACCAAAATTGTAAACCTTCTATTAATCTAGTTTGAGCCAACCCAGGGATCTTATGGACCTACAATGACGAGCTCCAATGATCCGAGATTAACCTATCAAACTCTTTGACCCGGTTAATCAACATTCATTAGCTACGGTAACACTCCACTAAAGCTCGTAGCTGCACTCCCGTCAGTGTAAGACAAGATGTGTCCACTGATATAACCAATGCCCATGAGTCGGTTCACAGGTTGTTCGTAGACACTGATGGGTCAAATTACCGTTTTACCCATGTGTCTACTTCTTGCTCCTTAAATTCCCACTGCTCTTCTAATGAACAACAACGTTGTAATGGTCCAACCATACACAACACCCCTCTCGTGCCAGTGAGACGGTGGGCACCGGTTGTCCAAGCTCTGGAGACAACACTTAAGGGAACAACCCCTCTAGTTTCCCTAAAAGCGGGAACAAGTGAATTCCATCTCGCGTAGTTAAGTTCCCAGCTCCCTACTTGGTCCTGTCCCTAAGAAGATAGGCCTATTGGGCGAGTAACTGTGACCACCCTCACCCGTACTAGTAAAAAGAGAGACTCCAGCAGACAGGAGTCCGTAACACGCTCAGGATTCAGGTCGAGTTACTAATGCTCATCTACGAATTTATTAGTTCATACTGTTAACGGTGTTACATCAGTAGGTCTAATAGTTCACGGTCTATTCCTGTACAATCTCAACAGGCTCGACTTCTTCCACACTCTTACTAACTCTATCCTGGTGTGTGCTGAAAGGTTCTAGTTCTTTTACATCTAAAGCACAATCCTCTAAATGTCCATTCTCAGAAAAATGTGAAGGACTAGGATCCTAAAGGTCTATCAGTGGGTCAGTGATCAAGTGACTCACCGAACTATCTAAGGGTGTGGGTCCTCCTTCACAATCTTCCCTAGGGTGTTCAACCTCAGACGAGTGTAAATACATTTGTTCTCTAAGAGAGACAAGTGTATCCGTTAGGCGTTGAATTGACTCCCCTATTTACCTATTCCTCTCATTTGTATTTCTCATATATTCTAATAACAACATTTTAAGGCAAGATTCGTCTTCTACCTGGGTTTCTTGAATATAGGAAAGATATGACTCAAAACCCCTAAGATATGGTTCATAGGCCCAATTGCTTTGATTATTATCATACATAGGACTCTCATAAGTCATAGGGTTAGTATGATAGTAATTAGGCATTTGGTAGCCATAAGATCCATACCCCTCGCTAGAAGACTCTAAATTAGCAAAGGGATGATCATAAGAAAAAGAACTATAATGTGTTTGCTCATTGGGCACAGAAGACCACCCAAAGTTAACATAAGCCATAATAAAGTAATGAATTAATTATAAGAGGCTCAACAAACACAATACGCACTAACACAACCAGAAAGAATAACCAAGACTCAACAAAGATAAAAATACGAAACAAAGATAACAAGACACCCCCAACAAGAAAAACAACGATAAAATGCTAAAATCAACTCAAACAAAATAAGAATCAAAACTAGTCCCTGGCAAGGGCGCCAAAAACTTGATGCGAAAATATCGAGTGTCCTAAACTAATGCAAATTAGAATAAGACTCAGACACTTCTACGACGTGCAAGTATACACGGTCGAGTGCAGCAAGTGATAAGTTAAGTATCGATCCCACGAGTACTAGTAGAATCTAAGTTAGTGAGTGTCCTAGCACTTTACCTTTATATTTTTGGTGCAATGCATGGGCATGCAAATTTTTGTTGTTAATAAATAAATTGATGTGATAAGTGAGAGAAGACAAGACAAGACAAAAGAAAATTACTAAATTTAAATGTGGGGAGAGGAGAATGCAAACAAGAGGGTAGATGCAAGAAATGAGATTTGTAATGAAAAATAGGCTCGGGTTAGGTTAGAGTTCTAATGTTCAATTGGAATAAATTTTGAGTGATGCCTTGAATTTACCTACACATGCATTCAAACGATTTTTTCCAAAATCACTAAGTTTTAAAACCTACAATTTTCCAATTGTGATCTAAATTATGCCCATAATTTTAGGTTCTAGGTAGGTTAATTATCCCTAATCAACTCAATAATCCTAGAATGAAATTTTAGTTTTCTAATTCATTAGTTTTCCCAAGTTTATGAATTATAGAGAAGTTAAAAAGGCCAATTTTAATTCTCCTGCAATGTTAAATACATTAAAATCTCATAAATCCAACCATTGCACCAACCACTAATTTATTACAATTTATACATTGAAGAACAACCTAACCCGTGCCTAGAAGAATTTAGCTCATGCTTGGAGTCAAATTACACATCTTTAAGTTAAACATGCTTTCACTAATCAATGGAATTGTGTAAAAATAACAGTCCAAAAACAGCCACACAATTCGTCTAAACAGTGGGCAAATCGACTCCTAATTAATGCAAAACATTCAACAAAAGTAGTGTTAATTTAGCAAAAATGATGAACAAGAGCACTTCAAGATAGGAAAACGTTCACATCAGGTGGCCTTGTTTTTTTAGTTCAATTCGATAGCAATATCTGATGACCCAAAGCTTCAAACGACGATCCAACCATTCAAAACGAAGTCCGGTGAGCCCAAACAAGCTGACAAAAATTCAGATAAATCAAACGATGGAAACTTCGAGAAACGGCAACTTTGTGAGCGTCGTCTTTGAAAAACCGAACTGCACTGATGCTTTCGGGTTTTGCTACAGCAATGGCACCTTATGTCTCGGTTTTGCTACAGCAATGGCACACCAATGCTCCTTGTCTTCCTCTCTCACTCAATTGCTTCAGCAAATGCCTTCACCTTCTCGACTGCACGCCTCTGTTTTCCGATTGCTTCAACGAAGGGCTATCGATTTTCTTCCTTCCAACGCACGCCTTTTTCTTCAGCAATCTCACGGTTTCTTCTTCTCCCTCTTGATCTCTTCCTCTTTCGGCAACTTCTCTCCTCCACACTTGTAAACCCTAGCCTCTTTATACATGATGATGTTGCCCTAACTCCACAAATTACAAAAATACCCTTAAGGGTAAAAAGACTATATTACCCTTCAGGTAAAATGTCTAAAATTCCCTTAAGAACTCTTGTAATTTTAAAACATCTCCTGCACACAGAAAAATCCCAAATAAATTTATGAAGACAATTATAAATCAAACTATATACGCAAGGATTTTTGGAGTTAAGAAAAATCTAAAATTTTTATCTTTAATCAACCGTTAGCATATTTTCCTAAATTTCTAAAATTAAAGCACAAAAAGATCAAAATTAATTCTTTTTGAACTTAATGCTTAAATTCAAGATTTTAAAGATAAAAAACATAATTTAGGGATAAAATAACATAAGGATCGCTAAATTAAATGCAATTCAACTGGATTAAACACTAAAATTCTAGTAAAATAACTCCCTTATGGCGAGTTATCAGATGCCCCCACTCGCATGTCAACCACATGAACGAGTCAGGTCACCTCGTTTGTATCTTAATACAAATCGGGACGCATCCACAGCGTATCCAGGATTAGGTCTCCAACTCCATCCATATACTGTAGACCGTTCGAGTCATTAACTCGAATGTGATTCTCTTGGTGTGTCCACTACACACCGTTCAAGTTCTAGTTCTCTCATATATTCAATGACCCTGAAGCTTAGTTTATTGGACAAAGTTTGTAAAAAAATGTGAGACACAAAATGATGAAATAAATAACCTTTATTAATTTCAAATGTAAATTTACAAACAGAACGAGATTAGGACAAGCATCCCAACAATTTACGGGATAAGTTAAGCTAGTTAACAAGTCCTTGACCAAACAAACGGTAGCTAAGGATCATTGGGACATGAGATGTTCTGGTAGTGAGAATTGGCTAAGATAGTCTCAATTTAGGGGAGGAGTGACTGACCACCCGACGGTCGCTTTTGTTCCAAACCCTTGAAGTATCGTTGTAAAATTAAGGGTTTAATTTAAACACTGGGGTTCTTTAATAATTTTGCTAAAATTGATTGGTTTATAATGGGTTAAAGACATAACTAATTAGAAGTACTTTTGAAATTTCAGCATGTCGTCCTCCATTATAGCCTTACTGAAAACCGAACGTTTAACTGGTGAAAACTATACTACGTGGAAGTCCAACCTGGATGAAATTCTGATTATGGATGACTTCGGTTTGTACTGACTGAGGAATGTCCTAAGGTCCCTGCTCAAAACGCACCTCAATCAATTAAGGATGTGTTTGACCGCTGGTCCAAGGCCAATGAAAAGGTCAAAGCCTATATCCTGGCTAGCATATCTGATGTTTTGGCCAGAAAGTTGGAGGGAATGTTCTCAGCTCGTGAGATCATGGGTTATCTGCAGAGTTTGTTTGGACAACTGTCTGAACAAATTCGGCACGAATCACTCAAGTACGTTTATAACGCGCGCATGAAGGAGGGAACTTCAGTGAGAGAACATGTTCTCGATCTTATAATTCACTTCAACGTGGTCGAAATGAACGGGGCAGTCTTGGATGAGAAAAGTCAGGTATTCTTCATCCTGGAATCTCTTTCGAAGAGTTTCCTGTCATTCCGTAGCAATGCGGAAATGAACAAAAAGGACTATAACCTGACTTCCCTCCTAAATGTACTGCAGACTTACCAGTCTCTTATGGATAATAAGGGATAGGTTGATGGAGAGGTAATTCAATTTGCCCATTCCACAAGGGTCCAGATGGGTTCATCCTCTGGAACCAAGCCCTGCGGTTCTTCTTCTGGGATTAAGAAGACTCGAAAGAAAAGGAAAGGAGGAAAAGGGAAAGCTTCTGCTACTGCAGACATTGAGCTCGAAGAGAAGAAAGGTAAATTCGATTAGGGAAAACTATTAAAACACTTCGATCTGATTGAGGTGGAGAGTATATGGATTTTAGATTCCAGGACTATTTGATAGAACATAGAATTAAATCTCAACTCTCAGCACCTAATACACCACAGCAAAATGGTGTATCAGAAGGAGAAATAGAACCTTGTTGGACATGGTTCGATCTATGATGAGCTATGCTCAATTGCCTGCCTCGTTTTGGGGATACGCAGTAGAGACTGCAGTTCAAATCTTGAACACTGTTCCATTAAAGACTGTTTCAGAAACACCTTTTGAATGTGGAAGGGGCATAAACCTAGTTTACAACACTTCAGGATTTGGGGTTGTTCGACCCACGTGCTGGTGACAAACCCAAAGAAACTGAAACCTCATTCAAGATTATGCCAATTTGTTGGCTATCCCAAAGAAACGAGAGGTGGTCTTTTCTACGACCCACAAGAAAACAAGGTGATTATATCAACAAACGCCACTTTCTTGGAGGAAGATCACATCAGGAACCATAAACTACGTAGTAAACTAGTAGTAAATTAAGCTACAGATGAACCAACAAGAGTTATTGATCAAGTTGGACCTTCATCAAGAGTTGATGAAGAACCCAGCACATCAAGTCAGTCTCGTCCTTCTCATTCATTGGAAATGCCTCAACGCAGTGGGAGGGTTGTTTTCCAACCTGACGCTACTTAGGTTTAGCTGAAACTCAAGTCGTCATACCAGATGACGACGTAGATGATCCATTGTCTTATAGATAGGCAATGAATGACGTAGACAAGGACCAATGGATCAAAGCCATGAACCTTGAAATGGAGTCAATGTACTTTAATTAAGTATGGGAACTTGTAGACCAATCTGAAGGGGTAAGACCCATAGTGTGTAAATGGATCTATAAGAGAAAGAGAGATGCAGCCGGAAAGGTACAAACCTTGAAGGCTAGACTTGTAGCAAAGAATTTTACCCAAAGGGAAGGAGTTGACTAGGAGAAAGCTTTTTTCCCTGTTGCTATGCTTAAGTCTATCAGGATACTCTTGTCCATAACTGCATTTTATGATTATGAGATTTGGCAAATGGACGTCAAGACTGCCTTTTTGAATGGTAATCCTGACGAAAGCATCTATATGTCTCAGCCCAAAGGGTTCATAACCCAAGATCAGGAGCAAAAGATTTGCAAGCTCAATCGATCCATTTATGGGTTGAAACAAGCATCCAGATCTTGGAACATAAGATTTGACACTGCGATCAAGTCTTATGGTTTTAACCAAAACGTTGATGAGCCTTGTGTTTACAAGAGGATCATCAACAACAAAGTAGCTTTCTTAGTGCTTTATGTGGATGATATCCTACTCATTGGGAATGATGTAGGATACCTTACTGATATAAAGAATTGGTTGGCGACCCAATTCCAAATGAAAGATTTGGGAGAGACACAGTATCTTCTTGGGATTCAGATTTTCAAGAATCGCAAGTACAGAACCCTAGCTCTGTCTCAAGCATCTTATATTGACAAAATGTTGGCCCGATATTCGATGCAGAATTCCAAGAGGGGCTTATTACCCTTTAGGCATGGAGTTCATCTGTCTAAGGAATAGTGCCCTAAGAGAACTCAAGAGGTTGAGGATATGAGACGTATTCCCTATGCCTCTGCAGTAGGTAGCTTAATGTATGCTATGTTGTGCATGAGACCAGACATTTGCTATGCAGTGGGAATAGTCAGTAGGTACCAATCCAATCTAGGTTAGACCATTGGACCGCAGTTAAAACTATCCTCAAGTATCTTAGGAGAACGTGGGACTATACGCTTATGTATGGGACTAAGGATTTGATCCTTACTGGATACACTGATTCTGATTTTTAGATCGATAAGGATTCTAGGAAATCCACATCGGGATCAGTTTTCACCCTTAACGGGGGAGCTATAGTATGTCGAAGCATCAAGCAAGGATGCATCGCAGACTCCACGATGGAGGTTGAGTATGTTGCTGCTTGTAAAATAGCTAAAGAGGTTGTTTGGCTAAGGAAATTCCTTCATGATTTGGAAGTTGTTCCAAATATAGAATTTTCCATCACCTTACACTGTGAAAACAGTGGTGCAGTAGCCAATTCGAAGGAACCTCGCAGCCATAAGCGAGACAAGAACATCGAGAGGAAGTATCACCTGATACGAGAGATAGTGCAACGAGGAGATGTGACAATCACGAAGATCGCTTCGGAGCACAACATTGTTGATCCGTTTACAAAGACTCTCACGGCTAAAGTGTTCGAGGGTCATCTGGAAAGTCTAGGTCTACAAGATATGTATATAGGCTAATCTAGGGCAAGTGGAACATATGTAATGGAGTATATGGATGCCCTAGTTTATTGTATTTGTATCTTTGTAACCACTGTTTTAGATTGTAATGTACCCTACTAGAGTTTTAGTTCAAGTGGAAGTTTGTTGGGGGTTGTGCCCTAAAACTCGTAGTTTGTAATTCTATTCTAATTATTGTAATAAAGTATTATTATTTCAATAAAGAGTTATTGTTCCTTATTTACGATATCGCCATTGTTTTTAATCCTAAATCCAATAAACTAAATATCAAAGGCTGTAAAATGTATCTTTAACTGAATGTAGTGTACATATAAAGGATCTCGGTTCGAGATACAGCCTAAATGGTCTATAGTAAGGGGATAAGGTTTGGGTACCTTACCCAGGTAAAACTATGGATGTGACCCACTTTGTATATGATACAAACACTGTGATCCTAACGTGTTCGTGTAGATGACATGTGAGTGGGGATATCCTATGTAATGAGATTACATAAGACCGGACCGCGAAATAGTAACCACTAGGTGTAACTCCGTTGACTAGTTAGGTTTCTATTTCACTAGGATGACCTAGGCAACTTGATCTCAATCCTGAGCAGGTTACGAACTCCTGTTCGCAAGGGATTGTCCTTTGACTAGTATGGGTGAGAGTAGCCAGATTCGCCGACTCAATATGCCTACTTTCTTGGGGACAAGACCGAGTGAGTAGCTAGGGACTTAGCCTAACAAGATGGATTTCACTCCTTCCCGCCTACTAGGGTAAGTAGACGAATGTTCCCGTAAGTGGTGTCTCTGGGACGTGAACAAAGGGTCTGACCCTCTCATTGGCCCGAGAGGGACTTCTGCTTGTTGGTAGGACCATAAACAAATTGTTCATTAGAGGAGCATTGGTACTTAAGGTACAAGATGTAACCTAGGGGTAAAACGATAATTTGACCTCGCTGGTGTTATGAACATTCGTGAAAGATTGACATGCTGTTATTGGTCAATATCCGTGGACACAGAAATATATCTGTAGTGAGAAGAGTGCAGTAGTTAACGAATGTTGATTAGGAGGTTAATGAGATTAACCAAGTAATCTCGTATCGTTGGAGATTCTGATCTATAGGTCCATTAGGTCCACCTTCTAGCTCGTAAAGGGTTCTTAGATCGTTTGAATTTGAAATGTCCAAATTCATTAGGGAATAAATTTAATGTATATAGATACGATATAATATATAGTTTTGGAACTATATATTATAAATTTAATGTGAATATGATTCATATTAAATTATGTGAGAGAATTAAATATTTGAAAGAGGTCAAATGTTTAATTTAAATGTGAATGTGATTCATATTTAAAACTATAGGTTAAAATTTAATGTGCATTAGATGTGCATTAAAACTATAGGTTAGATATGATTTAATCTAAATTAAATATACAATATTTAATTTAATTTAATTTAATGAGATTTAATTGATTTATTAATAATTAATATGATTAATTATTAATTAAATATTAAATGTATAAAAAAAAGGAGAACGTGTCAAGAGGACACTCTCCCCATGTCTCCCAACTCCTTAATCGATAGGGAGTGGGGAGTTGCACTCCAGAGTGCTCTTCTTCTCCTGGTGAGAAGAGGATGGGTGATTCGATGAAGTTTTTGCAATTAATGAATTGCTGAAAAACTGTCTTCTCTCTAAAATTTCCCTCACCTTCCAAATTGTTGGCTCCTTCCTACAAAGAAGAGATCTAAGTGGAACTCAGAGCCATAGGAGGTTCTCACTGTTGGTTGTGTCCCTATGGTGAAGAAAGAACAGAGGAGTTTCACTGTGTTCCTGTGTTGCTATACGATTGGCAAGGAGTTGCTGAATTGAAACTACAAAAGTAACCATCTCTGTCCTTTTAGTTTAATTTCTAAATAGCATGTTTGCATGACTAATTTCCATGCCTAATTAGATTAGAAAATGTATGCTTATCTTTGTTTTTTCACCAATATATTGGTATTTGTGTTCAACCAAAATAAACTTGCAATTACGATCTCAATCACGTTTCCGCTGCTCAAGGGGATTCGATCTCCATCAAATATGATTTGCATATTATATGGTTGTGGTATTTTGGTGAATTGGTGGAGATTTTAACTCCACCACACACCATTATAAATAAGTGCTTGAAAAAGCACTTGTTAGGCCATTCTCTCATTTTTTGGATTTCCATCCAAAAAAGAAAGCAAAATTCTCTGTACAATCCTCTTAATCTCTTCTCACATTCTCCAACCCAAATTCCAAAGGGAGTCCCACAACTCTCCCTTATCCTCTCGAGAACACCCGAGAAGATCAAGTGGAGGTGTTCGCTTGACTCCGTTCATGGTACGAGTTCGAGAGATCGTTGGATCATTGAGATCGTGACCGAGGAGGAAACACGAAGAAGAGTTCTTCGAGAGGTTATTAACGATTTACTTGTTGTTTTCTTCTCATTTTAATCATGCTTAATCTAGTTAGTATGTTGATACTTTCAATTTTAAGAAAATTAGAACTACAACGAAACAATGTTGATTCACGTCGCTTCCGCTGCAGGAAATCCATTCCCTTCAATTTCATATTGTGAAGTTACGTTTCCAGCTCCTCATTCGGTCTTGTCCCCAAAATGGTAGGAATATTGAGTCAGCAACTCGTCTCACTCTCACCCATACAAATCAAAGGACAAACCCTTATAGACAGAAGTTAGGATTAAGGTTGAGTTACTAATGGCCATTTAAGTGAAATAATGATCTCTTCATTAACAGTGTTATAAAGAGAGATATTATTTCATGGTTCAGTCGTATACAATCTCATTGCATAAGATACCTCCACTCATATGTCTCTACATGAACGAATTGGATCAATTCATTTGTATCTAATACAAAGTGGGTTGTATCCATAGTGTTACCAGGATATGGTACCTAATCTTATCCATATACTATAAACTCTTTAGCTTATTACTTGAACATGATCCACCAATATGTCTACTATATATTGTTCAAGTTACATAAATAATCTTGGATATTTGTTTATTGGATTTATGTTTAAGAGAATTGTAATGGGCAACAAAAAATATTAGAATATTTAAAAATCTAGCCATGATTTTTTAGATTTGTAAATATAGCAAAAAAAATTTTAAATCAATTTTTTTATGTATTATTCCACTTTTACCCTCGTTGGTGTATCAGTAGGATATTTGATATACTTAATATTTGATATCTCAGTAGTATATCTAATATACTTAATATTTGGTATATTAGTCAAGTAATATATACATAAAACGATGTATATTAGCAATATATTACTGATATATTACCCATACACTTTTTTAGTATATTAGTTAATATGATATATATAGAGATAGAGCATACAATGGAAATTTTGCATATTTTACTAAATATGAATTTTTTATATAGTACTAATGAAGTGTATCAAGTAAACAAGTCTATTGACTAAAAGCTAGTAAATATAAACCATTAGCTTAAAAAACTAAAATAAAGTATATCAGCAGCATATTAGTGATATACTCTACATTATGTATAACTTGTATGTGAATTATTACATATTCTTGATAAACTTCAAATAAGTATATTAGCAATATATCAACTATATATTTTATCTTAGGTATTGAAGGGATTTTGAATTCCCGCAGCGGAAGACGTTGTGAAACGTCGTTGATCCGTTGTGTAAAACGTGTCTTAAAATTGAATCTATCTCATAGATCCTAGGCGAAACATGCATAAAAGGAGAAGAAAACAGTAAGGAAAAACAATACTTACTTGTTGAAGAACACTTCTTCAATCCTCTTCTCCTCCGGTCACGATCACTCTTGAAACTACGAACTCCTCGAACACGAACCTCGATCCGAACAGGGAGATACCACCAAAGGGTCTTCTCGGTTGTTCTCGGGAGGTTGAGGGAGAGTGAGTGGGACTCCCTTTGGTTTTGGGTGAGGAGAAATGTTAGAGAGAATTGAGAGAGAATGAGAGAAAGTCTTTTTGCTCTCTTTAGATGAAAATCCAAAACATGGCAACAAATGGCATACCAAAGGCTTCTTGTAAAGCCTTTAAATACTATTGTGCGATGGAGTTAAAACCTCCACCGAATCACAATTTTACCACAACCATATAATATACAAATCACATTTGCATATTATATAATATAAGGTATCTCATACCTTATTATACAAATCTCATTTGCATAAATGTGGAATTATAAATTGAATCACATTCAATTTAATTTCTCGCAATTCAATTTCTCCAATTAGCACTAATTAATCAATTAGGCTATACTATAGTTTATTATGAATCTCATTCACATCAAACTATATATTATGTCATCTATATCTCATATAAATGACATAAATACCCAAATAATTAATTTGAACACTTCAAATTCACACCAAACTGTAAACCCTCAATTTGTCCAATTTGAGCCAACCGAGGGACCTAATGGACCTACACGTGACGAGCTCCAATGATTCGAGACTAACTTGTCAAACTCTTTGACCCGATTATTCAACATTCATTAGCTACGGTAACACTCCACTAAAGCCCGTAGCTGCACTCTCATCACTGTAGGACAAGTTTTGTCCATCGATATAACCAATACCCATGAGTCGACTCTTCACAGGTTGTTCGTAGTCACAGCTTGGTCAAATTACCATTTTACCCTTGTGTCTACCTCTTGCTCCTTATGTCCCACTGCTCCTCTAATGAACAACTACGTTGCATGGTCCAACCATAAACAACAACCCTCTCAGTCCAATGAGAGAGTGGGGCCCCGTTATTCAAGCCCCAGACGACACTTAAGGGAACAACCCCTCTAGTTTCCCTAAGTCGGGAACGAGTGAATTCCTTCTTGCGTAGTCAAGTTCCCAACTCCCCACGTGGTCCTGCCCCTGAGAAGATAGGCATATTGGCGAGCAACAGTGGCCACCCTCACCCGTACTAGTCAAAGGACAGACCCCCGCAGACAGGAGTCCGTAACACGCTCAGGATTAAGGTCGAGTCACTAATGGTCATCTACGAATTTATTTGCTCTATACTGTTAACGGTGTTACATCAGTAAGTCTAATAATTCACGGTTCGGTCTTGTACAATCTCATTGCACAGGATGCCCCCACTCGCATGTCAACCACATGAACGAGTCAGATCACCTCGTTTGTACCTAATACAAAGCGGGCCGCATCTACAGTGTATCCATGATTAGGTCTCCAACCCTATCCATATCACAGAGACCATTCGGGTCATTAACTCGAATGCGATCCTCCCCAATGTCCACTCACACACACCGCTTCAAGTTCTTACTTCTCTCAAAATGCAATGACCCTGGAGCTTAGTTTATTGGATTAAGTTTATGAAAAATGAAAGACACAAAGTTTAAATAAATAACTCTTATTTATTACACAATGTTGAAATAAATAACTCTTATTCATTTACAACTTGGAATATTACGAACTACACGAGATGAGAACATACATCCCAACAGGTATATCATTATTATATCAACTACATATCATTGATAGACTATTGACAAAGTGCATCGTATAAAATAAAATATATCAGTAATGTATCAACGATATCCTCTATATTATATGTATAATATCATGTGCCATACTTATATACTCTTGATAAAATTCATAGAAGTATATCAGTAGTTTATCAATGATATATTTTATATTAAGTATATTTATTGGTCTATCAATAGTATACCATTGATAGATTGCTAAAAACATTTTATGAACAATGCCTATGAACAATAAAGTATATCAATAGTGCACAAGCGATACATTCTATATTATGTATATATCATATTGTTGCGTAAAATTATATTTCAATACCGCAAGTGTACGGGTCAAGTTTTAGTATAGTGATTTATGAGTCCAAGTATCGTCCTCGGGAATGGGTTTCTAGATTAATTAATTATTAAGGTACTAATTCTCGATTTTAGCTAAAGAAACATAACATGGATAGTTGGTTGAAGTAAATACAAACAAACGAACAAACATGTGGAGACACGAATTGATAGAATTAAAGGAAGTGATTTTACAAGTTAAAGACCTAACTAGCACATGCATTGAATCAATGAGATGAAATTATAAACAAGAAGTGAAATACTCAAGAAAATCTCTCGATTCTTAGTGAGCCTCACACATGCAATAAACTCATAGTCTCCATATGAACCTACAACATGCATGGCATTAAGCAACTTCTTTATGTGTTTCCCTAAGATTTCTAGGTCACTCTCGTGCGGACTTCCAAGGGTTTTGACAATTTTGCTCTAATTCAAGCTTTATCTCTCGAGTCCACTTAAATCAACAAATTAAAAAGTAAAGAACGATTTGCCAAAAATAACGACATAACATGCTTCAATACATCACAAGAAAGTCATAACAAGTAAATCAAATCCTACTACAATGTTTAGCTACTCTAAATCACATGAAAAACAAACTAAACAAGTAGAAAACGTCTTAGAACGCTATTACAAATTGAAAGAAAGAGAAATAAACTTAGGTGTCGATGCTTGGTCCTTCGTCTCCGAGCTCCCGTCTTCGATCTCGAACCTCCACGAATGCTTTGGCTCCCAAAATCACTCTTTTCTCTCTTACACAAGGTGTATTTCAATTTAGGCAAAACTCTACCAAATTGTGCTCCCTTGCAATGAAATCATAAGGATATATTTATAGAAGGAATCGGTGCAGCGTTGCAACGCTAGGGACAGCGTTGCAACGCACACACCCTAAGCGGCCGGCAATTAAAGAAATAAGCGATGGCGTTGCAGCGTTGAGGGCAGCGTTGCAACGCCGCTACCCTAACACGCGCGCTCCTTGTCGAAATGGCATTGCGACGCTGCGAGGCAGCGTTGCAACTCCCGCTGTGCGGTTCTTCGTGCATGTCTTCTTATTGAGATAGCGTTGCGACGTTTGTTAGCGGCGTTACAACGCTATCGCTCGCTAAGTCTTCAACGCGTCTTGGCTGCACATTCGGCGTTGCAACGCCATCGCCTCGGGTCATTATGCTTGGATTGGTTCTTTCTCTTCCAATTGGTATTCTTTTTAGCTCCAAATAGCCTTGTTTTGATCCCGAGTGATCCAAATTGTCTCCAATAGCTCCGTTTAAGCTCTTAACCTGAAATTGAATAAATTAACCACGTAAAAACCCTAAAATCATCATAAAACTAGCAATAATTAAGCCTAAGGATAACACATTTTGTGTGCTATCAAACACCCCCAAACGTAGACTTTTGCTAGTCCCGAGCAAAAACAGAGTTAAACATTAGATTGTTCTTAAACATACATGTGATTCAAGCCTCAAAGATTTAAGAGAATATTTTGCAATCACAGGAAACACTTAAACATAACACTTCAACAAGTAATTTAAAACTTTTCGTAAGTGTTCCTACGTGTGTGTGTGGTTAGCCTATGTTCCCTTTATTTTTACTAAGCCCGGATCAACTTTATTAGGTTCTCCATTCAACTTCCCCCTACACTGGTCTTAGTTACTAATCTTTGAGCCTCTCCACATTCAGAAATAAACAACTTTACTCAGCACTTAATCACTCTTTTTATGCCACTTTTTTTTCTATTTTCTTCCTTTTTTTTTTTTTTTGGTGCAAGGACACTAGTTTTCACACATGCACTGCAGGGACCCTTACCCAGAGCACTCGCTCAATGAGTGGCCTAACTGATCACAGTGAAGGTAGCTCTTTTTGTCATCACGATTTTTTTTTACAAACAGACAACAAAAATAAACTTTTTCACATAATGCACATATTATACGAGATCATGCACTTCATATTGTCATTTACCCTATCTTGCGCTTTAACACTCAAATCAGCTTTTGACCTATCGAGGTGACATCAAACTTCTAAGCCTAATAACTTTGTTCTAAGCATTTCAAAACTACAGGAACAAAGGCTATGTGCATATAATGCAGGAAAAACTCAAGAAAATTTTTTAAATTAACTCAAATTCATATCATGCTTTCAGGTTTCAGCAGAATCACAAAGATTTTCAATTATATCTCATCCTAGGCTATCATACTCATACGATGTGAAAGATCAACCAACAATTCAAAGACATACTCGGAGATACCACAACAAATAAACACAATTCCACCCCCAAACTTAAACTAAACATTGTCCCCAATGTTAGTATAAATAAGTATGTGGCAAGTATAAGGGTAGAAGTGAACGATATTGTCCTGGGTGATGGAGATATTTCTGAGTTCCTTGGATAGCCAAAGCATGTGTGTTGGAGTTCCTATGAATGAGAGCATGGATTTCAACGAAGAAGGGCATCTCCACAACCAGATAAACTGGTGACTGCATTCTCCAGCTGGTTGGACCGACTTCTAGATTCAGCTATGAAGGAGTGCAATGTGTCTTCTAGAGATGGTTTCCTCTCTGATGTAGAAGCATGCTGCTGTAGGATTCAACACATTCTTGTTGTTAGCATAAGAGAAATTCTCATGATACCTCAAACTGGATTGTAATGTGTTGGTAGGTTATTCTCGAGTCCGATTTCCTCCATAGTGGTTGCTTCTATTGTTCGGGTAGTGCAATTGCTCCATATTGGATTCTCCATTGGGTGGGAGCATTGAGAGGACATCCCATGCTGTGGTGATTCTCGCAAAATTATTCAAGGCATGAGTGAGAGGCGCCATATGAGATCTAAGAGAGGTTACCTCGTCCGGTTGATATAATCCACTCATCGGCTTAGATCTGTCATTTTTCTCAGAGGCCACTGGTAGTTGGCGGTTGACACTTCCTCCGGGAGGGCACGTGCTTACAGCACAGATCTTCGCCATGAAAGCCCCTCCAAAAGCGGTGGCATCCGAATGGTCTCTGTCTTACCTTCCACCCATTATAAAACAAATTGCACTGAGCCACCGGATAGCCATGATGTGGGCACCTCCCGAGCATGTCCTTGTACCTTTCCCGGGCTTCAAATAATCGCTCTCCTCTTTGCTTTGCTCGAATGTTTCTATCTCGGTCCTCAACTTTGCAGCTTTAACAGTGGAAAGAATTTGGTCATGAAGGCTTGGGCAACTCCTCCCGAGAAGTGATACTCCACGAGGAAGGGATCCTAGCCATTATTTGGCTCTACTGCAAGGAAAAAGGAAAGAGACGTGGCGAATACTATCAGCAGAGATACCATTCATTTTAAATGTACCACTGATTTCCAAAAATTTTAAAGATGAGAGTTAGGATCTTACGTGGCTAGGCCTCTGAAAGCACCTTCCCTAACCATTTGTATCACTACTGTTTTGGTTCAAAGTTATTAGCATTGATAGGGGCATGGACTATTCCACCGCTCGAATTAAACACACAGTTGGAAATACTCCCTGATAGGTTTAGGGTTGTTGATGAGCTCCCGATCACCATCTCCGAGGTTCTGCTCTTCCTTCCTTAGGAGTCTCCTCTGTGTCCTCTCGATCTCAGGATCAAAAGGGTGCAAGTCTGCAGCTCTCCCTTTGGGCATACCCCTGGAGGAACAAAAAGAAAGAAATTAGATAAAAAAAAAAGCACAAACAACTAGAAAATAAAATAGAAAATAAAGACATAAAGCATAAAACTTGGGTTGCCTCCCAAGAAGCGCTTTCTTTAATGTCTTTAGCTAGATGGTGACTTATCAGGGTACATAAAATTGCTCATTTTTCTTCGGGCCCTTCTTGCTTGAATCTATATAGCCTTCTAAGTCTAAAAGGCTATCTTCTTTCTCTTGGGCACCTGACAGAAAATTATTTTTGGTATTTTTGTTTAACAACACAGAAGAACATAAATCAAAACAAGACTCGTGAGTGGAGGACAAATGGTTATCAAAACTAAAGGGATTTTCTGGGGATAAAAGGAAAGAAGACTTCTCAGCCCCTAATTCTATCACCTGGATCTCCCCTGTGGAACTAAATGTATCACCACTGCCTTCCTCACTAACCTGATCATGGTGTGCCTCAGTCTCCCCCAAACTATCCTCATTATCATCTGAATAAATCCTCCTAGGTGGCATCTCTTTAGTGGTAAGGAATAGAAATTGTTCCTGTAAGGTCTTAAGGGAAACTACTAATTGATTAAGATACTGGGATCTATCCTGCACTATTTCCCAAAATCTTACCACCTTAGCTTCTAACCTATCCAACCTTTCGAATTCATCGTGAACCAAATTTTTAATTTTCAATTCTAAGGTATATTCCATCAATTGGTCCACAAGAGAAGATTTTTCAAGGGGTTAGTTAAGGTATGAAAAACTATGGTTCCAAGTGCCTAAATAACTACCCTCATGTGAATTTTCATATATGTCAGGTACAGAATGGTAAAAATTAGACACATGGTATTCAGAAAAATCATGATGCACAAAACTAGGGTCCTGAGAGGAGTAATAGAATGATGGAGAAAAATCATGCAAAGTCATGCTTGAAAAATTACTAATTCAGACAAGACTTCTACACAATAGCAACACAACAAAAAAAAACAGGGGACAAAGACTCAAAAACACACAAAACTAAAATAACACAAATAAAGAAACAAACAATCACACAAAACAATTAAGAAAAGACAAACAAACAAGCTTTAGTCTAAAATTTCAAAATTTCTCCTAATATTAATTAATCTAAATGATCGCCATTCCCCGACAACGGCGCCAAAAACTTGTTGCGTAAAATTATATTGCAATACCGCAAGTGTACGGGTCAAGTTTTAGTATAGTGATTTATGAGTCCAAGTATCGTCCTCGGGAATGGGTTTCTAGATTAATTAATTATTAAGGTACTAATTCTCGATTTTAGCTAAAGAAACATAACATGGATAGTTGGTTGAAGTAAATACAAACAAACGAACAAACATGTGGAGACACGAATTGATAGAATTAAAGGAAGTGATTTTACAAGTTAAAGACCTAACTAGCACATGCATTGAATCAATGAGATGAAATTATAAACAAGAAGTGAAATACTCAAGAAAATCTCTCGATTCTTAGTGAGCCTCACACATGCAATAAACTCATAGTCTCCATATAAACCTACAACATGCATGGCATTAAGCAACTTCTTTATGTGTTTCCCTAAGATTTCTAGGTCACTCTCGTGCTAGACTTCCAAGGGTTTTGACAATTTTGCTCTAATTCAAGCTTTATCTCTCGAGTCCACTTAAATCAACAAATTAAAAAGTAAAGAACGATTTGCCAAAAATAACGACATAACATGCTTCAATACATCACAAGAAAGTCATAACAAGTAAATCAAATCCTACTACAATGTTTAGCTACTCTAAATCACATGAAAAACAAACTAAATAAGTAGAAAACGTCTTAGAACGCTATTACAAATTGAAAGAAAGAGAAATAAACTTAGGTGTCGATGCTGGGTCCTTCGTCTCCGAGCTCCCGTCTTCGATCTCGAACCTCCACGAATGCTTTGGCTCCCAAAATCACTCTTTTCTCTCTTCTTACAAGGTGTATTTCGAATTTAGGGCAAAACTCTACCAAATTGTGCTCCCCTTGCAATGAAATCATAAGGATATATTTATAGAAGGAATCGGTGCGGCGTTACAACGCTAGGGGACAAATAAGTTAACGCCGCACTCCTAGGTGGTGGCAATTAAAGAAATAAGTGATGGCGTTGCAATGCCGAGGGCGCTGCGTTGCAATGCTTTGAGGGCGGCGTTACAACGCCGCTACCCTAACGCGTGCTCCTTGTCGAAATGCCGCTGCGACGCGCGAGCGGCGGCGCAACGCCACCGTATCTTGATTCTTCGTGCATGCCTTCTTATCGAGATAGCGTTGCGACCTTGCTTTCGGCGACATTGCAACGCTTATCGCCCAGGGGTCTTCAACGCGTCTTGGTTGCATTTCTGCGTTGCAACGCTATAACCAAATTACAACGCGCCATCGCCTCGTCATTATGCTTGGATTGGTTCTTTCTCTTCCAATTGGTATTCTTTTTAGCTCCAAATAGCCTTGTTTTGATCCCGAGTGATCCAAATTGTCTCCAATAGCTCCGTTTAAGCTCTTAACCTGAAATTGAATAAATTAACCACGTAAAAACCCTAAAATCATCATAAAACTAGCAATAATTAAGCCTAAGGATAGCACATTTTGTGTGCTATCACATATGCTGCTTATTGATATACTATTGATCAATTTCAAATAAGAATATCAGTAGTGTTAGATTTTATATCCTAAAACTCGTGATTTTATAAACTGAATGTATATTATATTTTGCAATAAATGGTTATTGAAGTTTATTCAATAAAGGTGTTATTGAATAAAGTGAATTGTGTATTTTATAACCTTAATCCAATAAGAACCCTTGGCTATAGGATGTATACTTGAACTTTATGTGTGACATAAAAGTGGATTAAGTTCAAGTTATAACTAGAACGATCTATAGTATAGGGATAGGATTGGGTACCTTATCCTGGGGACACTATGGACGCGATCCACTTTGTAAAGTATAAACGATGTGATCCTGAATCGTTCAAGTAGAGGCATGTGAGTGGGGGCGTCCTATGCAATGAGTTTGCATAATGCTGGACCACGAAATAGTCACTTAGACTTTATAACTCCGTTATTGTCTTAACTGACTATATTCATACGATGACCTAGGTAACTCGATCTTAATCCTGAGCATGTTATGAACTCCTGTTTATTCGGATTATCCTAGATTTGCATGGGTGAGAGTGACCCGAGATTGCCAACTCAACAAGCCTCCCATTTTAGAGATAAAATCGGGTAGATAGCTGGAAACATAGTTCTGCAAGATGGAATTCACTCTTACCCGCTTTAGGGATTAGTAGAGAGGTTGTTCCCTTAAGTGTTGACTCCGTGTCTTGAACAAAGAACCCACCCCTCTCATTGGCCCGAGAGGGATTTGGTTTGTTGGTTGGACCACAAACCAATTGTTCATTAGAGGATCAGTGGGACTTAAGGAACAAAAAGTAATTACAGGGGTAAAACGGTTTATTTAACCCAACTGTATTTACGAACGACCTGTGACGAATGATCAACTTATTAATCATGGTTATATCGAGTGGACAAAAATATATCTACAGTGAGGAGAGTGCAATCACTAGGCTTTAGTGGAATGTCCCAGTGGTTAACGAATGTTGATTAGTTAGATTAAAGAGTTTGGTCGTTAATCTCGTTTTGTTGGAGTTCATGATCTGTAGGTCCATTAGGTTCTCTTTACTAGCTCAGACTAATCCTTGTAACATTTTGAGAGAAAAGAATTGGAATTGTTCAAATTCGGTTTTGGGAGAAAACGTTAATTATATGCGATATATTTAACGTGTCATAGCTTAATTATGAATTAAATTATGATTAAGAAGAGGTGGACATATTTAAATATGATTTAAATATTGGGTGAGTTTATAACATGAATAGGGATTCATGTTCGAAAAATCGATCGGGATTGGACAATTTATTTAATTTAATATTAAATTAATAAAATAGATTATTTATTAATTTAAATTATTTCAATTGATTTTAATTTAAAATTAATTTACTATTGTTTTTGAATTAAAATTAAATCAAAATTCAAGAATTAATCTTGAATTCAATTTCTCACAACTTGCCACTTGTCCACTTGCCCAAGGTGATTTAAAATTAAAATTCACCAAAATTGATCACCTCCTTCTCCAATCATCCTCATCACTCATGTGTTGGCACTTTAATAAAGCTTTATTTAAAGGAGATTTGAGGATATTTGAGGATATTTGAGAGAATTTTGCATAAAGTTCATATGGTTCTCAATTTTGACCCTTGAGAACTCTTCTTCCAAATTCTCTCAATCTAGGATCTCACAATTCGTTCCAAGGCCTGAGGATAGTAGGGAAGACACTAGAGGTAGTCTACGAAGTGTTCGTGTTGCAAATCATCCACTGGGTGAAGAGAATTTGATCTTCAATGTTGAGAATTTTCAACTCGTTGTTTTTCCAGTTTTGAGCATGCATTTTATTTTGCAAAATTGATAAAATTAGAGTGCTCAAGATCCTAAATTGCTTCCATTTTCTTAATATGGACTCCTTCAAGTAGTATATCATATATTTACTTCCTTCGTTAGGTATCGTTAGTCTATTAGAATTATCACTGATAGACAATTGATATTCTTCATATTGAAAAACCTATAGGAGGCCATTTTTGAATTTTTTCTCTATTTGATTGGGTTGGGTATGTTGGTTTTGTTGTTTGTGCAAATCCAGTATATGAATGACATGCTTACAATTGGTATATAATATTTTGTCATCTATGCAAATGACCCTTAAGTTTAAGCGAGTCTATGAAATGAATAAAATAACTCTTATTTTATTGAATAAATAAATTTCTATTTACAAATCCATTAGTTTAGGGCATAAATCCCAACAACCAATAATCCTCTTCGTCAAAAGATCCTAAAGTAAACCATAATCAGAAAAGAATAAGACACAACAATTTATATCGCGAGTGAGTTCACTAATTGAAACCAAGTTAAAGAAGAATTATGGTAAACTTAAAACAAAAGACAATGAAATTCAGTTGTTAAGATTGACAGTGTTCGATCCTAAAACAAGAGAAGTGGTCTCATCGGCTATAGTAACATTAGGCTATCAAGATTTAGACGGACACATATGAGAGAATAAATTGGGATTACCTACCATATGATCAGAAGTGCTAGCGTCTATGATCCATTTCAAAAAGAAGGAAAGAAGACATGTAGTTATATTACATGTGTCGGCAATGACAATAATAGGAGTAGAAGATAACGCCATAAGTGACTCTCGATACTGGAAAAAATTAGCAAGTTCCTCTACTGAAATCGAAACAGACTGGTCAGGATTATCAGAAGTAGAGGTAACATGTGCAGGATTATTCAACAATTTTCTGCAATTGTGTTTCATATAACCAGGCTTTTGGTACAGATGATATCTCCAAGTTTTCACTCTAAGGGTCTGTTTGGGGCACAAGTTACAATAAGTTGTGTTATTATAACCTGTGGAATACTCTACACCCCAAACACAGACTATTATAACCCCAGGCTACACTACTCTACATTTTAAATAATATTATATGATTCCACAGATTAATATAACCCACAGACTATTATAACCCACTGTTATTATAACCCACTCAACACTCCAAACAACCCCTGAGTGTGTGAATTTCCTCTGGACATGTTGGGTTTGATCCCTCTATTTCCTTTATAATCACCTGTTTGTCCAACCAAACCACTATTAGACACAGATGGTAGGATTGCCTACAACTTCTCAGTACAAATTATTCAAGTATAAACATCTTCCAACGAAGAGATTTCTAAGCTAGATAGAACTTGATATTTGTTCATATCATATTTAGAGGTAAGACCAACAAAAAAAATCATAATGAATAGTTGTCCACGCTGTGAGATTTGTACTTTTACCTCAGTATTAACAAGTAACAAAGCATACGATCTTTTGCACTCCATAAAATAGCTAGTTAGAGATTATATAAGTAGTTTGAAAGAGAGTCTTATACACATCGAACAATCTACTAATGTTCCCTTTCCTATAGTAAAGAAATTCTAAAAATTATAAAAGCTCATGAACAAATTTACAATTATCAACCAACCCAACTATATCACTTTCATGGAGTTCTTTATCTGTAGAATAAGCGTATAATCATCTCGTAGCCAATTCTTCCTAGTATCATCAGTTGGTGGTGATTTGTCGATGACATGATCATCCATATCAAGAATCCAAAGATAGCAACGAATGTTTTTCCGCCATGCATAAAAGTTATACCCATTAAAACTATGTGTTTGTAATCTTTGATACAATAGGAATCATCTCTGACATCATTATAGCTTTCTTTTCAACCATAACCTCAAAAAACAGACAAAAATCTTAGATTTAAAACCCAAAATAGATATGTACCAAAGAAACCCTAACATTCCAAGAAAGTTGTTTCTTCAGCAGACCCAAAACCGAGCAATATTCCTAAACAACTACACCACTAAAGTGAGAGGACAATTCCGAACAAACCCACAAAAATCGAGTAGATGGCGGCGACCCACACTCCCATATGCACCGCCGGGTGAAGATGTAGATAGAATGCGACAGGGGTGCGTGAGCTTCACTCGCAGCTTCGATCGAGATGAAATTTAAGGGATAGACTCACCAAGGGATGTGCTTTCTAATGGTATCAACGATGAGATAAAACGACGACAAAAGAAGGCCAAACCGACAGTGGTAGCGACTGAGTTCAATATTTGATCGAAAAAATTGGGTTAACAACACCACAAAACTCCAAAAACAAATGGGTTGTAAGCCTCCAAACTAAAAGTTCTAAAAAACTCTAGATTAACTAAACAAAAACCCTATTGACCTAAAGTCTCTTACACCAAGTTAATGTTAAGGGTTTGAGAGAATTAGTTAATTATCTTATTGCATTCACTATATAAATGTACAAGGTTAATCTCAGTCGGAGAAAGTAAAAAGATCCATAATAAAAGCAACCTAATTAATATATATTTACAAAATATAAGAACTCTATCACTATAAAAGAAAAAAAAAACACACCACTTAAGACACAATAAAGAAGTACATGCAAACTTACCATTCACGTACTTAATAATACTAACTTTCTTGTACGTGGACATTCATGTGTATTTTAAAATTTACCAAATAAACGTAATAAGAAATTTAATTAGAGTATGTATCCGTCCATCTAGCTTAATTCAAACTTTCTACTTTGGTTTTTAAAGTTTTTAAACGTTTATTTTTGTCTCTAAATTTTTAACATAACTATTATTTTTGGTATATAACTTTAAAACTCCTCTGTTTTAGATTCTATACCTTATAAAAATAACTATTTTAATATTTTTTATTATTCAGACATATGATACCTGTCTTGCCCAATCTATATATGAATCTAATATAATCCAATATACACTCGTAATACAACGAGAAATTTCTCTAAAATCAAAATTAAAGCCTTTCATGACCTGGCATCCCCTTTCAAACCTATACAACATGTTCTACGGAGAATTTCAATAAGAATTAAATACAAATTAAATTGGCCATGTCTCTTTTATATTTGGAGGTGGTCTTTTCCTTATTGGTTAATTAGCTAGCTTAGTTCTATTCCATAAACTTCGAACTCAAGTGAAGAAAAGAAATCCAGTTAAAGCATCTCTATATCTCTATTTCTTTTAAGATGTTGTAGGATTCAAATCATCAAACTCATGCAATATTTTAACAAAAATAAAAAGAAAAAAAAGTACAAGTAATCTCATTGATAAAATTTTTATAACAAGACCACACATAATTACTCGTAGTTTACATCATCACAAATACAGAATGTATATTCACAAACTTATTAATTATTTGCCTAAAACAAGCATTGTTTACCCTGAACCACATACATGATTAACCAGAAAAATATATACTATTAATTGAACTAGTGGCATATGGATGTTAGGTGCCTAAAATAGGCATGTCTCCAAGTTGTACTGACCAAAAGTGGACCCCAAATCGCCCAAAATCCAACAATGAAACCAATTGCAATGCTTAAATAAAACCATTTATCAATATAATAATTTTGATTATCATCGCCTTGTTTTGCTTCTCCATTTTCTGTTGGTGGTGTCATTGGTTGTATTTGGCAACTGTTTGTTAGCGGAGGTCCGCACAATTCATTGCCAATGAAGTTGGATGGATCTAAGCGTTGGAGTTGAGTACTGCTTGGAATTTGACCTGACAAGTTATTATAAGACAGGTTCAAGTGACTCAAAAATGTTAAACTCGTCATGCTTTGTGGAATTTTCCCCGAGAGTTGGTTGCTTGAAAAATCAAGAGACTCCATGTTTGTCATTTTTCCCATCTCTTGTGGAATATTTCCTCTCAAATGATTTCGTGAGAGATTTAAAGATCTCAAACCAAAGAGATTTGTAATTTCTTCAGGAATTTCCCCAGATAAATTGTTGTTCGAAAGATCCATGCTAGTCATGAGGCCAAGAATACTTTCGTACTCGAATTCTCGTCCTTTGGTCATCACATATGCCTTTTCAAAAACTTCAAAACTAGAACCACTAGTCCAATAAGAGATGCCTTTGGAAAAATGCACGTTAGTAGCCATACCTATAAAATTTCCAAAACAATGTGGTATATTCCCAATCAAGTTGTTGCTCCCAATGTCCATGATTTGAAGAAATAAGAGATTGCAAAGTTGGTTTGGGATTAAACCACTCAATTGATTTGATCGGAGCCCAAGAACCATTAGTCTTGACAAATTTGTACCAATCCAAGCGGGTATGCTTCCTTGAAATTCATTTAAACTAAGATCCAATGTCCTCAATTCCAAGCAATTTTTAAGAGATTGGGGAATTTTTCCAGCAAGATTGTTGTTGCGCAGGTGCAATGACCATAGGTTGCTTAGAGTACCCATAGAACTTGGTAACTTGCCCGACAAGTTATTGTTACCCAACTTCACAATCTTTAATGAATTCCACTTTGTCCAGCAATCTGGAATACTTCCAGATAAACTATTGTCCCCAAGATAAAGAATGTTTAATTGATAATTTTTTCTCGTGGAATGACATAGGAAGTGGTAAAGTTTTCCTGAGAATGAATTCTTGGAAAGATCAAGCTCTAAAACATTGGGGAATATGCGAGGCAAGTTACCATGAAATTTGTTGGAATTAAGATATATGGATTTGATGTTTGGAAGAAAATTAGGAATTCTACCTGACAATTGGTTGTGAGAGAGATTCAAGTAGGAATATGAATTGGACAATTTCCAAAACCAATCTGGAACGGTGTCTGAAATTCTAGTATTCGATAAGTCAATCGTATCAATACTCTTTTGGGATTTGAGCCATGAAGGAAATTTGGGGCCTAAGTTGCATGAACTTAAACGTATTCGACTGAGATTAAAAGGAGGAATCCATCCATCAATGAAATTCAATGTCAAATTATTTCCAGACAAATGTACTACTTTTAGATTCAGCAGATTGACAAACTGAACTTGTGTCACAATGCCTTCCATTTGATTGTAAGAAATGCTTAGAATTACTAAACTCGACATAGACCCCATGTTTTTTGGAAGAGTTCCATTTAATTTATTTCGAGCAAGATTCATATATTCAAGTGAAGATAAATTTCCTATAAACTCAGGTATTGGACCAGAAATGAAGTTGAACCCAAGGTCAAGGAATTGCAAATTTTTTAACCTTTCAAAGTTTGTCAAACGACCGGAAATATTATTTCTTCCTAAATCCAAATAAATCAAACTACTGGCAAGGCAACCAGAAAAGCTGTCAAAGAAATCAGATAAATTTCGGTTGAGGTTATTTTCCCACAAAGAAATGATCTCCAATTTGCAAAGAGTTCCTATTGACTTTGGTGTACTTCCTTGAAGATTATTATATGAAAGGTCAATAGAAACCAAATTTGTAAGGTTGGCAATGTGATGTGAAATCTCCCCTTGTAAGTCAAGTCCGATAAGGTACAAGTATTGAAGTTTATGAAAAGAATAGAAGCAACTAGGCAGCTCGCTGGAATTGAAGTTATTGGATGAAAGATCAAGATATGTAAGAGTTGATAAGTTTTTAAAAGCATACGGAATCGGACCTTCAAAACGATTACTGCTTAAGTCTAAATAAGAAATTTTTGGAAGATTAAACAACCATTCTGGAAGAGATGAATTAATGTAATTGTTTTGTACGTTGAGGCTTTCAAGGGATGTCAAGTTTCCAAAACCATTAGGAAGTTGACTTTGGTAAAAACTTCCACTTAGATCAATTGAAACAAGACTACTAAGAGTTAATATCCATTTGGGTATGAATGCATCAAAGTTGTTGAATGAAACATCGAAAACAGAGAGTGAAGTGAAATTAACACGACTCAAAGGAGTTATATGAATCAACTCACAGTCAGATAAGTGCAATTCCACGAGAGAAGGAAGCTTATTGATCTCCGATAACCAATTAGACACTTTACTAAGGTTTGTATGGCTCAAATCTAAGCTCCACAATGAATGAAGACCTTGAAGCCATTGAAGATTTTCACTATACAATAATTTCGATTGTGAAAAAAATTGATAATTACCTCGCAAATCCAACCGTTGCAAGTTTGATAGATTTCCAAGTTGATGAGGTATCGATCCTTCAAATCCCGAACTTGTGAGGTTAAGATACGTCAAACTGACAAGTGAGCCCAAAAAGCTTGGAATTTGAATCCCTTTGAAATCATTATAACTAAGATCGATACGACTTATGTGCTTCAAATTCAAGATTGAGTCACTTAAATTTCCCTTCAACTTGTAGTTTTCAAAAGAGTTCATCTCCTCTTCAGTTGCCCCAAGTGTAATATGTCGAGTATTTGCAAGATTGAGCTCCTTGATATGTCCAGTTAAGCTGTCGCAACGAATTGCAGCCCATTTACAACAATCTGTTCCTACAACCCAGGATGAGAGACGGTTTGATGGATCTTTTAGATGTTTCTTGAATTTCAAAACCGCTTCTCGCTCCATTTCAATGCAAAGTGCATGTGATGAATTGTCCTTGCACATCGTTTTTGTTGTCATAAAAATTGATACGAGGACAAGAACAGTCTCAAAGGCTCTTGCAAATTTCCCTTTATCCATCTTCATCCCAAAATTTGTTGAACAACTGATTTTTGAGCATCAATTTAATGCCTACCCATGAGGATGTTCAAAGGAGGTGTGTATATTAGTTAATAAAATATCACTTTACTTTCAATTAATCAAAGGGGCACTTTACTTTCAATGAATCAAAGGGGCACTTGCTTCAATACCAAAAACAATATAAATATTGCAACCATGTCACTCCTTAATTCAATTTGCAAAAATAGCAACAGAAAAAGGTTCAACCCAAATGGATGGAGTGCAAAGTCAAAAATACCCATATATTTTCGCGCGCGTTTTTCAATCTGAAGTATATTAATCGTCTATCAGTAATCTATAAAAAATATACTGATGATGTACTATTGATATACTAATGATTTACTAATGATATATCTTAAATGAAATATAATATTGATATACTACTAATATACCAAATATAAATTATATCACATATACTACTGTATCTAAAAAAACTATTGCTAGATTTACAATTAATATCGAGAACATCAGTAGTCTATCAACAATAGATCTAATATAACAACGATATATGTAACCAAAAAATAACTACATGAGTGACATACTACTGATTTTATTGATTTCACTTATATTAAGTATCAAATGTGATATACTTCTGATATACTTTATTTAGTATATCAACAGTATATCACAAATAGTGATTTATGCTTGCTGACGTACTTTATTCAGTAATATGAGGTATATCAACAGAATCTCAAAAACTATTATTAGATTTACAAATGCCCCCTTGTGTTTTTAAATATCGAGAAAATAAATAGTTTATCAATAATAGATTTGATATACCAATGATATATCCAACTAAAAAGTAACTATATGATTGATATGATATCTGTTGATTTCACTAATATTAAGTATACATCAGTGTGATATACTAATGATATACCTTATTTAATATATCAACGGTATATCACAAATAGTGATTTATGCTTGACAGTAATTTATGTTGATATATTTAATTAACTAATATTAAGTATATCAACGGGATCTAAAAAATTATTGCTAGATTTGGAAATGTCCTTCCTTCTTTTTCAATATCGAGAAAATCAGTAGTCTATCAACAATAGATCAGATATATTAATGATATATCTAACTAAAAAATAACTACATGAGTGATATGCTACTGATATCTGTTGATTTCACTAATATTAAGTATATATGATGTGATATACTACAGATATACTTTATTCAGTATACCAACGATATATCACAAAAAATGATTTATGTTTAATAGTGATTTATGATGTAACACCCCATAATTTTCAAGTATATTTTAGGTTGTTCTTAGATTAATTTAATGAAAATTAAATTAATTGGGCTTGAAGTTTGTTGATTTAATGTGGGATTAGGTTAATTGTGAATTTTGGTTGGTAAATGTCTTTTTACAAAAATAAATTGGCCCAAGAGCATTTTTGTAATTAGGAGTTGAGAGGGGCAAATTGGTAATCTTGCTTAAAGAAAGAAAAGTTAGGATTTCTTTTCGAGCATGCTTTACGAGGACCTTCATCTTCTTCCTCTCATTCGTGTGATAGGCAGTCGCCGGGGAGAAGAGGTTGTCGTCCGCCGTTTTGTTTTCCTTCACATTGTCGCCTACATCGCAGTAGTCATGCCCCGTGTTGCACTTGAGCCAGCCGAACGCGAGATCACTGACCCACGCCGCCGCTCTCAAGTCGCCCGCTGCCCAGTCGTGGAGTCGCCTGAGTGAGTCTGCCCGACATCTTGTTCGTGCCACCGGAGAGAAGAGGTTGTCGTTCGCCGTCTTGTTCGTCTGACGTCTGCGTGAGTCGACATCTTGGCAGTCTGGGTTCACAACAGTGCAAGAAAGGATTACGGAAGAAAAAGAAAGAAGGGTAAAATAAGAATTCTAAAAAAATATAAAAGAGAAAACCTAAAATTTTGCTATATTTGTAAAAGGAAAAAATGGATGATAAATTTGCAATTAACCTAATCTTTTTTGCCACCCATTACAATTCCCCTTAATAAAAAACTATAATTCCACGAAATTTCGAGTCAAGAAAATTTTAGGCCCCGTTTGATAACGTTCCTGTTTCCTGTTTCTTGTTTCTTGTTTCTTGTTTCTTGTTTCTCATTTGGTAAGAATAAGAAACAAGAACATGTTTGATAACTATTTCTGTTTCTTGTTTCTTTAAAAACAAGAAATAGAAACATAAACTTGTTTGATAACCTTTTCTTGTTTCTTGTTTCTTGTATATATAAATATACAATTAATTATAACAAATTTATATTATCAAATACGAACAAATCTCGGTGCAAAATTAACTAATAATAAATGTAAATAAATAAAATTATTTTATCCTTCAAATGTTGTTCAAATTACTCGAGTCATTCGTCTTAAATGATGTTGACTCAAATCAAACTCAATTATATTGCTAAATGTTGTGGTTGTAAAATATTAAAATGAGGCTAAAGACATGTTTTAGTGAACAAAATTTATTTATTGCAAAATTATAATAATATATAAATATAAAGATTGAAAAATTAAAATTCAAAATTCAAATAATACACACACAGATATATAAATTTAAATTTTAAATTAAAATAATATAAATATAGAGATGGTAAAATTAAGAAATGAAATAAAAATAAATAAATTTATATAATAATAATATAAATTTATATATTATTGTTATTTATAAAAACTGAAACTATATATATATATTGCAAAAATTCGAAATTGATAAAAAAAAAAATAAACAATAATTTGAACTCACCTTGATCAAACTTAAGACCTGTGAGGGAAGGAGAAAAGATCAAATGCAAATTGAACAAACAAGCTGAAGAATCAACTTTGCAAAATAGGGAACATTTAAAAATGAAAACAAACGGAACAGAAAGAAACTATTTCATGTAGTTTCTAAAATTTAGTCCAAATTTTAGAAACGTTTCTCAAATTTTAGGAACAAGAATCGGGATGGATTATCAAAGAAGTCTTTTTCTTAAAAAATTAGAAACAGAAACAAGAAACGAGAAACGGAAACGTTTGATAACGGGCCCTTAATTATCATCAAACAAAAACAAGCTGGTTTTCATTTTCAATGTACTAATCCACGTCCCTACTTTCTATTAATTTACATATTTGTCACTATAAAAGTGACAACAAACCAAGAGAAGTCTTTTCTATGGAATTAATTGTTGAATTTGTAGATCAATTGTAGTTTAAAAACAAATCTTATGAACATTAACCTCTGACTAAAATGGGTTTTTTATTTATTTATTTATTTGAGATAAGGCATAAATGATATTCAATTGATGCTCATTCTTGACAACGATTGTTATTATTGTAATTTATAAATATTTGCTTACACGCCATTTTACAAAATTTTCTTAATATACGAAGACTTGAAGACAATCAATCTCATTATTCACAGGTGGGTCTTTGACGGTTATGAAAGACTTTTGACTACTTCTCAAATACTTAAAAAATAAATAAAGGACTTTTCTATATGAGAAGCATTGACAATCTAGAAGGTAAACTCATAACTCTAAATAATTTTCATTAATGAAAACATTATTTGAAAGATTAAAATCATATTAATTTGAAGAAGAAAAAACTATTCCAAAAAATTGATCCACGACTTTCATCTGGAGAACATCATATGTATATCATCGATATTTAGCAGTTGTTTGAAGTCTAAAGTTTGTTATAATTGTCTATAGTTATTATAGTCGGTTGGATTATAATATTTAGTGTTTGGGTGCAAAATATTTAGTGTGGGTCATTATCTATGTTAGGGTGTACAATATTTAGTGTGGATCATAATAGTTTGTATTTGAGGTAGTGTAGATTCGTTTAGCATAGAGTTCTTAAGGTTGTATTTAGGTTGACAGTTTTTTTCAATTTTTTTTTGTGTATTACACAAGTAATGTTATATTAAATATGAAGTTTTCATTTGTCAAAAAAAAAAAAAATTGAAGTGTAAAGTTGGTTATAGTTGTCTATAGTTATTATAGTCTGTTAGGTTATAATATTTTGTATTTGGGTACAAAATATTTAATGTGAGTCATTATAGTTTATGTTGGGGTGTAGAGTATTTAGTGTGGATCATAATAGTTTGTGTTTGAGATAGTGTATATTCGTTTAATATAGAGTTCTTAAGGTTGTATTTAGGTTGACAGTTTTTTTTCAATTTTTTTTTGTATTACACAAGTAATGTTATATTAAATATGAAGTTTTCATTTGTCAAAAAAAAAAAGAAGTTTTCAAATTCGAAATTAAAAAAAAAAAATGTCCCACGATTTGAGCATCTTGAGGTTTGAAATGCACAAAAAAAGCTATGATTCATTATATAAGTTTCATATTTGGAGATGTACCATGACAACAATTCTTCTAACTCTATGGGAAAAAAAAAAAAAGAGTTTTCTTGGAGTGATAGTTGTCAATTAGGAGCTACTAGCAAGTTGGCACACTAGAATATGATACTACATAAATACTTTAGATAGAAATAAGATAATTTGTTATCATCCAACAAAATTACGTGAAGAAGTGTTGATTAGCTGTTTTTCTCGATGAGGAACTGGCATGCAATAATCCAGTTTCAACTATGGAGGAACAGACAAGAAGCATTCTGACACTAGGACATTGTAAAAAGGGTATTTAATGCCCTAGTTTATGTATTATTTGCATTTCTTAAATGTATATGTACTCCACTAGCTTTAGTTCAAGTGAGAGTTTGTTGGGGTGTATGCCCTAAACTCGTGTCGTTTGTAACAGTTGATGTATTGATAAATAAAAGTTATTTTTATCATCAAACCATGTATCTCGCATTTTAAACTTAATCCAACAAACTAAACTCAAAGGTCATTCTCATTTATGAAATCTTGAACAGTGTGTAGTGGACACACAAGTAGGATCACATTCGAGTAATTGACCCGAATGGTCTGTAGTAAATGGATAAAGTTGAGAACTTCATCCTAGTAAGACTGTGGATGCGACCCATTTTGTATTGGATACAAACGAAGCGATCCAACTCGTTCATGTAGTTGACATACGAGTGGGGGCATCTTGTGCAATGAGATTGTACAGAACCAGGTCGTGAATTATTAGACCAACTGATGTAACATCGTTGAAAATTTAAGACTAATAAATTTGTACAGGACCATTTAGTGACTCAATCTTAATCCTGAACGTGTTACGGACTCCTGTCTGTTGGGCCTTTCCTTTGACTAGTACGGGTGAGAGTGGCATGTGTTGGTTGCTCAATATGCCTATCTTCTCAGAGGCAAAACAATGTGAGAAGCTGGGAACTTAACTACGCAAGATGAAATTCACTCGTTCCCGACCTAGGGAAACTAAAGGGGTTGTTCCCTTTAAGTGCTGACTCCAAGGCTTGAACAACGGGGCCCCACCCTCTCACTGGTCCGAGAGAGACGTTGTTTATGGTAGGACCATAAACAAAGTTGTGCATTAGAGGATCAATGTTACTTAAGGAACAAGAGGTTGGCAAAGGGGTAAAATGGTAATTTGACCCAGCTGTGACTAGGAACAACCTGTAAAGGGTCGACTCATGGGTATTGGTTATATCGATGGACACAACTTGTCCTACAGTGAGGAAAGTGCAGCTATGAGGCTATAGTGGAGTGACCCTGTAGTTAATGAATGTTGTAACAGGATCAAAGAGTTTGGTAGGTTAATCTCGGATCATTGCAACTCATGATATGTAGGTCCATTAGGTCCCTTGGTTGGCTCAATTATGGATTTAAGGAGGACATAAAGTTTGGAGTGAATTTGAAGTGTTTGAATTCACATAAAGGGTATTTATGTCATTTATATGAGATATAATTGATATAATATATAGTTTGGTGTGAATGAGATTCATATTAAACTATACGATAACCTAATTATGAAATTAAGGTTTAAGTTGAAGAAATTGATTTGAGAGAATTATAAAATTGAATGTGATTCAATTTTAATTCCACATTATGCAAATGAGATTTGCATAATAAGGTATTGATAGGATCGAATCCCACAGCTAAAGCGAATTGAATCGCGTGTTCTTAGAATTTGTTACGTAAACCAAATCAAGAACATTATACTAACTACGGTTAAGAATAAAAGGAGAATAAAGATAACATATTACCTTTGTAGATCAAAATCTTCTAGTGCTCCTTGCTTCTCACGATCTCACGTTCTCAACGATCCCGACACAATCGATCTCACCGCTAGATCTTCTCCGTTGGTATTTCTAGGAGAGGGAGGAAAGTGAGATTCCTCTTTTGGAGTTAGGAGAGATTTAGAGAGAATGAGAGAAAAGATATTATGGAACTTTTCCAAACTGTGTGAGCACTAGGGTTTTCTAAAAAATAGCGTCTTACACAAAGGTGCATCTCATTCCTCTATTTATAGGGAAATAGGATGAAAATTATTGATAGCACACAAAATGTGTTATCCCTAGGCTTAAATTATGTCAGTTTTATGATAATTTCACGGCTTTTATGTACTTAATTTGTTGAATTTCAGGTTAAAGAGCAATATAAGGATAGATGGAGAATTATGGGTGAAAAAGGAGCCAAAGATTGCCTAAGGGAGCCAAAATTGACATTAAATTGAAGAAGGAAGGTCAAACCAAGCCATCAAACCCGTGGAGATGGCGTTGCAACGCCATTCAGAACGTTGCAACGCCCTGCGTGCAACCACTCAACCATAACAGTTCTTTGCGATGGCGTTGCAACGCTACTTCGATAAGCAAAAAGCGCGAGGGTAGCAGCGTTGCAACGCTACTTCGATAAAAAAAGGTGCGCGAGGGTAGCAGCGTTGCAGCGTTGCTAGATATTTTTGTTTTTTATATATTCGTTTAGGGCACGACATTGCAACGCCATGCCCAACGTTGCAACGCCGTGCTGTTGATATAAAAAGAAATTGATGCTTCTTGCTTTGGGGAGAGCTTTTTGGAGAGATTTTCACAACATTGTCTAAACATCATTGTGAGAGGCTGTTAGAAGACTTTGGAGAGATTTCAAGGAGAAAATTTTTTGGAGCTCGGGGTTCGTGATAGGTGCCGGAATCGTTGTCGTTCACGCCACGATAGTTCTTTCTTCGTTCTTTTCACTTTGATTGTTGAACTATGGTTTTGTATTTGAGATGAGTAGCTAAACTTGTTATCTTAGGGATAGATGTAACCTTTTAATTATGTTATTTTGTTGAATTAACTGCTTTTGGTTTATTGTAATGCTTTTATTCATGCAATTACATATAGACTCCTGATCACGGTTTATTTGTTCTTAGATCTGAATTTATTCTTGTGAAAGATATTTTAGGTCTGATCTCAATTGCATGACTAATAGCTACTTTGACATGAGAATGATTGAAGTGCTATTAGAAACCCATAAGAATTGAACTTAGTGTCATGTTTGATTTTTAGGTTGAACAGAGATGTTTAATTCTATGTCTTGCATGAGATTCACTTACCTCGAGAGAGGTTATTTGTTATAATAGTTTCTTGGTTTATAAAAACAGCGCAATAACCCATTAGCATGATCTCAATAAAATAGTTAATTAATTGGTGAAATCTAGTCCCTAAGATATTTGTCTCTCCTGATTGTTCTCAATTTTCACTCTTTGATTTTGTGTTTCACCTCACCTTATGTCTAACTTTCTAGATAAAATTTAGTGGTGTTATTGATAGGAATTAATTGAATTAAATAACCCAATCCTGTGGACGATACTCGTACTCAAATTCACTATATTAAAACTTGACCCGTACACTTGCGGTCTTGCAAAATTTACGCAACAAGTTTTTGGCGTCTTTGCCTGGGATTGGCGTTTATTTAATTCTTTTGATACTATTAAGAAGTCACTTGGTCTTAATCTAGAGTTTGTTTTCTTTTTGTGTTTGTTGTTTTTGTTTTTTTTGTTTTTTTTTTATTTTGTGTTGAGTTTTGTGTTTCTTTTAGTTTTGTGTTTTTTTTGTTAGTTTTAAATTTTCTGTTTTTCAGTATTATGTGTTGCATGCGAAGTAACTCAGAAACTGATCTAGTTCCTTTTGATCCTGAAGTTGACAGAATTTTCAGAAGGAAGCTTAAGGAGACTAAGGGCAAGGTCAGAATCATGGAGGAGCAACAGAGAGAGTATAAGCCCATTAGGGAGCACTTCCAACCCACTTTTGCTGGAAACCAATCTGGAATTATTTATGCTCCTATTCAAGCTAATAATTTTGAGCTAAAGACTGGTCTCATCCAGATGGTTCGAGAAAATGCCTTCAGAGGACATGCCACTGAGGATCCCAATCTGCATCTGAGATCCTTTGCTAAAATCTGTGGCACGGTAAAAATTAATTGTGTATCTCCTAATGCTATTCGCTTACGACTGTTTCCTTTTTCTCTGCAGGATAAAGCAAAATTCTGGTTGGAGTCCTTACCCACAGGTAGTATTAGTACTTGGGAGGAATTAGCTCAGACATTCTTGGCTAAATACTCCCACTTGTCAAGACTACGAGGTTGCGCACTGAGATTGACACTTTCAGACAACAGGATGGAGAAAAAATGTTTGAAGCTTGCGAAAGATACAAAGATTTACTTAGAAAATGCCCACAACATGGTTATCCTGTCTGGTTGCAAATTCAATTATTTTATAATGGATTATCTAGAAATAATAAATCTCTTTTGGATGCAGCTGCTGGGGAGTCAATATTTTCCAAGTCTGCAGAGGATGCTCGTACTTTGCTTGAGGAGATGGCTTCCACTAGTTATAATGGGCATTATGAAAGATCAACTGCCAAACCTGTGGCAGGGATGTACGAGATAGATGATGTAAGTTCCATCAAGTTCCATATGCCTTCCCTAACTAGTGCTTTGAATAAACTTGTAGGTACAGGTAACAGTGAATCCATAGCTGCAGTTGCAGCTGCTAACAAACTTGAAGGTGTTGAAGATCTGAAACCTGAGCAGGCTAAATATGTCAACAACAGAGGTTATGGGTATCGTGGAAATCAGAATCAAAATCAATTTCCCACTCTTTATCATCCAGGTTTGCGTAGTCATGAATTTTTTTTTTTATGCTAATAAGAAGAATGTTTTGCAGCCTCCTCCAGGTTATGCATCTACATCTACAGCTGAGGGTAAACCATCTCTGGAAGATATGATGAGTTCATTCATCACTGGATCCAGGAATCGAACCAACCAGTTGGAAAATGTAGTGCTAAGTTTGAGTAGCACAATGAACTCACAAGGAGCAACCATTAAGAACATAGAGGTACAGATCAGTCAGATGGCAACCACTCTAAACACGCTGCAAAAAGGTAAGTTTCCTAGTGACACTGAGGTGAATCCTAGAGAACAGTGCAAAGTTGTGACCTTAAGGAGTGGTAAGGAGCTTGCTGAAACTAAAAAGGTAAATTCTGAAGAGCAGCTCAATTCTGATGCCAAGGAGGATACAGAGGAAGTGGTTGAGGAAGCAAGCACATCGAAACAAACAGAGAAGATTTCTGATTTCTCTATTCCTATTGTTCCTAACTCTATTCCTTATCCTCAGCGCTTTCAAAAGAAAAAGACTGATTCTTACTTTGCTAAATTTCTTGATATGTTTAAGAAACTGCACATTAACATTTGCAGATGCCTTGGAACAAATGTCTAAATATGCAAAGTTCATGAAGGAAGTCCTGTCCAGAAAAAAGAAGTTTGACAAATATGAGACAGTCAATCTCACTGAAGAATGCAGTGTTGTACTCCAGAGGAAACTACCACAGAAATTAAAAGATCCAGGGGGTTTTACTATTCCTTGCAATATTGATAGTATTTTTGTTGATAGAGCTTTATGTGATCTAGGGGCCAGTATTAATGTAATGCCTTTATCTGTCTATAGGAAACTAGGTCTTGGGGAGGTGCAACCTACAATCATCTCATTGCAGTTGGTTGACCGTTCTATCAAATAACCCAGAGGTATTGTAGAAGATGTGTTGGTCAAGGTTGAACAGTTCATTTTCCCTGCAGATTTTGTGGTCCTGGACATGGAGGAAGATTCTGAGGTCCCAATTATTTTGGGACGACCTTTCCTGGCCACTAGAAGAGTATTGATAGATGTGCAGGATGGTAAGTTAACTCTGAAGGTTGGTGAGGACAAGGTTGTCTTTGACATATTTCGATCCTTGAAGTACCCTAATGAGGTAAGTACCTGTCACATGATTGATATTTTGGATGTTGTTGTTGATTCCTTTAGAGAGTTAGTTTTATCTGTTGATCCCTTAGAAACATGCATGACAAATTCAATGATAGATCAGTTAGGGAAATTGGACCATGCAGTTACTTACTGTAATAAATCACTGAATCAATTGCCTAAACTCCAATATGAACAATTCTCAAAATTGCATGTCAATAATGTAGAAGATGAAGGGAATCGAAGTCCCGCAGCGGAAGCGATTGCGAATCGCGTGCTCTTGATTTAGTTACAACGATAAATTCAAGAACAAATATAACTAGATTAAGCATGTAAAACAGAATGGACAGCAAGATAATTACCTTTGAAGAACCTTTCTTCAAGTGCTCCACTCTCCCACGATCACGATCTCAACAACAGGAACTCCAACGTACGAAGACACGACCACCGAATCTTCTCCGTTGTTCTCTAGGTGAGGGAGGAAGGTGGGTTCCCTTTAGGAGAGGTGAAGTATTTTGAGAGAAATGTGTGCTTTGGAACTCTTCCAACAACACAACAAGAGAGAGCTTGTAATTCCTTAGTATGTCTTAACCTAGTTGCATCTCATGCAACCATATATATAGGGGAATGTGATGGAAATGACCATCCTACCCCTCCTTTATTCTCTCTTTAGTATATAGCTTATATATGAATCTAATTCACATAAAACTATATATTATATCAATTATATCATATAATTGATATAACAACTCATGTATGAAATTGAACACTTCAATTTTACTCCTAACTTTATACCCTCAATATTACCATATTGAGCCAACGGAGGGATCTAATGGACCTACAGTTCATGAGCTCCAATGATGTGAGATTAACTGATCAAACTCTTTGATCGAGTTAATCAATATTCATTAACTACAAGTCACTCCACTATAGACTTGTAGCTGCACTCTCTTTACTGTAGATAATATTGCTTCCACTGATATAGTCATTACCCATGAGTCGACCCTTCACAGGTTGTTCGTAATCACAGCTGGGTCAAATTACCGTTTTACCCCTGTGATTACCTCTTTGCTCCTTAAGCACCACTGATCCTCTAATGAACAACAAGTCTAAGGTCCTACCTTAGACTCATATCCTCATAGAGGGCGGGGCCCCGTTGTTCAAGACCCGAGTCAGTTCTTAAGGGAACAACCTATCTAATTCCTTAGTAGAGGAATGAGTGAATTCCATCTTGCACAGGTTAAGTTCCCAACTACCTACGAGGTTCTGTCCCTGAGAAGGTAGGCTTATTGAGTTGGCTACAGTCACTCTCACCCATACTAGTCTAAGGACAAACCCTATAAGCGAGAGTTCTTAACTTGCTCGGGATTGTGTCGAGTCACTAATGACCATTTATAAATTACTAGTCTTATCCTGTTAACGGTGTTACACTGGTTAGACTAATAATTTGCGATCCAATCTTGTATGAACTCTTCATACAGGATGCCCCCACTCGCATGTCAACTACATGAATCAGTTGGATTACCTCATTTCTACTAATTACAAAGTTAGCCGCATCCATGGTGTTACCAGAATGAGGTTTCCAACCTTATTCTTATACCACAGACTATTTAGGTTATATTCTTGAACTCAACCCAAATAGTGTCCACTACACTGATGTTCAAGATAAAAGTTATAACCTTGGAGCTTAGTTCATTGGATTTATAAAGTAAGACTGTAATTCTATCAAAACAAATAACACTTTATTTAATTGATCAAAATTACACAAGTTTAGGGCATAAATCCCAACAGAAGAAACAAAACCTCCGGTTCTAGAGTTGAAACAATTGCCTGCACACCATCGTTATGCTTTCTTAGGAGATTTATCTACTTATCCTGTGATTATTTCTGTTGATCAGAATAAAGAAGAGGAAGAAAAGTTGTTGAGAATCCTTAGAATTCATAAGTCTGCTTTAGGGTGGTCAATTAGTGATATTAAAGGTATCAGTCCATCTGTAGTCATGCATAAAATCTTAATGGAAGATACCTTTAATCCATCAGTTGAACACCAAAGGCGGCTTAACCCATCAATGAAGGAGGTAGTTAAAGCTGAGGTACTCAAACTGTTGAATGAAAGAATTATTTATGCTATATCTGACAGTTCTTGTGTGAGCCCTGTGCAGGTTGTTCCAAAGAAAGGGGGGATGACTGTCATAAAAAATGACAAGAATGAGTTCATATCCACCGGGCAGATCCACGGATGACATGTCCAGTATCGATTCTGAGGAAGTTGAATAAGGCTACACGAAAAGGTCACTTCCCTCTTCCTTTTATTGATCAGATGCTTGATAGACTTGGTGGTTATCCTTACTATTGTTTTCTTGATGGCTATTAAGGTTATAACCAGATCGCTATTGCTCCTGAGGACCAAGAGAAGACTACTTTCACGTGCCCTTATGGAACATATGCTTTCAGGAGAATGTCATTTGGATTGTGCAATGCACCTGCCACTTTCCAGCGTTGCATGATGGCAATATTCCATGACATGATTGAAGGAATAATGGAGGTTTTATGGATGATTTTTCTGTCTTTGGTAGTTCATTTGATATTTTTCTGCATAATCTTACTCGTGTTCTGCAGAGGTGTCAGGAAACTAACCTTGTTTTGAATTGGTAAATATTCCATTTTATGGTCAAGGAAGGTATAGTCCTAGGGCACAAATTCTCTGAAAAGGGACTAGAGGTGGATAGAGCTAAGATTTTAGCCATTGAACAACTACCACCTCTAGTTAATGTTAAGGGAGTACGCAGTTTCTTAGGACATGCAGGGTTTTATAGACGTTTCATACAAGATTTTTCAAAAAATTGTGAAACCCCTGTGTAACTTGCAATAAAAAAATTCTTCTTTTGTATTTGGTGATGACTGTTTAGTTGCTTTTAATCTTTTGAAGAAAAAGCTAACTTCTGCTTATATTCTTGTTGTCCTAGATTGGAGTCAACCCTTTGAGATCATGTGTGATGCTAGTGACTACACTGTAGGCGCAGTTCTAGGCCAACGTCGGGACAAGATTTTCAGGACCATTTATTATGAAAGCAAAACTTTAGATAGTGCATGTTGCGTAAATTTTGCAAGACCGCAAGTGTACGAGTCAAGTTTTAATATAGTGAATTTGAGTACGAGTATCGTCCACAGGATTGAGTATTTAATTCAATTAATTTCTATCAATAACACCACTCAATTTTATCTAGAAAATTAGACTTAAAGTGAGGTGAAAACACAGAACCAAAGAGTGAGAGTTGAGAACAAACAGGAGAGACGAATATCTTAGGGGACTAAATTTCACCAATTAATTAATTATTTTATTGAGATCATGCTAATGGGTTATTGCACTGCTTTTATAAACCAAGAAACTAAGATAACAAATAACCTCTCTCGAGGCAAGTGAATCTCATGCAAGACATAGAATTAAACATCTCTGTTCAACCTAAAAAACAAACATGGCACTAAGTTCAATTCTTATGGGTTTCTAATAGCACTTCAATCATTCTCATGTCAAAGTAACTACCAGTCATGCAAAAGAGATCAGATCTAAAGTATCTTTCTCAAGAATAAATTCAGACCTAAGAATAAATAAACCGTGATCAAGAGTCTATAAGCATTAAGGATGCAATTGCATGAATAAAAGCATTACAATAAACCAAAGACAGTCAATTCAACAAAATAACATAATTAAAAGGCTATATCTATCCCTAAGATAACAAATTTAGCTACTCATGTCCACTATAAATCCTACTAAACTCAAATACAAAACCATAGTTCAACAATAAAAGTGAAAAGAACGAAGAAAGAACTCTCGTGGCGTGAACGACAACGATCCCGACACCTATCACAAACTCCGAGCTCCAAAAAGTCTTCTCCTTGAAATCTCTCCAAAATCTTCTTTCAATCTCTCACAATAATGTTTAAACAATGGTGTAAAAGTCTCTCCAAAAAGGTCCTCCTTTGCAAGAAGCATCCTTTCCTTTTTATATTAATGGCACGACGTTGCAACGTCGTGCCCTAGCGAATAAATCAAAAAGAAAAATATCTAGCGGCGTTGCATCGCTGAGGACAACGTTGCAATGCTGCTGCCCTCGCGCGCCTTTTCGTATCGAAGTAGCATTGCAACGCTAAGGACGGCGTTGCAATGCTGCTACCCTCGCGCACCTTTAGCTATCGAAGTAGCGTTGCAACGCCATCGCTACGGATCTTCATGCCCTCTTTTGTGCGTGTGGAGCGTTGCAACGCTGCCATCGGTAAGCGCTTCTATGGTAAAACGACTGCACACAGAGCGTTGCAACGCCCTGAATGGCGTTGCAACGCCATCTACTCGGATTTGATGGCTTGTTTTGACCTTGCTTCTTCCATTTAATGTCAATTTTGGCTCCCCTAGGCAATTTTTGGCTCCTTTTTCACCCATAATTCTCCATCCATTCTCATATTGCTCTTTAACCTGAATTTCAACAAATTAATTACGTTAAAGCCCTGAAATTATCATAAAACTAACACAATTTATGCCTAAGGATAACACATTTTGTGTGCTATCAAACACCCTCAAACTTAAACAATTGCTAATCCTCGAGCAAAAAATAAGAAAAAGAAGGATCATATCAGAGTAGGTTTCATACTACAGGCTCAAACCTCAGGAATTATAAGAATCGAAGAATAAACTCATAAAAAAGGTAACATTGATTAAAAACTACATAATAAGATTTTAAAATTAAATCAAATTATTCATTGAGTGAGTGTGTGCTAGCCTTTTCCTGTTTAGTCCTTATAAGCCCAAGATAACCTTATTGAGTCTTTGTTCATTTTCCCTCTACACTGGCCCTAGGCTCCAAATCTTCAGCTCATTTACATAATCAAAAAATTTTAACCTTTTATTGCTGTTTTTTCTTTCACCCCCAAACTTAAACTTTATTTTACTAACAACATATTTATTATTATTATTATTATTATTTTTTGGAGGGAATCCTTCAGTCGTCTATGCCTTCGCTCCAACATATTAACACTTTGTGGTGAAAGTAGCTGACTACGAGCACAGATACCATACAGATTGTCAAAGACTACTCGCATCCTAAGTTTAATCCTTCAAAAGACAAGTATTGGTCACAATACTTAGGATGTTGGAGTACACTCTTATTTATCACTTTTTTTAGTGGAAAAAACTTTAAAAAGGTATAATTTTCAATTAAGCAAACTTGCTCTTTCATCAGCTCCTAAGCCTATCGAGGTGACAACGATTTTCTGGACAAAATAAACTTGCCTTAAGCATTCAGGATCTTTCCGGTATTGGCTAAGTGCAATTAGGTTCAAGGAATTCACTAATCAATTTTAAACATCCTAAAATTGGAATTTAATCAAGTTCTCTTTGCTGATGAACATTATTCACAATTCTTAATTAAATTTCATCAGTGGTTATCATAGTCAAAGTAGAAAAAAGCTTACAATGAGCAATCCATTCCATTAACCTGAAATCGATCAAATGCACCAAAAAACACACAACAAAAACGAATATGATAGAATATGGAATGGAGTCAGATAAATCTCATGCAGTAAACAGTAATTAAAAGTCATACAATCACCCCCAAACTTGATAACAACATTGTCCTCAATGTGCAAATACAGATAAGAAAATAACATCCAAATAAGCTAAAGAAACAACGGGGGAGAGAAAAGAACTGTACTGCCCTGAGCATGAAAAAGTCTCATTCCTCATCCGAAGAGGCGTAAGGAGGCATAGGGTCTGGGAATGAAGGATCTGAGCCATGAATGTGCCGGAGACAGTCATAAAGATGGCGGTGAGAGGCCTCACTGTACTGCAAATGTCTCATGATCCGGCACTCCTCCTTATGACTCTTGAGTCTCGTGCTGGTCGAACCGCTGCTCGAGTCTAGCCATGGCCTGAACCAGATCCTAGTACTCCTGTGGGGCAGAGGGCTGTGGTGACTCATGCTGCCCCTCCTCTCCAATCACACCCTCGATTGCGTTAAGGAAAAATTCTGGCTCGTCTGCTTGCATCCCCGCAAGTACTCCTTGATCATGATCCCGAAGTCCCATGATGTGGTTTTTATCCATCACTCCCTTGGGGTGAATTAGCTCCTCCTCGGATGTCCAGGTGACTCCGACAAGACGACAGAGGGCGGTGATGAGAGAGGGATGGCCTAGTCTGCCCGTAGTCATGCCTCGCTGCACGTGCCTGATGTATCGACTGATGACTTTGCCTACATCAATCGTCTTGCCAGTGACAATGGCGTACAAGAGGATGGTGCGATCCTTCGTCACGTCACTCATGTGTGCAACCGGCTGGAATCTGCACAGATAAAACTGTGCCACACTCTGCTGGACACGGTGAGGTCCACTGCCCGGAGTTTGGAGAACTCGCCTCTCCTTGTTACCCATTGAGCCCCAGGCCGTGCTAGCGTAGTAAGTACCTGTGCAGAATCGGACTGTGTCCTGACATAGATAGTGTACTCATCAGTCTCCTAGTCAGGTAAGTGAAAATACCTGTTAATGGACACAACGTCGAACGAGATGCGTTTCCCTTGCACGGTGGTATGGTAAGCCTCCAGAGGCATGTTGGCGTAAAATTCCCACACTAGCAGGACCACTCCTGCCTCGGGTTGTTGCACCAACAACTCCCAATGTCGCTGCTGAATGGTAGTGTAGATGTCCTGGTGATGGGAGTCATCGGGAACAATGGCCCGCTCAGGAACCAGAGCACGATGCAGTACATAACTCTGGTAGAAACTCATAGCTTCAGCATCCACGAATCGTTGTACATCATATCCGGAACTAGAGTCGGCTGTTGTCTTTGCCCTTTTTGGTGCCATATGTGATCAGTGCAAAATAAAGAACTAGACAAGGGCAAGTAACAAAGTTAGTGCAAAGTAAAAGGGAAGCAAAGGAGATGCCCTATGGATGGTGCATGAGGTATAAAAGAAAATAAACTTTGAAGTTCTCTACCCAAGGATGATGTAAATGGGGGGAAGATAAGAACCCAATGACGCTGCCACCTATCAATCATGAACAAGAAGTGGAAATACAACACAAGAGGGCCATATATAAAAGTGAACCACTTCATCATAGGCATAATACGAGCAAGGGAAAAATAAGCATAAACCCAAAAACAATCCAAGCAAAACAATTATACATGCCCCATCCAACAATAAGAATAAGTTCCCAATTAGCAAGTGAAGACATCCAAAGGACCAAATTGACATACTAATTCATCTACAAGGTCAACCAACTCATCTCATGTTCATGTAGGAAAAGTAGTCCAAAGAGAAAGCACAAACCCATCTAAAGAGCAAGGATGAGTCTTACCAAAATCAAAATGCACCTAATGAGCAATGACTTGTCTTACCAAAAGAAATGAGCAAAGATACAACCACACAACCAAATCATGTATCCATCAAAATGCACAACTAATGAGAATGGACTTATGTTACCAAAATCAATGATTTCAATACTCCAAAGTTAAGAGTCAAGCCTTAAAGAGTAATAATGCCTAAAGATGAGAAAAAAATGGAAACTAACATCAAGACAATATGAAAACTCATTTAAGAACACAAGTAGGCACTTCCATCAAACTACCCAAATCCTCAACAATATGCTATGAAAGTTTATCTAAGGCCAAGATTTATTCTACTAAACAATAATATGGCAAAAAAAAAAAAAAACAACAAATCCTAAGCCTAATCAAAGAAACACAACAAAAGATGGAAGGAAAAGGGTAGAGGAAGAGTTACCCACGGTTTGCCTTCAAATGGGTATGAATCTTGCCCCAAAATGCCCAATCTAGCATAAAATAGGAAGAAAAGTGAGTGGAGAAGGGTTAAAGTGAACAATCTTGGGGAAATATTGAGAGAGATTGAAAGAAACAAGAGAGAAAAGAGAGGAGAAGAGAGAAATTTGGGCAAAAATGAGTCCTAATCGCGAAATCTGGAATTTTAAAATTCCAGATTTACGCGCGACAATATACAGTAACGTCGTCCTCACGGTCGCGTGGTCGATACAGCAACGCATAACGTTGCAACGCTGCGCCTGGCGTTGCAATGCCAGCGTAAGGGTTGCAACGCTTGGATAAGCGTTGCGATGCCGTTTCGAGACCTTTTTTTTTTAACCTAAAAACAGAAAACAAAAAAAATGTCAACCAACTAATAAATAAAGTAAAAAAAATATAATGAAATAAAATAAAATAAAATTGAAATAACTGAATTAAAATACAACGGATTTCCAACCATTCAGCGCTTTCTTTAATGTCTTTCAGCTAGACCATTTTATTATTATTATTTTTTTTCTTTTTTCACATCTGAAAAAAAAAAAGAATAAGAAAGATCAAATAACCAAAGAAAGCAGAAATAATCACAGGATACGTAGATAAATCACCTAAGAAAGTGTAATGACGGTGTGCAAGTAATTGTTTCAACGCTAGAACAAGAGGTTTTGTTTCTTCTACCTTATTGACATGCAGTTGTAAAAATTGTTCATATTGAAGTTTAGGCAATTGATTCAGTGATTCATTACAATAAGTAACTTCATGATCCAAAATTTCTAACTGATCTACCATTGAATTTGTCATACAAGTTTCTAAGGGGTCAACAGATAAAACTAGCTCTCTAGGTGTATTCACAACATTATCCAGAATATCGATCATGTGACAGGTACTTACCTCATTAGGGTACTTCAAGGATCGAAAAATGTCAAATACAACCTTGTCCTCACCAACCCATAGAGTTAACTTACCATCCTGCACATCTATCAATGCTCTTCCAGTGGCCAGGAAAGGTCGCCCCAAAATAATTGGGATCTCAGAATCTTCCTCCATATCCAGGACCACAAAATATGCAGGGAAAATAAATTGTTCAACCTTGACCAACACATCTTCTACAATACCTCTGGGATATTTGATAGAATGGTCTGCCAACTGCAGTGATATGGTCGTAGGTTGCATCTCCCCAAGATCTAGTTTTCTGTAGACAGATAAAGGCATCAAATTAATACTGGCCCCTAGATCACATAAAGCTCTATCAACAAAAATGCTACCAATATTACAAGGAATAGTAAAACTCCCTGGATCTTTTAATTTTTGTGGTAGTTTCCTCTGGAGTACAGCACTACATTCATCAGTGAGATTGGCTGTGTCATATTTGTCAAACTTTTTCTTTCTGGATAGGACTTCCTTCATGAACTTTGCATATTTGGGCATTTGTTCCAAGGCATCTGCAAAAGGAATATTAATATGCAGTTTCTTAAACATATCAAGAAATTTAGCAAAGTCAGAATCAATCTTTTTCTTTTGAAAACGCTGAGGATAAGGAATAGAGTTAGGAACAATAGGAATAGAGAAATTAGAAATCTTCTCTGTTTGTTTCGATGTGCTTGCTTCCTCTACCACTTTCTCTGTATCCTCATTGGCATCAGAATTGAGCTACTCTTTAGAATTTACCTTATCAGTTTCAGCAAGCTCCTTACCACTTCTTAAGGTCACAACCTTGCACTGTTCCTTAGGATTCACCTCAGTGTAACTAGGAAACTTACCTTTCTGCAATGTGTTTAGGGTGGTTGCCATCTGACTAATCTGTACCTCTATGTTTTTAATGGTTGCTCCATGTGAGTTCATTGTGTTGCTCAAACTTAGCACTATGTTTTTCAACTGGTTGGTTCGATTCCTGGATTCAGTGATGAATGAACTCATCATGACCTCCAGAGTTGGTTTGCCCTCAGATGTAGATGTAGATGCATAACCTGGAGGAGGCTGCAAAATATTTTTCTGATTAGCATAAGAAAAATTTTCATGATTGCGCAAACCTGGATGATAATGAGTGGGCAACTGATTTTGATTTTGATTTCCACGGTACCCATAACCTCTGTTGTTCACATATTGAGCCTGCTCAGGTTCCAGATCTTCAACACCTGTAAGTTTGTTAGCAGCTGCAACTGCAGCTATGGATTCACTTTTACCTGTACCTGCAAGTTTATTCAAAGCACTAGTTAGGGAAGCCATATGGAACTTGATGGAACTTACCTCATCTATCTCGTACATCCCTGCCATAGGTTTGGCAGTTGATCTTTCAGAATGCCAATTATAACTAGTGGAAGACATCTCCTCAAGCAAAGTACGAGCATCCTCTGCAGACTTAGAAAATATTGATCCCCCAGCAGCTGCATCCAAAAGAGATTTATTATTACAAGATAATCCATTATAAAATAATTGAATTTGCAACCAGCCAGGATAACCATGTTGTGGGCATTTTCTAAGTAAATCTTTGTATCTTTCCCAAGCCTCAAACATCTGTTCTCCATCCTGTTGTCTGAAAGTGCCAATCTCAGTGCACAGCCTCGTAGTCTTGGCAGGTGGGAAGTATTTAGCCAAGAATGCGTGAGCTAATTCCTCCCAAGTATTAATACTACCTGTGGGCAATGACTCCAACAAGAATTTTGTCTTATCCTGCAGAGAAAAAGGAAACAAACGTAAGCGAATAACATCACGAGATACACCATTAATTTTTACCGTGCCATAGATTTCAGCAAATGATCTCATATGGAGATTGGGATCCTCAGTGGCATGTCCTCTGAAGGTATTTTCTCGAACCATCTGGATGAGACCCGTCTTTATCTCAAAATTGTTAGCCTGAATTGGAGCATAAATAATTTCGGATTGGTTTCTAACAAAAGTTGGTTGGAAGTGCTCCCTAATGGGCTTATACTCTCCCTATTGCTCCTCCATGATTCTGACCTTGTCCTTAGTCTCCTTAAGCTTCCTTCTGAAAGTTCTGTCAACTTCAGGATCAAAAGGAACTAGATCAGTCTCTGAGTTACTTCGCATGCAACACACAACACAGAAAAACAGAAAATTTAAAACTAACAAAAAAAACACAAAACTAAAAGAAACACAAAACTTAACACAAAATCAAAATAAACAAAAAAAACAAAAACAAACACAAACTCTAGATTAAGACTAAGTGACTTCATAATAGTATCAAAAGAATTAAATAAACGCAAATCCCCAGCAACGGCGCCAAAAACTTGTTGCGTAAATTTTGCAAAACCGCAACTGTACGGTTCAAGTTTTAATATAGTGAATTTGAGTACGAGTATCGTCCACAAGATTGGGTATTTAATTCAATTAATACCTATCAATAACACCACTCAATTTTATCTAGAAAATTAGACTTAAAGTGAGGTGAAACCACAGAATCAAAGAGTGAAAGTTGAGAACAATCAGGAGAGACGAATATCTTAGGGACTAGATTTCACCAATTAATTAACTATTTTATTGAGATCATCCTAATGGGTTATTGCACTGCTTTTATAAACCAAGAAACTAAGATAACAAATAACCTCTCTCGAGGCAAGTGAATCTCATGCAAGACATAGAATTAAATATCTCTGTTCAACCTAAAAATCAAACATGGCACTAAGTTCAATTCTTATGGGTTTCTAATAGCACTTCAATCATTCTCATATCAAAGTAACTATCAGTCATGCAAAAGAGATCAGATCTAAAGTATCTTTCTCAAGAATAAATTCAGACCTAAGAACAAATAAACTGTGATCAAGAGTCTATAAGCATTAAGGATGCAATTGCATGAATAAAAGCATTACAATAAACCAAAGACAGTCAATTCAACAAAATAACATAATTAAAAGGCTACATCTATCCCTAAGATAACAAGTTTAGCTACTCATGTCCACTATAAATCCTACTAAACTCAAATACAAAACCATAGTTCAACAATAAAAGTGAAAAGAACGAAGAAAGAATTCTCGTGGCGTGAACGACAACGATCCTGGCACCTATCACGAACCCCGAACTCCAAAAAGTCTTCTCCTTGAAATCTCTCCAAAATCTTCTTACAATCTCTCACAATAATGTTTAAACAATGGTGTAAAAATCTCTCCCAAAAGGTCCCCCTTCGCAACAAGCATCCTTTCCTTTTTATATTAATGGCACGACGTTGCAACGCTGGGCATGGCGTTGCAACGCCGTGCCCTAGCGAATAAATCAAAAAGGAAAATATCTAGCGGCGTTACCTTTTGAGGACAAATACGTTGTTTGTTGGTTTTATGTCCTAAAACTCGTGGTTTTGTAAACCAATGTATATTCTATATCACAATAAAGTTGTTATTGAAATTTATTCAGTAAAGGTGTTATTGACTATTGTGTATTGTGTAACCTTAATCCAATAAAGAACCCTTGGCTATAGGATGAATACTTGAACTTTATGTGTGACATAAAAGTGGATCAAGTTCAAGTTATAGCCGAATGATCTATAGTATAAGGATAGGGTTGGGGACCTTATCCTGGAGACACTATGGGCGCGCCCACTTTGTAGAGAACAAACGATGTGATCCTTAATCGCTCATGTGGAGACATGTGAGTGGGGCGCCTTTGCAATGAGTTTGCATAAGATCGACAGCGCAATAGTCACTTAGACTTTATAACTCAGCATCGCCTCTTAGCGACTATATTCATACGATAACCTAGGTAACTCGATCCTAATCTCGAGCGTTCTATGGACCCTGTTTATCCGGATTATCCTTAGATTTGCATGGGTGAGAGTGGCACAAGACTGCCGACTCAATAAGCCTCCCATTTCGTGGGATAAAACCGAGTATATAGTCAGGGAACATAGTTCCGCAAGATGGAATTCATTCCTACCCGCTTTAGGGATTAGTAGAGAGGTTGTTCCTTGGCATCGACTCGGGTCTTGAACAATGGGTCCACCTCTCATTGGCCCGAGAGGGATTCGGTTTCTTTGGTTGGACCACAAACCAATTGTTCATTAAAGGATCGGTGGGACTTAAGGAACAAGAGGTAATTACAGTAAAGCGGTAATCTTGACCACAATGTAATTACTGAACGACTGTGAAGGATCGACTTATTAATCATGGTTATATCAAGTGGACGTAAATATATCTACAAAGTGAGGAGAATGCACCACTGGGCTTTAGTGGAGTGTCCCGATGGTAAACGAATGTTGATTAGCTAGGCTAAAGAGTTTGGCCTAGGTTATTCTCGTATCGTTGAAGCTCATGATCCAGTAGGTCCATTAGGTCCTCCTTACTAGCTTGGACTAAGCCTTGTAACATTTTGAGAGAAAAGAATTTGAATTGTTCAAATTCAAGTTTGGAAGAAAGCGTTAATTATATGTGATATATTTAACTAATCATAAGCTTAATTATGAATTAAACTATGATTAAAAAGAGGTGGATATATTTAAATATGATTTAAATATTGGATCGGTTTATTGCATGAATAAAGATTCATGTTCGGAAAAACGATCGGGATTGGACAATTTATTTAATTTAATATTTAATATTAAATTAAATTAAAAATTAATTAATTAAATTAATTTTTGAATTATTTAATTAATTAAATTAATTTTAATTTAAAATCAATTTAATATTTATTTTTGAATTAAAATTAAATGAAAATTAGAGATTTTTCTTGGATTTTCATAAAATCCAATTTACAACTTGCCCAAATCCTCTCATCATCAAATTCACCAAAATTGGCCACCTCCATCTCAAACCATCCTCATCACACTTGAGTTGTCACTCAAATGAAGCTTAATGAAACTTTATTTAATGGTGATTTGAGGTGTTTTGTGTAAATTTAGCAGAAATTAAAAAAAATTCACGTTTTGTGACCTTTAAGGACTTTTCTTCCAAATTCTCTCAACCTAGGATCCCACAATCCGTTCTAAGGCCTGAGGATAGTAGGGAAGACTCTAACGGTTGTCCACGAAGTGTTCGTGTTGAAATCCATCCACCGAGTGAAGAGAATTTGTTCTTCAAAGTTGAGTTTTCTATTCCTCTGTTTTTCCAGCTTTGAGCATGCATTTTATTTTACAAAATTGATCAACTTAGAGTGTTCAAGATCCAAAATTGCTTCCGCTTTCTTAATCTAGACTCTTTCAGTTGCAATGCTACTGCCCTCGCGCGCCTTTTCTTATCGAAGTAGCGTTGCAACGCTAAGGACGGCGTTGCAACGCTGCTACCCTCGTGCGCCTTTAGCTATCGAAGCAGCGTTGCAACGCCATTGCTACGGATCTTCATGGCGTCTTTTCTGCGTGTGGAGCGTTGCAACGCCATCGGTAAGCGCTTCTATAGTAGAACAGCTGCACACAGAAAGTTGCAACGCCCTGAATGGCGTTGCAACGCGATCTCCTTGGATTTGATGGCTTGTTTTGACCTTGCTTCATCCATTTAATGTCAATTTTGGCTCCCCTAGGCAATTTTTGGCTCGTTTTTCACCCATAATTCTCAATCCATTCTCATATTGCTCTTTAACCTGAATTTCAACAAGTTAATTACGTTAAAGCCTTGAAATTATCATAAAACTAACACAATTTAAGCCTAAGGATAACATATTTTGTGTGCTATCAGTGCACAACAAAATTACACTACCACTAAAAAAGAGATGCTTGTTGTTGTGTTTTCTTTTGATAAATTTAGGCCTTATCTGTTAGGGACTAGAGTCATTGTACACACTGATGATGCTGCCCTTAGATATTTATTTGATAAGAAAGATGTTAAACCTCGCCTGATTAGATGGATTCTTCTGTTGCAGGAGTTTAACTTTGATATTAGGGATAGGAAAGGATGTGAAAATGTGGTAGCTGACCACCTATCCAGGATAGAAAAGAAGGACAATTCACCTTCTCTCCCTATCACAGAAGATTTTCCTGATGAAAGACTTTATCAGGTACAGGATGAATTACCATGGTTTGCTGATTATGTGAATTATCTTGCAGGAGGAGTTATGCCACCAGATCTGACTTCTCAGCAAAGGAAGAAATTCCTACATGATGTGAAGTCCTATCTATGGGATGATCCACTACTCTTCAAGGTTTGTGCAGATCGACTTATCAGAAGGTGTGTGCATCGAGAGGAAGTGGGCAAAATCATACATGACTGTCATGCCTCCCCTTATGGAGGACATTTTGGGCCCACTCGAACAGCTGCTAAAGTACTACAATCAGGTTTTTATTGACCTACTCTTTTTAAAGATTGTTATACTTTTGTACGAACTTGTGGTTGATGCCAACGCATAGGTAATATTTCACGTCAGCATGATCTTCCTCTTACCACTATTCTCAAAGTTGAATTATTTGATGTCTGGAGAATAAATTTTATGAGGCCTTTTCCATCTTCACATGGTTATCTGTATATCCTGGTTGCAGTAGATTATGTTTCTAAGTGGGTAGAGGCCATTGCTACTAAGAAAAATGATGATCTTGTTGTTATTAAGTTTTTACACAAAAATATTTTTACGAGATTTGGCACCCCTCGAGCTATTATTAGGGATGAGGGCCTTCATTTTTGCAATAAACTGTTTGATTCTATGTTAGCCAGGTATAGAGTTAGGCATAAGGTCTCATTAGCATCTCATCCTCAGGCAAATGGCCAAGCTGATATCTCAAATAGGGAGATTAAACTCATTCTGGTGAAAACAGTCAAGACCAAAAGGAAAGATTGGGCCCAAAAATTGGATGAGGCACTATGGGCATATCGCACAGCCTTCAAAACACGGATAGGTGCATCACTGTACCGATTGGTATTTGGCAAGGCGTGCCACTTACTTGTGGAGCTGGAACATAAAACCTACTGGGCGATCAGAACTCTTAACTTTGACCTTCAGAAGGCGGGCGAGCAAAGATTGTTGCATATCAATGAGATGGAGGAGTTCAGAAATCAAGCCTATGAGAACGCCAAGTTATATAAAGAGAGAACAACTCATTGACATGATCAACATATCAAAAATAGAACATTTTCTCCTGGTCAACAAGTTCTCCTTTTTATTTCCTGTTTACGTTTGTTTCCAGGTAAATTAAAATCAAGGTGGTCGGGTCCATTCACTGTGAAGGAAGTATTTCCTTATGGAGCAATTGAGTTGCAAGGCAAGGATGGAGCACTGTTCAAAGTCAATGGGTAGCGTGTGAAACATTATTGCGGTGACGGGGAGCAACATTTGAAGAACGTTGTCCTTACTGATGGGAATGCCACGTGACCCAACTATAGGTGGTCTAGCTGAAAGATGTTAAAGAAAGCGCTAAACGGGAGGCAACCCGTTGTGTTTTAATTCATTTATTTAGTTTTTTTCTTCATTTATTTTATTTTATTTCTTTCTTAGTATTTGATATTTTTTTTATTTTCTGTTTTCAGGTGAAAATAAAAAAAAAAAGTCTCGAAACGGTGTTGCAACCCTTGCGCTGGCGTTGCAACGCCGCGTGCTTCATCAGTCACGCGACCCGTGAGGACAACGTTGCAACGCTATCGCGAAATCTGAAATTTATAAATTCCAGATTTTGCCGATTAGGGAATTTTTTGCCCCAAATTTCTCTATTCCCTTCTTTTTTCTCCCCTCTTTTTTTCAATCTCTCTCAATATTCCTCCAAGATTGTTAACTTTAACCCACACCCACTCATTTTTCTTCTTCTTTTGTGCAAGATTGGACACTTTGAGGCACATTTCATACCCATTTGGACATCCACCGTGGGTAACTCTTCCTCTACCCTTTTCTTTCCATTTTTTTGTTGTGTTTCTCTGATTAGGTCTAGGATTTGTTGTTTGTTTAGCTATATTATTGTTTAGTGTAATGAATCTTGGCCTTAGATGAACTTTCATAGCCTATTGTTTATAATAGAGGATTTGGGTAGTTTGATGGAAGTGTCTACTTGTGTTTTTAGATGAATTTTTATGATATATTGATGTTAGTTCACATCTTTTTGCATTTTTGGGCATCATTATTCTTGAGAGTCTTAATCTTAAGTTTGGGGGCATTGAAATCATTGATTTTGGTAAAACAAATCCTTGCCCATTGGTTGTGCATTTTGATGGATACATGAATTAGTTGTGTGGTTGTGCTTTCTTGGACTATTCTTCCTACATGAGCATGTGATTAGCTGGTTGACCTTGTAGTTGCACTAGTATGTGAATTTGGTCCTTGCTAATTGGGAACTTTATCCTATTATTGGATAGGGCATGTATAGTTATCTTGCGTTGATTGTCTTTTGGTTTGTGCCTATTTTTACTCTTGCTCCTTGTATGGCTATGATGAATTAGTCTAGTTTTGTATATGGCTTCCTTGTGATGTATTTCCACTTCTTGTTCATGATTGATAGGTGGCGAGAGTCATTGGGTTCCTATTTTTCTCCCCAGTTTACATCATCCTTGGGTAGAGAACTTAAAAGTTTATTTTCATTTCTACCTCATGCACCATCCATAGGCCATCTCATTGTTTTCCCCCTCTTTTTTTTGCACTCACTTTATTGCTTGTCATGGTTTAGTTCTTTCTGCATTAGTCACACATGGCACCTAAGAGAACAAAGAGGACCGCCAGTTCCAGTTCGACATATGATGAGCAGAGGTTCGTGGATGTTGACGTTGCGGGACGCTACTAGAGCTATATAGTGAACCGCGCTCTGGTTCCTGAGCGGGGCATTGCCCTTGATGACTCCCATCACCAGGACATTTATCATACCATTCAGCAGAGACATTGGGCATTGTTGGTGCAGCAGCCTGAAGCAGGCGTGGTCCCCCTTGTACGCGAATTCTACGCCAACATGCCTATGGAGGCGTACCACACCACCGTTCGAGGGAAACACATCCAGTTCGACTCTGTATCCATTAACAGGTATTTTCGTCTACCTGATTATGAGACTGACGAGTATACCATATATGCCAGGACACAGTTTGACCCTGCACAAATACTTACTACCCTGGCACGGGTTGGAGCTCAGTGGGTGACTAGTAGAGGAGAGGTCTCCAAACTCCAAACAACAGATCTCACAGTATCAGGCCGAGTGTGGCACAGTTTTATCAATGCTAGACTCCATCCAGTTGCCCACATGAGTGACGTGATGAAGGATCGCGCCATCCTTTATACGCCATTATCACTGGGAAGACGATTGATGTAGGCAAAGTCATCAGTCGATACATCAGGCACGTGAGGCGAGACACGACCCCTGACGGATTAGGGCATCCCTCTCTCATCACCCCCCTATGTCGTCTTGCCGAAATCACATGGACCTCCGAAGAGGAGCATATTCACCCCAAGGGGGTGATGGATAAGAAATACATCATGGAACTTCAGGATCATGACCAAGAAGTGCTTGATGGGATGCCAGCCGACGAGCCATAGTTTTTCCTTGACGCAGTCGAGGGTGAGATGGGTGAGGAGGGGCAACATGAGTCTCCACATCGCTCTGCCCCATAGGATTACCAGGATCTGGCCCAAGCCATGGCCAGACTAAAGCATCATTTCGACCAGCACGAGACTCAGAGTCGTCGAGAAGAGCGCCGGATCATGAGGCACTTGTAGGATAGTGAGGCCTCTAACCGCAATCTATACGACTATCTCTGACACATTCATGGCTCAGATCTTGCCTTCCCAGGCCCTATGCCTCCTTACGCCTCCTCTGATGAGGAATGAGAATTGTTCAAGCTTAGGGCAGTTAAGTTCTTTTCTCTCCCCCGTTGTTTCTCTAGTTGATTTGCCTGTTATTTTTTATCTGTATTTGCACATTGAGGACAATGTTGTTCTCAAGTTTGGGGGTGATTGTATGATTTTTTAATTACTGCTTACTGCATGAGATTTATCTGACTCCATTCCATATTCTATCATATTATTTCCTGCAGTGTATTTTTTGTGCATTTGATCGATTTCAGGTTAGTGGAATGAATTGCTCATTGTAAGTCTTTCCTACTTTGACTATGATAACCACTGATGAAATTTAATTGAGAATTGTGAATAACGTTCATCTGCTAAGAGAACTTGATTAAATTCTAATTTTAGGATGTTTAAAATGGATTAGAGAATTCCTTGATGCTATTTGCACTTAGCCAATAATGGAAAGGTCCTAAATGCTTAGGGCAAGTTTATTTTGTCCAAAAGATCGTTGTCACCTCGATAGGCTTAGGAGCTGATGAAAGAGCAAGTTTGCTTAATTGAAAATTATACCTTTTTAAAGTTTTTTCCACTCAAAAAAAAAAAAAAAGATAAACAAGAGGGTACTCCAACATCCTAAGTATTGTGACCAATACTTGTCTTTTGAAGGATTAAACTTAGGATGTGAGTAGTCTTTGACAATCTGTATGGTATCTGTACTCGTAGTCAGCTATTTTCACCACAAAGTGTTAATATGTTGGAGCGACGGCATAGACAACTGAAGGATTCCCTCCAAAAAAAAATAAAAATAATAATGATAATAATAAAAAAATATGTCGTTAGTGAAATAAAATTTAAGTTTGGGGGTGAAAGAAAAACAACAATAAAAGGTAAAACTTTCTGATTGTGTAAATGAGCTGAAGATTTGGAGCCTAGGGCCAGTGTAGAGGGAAAATGAACAGGGGACTCAATAAGGTTATCTTGGGCTTATAAGGACTAAACTGGAAAAGGCTAGCACACACCCACTCAAGGAATAATTTGATTCAATTTTAAAATCTTATTATGTAGTTTTTAATCAATGTTGCCTTTTTTATGAGTTTATTCTTCGATTCATACAATTCCTGAGGTTTGAGTCTGTAGTATGAAACCTACTCTGATATGATCCTTCTTTTTCTTATTTTTGCTCGAGGACTAGCAATTGTTTAAGTTTGGGGGTGTTTGATAGCACACAAAATGTGTTATCCCTAGGCTTAAATTATGTCAGTTTTATGATAATTTCAGGGCTTTCACGTACTTAATTTGTTGAATTTCAGGTTAAAGAGCAATATAAGGATGGATGGAGAATTATGGGTGAAAAAGAAGCCAAAGATTGCCTAAGGGAGCCAAAATTGATATTAAGTGGAAGAAGGAAGGTCAAACCAAGCTATCAAACCCGTGGAGATGGCGTTGCAACACCATTCAGAGCGTTGCAACGCCCTGCGTGCAACCACTCAACCATAAGAGTTCTTTTCGATGGTTTTGCAACGCTGCTTTGCAGCGTTGCAACGCTCAACATGCACCAAATACGCCATGAAGTTCCGTAGCGATGGTGTTGCAACGCTACTTCGTTAAGCAGAAGGCGCGCGAGGGTAGCAGCGTTACAACGCTGTCCTCAGCGTTTCAACGCTACTTCAATAAGCAAAGGCGCGCGAGGGTAGCAGCGTTGCAACGCTGCTAGATATTTTCCTTTTTTTTATATTCGTTTAGGGCACGGTGTTGCAACGCCATGACCAGCGTTGCAACTCCGTGCTGTTGATATAAAAAGAAAATGATGCTTCTTGTTTTGGAGAGAGTTTTTTGGAGAGATTTTCACACCATTGTCTAAACATCATTGTGAGAGGCTGGAAGAAGACTTTGGAGAGATTTCAAGGAGAAGACTTTTTGGAGCTCGGGGTTCGTGATAGTGCTGGGATCGTTGCCGTTCACGCCACGAGAGTTATTTCTTCGTTCTTTTCACTTTTATTGTTGAACTATGGTTTTGTATTTCAGTTTAGTAGGATTTGTAGTGGACAAGAGTAGCTAAACTTGTTATCTTAGGGATAGATGTAACCTTTTAATTATGTTATTTTGTTGAATTAACTGCTTTTGGTTTATTGTAATGCTTTTATTCATGCAATTGCATCCTTAATGCTTATAGACTCCTGATCACGGTTTATTTGTACTTAGATCTGAATTTATTCTTGTGAAAGATATTTTAGGTCTCATTATAATTGCATGACTGATAGTTACTTTGACATGAGAATGATTGAAGTGCTATTAGAAACCCATAAGAATTGAACTTAGTGCCATGTTTGATTCTTAGGTTTAACAGAGATGTTTAATTCTATGTCTTGCATGAGATTCACATGCCTCGAGAGTGGTTATTTGTTATATTAGTTTCTTGATTTATAAAAGCTGTGCAATAACCCATTAGCATGATCTTAATAAAATAGTTAATTAATTGGTGAAATCTAATCCCTAAGATTTTTTTCTCTCCTGATTGTTCTCAATTTTCACTCTTTGATTTTGTGTTTCACCTCACCTTAAGTCTAATTTTCTAGATAAAATTGAGTGGTGTTATTGATAGGAATTAATTGAATTAAATAACCCAATCCTGTGGACGATACTCGTACTCAAATTCACTATATTAAAACTTGACCCGTACACTGCGGTCTTGCAAAATTTACGCAACAATTATCATCCTATCCCTATTGTTCAATATAGTGTTCATATTATATATATGCAAATCATATTTGCATATTTACATAATTATAAGGTATCTCTCATTTTAGTATATAGTTTATTACGAACCAAATTCTCACTAAACTATATTATATCAATTATATCACATATAATTGATATATCTCCTCATATATGAAATTGAACATTTCAATTTCACTCCAAACTTTATACCCTCAAATATGTGCATGTTGAGCCAATGGAGGGTCCTAATGGACCTACAGATCATTAGCTCCAATGATACGAGATCGACCGATCAAACTCTTTGATGAAGTTAATCAACATTCATTAACTACGAGTCACTCCACTATAGACTTGTAGTTGCACTCTCCTCACTGTGGAATGTGTTGTGTCCATTGATATAATCACTACCTGTGAGTCGACCCTTCACAGGTTGTTCGTAATCACAGCTAGGTCAAATTACCATTTTACCCCTATGATTACCCTCTTGCTCCTTAAGCACTATTTATCCTCTAATGAACAACAAGTCTATGGTCCTACCATAAACATAATCCCTCTTTGGCCAGTAAGAGGGCGGGGCCCCGTTGTTCAAGACCTGGATTCAGTTCTTAAGAGAGCAACCTATCTAATTCCCTTATTCATAAATGAGTGAATTCCATCTTGTAGAGTTAAGTCCCCAGCTACCTACAAGGTTCTATCCCTGAGATGATAGACATATGGAGTCGGTTGCTGGCCACTCTCACCCATACTAATCTAAGGACAAACTCCTATAAGTAGGAATTCATAACTTGTTCAGGATTCAGGTCAAGTCACTAATGATCATCTATAAATTATTAAACCTATCCTGTTAACGGTGTTACACTAATAAGCTAAGAATTTACAGTCTGGTCTTGTACGATCTCATCGTACAGGATGCCCCAGTTCGCATGTCTTCCATATTAATGAGTTGGATTATCTCGTTTGTACTGAATACAAAGCGGGCAACATCCATGGTGTTACCAGAATAAGGTTCCCAAACACATGCGTATACCATAGACCATTTAGGGTATATACTTGAACATCATCCAACTTGTGTCTACTACACATTTGTTCAAGATCTATCATTATAAATTTGGAACTTAGTTTATTGGATTTAGATTAATGTGTGAGAATACAATAAATAAATAACTCTTTATTAACGATTTAAAAAACTACACAAGTTTAGAGCATAAACCCCATCCCACTTGACCTAAACCTAGTGGAGTACATAATAAACATTACAGTAATGTAAATACAATAAACTAGGGCACTTGAATACCCTTTGTACAAAATACTCCCACTTGCCCTAGTTAGGGTAAGACACGTAGACCTAGATCTTCTAGGTGACTCTCAAACACTTTAGCCGTGAGAGCCTTTGTAAATGTATCAGCAGTATCGTGCTCCGAAACTATCTTCGTGACGATCACGTCTCCTCGATGCACTTGTTTGGTTTTTGTGCCCTAAAACTTGTAGTATATAAATTTTGTTCTAATTATTGTAATAAAGTGTTATTATTTAAATAAAGAGTTATCGTTCGTTATATATGATATTGCCCCTGTTTTAACCCTCAATCCAATAAACTAAACATCCAAGGTTGTAAAATGTATCTTGAACTAAATGTAGTGTACATATAAAGGATCTCGGTTCGAGATACAACCTAAAGGGTCTATAGTAAGGGGATAAGGTTTGGATACCTTACCCTGGTAACACTATGGATGTGACTCACTTTGTATATGATACAAACACTATGATCCTAACGTGTTCGTGTAGATGACATGTGAGTGGGGATATCCTATGTAATGAGATTACATAAGACCGGACCGCGAAATAGTAACCACTAGATGTAACTTCGTTGACAAGCTAGGTTTCTATTTCACTAGAATGACCTAGGCAACTTGATCTCAATCCTGAGCGGGTTACGAACTCCTGTTTGCGAGGGATTGTCCTTTGACTAGTATGGGTGAGAGTGGCCAGATTTATCGACTCAATATGCCTACCTTCTTGGGGACAAGACCGAGTGAGCAGCTGGAGACTTAGCCTAACAAAATGGAATTCACTCCTTCCCGCCTACTAGGGTAAGTAGATGAATGTTCCCCTAAGTGGTGTCTCCAGGACTTGAACAAAGGGCCCGACCCTCTCATTGGCCCGAGAGGGACTTCTGTTTGTTGGTAGGACCACAAACAAATTATTCATTAGAGGAGCACTGGTACTTAAGGTAGAAGATGTAACCCAGGGGTAAAACGGTAATTTGACCAAGCTGGTGTTACGAACATTTGTGAAGGATTGACTTGCTATTATTGGTCAATATCTGTAGACACAGAAATTTATCTACAGTAAGAAGAGTGCAGCTGCGGGACTTTAGTGGAGTGTTCCAGCAGTTAACGAATGTTGATTATTGATGGAGATCGGATCCCCTTGAGAAGCGGAAACGTGTTTTGGAATCGTAATTGCAAGTTTATTTTGGTTGAAAAATAAAAACCAGTACATTGGGAATAATACAGAACAAGCATACATTTCCTAATCTAATTAGGCATGGATATAAACATGCAAACATGCTTTAGAATTACACTAAACTAAAAGGGAATTCGAAATTTACCTTTGTAGTTTCACAGCAACTCTTTGCTCCAAATGTGCAGCAACACAACAACTAAAGATTTCTTCTCTGTTTTCTCCAACAGGACAACACCAAGAGGAAAACCTCATATCCTCCGAGTTCTACTTAGATCCTACCTCGGTGGGAAGGTATTCCAACTTTTGGAAGCAGAGAAAAGGGAATTGAGAGAAAGAGAATTCTTTTTGGCTATTTTTACTCCAATCGATCGATCAACCATTTCTTCTCGAAATTGGAGAAAAAATAGCTTGTGTGAGGGACAACTCCCCACTCCCTATCGATGGGGAGTTGGGAGACATGGGGAACGTGTCCTCCTGACACGTTCCCTTTTTTTTATTATATTAGAAAACAAATAATCAAATTATTAATTAAATAATATAATTAATTAATAAATTCATATTTAATTAATTATAAATTAAATATCATATATTTAATTTGGATTAAATCACATTTAATCAATTTTTCCTCTAACCTATAGTTTTAATGCACATCTTATGCACATTAAATTTTAACCTATAGTTTTAAATATGAATCACATTCACATTTAAATTAATATTTGAACTCTTTCAAATATTTAATTCTCTCATACATTTTAATATGAATCATATTCACCTTAAATTTATAATGTAAAGTTCCAAAACTATATATTATATCGTATCTATATACATTAAATTTATTCCCTAATGAATTTAAACATTTCAAATTCAAACGATCTAAGAACCCTTTACGAGCTAGAAGGTGGACCTAATGGACCTACAGATCAGAAGCTCCAACGATACGAGATTACTCGGTTAATCTCATTAACCTCCTAATCAACATTCGTTAACTGCGGGAACACTCCACTAAAGTCCCGCAACACCATTCTTCTCACTGCAAATATATTTCTATGTCCACGGACATTGACAGATAACAGCAAGTCAATCCTTCACGAATGTTCGTAATACCAGCTGGGTCAAATTACCATTTTACCCCTTGGTTACATCTTGTACCTTAAGTACTACTGCTTCTCTAATGAACAATTTGTTTGTGGGCCTACCAACAAACAGAAGTTCCTCCCGGGCCAATGAGAGGGTCGGGCCTTTTATTCAAGTTCCGGAGAAAACAGTTAAGAGAACATTCATCTACTTATCCTAATAGGCCGGAAGGAGTGAATTCCATCTTGCAAGGCTAAGTCCCCAGCTGCTCACTCGGTCTTGCCCCCAAGAAGGTAGGCATATTGAGTCGGTGAATCTTTCCACTCTCACCCATACTAGTCAAAGGTCAATCCCTCGCAAACAGGAGTTCGTAACCCACTCAGAATTGAGATCAAGTTGCCTAGGTCATCCTAGTGAAATAGAAACCTAACTAGTCAACGGAGTTACATCTAGTGGTTACTAGTTCGTGGTTCGGTCTTATGTAATCTCATTACATAGGATATCCCCACTCACATATCATCTACACGAACACGGTGATGGAGATCTGATCTCCTTGAGCAGCGGAAACGTGTTTGGGATCGTAATTGCTTGATTGTTTTGCTTAAAACAAAAACCAGTACATTTACCAAAAATACAGAACAAGCATGGAAATTCTAATCCTATTAGACATGGATTGATTGCATACATGCAAACATATGTTAAGTTTAACAATTAAACTAAAGGGAAGAAGAATACCTTTGTAGATTCATGAGAATCAAAGAAACTCCTTACTCCTAGAGAAATCAACAAAGCAAAGAACACGTACATACTCCTTTGTATTTCCAAGCAGGACACCACCAACAGAGAAAACCTTCTATATCTCTGAGTTCTTAGAACAAAATCCTTTGTGGGAAGGATTCCAACAATTGGAAGGTTTTGGGAATTCTAGAATTGAGAGAGAGAGAGAATTCTTGCAGTCTTTCAACAAATTGATCGATTGATCATTACCAAATGGACAACCCCCTTCACCCTGTTAAACTGTCGATAGGGAGAAGGGGAAGGGTAGTGAGGAACGTGTCTAGATGACACGTTCCCTCATTTTATTATTAAAATAATAATAATAATAATAATATAATTAAATCAAATTTAATTATTCATTTAAATCATATTTAAATAATACAAATTAAATATCATATATTTAATTTAGATTAAATCTCATTTAATCATATTACCCTTTAACCTATAGTTTTAATGTTACATCCAAGGCACATTAAATTTTATCCTATAGTTTGCAAATGTGAATCACATTCACATTTAATATAATATTTGAACTCTTTCAAATATTCAATTCTCTCATATAATTTAATATGAATCATATTCACATTAAATTTATAATATATAGTTTCAAAACTATATATTATATCGTATCTAAATACATTAAATATATTCCCTAATGAATTTGAACATTTCAAATTCAAATGATCTAAGAAACCTTTACGAGCTAGAAGGTGGACCTAATGGACCTACAGATCAGAAGCTCCAACGATACGAGATTTCTCGGTTAATCTCATTAACCTCCCAATCAACATTCGTTAACTGTGGGAATACACCACTAAAGTCCCACAGCTGCACTCTTCTCACAACACATATATTTTTGTGTCTATGGATATTGACCAATAACAGCAAGTCAATCTTTCACGAATGTTCGTAACACCAGTTGGGTCAAATTACCGTTTTACCCATGGGTTACATCTTGTGCCTTAAGTACCAGTGCTCCTCTAATGAACAATTTGTTTGTGGTCCTACCAACAAACAGAGTCCCTCTCGGGCCAATGAGAGGGTCGGACCCTTTGTTCAAGTCCCGGAGACACCACTTGAGGGAACATTCCTCTACTTACCCTAGTAGGCGGGAAGGAGTGAATTCCATCTTGCTAAGTTAAGTTCCCAGCCGCTCACTCGGTCTTATCCCTAAGAAGGTAGGCATATTGAGTCGGCGAATGTGGCCACTCTCACCCATACTAGTCAAAGGACAATCCCTCGCGAACAGGAGTTCGTAACCTGCTCAGGATTGAGATCAAGTTGCCTAGGTCATCCTAGTGAAATAGAAACCTAACTAGTCAACGGAGTTACAGCTAGAGGTTACTATTTCGTGGTCCGGTCTTATGTAATCTCATTACATAGGATATCCCCACTCACATGTCATCTACACGAACACGTTAGGATCATAGTGTTTGTATCAAATACAAAGTGGGCCACATCCATAGTTTAACCAGGGTAAGGTACCCAAACCTTATCCCCTAACTATAGACCCTTTAGGTTGTATCTCGAACCGAGATCATTATTATGTACAATACATTCAGTTAGAGATTCATTTAACAGCCATGGATGTTTAATTTATTGGATTTTGGGTTTAAATAAAGGCAAACTCGTAGATAACGAACAACAACACTTTATTGAAATATAACACTTTATTACAATAATTAGAACATTATTACAAACTACGAGTTTTAGGGCACAAGTCCCAACAAACTCCCACTTGCACTAAAACTCTAGTGGGGTACAACATAATCTAAAACAGTGGTTACAGAGATATAAATACAATAAACTAGGGCATCCATATACCCCATTACACATCTCCCACTTGCCCTAGATTAGCCTATGTACATATCTCGTTAGACCCAGACTTTCAAGATGACCCTCGAACACTTTAGCCGTGAGAGTCTTTGTAAAGGGATCAGCAATATTGTGCTCGGCGATCTTCGTGGATCACACATCTCCTCGTTGCACTATTTCTCGTATCGGTGATACTTCCTCTCGATGTGCTTACCTCGCTTATGGTCTGCGAGGTTCCTTGAATTGGCTACCGCACTCACTTTGTCACAAAGATAAGGTGATGGGAGATTTCATATTTGGAACAACTTCCAAATCAGTAAGGAATTTCCTTAGCCAAACAACCTCTTTAGCCTCCATTGTGGAATCAGCCTCCATTGTGGAGTCAGCGATGCATCCTTGCTTGATGCTTCGCCATACTATAGCTCCCCCATTAAGGGTGAAAACTGATCCCGATGTGGATTTTCGAGAATCCTTATCGGTCCGAAAATCGAAATCGGTGTATCCAGATGAGATCAACTCCTTGACCCATACACAAGCGTATAGTCCTCGTTCTCCTTAGATACTTGAGGATATTTTTAATCGTTGTCCAAATGGTCTAACCTCGATTGACTGGTACCTACTGACTATTCCCACTGCATAACAAATGTCCGACCTGGTGCATAGCTTAGCATACATTAAGCTACCTACTGCAGAGGCATAGGGAATATGGTCTCATATCCTGAACTTCTTGAGGTGTCTTGGGACACTGTTCCCTAGACAGATGAACTCCATGCCTGAAGGGTAATAAGGCCCTCTTGGAATTCTGCATCGAATATCTGGACAATATTTTGTCGATATAAGACGCTTGAGACAGTGCTAGCGTTCTGTTCTTGCGATTCCTGAAGATCTAAATCCCAAGAACATATTGCGCCTTTCCCAAATCTTTCATTTGGAATTGGGTCGCCAGCCAATTCTTTATGTCAGTAAGGTATCCTACATCATTCCCAATGAGTAGGATATCATCCACATAAAGTACCAATAAATCTACTTTGTCCTTGATGATCCTCTTGTAAACACAAGGTTCATCAACATTTTGGTCAAAACCGTAAGACTTGATCGCAGTATCAAATCTTATATTTCAAGACTTGAGGCTTGTTTCAACCCATAAATGGATCGATTGAGCTTGCCAACTTTTTGCTCCTGACCTTGGGCTATGAACCCTTCGGGCTGAGACATGTAGATGCTCTCGTCAAGATTACCATTCAAAAAGGAAGTCTTGACGTCCATTTGCCAAATTTCATAATCATAAAATGCGGCTATGGACAAGAGTATCCTTATAGACTTCAACATAGCAACAGGGGAAAAAGTTTCTTCATAGTCAACTCCTTCCCTTTGGGTAAAACTCTTTGCTACATGCCTAGCCTTAAAGGTCTGTACCTTTCCGGCTGCATCTCTCTTTCTCTTATAGATCCATTTACACCCTATGGGTCTAACCCCTTCGGTTGGTCTACAAGTTCCATACTGAATTGAAGTCCATTGACTCCATTTCAAGGTCCATGGCTTTGACCCATTGGTCCTTGTCTACGTCATTCATTGCCTGTTTATAAGACAATGGATCTTCTACGTCGTCATCGGGTATGACAACTTGAGTTTCAGCTAAACCCAAGTAGCGGTCAGGTTGGGAAACAACCCTCCCACTGCGTCGAGGCATTCCCAATGATTGAGAAGGACGAGACTGACTTGAGGTGCTGACTCTTCCATCAACTCTTGATGAAGGTCCAACTTGATCAACAACTCTTGTTGGTTCATGTGTAGCTTCATTTAGTACTAATTTACTACGCGGTTTGTGGTTCCTCATGTGATCTTCCTTCAAGAACATGGCGTTTGTCGATACAATCACCTTGTTTTCTTGTGGGTCGTAGAAAAGACCACCTCTCGTTTCTTTGGGATAGCCAACAAATTGGCACAATCTTGAACGAGGTTCCAGTTTCTTTGGGTTTGTCACGAGCACGTGTGCCGGACAACCACAAATCTTGAAGTGTTGTAAACTAGGTTTACGCCCCTTCCAAAGTTTAAAAGGTGTTTCTGAAACACTTTTTGATGGAACACTATTCAAGATTTAAACTGCAGTCTCTACTGCGTATCCCCAAAACGAGGCAGGCAATTGAGCATAGCTCATCATAGAACGAACCATGTCTAACAAGGTTCTATTTCTCCTTTCTGACACACCATTTTGCTGTGGTGTATTTGGTGCTGAGAGTTGAGATTTAATTCCATGTTCTATCATATAGTCCTAGAATCTTAAATCCATATACTCTCCACCTCGATCGGATCGAAGCGTTTTAATGGTTTTCCCTAATGCATTCTCTACTTCATCCTTATACTCTTTGAACTTTTCAAGAGCTTTAGACTTGTGATGCATTAGGTATAGATAACCATACCTCGAATAATCATCTATGAAAGAGATGAAATATTCGTACCCTTCTCGAGCTTTGACATTCATCGGACCACAAAGATCCGAATGTACAAGTTCTAAGGGCTCTATGGCTCTGTAACCTTTTCCAGTAAAAGGTCGCTTGGTCATTTTACCTTCCAAGCAAGACTCGCAAGGCGATAAAGAATCATCTTCTAACTTGTTTAGAAGTCCATTCTTAGAAAGTCTCTCAATCCGGTTGAGATTAATATGACCAAGTCGAAGATGCCATAGTTAGGTATTATTATTTGGAGAAATTCTTTGCCTTTTATTTTGAGTACTAGCATTTTTAACCATCTCATGATTTAAAATTGCTTTGGTTTTATTCGGTTTCAGTACGTACAAGCCATTTTTCAATTTAGCAGAACAAATATTGACACCTTCTTTCAAAATGAACGCTTCATTAATTGAAAAAGAAATACAATATCCAAGTTCTATTAAACAATAGATAGAGATTAAGTTCCTTTTAAGGTTAGGAACTATATACAGATTTTTCAATAAAAGAAATCTATCTTCGAAAAATAGCTTGGCATCTCCCGATGCACGAGTTGAGACGACGTCTCCCGTTCTGACCCTGAGCGTCATCTCACCCTTTTCGAGCTCCTTGAAGGAACTAGTTTCCTGAAATGAAGAGCAAACGTGATTAGTGGCTCCTGAATCAAGTATCCAGGTAAAATCATCATTTTCCACTAAACAAGTTTCAAGAACAAGTAAATCTGATTTACCTTTCTTCTCTTTGAGCTCAGCAAGGTATTTTGGGCAGTTTCTCTTCCAGTGCCCATCCATGTTGCAGTGGAAACATTTTCCTTTATCTGCAACCTTGGCTTTTCCCTTGCCTTTGTCAGCAGCAGGTGCCTTCCCTTTCCCTTCTATTTTCTTCTTTTGGGTCTTCTAGAACCTTCTGGAATGGGCAAACAGATTTGCCTCTCCATCAGCCTGTCCCTTATTCTTCATAAGAGACTGGAAAGTCTGTAGATCATTAAGGAGAGTAGTCAGGTTATATTCTTGCGGAATTGTAGGAAACTTTTCGGAAGAGATTCAAGGATGAACGATACCTGACTTTACTCGTCAATGACCGCTCCGTTCATCTCTGCCACGTTGAAGTGGACCATCAGATCAAGAACGTTTTCTCTCACCGATGACCCCTCCTTCATACGGGAGTTATAAACGTATTTGAGGGATTTGTGTCGAATCTGTCCAGAAGGTTGTCCAAACATTTCCTGCAGCGAACTCATGATCTCACGAGCTGAGACCATGCCCTCGTGCTTTTTGGCCAGAACTTCATAAACACTAGCCAAAATGTAGACCTTGGCCTTATCATTGGCCTTGATCCAGCGGTCGTACGCCTCCTTAAAAGATTGAGGAGTGTTACGAGCAGGGATCTGAGGACATTCCTCAGACAGTACAAACCGTAGGTCGTCAACAACGAAAATCGTATTCAAGTTGGACTTCCACGTAGTAAAATTCTCACCAGTTAAACGGTCGCTTTTAAGTAAGGCTATTATTGAGGACGACATGCTGAAAATCCAAAATAGTTCTAATTAGTTATGCCTTTTAACCCATTGTAAAAACCAATCAAATTTAGCAAAATTATTAAAGAACCCTAGTGTTTAAACTAAACCCACAGTTTAAATTAATCCTTTAATTTTGCAACAATACTTCAAGGGTTTAGAACAAAAGCCTTCGTCGGGCGGTCAGTCATTCCTCCCTTGAATTGAGACTTTCTCAGCCAATTCTCACTACCAGAACAGCTCATGTCCCAATGGTCCTTAGCTACCGTTTGTTTGGTCAAGGATTTGTTAACTAACTTAACTCATCCCGCATATGTGACCCTACCATTTTCGGATCCAATAGGCTGAGCCAACAAGCTACTATTAAGAAAGACAAGCTGTTGGCAAACAACCTAAGAGACCCTATCCATTTACGAGTTCGCGGTGTTTGATCCCTATAGTCGAAGCCATCCGTAGGGTTTGGCTGCTCCGGAGACAACCTAGCGGTGGACTATAGAAATCTCACGGTGCGACCTAATGAAGGAGACCGTAGGATACGTTGACATGCGTCCTGCTCCCATTTACTATGGATACTTCCCTCATTAACCTTGGTATTGAACCATGCAAACACATACCGTAGGGGGACGCCCTATTGACGCCACGTAGCCGAGCATGGAACTCACGGTGTGAACTCTTGAGGACGTGAGAGTAAACTCGATGTGAACATCTCGTTTTCTCCCACTGAAGCTCTTAAAATTAGTGTATAGGTTTAACTTAGTCGGATTCTGGCTAAACAAATCTATCTAAGTCTATGCCTATTATAACTATTATAACTAGGTCTTAAAACCTTATGTCTAGGTGAATAAACATTTTAATTACCTAGAGATAAAACAGAACTAAGGTTAATTCAACTCGGTTTAGGTCGGTTCCCAAGTAGGAGGTGTTACGTTAACAGTCAACATGTACCCTGACCTTAGAGATGAGAACTTCACCCCAGTGAGTTCCTTATATAACCAAAGTCCTAAAGTCCTACTATATTTTAAACTATTTCAAATACTACATAAGACTAATTTCAAATCCTATTAGAAATTGAAACTTAGGTCTAAATTAATTTTAAACGATTTAAAACTAATTAAATTTAACCCAAGTTCCTATGTTTGCACGCATTTCTTTATTATAGGTTATGGTTTCTAAAACCCCTTTAATTTATAACTTTTATAAATTTTAATAATTATCCTATGAAAGAAACTATATTATAAATCCAACAATCATTATTCAAATTGGAATTATAAAAGGAATTCAACTAATTGAATTGTAAAATTACTTAAACAAAATAACATTTATTTTAACGTAAGTAATTTCATGCTCCATGCAATTTATTTTCCATATAATCTAATCATAACAATTATAATTAATTACTCATGAAAAATAAATTAATCATGCATTTAACCATATTCATATAACATTTCTATAAATAAAATGCATGATCATGCTTATCCTAAGGTGGGAATAATCTAAATGACATTCATAAAGACATAAAACTGTAAAACCGAAATAATTTGGCCCCTAAAGTGCAAAAAATAAAATTACATTAATTTTATTTCATGAAACCGGTCTAAAAACACCCTGAACAGGCCTTGAACCGCTCGAACCGGACCAAAAATACTAAACGACCGAATCGCGGTTTCTTGGAATGCCCCACGGCGTTGCAATGCTAATGCGGCGTTACGCGCCCGCTTTGTCCTTTTGTGCGCCTGCTATCGGGGTGGCGTTACAGCCGAGGGGCGCGTTACGCAACGCCACGACCCCTTGAGCGCCCGCATCGATAGGGGCGTTGGCGTTGCGACGCCGTTCTTCAGCGTTACCGCGGCTGCAACGCCAGCGACAACTTTCTTCTTCAAACACAGCAGCTTCGTTCTTCAATTTCTCATTCGATTCTCAACCGAATTACATGAAACTGGTCCCGAACGACTCGTAACTCAATTATAGACTCAATTATGCACTTTATGCCCAAAAACGCAGGGGCCTTTACATACTAATTGATCAAAATCAAAGTAAACTAAGGCCAAAAAATTCCTAAACAAGTTTTATAGCAAACCAAATGCATTTCCCACCAAATCAATGCAATTTTGTTTCAAAACAAAACAAATCAAGCATTGCTCTGGTACCAATTGATGGAGATCTGATCTCCTTGAGCAGCGAAAACGTGTTTGGGATCGTAATTGCTTGATTGTTTTGCTTAAAACAAAAACAAGTACATTGACAAAAAATACAGAACAAACATGGAAATTCTAATCCTATTAGACATGGATTGATTGCATACATGCAAACATATGTTAAGTTTAACAATTAAACTAAAGGGAAGAAGAATACCTTTGTAGATTCGCAGAACAACAACTCCTTGGTCCTAGAGAAATCAACAAAGCAGCAACACAGGCACTCCTCTGTATTTCCAAGCAGGATACCACCAACAGAGAAAACCTTCTATATCTCTGATTTCTTAGAACAAAATCCTTTGTGGGAAGGATTCCAACAATTGGAAGGTTTTGAAAATTCTAGAATTGAAAGTGACAGAAAATTCTTGCAGTCTTTCAACAAATTGATCGATTGATCATTACCAAATGGACAACCCCCTTCTCCCTGTTAAACTGTCGATAGGGAGAAGGGGAGGGGTAGTGGGGAACGTGTCTGGATGACACGCTCCCTCATTTTATTATTAAAATAATAATAATAATAATAATAATATAATTAAATCAAATTTAATTATTCATTTAAATCATATTTAAATAATACAAATTAAATATCATATATTTAATTTAGATTAAATCTCATTTAATCATATTACCCCTTTAACCTATAGTTTTAATGTACATCCAGTCCACATTAAATTTTATCCTATAGTTTGCAAATGTGAATCACATTCACATTTAATATAATATTTGAACTCTTTCAAATATTCAATTCTCTCATATAATTTAATATGAATCATATTCACATTAAATTTATAATATATAGTTCCAAAACTATATATTATATCGTATCTAAATACATTAAATATATTCCCTAATGAATTTGAACATTTCAAATTCAAATGATCTAAGAACCCTTTATGAGCTAGAAGGTGGACCTAATGGACCTACAGATCAGAAGCTCCAACGATACGAGATTGCTCTGTTAATCTCATTAACCTCCCAATCAACATTCGTTAACTGCGGGAACACTCCACTAAAGCCCCACAAATTGCACTCTTCTCACTGCAGAGATATATTTACTCGTGTCCATGGATATTGACCAATAACAACATGTCAATCCTTCACGAATGTTCGTAACACCAGCTGGGTCAAATTAGCGTTTTACCCCTTGGTTACATCTTGTGTCTTAAGTACCAGTGCTCCTCTAATGAACAATTTGTTTGTGGTCCAACCTACAAACAGAGTCCCTCTCAGGCCAATGAGAGGGTCGGGCCCTTTGTTCAAGTCCCGGAGACACCACTTCAGGGAACATTCCTCTACTTACCCTAGTAGGCAGGAAGGAGTGAATTCTATCTTGCTAAGTTAAGTTCCCAGCCGCTCACTCGGTCTTGTCCCCAAGAAGGTAGGCATATTGAGTGAGCGAATGTGGCCACTCTCACCCATACTAGTCAAAGGAAAATCCCTCGCAATGAGAGGAGTTCGTAACTCCTTTCAGAGATTGAGATCATGTTGCCCAGGTCATCCTAGTGAAATAGAAACCTAACTAGTCAACGGAGTTACAGCTAGAGATTACTATTTCGTGGTCCGGTCTTATGTAATCTCATTACATAGGATATCCCCACTCACATGTCATCTACACGAACACGATAGGATCACAGTGTTTGTATCAAATACAGTGGGCCACATACATAGTTTAACCCGGGTAAGGTACCCAAACCTTATCCCCTAACTATAGATCCTTTAGGCTGTATCTCGAATCGGGATCCTTTTTATGTACACTACATTCAGTGAGAGATTCATTTAACAGCCGTGGATGTTTAGTTTATTGGATTTAGGGCTTAAATAAAGGAAAACTCGTAGATAACGAACAATAACACTTTCTTGAAATAATAACACCTTATTACAATAATTAGAACATAATTACAAACTACGAGTTTTAGGGCACAAGTCCCACCACACGTTAGGATCACAGTGTTTGATCATATACAAACTGGGCCACACTCATAGTTTTACCAGGCTAAGGTACCCAAACCTTATCCCCTTACTATAGACCCTTTAGGCTGTATCTCGAACTGAGATCTTTATATGTACACTACATTCAGTTAAAGATACATTTTACAACCTTAGATGTTATTTTATTGGATTTAGGGTTACAACAATGACAATATCGTAAATAACAAACAATAACACTTTATTGAAGTAATAACAGTTTATTACAATGATTAGAACAAAATTACAAACTATGAGTTTTAGTGCACAAACCCCAACGAACTCCCACTTGAACTAAAACTCTAGTGGGGTCTATCATAATCTACAACAGTGGTTACAGAGATGCAAATTCAATAAACTAGGGCATCCATATACCCATTACATATCTCCCACTTGCCCTAGATTAGCCTATGTAAATTTCTCGTAGACGTAGACTCTCCAGATGACCCGCAAACACTTTAGCCGTGATAGTCTTTGTAAACGGATCAACAATGTTATGCTCCAAAGCAATCTTCGTGACTGTCACATCTCCTCGTTGCACTATTTCTCGTATCAGGTGATACTTCTTCTCGATGTGCTTGCCTCGCTTATGGTCGCGAGTTCCTTCGAATTGGCGACGCATCGCTGCACCGTTGTCACAAAGATAAGGTGATGGGAAGTTCCATATTTGGAACAACTTCCAAATCAGTAAGGAATTTCCTTAGCCAAACAACCTCTTTAGCTGCTTCACAAGCAGCGACATACTCAACCTCCATCGTGGAGTCAACGATGCATCCTTGCTTGATCCTTCGCCATACTATAGCTTTCCCGTTAAGGGTGAAAATTGATCCCGATGTGGATTTGCTAGAATCCCTATCGGTCTGAAAATTAGAATCAAGGTATCCAGTAAGGATCAAATCCTTAGTCCAATACACAAGCGTATAGTCCCTCGTTCTCCGTAGATACTTGAGGATATTTTTAACTACGGTCTAGTGGCCTAACCCTAGATTGGATTGGTATCTACTGACTATTCCCACTGCATAGCAAATGTCTGGCCTCGTGCACAACATAACATACATTTAGCTACCTACTGCAGAGGCATAGGGAATATGTCTCATATCCTCAACCTCTTCAGGTGTCTTAGGACACTGTTCCTTAGACAGATGAATTCCATGCCTGAAGGGTAGTAAGCCCCTCTTGGAATTCTCCATCGAATATCGGGATAACCTTTTGTCGATATAAGATGCTTGAGACAAAGCTAGCGTTCTGTTCTTGCGATTCCTGACCATCTGAATCTCAAGAACATATTGCGCCTCTCCCAAATCTTTCATTTGGAATTAGGTCGCTAGCCAATTCTTTATGTCAATAAGGTATCCTACATCATTCCCAATGAGTAGGATATCATCCACATAAAGCACTAAGAAAGCTACTTTATTGTTGATGATCCTCTTGTAAACACAAGGCTTATCAACGTTTTGGTCAAAGCCATAAGACTTGATCGCAGTATCAAATCTTATGTTCCAAGATCTGGATGCTTGTTTCAACCCATAAATGGATTGATTGGGCTTGCAAACTTTTTGCTCCTGATCTTGGGTTATGAACCCTTCGGGATGAGACATATAGATGCTCTCGTCAAGATTACCCTTAAAAAAGACAGTCTTGACATCCATTTGCCAAATTTCATAATCATAAAATTTGGCCATAGACAAGAGTATCCTAATAGACTTAAGCATATCAACAGGGAAAAAAGTTTCATCATAGTCAACTCCTTCCCTTTGGGTAAAACCCTTTGATACAAGTCTAGCCTTAAAGTTTTGTACCTTTCCGGCTGCATCTCTCTTTCTCTTATAGATCCATTTACACCCTATGGGTCTCACCCCTTCAGGTTCGTCTACAAGTTCCCATACTGAATTGAAGTATATTGACTCCATTTCAAGGTCTATAGATTTGATCCATTGGTCCTTGTCTACGTCATTCATTGCCTTTCTATAAGACAATGGATCTTCTGCTCCGTCATCAGGTATGACGACTTGAGTTTTAGCTAAACCCAAGTAGCTGTCAGGTTGGGAAACAGCTCTCTCACTGCGTTGAGGCATTCTCAACGATTGAGAAGGACGAGACTGACTTGAGGTGTTGGCTTCTTCATCAACTCTTGATGAAGGTTCAGCTTGATCAACAACTCTTGTTGGTTCATCTGTAGCCTCATTTAGTACTAGTTTACTACGTGGTTTATGGTTCTCATGTGATCTTCCTTCAAGAAAGTGGCGTTTGTCGATACAATCACCTTGTTTTCTTGTGGGTCGTAGAAAAGACCACCTCTCGTTTCTTTGGGATAGCCAACAAATTGGCATAATCTTGAACGAGGTTCCAGTTTCTTTGGGTTTGTCACTAGCACGTGTGCCAGACAATCCCAAATCCTGAAGTGTTGTAAACTAGGTTTATGCCCCTTCCACAATTAAAAAGGTGTTTCTGAGACACTCTTTGATGGAACAGTGTTCAAGATATGAACTGCAGTCTTTACTACGTATCCCCAAAACGAGGCAGGCAATTGAGCATAGCTCATCATAGAACGAACCATGCCCAACAAGGTTCTATTTCTCCTTTCTGACACACAATTTTGTTGTGGTGCATTAGGTGCTGAGAGTTAAGATTTAATTCCATGTTCTATCAAATAGTCCTGGAATCTCAAATCTGAAGGGAATGAAATCCCGTGCAGCCGAAGGACGATCGAATCGTCGTGGTATCGTTGCGAAATCCGTTTTCTTAAAACAGTTTCTATCTCATAAAAACAAGGCTAAACATGCTAATAAGAAGAAAAAACAGTAAGAGAAATACGCTATTAACTTGTTAAAGAACACTTCTTCAAGTTTTCCTTCTCCTGTTCACGAACCCTTCGTGATCACGATCTCAATGTCCTCGATCTCCTCGTACAGTGAAAATCGGACACTTCCACTTAGTTACTTGGTTGTTTTACGTTTGGTAGAAGGAGAGAAGTGAGTCTCTTTTGGTGAGAGGGGAGGAGAGATTGAGAGAGGATTTTGAGAGAGAATGCTTTGCACTTTGGTGAGAAATTCCAAAAATGAGCAAGAAGTAGACACATGTGGTTCTTGCAAAGGGTTTATATAATGGTGATAGGTGGAGTTGAAATATCAACCTATTTACCATTTTACCATAACCATAGATTATGCAAATCATATTTGCATAACCACATATAATAAGATATCTAATATCTCATTATACAAATCACATTTGTATAATTGTGGATTTTCAAATTGAATCACATTCAATTTAATTTCTCTCAATCTAATTTCTCCAAATTAGCCCTAATTCAACAGTTAGGCTACCTATAGTTTATTATGAATCTCATTCACATTAAACTATAAAATATGTCATTCATATCTCATATTAATGACATAATTAACCTTTCAGTGAACTTGAACACTTTAAATTCATACCAAAACAATATACCTTCTATTAATCAAGTTTGAGCCAACCGAGGGACCTAATGGACCTACAGTGACGAGCTTCAATGATCCGAGACTATCCTGTCAAACTCTTTGACTCGGTTAATCAACATTCATTAGCTATGGTAACACTCCACTAAAGCCCGTAGCTTCATTCCCGTCAGTGTAAGACAAGTTGTGTCCACTCATATAACCAATGCCCATTAGTCGACCCTTCACAAGTTGTTTGTAGACACTGCTGGGTCAGATTACCGTTTTACCCATGTGTCTACTTCTTGTTCCTTAAGTCCCCACTGCTCCTCTAATGAACAACAACGTTGTAATGGTCCAACCATACACAACACCCCTCTCAAGCCAGTGAGAGGGTGGGCGCCCGTTGTCCTAGCCATGGAGACAACACTTAAGGGAACAACCCCTCTAGTTTTCCTAAAGGCGGGAACGAGTGAATTCCATCTCGCGTAGTTAAGTTCCCTGCTCCCTACTTGGTCCTGTCCCTGAGAAGATAGGCATATTGGGTGAGTAACTGTGACCACCCTCACTGCATTTCTAGTCAAAAAGACAGGCCCCCGCAGACCGGAGTCCGTGTCGCGCTCGTGATTCGTGTCGAGTCACTAATGGTCATCTACGAAGTTATAAGTCCTATACTGTTAACGGTGTTACATCAGTAGGTCTAATAATTCATGGTTCAGTCTTGTACAATCTCATTGCACAGGATGCCCCCACTCGCATGTGAACCACATGAACGAGTTAGATCACCTCGTTTGTATCTAATACAAAGCGGGTTGCATCCATAGCGTATCCAAGATTAGGTCTCCAACCCTATCCAATACTGTAGACCGTCGGGTCATTAACTCGAACGTGATCCTCCCTGTGTGTCCACTACACACCGTTTAAGTTCTAGTTTTCTCATAAATTCAATGACCTTGGAGCTTAATTTATTGGACAAAGTTTGTAAAAATTGCGAGACACAAAATGATGAAATAAATAACTCTTATTAATTTCAAATGGTAAATTACAAATAAAACGAGATTAGGACATACATCCCAACAAAATCCATATACTCTCCACCTCGATCGGATTGAAGTGTTTTAATGGTTTTCCCTAATGCATTCTCTACTTCAGCCTTATACTCTTTGAACTTTTCTGGAGCCTCAGACTTATGATGCATTAGGTATAGATAACCATACCTCGAATATCATTTATGAAAGAGATGAAATATTCGTACCCTCCTCGAGCTTTAACATTCACCGGACCACAAAGATCCGAATGTATAAGTTCTAAGGGTTCTATGGCTCTATAACCTTTTCCTGTAAAAGGTCGCTTAGTCATTTTACCTTCCAAGCAGGATTCGCAAGGAGCTAAAGAATCGTCTTCTAACTTGTTCAGAAGTCCATTCTTAGATAGGTATTATTATGAGAAATTATTTGCCTTTTACTTTGAGTATTAGCAATTTTAAACATCTCATGATTCAAAATTCCTTTAGTTCGATTCGGTTTAAGTACATACAAGCCGTTTTCTAACTTAGTAGAACAAATATTGACACCTTTCTTTAAAATGAGCGCTTCATTAAAGGAAAAGGTAATACAATAGCCAAGTTCAATTAAAAAAGAGATAGAAATTAAGTTCCTTTTAATCTTAGGAACTATGTACATATTTTCTAAAAAGATAAATCTATCTCTATAAAACCAGTTTAGCATCTCCCACTGCACGAGCTGAGACAACGTCTCCCGTTCCGACCTTGACCGTTATCTCACCCTCTTCGAGCTCCTTGAAGGAACTAGTTTCCTGAAAAGAAGAGCAAACGTGATTAGTGGCTCATGAACCAAGTATCCAGATAAAATCATCATTTTTCACAAAGCAAGTTTCAAGAACAAGTAAATCGAATTTACCTTTCTTCTCTTCGAGCTCAATGTCTGCAGTAGCAGAAGCTTTTCCTTTTCCTCCTTTCTTCTTCTTCCGAGTCTTCTTAATTCCAGAAGAAGAACCGCAGGGTTTTGTTCTAGAGGATGAACCCATCTGGACCCTTTTGGAATGGGCAAACTGATTTGCCTCTCCATCAACCTGTCCCTTATGATCCATAAGAGACTGGTGAGTCTGCAGTTCATTTAGAAAGGAAGTCAGGTTATACTCCTTTTTGTTCATCTCCGCATTGCTACAGAATTGCAGGAAACTCTTCGAAAGAGATTCCAGGATGAAGAATACTTGACTTTGCTCATCCAAGACCGCTTCGTTCATTTCGGCCACGTTGAAGTGAACTATAAGATCGAGATCATGTTCTCTCACTAAAGTTTCCTCCTTCATGCGCGTTATAAACGTACTTGAGGGATTCGTGTCGAAGTTGTCCAGACGGTTGTCCAAACATATTTTGCAACAAACTCATAATCTCAAGAGCTGAGACCATGCCGTCGTGCTTTTTGGCTTGAACTTCAGAAACACTAGCCAAAATGTAGAACGTGGCCTTGTCATTGTCCTTGATCCAGTGCTCATACGCATCCTTAACAGATTGAGGAGCGTTTCGAGCAGGGACCTAAGGACATTCCTCAGTTAGTACAAACCGAAGGACGTCAACAACAAGAATCGTATTCAGGTTGGACTTCCACGTAGTATAGTTTTCACCAGTTAAACGTTCTCTTTTCAGTAAGGCTATAATCGAGGACGACATGCTGAAATTTCAAAAATAGTTCTAATTAGTTATGTCTTTAACCCATTATAAACCAATCAATTTTATCAAAATTATTAAAGAACCCTAGTGTTTAAATTAAACCTTTAATTTTGCAACGATATTTCAAGGGTTTAGAACAAAAGCCACCATCGGGTGGTCAGTCACTCCTCCCCTGAATTGAGACTATCTCAGCAAATTCTCACTACCAGAACATCTCACGTCCCAATGATCCTTAGCTACCGTTTGTTTGGTCAAGGACTTGTTAACTATCTTAACTTATCCTGTAAATGTGACCCTACCATTTTCAGATCCAACAGGTCTGAGCCAACCGGCTACTATTAAGAAAGACAACTGTTGAAAGATTACCTAAGAGACCCTATCCATTTCTGGAGTTTGCGGTGTTCTGATCCCTATAGTCAGGTCCTCCGTAGGGTTTGACTGTTCCAGGACAACCTAGTTGGCGGACTATAGAAATCTCACGGTGCAACCTAATGGAGGAGACCGTAGGATACGTTGACACGCGTCCTACTCCCATTTACTATGGATACTTCTCTCATTTACCTCGGTATTGAACCATGCAAACACTTACCGTAGGGGGACGCCCTATTGATGCCACGTAGCCGAGCATGGAACTCACGGTGTGAACTCTTGAGGACGTGAGAGTAAACTCGATGCGAACATCTCGTTTTCTCCCACTGAAGCTCATAAGGTTAGGGTGTAGGTTTAACTTAGTAGGATTCTGGCTAAAAGAATCTATCTAAGTCTATGCCTATTATAACTATTATAACTAGGTCTTTTAACCTTATGTCTAGGTGAATAAACATTTTAGTTACCTAGAAATAAACAGGACTATGGTTAATTCAACTCAAGCTCCGGGTCAGTTCTCAGGTAGGAGATGTTCCGTTAACCGTCAGCTTAAGTACCCCAACCTTAGACAGAACTTCACCAGTAGAGTTTCCTTATAACCATAGTTTTTTTGTCCTACTATATTTTAACTATTTAAAATACTATGTAAGACAAACTTCTAATCCTATTAGAAATTAAAACTTAGGTTTAAACAATTTAAAACTAATTTAATTTAAACCCAAGTTCCTATGTTTGCATGCAAATCTTTGTTATAGATTATAGTTTGTAAACCCCCTTTAATTTATAACTTTTATAAATTTTAATAATTAACCTATGACAAGGAACTATATTATAAAACCAACAATTAATTTCAAATTGGATTTATAAAATTATTCAACTAATTGAATAATTAAATTACTTACATAAAATAACAATTATTTTAAACTAAGTAATTTCATGCTCCATGCAATTTATTTTCCATATTATCCTAAGGTGGGAAAAAATTCTAAATGACATTCATAAAGAAAAATAGTTGTAAAACTGAAATAATTTGGCCCCTAAAGTGCAAAAATAATAAAATTACACTAATCTTATTACAAAACCGGTCCAAAACACCTTGAACCCGGCTCAAACAACTCGAATCAGATCGAGAACCAACTGAACCGCCCAGACCGGTCTGCAGCTTAAGCTTTGGCATCACGGCGTTGCAGCGCTCCCATCAACGTTGCAACGCTGGCTTCATCCGCGCCTGCGCCTGGCATCGGGGCAGCGTTGCAACGCTGCTGACCCCTGGAGATTCCGCATTGATAGGGAGCCTCGGCGTTGCGACACCGTTCCTCAGCGTTGCAACGCTGATGAACGGCGTTACAACGCTGCTGGTAGCGTTGCAACGCTGTTGCTTCGGCAGCAGCTTTTTCCTTCGAACACAACAGCTTCAAACACCAAATTATCCCTCGATACTCATCTAAATTGCACGAAACTGGTCCCAAACGACTCTTAACTCGATTACAGAGTCAATTATGCACTTAGATGCCCAAAAACACAGGGGCCTTTACTTTTAATTTGATCAAATCAAATGAAACTAAGGCCAAAATATTCCTAAACAGTTTTACAGCAAACCAAAAATGAAATTCTCACCTATCTAATGCAAATTTGTTTCAATCAAAACAAAACAAGCATTGCTCTGATACCAATTGATGGAGATCGGATCCCCTTGAGCAGCGAAAACGTGTTATGGAATCGTTATTGCAAGTTTATTTTGGTTGAAAAACAAAAACCAGTACATTGGGAAAAATACAGAACAAACATACATTTTTTAATCTAATTAGGCATGAATATAAACATGCAAACATGCTTTAGAATTAAACTAAACTAAAAGGGAATTCGAAATTTACCTTTGTAGTTTCACAACAACTCCTTGCTCCAAATGTGCAGCAACACAACAACTACAGATTTCTTCTCTGTTTTCTCGAACGGGACAACACCATGAAGAAAACCGCCTATCCTCTAAGTTCTACTTAGATCCTACCTCGGTGGGAAGGTATTCCAACTTTTGGAAGAAGAGAAAAAGGAATTGAGAGAGAGAGAATTCTTTTTGGCAATTTTTACTCCAATCGATCGATCAACCATTTCTTCTCAAAATTGGAGAAGAAATAGCTTGTGTGAGGGATAACTCCCCACTCCCTATCGATGGGGAGTTGGGAGAAATGGGGAACGTGTCCTCTTGACACGTTCCCTTTTTTTTATTATTTATTATATTATAAAATAAATATTCAAATTATTAATTAAATAATATAATTAATTAATCAAATCATATTTAATTAATTATAAATTAAATATCATATATTTAATTTGGATTAAATCACATTTAATTAATTTTCCTTCTAACCTATAGTTTTAATGCACATCTTATGCACATTAAATTTTAACCTATAGTTTTAAATATGAATAACATTCACATTTAAATTAATATTTGAACTCTTTCAAATATTTAATTCTCTCATACATTTTAATATGAATCATAATCACATTAAATTTATAATATATAGTTCCAAAACTATATATTATATCGTATCTATATACATTAAATTTATTCCATAATGAATTTGAACATTTCAAATTCAAACGATCTAAGAACCCTTTACGAGCTAGAAGGTGGACCGAATGGACCTACAGATCAGAAGCTCCAACGATACGAGATTACTCGGTTAATCTCATTAACCTCTTAATCAACATTCGTTAACTGCGGAACACTCCACTAAAGTCCCTCAGCTGCACTCTTCTCACTGCAGATATATTACTATGTCCACGGATATTGACGAATAACAGCAAGTCAATCCTTCAAGAATGTTCGTAACACACGCTTGGTCAAATTACCTTTTTACCCCTGGGTTACATCTTATACCTTAAGTACCAGTGCTCCTCTAATGAAATATTTGTTTGTGGTCTTACCAAGAAACAGAAGTCCCTCTCGGGCCAATTAGAGGGTCGGACCCTTTGTTCAAGTCTCGGAGACACCACTTAAGAGAACATTCATCTACTTACCCTAATAGACGGTAAGGAGTGAATTCCATCTTGCCAGGCTTAGTCCCCAGGTGCTCACTCGGTCTTGTCCCCAAGAAGGTAGGCATATTGAGTTGGCGAATCTGGCCACTCTCACCCATACTAGTCAAAGGACAATCTCTCAAAAACAGGAGTTCGTAACCTGCTCAGGATTGAGATCATGTTGCCTAGGTCATCGAGTGAAATAGAAACCTAACTAGTCAACGGAGTTACATCTAGTGGTTACTATTTCGTGGTCCGGTTTTATGTAATCTCATTACATAGGATATCCTCACTCACATGTCATGTACACGAAAACGTTAGGACCATAGTGTTTGTATCATATACAAAGTGGGCCACATCCATAGTTTTACCAGGGTAAGGTACCAAAACCTTATCCCCTTACTATAGACCCTTTAGGCTGTATCTCGAACCGAGATCCTTTATATGTACACTACATTCAGTCAAAGATACATTTTACAGCCTTGGATGTTTATTTTATTAGATTTAAGGTTAAAACAATGACAATATCGTAAATAACGAATAATAACACTTTATTGAAGTAATAACAGTTTATTACAATGATTAGAACAAAATTACAAACTACGAGTTTTAGGGCACAAACCCCAACATAGTAGGTTAATGAGATTAACCGAGTAATCTCGTATCGTTGGAGCTTCTGATCTGTAGGTCCATTAGGTCCACCTTCTAGCTCGTAAAGGGTTTTTAGATCGTTTGAATTAGAAATGTTCAAATTCATTAGGGAATAAAATTAATGTATATAGATACGATATAATATAAAGTTTTGGAACTACATATTATAAATTTAATATGAATATAATTCATATTGAATTATATGGAAGATTTATATATTTGAAAGAGATCAAATGTTAAATTTAAATGTGAATGTGATTCATATTTAAAAACTATAGGTTATAATTTAATGTGCATAAGATGTACATTAAAACTATAGGTTAGAGAGGAAAATATGATTAAATATGATTTAATCTTAATTAAATAGAAGAAATTTTATTTAATTAATTAAATATGATTTAATTAATATAATTAATTAGATTAATTATTTTATTTAATTTAATTTTAATATTAAATAAATGGAAACGAGTCAGGAGGGCACGTTCCCCACTTCCCTCTAACTCCCTATCGATAGGGAGTGGGGGAAGTGATCCCTCGTTTTATTCTTCTCCAGTGGAGAAGAAATGATTGATCGATGCATTGTGTGCAAGTGTGGAATTGCTAAAACTTCTCTCTCTTGAATTCCCTTCTCCTTCTCTCCAATTGTTTGATCCCTTCCCACCGAGGGAGATTAAGTAGTACTTAGAGCCATAGAAGGTTTACTGCGTGGTGTTGTCCCTGTGGTGAAGAAAGAACAGAGGAGTTTCTTTGTGTTGTTGTGTTGCTGTAGAATCTAACTGGAGCAAGGAGTTTAATTTTCCTTTTAGTTTAGTTTAATTTAACAACATGTTTTCATGATTAGTTCCATACCTAATTAGATTAGGAAATGTATGCTTATTCTCTGTTTTTTCCCCAATGTCCTAGTATTTATGTTTAACCAAAATAAACAAGCAATTACGATTTCAAATCACGTTTCTGCTGCTCAAGGAGATCGGATCTCCATCAAATGGTATCCGAGCAATGATTGATATGTTTTGGTTGAAACAAATTTGCATTGGATGGGTGAGAATTGCATTTTGGTTTGCTGTAAAACTGTTTATGAACTTTTTGGCCTTAGTTTGCTTTGATTTGATCAAATTAAATGTAAAGACCCCTGTGTTTTGGGCAATTAAGTGCATAATCGAGTCTGTAATCGAGTTGTGAGTCGTTCGGGACCAGTTTCGTGCAATTTGGATTAGTATCAAAGGAAAAGTTGGCAAATGAAGCTGTTGTGTTCGAAGGAAAATGTTGTTGCCGAAGCAACAACGTTGCAACGCTACCAGCAGCGTTGCAACGCCGAGGCTCCCTATCGATGCAGAAGTTCCAAGGGTCAGCAGCGTTGCAACGCTGTCCCTCAGTGTTGCAACGCTACCTGATGTCAGGCGCGCGCACGATTGAAGTTGGCGTTGCAACACTCCCTTCAGCGTTGCAATGCCGTGACGCCAACCTGAAGGAGCATACACGTCTGGGTGGTTTGGTTCAGTTTTGGTGTGGTTCGAGCGGTTTGAGCCCAGTTCAAGGAGTTTTGGACCGGCTTTGTAATAAGATTACTGTAATTTTATTATTTTTGAACTTTAGGGAAGAAATTTTTCCGATTTTACAGCTAGTTTTCTTTATCAATGTCATTTAGATTTTTTCCCACCTTAGGATAACCATGTTCATACATTTTACTTGTATAATTGTTATATAAATATGATAGAAATGCATGATCTAATTTATTTTTCATAATTATTTATTTATAATTGTTATAATTAGATAATATGGAAAATAAATTGCATGGAGCATGAAATTACTTAGTTTAAAATAAATGTTATTTTATTAGTTATTCAATTAGTTGAATAATTTCTTTTATAATTCAAATTTGAGATGATTTGTTGGTTTTATAATATAGTTCCTTGTCATAGGTTAATTATTAAAATTTATAAAAGTTAGAAATAAAGGAGTTTTAGATACCATAACCTATAACAAAGAATTGCATGCAAACATAGGAACTTGGGTTAAATTAAATTAGTTTTAAGTTGTTTAAAATTAATTTAGACCTAAGTTTTAATTTCTAATAGGATTAGAAGTTTGTCTTACATAGTATTTTAAATAGTTTACAATATAGTAGGACAATAGGACATTGGTTATAAGGGAACTCTACCGGTGAACTTCTGCCTAAGGTTGGGGGTACTTAAGCTGACGGTTAACGAAACACCTCCCACTTGGGAACTGACCCGGAGGTTGAGTTGAATTAACCATAGTCCTGTTTTATATCTAGGTAATTAAAATATTTATTCACCAATACATAAGGTTAAAAACCCTAGTTATAATAGTTATAATAGGCATAGACTTAGATAGATTCTTTTAGCCGAAATCCGACTAAGTTAAACCTATACTCTAACTTTAGGAACTTCAGTGGGAGAAAACGAGATGTTCGTTTCGAGTTTACTTTCACGTCCTCAAGAGTTCGCACAGTGAGGTCCATGCTCGGCTACGCGACGTCAATAAGTCATCCCCCTATGATAAGTGTTTGCATGGTTCAATACTAAGTTTAATGAGGGAAGTATCCATAGCAAATGGGAGAAGGACGTGTGTCCACGTATCCTACGGGCTCCTCCATTAGGTCGCACTGTGAGATTTCTAAAGTCCGCCTGCTAGGTTGCCCTGGAGCAGCCAATCCCTACGTATGGCCTGACTATAGGGATCAGGACACCGCGAACTCCAGAAATTGATAGGGTCTTTTAGGTAATTTCTCAACAGTTATCTTTCTTAATAGTAGTCTGTTGGCTCGGACCTATTGGATCTGAAAATGGTAAGGTCACATTTACGGGATAAGTTAAGCTAGTTAACAAGTACTTGACCAAACAAACGGTAGCTACGGATCATTGGGACATGAGATGTTCTGGTAGTGAGAATTGGCTGAGATAGTCTCAATTCAGGGGAGGAGTGACTGACCACCCGACTGTGGCTTTTGTTCTAAACCCTTAAAGTATCGTTGCAAAATTAAATGTTTAATTTAAACACTAGGGTTTTTTAATAATTTTTGCTAAAATTGATTGGTTTATAATGGGTTAAAGGCATGACTAATTAGAACTACTTTTGGAATTTCAACATGTCGTCCTCAATTATAGCCTTACTCAAAAGCGAACGTTTAACTGGCGAAAACTATACTACGTGGAAGTCCAACCTGGATGCGAATCTTGTTATGGATGACCTTCGGTTTGTAATAATTGATGAATGTCCTCAGATCCCTGCTCAAACGCACCACAATGAGTTAAGGATGCGTTTGAACGTTGGTCCAAGGCCAATGAAAAGGCCAAGGCTTATATTCTGGCTTGCATATCTGATGTTTTGGCCAGGAAGTTGGAGGAAATGGTCTCAGCTCGTGAGATCATGGGTTATCTGCAGAGTTTGTCTGGACTATCGTCTGAACAAATTCGGCACGAATTCTCAAGTACGTTTATAACGCGCGCATGAAAGAGGGAACTTCTGTGAGGGAACATGTTCTCGATCTCATAGTCCACTTCAACGTGGCCGAAATGAATGGAGTGGTCTTGGATGAGCAAAGTCAAGTATTTTTCATCCTGGAATCTCTTCCGAAGAGTTTCCTGCCATTCCGCAAAAATGCGGAGATGAACAAAAGGGAGTATAACCTGACTTTCCTCCTAAATGAACTGCAGACTTACCAGTCTCTTATGGATAATAAGGGACAGGTTCAGTGAGAGGCAAATCAGTTTGCCCATTCCCAAAGGGTCCAGATGGGTTCATCCTCTGGAACCAAGCCCTGCGGTTCTTTTTTTGGGATTAAGAAGACTTGGAATAAGAGGAAAGAAGGAAAAGGGAAAGCTTCTACTATTGCAGACGTTGAGCTCAAAGAGAAGAAAGGTAAATTCGATTTACTTGTTCTTGAAACTTGTTTAGTTGAAAATGATGATTTTACCTGGATACTTGATTCAGGAGCCACTAATCACGTTTGCTCTTCTTTACAGTAAACTAGTTCCTTCAAGGAGCTCGAAGAGGGTGAGATGACGCTCAGGGTCGGAATGGGAGATATCGTCTCAGCTCGTGGAGTGGGGGATGCCAAGCTAATTTTTAGAGATAGATTTATCTTTTTAGAAAATCTGTATATAGTTCCCAAGATTAAGAGGAACTTAATTTCTATCTCTTGCTTTATTTGAACTTGGCTATTGTATTACCTTCTCATTTAATGAAACGTTCATTTTAAAGAAAGGTGTCAATATTTGTTATGCTAAGTAAGAAAACGACTTGTATGTACTTAAACCGAATCAAACAAAGGTAATTTTAAATCATGAGATGTTTAAAACTGTAAACACTCAAAGTAAAAGGCAAAGAATTTCTCCAAACAATAATACCTATCTTTGGCATCTTAGACTTAGTCATATAAATCTCAACCAGATTGATAGACTATCTAAGAATGGACTTCTATACAAGTTAGAAGATGATTCTTTACCTCCTTGTGAATCATGCTTGGAAAGAAAAAAGACTAAGCGACCTTTTACTGAAAAGGTTATAGAGCCATAGAGCCCATAAAGCTTATACATTCGGATCTTTGTGATCCGGTGAATGTTAAAGCTCGAGGTGGGTGCGAATATTTCATCTCTTTCATAGATGATTATTCGAGGTATGGTTATCTATACCTAATGCATCATAAGTCTAAGGCTCTTGAAAAGTTCAAAGAGTATAAGGCTTAAGTAGAGAATGCATTAGGGAAAACCATTAAAATACTTCGATCCGATCGAGGTGGAGAGTATATGGATTTGAGATTCTAGGACTATTTGATAGAACATGGAATTAAATCTCAACTCTCAGCACCTAATACACCACAACAAAATGGTGTATCAGAAAGGAGAAATAGAACCTTGTTGGACATGGTTCAATTTATGATGAGCTATGCTCAATTGCCTGCCTCGTTTTGGGGATACGCAGTAGAGACTACAGTTCAAATCTTTAACACTGTTCCTTCAAAGAGTAATTCTGAAACACCTTTTGAATTATGGGAGGGGTGCAAAGCTAGTTTACAACACTTCAGGATTTGGGGTTGTCCGTGTTGGGATTTTTGTCTTAATCTCGTGTTTGTAAATTACAATTTGAAATTAATAAAGTGTTATTCATTTCATTAATTTATGTCTCGCAAATTTTACAAACTTTTCCAATAAACTAAGCTCCAGGGTCATTGAATTTATGAGAGAATTAGAACTTGAACGGTGTGTAGTGGACACACAGAGAGGATCACGTTCGAGTTAATGACCCGAACGGTCTACAGTATATGGATAGGGTTGTAGAGCTAATCCTGGATACACTGTGGATGCGATCCGCTTTGTATTAAGAAACAAACGAGGTGATCTGACTCGTTCATGTGGTTGACATGCGAGTGGGGGCATCCTGTGCAATGAGATTGTACAAGACCGAATCGTGAATTATTAGACCTACGATGTAACACCGCTGATGTGATGAGACTAATAACTTTGTAGATGACCATTAGTGACTGGCCATGAATCCTGAGCGTGTTACGGACTCCTGTCTGCGGGGGTCTATCTTTTGACTAGTACAGGTGAGGGTAGTCACAGTTACTCGCCCAATATGCCTATCTTCTCAGGGACAGAACCAAGTAGGGAGCTAGGAACTTAACTACGCGAGATGGAATTCACTCGTTCCTGCATTTAGGGAAACTAGAGGGGTTGTTCCCTTAAGTGCTGTCTCCAGGGCTTGGACAACGGGCGCCCACCTTCTCACTTGCCCGAGAGGGGTGTTGTGTATGGTTGGACCATCACAATATGTTGTTCATTAGATGAGTAGTGGGGACTTAAGGAACAAGAAGTAGACACAGGGGTAAAACGGTAATTTGACCCAGTCGTGTCTACGAACAACCTATGAAGGGTCGATTCATGGTTATTGGTTATATCAGTGGACACGTAATATTCTCGTGATCGACGGAGTGCGACTCTACGCGCTTTAGTGGAGTGTTACCAGTAGCTAATGAAGGTTGATTAACCTGGTCAAAGAGTTTGATAGGTTAATCTCGGATCATTGGAGCTCGTCATTGTAGGTCCATTAGGTCCCTCGGTTGGCTCAATTTGGGTTAAAAGAAGGGTTAATGTTTTGGTGTAAATTGAAGTGTTCAATTTCACTTAAAGGGCATTTATGTCATTTATATGAGATATGAATGATATAATATATAGTTTAATGTGAATGAGATTCATAATAAGCTATAGGTTAGCCTAATTGTTGAATTAGGGCTAATTGGAGAAATTAATTGAGAGAAATTAAATTGAATGTGATTCAATTTAATAAATCCACATTATTGCAAATGTGATTTGTAATATGAGATATGAGATATCTTATAATATATGGTTATGCAAATATGATTTGCATAACCTATAGTTGTGGTAAAGTGATAATAATGTGGAGATTTTAACTCCATCAATTTTCACTATTTAAACCCTTTGCAAGAAGGGTTTCCAAGCTCAATCTCTCATTTTTTGGATCTCACCAAAAAGAAGAGGAGCATTTTCTCTCTACTCTCTCAACTCTTCTCCCTTCTCCAAAACACAATGTCCCACCATTTTCCTTCTTCCAAAAGAAGAACAACCGAGAAGACTTTGGTGGTGTTCTTGTTCGTGAGAAGTATTCGGATTCGAAGAGATCGAGATTGCACGAAGAGTTCGTGATACGCGGGAAAGGATTTTGAAGAGGGTCTTCAACAAGTAAGTAGTTTACTTTACTTGTTATTTTTCTTTCCTTTTGTTGGCTATCCGAAAGAAACGAGAGGTGGTCATTTCTATAACCCACAAGAAAACAAGGTGATTGTATCGACAAACGCCACTTTGTTAGAGGAAGATCACATGAGGAACCATAAACTACATAGTAAACTAGTACTAAGTGAAGCTACAGATGAGTCAACAAGAGTTGTTGATCAAGTTGGACCTTCATCAAGAGTTGATGAAGAAGCCAGCACATCAAGTCAGTCTCATCCTTCTAAATCGTTGGGAATGCCTCGACGTAGTGGGAGGGTTGTTTCCCAACCTAACCGCTACTTAGGTTTAGCTGAAACTCAAGTCGTTATACCTGCTGACGGTGTAGAAGATCCATTGTCTTATAGGCAGACAATGAATGACGTAGATAAGGACCAATGGATCAAATCCATAGACCTTGAAATGGAGTCAATGTACTTCAATTCATTATGGGAACTTGTAGACCAACCTGAAGGTGTAAAACCCATAGGGTGCAAATGGATCTACAAGAGAAAGATGGAGGCAACTGGAAAGGTACAAACCTTTAAGGCAAGACTTGTAGCAAAGGGTTTTACCCAAAGGGAAGGGGTTGACTATGAGGAAACTTTTTTCCCTGTTGCTATGCTTAAGTCTATAAGGATACTCTTGTCCATAACCACATTTTATGATTATGAAATTTGGCAAATGGATGTCAAGACTGCCTTTTTTGAATGGTAATCTTGACGAGAGCATCTATATGTCTCAGCCCGAAGGGTTCATAACCCAAGGTCAGGAGCAAAAAGTTTGCAAGCTCAATTGATCCATTTATCGGTTGAAACAAGCATCCATATGGAACATAAGATTTGATACTGCGATAAAGTCTTATGACTTTGACAAAAATGTTGATGAGTCTTGTGTTTACAAGAGGATCATTAACAACAAAGTAGCTTTCTTAGTACTTTATGTGGATGATATCCTACTCATTGGGAATGATGTAGGATACCTAACTGACATAAAGAATGGCGACCCAATTCCAAATGAAAGATTTTGGAGAGGTGCAGTATGTTCTTGGGATTAAGATTTTTCAGGAACCGCAAGAAAAGAACGCTAGCTCTGTCTCAAGCATCTTATATCGACAAAATGTTGGTCTGATATTCGAAGCAAAATTCCAAGAGGGGCTTATTACCCTTTAGGCATGAAGTTCATCTGTCTAAGGAACAGTGTCCTAAGACACCTCAAGAAGTTGAGGATATGAGACGTATTCCCTTTGCTTCTATAGTAGGTAGCTTAATGTATGTTATGCTGTGCACGAGGCAAGACATTTGTTATGCAGTAGGAATAGTCAGTAGGTACCAATCCAATCCAGGGTTAGACCACTGGACCACAGTTAAAAATATCCTCAAGTATCTTAGAAGAACGAGGGACTATACGCTTGTGTATGAGACTAAGATTTGATCCTTACTGGATACACTGATTCTGATTTTCAGACCGATAAGGATTCTAGGAAATCCACATCGGGATCAGTTTTCATCTTTAACGGGGGAGCTATAGTATGGCGAAACATCAAGCAAGTGTTGGGATTTGTGCCCTAAAACTCGTAGTTTGTAATTTTGTTCTAATTATTGTAATAAAGTGTTATTATTTCAATAAAGAGTTATTGCTCGTTATTTACGATATTTTCCTTGTATTAACCCTAAATCCAATAAACTAAACATCCAAGGTTGTAAAATGTATCTTCAACTGAATGTAGTGTACATATAAAAAATCTCGGATCGAGATATAGCCTAAAGGGTCTATAGTAAGGGGATAAGGTTTGGGTACCTTACCCTGGTAACACTATGGATGTGGCCCACTTTGTATATGATACAAACACTGTGATCCTAACGTGTTCGTGTAAATGATATGTGAGTGGGGATATCCTATGTAATGAGATTATATAAGACCAGGCCGCGAAATAGTAACCACTAGGTGTAACTCCGTTGACTAGTTAGGTTTTTATTTCACTAGGATGACCTAGGCAACTTGATCTCAATCCTGAGAAGGTTACGAACTCCTGTCCGCGAGGGATTGTCCTTTGACTAGTATGGGTGAGAGTGGCCAGATTCGCCGACTCAATATGCCTACCTTCTTGGGGACAAGACCGAGTGAGCAGCTGGGAACTGAGCCTAGCTAGATGGAATTCACTCCTTCCCGCCTATTAGGATAAGTAGATGAATGTTCCCTTAGTGGTGTCTTCGGGACTTGAACAAAGGGCCCGACCCTCTCATTGGCCCGAGAGGGACTTCTGTTTGTTGGTAGGACCGCAAACAAATTGTTCATTAGAGGAACACTGGTACATAAGGTACAAGATGTAAGCAAGGGGTAAAATGGTAATTTGTCCCAACTGGTGTTACGAACATTCGTGAAGGATTGACTTGCTTTTATTGGTCAATATCCGTGGACACAGAAATATATCTGCAGTGAGAAGAGTGCAACTGCAGGACTTTAGTGGAATGTTCCTGCAGTTAACGAATGGTGATTAGGAGTTTAATGAGATTAACCGAGTAATCTCGTATCGTTGGAGCTTCTGATCTGTAGGTCCATTAGGTCCACCTTCTAGCTCGTAAAGGGTTCTTAGATCGTTTGAATTTGAAATGTTCAAATTCATTAGGGAATAAATTTAATGTATATAGATACGATATAATATAGAGTTTTGGAACTATATATTATAAATTTAATGTGAATATGATTCATATTAAATTATGTTAGAGAATTAAATATTGGAAAGAGTTCAAATGTTTAATTTAAATGTGAATGTGATTCATATTTAAAAACTATAGGTTAAAATTTAATGTGCATGAGATGTGCATTAAACCTATAGATGACTGGAGAAATGGATTAAATATGATTTAATCTTATTTAAATATATGATATTTTAAGATTAATTAAATATATGATATTTAATTAAATAATTAATTAAATTTGATTTAATTAATAATTAATTAATTATTAATTAATGGGAACGTGTAAGGAGGACACATTCCCTTCTTCCCCACTAAGTCCCTACCGATAGGGATTGGGGGGGGGGGAGAGAAAACTCCATTGGGATAACCTCTCGAGGAAGACGGGTTTTGGTTGTTCGATGCTTCTGCAATTTTGAATGGCTTTATGAAATTCTCTCTCTCTCAATTCCCTAACTCTCACTTCCAAAAGTTGGATTCCTTCCCACCAAAGGAATAGATATAAGTAGAACTCAGAGGATAGGAGGTTTACCAAGTGGTGTTGTCCCTGTGGTGAAGAAAAGAACAAAGAAGTTTTTTTTCCAGTTCCTGTGTTGCTGTGCACATGAAGCAAAGAGTTACTGTGAAACTACAAAGGTATGTTTCGATTTCCCTTCTAGTTTAGTTAAATCTACAACATGTTTGCATGTTTAATATCCATGCCTAATTAGATTAGAAATGTATGTTTATCTCTGTTTTTCACCAATGTATTGGTATTTGTGTTCAACCAAAATAAACTAGAAAAATCGATTTCAAATCACATTTCCGCTGCTCAAGGGGATCCGATCCCCATCAGCAACGATGCATCGCTGACTCCACGATGGAGGCTAAGTATGTCGCTGCTTGTGAAGCAGCTAAAGAGGTTGTTTGGCTAAGGAAATTCCTTACTGATTTGGAAGTTGTTCCAAATATGGAATTTTCCATCACCTTATACTGTGACAACCGTGGTGCGGTAGCCAATTCGAAGGAACCTCGCAGCCATAAGCGAGGCAAGCACATCGAGAGGAAGTATCACCTGATACTAGAAATAGTGCAACAAGAAGATGTGACAGTCACGAAGATCGCTTTGGAGCAAAACATTGTTGATCCGTTTACAAAGACTCTCACGGCTAAAGTGTTCGAGGGTCCTCTGGAAAGCCTAGGTTTACGAGATATGTACATAGGCTAATCTAGGGCAAGTGGGAGATATGTAATGTGGTATATGGATGCCCTAGTTTATTGTATTTGTATCTCTGTAACCATTGTTTTAGATTGTAATGTACCCCACTAGAGTTTTAGTTGAAGTGGGAGTTTGTACGGTTTTTGTGCCCTAAAACTCGTAGTTTGTATTTTTTTTTCTAATTATTGTAATAAAGTGTTATTATTTCAATAAAGACTTATTGTTCGTTATTTACAATATTGCCCCTATTTTAACCCTAAATCCAATAAACTAAACATCCAAGGCTGTAAAATGTATCTTGAACTAAATGTAGTGTACATATAAAAGATCTCGGCTCGAGATACAACCTAAAGGGTCTATAGTAAGGGGATAAGGTTTGGGTACCTTACCCTGGTAACACTATGGATGTGACCCACTTTGTATATGATACAAACACTATGATCCTAACGTGTTCGTGTAGATGACATGTTAGTGGCGATATCCTATATAATGAGATTAAATAAGACCGAACCGCGAAATAGTAACCACTAGATGTAATTCTGTTTACTAGCTATGTTTCTATTTCACTAGGATGACTTAGGCAACTTGATCTCAATCCTGAGAAGGTTACGAACTCCTGTTCGCGAGGGATTGTCCTTTGACTAGTATGGGTGAGAGTGGCCAGATTCGCCGACTCAATATGCCTACCTTCTTGGGGACAAGACCGAGTGAACAGCTGGGGACTTAGCCTAGCAAGATGGAATTCACTCCTTCCCGCCTACTAGGGTAAGTAGATGAATGTTCCCCTAAGTGGTGTCTCCAGGACTTGAACAAAGGGTCCGACCATCTCATTGGCCCGAGAGAGACTTCTGTTTTTTTGTAGGACCACAAACAAATTGTTGATTAGAGGAGCACTAGTACTTAAGGTACAAGATGTAACCCAGGGGTAAAACGGTAATTTGACCCAGCTGGTGTTACGAACATTCGTGAAAAATTGACTTGCTGTTATTGGTCAATATCCGTGGATACAGAAATTTATCTACAGTGAGAAGAGTGCAGTTGCGAGACTTTAGTGGAGTGTTCCCACAGTTAACGAATGTTGATTAGTAAGTTAATGAGATTAACCGAGTAATCTCGTATCGTTGGAGCTTCTGATCTGTAGGTCCATTAGGTCCACCTTCTAGCTCGTAAAGGGTTCTTAGATCGTTTCAATTTGAAATGTTCAAATTCATAAGGGAATAAATTTAATTTATATAGATACGATATAATATAAAGTTTTGGAACTATATATTATAAATTTAATATGAATATGATTCATATTAAATTATATGAGAGATTTATATATTTGTAAGAGTTCAAATGTTAAATTTAAATGTGAATATGATTCATATTTGAAAACTATAGGTTATAATTTAATGTGCATAAGATGTACATTAAAACTATAGGTTAAAGGCAAAAATATTATTAAATATGATTTAATCTTAATTAAATATAAGATATTTAATTTGATTAATTAAATATGATTTAATTAATATAATTAATTAGATTAATTATTTTATTTTATTTAATTTTAATATTAAATAAATGGAAACGTGTCAGGAGGACACGTTCCCTACTTCCCTCCAACTCCCTATCGATAGGGAGTGGGAGAAGTGATCCCTCGTTTTATTCTTCTCCAATGGAGAAGAAATGATTGATCGATGCATTGTGTGCAAGTGTGAAATTGCTAAAACTTCTCTCTCTCTAATTCCCTTCTCCTTCTCTCCAATTGTTTGATCCCTTCCCACCAAGGGAGATCTAAGTTGTACTCAGAGATATAGGAGGTTTACTGCGTGGTGTTGTCTCTGTGGTGAAGAAAGAATAGAGGAGTTTCTCTGTGTTGCTGAGTTGCTGTAGAATCTAACTGCAGCAAGGAGTTGCTGCTAGAAGTTCGTATCTACAAAGCTAACTAAACTTTTCCTTTTAGTTTAGTTTAATTTAACAGTATGTTTGCATGATTAGTTCCATGCCTAATTAGATTAGGAAATGTATGCTTATTCTCTGTTTTTTCTCCAATGTACTGGTATTTGTGTTTAACGAAAATAAACAAGCAATTACGATTTCAAATCACGTTTCCGCTGCTTAAGGAGATCGGATCCCATCAGCACTATCTCTCGAATTAGGTGATACTTCGGCTCAATGTGTTTACCCATCTTATGACTTCGGGGTTCTCTCGAATTTGCCACAACACCACTGTTATTACAATAAAGTGTGATTGGCAAACTCATATTTGGAACAACTTCCAAATCAACCATGAATTTAATTAGCCAAACGACCTCTTTAGTTGCTTCATAAGCTGCTACATATTCGGCTTTCATAGTGTAATCCGCGATGCATCTTTTCTGGATGCTTCGCCAAACTACAGCTCCTCCATTGAGAGTGAAAATTGACCCCGATTTAGATTTTCTAGAATCATTGCCAGTTTGAAAGTCAGAATCTGTATATCCTGTTTGGATCAAATCCTTAACTCCATACACAAGCATGTAGTTCCTCGTTCTCCAAAGATACTTGAGGATTGTCTTAACCGTTGTCCAGTGTTGTGGTCATGGATTGGATTGATATCTACTGATCATTCCTACTACAAAACAAATGTTTGACCTAGTACAAAACATAGCGTACATCAGGCTCCCAACAGCTGAATGCATAAGGAATTCATCTCATGTCCTCAACTTCTTCAAGTGTCTTAGGACACTATTCCTTAGACAAGTGAACCCCATGCCTGAAAGGTAATAGAATTTTCTTAGAGTCTTGCATCTTAAATCGTAACAATAGTTTTATCAATGTAAGATGTTTGTGTTGGGATTTGTGCCCTAAAACTCGTAGTTTGTAAATAATGTTCTAATTAATTTAATAAAGAGTTATGGTTCATTATTTACTATATTGCCCTTTTATTAAATCTAAATCCAATAAACTAACATCCAAGGATGTAATATGTCTCTTGACTGAATCTAGTGTACATATAAGGATCTCAGTTCGAGATACAACCTAAAGGGTCTATAGTAAGGGGATAAGGCTTGGGTACCTTACCCTAGTAATACTATGGATATGGTCCACTTTGCATGTGATACAAACACAGTGATTCTAACGTATTCGTTTAGACGACATGTGAGTCGGGTTATCCTATGTGATGAGAATGCATAAGACCGGACCACGAAATAGTAACCACTAGATGTAACCCCGTTGACTAGTTAGGTTTCTATTTCATTAGGATGACCTAGGCAAGTTGATCTCAATCCTTAGCAGGTTACGAACTCCTGTTTTTGAGGGATTGTCCTTTGACTAGCATGTGTGAGAGTGGCTAGATTCGCCGACTCAATATGCCTACCTTCTTGGAGACAAGACCGAGCAGGCAGCTGAGGACTTAACCTAGTAAGAAGGAATTCATTCCTTCCCACCTATTACGATAAGTAGTTGTTGAGATTTGTGCCCTAAACTTATGTAATTTTGATCAAATAAATAAAGAGTTATTTGTGTTGATGAAATTATATTCTTGCTCTATAAATCCAATAAACTAAAATCCAAGTCTATAATGTATCTTGAACATCAGTCTAGTAGACACTATTTGGATTGTGTTCAAGAGTACAACCTAAAAGGGTCTATGGTATAAGAATAAGGTTGGAAACCATATTTTGGTAACACCATGGATGCGACTCACTTTGTAATTAGTACAAATGAGGTAATCCAACTCATTCATGTGGTTGACATGTGAGTGGGGGCATCCTATATGAAGAGTTCATACAAGACCGGACTGCAAATTATTAGTCTAACCAGTATAACGTCGTTAACAAGATAAGACTGATAATTTATAGATGGTCATTAGTTACTCGACCTGAATCCTGAGCAAGTTAAGAACTCCTACTTATAGGGGTTTGTCCTTAGACTAGTATGGGTGAGAACGGCCTATAGCCGACTCAATAAGCCTACCTTCTCAGATGGAATTCACTCATTCCTACACTAGGGAATTAAATAGGTTGTTCCCTTAAGAAATGACTCCAGGTCTTTAACAACGGGGCCCCGCCCTCTATGAGGGTATGAGTCTATGGTAGGACCATAGACTTGTTGTTCATTAGAGGATCAATGGTGCTTAAGGAACAAAGAGGTAATCAAAGGGGTAAAAGGGTAATTTGACCCAGTCGTGATTACGAACAACCTGTGAAGGGTCGACTGTCACACCCCCTCCCGAACTACCTGCTACTTAGCCCGAAAGGCGGCGTGAAACCAACAGACATTGTTTACCTCTTAACAATACCTGCTGACCCTGTATTCCTGATAAACATACTATGTTCGCATATGGAACATTTTAACATAACACAAAGACTGGACAACTATTAAACATACACAAGGAGAAACCCTTCATAAGTCTCTCTTGAAACTAAAAGTCAAGTGCATCAAAACAACACAAGTCAACTCATTGTTTATACAACCGCTAATGTACAAGACTTCTATAGCTACATAACGACTTTCTATACAACACCAGCCACGTACAAACTAACAATTTATGAACTTCCAGCAGACTATGGCAGGATGTCGGTACTGTGAGCTCGATCTCTACCGAAAAGGTTTGAAAACATTGAAAGAATGAGCTAAAAAGCTCGGTGAGTGTCTACCTTTAAAACATTATAAGCTCACAGTGAATCATAATAATGGCGATTATAAGTACAAAATAGCTTAACATCTGTTTGTAAACATTAACAAACCATGCTTCCAATTTACAGGTTTTATGTCACCACTTGTGCATAGCACACAACTCGAAATGTACTAACTTTTCGAGGGTAGATAGATCAATAATATAAAAGCTCATAACAATAAGCATATGACATGACTCCACATCAAACCATAGAGGTGGTAGAGTTACATTTATTCCAATAAGGTTCATACCTCTCTCTCTCTCTCTCTCTCTCTCTCTCTCTCTCTCACGTGCACGTGGATTACCTTTGGTCGTTTGGTTTTCCCTAATACCTTCTCTATGTCCTTCAGTATTAAGGTAAAACCATTTACTACCCAAATACCTTCTCATTGTCCTTCAGTATTTAGGTAAAACCATTTACTTCCCGGATACCTTCTCATTGTCCTTCAGTATCGGGATATCATGATTCATTTCCCCCCCCCTTAAGTACCTTCTCGAATGTCCTTCAGTATTAGGGGTTAACCCCAAACAAGGGCATAATTTGTGTACCATGGAAATCATATCTTTATAACTCATACAACAATTTCTTGACATTTTCACATTATCATCTAAACATGTTCTCAAGTGGATTTACACAAAACATTCTCTAAAGAAAAGCATACTTTCATAACATAGTTTCCATACTTGGATTTATAGTTACAACTAATTCAAAACATGCTTAGGTTCCATCATGAACCTTATGTTAGAAAACTCCATGAAGCCATTCACAACTAGTTCAAACAAGATGTAATTATCAACACTTATGTTCATGAAGAAAAACATAGGTCAAACGTAGTTCTAAGATAGAGTCACTCACAGTATTAGAATTGGAACCTTGGCTTGTAAACTTGACCTATTTGCTCTTGGCCTGTCAAACAAGCCAAATCAATCATTAGAACCTTGAGCTCATGATTTTTGACCTTAAAACTTGCAAGAAAACACACTTTCAAAATTCCAGCATTTTCAGATTTTCTGCCCTGTTTTCAGACAGCCATAACTTCTTCATTACTTATCCAAAAAGAATGTACTTTATACCAAACTCTTCCTTTTTGAACCCTCTAAAACTCTTATGAAGACATGAAAATGAGATTCCTAACGTATTGGTTAGAAATTACCTCAGTAGCTTAACCCCTAAAATGAATCTGCTGCTGTTCCAGATTTCACTTCCTGCTGCAACCCAAAACCTAACCTGAAGATTACAACATCTTCCAATCATTTTCTTCTCCCGATTCCTTCACGAAACTTGTAGGAAATTGAATAAGCTTTCTAACCATACCAAGTAGAGCTTCTAACGCAAAGTATACAGATCAGAACAACCAAAACATCAGAGACTTCCCAGATTTGACAGCAAATTCTGTCTTCTGTCTTCCTCTTAACAAAACAGTAAGTTAACTTCAGTATTAGCTCGAGCTTCCTTCACAAAGTTTGTTCCAAATTGAGTTAACTTTCATGTATCAAAAACGCAACTCTTACCTCTTCTTTTTGAGCTCGAAAAGACCAAAACATCAGAACTGGTCTGAGTTGATCTCCTTGCTGCAATAAAGAATCCTCTTGAGTTCTTCTCCTTTCTTCTTCTGCAACTACTACAGCTCCAAGTTTATGAAAAATGGCTTCCTTCTTCTTCCTTTCTCCTTCTTCCACGAAATTTCAGCTTGGTTTTGATAAATGAAGAAGAAAATGGAGAAGATAAAGTCATTTTATAAACCAAGGAGGCAAAGTTTGTCTTTTTCCCTTTTGCTTTTTCTTTTCTTTTTCCTTTTCTTTTCCTTTCCTTTATCCTTTTCTTTCTTTTCTTTTCTTTCCTTTTATTTCCTAAACAAAACAAAACACAATATTATATCCATTCATTTCATTTCATTTTCTTCATTATTTTTAAAGCAAACCAAACCAAAATGGTGTGAGCTTTTCCTTCCTTGTTTTCCTTTTATCCTTCACTTCATTTCTTTTCTTTTTTTTTAAAACACCAAAATAAGTGTGTAAAGAAACCCTAAGCATTTAGCCAACTTATCCCAAGTCTGTGAGACATATGATCTTCTATTCAATACATGATGCACCTAAAACTTCTCCAAATTGCTAATGATTTGAACTTACTTCAATGAAGCTTTTATTATGCTTATTTCAATGTTTACCTATCCCTTTATGAAGTTTAGACACATTGTAGCTCCAAATTCAATAGATTCCCAAATTCGATCACGACATCGTTTAGTGCAACCTATACGATTTTGCATATTTCAAAACATCATGAACGAGTGCTCAATGATAAAAGAGAATAGGGTTTAGGGCTTACATCGACTCATGGGTAATGATTATATCAGGGGACACAATATAATCTACAGTGAGGAGAGTGTAACCACACGTCTATAGTGGAATGACTTGTAGTTAATGAATACTGATCAACTGGATCAAAGAGTTTGATCAGTTAATCTCACATCATTGGAGCTCATGAACTGTAGGTCCATTAGGTCCCTCCGTTGGCTCAACATGGTAATATTGAGGGTATAAAGTTATGAATGAAATTGAAGTGTTCAATTTCATATATGAGATGTTATATCAGTTGTATGTGATATAATAGATATAATATATGGTTTTAATGTGAATTAGATTCACATATAAATTATATACTAATAAGAGAATGAAAGAAGGATAGGATGGTAATTTCCATCCTATTTCCCTATAAATGGTTGCATGAGATGCAACTTGAAGGTTAAGCAAAGTTAAGGCTTTTTGACAAAACCCCAGCATTCTCTCAAATTGTATTGGAAAGAGTTCCAAGTACAATCTCATAAGATCACCTCACCTCATCCTAAAGGAATCCACCTTCTTTCTCACTTAGAGAACAACGGAGAAGATCTGGTGGTGGTGTCTTCATTCTTTCGCGTTCGAATTGCTGAGATCATGATCGTGAGAGAAGGAGCACTTGAAGAAAGAGTTATTCAAAGGAAATTACTTGCTCTCCAAATGTCTTATAATATGATTAATCTTGTTATTTTTTTTATCTTGATTGAAATCCATTAGACTAAATTAAAAACTCGCGATTCACAATCGCTTCCGCTGCGGGATCCGATCCCTTCAGTAGATGAATGTTCCCTTAAGTTGTCTCTCCAGGACATGAACAAGGGGCCCGACCCTCTCATTGGTCCGAAAGGGACTTCTGTTTGTTGGTAGGACCACAAACAAATTGTTCATTAGAGGAGCACTGCGACTTAAAGTAAATGATGTAACCCAGGGATAAAATGGTAATTTGACCCCACTGGTGTTACGAACATTCGTGAAGATTGACTTGATGTTATTGGTCAACATCCGTGGACACAGAAATATATCTGCAGTGAGAAGAGTGCAACTGCGGGACTTTGTGGAGTGTTTCCGTAGTTAACGAATTTTGAGGTTAATGAGATTAACCAAATAATCTCGTATCGTTGGAGCTTCTGATCTGTAGGTGCATTAGATCCACCTTCTAGCTCGTAAAGGGTTCTTAGATCATTTGAATTTGAAATGTTCAAATTCAATTAAGGAATAAACATTGATGTATAAAGATGCATTATAATATAAAGTTTTGGAACTTTATATTATAAATTTAATTTGAATATGATTCATATTAAATTAGATGAGAGAATTAAATATTTGATAGGGTTTAAATATTAATTTAAATGTGAATGAGATTCATATTTAAAACTATAGGTTAACATTTTATGTGCATACGATGTGCATTAAAACTATAGGATAGAGGGGAATATGATTAAAGGTGGGAACGTGTCAGGAGGGCACGTTCCCCACTTCCCCTCTAACTCCCTATGGGGAAAGTCCCTCTGTGGTGTTAACTTCTCGATGGTGAGAAGAATGTATAGATCATGATTGCAACTGGGGAATTGCTCCAAAAGTTCTCAATTTCTCTCTAAACAAAATTCCTTTACCACTTCCAATTCTTGGATTCCTTCCAACCAAGGAATTGGTCTAATATCTCAGAGACATAGAGGGTTCTCTCTATTGGTAGTGTCCCACTGAGAAAAGAAGAAGAAGTTCCTGTTGTTGTAGAGTTGCAATTACAAGGAGTTGTTGTCAACTGTTGAAAACTACAAAGGTAATATTCTATTCCCTTTTAGTTTAATTTCATTAAATTGATGCTTTAATCCATGCTTTAGTTTAGATTGTTTATCTCTCTTTATTTAATTTTTCAATGTATGGGGTTCTGGAATAAACCAAAACAAACAAGCAGTTCGATCTTAATTACACGTTTTCGCTGCTCACGAGGAATTGATTCCTTTCAAATAGTATCAGAGCAATGCTTGTTTTGTTTTGGTTGAATCAAAATTGCATTGGTTAGGTGGTAAATTGAATTTTGGTTGCTGTTAAACTGTTTAGGAAAAATTTGGCCTTAGTTTTTATTTTGATTTGATCAAATTAATGTAAAAGCCCCTGCATTTTGGGGCAATTAAGTGCATTATCGAGTTTGTACAAGAGTCATTGAGTTGTTCGTGACACAATTGAGGCAATTCGAATGAGATTCAGGTGAAAAATTGTTGATGGAAGTTGTTGTTTTCGATGGTCAGATGCTGCTACTACACCAACAGCGTTGCAACACCCCTTGTGGCATTGCAACGCTGATGATCCCTATTGATAAGGGATCTGAGGGGTAGCAGCGTTGCAATGCTAGCCCGATCCTAGACGCGAGTGCGAGGGAGGCGACGTTGCAACGTCGTCGCAGTAGCTGACTGAAGCAGACCGGTTCAGCGTTGGTTCCAGTGGTTCAGGTCGTGGTTGGTCCCGTTCAAGCGGTTCGACTCCGGTTCAAGGCGTTTTGGACCGTTTTGTAATAAAATTAGTGTAATTTTATTATTTCTTACACTTTAGGGGTCATATTTTCCGGTTTAACGACTATTTTCTATATGAATGCAATTTAGAACTATTCCCACCTTAGAATAAGCATGTTCATGCATTTTATCTATATAATTGTTATATGAGAATGATAAAAATGCATGTCTATTTTTCATAGTAATTAGTTATAAATGTTATAATTTAATTATATGATAAATGAAAAGCATGGAGCATGGAATTACTTAGTTTAATATAAAATGTTATATTATTTAAGTAATTTGCATGATTCAAAGAGTTGAATATCAATGTATTTGCAATTAGAATACGATTGTTGGAAATTTCACACAGTTCTTTGTAATAGGTTAAATACTAAAATTTATTAGTGTTATAAATGGGTTTTTAGAAACTATAACCTATAATAAAGAAATACATGCAAACATAGGAATTTGGGTAAAATGAAATTAGTTTTAAAATGTTTAAAATTAATTTGACCTAAGTTAATTTCTAATATAGTCTTACATAGTATTTTAAATAGTTTAAAATATAGTAGGACAATAGGACATTGGTTATAAGGGAACTCTAGCGGTGATGTTTTGTCTAAGGTTAGGGGTACTTAAGCTGACGGTTAACAAAACACATCCTTGTTGGGATGTATGTCCTAATCTTGTGTAAGTTTGTAATATTCCATGTATAAATAAATAAGAGTTAATTTTTCAATACTTCGTGTCTCGCATATTTATAAACACAATCCAATAAACTAAGCTCCAAGGTCATTGTATTATGAGAGAACTAGAACTTGAACGGTGTGTAGTGGACACACGGGGAGCATCATGTTCGAGTGAATGACCCGACGGTCTAGAGTATACGGATAGGGTTGGAGACCTAATCCTGGATACGCTGTGGATGCGACCCGCTTTGTATTAGATACAAACGAGGTGATTCAGCTCGTTCATGTGGTTGACATGCGAGTGGGGGCATCCTGTGCAATGAGATTGTACTAGACCGGACCATGAATTATTAGACTTACTGATGTAACACCGTTAACAGTATAGGACTAATAAATTCGTAGATGACCATTAGTGACTCGTCCTTAATCCTGAGTGTGTTACGGACTCGTTTCTGCGGAGGTTTGTCCTTTGACTAGTACGGGCGAGGGTGGCCACAGTTGCTCGCCTAATATGCCTATCTTCTTAGGGACAGGACCACGTGGGGAGCTGGGAATTTGACTACACGAAATGGAATTCACTTGTTCCTGAATTAGGAAAACTAGAGGGGTTGTTCCCTTAAGTGTTGTCTCCAGGCCTTGGACAACGGGTGCCCACCCTCTCACTTGACCGAGAGGGATGTTGTTTATGGTCGGACGATACAACGTAGTTTTTCATTAGAGGGGCAGTGAGACTTAAGGAGTAAGATGTAGACATAAGGGTAAAACGGTATTTGACCCAACAGTGTCTACAAACAACTTGTGAAGGGTCGACTCACGAGCATTGGTTATATCCATGGACACAACTTGTCATACAGTGATGGGAGTGCAACTATATGTTGGGATATTTGTCATAATCTTCTTCTGTTTGTAAATTAACATTTGAAATTAATAAAGGTTATTTATTTTATCATTTTGTGTCTCGCAATTCTTACAAACTTTGTCCAATAAACTAAGCTCCAGGGTCATTGAATATATGAGAGAATTAGAACTTGAACGGTGTGTAATGGACAAATAGGGAGGATCACGTTCGAGTTAATGACCCGAACGGTCTACAGTATATGGATAGGGTTGGAGACCTAATCCTGGATACGATGTGGATGCGGCCCACTTTGTATTAAGATACAAACGAGGTGATCTGACTTGTTCATGTGGTTCACATACGAATGGGGGCATCCTGTACAATGAGATTGTACAAGACCGGACCGTGAATTATTAGACCTACTGATGTAACGCCGTTAACTGTATGGACTAATAACTTCGTATATGACCATTAGTGACTCGACCTGAATCCTGAGCGTGTTACGGACTCCTGTCTGCGGGGGGTCTGTCCTTTGACTTGTACGGGTGAGGGTGGTCACAGTTACTCGCCCAATATGCCTATCTTCTCAGGGACAGGACCAAGTAGGGAATTAGGAACTAACTACACGAGATGAAATTCACTCGTTCCCGCCTTTACAGAAACTAGAGGGGTTGTTCCCTTAAGTGCTGTCTCTAGGGCTTGGACAACGGGCGCCCACCCTCTCACTGGCACGAGAGGGGTGTTATGTATGGTTGGACCATTACAACGTTGTTGTTCATTAGAGGAGCAGTGGGAACTTAAGGAGCAAGAAGTAGACACAAGGGTAAAACAGTAATTTAACCCAGCAGTGTCTACGAACAACCTGTGAAGGGTCGACTTATGGGCATTGGTTATATCAGTGGACACATCTTGTCTTATAGTGACGGGAGTACAGCTACGGGCTTTAGTGGAGTGTTACCGTAGCTAATGAATGTTGATTAACCGGGTCAAAGAGTTTGATAGGTTAATCTCGGATCATTGGAGCTCGTTACTGTAGGTCCACAAGGTCATTCGGTTGGCTCAATCTGGATTAATAGAAGGTTTACAATTTTTGTGTGAATTTAAAGTGTTCAAGTTCACTAAAGGGTAATTATGTCATTTATATGAGATATGAATGATATATTATATAGTTTAATGTGAATGAGATTCATAATAAACTATAGATTAGCCTAAATGTTGAATTAGAGCTAACTTGGAGAAATTAGATTGAGAGAAATTAAATTGAATGTGATTCAATTTAAAAATCCACAATAATGCAAATGTGATTTGTAAAAATGAGATATGAGATATCTTATTATATGTGGTTATGCAAATATGATTTGCATAACCTATAGTTGTGGTAAAATGGTAAATAGGTGGAGATTTCAACTCCACCTATCACCATTATATAAACCCCTTTGCAAGAAGGGATCATTGATCATTTGCTCATTTTTGGAAATCTCACCAAAAGAAACAATATATTCTCTCTCAAATTCTCCTCCAAAAACCAAAAGGATCCCACGATCCTTCTTCTACCTAAGGAAGAACAACCGAGAAACCAAGTGGTAGTGTTCGATTCGGTTCGTTGTTCGAGGAGTTCGAGATCGTTGAGGAGAACACGAAGAGTTCGTGACCTGAAGAAGGAAATTGAAGACGGTCGTCAACAAGTAAGTACTAAGACATTACTGTTTTTCCTTCTAGAAAGCATGTTTAGCCTATTACTATAAGATAGTTTAATTTTAATGAAATTGAATTGCACAACGGTACTACGACGATTCGATCGTCTTCCTCTACGCGGAGATTCTCATTCCCTTCAATTAGTATCAGAGCCAATCGTTGGCTTCTTGTTGTGCATTTAATTTTGTTAAAATTAGGTGGGTTTATGCTTTGATTCATGAGATGAATTTTGGTTTATGAAATGGATGTTTTCGGTTTTGGCACTTTTATTAGATTTACATTTATGTTGATCTGATCAATGTAAGGGCTCGTGTTTTTTGGGCAATTTTAATGTAAATCGAGTCTGTAAGTCCGTGTTGTTCGTGGCATGAGATGCTGTGAGGAAATCGGAGCGGAAACGGGCGAGAAACGACGAAGAACATCAAGAGGAGCTTGATGTTCTTTCGACAGCGTTGAGACGTTGTTCATCGACGTCTCAACGCTGCAATCGCGTGCGGAGGCTTGGCTGTAGAGCAGCGTTGCAACGCTAGGCGTAGCGTTGCAATGCCGAGGCGTGGAGCTCGTGGGGCGTGACGCTGGATGCTACAACGTTGCAACGCTGCCCACGGTGTTCTAACGCTACAAGCGTAGTGAGCAGTTTTGCGTGGAGTGCGCGCGAGGTCGTGGGGCATGTGCTTCGTGGGCAACGGTTTTTTCAACATTTTTATTTATTTTTTTTTTGTAAAATGTAATAATTTTAATTATTTATTTTATTTTATGAAATAATATTAATATAAATGTTATATTAATGTTAATTAATTAAATAATTGCCCCTAAGTGCCAAAATCGGTCTATTTTTTCTATTTAATTATTTTATGCATGCGATGTATGATTTAATTAAATTCTATGTGCATAGTGCATGTCATATAGATTTAAAATCCCACCTTAGGTTAAACATTTCATGCATCATTTATATTATAAGTGTTATAATATATAGTTTGCATGATAGGTTATATTGTAAGTGTTATAATATAATTAAATGCTTGTTTTAATTTAATTAAATATAAGTGTTATATTTTTTAGATTAAAGTATGCTCATGTATTTATTTTCATGTGATGAATAATTATGTTATAGTATAGTTATTCATGTGATGAATGATCCAGCACTATAACATTGAAATGCATGTAACCTAAGTTAATTATTAGTTTTAAAGTGTTTAGAACTTGAATAATTAGAATTAGGTTTTCTAGTTCTAATAAGATTAGAATTAGGAAATCAATGTACAATCTTTGAATGGTAACTGATTAGTAACTCTGTCTAAGGAAGATTTTGTCTAAGGCTGGGCTATTTGAGTTGACGCTTGCGGAACACGCCTACCTGGAAACCGACCTGGGAGTGAATTCGGTATGAAGATTCTTAGGTTATATTTATTGTGAGTGTCGTTAATTAAAAGTTGATTAATTTACTCACATAGACCTAAGTAATAATGTGATTATAAACTTAGGCCTATTACAATATAAGAGTTATATTGGTAGACTTAGGTAAATTTTAGCCGGTTTATCCAGGTCAATCCCGATTAACATAAAGTGTTGAGTGGGAGGATATAAAGTGTATAAGATACATTTATTTTTTCGACCACAAATCTCCGTTAAGTCCGCACCGTGAGATCCATACTCGGCCTCGTGGCGCAAATGGGAGTGTCTCCCTTCGGGTGGTATTTGTATGGATCAATATCATAGTGGATGGAGAGAGTACTTATAGTGAGTAGGAGCGGGACCTGTAAAACGGGACCCACGGTCTCTTCTTTCGATTCACACCGTGATACCCTATGATCCGCCTGCTAGTTTGCTTGGACCAGACAATCCCTTTGGAGGGCCTTGATCATGGGAGTTAGAACATCGTGAATTCCCGAAAGGGATACAGTTTCCTTGTTGGTTTTCCTTCGTGGTTCACCCTTCGGTGGCTATTGTTTGGACGTATACTTGGAAATTTAAAGATTGAGGGTGACACTCACGGGTTTCGTTAAGTGTTAATGAATTCGACCGAAAAATTGTAACTGGACGCCTAATGGAATAAGAGTTATTCTGGTATTAGGGTCTGGTCGAGAAAGTCTCGTCCTAGAGGAGTAGTGTTTCTGTTCACCCTTCGGTGGCGATCATTCTAATCCTTTAGAATATCATTGCAAATTTTAAATGACCTAGGGATCATAAGATAAATTTTTTGCTAAAACATGATTGGATTTCAAAAGTTTTTTGCCAGACTGACACAAAATTTTATTTGATTTTTTAGCAAAATGTCTAGCTCGATTATAGCTTTACTCGCTTCGAATAAGTTAGTGGGAGATAACTTCCAAACGTGGAAGAACAATATAAACACGATTCTTGTAACCGACGACCTAAAGTTCATGCTTACTAATGAGTGTCCTCAGTTGCCGACCTCGACTGCATCACGAAGTGTTCGTGATGCATACGATCGATGGATTAGGGCCAATGAAAAGGCCAAGGTCTATATCATTGCCAGCTTATCTGAAGTCTTGGCAAAGAAACACGAGTTGATGATCACTGCTAAGGAGTTCATAGAGTAGTTGAAGGACATGTTTGGACAACAGTCCTTTCAGGTCATGCATGACTCGCTCAAACACGTCTTCAACGCCCGAATGAAAGAAGGGACGTTTGTCCATGAACATGTTCTGGACATGATTACCCACTTTAATTTGGCGGAGATGAACAGGGCTTCGATCGATGAGTCGAGCCAGGTCAACGTTATCTTGGAGACTCTTCGAAAGAGTTTCCTTCAGTTTCGTAGCAACGCTATTATGAATAAGATAAGCTACAGTCTGACCACCCTTCTCAATGAGCTATAGAACTTCCAGTCCTTGATGAGGATCAAGACACCGTAACCTGAGGCAAATGTTGCCTACAGATCATATCACAAGGGTTCGACCTCTGGGACCAAATCTGTTGCTCCTTCTCGCCCGAAAAGAAGAAGAAGATGAAGAAGGGTAAAGCTGACCAAGCTGCTGCCAAAAAGAGCAAGAAGGCCAAGGAAGTTGCAGAGAAAGGAAAGTGTTTCCACTGCAATGGGGACGACCACTAGAAGAGAAACTGTCCCAAGTTCCTTGCCGAGAGGAAGAATCAAGGTAAATGTGATTTACTAGTAACTGAAACATGTTTAGTGGAGAGTAGTGACTCTACATGGATATTGGATTCGGGCACCACTAACCATGTTTGTTCTTCTTTTCAGGGAATTGATTCCTGGCAGCAACTGCGAGAGGGTAAGTTGACTCTACGGGTTGGATCCAGGGAGATAGTCTTTGCTGCAGCAATCGGCAAAGTGAAGCTTTACTTTCACAAGAATTACATTTTGTTAGACAATTTGTACATAGTTCCAAGTTTTACTAGAAACCTTGTTTTTATTTCTTGTCTTTTAGAACATTGTATTTCCGTTTCATTTAATTCCAATAAACTGTTTATTTCCAAAAATTGTAACTTCATTTGTTCTGCTTCACTTAAGTCTAATTTGTATGTTTTAAAGTTTAATTCAGTCAAAAGCGTTTTGAACAATGAGTTATTTAAAACTGCAGAAAGACGAACTAAAAGAGTAAAGGTTGGAAGATATGGAATGTCTCGATGGCGTTACAACGCGGCAGCCCTAACGCGCGCGCCTTTCTATCGATGTGGCGTTGCGACGCTGCAAGGCAGCGTTGCAACGCCTTATGTGCGGTCCTTCATATATGCTTCCTTATCGAGATAGCGTTGCGACGCTGCAAGGCAGCATTGCAACGCTATCGGCAGTGGTCTTCAACGCCTTAAACAGCACGCTCGGCGTTGCAACTGATGGAGATCGAATCTCCTTGAGCAGCGAAAACGTGTTTGGGATCGTAAATTGCTTGATTGTTTTAATAGAAACAAAAACCAGTACATTGACAAAAATACAGAACAAGCATGAAATTCTAATCCTATTAGACATGGATTAATTGTATACAAACATACTGAGTTTAACAATTAAACTAAAGAGAAAAGAAGGAACTTACCTTTGTAGTTTCAAATTGTAGAACAACAATTCCTTGCTCCAATGTTCAGCAACTCAAGAACTTCAAAAGTTCTCTGTTTTTCATCAACATAACACCACCAATTTGGAAAACCCTCTATGTCTCTGAGTGGTTAGATCTCTCCTTTGTGGGAAGGATTCAAACAGTTTTGAAGAACTAGGGAATTCTAGAGATTGAGAGAGAGAGAGAGATTTTTGCCTTCTTGCACCAATTGATCAAATCGATCAATTGATTGAGCAACCCCCTTCTCCCTGTTAAACTGTCGATAGGGAGAAGGGGAGGGGTAGTGGGGAACGTGTCTGGATGATACGTTCCCTCATTTTATTATTAAAATAATAATAATAATAATAATAATATAATTAAATCAAATTTAATTATTAATTTAAATCATATTTAAATAATATAAATTAAATATCATATATTTAATTTTGATTAAATCTCATTTAATCATATTGGCCCTTTAATCTATAATTTTAATGTACATCCAGTCCACATTAAATTTTAACCTATAGTTTGCAAATGTGAATCACATTCACATTTAATATAATATTTGAACTCTTTCAAATATTCAATTCTCACTCATATAATTTAATATGAATCATATTCACATTAAATTTATAATATATAGTTCCAAAACTATATATTATATCGTATCTAAATACATTAAATATATTCCCTAATGAATTTGAACATTTCAAATTCAAATGATCTAAGAACCCTTTACGAGCTAGAAGGTTGACCTAATGGACCTACAGATCAGAAGCTCCAACGATACAAGATTGCTCGGTTAATCTCATTAACCTCCCAATCAACATTCGTTAATTCATGGAACACTCCACTAAAGTCCCACAAACCTTGCACTCTTCTCACTTTGTAGATATATTTATGTGTCCATGGATATTGACCAATAACGACAAGTCAATCCTTCACGAATGTTCGTAACACCACCGGGTCAAATTACCGCTTTTTACCCAGGTTACATCTTGTGCCATAAGTACCAGTGCTCCTCTAATGAACAATTTGTTTGTGGTCCTACCAACAAACAGAGTCCCTCTCGCGCCAATGAGAGGGTTGGGCCCTTGGTTCAAGTCCCGGAGACACCACTTAAGGGAACATTCCTCTACTTACTCTAGTAGGCGGGAAGGAGTGAATTCCATCTTGCTAAGTTAAGTTTCCAGCTGCTCACTCGGTCTTGTCCCCAAGAAGGTAGGCATATTGAGTTGGCGAATGTGGCCACTCTCACCCATACTAGTCAAAGGACAATCCCTCATGACAGAATTGTGAACTCGCTCGTGGATTGAGATCAAGTTGCCTAGGTCATTCTAGTGAAATAGAAACCTAACTAGTCAAAAGGGTTACAACTAGAGATTACTATTTCGTGGTTCGGTATTATGTAATCTCATTACATAGGATATCCCCACTCACATGTCATCTACACGAACACGTTAGGATGACAGTGTTTGTATCAAATACGAAGTGGGCCACATCCATAGTTTAACCAGGGTAAGGTACCCAAACCTTATCCCTTAACTATAGACCCTTTAGGTTGTATCTCGAACCGAGATCCTTTTTATGTACATTACATTCAATAAGAGATTCATTTAACAACCTTGGATGTTTAGTTTATTGGATTTAGGGTTTAAATAAAGGCAAACTCGTAGATAACGAACAATAACACTTTATTGAAATAATAACACTTTATTAGAATAATTAGAACATAATTACAAACTACGAGTTTTAGGGCACAAGTCCCATCAAACTCCCACTTGCACTAAAACTCTAGTGGGGTACAACATAATCTAAAACAGTGGTTACAGAGATATAAATACAATAAACTAGGGCATCCATAAACTCCATTACATATCTCTCACTTGCCCTATATTAGCCTATGTACATATCTCGTAGACCCAGACTTTCCAGATGACCTTCGAACACTTTAGCCGTGAGAGTCTTTGTAAACGGATCGATAATATTGTGCTCGGCGATCTTCGTGGATCACACATCTCCTCGTTGCACTATTTCTCGTGTCGGGTGATACTTTCTCTCGATGTGCTTACCTCGCTTATGGCTGCGAGGTTCCTTCGAATTGGCTACCACACCACTGTTCTCACAGTATAAGGTGATGGGAGATTCCATATTTGGAACAACTTCCAAATCAATAAGAAATTTCCTTAGCCAAACAGCCTCTTTAGCTGCTTCACAAGCAGCGACATACTCAGCCTCCATCGTGGAGTCAGCGATGCATCCTTGCTTGATGCTTCGCCATACTATAGCTCCCCCGTTAAGGGTGAAAACTGATCCCGATGTAGATTTCCGAGAATCCTTATCGGTTTGAAAATCAGAATCAGTGTATCCAGTAAGGATCAAATCCTTAGACCCATACACAAGCGTATAGTCCCTCGTTCTCCGTAGATACTTGACGATATTTTTAACTGTTGTTCAGTGGTCTAACCCTGGATTGGATTGGTACCTACTGACTATTCCCACTGCATAACAAATGTCCGACCTGGTGCATAGCATAGCATACATTAAGCTACCTACTGCAGAAGCATAAGGAATATGTCTCATATCCTCAACTTCTTGAGGTGTCTTGGGACACTGTTCCCTAGACAGATGAACTCCATGCCTGAAGGGTAATAAGCCCCTCTTGAAATTCTGCATCGAATATCTGGACAACATTTTGTCGATATAAGACGCTTGAGACAGTGCTAGCGTTCTGTTCTTGCGATTCCTGAAGATCTGAATCCCAAGAACATACTGCGCCTCTCCCAAATCTTTCATTTGGAATTGGGTCGCCAGCCAATTCTTTATGTCAGTAAGGTTTCCTACATCATTTCGAATGAGTATGATATCATCTACATAAAGTACCAATAAAGCTACTTTGTCGTTGATTATCCTCTTGTAAACACAAGGCTCATCAACGTTTTGGTCAAAACCGTAAGACTTGATCACAATATCAAATCTTATATTCCAAGATCTTGTGGCTTGTTTCTGAAGGGAATGAGAATCCCCGTGCAGCGGAAGACGATCGAATCGTCGTGGTATCATCATGCAACATGCTTATTAAAATTGATCTAACTATTAGATCTAGGCTAAACATGCTAAAATTTTACAGCATGAAGAAAAACACTTACTTGTTGTAGACCAATTCAGCAAACTCTCCTTGTTAATCACAAACTCTTCGTGCTTCTCGATATCTACGAACTCTTCCACGGTCAGATCCCAAACACTACCAAATGATCTTCTTGGTTGTTCTCTTTTGGAGAAGGGAAGTTGGTGGAAACTTTTGTTTTTGGAAAGAGAGGAGAAATGAGAGAATGCAGAGAGTTCACTTTTGGATTCTTAGGTCAAAATCCAAAAATGAGAACTTGGCTTTTCTTAGCCTCCAAACCCATCTTACAAAGGGTTTATATAGTGGAATGATGAAGTTCACAACTTCACATTATTACCACTTTACCACAACCATATGTTATGTAAATCTTATTTACATAATTATATAATATAAGATATCTCATATCTTATGTTGCAAATCTCATTTGCAATAATTGTGGATTTAATTAAATTGAATCACATTCAATTTATTTTCTCTCTATCAATTTCTCCAATTAGCCTTTAATTCAACAATTAGGCTAATATATAGTTCATTATGAATCTCATTCATATTAAACTATATATTATATCATCTATATGATATAAATACTCTTAAAGTGAAATTGAACACTTCAATTTCATGCTAAAACATTAACCCTTCTTTTATCCCGCATTGAACCAACCAAGGGACCTAATGGACCTACATTGACGGGCTCCAATGATTTGAGGTTAACCACCAAACTCTTTTTACCCGGCCAACCAATGTTCATTAGCTACGATGAACACTCCACTAAAGCCTGTGTGCTGTACTCCCATCGATGTAGAATATTACGTGTCCACCGATATAACCAATGCCTATGAGTCGACCCTTCACGGGTTGTTCGTGAGACACCTACCGGGTCAAATTACCATTTTACCCCATGTCTACATCTTGTTCCTTAAGTCCCCACAACTCCTCTAATGAACAACATATTGTGATGGTCCAACCATACACAACACCCTTCTCGGGCGGTGAGAAGGTGGGCGCCTGTTGTCCAAGCCACGGAGACAAAGACTTAAGGGAACAACCCTCTAGATTCCCTATACGCGGAACGAGTGAATTCCATCTCGCGTAAGTAGGTTCCCGACTCTCTACTTGGTTTTGTCCACGAGAAGATAGGCATATTGGGCAAGTAATCGATACTACCTCACTCACCCGTACTAGTCAAAGGGACGGACCCGCAGCATGGAGTCCGTAATACGCTCGTGATTTCGTGTCGAGTCATTAATGGTCATCTACGAATTTATTAGTCTTTCTTCACAACGGTGTTGTATCGGTAAGTCTAATAATTCACGGTCCTGATCTTGTACAATCTCATTGTACAGATGCCCCCACTCGCATGTCAACCACATGAACGAGTCGATCACCTCGTTTGTATCTAATACAAAGCGGGCCGCATCCACAATGTATCCGAGGATTAGGTCTCCAACCCCATCCTTATATCAGAGACCGTTCGGGTCATTAACTCGAACGTGATCCTCCTTGTGTGTCAACTACACACCGCTCAAGTTCTAGTTCTCTCATATATTCAATGACCCTGGAGCTTAGTTTATTGGAAAGGTTTAAAATATTTCCGAGACACAAAGTGAAGAAATGAATAACTCTTATTAATTTCAAAACAATATTTTACAACCACGAGATTAGGACAGAAATCCCAACAAACTCCCACTTAGACTAAGCTAGTGGAGAAGGTACATTTCCAAAATGTATTTGAGTTACAATAAAAAAATTACAATAAACTAGGGCATTGAATACCCGTTTACACATCTCCCACTTGCCCTAGTCAGGAAGCTCTCGAATACCTAGACTCTCTAGGTGACCCTCAAACACTTTAGCCGCGAGGAGTTTTGTAAATGGATCGCTACATTGTGCTCCGATGCTATCTGCGTGATCATCACGTCTCGCGGTGCACAATTTCCGTGTCGATGATACTACTTGCGCTCAATGTGTTCACCTCTTTTATGGCTTCGAGGCTCACGTGAGTTGGCTCTCGCACCACTTGTTATCATCGCGAACAACGTGATTGGCAAGTTCATATTTGGAATAACTTCCAAATCCGTCATGAACTTCCTAAGCCAAACAGCTTCCTTTGCAGCTTCACAAGCCGCAACATACTCTGCTTCCATAGTGGAATCAGCAATGCATCCCTGCTTGATGCTTCGCCATACTACAGCTCCTCCATTCAAGACGAAGGTTGACCCCGAAGTAGATTTCCTAGAATCCTTATCGGTCTGAAAATCAGAATCCGTGTATCCTGTAAGGATCAAATCCCCACGGCCATACACTAAGCTGTAGTTCCTCGTTCTCCTAAGATACTTGAGGATTGTCTTTACTACATCCCGTTGATCTAATCTCGATTGGACTGATATCTCACCGACAATTCCTCTTGCATAATGTATGTCGGGCCTAGTACAAAACATTGCATACATCAGGCTCCCTACAGCTGAAGCATATGGAATGTGTCTCATATCCTCAACATCTTGAGGAGTCTTAGGACACTGATCCTTAGACAAGTGAACCCCATGCCTAAAAGGCAGCAAGCCCTTCTTGGAGTTTTGCATCTTATATCTAGACAACATCTTGTCAATATAAGACGCCTGAGACAAGGCTAGCATTCTGTTCTTCCGGTTCTGGACTATCTGGATATCAAGAACATACTGAGCTTCTCCCAAATCTTTCATTTAGAATTGTGAAGCTAGCCACTTCTTAACGTCAGTAAGAAATTCTACCTCATTCCCAATGAGAAGAATATCGTCCACATACAACACCAAAAATGCGACAGTTTTGTCAACGATTTTCTTGTAGACACAAGGCTCGTCGGCATTTTGATCAAAGCCATAAGACTTGATTGCCTCATCAAATCTTATGTTCCAAGACCTCGAAGCTTGTTTCAGTCCATAAATGGACCTATGAAGCCGGCAAACCTTTTGCTCTTGGCCTTGGGCAATGAACCCTTTGGGCTGGTCCATGTAGATGATCTCATCAAGTTTGCCATTCAGAAATGCTGTCTTGACATCCATCTGCCATACCTCGTAGTCATAATCTGCGGCGATGGCGTAAGGATCCTCGATTGACTTTACCATGGCAACAGTGAAAAGGTTTCCTCATAGTCAACCCTTCAACTCGGGTAAAACCCTTTGCCACTAGTCGGGCTTTGAAGGTTTGCACCTTCCCATCTACGCCACGTTTACGCTTGTAGATCCATTTACAACCAATAGGTTTTACCCCATCCGGTTGATCCACAAGCTCCCAGACAGAATTGAAGTACATAGACTTCATTTCTTGGTCCATAGCTTTAATCCACTCGTCTTTATCAACATCAGCCATTCCTTGATCATAGGTCAATGGATCCTCACATCATCGTCAGGAGCGACAACCGAGGTTTCAACTAAACCCATATAGCGATCGGGGTGTCTCACAGGTCCTCCCACTACGTCGAGGCATTCCCAACTCTTGGGAAGGGATTTGACTAGGCGTGCTAGGGTCAACAACGCTTGCTGACGTACAAGCCTTATCAGCAACTCTTGCTGATGTACTGTCCATTTCATTCAATACAATTTTACTCCGTGGTAAATGATCCTTGATGTGGTCTTCCTCTAAGAAAATGGCGTTTGTCGACACAAGCACCCTATTTTCCTTGGGATCGTAAAATAGACCACCCCTAGTCTCTTTAGGGTAACCTACGAATAGGCACAATTTCGAACGGGGTTCCAACTTTTTCGAGTTTGACACCAACACATGGGTCGGACATCCCCAAATTCTGAAGTGATGTAAACTGCCTTTACGACCACTCCAGAGCTCAAACGGTGTTTCACAAACACTCTTTGATGGAACATTGTTCAAAATGTAAACCGCAGTCTCTACTGCGTACCCCCAGAAAGAATCAGGGAGACGAGCATAGCTCATCATCGACCGAACCATGTCCAACAAGGTTCTGTTTCTCCTCTCCGATACACCATTCTGCTGTGGCATACCAGGTGCTGAGAGTTGGGATGTAATTCCGTGTTCTATCATATAGTCCTGGAATTTAGTGTCCATGTACTCTCCACCTCGATCCGATCGAAGTGTTTTAAGCGATTTACCTAAGAGGTTCTCAACCTCAGTTTTATACTCCTTGAACTTTTCAAGAGTTTCAGACTTCTTATGCATTAGGTAAATGTACCCATATCTGGAGTAATCGTCTATGAAAGACACGAAGTACTCATAACCGCCCCGAGCTTTAACATTCATCGGACCACAGAGGTCAGAATGTACTAACTCAAGAGGCTCTATATCCTTTTCCACTAAAAGGACGTTTGGTCATTTTGCCTTCAAGGCATGACTCACATACTGGCAAAGAGTTTTCTTCCAACTCGTTTAGAAGTCCACTCTTCACTAGTTTCTCAATCCTATTGAGATTAATGTGGCCTAACCGTAGATGCCAAAGATGGGCATTTTCTTTTGGAGAAATTTTTGCTTTCTTAGTTCGTGTTTCCGCAGTTTTAAACAATTCAGTATTCAAAATACTTTTAACCGAATTGGGTTTTAAAACATACAGATTATTTTCAAGTGAAGCTGAACAAATAACATTCCCTTTGAAAGAAATAAACGCTTTATTTAATTCAAAAGAAACTGAAATACAGTGTTCAATTAAGCAGGAAATAGAAACAAGGTTTCTAGTAAACCCTGGAACTATGTACAAATTGTCTAACAATAAGTACGTCCTGCCAAAATGCAGCTTCACTGTGCCGATTGCTGCAGCAGAGACAAGCTCCCCGGATCCAACCCGTAGAGTCACCTCACCCTCTCGCAGCGGCTGCCAGGAATCAATCCCCTGAAAAGAAGAACAAACGTGGTTAGTGGCGCCTGAATCTAATATCCAGGAATAGTCATTACTCTCCACTAAACATGTTTCTACCACAAGTAAATCACATTTACCTTGATTCTTCCTCTCGGCCAGGAATTTTGGACGCTTTCTTTTCCAATGTCCGCTTCCATTGCAGGTGGAAACACTTTCCTTTCTCTGCAACCTCCTTGACCTTCTTGCCCTTCCGGCGCGCAATTTCGGTCGGTTTACCCCTCTTCATCCTCTTCTTCCCTTTAGGGCGTGAAGGAGAAACAGATTTTGTCCCAGAGGTCAAACCCCTGTGATAAGACGTATAGGCAACATTTGCCTCAGATTCCTTGACCCTGTTCAGGGACTGGAAATTCTGTAGCTCATTGAGGAGGGTAGTCAGATTGTAGCTAATTTTGTTCATAACAGCATTGCTACGGCCCAAGGAAACTCTTCTAAGAGTCTCCATGATAAAACTTACACGCTCGACTCGTCGATCGAAGCCCCATTCATCTCGGCCAGATAAAGCGGGTCATCATGTCTAGAACATGTTCACTGACGGACGACCCCTCTTTCATCCGAGCGTTGAAAATGTATTTGAGCGAGTCATGCCGGACTTGAAAGGACTGTTGTTCAAACATTTCCTGCAAGGACTCCATGATTTCCTTAGCGAAAACCATCAGCTCATGCTTCTTTGCCAAGACATCAGACATGCTGGCAATTATGTAGACCTTGGCCTTTTCATCGCCCCGATCCATCGATCGTGCGTGTCGCGAACAACTCGCGATGCGGTCGCGCCTCGAATCTAAGGACACTCCTCGCACAACACGAACTTTATGTCGCCGATTTACCAATATTGTATTGATGTTGTTTTTCCACTCTCGTAATTATCTCCCACTAACTTATCGGAAGCAAGTAAAGCTATAATAGTGCTAGACATTTTTAGTGAAAATTTAAGAAAACTTTGTATTAGTCTCTTAAAAACCTTTTGAAAACCAATCTAATTTTAGCAAAAATATTTCATGATCCTAGGTCATTCAAAATTTTGCAATGATACCCTAAAGGTTTAGAATGATTGCCACCGAAGGGTGAACAAGAACACTCCTCCTCTAAGACGAGACTTTCTCGATCAGACCCTAATCCCAGAATAACTCTTATTCCATTAGGCATCCAATTACCATTGTTAGGTCAAATTCATTAACACTTAACGAATTCTGTGAGTGTCACCCTCAATCTTTAAGTTTCCAAGTATCCGTCCTAACAATAGCCACCAAAGGGTGAACTAAGAAGGAAAACCAACCAGAAATCAGTGTCCCTTTCGGGAATTCACTGTGTTCCGACTCTCATGATCATGCCCTCCGAAGAGATTGTCTGGTCCAGGCCAAACTAGCAGACAGATCATGGGTGTCTCACGGTGTGAATCGAAAGAAGAGACCGTGGGTCTCGTTTTCACAAGTCCCGCTCCCACTCACTATAAGTACTCTCTCCATCCACGATGATATTGACCTATACAAATGCCATCCGAAGGGGGACGCTCCCATTTGCGCCACGAGGCCGAGTATAGATCTCACGGTGTGGACTTAAAGAGATTTGTGGTTGGAAATTGAAATGTATCTCATACACTATATTTCCTCCCACTCAGTACTTTAATTTTAATAGGGATTGACCTAGATAAACTGGCTAAAATTTACCTAAGTCTACCAATATAACTCTTATATGGTATTTTGCCTAAGTCTATAATCACATTATTAACTTAGGTCTATGTGAGAAAATTAATTAACACTTAATTAATTACGCTCACGTAAATATAATCTAAGAATCTCCTGACCGAATTCACTCCCGTGTCGGTTTCTGTGGGGGTGTTCATAGCGTCAACTTAAATACTGACCTTAGACAAAACCTTCCTTAGACAGAGTTACTAATCAGTCTCCATTCAAAGATTATATTTGATTTCCTAAATTTCTAATCTAATTAGAAAATTAGAAAACCTAAGTCTAATTATGCAAGTTCTAAACACTTTAAAACTAATAATTAACTTAGGTTGCATGCATTTCTATGTTATAGTGTTTGAACATTCATCACATGAATAACTATATACTATAACTATATAACATAATAATTAACTTAGCTTCGTTTTCTCCCACTGAAGCTCCTAAAATTAGGGTATAGGTCTAACTTAGTTGGATTTTGGCTAAAAGAATCTATCTAAGTCTATGCCTATTATAACTATTATAACTAGGTCTTAAAACCTTATGTCTAGGTGAATAAACATTTTAATTACCTAGAGATAAAACAGAACTAAAGTTAATTCAACTCAGGTTCCGGGTCAGTTCCCAGGTAGGAGGTGTTCCGTTAACCGTCAGCTTAAGTACCCCCAACCTTAGACAGAACTTCACCGGTAGAGTTCCCTTATAACCAAAGTCCTAAAGTCCTACTATATTTTAAACTATTTAAAATACTACGTAAGACTAATTTCTAATCCTATTAGAAATTAAAACTTAGGTCTAAATTAATTTTAAAAGATTTAAAACTAATTAAATTTAACCCAAGTTCCTATGTTTGCATGCATTTCTTTATTATAGGTTATGGTTTCTAAAACCCCTTTAATTTATAACTTTTATAAATTTAATAATTAACCTATGATAAAGAAACTATATTATAAATCCAACAATCATTATTCAAATTGGAATTATAAAAGGAATTCAACTAATTGAATTATAAAATTACTTAAACAAAATAACATTTATTTTAAGCTAAGTAATTTCATGCTCCATGCAATTTACTTTCCATATAATCTAATCATAACAATTATCATTAATTACTCATGAAAAATAAATTAATCACGCATTTAACCATATTCATATAACATTTATACAAATAAAATGTATGATCATGCTTATCCTAAGGTGGGAATAATCTAAATGACATTCATAAAGACATAAAGCTGTAAAACCAGAATAATTTGGCCCCTAAAGTGCAAAAAATAAAATTACATTAATTTTATTTCATGAAACCGATCCAAAAAAACCCTGAACCGCTCGAACCGGACCAAAACCAATGAACCAGCCGAACCGGTCTGCAGCTGCTGGAATGCCCCACGGCGTTGCAACGCTGATGCGAGCATTGCAACGCCCGCTTTGTCCTTTTGCACGCTGCTATCGGGTGGCGTTACCTTGCGAGGACAGCGTTATAACGCCACGACCCTTTGAGCGCCGCGCGCGTGATAGGGAACGCTGCGATGAACGGCGTTACGCAGTGCTTCTTGTAGCGACTTTCTTCTTCGAACACAACAGCTTCGTTTTTCAATTTCTCCTTCGATTTTCAACCAAATTACATGAAACTGGTCCCGAACGACTCGTAACTCAATTACAAACTCAATTATGCACCTTATGCTAAAAAACGCAGGGGCCTTTACATACAAATTGATCAAAATCTAAGTAAACTAAGGCCAAAAAAATCCTAAACAAGTTTTACAGCAAACCAAATGCATTTCCCACCAAATCAATGCAATTTTGTTTAAAAACAAAACAAATCAAGCATTGCTCGGATACCAATTGATGGAGATCGAATCTCCTTGAGCAGCGGAAACGTGTTTGAGATTGTAAATTGCTTGATTGTTTTCATAGAAACAAAAACCAGTACATTGATAAAAATACAGAACAAGCATGAAATTCTAATCCTATTAGACATGGATTAATTGCATACAAACATACTGAGTTTAACAATTAAACTAAAGGGAAAAGAAGGAACAATTACCTTTGTAGTTTCAACTTGGAGAACAACAATTCCTTGCTCCAATGTTCAGCAACTCAAGAACTTCAAAAGTTCTCTGTTTTTCACCAACAGAACACCACCAATTTGGAAAACCCTCTATGTCTCTGAGTGTTTACATCTCTCCTTTGTGGGAAGGATTCAAACAGTTTGGATGATTTAGGGAATTCTAGAGATTGAGAGAGAGAGAGAGATTTTTGCCTTCTTGCACCAATTGATCAAATCGATCAATTGATTGAGCAACCCCCTTCAACCTGTTAAACTGTCGATAGGGAGAAGGGGAGGGGTAATGGGGAACGTGTCTGGATGACACGTTCCCTCATTTTATTATTAAAATAATAATAATAATAATATAATTAAATCAAATTTAATTATTAATTTAAATCATATTTAAATAATGTAAATTAAATATCATATATTTAATTTGGATTAAATCTCATTTAATCATATTACCCCTTTAACCTATAGTTTTAATGTACATCCAGTGCACATTAAATTTTAACCTATAGTTTGCAAATGTGAATCACATTCACATTTAATATAATATTTGAACTCTTTCAAATATTCAATTCTCACTTATATAATTTAATATGAATCATATTCACATTAAATTTATAATATATAGTTCCAAAACTATATATTATATCGTATCTAAATACATTAAATATATTCCCTAATGAATTTGAACATTTCAAATTCAAATGATCTAAAAACCCTTTACGAGCTAGAAGGTGGACCTAATGGACCTACAGATCAAAAGCTCCAACGATACAAGATTGCTCGGTTAATCTCATTAACCTCCCAATCAACATTCGTTAACTGCGGGAACACTCCAATAAGGCCCACAGCTGCACTCTTCTCACTGCAGATATATTTCTGTATCCATGGATATTGACCAATAACAGCAAGTCAATCCTTCACGAATGTTCATAACACCAGCTGGGTCAAATTACCGTTTTACCCCTGGGTTACATCTTGTGCCTTAAGTGTCACACCCCTCCCGAACTACCTGCTACTTAGCCCAAAAGGCGGTGTGAAGCCAATAGACATTGTTTAACTCATAACAATACCTATTGACCCTGTTTGACCTGATAAGCATACTATGTTCGCATATGGAACACTTTAACATGACATAACGGAAACTGGACAACTATTAAACATATACAAGGAGAAACCCTTCACAAGTCTCTCTTGGAAACTAAAAGTCAAGTGCATCAGAAACAACACAAGACCAACCATTGTTTATACAACCTCTAATGTACAAATAACTATAACATCAAAGTCCTCTCAAAATAATTTACAAACATAGAGACTTGCTAAACAAAACCAGCCACGTACAAAGTATTAAACTTATGAAGGTTTAGCAGACTATGGCAGTAACTCAGGTGCCAGGAGCTCGATCTCTACCTGAAAAGTTAGAAAACATTGAAAGAATGAGCTATGAAGCTCAGTGAGTGACTGTGTTTAATATCTATAACTTGTAAAACATGTGACCTGAAAACTATGAGCATATGCATTTGTATTCAAGCATTGAAAGTAAACGTAGAATCATAATAGACTTTCAGAAAACCAACAAGTATATCATCAAAACCTCGTAAGGCATGTAAATGAGATAAACTCTTTTAAAAACATGTCACAATCCACGTTGTGTAGGGCACGCCAAAGTCAACCAACGTTTACTCTCACGATGTAGTGGGCCCGCCCGGCACTCACGACATGTGTTGTCACGAGTACACTCAACGTCGACAACAGAATAAGACCTGTGTGCACACGGTACCATAAAGCCTCGGGCTCAATATCTCAGAAAATCACATGAAAACATTGAACATGCCTGCTTATCTTTTCTTTCATAAAACTCAAGCTTACTCAGCTTGTTTATAAAACTGGAAATCTTTAAAACATACTTGCTAGTACATGCTTGCTTGAAATCATAACATTTCCATAAATTTTGGCAACCATTGGACATATGCTCATGTATAAACTTTATAAAGACTTTTAGGGTCACAATGAACACTTGAAACATTTCTAGGAAAACATGAATACTCATAAACATGTGTTCAAAAGAAAGCATAATGCATTGAAAACTTTTATTCTAGCAAAACTTGCATTTCTTGAACATAATTAAAACATATATACACTTTTGAAGTTCGTTTTATCACTCACAGTGCTTGAACTAGAATCTTAGCCCGTACACTCGACCTATTTGCTCTTGGCCTGTCAAACAAACCAAATTCATGTATTAGAACCTCGAGCTCATGGTTTTTAACCTTAAAACTACAAGAAAACACACTTTCAAAAATTCCAGCATTTTTCAGATTTTCTGCCCTGTTTTCAGACAACCATAACTTCTTCACTACTTATCCAAAAAGAATGTACTTTATACCAAACTCTTCCTTTTTGAACTCTCTAAAACTATTATGAAGACATGAAAATGAGATTCCCAACCGTTTGGTTCAGAATTACCTCGAAAGCTACTTTCCTAAAACAGACTTCTGCTGTTTCCAGATTTGGATTTCCTACTGCACAACAAATGTAACCTGATAATTACAACATCTTCCAATCATTTTCTTCTCATGCTTTCTTCACAAAGGTTGTAGGAAATTCAATAAGCTTTCGAACCATACCTTTTAGAGATTCTAACTCTAAGTATATAGATCAGAACAACAAAAACATCAGAGACCTCTCGGATTTGACAGCAAAATTATGTCTTCTGCCTTCCTCTTAACAAAACAGCAACTTAAAATCAGAATTGGCTCGAGCTTCCTTCACGAATTTTGTTCCAATATGAGTTAAATTTCATGAAACAAAACCTCAACTCTTACCTCTTCTTGTGGAGCTCGAGATGAACAGAAAATCAGAACTTGTCTGAGTTGATTTCCTTGCTGTAATATTGACTTCCTTGAGTTCTCCTCTTTTCTTCTGCAACTCCAGCTTCAAAATCACCAAAAAATGGCCTCCTTCTTCTTCCTTTCTCCTTCAACCACGAAGCTTCAGCCTTAGTTTGTGATGAAAGGGAAGAAAATGGAGAGAACTTCTTTTAAAAAAATCAAACAGTGGAGGGTTTTGTCCTTTTGCACTTTTTGCTTTTTCATTTTCCATTTCTTTTTCCTTTTCTTTTCTTTCCTTTATCTTCTTTCTTTCTTTTCTTTTCTTTTATTTTCTTTTCTTAACAAAACAAAATAACTTAATATATAAAACATTTGTTTCATTTCCTTTTCTTCTTTTGTCTTTAAAAGCAAACCAAACCAAAATGGTTTAAACTTTCTTTCCTTGTTTTCCTTTTGTCTTTCACTTCATTTCTTTTCTTTTTAAAACATGGGAAACCAAGTTTTAAACATTCATTTCTTCTTTCTTTTTGTTGTTTGTTAATAAGGAAGTTCCAAAGAAAGATCTCGGGTTTACATTAAGTACCAGTGCTCCTCTAATGAACAATTTGTTTGTGGTCCTACCAACAAACAGAGTCCCTCTCGGGCCAATGAGAGGGTCGGGCCCTTTGTTCAAGTCCCGGAGACACCACTTAAGGGAACATTCCTCTACTTACCCTAGTAGGCGGGAAGGAGTGAATTCCATCTTGCTAAGTTAAGTTCCCAGCCGCTCACTCGGTCTTGTCCCCAAGAAGGTAGGCATATTGAGTCGGCGAATGTGGCCACTCTCACCCATACTAGTCAAAGAATAATCCCTCGCGAATAGGAGTTCGTAACCTGCTCAGGATTGAGATCAAGTTGCCTAGGTCATCCTAGCGAAATAGAAACCTAACTAGTCAATGGACTTACAGCTAGAGATTACTATTTCGTGGTTCGGTCTTATGTAATCTCATTACATAGGATATCCCCACTCACATGTCATCTACACGAACACATTAGGATCACAGTGTTTGTATCAAATACAAAGTGGGCCACATCCATAGTTTAACCAGGGTAAGGTACCCAAACTTTATCCCCTAACTATAGACCCTTTAGGTTGTATCTCGAACCAAGATCCTTTTTATGTACATTACATTCAGTTAGAGATTCATTTAATAGCCTTGGATGTTTAGTTTATTGGATTTAGGGTTTAAATAAAGGAAAACTCGTAGATAACGAACAATAACACTTTATTACAATAATTACAACATAATTACAAACTACGAGTTTTATGGCACAAGTCCCAATAGCAACGCCATCACTTCGGGTCATCATGCTAGGATTGATTATTTCTCTTCTAATTGGTATTATTTTTAGCTCGAAATAACCTCGTTTCGATCCCGAGTGATCCGAATTGTCTCCAAATGTTCTGTTCAAGCTCTTATCCTGAAATTGAGTGATTTAAACACGTAAAAGCCCTGAAATGATCATAAAACTAGCAATAATTAAGCCTAAGGATAGCATATTTTGTGTGCTATCACATAACCCATAGTTGTGGTAAAATTGTAAATAGGTGGAGATTTCAACTCCACCTATCACCATTATATAAACCCCTTTGCAAGAAGGGATCATTGATCATTTGCTCATTTTTGGAAATCTCACCAAAAGAAGCAATCTATTCTCTCTCAAATTCTCCTCCCAAAACCAAAAGGATCCCACAATCCTCCTTCTACCTAAGGAATAACAACCGAGAAACCAAGTGGAAGTGTTCGATTCGGTTTGTTGTTCGAGAAGTTCAAGATCGTTGAGGAGAACATGAAGAGTTCGTGACCGGAAGAAGGAAATTGAAGACGGTCTTCAACAAGTAAGTACTAGGAATTTACTGTTTTTCCTTCTAGAAAGCATGTTTAGCCTATTACTATAAGACAGTTTAATTTTAATGAAATTGAATTGCACAACGGTACTACGACGATTCGATCATCTTCCGCTGCGCGCGGACTCTCATTCCCTTCACTACGAACATTAGTGGAGTGTACTGTAGCTAATGAATGTTGAATAACTGGGTCAAAGAGTTTGACAAGTGAGTCTCGGATCATTGGAGCTCGTCATCTGTAGGTCCATTAGGTCTCTCGGTTGGCTCAAACTGGATAAATTGAGGATTTACAGTTTGGTGTGGATTTGAAGTGTTCAAATTCATTATTTGGGTATTTATGTCATTTATATGTGATGTAGTTGACATAATATATAGTTTGACGTGAATGAGATTCATTATAAACTATAGTATAGCCTAATTGATTAATTAGTGCTAATTGGAGAAATTGAATCCAGAGCAATTAAATTGAATGTGATTGAATTTAAAATTCCACAATTATACAAATTTGATTTGTATAATAAGGTATGAGATACCTTATTATATGTAATATGCAAATATGATTTGCATATTATAAAGCTGTGAAAAAATGGTGAATTGGTGGAGATTTCAACTCCACCTCTCACCATAATATAAAGGCTTGGTGAGAAGCCTTTGGTAGTCACTTGTGTCATTTTTGGATTTTCATTCCAAAGTGAAAGACACCTTCTCTTAAACTCTCTTAGTTTTCTGTCTACAATTCCCGCCACCCAAAACCAAAGAGAGTCTCACTCACTCTCCCTCAACTTACCGAGAACAACCGAGAAGACCTTTTGAAGTGTCACTATTGTTCGGTTCGAGAGATCGTATTGTAAAGATCGTTGGTACGAAGTAGTTCGTGATCGGAGAAGGAAACATCGAAGAAGAGTTCTTCAACAAGTATGTATCTTTACTTTCATTTTTCTATTCTCTTTCCTTTATAAACTCTAAGGATGTTCTACTCTTCTCAACACCCTTTCAGTGATGGAAGAAATGTTACAACTGAGAGTTCTACTGGTTGGCTCGTGATTAAGGTATGTATATTATGTTTTTTTTTTCTGCACTTGGTGTCAATTTCTTTGTTATTATGACATTTCATTGTTTCCTTCCCTAAATTCATTTTCAAGGTTAGCAGAATTGGAAATGTTGCTCCATTTCTTGAATTCACATTTATGTATTTCTCTAATTTTTCTACCAACGAGGCATTCTATGTATAAATATTAAATGGATTTCTTATTCAAATCAAAGTGGGAGTTTCTCTGTTTTACCGTTCCTCTTTTTCTTTCAATGTATTTTTTTAAAATTTTCCTATGTAGTTTAACTTTCATATTTCTCAGCATTTGAGTTGAAAGAAGCTTTCAAACTAGAAATGAACAACCTAGATTACATGTTAGTTAGGATTTAGTAAGATTTGTTTTGTTGAATGTTTTTTGAGTGTAATTTATGTTATCGACAAGTTGTTACATGATTGAATTTAGAAAAATAATTTGATCCCAGAATTAATGGTTAGTTGAATTTGAACTAATAAGCATTGTAATTGATATTCTTATACACTAACTGAAGATGAAAATAAAAGTACACGAATAAGTAAGAACTTTGTTAGCTAAGACAAAGATGTAAACAAAGATAAAAAAAAATCATAACATATATCTACAGAAGGAAATCAGTTTGGATAATGCAACAAAAACGACAGTTCGTAGGTTATATATGCATTGCAAATTCTTCCTATATTTGTTCCATTTCTAGCAGCTTGCATTTTTTTAAACAAGACTATTAGAACTCATATACAAGTTAGCCTAGAAAATATATAATTATACTTTAGTTTTTATAGAAAATTGAAACGTCCTTTTTTTTTTTTTTATATAGTGTTACCACACCATTTGTGTTTTTATGTATGACTAAATTTTCTTTTCAATTTTGGGCAAAGATAAGGAGTTTGTTCAGAACTTTTTGCCACAACAAAATGTATAGACTAGCTATTGACTATGTGAAGGTGGCGTTATCAGCAAGGAAGTGTACGAAAATGTCTTCATTATTTGAGGTAAGGATTCTTGTTCTTTGTGTTCCAGTTATTAACTACAACATCAAATAATGCCTTAATGGAATATGGTTGTTGAATTTGATCTTTAGATTAATGAATAATGATTATTTTTTTGAAAATTTTATGACTAGATTTGATTTAATTTCTTGGTGGTGTGATTTGTGAATAATTTGGATGACACAATTTGGGCTTGCTTTTCTAACTCTTCAAGTTTCCACTGGGGTTATTTCTTGTGCCTAGCTAGCAAAGTGATAATTTTGTTGTTTATGCCTTTACCACAGGCACTTTGTCCCGAATCTGACAATTGGTGCTCAAGTTATCGAGAATTTAAGAAAACATACAAAGTAACGTAACCTCTTTGCTTCTTTAGTTTCAGGAATTTTGATTCACTTTTTTCTCTAATGGCCAATTGTTAGAGTTTGATGATATTAACTTGACTTATGAGGAATTAATTCCATGTCTCGCCGGGCATATCTTGATTGCCACCTTATGGTTACAAATCCCCTTGATTACGTTGAACCCTTGGAAAAAGTTGGTGCTTCAGGCTTTACATCTCATGTTGAAGTATCCAAAGGTACATTGTGTTTGGACTTCAGTTTTGTTCTAGTTCTATTGCATCAAAATTGTTTTAAGTTTTCTTTCCCTCTTCTGTGGTAGACAATTGGCAGCAATTTATCCATGAAATTAAGTCAAAGGGCATGAAGTCAGGGGTAGCGCTAAAACCTGGAACACCCATTGAAGAAGTTTATCCTCTGGTATGCAATTAGTCTTTTCATCTACTTCCCCAATTTCAAATCTGTTAATTATGAGAATGTTATATTTGAACCTGGTTTTGGTAGTAAGTGAACATCCTGTGGAAATGGTCCTTGTTATGACAGTAGAACCTGGTTTTGGTGGCCAAAAGTTCATGCCAGAAACGATGGATAAGGTTTCTTTTAGGCCCCCGATCCTAAAGAAATATGCAAGGAAGGGCAAGAAAGGAAATGAACAAGAAATGAGGAGAGAGGAGTGCAGGGGGACCACACGAGTTAGTTAGTAGTATCCGTGATCGTGGGGAGTGGAAGGTGGTATTTTAGCGAAGGTGGAGGGCGTGTCATTTTGTCGAGTGTTTTTGGTAGTTTGGTTATTGGAGAGACCCAGCCTCTCGAAAGCTGGAGGACTTGTACCTTGACTCTTGTTGAATCGGAAATCAATAATCCTCTCTTCCTATAGATGAACTATCTTTAGAGGAGAGTTGGATCTTCGTTATATCTATTTGCCTTGAGATTATTGCTTGTATTGTTGGGTCTTTTATCGAGTGCGGTATAATTTGTTGGTTCCCTAACAAATTGGTATCGAGCACGTCGTCTGAGAAGACGAGGAGAATGGCGGAAGGAAGAACGACTCTCGGGAGTGGAGTCCAAGTTCTAGAGATGAAGGAGAAGTTCCGAAATTAGAGACTAACTTTGGAGAGAGGTTGGGAGAAAGTGACATCAGAGATCAGAGAGAACCAAAAGGCCCTGATAATGATGATTGCGGAAAGTTCATGGGGGAAAGGGAAGGGAATGAGCATGGAGTCTAGTGGCTCGAAGGCGGGACAATCGGAACGGTGATGAACCCAAAAACGTGGTAGAAGAACCAACCTCAAGTAACGGCCAAGCGGACGAGGAGGGACGATCGGGTAAGTATAAGAAACTTGAAGTTCCGGTGTTCACCGACCAATCTGATGCGTGGCTCCTGCGAGCAGAAACTTATTTCGAAATCCACCAGCTGAGTGATTTAGAGAAGCTGAATGTAGCAATCGTGAGTTTTGATCCTGAAGTGATCGAGTGGTTTCGGTGGTCCAATAACCGGAAGAAGATTAACTCCTGGGAAGATGCGAGAGAAAGAATTCTTACCAGGTATCGTCCGACGCAAGAAAGTAATCTATGTGCCCGATTTTTGTCCATCAAGCAGGAAGGAACAGTTGGTGAATATCGCAAGAAATTTGAATCGTATTCGGGACCCTTACCCGGTTTAGCAGAAGACGTCCTGGAGAACACCTTCCTGAACGGACTGTCACCGGAGATCAGGGCCGTCGTGATCAGTCGAGAACCAAAAGGCCTGGAAGAGATCATGAAGCAGCCCAATCGATTGAGGATGAGAGTCGACCCTTCTTTTTTCAGATGATTTGCGTAAATTGGGCCCAAAAGAAGACAATCGAAAAATTGGGTTTGGCCCAAAAGGAGAGAGTACGGGCGGGAATGTTGCAAAAGGGCCGGGTAGGCCTAATGAAGGACTAAGACCGGTTACGATTCCGGAAAGAAAACCCGCCGAGAAAAGAGTGCCGTTTCCCAGACGTCTCACTGACGCAGAATTTCAAACCAAGAGAGAACAGGGGTTGTGCTTCAAGTGTGATGAGAAGTACTCTAAGGATCACCGGTGCAAGAAAATAGAGTTTCGAGAGCTGAGAGTCATTTGGGAGAGCGAATTTGGGGAAATCGAAGTTACCCAAGATATCTCTGAAACAGAAGAGGAGTGGGTGTTAGCTGAAACTGAGTTCCGGGCGCTTACCGGAGGCACAATACAGATTGACTTGAAATCACTTCATGGATTCTCAAAGACCGAAACTATGAAGCTCCGCGGAAGAATACAAGAACGTGAAGTAGTAGTCTTAGTGGACAGTGGAGCGACACATAACTTTGTGTCCATGCAACTGGCAGGTGATTTGTCACTCCCTAAAACGGACACGAAGTCGTTTGAAATAGTTCTGGGGAACGGCCAGACCACGAAGAGCCAAGGGATATGCAGGGGGGTTAGACTGCAACTCAAGGAAGTGACCATCGTAGAAAATTTTTTACCTATTGAGCTCGGTAGTGTGGATGTAATACTGGGAATGTCCTGGTTAAAATCGATAGGAATCATGAAAGTAGATTGGAAACAATTGACCATGACCTTCTTAACAAGGGGAAGGCAGATAACGTTGAGAGGGGACCCATCGTTGATCAGATCTCAAGTCTCCTTGAAGATGTTGAGGAACGAATGGGACAGTGAAGATCAAGGTTATGTAATTGACCTGTTAGAAATGACCGGTGAAGGACCGGAAGAAAGGAACCAAGGGGCGAGATTTTGTGGAGTAGAGATTGAACAGTTGAAAGTGGATTTCGTGGACTTATTCTTTGCAAAAGAAGGGCTACCGCCAAAAAGAGAGGTTGATCACAAGATCACTCTAGCCGAGGGAAGGGGACCAATCAACGTCAGACCGTATCGCTATGCACATAGTCAGAAGAATGAAATAGAGAAAATGATAATGGAAATGTTATCCTCGGGAATAATCCGACCAAGTACCAGTCCTTTCTCTAGTCCAGTGTTATTGGTCAAGAAAAAGGATGGAGGTTGGAGATTCTGCGTTGATTACAGAGCCCTCAACCGCGTCACCATACCGGACAAGTTTCCCATACCGGTTATCGAAGAACTATTAGATGAATTACACGGAGCCACGATATTCTCGAAATTGGACCTGAAGTCCGGATATCATCAGATTCGAATGCGGGAGGAGGACATCGAGAAGACGGCCTTCCGAACACACGAAGGTCACTATGAATTCTTAGTTATGCCGTTTGGTCTAACGAACGCGCCGGCCACTTTTCAGTCACTGATGAACAAGGTACTACGACCATTCTTAAGAAGGTGCGTTCTCGTATTCTTTGATGACATCCTTATATATAGTCCAAATTACCGTGCTCATGTAACTCATCTTGAATTGGTCTTTAATGTTCTGCGAGAACATGGTTTGACCCTGAATGAAAAGAAATGCGTGTTCGGCCAAGACAAGTTAGAATACTTGGGCCACTGGATTTCCGGACAAGGGGTGGAAGCTGATCAGGGAAAAATCCGAGCAATGATAGAATGGCCCAAACCCGAATCAATTAAAGAACTCCGAGGTTTTTTGGGTCTCACCGGATATTATAGACGGTTTGTCTTAAATTACGGCCAAATCGCCGCCCCCCTACATAATATGTTGAAAAAGAACTCTTTCACCTGGAATTCAGAATCTTCGGATGCGTTTGCGAAGCTGAAGAAAGCCATGACCACAAAGTGCCGTTTTAGCACTTCCTGATTTTTCCTTGCCCTTTACTATTGAGACAGATGCTTCGAGTGCATGGCTGAGGCGCGTTCTAACACGCATGCAGAAAGACCAATTGCGTATTTCAGCCAACAACTATCTGGAAATGCTAAACTCAAGTCCATTTACGAACGAGAGTTGATGGCGGTTGTCCTGGCTGTACAGAAGTGGAGGCATTATTTACTAGGACAGAAATTTGTGGTCAAGACGGATCAGAGGGCGCTAAAGAATCTACTAGATCAGAGGGAAGTCCAACCGGAGTATCAGAAATGGCTCACCAAGTTGCTAGGTTTCGATTTTGAAATCAAATACAAGGCGGCATATTAAACCAGCAAAAGATGATGCTCTTTCTAGAATTCGCCAACAGGGAGTGTTCAAATCGACAAATTTCACCTATCATTGATACGACCGTTATCATGAAAGAAGTAAGTGAAGATGAAGAGCTACAAACCATAGCTGCGAACATTGTGAAAGATCCGAGAAGTCACCCCAAGTTTACGTTGAACCAAGGGCAGCTGCGTTACAAGGATAGACTAGTTCTATCTAGCAAGTCGGAACTCATCCCAGCTATACTCCAGATGTTTCATGATTCGGTCCTTGGAGGGCATTCGGGGTTCTTGAGAACCTACAAAAGACTGACAGGTGAATTATATTGGAAAGGAATGAAACAGGATGTCAAGAGGCATGTGGCTGAATGTGTGATTTGCCAGAAAAACAAGGCAGAGGCTGTGACTCCGGCAGGGCTTCTTCAACCGTTGCCAATACCTGACCGAATATGGGAAGAAATTAGTATGGACTTCATTGACGGGCTACCCAGATCGCATGGCAAAGACTCAATCCTCGTAGTAGTGGACAGATTGAGTAAATATGCTCACTTTTTAACTCTCAGACACCCGTATACAGCCAAAGAAGTTTCGCAACAATTCATTCAAGAAGTGGTTCGCCTTCACGGTTTTCCAAAATCAATTGTTTCGGACCGAGACGTTATTTTCTTGAGCAATTTCTGGAAGGAACTGTTCCGAATTCATGGCACCAAGCTGAAGAGAAGTACTTCTTTCCACCCGCAGACGGATGGGCAAACAGAGCGTGTTAATAGATGTCTCGAAACCTTCCTCAGGTGTTACTGTAATGAACAACCCAAGCAATGGGCACAATGGATCTCATGGGCAGAATATTGGTATAACACCAATTTTCACACATCTATTAACACTACCCCCTTTCATGTTGTCTATGGAAGACCTCCTCCCCCTCTGATCTCTTATGGTGAACAAAAATCGTCTAACGACACTCTTGAACAACAACTTATGGATCGGGACCGAGCACTACTTGCACTCAAGGAACAGTTGAGACTGGCACAAGAGCGCATGAAGAAACAAGCCGATAAGCATCGAAGGGAACTGAATTTCCAAGTTGGTGACTGGGTGTTTCTTAAACTGCGGCCCTACCGACAGAAATCAGTCGCTCAGAAACGCTGCGAGAAACTCTCACCAAAATTCTTTGGTCCATATGAAATAATGGAACGGATAGGTGCAGTGGCTTACAAGTTGTTGTTGCCAAACAAGGCAGCCATTCATCCAGTCTTCCATATCTCGCAACTGAAGAGAGCCGTCGGGTTCAAGGGTCCTATACAGACGGGAGTCCCCGAATTATCAGATGATTATGAGTGGACAGCGGGCCCTGAAGAAGTCTTGGGAGTTCGATGGAATGATGACGCCGGAAAATGGGAATGCTTAATCAAATGGGAAAATAAATTCACAATAGATGCCACGTGGGAAGCTTATGAAGATATTCGGAAGCAATTCCCAGAATTTCACCTTGAGGACAAGGTGACAGTCGACCCCCGGGGTATTGTTAGGCCCCCGATCCTAAAGAAATATGCAAGGAAGGGCAAGAAAGGAAATGAACAAGAAATGAGGAGAGAGGAGTCTGGGGGGACCACCTGAGTTAGTTAGTATCTGTGATCGTGGGGAGTGGAAGGTGGTATTTTAGCAGGGGCAGGAGGGCAGGTCATTTTGTCGAGTGTTTTTGGTAGTTTGGTTATTGGAGAGACCCAGCCTCTCGAAAGCTGGAGGACTTGTACCTTGACTCTTGTTGAATCGGAAATCAATAATCCTCTCTTCCTATAGATGAACTATCTTTAGAGGAGAGTTGGATCTTCGTTATATCTATTTGCCTTGAGATTATTGCTTGTATTGTTGGGTCTTTTACTGAGTGCAGGTATAATTTGTTGGTTCCCTAACAGTTTCTTACTTCAACATTTAAAATATTCGTTGAGCATTGTTCGACCATGATGTATGTTTCATGCATATCCATCAATAAGTTCAACAATGTTTTCTTGTTTAGTTCTTCTAGTTGGGGATAACAATTAAGGTATTAGTTACAATTTCTCATTCCACTAAATTTCAAGCATTGTAAGCTTTTGCCACTATTCTTGTTAGTTTCAAGGGAGATCGTGAGAGCATGTTACTCATTTCAAGCTTTAATTTCTCATTCTACTAAATTTCAATGTTGTTTGGCTTGAACATCGTACCTGTTTTGGTTTAATTTTCTTGTTCTTAGTCTTATTGTTCCTATGTTCTGTTAGCCTTATTGTTTTGAAAGCTCGGGGTTCTGCAAACCAGTTTTATTTGCATATTAGAAGGCAACACGGTAAGAGAGAGAAATGCCTACATCTACCTGATTGCAATGATAAATGAAAATTGTTGGACATTTTGAAGGCTTCGATAATTTTAGATGTCAAAGTCCGATCACTTGTATAGTATCATTTACCCTGAAGTTTATTGCTTTCTATCATTCAAACTTTTATACAAGTTCAACCAATCCTTTAGTCTTTTTTAAGATTAATACTCAAAACTGGTTTGGGGATTTCAATTTATATCTACCTTCCTTCATTATACTGTTTGAATCCAAATAATATATGTGGTGAACAATCTGTTAATAGATATTTTTTCTTGTGTTTCGCCTCGACGAGTGGTCGAAAACAACCAAAACGACCCTGAAAGTAGGTGAATGAAATGTTAAAATGAGAAGTAAAAGAATGGAGTTTTGAGTTAGAGAGAGATGATTTGTTCAAGTTATTAAGACCCAAGTTGACTCCTCGCAGGATGAGCTGAGGGCATGGTGGTGTACAGCCTCAAAAGATGGCAGCAAAGTGCTTCCTATGGCAACAGATTTGAGGGCCAGAGTGAAAAAAAAAAAGAGTTCGGTTTCTAAACAAGCACTAACAGAGGAAGGAAGTTTTTTTTGACAGATTCAGTTTTCTGAAAAACTGTACATAGAATTTCTATACAACCGATACCTACAACTTCAACAGGGTAAAATGTTGTTGCTTAAGGAACTTGTAATGTTTTCCTACTATTTGGTGTGCACATAAAATGAAACTAACCTTATAGTGGTAGGCTTAATCACAGGGTTGTAGGTTTCTTTGCAATCTAATCCTTCTATTTGAGAATATCCTTGGGCCACTAAACGTGCCTTGTAGCGATCAATAGAACCATCTTTGTTTTTTTTTAAAACGCCCATTTAGATCCTACTATGTTGGAATCATGACGTTTAGGAACAAAAGTCCAAATATGATTATGTAAGAGAGCCATTATTTCATTATCCATTGCAGTTTTCCAATGAGATTGGGCTAAAGTTGTTCGATATTTCATCAGTTTTCCAGGAACTTGGTATGTTTGATGGTATTTACTTAATGCTCTTTACTTTACATGCATGATGAGATATATGAAAGCCAACTTACATTTTCTTAGTTTTTACCATCTTTTCTCCAAGAATCCTCTCTTCCAGCTTGTTGTGACTAGTTACCAGGTGTCTAATAACTTTGTAAGCTTTTAAATCTTATCTTCCTTGCAGATATTTTGAAATGAAACAGGATTGTTAAATGAAGAAGAGAAACAAAAGTCTAAATTTGAAGGTAACCCTGTTTTAAAGTTTTCCCAAGTGTGAGTTTCTCCTTGAACTCTACCCTTTGAAACTTTTGTTGTTACGTGAAAATTTTAATGGTTACTGAAAGTTGAACATTTTAATGGTTTTTTTGTGTCTTATCTAGCATTTGATTAATTTGAGTCTTATTTTGTATTCACATCATATTCTACTTTGTTGAGTCTGAGGCATCTAGGTTAATTTGAGTCTTATTTTGTATTGACATCATATTCTACTTTGTTGAGTCTGAGGCATCTGATTTTACTCAAGAGCTCTATAGTGTTTCAACATGTTTCTTTGTGGATTTCTGTTTGTCTACGACCTAGCCCAAGTATCTTTGAAGTTTGGTGGGAGGCTGGAAGGTTGTTTATGATAAGAAGTGTTTTGTTTTATGAACAGGCTTTTGAATTTTTTTTGAAACTCCTAAAAGTGTTGTTATGTTGCTGAAATTTCAATGCGAACAACGTGTCTTAAATAACACCCTAGAAAAGTTTTCCTCAAAATGTAGGGTTGTTACATTAACAGTGTCTTTGTTCAACTTTCTCATCGAGGACATGTCGTTCTTAATCTTACTCGTGGCAAGGTAATAGGTTTCTTAATCTATAAGTGTTGCACTATTAATTTCTTTATGAGATGAGCACTTTTCTTTTGCACTTGCTAGGGTAGTTTATGTCATTCTCTATGGATTTTTTTGGTTGTTGTTTATTTTGTTATACTCTTATCCTATCACATATCAATCTAATCCAATTTAAGTCAATGAAAAAATCATAAATTTATTGGTCAATTTAAATATAATAGAGTTGATTTGTGTTTATTTGTAAAATAATTTAAATTTTACATTTTTCCTTGTAGATGAATGAAATGGTGCACTCTTCCTAATTATGAGATGGGGTTTGCAACCGATATGCTTAACAATTCTCAATAGTGTATTATGAATACGAATATGCTTTAAATATATACATTTATTTTATCTTTGATACGTAATCAAATTTATGTACGTACTTTTATTAGTACATGGTAATAAAATATGTTATTTTGTCTTGATATTTGTCTTTCGATATAGTTTTGATGGTTAATTATATAGTGTTTACAATAATGGGCATATAATGCTATTTAATGTAATGGGTTATAATTTTAATAGAATTTAGTATAACTTTATTAAAATGTTATTAATGTACTAAAAAAATTGTTATTACAAGTCACAAACATTTCATAACCACACCTACTATAGCACTTTTTGTTAATGCTATCAAACATCTTATAGCATTTTCTATAACATGGACAAGTCGGTATGAAAAGTCAAGGACTTTCAATAACATCGGCTATGACAACATGCCAAAGAGTGCTACGATATGCCTTTTATAGCCTTTTTTTATGGCTATAAAATATGCTATGGAATAGTAATAATAGCGTTTTTGCCAACGCTATGAAAAGTTTCTATAGCATTAAAAGTATGCTATAAAAAAATGCTATGACCAGTCAGAGACTTTCAATAACATCGACTATGACCGCGTTTCATAAAACGCTATCGAAAGCCTACGATAACGTTTTTGTAACGCTATCGTAGGTGATATTTGTTGTAGTGAATATATAGTATGCATGATAGGATTATATTATAAGAGTTATAATATAATGCATGTGTTTTAATTTAATTAATATAAGAGTTATATTTTTTAGATTAAAAGCATAGACATGCATTAATACATGTGATGTATGTATATTATATAGTTTTAATTATTCATGTGATGAATGATCAAACATTATAATATATAAATGAATGTAACCTAAGTTATTTATTAGTTTTAAATGGTTTAAAACTTGAATAATCAGACTTAGGTTTTCTAGTTCTAATAAGATTAGAATTAGGAAATCCAATATGACTTATGAATGGTTACTAATTAGTAACTTTGTCTAAGGAAGGTTCTGTCTAAGGCTGGGGTATTTAAACTGACGCTTTGCGGAACACCCCTACCTGGAAACCGACTGGGAGTGAATTTGGTCCCGAGATTCATAGGTTATATTCTCGTGAGTGGCGTTTAATTAAAAGTTAATTAAATTACTCACATATACCTAAGTTAATAATGTGATTATAGACCTAAGCTAATCCAATATAAGTGTTATATTGGTAGACTTAGGTAAATAATAGTCGGTTTATCTAGGTCAATCCCGATTAATTCTAAAGTGTTGAGTGGGAAGAAATAAAGTGTATGAGATAGATTTAATTTTCCATCCACAAATCTCCATTAAGTTCACACACTGAGATCCATACTCGACCTCGTGGCGCAAATGGGAGCGTCCTCCTTCGGATGATATTTGTATGGGTCAATATCAACGTGAATGGATAGAGTACTCATAGTGAGTGGGAGCGGGACCTGTGAAAACGGAACCCACGGTCTCTTTTATCGATTCACCTCGTGAGACGCCCATGATCTGCCTGCTAGTTTGGCCTGGACCAGACAATCCCTTTGAAGGGCCTTGATCATGGGAATCGGAACACCGTGAATTCCAGAAAGGGATACAATTTCCTTGTTGGGTTTCCTTCGTAGTCCTCCCTTCGGCTGCTATTGTTTGGACGGATACTTGAAAATTTAAAGATAGAGGGTGACACTCACAGGATTCATTAAGAGTTAATGGATTCAGACCAAATAATGGTAACCGGATGCCTAATGGAATAAGAGTTATTCTAGAATTAGGGTCTGGTCGAGAAAGTCTCGTCCCAGAGGAAGAGTGATTCTGTCTACCCTTCGGTGGCGATCATTCTAAACCTTAAGGGTATCATTGCAATTTTTAATGTCCTAGGGATCATAGAATAAAAATTTACTAAAACCTGACTGGAATTTCAAAGTTTTTGCGAGACTAATATAAAGTTTTTCTATTTCAACAAACAAAATGTCTAGTTCAATCATCACCCTGTTAGCTTCTGACAAATTAGTTGACGACAATTTTCAAACCTGGAAAAACAATATCAACACGATACTGGTAACTGACGACCTTAAGTTCGTGCTCACTAAGGAGTGTCCTCAGGTGCCGAGCTTGACCGCATCACGCGTACGATCGATGGATCAAGGCTAATGAAAAGGCTAAGGTCTACATAATTGCTAGCTTGTCTGAACTCTTGGCAAAGAAGCATGAGGTGATGATCATCGCTAAGGAGATCATGGAATCACTGCAGGACATGTTTGGACAACAATCCTTTCAGGTCCGTCATGATTCTCTCAAACACGTCTTCAATGCAAGGATGAGGGAGGGGACGTTTGTCCGTGAACATGTTCTGGACATGATGACCCACTTTAACTTGGCAAGGATGAACGGGGCTTCGATCGATGAGTTAAGCCAGGTCAGATTTATCATGTAGACTCTTCCGAAGAGTTTCCTTCAATTTCGTAGGAACGCTGTTATGAACAAGATAAGCTACACTTTGACCTACTTACTCAATGAACTGCAGAACTTCTAGTCTCTGATGCGAGTCATGGGTCCGGAAGCTGAGGCAGATATTACCTTCAGGTCCTATCATAGGGGTTCGACCTCTGGGACTAAGTCTGCAGGTTCTTCAGGCCCGAAAGGGAAGAAGAAGAAATTGAGAAAGGGTAAAGTTGACCGCGCTGCCGCCCAGAAGGGCAAAAAGGTCAAGGAAGTTGCAGAGAAGGAAAGTGTTTCCACTGCAACGTGCATTGTCAATGGAAGAAAAACTGTCCCAAGTTCCTTACCCACAGGAAGAAAGAAGGTAAATGTGATTTACTTGTTACATAAACTTGTTTGGTGGAGAGTAATGACTCAGTCTGGATACTTGATTCAATCTCCACTAATCATGTTTGTTCTTCTTTTCAGAGAATGAGTTCTTGGCAGCGACTACAAGAGGGTGAGATAACGCTACGGGTTGGATCCGAGGAGTTTGTCTCTGCTGCAGCGGTTGACACAATGAAGCTTTATTTTGGTACAAATTACATTTTATTAGATAATATGTATATAGTTCGAGGGTTTACTAAAAACCTTGTTTCCATTTCTTGCCTTCTAGAACAGTGTATTTCCGTTTCATTTTCTGGTTATAAAGCGTTTATTTCTAGAAATGTAAATTTGTTGTGTTCTACTTCACTTGAGAGTAATCTTTACGTTTTAAAACCAAATTCTGTCAAAAGTGTTTTGAATACTGAATTGTTTAAAACAACTGAAACACGAACTAAAAGAATAAAGGTTTCTCCAAAAGAAAATGGCCATCTTTGGCATCTAAGGTTAGGCCACATAAATCTCAATAGAATTGAGAGACTAGTGAAGAGTGGACTTCTAAGCGAGTTGGAAGAAAACTCTTTACCGCTTTGTGAGTCATGCCTTGAAGGAAAAATGACCAAACGTCCTTTTAGTGGAAAAGGATATAGAGCCAAAGAGCCTATTGAGCTTATACATTCTAACCTCTGTGGTCCGACGAGTGTTAAAGCACAAGGAGGTTAGAAATACTTTGTATCATTCATAGATGACTATTCGAGGTATGGGTACGTTTACCTAATGCATAGGAAGTCTGAAACTCTTGAAATGTTCAAGGAGTACAAGACTGAGGTTGAGAACCTGTTAGGTAAAACGAGTAAAACACTTCGATCAGATCGAGGTGGAGTGTATATGGACACTGAATTCTAGGACTATATGATAGAACATGGAATTACGTCCCAACTCTCAGCACCTAGTATGCCACACCAGAATATGGATACTGAGTTCCATCGAAGAGTGTTTCTGAAATACCTTTCGAACTCTGGAATAGACGTAAAGGAAGTTTACACCATTTCAGAATTTGGGGATGCTCGACCCATGTGTTGGTGTCAAATCCGAAGAAGTTGGAACCCCGCTCAAAATTGTGCCTCTTTGTAGGTTACCCAAAAGAGACTAGGGGTGGTCTTTTTACGATCCTAAGGATAATAGGGTACTTGTGTCGACAAACGCCACTTTCCTTGAGGAAGACCACATCAGGGATCACTTATCAAGAAGTAAGATAGTGTTAAATGAAATGGATAATTCATCAGGAAGGATTGCTGATGGTGCTAGTACATCAACAAGTGTTGTTGATCCTAGCTCGTCTAGTCAAGTCCGTTCTCAAGAGTTGAGAATGCCTCGACGTAGTGGGAGGGCTGTGAGACAACCTAAACATTACATGGGTTTTGCTGAAACCCAAGTAATCACCCCTGATGATGACTGCGAGGATCCATTGACCTATGATCAGACAATGGCAGACATTGACAAAGATGAATGGATTAAAGCTATGGACCAGGAAATGGAGTCGATGTACTTCAATTCCGTCTGGGAGCTTGTGAACCAACCAGATGGGGTCAAACCTATTGGTTGCAAGTGGATCTACAAGCGTAAACGTGGCGTAGATAGGAAGGTGCAGACTATCAAAGCTAGACGAGTGGTAAAGGGGTTTACCTAGGTTGAAGGGGTTGACTATGAGGAAACATTTTCTCCTGATGCCATGGTAAAGTCTAGGATCCTTCTGGCCATTGCCGCATATTATGATTATGAGGTATAGTAGATGGATGTCAAGACGACCTTTCTGAATGGCAATCTTGACGACACCATCTACATGGACCATCCCAAGGGGTTCATTGCCCAAGGCAAAGAACAAAAGGTTTGTCGGCTTCAAAGGTCTATTTATGGACTGAAATAAGCCTCGAGGTCTTGGAATATAAGGTTTGATGAGGCGATCAAATCTTATGGCTTTGATCAGAATGTTGATGAGCCTTGTGTTTACAAGAAAATTATCAACAACACTGTCGCATTTCTGATATTGTATGTGGATGATATCCTGCTCATTGGGAATGACGTAGGTTTTTTTATTGACGTTAAGGAATGGATGGCTTCACAATTCCAAATGAAAGATTTGGGAGAGGCTCAGTATGTTCGAGGTATGCAGATAGTCTGGAACCAGAAGAACAGAACGCTAGCCATGTCTCAAGCATCTTACATTCATAAGATGTTTTCTCGGTATAAGATGCAGAACTCCAAGAAGGGCTTACTGTCTTTCAGGCATGGGTTTCACTTGTCTAAGGATCAATGTCCTAAGATGCCTCAAGAAGTTGAGGATATGAGACGAATCCCCTATGCTTCAGCTGTAGGGAGCCTCATGTATGCCATGCTATGTATTAGGCCCGACATTTGTTATGCAGTTGGGATTGTCAGTAGGTATTAATGCAATCCAAGATTAGATCACTAGACAACCTAAAGGCAATCCTCAAGTATCTAAGGAGATCGAGGAACTACAGCCTTGTGTATGGAAGTTGGGATTTGATCCTTAAGGGATACACAAACTCTGACATTCAGACCGATAAGGATTCTAAGAAATCCACTTTGGGGTAAGTGTTCATTTTGAACGGAGGAGTTGTAGTGTGCCGAAACATCAAGCAGGGATGCATCGCTGATTCCACGGTGGAAGCCGAGTATGTTGCAGCTTGTGAAGGTGCAAAGGAAGTTGTTTGGCTTAGGAAGTTCATGTTGGATTTGGAAGTTTTCCAAATATGAACTTTCCAATCACCCTCTTTTGTGACAACAGTGGTGCAGTAGCCAACTCTAGAAAACCTCGGAGCCATAAGAGGGACAAACATATTGAGCGGAAGTTTCACTTGATAGGAGAGATTGTTCACCGCAGAGACGTGACAATCACACAGATAGCGTCGGAGCACAACGTTGCTGATCTATTGAAAAAGACCCTCAGGGCTAAGGTGTTTGAGGGTCACCTAGAGAGTCTAGGTCATTGAGTGCTTCCTGACTAGGGCAAGTGGGAGTATTGTAAAGGGGTATTCCATGCCCTAGTTTATTGTATTACTTTATTGTATTACTGTACATTTGAGAAATGTATTTTGTACTCCACTAGCTTAGTTCAAGTGGGAGTTTGTTGGGATGTATGTCCTAATCTCGTGTAAACGGGAGCAGTGGGACTTAAGAAGCAAGAGGTAGACACAGGGGTAAAACTGTAATTTGACCATGCAGTGTCTACGAACAACTTGTGAAGGGTCGACTCACGTGCATTGGTTATATCAATGGACACAACTTGTCCTACAGTGATGGGAGTGCAGCTACGGGCTTTAGTAAAGTGTTACTGTAACTAATGAATGTTGAATAACCAGGTCAAAAAGATTGACATGTTAATCTCGGATCATTGGAGCTCGTCATATGTAGGTCCATTAGGTCCCTCGGTTGGCTCAAACTGGATAAATCGAGGGCTTACAGTTTGGTGTGGATTTGAAGTATTCAAATTCATTAATTGGGTATTTATGTCATTTATATGTGATATAGTTGACATAATATATAGTTTGATGTGAATGAGATTCATTATAAACTATAGTATAGCCTAATTGATTAATTAGTGCTAATAAGAGAAATTGAATTGAGAGAAATTAAATTGAATGTGATTCAATTTAAAATTCCACAATTATTCAAATGAGATTTGTATAATAAGGTATGAGAGAACCAAGCCTTTATATAAGGTATGAGATACCTTATTATATGTAATATGCAAATATGATTTGCATATTGATAAAGTTGTGGTAAAATAGTGAATTGGTGGAGATTTAAACTCCACCTCTCACAATTATATAAAGGCTTGGTGAGAAGCCTTTGGTAGTCACTTGTCTCATTTTTGGATTTTCATTCCAAAGTGAAAGACACCTTCTCTCAAACTCTCTCAATTTTCTCGCTACAATTCTCCTCACCCAAAACCAAAGGGAGTTCCACTAACTCTCCCTCAACCTATCGAGAACAACCGAGAAGACCCTTATGAAGTGTCACTGTTGTTTGGTTCGAGAGACCGTGTTGTAGAGATCGTTGGTACAAAGTAGTTCGTGACCGGAGAAGGAAACATCGAAAAAGAGTTCTTCAACAATTAAGTATCTTTACTTTCTGTTTTCTTCTTGTAAAATGCATGTTTAGCCTAGAATTAATTAGATTAATTCAATTTTAAGATAGAAATTACACAACGAAACAACGACGTTTCACAATGTCTTACGCTGCGGGAATTTCCAATTCCCTTCACTCCTACCTGGAAACTGACCTGGAACATGAGTTTAATTAACCATAGTCTTGTTAGCATGCTTTATATCTAGGTAATTAAAATGTTTATTCACCTAGACATAAGTTTAAAAGACCTAGTTATAACAGTTATAATAGGCATAGACTTAGATAGATTCTTTTAGCCGGAATCCGACTAAGTTAAAGCTATACTCTAACTTTAGGAACTTCAGTGGGAGAAAACGAGATGTTCGCTTCGAGTTTACTCTCATGTCCTCAAGAGTTGACACCGTAAGGTCCATGCTCGGCTACGCGACGTCAATAGGTCGTCCACCTACAGTAAGTGTTTGTATGGTTTAATACTAAGTTTAATGAGGGAAGTATCCATAGCAAATGGAAAAAGGACGTGTGTCCACGTATCCTACGGTCTCCTCCATTAGGTCGCACCGTGAGAATTCTATAGTTCGCCTGCTAGGTTTCCCTGGGGCAGCCAATCCCTACATAGGGCCTGACTATAGGGATCGAAACACCGCGAACTCCAGAAATGGATAGGGTCTCTTAGGTAATTTGCCAACAGGTGTGTTTCTTAATAGTAGCATGTTTGCTCGAACCTATTCGATCTGAAAATGGTAAGGTCACATTTATAGGATAAGTTAAGCTAGTTAACGAGTTCTTGACCAAACAAACGGTAGCTAAGAATCATTGGGACATGAGATGTTCCGGTAGAGATAATTTGCTGAGAAAATCTCAATTAAGGGGAGGAGTGGCTGACCACCTGACGGTGGCTTTTATTCCAAACCATTGAAGTATCGTTGAAAAATTAAAAGTTTAATTTAAACATTAGGGTTCTTTAATAATTTTACTAAAATTGATTGGGTTGTAATGAGTTTTAAAAGGTATAACTAATTAAAACTATTTTGTAAGTTCAACATGTTATCCTCTATTATAGGTGTACTCAAAAGTGAACATTTAACTGGCAAAAGTTATACTACGTGGAAGTCGAACCTGAATACGATTCTAATTGTTGACGACCTTCGGTTTGTATTAACTGAGAAGTGTCCTCAGGTGCCTTCTCGAAACGCTCCTCAAGCTGTTAAGGATGCGTATGACCGCTGGATCAAGGCCAATGACAAGGCCAAGGTCTATATTTTGGCTAGTGTTTCTGAAGTTCTAGCCAAAAAGCACAAGGGCATGGTCTCAACTCGTGAGATCATGAGTTATCTACAGGATTTGTCTGGACAACCGTCTGAACAAATTCGGCATGAAATCCTTAAATACATTTATAACGCGCACATGAAAGAGGGAACTTCAGTGAGAGAACATGTTCTCGATCTGATAGTTCACTTCAACAGGGCCGAAATGAACGGGGCGGTCTTGGACGAGGAAAGTCAGGTATTGTTTATCGTGGAATCTCTTCCGAAGAGCTTCGTGTAATTTCGCAACAATGCGGTGATGAACAAAAGAGAGTATAACCTGACTTCCCTCCTGAATGAGCTGCAAACTTACCAGTCTCTTATGGAAAATAAAGGAAAGGTTGATGGAGAGACAAATCTGTTTGCTCATTCCAAGAGGGTCCTGATGGGTTCATCCTCTGGAACCAAGTCCTGAAGTTCCTCTTCTAGGATTAAGAAGACTCAGAAGAAGAGGAAAGGAGGAAAGGGGAATGGTTATGCTACTGCAGACAGTGAGCTCAAAGAGAAGAAAGGTAAATGCGATTTACTTGTTCTTGAAACATGTTTAGTGGAAAGTGATGACTTTACCTGGATACTTGATTCAGGATCCACTAACCACGTTTACTCTTCTTTACAGGAAACTAGTTCCTTTGAAGGAGCTCGATGAGGGTGAGATGACGCTTAGGGTCGGAACGGGAGAAGTCGTCTCAGCTCGTGCAGTGTGGGAGATGCAAAGCTGTTCTATAGAGATAAATTTTTATTTTTGCAAAATTTGTATATAGTTTCTAAAATTAAGAGGAACTTAATTTCTATTTCTTGTCTAATTGAACATAATTATTGTATTTCCTTTTTATGCAATGAAGCGTTCATTTCTAAGAAAGGTGGTAATATTTGTTCTGCTAAATTAGAAAACGATTTATATGTACTTAAACCAAATCAAACAAAAGAAATTTTAAATCATGAGATGTTTAAAACTGCAAATACTCAAAGTAGAAGGCAAAAGTTTTCTCCAAATAATAATACCTATCTTTAGCATCTTAGACTTGGTCACATAAATCTCAACCGGATTGAGAGAATAACTAAGAATTGACTTCTAAACAAGTTAGAAGATGATTCTTTACCTCCTTGGGAATCCTGCTTGTAAGGAAAAATGACTAAGCTACCTTTTACTGGAAAAGGTTATAGAGCCAAAGAGCCCTTAGAACTTATACATTCGGATCTTTGTGGTCAAATGAATGTAAAAGCTCGAGGATGGTACGAATATTTCATCTCTTTCATAGATGATTATTGTTGGGATTTATGCTCTAAACTAATGTAATTTTGATCAAATAAATAAAGAGTTATTTGTTTTGATAAAATTATATTCTTGCTTTATAAATCCAATAAACTAAGCAACAAGGTTATAATATATCTTGAACATCAATGTAGTAGACACTATTTGGATTATATTCGAGAGTATAACCTAAATGGTCTATGGTATAAGAATAAGGTTGAAAACCTTATTCTGGTAACACCATGGATGCGACCACTTTGTAATTAGTACAAATAAGGTAATCCAACTCATTCATGTGGTTGACATGCGAGTGAGGGCATCCTATATGAAGAGTTCATACAAGACCGGACTGCAAACTATTAAGTCTAATCAGTATAACACTGTTAACAAGATAAGACTGATAATTTTTAGATGGTCATTAGTGACTCGACCTGAATCCTGAGCAAGTTAAGAACTCCTGCTTATAGGGGTTTGTCCTTAGTCTAGTATGAGTGAGAGTGGTATGTAGCCGACTCAATAAACCTACCTTCTTAGGGACAGAACCTCGTAGGTAGCTGGGGACTTAACTATGCAAGATGGAATTCACTCATTCCTACACTAAGGAATTAGATAGGTGGTTCCCTTAAGAACTGACTCTGAACAACGGGGCCCCACCCTCTATGAGGGTATGAGTCTATGGTAGGACCTTAGACTTGTTGTTCATTAGAGGATCAACAGTGCTTAAGGAACAAAGAGGTAATCACAGGGGTAAAACGGTAATTTGACCCAGCTGTGATTACGAACAACCTTTGAAGGGTTGACTCATGGGTAATGATTATATCAGTGGACACAATATAATATACAGTGAGGAGAGTGCAACTACAAGTCTATAGTGGAGTGACTTGTGGTTAATGAATATTGATTAACTGGATCAATGAATTTGATCAGTTAATCTCACATCATTGGAGCTCATGAACTGTAGGTCTATTAGGTCCCTCCATTGGCTCAACATGGTAATATTGAGGGTATAAAGTAGGAATGAAATTGAAGTGTTCAAATTCATACCTGAGGTGTTATATCAATTATATATGATATATTAATATAATATATGATTTTAATGTGAATTAGATTCACATATAAACCATATAATAGTGGGAGAATGAAGGAGGGATAGGATGGTAATTTCCATACTATTTCCCTATATATAGTTGCATGAGATGCAATCTTAGGGTTAAGGCTTTTCAACAAAACCCTAGCATTCTCTCACATTGTGTTGGAAAGAGTTCCAACTACAATTTGATAAGATCATCTCACCTCACCTAAAAGGAACTCACCTTCCTCCCTCACCTAGAGAACAACGGAGAAGATCCGGTGGTAGTGTCCGTGATCGCTCGGGTTCGTGTTGATGAGATCGTTATCGTGGGAGAAGGAGCACTTGAAGAAAGAGTTCTTCAAAGGTATAATTCTTGTTGTCCAATATGTTATTATATGCTTTATCTTAGTTAGATTTGTTCTTGATTGATATCCATGTAACGAAATTAAGAACACGCGATTTACAATCGCTTCCTCTGCGGGATTCGATCCCTTCAATTGGTATTAGAGCCCAATTACGTTCTTAATTTACGTTCTGGAATTATCAAGAACGAGGTGGGATTTACTATTTTTCATGTGATGAATGAACGGTTTACAATTTAGACGTTTTCAATTTTGGCACTAAGATTTACATAATTTCGTTTAATTGTTCAATGTAAGGGCCTATTGTTTTGGAAATTTTATTATGTAAATAGAGTCTATAAGTCCGTGTCGATCGAGGCAAGGTGGTTGCTGAGAAGACCGGAGCAAAAACGAGCAACAATTTGAAATGGGGTTGATGTTCTGTGAATGGCATTGCAACGCCACTTCAGCAGTCTTGTGGAAGATGGCAAGATAGCGGCGTTGCGCTGTTTCTCGCATTGCAACGCTTATGTTGAGGCGCGTTTCGACGGGCGGAAAAAGACAAGATGTAGCGTTGCAACGTTGGTATCAGCGTTGCAATGCCACAGGCGTTTCACGTGAAGGACCAACGGGCAGAAAAAGAATTTATTTTATATAATAAATATAAATACGTTTTATATTTATTTATATTTAATTTATTTAATTTTAATTAATAAAATTAGATTATATTAATTAAAAAATTTTTTAGGGTGTCAAAATTGGTCTAATTTTGCTATTGAAATTATGCAAATGTTGTGTAATTATTGCCATGCATAATGTATGCTTTTAATTTAGATATCCCACCTTAGGTTAAGCATTTCCATGCATCATTTATAATATAAAGAGTTATATTATATAGTTTGCATGATTAATTAATATAAGGTGTTATATTAATTTATGGACAGTATTGACATGCATTATAATTCATGAGATGATTATGCTATGTATGTCTTATTATTCATGAGATGAATGATCAAGCACTATAACATAGTATGCATGTCACCTAAGGTTAATTATTAGTTTTAAAATGTTTAGATCTTGGAAATAATATACCTTAGGTTATCTAGTTCTAAATTAAATTAGAATTACGAACCCAGTAATTTATAAACAATGATTAAAAGAGGAACTCTGTCTAAGGAAGGTTCTGTCTAGGTCAGGTATTTAAGCCGACTTAAACTAACACCTACACCGAAACCGACTGGGAGTGAAATTTAATCGTAGAGTTTATAAATTATAGTAGCGTCATCGGTTTATTAAGGGGTTAATAAACTAGAAATCCTAGGCTTAATATAAAGAGTTATATTAGCAAACTTAGGATAAAATCAATATAAGAGTCGATAACATTAGGTAAAACCATTAGCCGGGTTTAGCCTATTTAAGATTCCTATAGATTTAAAGTATCCAGTGGGAGGAAAAGTGTATATGATACATATTTTTCCACCTACGTATCTCCGGGAAGTTCACATAGTGAGACTCATACTTGACCTCCTAGCGCAAACGGGAGCGTCCCCCTTCGGATGGTGTTTGTATGAGTCAATATCAAGGTGAATGGAGAGGGTACTTATAGTGAGTGGGAGCAGGTTTAGTGAAAACAAAACCTATGGTCTCTTCAGTCGGTTTACACTGTAAGATCACTATGGTCAGCCTGCTAGTTTGGCTTGGACAAGACAATCCCTTCGGACGGCTTGATCATAGGGGATTGAACACAGTAGAAACCCGAAAAGGATAAAGATTTCCTAAGTCTGTTTTCAATCTAGTCCTCCTTTTGGCAGATTTTATTGGATGGGGACTCTGGGGTCTAAATACAGAGGGTTACACTCACAAGGTACATAAGAAGTGTATGTGTCCTGACCGAATAATGGTAACTAAAGCCTATAGGAATAAGAGGTATTCTGGCATTAGATTTTGGTCAAGAGTGTCTTGATCCAGAGGAGTGTTTTTTATTACCCTTCGGTGTCATACATTCTAAACCTTTGGAGTATCATTGTAAATTATAAATGACCTAGGAATCATTTGATAATTAGCTAAAACATGATTGGATTAGACAATTATAGCAAGAAACTCATACAAGTTTTGTTGTAAATTTTCAGCAAAATGTCTAGCTCTATAATTTCCTTATTGGGTGTGGAAAAGTTAACTGGAGAGAATATGATGACATGGAAAAACAAACTCAACACTATATTGGTAGTGGATGATCTGAAGTTTGTGCTAACTGAGGAGTGTCCTCAGGTACTAGACTCGAATGCTTCACGAAATGTTCGTAATGCATATGATCGATGGATCAAGGTCAGTGATAAGGCCAAGGTCTACATACTGGCAAGTATGTCTGACATATTAGCCAATAAGCATGAGGGCATGATAACCGCTAAGGAAATCATCGATTCAGTGCAGGGTATGTTTGGACAACTGTCCACACAGACCCAGCACAGTATCCTAAAGTACATATTCAACTCGAGGATGCCTGAGGGTACATTTGTTCGGGATCATGTCCTGGATATGATGGTGCACTTTACATCGCGGAGTCGAATGGTGCTTCCATCGATGAATCGAGCCAGGTCAGCTTCATTTTGGAAACCCTTCCAGATAGTTTCCTACAGTTTAGAAGTAATGTTGTTATGAACAAGCTTACTTTTAATCTTACCTCCCTTCTGAATGAACTCCAGACCTTTCAATCTTTGATGAAAATTCAGGGATCGAAAGGTGAGGCAAATGTCGCTAGTAGGAGTTATCATAGAGGTTAGACCTCTGGATAAAAAACAGTGGCTTCATCTTCTTCTAACCTGAAAGGGAAGAAAAGAACATGAAGAAGGTTGGTAAAGGGAAAGTTGCTGAGAAAGCTGCCGCCCAGAAGGGGGTAGAAAGTCAAAGAAGTTGCTGACAAAGGAAAGTGTTTCCACTGCAACGAAGACGAGCATTGGAAACGAAATTGTCCGAAGTACATTGCAGAAAAGAAGAAGGAAGGTAAATATGATTTACTTTTGCTTAGAGGCTTGTTTAGTGGATAATGATAAAACTGCTTGGATACTTGATTCATGCGCCACTTATCATGTTTGCTCTTCTTTTCAGGGAATTGATTCCTGGCAGCAGCTATAGAAATGAGAGATAATGCTCCGGGATGGAAATGGAGAAGTCGTCTCAGCTGTGACAGTAGGCAGGATGAAGCTTTATTTGGGAAAGAAATATATGTTATTGGACAATATATTAGTGATACCAGGGTTTACTAGAAACCTTATTTCAATTTCTTACCTTATAGAATAATGTATTTCTGTTTCTTTCTCATTAAATAAAGTGTTTATTTTGAAGAAAGATGTGGAAATATGTTCAGCTTCATTAGAAAATGGGTTGTATGTTTTAAGGCCTAATTCAGTCAAAATGGTTTTGAACACTGAAATATTTAAAACTGCGAACACACAAACTAAGAAACGTAAAATTTCTCCTAAAGAAAATGTTCATCTTTGGCATCTTAGATTGGGTCACACTAACCTCAATAGGATTGAGAGATTGGTAAAGAATGGACTTGTAAATGAGTTAGAAGAAAATGGTTTACCTGTATGTGAATCCTGCCGAGAAGGCAAAATAACTAAAAGACCTTTTAGTGGAAAAGGTTATAGAGCCAAAGAACCTCTTGAGCTTATACATTCAGACCTTTGTGGTCCGATGAGTGTTAAAGCCAGAGGAGGTTATGAAAATTTCATCTCCTTTGTAGATGATTATTCTAGATTTTGGCATATTTACCTAATACAACATAAGTTTGAAGCACTTGAAAAGTTCAAGGAATTCAAGACTGAGGTTGAAAATCAATTGGGTAAAACAGTTAAAACGCTTCGATCAGATCGAGATGGAGAGTACATTGATTTAAAATTCCAGAACTATATGATAGAATCGGAAATTACATCCTAACTCTTTACTCCCGGTACGCCACAACAAAACGGTGTATCGGAAAGGAGAAATAAAACCTTGTTGGACATGGTTCTGAAGGGAATGAGAATCCTAGCGCAACGGAAGACGATCGAATCGTCGTGGTATCGTTATGCTACTCGATTTCACTATAATCAACTATCTAATAGTCTAGGCTAAACATGAAAATTGGAAAGGAAAAACAGGATGTACTTACTTGTTGAAGACCCTCTTCAATATCCTTTCCGGTGACAAACTCTTCTTATTCTCCCAACGATCCCGAATTTCTCGAACTCTTCTCTCGAACAAAGATCGAACACAACCGTCGGCTTCTCGGTTGTTCTTCTTTTGGAAGAAGGAAAGTTGTGGGACTTTGGTGTTTTGGAGAAGAAAGGAGAAAATGAGATAGGATTTGAGAGAAAATGAAGTCTCTTCTCTTTGGTGAAATCCAAAAACTGAAAGAATGAGCCTATTTCCTTCTTGTAAGAAGGGTTTAAATAGTGGAAAATGATGGGGTTAAAATCTCCACATTATTACCACTTTACCACAACCATAGGTTATGCAAATCATATTTGCACAACCATATAATATAAGATATCTCATATCTCATCTTACAAATCACATTTGTATAATTGTGGATTTATTAAATTGAATCACATTCAATTTAATTTTTCTCAATTAATTTCTCCAATTAGCCTTAATTCACCAATTAGGCTAACCTATAGTTTATTATGAATTTCATTCATATTAAACTATATATTATATCATTGATATCTCATATAAATGACATAAATGCCCTGAAGTGAAATTGAACACTTCAATTCACACCAAAACATTAACCCTTCTTTTAACCTAGTTTGAGCCAACCGAGTGACCTAATGGACCTACAGTGACGAGCTCCAATGATCCGAGATTAACCTATCAAGCTCTTTGACCCGGTTAATCAACCTTCATTAGCTATGGTAACACTCCACTAAAGCTCTCAGAGTCGCACTCCCACTCGTCGGTCTGAAGAATATTACATGTCCGTTAATATAACTAATGCCCATGAGTCGACCTTTCACAGGTTGTTCGTAGACACTGCTGGGTCAAATTACCGTTTTACCCCTGTGTCTACTTCTTGCTCCTTAAGTCCCCACTACTCCTCTAATGAACAACAACGTTGTAATACACAACAACTCTCTCGTGCTAGTGAGAGAGTGAGCGCCCGTTGTCCAAGCCTTGGAGACAACACTTAAGGGAACAACCCCTCTAGTTTCCCTAAAGGTCGGAACGAGTGAATTCCATCTCGCGTAGTTAAGTTCTCAGCTCACTACTTGGTTCTGTCCCTAAGAAGATAGGCATATTGGGCGAGTAACTGTGACCACCCTCACCCGTACTAGTCAAAGGACAGCCCTGCATGCATGAGTCCAGAACACGCTCGATTCGTGTCGAGTCACTAATGGTCATCTACGGTTATTAGTCCCTCATCATTACGGTGTTACATCGAGGAGTCTAATAATTCACGGTCCGGTCTTGTACAATCTCATTGTACAGGATGCCCCCACTCGCATGTCAACCACATGAACGAGTCAGATCACCTCGTTTGTATCTTAATACAAAGCGGCCCGCATCCACATCGTATCCAAGATTAGGTCTCCAACCCTATCCATAGACTGTAGAGCGTTCGGGTCATTTACACAAACGTGATCCTCTCTGTGTGTCCACTACACACCGTTCACGTTCTAATTCTCTCATGTATTCAATGACCCTGGAGCTTAGTTTATTGGTCAAAGTTGTATAAAATGTGAGACACAAAATTATGAAATGAATAACACTTTATTAATTTCAAATAATAATTTACAAACACGAGATTAGGACAAAAATCCCAACAAACTCCCACTTGGACTAAGCTAGTGGAGCAAATACATTTCTGAAATGTACATAAATTACAATGAAGTAATACAATAAACTAGGGCATTGAATACCATTTACATATCTCCCACTTGCCCTAGTCGGAAGTACTCAAGACCTAGACTCTCTAGGTGACCTCAAAACCTTAGCCGTGAGGGGGCTTTGTAAATGGATCACTACGTTGTGCTCGACGCTATCTCGCGTGGATCATCACGTCTCCGCGGTGCACAATCTCTCGTATTAGGTGATACTTCCGCTCAATGTGTTTGCCTCTCTAATGGCTCCGAGGCTCCCTGGAGTTGGCTACTGCACCACTATTGTCACACAATAGTGTGAGGCAAGTTCATACTTGGAACAACTTCCAAATCTGTCATGAACTTCCTAAGCCAAACAACTTCCTTAGCAGCTTCACAAGCCGCAACGTACTCCGCTTCCATAGTGGAATCAACGATGCATCCCTGCTTGATACTTCGCCATACTACAACTCCTCCATTCAGAATGAAGGCTGACCCCGAAGTGGATTTCCTAGAATCCTTATCGGTCTGAAAGTTAGAATCTGTGTATCCCGTAAGGATCAAATCCCCACCGCCATACACTTAGCTGTAGTTCCTCGTTCTCCTAAGATACTTGAGGGTTGCCTTTACGGCTGTCCAGTGATCTAATCCTGGATTGGATTGATACTTACTGACAATCCCTACTGCATAACAGATGTCGGGCCTAGTACACAACATGGCATACATCAGGGTATCCGTCTCATATCCTCAACCTCTTGAGGAGTCTTACGACATTGATCCTTAGACAAGTGAACCCCGTGCCTGAAAGGCAGTAAGCCTTTCTTGGAGTTCTGCATCTTATATCTAGACAACATCTTGTCAATATAAGATGCTTGAGACATGGCTAGCGTTCTATTCTTCCGGATCCAGACAATCTGGATACCTAGAACATACTGAGCTTCTCCCAAATCTTTCATTTAGAATTGCAAAGCTAGCCAATTTTTAACGTCAGTAAGAAATTCTACCTAATTCCCATTGAGAAGAATATCATCCACGTATAATATCAGAAATGCGATAGTTTTGTCAACGATTTTCTTGTAGACAAAAGGCTCGTCAACATTCTCATCAAAGCCATAAGATTTGATCACCTCATTAAACCTTATATTCCAAGACCTCGAGGCTTGTTTCAGTCCATAAATAGACCTATGAAGCCGACAAACCTTTTGCTCTTGGCCTTGGGCAATGAACCCTTTGGGTTGGTCCATGTAGATTGTTTCGTCAAGGTTGCCATTCAGAAAGGCGGTTTTGACATCCATCTGCCATGCCTCGTAGTCATAATACGCGACAATGGCCAGAAGGATCCTGATCGACTATACCATGGAAACAGGTGAAAAAGTTTCCTCATAGTCAACCCCTTCTACCTTGGTAAAACCCTTTGCCACTGGTCGTGCTTTGAAGGTCTGCACCTTCCCATCTACGCCACGTTTACGCTTGTAGATCCATTTACAACCTATAGGTTTTACCCCATCAGGTTGATCCACAAGCTCCTAGACAGAATTGAAGTACATCGACTCCATTTCCTAGTCCATATCTTTAATCCATTCGTCCTTATCAACATCAGCCATTGCCTGATCATAGATCAATGGATCCTCGCAGTCATCATCAGGACTGACGACTTGGGTTTCAGCTAAACCCATGTTACGTTCAGGCTGTCTCACAGTCCTCCCACTACGTCGAGGCATTCCCAACTCTTGAGAACGGATTTTACTTGACGTGCTAGGATCAACAACACTTGTTGACGTACTAGCCCCATCAACAACTCTTGCTGATGTACTGTCCATTTCGTTTAACACGATTTTGCTCATAGGCAAATGATCCCTGATATGGTCTTCCTCAAGGAAAGTGGCGTTTGTCGACACAAGCACCCTATTATCCTTAGGATCGTAAAACATACCACCTCTGGTCTCTTTTGGATAACCTATGAATAGGCACAATTTTGAACGGGGTTCCAGCTTCTTCGAGTTTGACACCAACACATGGGTCGGGCATCCACAAATTCTAAAATGGTGTAAACTACCTTTACGGCCATTCCAGAGTTCGAAAGGTGTTTCACAAACACTCTTCGACGGAACATTGTTCCAAATATAAACCACAGTCTCCACTGCGTAAACCCAAAAGGAATCAGGGAGACAAGCATAGCTCATCATTGACCGAACCATGTCAAACAGGGTTCTGTTTCTCCTCTCCGATACACCATTATGTTGTGGCATACAAGGTGCTGAGAGTTGGGACGTAATTCTGTGTTCTATCATATAGTCCTGGAATTTAGTGTCCATATACTGTCCACCTCGATCCGATCGAAGTGTTTTTATGGTTTTACCTAACAGGTTCTCAACCTCACTTGTACTCCTTGAACTTTTCAAGAGTTTCAGACTTCCTATGCCTTAGGTAAATATACCCATACCTCGAATAATCATCAATGAAAGAAACGAAGTATTCATAACCTCCTTGTGCTTTAACACTTATCGGACCACAGAGGTCAGAATGTATAAGCTCAAGGGGCTCCTTGGCTCTATATCCTTTTCCACTAAAAGGACGTTTGATCATTTTGCGTTTGAGGCATGACTCACACACCGGTAAAGAGTTTTCTTCTAACTGACTTAGAAGTCCACTCTTCACTAGTCTCTCAATCCGATTGAGATTAATGTGGCCTAACCTTAGATGCCAAAGATGGGCATTTTCTTTAGGAGAAACCTTAACTCATTAGTTCATGCGTTTCTTGCTTTTAAACAATTCAAATATTCAAAAAACGCTTTTGACCGAATTTGACTTTAAAACATACAAGTTAGACTCAAGTGAAGCTGAACAAATCAAATTGCCTTTGAATGAAATAAACGCTTTATTAGAATCAAAGGAAATTGAAATACAATGTTCAATGAGACAGGAAATAGAAACAACGTTTCTAGTAAACCCTGGGACTATATATATATTGTCCAACAATAAAAAAATCCTGCCAAAATGAAGCTTCACTTTGCCGATCGTTGCAGCAGAGACTATCTCCCCGGATCCAATCCTTAGAGTTACCTCACCCTCTCGCAGCGGCTGGCAGGAATCAATTCCCTGAAAAAAAGAACAAACAGGGTTAGTGATGCCCGAATCTCAAATCCAGGCGAGTCACTACTCTCCACTAAACATGTTTCAGTAACCAGTAAATCACATTTACTTTGATTCTTCCTCTCGGCAAGGAACTTGGGACAGTTTCTCTTCCAGTGACCATCCCCATTGCAGTGGAAACACTTTTCTTTTTCTGCAACTTCCTTGACCTTCTTGCCCTTTTGGGCGGCAGCTCGGTCAACTTTACCCCTCTTCTTCTTCTTCTTCCCTTTCGGGCGTGAAGGAGCAACAGGTTTAGTCCCAGAGGTCGAACCCCTGTGATAAGACCTGTAAGCAACATTTGCCTCAGATTTCGGTGCCTTGATCCTCATCAAGGACTGGAAATTCTATAGCTCATTGAGGAGGGTAGTCAAAGTGTAGCTAATTTTGTTCATAACAGCATTGCTACGAAATTGAAGGAAACTCTTAGGAAGAGTCTCCATAATAAAGCTGACCTGGCTCGACTCGTCGATCGAAGCCCCGTTCATCTCAGCCAGATTAAAGTGGGTCATCATGTCTAGAACATGTTCACGGACAGACGACCCCTCTTTCATCCGTGCGTTGAAGACGTGTTTGAGTGAATCGTGCCTGACTTGAAAGGACTATTGTCCAAACATGTCTTGCATTGAATCCATGATCTCCTTAGCGATGACCATCAACTCATGCTTCTTTCCCAAGACTTCAGATAAGCTAACAATTATATAGACCTTCGCCTTTTCATTGGCCCTGATCCATCGATCGTAAGCATCACGAACACTTTGTGACGGAGTCGAGCTCGGCAACTGAGGACATTCCTCAGTAAGCACGAACTTCAGGTCGTCAGTTACTAAGATCGTGTTGATATTATTCTTCCAAGTTTGGAAGTTATCTCCCACTAATTTGTCGGAAGCAAGTAAAGCTATTATTTTGCTAGACATGTTATTAGCTGAAAAATCAAATAAAGTTTGTGTCAGTCACGCATAAACTTTTGAAAACCAATCAAGTTTTAGCAAAATTTAATCTTATGATCCCTAGGTCATATAAAAATTGCAATGATATCCTAAAGGTTTAGAATGATCGCCACCGAAGGGTGAACAGAAACACTCCTCCTCTAGGACGAGACTTTCTCGACGATACCCTAATCCCAGAATAAATCTTATTCCATTAGGCGTTCAGTTATCATTATTTGGTCGAATTCATTAACACTTAACGAATTCGGTGAGTGTCACCCTCAAGCTTTAAGTTTCCAAGTATCCATCCAAACAATAGCCACCGAAGGGTGAACCACGAAGGAAAACCAACAAGGAAACTGTATCCCTTTCGGGAATTCACGGTGTTCCGACTCCCATGATCAAGGCCCTCCGAAGGGATTGTCTGGTTCAGGCCAAACTAGCAGGCGGATCATAGGGGTCTCACGGTGTGAATCGAAAGAAAAGATCGTGGGTCCCATTTTCGCAGGTCTCACTCCCACTTACTATAAGTACTCTCTCCATCCACGATGATATTGATCCATACAAATACCATCCGAAGGGAGACACTCTCATTTGTGCCACGAGGCCGAGTATGGATCTCACGGTGCGGACTTAACGGAGATTTGTGGTCAGAAATTAAATGTATCTTATACACTATATTTCCTCCCACTCAGCACTTTATAAATTTCAGGATTGACCTAGATAAACCAGCTAAAATTTACGTTAGTCTACCAATATAACTCTTATATGGTATTTAGCCTAAGTTTATAATCACATTATTACTTAGGTCTATGTGAGTAAATTAAAACTCTTTTAATTAACGACACTCACGATAAGTATAATCTAAGAATCTCCAAACCGAATTCACTCCCAGGTCGGTTTCGGTAGTAGGTGTTCTCATAAGCGTCAACTTAAATACCCCAGCCTTAGACAAAACCTTCCTTAGACAGAGTTACTAATCAGTCACCATTCAAAGACTATACTTTGATTTCTTTATTCTAATATTATTGGAACTAGAAAACCTAAGTCTAATTATTCAAGTTCTAAACACTTTAAAACTAATAATTAACCTAGGTTACATGCATTTCTATGTTATAGTGCTTGATCATTCATCACATGAATAACTATATACTATAACAAAATAAATTCATCACATGAATATGAATGCATGAGCATACTTTAATCTAAAAAATATAACACTTATATTAATTAAATTAAAACATGCATTTAATAACATTATAACTCTTATAATATAACCTATCATGCAAACTATATACATTATAACTCTTATAATATAAATGATGCATGAAATGTTTAACCTAAGGTGGGATTTTAAATCTATATGACATACATTATGCACATAGAAATTAATTTAATCATACATCTCATGCATAAAATAATTAAATAGCAAAAATAGACCGATTTTGACACTTAGGGGCAATTTATTAAATTAAATAACATTTATATAACATTTATATTAATATTATTTAATAAAATAAAATAAATAAATAAAATAAAATACATTTTACAAAAGAATTTTAAATAAATGTAAATTAAAAAACTGCCCACGAAGCTGAACTGCTTCATTCTCCCACGTCCTCGTGAGCTTGGCGCTGGAACCGCCCTCAACGCGCGTAGCGTTGCAACGCCGTGGGCAGCGTTGCAACGCTGCCATGCTCAGCGTTGCGCCCTGCATGCTCCACGCCTCGGCGTTGCAACGCTGCTTTGCAGCCAAGCCTCTGCCTGCAATTGCAGCGTTGAGACGCCGATGAACAGCGTCTCAACGCTGTCGACAGAACAACAAGCTCCTCTTGCTGTTCTTCGTCGTTTTCACCCTGTTTTCGCTCCGATTTCTTCATGGCAACCCTTGCCACGAACGATTCGGACTTACAGACTCAATTTACAACAAAAATGCCAAAAACACGGGCCCTTATATTGATCACATGCACATAAATTGTAAATCAAAACTAGTGCCAAAAACCGTAAACATCCATAATTGCAAACCAACAATTTATCACATAAATCAAGGCTTTACTCACGTAATTTGAATGAAAAACAGTGCACAACGAAGAACCAACAAGTGTCTCTAATACCAATTGAAGGGAATGAGAATCCCAGCGCAGCGGAAGACGATCGAATCGTCTTGGTATCGTTATGCTACTCGATTTCACTAAAATCAACTATCTAATAGTCTAGGCTAAACATGAAAAATGGAAAGGAAAAACAGGATGTACTTACTTGTTGAAGACCCTCTTCAATATCCTTTTCGGTCACGAACTCTTCGTATTCTCCCAACGATCTCGAATTTCTCGAACTCTTCTCTCTAACAAAGATTGAACACAACCGTTTGGCTTCTCGGTTGTTTTTCTTTTGGAAGAAGGAAAGTTATGGGACTTTGGTGTTTTGGAGAACGAAGGAGAAAATGAGAGAGGATTTGAGAGAAAATCAAGCCTCTTCTCTTTGGCGAAATCCAAAAAATGAGAAAATGAGCCTATTTCCTTCTTGTAAGAAGGGTTTAAATAGTAGAAAATGATGGAGTTCAAATCTCCACATTATTACCACTTTACCACAAACATAGGTTATGCAAATCATATTTCCACAACCATATAATATAAGATATCCCATATCTCATCTTACAAATCACATTTGTATAATTGTAGATTTATTAGATTGAATCACATTCAATTTAATTTCTCTCAATTAATTTCTCCAATTAGTCCTAATTCAACAATTAGGCTAACCTATAGTTTATTATGTTGGGATTTATGCCCTAAACTTGTGTAATCTTGATCAATTAAATAAAGTGTTATTTATTCTGATAAGATTATAGTCTTGCTTTTATAAATCCAATAAACTAAGCTCCAAGGTTATAACGTTTATCTTGAAATCAGTGTAGTGGACACTATTTGGGTTGAATTCAAGATTATAACCTAAATAGTCTATGGTATAAGAATAAGGTTGGAAACCTCATTCTGATAACACCATGGATGCGACCCACTTTGTAATTAGTACAAATGACGTAATCCAACTCATTCATGTAGTTGACATGCGAGTGGGGGCATCCTGTGTGAAAAGTTCATACAAGACTGGATCGCAAATTATTAGTCTAACCAAAGATAACACCGCTAATGAGGATAAGACTAGTAATTTATAGATGGTCATTAGTGACTTGACCTGAATCCTGAGCAAGTTAAGAACTCCTTCTTATAGGGGTTTGTCCTTAGACTAGTATGGGGGTGAGTGGCCTGTAGCTGACTCAATAAGCCTACCTTCTCAGAGACAGAACCTTGTAGGTAGCTGGGAACTTAACTGTGCGAGATGGAATTCACTCATTTCTCTACTGAGGAATTAGATAGGTTGTTCCCTTAAGAACTGACTCCAGGTCTTGAACAATGGGGCCCCGCCCTCTACGAGGGTATGAGCCTAAGGTAGGACCTTAGACTTGTTCATTATATGATCAATGGTGCTTAAAGAGCAAAGAGGTAATCACAGGGGTAAAACGGTGTTTTGATCCAGCTGTGATTACGAACAACCTGTGAAGGGGCGACTCATGGGCAATGACTATATCAGTGGACACAATAATATCGCTCCGGGTTCTTGTTCTTCTTTTCAGGGAATTGATTCCTGGCAGCAGCTACAGCAAGGTGAGATAACGCTCCGGGTTGGAAATCGAGAAGTCATCTCAGTTGTAGTAGTAGGCACAATGAAGCTTTATTTTGGCAAGAAATATGTATTGTTGGACAATATATTAGTGATACCAGGGTTTACTAAAAACCTTATTTCCATTTCTTGCCTCATTGAACAATGTATTTCTGTTTCTTTTTCTATGAATAAAAGTGTTTATTTTAAAGAAAGGTTTAGAAATATGTTCTGCTTCATTAGAAAATGGATTGTATGTTTTAAGGCCTAATTCAGTCAAAATGGTTTGGAACACTGAATTATTTAAAACTGCAAACGCACAAACTAAGAAACGTAAAATTTCTCCTAAAGAAAATGCTCATCTTTGGCATCTAAGATTGGGTCACATTAATCTCAATAGGATTGAGAGATTGGTAAAGAATGGACTTCTAAACGAGTTAGAAGAAAATTCCTTACCAGTATGTGAATCCTGCCTGGAAGGCAAAATGACTAAAAGACCTTTTAGTGGAAAAGGTTATAGAGCCAACGATCTTCTAGAGCTTATACATTCAGACCTTTGTGGTCCGATGAATGTTAAAGCCAGGGGAGGATATGAATATTTCATCTCTTTTATAGATGATTATTCCAGATATGGGCATATTTACCTAATGCACCACAAGTCTGAAGCACTTGAAAAGTTCAAGGAATTCAAGGCTGAGGTTGAAAATCAATTAGGTAAAAGAGTTAAAACACTTTGATCGGATCAAGGTGGAGAGTACATGGATTTAAAATTTCAGAACTATATGATAGAACATGGAATTACATCCCAACTCTCAGCTCCCTGCACACCACAGCAAAACGGTGTATCGGAAAGGAGAAATAGAACCTTGTTGGACATGGTTCGATCAATGATGAGTTATGCTCATCTCCCTAGTTCTTTTTGGGGTTATGCAGTGGAGACTGCAGTATACATATTGAATAGTGTGCCCTCCAAAAGTGTTTCTGAAACACCTTTTGAACTCTGGAAAGGACGTAAAGGTAGTTTATGTCACTTCAGAATATGGGGTTGTCCAGCACATGTGCTTGTGACAAATCCAAAGAAGTTGGATTCACGTTCAAAGTTGTGCCTATTCGTAGGATACCCAAAAGAAACAAGAGGTGGTTTATTCCATGATCCTAAGGAAGATAAGGTCTTTGTGTCGACAAATGTCACTTTCTTTGAGGAGGACCACATAAGGGACCACAAACCAAAAAGTAAGGTAGTGTTGAGTGAGTTAGACGGAACAATAGCAAAGGTTGCTGATAAGAACACTAGTACGTCAACAAGAGTTGTTGATACTAGTTTGTCTAGTCAAGAGGGTCCATCTCAAGAGTTGAGTATGCCTCGACGTAGTGGGAGGGTTGTGATACAGCCTGACCGTTACATGGGTTTAGCTGAAACCCAAGTTGTTATACCAGATGACAACTGTGAGGATCCATTGACTTATAATCAAGCAATGGTTGACATTGACAAAGACAAATGGGTCATAGCCATGGACCAAGAAATGGAGTCTATGCACTTCAATTCTGTTTGGGATCTTGTAGATAAGCCTGATGGGGTAAAACCTATAGGTTGTAAGTGGATCTACAAGAGAAAACGTGGTGTAGATGGGAAGGTGCAAACCTAAGCTAGACTAGTAGTAGAGGGTTATACCCAGGTTGAAGGGGTTGACTTTGAGGAAACCTTTTCACCTGTTGCCATGGTAAAGTCTATCCGTATCCTTCTTGCCATTGCCGCATATTATGACTATGAGGTATGACAAATGGATGTCAAGACAGCCTTTTTGAATGGCAATCTCGAGGAAACCATCTACATGGACCATCCCAAAGGGTTCATTGAACCAGGACAAGAGCAAAAAGTTTGCAGGCTTAAAAGATCGATTTATGGACTAAAACAAGCCTCTAAGTCCTGGAATATAAGATTTGATGAGGCTATCAGATCTTATGGTTTTGATCAGAATGATGATGAACCTTGTGTCTACAAGAAAATCATCAATAGTTCTGTCGCTTTCCTAATTCTCTATGTGGATGATATCCTACTCATTGGGAATGATGTAGGTTATCTTACTGACATCAAGGAATGGCTAGCAACGCAATTCCAAATGAAAGATTTGGGTGATGCGCAGTTTGTTCTTGGGATCCAGATTGTCCGGAACCGCAAGAATAGAACACTAGCCTTGTCTCAAGCATCATACATAGACAAAGTGTTGTCAAGGTTTAAGATGCAAGATTCCAAAATGGGCTTGTTGCCTTTTAGACATGGAATCCATTTGTCTAAGGAACAATGTCCTAAGACACCTCAAGGAGTTGAGGATATGAGACGGATTCCTTACGCATCAGCTGTTGGGAGCCTGATGTACCCCATGTTGTGTACTAGGCCTGACATCTATTTTGCAGTTGGGATGGTCAGTAGGTATCAATCCAATCCAAGACTTGAAAACTGGACAACGGTTAAAACGATCCTTAAATATCTTCGGAGAACAAGGAACTACATGCTTGTGTATGGGGCTAAGGATTTGATCCTTAAGGGATACACGGATTCTGACTTTCAGACTGATAAAGATTCTCGGAAATCTACATCGTGGCGGCCACTCTTAACGGAGGAGTCAGAGTATGGCGAAGCGTCAAGCAAGGATGCATCGTTGATTCCACCATGGAGGCCGAATATGTAGCAGCTTGTGAAGCAGCTAAGGAGGTCGTTTGGTTAAGGAAATTCATGCTAAATTTGGAAGTTTTTCCAAAGATAACTTTGCCCGTCACACTGTATTGCGATAACAGTGGTGCAGTGACAAATTTGAGGGAACCCCGAAGTCACAAGAGGGGAAAGCACATAGAGCAGAAGTATCATCTCATCCGGGAGATCGTGCACAGAGGAGACGTGATTGTCACGAAGATAGCCTCAGAGCACAACATTGTTGATCCTTTTACAAAGGCTCTCACGGCTAAAGTATTTGAGAGTCACCTAGAAGGTCTAGGTTTACAAGTCTTCCCCAACTAGGGCAAGTGGGAGTATTTTGTACAAAGGGTTTAAATGTCCTAGTTTATTGTATTTACATTAATGTAATGTTTAGTACTCCACAAGCTTTAGGTCAAGTGGGAGATTGTTGGGATTTATGCCCTAAACTTGTGTAATCTTGATCAATTAAATAAAGTGTTATTTGTTTTAATAAGATTACAGTCTTGCTTTTATAAATCCAATAAACTAAGCTCCAATGTTATAACGTTTATCTTGAAATCAGTGTAGTGGACACTATTTGGGTTGAATTCAAGATTATAACCTAAATAGTCTATGGTATAAGAATAAGGTTGGAAACCTCATTTTAATAACACCATGGATGCGACCCACTTTGTAATTAGTACAAATGAGGTAATCCAACTCATTCATGTAGTTGACATGCGAGTGGGGGCATCCTGTATGAAGAGTTCATACAAGACAGGATCGCAAATTATTAGTCTAACAAGTATAACACCGTTAACAGGATAAGACTAGTAATTTATAGATGGTCATAAGTGACTTGACCTGAATCCTGAGCAAGTTAAGAATTCCTGCTTATAGGGGTTTGTCCTTAGACTAGTATGGGTGAGAGTGGCCTGTAGCCGACTCAATAAGCCTACCTTCTCAGGGACAGAACCTTGTAGGTAGCTGGGAACTTAATTGTGCAAGATGGAATTCACTCATTCCTCTACTGAGGAATTAGATAGGTTGTTCCCTTAAGAACTGAATCCAGGTCTTGAACAATGGGGCCCCGCCCTCTACGAGGCTAAGAGTCTAAGGTAGGACCTTAGACTTGTTGTTCATTAGAGGATCAGTGGTGCTTAAAGAGCAAAGAGGTAATCACAGAAGTAAAACGGTAATTTGACCCAGCTGTGATTACGAACAACCTGTGAAGGGCCGACTCATGGGCAATGACCATATCAGTGGACACAATAATATCTACAGTGAGGAGAGTGCAACTACAAGTCTATAGTGGAGTGACTTGTAGTTAATGAATATTGATTAACTGGATCAAAGAGTTTGATCAGTTAATCTCACATCATTGGAGCTCATGATCTGTAGGTCAATTAGATCCCTTCATTGGCTCAACATGGTAATATTGAGGGTATAAAATTAGGAGTGAAATTGAAGTGTTCAATTTCATACATGAGGAGTTATATCAATTATATATGATATAATTGATATAATATATAGTTTTAAGGTGAATTAGATTCATATATAAACTATATACTAAAGAGAGATTAAAGGAGGGATAGAATGGTCATTTCCATCCCATTCCTCTATATATATAGTTGCATGAGATGCAACTAGGTTAAGGTCTTCTAAGTGTATTCCTAGCCTCCTTGTTGTGTTGTTGGAAGAGTTCCAAAACACAAATCTCTCTCACAAAATACCTCACTACTCCTAAAGGGAACCCACCTTCCTCCCTCACCTAGAGAACAACGGAGAAGATCCGGTGGTGGTATCGGTGTTCGTACGAGTTCTTGTTGCTGAGATCGTGACCGTGGAGAGAGGAGCACTTGAAGAAAGGTTCTTCAAAGGTATATACTTGCTGTCCATACGCTTATTATATGCTTAATCCCTGTTTTATATTCTTGAAATTTCCATTGTAACTAAATAAAGAGCGCGCGATTCGCAATCGCTTCCGTTGCGGGGACTTCGATTCCCTTCATATTATGAATTTCATTAACATTAAACTATATATTATATCATTCATATCTCATATAAATGACATAAATGCCCTTAAGTGAAATTGAACACTTCAATTCACACCAAAACATTAACCCTTCTTTTAACCTAGTTTGAGCCAACCGAGGGACCTAATGGACCTATACTGACGAGATCCAATGATCCGAGATTAACCTATCAAACTCTTTGACCCGGTAAATCAACCTTCATTAGCTACGATAACACTCCACTAAATCTTGTAGCTGCACTCCCGTCAGTGCAGAATATTACGTGTCCACTGATATAACCAATGCCCATGAGTCGACCTTCACAGGTTGTTCGTAGACACTGCTAGGTCAAATTACTGTTTTACCGCTTTGTCTACTTCTTGCTCCTTAAGTCCCCACTACTCCTCTAATGAACAACAACGTTGTAATGGTTCGACCATACACAACAACTCTCTCGTGCCAGTGAGATAGTGGGCGCCCGTTGTCCAAGCCCTGGAGACAATACTTAAGGGAACTACCCCTCTAGTTTTCCTAAAGGCGGGAACGAGTGAATTCCATCTCGCGTAGTTAAGTTCCCAGCTCCCTACTTGGTTCTGTCCCTGAGAAGATAGGCATATTGGGTGAGTAATTGTGACCACCCTCACCCGTACTAGTCAAAGGACAGACCCCCGCAGACAGGAGTCCGTAACACGCTCAGGATTCAGGTCGAGTCACTAATGGTCATCTCACGGTTATTAGTCCCATCATCATAACGATGTTACATCAGTAGGTCTAATAATTCACGGTCCGGTCTTTTACAATCTCATTGTACAAGATGCCCCCACTCGCATGTCAACCACATGAACGAGTCAGATCACCTCGTTTGTATCTTAATACAAAGCGGGCCGCATCCACAACGTATTCAGGATTATGTCTCCAACCCTATCCATATACTGTAGACCGTTCGGGTCATTTACTCGAACGTGATCCTCCCTATGTGTCCACTACAAACTGTTCAAGTTCTAATTCTCTCATGTATTCAATGACCCTTGACCTTAGTTTATTGGTCAAAGTTCTATAAAATGCGAGACACAAAATTATGAAATGAATAACACTTTATTAATTTCAAATAATAATTTACAAACACGAGATTAGGAAAAAAATCCCAAGAGGTTCGATCAATGATGAGTTATGCTCATCTCCCTTGTTCTTTTTGGGGTTACGCAGTAGAAACTACGGTATACATTTTAAACAATGTGGCATCAAAAGTGTTTCTAAAACACCTTTTGAACTCTAGAAAGAACGTAAAGGTAGTTTATGTCATTTCAGAATCTGGGGTTGTCTAGCACATGTGCTTGTGACAAATCCAAATAAGTTGGATTCACGTTCAAAATTGTGCCTACTTATTGGGAATGATGTAGGATATCTTACTGACATAAAGAATTGGCTAGCTACGCAATTCCAAATGAAAGATTTGGGTGATGCACAGTTTGTTCTTGGGATCCCGATTGTCCGGAACCGCAAGAATAAAACACTAGCCTTGTCTCAAACATCTGACATAGACAAAGTGTTGTCAAGGTTTAAGATGCAAGACTCCAAAAAGGGCTTATTGCCTTTTAGATATGGAGTTCATTTATCTAAGGAACAATGTCCTAAGACACCTCAAGGAGTTGAGGATACTAGACGGATTCTTTATGCATCAGCTGTTGGGAGCCTTATGTACGTCATGTTGTGTACTAGACCAGACATCTGTTTTGCAGTTGGAATAGTCAATAGGTATCAATCCAATCCAGGAATTGAACACTGGACAACGGTTAAAATAATCCTTAAGTATCTACGGAGAACAAGTAACTACATGCTTGTGTATGGAGCTAAGGATTTGATCCTTATAGGATACACAGATTCTGACTTTCAGACTGATAAAGATTCTCGGAAATCTACATCAGGGTCAGTATTTACTCTTAACGGAGGAGATGTAGTATGGCGAAGCGTCAAGAAAGGATGCATCGCTAATTCCACCATGGAGGCCGAATATGTAGCGACTTGTGAAACAGCTAAAGAGGTCGTTTGGTTAAGAAAATTCATGCTAAATTTGGAAGTTGTTCCAAATATGAGTTTGCCCATCACGTTGTATTGCAATAACAGTGGTGTAGTGGCAAATTCAAAGGAACCCCGAAGTCACAAGAGGGGAAAGCACATTGAGCGAAAATATCATCTCATCCGAGAGATCGTGCATCGAGAAGACGTGATTGTCACGAATATAGCCTCAGAGCACAACGTTGTTGATCCTTTTACAAAATCTCTCACGACTAAAGTATTTGAGAGTCACCTAGAAGGTCTTGGTTTACAAGTCTTCCCCAACTAGGGCAAATGGGAGTATATTGTACAAAGGGTTTAAAATGTCCTAGTTTATTGTATTTACATTACTGTAATATTTTAATACTCCACAAGCTTTAGGTCAAGTGGGAGATTGTTGGGATTTATGCCCTAAACTTATGTAATTTTGATCAAATAAATAAAGAGTTATTTGTTTTGATAAAATTATATTCTTGCTTTATAAATCCAATAAACTTTGATAAAATTTTGATCAAATATATCTTGAACATCAGTGTAGTAGACTCTATTTGAATTATGTTCGAGAGTATAACCTAAATGGTCTATGGTATAAGAATAAGGTTGGAAACCTTATTCTAGTAACACCATGGATGCGACCCACTTTGTAATTAGTACAAATGAGGTAATCCAACTCATTCATGTGGTTGAGATGAGAGTGAGGGCATCATGTATGAAGAGTTCATACAAGACCGGACTGCAAATTATAAAGTCTAATCAGTATAACACTGTTAACAGGATAACACTGATAATTTAAAGATGGTCATTAGTGACTCGACCTGAATCTTGAGCAAGTTAAGAACTCCTACTTATAGGGGTTTGTCCTTACACTAGTTTTGGGGAGAGTGACCTGTAGTCGACTCAATAAGCCTACCTTCTTAGGGACAGAACCTCGTAGGTAGCTGGGGACTTAACTGTGCAAGATGGAATTCACTCATTCCTACACTAAGGAATTAGATAGGTTGTTCCCTTAAGAACTGACTCCAGGTCTTGAACAACGGGGCCCCACCCTCTATGAGGGTATGAGTCTATGGTAGGACCTTAGACTTGTTGTTCATTAGAGCATCAGTAGTGCTTAAGGAACAAAGAGGTAATAACAGGGGTAAAACGGTAATTTGACCTAGCCGTGACTACGAACAACCTGTGAAGGGTCGACTCATGGGTAATGATTATATCCGTGGACACAGTATAATCTACAGTGAGGAGAGTGCAACTACAAGTCTATAGTGGAGTGACTTGTGGTTAATGAATATTGATTAACTAGATCAAAGAGTTTGATCAATTAATCTCACATCATTGGAGCTCATGAACTGTAGGTCCATTAGGTCCCTCTGTTGGCTCAACATTGTAATATTGAGGGTATAAAGTAGGAATGAAATTAAAGTGTTCAAATTCATACATGAGGTGTTATATCAATTATATATGTTATAATTAATATAATATATGATATTAATGTGAATTAGATTCACATATAAACCATATAATAGTGGGAGAATGAAGGAGGGATAGGATGGTAATTTCCATCTATTTCCCTATATATAGTTGCATGAGATGCGATTTTAAGGTTAAGGTTTTTCAACAAAACCCTAGCATTCTCTCACATTGTGTTGGAAAGAGTTCCAACTACAATTGTATAAGATCATCTCACCTCACCTAAAAGGAACCCACCTTCTTCCCTCACCTAGACAACAACGGAGAAGATCCGGTGGTAGTGTCCGTGATCGCTCGGGTTCGTGTTGTTGAGATCGTGATCTGGGAGAAGGAGCACTTGAAGAAAGAGTCCTTCAAAGGTATAATTCCTGTTGTCCAATATGTTATTATATGCTTAATCTTAATTAGATTTGTTTTTAATTGATATCCATGTAATGAAATTAAGAACACGCGATTCACAATCGCTTCCGCTGCGGGATTCAATCCCTTCAATTATTCGAGGTATGATTTTCTATACCTGATGCATCGTAAGTCTGAGGCTCTTGAAAATTTCAAAGAGTACAAGGCTGAGGTAGCGAATGCATTAGGGAAAACCATTAAGACACTTCAATCTTATCGAGGTGGAGAGTATATGGACTTGAGATTCCAGGATTATTTGGTAGAACATGGAATCCAATCACAACTCTCAGTGCCTAATACACCACAACAAAATTGTGTATCTGAAAGGAAAAATAGAACCTTGTTAGACATAGTTCGATCTATGATGAGCTATGCTAAGTTGCCTGACTTGTTTTGCGGTTACGCAGTAGAGACTGCAGTTCAAATCTTGAACACTGTTCCATCAAATAGTGTTTCAGAAACACCTTTTGAGTTGTGGTAGGGACGGAAACCTAGTTTACATCACCTCAAGATTTGGAGTTGTCCGACCCACGTGTTAGAGACAAACCCAAAGAAGTTGGAACCTCGTTCAAGATTATGCCTATTTGTAGGCTATCCCAAGGAAACGAGTGATGGTCTTTTCTACGACCCACAAGAAAATAAGGTGCTTGTATCGACAAACGCCACATTCTTGATGGAAGATCACATGAGAAACCATAAACCGCGTAGTAAGTTAGTATTAAATGAAGCTATAGAAGAGACAACATGAGTTTTTGACCAGGTTGGACCTTCATTAACAGTTGATGAAGAAGCCGACACATCGAGTCAATCTCGTCCTTCTAAATCGTTCGGAATGCCTCGACTAAAGGGATTGAGATTTCCCACAGCGGAAGATGTTGTGAAAAGTCGTTGTTTCGTTGTGTAATTCTTATCTTAAAATTGAATTAAACTACTTCAATCCTAGTCTAAACATGTTGTTTAAGAAGAAAAAAATAGAGATTTAATGTATACCATCCTCTTCAGGAACATTTCTTCACTGTTTTCTCCTCCGGTCACGAACACCTTCGCAACAACGATCTCTACAACCACGACATCTCAAACTGAACAATTTGGATACCTCCAAAAGAGTTTCTCGGTTGTTCTCGGTAGGTCGAGGGAGAGTGAGTGGGACTCCCTTTGGTTTTGGGTTAGGAGAAATGTAGAGAGAAAATTGAGAGAATTTTTTAGAGAAGCTGAGAGTTCTTGGAATGAAAATCCAAAAAATAAATCAATCATTCACCAAAGGCTTCTTGCAAAGCCTTTAAATAATGGTGAGATGTGGAGTTGGAATCTCCACGAATTCACCATTTTACGACAACCTTATAATATGCAAATCATATTTGCATAGTCCATATAATAAGGTATCTCATACCTTATTATACAAATCTCATTTGTATAATTGTGAAATTTTAAATTGAATCACATTCAATTTAATCTCTCTCAATTCAATTTCTCCAATTAGCACTACTTAATCAATTAGGATAACCTATAGTTTATTATGAATCTCATTCACATCAAACTATACATTATGTCCACTATATCACATATAAATGACATAAATACCCAATTAATGAATTTGAACACTTTAAATTCATACCAAACTGTAAACCCTCAACTTATCCAGTTTGAGCCAACCGAGAGACCTAATGGACCTACAGATGACGAGCTCCAATGATTCGAGATTGACCTGTCAAACTCTTTGACTCGTTTATTCAACATCCATTAGCCACGGTAACACTCCACTAAAGCCCGTAGCTGCACTCCCATTACTGTAGGACAAGTTTGTTGGGATTTATGCCCTAAACTTGTGTAATTTTGATCAATTAAATAAAGTGTTATTTGTTTTGATAAGATTACAGTCTTGCTTTTATAAATCCAATAAACTAATCTCCAAGGTTATAACATTTATCTTGAAATCAGTGTAGTGGACACTATTTGGGTTGAGTTCAAGATTATAACCTAAATAGTCTATGGTATAAGAATAAGGTTGGAAACCTCATTCTGGTAACAACATTGATGCAACCCACTTTGTAATTAGTACAAATGAGGTAATCCAACTCATTCATGTAGTTGACATGCGAGTGGGGGCATCCCATATGAAGAGTTCATACAAGACTGGATTGCAAATTATTAGTCTAACCAGTATAACACCGTTAACAGGATAAGACTAGTAATTTATAGATGGTCATTAGTGACTCGACCTGAATCCTGAGCAAGTTAAGAACTCCTGCTTATAGGGGTTTGTCCTTAGACTAGTATGGGTGAGAGTAGCCTGTAGGCGACTCAATAAGCCAACCTTCTCAGGGACAGAACCTCGTAGGTAGCTGGGAACTTAACTGTGCAAGATGGAATTCACTCACTCCTCTACTGAGGAATTAGATAGGTTGTTCCCTTAAGAACTGACTCCAGGTCTTGAACAACGGGGCCCACCCTCTATGAGGGTATGAGCCTAAGGTAGGACCTTAGACTTGTTGTTCATTAGAGTATCAGTGGTGCTTAATGAGCAAAGAGGTAATCGCAGGGGTAAAACGGTAATTTGACCCAGCTATGATTACGAACAACCTGTGAAGGGTCAACTTATGGGTAATGACTATATCAGTGGACACAATAATATCAACAGTGAGGAGAGTGCAACTACAAGTCTATAGTGGAGTGACTTGTAGTTAATGAATATTGATTAACTGGATCAAAGAGTTTGATCAGTTAATCTCACATCATTAGAGCTCATGATCTGTAGGTCCATTAGATCCCTCCATTGGCTCAACATGGTAATATTGAGGGCATAAAGTTTGTAGTGAAATTGAAGTGTTCAATTTCATACATGAGGAGTTATATCAATTATATATGATATAATTGATATAATATATAGTTTTAATGTGAATTAGATTCATATATAAACTATATACTAAAGAGAGATTAAAGGAGGGGTAGGATGGTCATTTCCATCCTATTTCCCTATATATATGGTTGCATGAGATGCAACTAGGTGAAGTGATTTTGGAAATCATTCTAAGCTATTCCTAGCCCATTTGTTGTTGTTGGAAAGGTTCCAAGACAACAAACCATCTCTCTCACAAAACACCTCAATTTTCCTAAAGGGAACCCACCTTTCTCCCTCACCTAGAGAACAACGGATAAGATCCGGTGGCAGTGTCAGTGTTCGTACAAGTTCGAGTTGCTGTGATCTTGATCGTGAGAGAGGAGGAGCACTTGAAGAAATGTTCTTCAAAGGTAATTTCTTGTTGTCCATTCTATTATATATGCTTAATCTATTGTTTTATGTTCTCGAATAAATCGTTGTAACTAAATCAATAGCGCGCGATTCGCAATCGCTTCCGCTGCGGGGACTTCGATTCCCTTCAATTGGTATCAGAGCCCAATTGCGTTCTTGATTTATGTTCTGGATTTTTCAAGAACAAGGTGGGATTTACTGTTTTTGCATGAGATGTATGAATAAGGTGGGATAACTGTTTTAGATTGTAATGTGTCCCACTAGAGTTTTAATTCAAGTGGGAGTTTGTTGGTATTTGTGCCCTAAAGCTTGTAGCTTGTAAATAATGTTCTAATTAATTTAACAAACAATTATGATTATCAATAAATAGTTATTGTTCATTATTTACTATATTTCCCTTTTATTAACTCTAAATCCAATAAACTAACATCCAAGGCTGTAATATGTCTCTTCAACTCAATGTAGGGTACATATAAGGATCTCAGTTCGAGATACAACCTAAAGGGTTTATAGTAAGGGGATAAAGCTTGGGTACCTTACCCTAGTAATACTATAGATATGACCCACCTTGAATGTGATGCAAATACAGTGATCCTAACGTGTTCGTGTAGACGACATGTGAGTGGGGATATCCTATGTGATGAGGTTGCATAAGACCAGACCGCAAAATAGGAAGCACTAGATGTAACCCCGTTGACTAGTTATGTTTCTATTTCATTAGGATGACCTAGGTAACTTGATCTCAATCCTGAGCAGGTCATGAACTCCTGTTTGCGAGGGATTGTCCTTTGACTAGTATGGGTGAGAGTGGTCAGATTCGCCGACTCAATATGCCTACCTTCTTGGGGACAGGACAGAGCAGGCAGCTGGGGACTTAACCTAACAAGAAGGAATTCACTCCTTCCCACCTATTAGGGTAAGTAGATGAATGTTCTCTTAAGTGGTGTCTTCGAGACTTGAACAAAGGACCCGACCCTCTCATTGGCCCGAGAGGGACATTTATTTGTTGGTAGGACCACAAACAAATTGTTCATTAGAGGAGCACTGGGACTTAAGGTAAAAGATGTAACCTAGGGATAAAACGATAATTTTACTCAACTGGTGTTACGAATATTCGTGAAGGATTGACTTGCTGTTATTGGTCAACATCCATGGACACAAAAATATATCTGTAGTGAGAAGAGTGCAACTGCGAGACTTTAGTGGAGTGTTCCCGCAGCTAACGAATGTTGAGGTTAATGAAATTAACAAATTAATCTCGTATCGTTGGAGCTTCTGATCTGTAGGTCTATTAGGTCCACCTTCTAGCTCGTAAAGGGTTCTTAGATCATTTGAATTTGAAATGTTCAAATTCAATTAGGCAATAAACATTGAAGAATAAAGATGCATTATAATATAAAATGTTGGAACTTTATATCATAAATTTAATTTGAATATGATTCATATTAAATTATATGAGAGAATTAAATATTTGAAAGAGTTCAAATATTAATTAAAATGTGAATAAGATTCATATTTAAAACTATAGGTTAAAATTTAATTTGCATACGATGTGCATTAAAACTATAGGATAGAGGGGAATATGATTAAATATGATTTAATCTTAAATTAAATATATGAAATTTAATTTAAATTTAATTAAATATTATTTAATTAATTAATTTGATTACTTAATAATTAATTTGATTATTTATTAAATAATTAAAATAAAAAAAGTGGCAACGTGTCAGGAGGACACGTCCCCCGCTTCCCATCTAACTCCCTATTGATAGGGAGTGAGGGAAGTTCCTCTGTGGTTTTAACTTCTCGATGGTGAGAAGAATGTATAGATCATGATTGCAATTGGGGAATTGCTGCAAAAATTCTCAATTTCTCTCTAAACAAAATTCCCTTACCACTTTCAATTGTTGGATTCCTTCCCACCAAGGAATTGGCCTAATATCTCAGAGACATAGAAGGTTCTCTCTACTCGTAATGTCCCACTGAGAAAAGAAGAACGAGTTCCTGTTGCTGTAGAGTTGCAATTGTAAGGAGTTATTGTCAATTGTTGAAAACTACAAAGGTAATATTCTATTCCCTTTTAGTTTAATTTCACTAAATTGATGCTTTAATAAATGCTTTAGTTTAAATTGCTTATCTCTCTATATTTAATTTTCCAATGTATAGATTTTTGGAATAAACCAAAACAAACAAGCAATTCGATCTTAATTACACGTTTCCACTGCTCATGGGGATTCGATTCCCTTCACTTTGAGACAATGCTAGAGTCTTATTCTTACAATTCCGAACAATCTGAATCGAAAGAACAAACTGCGCCTCTCCCAAATCTTTCATTTCAAATTGCGTAGCTAGCCATTTTTTAATGCTAGTAAGATAACCTATATCATTCCCAATGAGTAGGATATCATCCACATATAAAACTAGGAACGCGACAGAACTATTAATGATTTTCTTGTAGACACAAGGTTCCTCATCATTTTGGTCAAAATCATAAGATTTGACTGATTCATCAAATCTTATGTTCTAGGATCTAAAATCTTGTTTCAGTCCATAAATGGACCTTTTAAGCTTGCAAACCTTTTGCTTTTGCCCTGGTTCAATGAACCCTTTGGGGTGGTTCATGTAGATGTTTTCGTCAAAATTGTCATTCAAGAATGTTGTCTTGACATCCATCTACCATACCTCATAGTCATAATATACGATAATAGCGAGTAGGATACGGATAGACTTTTCCATAGCAACATGCAAAAAGGTTTCCTCATAGCCCATCCCTTCTACCTAGGTATAACCCTTTGCTACTATTCTAGCATTGAAGGGTTGCATCTTTCCATCTACACAACATTTTCTCTTGTAGATCCATTTACATCCTATAGGTTTTACCCCCATCAGGTTTATTTACAAGATCCCAAACAAAATTGAAGTGCATTGACTTAATTTCTTTGTCCATAGCAATGACCCATTTGTCTTTGTCTTTGTCAACTATTGCTTGGTTATAAGTCAATGGATCCTCACAATCGTCATCTAGTATGACGACTTGGGTTTTAGTTAAACCCATGTAACGATCAGGTTGTGTTATAACCCTCTCACTATGTTGAGGCACTCTCAACTCTTGAGATGGTCTTTCTTTACTTGACAAACTAGTATCAACAACTCTTGTCGATGCACTAGTATTATCAACAACTTTTGTTGTTGTTCTGTCTAACTCACTTAACACAACTTTGCTTCGTTGTTTGTGGTTCCTGATGTGGTCCTCCTCTAAGAAATTGGCATTTGTCGATACAAGTACCTTATCTTCCTTAGGGTCATAGAATAATCCACCCCTCGTTTCTTTAGGGCAGCCTACAAATATGCATAATTTTGAACGTGATTCCAATTTCTTTGGATTTATCACAAGAACATGTGTTGGACATCCCCAAAATTTGAAATGACGTAAACTACCTTTATGTTCTTTCTAGTGTTCAAATTTTATTTCTGAAACACTCTTTGATATAACGTTATTCAAAATATAAACTGCAGTCTCTACTGCATAATCTCAAAACGAGTCAGGGAGATGAGCGTAACTCATCATTGATCGAATCATGTCCAACAGGGTTCTATTTCTCGTTTTCGATACACCATTTTGTTGTGACATATCGGGTGCTGAGAGTTGGGATGTAATTCCATGTTCTATCATATAGCCTTGGAATTTCAAATCCATATACTCTCCACCTCGATCAGATCGAAGTGTTTTAATAGTTTTACCTAATTGATTTTCAACTTCAGCCTTCAATTCCTTGAACTTTTCAACTGCTTTAAACTTTTGATGCATTAGGTAAATATGCCCACATCTAGAATAGTCATCTATAAAATAGATGAAATATTCATACCCTCCTCTAGCTTTAACATTCATCGAACCACAAAGGTCTGAATTTCTTCGACTCTATAACCTTTCCACTAAAAGGTTTTTTAGTCATTTTTTCCTCAAAGTAGGGTTCACATATTGGTAAAGTACTTTCTTCTTACTCATTTAGAAGTCCATTCTTTACCAATCTCTCAATCCTATTTAGATTAATGTGGCCTAACCTAAGATGCGAAAGATGAACATTTTGTTTAGGAGAAAATTTACGTTTCTTAGTTTGTGTATTTACAGTTTTTAATAATTCAGTATTCAAAACATTTTTGACTGAATTTGATCTTAAAACAGGCAAACCATTCTCTAATGAAGCTCCACATATTTCAACACCTTTCTTTAAAAAAAACACTTTATTGAAAGAGAAAGATACTGAAATACATTGTTTGATTAGGCAAGAAATAGAAATTAGGTTTCTAGTAAACCCTGGTATCACTAATTCATTGTCTAACATCATATGTTTCTTGTCAAATAACAGCTTCATGGTGCCCCCTGCCACAACTGAGACAACTTCCCTAGTTCCAACCCGGAGCGTTATCTCTTCTTCTAGTTGTTGTTGCTAGGAACTAATTTCCTGAAAAGAAGAACAAACATGATTAGTGGCGTCCGAATCAAATATCCAGGAAGTATTAACATCATCCACTAAATAAGCTTCTAAGCAAAGTAAATCATATTTACCTTCTTTCTTCTTTTCGACCATGTACTTCGGACATTTCCGTTTCCAGTATCCGTACTCATTGCAGTGGACATATTTTGCTTTGTCTGCAACTTCCTTGACTATTTTGCCCTTCTTGACGGTAGCTTTGTCAACTCATTTCCCCTTACCAACCCTCTTCATTTTCTTCTTCTTCCCTTTCAAGCATGAAGAAGATGAAGCTACTGATTTTGTCCTAGAGGTTGAACCTCCGTGGAAAGTTACTGGCAACATTTGTCTTATCTTTTGATCCTTTGATTTTCATCAGATATTGGAAGGTTTGAAGTTCATTTAGAAGGGTGGTAAGGTTTAAAGTAAGTTTGTTCATAACAACTTTACTTCGAAACTGTAGGAACTCTCTAGAAGAGTTTCCAATATAAAGCTAACCGGGCTCGATTCATCGATAGAAGCACCATTCGACTCCGTCGTGTTGAAGTTAACCATTATATCGAGAACAGGATCCCAAACAGATGATCCCTTCGCCATCCCGACGTTGAAGATGTATTTGAGGGCATTGTGTTTGACGTGAACAAACTGTTGTCCGAACATGCCCTGCAGCGAATCCATGATTTCCTTAGCGGTCGTCATGCCCTCGTACTTTTTGGCTAGCATGTTCGACATACTTGTCGAAATATAGACCATGGCCTTATCATTGGCCTTGATCCATCTATCGTATGCATCACAAATATTTCGTGATGCATTCGAGCTTGGAACCTTAAGATACTCCTCAGTAAGCACAAACTTAAGATCATCTGCTACCAAGATTATGTTAATGTTGTTCTTCCATGTCATCATGTTTTCCCCGGTTAGTTTCTGGTAGCCAATAAGGAAATGATTGAGCTATTCATTTTAGCTGAAAAAATAAATTACTTGTATTAGTTTCTCGTTAAACTTTTAACTAATCCAATCAGTTTTCACTAATTATCTAATGATTCCTAGGTCATTAATAATTTGCAATGATAGTCCAAAGGTTTAGAATGTATGACACTGAAGGGTAATAAAAAACATTCCTCTTCTGGAACAAGACATTCTTGACCAAAACCTAATGCCTGAATAACACTTATTCCTGTAGGCTTTAGTTACCATTATTTGGTCTAGATATGCTTACTCTCTAATGTATCCCCTGAGTGTGACCCTCTATCTTTAGATTCCAGAATCCCGATCCAACAAAATCCGTCGAAGGGAGGACTAAGTTGAAAAATAGACTAGGGTAACCTTTATCCCTCTCAGGTATTCACTGTATTTCGATCCCTATGGTCAATGTCCTCCGAAGGGATTGTCTGGTCCAGGCCAAACTAGCAGGTTGGCCATAGTGATCTCACGGTGCGAACCGATAGAAGAGACCGTGAGTTTTGTTTTCACAGTTTCCGCTCCCACTCACTATAAGTATCCTCTCCATTCACCTTAATATTGACTCCTACAAACACAATCCGAAGGGGGACGATCCCATTTTTTCCACGAGGCCAAGTATGGATCTCACGGTGTGAATTTCCTCAGACAGATGTGTCACACCCCCTCCCGAGCTACCCGCTAACCTAGCCTAGAAGACGGCGTGGAGCAAACAAACATCGTTTACCTCTCTAACAATACATGTTGACCCTGTTATACTTGATAAACATATTATACTTGTATATGAAGTACTTTAAACACAACACAACGGAACCTTTGAAATTACTATACATACGTGATGCTCTACTTAAACCTCACTTCAAAACTAAAATGGGTAGAGGGCAATACAACAAAAAACATACACAACTACAACCTCTAGTGCATACACGAGCGTAACTATACAGTCCTTTCAAAATATCTACAATATATACGGACTTGCTATACAACCCCACCCACGTACAAAATATCAAACTCTGAGAGCTTTCAGCAGACTACGGTTGGATTTCAGGCACCGACAGCTCGATCTCTACCTGAAAAGTTGGAAAACATTGAAAGAATGAGCTATGAAGCTTAGTGAGTGACTAAGTTTAAAACCATTAACTCGGAAATCATATCACCTGATAATCTATGAGCATATGCATCTGTAATCAAGTGTTAAATATGAACGTGTAATCATAATAGCTTTCTCAGAAATCCAGCAAGTATGTCATTAAAATCTCGCAAGGCATATTAAGAATATTAACCATTTAAAAACATATGAAAATTTACGTTGTGTAGGGCACACCCAGTACAACCAACGTTCACTCTACGATGTAGTGGGGCCCGCCCAGTACTCTCATCGTCATTGTCGTAGTGGGGCCCGCTCAACACTCACGACTACATTGTTTTCACGGAGTACACTCAACGTCGACAACAAAAAATGACTTGTGTGCACACGGTACTATATAGCCTCGGGTTCAATACCTAAGTCATTTACTCATTCGAGTCTAAGAAAATCACATGAAAATACTTGAACACACCTGCTTATCTCTTTTATTTCGTACAACTCAAGCTTACTCAGCTTGTTCGTGAAAACTGAAAATCATTAAACAATACTTGCTAGTACCTGCTTGCTTGAAATTATAACATTTTCACTAAATTTCAGAAAATCAATAAACATATGCTCACATGTGAATTTCATTGGGAAAATCTAAACTCACAACGAACACATGAAATCATTCCTAAGAAAAAATGTATGCTCATAAGTATGTGTTCAAAAGAAAACATAAAGCATTTAAGCTAATTCATTCTTAGAAAGTCTTGTATTTCCGTAAGCATAAATTCAAGCATAGAAATCGTTTTCGAAATTCGTTTTGTTACTCACAACATTAAAACTAGATCCAAGTCTCGTATACTTGACCTATTTCTTCTTGGCATGTCAAAATAAACCAAAACCAAGACATAGAACTTCAATCTCATGAATTTCAAACTTAAGATTACAAATATCATTCCATTTATTTTCCTGCATTCTACAAATTTCATACCCTAACTTCACATCCTCATAACTTCTTGATTACTTGACAACCAATGATGTACTTTATATCAAACTCTTCCTTTTTGAACTCTCTAAAAAGTATCTGAAGAAATGAAATTGCAATTCTCAAAAGATGTGTTCGTAAATACCACAAAAACTACTTCCCAAAAATGAAGCTTCTGTTATTTCCAGAATCGTTTTTCTACTGCACCCCACAGTTGACCTGAATATTAAAGCAACTTCCAATCATGTTTATCTCACGAATCCTTCATGAAAGTTATAGAAAATTAAATAAGTTTTCCAACCATACCTACTGAGCGTCTAATTAAAACTTTACAAATCAGCATGCCTAAAAATTGAGAGGCTTCTCAGATTTGAAAACAAATTCTCTACTCTGACTTCCTCTTCACAAATCAATAACTTAAAGTCAGAACTTGTTCGAGATTCCTTCACAAAATTTGTTCAAAAATGGGTTACCTTTCAAGAAAACAAACCTCATCTCTTATCTCTTCTTGTGGATCTCAAACCGATTTAATCATCAGTAGTGGGTAGAGTTGATCACATTGCTGCCATGCAAGCTTGTGCTCAGTTTTCGCCTTTCTTCTTCAACCCTAAACTCCAGAAAACCCTCTCTTCTTCTTCCTTCAACCATCTTCCACTAAATTATCTTGTTTCCTTTAGTGAATGAGAAGCAAATGGGAATAAAAATGGTAAAAAAAAAAATGTTTGGCGGTGGTGGGTGCTTTTATTTATTTCCACTTTTCTTCTTTTTTTTCCATCTCTTTTTTTCCTTTTCTTTTCTTTTCATTTCCACATTTCTTTTGTCCCCCCCCCCCCCGGTTTCATTATACAACAATTCCCAAAAATGCTTTTAAACATTTGTGTGTTTTTTTTTATCTATTTGTGTTTTTTTTTTGTAAATAAATTCCAAGGAGAAATCTCGTGTTTACAAGATGTAGATGAAAAATTGATATATCAGATATACCTTTCCTCCCACTAAGTTCTTTAAGTATTTAGGAAATTGACCTAGGTTAAATCCAACTAATGAGTTTTACCTAAGTCTATGAATATAACTTTTTATATTGAATTTTACCTAAGTCTATAAACCTAGGTTTACTAGTTTATTACCCCCTTAATAAACTTTGCTGACGTTTTAATAATTTATAAACCTAGATTAAATTCACTCCCAGGTCAGTTCTCAGATAGGGGTGTTTCGTTTTTGTCAGTTTAAATACCCCAGCCTAGCTAGAGAAAATTTTCTTTAGACAGAGTTCCTCTTTAATCATAGTTTATAAATTATTAGGTTCCAAATTCTAATCCAATTAGAACTAGATAACCTAAGGTCTATTAATTCCAAGTTCTAAAAATTTTAAAACTAATTAATTTACCTTAGGTGACATGCAATTCTATGTTGTAGGTGCATCATTCATCATATGAATAATAAAACATACATAACATATTCATCCCATGAATTAAAATCCATGTCAATTCTATCCAAAATTAATATAGCACTTATACCTCATGCAAACTATATAATATAACATCTTATATTATAAATGATGCATGAATATGCTTAATCTAAGGTTGGATTTAACTAAACAACATACATTATGCATGAAAATAATTCATACAACAATTGCATAAATTAAATAGCAAAATTAGACAACTTTTCGCGCCCTAATTATTAATTAAAATTAATACAATCTCATTATATTAATTAAAATGATTAAAATTAAATAAATTATATTTAATATAAAAACATTTTTATATATTAAATATAAAACAAAAAAAGCTTGTTTCTGCCCATTGCGCTGCGGTTACTCCACTGACGTTGCAACGCTGATCCTTCCTCGCGCCAGCGTTGCGTCTTCTGCAACCCAAATCCCACAAGCATGGAATTGCGACGCCGAAGAACAGCGTCGCAACGACAAGCACATAACAAAATTGTGTCTTTCTGATTTTGCTCTATTTTGCTCCAATCTTCTCAACAACTTATTGTCTCAATCGACACGGACTTACAGACTTGATTTACAATTAAAATTTCCCAAAATACCGAGTCCTTACATTGAACGATACAACGAAAAATTATAAATCTAAGTGCCAAAAGTTAAACCATCTAATTATGCAAACCAACATTCATCTCATGAATCAAATGCAATCCCACCTATGTTCTTGACAGACCTAGAACAAAAACAAGAACACAATTGTCTCTGATACCAATTGATAGAATCGAATCCCACAGCAGAAGCGAATTGAATCATGTGTTCTTAGAATTTGTTACGTAAACCAAATCGATAACATTATACTAACTATGGTTAATCATAAAAGGAGAATAAGGATAACATATTACCTTTGTAGATCTAAATCTTCTAGTGCTCCTTGCTCCTCACGTTCTCAACGATCCCGACATAGTTGATCTCACCACTAGATCTTCTCTGTTGTATCTCTAGGAGAGGGAGGAAGGTGTGTTGGGATTTTTGTCTTAATCTCGTGTTTGTAAATTACTGTTTGAAATTAATAAAGTGTTATTCATTTCATTATTGTGTGTCCGCATTTTATACAACTTTGACCAATAAACTAAGCTCCAGGGTCATTGAATATATGAGAGAATTAGAACTTGAACGTTGTGTAGTGGACACACAGGGAGGATCACGTTCGAGTTAATGACCCAAACGGTCTACAGTATATAGATGGGGTTGGAGACCTAATCCTGGATACACTGTGGATGCGACCCGCTTTGTATTAAGATACAACGAGGTGATCTGACTCGTTCATGTGGTTGGCATGTGAGTGGGGGCATCCTTTGCAATTAGATTGTACAAGACCGGACCGTGAATTATTAGACCTACTAGTGTAACACTGTTGACAGTAAGGACTAATAACTTCGTAGATGACCATTAGTGACTCGACTCGAAATCTCGAGCGTGTGGACGGACTCCATCTGCATGGGTCCGCCTTTGAATAATAGTACGGGTGAGGGTGGTCATAGTTACTCGCCCAATATGCCTATCTTGTCACGGACAGGACCAGGTAGGGAGTTGGGAACTTAACTACGCGAGATGGAATTCACTCGTTCCCGCCTTTAGGGAAACTAGAGGGGTTGTTCTCTTAAGTGCGGCTTGTTCTCTTAAGTGCGGCCTTCGGGGCTTGGACAACGGGCGCCCACTATCTCACTGGCACGAGAGAGTTGTTGTGTATGGTCGGACCATTACAACGTTGTTGTTCATTAGAGGAGCAGTGGAGACTTAAGGAACAAGAAGTAGACACAGGGGTAAAATGGAAATTTGACCCAGCCGTGTGTACGAACAACCTGTGAAGGGTCAACTCATGGTTATTGGTTATATCAGTGGACACGTAATATTCTGCACTGACGGGAGTGCAGCTACGGACTTTAGTGGAGTGTTACCGTAGCTAATGAAGGTTGATTAATCGGGTCAAAGAGTTTGATAGGTTAATCTCGGATCGTTGGAGCTCGTCACTGTAGGTCCATTAGATTCCTCGGTTGGCTCAATCTGGGTTAAAACAAGGGTTAATGTTTCAGTGTGAAATTAAAGTGTTTAATTTCACTTAGAGGCATTTATGTCATTTATATGAGATATGAATGATATAATATATAGTTTAATGTGAATGAGATTCATAATAAACTATAGGTTAGCCTAATTGTTGAATTAGGGCTAATTGCAGAAATTAATTGAGAGAAATCAAATTGATTGTGATTCAATTTAATAAATCCACATTATTGTAATGTAATATGAGATATGAGATATCTTATAATATATGGTTATTCAAATATGATTTGCATAACTTATAGTTGTAGTAAAGTGGTAATAATGTGGAGATTTTTACTCCATCAATTTCCACTATTTAAACCCTTCTTGCAAGAAGAAACTTAAGCTAATCTCTCATTTTTCGATTCTCAACAAAAAGAAGAGTGCCATTCTCTCTCAACTCTGTCAACTCTCCTCCCTCCTCCAAAACCAAAACAAAGTTCCCACAAACTTCCTTCCTTCTAAAAGAAGAACAACCGAGTCTCCGACTGGTTGTGTTTGTGTTCCTGTTCGTGAGAAGAGATCAAGTTCATTGAGATCGAGATTTCGCGAAGTGTTCGTGATTGAAGGAAGGAAAAGTGAAGAATTGTCTTCAACAAATAAGTAGTTCTACTTGCTGTATTTTTCTTTCCTTTAATTGCATGTTTAGCCTAAATCTAAGTGTTAAGATTAATTTTAATGAAATCCCGTTGCATAATTTTCACCACGACGATTCAATCGTCTTCCGCTGCGTGGGATTCTCATTCCCTTCAATTTGCATCAGAGCCAATCGTTGGTTCGATTTTGTGCACTATTTTTCGTTAAAATTAGGTGGGTATATGCCTTAATTTATGTGATAAATTATTTGTTTGCATAATGGATAACTTCGGTTTTGGCACTTTTAGATTTACAATTTTTTATGTTGATGAGATCAATGTAAGGGCTCGTTGTTTTTGCGCATTTTGTTGTAAATCGAGTCTTTAAGTCCGAGTCGTTCGTGGCAAGAGTTGCTGTGAAGAAATCGGAACGGAAACGGTGTGGAATTCGAAGCAAAACAACAAAGGTGTTTGCTGTACAGGCGACGACGTTGAAACGCTGTATATCGGCGTCTCAACGCCGTGCCCGCGGGAGTATTGCGCGCTGCAGGACAGCGTTGCAACGCTAGGCGTAGCGTTGCAATGCCGCTAGAGTTGAGGACACTGGAGTGAAGCTGAACGCTGCAGTAAGAGCAACGCCGCCGTTACAACGCAACGCTGCGCGTGCGATAGAGAAGGCGATTCGCGAGACTTTTCCGCAAGAAAGTGGACAGTTGCTTAGTGATGCAGTTTTTGGACGTTTTTTATTTAATTTTAATTTGTAAAATGTATTTTTTATTTATTTAATTTATTTTATTAAATAATATATATATAAGTGTTATATTAATGTTATTTAATTTAATAAATTGCCCCTAGGTGCAAAAAACTGGTCCATTTTGCTATTTAATTATTTTATGCATGAGATGTATGATTTAATTAATTTCTATATGCATAATGTATGTCATATAGATTTAAAATCCCACCTTAGGTTAAACATTTCATGCATTATTTATCTTATAAGGGTTATAATATATAGTTTGCATGATAGGTTACATTATAAGTGTTATAATATAATTAAATGCATGTTTTAATTTAATTAATATAAGTGTTATATTTTTTTATATTAAAGTATGCTCATGCATTTATATTCATGTGATGAATTATTTTTGTTATAGTATATAGTTATTCATGTGATGAATGATCAAGCACTATAACATAGAATGCATGCAACCTAAGTTAATTATTAGTTTTAAAGTGTTTAGAACTTCAATAATTAGACTTAGGTTTTCTAGTTCTAATAAGATTAGAATTAGGAAATCAAAGTTTAGTCTATGAATGGTGACCTGATTAGTAACTCTGTCTAAGGAAGGTTTTGTCTAAGGTCAGTATTTAAGTTGACGCTTGAACACCCCTACACAAACCGACCACAGGAGTGAATTCAGTCCGGAGATTCTTAGATTATACTTATCGTGAGTGTCGTTAATAAAAAGTGTTTTAATTTACTCACAAAGACCTAAGTAATAATGTGATTATAAACTTAGGCTAAATACCATATAAGAGTTATATTGGTAGACTTAGGTAAATTTTAGCCGGTTTATCTAGGTCAATCCCAAAATTTATAAAGTGCTGAGTGGGAGAAAATATAGTGTATAAGATACATTTAATTTCCGACCACAAATCTCCATTAAGTCCGCACCGTGAGATCCATACTCGGCCTCGTGGCGCAAATGGGAGCGTCCCCCTTCGGATGGTATTTGTATGGATCAATATCATAGTGGATGGAGCGAGTACTTCTTGTGAGTGGGAGCGAGACCTGTGAAAACGAAACCCACGGTCTCTTCTTTCGATTCACACCGTGAGACCCCTATGATCCGCTTGCTACTTTGGCCTGGACCAGACAATCCCTTCGGAGGGCCTTGATCATGGGAGTCGGAACACCGTGAATTCCTTAAAGAGATACAGCTTTCTTGTTGGTTTTCCTTCGTGGTTCACCCTTCGGTCGCTATTGTTTGGATGGATACTTGGAAACTTAAAGATTGAGGGTGACACTCACAGAATTCGTTAAGTGTTAATGAATTCGACCAAATAATTGTAACTGGACGCCTAATGGAATAAGAGTTATTCTTGAATTAGGGTCTGGTCGAGAATGTCTCGTCCTAGAGGAGGAGTGTTTTTGTTCACCCTTCGTTGGCGGTCATTCTAAACCTTTAGGTTATCATTGCAAATTTTATATGACCTAGGGATCATAGGATTAAATTTTGCTAAAACTTGATTGGTTTTCAAAAAGTTTATGCGAGACTGGCACAAAATTTATTTGATTTTTCAGCTAAAAACATGTCTAGCTCAATTATAGCTTTATTAGCTTCCGACAAAGTAGTGGGAGATAACTTCCAAACTTGGAAGAATAATATCAACACGATCTTAGTAACTGACGACCTGAAGTTCGTGCTTACTGAGGAATGTCCTCAGTTGCCGACCTCGACTGCATCACGAAGTGTTCGTGAAGCTTACGATCGATGGATCAGGGCCAATGAAAAGGCCAAGGACTACATCATTTTCAGCTTATCTGAAGTTTTGGCAAAGAAGCATGAGTTGATGGTCACCGCCAAGGAGATCATGGATTCGTTGCAGGACATGTTTGGACAAAAGTTCTTTCAGGTTAGGCACGATTCACTCAAACACATATTCAACGCCCGGATGAAAGAAGGGTCGTCTGTTCGTAAACATGTTCTAGACATGATGACCCATTTTAATCTGGCGGAGATGAACGGGGCTTCGATCGAGGAGTCGAGCCAGGTTAGCTTTATTCTGGAGGCTCTTCTGAAGAGTTTCCTTCAGTTTCATAGCAATGTTGTTATGAACAAAATTAGCTACACTCTGACTACCCTCCTCAATGAGCTACAGAATTTCCAGTCCTTGATGAGGATCAAGGCACCTAATCTCTGAGGCAAATGTTGCCTCACGTGTCTTATCACGGGGTTCGACCTGCTAAACTAAACTGTTGCTCCTTCATGCCCGAAAGGGAAGAAGAAGATGAAGAGGGGTAAAGCTGACCGAGTTGCCGCCCGAAAGGGAAAGAAGGTCAAGGAAGTTACAGAGAAAGGAAAGTGTTTCCACTGCAATGGGGACAACCACTAGGAGCGAAACTGTCCCAAGTTCCTTGCCGAGAGGAGGAATCAAGGTAAATGTGATTTACTAGTAACTGAAACATGTTTAGTGGAGAGTAGTGACTCTGCCTGGATTTTAGATTCGGGCGCCACTAACCACGTTTGTTCTTCTTTTCAGGGAATTGATTCCTAGCAGCCGCTGCGAGAAGTTGAGGTGACTCTACGGGTTGGATCCAGGGAGATAGTCTCTGCTGCAACGATCGACAAAGTGAAGCTCTATTTCGGCAGGAATTACTTATTGTTAGACAATATGTATATAGTTCAAGGGTTTACTAGAAACGTCGTTTCTATTTCCTGTCTTCTTGAACATTCAATTTCTGTAAATTTTTCTAGTAATAAAGCGTTTATTTTTAGAAATGGAAATTTCTTGTGTTCTGTTTCACTTAAGTCTAACTTGTATGTTTTAAAGCCAAATTCGGTCAAAAGCGTTTTGAATACTGAATTGTTTAAAACTGCAGAAACGCGAACTAAGATAGATAAGGTTTCTCCGAAAGAGAATGCCCATCTTTGGCATCTAAGGTTAGGCCACATTAATCTTAATCGAATTGAGAGACTAGTGAAAAGTGGACTTCTAAGTCAGTTAGAAGAAAACTCTTTACCGGTATGTGAGTCATGCCTCGAAGGCAAAATGACCAAACACCCTTTTTGTGGAAAAGGATATAGAGCTAATGAGCCCCTTGAGCTTATACATTCTGACCTCTGTGGTCCGATGAATGTTAAAGCACGAGGTGGTTATGAATACTTCGTTTCTTTCATTGATGATTATTCGAGGTATGGGTATATTTACATCAAGATAGGATGCATCGCCGATTCCACTATGGAAGTAGAGTACGTTGCGGCTTGTGAAGATGCAAAGGAAGCTGTTTGACTTAGGAAGTTCATGACAGATTAGGAAGTTGTTCCAAATATGAACTTGCCGATCACACTGTTTTGTGAAAACAGTGGTGCAGTAGCCAACTCCAGGGAGCCTCGGAGCCATAAGAGAGACAAACATATTGAGCGGAAGTATCATCTGATACGGGAGATTGTGCACTGCGGAGACTTGACAGTCACACAGATAGCGTCGGAGCACAACGTAGCTGATCCATTTACAAAGCTCCTCACGGCCAAGGTGTTTGAGGGTCACCTAGAGAGTCTAGGTCTTCGAGTACTTCCTGACTAGGACAAGTGGGAGATATGTAAACGGGTATTCAATGCCCTAGTTTATTGTATTACTTCGTTGTAATTTATGTACATTTCAGAAATGTATTTTCTCCACTATCTTAGTCCAAGTGGGAGTTTGTTGGGATTTTTGTCCTAATCTCGTGTTTGTAAATTACTGTTTGAAATTAATAAAGTGTTATTCATTTCATTATTTTGTGTCTCGCATTTTATACAACTTTGACCAATAAACTAAGCTCCAGGGTCATTGAATATATGAGAGAATTAGAACTTGAACGGTGTGTAGTGGACACGCAGGGAGGATCACGTTCGAGTTAATGACCCGAACGGTCTACAGTATATGGATGGGGTTGGAGACCTAATCCTGGATAGATTTTGGATGTGACCCGCTTTGTATTAAGATACAAACGAGGTGATCTGACTCGCTCATGTGGTTGACATGCGAGTGGGGACATAATGTGCAATGAAATTGTACAAGACCGGACCGTGAATTATTAGACCTCATCGATGTAACATCGCTGATGTGATGGGACTAATAACTTCGTAGATGACCATTAGTGACTCGACCTGAATCCTGAGCGTGTTACGGACTCCTGTCTGCGGGGGTTTGTTCTTTGACTAGTACGGGTGAGGGTGGTTACAGTTACTCGCCCAATATGTCTATCTTCTCAGGGACAGGACCAAGTAGGGAGCTGAAAACTTAACAACGCGAGATGGAATTCACTCGTTCCCGCCTTTAGGGAAACTAGAGGGGTTGTTCACTTAAGTGTTGTCTCCAGGTCTTGGACAACGGGCACCCACTCTCTCACTGACACGAGAGAGTTGTTATGTATGGTCAGACCATTACAACGTTGTTGTTCATTAGAGGAGCAGTGGGGACTTAAGGAACAAGAAGTAGACACAGGAGTAAAACGGTAATTTTACCCAGCCATGTCTACGAACAACCTGTGAAGGGTCGACTCATGGTTATTGGTCATATCAGTGGACACGTAATATTCTGCACTGACGGGAGTGCGGCTACGGGCTTTGGTGGAGTGTTACCGTAGCTAATGAAGGTTGATTAACCGGGTCAAAGAGTTTGATAGGTTAATCTCGGATCATTGGAGCTCATCACGGTAGGTCCATTAGGTCCCTCGGTTGGCTCAATCTGGGTTAAAAGAAGGGTTAATGTTTTGGTGTGAAATTAAAGTGTTTAATTTCACTTAGAGGCATTTATGTCATTTATATGAGATATGAATGATATAATATATAGTTTAATGTGAATGAGATTCATAATAAACTATAGGTTAGCCTAATTGTTGAATTAGGGCTAATTGGAGAAATATATTGAGAGAAATTAAATTGAATGTTATTCAATTTAATAAATCCACATTATTGCAAATGTGATTTGTAATATGAGATATGAGATATCTTATAATATATGGTCATGCAAATATGATTTGCATAACCTATAGTTGTGGTAAAGTGGTAATAATGTGGAGATTTTAACTCCATCAATTTCCACTATTTAAACCCTTCTTGCAAGAAGGAACTTAAGCTAATCTCTCATTTTTGGATTCTCGCCAAAAAGAAGAGTACCATTCTCTCTCAACTCTCTCAACTCTCCTCTCTTCTCCAAAACCAAAACAAAGTTCCCACAAACTTCGACTGGTTGTGTTTGTGTTCTTGTTCGTGAGAAGAGATCAAGTTCATTGAGATCGAGATTTCGCGAAGTGTTCGTGATCGAAGGAAGGAATAGTGAAGAATTGTCTTCAACAAGTAGTAGTTCTACTTGCTGTATTTTTCTTTCCTTTAATTGCATGTTTAGCCTAGATCTAAGTGTTAGATTAATTTTAATGAAATCCAGTTGCACAATTTTCACCACGACGATTCAATCGTCTTCCGCTGCGTGGGATTCTCATTTCCTTCAAGGTGGGATTCCTCTTTTGGATTTAGGAGAGATTTAGAGAGAATGAGAGAAAAGATATTATGGAACTTTTCCAAAATGTGCGAGCACTAGGATTTTTCTAAAAAATAGCTTTTTACACAAAGGTGTATCTCATGCATGTTTATATAGGGAAATATGATGGAAATTACAATCGTATCCCTATTGTTCAATATAGTTCTCATATTATGTATATGCAAATCATATTTGCATATTTACATAATTATAAAGTATTTCTTATTTTAGTATATAGTTTATTGCGAACCAAATTCTCATTAGGGGGTGTTTGGTTTATGGGGTTGGGTTGAGTTGAGTTGGGTTAATAACCCAACTCCTTGTTTGTTCCACCAACAATTATAACCGGTGACTTAATAACCCAACCCCATAGGGTTGAGTTATTAACTCAACCGTACGGTACTTTCCGGCGGCGATCCGGCAACTTTTCGACGACGGTCCGGCGAGTCTCCGACGACGATCCGACGAGTCTTCGATGACGGTCCGGCGGGTCTCCAACAATGGTCCGACGACTTTCCCGACGATTGTCCGGCGAGATGAAGAATGTGGAGAAAAGAAGAAGATGAGGAGAATTTTGAAGTGTGTCTTTAAGTTGCTAATACTCTAGTTTAAATAGACACCAAAAAGTCTTAATCCTTTTAGAACAAGGAATTCTAATCCTTTTAGAAAAAGAAATCCTAAACAAACAGAAATCCTAATAATTTTGTAAACTTTGAAACACCATTTTCTAATCTTGTTCTGATTATCCAAAGATTCAAATTTAAAACAAATACAATTAAAGCATCTAATTTTACATGGCGCCACAATATACCCATCTAAGAAAAACTTTCGTCCTCAAAAGTTACTAGAACTTTACAACAGTCACATCTTCGAGTTATAATCTAAACTTAAACTCTAAACTACATTTGCACAAGAACGAAGAAGTCAAAAGTATAGCATAACAAGTGTCAACACACAAGCAACTAAAATAACTTTAACTAGACTTCCTGCGAGAGGATATAAGGATCGTTGCCTACGATGAAGGCGAGTATGCATTATCTAAGACCCATGCTCTAATACCAACTGTAACAAACTTAATTTTTCAAACTCAAAATTTCCTAGGGACGTTACTAAGCAACATTGCCTACACCGAAAATTTCGGTAGCATAACGACGCTACTAAGACCTTGATGACATATCTAATATTTTGTAGATATGCAACTTCAATATGACATAAAATATTTAAGTATGTTGACATATATTTAACATTTTCACAAGGTAAACTATTTATTCCATTCTAAAGATGTCCATAGACAATGCATGTGTTTAGACGAATTTTCGGGTTGGTCATTATTCCAACCCAAATAACCCTATTCATGAGGGTAACCCAACCCAACCCAACATTTTCGGGTTGGGTTGGGTTGAGTCATCGGGTTAGCTTTTTTTTTCTTTTTTTTTTAATTTAAAATTTAAAGAAAAACTAAAATTAATATAAATATAAAAAATTCAAGAATTAAAAAACTCCAAATGTCTTTATACTAAATAAAAATCATAAAACTTAAATATTCTATTACAAATTTACAATTATCCCAAGAAACTTCTAAATAAATCGTCCTCATTTAAAACAAAAACTCTTTGTTTTTCAAGGATTGAATTAAAATTAGTCACCTAGTTTTAATTTATATTAGGAAAAATTACACCCTAACGACTTAAAAAATATATTTTAAGAGTTATTAAATAATAAATAATTACGAAATTAAATAAAAATAAATTACATACATGTATATATAGTTGTATGGTAGGTAAAAAAATAATTTTTAAAATTAATAATAAGTTCGGGTTAGTCGGGTCAACACAAATTAATTTTAAGTGAATCCATGAACCAACCCAACCCATACATTTTAATTTATTTGAACCCAACCCAACCCAAATAAATTTGTTCGGGTAATCGAGTTTTTTGAACACTCATACTCTTTATATGCAACTGCCCTTAAGGCAAAAAGGTTATTACATCGGGGAGCTTGGGGCGTCTTAGCTTGTATAGTAGATGCGAGGTGTTCGGAGATCTCTGTGTCGTCGGTACCAGTAGTGAATGAATTTCCAAACGTTTTCCCCGAGGACCTCCCAGGAGTACCTCCGGTCAGGGAGGTGGATTTTAACATAGGATTGGAGCCAGGGACAACTCCGATATCCAAGGCACCGTATTGAATGGCACCGGCAGAGTTGAAAGAACTTAAACTACAGTTACAGGACTTACTAGATAAGGGATTTGTGTTGTTTGTGAAAAAGAAAGACGGATCCATGCGTCTGTGTATAGATTACAGAGAGTTGAATAAGGTCACGATCAAGAATAAATACCCTCTTCCTAGAATAGATGATTTGTTCGATCAGTTGCAGGGAGCAGCGGTGTTTTCCAAGATTGACCTGAGATCAGGCTATCACCAGTTAAGAATCAGTGAAGAAGATATTCTCAAGACAGCATTCAGATCACGTTATGGACATTACGAGTTCACAGTGATGCCTTTTGGTTTGACCAACGCCCCTGCCGCTTTCATGGACTTGATGAACCGACTATTCAAGGAGTTTTTAGACACGTTCGTGATTGTGTTTATTGATGAAATTCTGATATACTCCAAATGTGATGAAGATCATGAAAGGCACCTGAGAAAAGTTTTACTCACGCTGAGAGAGAATAAGTTGTATGCAAAATTTTCCAAGTGCGAATTATGGCTCAGGCAGGTATCCTTTTTGGGACATGTGGTGTCCGAGACAGGAGTCTCTGTTGATCCAACAAAAGTGGAAGCGATCCACGCAGCGGGCCTCGTCCCACCACCGTGACAGAGAGTACGTAGTTTTCTGGTCTTGCGCAGATACTATAGACGTTTCGTGCAGGATTTCGCCAAGATAGCCATGCCCATGACTCAACTGACGCGCAAAGGTAATACATTTGTTTGGGATGACACTTGTGAGGCGAGTTTCCAGGAACTCAAACGGAGGTTGGTGTCAGCTCCGATCCTTACAGTCCCCGAGGGAACAGGAAGCTTTGTGGTCTACAGCGACGCTTCTAAGAAAGGTTTGGGTTGTGTTTTGATGCAACACGGTAAAGTGATAGCTTACGCATCCCGACAATTGAAGACGCACGAGAGAAATTATCCAACCCATGACTTAGAACTAGCAGCAGTAGTCTTTGCACTAAAGATCTGGAGACATTACTTATATGGCGAAAAAAATTCGATTTTTACAGATCATAAAAGTCTGAAGTATTTGTTCACCCAGAAAGAATTGAACATGAGACAATGCAGATGGTTGGAATTAGTGAAGGATTACGACATAGATATTCAATACCACCCCGGTAAAGCTAATGTTGTGGCTGATGCCCTCAGTAGAAAGCCAGTTCATACTTCAGCACGAGTTACTGACAGAGCGGAGTTGCAGGCAGAATTTGTACGAGCTGAAATCGCAGTGCTAGTAGGGAAGGCGATGGCGCAGTTAGCTCAGTTAACCGTACAGCCAACTTTGAGACAGCGCATTGTCGATTCTCAACAGGGGGATCCTCAGTTAGTAGAAAAGCTTATTGCAGTAACTACAGGTGAATTAGCAGGGTTTTTGCTATCCGCAGATGGAGGACTACTATTTCAGGGACGATTATGTGTACCAGGCAACGACGAACGGAAAACTAAAATCTTGAGCGAAGCTCATAACTCACCATTTTCTATGCATCCTGGTAGTACCAAGATGTATCGGGATATGAAACAGTCATTCTGGTGGTGTAACATGAAGCGCGACGTGGCAGAGTTTGTTAGCAGGTGTTTGACTTGCCAGCAGGTGAAGGCACCTAGACAGAAGCCCGCAGGACTACTGCAACCTTTACATGTACCACAGTGGAAATGAGAGGAGATCTCTATGGACTTCATAGTCGGACTGCCCAGAACTTTACGAGGTTACTCAGTGATATGGGTCATCGTGGACAGGTTAACAAAGTCAGCACATTTTGTACCAGGGAAACCCACCTACTCTACGGATAAGTGGGCGCAGCTGTACCTGGAAGAGATAGTCCGTCTACATGGGATTCCAGCCAAAATTATTTCAGACAGGGACCCACGTTTCACCTCCAATTTTTGGAGAAGTTTACAGAAAGCGTTAGGTTCACACGCTTAAACTTCAAGATGACTTTTCACCCACGCATCGGATGGCGGGCGACAGAGCGTTTGAACCAGATCTTGGAAGACATGTTGCGAGCTTGCACCTTAGATTTCCTAGGTAGTTGGGATGCCCATTTGCATTTGATGGAGTTTTCATATAATAACAGTTATCAGGCGACCATCGGAATGGCTCCATTCGAAGCCCTTTATGGAAAGCGTTGCAGAACCCCGGTTTTCTGGGAGGAGGTTGGTGAACGCCGCTTATTGGGTCCAGAGTTGGTACAGTCACTAATAGTGCGATACAAAAGATTAGGTGCGAATCTGCATCGCCCAAAGCGAGCAAAAGAGTTATGTCGATTCGAGACGAAGGGACCTAGAATTCGGTTGGGGACTACGTATTCCTTAAGGTGGCCCCAATGAAAGGGATCCTAAGGTTTGGTCGGAAAGGAAATTGAGCCCGCGCTTTATAGGGCCATTTGAGATTTTAGAGAGGATTGGAGTGGTGGCCTACAAAGCTAGCATTGCCGCTTTCTTTATCGCCAGCTTCATAACGTATTCCATGTCTCCATGTTGAGAAAATACGTTCGCACCACCCACGTTGTAGACTTTGAACCGCTATAGCTTAGCGTAAGATTTGAGTTATGGCGAACGACTGCATGCAGATTATTGCAAGAGATCAAAAGACCCTCCGTGAACCGTGAGATCAACTTAGTTAAAGTGTTATGGCAAAATCACCGCACTAAGAAGCTACCGGGAGCGCGAGAAGAAGAAGTGCGAGCTAAGTATCCGTAACTATTCCAAGAATAGGAACTTTCGAGGACGAAAGTTCTTAAGGAGGAAGATTGTGACGACCACAACCACCTACTAATTACTTACTTATTTTATTTAACGTTCTAACAACCTTTATGTCTAGTCGGATTAGTGAATTTTCATCAGGCTCGGTGAGAGTGAATCCTTGATTTTATTTAGTTTAAAGTGAAATGCTCTCCTTTAGATAAATTTACACTTATAATTAAATGAAAGATGAGAAGGTGACAATGGCATCTTAGTGATTTATGTTTAAGGCAAGGGTTAGTTGGGTTTTGGAAAAAAAAAAAAAAAAAAAAAAAAAAGACCTAGGGTTTTAGTATTTATATTATTCTTAGGCATGATTGGACAAAACCCTAGCCACCTTCTCCTACTTCCCTTCTTCTCCTTGCCCTAGCCGAAACCCTAACCCCCCTTTTTCTTCTTGTTGTTGTTTTACCGCCGGCAAGCCCACGAACGGAAGTCGCTCCACCCGCCACGCTCGCAGCCTCGACCCGAAGGAAGCCGCTCCGGCCGCCTTACGCTCGCTGCGCGCCGCCGAGTGCACGCCGAGGATTCCACCGCCCTCGATCACGCACGCCACCCGCTTCAACGCCCGCTGCTGCCGCTGCCATTTATCCCGGCCGCCGAGTCCTCACAATACGGAGCGTCGATCCGTCGCCGTCGCCGGATCTCCGAAGCTTCACGCGTCTGCCGGGGCGGAGTTCACCACCGATTCTCGACCGGATCTCGTGCCTCCTAAATTCCTTTCATCGTTGAACTCGCAAATGTGAGATACTCGATACACTTCCGGATTTGAGAGAAATTTATACGATGACCTATTGGATATTAAAACGCTAATTTGAGAACTTAAGTTATTGTTTGAACACAACTTTAGGGACCAAGTTTGGAGCGGAGTTGAAGGCCAAACATCAAGGCGAACTAAGGAATATTAGGTCTTCACGTTGAGCTTGAGGTAAGGGGGCATGAAGCCTCAAGAACTTAAATTAAGTACCTATACAATTATGAATTTGGAGTATGCTCGGAGTATGATTTCGGGATTAATGTGTGAAACAGTTCTACAAAAGAAGAGCATTCAAAGAACTAGGTTAAGTTTTGGAGTTAGAATCTAAACTAAGGTAAGGGACCTTGTGCCGAACTTTTCTAAATGGGATTAGAGAAAATGAATTTCATTATTTTATGCGAGATTAGTCCGTTATTTTACATGAGAATATTTCAAAGATTTTACGTGAGAATACTTCAATATTTTATGTGAGAATATTTCAAGATACTTTATGAGAGAATATTTCTGTATTTTATGTGAGAATATGTTAGTATTCTATGTAAGCATATTCCAGTATTTCATGTGAGAATATTGTAGTATTTTATATGAGAATATTTCATGATTTTATACAAAAGTATTATCTTCAAACTGTTGTGAAAAGTTATGATTTGCATATCAGTGTTAATGTTTCATGATATGTGCACTATAGTCATGTTAGATGATGGGACCTCATGCATGTTATGTATGCCATAAAATGATTTGAATTAAAATGTGGAATTGGTCTCCTGAGTTCATTGTACGCATGGTCAAACATGCATTAGAGACCCTATGGGTCAAGCTTACAGGGGTCTGTGAGGGACTCAATCCATACAGGGGTCTGTGAGGGACTCAATGGAATGACTCAGGATGACCAATTAACCATTTAAAGTAAAAAGGAAGTCATGTATTACAGTCACGTTTGATACGAGAAAGTTTTAGGTCCCACATATGATTACTTTAACCAAGTTTAAAAGTCATGATTGTATGTGTGTGCATGTCCCAAACCTCGGTAGCGAGGTCACTTACTGGGTATTTTATTGCAATACTCCCCCTTTTATTTCAAAATATTTTTCAGGTAAGGCCAAGGACGTACGGGGCGAGTGATGGCGGCGCGTTGTCAGAACCATGGGGATAGTCACGTTTTTCCGCATTTTCTTTATTAGCTGTTGTTGTCGTTTTATGATTTTGAAGTTTACATTTTATTTTTAGGATTTTAAGTAGGCCAAGTTTAAACTGTTCTTTTACATGTTTTGACGTTTTCATCGGGATCCCTAAAGATAATTTTGCTACAATGGGAATTTAAAGATTGTTTTATATGTTTTGGCCTAAGAATGCATGCATGTGTAGTAGTGTCCCTAGGAGTTATGGCTAGGAAAAGTAGGGGCGTTACAAATACTAAATTAAGACCTACCTAAATTAAAATAAAAAAGTAGTGGTGAACATGTGCATAAAAAAAGTAATAAAGTTCATATTGAAGAGTAAAAGTTCTAGATAATGAATTTTATTGGAAAAGAAATATTGATATCAAACCCAATATCCATTACTTTTGCAAATACCCCTAACATACATTTGGCAAATGGTAATATATATTGTAATTTTATAATTGATCACATAATTGAGTTTTGAAATTGTAGACAAATGTGTTTGTATTTGATTTGTTGTGAAAACAAAGTAAGGAAAAAAAGTCACAAAAAAAATCAGACCTTTCACTTTACATAAGATAAAAATGATTTTTAGGGGAGAAGAAAAATTGATATTAATCTCAATATTCAGTATTGTTCTAAATATCTCATATATCTTGCAAATGGTAATATATATCGTAAATTTGTAATTGATCTCATAAGGAAGTTTTGAAATTGTAGACAAATATGTTTGTAATTGATTTGGTGGAAACAAAAAAAGGAAAGAAAAAAGTCACAAAAAATCAGACTTATTCACTTTACAAAAAACTGCATCAGATACCCCTGACATAATAACTCAACCTCGCAAACCAAACACCGACTTCCTCGACTCAACTCAATCAAGTCAGAAACCAAACACTGATTTCCAGAACTCACTGACAAAACAACTCTGCACAACTCAACCCAACTTAACCCAACTCAACCCAACTCTGCGATCCAAACGCCCCCTAAACTATATTATATCAATTATATCACATATAACTGATATATCTCCTCATATATTAAATTGAACATTTCAATTTCACTCCAAACTTTATACCCTCAATATTTCCATGTTGAGCCAATGGAGGGACCTAATGGACCTACAAATCATGAGCTCCAATGATACGAGATTAACCGATCAAACTCTTTGATGTAATTAATCAACATTTATTAACTACGAGTCACTCCATATAGACACGTAGTTGCACTCTCCTCACTGTAGACCGTGTTGTTTCCATTGATATAATCAAACTACATGTGAGTTGACCCTTCACACGTTGTTCGTAATCACAGCTAAGTCAAATTACCGTTTTACCCATGTGATTAACTCTTGCTCCTTAAGCACTACAGATCCTCTAATGAACAACAAGTCTATGGTCCTACCATAAACATAATCCCTCTTAGGCCAGTAAGAGGGCGGAGACCCGTTGTTCAAGACTTAGATTCAGTTCTTAAGATAACAACCTATCTAATTCCCTTATTCAGGAATGAGTGAATTCCATCTTACAGAGTTAAGTCCCTAGGTACCTACCTACAAGGTGAAGGGAATTGGATCCCCGTGAGCATCGGAAACGTGATTTAAAGATCAATTAGCTAGTTTGTTTTGGTTTATTTCAAATACCATTACATTGGCAAAAATACAGAGAACAAGCAATCCTAATCTAATAAGGCATCGAACTAAGCATACAAACACAGGTTGTACAAGTCCTAAAACTAAAAGGGAAGATATATTACCTTTGTAGTTTCAATCTCCAGCAACTCCTTGCTCCAATTTGCACAACAACACAACAAACCAAAAAAAAAACCTTTGTTCTTTCTTTCAACAAGACAACACCACCAGTGAAAACCTTCTATAACTCTGAGTTTCCTAGACCAATTCCTTGGTTGGAACGATTCCAACTAGTTTAAAAAAGGTAAGAGAATTTAGGGTCTGTTTGGTATGCAATCCAGATTCTATTTTATGTTTTTCGGATTAACTGAATTCAGTGAATACGTGTTTGGCAGACGTGTTTTCAAAAACTGTTTCCGGATTCTGTGATCCAAATAGTAGAAATTCTGAAAACAACATTTCCATGTTTTCATTGTATCCAGATTCTGAATTTGAAAATTTAAAATGAAGAATTTTATTAAACAAAGATAAAATTTTAATAAATATACTATTTCATGTTTATAAACTTAATTTACTTTTGTTAAATTAAAATATGTATAGTATAAAATATAAAATATTATATTATAAAATAATAATTATATAAAATTTATATTAAAAAAAACATGTTCATAAATAAATTAATAGTGTCTTATATTAAACATAATATTTAATTTTGCAACTATAACTAATTTTATGATCTATAAATATATCATAGAACACATTTCAAACTACTATTTAAAATGGAATTAAATTTCTAAATCTGCTACCAAACACATATCTGAAAACATGAAATACAACTTTATTTTCATTGAATCCCTTGTTTTCAAGTTTCTGTTTTCGGATTGCCTACCAAACAGGCCCTTAGTTTTCTTAGTGAGAGATCTTACTAGCAATTCTCTAATTGCTTCAAAGAATCATCGATCAACAAAATCTTCTCCCCAGGAGAAGTTAGGAACAGATGGATAACTTCCTCACTCCCTAACGATAAAGAGATGGTGGGAAGTGGGGAATGTGTCCTTTTGATACGTTCCCATATATTTAATAATAATTAAATATATATAATAATAATTAATGTAATTAATTATTATATTAATTAAATCAAATTTAATTAATTTAAATATCTTATATTTAAATAAGATATTAAACCACATTTAATCATATTTCTCTCTAACTTATAGTTTTAATGCACATCATATGCACATTAAATTTTAACCTATAGTTTTTAAATATGAATCTCACTCACATTTAAATTAATACTTGAACCCTTTCAAATATTTAATTCTCTCATATAATTTTATACGAATCATATTCACATTAAAATACAAAGTTCCAAAACTTTATATTATATATTCCCTAATTGAATTTGAACATTTCAAATTCAAACAATCTAAGAACCCTTTACAAGCTAGAAGGTGGACCTAATGAACCTACAAATCAGAAGCTCCAACGATACGAGATTACTCGTTTAATCTCATTAACCTCCTAATCCACATTCGTTAACTACGGGAACACTCCACTAAAGTCCCACAACTACACTCTTCTCACTACAGATATATTTCTATGTCCACTGGATAATGACCAATAACAACAAGTCAATCCTTCACGAAAGTTTGTAACACCAGCAGGGTCAAATTACCGTTTTACCCCTGAGTTACATTGTAAACCCGAGATCTTTCTTTGGAACTTCTTTTTTATCAAACAACAAAAAGAAAGAAGAAATGAATGTTTAAAACTTGGTTTCCCATGTTTTAAAAAGAAAAGAAATGAAGTGAAAGACAAAAGGAAAACAAGGAAGAAAAACTTTAAACCATTTTTGGTTCGGTTTGCTTTAAAAGATAAAAGGAGAAGAGAAAATGAAACAAATGTAAATCATGTTAAGTTTGTTTTGTAAAGAAAAGAAAAGAAGGAAGGAGATAAAGGAAAGGAAAGAAAAGGAAAAAAAAAGAATGAAAAAGGGAAAAGCAAAGTGGGTGGTAGACCCCACCATAGTTTTCTTTTTCTTAAATAACCCTTTCCATCGATTTCTATCTCATTTTCATCAAAGAGGAGCTGAGGGTTCGTGGGAGAAGCTTAAAGGAAGAAGAAGAAGGTGGTTTTGGAGCTGGATTTGCAGAAGAGAGGGAGAGAACTCAAGCAATTAGTATGACAGCAAGGTAATCACTCTGCCATGTTCTGCTATTTTGTTCATCACGAGCTCCACAGAAAGAGGTAAGAGCTGAAATTTTGTTTCATGAAATTTAACTCATATTGGAACAAAAGTCGTGAAGGAAACTCGAGCCAATTCTGATGTTAAGTTGCTGTTTTGTGAAGAGGAAGACAGAAGACAGAATTTGCTGTCAAATCCGAGAGGTCTCTGATGTTTTGGTTGTTCTGATCTGTATACTTGGAGTCAGAAGCTCTATTAGGTATGGTTGGAAAGCTTATTGAATTTCCTACAACGTTCGTGAAGAATTCGTGAATAGAAAATGATTGGAAGATGTTGTAAATAGCAGGTCCAGTTTCGGGTTGCAGGAGAAAATCGATTCTGGAATAGCAGAAGTTGGTTCCTGGGAAAGAAGACTTCGAGGTATTTCTGAACCAATCTATTGGGAATCTCATTTTCATGTCTTCATAAGAGTTTTAGAGGATTCAAAAAGGAAGAGTGTGGTATAAAGTACATTCCTTTTGGATAAGTAATGAAGAAGTTATGGCTGTCTGAATACAGGACATAAAATCTGTTAAATGCTGGAATTTTTGTTGGAGTGTTACCTTGTAGTTTTAAAGTTAAAACCATGAGCTCGAGGTTCTAAAACATGGTTTTGGTTTGTTTGACAGGCCAAGAGCGAATAGGTCGAGTGTACGGGTCAAGACTCTAGTTCTAACACTGTGAGTGACAAAACGAACTTAAAAAATGAGCTATATGCTTGAAAAATGCTTTAAGAAATGCAAGTTTTGCTAGAATGAATTGTTTCAAAGCTTTGTGTTTTATTTTTGAACACATGACTATGAGTACTCTTGTTTTCCTAGAAATGTTTCAAATATTCATTGTGACCCTAAAAGTTTTTATAAAGTTTATACATGAGCATATGTCCAATGGTTGCCAAAATTTATGGAAATGTTATGATTTCAAGCAAGCATGTACTAGCAAGTATGTTTTAAAGATTTCGAGTTTTCAACAAAAGTGAGTAAGCTTGAGTTTTATGAAAGAAAAGATAAGCGAGCATGTTCAATGTTTTCATGTGATTTTCTCGAGATATTGAGCCCGAGGCTTTATGGTACCGTGTGCACATTGTCTTTATTCTCGTTGTCGACGTTGAGTGTACTCCGTGACAACGTGATTGCTCGTGAGTGCCGGGCGGGCCCCACTACGACAAAGACGATGGGAGTCTTTGGGCGGGCCCCACTACATCGTAGAATAAACGTTGGTGTCTTGGCGCGCCCCTACACAACGAGATTGTGACATGTTTTAAAAAGGGTTTATATCATTTACATGCCTTACGAGATTTTAACGGTGTCTTGCTAGTTTTCATGAAAAGCTATAATGATTACACGATTACTTTTAACGCTTGATTACGGATGCATATGCTCATAGATGGCCAGTGATATGATTTACGAGTTAATAGCTTTCTTTTAAACTCAAGTCACTCACTTTGAGCTTTATGGCTCATTCTTTCGATGTTTTTCCACTTTTCGTAGAGATCGAGCTCCCCAGCGCACGATAACTTTGCCATAATCTGCACTGGAAGCTTCTCATGTTTGATATGTTGTACGTGGCTTGTGTGGTTTAGCAAGTCCATATGTTTGTAAATTATTTTAAGAGAACTATGTAGTTATAGTCGTATGTGCTTTAGAGGTTGTGGTTGCTTAATTAGTGGTTTGGACTGTTTGTGGTTCTGATGTTCTTGCTCGTTTTAGTTTCCAGGAGAGACTTAAGAAGAGTTTCTCCTCATGTACGCCTTAGAGATGTCCAGCTTCACTGTGTTAAGTTTAAAGTGTTCCATATGCGAACATAGTTTGTTTTCGTGTAAAGTAGTGTCGCAGTATATTGTTAAGAGGTAACAATGTCTCGTTGGCTTCATGCCGCCTCCCGTGCTAAGTTAGCAAGTGGTTCGGGAGGGGGTGTCACAACTTGGTATCGAGCGCTTAGCTCCATGGGAATGAGACAGAGCAAGTTAGCTCTAGAAGAAACCTGAAAAGTAAATAGCAAGTTATTGAGTTAGTTCAATAGAACTAGTCGAGCATGGTCGAAGTAAGGACAAGAGTAAGTCCAACAGAGACTAGAATGTGAACACAAGTCTAGAATTGTGCGTTTGAGTTGAGTACTCATTACATGTCTAGTATGTTAATATGTTATAGAAGTCATGCCACCACGTACTAGCGGCATCGATGCGAGCAAGATCGGGGCGACGCAGAATCCTACCCAAGATCAATCCCGGTGGAGATCTAGTGCCCCGAGAGTTCGGATGGGGGCGAATTAAGCAACATGCTAATTCCTCACAGAGGTAGGTAAGTATAGGTAGCGAGGGCTAAGTAATCCGATAAGACATATATATAATAGATTACCTAAAAGAATTAGGAGCCACAGTGTTTGAGGGTTCCAAAGATCCAGCTGAAGCTGAGGTTATCCAGCTGAAGCTGAGGTTTGGCTGATTAAGCTTGATAAATGTTTTGATGTTATGAGTTTCTCTGAGAAGCAAAATGTTAAGTTGGCCACATTCTTGCTACTAAAGAAGGCAGAAGGATGATGGAGATCGATGTTAGCCAGTTGTAGTGATGCACGTACTTCACACTGGCAAACTTTAAGAAGTATATTTGAAAATAAATATTACCCTAGCACGTACCGAGAGGCAAAGAGGGATGAATTCTTAGAACTAAAACAAGAGACATTTTCAGTGGCTGAGTATGAGAGAAGATATACCGAGTTTTCGCGGTATGTTGATGTGATTGTGGCATCTGAGAGTGACAGGTGTCGAAGATTTGAAAGAGGGTTACAACCTGAGATACGTACCCCAGTTACAGCCATTGCTAAGTGGATTGATTTCTCCCAGCTGGTAGAGACTGCTCTACGTGTTGAGCAGAGTATAGCAGAGGTGCGATCGATGAGTGAAGCCTAGTTGTGGAGGCTTCGACAACAAGCGCTTTCAAGGTCGTGAGCGTGCAAGGTTCACACTTGGAGTAAATGTTTCAAGTCAATATGACTTTAAGGATCGAACTAGTAGTCGGCATCAAGGCGGATGATTGTGGGTAGTGCCTATCGGGGCGAGTTAAAGTGAACCTAGTTAGTTTGTTTGATTGGCGAAAGTTGTTGCATGGAGGGCAAGAGTCTAATGCCAGTATAGCAAAGAAAACTCCATGTGTGATCTGTTGCAAGAATCATCAAGATCATTGTCTTGTGAGTGTTGGTACATGCTACCAAAGGCTGACAACCGGGACATGTCAAGAGGGATTGTCCACACACTATGGGCGGCGCATGCAGGGGACTAGGGAGTTGAGTCCCAGCTTAGTTGAGCAAACCAGAGTTTCAAAGAGTCGCAAGAGAGGGCACCAGTGGTGTTAGACTAAAGAGAGTTGTAGGAGGCCTAGGCAACACGGAAAGGTCTAGGTTATGACTCAAAGAAGAAGTCGAGGATGCACCGATATGATTATTGGTACGATTACTATTTGAAATGTACCGCACTGCTTTAATAGAACAAGGTGCTACACATTTCTTTGTTTTTAGTATGTTCTTGACTAAGTTGAATGGGAAGCTAGAACCTTTATGTAAAAGGTTAGTTATATACACTTCATTGGTGATGCTTTATTAGTCAATTCAGAGATGCAGAATTGTGAGGTCTTAGTAGAAGGTCTCAATATGTTAGTGGATCTTCTTCCACTAGAGTTGCAGGTGTTAGATGCAATCCTAGGAATGGATTTCTTATTCACTCATTATGCTTTCAGAGATTGCCATATAAAGGAAGTTGTTTTCAAGAAACCAGGATTAGTCAAGTGGTTTTATGGGATGAAAGAAAGACTATCCCTACGAGTTTGTTTTCGTGATTCAAAGCTCGGTTATTGAGGAAAGGTTGCACGACGCTTCTTGCACATGTAGTTGAGGTGCGGAAGAAAAGCTAAAACAAGAAAATGTTCTTGTTGTGAATGAATTTTCTTGTTGTTTTCTAGCGAGATCTATCGAGATGGCACCGATAGGAAGTTGAGTTCACCATTGAACTGTTACCATGAGTAACACCTATTTCGCAACCGCCGTATAGAATGGCTCCAAGTGAGATCAGGGAGCTAAAGATGCAGTTACAAGGACTAGTTGATAAGGGATACATCAGACCTAGTGTATCGCCTTGGAGAGCTCCATATTATCTGTGAAAAAAAAAATGGTACCCGTGAGATTATGCATTGAGTATAGACGATTAAACAAAGTCACGATACGTAATAAGTATCCTTTACCCTGAATAGATGACTTGTTTGACCAGTTAAGAGGTGCATCGATGTTTTGTAAGATTAATTTAAGATCAGGATATCATAAGTTAAAGGTCAGAGAATCAGACATTCCTAAGACGTTAATCACAATGAGGTACGAGCATTACGAGTGTTTAGTAATGCCATTCGGTTCAACAAGGTACTAGCGCTTTCCATGGACCTCATGGGCGAGTTTTCCACCAATATTTGGATAACTTTGTAATAGTAATTATTGATGATATACTAGTTTACTCAGTTGACAGGAAAGCCCACGGGGAACACATGAGTATTATTCTGCAAACACTACGAGATAAACAGTTATACGCTAAATTCACCAAATGGTGTTAGTGTGGATCCAAATAAAGTTAAAGTTGTAGTCAACTGGGAGAGACCAGTTAGTGCGACAGAAGTACGTAGTTTCCTAAGCTTGGCAGGATACTGCAGATGATTTGTTGAGAACTTCTCGATTAGTATTACCCTTACAGCTTTTAATAAGAAAGAATGCTAAGATTGAATGGTCGATATAGTGTGAACAGAGTTTTCGTGGAGCTGAAAAGAGATTAGTTACAAAGACCTATTTTGACACTTCCTATAACGGGAAAAGAGTATGTGGTTTCTTGTGATGCCTCGAGGAAAGATTTAGGGTGTACCTTGATGCAAGAAGGAAAAGTAATAACTTATGCGTTAAGGCAATTGAAAAAGCACGAATGTAATTATCCTACCCATGATCTTGAGTTAGCAGCAGTTGTTCTAGCATTAAAGATCTGGAGACATTACCTATTTGGTGAAAGGTGTCACATTTACACAGATCATAAGAGTCTGAAGTATATCTTTGATCAAAGGGAGTTGAATATGAGACAGAGAAGATGGTTAGAACCGATTGAAGATTATGATTGTACCATAGAATACCATTCAGTAAGGTGAATGTGGTAGCAGATTGCATTGAGCGTGAAGTGAAGACTTCCTAAGGACGCCTTGTGTGGTTTTGAGCAACATTTTTAAGTACTCTAAGGATTCTAAGGCGCTTGTAATCTGCAGAGAATTCGAGAGGGTCTTCTAGTTTAATTTCGGATCGTGCCTTCACTCATAATAGAGATTGTGAGAAGACAATCGAGAGAATAGTAACTTGCGTAAAATGTTTGGAAAGTCCAAACAGGGGCCTGAAGCAAAATTTAAAATGAGATCAGACGGAGACATAGAGAAACAAGGAAGACTATGTGTTCCGAGTGTTAGTGAGCATAAGAATGCTATTCTAGAAGAAGCTCACAGTTCAGCTACGCTATGCATCCAAGAAGCACCAAGATGTGTAAAACCTTGAATGGGACATATTGGTGGCCTGGGATGAAGCGGGAGATAGTTGATTAGGTTGATAGATGTTTAATCTGTCAGCAAGTTAAACCAGTTAGACAGAAGCAAAAAGGACTCCTTAACCCATTGCTAGTGTCGGAATGGAAATGGGAGCGTATTACTATGGTTTTTCTGTGTAGATTACCACGTACTTCAAATGGACATGATGGTACTTGGGTAATGGTGGATAGACTCACTAAGACAACACGGTTTGTACCATGACGCTCACGCTTGATCACCTAGCTAAGCTATACGTCGGCTGCAATTGTGAGACAATACAGAGTGCCAGTGTCCATACTTCCAGATAGAGATCCGAGATTTACTTCTATGTTTTGGCCTAGCTTACAAAAAAAACTATGGGGACAAAGCTGAGTTTTATCAGTCTAGTTTTGACATGGCACCATTTGAGGCTCTAGATAAAAGACCGTGTAGAACGCTCGTATATTGGAATGAACTAGAAGAACGGAAGCTAATCGGTCCTGAATTGGTGCAAGTTATGACAAACAATATTAACGTAATCAGAGAGAATCTGAAGGTAGCACAAGACCGTCAGAAGAGTTATGTAGATAAGCAACGAAAGGACTTAGAATTCCGTGTTGAGATCAAGTTTTCTTGAAGTTATCTCCATGGAGAGGTGTCCTTCGTTTTGGTAAGAAAGGTAAACTAAGCCCTAAATATATTGGTCCTTATCAAGTAACGGGACAAGTTGGGCCAACAGCCTACAGACTAGAATTGCCAGCAGAACTATCTTGAGTACATGATGTTTTTCATGTGTCCATGTTGAGAAGTATATTCCAGATCTGACACATGTGCTACAAGCACAACCCGTTGAGCTGAAAAAGACATGAGTTACGCAGAGGATGCAGTTCAAATACTCGACAGAAAAGAACAAGTTTTAAGAAACAAGACGATCCCACTCGTGAAGGTTCGTTGGAGACATCACGGAGTGGAGGAGGCAACCTGAGAGTTAGAAGACTAAATGAGGAGGAAGTATCCGATGATTTTCACCTAAGAACTACTAAATTTCGAGGACGAAATTTCTTAAGGGGAAGTAAGTTGTAAACCCGAGATCTTTCTTTGGAACTTCTTTTTTATCAAACAACAAAAAGAAAGAAGAAATGAATGTTTAAAACTTGGTTTCCCATGTTTTAAAAAGAAAAGAAATGAAGTGAAAGACAAAAGGAAAACAAGGAAGAAAAACTTTAAACCATTTTTGGTTCGGATTGCTTTAAAAGATAAAAGGAGAAGAGAAAATGAAACAAATGTAAATCATGTTAAGTTTGTTTTGTAAAGAAAAGAAAAGAAGGAAGGAGATAAAGGAAAGGAAAGAAAAGGAAAAAAAAAGAATGAAAAAGGGAAAAGCAAAGTGGGTGGTAGACCCCACCATAGTTTTCTTTTTTTTAAATAACCCTTTCCATCGATTTCTATCTCATTTTCATCAAAGAGGAGCTGAGGGTTCGTGGGAGAAGCTTAAAGGAAGAAGAAGAAGGTGGTTTTGGAGCTGGATTTGCAGAAGAGAGGGAGAGAACTCAAGCAATTAGTATGACAGCAAGGTAATCACTCTGCCATGTTCTGCTATTTTGTTCATCACGAGCTCCACAGAAAGAGGTAAGAGCTGAAATTTTGTTTCATGAAATTTAACTCATATTGGAACAAAAGTCGTGAAGGAAGCTCGAGCCAATTCTGATGTTAAGTTGCTGTTTTGTGAAGAGGAAGACAGAAGACAGAATTTGCTGTCAAATCCGAGAGGTCTCTGATGTTTTGGTTGTTCTGATCGGTATACTTGGAGTCAGAAGCTCTATTAGGTATGGTTGGAAAGCTTATTGAATTTCCTACAATTTTCATGAAAAATTCGTGAATAGAAAATGATTGGAAGATGTTGTAAATAGCAGGTCAAGTTTCGGGTTGCAGCAGAAAATCGATTCTGGAATAGCAGAAGTTGGTTCCTGGGAAAGAAGACTTCGAGGTATTTCTGAACCAATCTATTGGGAATCTCATTTTCATGTCTTCATAAGAGTTTTAGAGGATTCAAAAAGGAAGAGTTTGGTATAAAGTACATTCTTTTTGGATAAGTAATGAAGAAGTTATGGCTGTCTGAATACAGGGCATAAAATCTGTTAAATGCTGGAATTTTTGTTGGAGTGTTACCTTGTAGTTTTAAAGTTAAAACCATGAGCTCGAGGTTCTAAAACATGGTTTTGGTTTGTTTGACAGGCCAAGAGCGAATAGGTCGAGTGTACGGGTCAAGACTCTAGTTCTAACACTGTGAGTGACAAAACGAACTTCAAAAATGAGCTATATGCTTGAAAAATGCTTTAAGAAATGCAAGTTTTGCTAGAATGAATTGTTTCAAAGCTTTGTGTTTTATTTTTGAACACATGACTATGAGTACTCTTGTTTTCCTAGAAATGTTTCAAATATTCATTGTGACCCTAAAAGTTTTTATAAAGTTTATACATGAGCATATGTCCAATGGTTGCCAAAATTTATGGAAATGTTATGATTTCAAGCAAGCATGTACTAGCAAGTATGTTTTAAAGATTTCCAGTTTTCTGAACAAGCTGAGTAAGCTTGAGTTTTATGAAAGAAAAGATAAGCAGGCATGTTCAATGTTTTCATGTGATTTTCTGAGATATTGAGCCCGAGGCTTTATGGTACCGTGTGCACACAGGTCTTATTCTCGTTGTCGACGTTGAGTGTACTCCGTGACAACAGCCATTGTCGTGAGTCTTTGGCGGGCCCCACTACGACAAGACGATGGGAGTCTTTGGCGGGCCCCACTACATCGTAGAATAAACGCGTTGGTGTATCGGCGCGTGCCCTACACAACGTAGATTGTGACATGTTTTAAAAAGAGTTTATATCATTTACATGCCTTACGAGATTTTAACGGTGTCTTGCTAGTTTTCATGAAAAGCTATAATGATTACACGATTACTTTTAACGTTTGATTACAGATGCATATGCTCATAGATGGCCAGTGATATGATTTACGAGTTAATAGCTTTCTTTTAAACTCAAGTCACTCACCGAGCTTTATGGCTCATTCTTTCGTTGTTTTTCCACATTTCGTAGAGATCGAGCTCCCTGCGGCTCGATAACTCCGCCATAGTCTGTCTGGAAGCTTCTCATGTTTGATATGTTGTACGTGGTCGGTGTGGTTTAGCAAGTCCATATGTTTGTAAATTATTTTAAGAGAACTATGTAGTTATAGTCGTATGTGCTTTAGAGGTTGTGGTTGCTTAATTAGTGGTTTGACCGTTTGTGGTTCTCGATGTTCTTGCTCGTTTTAGTTTCCGGAGAGACTTAAGAAGAGTTTCTCCTCATGTACGTCTTAGAGATGTCCAGCTTCACTGTGTTAAGTTTAAAGTGTTCCATATGCGAACATAGTTTGTTTTCGTAAAGTAGTGTCAGCAGGTATTGTTAAGAGGTAACAATGTCTGTTGGCTTCATGCCGTCTCCCGGGCTAAGTTAGCAAGTGGTTCGGGAGGGGGTGTCACATACATCTTTTACCTTAAGTACCAGTGCTCCTCTAATTAACATTTTTTTGTGGTCCTACCAACAAACAGAATTCCCTCTCGAGCAAATGAGAGGGTCGGACCCTTTGTTCAAGTCCCAAAGACACCACTTAAGGGAACATTCCTCTACTTATCCTAATAGGAAGGAAGGAGTGAATTTCATCTTGTTAAGTTAAGTCCCCTGCTACTCACTTCGTCTTGTCCCCGAGAAGGTAGGCATATTGAGTCTGCGAATCTGGCCACTCTCACCCATACTAGTCAAAGGACAATCCCTCCAAACAGAAGTTTGTAACCTTCTCAGGATTGAGATCAAATTGCCTAGGTCATCATAGTGAAATAGTGACCTAACTAGTCAACGGAGTTACACCTAGTGGTTACTATTTAGTGGTCCGGTCTTATGCAATCTCATTACATAGGATATCCCCACTCACATATCGCCTACACGAACACGTTAGGATCAAAGTGTTTGTATCATATACAAAGTGGGCCATAACCATAGTATTACAAGGGTAAGGTACCCAAACCTTATCCCTTTACTATAGACCCTTTAGGTTGTATCTCGAACTCAGATCCTTTATATGTACACTACATTCAGTTCAAGAGAGATTTTAAAGCATTGGATATTAGTTTATTGGATTTAGGGTTAATAAAAGGGCAATATTGTAATTAATGAACAATAACTCTTTATTGAAAATAATAACACTTGATTACATTAACTAGAACAATATTTATAAAACTACGACTTGTAGGGCATAAACAAGGTTCTGCCCCTGAGAAGGTAGGCATATTGAGTCGGCTACTAGTCACTCTCACCCATACTAATCTAGGGACAAACCCCTATAAGCATGAGTTCGTAACTTGCTCAGGATTCAAGTCGTCATTAATGATCATCTATAAATTATTAGACCTATCTTGTTAACGGTGTCACACTAATAAGCTAATAATTTACAGTCCGGTCTTGTACGATCTCATCGTACAGGATGCCCCCACTCGCATGTCTACCACATGAACGAGTTGGATTATCTCGTTTGTAATGAATACAAAATAGGTCGCATCCATGGTGTTACCAGAATAAGGTTCCCAACCTCACGCGTATACCATAGACCATTTAGGTTATATACCTTAACATCATCCAACTTGTGTCAACTACATATTTGTTCAAGATCTATCATTATAACCTTGAAACTTAGTTCATTGGATTTAGTTTTATGTGTGAGAATACAATAAATAAATAACTCATTATTTATTTGATTAACGATTTACAAAACTACACAAGTTTAGGGCATAAACCCCAATAGGTATGTGCTACCTTATACTATATAGTATGCAAATATGATTTCCATATTATATAGTTGTGGTTAAGTGATAAATAGGTGGAGAATTTGTCTCCACCATATACCACTATTTAAAGCTTTGTGAAGAAACCATTATCCAATCCATTCATTTTTTAGATTTCCAACCAGAGCTCTCTCTCAAATTCTCTAATTTTCTCTCAACTCTCTCCATAACCAATCCAAAGGGAATCTCACCTATTCTCCCTCATCCACCTGAGAACAACTGAGAAGATCTTTTGGATGTCTTCCAACATCTCCTTCATTTGGGAAATCGTGAGATCGAGAGATCGTGATATGGGAGGTGGAATACGAGAACAAATTTGTTCTAGGAAGGTATGTATTTGCTGTAACATTTCCTTCTTCCTCATACTTTACCTAGTCTACAAGTGTTGTTTGCAATTTTAAGTATTTTTGTGTAACACAACAGGGCAATGTGATTTGCATCGCTTGCGTTGCAGGATTCAATCCCATTAAACATCTGACAGCACACAAAATGTGCTATCCTTAGGCTTAATTATTGCTAGTTTTATGATGATTTCAAGGCTTTTACGTGTTTAACTCTCTCAATTTCAGGTTACGAGCTTAAACAGAACAATAGGAGACATTTTGGATCACTCGGGATCGAAACAAGGCTATTTGGAGCTAAAAATAACATCAATTGGAGGTAGAAGGATTAATTCAAGCTTGAAGACCCGAGGTGATGGCGTTGCAACACTATCCTTAGCGTTGCAACGCCGAGCGTGCGACTTTGGTGCGTTGAGAGCATATGCAGGTAGCGTTGCAACGCTGCCTTTGGGCCTTGCAACACTATCACGATAAGAACAATGAGCAGAAGACCCGTGCAGAGGGCATTGCAACGCTGCCTTCGAGCGTCGCAACGCCGGATAGATAGGAATGCGCGCGTTAGGGTAGCAGTGATGCAACGCTGTCCCTAGCGTTGCAACGCTGCCGACTGTTTCCATATATACAACGTGGTTAGGGTACAACGTTGCAACGCGCCATACCGAAAGACATTATAAATAGAACCTTATGTTTTCATTACAAGAGAGTCGAATTTGGTAGATTTTTGGCCCTATTTTCGAAATACACTTTGTAAGGAGAGAAAAGAGAGCGTTTTTGGAGCCAAAGCATTCGTGGAGGTTCGAGATCGAAGACGGGAGATCAGAGATGAAGGACCGACATCGACACATAAGTTTAATTTCCTTTTCTTTCAGATTGTAATACCGTTTTAAGACGTTTTCTACATGTTTAGCTTGATTTTCATGTAATTTAGAGTAGCTAAACGTTGTAGTTAGGATTTGATTTTCTTGTAAAGACTAATTTGCTATGTATTGAAGCATGTTTTTTCCTTATTTTTGGCAATTCATTCTTTAACTCTTAAATTTGTTGGTTTAAGTGGACTCGAGAGATAAAACTTCAATTAGAGCAAAGTTGTCAAAACCCTTAGAAATCTGGCATGAGAATGACCTAGAAATCTTAGGGAAACACATAAAGGAGTTGCTTAATGTCGTGCATGTCGTAGGTTCAGATGGAGACTATGGAGTTTATTGCATGTGCGAGGCTCACTAAGAATCGAGAGATTTTCTTGAGTATTTTACTTTTTGTTTATAAATTCATCTCATTGGTTCATTGCATATGTTAGTTAAGTCATTAACTTGTAAAATCAATTTCCTAAAATCTATCAATTCGTGTCTCCACATGTTAGTCTGTTGTTTGTTTTTACTTTCATCACCTATCCATGTTTGTTTCGTTAGCTAAAATTGAAGATAAGTATCTTAATAATTAATTAATCTAGAAACCCATTGCCGAGGACGATACTTAGACTCTTAAATCACTATACTAAAACTTGACCAGTACACTTCGGTATTGCATTATCATAAATTTTGCATCAACAAGTTTTTGGCGTCGTTGCCGAGGAATGGCGATTATTTAGATTAATTAATATTAGGAGAAAATTTGAAATTTTAGACTAAAGTGTGTTTGTGTGTTTTATTTCATTGTTTGTTTGTTTCCTTTTTGTCGTATTTTAGTTTTGTATGTTTTTTAGTCTTTGTCCCCTGTTTTTGGTTGTGTTGCTATTGTATAGAAGTCTTGATTTGAATTACTAATTTTTCAAGTATGACTTTGAATGATTTTAATTTGCAGTAAAAGTTGTTAGGGTCGATCTCAAGGACTGGATTTCTTAGAATAAGTCATTACCACAATTAATCATTCCCAATTTTAGTTAGAGAAACCAAATTAAATAATGAGAATATTAAAATCCTAACCTATTATTTACAAGATTGGAGACATTAAGAGGAAACCATTAGACACGAATTTTATCAATTTAACTTAATTAAATTATCTAGAAATTACGCGTGAAATCAATCATATTGCAAACCAAAAATTCACACAAATAATCAATTGACTCTCTAGAGCTCAATCAACATCTATGTGTGTTTTAGTAAATGAGTCTCCCAGTCTAATTCAAAAACAAACATAGTTTTGTGTAAATTCCTAGCAAGTTCTTAGGAAGTTAATCCATTTCCATGCTCCTACAATTAAAGATATGAAAGTTCATCTTAGATTAAGAACAACTTGTGACACCTGATAAAATCAGGTAAATTTTCTAATTCGAGAAGCATGTGTTCCTTGCTCATTTCCAAATTATTAAGAAATTTGGGTTGAGGTTGAATTTCAATGAATTTTTGGGCAGGTGGTTAATTATCGGACCTTACAGGGGCTCGAATAATTAAACCATCGCCTATAAATCCAGGTTGTCAACAACCTCCTAAGGTTCATACCGAATGTTCAGTTGCAGAGAGAGCGGTAATTACCCCATTATAATTTCATTTTAGGGCTCTTTTGATTGGTGTTAGAAAATAACTTTTTTAAAAAAAAACAAGTAGGAGGAAAAAGTCGCACGAAGTCGTCGACCCCCTTCCCTTTTTTCATTCATAGGCAAGAGAACCCGCCATCGTCGTCGCCCAACTACAGCCTTCCCCGAGCCACCGACCGTCCAACTCATGTCGCTGCTTCTCTCCGTCATCGCTCTATGGAGATCTGATCCCCTTAAGCAGCATAAACGTCTTTTAAGATCGATTACGCTTGTTTATTTTTGTTTACTAGAAATACCAATACATTGTGTAAGAATACAGAGACAAGCATTCATCCTAATCTAATAAATTAAGCATGGATTCTAGGCATACAAACATGATGAAAATTAACTAAACTAAAAGGAAAAAACATTACCTTTGTAGATTCAATTTTCAGCAACTCCTTGCTCCAATTTAACAACAACACAACAACCAAAAACTCCTCTGTTCTTTCAACTACCACAAAGCTAACATTCTATATCTCTGGATTCCACTTAGACCAACCTTGGTGGGAAGGTTTTGCAACAAATTGAAAGAGGAAAGAGAATTTGAGTGTGAGAGAGAATTCTATGAATTCAATGCAATTCATCAATCAGAAAACAACTTTGCTCAATAGAGAAGTTAAAAGTCGAGGAGCTCTTCCCCCACTCCCTATTGATAGGGAGTTAGTGGGGAGGAGGAGAATGTGTCCTCCTGACACGTTCCCATTAATTAATTAATTATTAAATTAATTAAACTAAATTTAATTAATTATTTAACTAAATATCATATATTTAGTCATATATTAAGATCAAATCATATTTAATCCATTTCTCCTCTCATCCTATAGTTTTAATGCACATCCCATGCACAATAAATTTTAACCTATAGTTTTTAAATATCAATCATATTCTTATTTAAATTAATATTTGAACTCTTTCAAATATTTAATTCTCTTATATAATTGAATATGTATCATATTCATATTAAATTTATAATATAAAGTTCCAAAACTTTATATTATAATGTATCTATAAACATAAACATTTATTCCCTAATGAATTTGAACATTTCAAATTTAAACGATCTAAGAACTCTTTACGAGCTAGAAGTTGAACCTAATGGACCTACAAATTAGAAGCTCCAACGATACGAGATTATTCGCTTAATCTTATTAACCTCATAATCAACATTCGTTAACTGGGAGAACACTCCACTAAAGTCCTGCAACTGCACTCTTCTTACTACAGATATATTTCTTTGTCCACGGATATCGACCAATAACAGCAAGTCAATCTTTCACGAATGTTCGTAACACCAACTGGGTCAAATTACCGTTTTACCCCTAGTTTACATCTTGTACCTTAAGTACCAGTGCTTCTCTAATGAACAATTTGATTGTGGTCCTACCAACAAACAGAAGTCCCTCTCGGGCCAAAGAGTGGGTCGGGTCCTTTGTTCATGTCCCGGAGACACCACTTAAGGGAACATTCATCTATTTACCCTAGTAGGCGAGAATGAGTGAATTCCATCTTGCTAAGTTAAGTCCCCAACCACTCACTCGGTCTTGTCCCCAAGAAGGTAGGCATATTGAGTCGGTGAATCTGGCCACTTTCATCCATACTAGTCAAAGGACAATCCCTCACAAATAGGAGTTTATAACCTGCTCAGGATTGAGATCAAGTTGCCTCGGTCATCCTAGTGAAATAGAAACCTAGCTAGTCAACGGAGTTACATCTAGTGGTTACTATTTCGCGGTCCGGTCTTATGTAATCTCATTACATAGGATATCCCCACTCACATGGCATCTACACGAACACATTAGGATCACAGTGTATGTATCATATACAAAGTGAGCCACATCCATAGTGTTACCAGGGTAAGGTACCCAAACCCTATCCCCTTGCTATAGACCCTTTAGGTTGTATCTCGAACCGAGATCCTTTATATGTACACTACATTCAGTTTAAGAGACATTTTACAGCCTTAGATGTTAGTTTATGGGATTTTGGGTGAAAACAAGGGCAATATTATAAATAACGAATAATAACTCTTTATTAAAATAATAACTCTTCATTACAAAAATTAGAACAAAATTACAAACTACGAGTTTTAGGGCATAAACCCGAACAAACTCCCACTTGAACTAAAACTCTAGTGGGGTACATCAAAATCTAAAACAGTGGTTACAGAGATACGAATACAATAAACTAGGGCAACCATATACCCATTACATATCTCCCACTTGCCCTAGATTAGCCTATGTACATATCTCGTAGACCTAGACTTTCAAGATTATCCTTGAACACTTTAGAAGTGAGAGTCTTTGTAAACGGATAAAAAATGTTGTGCTCCGAAGCGATCTTCGTGACTGTCACGTCTCCTCGTTGCACTATTTCTCGTATCAGGTGATACTTTCTCTCGATGTGCTTGCCTCGCTTTTAGTTGCGAGGTTCCTTTGAATTGGCTACCGCACCACTGTTGTCACAGTATAAGGTGATGGGAAATTCCATATTTGGAACAACTTCAAAATCAGTAAGGATTTTTCTTAGCAAAACAACTTGTTTAGCTGCTTCACAAACAACGACATACTCAACCTCCATCGTGGAGTCAGCAATGCATCCTTGCTTGATGCTTCGCCATATTATAGCTCCCCCGTTAAGGGTGAAAACTGATCCCGATATGGATTTCCTAGAATCCTTATCGGTCTGAAAATCAGAATCAGTGTATCCAGTAAGGATCAAATAGTTAGTCCCATACACAAGCGTATAGTCCCTCGTTCTCCTAAGATACTTGTTGATATTTTTAAGTGCGCTCTAGTTGTGTAACCCTATATTGGATTGGTACCTACTGAATATTCTAACTGCATGACAAATGTCTGTCCTCGTGCACAACATAGCATACATTAAGCTACCTACTGGAGAGGCATAGGGAATACGTCTCATATCCCCAATTTCTAGAGGTGTCTTAGGACACTGTTCCTTAGGCAAATGAACTCCATGCCTTAAGGGTAATAAGCGCCTCTTGGAATTCTGCATCGAATATCGGGCCAACATTTTGTCGATATAAGACGCTTGAGATAGAGTTAGCGTTCTGTTCTTGCGATTCCTGAAAATCTGAATCCCAAGAACATACTGCATCTCTCCCAAATCTTTCATTTGGAATTCGGTAGCCAACCATTTCTTTATGTCAGTTAGGTATCCTACATCATTCCCAATGAGTAGGATATCTTCCACATAGAGTACTAACAAAACTACTTTGTCATTGATGATCGTCTTGTAAACACAAGGCTCATCAATGTTTTGGTCAAAGCCATAAGACTTGATCGCAGTATCAAATCTTATGTTCGAAGATCTGGATGCTTGTTTCAACCCATAAATGGATCGATTGAGCTTGCAAACTTTTTGCTCTTTACGTTTGGTTATGAACCCTTCTGGCTGAGACATATAGATGCTCTCGTCAAGATTACCATTCAAAAAGGCAGTCTTGACGTCCATTTACCAAATTTCATAGTCATAAAAAACGGTTATGGACAAGAGTATCCTGATAGACTTAAGAATAGCAACAGGGGAAAAAGTTTCCTCATAGTCAACTCCTTCTCTTTGGGTAAAACCCTTTGCTACAAGTATAGCCTTAAAGGTCAGTACCTTTTCGGTTGCATCTCTTTTTCTCTTATAGATCCATTTGCACCCAATGGGTCTTACCCCTTCACGTTGGTCTACAAGATCCCACATTGAATTGAAGTACATTGACTCCATCCATGGCTTTGATCCATTGGTCCTTATCTATGTAATTCATTGTCTGTTTATAAAAAAAAGGAACCTCTATGCCGTCATCAGGTATGACAACTTGAGTTTCAGCTAAACCCAAGTAGCGGTCAGGATGGGAAACAACCATCCCACTACGTCGAGGCATTCCCAACGATTGAGAAGGACGAGACTGACTCGATGTGCTGGCATCTTCATGAACTCTTAATGAAGGTCGAACTTGATCAACAACTCTTGTTGGTTCATGTGTAGCTTCATTTAGTACTAATTTACTACGCGGTTTATGGTTCCTCATGTGATCTTCCTCCAAGAAAGTAGCGTTTGTCGATACAATCACCTTATTTTCTTGTGGGTCGTAGAAAAAATCACCTCTCGTTTCTTTGGGATAGCCAACAAATTGACATAATCTTGAACGAGGTTCCAATTTTTTGGGGTTCGTCACCATCACGTGTGCCAGACAACCCCAAATCCCGAAATGTTGTAAACTAGGTTTACGCCCTTCCATAACACAAAAGGTATTTTTGAAACACTCTTTTGATGGAATAGTGTTCAAGATTTGAACCGCAGTCTCTACCACGTTACCCCAAAACGAGGCAGGCAATTGAGCATAGGTCATCATTGATCGAACCATGTCTAACAAGGTTCTATTTCTCATTTCATATACACCATTCTGTTGAGGTGTATTAGGTGCCGAGAGTTGAGATTGGATTCCATCTTTTATCAAATAGTCCTGGAATCTTAGATCCATATACTGTCCACCTCGATCGGATCGAAGTGTCTTAATGGTTTTCCCTAATGCATTCTCTACTTCAGCCTTATACTCTTTGAACTTTTCAAGAGCCTCATACTTATGATGCATTAGGTATAGATAATCATACCTCGAATAATCATCTATGAAAGAGATGAAATTTTCGTACCCTCCACGAGCTTTAACATTCACTAGACCACAAAAATCTGAGTGTATAAGCTCCAAGGGTTCTTGAGCTCTATAACCTTTTCCAGAAAAAGATCGCTTAGTCATTTTACCTTCCAAGCATGATTCACAAGGAGGTAGAGAATCATCTTCTAACTTATTTAGAAGTCCATTCTTTGATAGTCTCTCAATCCGATTGAGATTTATATGACCAAGTATAAGAAGCCAAAGATAGGTATTATTATTTGGAGAAATTCTTTGCCTTTTACTTTGAGTATTTGCAGTTTTAAACATCTCATGATTTAAAATTACCTTAGTTTGATTCAGTTTAAGTACATACAAGCCATTTTCTAACTTAGCAGAACAGATATTCACACTTTTCTTTGAAATGAACACTTCATTAATTGAAAAGGTATCACAATAGCCAAGTTCAATTAAGCAAGAGATAGAAATCAAGTTCCTCTTAATCTTGGGAACTATGTACAAATTTTCTAAAAATATGAATCTATCTCTAAAAAATAGCTTGGCATCTCCCACTACACGAGCTGAGATGACGTCTCCCGTTCTGACCCTGAGTGTCATCACACCCTCTTCGAGCTCCTTGAAGGAACTAGTTTCCTGTAATGAAGAGCAAACATGGTTAGTGACTCCTGAATCAAGTATCAAGGTAAAATCATCATTTTCCACTAAGCAAGTTTCAAGCACAAGTAAATCGAATTTACCTTTCTTCTCTTTGAGCTCAACAAGGTACTTTGGGCAGTTTCGCTTCCAGTGCCCGTCCATGTTGCAGTGGAAACACTTTCCTTTGTTTGCAACCTTGGCCTTTCCCTTGTCCTTATCAGCAGCAGGTGCCTTCCCTTTCCCTCCTATCTTGTTCTTTTGGGTCTTCTTAAGGTCAGAAGATGGACCACAGGACTTAGTTTTAGAGGATGAACCCTTCTGGAACCTTCTGGAATGGGCAAACAGATTTGCCTCTCCATCAGCCTATCCCTTATTCTTCATAAGAGACTGGAAAGTCCGAAGTTCATTGAGGAGAGTAATCAGGTTGTACTCTATCTTGTTTTTCACCGCATTGCTGCGGAATTGCAGGAAACTCTTCGGAAGAGATTCCAGGATGAACGACACCTGACTTTGCTCGTCTATGACCTCGCCGTTCATTTCATCCATGTTGAAGTGGACCATCAGATCGAGAACATGTTCTCTCACTGACGATCGCTCCTTCATACAAGAGTTATAAACGTACTTGAGGGATTCGTGTCGAAGTTGTCCAGACGGTTGTCCAAACATATTCTACAACGAACTCATGATCTCACGAGCTGAGACCATGCCCTCGTGCTTTTTGGCCAGAACTTCAGAAACACTTACTAAAATGTAAACCTTGGACTTATCATTGGCCTTGATCCATTGGTCGTACGAATCCTTAATAGTTTGAGGAGTGTTTCGAGCAGGGACATGAGGACATTCCTCAGTCAGTACAAATCGAAGGTCGTAAACAATGAGAATCGTATTCAGGTTGGACTTCCACGTAGTATAATTTTCGCCAGTTAAACCTTCGCTTGTGAGTAAGGCTATTATAGAGGACAACATGCTGAAATTTCAAAACAGTTCTAATTAGTTATCCCTTTAACCCATTACAAACAAATCAAATTTAGCAAAATTATTAAAGAACCCTAGCGTTTAAATTAAACCTTTAATTTTGCAACGATACTTCAAGGGTTTAGAACAAAAGCCACCGTCGGGGGGTTAGTCACTCCTCTCCTGAATTGAGACTACCTCAGCTAATTCTCACTACCAGAACATCTCATGTGCCAATGATTCTTACCTACCGTTTGTTTGGTCAAGGACTTTTTAACTAGCTTAAGTTATCCCATAAATGTGACCCTATCATTTTCAGATCCAAAATTTCCCCTAAGCCTTATATCCTCAACTCAGACATTTCCTTTCTAACATCAAACACCTAAGGTCACATATTTGTCTTTTCTTAGCTTGCCAAATTTCCTTATGCTCATCTTTTGAAATTTACTTGAGTACTTGACACCTTAGTGACTTTTCGACTACTTTCACCTCTCAGAACATACTCTTCCCTCCTTTTGTATAAACCAATCCTTCCAAAGTTCTTTTTCTGCCCCTTCTTAGACTTGGACTAAATCAGAATATTTCCAGCAACTTAATCACAACAATACTTTAGAATTTCCTTGAGCCCTAAATCCATCAAGTCTATGAACACTGTGGGTGCTCTAGCTAGACCTCTATGACTTCCTGATGTTCATAACATAATTTGAAAGTTGTCTCGTGATATCTTATCCCTTATTCATAGCGGACACTAACTGGACCTCGTATTCATCTTAAGGAACATTGTGTTCCTTGTAGCTGGTGGAATAGGTCGTTCATCCAACGATGAAAATATTTATCCTTAGCAGCAACTTCCTTCCACTCCCAATAACTTACGCACAAACATAAAGGTCCACCTTTCTCCTTTACACTAACCCTCCTTAGGGAAATATACTACTCTTTTCCCTTATACAAAAGGTCTTGTACCTATAACTTGAGTTCCTTTAACTTTACTGAAAGTGCTCTGTAAGAAGTATTAGAACTACCGATGTTCTCCACTTTAACTTCTTGCTTAAGTCTATCTCTTACGTTAAGGGTAACCTTAAAAGGTCGAACTTATTTTATCTAATATCAACCCATTGTTCCTCATATTTACTTCTTTTAAACTTGACTTTCTCCTTTACGTCAAATTGACGACTTTCTCAACTTCTTATATACCAGTTTGGTTATAATGCCAAATCCTCTAAAACCTCACTTAAGAAACCATCAGCTTAACCTTTACTAAATAAGCCTTCCAGTTTCATTCTAATGGTCACTTGACCACTACAACAGCACACTTTACTAATTCAAAGGAGTTCCTCAGTTTGACTTCTACACAACGAAGAACAAACTCATTGAAACTTTCCTCTATTACTCAAACTCTCTTTACTTAAACCTCTGATTGGGGAAGGAAACGTTATACCACATAAGAATTCAAGGTTAACACCTCAAATTATCTCTTCCAAGTTATTCATATGTATCATGATGAAAAAAATGAAAAATTAGTGGCGAGGTTCCTTATACACCTTCCAAAAGCTAGAACACACTGGTGATCATGTGATTGTCGAAATGTGCACAAGGTTCTGAAGTCCAGACCATCAATTCTCTTATGTTCTCAAACTAAAACTCTAACTACTTACTTTTATTTTTCATTCCTGTCCTAATGAAGTTCATTACGCTTATGGTATCACTTCCAAAACTCCACACCATGTCTATCTTCAGTAACACATAAATGTCTCGTATTTACAAAACTTCCTTTAGGTATCGACCCTTTTTGACTCAACTCTTTCTTTTCTACAACTAATAGTAGGAATCTCATGCATATCCATTTCTCTCAACGCAGAAACACATCACTTTCATAACATATATACGTTTAGCTTCACATATATGCATTTTCTTTCTGAAAACAAACGTCTGAATCATATATTTTCATTCTTTCATAGCTTAGAAACACATCTTGCTCAAATCTCATACACATATAACATTACATATAAAACATACATAATTTTTCTTTTCATAGAAAAATAGAACTTTATTTCAAAGGCATACTTGGCGATGACTGGGAGTTGCTACTTAGCCATGGGATTACTAGTGCTTACGATGTAAGCAAGTCTACAGAACCCTAACCTAGGGCTCTGATACCAACTATAACAACCCTACTTTTATAAACACTATTTCTAAGGGTCATTACTATCATGCATGCATTTGAGGCCCTAAATGACTTCAAATAGATAAAACTTGATAGTAAATTTACTTTAATTTGGGATCCCATAATGATACAAAACATTTAAAAAAACATAAATAGGTTTGGCCTCTCGTTTCAAACCTCCGTAATACATAAGCGGAACACGATAATCTTTTAAAACTACTTTCTAAAACATGTGTGCGGAAAACTATGACTTGGTTCCTGATAGCACACAAAATGTGCTATCCTTAAGCTTAATTATTGCTAGTTTCATGATAATTTCAGGGCTTTTACGTGTTTAATTCATTCAATTTTAAGTTAATAGCTTAAACAGAGCTATTGGAGACAATTTGGATCACTTGGGATCAAAACGAGGCTATTTGGAGCTAAAAATAATACCATTTGGTAGAGAAAAGATCAATCCAAGCATGATGACCCGAGGTGATGGCGTTGCAATGCCATGCTTGCTGTTTAAAGGCTTTGAAGACCCCAGGCGATAGTGTTGCAACGCTGCCTTATGGCGTTGCAACGCTATCTCGATAGAAAAGCACGCGTGAGAAGCCGCACAGAGGGCGTTGCAACGCTCCCTTGCAGCGTCGCAACGCCAGATCGATAAGGGGCGCGCGCTTAGGGTAGCGGCGTTGCATTGTTGTCCTCGGCGTTGCAACGCCATCGATTATTTCTATATCTGCCAGCCGCCTAGGGTACAGCGTTGCAACGCTGTCCCTAGCGTTGCAACGCTGCACCTATTCCTTCTATAAATATATCCTTATGATTTCATTACAAGGGAACCGAATTTGGTAGAGTTTTGCCCTAATTTCAAAATACACTTTTTAAGAAGAGAGAAAAGAGCGTTTTTGGGAGCCAAAGCATTCGTGGAGGTTCGAGATCGAAGACGGGAGCTCAGAGACGAAGGACCGGCATCGACACCTAAGTTTAATTTCCTTTTCTTGTTCAATGTAAGGGTCCGGTGTTTTGGGCAAATTTAACTGTAAACCGAGTCTGTAAGTCCGTGTCGATCGAGGCAAGGCAGTTGCTGAGAATATCGCAGCGAAAACGAGCTAGATTTGGAGAAATCAAGCTACTATCTGTGTGCAGCGTTGCAACGTTGTTCGTTGGCGTTGCAATGTTGTGCTTACGGGAGAAGGCGTGCACAAGAGGCAGCGTTACAACGCAGCCTCTAGCGTTGCAACGCTCGGCAGAAGACGACAAAAGCAGCGTAGCGTTACCAACGCCAAGGCGTTTTAAATCAGAAAGAACAACGTAAACATTTTTTTTTATCATATATTAAATATAAAAACGTTTTATATTTAATTTATTTTAATTAATTAATTAGATTATATTAATTAAAATTAAAATTAGGGTGCCAAAATTGGTCTAATTTTTTCTATTTTAGTTATGCAATTGTTATATAATTATTGTCATGCATAGTGTATGCTTGTATTTTAGAAATCCCACCTTTGGTTAAGCATTTTCATGCATCATTTATAATATAAGGAGTTATATTATATAGTTTGCATGATTAATTAATATAAGGTTGTTATATTAATTTCAAGACAGCATTGACATGCATTATTTTTCATGAGATGAATATGCTATGAATGTCTTATTATTCATGTGATGAATGATCTAGCACTATAACATAGTATGCATGTCACCTAAGGTTAATTATTAGTTTTAAAATGTTTTGAACTTGGAAATAATAGACCTTAGGTTATCTAGTTCTAATTAGATTAGAATTAGGAACCACGTAATTTATAAGCTATGATTAAAAGAGGAACTCTGTCTAAGGAAAGTTCTGTCTAGGTCAGGGTATTTAAGTTTGACTTTAAACTAACACCCCTACCGGAACCGACACGGAGTGAAATTTAATTAGAGAGTCTTATAAATTACAATAGTGTTAGCGGGTTTATTAAGAGGTTAATAAACTAGAAATCCTAGGTTTAATATAAGGGGTTATATTAACAAACTTAGGATAAAATCAATATAAGAGTTATATTGATTATCAATATAAGAGTTATGTTGATAGAGTTAGGTAAAACCATTAGTCGGGTTATAGCCTAAGAAAGATTCCTATAGACTTAAAGTATTCAGTGGGAGGAAAAAGTATATGAGATACATATTTTTCCATCTACGCTATCTCCGGGAAGTTCACACCGTGAGACTCATACTTGGCCTCGTGGCGCAAACGGGAGCGTCCCCCTTCGGATGGTGTTTGTATGAGTCAATATCAAGGTGAATGGAGAGGGTACTTATAGTGAGTGGGAGCAGGTTTAGTGAAAACAAAACCTACGGTCTTTTTTGTCGGTTTACACCGTTAGACCACTATGGTCAGCCTGCTAGTTTGGCTTGGACTAGACAATCCCTTCGGAGGGCTTGATCATAGGGGATCTAACACAGTAGACACCCGAAAGGGATAAAGATTTCCTTAGACTATTTTTCAATCTAATCCTCCCTTCGGCGGATTTTATTGGATCGAGACTTTGGGATCTAAAGACAGAGGGTTACACTCACGGGGTACATAAGTTGTGTATGTATCCAGACCGAAAAATGGTAACTAAAACCTATAGGAATAAGAGTTATTCTGGTATTAGGTTTTGGTCAAGAGTGTCTTGATCCAGAGGAGGAGTGTTTTTTGATTACCCTTCGGTGTCATACATTCTAAACCTTTGGAGTATCATTGCAAATTATGAATGGCCTAGGAATCATTTGATAATTAGCTAAAACATGATTGGATTAGAGTTATAGCAAAAAACTCATACAAGTTTGTTTGTAAATTTTCAGCAAAAATGTCTAACTCTATAATTTCCTTATTGGGTGCGGAAAAGTTAACCGGAGAGAATATGATGACATGGAAAAACAAACTCAACACTATTTTGGTAGTGGATGATCCAAGTTTGTGCTAACGTAAGAGTGTCCTCAAAAGCGGGCTCGAATGCGCTACTTAAATGTTTGTGATGCATATGATCGATGGATCAAGGCCAATGATAAGGCCAAGGTCTACATGCTGGCAAGTATGTCTGACATATTAGCCAAGAAGCATGAGGGCATGATTACCGCCAAGGAAATCATGGATTTTGTGCAGTGTATGTTTGGACAACAGTCCACACAAGCCTGACATAATGCCCTAAAGTACATATTCAACTCGAGGATGTCAGAGGGTACATCTGTTCGGGATCATGTCCTGGATATGATGGTGCACTTTAACATCGCGGAGTCGAATGGTGCTTCCATCGATGAGTCGAGCCAGGTCAGCTTCATTATGAAAATCCTTCCAGATAGTTTCCTGCAGTTTGGAAGTAATGTTGTTATGAACGAGCTTACTTTTAATCTTACCTCCCTTCTGAATGAACTCCAGACCTTTCAGTCTTCGATGAAAATTTAGGGATCGAAACATGAGGCAAATGTTGCCAGTAGGAGTTATCACAAAGGTTCGACCTCTGGGACCAAAACAGTGGCTTCATATTCTTCTAACCTGAGAGGTAAGAAGAAGAACATGAAGAAGGTTGGTAAAGGGAAACAAGCTGACAAAGCTGCCACGAGAGAAGGGCAAGAAAGTCAAAGACGTTCTTGACAAAAGAAAGTGTTTCCACCGCAACGAAGACGGGCATTGGAAACAGGCTGTCCAAGTACATTGCAGAAAAAAAGAAGGAAGGTAAATATGATTTACTTTGCCTAGAAGCTTGTTTAGTGGATAATGATAAAACAACTTGGATACTTGATTCAGGCGCCACTAATCATGTTTGCTCTTCTTTTCAGGGAATTGATTCTGCGCAGACTACAAAGAAGGAGAGATAACGCTCGGGTTGGAAATGGAGAGGTCGTCTCAGCTGTAGCAGTAGGCACAATGAAGCTTTATTTTGGCAAGAAATATGTATTGTTGGACAATATATTAGTGATACGAGGGTTTACTAGAACCTCATTTCCATTACTTGCCTTATTGAACAATGTATTTCTGTTTCCTTTTCTATGAATAAAGTGTTTATTTTGAAGAAAGGTTTAGAAATATGTTTAGCTTCATTAGAAAATGGATTGTATGTTTTAATGCCTAATTCAGTCAAAATGGTTTTGAACACTGAATTATTTAAAATTACAAACGCCCAAACTAAGAAACGTAAAATTTCTCCTAAAGAAAATGCTCATCTTTGGCATCTAAGATTGGGTCACATTAATCTCAATAGGATTAAGAGATTGGTAAAGAACGGAGTTCTAAACGAGTTAGAAGAAAATTCTTTGCCAGTATGTGAATCCTGCCTAGAAGGCAAAATGACTAAAAGACCTTTTAGTGGAAAAGGTTGTAGAGTCAAAGACCCTCTGGAGCTTATACATTCAGACCTTTGTGGTCCGATGAATGTTAAAGCCAGGGGAGGATATGAATATTTCATCTCTTTTATAGATGATTATTCCAGACATGGGCATATTTACCTAATGCACCACAAGTCTGAAGCACTTGAAAAGTTCAAGGAATTCAAGACTAAGGTTGAAAATCAATTAGGTAAAAGAATTAAAACACTTCGATCGGATCGAGGTGGAGAGTACATGGATTTAAAATTCCATAACAAATATGATGGAACATGGAATTACATCCCAACTCTCAGCTCCGGCACACCGCAACAAAACGGTGTATCGGAAAGGAGAACTAGAACCTTGTTGGACATGGTTCGATCAATGATGAGTTATGCTCATCTCCCTAGTTCCTTTTGGGGTTACGCAGTGGATGCTGCAGTATACATTTTGAATAATGTGCCCTCCAAAAGTGTTTCTGAAACACCTTTTGAACTCTGGAAAGGACGTAAAGGTAGTTTATGTCACTTCAGAATATGGGGTTGTCCGGCACATGTGCTTGTGACAAATTCAAAGAAGTTGGATTCACGTTCAAAGTTGTGCCTATTCGTAGGATACCCAAAAGAAACAAGAGGTGGTTTATTCTATGATCCTAAGGAAGATAAGGTCTTTATGTCAACAAATGACACTTTCTTGGAGGAGGACCACATAAGGGACCACAAACCAAAAAGTAAGGTAGTGCTGAGTGAGTTAGACGGAACAATAGCAAAGGTTGCTAATAAGAACACTAGTACGTCAACAAGAGTTGTTGATACTAGTTTGTCTAGTCAAGAGGGTCCATCTCAAGAGTTGAGTATGCCTCGACGTAGTGGGAGGGTTGTGATACAGCCTGACCGTTACATGGGTTTAGCTAAAACCCAAGTTGTTATACCAGATGACAACTGCGAGGATCCATTGACTTATAATCAAGCAATGGTTGACATTGACAAAGACAAATGGGTCATAGCCATTGACCAAGAAATGGAGTCTATGCACTTCAATTCTGTTTGGGATCTTGTAGATAAGCCTGATGGGGTAAAACCTATAGGTTGTAAGTGGATCTACAAGAGAAAACGTGGTGTAGATGGGAAGGTGCAAACCTTTAAAGCTAGACTAGTAGCAAAGGGTTATACCCAGGTTGAAGGGGTTGATTATGAGGAGACCTTTTCACCTGTTGCTATGGTAAAGTCTATTCGTATCCTTCTTGCCATTGCCGCATATTATGACTATGAGGTATGGAAAATGGATGTCCATACAACCTTTTTGAATGGCAATCTTGAGGAAACCATCTACATGGACCAACCCAAAGGGTTCATTAAACCAGGACAAGAGCAAAAGGTTTGCAGGCCTAAAAGGTCGATTTATGGACTGAAACAAGCCTCTAGGTCCTGGAATATAAGATTTGATGAGGCTATCAAATCTTATGGTTTTGACCAGAATGATGATGAACCTTGTGTCTACAAGAAAATCATCAATAGTTCTGTCGCATTCCTAATTCTCTATGTGGATGATATCCTACTCATTGGGAATGATGTAGGTTATCTTACTGACATCAAGGAATGGCTAGCTACGCAGTTCCAAATGAAAGATTTGGGTGATGCGCAGTTTGTTCTTGGGATCCAGATTGTCCGAAACTGCAAGAATAAAACACTAGCCTTGTCTCAAGCATCTTACATAGACAAAGTGTTGTCAAGGTTTAAGATGCAAGATTCCAAAAAGGGTTTGTTTCCTTTTAGACATGGAATCCATTTGTCTAAGGAACAGTGTCCTAAGAGTACACCTCAAGGAGTTGAGGATATGAGACGGATTCCTTATGCATCGGCTCTCGGGAGCCTGATGTACGCCATGTTGTGTACTAGGCCCGACATCTGTTTTGCAGTTGGGATGGTTAGTAGGTATCAATCCAATCCAGGACTTTAACACTAGACAACGATTAAAACAATCCTTAAGTATCTTCGGAGAACAAGGAACTACATGCTTGTATATGGGGCTAAGGATTTGATCCTTACAGGATACACGGATTCTGACTTTCAGACTGATAAAGATTCTCGAAAATCTACATCAGGGTCAGTTTTCACTTTTAACGGAGGAGCTGTAGTATGGCGAAGCGTCAAGCAAGGATGCATCGCTGATTCCACCATGAAGGTCGAATATGTAGCAACTTGTGAAGCAGCTAAGGAGGCCGTTTGGTTAAGGAAATTTATGCTAAATTTGGAAGTTGTTCGAAATATCACTTTGTCCATCACACTGTATTGTGATAACAGTGGTGCAGTGGCAAATTCGAGGGAACCCCGAAATCACAAGAGGGAAAAGCACATATAGCGGAAGTATCATCTCATCCAGGAGATCGTGCATAAAGGAGACGTGATAGTCACGAAGATAGCCTCAGAGCACAACATTGCTGATCCTTTTACAAAGGCTCTCACGGCTAAAGTATTTGAGAGTCACCTAGAAGGTCTAGGTTTACAAGTCTTCCCCAACTAGGGCAAGTGGGAGTATTTTGTACAAAGGGGTTTAAATGCCATAGTTTATTGTATTTACATTACTGTAATGTTTAGTACTCCATAAGCTTTAGGTCAAGTGGGAGATTGTTGGGATTTATGCCCTAAACTTGTGTAATTTTGATCAATTAAATAAAGTGTTATTTGTTTTGATAAGATTACAGTCTTGCTTTTATAAATCCAATAAACTAAGCTCCAAGGTTATAACGTTTATCTTGAAATCAATGTAGTGGACACCATTTGGGTTGATTTCAAGATTATAACCTAATTAGTCTATGGTATAAGAATAAGGTTGGAAACCTCATTCTGGTAACACCATGGATGCGACCCACTTTGTAATTAGTACAAATGAGGTAATCCAACTCATTCATGTAGTTGACATGCGAGTGGGGGCATCCTGTATGAAGAGTTCATACAAGACTGGATCGCAAATTATTAGTCTAACCAAAGATAACACCATTAATGAGGATAAGACTAGTAATTTATAGATGGTCATTAGTGACTCGACTCAAATCTGAGCAAGTTAAGAACTCCCGCTTATAGGGTTTTCCTTACACTAGTATGTGTGAGAGTGGCACATGTGAGAGGACTCAATAAGTCTACCTTCTCAGGGACAGAACCTCGTAGGTAGCTGGAAACTTAACTGTGCAAGATGGAATTCACTCATTCCTCTATTGAGGAGTTAGATAGGTCCAAAACACACATCTCTAACAAAAACCTCACCTCTCCTAAAAGGACCCACATTCCTCCCTCACCTAGAGAACAACGGAGAAGATCCGGTGGTCATGTCTTCATACGTAGGAGTTCCTGTTGCTGAGATCCGGTAAATTCGTGTTGTCCATTCTGTTATATATGTTTAATCTAGTTTTTCATGTTCTTGAATTTACCATTGTAAGAAAATCAAGAGCGCGGGATTCGCAATCACTTCCACTGCGGGGACTTCGATTCCCTTCATCTAGATTTGACACCTTACCGACCAGCCACCAGCGCGAGCTTTGCCGCAGTCGTCCTGATCTGAGGCGTCGACCATCAACGATCGCCGCCAGGCAACCCTGCCTGCACCGCCGGATCCAAATCTGGGGTTGTTGTTGCCGCAACATCGCAGGTCACGCCGTCAAACCCTTGCTGACATTCTGACTGTCATCGTGTTCCTCAAATCTTGCCGGAGTTGGTTCGGTCTAGACAGTTTCGACTCTCGAGTTCGTTTTGGACCCCCTTGTGGTAAATTGGACTATTTCTTTTAAGGTATTTTGAATATTTCAAATATGGACTCTTTGGTTAAGGAAATTGTTTTAATGTTAGGATATTGAATCAAAATGGAATCAGAAGATTTGGCCAAGCTTTGACACAAAGTAATAGGGAGACTTAATTTCAAGGTTTGAAAGGGGATCGTTATTTTAGGAACTAAAATTTGTGGGTTAGAGCTTTAGTCAAAGGTAAGGGAACCCACTCCAACTTTAAAATTCATAATTCAAGGGTTGTGTTCTAAAAATGCCATGATCGATTTGAAAAGTCTCTTTTAAATGTCATGATCTATTTGAAAAGTCCTTTATCAATGCCTTGATCTGTTTGAGAGGTCTGTTCTAAATGCGATGATTTGTTTGATTTGATGTTTATTTCAAAGACCATGAACGCCATGTTGTTGTTGGTTTAAAACTGAGCATTTTGATTTTGATATATGTTCATGCCACGAAACTTTTTGTACAAATGTTGTTACTGTTTCATTTGGGACCCTGAGCATGTGTTTCTTGAAAATGTCTGCGAAGGCTGTAGTGAAATCTTCCTGATAATATTTATTATATATCATATGAATGAGTTAAAGTCGACTCGAATTAGAGGCCACGATCTGCGAGTATTTAATTGTCCATTAAAGGTCGAAGAGAACTTTTATAAAATGAAAATGTTTACGAAGGTCGTGATAATTATAAACGTATTTAATGCTATGTTAGTCATGAATGACTTAGAGTCGACCTAAACTAAGAGGCCATGGATTAGGAAGTCTCAATTTCCCACTAACAGCCGAAGAGAAAAGGCCATGAAATATGTTTTATTGTTTATGGGTCCTTCACAAAGTCATGATTTGCTTATGCCAGCATTATTTCAAACCCTGGTAGTGGGGTCTCTTACTGAGTATTATCACAATACTCACCCTTTCTTTTTACAAATGTTTTCAGGTAAAGGCAAGACACACTTGGCGAGTGACGGGGACATGCTACGAAGGCCATGGGGTTACAAAAGTCATGATTTTCGCATTTTAGAAACTAGATAAATTTTAGAAAAATGTTTTATCTATTAGGTAATGTTTGATTTGAGTATTAAATACTTTTGTGTTGACACTAGAGGCCAAATTTTTAAGTTGCATGTATTTTAAATTACTTTGTTTTATGGGATCCCGAATAAATCAGTTTTTATTTTTTTTTGTCGAAGTTTATTTCTTTTAATGTTTTTGTGGCCTCAAAAAGCATGCATGTTAGTAATGACCCTAGAAAGAAAGTCTTAAAGTTAGGGTCGTTACAGGTTGTATCAGAGCCCAAGTTTATTGGTTCTGTAGACTTGCTTATATCATAAGCATTGAGAATCTCATGGCTAAGCAACAATTCCCAGTCATCGCCAGGTATGCCTTTGAAATAAAGTTTTGTTTATTTCATGAAAAAAAAAATGTGTATGTCTATATGTAAAGTTATATGTATATGAATATGAGCATGATGTAGTTCTGAGCTAAGAAAGAATGAGAATGTCTGATCTCTTCTGTTTGCCTATGGAAAGAAAATGCCTATATGTGGAGCTATATGTATATATGATACGACCACGATGTGTTCTAAGTTGAGAAAAAAAAGAAGAGAATTTGTGGTCCTTTTCGTTAATGATAGAAGGAAAATGCCTGAGCTAAGCATGTTAACGCTTAAAGAAAGTTTTTTTGGCATGAAACGTATGTTTGTGTAATATAGAAAGAGTCAGTCTAGGCAAAGGGGGAAGATCAAGTCTTAAAGGGTTGAAGTCGTTTAAAAGTTTACCTAGAAAGTAAGCTCCTTAAGTAAAACTCTGAAAGATAAATGTTATGATTAATCTTGAGTGTGAGAGAGAATTCTCTGCATTCAATGCAATTCATCGATCGAAAAACAACTTCTCTCAATTGAGAAGTTAAAAGTCGAGGAGCTCTTCCCCCACTCCCTATAAACAAGGAGTTAGTGGGGAGGAGGGGAACGTTTCCTCCTGACACGTTCCCATTAATTAATTAATTATTAAATTAACTAAACTAAATTTAATTAATTATTTAACTAAATATCATATATTTAGTCATATATTAAGATCAAATCATATTTAATCCATTTCTTCTCTAACCTATAGTTTTAATCCACAACCCATGCACAATAAATTTTAACCTTTAGTTTTTAAATATGAATCATATTCTTATTTAAATTAATATTTGAACCCTTTCAAATATTTAATTTTTTCATATAATTGAATATGAATCATATTCACATTAAATTTATAATATAAAGTTCCAAAACTTTATATTATAATGTATCTATAAACATAAACAATTATTCCCTAATGAATTTGAACATTTCAAATTCAAACGATCTAAGAACCCTTTACGAGCTAGAAGGTAGACCTAATGGACCTACAGATTAGAAGCTTCAACGATACGAGATTATTCGGTTAATCTCATTAACCTCATAATCAACATTCGTTAACTGCGAGAAGACTCCACGAAAGTCCCGCAGCTGAACTCTTCTCACTGCACATATATTTCTGTGTCCACAAATATCGACCAATAATAGCAAGTCAATCCTTCACGAATGGTCGTAACACCAGCTGGGTCAAATTACCGTTTTACCCTTGGGTTACATCTTGTACCTTAAGTACTAGTGCTCCTCTAATGAACAATTTGATTGTGGTCCTACCAACAAACAGAAGTTCCCCTCGGTCCTACCAACAAACCCTCTGTTCACGTCCTGGAGACAACACTTAAGGGAACATTCATCTACTTACCCTATTAGGCGAGAAGGACTGAATTCAATCTTGCTAAGTTAAGTCCCTAGCCGCTCACTCGGTCTTATCCCCAAGAAGGTAGGCATATTGAGTCGGTGAATCTGGCAACTCTCACCCATACTAGTCAAAGGACAATCCCTCACAAATAGAAGTTCGTAACCTGCTCAAGATTGAGATCAAGTTGCCTAGGTCATCTTAGTGAAATAGAAACCTAGCTAGTCAACGGAGTTACATCTAGTGGTTACTATTTCGCGGTCCGGTCTTATGTAATCTCATTACATAGGATATCCCCACTCACATGTCATCTACACGAACACGTTTGGATCACAGTGTTTGTATCATACACAAAGTCGGCCACATCCATAGTGTTACCGGGGGTAAGGTACCCAAACTCTATCCCCTTGCTATAGACCCTTTAGGTTGTATCTCGAACCGAGATCCTTTATATGTACACTACATTAAGTTTAAGAGACATTTTACAGCCTTAGATATTAATTTATTGGATTTTGGGTTAAAATAAGGGCAATATCGTAAATAACAAACAATAACTCTTTATTGAAATAATAACTCTTTATTACAATAATTAGAACAAAATTACAAATTCTGAGTTTTTGGGCATAAACCCCAACAAACTCCCACTTGAACTAAAACTCTAGTGGGGTACATCAAAATCTAAAACAGTGGTTACAGAGATACAAATAAAATAAACTAGGGCATCCATATACCCATTACATATCTCCCACTTGCCCTAGATTAGCCTATGTACATATCTCGTAGACCTAGACTTTTCAGATGATCCTCGAACACTTTAGCCGTGAGAGTCTTTGTAAACGGATAAAAAATGTTGTGCTCCGAAGCGATCTTCGTGACTGTCACATCTCCTCGTTGCACTATTTCTCGTATGAGATGATACTTCCTCTCGTTGTGCTTGCCTCGCTTATGGTTGCGAGGTTCCTTTGAATTGCCTACCGCACCACTGTTGTAACAGTATAAGGTGATGGGGAATTCCATATTTGGAACAACTTCCAAATCAGTAAGGAATTTCCTTAGCCAAACAGCTTCTTTAGCTCACTACACCAAAAAGAGGATACGATACAGGCGAAAAAAACAAAGGGGGATATCTTATATTATATAATTATGTAAATAAGATTTACATAACATATAGTTGTGGTAAAGTGGTAATAATGTGAAGTTGTGAACTTCATCATTCCACTATATATACCCTTTGTAAGATGGGTTTGGTAAGCTAAGCAAAGCTAAGTTCTCATTTTTGGATTTTGACCTAAGAATCCAAAAGTGAACTCTCTCCATTCTCTCATTTCTCCTCTCTTTCCAAAAACAAAAGTTCCCACCAACTTCCCTTCTCCAAAAGAGAACAACAAAGAAGATCATTTGGTAGTGTTTGGGATCTGATCGTGGAAGAGTTCGTAGAGATCGAGAAGCACGAAGAGTTCATGATTAACAAGGAGAGTTTGCTGAATTGGTCTACAACAAGTAAGTGTTTTTCTTCTTGCTGTAAAATTTCAGCATGTTTAGCCTAGATCTAATAGTTAGATCAATTTTAATAAGCATGTTGCATGATGATACCACGACGATTCAATCATTTTTCACTGCGCGGGAATTTTCATGAGATGAATGTTTGGTTTGCGAAATGGATGTTTTCGGTTTTTGGCACTAGCTTAGATTTACAATTATGTTGATGAGATCAATGTAAGGGCCCGTTGTTTTAGGCAATCTTGTTGTAAATCGAGTCTGTAAGTCCGGGTCGTTTGTAGCAAGAGTTGCTGTGAAGAAATCGGAGCAGAAACAGGCAAAAAACCGGGGAAAACAGCATGGAGGTTGCTGTCTGTCGATGGCGTTGATACGCTGCCCAACGGCGTCTCAACGCCGTGCTCGTGGTCGAAGGCCCTGAAGACCAATGGCGTTGCAACGCTGGGCGTAGCGTTGCAACGCCACTGGCGTTGAGGACGCGCCTCGACGCCATGGGCAACAACGTTGCAACGCTATATGCGTTAAGGAGTTAATGCGCGCGACGTGGGCATTTTTTGTCCGTTGTTTTTAATTACTTTTCAGTTTTTTTTATAAAAACGTTTTTTAATTTATTTATTTAATTATTTTATTAAATATTATTAATATAAATGTTATATTAATTTTATTTAACTAAATAATTGCCCCTAGGTACCAAAAACTGGTCCAATTTTGCTATTTAATTATTTTATGCATGAGATGTATAATTTTAATTAATTTCTATGTTCATAATGTATGACATATAGATTTAAAATCCCACCTTAGGTTAAACATATTCATGCATCATATATATATTATAAGAGTTATAATATAGTTTGCATGATAGGTTATGTTATAAGAGTTATAATGTAATTAAATGCATTTTTAATTTAATTAATATAAGTGTTATATTTTTAGATTAAAGTATGCTCATGCATTTATATTCATGTGATGAATGATATTATGTTATAGTATATAGTTATTCATGTGATGAATGTTCAAACACTATAACATAGAAATGCATGCAACCTAAGTTAATTATTAGTTTTAAAGTGTTTAGAACTTGAATAATTAAACTTAGGTTTTCTAATTTTCTAATTAGATTAGAAATTTAGGAAATCAAATATAATCTTTGAATGGAGACTGATTAGTAACTCTGTCTAAGGAAGGTTTTGTCTAAAGGTTGGGTATTTAAGTTGGCGCTTATGAACACCCCCCTACAGAAACCGAGGCACAGGAATGAATTCGATGCGAGATTCTTAGGTTATATTTACGTGAGCGCCGTTAATTAAGTGTTAATTAATTTTCTCACATAGACCTAAGTTAATTATGTGATTATAGACTTAGGCAAAATACCATATAAGAGTTATATTGGTAGACTTAGGTATTTTTTAGTCGATTATCTAGGACAATCCCTATTAAAATTAAAGTACTGAGTGTGAGGAAATATAGTGTATGAGATACATTTCAATTTCCAACCACAAATCTCTTTTAAGTCCACACCGTGAGATCTATACTCGGCCTCGTGACGCAAATGAGAGCGTTCCCCTTCGGATGGCATTTGTATAGGTCAATATCATCATGGATAGAGAGAGTACTTATAGTGAGTGGGAGCGGGACTTGTTAAAACGAGACCCACGGTCTCTTCTTTCGATTTACACCGTGAGACACCTATGATCTGCCTGCTAGTTTGGCCTGAACCAGACAATCCCTTCGGAGGGCTTGATCATGGGAGTCGGAACACAGTGAATTCTCGAAAGGGATACAGTTTCCTGGTTGGTTTTCCTTCTTAGTTCACCCTTCGGTGGCTATTGTTAGGACGGATACTTGGAAACTTAAAAATTGAGGGTGACACTCACAGAATTCGTTAAGTGTTAATGAATTTGACCGAACAATGGTAATTGGATGCCTAATGGAATTAAGAGTTATTCTGGGATTAGGGTCTGATCGAGAAAGTCTCGTCCTAGAGGAGGAGTGTTATGTTCACCCTTCGGTGGCAGTCATTCTAAACCTTTAGGGTATCATTGCAAAATTTTGAATGACCTAAGGATCATGAAATATTTTTGTTAAAATTAGATTAGTTTTCAAAAGGTTTTCGCGAGACTAATACAAAGTTTTTCTTAAATTTTCAGCTAAAAATGTCTAGCGCTATTATAGCTTTACTTGCTTCCGATAAGTTAGTGGGAGATAATTACCAGTCTTTGGAAAAACAACATCAATACAATATTGGTAATCGGCGACATAAAGTTCGTGTTTGTCGAGGAGTGTCCTCAGATGTCGAGCGCGACCGCATCGCGAGTTGTTCGCGATACGTACGATCGATGGATCAGGGCCAATGAAAAGGCCAAGGTCTACATAATTGCCTGCATGTCTGATGTCTTAGAAAAGAAGCATGCGCTGATGGTTTCCGCTAAGGAAATCATGGAGTCCTTGCAGGAAATGTTTGGACAACAGTCCTTTCAGTCCGGCATGACTCGCTCAAATACATTTTCAACGCTTTCGGATGAAAGAGGATCGTCAATCCGTGAACATGTTCTAGACATGATGACCCGCTTTAATCTGGCCGAGATGAATGGGGCTTGATCGACGAGTCGAGCAGTCGATTTTATCATGGAGACTCTTCCGAAAAGTTTCCTTGGTTTCAGTAGCAATCTTTGTTATGAACAAAATTAGCTACAATCGACTACCCTCCTCAATGAGCTACAGAATTTCCAGTCCACTGAGCAGGTCAAGGAATCTGAGGCAAATGTTGCCTCTGAGTCTTATCACGGGGTTCGACCTGCAGGACAAAATCTGTTGCTCCTTTACGCTGAAAGGGAAGAAGAGGTAAAAGCGATCCAGAGCCGCCGCCCGAAAGGGCAAGAAGGTCAAGGAGGTTGCGAGAGAAAGGAAAGTGTTTCCACCTTTGCAATGGAAGCGGACAACGGAAGAGAAGCTGTCCCAAAATTCTGGCCGAGAGGAAGAACCAAGGTAAATGTGATTTACTTGTGGTAGAAACATGTTTAGTGGAGAGTAATGACTATTCTGGATATTAGATTCGAGCGCCACTAACCACGTTTGTTCTTCTTTTTTCGAGGATTGATTCTGGCGCAACATTGCGAGAGGGTAAGGTGACTCTACGGGTTGGATCCGGAGCTTGTCTCTCTTTGCGACAATCGGCACGGTGAAGCTGCATTTTGGCGGGAAGTACTTATTGTTAGACAATTTGTACATAGTTCCAGGGTTTACTAGAAACCTTGTTTCTATTTCCTTCTTAATTGAACACTGTATTTCAGTTTCTTTTGAATTAAATAAAGCGTTTATTTCTTTCAAAGAGAATGTTATTTGTTTAGCTTCACTTGAAAATAATCTGTATGTTTTAAAACCCAATTCGGTTAAAAGTATTTTGAATACTGAATTGTTTAAAACTACGGAAACACGAACTAAGAAAGCAAAAATTTCTCCAAAAGAAAATGCCCATCTTTGGCATCTACTAAGAAGCCACATTAATCTCAATAGGATTGAGAAACTAGTGAAGAGTGGACTTCTAAACGAGTTGGAAGAAAACTCTTTGCTAGTATGTGAGTCATGCCTTGAAGGCAAAATGACCAAACGTCCTTTTAGTGGAAAAGGATATAGAGCCAAAGAGCCTCTTGAGTTAGTACATTCTGACCTCTGTGGTCCGATGAATGTTAAAGCTCGGGGCGGTTATGAGTACTTCGTGTCTTTCATAGACGATTACTCCAGATATGGGTACATTTACCTAATGCATAAGAAGTCTGAAACTCTTGAAAAGTTCAAGGAGTATAAGATTGAGGTTGAGATCCTCTTAGGTAAATCGCTTAAAATACTTCGATCGGATCGAGGTGGAGAGTACATGGACACTGAATTCCAAGACTATAGGATAGAACACGGAATTACGTCCCAACTCTCAGCACCTGGTATGCCACAGCAGAATGGTGTATCGGAGAGGAGAAACAGAACCTTGTTGGACATGGTTCGGTCGATGATGAATTATGCTCGTCTCCCTGATTCTTTCTGGGGGTACGCAGTAGAGACTGCGGTTTACATTTTGAACAATGTTCCATCAAAGAGTGTTTGTGAAACACCGTTTGAGCTCTGGAGTGGTCGTAAAGGCAGTTTATATCACTTCAGAATTTGGGGATGCCCGACCCATGTGTTGGTGTCAAACCCGAAAAAGTTAGAACCCCGTTCGAAATTTTGCCTATTCGTAGGTTACCCTAAAGAGACTAGGGGTGGTCTGTTTTACGATCCCAAGAAAAATAGGGTGCTTGTGTCGACAAACGCCATTTTCTTAGAGGAAGACCACATCAGGGATCATTTACCAAGGAGTAAAATTGCATTAAATGAAATGGACAGTACATTAACAAGAGTTGTTGATAGGGCTAGTACGTCAGCAAGCGTTGTTGACCCTAGCACGTCTAGTCAAATCCGTTCCCAAGAGTTGGGAATGCCTCGACGTAGTGGGAGGACTGTGAGACAGCCCGATCGCTATATGGGTTTAACTGAAACCTCAGTTGTCGCTCCTAACGATGACTGTGAGGATCTATTGACCTATGATCAGGCAATGGCTGATGTTGATAAAGACGAATGGATTAAAGCTATGGAGTCTATGAACTTCAATTCTGTCTGGGAGCTTGTGGATCAACCGGATGGGGTAAAACCTATTGGTTGTAAATTGATCTACAAGCGTAAACGTGGCGTAGATGGGAAGGTGCAAACCTTTAAAGCCCGACTAGTGGCAAAGGGTGTTACCCAGGTTGAAGGGGTTGACTATGAGGAGACCTTTTCACCTGTTGCCATGGTAAAGTCAATCAGGATCCTTCTGGCCATCACCGCGTATTATGACTACGAGGTATGGCAGATGGATGTCAAGACAACCTTTCTGAATGGCAAACTTGATGAGACCATCTACATGGACCAGCCAAAAGGGTTCATTGCCTAAGGCCAAGAGCAAAAGGTTTGTCGGCTTCATAGGTCCATTTATGGACTGAAACAAGCTTCGAGGTCTTGGAACATAAGATTTGATGAGGCAATCAAGTCTTATGGCTTTGATCAAAATGCCGACGAGCCTTGTGTCTACAAGAAAATCGTTGACAAAACTGTCGCATTTTTGGTGTTGTATGTGGACGATATTCTTCTCATTGGGAATGAGGTAGAATTTCTTACTGACGATAAGAAGTGGCTAGCTTCACAATTCCAAATGAAAAATTTGGGAGAAGCTCAGTATGTTCTAGGTATCCAGATAGTCCGGAACCGGAGAACAGAATGCTAGCCTTGTCTCAAGCGTCTTATATTGACAAGATGTTGTCTAGATATAAGATGCAAAACTCCAAGAAGGGCTTGCTGCCTTTTAGGCATGGGGTTCACTTGTCTAAGGATCAGTGTCCTAAGACTCCTCAAGATGTTGAGGATATGAGACGCATTTCATATGCTTCACCAGTAGGAGGCTTTGATGTATGCAATGATGTGTACTAGGCCAGACATCTGTTATGCAAAGAGGAATTGTCAGTAGATATCAGTCCAATCCAGGATTAGATCACTGGACAGCCGTAAAGACAATCCTCAAGTATCTAAGGAGGACGAGGAACTACAGCTTAGTGTATGGCCGTGGGGATTTGATCCTTACAGGATACACGGATTTTGATTTTCAGACCGATAAGGATTCTAGGAAATCCACTTCGGGGTCAGCCTTCGTCTTGAATGGAGGAGCTGTAGTATGGCGAAGCATCAAGTAGGGATGCATTGCTGATTCCACTATGGAAGCAGAGTATGTTGCGGCTTATGAAGCTGCAAAGGAAGCTGTTTGGCTTAGTAAGTTCATGACAGATTTGGAAGTTGTTCCAAATATGAACTTGCCAATCACGCTGTTCTGTGATAACAGTGGTGCAGTAGCTGATAACTCACCATAAGGGAGTTATTTTACTAGAATTTTAGTATTTAATCCACTTGAATTGCATTTAATTTAGTGATCCTCATGTTATTTTATCCCTAAATAACATGTGTTAGCTTTGAATCTTGAATTTAAGCATTAGGTGCAAAAAGAATTAATTTTGATGTTTTTGTGCTTTAATTCAAGAAATTTAAGGAAACAAGCTAACGGTTGATTAATGACCGAAATTTGAGATTTTTCTTAACTCCAAAAATCCTTGCATATTTAGTTTGATTTATAATTGACTTCATTAATTTATTTGGGATTTTCTGTGTGCAGGAGATGTTTAAAAATTACAAGAGTCTCTAAGGGCATTTTAGACATTTTACCAAGGGTAATATGGTCTTTTACCCTTAAGGATATTTTTGTAATTTGTGGAGTTAGGGCAACACCATCTTGCATAAGAAGGCTAGGGGTTTACAAGTGTGGGGAGAGAAGGAGTAGTCGCAAAAAGGAAGAGACCGAGAGAGAGCGGGCGATTGCTACAGCAAAGGTGTGCATTGGAGAGGAAAATCGTGAAGGTTCCATTGCTGTAGCAATCGTGCGAGTGAGGAAAAAATTGAAGATTCAGGTGTTCTTTGCTGTAGCAAAACCGAGAGGCCATTGTTGTAACAAAATTGAGAGTGCAGTTCGATTTTCACAGATGTCATTCACGAAATTTGTGATTACCGGCGATCCAACCGTTGGATTGTACTAAAACTTTGTCAGCCTGTTGAGGACTCATAGAGCTCCCATTTGAACGGTTGGATCGTAGTTTCGAGCTTTCCTGTGTCAGATATCGCAGTCACATTGGGCGACAACAGCAGTTCGGTTTTTCACAGACGATGCTCACAAAGTTGTCGTTTGCCGGAGTTTCAACCGTTGGATCGTGCTGAAACTTTGCCCGATTATTCAAGACTCATAGAGCTTTACTTTGAACGGTTGGATCGTTGTTCTGAGCTTCGGTGGATGAGATATCGCTGTCGCACAGAACCTGCAAAACTAAAATCTGCTACTATGGTCTGCTGTCTTTGGTGGTATCTTTTGCTTCGTGTCATTACCTCTCCTAATCTTTAATTGTTAATGTTGTTTTTCCGCTATTGGACACATATTTAAGACTATTTTTGTTCACTATTTTAGACCGAATTCGTGACTGTTTTTAGGCTAGAATTGTGACTGATTTATGATAAATTTGTGAACATCATTGGGTTGTTTTCTTGAATTCTTTGATGGATAAAAACATGCATCAATTAGAAGTTTATGAGTTAATTTCCATCATGAACTGAATTTCTTTAGGCAAGGGTTAGGTTGTTTTAATGTAATTTTGGATTAAATTTATGGTTGATGCCATTAATTGAATTTATGAAATTTTATTAAATTTAACGGTGCATGAGAATTAAAATTGGCCTTTTAACTTCTCTATAATTCATAAACTTGGGAAAGCTAATGAATTAGAAAACTAAAATTTCATTCTAGGATTATTGAGTTGATTAGGGATAATTAACCCACCTAGAACCTAAAATCATGGGCATAATTTAGATCACAATTGGGAAATTGTAGGTTTTAAAACTTAGTGATTTTGGAAGAATCATTTGAATGCATGTGTAGGTAAATTCAAGGCATCACTCAAAATTTATTCAAATCGAACATTAGAACTCTAACCTAACCCGAGCCTATTTTTCATTACAAATCTCATCTCTTGTATCTCCCCTCTTGTTTGCATTCTCCTCTCCCCTCATTTAAATTTACTTATTTTCTTGAGTCTAGTCTTATCTTGTCTTACTTATCACATCTGTTTATCTACTATAGGAAATTGCACACTCATGCATTGCACTAAAATAAGGAAAATTTGCTAGGACACTCACTAATTTAGGTCTAACTAGTCCTCGTGGGATCGATACTTTAACTTATCACTTGCTGCTCTCGACCGTGTATACTTGCACGTCGTAGAAGTGTCGGAGTCTTATTCTAATTTGCATTAGTTTAGGGCACTCGATATTTTCGCATCAGTAGCCAACTCACGTGAGCCTCAAAGCCATAAAAGAGGTAAACACATTGAGCGCAAGTATCATATGATACGGGAAATTGTGCACCGCTGTGACGTGACAGTCACGCAGATAGCATCGGAGCACAATGTAGATGATCCATTTACAAATCCCCTCACGGCTAAAGTGTTTGAGGGTCACCTAGAGAGTCTAGGTATTCGAGAGCTTCCTGACTAGGGCAAGTGGGAGGTGTGTAAACGGGTATTCAATACCCTAGTTTATTGTATTTTTTTTATTGTAACTCAAATACATTTTGGAAACGTACCTTCTCCACTAGCTTAGTCCAAGTGGGAGTTTGTTGGGATTTCTGTCCTAATCTCGTGTTTGTAAAATATTGTTTTGAAATTAATAAGAGTTATTCATTCCTTTACTTTGTGTCTCGCAAATATTTTAAACCTTTCCAATAAACTAAGCTCCAGGGTCATTGAATATATGAGAGAACTAGAACTTGAACGGTGTGTAGTTGACACACAAGGAGGATCACGTTCGAGTTAATGACCCGAACGGTCTACAGTATAAGGATGAGGTTGGAGACCTAATCCTGGATACACTGTGGATGCGGCCCGCTTTGTATTAGATACAAACGAGGTGATCTGACTCGTTCATGTGGTTGACATGCGAGTGGGGGCATCCTGTACAATGAGATTGTACAAGAACGGACCGTGAATTATTAGACCTACTTGATATAACACCGTTGACAGTAAAGACTAATAAATTCATAGATGACCATCGCTGACTCGACTGAATCCACAGAGCATATTACGGACTCCATCATGCAGAGGGTCCGTCCTTTGACTAGTACGGGTGAGGGTAGTATCAGTTACTTGCCCAATATGCCTATCTTTTCAGGGACAGAACCAAGTAGAGAGTTGGGAACCTAATTACGCGAGATGGAATTCACTCGTTCCCGCTTATAGGGAATCTAGAGGGGTTGTTCCCTTAAGTGCTGTCTCCGGGCTTGGACAACGGGCGCCCATCTTCTCACCGCCCGAGAAGGGCGCGTTGTGTATGGTTGGACCATCACAATATGTTGTTCATTAGAGGAGCGGTGGGGACTTAAGGAACAAGATGTAGACACACGAGGGGGTAAAACGGTAATTTGACCCACCGTGTGTGTCAACGAACAACTTTGTGAAGGGTCGACTCATGGGCATTGGTTATATCGGTGGACACGTAATATTCTACACCGATGGGAGTACACTACGAGGCTTTAGTGGAGTGTTACACAGTAGCTAATGAACATTGGTTGGCCGGGGTCAAAGAGTTTGACCGTTAACCTCAAATCATTGGAGCCCGTCCATCAGAGGTCCATTAGGTCCATTAGGTCCCTTGGTTGGCTCAATCTGGGATAAAAGAAGGGTTAATGTTTTGGCATGAAATTGAAGTGTTCAATTTCACTTTAAGAGTATTTATATCATATAGATGATATAATATATAGTTTAATATGAATGAGATTCATAATAAACTATATATTAGCCTAATTGTTGAATTAAAGGCTAATTGGAGAAATTGATAGAGAGAAAATAAATTGAATGTGATTCAATTTAATTAAATCCACAATTATTGCAAATGAGATTTGCAACATAAGATATGAGATATCTTATATTATATAATTATGTAAATAAGATTTACATAACATATGGTTGTGGTAAAGTGGTAATAATGTGAAGTTGTGAACTTCATCATTCCACTATATAAACCCTTTGTAAGATGGGTTTGGTAAGCTAAGCAAAGCTAAGTTCTCCTTTTTGGATTTTGACCTAAGAATCCAAAAGTGAACTCTCTCCATTCTCTCATTTCTCCTCTCTTTCCAAAAACAAAAGTTCCCACCAACTTCCCTTCTCCAAAAGAGAACAACCAAGAAGATCATTTGGTAGTGTTTGGGATCTGATCGTGGAAGAGTTCGTAGAGATCGAGAAGCACGAAGAGTTCGTGATTAACAAGGAGAGTTTGCTGAATTGGTCTACAACAAGTAAGTGTTTTTCTTCTTGCTGTAAAATTTCAGCATGTTTAGCATAGATCTAATAGTTAGATCAATTTTAATAAGCATGTTGCATGATGATACCACGATGATTCGATCGTTTTCCGCTGCGCGGGGATTCTCATTCCCTTCAACACATAACTATTTTAATGACAAGTCTCTAATATTTGAAGAAGTGATAGATGATGCCAAGAAATCATTGTACTTAAATTGTAACAATTTTACCAAAATATCTTTATTCATAAAGTTATATAATTTGAAAGCAAAGTTTGGATGGAGCGTTAAGAGTTTCACTAAGTTGTTAGCATTGGTTCGTGACATCTTACCAAGTCCGAATGAACTTCCTAGCTCTACATATCAAGCCAAAAAAATCTTGTGTACTCTTGGAATGAAGTATGAAAAGATTCATGCATGTAGTAATGATTGTTGTTTGTTTAGAAAAGAGCTTGCAGATGTAGAAGTATGCCCTACATGCGAAACATCAAGATGGAAGCTTTGTAAAAATTCGAAGGATGTGATGAAGAACATTCCGACGAAAGTCATGTGATATTTCTCTCCTATCCCAAGATTTGAAAGAATGTTTCGCAGTAAAGAAATATCGAGTTTGTTGACTTGGCATTCTAATGAACGAGTAATTGATGGGTACATACGACATCCTGCGGATACACTATCATGGAAGCAAGTAGACAATTTTTGGCCAGAGTTTGGTTTAGAACCTAGAAATCTCCGTCTTGCTCTTTCAACTGATGGAGTCAATCCACACGGTGATCTTAGTAGTAGATATAGTTGTTGGTCAGTTATGTTGGTGACATACAATTTACCTCCATGGTTATGCATGAAGCAAAGATTTTTGTTGTTAAATGCATTAATATCTGGGCCTAAACAACCAGGGAATGACATAGATGTTTATTTAGCTCCATTAATTGATGATCTGAAAAAACTTTGGAATGATGGAGTTCAGTGTTACGATGTACATCATGAACATTCTTTCATACTTAAAGTCATTTTATTGTGGACTATTAATGATTTTCCTGCATATGGAAATTTGTGTGGTTGTACAGTAAAAGGATATCATGCGTGCCCAATATGTGGGGAAAAAACGTCATCCACTTATTTGCCAAAAGGGAAAAAGAGGTCATATCTTGGACATCAAAAATATTTACCCCATAATCATCCATATAGAAGACAGAAGAAAGCTTTTAATGGTGAACAAGAATTGTAATTTGCTCCTGAACCGTTAAGTGGAGAGGAAATTCTTGCGAAAGTTAGTAGACTTCAATACTCGTTTGGAAAGAAGCCAAGAAAGGAAAAAAATAAAGGAGATCCTTCAAGCACTTATTGGAAGAAGAAGTCTATTTTCTTTGAGTTAGAATACTGGAAACATGTTGACGTGTGACATTGTTTAGATGTGATGCATATTGAGAAGAATGAATGTGCAAATATTATTGGCACGTTACTTGATATTTCCGGCAAGACAAAAGATGGATTAAAAACTCGTATACATTTGGTTGAATTGAACATTAGGTCAGAGTTGGCCCCTCAATTAGGAGAGAAAAGAATCTTCTTACCTCCAGCATGTTATACACTATCGCGGATGGAGAAATTGAATTTGTATAAGACACTATCAGAAATAAAAGTACCTGAAGGTTATTCATCCAATATATAGAGTTTAGTGTCGCTCACAGATTTGAAACTTTATGGGCTTAAATCGCATGACCACCATGTTCTTATGCAACAATTATTACCTGTGGTTATACGTCGTATTTTACCAAAGCATGTTAGATATGCTATTTTTCGCCTTTGTTTCTTTTTCAATGCCATATTTAGTAAGGCGATCGATTCATCAAAGTTAAAAGGCTTGCAAGAGGATGTAGTAGTTACTTTGTGCTTGTTAGAGAAATATTTTCCACCGGCATTCTTCACGATAATGGTACATCTTGTGGTCCATCTTGTTGAGGTGGATGTATCCTTTTGAACGATATATGAAAGTTCTAAAAGATTATGTGCGAAATGGAAACCGACCAGAAGGATGCATTGGAGAAAATTATATTGTGGAGGAGGCTGTAGAATTTTGTTCTGAATTTCTCTCTAGGGTTGAGTCTATTGGGGTACGTTCAACGACAAGGAAAGAGAAATCAGATTTTGATAGATCATTGTTTGTTGCTCACTATATCAAACCCAGTAAGGAACAATTGGATCAAGCTCATCTTTGTGTTCTTCAAAATGTGAATGACGTGCTTCCATACGTAGGGTACGTAAATCTCAATTCTTTCTCATAACTTTCCAACTATGGAATGATGTAAAAATTTTCATGTGTTCTATTAATTTAGGCAACACATGGAAACTCTATCTAGATTCAATCCCAGTAGATCCAAAAACAAAAAGTGGCTTCAAGATGAACATAATCGAACATTTAGCAGAGGGTTTCGTGATCGGGTAATCTTGAGATGAAACTTTTGTAATGAGTGAGTTTAATGTTTATTCCTACTTAATTTACAACGTATATTTTCAGGTTCAACTTTTTCTCAAGGTGCCAAAGAACTCCATATCACCTTCTTTAAGATGGATAGCTGATGGGCCTTGTCCAGATGTAGCCACTTTTAGTTGTTATGTGGTCAATGGTACCCATTATCATACGACGAAACGTGATGATATTAGGAATACCCAAAATAGTGGAATTCTTATAACAACAAACACAATGCAAGTCTCCAGTTGTAAGGATAAAAATCTGGTTATGTCAGACATGACCTTTTATGGTGTAATACAGGATATTTGGGAGATTGATTACCGAAAATTGACATTTATTTTGTTAAAATGTGACTGGGTTGAGAATAATAATGGACTTAAAGTAGATGACCTTGGATTTACAACTGTCAACCTTAATCGAATTGGACATAGATCAGACTCATTTATTTTAGCATCTCAAGCCAAGCAAGTATTTTATGTGAAAGGCCCGTTTGATCCTCGATGGTCGATGGTTTTAACCCCTTCTCAAAGAATAGTTGAAGAAGAATATTCTGAGGCTGATGTTGATATCGTTCAAGATTGTGGATATGGGGTCCTAGAAAGAATGCCTAATATTGACGTGACCCATGAAATCGACGAAATGTCATCCACATATCTTAGAAATGATTGTGAGGGTATATGGATCGAGAAATAATGTATTAAATATGGTATGTCATTGTTTAGTTATTGTAATTTTTATGAGTTCATATATCTTATGCGCTATTATAACTTATTTTTTTTATGGTACTTTTTTTTTTTAAGATTGTTACAATGAGTGGATCAAGTGACGATGAAGTGAACGTATCGATCCAAATGGAGGCTAGGCATACTAATCGACGTGGTCTCACTACTATGCGTAGTCTTGCACGCGTAACGACTACAAGAGAACGCTTAGTCATCCAATACAACAATCAAGGCAAGAGTGTTGGTGATAATGCAAACCAAATGCAAAGTTATATTGGAGTTTGCGTTAGGCAACAAATTCCATTAAGTTACAAGACTTGGAAAGAAGTTCCCCAAGAATTGAAAGATAAAATTTTTGATTATGTAGAGGTAAGAATAATGATAGTATTTTTCCCTACAGACTTCTTAATATATAGAGTTATTTAACCCTTTATTATGTGTTTCCTATGTAGATGTCATTTGTGATCGACCCTCGGTCCAAAAATAGTATTCTTCAATCAGCGGCAAATAAATTTCGAACATTTTGATACACATTGTATCAAAAACACATACTTCCATTTAAGGATGAGTCGTCCTTGTTGAAACATCATCCACAAAAGTATTCACATATTGATCAAAACCAATGGGAACCATTTGTGAATGCTAGATTATCGGAAGAATGGGAGGTAAGTACATTATACTTATTGCTTTTAAAAGTTAGTAAAAAAAGTATTAAAATGATTTAAATTGATTCTATTATGTTATACAGGCACAAAGTCGTGTACAAAAGGAAAGGAGAGAGAAATATAAATATAATCATCACATCTCTCGCAAAGGATATGCCAACTTAGCTTAAGAACTAGTGAGTAACATGATTTCTTATAATTTTCCATAAATGAGATTTAATAACTTGTATGTTTATATAGGAATTGGCAGAAGATCCTTCCACTCGTGCCACCTTATGGATACAGGCACGAAAAGAAAAAAAATAGTGAATACTTCGATGATGAAACCAAACAATGCGTCGGTTGAATCGTAAGTTAATATGTTTATTTTAACATGATGTAAAAATGATTTTTTTGATATATAGAATTGTTCTGCAATGTTTCAGGTTAGTGGTTAGTTGATGTTCTGTAGAGGTGATGCCAAAATTTTTACTTATTGGTTTGATTTCGTGTTAGTTTTAGAGTTTATTGTTTTTGTGATATAGGTGTTAAGGTTTGTGATATAGGAGTTTATGGTTTTAGAGTTATGGTTAAGGTTTGTGATATAGGAGTTTATGTTTTTTGTGATATAGGCGTTAAGGTTATGTAGAAATCGTCTCATTTGTATTATTTATAATTAAGTGTTATGCTCTTCTCGTAAAATGAATCTTGTTGAATTTTTGTCGATGAATTAGTGATTTCATGTTTTTTGGATATAGATGTGTTCTGCAATGTTTCAAGTTAGTGGTTAGTTGATGTTATGTAGAGGTCATGCCGGAATTTTTACTTTCTGGTTTGATTTCGTGTTAGTTTTAGGGTTTATGGTTTTTTGTGATATAGGAGTTTATGTGTAACACCCCAGAATTTCTAAATACTTTTAGGTTGTGCCTTGGGTTTATTTAGTGAAAATTATTTGAGTTGGACCTTTAAAATAGGTAGATTGTTTTAGTTTCTTGTGCAAATTAAAGAGAATTAGATAAATTGAGGTTTTATTTAACTCCGAGGACATGTTTGTGGTTTAAGAGATGTTGAAGGCCATTTTAGTAAATTAAAGAGAATTAGGGTTTTAGAACACTCATTCCTTGTCTTCTAGCACACACTTCCCAAGGCATATTCTTCCCCAAGCCACCATTCCTTCTCCCTTCGACTAAGCACCCATTGGAGGACTTTGGAGCTTCAACCGCCGGAAACGAAGGTTGTTCAACGAACCACCCACCGTATATTGAAGTTGCTCCAACCACAAGCTACCGTTGCTGATGTTTCCCGTCGAACAGCTACGTGGAAGTCTCGGCCAGCTTTCTGTCGCACGCCGCCTCTGTCTCCGTCTGCAACTCCGCTGCAATCGAGTCGGGTCTGCACCTGCTGCCGCCGGAAACCTCCTGTCGTCGTCCATGCACCAAATCGATCGTCGGTAAGCACACCAGCCACGACAGTTTCGTTCGTCCGATCGGTTCGTGCAAACTTGGAGTCAAACCCCTAGGTTGGTTCAAGCGGTTCACCTCATTTTCGACCAGTTCTCATCAAAATTTCATCGGTTTTGAATAGATCGGAAAGTGGGCATTCCAGATCTGACCTCCATGCGCCGCAAGCACGTCACCGCTCGCCGGTCAACGGTCAACGCTATTGGTCAACGGTCAATGTCGTCGGTCAACGGTCAATGTCGTCGATCAACGGTCAATGTTGTCGGTCAACGAAGTTTGTCCCGTTCGATTGTTCGACCCTCCGAACGTGATTTGAACATCCGTTTGCGGTAATCTAGCCTAATGAGTATTGGATTCAAAGATAAGTCTATTCATATGCGTTTTAATTAGGACAATGTATTGGATTTAGGGAATTCAGGTATCAAGCACGATTGAGGGGAGCCTTGAGTTAGGGACAAAACTTTAGGAGTTTCAAGCTAAGGTAAGGTAAGGGATTTCTTACAAAGTAATTTTGAAAGTGAATGTTTTAAAAGATGTATTTAAAATACGTTTTAAGGATTTGCCCAAAAAGATGAATTTTCAATAAATGATATCAGAAATTTTTCCCGAAGCATTAGATTTTACAAAAAGGATTTTATCATAGAATTTAGGAGAATTCCAGACGACTCAAGGGTTTGAGAGGACTCGAACAGAAATGATTTCAATGTATTTAAAAATAAGTCTTGACACAGTTATGTGTAGTTCTGTAAATTGAGATTTTCAGTTATGTCGTTATGTTAATTATGTATCTTAAATTATAAACGTACTTATTAATTATGATTGACTGACTTATATATAAAGTTATGAAAGTTATGCCATGATTATGTGATTGTTGCATCATTATGACCGCATATGTATATGTGACTGGCATATGGGACCTCATGCATATTGTATATATATGAACATGTTATGTAGGCTGTGGCAATTGGTCTCCTGAAATTTATGCATGGTAAAACATGCATCAGAGACCCTATGGGTCAAACTTATAGGAGTATGTGAGGGACTCAAAACCTATAGGGGTCTGTGAGGGACTCAAAACTTATAGGGGTCTGTGAGAGACTCAAATCTATAGGGGTCTGTGAGGGACTCAACATGAAAAGACTCAGGTAGATTCAATTGACCACGTACAACCAAGGAGAAAAGTCATGATTTTATGAAAGAAAGTTTTAGGTCCCACTACATAAAGTTTTATGATTTTAAAAGTCATGAATAACAGTCATGTTTAAAAGTCATGTTTAAAAGAAAGTCATGTTGTATGTGTTTGCATTTCCCGACCCCCACTTACTGGGTATTTTATAATACTCACCCCTTTACCTTTGTTTTGTTTTCTCCATTTTTAAAATATTTTCAGGTAAAGGTGAGAGCATACCAGGCGAGTGACAGGGATGCGCTACGAATGTCATGGGAACTGAGTCATGATTTCCGCATCCATGATTTAGAAAGCATTTTTAAATGATTATTGTCTTCCACTTATGTGTTATAGAGTTTTGAAACTAGAGGTCGAACTTAGTTATGTTTTTAAATGTTTTGTATTTCTATGGGATCCCAAATGAAAGTGTTTTAAATTATCAAGTTTTATCTATTTAAAGTCATTTAGGGTCTCGAATGCATGCATGATAGTAATGACCTTTAGATAGAGAGTTTTTTAAAAGTAGGGTTGTTACATTATGGTTTTAGAGTTATGGTTAAGCTTTGTCATATACGAGTTTATGGTTTTTGTGATATAGGTGTTAAGGTTATATAGAAGTTTATGGGTAAGGTTTGTGATATAGGAGTTTATGGTTTGTGATGCAAGAATTTATGGTTTATTATATAGTAGTTTATGGTTTTGGAGGTTTGGATATAAAAGTGTTCTGTGACGACCACAACCACAGGTACTGACTGGTTATCTTAGTTATTGTTCTAACAGTCTTTATGTCAAGTCGGTTTAGTAAATTCTATCAGGCTCGGTGTGGTTGAAACCCTATTTTTCGTGTGAGTTAAGTGAATTGTTTCTCCTTGAGATGAAATTATTTATAAAATTAAAAGAAGAGGAAGTGTCAATGGCACTTTAGTTATTAATGCCTAAATGAGGGTTATATTTGACATTTGGATTTTGACCTAATTCCTAGTATTTAAGATCCTTAAGTTGCAACCAAAAGAAGAAGAAAACAAACCCTAACCCTAAGACCATCGGCACCTTCATCTTCTCCTTCTCCTTCGTACGTATGCCCTAGCCGAAACCCTAGATCCACCATATTGCTACTGCCGTCGCCGTCCAAGTCACCGACCAGAAGACCACGTGCAGAAGCCGCCGCCGGCAAGTCCACGATCGAAGTTTGCTTCAGCCACTCGCGCCGGCGAAACCCACGAGCAGAGACGACTCCCGCCACGAACACTGCGCAGCCTCGGGCGAACACGACCACCGTCTCACGCTGTGGTTGCGCCGGAGATCGAGCGAGGAATTGCCGCCGTCGAGTCCTGCAGCACCGAGAGCCTTCACGCGAGCCAGCTGTTCACGCGTGAGCCGCCGCCGAGAGCCCTCACGCAGCCGTTCGCGAGCTCCTCACTCCAGCCGCCGGCTGCTGGCGATTAAGTGGATCGCGCCACGATCGATCGTGAACTCGCCGTCGCCGTCCAGCTTCGCCTCCGACCGCAGCGCCGGCCAACACTGTTTTACAGCAGCGGAGATTGCAGCCCGGTGAGCGTCTTTGTTAAATTTCGGTTTTGAGAAAGAGGGTTATACGTGACCTACTGGATGTTAAAACGATAAATTGAGAACGTAAGCCACTGTTTTGAACACAACTTTCAGGGACCAAGGTTGGAGCGGAATTGAAGGTCAAACGTCAAGACGAACTAAGAAATATTAGGTATTCGCATTGAACTTGAGGTAAGCGAGGCATGAGACCTTAAGAACTTAGATAAGGTATCTTTACGTTATGGATTTGGCGTATGCTTGGAGAATAATTTCGGATTATTGTGTGAATCAGGTTCTACTAAAGAAGAGTACTCAAGGAACTCGGGTTAGGTTTTGGAGTGGAACCTGAACTAAGGTAAGGGATCTCGTGCCGAATCTTTTTAAATGGGATTAAAGAAAACGAGTTTCATTATTTTATGTGAAATTAGTTCGTTATTTTACTTAAAAAGATTTAATGATTTTACGCGAGAATATTTCAAGATTTTATGTGAGAATACTTTAATATTCTATGTGAAGATATCTCAATATTTTATGTGAGTATAATCTAGTATTTTATGTGAGAATATCTTTGTATTTTAAGTAAGTATATTCTAGTATATCAGGTGGAGTTATTACAGTACTTTATATGAGAATATTTCATGATTACATACATGAGTGTTATTTCCAAACTGTTGTGAAAAGTCATGATTTGCATATCGATGATAATGTTTTGTGACATGTGCACTATAGTCATGTTGAATGATGGGACCTCATGCATGTTATGTATGCCATAAAATGATTTGATGAAAAATGTGGAAATTGGTCTCCGAGTGCATTGTATGCATGGTCAAACATGCATTAGAGACCCTATGGGTCAAATTAAAGGGGTCCATGAGGGACTCAATCTATACAGTGTGCATGAGGGACTCAAACCATACAGAGTGCATGAGGACTCAAATAATTACAGAGTCCATGAGGGACTCAAAATGAAATGACTCGGGATGACCAATTGACCACTTAAAGAAAAAAGGAAGTCATGGATTATAGTCATGATGATATGAGAAAGTTTTAGGTCCCACATATGTACATTCCGAACAAGTTTAAAAGTCATGATTGTATGTGTTTGCATATCCCAAACCTCGGTAGCGAGGTCACTTACTGGGTATTGTATTGCAATACTCACCCTTTCGTTTTAAAAATGTTTTTCAGGTAAGGCAAAGGACGTGCGGGGCGAGTGACGGAGGCGCGTTGTCAGGACCATGGGAATAGTCATACCTTCCGCATATTTTCTTTAAATAATCGATGTCGCTGCTTTCACGATTTCAAAGTTAAGTTTAAATTTCCGGATTTTAAGTAGGCCAAGCCTAAATCGTTTCTTTTACATGTATTGAATGTTTTTATCGGGATCCCTAAAGATATTTTGATAACATTGGAGATTTAAAGATTGTTTTATGTCCTTTGGTCTAAGAATGCATGCATGTGTAGTAATGTTCCTAGGAGTTATAGTCATAGAAAAGTAGGGGCGTTACAGTTGGTATCAGAGCCCTAGGTTTAGGGTTCTGTAGACTTGCTTACTGAGAGTAAGCGCAGAGTAGTTCCATGGTTGAGCAACGCGTTCCGGTCACCGCCAGCTACGTTCTGGTAATTTATAAACGAAGTAAATGATTATGATGCAATTCTGTATTGTGAATGTAAATGAATTTAAACCCTAAGGGTGGTCCTATCTTACAGTTAGAATGTGATGAAAACTAAGTTAGAAATTCTCTGCATTGTAGTACTGACAAAAATGTCACCTAGAGGTCGAGGGAGAGGTAGAGGACGTGGTAGGGGTCGGAGGACAGGAGGAAACGTTAACCCCCAACTAGAATTACCACTTTGGAACAGGAAGAGATTACTCCACCCGCGCGGATCTCCCCAGGACCAACCGTCGCCAAGAGAATGCACTGCGATCGCTCAAAGTGGTGGAGTAAGGAAACCCTAATGTCATGACTATGATGGTAGAGGCTATGCGACTGCAGTGCGAGCTCAGATAGCCACTCGGTTGGCCCCAAACAAACCAGGGCGGAATGATGCAACTCTGGAGTCCCGGTATCTGAAGGATTTCAGGAAATATGATCCCAGATCTTTTGATGGGTCTTCTAGTGATCCCACTGTGGCTGAGTTATGGTTGTCCTCCATCGAGACCATTTTCGGGTCGATGAACCGCCTCGAGGATCGAGAGGGTGTCTGTGCAACCTTTATGTTGAGAGACGACGCTTACTTATGGTGGGAGTCCGCTCAGGGAACCATAGTCACCAGCGGAGAGACGATTACCTGGAATTGTTTAAGGAAGCATTCTGGCGGAAATTTTACCCTGCTGCAGCTCGATATAGGAAGCAGGCGGAATTCTTACAGCTTAGCCAGAACAGGAGGGCAGTGGAGGTATATGAGAGAGAATTCACCCGTTTGTCACGTTTTGCCCCCGAGTTAGTAGACACTGAAGCGAAGAAAACAGAGGCTTCATACAGGCACTAGCACCTCCTGACTATACCTCCGCAGTGAGAGTGGCAAAATTGATTTGGGTACAGGCACAGACTGCACATCAGGTAATGGCTAACCCGGGGCAGCCCATGGCAAATCAGAAGAGGAAATGGGAACAGCCAAATTCAAGCTCGCAGCGTCCCCAGCGTACGCCGCATAGACCAGGAAACTTTCGTGCAGGTTCAGGTCAGAAACCACAGTTCAACAGGACAGGAACTAACAGTGGAGATAAGCCACAATGCAAAGACTGTGGTAAACATCATTGGGGTAAGTGTTTGGCTTGCGATCGGAGTGTGTTTCAGATGTGGGAAAGAAGGGCACAGAGCTAATAACTGTCCGAGTCAAGCCAGTGCTAGCCAACCTCAGGTTATCAATAGTGGGGCTGCTGCCAAGCCCGTAATACACCAAGGAAGAGCTTATGCAAGCACAAGTAAAAGCATTCATGGCACAGACTCCGTGGTTACAGGTACACTTCCATTACTTGGGCACCTTGCCTTTGTATTATTTGATTCTGGTTCTACACATTCTTTTATTTCTGCATCCTTCGTGAGTCAAGCTGAGTTAGAATTAGAACGATTCTGATATGCTTTGTCTGTTTCCACTCTGCGAGGATAAATTTGTTAGCCACTATGAAAGTCAAGGATGGTAGTGTGACTATCACGGACCATGAGTTAACATAAAAACCTAGTGGTCTTAGACATGATTGACTTTGATGTGATATTGGGTATGGATAGTTAGCGCAGAACCATGCTTGCATTGATTGTTTCGGGAAGGAGGTAGTGTTCACTCCCCCAGCCAACTTTGGTTCTGAGTTCGAGGCACCCTAGCGGGAAGTAGGCCTAAGGTGATTCTTGCTCTTAAGGCCGGAAGTTATTGCATCGGGGAGCTTGGGGCGTCTTAGCTTGTATACTAGATGCGAGGTGTCACGGAGATCTCGGTGTCATCCTGTACCAGTGGTGAATGAATTTCAGGCGTCTTCCCGAGGACCTCCCGGAGTACCTCCGGTCGGGGAGGTGGATTTTAACATAGGATTGGAGTTAGGGACGACTCAGATATCCAAGGCACCATACAGATGGCACCGCAGAGTGAAAGAAGCGAAACTACGATTCACAGGACTTACTAGATAAAGGGATTTATACGCCCTAGCGTTTCGCCTTAGGGAGCCCGGTGTTTGTTTGTGAAAAAGAAAGACGGGTCCATGCACTGTGTATAGATTACTGAGAGAGTTGAATAAGGTTACGATCAAGAATAAATACCCTCTTCCTAGAATAGATGATTTGTTCGATCGATTGCGAGGAGCAACGGTGTTTTCCAAGATTGACTCGAGATCGAAGCTACCACCAGATTGAGGATCGATGAAGAAGATATTCCTAAGACGGCATTCGTGAGATCGCGTTATGGGCATTACGAGTTCACAGTGATGCCGTTTGGTTTGACCAACACCCCTGCCGCTTTCATGGACTTGATGAACCGACTATTCAAGAAGTTTCTAGATACGTTCGTGATTGTGTTTATTGACGACATTCGATATACTCCAAATGTGATGAAGATCATGAAAGGCACACGAGAAAAGTTTTAATCACTCACGAGAGAGAATAAGTTGTATGCAAAATTCTCCAAGTGCGACTCAGCTCGAGCGGTATCCTTCTTAGGGCATGTGGTGTCCAAAGTCGAGTCTCTGTAGACCCAGTGAAAGTGGAAGCGATCACGCGCGCTGGCTCGTCCACCACCGCCACACGCAGGTGCGTAGTTTCTGGGTCTTGCGGAGTTACTATAGACGTTTACGTGCGAGATTTCGCCAAGATAGCCATGCCCATGACTCACCGACGCGCAGGGTAACCCATTTTTGGGATGACAATTGTGAGGCGAGCTTCCAGGAGCTCAAGTGTAGGTTGGTGTCAGCTCCGATTCTTACAGTCCCCGAGGGAACAGGGAGCTTCGTGGTTTACAGTGATGCTTCTAAGAAAGGTTTGGGTTGTGTGCTAATGCAACACGGTAAAAGTAATAGCCTATGCATCCCGACAATTGAAGACGCACGAGAGGAATTATCCAACCCATGACTTAGAACTAGCGGCGATGAGTCTTTGCACTAAAGATCCGGAGACATTACACAGTATGGCGAAAAAATTCAGATTTTTACTGATCATAAAGTCTCAAAATATCTGCTTCACCCGAAGAATTGAACATGAGGCAACGCAGATGGTTGGAATTAGTGAAGGATTACGACATAGATATTCAATACCACCCCGGTAAGGCTAATGTCGTGGCCGATGCCCTTAGTAGAAAGCCAGTTCATACTTCAGCACGAGTTACTGACAGAGCAGAGTTACAGGCAGAGTTTGCACGAGCTGAAATTGCAGTACTAGTAGGGAAGACCACAAAGACGCTTAGCTCGATTAATCAGCATAAACCGACTTTGAGGCAACGCATCGTTGAGTCTCAACAGAGGGCACCTCGCTTAGTAGAAAGCTTACGCAGCGAACTACGAGTGAGTTGGCGAGTTTTCACTATCCACGGATGGAGGATTACTATTTCAGGGACGATTATGTGTACCAAACGATGACAAACTGAAGGCGGAGATCTTAGGCGAGGCTCATAACTCACCATTTTCTATACATCCTGGTAGTACCAAGATGTACCGAGACCTGAAACAGTCATTCTGGTGGTGTAACATGAAGCGCGACGTGGCAGAGTTTGTTAGCAGGTGTTTGACTTGTCAGCAAGTGAAGGCACCTAGACAGAGGCCCGCAGAACTACTGCAGCCTTTACATGTACCTCAGTGGAAGTGGGAGGAGATCTCTATGGACTTCATAGTCGGACTGCCTAGGACTTTACGAGGTTACTCAGTGATTTGGGTCATCGTGGACAGGTTAACAAAGTCAGCACACTTTGTACCAGGGAAACCCACCTACTCTACGGATAAGTGGGCGCAGCGGTACCTGGAAGAGATAGTCCGTCTACATGGGATTCCAGCCAAGATTATTTCAGACAGGGATCCACGCTTCACCTCCAATTTTTGGAGGAGTTTACAGAAAGCGTTAGGTTCGCAGTTAAACTTTAGTACGACTTTTCATCCACAGACGGATGGGCAGACAGAACGTTTGAATCAGATCTTGGAGGACATGTTGCGAGCTTGCACCTTAGACTTTCCAGGTAGTTGGGACACTCATTTACATTCGATGGAGTTTGCGTACAATAGCAGTTATCAGTCGACCATCGGAATGGCTCCATTTGAAGCCCTTTATGGAAAGCGTTGCAGAACTCCCGTTTTTTGGGAGGAGGTTGGTGGCGCGCGACTCTTTGGTCCGAGATTAGTCAAGTCACTAATAGTGCGATACGAGAAGATTAGGTGCGAATCTGCATCCCCCCAAAGCGCAACAAAAGAGTTATGCCGATTCGAGACGAAGGGACCTAGAATTCGAAGTTGGGGACCACGTATTCCTTAAGGTGGCCCCAATGAAAGGGATTCTAAGGTTTGGTCGAAAAGGGAAGTTGAGTCCGCGCTTTATAGGGTCATTTGAGATCTTAGAAAGGGTCGGTGTGGTGGCCTACAAGCTAGCACTGCCGCCTTCCCTATCCGCAGTTCATAACGTATTCCATGTCTCCATGTTGAGAAAATACGTTCTAGACACGACTCACGTCGTAGACTTTGAACCGTTACAGCTAGCAGAAGATTTGAGTTATGGCGAGCGACCTGTACAGATTATTGCAAGAGATCAAAAGACCCTCCGTAACCGTGAGATCAATTTAGTTAAAGTGTTATGGCAAAACCATCGCATGGAAGAAGCTACCTGGGAGCGAGAAGAGGAAGTACGAGCTAAATACCCAGAACTATTCCAAGAATAGGAACTTTCGAGGACGAAAGTTCTTAAGAGAGGAAGATTGTGACGACCACAACCACAGTCTTGATCAAGTTATCTTAGTTATTGTTCTAACAGTCTTTATGTCAAGTCGGTTTAGTAAATTCTATCAGGCTCGGTGTGGTTGAAACCCTATTTTTCGTGTGAGTTAAGTGAATTGTTTCTCCTTGAGATGAAATTATTTATAAAATTAAAAGAAGAGGAAGTGTCAATGGCACTTTAGTTATTAATGCCTAAATGAGGGTTATATTTGACATTTGGATTTTGACCTAATTCCTAGTATTTAAGATCCTTAAGTTGCAACCAAAAGAAGAAGAAAACAAACCCTAACCCTAAGACCATCGGCACCTTCATCTTCTCCTTCTCCTTCGTACGTATGCCCTAGCCGAAACCCTAGATCCACCATATTGCTACTGCCGTCGCCGTCCAAGTCACCGACCAGAAGACCACGTGCAGAAGCCGCCGCCGGCAAGTCCACGATCGAAGTTTGCTTCAGCCACTCGCGCCGGCGAAACCCACGAGCAGAGACGACTCCCGCCACGAACACTCCAGCAGCCCGGCGGGCGAACACGACCCACCGTCTCACGCTGTGGTTTGCGCCGAGAGATCGAGCGAGGAATTGCCGCCGTCGAGTCCTCGCAAAGACCGAGCCTTTCACGCGAGCGGTTTTCCGCAGCGTGAGCCGCCGCCGAGAGCCCTCACGCAGCCGTTCGCGAGCTCCTCACTCCAGCCGCCGCTGCTGCTGATTCGTGGACTGCGCCGCTGACTGATCGTGAACTCGCCGTCGCCGTCCAGCTTCGCCTCCGACCGCAGCCACGCCCAACACCGCTTTTTCAAAGAATGAGAGATTGCGGCCGGTGAGCGCTTTGTTAAATTTCGGTTTTGAGAAAGAGGGTTATACGTGACCTCTTTGGATGTTAAAGCGATAAATTGAGAACGTAAGCCACTGTTTTGAACACAACTTTCAGGGACCAAGGTTGGAGCGGAATTGAAGGTCAAACGTCAAGACGAACTAAGAAATATTAGGTATTCGCATTGAACACGAGGTAAGCGAGGCATGAGACCTTAAGAACTTAGATAAGGTATCTTTACGTTATGGATTTGGCGTATGCTTGGAGAATAATTTCGGATTATTGTGTGAATCAGGTTCTACTAAAGAAGAGTACTCAAGGAACTCGGGTTAGGTTTTGGAGTGGAACCTGAACTAAGGTAAGGGATCTCGTGCCGAATCTTTTTAAATGGGATTAAAGAAAACGAGTTTCATTATTTTATGTGAAATTAGTTCGTTATTTTACTTAAAAAGATTTAATGATTTTACGCGAGAATATTTCAAGATTTTATGTGAGAATACTTTAATATTCTATGTGAAGATATCTCAATATTTTATGTGAGTATAATCTAGTATTTTATGTGAGAATATCTTTGTATTTTAAGTAAGTATATTCTAGTATATCAGGTGGAGTTATTACAGTACTTTATATGAGAATATTTCATGATTACATACATGAGTGTTATTTCCAAACTGTTGTGAAAAGTCATGATTTGCATATCGATTATAATGTTTTGTGACATGTGCATTATAGTCATGTTGAATGATGGGACCTCATGCATGTTATGTATGCCATAAAATGATTTGATGAAAAATGTGGAAATTGGTCTCTGAGTGCATTGTATGCATGGTCAAACATGCATTAGAGACCCTATGGGTCAAATTACAGGGTCCCTGTGAGGACTTAATCTATACAGAGTGCAGCGAGGACTCAAACCATACAGGGGTCTGTGAGGGACTCAAATAATTACAGGGGTCTGTGAGGGACTCAAAATGAAATGACTCAGGATGACCAATTGACCACTTAAAGAAAAAAGGAAGTCATGGATTATAGTCATGATGATATGAGAAAGTTTTAGGTCCCACATATGTACATTCCGAACAAGTTTAAAAGTCATGATTGTATGTGTTTGCATATCCCAAACCTCGGTAGCGAGGTCACTTACTGGGTATTGTATTGCGATACTCACCCTTTCGTTTTAAAAATGTTTTTCAAGTAAGGCCAAGGACGTGCGGGGCGAGTGACGGAGGCGCGTTGTCAGGACCATGGGAATAGTCATACCTTCCGCATATTTTCTTTAAATAACTGATATCGTCGTTTTACGATTTCAAAGTTAAGTTTAAATTTCTGGATTTTAAGTAGGCCAAGCCTAAACTGTTCTTTTTACATGTATTGAATGTTTTTATCGGGATCTCTAAAGATATTTTGATAACATTGGAGATTTAAAGATTGTTTTATGTCCTTTGGTCTAAGAATGCATGCATGTGTAGTAATGTCCCTAGGAGTTATAGTCATAGAAAAGTAGGGGCGTTACATGTTCTATGTGCATTGTTTTGTTGGATGTTGTTATGGAAATTTCATGTATGCTTTAAATATAAAAGTGTTTTTGTTGCATGTTTGTATATTGTGTAGTGATTTCATGTGTGGTTTCAATATAGAAGTTAAATATTCAATATTTAAGATAATTAGTTATTAAATATTGTTGGTTAGCCATCGGGCTATCAACTTTTTTTTTATTAAATTACGCTAAAAACGATGACAAACATTACCTGTCATTAAATAAAAAATTAGGAACTAAATTAATGACGGACAATATATAATGACGGGCAACGGGTATTTAAAAAGTTTTTTTACAAAATATAGATGACAGGCAAAATCCGTCATTAAATCTCACTTTTCATGACGGACAATGCCCGTCATTAAAAACCAGCTTCCAACCCAGTTTTAATGACGGGCAAAGGGCTTTAATGACGGGCATTGCCCGTCATTAAAAATCGCCCGTCATTGTATGTTACAATGACGCTGGCATAGATGACGGATGCGCGCTCGTCATTAAATCACTGTTTTCTTCTAGTGGCTATTTCACAAGCAACGACATACTCAGCCTCCATCGTTGAGTAAACGATGCATTCTTGCTTGATGATTCACCATACTATAGCTCCCCCGTTAAGGGTCAAAACTGATCCCGATGTGAATTTCCTAGAATCTTTATCGGTCTGAACATCAGAATCAGTGTATCTAGTAAGGATCAAATCCTTAGTCCCATACACAAGCGTATAGTCCATCGTTCTCCTAAGATACTTGTGGATATTTTTAACAGCGCTCCAGTGGTCTAACCCTGGATTGGATTGGTACCTACTGACTATTCCCACTACATAACAAATGTCTGGCCTCGTGCACAACATAGCATCATTAAGCTACCTACTGCAGAGTCATAGGGAATACGTCTCATATCCTCAATTTCTTGAGGTGTCTTAGGACACTGTTCCTTAGACAAATGAACTCCATGCCTGAAGGGTAATAAGCCCTTCTTGGAATTCTGCATCGAATATCGGGCCAACATTTTGTCGATATAAGACGCTTGAGACAGAGCTAGCACTATATTCTTGCGATTCCTGAAAATCTGATCCCAAGAACATACTGCGCCTCTCCCAAATCTTTCATTTGGAATTGGGTAGCCAACCATTTCTTTATGCCAGTTAGGTATCCTACATCATTCCCAATGAGTAGGATATCATCCACATAAAGTACTAAGAAAACTACTTTGTCGTTGATGATCCTCTTGTAAACACAAGGCTCATCAACGTTTTTGTCAAAGTCATAAGACTTGATCGCAATATCAAATCTTATGTTCCAAGATCTAGATGCTTGTTTCAACCCATAAATGGATCGATTGAGCTTGCAAACTTTTTGCTCCTGACGTTGGGTTATGAACCCTTCGGGCTGAGACATATAGATGCTCTCGTCAAGATTACCATTCAAAAAGGCAGTCTTGACGTCCATTTGCCAAATTTCATAGTCATAAAAAACGGTTATGGACAAGAGTATCTTGATAGACATAAGCATAGCAACAGGGAAAAAAGTTTCCTCATAGTCAACTCCTTCCGTTTGGGTAAAACCCTTTGCTACAAGTCTAGGTTTAATGGTATGTACCTTTCCTGTTTTATCTCTTTGTCTCTTATAGATCCATTTGCACCCTATGGGTCTTACCCCTTCAGGTTGGTCTACAAGTTCCCAAACTTAATTGAAGTACATTGACTCCATTTTATGGTCCATGGCTTTGATCCATTGGTCCTTATCTACGTCATTCATTTCCTGTTTACAAGAAAATGGATCCTTTACGCTGTCATCAGGTATGACAACTTGAGTTTCAGCGAAACACAAGTAGCGGTCAGGTTGGGAAACGACCCTCCCAGTGCATCGAGGATTTCCCAACGATTGAGAAGGACGGGACTGACTCGATGTGTCGGCGTCTTCATCAACTCTTAATGAAGGTCGAACTTGATCAACAACTCCTTTTGACTGATCTGTAGCTTCATTTAATACTAACTTACTACGTGGCTTATGGTTCCTCATGTGATCTTCCTCCAAGAAAGTAGTGTTTGTCGATACAATCACCTTATTTTCTTGTGGGTCGTAGAAAAGATCACCTCTTGTTTCTTTGGGATAGCCAATAAATTGACATAATCTTGAACGAGATTCCAATTTCTTTGGGTTCGTCACCATCACATGTGCAAGACAACCCCAAATCCTAAAGTGTTGTAAACTAGGTTTACGCCCCTTCCATAACTCAAAAGGTGTTTCTGAAACACTCTTTGATGGAACAGTGTTCAAGATTTGAAACGCAGTCTCTACTACGTAACCCCAAAACGAGGCAGTTAATTGTGCATAGGTCATCATAGATCGAACCATGTCGAACAAGATTTTATTTATCCTTTCAGATACATCATTCTACTGAGGTGTATTAGGTGCCGAGAGTTGAGATTGGATTCCATGTTCTATCAAATAGTCCTGGAATCTTAGATCTATATACTCTCCACCTCGATCGGATCGAAGTGTCTTAATGGTTTTCCCTAATGCATTCTCTACTTCAACCTTATACTCTTTGAACTTTTCAAGAGCCTAAGACTTATGATGCATTAGGTATAGATAACCATACCTCGAATCATCTATGAAAGAGATGAAATATTCGTACTCTCGACGAGCTTTAACATTCACCAGACCACAAAGATCTGAATGTATAAGCTCCAAGGGTTCTTTGGCTCTATAACCTTTTCCAGAAAAAGGTCGCTTATATGACCAAGTCTAAGATGCCAAAGATAGGTATTATTATTTGGAGAAATTATTTGCCTTTTATTTTGAGTATTTGCAGTTTTAAACATCTCATGATTTAAAATTGCCTTAGTTTGATTCGGTTTGATTACATACAAGCCATTTTCTAACTTAACAGAACAAATATTGACTCCTTTCTTTGAAATGAACACTTCATTAATTGAAAAGGTAATACAATAGCTAAGTTAAATTAAGCAAGAGATAGAAATCAAGTTCTTCTTAATCTTGGGAACTATGTACATATTTTCTAAAAATATAAATCTATCTCTAAAAAACAGCTTGGCATCTCCCACTACACGAGCTGAGATGACGTCTCCCGTTCCGACCCTGAGCGTCATATCACCCTCTTCGAGGTCCTTGAAGGAACTAGTTTCCTGTAATGAAGAGCAAACATGGTTAGTGGCTCCTGAATCAAGTATCCAGGTAAAATCATCACTTTCCACTAAGAAAGTTTAAAGAATGAGTAAATAAAATTTACCTTTCTTCTATTTTAGCTCAACAAGGTACTTTGGGCAATTTCGCTTCCAGTGCCCGTCCATGTTGCAGTGGAAACACTTTCCTTTTTCTGCAATCTCGGCCTTTCCCTTGCCCTTATCAGCAGCAGGTGCCTTCCCTTTCCCTCCTATCTTCTTCTTTTGGGTCTTCTTAAGCCCCGAAGATGGACCACAAGACTTAGTTCTAGAGGATGAACCATTCTAGAATCTTCTGTAATGCGCAAACAGATTTGCCTCTCCATCGGCCTAACCCTTATTCTTCATAAGAGACTAAAAAGTCTGCAGTTCATTGAGGAGAGTAATAAGGTTGTACTGTATCTTGTTCATCACCGCATTGTTGCGGAATTGCAGGAAACTCTTCAGAAAAGATTCCAGGATGAACGACACCTGACATTGCTCGTCTAATACCGCGCCATTCATTTCAGCCGCATTGAAGTGGACCATCATTTCACTCACGAACGCTCCTTCATACAATAGTTATAAACGTACTTGAGGGATTCGTGTCGAAGTAGTCCAGAAGGTTGTCCAAACATATTCTGCAACGAACTCATGATCTCACGAGCTGAGACCATGCCCTCGTGCTTTTTGGCCAGAACTTCAGAAACACTGACAAAAAATGTCGACCTTGGACTTATCATTGGCCTTGATCCAGCGGTCATACGCATCCTTAACAGTTTGAGGAGCGTTTCGAGCAGGGACATGAGGACATTCCTCAGTCGGTACAAACCGAAGGTCGTCAACAACGAGAATCGTATTCAGGTTGAACTTCCACGCAGTATAATTTTCGTCAGTTAAACGTTCACTTTTGATTAAGGCTATTATAGAGGACAACATGCTGAAATTTCAAAAGAGTTATAATTAGTTATCCCTTTAACCCATTACAAATCAAAGAACCCTAGTGTTTAAATTAAACCTTTAATTTTGCAACGATACTTCAAGGGTTTAGAACAAAAGCCACCGTCGGGTGGTCAGTCATTCCTCCCCTAAATTAAGACTATCTCAGCTAATTCTCACTACGAGAACATCTCATGTCTCAATGATTCTTAATTATCGTTTGTTTGGTCAAGGACTTGTTAACTAGCTTAACTTATCCCGTAAATGTGACCCTACAACTTTCAGATCCAATAGGTCCGAGCCAACAGGCTACTATTAAGAAAGACAACTGTTGGCAAATTACCTAAGAGACCCTATCCATTTCTGGAGTTCGCGGTGTTCTGACCCCTATAGTCAGGCCCCCGTAGGGATTGGTTGTTCCAGGACAACCTAGCATGCGGACTATAGAAATCGCACGGTGCGACCTAATGGAGGAGACCATAAGATACGTTGACACACGTCCTGCTCCCATTTACTATGGATACTTCCCTCATTCACCTTGGTATTGAACCATGAAAACACTTACCATAGGGGGACGCACTATTGACGCCACGTAGCCGAGCATGGAACTCACAGTGTGAACTCTTGAGGACGTGAGAGTAAACTCAATGCGAACATTTTGTTTTCTCCCACTGAAGTTCCTAAGGTTAGGGTGCAGGTTTAACATAGTTGGATTTTGGCTAAAAGAATCTATCTAAGTCTATGCCTATTATAACTATTATAACTAGGTCTTTTAATCTTATGTCTAAGTGAATAAACATTTTAATTACCTAGATATAAAAACAGAACTATGGTTAATTCAACTCAAGGTCTAGGTCAGTTCCCAGGTAGGAGGTGCTTCGTTAACCGTCAACTTAAGTACCCCCAACCTTAAACAAAACATCACCGGTAAAGTTCCCTTATAACCAACGTCCTATTGTCCTACTATATTTAAACTATTTAAAATACTATGTAAGACTAACTTCTAATCCTATTGGAAATTAAACTTTGATCTAAATTAATTTTAAACAATTTAAAACTAATTTAATTTAACCAAAGTTCCTATACTTTCATGCAATTCTTTGTTATAGGTTATGGTTTCTAAAACCCTTTTATTTATAACTTTTATAAATTTTAATAATTAACCTATGACAAGGAACTATATTATAAAACCAACAATCGATTTCAAATTGGAATTATAAATAATATTCAACTAATTGAATAAAGTAAATTACATAAATAAAATAACATTTATTTTAAACTAAGTAATTCCATGCTCCATGCAATTTATTTTTCATACAATCTAAATATAACAATTATAATTAATTACTCATGAAAAATAAATTAAATCATGCATTTCTACCATATTTATATAACATTTATACAAATAAAAATACATGAACATGCTTATCCTAAGGTGGGAGAAATTCTAAATGACATTCATAAAGAAAAATAGTTGTATAACCAGAAAAATTTGGTCCCTAAAGTGCAAAAACAATAAAATTACACTAATTCTATTACAGAATCAGTCCAAAACTCCTTGAACCGAGCTCAGACCGTTCGAACCGGGCCAAAATCGACCCGAACTGCCCAAACAAGCCTGCACCTTCAGCTTGGCGTCACGGCGTTGCAACGCTGAGTAGAGCGTTGCAACGCCGCTTCATCTCGCGTGTCGCGGCATCGGGAGGTAGCGTTACCTGCGCGAGAGGCGGCGTTACCACGCTGCTTGCCCCCTTGACATTTTCGTATCGATAGGGGCTTCGGCGTTGTGACGTCGTTCCTCAGCATTGCAACGCTGATGAACGCCATTGCAACGCTGCTGATAGCGTTGCAACGCTACTGGTTCTGCCAGTAGCTAAATCGTTCGAAAACAGCAGCTTCCATTGCCAATTTCTCACCTAATACTCATCCGAATTGCACGAAATTTGTCACGAACGACTCATAACAATATTAAAGACTCGATTATGCACTTAATTGCCCAAAACGCAGGGGCCTTTACATTTAATTTGATCTAATAAAAAATAAATCTAAGGCCAAAATTTTCCTAAACAGTTTTACACCATCCCAAATACAATTCCTACCTATCCAATGCAAATTTGTTTCAACCAAAACAAAACAAGCACTGCTTTAATACCAATTGATGGAGATCTTATCCCCTGAGCAGCGGAAACATGTTTTAAGATCGATTATGCTAATTTAATTTGGTTTACTAGAAATACTAGTACATTGGGTAAGAATACATAGACAAGCATTCATCCTAATCTAATTAGATTAAGCATGGATTCTAGGCATACAAACATGATGAAAATTAACTAAACTAAAAGGAAAAAATATTACCTTTTGTAGATTCAATTTTCAGCAACTCCTTGCTCCAATTTGACAGCAACACAACAACCAAAAACTCCTCTGTTCTTTCAACAGGACACTACTAAAAAGCTAACCTTCTATATCTCTGGATTCCACTTAGACCAACCTTGGTGGGAAGGTTTTAAAACAAATTGGAAGATGAAAGGGAATTTGAGTGAGAGAGAATTCTATCAATTCAATGCAATTCAGCGATCAAAAAACAAATTCTCTCAATTGAGAAGTCAAAAGTCGAGGAGCTTTCCCCCATTCCCTATCGATAGGGAGTTAGTGGGGAGGAGGAGAACGTGTCCTTTGGACACGTTCCCATTAATTAATTCATTCATAATTAATTAATTATTAAATTAATTAAACCAAAATTAATAAATTATTTAACTAAATATCATATATTTAGTCATATATTAAGATCAAATCATATTTAATCCATTTCTCCTCTAACCTATAGTTTTAATGCACATCACATGCACATTGAATTTTTAACCTATAGTTTTCAAATATGAATCGTATTCACATTTAAATTAATTTTTGAACTCTTTCAAATATTTAATTCTTTCATATAATTTAATATGAATCATATTCACATTAAATTTATAATATAAAGTTCCAAACTTTATATTATAATGTATCTGTATACATAAACATTTATTCCCTAATGAATTTGAACATTTCAAATTCAAACGATCTAAGAACCTTTTACGAGCTAGAAGGTGGACCTAATGAACCTACTGATAAGAAGCTCCAACGATACGAGATTATTTGGTTACTCTCATTAACCTCCTAATCAACATTCGTTAACTACGGGAACATTCTACTAAAGTCCCGCAACTGCACTCCTCTCACTGCAAATATATTTCTGTATCCACGGATATCTACCAATAACAGCAAGCCAATCCTTCATGAATGTCCGTAACACCAGCTGGGTCAAATTACCGTTTTACCCTTGGTTTACATCTTATACCTTAAGTACCGGTGCTCCTCTAATAAACAATTTGGTTGTGGTCCTACCAACAAACAGAAGTCCCTTTCGGGCCAATGAGAGGGTTAGGCCCTTTGTTCAATTCTCGGAGACACCACTTAAGGGAACATTCATCTACTTACCCTAGTAGGCGGGAAGGAGTGAATTCCATCTTGCTAAGTTAAGTCCCCAGTCGCTCACTCGGTCTTGTCCCCAAGAAGGTAGGCATATTGAGTCGGCGAATCTGGCCACTCTCACCCATACTAGTCAAAGGACAATCCCTCGCAAAAAGGAGTTCGTAACCTGCTCATGATTGAGACCAAGTTGCCTAGGTAATCCTAGTGAAATAAAAACCTAGATAGTTAACGGAGTTACATCTAATGGTTACTATTTCGCGGTCCGGTCTTATGTAATCTCATTACATAGGATATCTCCACTCACATGTCATCTACACGAACACGTTAGGATCACAGTATTTGTATCATATACAAAGTGGGCCACATCCATAGTGTTACCAGGGTAAGGTACCCAAACCCTATCCCCTTGTTATAGACTCTTTAGGTTGTATCTCGAACTGAAATCCTTTATATGTACACTACATTCAGTTCAAGAGACATTTTACAACCTTGGATGTTAGTTTATTGGATTTAGGGTTAGAATAAGGGCAATATCGTAAATAACGAACAGTAACTCTTTATTGAAATAATAACTCTTTATTACAATAATTAGAACAAAATTACAAACTACGAGTTTTAGGGCATAAACCCCAACATGTTTAACTCGTCGTACCATCGGCATCCTGTCGTTCTCTTCGTTTGCATGAACCCAAGGAAGTCGTTACCCCCATTTTTCTCCTTTGTGCAAGCACCTCTTGTCAGCCGCACCAATCTTCCTCTCTCACGTTCGTCCCGTTTCCCTCTCCCTATCGCACGCCGAGCTGTGAACACCAACTCGATCGTCGTCTCCATCCCCGTCCAACTCTCTTTCTTCTATTTTGGTGCGTTTTTAAATTGTTATGTCGTTAGTGATCTGATTTGTAATCTTGGTTTAGACAAGGCGCTAAACTTCAGCAATGGGGGTTGCAGTTGCAATGTTCAGATTGGTTCTGCGATAGACTTGGCAATGGAAACCGCTGTTTGACAATACAAGTAAGTTCTAAACTTTGCACTTTGATGTGGGTGATTTAATTTGATGGCCACGATTGTTGGTTGTTAATGTAAGTAAGGTTGGTTTGGTAGGTTGTTTTGAGTCCGTAAGGGGTACCGTCGTGGGCTATTAATGAACTGCCTCTTTTGTTGGTATGCTTCAGGTAACTCGGTCACAACCTAGGAAGGGAGTAGCGAGCATTCGGTGTGTTTAATCAAAGGTAAGTAGTCAATTTATTTAACACCGAGCTCATAAGTGAAAGAGCATAGTGCATGGGGTCTCCTACTTCTTGTATTGTATCTTTCATGTTGTGTGGACTTCTAGAATGACTCGATAAGTGCAGGGTTGCATGAATCTCTGATCTTCTGGCATGTTTTGTTTGTAGTTAGGTGTTAGGTATATGCATACTTGTATGTGGACTTCTGGCTTGTCGTGAATGTGGTACGTGTGGCCTCTGGGTTGTTTGTTTTGTTGGGTTTTATGTCCTAAAACTCGTGAGTTTTTACACTGAATGTATATTCTATTTTGCAATAAAGATATTGTTGAGATTATTCAAATAAAGGTGTTATTGAATAAAGTGAATTGTATATTTTGAAACCCTAATCCAATATAGAACCCATGGCTATAGTATGTATACTTGAACTTTATGTGTGACATAAAAGTGGACCAGGTTCAAGTTATAGCCAGAACGGTCTATAGTATAGGGATAGGACTGGGTACCTTATCCTGGGGACACTATGGACGCGACCCACTTTGTAAAGTACAAACGATTTGATCCTGAATCGTTCATGTGGAGACATGCGAGTGAGGGTGTCCTATGCAATGAGTTTGCATAAGATTGGACCGAGAAATAGTCACTTAGACTTTATAACTCTGTTTACTGTCTTAACTGACTATATTCATACGATGACCTAGGTAACTCGATCTTAATCCTAAGCGTGCCATGAACTCCTGTTTATTCGGATTATCCTTAGATTTGCATGGGTGAGAGTGGCCTGAGATTACCGACTCAATAAGCCTCTCATTTCAGGGATAAAACCGGGTAGATAGCTGGGAACATAGTTCTGCAAGATGGAATTCATTCCTACCCGCTTTAGGGATTAGTAAAGAGGTTGTTCCCTTAAGTGCTGACTCCGGGTCTTGAACAAAGGGCCAGAGGGATTCGGTTTGTTGGTTGGACATCAAACCAATTGTTCATTAGAGGATCAATGGGACTTAAGGAACAAGAAGTAATTACAGGGGTAAAACGATAATTTTAACCCAGCTGTAATTGCGAATGACCTGTGAAGGATCGACTTACTAATCATGGTTATATCGAGTGGACAAAAATATATCTACAGTGAGGAGAGTGCAACCACTGGGCTTTAGTGGAGTGTCCCGGTGGTTAACGAATGTTGATTAGTTAGGCTAAAGAGTTTGGTCGGTTAATCTTGTATCGTTGGAGCTCATGATCTGTAGGTCCATTAGGTCCCCTTACTAGCTCGGACTAAGCCTTGTAACATTTTGAGAGAAAAAAATTTGAATTGTTCAAATTCGGTTTTGGGAGAAAACGTTAATTATATGTGATATACTTAACGTGTCACAGTTTAATTATGAATTAAACTATAATAACGAAGAGGTGGAAATATTTAAATGTGATTTAAATATTTTTTCGGTTTATAACATGAATAGGGATTCATGTTTAAACGATCGATTTAAGAAATCGGGATTGGTCCAATTATTTAATTTAATATTTTATATTAAATTAAATAAATTATTTAAAATTAATTAATTAAATTATTTAATTAATAAATTTATTTTTAATTTAAAATTAATTTTATATTAATTTTGAATTAAAATTAAATGAAAATTCAAATTTTCATTTTGAATTTCAATTGGACCAAAGGAAAAAGCATGAGCAAGCATCTTACTTTTTCAAATTCACACAAATTGAGCACCTCCTTCTTGCTAAATCCTCATCATCTTCATGCTGTCATCTTCTCCTAACTTGAAGAAGCTTTTGGTTTGCTTTAATTGAAGAAGAAACACATGAATTTGGGTGGATTTGATAAAAAAAATTCTGATTTTCAATTTAGACATTTCTCCCATCTTTCTTAAAATTCTCTCTATCAAAGATCCCACAATCTATTCCAAGGTCTGAGGATAGTAGGGAAGACACTAGAGGTTGTCCAAAAAGTGTTTGTGACAAGAAATTGCCCACGGATTAGGAGAATTTTGAACAACAAAGGTATGTGTTCATACTCTCTGTTTTTCCAGATCTGAGCATGCTTTTTATTTCCTAAAATTGATCAACTTAGAGTGTTCAAGATCCAAAATTGCTTCCGCTTTCTTAATCTACACTCTTTCATGTTTTGCATGGGTTGGGTTTCCAGGTATGTGTGGTTGGCTAGTTCGGGATGGATTGGTTGAGCTGAGTGGTTGGTTAAGTTAGGACGGTGACTAGGGCTCTTAGACATACACCAAAATAACAGCTAGATTAATTGGCTTAGGAGGAGCCTCGAAGGTTGCGAGAGAGTCTAACCCGGTGGGTTAGCATTACCAATCCCCTGAGATACCCCAGACGAGTACAAACCTCTAATATGACGGTCGTGCACCCTTTTGCGATTTTTGTGGGCATTAGGGTCGTGTGCCCTCTTGCGATCTCCGTAGACATTAGAATTTGTCGCCCTGTCGTAATCTGTGCGGACATTACAGTAGTCGGCTTTTTTCCATTCTAATTCATAAACAGACATTGTTTTATGTAAATTCCCATCAAGTTATTTAACAAGTAATCCATTTCGATGCTCATAACAACTAAAGATATGCAAATTCGTCGTAGATCAAAGATTACTTTTTCAAGCGAAAACTTAATTCCTACGTGATGAATTTATGGCCTAGTAAATCTTTCACACAATCAGATGAATTTATGGCCTAGTAAATCATTCACACAATCAACTTACATTCAACAATCTTTAAGCATAAAGAATCATCAAATATAAATTAATCTAAAAATAATCCAGTCTACAAATATACGAGTTCAACAAAAAAAAACAACAACAATAACAGTTCTAAACTCATATGAAAATGTTTGTAACGCCCCTACTTTTATAACATAAGTTCCTAGGGACATTACTACTCATGCATGCATTCGAGGCCCTAAATAACTTTAAATAAGTAAGAATTGATAATTAAAAAAAAATCGATTTAATTTGGGATCCCATAAATACAAAACATTTACAAACTAATTAACTTTGGCCTCAATTTAAAAATCGTTATACTACATAAGCGGAATTAAAATCATTTAAAAATACTTTCTAAATCATGTATGCGGAAAATCTTGACTTGGTTCCTATGGCTTCTGTAGCGTATCCCCGTCACTCTCCTGATATGCCCTCGCATTTACCTGAAAACATTTTAAAAACGGAGAAAAACAAAACAAAGGTAAAGGGGTGAGTATTATAAAATACCCAGTTAGTGGGGTCGGGAAATGCAAACACATGCACATGACTTTCCTTTAGACTTGACTTTTAAGCATGACTATTATTCGTGACTTTTAAAATCATAAAGCTTTCTGTAGTGGGACCTAAAACTTTCTTTCATAAAATCATGACTTTTTCTCTTTGGCTTTACGTGGTCAATTGAGTCTACCTGAGTCTTTTCATATTGAGTCCCTCACAGACCCCTATAGGTTTGAGTCCCTCACAGACCCCTATAAGTTTGACCCATAGGGTCTCTGATGCATGTTTTACCATGCATAAATTCTCAAGAGACCAATTGCCACAGCCTACAAAGCATGTCCATATACATACAATGTGCATGAGGTCCCATATGTCAGTCACACGTACAAATGCAGTCATAATGATGCACAATAACATAATCATGGCATAACTTTCATAGCTTTGAAACTTGAGTCAATCAATCATAAAGCATAAATACATTTACATTTTCAAATACATGTTCATCACAATGGCATAACTGAAAATCTCGCTCTATGTAAATATACATAAATATACATAACCGTGTTGAAACTCATTTTCAAATACTTTGAAATCATTTCCATTCGGGTCCTCTCAAACCCTTAAATCATATAAATTCTCTCAAAAGTTAAAATCGTGCATTGGGGACCTCTCGAACCATTCAGAGTAGTAATTCTTGGCAAATCATTCTCGAAGGCAATCCTTGAAATTCATCTTTTTCAATAAACACATGAGTTCACCATTTTGAAATAAATCTTTCAAAGACATACCTATTTACCCCCCTCCCCTTTTAGTTTTTTTTATTAATTTATATAAAAATCCCTTACCTTAGCCTTAGCTCCGAGATATTCTATAATTAAATCTCTGACTTAGCAATCCATTCAATCGTGTTCAAAACTCGAGCCTCCTAAATCAATTTCATTAATTCCTTAGTTAATCTCATAAATAAACTTATATTTAAAATTTGACAATAACTAGGTCGGATTACCACTAACGGAGGCTTGAAACGGGCTCAGGGAACGAAACGGATGCAATCGGGCGAGTTCAAGCGAACGGCGGCGCGTGGTGGTTGGCGGCGCGTCTCGGCAGGTGGAACTTAGATCCAGATAGCTCGTGAGGCGATCTATTCAGAACCAACAAGAGAACTTCGAAAACCGACCACAAAACTGACGAACCGGTCAACCCAAAGTGGCGGTTTGGTTCGAGTGATTTCGCCCACTGCAGTTCACGGCGGCTTGAGATTGTGAGTCCAGCGAGGACGACTTCTTGAGGGTTGGTCGACGACAGGAACCGTGAAGCGGGGCTGAAGCGGCTTGCGGATCAGCGACACGAGCTGGAGTTTCTTGAGGGTTCATCAGGCGATGTCTTCGATTGCTGGGAAGAAGAAGAAACTCGTGGATGGTGGCGGCGTCGCAGGGGTTCAACGACCGGTCTGGGCAACAACTCGCGCTCGAAATGTTGTTTGACGACGAGGATAAAAGAAGAAGGCGTGCGGCGGTGAAGCTTCGTGGTGGTTGGGTTGCCGGCGGTGAAGGGTATTGAGAGGGAGAAGATGGAGATGAGAGAAGGAAGAAGACCTCGAAAAACCTGTTGTACAACATGAAACCCTAATTTTCCCTTCTTAGAATAATTACAAAAATGCCCCATTCTCTCAACCAAAGCTACTAAGATGCCCTTCCCCTTAATTTAATCACCAAAATGCTCTTAATCTTAAGTAAGTGCTTCAAAAGGCCCTTGAATTATCCAAACTTCTCCAATTGCATAAGTTTTAAATTACGTTACAAAGCTTCAAAGTCAATTTAAAATTAATTTTCATTAAATCTATCCAAAGAACAACCTAAAATGTACCTGAAAATCTTGGGGCGTTACAATCTTATTAAACGATGCTACAATCTAAAAGAAAGAATGAGAAAAACTCTTGGCGCGTGTTGCACTTGTTTCCGTCATAGACACCTCAATCTTGAGCTTTGAATTTCTTCATCGACACTCAAAAGCACTCCTCTAGCCTCTAGAACATTGTGGAAATCGAAAATAAGGATTGATCTATCCAAATGGGCTCTATAAACTTGAAGGCAAACTGTTCCTTTTGATAAAATGGTGTCAGCTTCGAAAGTCTAGGGACAATGTCGAGACGTTGTACCCTAGTGCGCATGTTATATTAGGAAAATCGAAGTAGCATCGAGACACTACAAAAATCGTCCAGACACTACGGACGAAAAATTGGAGACACGAGTTTATTTCCATTCATATCTTATTTGTTTAAATTTAAATTTCGTTCATTAATTGTTTCTTAATTTTAAATTTGAAGCCTGAATTATTAAAGCTAATTGACGTGAGGTTTATTTCTAGCATTGACTCTTAATAAAGAGTTTTTGAAATAAAAAGCAATAAGAAATTTCCCTTAATCACATTATGCAATGAGTTTGAAATAAAATAAATTGTTTTCTTTTCAAATTGGATTTCCGAATTAAGAACACACAAATTTTCAAAATTTAATTTTCCCAATGAAGTTTGGAATAAAATGAGTTTTTTTTAGTACGAATAAAATGAATTGCCTTCTATTAAAACTGAACTTCTCAAATAAAAAACTTTTAATTAGGGATTGTGCTCAACTCTCAAATTAATACAAATATAAATTCATTTAGATGAATTAACTTTTTTTTTTGTTGAAATCTCGTGTGAATAGATACGACCTTTAAAGTTTAGCTATTAAATAAAAAAATAAAATAAAGGATAGAAAAAATAAAGATAGAACTTAAATTGTTTTTTTTTTTGTGTGTGTGAATATGAAATAACTTTGTGTGATTAAAAGGAAAAACAAAATGAAATCAAATTTTTGTCCATTGTCATAATGATTGCAAGGAAAGTATCATGACAATAACTATATTTAGAAATAACTTTATTCATTTACCATCCAACCCAAACAAAATAATCCATTTGGTCCATTCATCTATTTCCAATTTAGTATATAAAAATTTGTTATTGAAGTTTGTTATTTTTTAGGGAAAAATAATTTCAATTGTGGATAGTAAAAATACTTCATTAATAAAATCTATATAAAAATAGACATTATTTTTCAAATGCATATAATAAAAGTTGTATTATTACGATTCTAATATCTACCTAGTTTCTTATTAAAAAAAATAATAATCATATCCACACGGACTTGTTTTAGTGCCTTTATTTTTCATATCGATCATTTAAAATTATAATTTTATATATAAAATTTAGTATGTAGAATATTTTTTTTGGACAATCTATCCTCTTTTATTGCACCGACTTTATCATAATAAGTATGTTTTATTTTTTAAGTTTAATTTTTAAATGAAATGTAAGCTTCAAACTTTAATATATTTTTTTTTACAGTAATAGTCTTTTCTCTCATGGTTCCTAAACTTAAATGTGCATACTTTTTAGAGTTCAAAATGAGGTGGGGTTATAATTCAAAATCCATTCAGTTTAACTAATGACTAGGATGATTGGTTCGAAATATACTTGAAGAAGCCATTTCAATTTGTACTAAATGGTTGGATATTCTTAATTATGTTGAATTGACACTTTATTTGATATACTATTTATAAAAATAAGTTTGAAGAGTTTTTCTTTAAACGTTTTTTTCTAAAGGAACTTCAATGATATTAGATAATAGGGAAATAGGATATTTTGTAACCCTGCTATGAATTTAGACAGCTAGAGAGCATTACTATGATGATTCTTTCTTCTTCTTTTAATTCAATGTACAATATAAAAAACCAAAATAAGAAAAATATCATAAAATCTAAAATAATTATGATAAATATTCCAAATAAAAAAACAAAAATAAATGACAAAATAAATTTCATTAACATTTGAGAATTGTAAACTTATTTGATGTAGTTATTTTCTTTCCAATATAAGCAAAAAAAAAAAGGTGAAGATTGTATATGTATATATATATTCCTTCATTAGTGAAATGATAAGGGGTCATCAAGAGTCATCTTAATACAAAAACATTACAAAACTAGAAAAATGTCCAGTGCTTCTTGGCCTCGTTATCCTCCTTGTGTTAGTGGTACATGCACAGACTCTTTCTATTGCACTTTAGGTCAAGGTGAGTGCTCATTCTTTATTTCTATAAAAATATAAAGTTTTAATTTGTTTCTATTGATGTGAAAGTTGGTTCATGCAGGGCGATTTAGATGGCAAGAACTATTGGAAAAGAATGGGCAAGTAGCCAAACCAGTGATCGAAAAAGAAGCTCCATTTGTGACAGTGGTTTTTATTAGACCAGGCATGGTTGGACTCCCTAATTTTTTTGCAATCCCGTTAATGTTGTGCTTGATCCAAGTGGAAATATCTCCAATATCCCATTCATTGGTTGAAATTTCGAAGGCAAAAAGGGATGTCATATACAGTTTGTTTGTTGTACTTGATTGTATAACAAAATAATGTTAAAGTTGAATAAAGTTTTTAACCATTGACTAGTCCTTCTCTATCTTTTCATATCATTCTTGTATTTACATGTTTATTTGGATTTGGTCAATCTAACTACTAGATTTAACCTCGTCGTCTATCACTTCAAGGAGTAAGTTAGGAAACAAAATTTCTAATTCCTTTTATTTAGACCCAATATTTTTTACTACTTCTTAAGCTTAGGTAAAATTTTTTTAAAATATTTGGATGATAATAAAATATTTAGGTTGTATTCCATAACCATTTTGTTTTTAATTTTTATATTTTTTTTAAAATGGAGCTTATAAACATTATTTTCACCTATTGTTTTCTTGCTATATTACCAGCTTTTTAAACGCTTTAAAAATTAAAGAAAATTTTGAAAACTAAAAGAAGCTGGGTTTAAAAAGTTTTTTTTTTTTTTTTGAAATTCGGCTAAAAAAAACAAGCATGATTTAACAAACAAGCTAAAAATAAGATGATAACCAAATGATATCTTAGTAACCAGTAGATGATCTAGAATTTTTATCGAGGCGGGCTTAAATATGAAATTCAAAAAACTATTTAAAGTTGTCCATACTAGAACTTCAACTGTGGATTTGAGAGGAAGTTGGAAACATACTAACTGCTAAGCAATAAGACTTTTTTATTATTTAATTTAATTTTCCCTATACATATTATATAAAGTAAAAAAAAAAAGAAAATTGAGTGGGACTCGAGCCCTCTTTGGGCCTTAACTAAAATATTGGAAGTTTAACTGCCACGGCCTTCGTAAGCATTTTTGTTTTTGTAAAATTTCTCTTCGGCCTTTAGTGGACAATTAAATTCTCCTAGTGTAACGCCCCAGAACTTTAAGTACCTTTTAAATTGTGTTTTGGCCTAATTTATTGGAATTTAAATTAATTGGACTTTGAAGTTACAAATTCAAGGTAATATTGTGTTAATTGAAAATTTGATTGATTAAAGACCTCTTGAAAAGAAGTTAAATAAGCCCAAAGACATTTTAGTAATTAAATTGAAGAAAAGGGGTAATTTTGAAATTAAACAATGAATTTAGGGTTTTCAAAGCACCCAATTTGTCTTCTAGTGGACACCCATTATCGTGTAACCATCTCTTTTCCCCCTCCTTTCCACGGCAAGCCCCCCCTACACTGAAAAGAACTGCAGTCTTCAGCACACCGAAGAACTCCTCGCCATGACCGTCTCCATCGTGTGCTCCTTCTGATCTGCAACTGAACTCCATCCGCCGGCGAAGCCTCGTGCGCCGCAAGATGACACCTCGCTGTCACGCGAGTCATGGGCTTGGAGCTAGAACGGCGACTGGAAGGTTGTACGAGCACGGAAGTTGTGCAACCAGCTGCCGGAAGTTGTCATTCACGCCAGATCTAGAGTCGAACGCTCAACTTTTAGGGAGAAATAGTCGGTTTCGAGCATTTTAACATTCGAGCATCCATAAATCAAACAGAACACGCCTCCTCACTCGCCCACGCGCTGCTGCACACGTCGGAGAAGTCGTCCTCGCCGGAATCACGATCTCAAGCTGCCGTGAACTGCAGTGGGCGAAATCACTCGAACCAAACCGCCACTTTGGGTTGACCGGTTCATCAGTTTTATGGTCGGTTTTCGAAGTTCTCTAGTTGGTTCTGAATAGATCGGCTCACGAGCTGTCCGGATCTAAGTCCCACCTGCCGAGACGCGCCGCTCCTCCACGCGCCGCCGCACTCCGGCCACGCGCCGCCACACTCCGGCCACGCGCCGCCGCACTCCTGACCTAGCAAATTGCCTCCGTTTCGTTTCCCGAGTTCGTTTTAAGCGTCCGTTGTGGTAATATATCTTAACTAGGGTCAAATTCGAAAATAGGTTTATGTTTATGTGTTTTTAATTAAACAATTGATGAAATTGATTTAGGGGATTCGACTATCGAGCACGACTAAGCGAAACCTTGAGTTAGGAACGGAATTTAAGGAGTTTCAAGTTAAGGTAAGGGATTTTTCTATAAATTATTTTAAAAGGGAAGTAAATATGTTTCCGAAAATATGTTTCCGAAAGTATTAGTTTAGAAAGAACTAATTTCAAGATTTATCTAAAGATAGAATTTAGAAAAGTATTTCACACTTTAACTGGGGATGAATCCAAAAGATTCAAGGGTTGAAAGAGCCCAAACTGAAATGATTTCAAGGTATTTGGATTAAATTTTGATACCGTCATGTATAGTTATGTAATCTGAGATCTTTCATATCTGTCACTGTGTTGGATATATATACGTATTTTAATTGCAAACGTATTTATGATTTATGATTGAAAGTCATGCTATGATTTATGATTTATAAGATTGTTATATCATTATGAATGCATAGGTATATCTGATTGAATAATGGGACCTCATGCATATTGTATGTATATGAAAATGTTATGTAGGCTGTGGGCAATTGGTCTCCTGAGAATTTATGCATGGTAAAACATGCATCAGAGACCCTATGGGTCAAATCTTATAGGGGTCTGTGAGGGACTCAAACCTATAGGGTGCATGAGGACTCAAAATGAAAAGACTCAGTAGAGACTCAATTGACCACGCATAGCCAAAGAGAAAAAGTCATGATTTTATGAAAGAAAGTTTTAGGTCCCACTACAGAAAGATTTATGATTTTAAAAGTCACGAATAATAGTCATGTTTAAAAGTCAGTTTTGAAGGAAAGTCATATGCATGTGTTTGCATTTCCCGACCCCTACTTACTGGGTATTTTATAATACTCATCCCTCTACCTTTGTTGTGTTTTCTCCGTTTTAAAATGTTTTCAGGTAAAGGCGAAAGCATACCAGGCGAGTGGCAGGGATGCGCTACAGAAGTCATGGGAACCGAGTCAAGAATTCCACATCCATGATTTAGAAAGAACTTTAAATGATTACTGTCTTCCGCTTATGTAACAAAGAGTTTTGAAACTAGAGGCCGAATTTAATTATGTTTTTTTGTAAACGTTTTGTATTTATATGGGATCCCAAATTAAATCGATTTTTATTTATCAACTTTTACTTATTTAAAGTAAGTTAGGGCCTCGAATGCATGCATGAATAGTAATGTCCCTAGGAATTTAGGTTATGAAAGTATGGGCGTTACAGTTGGTATCAGAGCCCAAGGTTATAGGTCTTGTAGACTCGCTTACAGAGTAAGCAACAAGTATCCCATGGCTAAGTAGCAACTCCAGGTCACCGCCAGGTATGCCTTTGAACTAAAGTTTTATTTGTTCATGAAAAGAAAATTAGGTATTCGATGTAAAGTTATTTTTATATAAAAATCGAGTTTAATGAATTTCCAAACTAAGAAAGAATGAGAATGTATGAGCTAAACTATATGTCTATAAAAAGGAAATGCATAAAGGAAATGCTTATATGTGAATCTATATGCGTATATGTCGTAAAGTTGACGTGTTTTTACGCCGAAAGGAAAGAGAATACATGTGATCCCTGCTATTGATGATAGAAAGGAAAATGTTTTAGTTAAGAATGTTTACGCTAAGAAAGAAGTTTTATAGCCATAAAACACATGTTTTGGGTTATTAAAAGGTCCGCTTTGACCAAAGGAGTGAAGAGTAAGACTTAAGAGGTTAGCGTGGAAAGGTTGCTAAGCAACTAGATTACTTAAGTATAGTTTTCAAAAATAAAAGTTAAGACTACTCATGTAAGCCCTAAACCCTATTCTCTTTTATCATTGATCACTCGTTCATGATGTTTTGAAATATGCAAAGTCGTATAGGTTGCACTAAACGTTGTCGTGATCGAATTTGGGAATCTATTGAATTTGGAGCTACAATGTGTCTAAACTTCACAAGGGGATAGGTAAACCATTGAAATAAGCATATTAAAAGTTGCATTGAAGTAAGTTCAACTCATTAGCAAATTGGAGGAGTTTTAGGTGCATCAAGTATTGAATGGAAGATCATATGTCTTACAAACTTAGGATAAGTTGGCTAAATGTTTAAGGTTTATTTACACACTTATTTTGTTGTTTTAAAAAGGTGATTAAGATGTAAAAACTGAAGGAGGAGGTGGCAAAGGGAGGTGAAGCATCGAAGTTAAACAAGGCAAGTAGGTGCTGTCAAATTCGCAGAAAAACAGCAAGCAGCTGGAAAAAGGGTCATCTTCAATCGACCATATCTCTCTGTCTACTGAACCAAATACGATGATTTTTGTGTCAAAATCTCAGACATTGAGTGTAGAATACGAAACTGGTCGGCTTTGCAGAAAACAACAAGAGGACGAAGGAGAAAGGAGCAGAACAGTGAAGGGTTTTCAAGTTTCTCGGGTAGCAGAACAGTATGAGGAGATCAGTCTGTTTTGAGCTCTTGAGGAGGAATTAGAAGCTGAAATTTTGAGGTAAGTAAGCTAAGATGTTGTCCTTGAGGTTTATCAAAAAATATTTGGTGGTTGTGTTGATAAATTTTGAGGAACCCAAGTTGAAATTTGAACCTGTAGTTTTAGGTGAAAGGGAAAAACTTCTAGCATGAGATTGAGGGAGATTTTCTTTCATTTCTATATACCTTACAATCAATTGTGTGTATGGTTATTCTGAATTGAGTTATGGGACTGAGTTAGACCTGTTTCTAAGGTGCAAGGAAAGGAATTGATGCTACTGTTTTGAAGAAGAAGGCAGAAGACAGAGGTATGCTGTCAAATCCGGGAAGTCTCTGATGTTTTTGTTGTTCTGATCTGTACACTTGGAGTTAGAAGCTCTAATTGGTATGGTTCGAAAGCTTATTGAATTTCCTACAACTTTCGTGAAGAAATCGTGAGTAGAAAATGTCTAGAAGATGTCTTAAATATCAGATTAAATTTGTTGCGCAGCAGGAAATCCGAATCTGAAAACAGCAGAAGTCTGTTTTGGGGAAAGTAGCTTTCGAGGTATTTCTGAACAAATCCGTTTGGAATTTCAATTTCATGTCTTCATATGATTTTTAGAGGGTTCAAAAGGAAGAGTTTGGTATAAATTACATTATTTTTGGATAAGTAATGAAGAAGTTATGGCTGTCTGAATACAGGGCAGAAAATCTGAAAATGCTGGAAAATTTAAAAGTGTGTTTTCTTGCAAGCTTTAAGGTTAAAAATCATGAGGTCGAGGTTCTAACGGTTGGGTTGGTTTGTTTGATAGGTCAAGAGCTAATAGGTCAAGTTTACAAGCCAGGTTCTAATTCTAATACTGTGAGTGACTCTATCTTTAAACTATGCTTGGCCCATGTTTTTCTTAATAAGCATAATTGTTGATCATTGAGTCTTGTTTGAACTAATTATGTATAGCTTCATGGAGTCCCTAACATAAAGTTCATGATGGAACCTAAGCAAGCTTGAATTAGTTGTAACTATAAATCCAAGTATGGAAACTAAATTATGAAAGAATGCTTTCCTTTAGAGAATGTTTTGTGTAAATCCACTTGCGAACATGTTTAGATGATAATGTGATATTGTCAAGAAATTGTTGTATGTGTTATAAAGACATGATTTCCATGGTAAACAAGTTATGCCCTTGATCTTGATTAACCCCTAATACATGAAGGACATTCGAGAAGGTACTTAGGGGAATGAATCATAATTTCACGATCATCAAGGACAATGAGAAGGTATTCGGGTAGTAAATGGTCTTACCTTAATCTTGAAGGACATAGAGAAGGTATTAGGGAAAACCAAAGGGCCAAAGGTATTCCACGTGCACGTGAGAGAGGTATGAACCTTGTTGGTACAAATGTAACTTTACCACCTCTATGGTTCGAAAGTGGTATCATGCTATGTGTTTTATTGTTATGAGCTTCTACATTATTGATCTATCTACACTCAATATAATACTATATCTTGAGTTATGTGCTATGCATAAGTGGTGACTTGTGTAAATTGGAAGCATGGTTTGTTTATGTTAAGCTAACTTCTACTTATAATCTGCCATTATTATGCTTCACCTTTGAGCTTATAATAGACACTCACTGAGCTTCCTAGCTCACGTTTTCTCTATGTCTACTCTTCCCAGGTAGCAGACGAGTTTCCAGTGCTTAGCCATCACAAGACCTACTTGCCACCACGCCATTTAGCTCCTTGTATATACACTTTCTTTGTATATGGTTTGTAGTGAGAACATATTAGATGGGTTGTTATAAACTTGGAAACTTTATGACTATCTAAAGAACATAGTAAAGGAAGTGAATGTATTTCATATATAAGTGTATATCAGTGTTTTGCTTTGCTTATTCAAACATGATGTGTTACGTCTATTTTAAGTTAAGTCTTGCGTTAGTCAAGGAAAGCCAAAGAAGAGGTTTTGTTATCTTTGTCTTTGCATCTCTTCCTAGGTTAGGCAAGTAAGTCGGGACGGTGGTGTGACAACTTGGTATCAGAGCAAAAGGTTTTGGGAAGGGAACTAGGTTCATGCATTAAATTAGGAGCTTGTTGTCTTACTTATTTTAATAAGATTGTGTAATTTAGGACCATGGCTCGAGGTGGCAAACGAGGCAGGCAAGTGGAGACTGGAACTCAAGAAGCTACTGGTGATAGAGGAAGAGAGGTATCGAGAGGGAGAGTCTAGTCATCCTCGGCAAAGAGGTGAATATGGAGGAACAGATCTTTACGCGGATAACTCAAAGATTAGTCGAAAGTGTTGGATCAAAGCCAAGCGAGATCCGGAAAAGAAGCATGGCATTGAAAGACTGAAAGCCTTAGGTGCAACAACATTTGAAAGCACGGCGGATCCGCTGATCTTTGAGGTTTGGTTAAATTTGATTGAGAAATGCTTTAGGGTCATGCGATGCCACGAAGACAGGAAGGTCGATTTAGCGACATTCCTACTCCGAAAGGAGCGGATGACCGTGGAAGATAACCGAGAGCGAGAAAAGGGGATGCTTGGAGTGGAAAGAGTTTCAAAGGCCTTTGAAGATAAGTATTACCCGAGCTCATATCGTGATGCGAAGAGGAACGAGTTTTTAGGACTTGTTCAGTGGGTCGATGACTATAATAGAATATGAGAAGAAGTTCACGAGAATTATCAAAGTATGCTAGCACTATTGTTGCAAACGAGACGGATCGATGCAAGAGGTTCGAGGCGGTCTACGAACAGAGATCGAACGCTGTGATGTTAAGTTCGGAGTGGTTTGAGTTCTCCAAGCTTGTGGAGACGGCATTACGAGTAGAGCGAAGCTGGTAGAAGACGAATGGGAAAAGGAATCGTAGGTGGTGGTCATACCACTTATTCTCGTTGGTTTACCACGAGACCGATTCCAACGAGGAGATAGTAGGAGATTCACTCTGGTATCTCTGGAAAGGAAGCTTTAAACCCCATCGTGGTGGGCAAACTACTCCAAGGACTGCACAGTGGGCGTGGAGAAAGACAGAGGCGGCGGGGATCAAGTTTTCTGATAGGATCGTGAAGGATTCCGTCACAGGCAACCCAGTGAGTCAGTAGCTAGTTCAGCAAGGAAACCTTTGTGCAGCACTTGTGGAAAGTATCATTGGGGTCGATGTTTGAGTGGCGGAAATGTATGTTTCAACTGTGGGCAAGGTGGTCACTTCAAAAGGGAATGCCCCCAATTAATGCAAGAAGGCATGGTGGGACAGAGAACTACATCGCATACTGTGAACCAGCAGCAAAATACTGGGGCAGCTGGAGGAGAAGGCACTAGTAGTGCTAAGCAAAAGGGGCAGGTGGGTCGACCCCGACAACAGGGGAAGATTTACGCCATGACACAAAGGGGAGGCGGATGATGCACCGTGTTGTTACGGGTACACTTTCTATCTCAGAATAAACTCGCACATGCATTACTAGATCCAGGAGCTACACATTCTTTTATCTCTAAAATGTTTGCTGCTAGCATTGTTGCGAAGTTAGAACCTTTATCTGAGGAGCTGTGTATTTATACTCCTATTGGTGATATGTCGATAGTTTGTAGTGTTTATACTAATTGTATGGTGGAAGTGAATGGTGTGACCATGACAACTGAACTGATTCCCTTAGATCTCCAAGAGTTCGACGTTATTTTGGGGATGGATTTCTTATCTAGGTATCATGCCTTAATGGACTGCCATAGGAAGGAAGTTGTGTTGAGGAAATCAAAGCAAGACTTGAGGTTGTGTTTAAGGGACATAGGAAGATATTGCCTACTTGTATGATATCAACTATTAAAGCTGGGAAATTATTGAAGAAAGGTTGTACAAAGATATCTTGCATATGTAGTTTGTGCACCAATGAGTAAACCAAACACTCAAGATATTCCAGTGGGTACGTGAGTATTTAGATGTCTTCCCGGAAGAGCTAACTGGGGTTGCCACACTGATAGAGAGGTGGAGTTTACCATTGACTTGATGCCGAGGAATAGCGCAATATCTCAAGCCCCGTATAGGATGGCAATCAAGGAATCGAAGGAATTGAAAACTTCGATTCACGAGGAGTTGGTGGATAAGGGTTATATTCGACCAAGTGTATCTCCGTGGGGAGCACTGTGTTGTTTGTTAAAAGAAGGATGGGACATTACGATTATGTATTGATTAATGAGCAAATGAATAAGGTAACAATACGTAACAAATATCCTTTGCCTCGCATAGATGACTGCTCGATCACCGAAGGGTGCCTCGGTGTTTTCCAAAATTGATTTACGATCGAGGATATCATCACCAAGATCAATGATTACGATGTACCAAAAACGACTTTTCAGGACAAGGTATGGGCATTATGAATTCTTGGTAATGCCATTCGGGTAAACTAATGCCCCAAAGACATTCATGGATCTCATGAATCGGATATTTCATCCTTACCTTGATCGGTTTGTGATAGTATTTATTGATGACATCTTGGTGTACTCAAAAGTAAAGAAAAGCATGCAGAACATCTCGTAATAGTGCTCTGAGACATTACGAGATCGGAAGTTGTATGCTAAATTTAGTAAATGTGAGTTTTGGCCGGAACAGGTTGTGTTTTTAGGGCACGTAGTGTCGCAAAAATTGGGTACAAGTGGACCTCGTAAGACTGGAAGCTATAGTTAAGTGGGAACAACCAACTTCAATAACTAAAGTCCGTAGTTTTTGGGACTTGCGGATATACTATCGACGTTTTGTTGAGGATTTTCAAGATAGCTCTTCCATTAACCAGGTTTGACAAAGAAGAATACGAAGTTCGAGTGGAGTGAAAAGTGTGGAAAAAGTTTTCAAGAGTTAAAGAACAGACTTGTCACAAGATCGTACTAACTCTACCCACCACGGAAAAGAGTTTGAGGTTTCTTGTGATGCCTCACATCGGGGCCTTGGGTGTGTACTTATGCGCAGATGGGAAAGTGATTGCTTATGCCTCAAGACGAGTTAAAAAACATGAATGTAATTATCCTACTCATGATCCGGAGCTCGCAGCAGATTGTGTTAGCTTTAAAAATTTGGAGGCATTATCTGTTTTGGTGAGAAGTGTTGTATTTACACGATCATAAAAGTTTAAAATACATCTTCGAACGAAAAGAGTTGAATTTGAGACAACGGCGGTGGCTTGAATTGATAAAAGATTATGACCGCACGATCGAATACCACCCGGGAAGGCTAATGTTGTAGCTGATGCACCGAGTAGGAAGTCGAAGCAACGTAAGGGTTCACTTAATCTTTTAGAGTGGCTCTATTTGAAGAACTCAAGAGTTCTAATGCAAAGGTGTATGTTGGTGACAAAGGGAACTTGTTGGCTCATTTTCAGGTAAGACCTACATTAATTAATGATGTTATCACAAGTCAAGCTAAAGACCCTACCCTGAAGAAATTGATAGAAGAGGTGAACTTGAATCAGAGAGCGGATTACGAAGTAAGGCGTGATGGAGCGTTGATGAAGTACGGTAGATTTTGTGTATCTAAAGATGAAACTTTGAAAAATGCGATACTAGAAAAAGCACATAGTTCAGCCTATGCGATGCATCCAGGAGGTACAAAGATGTATCGGACCTTAAAGAACCATTATTGGTGGCCAGGAATGAAACGAGAAATAGCAGAGTATGTCTCTAAATGTCTAATTTGTCAGCAGGTGAAACCTGAACGGCAGAAACCAGGAGGGCTTTTAAATCCACTCCCAATACCTGAATGGAAGTGGGAGCATGTAACGATGGATTTCTTATTTGGACTTCCCCGAACACCGAGTGGTTATGACGGGATTTGGGTGATAATAGACAGATTGACTAAGACTGCTCGATTTTTACCCGTCAAGGTAACTTTTACTTTGGATAAACTTGCTAAATTATATGTTGACAGGATTGTAAGCCAATACGGAGCCCCAGTATCTATTGTGTCGGATAGGGATTCGAGATTTACTTCCAAGTTCTGGCCGAGTCTCCAAGAGGCCTTGGGAACTAAGTTGCACTTTAGTACAGCATTTCATCCACAAACTGATGGTCAGTCAGAAAGAACCATTCAGACCCTCGAAGACATGCTTGAGCATGCGTCTTGCAATATAAAGGAAAATCGGGAGACTCACCTATCATTGATGGAGTTTGCATACAATAATAGTTATCATTCTAGCATCGGAATGGCACCGCATCTGAAGCATTATATGGAAGAAAATGTAGAACCCTATTTGGCTGGGGAGGTAGGAGAAAGGAAGGCGATAGGGCGAGTTGGTCCAAGTTACCTCGGAGAATGTTAAACTTATCGGGAAAAAGACTCAAGAAACAGACACAAGATAGACAAAAGAGCTACGCTGACAAACGAAGAAGAGATTTAGAATTCGAAACCGGAGACAAAGTTTTCCTAAGACTATCCCCATGGAAGAGTATTTTGCGGTTCGGAAGGAAGGGGAAATCGAGCCCTAGATATATAGGGCCTTACGAGATTCTGGAACGAGTAGGGCCATCACTCTGATTAGCTTTACCGATAAAATTGTCTCTGGGTACATAATGTTTTCCATGTATCAATGTTGAGGAAATACGTTTCGATCCATCACATGTGCTCAAGGTAGAACCAATTCAACTTAAGGAGAATCTATCATATGAGGAAGAACCTCTACAAGTCTTGGATCGGAAGGAGCAGTGCTTAGGAACAAGTCAATACCACTTTGGTAAAGGTCTTGTGGAGAAATCACGACGTCGAGGAAGCAACATGGGAAAGCGAAGACACAATGAAAGAAAAGTACCCACAACTTTTCTCGTCTCAATTTCGAGGGCGCGAAATTCCTCTTAAGGGGTAGTAAATTGTAAGCCCTAAACCCTATTCTCTTTTATCATTGATCACTTTCGTTCATGATGTTTTGAAATATGCAAAGTCGTATAGGTTGCACTAAAACGTTGTCGTGATCGAATTTGGGAATCTATTGAATTTGGAGCTACAATGTGTCTAAACTTCACAAGGGGATAGGTAAACCATTGAAATAAGCATATTAAAAGTTGCATTGAAGTAAGTTCAACTCATTAGCAAATTGGAGGAGTTTTAGGTGCATCAAGTATTGAATGGAAGATCATATGTCTTACAAACTTAGGATAAGTTGGCTAAATGTTTAAGGTTTATTTACACACTTATTTTGTTGTTTTAAAAAGGTGATTAAGATGTAAAAACTGAAGGAGGAGGTGGCAAAGGGAGGTGAAGCATCGAAGTTAAACAAGGCAAGTAGGTGCTGTCAAATTCGCAGAAAAACAGCAAGCAGCTGGAAAAAGGGTCATCTTCAATCGACCATATCTCTCTATCTACTGAACCAAATTCGATGATTTTTGTGTCAAAATCTCAGACATTGAGTGTAGAATACGAAACTGGTCGGCTTTGCAGAAAACAACAAGAGGACGAAGGAGAAAGGAGCAGAACAGTGAAGGGTGTTCAAGTTTCTCGGGTAGCAGAACAGTATGAGGAGATCAGTCTGTTTTGAGCTCTTGAGGAGGAATTAGAAGCTGAACTTTTGAGGTAAGTAAGCTAAGATGTTGTCCTTGAGGTTTATCAAAAAATATTTGGTGGTTGTGTTGATAAATTTTGAGGAACCCAAGTTGAAATTTGAACCTGTAGTTTTAGGTGAAAGGGAAAAACTTCTAGCATGAGATTGAGGGAGATTTTCTTTCATTTCTATATACCTTACAATCAATTGTGTGTATGGTTATTCTGAATTGAGTTATGGGACTGAGTTAGACCTGTTTCTAAGGTGCAAGGAAAGGAATTGATGCTACTGTTTTGAAGAAGAAGGCAGAAGACAGAGGTATGCTGTCAAATCCGGGAAGTCTCTGATGTTTTTGTTGTTCTGATCTGTACACTTGGAGTTAGAAGCTCTAATTGGTATGGTTCGAAAGCTTATTGAATTTCCTACAACTTTCGTGAAGAAATCGTGAGTAGAAAATGTCTAGACGATGTCTTAAATATCAGATTAAATTTGTTGCGCAGCAGGAAATCCGAATCTGAAAACAGCAGAAGTCTGTTTTGGGGAAAGTAGCTTTCGAGGTATTTCTGAACAAATCCGTTTGGAATTTCAATTTCATGTCTTCATATGATTTTTAGAGGGTTCAAAAAGGAAGAGTTTGGTATAAATTACATTATTTTTGGATAAGTAATGAAGAAGTTATGGCTGTCTGAATACAGGGCAGAAAATCTGAAAATGCTGGAAAATTTAAAAGTGTGTTTTCTTGCAAGCTTTAAGGTTAAAAATCATGAGGTCGAGGTTCTAACGGTTGGGTTGGTTTGTTTGATAGGTCAAGAGCTAATAGGTCAAGTTTACAAGCCAGGGTTCTAATTCTAATACTGTGAGTGACTCTATCTTTAAACTATGCTTGGCCCATGTTTTTCTTAATAAGCATAATTGTTGATCATTGAGTCTTGTTTGAACTAATTATGTATAGCTTCATGGAGTCCCTAACATAAAGTTCATGATGGAACCTAAGCAAGCTTGAATTAGTTGTAACTATAAATCCAAGTATGGAAACTAAATTATGAAAGAATGCTTTCCTTTAGAGAATGTTTTGTGTAAATCCACTTGCGAACATGTTTAGATGATAATGTGATATTGTCAAGAAATTGTTGTATGTGTTATAAAGACATGATATCCATGGTAAACAAGTTATGCCCTTGATCTTGATTAACCCCTAATCATCAAGGACATTCGAGAAGGTACTTAGGGGAATGAATCATAATTTCACGATCTTGAAGGACAATGAGAAGGTATTCGGGTAGTAAATGGTCTTACCTTAATATTTGAAGGACATAGAGAAGGTATTAGGGAAAACCAAAGGGCCAAAGGTATTCCACGTGCACGTGAGAGAGGTATGAACCTTGTTGGTACAAATGTAACTTTACCACCTCTATGGTTCGAAAGTGGTATCATGCTATGTGTTTTATTGTTATGAGCTTCTACATTATTGATCTATCTACACTCAATATAATACTATATCTTGAGTTATGTGCTATGCATAAGTGGTGACTTGTGTAAATTGGAAGCATGGTTTGTTTATGTTAAGCTAACTTCTACTTATAATCTGCCATTATTATGCTTCACCTTTGAGCTTATAATAGACACTCACTGAGCTTCCTAGCTCACGTTTTCTCTATGTCTACTCTTCCCGGTAGCAGACGAGTTTCCAAGTGCTTAGCCATCACAAGACCTACTTGCCACCACGCCATTTAGCTCCTTGTATATACACTTTCTTTGTATATGGTTTGTAGTGAGAACATATTAGATGGGTTGTTATAAACTTGGAAACTTTATGACTATCTAAAGAACATAGTAAAGGAAGTGAATGTATTTCATATATAAGTGTATATCGTTGTTTTGCTTTGCTTATTCAAACATGATGTGTTACGTCTATTTTTAAGTTAAGTCTTGGGTTAGTCAAGGAAAGCCAGCAAGAGGTTTTGTTATCTTTGTCTTTGCATCTCTTCCTAGGTTAGGCAAGTAAGCTGGGACGGGGTGTGACAACTCATGAGAAGTTCAAAGTTTGAATGTGTTCGGTAAGAGGTTAGTGGTCTCATTCATTCATGCTAGAACAATTGGATAAAAAAAAAAGTATGAGATTTAGTAAACGTACCACGTTGGAGTTCTCGATTTTGTTGGTTCCTAAATAAAGTCCCTTCATCTTCAAGTGAATACATAACTATAGTATTTAAGGAGTTGAAAAGTAAAGAGAGCAAGGGTGGTTTGAAAATGGGCTCGAGATGTAAAGGGAAAAATACATTGTTAATGTTGAGATGAAAATTAATTTTTTTAAAATACTTGAAACACTTCGATTCTATTTATACCATTGCTCTGATAGGAAAGCCACAGGGATATACACAATTAATGTGTTAGTGCAGATAGGCATGGTGTGAACTTTCAAAAGTATTACCATAAGCGTAATGAACTGAATAAAGACAAGTACAGAGAGAAAAGGTAGGTAGTTAGAGTTCTAGTTCGAGAACATAAGATAATGAAGGAACTGGACCCTAGAACCTTGTACATATTTCGATAGTCACATGGTCACCCGTGTGTTCAAGCTTGTGGAATGTGAATAAGGAACCTTGCCATTAGTTTCCACCTGTTGGTCAGGATATATATATAGATAACTTGGAAGAGATAATACGAGATGTTAACCTTAAGTTTTTATGTAGGAGAGTTTCCTTTTCCCTGATCAGTGGGTTAAAGAGAGAGGATTTGGTTAATAGAGCAAAGTGCGTTGAATCTCTTCTTCGTTATGTAGAAGTCAAGCTGAGGAACCCCTTTGAATCAGTAAAGTGTATAGCAGTAGTGGTCGAGCGATCATTAGAGCGAAACCAGAGGATCCATTTAGTAAAGGTTAGACCAATGGTTCTTAAGTGAGATTTTAGAGAAATCGACATTAGAACTACAATGGTACAAGTAGTTGAGAAAGTCCTCAATTTGACTAAAAGGAGAAAGTCGCGTTTAAAGTAAGTGAGCGAGGAACACTTCATTGGCGTTAGATAAAATAAATTTGATAATTTAAGGTTATCCTTAACACGAGAGATAGACTTAAGCATGAAGTTAAAGTGGAAGCAGCGGTAGCTTTTAATACTCCCTACAGAATGCTCCAGTGAGGTTAAAAGAACTCAAGTTATAGATACAATAACTTTTATATAAGAGTTAATAGTAGTATAGCACTCTAAGGAGTATTAGTGTTGTTCGTAAAGGAGAAAGAAGCATCTTTACGTTTGTGCACAGGTTAGAGGATGTGGAAGATCGTCGCTGCTAAAAAATAAATATCTTCGCCTTTGGATGAACGACCTATTCCACCAGCTACAAGGAGCACAGTGTTATCTAAGAAGAAAATGGGGTCGAGTATCGCCCACCAAGAATAAGAGATAAGATATCCCGAGACAACTTTCAAACCACAGTATGAACATCATGAAGAATATAGAGATTTGACTTAAGTGCCCCTAATATTTATAGACTCGATGGATTTAGTGCTCAGGAAAAGGGTAAAACATTGGTGCGATTAATTTGTCGGAGACATTCTAGTTAAACCAAGTCTAAGGAGGGGCAGAAAAAGCACTTCGGAAGAATTGAGTTAGACAAAAGGAGGGAAGAGTAAGTCCTAATAGGTGAAAGTAGTCGAAAGGTCACTAAGGAGTTAAGTGCTCAAGTAAACTTCAAATAGATGAGCATAAGGAAATTTGTTAAGCTAAGAAAAGACGAGTATGTGACCTCAGGTGTTTGATGTTAGAAAGGAAATGTCCATTTTCAGGATGTAAGGCTTAAAGGAAACTTTGTCAAGATAAGACTCACTTGCGCGTTATCAAAAAGGAGTAGTTTGGACAAAAGAAGGAAAGGGTAGACATTACGAGACGAAAGCCTTTCAAGAAACCTTGAACAACTAAGTTCGCGAGTAGAACCTTAACAGAGGAATATTGTAGTTATTGAAAAGTTCAAAGTCTAGAGGTGTTGAATAAACTATTCGTATTCGAAGTTGAACGTTAGGGTTTCATGACAACAGAGTCGGAACAGCTAAGAAGTGTAGAGGATACTATTATAAAGTATATTTAAGGAAATTTCATTTCATTCGAGTGATCACCTGAACAGGATATTTAAGGAGTTGGAAGGTAAAGGGAGAATGAGTCATAAAAGACTAAATTCGTCTTCGCGAGATTGCTTAGCACCGAAGTTGTTATCAGTTGATTTTTGTAAAGGGGAGTGATATGAACGACTGTTGCGTTGTGCCATAGGCTGAAGAAAGATTAAAAACGATAGAGTACGAGTTGTATCTTGAATAACTTGTTTTAAAAGGGTCATTATAATTCCTAGAACTTGCAATGAAAATTTTGTCACTTATTGCGATAACCTATAATTGTTTAGGCTCTAAAGCAGGGTAAGTCAAGAGGATTTCACTACCCTCTCTTAAAGTTTGTTTTAAAGTTGATGTTGTAACCTGATTGTTAGTTTTTCTTGTCTTTAAAGAGTCATTGTTTACAATTAAGGAAATTGAGTTCTACTTACATTTGTTTGCCCAACATTCCTATGTATTGTGTATTCTGAACTCTGAGTAAATCTTGAAATGAAGTTTGGAGGCGTGACTGGTTGATTCTCTGATTTTAGAAGTGCATTTTCTATCAAACAGGTGTTAGAGAAAATTTTGGCATTGTGGTAGTTATGCCGTTATGCTGCCGAAATTTTCGGAGCATTTTTTGTAATAAGACTGACGGATTGTATGGAACATTTCACGTGTCGATAACAACCAAATGAGACCTGAGTTTAACTTACTCCAATCATGACTTTAAGCTTGCAACGAGTTATTGTAGGTCGATAGAAAGGCTCAAAGTTGATTAATTACATGACTGAGGTTCATTAGAAAAGATATCTCCCGGTTAGTGGCTAACTAGCCATTGAACCAAGTGAAGGCTATGGGGCAAAGGTCTTTTGGGTTATTACGACCTTAAGTGTTTTAATTTGAGAGGGAGATTGCCTCTACAACGTTCCATATAAGATTACCAAGGACCGTGAAAGATTGCTCGACAATTTAGATAATCCTAAACCACCAAACGAGGTTGCTAAAACTCTACCCTTAATGAGTCACATCTCTGGAAAAGTGAGAAAACGAGTGAGTCATGTCTTGACAGAAATGCTAGCAACTTGTACAATAGGCTTTGAACGAAATGTTGAGATTTGATCACAAAGGGAAGTCAAGTCCATGCTTTGCAGGGTCGTTTGAAAATTCTAGAGTGAATTTACTTTGTGGTTTATAGGTCACCATTGTTGCATATCTCTACAGATCATGATGTGCTCCACGATTCTATGTTAAGAAAGTATGCGTCATACCCGTCACATGCTTTTTGAGTTCGAGCCCTTATAGTTGAATGGGAATCTGAGCTTATGTGGAATGACTTGTGCGAATCCTCGCAAGGGATCAGAAGACCTTTCATAATCATGAAACCAATTTAGTTAAAGTATCGTGGTAAAACTTTCAGACATAAGAAGCTACTTAGGCATGAGTGGATGAAATGCGTGAAAAATATCCTGAACTATTCTAAGATTAGAAACTTTCTAGGACGAAAGTTCTTAAGGAGGGAAGATTGTAACGCCCCAGAACTTTAAGTACCTTTTAAATTGTGTTTTGGCCTAATTTATTGGAATTTAAATTAATTGGACTTTGAAGTTACAAATTCAAGGTAATATTGTGTTAATTGAAAATTTGATTGATTAAAGACCTCTTAAAAAGAAGTTAAATAAGCCCAAAGACATTTTAGTAATTAAATTGAAGAAAAGGGGTAATTTTGGAATTAAACAATGAATTTAGGGTTTTCAAAGCACCCAATTTGTCTTCTAGTGGACACCCATTATCGTGTAACCATCTCTTTTCCCCCCTCCTTTCCACGGCAAGCCCCCTCAATCGAAAAGAATCTGCGGGCTTGAAAGACACCGAAGAACTCCTCGCCATGACCGTCTCCATCGTGTGCTCCTTCGATGCGCAATCGAACTCCACCACCACGCGAAGCCCTCGTGCGCGCCGAAGACGACACCTCGCTGTCACGCGAGTCATGGGCTTGGAGCTATAACGGCGACTGGAAGGTTGTACGAGCACGGAAGTTTCGTCGATGGCCTTTGAGCCACGAGCCGCCTAAGGTCGTGCAACCAGCTGCCGGAAGTTGTCATTCACGCCAGATCTAGAGTCGAACGCTCAACTTTTAGGGAGAAATAGTCGGTTTCGAGCATTTTAACATTCGAGCATCCATAAATCAAACAGAACACGCCTCCTCACTCGCCCACGCGCTGCTGCACGCGTCGGAGAAGTCGTTCTCGCCGGAATCACGATCTCAAGCCACCGTGAACTGCAGTGGGCGAAATCACTCGAACCAAACCGCCACTTTGGGTTGACCGGTTCATCAGTTTTATGGTCGGTTTTCGAAGTTCTCTAGTTGGTTCTGAATAGATCGGTCACGAGCTGTCCGGATCTAAGTCCCACCTGCCGAGACGCGCCGCTCCTCCACGCGCCTTTCGCCACCACGCCACGCCACACCACCGCCCGCGCCGTACGTACTCCGACACGGCAAATTGCCTCCGTTTCGTTTCTCGAGTTCGTTTTAAGCGTCCGTTGTGGTAATATATCTTAACTAGGGTCAAATTCGAAAATAGGTTTATGTTTATGTGTTTTTAATTAAACAATTGATGAAATTGATTTAGGGGATTCGACTATCGAGCACGACTAAGCGAAACGTTGAGTTAGGAACGAAATTTAAGGAGTTTCGAGCTAAGGTAAGGGATTTTTCTATAAATTATTTTAAAAGGGAAGTAAATATGTTTCCGAAAATATGTTTCCGAAAGTATTAGTTTAGAAAGAACGAATTTCAAGATTTATCTAAAGACAGAATTTAGAAAAGTATTTCACACTTTAACTGGGGATGAATCCAAAAGATTCAAGGGTTGAAAGAGCCCAAACTGAAATGATTTCAAGGTATTTGGATTAAATTTTGATACCGTCATGTATAGTTATGTAATCTGAGATCTTTCATATCTGTCACTGTGTTGGATATATATACGTATTTTAATTGCAAACGTATTTATGATTTATGATTGAAAGTCATGCTATGATTTATGATTTATAAGATTGTTACATCATTATGAATGCATAGGTATATCTGATTGAATAATGGGACCTCATGCATATTGTATGTATATGAAAATGTGTTATGTAGGTCAGGGCAATTGGTCTCCTGAGAATTTATGCATGGTAAAACATGCATCAGAGACCCTATGGGTCAAATCTTATAGGGGTCTGTGAGGGACTCAAACCTATAGGGGTCTGTGAGGGACTCAAAATGAAAAGACTCAGGTAGACTCAATTGACCACGCATAGCCAAAGAGAAAAAGTCATGATTTTATGAAAGAAAGTTTTAGGTCCCACTATAGAAAGATTTATGATTTTAAAAGTCACGAATAATAGTCATGTTTAAAAGTTAGTTTTGAAGGAAAGTCATATGCATGTGTTTGCATTTCCCGACCCCTACTTACTGGGTATTTTATAATACTCATCCCTCTACCTTTGTTGTGTTTTCTCCGTTTTAAAATGTTTTTGTGTAAAGCGAAAGCATACCAGGCGAGTGGCAGGGATGCGCTACAGAAGTCATGGGAACCGAGTCAAGAATTCCGCATCCATGATTTAGAAAGAACTTTAAATGATTACTGTCTTCCGCTTATGTAACAAAGAGTTTTGAAACTAGAGGCCGAATTTAATTATGTTTTTTGTAAACGTTTTGTATTTATATGGGATCCCAAATTAAATCGATTTTTATTTATCAACTTTTACTTATTTAAAGTCAGTTAGGGCCTCGAATGCATGCATGAGTAGTAATGTCCCTAGGAATTTAGGTTATGAAGAAGAATAATAGTCCTCGATTTGCGTGCACACTAGAAAACAAAGTGCCTATCAACCCTAATCCAATGTCTTTTACCAAAAAGTCCTTCACTTTAAATAAAAATCACTATAGTGCCTCAAACTAAAATTTCTAAACATTAAACACCAACTTTAATCTAACAATACTTGAATATGGCGGGCGTTACAATCTTCCCTCCTTAAAAACTTTCGTCCTCGAAAGTTACTAATCTTGAAATAACTTAGGATGTTTGGCTCGCATTTCTCCCTTCATTCCCCCAAATAGCTTTCTTCGGTTTGGTGATCATGCCATAACACCTTTACTATAGTGATCTCTTGATTACGAAGAGTTTTTCTGATCCCTTGCAAGAATTCGCACAGGTCACTCCCCATAACTAAAGTCCCCTTTCAATTGCAAGTGCTCGAAATCAAACACGTGTGATGGGTCTGGTACATACATACCATGGAAACATGGAACACATCATGTACCGCAGAGAGAGATGGCGATGATGCAAATCCATAAGTCTCCGGACTAATTCACTTTAGAAATTCAAATAGCCATATAAGTCGTGGACTTAACTTTCCTTTCTGGCCAATCTCAAAACTCCTTTCAAAGTCTATTGTACAAGTTCCTAACATTTCTTTCAAGGTATGACTCAATCGTTCTATCTGATCATCGAATCAATAGCCTTATCACTTTTCCAAAAGATATGACTTCATTAAGGATAGAGTTAGCAACCTCATTAAGCAGTTCAAGATTCTTTGAATTGTTGGGTAATCTTTCACAATCCTTAGTAGCCTTACCATAAATGTTTTAGGTGACAGTCTCACTCTCAAAATAGAAAAAAAAAACTTAAGGGTTCCAATGAACCAAAAGACTCTTGCCTCATAGCTTTCACTTGGTATAAAGGATAGTTTGTCACTGATAGAGAAATATCTTTTTGATTGACCTCATTCATGCATTTATTTAACTTTGGGCTTTTATATTGAACATCAACAACTCATTGTAAGCTCTAAGTCATGATAGGAGTAACTCAAACTTAGGTCTCTTTTGATTGTCATGATGCATGAATCGTTCTGTAAAAAAACTTTACCAATCTTACTACCAAAATGTTTCGAAAATTTTGGCAGCATAACGACATAACCACAACGATGCTAAAATTTCTCAAGTACCTGCTTAACAAAAGGTTGCACTCCCAGAGTCAGATAACCAAACAATCATGCCTACAAACTTCAATTCAAAACTACTCAGGATTCAGAAATTCACAATATGCAAAAAAGTAGACAAACTAAAACACAAGCGAAAATCAGCTTCTTTAACAGCTTCAAACAATAAAGTTTTAGAGACAAGATAATCTTAGCAATTTCGTTGTGATTTTAACTCCGAAATATATATATATATATATATATATATATATATATATATACATATATAAAAGTAATAAAATCCCCTTGATTTACTTAGCTTTAGTGCTTAACCACTCATGAAACATCACATTAAGTGTCAACAACTTTGCAAGTTCTTGGCCATGCATGACCAGACATAACCTATATCTCTCTAATTGACATAAGGCGTAATAATGAACCTTTAATGTTGCATTAATACATAACTTAACACTTCTATGGAAGCACCACTCTAGACTACAATCCACATGTCCCTTCAAGCAACGTAAGAACTGAGGTTGAGACTGACCTTTGTGTAAGCGTATGGAAGCTTGTTTCACACTCATCGTTCAACAAACGAATTACTTTCTAAAGAGTACTGGGCTAAGGCAGTGCTATCCTAGAGAAATCCTGTATGAAACGTTTGTAGTAACCAGGCATTCCCAGAAAACGTGTACCTCAACGATAGTGGTCGGATGAGGTCACTGTGTCACTGTCTCTATCCTCGTAAGATCCATAAAGATTTCAGCCTTTGACACCATGTGTCCTATGAAGGATACTTGTCTAAGTCAAAATTCATATCTAGAGAGCTTTGCATACATCTCACTTTTCTCGAAGTTACCAAAACCCTTCTACGTTGCTTCTCATGATCCTTATTAGACTTAGACTATACCAAAGTATCCTCTGTAAATTCGATTACAAAAGTATCCAAGAATTTCTTGAATACACAATTCATTAAGTCCATAAAAACTTCAAGTGTATTGGTTAACCTAAATGATATCACTATAACTTTACAATGCCCATAACGTGACCTGAAACTACCTTAGGGATATCATTGCCCTTATTCCTCATATGATGATAACATAATTGTAGATCAATCTTAGAGAATCTTGTGCTCCCTGGTGGAATCGATTATCTATTGAAGGAAAAAGATATTTATTCTTAGCAGCAACTTTATTCAACTTTCTACGGTCCATCATCCATGCACGGATACATAGATACACCTTTCTCTCTTACGAACAACACTAGTACCCTTTAGGGCGATACGCTAATCTGATCTCTTTATCTCAAAGATCTTGTACTTATACCTTTCTTTTGACTCTATTGAATCATCCTGTAAATAATATTAGAAATAACTGATGTTTTCTACCTTAACTTCATGCTCAAGTTTACTTCTTGTGCTAATGGTAGTCTCGAAAGATCAAACTTACTTTTCTCCTTCAGTCAAATTGAGATCCTTTTCAGTTTCTTGTACTAATTTGGGTTCTAAAATCAAAACCTCTAAAACTTCAATTAGGAGACCATCAATCTATCCTTTGCTAAATAATTTTTTTTTTCCAGTTTCAATCCAATGGTCCTTGACCACTATGACTGTATGAATTTCAAAGTTAAAGAGGTTTCTCAGTTTGACTCTTACATGACAAAGACGAATCACCCCAATACTTCCCTCAAATATTCAAGCCATCCCTGTTTAATCCTCTGCTCGAGGAAAAGAAAACTTGAAGCCAAGAAGGAATTTCAAAGTTGAAGTCTTATACACTTCCTCCCAACTTATATATAGCAAACATAAAGTTGAAATTAGTAGCGAAGTTCCTTATACAAATTCCAAAAGCTTAAACACACGATGACCATGTGTATGTCGAATTGTGCACAAGTATCTGACGTACAGACAATCAACTCTCTTATTTTCTCAAATTAAAACTCTAACTCTTTACTTTTCCTCTTCACACTTGTCTTTATTAAGATCATTAAGCTTATGGTATCACCTTTGAAACCCCGCACCATGCCCTTTTTTTTTTTTTTTTTTAAAGGCCATTGAGCCTATGGTGCTACTTTTAAGGTTCCATAACACACTTGTACTCAGTCACACATTAGTTGCCTCCATTCATATTACTTGGTATGGATGAGATCCAAATAATTCGAAGCACCTCAAGAACTTAACTTCCTCTTCCTAACTAGGACCTCATCTCGCATTTAAGTCTCAAGTCATTTTTCAAACTACCTTGACTTTATGTGTTTTGCGTCGACTAGGATGGATCTTAAAAAAAAAACGTTCTTTATATTACAACCTATACTTTAACTCTAAGTTTCCATATTCCCTTGGAATGACATAGTGGTCACACATCTTCTCTTTTAAAAGTTTTATTCAAAAGATGCAAACTTGGACGTCAAGTGACCCTTTGAAAAAAAAATAAAGATCCAATCCTTTAACCCCCCCCCCCCCTTTTTTTCTTTTTCTTTACCTCCCAACTCTTTAAATTTCAAGCTTAAGCACTCCATTGGAGATGAAGGAACTCTCTTTAAAACTAACAAAGTGGGGCACTCCATAGTAAGATACATACTACAACTCATAACCTCTTCATCCATTTAGTCCGACATGTACAAATAATGATCACAAACATTTTACCAAACAGATTCAAACTTTGAACTCCTCCAGAGTAATCATAACATTTATCTTTCAGAGTTTTACTTAAGGAACATAGTTGCTTGGTAACCTTTTAAACAACTTCAGTCCCTTAAGACTTACTCTTCCCTCCCTTGCCTAAACTGACTCCTTCTATATTACACAAACATACGTTTTATGTCAATAAAACTTTCTTTAAGCGTTAACATGCTTAGCTCAAGCATTTCCTTTCTATCATTAACGAAAGGGACCACAACTTCTTTTTTTTCCCTCAGCTTAGAAACACATCGTGGTCATATGATATATACATATAGCTCCACATATAGACATTTTCTTTCTATAGGCAAACAGTAGAGATCAAACAATCTCATTCTTCTTAGCTCAGAACTACATCATGCTCATATCCATATACACATAACTTTATATATAGACATACACATTTTTTTTCATGAAATAAACGAAACTTTATTTCAAAGGCATACCTGGCGATGACTAGGAATTGTTGCTTAGCCATGGGATTCCTAACTCTTACGATGTAAGCAAGTCTACAGAACAAATAAACTTGGGCTCTGATACCAACTGTAACGACCCTACTTTCTAAGACTAATTTTCTAAGGTCTTTACTAACCATGCATTCATTTGAGGCCAAAAACAAAAGAGACAAAAAGTAAAACTGAAATCAAAATACCCTTTTTTTTTATGGGATCCCAAAAAAACAACAGTTTAAAACCAAGTTCACTCATACTAAATAAATGAAAACTCAAATCTGGCCTCTGTTCAAATAAATGAAAACTCAAATCTGGCCTCTGTTCAAATAAAGTTCAACATTTGACAAATGAATTTTAAATAAGAACAAACTTAAAACATGAAACAAAGTTTAAAATATGCGGAAGACATGACTTCTATTTCCATGGCCTTCGCAACGCATTCCCGTCATTCGCCCTGTAAGTTCCTGCTTTACCTGAAAACATTTTTAGGAGAAAGGGTGAGTATTATGAAATAATACTCAGTAAGTGTCCCCCCACTGCCGGGGTTGAAAAACAAGTTGTTAAAACAAACCATGGCCTTATATGGGACCCATACATAAATAAAAACATATTACATGACTTTTTCTCTTCGGCTATCAGTGGGAAAATTAAGACTTCCTGATCCATGGCCTCTTAGTTTAGGTCGACTCTAAGTCTTTCGTGACTTACATACCATCAAATATGTATACATATAAATATTGGAAGTTTAACTGCCACGACCTTCGTAAGCATTTTTGTTTTTGTAAAATTTCTCTTCGGCCTTTAGTGGACAATTAAATTCTCCTAGAACATGGCCTCTAATTCGAGTCGACTCTAACTCATTCATAAGATATATAATAAATATTATCAGGAAGATTTTACCACAGCCTTCGCAACATTTTAAAGAAATACATGCTTAGGGTCCCAAATGAAATAGTAACAACATTTGTGCAAAATGTTTCGTGGCATGAACGTATATAAAAAAATTTGATAAAAGTGCTCAACTTTAAGAAAACAACAACATGACATTCATGGCCTTTGAAATAGATATCAATTCAACAAGATCATGGCATTTAAAACAAACCTTTTAAGCATATCACAACATTTATACAGAACCTTTCATAGCATTCAAAAGGGGTTTTTTCAGTCCAAACATGGCATTTAAATTGGACTTTTCAAAATATTTTTCAAACAAGTCCTTAAACACTAAATTTTAGAGTTTGGCGTGGGTTCCCTTACCTTAGCCTTCGTCTCAAAATTCTAGAATGTCAATTCTTCGTTCCAAAACAATGCTCTTCTTCGAACCTGTAAAGTAAGTAAAATTCCCAATTTAATATCCAACCCATACTCCAACCTTAACATAAAATCTATGGGTCTCGTAAAATGCCCAAATTATCTCAGAACCAAAACAACCAACCATTTCCTAAGTTAGGAATTATTAATCCCTTAAACCAAGGAACTTAAAGGTCTTTAATATTTTTCAAATAATTACCTTGACTTTAGTTCTTCAATGATTCTAGATCGAATATTTTCTCTATCTTGTGATTTCAATTTGGTTCAAAGCCCACTTATTGTCCTAATAACAACACTAATTCTAAAAACAAATAATGAAATTTACCACTGGAGGTCCAAAATGAGGTTGGGAGTCAAGCCACTGAAAAATCACACTTTCCGGTGAGCGGCGACGCGTGAAGAACAGACCTGAAACGCTCGTAAGAAGATCTACATGAAACTGGTCCAAACAGGGCAAGACTCGGCTAAAAAAACAGAGCTCTAACCGGTCAACCAAAACTTTGATTTGGTTAGAACTCCGGTGAACGGTGTGACCTCGATGGATAAACGGTCGGCGACGAGCATCGTGCAGATGGATCGACACGCACTCGATTTGTAGCTGTGATTTCAGGCGTTGGACGAGCTGCAACGCGGATCAACGTCTCGCTGCAGCGCGCGACGAACTACACGACGATGATCTTTGGCGCGCGGTGAGCGGACTACCTCGTCCGATGGATCACATTGCGTGTTGACGGCGGCGTGGAACTCGGATGACGCGCGCGCGGCGGCGAGGTTGCGGTTTATCAGAAAATGCAGAGAAAGAAGAAGAGTTGCTCGTGAATGGAGGGAGAAAGAAAGTAAAGAAGAATAGTAGTCCTCGATTTGCATGCACACTAGAAGACAAAGTGTCTATCAACCCTAATCCAATGTCTTTTACCAAAAAGTCCTTCACTTTAAATAAAAATCACTATAGTGCCTCAAACTAAAATTTCTAAACATTAAACACCAACTTGAATCTAACAATACTTGAATATGGCGGGCGTTACAATAAAAGTTTTATTATTACGATCCTAATATCTACCTAGTCTCTTATTAAAAAAAAATAATAATATCCACACGGACTTAGTTAAGTGCCTTTATTTTTCATATCGATCATTTAAAATTATAATTTTATATATAAAATTTAATATGTAAAATATTTTTTTGGATAATATATCCTATTTTATTGTACCGACTTTATCATAATTAGTATGTTTTAATTTTTAAGTTTAATTTTTAAATGAAATGTAAGCTTCAAACTTTAATATATTTTTTTTACAGTAATAGTCTTCTCTCTCATGGTTCCTAAACTTAAATGTGCATACTTTTTAGAGTTCAAAATGAGGTGAGGATAGAATTCAAAATCCATTCAGTTTAACTAATGACTAGGATGATTGGTTCGAAATATACTTGAAGAAGCCCTTTCAATTTGTAATGCCCTAGAATTTTCTAAATACCCTTAAGTGGTGCCTTGGGCTTATTTTAGTGAGGATTAGTTAAGTTGGACCTTTAAAATAGATAAATGGATTTAATACTCTTGTGCAAGTTAAAGAAACTAGGCAAATAAAGGTTTTAATTAGGGTTTGGGGCATTTTTGTAGTTAGAAGTTAAAAGAAGGGTATTTTGGTAATTTTAGTCTGAAAGAAGAATTTAGGGTTTTCTCTAATGAGGGCACGTTTTCCGAGGTCACCATCTCTCTCTTTCACCAGCCGCACGATAGAGAACCGAGAGAGCTCACTGTCTCTTCCACCTTCGCCGGCAACCACGACATGATCGGGAACGAGTTTTTGGAGCACGCTGCCGACCAGTAAGGAGACGCTACGAACGACCATCTGTGAGGATGCGTCGATAGCTCGACTGTGAAGGAACCACCCAGCCGCAAGCTCGTCGATCTGTCGTGCACGCCGTCGGACTCCAGCGATTCTGAGCGTTCGTTTGATCGTCGTTCCGTCGAAATCAATCCACGGCTTACGAGTCCCTTTGTCGCCAAGTCGAGAGCGAGGGTGAGGTTGTCAGGTCGCCTTCGCATCAGTTCGAGCCGCCGGAAGCTGAAGATGCGCCTGAGGAAGAGACGCCAGCCGTAGCACAGAACTGTGATTCGCCGGTTCAGTGTTTGGTTCGAGTGATTCGTCCAGTTTTCGATCGGTTTTCGAAGTTTCGAGATCGGTTTTGGATAGATCGGGCCACAAGGTTTCCAACGACATGCTTCACGCCGCGCAGTGCGCGCGCTCTCGCACCACACGCCGCCATACATACTCGCCCACGCCGCCCGCTCGCCACGCGCCGCCCTTCGCGAGTCGGCCGACCCGATCAATTTCGTTTCCCGAGTTCGTTTTAAGCGTCCGTTTACGGGGATTCGGCTATCGAGCTCGACTAAGCGAAACCTTGAGTTAGAAACGGAATGTAAGGAGCTTCGAGCTAAGGTAAGGGATTTTCTACAAACGATCTTAAAAAGGGAAGTGAATACGATTTCCTGAAATATGTATTTGTTTTAAAAGATGAAAATTGAGGATTTATTTCAAAAGGTGAATCTCCAAAACTCATGCTTAGGGCTTGAATTTAGAAAACGAATATTTCAAAGGGTTTCTCGAGAATCTCGAGTGAATGATTTTCAAAAGGTTTAGTAAGGGACCTTGTGCCGAACTTTTTAATGGGACTGAATGAAAATGATTTTCATGATTTCATGCGAAATTAGTTTATATTTTTCATATAAAAATATACAGATATTATCGTGAGAATACTTAATATTTTATGTACAAATATTTCGATGCATCATGTGGAAATAATCCATTATTTTATGTGAGACTATTCTCGTATGCTATGTAAAAGTATTCCATTATTTCATGTGAGAATAGGACAGTAGTTTGTATGAGAATATTTCATGTTTTCTTACAAAAGTATGATCTTCAAACTGTCTATGAGAAAAGTATGATTGGCATATCGATGATGATGTTTGTGACATGTGCACTATTATTATGTGAATGATGGGACCTCATGCATGTTTTGTATGCCACGAAATGAATAAATGAATAGTGTGGACATTGGTATCCTGAGATCATGATGGGCATGGTCAAACATGCAATAGAGACCCTATGGGTCAAAGTATGCGAGAAGTGCATGAGGGACTCAAAACGAAATGACTCAGGATGACCAGTCGGCCCCACAAATAAATAAGCAGTCATGGATTAAAGACCTGACAATTAAATAAGCAGTCATGGATTAAAGACCTGACAATTAAATAAGCAGTCATGGATTAAAGACCTGACAATTAAATAAGCAGTCATGGATTAAAGACCTGACAATTAAATAAGCAGTCATGGATTAAAGACCTGACAATACACAGATGAAAAAGCAGTCATGGATTAAAGACCTGACAATACACAATTAAAAAGGAAGTCATGGATTAAAGACCTGACAATATGAGAAAGTCCTAGGTCCCGCATATGTACATTTCGAACAAGTTTGAAAAGTCATGATTGTATGTGTATGCATATCCCGACCCCCACTTACTGGGTATTTTATAATACTCATCCCTCTACCTTTGTTGTGTCTTTCTTTGTTTTTAAAATGTTTTCAGGTAGAGACGAGAGCATACCAAGCGAGTGGCATGGAGGCGCTACAGAAGCCATGGGAACCAAGTCATGAATTCCGCATCCATGATTTAGAAAGAATTTTAAAAGATTATGGTCTTTCGCTTATGTAGTACAGAGTTTTGAAACTAGAGGCCGAACTTAATTATGTTTCTTGTAAACGTTTTGTATTTCTATGGGATCCCAAATTAAATTGATTTTTATGTATCAACTTTTATTTGTTTTAAGCTCAGTTAAGGCCTCGAATGCATGCATGAGTAGTAATGTCCCTAGGAATTTATGTTGTAAAAAGTAGGGGCGTTACACAATTTGTACTAAATGATTGGATATTCTTAATTATGTTGAATTGACACTTTATTTGATATACTATTTATAAAAATAAGTTTGAAGAGTTTTTCGTTAAACGTTTTTTTCTAAAGGAACTTCAATGATATAAGATAATAGGAAAATAGGATATTTTGTAACCCTGCGATGAATTTAGACAGCTAGAGAGCATTACTATGATGATTCTTTCTTCTTCTTTTAAATCAATGTACAATATAAAAGAACCCATGTAACGTTCGGTTTTAAAAAAAAAAAAAGATCTTTTTATTATTTTTTTTCTTTTTTTTCTTTTTTTCTTTCTTCTTCTTCTTCTTCTCCTTCTTTTTTTCCCCAACCGCCCATTGGCCCCACGTGCGCGCCAGACCCTTGCCTCACGCTGCACCGCCGCCTCGCCCGGCTCGCCCCCACGCGCCCTCGCAAGCTCGCCGCGCTCGCTCCTCCTCCGTCGCCGCGCCGCGCGCGCCGCCTGCCGTCAATCGCGCGCCTGCGCTGCGCGCTCCGTCCTCTCGCCGCGTCGCCGCGCCTGCGCCCGCCTCTCGCCGCCCGATCGGCGACCGCAACCTCATCGTCGGTGAGTCTTTCCTCAAACCATTTAGTTTTGGTTCAATCGGTTCGAGCGTTTTTAGATCGGTTCTCTTAAATTGGTTGTTGGTTTTGAATAGATCGGGTCATGGGCATTTCGGATCTATGCTCCAAGCGCCGCCACTCGCCGAAAAATTTGTCGCGCCGCCGCGGATTCTGCCGCGCCGCCATGTCGCCGCCGCTTGGCCGGGATAGGTATAACCAAATCGACCGTTTTCTTGATCCCATCTTAAGCCTCCATGCATTAGTTTGATTATTTAAGCAAGTTTGCTTGAGATTTGTGCTTGGAATTTGACTTTTAGGACATTTGTTTGTTATTTAGGGCTCAAAACTTGTAATGGAGGCATGTGGGACTGGGATTGGATTTGGACCTCCACTATCTATGTAAGTAGTCTTTTGGATTAAGCCCCCTTAAAGTTATTGTTTGATTTGTTCGAATGTGGTAGCTCGTGAATTTGTGTTTAATGCACGAAAAACTACGTTGTGATATATGTGTTGAGTTTGGGTTTGTGTTGGTATTGTTTGTACCACTAATGGACTAAGAAAGCAGTTAGTATGGGAATGGGGGCTTAAGGCTTCAAGTTAAGAGTGAGACTCAAAGCCCTTGACCGTGATAAGTGTGATCGATCATTGTGGATCCGAGATTAATGTAGTTGATAGGTGGTTCTAGGCTCGGGTTTCCCCGAGGTAGGTGGTTGGAAGAGGTGAATCATGAATAATCCCTTGTGGAGCGAGTGTGGCGGCGTAGTTGACCAAACCAAATAGAGGATTACTGCGTTGGGCTCAAGGTCGCCTAAGCGTGAGACAATACTTGTAAGGGGTCCGAGGTTGCACACTGATGTTTTGGTTACTTTGAGGCTTGGGCCAAATGTGATCGTTGGGTGTAATGCCCTAAGTTTCGGTTCGTGTAAAAGTTGTTTGGATCGCTTTAACTTACTTGTTAGGTGTTAAAGGTGAGCCCCAGGCCGATGACCATTCGTTTCCTTGGAATTGTTTTAGGTGAGCTTGTGTGTTACTTTTAAGAAAGTGGTTGTTCATGGATCCTAGAGTCAATGTATGTAGCCAACTCGATCTCAAAAACGAGCTCATAAGTGAGAGAGTTGGATTGCTTAGCTTGTGGATTGAAACCTTGTGTTGTTGTGTAAGTTAATGGGGTTGGTCCCACCGTGTTTGAGTTCGCGCTCGTGTGGTTGAGGTTCAGTGTCGATAGGCAACTTATATTGCTCGCGGGATTGGTAGTATGTACCTTACCTTCGATTATGGTTTTAGGACCAACTCAAGAGATTTGTAACATGGAACCCCCGAGCTAGTAGTCCCTACCTTACTCCTTATTAGGTGACGTTATCCTATCATTTTGCGTGGTGAGAAACTAGCATGGAATATGTGCATTGATGATGCCTTGTGGTGAGTCACAGTGCGTGTGGCAATAGACCAGGGGCGGTGATGTCTTGTGGTGAGCCATGGTAGTCATGGCAACAGACCAAAGACGAGAACGCTTCGAGGTGAGTCATTATGAGTGTGGCAACAGACTCGGAGTGAGACATAGCTTACGAGCATCCTGTAAGACGGGTCTGGGCTATGTCAGAATGCTAGTTAGGGAGGCGTTTACCGACGTAAGCTAGGAGCTAAGCAATTTCTGTGTGGGCTTGGGGTAAGGTCAAGTGGGACGTCCAGCTAAGTGTGGTCTGAAAGTGGAACTTAGGTACTTTGAGGTGTTGGCTAAAAGTGAAAAGCCTGGTTGAACTTGGGACCCTTGGAGAATGGGTCGGAGATTTTATGAACGTCTTGTTAGAATCCTAAATAACCTTATGAAGCGCAATACCTAACACTTACTAAACCCCCGAGCTACGCTTTGGCGGTAAGAACCTCTAGGTTGACGATATATGATAGGCTCGTGAGGCTGGGGTGCGTTCCCGTTGTGATCGGGAGTGGTTGCTTTCCATGATCCCGAACTAGCTTAGGGGTGATTCCCCAATGGGCGTGTTGGTTACGCACCACACGGTACCATGCTAGTGTGTTATGAGAGCCTGGGGTGCGTCCCCGTTGAGATCGGGAGTGGTTGCTTTCCATGATCCGTCTTTGGCTTAGGCGATTCCCATGGGGCGTGTAGGATACGTACCTACTTTGCTCTATGCCAGTGTGTAGTGGCATGAGAGTTGCTTTCTCTCATTGCATCGTCAACCAAAGTTCTAAGACCGAGGGTAGCGCTCGAGTATTACGTGGAGGGCTCGGGGTGAAGCGTGCTAAGTGTGAGACCTATGTTGGGGTTGGGTGAGTTTAGAACACGAGGCTTGTTTTGGTTACATGCTAGTTTGTTTGGACGTGAGTGGGCTGCTTCTGCTTACTGAGTATTTTTATACTCACCCGTCTATTTTGTTGTTTTTGGTTGCAGGTAGGAAAGCCTGAGGCGGATGATGACGACGACGACTGTTCGAGTTATGGGACCCTTTTCCTTCCCGTTTCTCTAGCTTAGAGTTGTCATTTGTCATTGTCCTGTTTTGGTTTTATTTTAAATGTCTGGTCGTGCGACACTTTGTTTTTCACTAGTACTTCTTAGTTATTGAGTTCTGTTTCCGCTGTATGATTGTTATATCTAAGAGATCGTGATTTGGAACTCTGGATGTAGCCCAACCCATTTTCTGTTTGTAGTTTGGTGGGGGTTTGGCATTCTTGTTTCTTTGAAGTGTCTCTTCTGCTTATTAGGTTCCAGGAAAATTTTTGTTTTCTCCTTCCTACGTCGTTATGCTGCCGAAATTTTGGCGTAAACGGTGTAGCGGAGTAACTTCCCTAACGTAGATTCGTCTCTAAATTTTAGGGTCGTTACAACCCAAATAAGAAAAATATCATAAAATCTAAAATAATTATGATAAATATTCCAAATAAAAAAAATGACAGAATAAATTTCATTAACATTTGAGAATTGTAAACTGATTTGATGTAGTTATTTTATTTCCAATATAAGCAAAAAACAAAGGTGAAGATTGTATATATATATATATATATATTCCTTCATTAGTGAAATGATAAGGGGTCATCAAGAGTAATCTTAATACAAAAACATTACAAAACTAGAAAAATGTCCAGTGCTTCTTGGCCTCGTTATCCTCCTTGTGTTAGTGGTACTTGCACAGACTCTTTCTGTTGCACTTTAGGTCAAGGTGAGTGTTCATTCATTATTTCTCTAGAACTATAAAGATTTTATTTGTTTCTATTGATGTGAAAGTTGGTTCATGCAGGGCGATTTAGATGACCAGAACTAGTGAGAAAGAATGGACAAGTAGCCAAAGCAGTGATCGAAAAAGAAGCTCCATTTGTGACAGTGATTTTTATTAGACCAGGCATGGTTGGACTCCCTAATTTTTGTTGCAATCGCGTTAATGTTGTGCTTGATCCAAGTGGAAATGTCTCCAATATCCCATTCATTGGTTGAAATTTCGAAGGCAAAAAGGGATATCATATACAGTTTGTTTGTTGTACTTGATTGTATAACAAAATAATGTTAAAGTTGAATAAAGTTTTTAACCATTGACTAGTCCTTCTCTATCTTTTCATATCATTCTTGTATTTACATGTTTATTTGGATTTGGTCAATCTAACTACTAGATTTAACCTCGTCGTCTATCACTTCAAGGAGTAAGTTAGGAAACAAAAATTATAATTCCTTTTATTTAGACCCAATATTTTTTACTACTTCTTAAGCTTAGGTAAAAAATTTTAAAAATATTTGGATGATAATAAAATATTTAGGTTGTATTCCATAACCATTTTGTTTTTAATTTTTATATTTTTTGAAAAATGGAGCTTATAAACATTATTTTCACCTATTGTTTTCTTGTTATATTACCAGCTTTTTAAACGCTTTAAAAATTAAAGAAAATTTTGAAAACTAAAAGAAGTTGGGTTTAAAAAGTTTTTTTTTTTTGAAATTCGGCTAAAAAAGAACAAGCATGATTTAACAAACAAGCTAAAAAATAAGATGATAACGAAATGATATCTTAGTAACCAGTACATGATCTAGAATTTTTATCGAGGGGGACTTAAACCAGAAATTCAAAAAAATATTTAAAGTTGTCCATACTAGAACTTTAACTTAGGATTTGAGAGGAAGCTGGAAACATACTAACTACTAAGCAGGAAGACTTTTTTTTTATTTAATTTTATTTTTCCTATACATATTATATAAAGTAAAAAAAAAAATTGAGAGGGAGTCGAGCCCTCTCCAACCTTAACTAAATTTGTCTCTGTTAATAACTATATTTTAAAATATGTGATAATATTCTTTAGGCACTTGTCTAAAGTTGATGTTGAAATGAATTGAGACTCGCAAATTATACAATATTACACATTTGATCTTGTGGATTTTTTCCTGTTTAGACTAATTTCGAGAAGAAAGTCCGTTTTTAAATTATTTAAGCCAACAAGAAAAGTGTAATCATGTTACACATGACTTTTGGTGAAATTTCTAGGCTTTTTTTCTAACTAAATGTGTTCTTTACATAAAAGGGAATGACAAACTTAAAAAAAAATAAAAATTGAAAGAAAGAAAGAAAATGTGACATCTCTAGATTTCAAAATTATAAAATTGTTTAAACCAAAATTAATGAGTTGTTTTTATTTATTTATTTATTATTATTATTGGCTTTCTTTTTTATTCGAATAAGTGGATTTGTTTTAGAATCATATTGGGAAGGAAATTTATATTCTTCAGCTTAAAAGTCTTACTGTCTTCAAATTTTTTACTTAAATCCAAAGATATATATTACGAAAGAAGTTGTAGATTGATTTGAAAGAATCTAAAACGAATGAGGCAAATTAGAAAAAAAAACTATAAATAAAAAGTAATTATGCTTGACATTAATTTTAAGTCAATAGATCAATAGATCAATTTCTTTTGCACTCCCAAAAGAAAACAAAAAACACACACAAAGACAAAATTGTTTAGTCAAAATTTTTACATTCATAACAATACAAAATTCTAAACTTGAGTATGACTCTTCTGACTAAGCACATCAATGTTTTTTCTAAATATTATAGGTTTAAATCCTTGGAGGCAAATAACCAAACATATATGAGCAGACCCTAATATTTGGAATAAGTGTGACACCCAACTTGGAGGTAGAATGTCGTACTTTGAACGACAATGCCTGATCCTTGAACTTGAGCAACACTCGATTGATCTTGCACATGAAATGAGTGAAGCTCGAACTTAAACTTGAAGTCAATGAAACTTGAACTTGGACTTGATGAGATCGAAGTCTCAAGCATGAACTTAAAGAAATGGAGCAATGCTCGATCGATTTGAAGCAAGTGAAATTCCAACGTAAACATCAAGAAAGTAGGTGGTCTCGAGAACAAGAAAAACTCTTGGCGTGTGTTGCACTTGTTTCCGTCATAGACACCTCAATCTTCAGCCTTGAATTTCTTGATCGGCACTCAAAAGCACTCCTCTAGCCTCTAGAACACTGTGGAAATCGAAAATAAGGATTGATCTATCCAAATGGGCTCTATAAACTTGAAGGCAAACTGTTCCTTTTGATAAAATGGTGTCAGCTTGGAAAGTCTAGGGACAATGTCGACACGTTGTACTCTAGTGTGCATGTTATATTAGGAAAATCGAAGTAGCATCGAGACACTACACAAATCGTCCAGACACTACGGACGAAAAATTGGAGACACTGGTTTATTTCCATTCATATGTTATTTGTTTAAATTTAATTTTTTTTCATTCATTGTTTCTTAATTTTAAATTTGAAGTTTGAATTATTAAAGCTAATTGACGTCAGGTTTATTTCTAGCATTGACTCTTAATAATGAGTTTTTGAAATAAAAAGTTAATTTTTTTTCGTAGCAATAAGAAATTTCCCTTAATCATATTATGCAATGAGTTTGAAATAAAATAAATTGTTTTCTTTTAAAATTGGATTTCTTAATTAAGAACACTTAAATTTTCAAAATTTAATTTTTATAATGAAGTTTAGAATAAAATGAGTTTTTTTTAGTAGGAATAAAATGAGTTGCCTTCTATTAAAACTGAACTTCTCAAATAAAAAACTTTTAATTAGGGATTGTGCTCTACTCTCAAATTAATACAAATATAAATTCATTTAGACGAATTAACTTTTTTTTTTTTTGTTGAAATCTCGTATGAATAGATACAACCTTTAAGGTTTAGCTATTAAATAAAAAAATAAAATAAAGGATAGAAAAAATAAATATAGAACTTAAATTTTTTTTTTTTTTTGTGAATATGAAATAACTGTGTGATTAAAAGGAAAAAAAAAGGGAAATCAAATTTTTGTCCATTGTCATAATGATTGCAAGGAAAGTATCATGACAATAACTATATTTAGAAATAACTTTATTCATTTACCATCCAACCCAAACAAAATAATCCATTTTGTCCTTTCATCTATTTCCAATTTAGTATATAAAAATTTGTTATAGAAGTTTGTTATTTCTTTAGGGAAAAATAATTTCAAGATTGGATAGTAAAAATACTTTATTAATAAAATTTATATAAAAATAGACATTATTTTTCAAATGCATAAAATAAAAGTTGTATTATTACGATTCTAATATCTACCTAGTCTCTTATTAAAAAAAATAATAATAATATCCACACGGACTTGTTTAAGTGTCTTTATTTTTCATATCGATCATTTAAAATTATAATTTTATATATAAAATTTAGGAGCAATTGGGCTGGTAGCAAAAAGGCCCAATATAATTGCCCATATAACAAATGTCTCAATCTATTTGCAAAAATAGCAAAAATTTGAAAAGAGGAATTGAAATTACTAAAACACCCCACGTTATATCAGTGATATCATTGATAGGACGATATCACTGATATCACTGATAGGATTCTATCAGTGATATCGCTGATAGAAGTCTGTTTATTTAATAACTAATTTTTTTGTTTGTTTATTTAATAACTAATTTTTCTTATAATTTTAGTTTTCCATCACCCCCATTGATAGCAAACGAATAAGAAATCATTGATAGGATGCTATTAGTGATATCACTGATAGAAGTTTGTTTATTTAATAACTATTTTTTTGTCGTTTGGGAATGGTTACACGATTGTCAATGTGTTATAGTGTTAGACTTCTATCATCTTATATCAATGATAGAAGTCTATCAGGTGATAGAACTGATATGAGTGATATAAGTCTATAACGATTGTCAATGTGTTACAGTGTTAGACTTCTATCATTGGATATCAGTGATAGAAGTCTATCAGGTGATAGAACTGACATAAGTGATAAAAGTCTATAACTCTATTAGACTTCTTGTTCTTCATGAATATTGTTCTATCAGGCTTGTGATAAATGTCTATCACTGATAGTTGTTTATCAATCATTAACTTCTTTCCAGTGATAGACTTCTATCAGTGATAGATGTCTAATAGAAGTGATAGACTACTATTGTGATATATATCACTGATAGAAGTGATATCTATCGGTAATAGTTGTCTGATAGACTTCTACAACAATTGTCTATCTATTACCTATTACTCATAACTTTTCTATAATCTATTAGACTTATTGTTCCTATCCGACTTCTATCATTGTCTATCACTAATAGAAATGATAAACTACTATCACTGTTAATGATTGATAAAAGTCAAAGAAAAAGAAGTGATAGACTACTATCACTGATAGTAGTGATAGGCTTCTCTCAGTGATAGTTGTCTGATAGACTTCTACCTATCCATTACCTATTACTCATAACTTTTCTATTAGACTTCTTGTTATTCATGATTATTAACTTTTTTTCTTCTATCCGATTTCTATCAGTGATAGATGTCTCTCACTAATAGTTGTCTATCAATCATTAACTTCTTTCCAGTAATAGACTTTTATCAGTGATAGATGTCTATCACTGATAAAAGTGATAGACTTCTATCAGTGGTAGTTGTCTATCACTATCACTGATAGTTGTCTATCTGTTAACTACGTACTACTATTTTGTTGTGTGATCTTCAAATTTTCTCATCAGATGCCAAAGTCCTTGTGTTCATAGTATTGATATTAAACTTTTGAAACAATCACAAACCTAGTATTGATAGTATTAATAGTATGATAACAACAATATTGAGTTCTATCTTGAAAAAGTATTCTAAAACTAATTGTCAAAAATTACATCATGTAAAAATGGTGGAAAATTACATGTCCTACGATTGTGACCAACACGATGACAATGACTACAATTTGTGTGACTTCTTGCTTCAGCAATCGACGAAATCCTTTGCTTTCACGGTCTTCCTGCTTGACGTTTAACAATTAGAGGTAATGCATTCATGTCAACATCTATCGAACTTTCATTCAGAATGATTCCCAATTGGGCGGATTACACCTCCATAAGTTGTCACTCCCATCACTAATTGCACAAGAGGAGCCATCAAAACAAGCATCATTAATATGAGCAACTAAAGGATATCTTGTATTTTGAATTAAAGTTAAAAACCAAACCACATCAAAACAACGACATGACGTTAGTTAATAACATCCCTCATTGCTATGTTTTTTTTCTTTTAATATTACCTAATTTTCTAAAGTATTAATATTAATATCAATATTAATATTAACATTTTCCCGAAAAAATGAAAAGGAAAATGCTACCGATAGAGAGAAAGGAGAGGGGGGTAGTGTTTGGATTCCGAGAAAATTCTTGTAATGTAAACTAAAAAAAAAAAAAAGATAAAGAAAAAATTGATTAATATTTTCTTAATTTTGGGGTGTGTGAAAGCGGAAGTTTGGTGAAGTGCCAACTTGTTGTAGTGTCATTTCTCTCTCAAATTAACAAACTAGATGGGTCCCACTTTTATTTTTCCTAATTTGTTTTCTTGAAAAAGGGAAGAAGAAGGAAATACTGAGGAAGAAAAAAAAATAAACAGATTTAAGCCAAGGGTATTATAGGAATTATGAAAACAATTTAAAGATTTTTGCCATATTTACAATTATTTTAAAATGTTGCTATATCTACAAATAGTAAAATTATCCTTGCTACCCATTACAAATTCTCTAAAATTTAATATGTAAAATATTTTTTTGGATAATATATTCTCTTTTATTGTACCGACTTTATCATAATAAGTATGTTTTAATTTATAAGTTTAATTTTTAAATGAAATGTAAGCTTCAAACTTTAATATATTTTTTTTACAGTAATAGTCTTTTCTCTCATGGTTCCTAAACTTAAATGTGTATACTTTTTAGAGTTCAAAATGAGGTGAGGTTAGAATTCAAAATCCATTCAGTTTAACTAATGACTAGGATGATTGGTTCGAAATATACTTGAAGAAGCCCTTTCAATTTGTACTAAATGGTTGGATATTCTTAATTATGTTGAATTGACACTTTATGTGATATACTATTTATAAAAATAAGTTTGAAGAGTTTTTCTTTAAACGTTTTTTTCTAAAGGAACTTCAATGATATTAGATAATAGGAAAATAGTATATTTTGTAACCCTGCGATGAATTTAGACAGCTAGAGAGCATTACTATGATGATTCTTTCTTCTTCTTTTAAATCAATGTACAATATAAAAGAACCCAAATAAGAAAAATATCATAAAATCTAAAATAATTATGATAAATATTCCAAATAAAAAAAATGACATAATAAATTTCATTAACATTTGAGAATTGTAAACTGATTTGATGTAGTTATTTTCTTTCCAAATATAAGCAAAAAAAAAGGTGAAGATTGTATATATATATATATATATATATATTCCTTCATTAGTGAAATGATAAGGGGTCATCAAGAGTAATCTTAATACAAAAACATTACAAAACTAGAAAAATGTCCAGTGCTTCTTGGCCTCGTTATCCTCCTTGTGTTAGTGGTACTTGCACAGACTCTTTCTGTTGCACTTTAGGTGAAGGTGAGTGTTCATTCATTATTTCTCTAGAACTATAAAGTTTTTATTTGTTTCTATTGAGGTGAAAGTTGGTTCATGCAGGGCGATTTAGATGGCCAGAACTATTGGGAAAGAATGGGCAAGTAGCCAAAGCAGTGATCGAAAAAGAAGCTCCATTTGTGACAAAGTGTTTTTATTAGACCGGGCATGGTTGGACTCCCTAATTTTTGTTGCAATCGCGTTAATGTTGTGCTTGATCCAAGTGGAAATGTCTCCAATATCCCATTCATTGGTTGAAATTTTGAAGGCAAGAAGGGATATCATATACAGTTTGTTTGTTGTACTTGATTGTATAACAAAATAATGTTAAAGTTAAATAAAGTTTTTAACCATTAACTAGTACTTCTCTATCTTTTCATATCATTCTTGTATTTACATGTTTATTTGGATTTGGTCAATCTAACTACTAGATTTAACCTCGTCGTCTATCACTTCAAGGAGTAAGTTAGGAAACAAAAATTATAATTCCTTTTATTTAGACCCAATATTTTTTACTACTTCTTAAGCTTAGGTAAAAAATTTTAAAAATATTTGGATGATAATAAAATATTTAGGTTGTATTCCGTAACCATTTTGTTTTTAATTTTTATATTTTTTGAAAAATGGAGCTTATAAACATTATTTTCACCTATTGTTTTCTTGTTATATTACCAGCTTTTTAAACGCTTTAAAAATTAAAGAAAATTTTGAAAACTAAAAGAAGTTGGGTTTAAAAAGTTTTTTTTTTTTTGAAATTCGGCTAAAAAAAAACAAGCATGATTTAACAAACAAGCTAAAAAATAAGATGATAACGAAATGATATCTTAGTATCCAGTACATGATCTAGAATTTTTATCGAGGGGGACTTAAACCAGAAATTCAAAAAAATATTTAAAGTTGTCCATACTAGAACTTCAACTTAAGATTTGAGAGGAAGTTGGAAACATACTAACTACTAAGCAGGAAGACTTTTTTATTATTTATTTTTATTTTTCCTATACATATTATATAAAGTAAACAAAAAAAAAAAATTGAGAGGGAGTCGAGCCCTCTCCAACCTTAACTAAATTTGTCTTTCTTAATAACTATATTTTAAAATATGTGATAATATTCTTTAGGCACTTGTCTAAAGTTGATGTTGAAATGAATTGAGACTCGCAAATTATACAATATTACACATTTGATCTTGTGGATTTTTTCCTGTTTAGACTAATTTCGGGAAGAAAGTCCGTTTTTAAATTATTTAAGCCAACAAGAAAAGTGTAATCATGTTACACATGACTTTTGGTGAAATTTCTAGGCTTTTTTTCCAACTAAATGTGTTCTTTACATAAAAGGGAATGACAAACTTAAAAAAAAAAAAAATTGAAAGAAAGAAAGAAAATGTGACATCTCTAGATTTCAAAATTATAAAATTGTTTAAACCAAAATTAATGAGTTGTTTTTATTTATTTATTTATTATTATTATTGGCTTTCTTTTTTATTCGAATAAGTGGATTTGTTTTAGAATCATATTGGGAAGGAAATTTATATTCTTCAGCTTAAAAGTCTTACTGTCTTCAGATTTTTTACATAAATCAAAAGAAATATATTACGAAAGAAGTTGTAGATTGATTTAAAAGAATCTAAAATGAATGAGGCAAATTAGGAAAATAAAAAACTATAAATAAAAAGTAATTATGCTTGACATTAATTTTAAGTCAATAGATCAATAGATCAATTTCTTTTGCACTCCCAAAAGAAAACAAAAAACACAAACAAAGACAAAATTGTTTTGTCAAAATTTTTACATTCATAACAATACAAAATTCTAAACTTGAGTATGACTCTTCTGACTAAGCACATCAAAGTTTTTTCTAAATATTATAGGTTTAAATCCTTGGAGGCAAATAACCAAACATATATGAGCAGACACTAATATTTGGAATAAGTGTGACACCCAACTTGGAGGTAGAATGTCGTACTTTGAACGAAAATGCCTGATCCTTGAACTTGAGCAACACTCGATGTATCTTGCACATGAAATGAGTGAAGCTCGAACTTAAACTTGAAGACAATGAAACTTGAACTTGGACTTGATGAGATCGAAGTTTCAAGCATGAACATAAAGAGATGGAGCAATGCTCGATCGATTTGAAGCAAGTGAAATTCCAACGTAAACATCAAGAAAGTAGGTGGTCCCGAGAACGAGAAAAACTCTTGGCGCGTGTTGCACTTGTTTCCGTCATAGACACCTCAATCTTTAGCCTTGAATTTCTTCATCGACACTCAAAAGGACTCCTCTAGCCTCTAGAACACTATGGAAATCGAAAATAAGGATTGATCTATCCAAATGGGCTCTATAAACTTGAAGGCAAACTGTTCCTTTTGATAAAATGGTGTCAGCTTGGAAAGTCTAGGGACAATGTCGAGACGTTGTACCCTAGTGTGCATGTTATATTAGGAAAATCGAAGTAGCATCAAGACACTATACAAATCGTCCAGACACTACGGACGAAAAATTGGAGACACTGGTTTATTTCCATTCATATGTTATTTGTTTAATTTAAATTTTTTTCATTAATTGTTTCTTAATTTTAAATTTGAAGCTTGAATTATTAAAGCTAATTGACGTCAGGTTTATTTCTAGCATTGACTCTTAATAATGAGTTTTTGAAATAAAAAGTTAATTTTTTTCGTAGCAATAAGAAATTTCCCTTAATCACATTATGCAATGAGTTTGAAATAAAATAAATTGTTTTCTTTTAAAATTGGATTTCTGAATTAAGAACACTTAAATTTTCAAATTTTAATTTTTATAATGAAGTTTAGAATAAAATGAGTTTTTTTTAGTACGAATAAAATGAGTTGCCTTCTATTAAAACTGAACTTCTCAAATAAAAATGTGACGACCACAACCACAGGTACTAATTATTTATTTATTTTATTTAACGTTCTATCAACCTTTGTGTCTAGTCGGATTAGTGAATTTTCATCAGGCTCGGTGAGAGTGAGTCCTTGATTTTATTTAGTTTAAAGTGAAACGTTCTCCTTTAGATAATTATACACATGTAATTTAATGAAAGATGAGAAGGTGGCAATGGCATCTTGGTGATTTATGCTCAAGGCAAGGGCTAGTTGGGCTTTTGGAAAGGAAAAGACCTAGGGTTTTAGTATTTATATGATTGTGGACATGATTGGACAAAAGAAAACCCTAGCCACCTCTCATATTGCTCCTATTATTTTGCCCTAGCCGAAACCCTAAACCCATCTTCTTGCTGCAACCCTCGCCAACCGGATCAAGAGACTGCACGTCCAGCACGCCTCACAAGCCTCATCGGCGAGCACCTTTGAAGTCAACGTCACGGAGGCACGGGATCGCAGGGTCTTGCAGTCGATCGCGAGCCTCGGAGCTGCACCGCCGCCTGCGAGCTAGAGCTTCCAGCCGTTTCAACGCTCGCTGCAGCTGCTGCCGTCACTTGGTCGCCTACGCCTGCAGCCACGCCGGAGCTCGCGAACGGAGGAGTCCCGCCGTCGAAGCCTTGGACGCACACCTCGGTGAAGTCGAAGCCTTCATTTATTCTGTCGCTTGTTAAGTGGACGGTGCGCGCCTGCTTCTTCTTGCTCGTAGGATCGGCCGCCGAGTTGCTCGTGCACCTTGCCGTCGCCGTCCGGATCCGCCTCCGATCGCAGTACGCCGACCAAAGACCGCTTTCTGACCATTGAAATTGCAACCCGGTGAGCGATTTTGTTACGTTTCGGATTTGAGAGAGAGTTATACGTGACCTATTGGTTATTTAAACGCTAAGTTGAGAACTTAAGCCACTGTTTTGAACACAACTTGTAGGGATCAAGTTTAGAGCGGAGTCGAAGGCCAAACATCAAGGCGAACTAAGGAATACTAGGCCTATACGTTGAACTTGAGGTAAGCGGGGCATGAAGCCTCAAGAACTTAAATTAAGTACCTTTACGTTATGGATTTGGAGTATGCTTGGAGTATAATTTCGGGATTATTGTGTGAATCAGGTTCTGCAAAAGAAGCGTACTCAAAGAACTAGGGTTAAGTTTTGGAGTAGAATCTGAACTAAGGTAAGGGACCTTGTGCCGAACTTTTCTAAATGGGATTAAAGAAAATGAATTTCATAAATTCATGCGAATTTAGTTTGTTATTCTACGTGAGAATATTTTAATATTTTATGTGAGAATACTTTAATATCTTATGTGAGAATATCTCAATATTTTATGTGAACATATTTCTGTATTTTATGTGAGAATATCCTAGTATTCTATGTAAGAATATTCCAGTATTTCAGGTGAGAATATTGCAGTATTTCATATGAGAATATTTCATGATTTCATACAAAAGTATTATCTTCAAACTGTTGTGAAAAGTTATGATTTGCATATCAGAGTTAATGTCTCGTGATATGTGCACTATAGTCATGTTAGATGATGGGACCTCATGCATGTTATGTATGCCATAAAATGATTTGAATTAAAATGTGGAATTGGTCTCCTGAGTTCATTGTATGCATGGTCAAACATGCATTAGAGACCCTATGGGTCAAACATACAGGGGTCTGTGAGGGACTCAATCCATACAGGGGTCTGTGAGGGACTCAATCCATACAGGGGTCTGGAGGGACTCAAATACTTATAGGGGTCTTTGAGGGACTCAGAATGAAATGACTCAGGGTGACCAATTGGCCATATAAAATAAAAGGAAGTCATGTATTACAGTCACGTTCGATACGAGAAAGTTCTAGGTCCCACATATGAGTATTTTAATCAAGTTTAAAAGTCATGATTGCATGTGTGTGCATGTCCCAAACCTCGGTAGCGAGGTCACTTACTGAGTATTGTATTGCAATACTCACCCTTTTATTTCAAAATATTTTCAGGTAAGGCCAAGGACGTAAGGGGCGAGTGACGGAGGCGCGTTGTCAGAACCATGGGGATAGTCATGTTTTCCGCATTTCGTTTTCCTTAATAACTGATGTTGTCATTTTACAGTTTCGAAGATAAATTTTATTTTCAGGATTTTAAGAAGGCCAAGCTTAAACTGTCCTTTTAAATGCTTTAACGTTTTCTTCGGGATCCCTAAAGGAAATTTTGTTACAATGACAATTTAAATATCTTTTATGTGCTTTTGGCCTAAGAAAGCATGCATGTGTAGTAGTGTCCCTAGGAGTTGTAGTTATAAAAAGTAGGGGCGTTACAAAAAAACTTTTAATTAGGGATTGTGCTCTACTCTCAAATTAATACAAATATAAATTCATTTAGACGAATTAACTTTTTGTTTTTTGTTGAAATCTCGTATCAATAGATACAACCTTTAAGGTTTAGCTATTAAATAAAAAAATAAAATAAAGGATAGAAAAAATAAATATAGAACTTAATTTTTTTTTTTTTTTTTGTGAATATGAAATAACTTTGTGTGATTAAAAGGAAAAAAAAAGGGAAATCAAATTTTTGTCCATTATCATAATGATTGCAAGGAAAGTATCATGACAATAACTATATTTAGAAATAACTTTATTCACTTACCATCCAACCCAAACAAAATAATCCATTTTGTCCTTTCATCTATTTCCAATTTAGTATATAAAAATTTGTTATAGAAGTTTGTTATTTCTTTAGGGAAAAATAATTTCAAGATTGGATAGTAAAAATACTTTATTAGTAAAATTTATATAAAAATATACATTATTTTTCAAATGCATAAAATAAAAGTTTTGGTCAAAATTATAAAATTGTTTAAACCAAAATTAATGAGTTGTTTTTATTTATTTATTTATTTATTATTATTGGCTTTCTTTTTTATTCGAATAAGTGGATTTATTTTAGAATCATATTGGGAAGGAAATTTATATTCTTCAGCTTAAAAGTCTTACTGTCTTCAAATTTTTTATTTAAATCCAAAGAAATATATTACGAAAGAAGTTGTAGATTGATTTGAAAGAATCTAAAATGAATGAGGCAAATTAGGAAAAAAAAACTATAAATAAAAAGTAATTATGCTTGACATTAATTTTAAGTCAATAGATCAATAGATCAATTTCTTTTGCACTCCCAAAAGAAAACAAAAAACACACACAAAGACAAAATTGTTTAGTCAAAATTTATACATTCATAACAATACAAAATTCTATACTTGAGTATGACTCTTCTGACTAAGCACATCAATGTTTTTTCTAAATATTATAGGTTTAAATCCTTGGAGGCAAATAACCAAACATATATGAGCAGACACTAATATTTAGAATAAGTGTGACACCAAACTTGGAGGTAGAATGTCGTACTTTGAACGACAATGCCTGATCCTTGAACTTGAGCAACACTCGATTGATCTTGCACATGAAATGAGTGAAGCTCGAACTTAAACTTTGAGTCAATGAAACTTGAACTTGGACTTGATGAGATCGAAGTCTCAAGCATGAACTTAAAGAGATGGAGCAATGCTCGATCGATTTGAAGCAAGTGAAATTCCAACGTAAACATCAAGAAAGTAGGTGGTCCCGAGAACGAGAAAAACTCTTGGCGCGTGTTGCACTTGTTTCCGTCATAGACACCTCAATCTTCGGCCTTGAATTTCTTCATCGACACTCAAAAGCACTCCTCTAGTCTCTAGAACACTGTGGAAATCGAAAATAAGGATTGATCTATCCAAATGGGCTCTATAAACATGAAGGCAAACTGTGAAGGGATTTTGAATTCCCACAGCGGAAGACGTTGTGAAACGTCGTTGATCCGTTGTGTAATTCCTATCTTAAAATTGAATCTATCTCATAGATCCTAGGCTAAACATGCAAAATAATAGAAAAACAGTAAGTATAATGGATACTAACCTCTTGAAGAACACTTCTTCAACGTTTTCTCCTTCTTCCGGTCACGATCTCTCTCGATCCAACGTTCTCCTCGAACACGAACCACGATCCGAACAGGGAGACACCTCCAAAGGGTCTTCTCGATTGTTCTCGGGAGGTTTAGGGAGAGTAGGTGGGACTCCCTTTGGTTTTGGGTGAGGAGAAGTTTTAGAGAGAATTGAGAGAATTCTAGAGAGAAAACAATTTATCTCTTTGGATGGAAATCCAAAAAATGGCAAATGGCATACCAAAGGCTTCTTGCAAAGCCTTTAAATACTATTGTGTGATGGAGTTAAAACCTCCACCAAATCACAATTTTACCACAACCATATAATATACAAATCACATTTCCATATTATATAATATAAGGTATCTCATACCTTATTATACAAATCTCATTTGCATAAATGTGGAATTATAAATTGAATCACATTCAATTTAATTTCTCTCAATTCTATTTCTCGAAATAGTACTAATTAATAAATTAGGCTATACTATAGTTTATTATGAATCTCATTCACATCAAACTATATATTATGTCATCTATATCTCATATAAACGACATAAATACCCAAATAATGAATTTGAACACTTCAAATTCACACCAAACTGTAAACCCTCAATTTGTCCAATTTGAGCCAACCGAAGGACCTAATGGACCTGCACGTGACGAGCTCCAATGATCCAAGACTAACCTGTCAAACTCTTTGACCCGGTTATTCAACATTCATTAGCTACGGTAACACTCCACTAAAGCCCGTAGCTGCAATCTCATCACTGTAGGACAAGTTGTGTCCATCGATATAACCAATACCCATGAGTCGACCCTTCACAGGTTGTTCGTAGTCACAACTGGGTCAAATTATCGTTTTACCCCTGTGTCTACCTCTTGCTCCTTAAGTCCCACTGCTCCTCTAATAAAAACTACGTTGCATGGTCCAACCATAAACAACAACTCTCTCAGGCCAATGAGAGAGTGGGGCCCCGTTGTTCAAGCCCTGGAGACAACACTTAAGGGAACAACCCCTCTAGTTTCCCTAAGTCAGGAACGAGTGAATTCCTTCTTTCGTAGTCAAGTTCCCAGCTCCCCACGTGGTCCTGCCCCTGAGAAGATCGGCATATTGGGCGAGCAACAGTGGCCACCCTCACCCATACTAGTCAAAGGACAGACCCCCGCAGACAGGAGTCCGTGACACGCTCAGGATTAAGGTCGAGTCACTAATGGTCATCTACGAATTTATTAGCTCTATACTGTTAACGGTGTTACATCAATAAGTCTAATAATTCACGGTCCGGTCTTGTACAATCTCATTGCACAGGATACCCCCACTCGCATGTCAACCACATGAACGAGTCAGATCACCTCGTTTGTATCTAATACAAAGCGGGCCGCATCCACAGTATATCCATGATTAGGTCTCCAACCCTATCCATATCTCGTGACCGTTCGGTCATTAACTCGAACGCGATCCTCCCCCAATGTGTCCACTACACACCGTTCAAGTTCTTAGTTCTTTCATAATGCAATGACCCTGGAGCTTAGTTTATTGGATTAAGTTTATGAAAAATGCGAGACACAAAGTTTAAATAAATAACTCTTATTTATTACACAATGTTGAAATAAATAACTCTTATTCATTTACAACTTGGAATATTACAAATTACACGAGATGAGGACATACATCCCAACAAACTCCCACTTGGACTAAGCTAGTGGAGTACATGATACATTTCTCAAATGTACAGTAAAGTAATACAATAAAGTAATACAATAAACTAGGGCATTGAATACCCCTTTACAATACTCCCACTTGCCCTAGTCAGGAAGCACTCGAAGACCTAGACTCTCTAGGTGACCCTCAAACACCTTAGCCGTGAGGGCCTTTGTAAATGGATCAGCAACGTTGTGCTCCGAAGCTATCTGCGTGACTGTCACGTCTCCACGGTGCACAATCTCCCGTATCAAGTGATACTTACGCTCTATATGCTTGCCCCTTTTATGACTCCGAGGTTCTCTCGAGTTGGCTACTGCACCACTGTTGTCACAAAACAGTGTGATTGGCAAGTTCATATTTGGAACAACTTCCAAATCCGTCATGAACTTCTTGAGCCAAACAGCTTCATTTGCAGCTTCACAAGCCGCAACATACTCGGCTTCCATCGTGGAATCAGCGATGCATCCCTGCTTGATGCTTCGCCACACTATAGCTCCTCCATTCAGAATGAAGGCTGACCTCGAAGTGGATTTCCTAGAATCCTTATCGGTCTGAAAGTCAGAATATGTGGATTTCCTAGAATCCTTTACAGCTGTCCAGTGATCTAATCATGGATTGGATTGATACCTACTGACAATCCCAACTGCATAACAGATGTCGGGCCTAGTACACAACATGGCATACATCGGGCTCCCTACGATTGAAAGCATAGGGATTCGTCTCATATCCTCAACCTCTTGAGGCGTCTTAGGACATTGATCCTTAGACAGTGAACCCCATGCCCGAAAGGCTGCAAGCCCTTCTTGGAGTTCTGCATCTTATACCTAGACAACATCTTGTCAATGTAAGATGCCTGAGACATGGCTAGCGTTCTGTTCTTCCGGTTCCAGACTATTTGGATACCTAGAACATACTGTGCCTCTCCCAAATCTTTCATTTGGAATTGCGAAGCCAACCATTCCTTAATGTCAGTAACAAATCCTACCTCATTCCCAATGAGAAGGATATCATCCACATACAATATAAGAAATGCGACAGTTTTGTCGACAATTTTCTTGTAAACACAAGGTTCGTCAACATTTTGATCAAAGCCATAAGATTTGATCGCCTCATCAAACCTTATATTCCAAGACCTCGATGCTTGTTTCAGTCCATAAATAGACCTTTGAAGCCGACAAACTCTTTGCTCTTGGCCTTGGGCAATGAACCCTTTGGGTTGGTCCATGTAGATGGTCTCGTCAAGGTTGCCATTCAGAAAGGCGGTCTTGACATCCATCTGCCATACCTCATAGTCATAATATGCGACAATGGCTAGAAGGATTCTAATCGACTTTACCATGGCAACAGGTGAAAAGGTTTCCTCATAGTCAACCCCTTCCACCTGGGTAAAACCCTTTGCCACTAGTCGAGCTTTGAAGGTCTGCACCTTCCCATCTACGCCACGTTTACGCTTGTAGATCCACTTGCAACCAATAGGTTTAAGCCCATCCGGTTGGTCCACAAGCTCCCAGATGGAATTGAAGTACATCGACTCCATTTCCTGGTCCATAGCTTTAATCCATTCGTCTTTGTCAACGTCAACCATTGACTGATCATAGGTCAATGGATCCTCACAGTCATCATCAGAAGTGACGACCTGGGTTTCAGCTAAACCCATGTAACGTTCAGGCTGTCTCACAGCCGTCCCACTACGTCGAGGCATTCCCAACTCTTGGGAACGGACTTGACTAGACAAGCTAGGATCAACAACACTTGTTGATGTACACTAGCACCATCAGCAACTCTTACTGATGAACTGTCCATTTCATTTAACACAATCTTACTCCTTGGTAAGTGATCCCTGATGTGGTCTTCCTCAAGGAAAGTGGTGTTTGTCGACACAAGCACCCTATTATCCTTAGGATCGTAAAAGTAACCACCTCTAGTCTCTTTTTGGTAACCTACAAAGAGGCACAACTTTGAACGGGGTTCCAACTTCTTCGGGTTTGACACCAACACATGGGTCGGGCATCCCAAAATTCTGAAATGACGTAAACTGGTTTTACGATCATGCCAGAGTTCGAAAGGTGTTTCACAAACACTTTTCGACGAAACTGTGTTCAAAATGTAAACCACAGTCTCCTCTGCGTAATCCCAAAAAGAATCAGGGAGACGAACATAGCTCATCATCGACCGAACCATGTCCAACAAGGTTATGTTTATCCTCTCCGATACACCATTCTGCTGTGGCATACCAGGTGCTGAGAGTTGGGACGTAATTCCATGTTCTATCATATAGTCCTAGAACTCAGTGTCCATATACTCTCCACCTCGATCGGATCGAAGTGTTTTAAGCGATTTACCTAAGAGGTTCTCAACCTCAGTCTTGTACTCCTTGAACTTTTCAAGAGTTTCAGACTTCTTGTGCATTAGGTAAATATACCCATATCCGGAGTAATCGTCATGAAAGACACGTAATACTCATAACCGCTTGAGATTTAACATTCATCGGACCACACGAGGTCGAATGTACTAACTCAAGAGGCTCTTTGGCTCTATATCCTTTTCCACTAAAAGGACGTTTGGTCATTTTGCCCTCAAGGCATGACTCACACACCGACAAAGAGTTTTCTTCCAACTCGCTTAGAAGTCCACTCTTCACTAGTCTCTCAATCCTATTGAGATTAATGTAGCCTAACCAAGATGCCAAAGATGGACACTTTCTTTTGGAGAAACTTTTAATCTCTTAGTTCACGCGTTTAATTTTTTTTTAAACAATTCGGTGTTCAAAACACTTTTGATCGAATTTGGGTTCAAAACATATAGATTGCTCTCAAGCGAAGCAGAACAAATCAAATTTCCATTTCGAGAAATAAACGCTTTATTACTCTTGAAAGAAACAGAAATATTTTGTTCTAATAGGCGAGAAATAGATACTAGGTTTCTCGTAAACCCGGGAACTATGTACATATTATCTAATAATAAGTACTTCCTCCAAAGAACAAACTCACTGCGTGCCTATTGCTTTGCAAATGAGACAACTTCTCCTGGATCCAACCACGAGTGTTATCTCACCCTCTTGCACCATTGCCGCGAAAACTTAATCCTTGAAAAGAAGAACAAACATGGTTAGTGGCGCTGAATCCAATATCCAAGCGAGTCATTACTCTCCACTAAACAAGTTTCGTGACAAGTAAATCACATTTACTGTCATCTTCTTTTCATCAAGGAACTTGGGACAACTCCTTTCGGTGTCCATCCCGTTCAAGCGATGAAAACACTTTCTCCGGCAACATCCTTGATTTCTTTGCCTTTTAGAGCGGCAACGCGTCAGCCTTAACTTCCTTCAACTTCTCCTTCTTCCCTTAAGGCCTCAAGTGTCTACAAACTTTATCCTGCAGGTCTTACCCCGTGAAAAGGTCTTAAGGGAACACTTGCCTCGACTTCCCCGTCCCTAGTTTGCACCAAGGACCGAAAGGTTTGTAGATCGTTGAATAGGATTGTTGAACCGAGCACTGAGGACCCTCCTCGGTGAGCGAAACTCTTGGTCGCCATTTACCAAAATCGTGTTTATGTTGTTTTTCCACGAAATACTATCGCCCGACTAACTTAACGGAAGCTAAAGGAGCGTTAAAAGTGTTTGACATTTTGTTGCTAAAATAAAATGAAAAACTTTGTATTAGTCTCGCAAAAACTTTTGAAAATCCAATCGGGTTTTAGCAAATTTTTTATCCTATGATCCCTAGGTCATTTAAAAAATTGCAATGATACCCTAAAGGTTTAGAATGATCGCCACCGTAGGGTAGACAAACCCACTCCTCCTTTAGGACGAGACTCTCTCGATCAGACCCTAATCCCAGAATAACTCTTATTCCATTAGGCGTCCAATTACCATTGTTCGGTCGAATTCATTAACACTTAACGAATTCCGTGAGTGTCACCCTCAATCTTTAAGTTTCCAAGCATCCGTCCAAACAATAGCCACCGAAGGGTGAACCAAGAAGGAAAACCAACCAGGAAACTGTATCCCTTTCGGGAATTCACGGTGTTCCGACTCCCATGATCAGGCCCTCCGAAGGGATTGTCTGGTCCAGGCCAAACTAGCAGGCGGATCATAGGCGTCTCACGGTGTGAATCGAAAGAAGAGACCGTGGGTCCCGTTTTCACAGGTCCCGCTCCCACTCACTATAAGTACTCTCTCCATTCACGTTGATATTGACCCATACAAATGCCACCCATAGGGGGACGCTCCCATTTGCGCCACGAGGCCGAGCATGGATCTCACGGTGCGAACTTAACGGAGATTTGTGGATGAAAAATTAAATGTATCTCATACACTTTATTTCCTCCCACTCAGCACTTTAAAATAATCGGGATTGACCTAGATAAACCGACTAAAATTTACCTAAGTCTACCAATATAACTCTTATATTGGGTTAACCTAAGTTTATAATCACATTATTAACTTAGGTCTATGTGAGTAAATTAATTAACTCTTAATTAACGGCACTCACGTGAATATAACCTAAGAATCTCCGGACCGAATTCACTCCCAGGTCGGTTTTCAAGTAGGGGTGTTCATGGCGTCAACTTAAATACCCCAAACCTTTAGCAAAACCTTCCTTAGACAGAGTTACTTATCAGTCTCCATTCAAAGGTCAAATTTGATTTCCTAATTCTAATCTTATTAGAATTAGAAAACCTAAGTCTAATTATTCAAGTTCTAAACCATTTAAAACTAATAATTAACTTAGGTTACATGCATTTCTATGTTATAGTGCTTGATCATTCATCACATGAATAATACTATACTATAACATGCATTCATCACATGAATTAAATGCATGAGCATGCTTTTAATTTAAAAATATAACACTTATATTAAATAAATTAAATCATGCAAACATTATATTATAACTCTTATAATATAATCCTATCATGCATACTATATATTATAACTCTTATAATATAAATATGATGCATGAAATGTTTAACCTAAGGTGGGATTTTAAATCTATATGGCATACTTTATGCACATAGAAATAATTAAATCATACATCTCATGCATAAAATAATTAAATAGCAATATTGGACCGATTTTTGGCACCCTAGGGACATAAAATTAAATTAATTAACATTAATATAACATTTATATTAATATTAATTAAAATAATTAAATAAAATACATTTAAAAAATCAATTTTACAAAGAAATAAATAAATAAATAAATAAATAAAAAATGGCAATTGCACAAGCCCGGAATCGAACCGCCGCCCACGCTCACGTCCCTGAAAATATCGCGCGTGCCAGCACCACTACGCCAGGCGTTGCAACGTCATTATTGAGTTGCAACGCTATAATGTATAGCGTCGCGCCCAGCATTCTCAACGCTGTGGCGTTGCAACGCCACCGCTAGCGTCGCAACGCGCCATGCAGATGCGACCTCCAAAGCAAAGGATGGCGTCACAACGCTGATGAACTTCTAGCAACACCACTTTTGCTGTTTTTCACCAAAATCGCCCGTTTTTGCTCCGTTTTCTTCACGACAACTCTTGCCACGAAGGACACGGACTTACAGACTCGATTTACATTAAAAAATACCCAAAACAACGGGCCCTTACATTGATCTCATCAACTTTTATGTAAATCTAAAAAGTGCCAAAAATCGAAAACATCCAAAATTGCAAACCATTAACATTCATCTCATGAAAATTAATGCTACCCACCTAATTTTAAGAATTCACAGAATACACAACGAAGAGCAACGATTGTCTCTGATACCAATTGAAGGGATTTTGAATTCCCTCAGCGGAAGACGTTGTGAAACGTCGTTGATCCGTTGTGTAATTCCTATCTTAAAATTGAATCTATCTCATATATCCTAGGCTAAACATGCAAAATAATAGAGAAAACAGTAAGTATAATGGATACTAACCTCTTGAAGAACACTTCTTCAACGTTTTCTCCTTCTTCGGTCACGATCTCTCTCGATCCAACGTTCTCCTCGAACACGAACCACGATCCGAACAGGGAGACACCTCCAAAGGGTCTTCTCGGTTGTTCTCAGAAGGTTGAGGGAGAGTAGGTGGGACTCCCTTTGGTTTTGGGTGAGGAGAAGTTTTAGAGAGAATTGAGGGAGTTATAGAGAGAAAACAATTGCTCTCTTTGGATGGAAATCCAAAAAATGGGAAATGGCATACCAAAGGCTTCTTGCAAAGCCTTTAAATACTATTGTGTGATGGAGTTAAAACCTCCACCAAATCACAATTTTACCACAACCATATAATATAGAAATCACATTTGCATATTATATAATATAAGGTATCTCATACCTTATTATACAAATCTCATTTGCATAAATGTGGAATTATAAATTGAATCACATTCAATTTAATTTCTCTCAATTCTATTTCTCGAAATAGCACTAATTAATCAATTAGGCTATACTATAGTTTATTATGAATCTCATTCACATCAAACTATATATTATGTCATCTATATCTCATATAAACGACATAAATACCCAAATAATGAATTTGAACACTTCAAATTCACACCAAACTGTAAACCCTCAATTTGTTCAATTTGAGCCAAACGAGGGACCTAATGGACCTACACGTGACGAGCTCCAATGATCCGAGACTAACCTGTCAAACTCTTTGACCCAGTTATTCAACATTCATTAGCTACGGTAACACTCCACTAAATCCCATAGCTGCACTCTCATCACTGTAGGACAAGTTGTGTCCATCGATTTAACCAATACCCATGAGTCGACCCTTCACAGGTTGTTCGTAGTCACAGCTGGGTCAAATTACCATTTTACCCCTGTGTCTACCTCTTGCTCCTAAGTCCCACCGCTCCTCTAATGAACAACTACGTTGCATGGTCCAACCATAAACAACAACCCTCTCGGGCCAATGAGAGAGTGGGGCCCCATTGTTCAAGCCCCGGAGACAACACTTAAGGAACAACCCCTCTAGTTTCCCTAAGTCGAACAGAGTGAATTCCTTCTTGCGTAGTCAAGTTCCCGACTCCCACGTGGTCCTCGCCCTAAGAAGATAGGCATATTGGGCGAGCAACAGTGGCCACCCTCACCCGTACTAGTCAAAGGATAGACCCCCGATGCGAGTCCGTGACACGCCAAGATTAAGGTCGAGTCACTAATGGTCATCTACGAATTTATTAGCTCTATCACATTAACGGTGTTACATCGATGAAGTCTAATAATTCACGGTCCGATCTTGTACAATCTCATTGCACAAGATGCCCCCACTCGCATGTCAACCACATGAACGAGTCAGATCACCTCGTTTGTATCTAATACAAAGCGGGCCGCATCTATAGTATATCCAGGATTACGTCTCCAACCCTATCCATATACTGTAGACCGTTCGGGTCATTAACTCGAACGCGATCCTCCCTGTGTGTCCACTACACACCGTTCAAGTTCTTAGTTCTTTCATAATGCAATGACCCTGGAGCTTAGTTTATTGGATTAAGTTTATGAAAAATGCGAGACACAAAGTTTAAATAAATAACTCTTATTTATTACACAATGTTGAAATAAATAACTCTTATTCATTTACAACTTGGAATATTAAAAACTACACGAGATGAGGACATACATCCCAACAAACTGTTCCTTTTGATAAAATGGTGTCAGCTTGGAAAGTCTAGGGACAATGTCGAGACGTTGTACCCTAGTGTGCATGTTATATTAGGAAAATCGAAGTAGCATTGAGACACTACACAAATCGTCAAGACACTCCGGACGAAAAATTGGAGACACTGGTTTATTTCCATTCATATGTTATTCGTTTAAATTTAAATTTTTTTCATTAATTGTTTCTTAATTTTAAATTTGAAGCTTGAATTATTTAAGCTAATTGATTTATTTCTAGCATTGACTCTTAATAATGAGTTTTTGAAATAAAAAGTTAATTTTTTTCGTAGCAATAAGAAATTTCCCTTAATCACATTATGCAATGAGTTTGAAATAAAATAAATTGTTTTCTTTTAAAATTGGATTTCTGAATTAAAAACACTTAAATATTCAAAATTTAATTTTTATAATGAAGTTTAGAATAAAATGATTTTTTTTAGTACGAATAAAATGAGTTGCCTTCTATTAAAACTGAACTTCTCAAATAAAAAACTTTTAATTAGGGATTGTGCTCTACTCTCAAATTAATACAAATATAAATTCATTTAGACGAATTAACTATTTTTTTTTTTTGTTGAAATCTCGTATCAATAGATACAACCTTTAAGGTTTAGCTATTAAATAAAAAAAATAAAATAAAGGATAGATAAAATAAATATAGAACTTAAATTGTTTTTTTTTTTGTGAATATGAAATAACTTTGTGTGATTAAAAGGAAAAAAAAAGGGAAATCAAATTTTTGTCCATTGTCATAATGATTGCAAGGAAAGTATCATGACAATAACTATATTTAGAAATAACTTTATTCATTTACCATCCAACCCAAACAAAATAATCCATTTTGTCCTTTCATCTATTTCCAATTTAGTATATATGTGACGACCACAACCTCAGGTACTAAGTACTTATTTTGTTTAACGTTCTAACAACCTTTATGCCTAGTCGGATTAGTGAATTTTCATCAGGCTCGGTGAGAGTGAATCCCTGATTCATTTAGTTTAAAGTGAAATGTTCTCCTTTAGATAAATTTACACTTATATTTAAAATTAAAGGAAGAGGAAGTGACAATGGCACTTTAGTAAATAAATGCCTAAATAAGGGTTATGTATGGCTTTTGGAATTTGACCTAACTTTTAGTATTTAGTCTTCTTAAACCTTACAACCACAAAGAAACCCTAACCCTAGACTCCATCATTTTCTCCTTCTTCTCCTTCCTTTACTTTATGCCCTAGCCGACCACCCCCCCTAGTTCATGTCTTTGTCTTCACCGCCGGCCAAAACTCAACCCACGAAAGCAGGTGGTCGCTCAGCCGTCCAGCCAGCTACAACCAAAGAAATCACCAGCCGCCGACGCCTCGGTCATTCGCGAGCCTCACACTCCCAACCGCTCGTGACTGCTCCAGCAGCCGACGCTCCAACCGATCACAAGCTCCCCGCTCGCAGCCACCTACCCCTACAGTCACGCCGGAAGCTCACGGACGGAGAAGCCTCACCGCCGGCTTGGCGCACACTTCCAGCAGAACCGACGCCTTCAGTCGCCGCCGCTGCTACTGCTCGGAGAACCAGCCGCCGCCAACCGCTCGTGAGCCTTGCCGTCGCCGTCCGGATCCACCTCCGATCGCAAAGACCGTCCAACACCGCTTCTGACCTACGAAGTTGCGGCCGGTGAGCGACTCGTTACATTTCCGATTCGCGAGAGATTTATGCTATGACTCTTTGGTTATTAAAACGTTTGCGTGAGAACATAAGTTACTGCTTGAACACGACTTTTAGGGACCAAGTTTAGAGCGGAGTTGAAGGCCAAACATCAAGGCGAACTAAGGGATATTAGGCCTATACGTTGAACTTGAGGTAAGCGGGCTTGAAACCTCAAGAACTTAAATTAAGTACCTTTACGTTTATGAATTTGGAGTATGCTCGAGTATGATTTCGGGATTAATGTGTGAATCAGGTTCTACAAAAGAAGCGTACTCAAAGAACTAGGGTTAAGTTTTGGAGTAGAATCTGAGCTAAGGTAAGGGACCTTGTGCCGAACCTTTCTAAATGGGTTTAAAGAAAACGAATTTCATTATTTTATATGAAATTAGTTAGTTATTTTATATGAAAAGGTTTTATGAGTTTACGGAGAATATTTCAATATTTCATGTGAGAATACTTTAATATTTTATGCGAGAAAATCTCAATATTTTATGTGAGCATATCTTTGTATTTTATGTGAGAATATCCTAGTATTCTATGTAAGAATATTCCAGTATTTCAGGTGAGAATATTGCGGTATTTCATATGAGAATATTTCATGATTTCATACAAAAGTACTATCTTCAAACATTGTGAAAAGCTATGATTTGCATATCGGCGTTAATGTCTCTTGATATGTGCACTATAGTCATGTTAGATGATGGGACCTCATGCATGTTATGTATGCCATAAAATAATTTGAATTAAAATGTGGAAATTGGTCTCCTGAGTGCATTGTATGCATGGTCAAACATGCATTAGAGACCCTATGGGTCAAGTTTACAGGGGTCTGTGAGGGACTCAATCCATGCAGGGGTCTGTGAGGGACTCAATCCTTACAGGGGTCTGTGAGGGACTCAAATAATTACAGGGGTCTGTGAGGGACTCAAAATGAAATGACTCAGGATGACCAATTAACCATTTAAAATAAAAAGAAAGTCATGTATTACAGTCATGTTGATACGAGAAAGTTTTAGGTCCCACATATGAGTAATTTAATCAAGTTTGAAAGTCATGATTGTATGTGTGTGCATATCCAAAATCTCGGTAGCGAGGTCACTTACTGGGTATTGTATTGCAATACTCACCCTTTCTTTTTAAAATATTTTTCAGGTAAGGCCACGGACGTGCGGGCGAGTGACGGAGGCGCGTTGTCAGAACCATGGGGATAGTCATGTTTTCCGCATATTGTCCTTAATAACTAATGTTGTCGTTTTATGATTTCGAAGTTTAAATTTTATTTTCAGGATTTTAAGTAGGCCAAGTTTAAACTGTTTCTTTTACATGTTTTGGATGTTTTCAACAGGATCCCTAAAGATAATTTGATTACAGTGGAGATTTAAAGATGGTTTTATGTCCTTTGGCCTAAAAATGCATGCATGTGTAGTAATGTCCCTAGGAGTCATAGTCATAGAAAAGTAGGGGCTTTACGAGCTTGGTATCGAGCCCTAGGTTTGGGGTTCAGAGACTTGCTTACTGAGTAAAGCACAGAGTAGTTCCCATGGTTGAGCAACGCATTCCGGTCACCGCCAGGTACGTCCTTGTGATTTATGAACTAAGCAAATGAATATGATGCAATTCAGTATTGTGAAAGTAAATGAATTTAAACTCTAAAGGTGATCCTATTTTACAGTTAGAAAGTGATGAAAACTAAGTTAGAAATTCTCTGCATTGTAGCACTGACAAAAATGCCACCTAGAGGTCGAGGGAGAGGTAGAGGACGTGGTAGAGGTCGGAGATCAGGGGGTAACGTTAACCCCCAGCCAGAACTAGCACTGGAACAGGAGGAGATTACTCCACCCGTGCCAGATCTCCCCCAGGACCAACCAGATCGCCAAGAGGATGCACCTGCAGTCACTCCGGTGGCGGATCAAGGAAACCCTAATGTCATGACTATGATGGTAGAGGCTATGCAGACTCTTGCGCGAGCTACAGTAGCCACTCAGTTGGCCCAAGCAAGTCAGGGGCGTAATGATGCAACTTTGGAGTCCTGATATCTGAAAGATTTCAGGAAGTATGATCCCAAATCTTTTGATGGGTCTGCTAGTGACCCCACTGTGGCTGAGTTATGGTTGTCCTCCATCGAGACCATTTTCAGACTGATGAACTGCCTTGAGGACCAGAGGGTGTCTTGTGCAACCTTCATGTTGAGAGACGACGCTTACTTATGGTGGGAGTCCGCTCAGGGAACCATAGTCACCAGTGGAGAGACGATTACCTGGAATTTGTTTAAAGAAGCATTCTGGCGGAAATTCTACCCTGCTGCAGCTCGATATAGGAAGCAGGCGGAATTCTTACAGCTTAGCGCGATGAAGCGGTGGAGGTATATGAGAGAGAATTCACCCGTTTGTCACGTTTTGCCCCCGATTTAGTGGACACTGAGGCGAAGAAAACAGAGCGTTTCGTTATGGGACTGGATGAAAATATTCGAGGCTTCATACAAGCACTAGCACCCCCAGACTATGCATCCGCAGTGAGAGTGGCGGAGTTGATTTGGGTGCAGGCACAGACTGTTCATCAGGTAGTGGCTAACCCGGGGCAGCCCCTGGCAAATCAGAAGAGGAAATGGGAACAGACAAATTCAAGCTCGCAGCGTCCCCAGCGTACGCCGCATAGACCAGGGAACTTTCGTGCAGGTTCGGGACAGAAACCACAGTTCAACAGGACAGGAACTAGCAGTGGAGACAAGCCACAATGCAAAGACTGTGGTAGACAACATTGGGGTAAGTGTTTGGCCTGGTCCGGGATGTGCTTCAGATGTGGGAAAGAAGGGCACATAGCTAATAGCTGTCCGAGTCAAGCCAGTGCTAGCCAACCTCAGGTTATCAATAGTGGGGCTGCTGCCAAGCCCGTAATACACCAAGGAAGAGCTTATGCGAGCACAAGTAAGAGCATCCATGGCACAGACTCCGTGGTTACAGGTACACTCCCATTACTTGGGCACCTTGCCTTTGTATTATTTGATTCTGGTTCTACACATTCTTTTATTTCCGCATCCTTCGTGAGTCAAGCTGAGTTAGAGTTAGAACAGCTACAGTATGCTTTGTCTGTTTCCACTCCTGCGGGGATAAATTTGTTAGCCACCATGAAAGTCAAAGAGGGTAGCGTGACTATCACAGATCATGAGTTAGGAGTAAATCTAGTAGTCTTAGACATGACGGACTTTGATGTGATATTGGGTATGGACTGGTTAGCACAGAACCATGCTTGCATTGACTGCTTCAGGAAAGAGGTAGTGTTCACTCCCCCTGACCAACCTAGATACAGGTTCAGAGGCACGTTAGCGGGAAGTAGGCCTAAGGTAATTACTGCCCTTAAGGCCAGGAAGTTATTACATCGGGGAGCTTGGGGCGTCCTAGCTTGTATGGTAGATGCGAGGTGTACGGAGATCTCTGTGTCGTCGGTACCAGTAGTGAATGAATTTCCAGACGTTTTCCCCGAGGACCTCCCAGGAGTACCTCCTCCCGGTCGGGAGGTGGATTTTAACATAGGATTGGAGTCGGGGACAACTCCGATATCCAAGGCACCGTCATGAGAATGGCACCGCAGAGTTGAAAGAACTTAAACTACAACTACGGGGACTTACTAGATAAAGGGATTTATACGCCTAGTGTTTCACCTTGGGAGCCCCTGTCTTTGTTTGTGAAAAAAAAGAGAGCGGATCCATGCGTCTCTGCATAGATTACAGAAGAGTTGAACAAGGTTACGATCAAGAATAAGTACCCTCTTCCCGAGAATAGATGATTTGTTCGACCCGGTTGCGAGGAGCAACGCGGTGTTTTCAAGATTGACTGAGATCGAGGCTATCACCGATTAAGAATCGATGAAGAAGATATTCCCAAGACGACATTCGATCACGTTATGGACATTACGAGTTCACTGCGTGATGCCTTTTGGTTTGACCAACGCCCCGCCGCTTTCATGGACTTGATGAACCGACTATTCAAGGAGTTTCTCGGATACGTTCGCGATCGTGTTTATTGATGACATTCGATATACTCCAAATGTGATGAAGATCATGAAAGGCACACGAGAAAGTTTTACTCACGCCGAGAGAGAATAAGTTGTATGCAAAATTTTCCAAGTGCGTACGCTCGAGCGGTATCCTTTTTGGGACATGTGGTGTCCGAGGCAGAGTCTCTGTTGATCCAAATGTAAAGTGGAAGCGATCCGCAGCGGATGGCCCCGTCCGACCACCGTCACGCAGGTACGTAGTTTTCTCGGGTCTCGTGAGATACTATAGACGTTTCGTGCAGGACTTCGCCAAGATAGCCATGCCCATGACTCAGCTGACGCGCAAAGGTAACCCATTTGTTTGGGATTACACTTGTGAGGCGAGCTTCCAGGAACTCAAGTGTAGGTTGGTGTCAGCTCCGATTCTTACAGTCCCCGAGGGAACAGGAAGCTTTGTGGTCTACAGTGATGCTTCTAAGAAAGGTTTGGGTTGTGTACTAATGCAGCACGGTAAAGTAATAGCCTATGCATCTCAACAACTGAAGACGCACGAGAGAAATTATCCAACACATGACTTAGAACTAGCGGCAGTAGTCTTTGCACTAAAGATCTGGAGACACTATCTTTATGGCGAGAAAATTCAGATTTTTACAGATCATAAAAGTCTGAAGTATTTGTTCACCCAGAAGGAATTGAACATGAGGCAACGCAGATGGTTGGAATTAGTGAAGGATTACGACATAGATATTCAATACCACCCCGGTAAAGCTAATGTCGTGGCTGATGCCCTCGAGAAAAGCGATTCATACTTCAAAGACGAGTTCTTGACAGAACGGAGTCGCAGCGAGTTTGTTCGAGCTGAAATTGCAGTACTAGTAGGGAAGGCCACGGCACAATTAGCTCAGTTAACTGTACAACCAACCTTGAGGCAACGCATCGTTGAGTCTCAACAGGGGGATCCTCAGTTAGTAGAAAAGCTTATTGCAGTAACTACCGGTGAATTAGCAGGGTATTCGCTATCCGCAAATGGAGGATTACTATTTCAGGGACGATTATGTGTACCAAAAAAAGAACGAATCGAAAATCAAATCTTAAGCGAAGCTCATAACTCACCATTTTCTATGCATCCCGGTAGTACCAAGATGTATAGAGATCTGAAACAGTCATTCTGGTGGTGTAACATGAAGCGCGACGTGGCAGAGTTTGTTAGCAGGTGTTTGACTTGTCAGCAGGTGAAGGCACCTAGGCAGAGGCCCGCAGACTCACGCAGAACCTTTACATGTACCTCGGTGGAAATGGGAGGAGATCTCTATGGACTTCATAGTCGGATCGCCCGAGAACCTTACGAGGTTACTCAGTGATCTGGGTCATCGTGGACAGGTTAACAAAGTCAGCACATTTCATACCAGGGAAACCCACCTACTCTACGGATAAGTGGGCGCAGCTGTACCTGGAAGAGATAGTCCGTCTACATGGAATCCCAACAGATCATTTCGAGCAGGATCCACGTTTCACCTCCAATTTTTGAGAAGTTTACGAAAGCGTTAGGTTCACGATTAAACTTTAGTACGACTTTTCATCCACGAGCGGATGGGCGACATGAGCGCTTGAACCGGATCTTAGAAGACATGTTGCGAGCTTGCACCTTAGACTTTACTGGTAGTTGGGACACTCATTTGCATTTGATGGAGTTTGCTTACAATAACAGTTATCAGTCGACCATTGGAATGGCTCCATTCGAAGCCCTTTATGGAAAGCGTTGCAGAACCCCGGTTTTCTGGGAGGAGGTTGGCGAACGCCAGTTATTGGGCCCAGAGTTAGTACAGGTCACTAATAGTGCAATACTTAGATTAGGTGCGAATGCGACGACCGCCAAAGCGCATAAAAAGAGTTATGCCGATTCGAGACGAAGGACCTAGAATTGGAGTTGGGGACCACGTATTCCTTAAGGTGGCCCCAATGAAAGGGATTCTAAGGTTTGGTAGAAAAGGGATGTTGAGCCCGCGCTTTATAGGACCATTTGAGATTTTAGAGAGGGTTGGTGTAGTGGCCTACAGGCTAGCATTGCCGCCTTCCCTTTCAGCAGTTCATAACGTATTCCATGTCTCCTTGTTGAGAAAATACGTTCCAGACCCGACCCACGTTGTAGACTTTGAACCGTTACAGTTAGCAGAAGATTTGAGTTATAGCGAACGACCTGTACAGATTATTGCAAGAGATCAAAAGACCCTCCGTAACCGTGAGATCAACTTAGTTAAAGTGTTATGGCAAAATCACCGCACGGAAGAAGCTACCTGGGAGCGAGAAGAAGAAGTGCGAGCTAAATATCCAGAACTATTCCAAGAATAGGAACTTTCGAGGACGAAAGTTCTTAAGGAGGGAAGATTGTGACGACCACAACCTCAGGTACTAAGTACTTATTTTGTTTAACGTTCTAACAACCTTTATGCCTAGTCGGATTAGTGAATTTTTATCAGGCTCGGTGAGAGTGAATCCCTGATTCATTTAGTTTAAAGTGAAATGTTCTCCTTTAGATAAATTTACACTTATATTTAAAATTAAAGGAAGAGGAAGTGACAATGGCACTTTAGTAAATAAATGCCTAAATGAGGGTTATGTATGGCTTTTGGAATTTGACCTAACTTTTAGTATTTAGTCTTCTTAAACCTTACAACCACAAAGAAACCCTAACCCTAGACTCCATCATTTTCTCCTTCTTCTCCTTCCTTTACTTTATGCCCTAGCCGACCACCCCTAGTTTCATGTGCTGTCTTCACCGCCGGCCAAAACTCAACCCACGAAAGCAGGTGGTCGCTCAGCCGTCCAGCCAGCTACAACCAAAGAAATCACCAGCCGCCGACGCCTCGGTCATTCGCGAGCTTCACACTCCCAACCGCTCGTGACTGCTCCAGCCGCCGACGCTCCAGCCGATCACAAGCTCCCCGCTCGCAGCCACCTACACCTACAGTCACGCCGGAAGCTCACGGACGGAGAAGCCTCACCGTCGAAGCTTCGGGCGCACACTTCCAGCAGAACCGACGCCTTCAGCCGCCGCCGCTGCTACTGCTCGGAGAACCAGCCGCCGCCAACCGCTCGTGAGCCTTGCCGTCGCCGTCCGGATCCACCTCCGACTGCAGCACCGTCCAACACCGTTTTACAGCCTCTGAGTTGCAGCCCGGTGAGCGACTCGTTACATTTCCGATTCGCGAGAGATTTATGCTATGACTCTTTGGTTATTAAAACGTTTGCGTGAGAACTTAAGTTACTGCTTGAACACGACTTTTAGGGACCAAGTTTAGAGCGGAGTTGAAGGCCAAACATCAAGGCGAACTAAGGGATATTAGGCCTATACGTTGAACTTGAGGTAAGCGGGGCTTGAAACCTCAAGAACTTAAATTAAGTACCTTTACGTTTATGAATTTGGAGTATGCTCGGAGTATGATTTCGGGATTAATGTGTGAATCGGGTTCTACAAAAGAAGCGTACTCAAAGAACTAGGGTTAAGTTTTGGAGTAGAATCTGAGCTAAGGTAAGGGACCTTGTGCCGAACCTTTCTAAATGGGTTTAAAAGAAACGAATTTCATTATTTTATATGAAATTAGTTAGTTATTTTACATGAAAAGGTTTTATGAGTTTACGGGAGAATATTTCAATATTTCATGTGAGAATACTTTAATATTTTATGCGAGAAAATCTCAATATTTTATGTGAGCATATCTTTGTATTTTATGTGAGAATATCCTAGTATTCTATGTAAGAATATTCCAGTATTTCAGGTGAGAATATTGCGGTATTTCATATGAGAATATTTCATGATTTCATACAAAAGTACTATCTTCAAACTGTTGTGAAAAGCTATGATTTGCATATCAGTGTTAATGTCTCTTGATATGTGCACTATAGTCATGTTAGATGATGGGACCTCATGCATGTTATGTATGCCATAAAATAATTTGAATTAAAATGTGGAAATTGGTCTCCTGAGTGCATTGTATGCATGGTCAAACATGCATTAGAGACCCTATGGGTCAAGTTTACAGGGGTCTGTGAGGGACTCAATCCATGCAAGGGTCTGTGAGGGACTCAATCCATACAGGGGTCTGTGAGGGACTCAAATAATTACAGGGGTCTGTGAGGGACTCAAAATGAAATGACTCAGGATGACCAATTAACCATTTAAAATAAAAAGAAAGTCATGTATTACAGTCATGTTGATACGAGAAAGTTTTAGGTCCCACATATGAGTAATTTAATCAAGTTTGAAAGTCATGATTGTATGTGTGTGCATATCCAAAATCTCGGTAGCGAGGTCACTTACTGGGTATTGTATTGCAATACTCACCCTTTCTTTTTAAAATATTTTTCAGGTAAGGCCACGGACGTGCGGGGCGAGTGACGGAGGCGCGTTGTCAGAACCATGGGGATAGTCATGTTTTCCGCATATTGTCCTTAATAACTAATGTTGTCGTTTTATGATTTCGAAGTTTAAATTTTATTTTCAGGATTTTAAGTAGGCCAAGTTTAAACTGTTTCTTTTACATGTTTTGGATGTTTTCAACGGGATCCCTAAAGATAATTTGATTACAGTGGAGATTTAAAGATGGTTTTATGTCCTTTGGCCTAAAAATGCATGCATGTGTAGTAATGTCCCTAGGAGTCATAGTCATAGAAAAGTAGGGGCTTTACCGTTGGTATCAGAGCCCTAGGTTTAGGGTTCTGTAGACTTGCTTACAGAGTAAGCACAGAGTAGTTCACATGGTTGAGCAATGCGTTCCGGCACCGCCAGGTACGTCCTTGTGATTTATGAACTAAGCAAATGAATATGATGCAATTCAGTATTGTGAAAGTAAATGAATTTAAACCCTAAAGGTGATCCTATTTTACAGTTAGAAAGTGATGAAAACTAAGTTAGAAATTCTCTGTATTGTAGCACTGACAAAAATGCCACCTAGAGGTCGAGGGAGAGGTAGAGGACGTGGTAGAGGTCGGAGATCAGGGGGTAACGTTAACACCCAGCCAGAACTACCACTGGAACAGGAGGAGATTACTCCACCCGTGCCAGATCTCCCCCAGGACCAACCAGATCGCCAAGAGGATGCACCTGCAGTCACTCCGGTGGCGGATCAAGGAAACCCTAATGTCATGACTATGATGGTAGAGGCTATGCAGACTCTTGTGCGAGCTACAGTAGCCACTCAGTTGGCCCAAGCAAGTCAGGAGCGTAATGATGCAACTCTGGAGTCCCGATATCTGAAAGATTTCAGGAAGTATGATCCAAAATCTTTTGATGGGTCTTCTAGTGACCCTACTGTGGCTGAGTTATGGTTGTCCTCCATCGAGACCATTTTCAGACTGATGAACTGCCCTGAGGACCAGAGGGTGTCTTGTGCAACCTTCATGTTGAGAGACGACGCTTACTTATGGTGGGAGTCCGCTCAGGGAACCATAGTCACAAGTGGAGAGACGATTATCTGGAATTTGTTTAAAGAAGCATTCTGGAATTTGTTTAAAGAGACGATTACCAGTGGAGAGACGATTACCTGGAATTTGTTTAATATGTAAAATATTTTTTTGGATAATATATTCTCTTTTATTGTACTGACTTTATCATAATAAGTATGTTTTAATTTATAAGTTTAATTTTTAAATGAAATGTAAGCTTCAAACTTTAATATATTTTTTTTACAGTAATAGTCTTTTCTCTCATGGTTCCTAAACTTAAATGTGCATACTTTTTAGAGTTCAAAATGAGGTGAGGTTAGAATTCAAAATCCATTCAGTTTAATTAATGACTAGGATGATTGGTTCGAAATATACTTGAAGAAGCCCTTTCAATTTGTACTAAATGGTTGGATATTCTTAATTATGTTGAATTGACACTTTATGTGATATACTATTTATAAAAATAAGTTTGAAGAGTTTTTCTTTAAACGTTTTTTTCTAAAGGAACTTCAATGATATTAGATAATAGGAAAATAGTATATTTTGTAACCCTGCGATGAATTTAGACAGCTAGAGCATTACTATGATGATTCTTTCTTCTTCTTTTAAATCAATGTACAATATAAAAGAACCCAAATAAGAAAAATATCATAAAATCTAAAATAATTATGATAAATATTCCAAATAAAAAAAATGACAGAATAAATTTTATTAACATTTGAGAATTGTAAACTGATTTGATGTAGTTATTTTCTTTCCAAATATAAGCAAAAAAAAAAGGTGAAGATTGTATATATACATATATTCCTTCATTAGTGAAATGATAAGGGGTCATCAAGAGTAATCTTAATACAAAAACATTACAAAACTAGAAAAATGTCCAGTGCTTCTTGGCCTCGTTATCCTCCTTGTGTTAGTGGTACTTGCACAGACTCTTTCTGTTGCACTTTAGGTCAAGGTGAGTGTTCATTCTTTATTTCTCTAAAACTATAAAGTTTTTATTTGTTTCTATTGATGTGAAAGTTGGTTCATGCGGGGCGATTTAGATGGCCATAACTATTGGGAAAGAATGGGCAAGTAGCCCAAGTAATGATCGAAAAAAAAGCTCCATTTGTGACAGTGGTTTTTATTAGACCAGGCATGGTTGGACTCCCTAATTTTTGTTGCAATCGCGTTAATGTTGTGCTTGATCCAAGTGGAAATGTCTCCAATATCCCATTCATTGGTTGAAATTTCGAAGGCAAAAAGGGATGTCATATACAGTTTGTTTTTTGTACTTGATTGTATAACAAAATAATGTTAAAGTTGAATAAAGTTTTTAACCATTGACTAGTCCTTCTCTATCTTTTCATATCATTCTTGTATTTACATGTTTATTTAGATTTGGTCAATCTAACTACTAGATTTAACCTCGTCGTCTATCACTTCAAGGAGTAAGTTAGGAAACAAAAACTCTAATTCCTTTTATTTAGACCCAATATTTTTTACTACTTCTTAAGCTTAGGTAAAATTTTTTTAAAATATTTGGATGATAATAAAATATTTAGGTTGTATTCCATAAGCATTTTGTTTTTAATTTTTATATTTTTTAAAAAATGGAGCTTATAAACATTATTTTCACCTATTGTTTTCTTGCTTTATTACCAGCCTTTTAAACGCTTTAAAAATTAAAGAAAATTTTGAAAACTAAAAGAAGCCGGGTTTAAAAAGTTTTTTTTTAAATTCGGCTAAAAAAAACAAGCATGATTTAACAAACAAGCTAAAAATGAGATGATAACCAAATGATATCTTAGTAACCAGTAGATGATCTAGAATTTTTATCGAGGCGGGCTTAAATATGGAATTCAAAAATATATTTAAAGTTGTCCATACTAGAACTTCAACTTTGGATTTGAGAGGAAGCTCGAAACATACTAACTACTAAGCAAGAAGACTTTTTTATTATTTAATTTTATTTTACCTATACATATTATATAAAGTAAAAAAAGAAGAAAATTAAGAGGGACTCGAGCCCTCTCTGGGCCTTAACTAAATTCTTCTCTGTTAATAACTATATTTTAAAATATGTGATAATATTCTTTAGGCACTTGTCTAAAGTTGATGTTGAAATGAATTGAGACTCGCAAATTATACAATATTACACATTTGATCTTGTGGATTTTTTCCTGTTTAGACTAATTTCGGGAAGAAAGTCTCTTTTTTAATTATTTAAGCACACAAGAAAAGTGTAATCATGTTACACATGACTTTTGGTGAAATTTCTAGGCTTTTTTTCCAACTAAATGTGTTCTTTACATAAAAGGGAAAGACAAACTTATAAAAAAAAATAAAAATTGAAAGAAAGAAAGAAAATGTGACATCTCTAGATTTCAAAATTATAAAATTGTTTAAACCAAAATTAATGAGTTGTTTTTATTTATTTATTTATTATTATTATTGGCTTTCTTTTTTATTCGAATAAGTGGATTTGTTTTAGAATCATATTGGGAAGGAAATTTATATTCTTCGGCTTAAAAGTCTTACTGTCTTCAGATTTTTTACTTAAATCCAAAGAAATATATTACGAAAGAAGTTGTAGATTGATTTGACAGAATCTAAAATGAATGAGGCAAATTGGGAAAAAAAACTATAAATAAAAAGTAATTATGCTTGACATTAATTTTAAGTCAATAGATCAATAGATCAATTTCTTTTGCACTCCCAAAAGAAAAAAAAACACACACACAAAGACAAAATTGTTTAGTCAAAATTTTTACATTCATAACAATACAAAATTCTAAACTTGAGTATGACTCTTCTGACTAAGCACATCAAAGTTTTTTCTAAATATTATAGGTTTAAATCCTTGGAGGCAAATAACCAAATATATATGAGCAGACACTAATATTTGGAATAAGTGTGACACCCAACTTGGAGGTAGAATGTCGTACTTTGAATGACAATGCCTGATCCTTGAACTTGAGCAACACTCGATTGATCTTGCACATGAAATGAGTGAAGCTCGAACTTAAACTTGAAGTCAATGAAACTTGAACTTGGACTTGATGAGATCGGAGTCTCAAGCTTGAACTTAAAGAGATGGAGCAATGCTCGAACGATTTGAAGCAAGTGAAATTCCAACGTAAACATCAAGAAAGTAGGTGGTCCCAAGAACGAGAAAAACTCTTGGTGCGTGTTGCACTTGTTTCCGTCATACACACCTCAATCTTTAGCCTTGAATTTCTTCATCGGCACTCAAAAGCACTCCTCTAGCCTCTAGAACACTGTGGAAATGGGAAATAAGGATTGATCTATCCAAATGGGCTCTATAAACTTGAAGGCAAACTGTTCCTTTTGATAAAATGGTGTGAGCTTCGAAAGTCTAGGGACAATGTTGAGACGTTGTACCCTAGTGTGCATGTTATATTAGGAAAATCGAAGTAGCATCGAGACACTACACAAATCGTCCAGACACTACGGTGATTGAACACGAGACATACGCAACAGAATAAGGGTCTAATGACACTCTAATTGCATCTAACTTAATAGAAATTAACATGCAAACATACAAAAAACGGTAAACTAAAAAAGGGAAGTAGATACAATCTTTGTAGCTCAATTTCTTCTCTCCTCCTTGCCAAAGCAAAAACCGAACACAACCGGACCACCACTAGAGCTTTCCCGCTATCCTCAGGACTCAGAACTGGGTTGTGGATCTCGGTGAATGAAGGATTGAAAAGGAAAGAATGAGAGGTTGAAAGCTTTGTGTGAGGAAAGGAAAAAAAAGTACCTTTTGGTGAGACTTCTTCTTTTGAAAAAACTCAAAAATCAGGCAAAAGGAACCCTTTGTTTTGAAAACAAACCTATTTATAAAGAAATTACAAGCATCAAATGCATGCCAAGGCTCACCAAAATTCAACACCTCACAAAACACTAACTAAAGTGGGCTATGTGTCAATCTATAATGTTTACACATAATCCACTTAAGTTAGTGGGATTATCCAAGAAAAACTTGGATAATTCCACTAACTCTAGTCAAGGGTAAAATGGTCTTTTCCATTTGGTCAAAGTCAAACTTTGACTTTTCTCGAGCCGAAAAAGTCAACCATTTGACATTTTACAGTTTCGACCCTCTTGACTAATTTTGACCTCCCGAACATGAATCCGCATTCATATTTTTTAAATTCAAATTACATTTGAATATATTGTGTCATAAAAAACTAATAGCTATATCACATATACCTGTCGGTTTAAAACTCCTTTCCTAATTCGAACAATTCGAATTAATCCATAATACTGTTCTAAGTTTAATCCATATGAGCTAGCAGGGGGGCCTAATGGACCTACAGATCATGGGCTCCAACAATCCGAGATTAATCGGTCAAACTCTTTAACCTAATTAATCAACATTTGTTAACTAACGGGTCATTCCACTAAAGTCCCGTAGTTGCGCTCCCCCTCATCAGTAGATATATTTCTCGTCACCGATATAACCGTAAATCATGAAGTCAATCCTTCACAAATTGTTCGTGGTCTCGGCTGGGTCAAAATACCGTTTTACCCCCGATAACACTTCTTATTCCTCAAGTCCCACTGAACCTCTATAGAACAATTGATTTGTGGTCCAACCAACAAATCTAGTCCCTCTCAGCCTAGTGAGAGGGTGGGGCCCCTTGTTCTAGTTCCAAAGCTAGCACTTAAGGGAACAACCTATCTACTATCCCTAGAGTTGGGTAGGAGTGAATTCCGTCTTGCACCCTATGTCCCCAGCTATCTATCCGGTCTTACCCCTGAAATGGGAGGTTTTTTAAGCTAGCGCTGTTGAGCTGCTCTCACCCATGCAGATCTAAGGATAATCCCGAATAAACAGGAGTTCATAGTTAGCTCAGGATTGAGATTGAGTTACCAAGGTCATCAAAATTGAATTAGCCAGCTTTATACAGTAACGGTGTTATAAAGCAAAAGTGACTAAGTCGTGGTCCAGTCTTATACAAGCTCATTGCATAGGATGCCCCCACTTACATATCTCTATATGAACGATTCAGGATCACATCGTTTGTACTAACTACAAAGTAGGCCGTGTTGGGATTTTTGTCCTAATCTCGTGTTTGTAAATTACTGTTTGAAATTAATAAGAGTTATTTTTTTCAATACTTTGTGTCTCACAATATTTATAAACTTTTCCAATAAACTAAGCTCCAGGGTCATTGAATTTATGAGAGAACTAGAACTTTAACGGTGTGTAGTGGACACACAGGGAGGATCACGTTCGAGTTAATGACCCGAACGGTCTACAGTATATGGATAGGGTATGAGATCTAATTCTTGATACATTGTGGATGCGGCCCGCTTTGTATTAGATACAAACGAGGTGATCTGACTCGTTCATGTGGTTGACATGCGAGTGGGGGCATCTTGTGCAATGAGATTGTACAAGACCAGACCGTGAATTATTAGACCTACTGATGTAACACCGTTGTCAGTAAGGACTAATAACTTCGTAGATGACCATTAGTGACTCGACCTGAATCCTGAGCGTGTTACGGACTCCTGTCTGCGGGGCTCTGTTCTTTGACTATTACGGGTGAGGGTGGTCACAGTTACTCCCCCAATATGCCTATCTTCTCAGGGAGAGGACCAAGTAGGGAGCTGGAAACTTAACTACGCGAGATGGAATTCACTCGTTCCCGCCTTTAGGGAAACTAGAGGGGTTGTTCCCTTAAGTGCTGTCTCCAGGGCTTGGACAACGGGCGCCCACCTTCTCATTGGCCCGAGAAGGGTGTTGTGTATGGTTGGTGTAAACCCGAGATCTTTCTTTGGAATTCAAAAAAAAAACAAAAACAAAAGAAAACAAGAAAGGAAAGGATAGTATATTATAGTTGGTTTGTTTAAAAAAGAAAAGAAAAGAAAAGAAAAGAAAGGAAAAGGAAAAAAAAAAATGAAAAAGGGAAAAGGAAAGTGGATGGTGGACCCCACCTTAGTTTTCTTTTTAAAATAACTCATTCCATCGATTTCCTTCTCATTTTCAACAAAGAGGAGCAAGGGTTTCTTGGGAGAAGGAGAAAGGAAGAAGAAGAAGCATTTCGTGAGTTAGAGTTGCAGAAGAAAGGAGGAGAACTCAAAGCTTGGTTGTATAGCAGCAAGGAGATCAACTCAACCCTGTTCTTTTGTTCATCTCGAGCTCCACAGGAAGAGGTAAGAGTTAAGGTTTTGTTTCGTGCAAGTTAACTCATATTCGAACAAAATTCTTGATGGAAGCTCGAGCAAATTCGGATCTTAAGCTACTGATTTGTGAAGAGGAAGACAGAAGACAGAATTTGCTGTCAAATCCGAGAAGTCTCTGGTGTTTTGGTTGTACTGGTCTGTAGAGTTGGAATCAGAAGCTCTAATAGGTATGGTTGGAAAGCTTATTGAATTTCCTACACCTTTCGTAAAGAAATCGTGAATAGAAAATGATTGGAAGATATTGTAAATATCGGGTCAAGTGTCGGGTAGCAGCAGGAAATCCAATCTGGAACAGCAGAAAGTTGTTTTTAGGGAAAACGCTTTCGAGGTATTTTCAAACCAATCTGCTGAGAATTTCAATTTCATGTTTTCATATGATTTTTAGAGGGTTCAAAAAGGAAGAGTTTGGTATAAATTACATTATTTTTGGATAAGTAATGAAGAAGTTATGGCTGTCTGAAAACAGGACAGAAAATATGAAAATGCTGGAAAATTTGAAAGTGTGTTTTCTTATAATTTTAAGGTTAAAAAGCATGAGCTCGAGGTTCTAATGGTTGAATTTGGTTTGTTTGATAGGCCAAGAGCAAATAGGTCGAGTGTACGGGTCAAGACTCTAGTTCTAACACTGTGAGTGACAAAACGAACTTCAAAAGTGTTTATATGCTTGATTTATGTTCTAAGAAATGCAAGTTTTGCTAGAATGAAAGTTTTCAATGCTTTATGCTTTCTTTTTTAACACATGTTTATGAGTATTCATGTTTTCCTAGTAATGTTTTCAAGTATTCATTGTGAGCCTAAATGTCTTGATAAATTTATACATGAGCATATGTTTATTGAATTTCCAAAGATTATGGAAATGCTATGATTTCGAGCAAGTATGTTTTAGCAAGTATGATTTAAAGATTTCTTGTTTTATGAACAAGCTGAGTAAGCTTGAGTTTTATGAAAGAAAAGATAAGCAGGCATGTTCAAATGTTTTCATGTGATCTTCTGAAATATTGAGCCCGAGGCTTTATGGTACCGTGTGCACACAGGTCATTTCTGTTGTCGACGTTGAGTGAACTCCGTGACAACAGCGCTTTCGTGAGTGCTGGGCGGGCCCCACTACATCGTAGAACAAACGTAGATTGTGACATGTTTTAAAAAGAGTTTATATCATTTACATGCCTTACGAGATTTTAACGATATACTTGCTGGTTTTTCTGAAAAGTTATTATGATTACACAATTACTTTTAACGTTTGATTACAGATGCATATGCTCATAGATGGTCAGGTGATATGATTTACGAGTTAATAGTCTTCTTTTAAACTCGGTCCTCACACGAGAGCTCCGTAGCTCATTCTTTCGGTGTTTTTCAACCTTTTCGTGTAGAGATCGAGCTCCGGCACTGCGACATCCTTCCATAGTCTGCTGAAGCTTCATAAGTTTGATATTTTGTACGTGGCTGGTGTTGTATAGCAAGTCCATATGTTTTGTAAATTATTTTGAGAGAACTATGTAGTTATAGTCGTATGTGCTTTAGAGGTTGAGGTTGTTTAATTAGTGGTTTGGACTGTTGTGGTTCTGATGTTCTTGCTCGTTTTAGTTTCCAAGAGAGACTTAAGAAGAGTTTCTCCTCATGTATATTTTATAGTTGTCCAGTTTCCGCTGTGTTAAGTTTAAAGTGTTCCATATGTGAACATAGTATGTTTATCAGGTAAAGCAGAGTTAGCAGGTATTGTTAAGAGGTAACAATGTCTGTTGGCTTCATGCCGTCTTCCGGGCTAAGTTAGCAAGTGTTTCGGGAGGGGGTGTGACAGTTGGACCATCACAATATGTTGTTCATTAGAGGAGCAGTGGGGACTTAAGGAACAAGAGGTGGACACAGGAGTAAAACGGTAATTTGACCCAGCCGTGTCTACGAACAACCTGTGAAGGGTCGACTCATGGGCATTGGTTATATCAGTGGACACGTAATATTCTACACTGACGGGAGTGCAACTATGGGCTATAGTGGAGTGTTACCGTAGCTAATGAATGTTGATTAACCGGGTCAAAGAGTTTGACAGGTTAATCTCAGATCATTGGAGCCCGTCACTGTAGGTCCATTAGGTCCCTCGGTTGGCTCAATCTGGGTTAGAAGAAGGGTTAATGTTTTGGTATGAAATTGAAGTGTTCAATTTCACTTTAAGGGCATTTATGTCATTTATGTGAGATATGAATGATATAATATATAGTTTAATGTGAATGAGATTCATAATAAACTATAGGTTAGCCTAATTGTTGAATTAGGGCTAATTGGAGAAATTAATTGAGAGAAATTAAATTGGATGTGATTCAATTTAATTAATCCACAATTATTGCAAATGAAATTTGCAATATGAGATATGAGATATCTTATATTATGTGATTATGCAAATGAGATTTGCATAAGCTATGGTTGTGGTAAAGTGGTAATAATGTGGAGATTTTAACTCCATCATTCCCACTATTTAACCTTTGCAAGAAGGGATTGGTAAGCAAGTCCCTCATTTTTTGATTTTCATCAAAGAGAAGAGATCAAAATTCTCTCAACTCTCCTCCCTCTCCAAAACTCTAGAGTCCCACAACTCTCCTCCTTTCCAAAGGAAGAACAACCGAGACTCCAAGTGGTTGTGTTTGGGTTTCGTTCGAGAGAAGGTTTTGTTGAGTTCGAGAAGCACGAAGTGTTCGTGACCAAGGAAGGATTTTAGAAGATCTATCTACAACAAGTAAGTACGTTCTTCTCGCTGTAAATTCTTCCTCTTTTGCATGTTTAGCCTAAGTCTAATAGTTAGATTATTTTGACAAAATTCATGTAGCGTAATGATACAATGACGATTCGATCGTCTTCCGCTGCGCGGGGATTTTCATTCCCTTCAGGGCGCATCCATAGTGTCCCCAGAATAAGGCGCCGAACCTTATCACTATTCTATAGACCATTTTAGGCTATATACTCGAACTTAATCCATGTTTTATGTCATCACATAAAGTTCAAGTCTACATTAAATAGCCTTGGGACCTTAGTTTATTGGATTCAAGATTATAGCATACTAATTTAATAACAATTTTATCGAAAAGAAACACGAAAAATGTTTATCAATTACAAACTACGAGTTTTAGGACATAAAATCCAACAAACTCCCACTTGGACTAAAACTCCTAGTGGAATATCACAATGTTGAATTTAAGTGAGAAACATATGAGTACAATAAACATATGAATATAATGAACTAGGGCATATGCCCAAAAGTTCTCTCACTCGTCCTAGTTTACTAACTTTGTAGACCTAGAGACTGTAGGTGACCTTCAAACACTTTACCCGTGAGGGTCTTTGTAAAAGGATCAACAATGTGAGCTTCTTGGTTTTCTTGTATTTGAAACTGCACCACTGTTATCACAATATAGGGTGATAAGCAGATGCATATTTGGAAGGACTTCCAAATCTTTCAAGAATTTCCTCAACCATACTACTTCCTTTGTTGCTTCACATGCATCTACGTATTCAGCTTCCATTGTGGAGTCTGCAATACTGTTTTGCTTCACACTTCTCCACACTACTGCTCTTCCATTCAGAATGAACACTGATCCCGATGTGGATTTTCTTGCATCTTTATTGGTCTGGAAATCAGTGTGAGTGTATCCAGTAAGGATCCAATCCTTAGCACCATACACGAGCATGTAGTTCCTCTTCTCCTAAGATACTTGAGGATATTCTTAACGACAATCCAATGATCATATCATGGATTAGACTGATAAACCCAAGTAACGGTCAGACTGATGAACAACCCTCCCACTACGTCGAGGTATTCTCAACTCTTGAGAAGGATGTGACTGACCAGATGTACTAGTTTTATTTACTACTTTAGTACATGAACTAGTTTTATCTGTAGCGTCTTTGGAAAGTTCATTTAATACTAGTCTACAGCGAGGTCGATAACTTCTGATGTGGTCTTCCTCTAAGAATGTGGCATTTGTCGACACAAAACACCTTATTCTCTTGAGGATCGTAAAACATACCACCTTTTGTTTCTTTTGGATAACCTAAAAATAGACATAACTTTGAATGACGTTCTAATGGCATTTGCACCAACACGTGTGTCGGGCATCCCAAAATCCTAAAGTGACGTAAACTACCTTTACGCCCTTTCCATAGCTTATAAGGTGTTTCTAAAAACTTTTAGAGGGAACGTTATTCAAAATATAGACAACAGTTTCTAATGCATGTCCCCAAAAGGAATCAGGTAACTTAGCAAAACTCATCATTGAGCGAACCATGTCCAACAAGGTTCTGTTTCTTCTTTCAGATACACCGTTCTGCTGAGGCATATTAGGTGCAGAGAGTTGTGACTTGATTCCATGTTCTATCATATAGTCTTGGAATCTTAAGTCCATGTATTCCCCACCTCGATCTGATCGAAGTGTCTTAATCGTTTTACCTAACTGGTTCTCAACCTCAGTCTTATATTCTTTGAACTTTTCAAAAGAATCAGACTTGTGATGCATTAGGTAAATATGACCATACCTTGAATAATCATCAATGAAACTGATGAAATATTCATACCCACCTCAAGCTTTGACATTCATCGGTCCATAGAGGTCCGAATGTACGAGCTCTAAGGGTATTTTTGCTCTGAGACCTTTTCCAGTAAAAGATCTCTTAGTAATTTTTCCCTCAAAACAAGACTCACATGGAGGTAAAGAGTTGTCTTCTAACTGATTTAGGAGTCCATTTTTAACCAAGCTCCAAATCCTATTGAGATTTATGTAACCAAGTCTTAAGTGCCATAAATAGGCATTGGAAGAAACTTTTTGTCTTTTATTCTGAGTTTCGGTTGTTCTAAACATCTCAGTATTTAAGACAAATTTTGCTTTAGTTGGTCTTAGCTTATATAAGTTGTTTTCTAGTATAGCAGAACAAATTTGAATACCTTTTCTGAAAATGAACGCTTCATTGATTTCAAAGGATATTTTCTACATTTGTTCTAATATACACGTGATAGATATTAAGTTTCGTTTTATTTTAGGAGCATACAAAACATCTTTAAGTATGATATATCTATCATCGAAATACAACTTCAAGTCTCCCACTGCATCGGCCGAGACAACCTCTCCTGTTCCAACCTTGAGGGTGATCTCGCCTTCTCTTAGCTTTTTCCAGGAACTAGTTTCCTGAAAAGAGAAGCAAATATGATTAGTGACCCTGAATCCAATATCCAGGTTGAGGTATCATACTCCACTAAACATGTTTCAACAACTAGTAAATCATATTGACCTTGTGCTTCTTTATCCGCTTTTTCTCAAAGAAGGTACTTGGGCGCCTCCTCTTCCAAAGGCCTGTTTTGGTCGCATGATGAAAACATTTTCCTTTTTCTGCAACTTTCTTTCCCTTGTTTGTCCTGGGAACCTTCCCCTTGCCCTTCTTTTCATTTGAACATTCTTGTTCTTTGAAGGTCCAAGTTTAGTTTTAGAGGACGATCCTCTTAAAACATTCCTTGTGGTGACAACATTTGCCTCCACCTTTTTCCCCTTCGCTTTTGTAAGACTTTGAAAACGTTGGAGCTCGTTAAAAAGGGTTGTCAGATTAAACTCTATTTTATTCAGAGAAGCATTCGTCTGAAATGGTATGAAGCTCTTCGAAAGAGACTCCATAATAAAGCTAACTTGATTTGCCTCGTCGATGGCGCCACCATTTACTTCAACAATATTGAAGTGGACCATCATGTCCAGGACATGTTCTCTAACAGAGGTCCCTTCCTTCATACGCTTGTTGTAAATGTACTTAATAGCCTCGTGTCTTAGAACCGATGACGGTTGCACGAACATCTCTTTTAATGAATCCATGATAGCTTGAGCTGTGCCCAAGGATTCGTATTTCTTAGCCAATACATCAGTCATGCTGGCAAGAATATAGACACGGGCTTTATCGTTAGCCTTAACCCATCAATCATAAGCTTCCCGACTAGTTTGGTTAGCATTTGAGGCAGGGGCCTGAGGACATTCCTCAGTTAAGACAAATCTCAAGTCATCTATTACTAGTATTGTATTCATATTTGTTATCCATGTTGTGTAGTTGTCGCCATTAAGTTTTTCGGAAGCTAATAGTTGTACTAAAGTGCTAGTCATGCTGAAAAAAAAAAACATATCATTTTTAGTAAAAAATATTAACCTTTACAATCCAATCAAGTTTAGCAAAAAATAATGTACCCATCATTATTATGTTTGCAACGATATTTCAACGGTTTAGAATAACCTTCACCGAGGGGTGACCGACCATTCCTTCATTAAACCAAGACTATCTTGACTAAATACTATCACCAGAATAACTCTTATTCCTATAGTAACTTAGTTATCGCTCCTTTGGTCGAGAATTTGCTAAACACTTAGCAATTCTTGTAAGTGTAACCTTCCATTTTCAGACCTAAAAAATCAGGATCATTATGCTCCCGAAATTGGAAAGACAAGAATGAAAACGGACCTGAGAGACCCTATCTATTTTTGGAGTTCGCGGTGTTCCGAATCCTATAATACAACCCTCCGATTGGTAAGGTCCCTCAAGGGTAGACATGCAGGTGCATTATAGGATCTCACGGTGCGACCTAATGGAAGAGACAGTAGGATGCGTTGACACACCTCCTTCTCCCACTTACTATGAACGACTTCTCCTATTCACCTTGATATTGACTCATGCAAGCACTCTCCGAATGGAGTCCGCTCCCAGGGCGGCCCAAAGCCAAGCATGAATCAAACTGTGTGAACTCTTAGGGACGCTAGAGTTAAAAGTACATTACTTCTTTCTAGCTAAAGTGTTCTGGATGGTTAGGGTATAAATTACTTAGCAATATATTTCGGCTAATAAAACATATCCTAAGTCTAGGCGAAACATCCGAGTATAACATTTATACTGGATTTTAACCTACGATGTCTAGGTGATAAACAAATTTTATTACCTCACATCGCTCACGCATGCTCATAAAATCGATTTAACCTAACTCAGACGCCGACTCGATCTCCAAGTAGAAGGTGTTCCGTGAACCGTCATGTAATGTCCCAAAATTTCAAAGTTTCTATTTGTCGTGTTTGGATAAATTTCAATGGAAAATTTAAAGGAATTGAAGTTTTAATTAAGTTTTAGGAAAAATGTGTAGTTTCATGAAAGAAAGAGGGCATTTTTTGAATTTAGGAAAGAGTCTAGGGTTTTGTCTCTTTGGAGCACGTAAATCGATGCAACCTCTTCCTCCATTCTCCCTCCTTCCTCACGACAAGCTCCTTCTTTCCCTCTCCCATCTTCCCCCAGCCGCCGCTGATGAGGAACATCTCAGCTCGCTGCACCGACCGCCGCAAGTCCCCACGGCAAGACTCACATTCCAGTTCGCCGTTGAACTGCCAGCAATGGTCGGAATTAGTCCAGTCGCCGTAGAAAGCTACTGGCGGACAAGGGGTGTTGATCTCGTCGATCGCTGCAACTCCGAGCTACGTCTTTCAGCCTCGTTCTCACACCCTCGTCCCTGCTGCAACCTCCATCACGCGAAGCGGCCGGTGGTTGAACTGCTGCACGCGTCGTCAGTCTTCAGTCGATGCACGCGTCTGCTGCAGACGCCATACCCGCTGGAATTGCAAGCCACCAGATCGAGCATTGCGAATCAGGTCGTCGGAAGTCTGAGTTGTGAACTGCCAGTTTGATGTTTGGTTCGATTGGTTCAGTACTTTTTCGACTGGTTTTTAGAGAGAAGAGGTTGGTTTTGGATAGATCGGACCACAAGCTTCCCAATGGTATGCTCCATGCTCCGAGACGCGTCGTCGTGCCACGCAACGTGCCGCTGTTGGTCGCTGTCGGCCGACCACGCGCCGTCGTTTGCCAGAACTCTCCCGTTTGCATCCGTTTCGTTCCTCGAGTCCGTTTCAAGCCTCCGTTAGTGGTAATCCAACCTAGTTATTGCAGAATTTTAAATATAAGTTTATCTATGTGATTTAACTAAGGGATTAATGAAATTGACTTAGGAGGCTCGGGTAGCGAACACGATTGAAAGGATTGCAGGGTCAAAGATTTAATTATGGAATATCTCGAAACTAAGGCTAAGGTAAGGGATTTTCTATAAATTAATTTGAAAAAGGGAAGTATATATGTTTTTGAAAGATTTATTTCAAAGGATGAAATCCCACGAGTTTATTGAAAAAGGGGAATCTCAAGGATTTATTTCGAGAATGTTTTCCCAAGATTTATTACTCCAAAGGGATCGAGAGGACCATCAATGCATGATTTAATTTTCAAGAGAATTTCCAGATGATTTAAGGGTTTGAGAGAACCCGAACAGAAATGATTTAAAAGTAATTGAAAATGAGTTTTGGCACAGTTATGCATATCTCTATATACTGAGATTTTCATATATGTCATTGTGCTAGATACGTATTTTACATTGTAAATGGAGTTATGATTTATGATTGAAAGTTATGTTATGATTATATGAGTTATATGATTGTTGCATCATTATGAATGCATATGTATATGTGATTGAAGAATGGGACCTCATGCATATTGTATGTATATGAACATGTGTATGAAGGCTGTGGCAATTAGTCTCCTGAGGATTTATGCATGGTCAAACATGCATCAGAGACCCTATGGGTCAAAACTTATAGGGGTCTGTGAGGGACTCAAATTTATAGGGGTGTTTGAGGGACTCAAAACTAATAGGGTTCTGTGAGGGACTCAAACTTATAGGGGTCTGTGAGGGACTCAAACCTATAGGGGTCTGTGAAGGACTCGATATAAAAAGACTCAGGTAGACTCAATTGACCACGTATCGCCAAAGAGAAAAGTCATGGTTTTTGAAATAAAGTTGTAGGTCACACCACATAAAGTTTTATGATTTTAAAAGTCACGAATAACAGTCATGTTTAAAAGTCATGTTTAAAAGGAAGTCATGTTGCATGTGTTTTGTATTTCCCGACCCCCACTTACTGGGTATTTTATAATACTCACCCCTTTACCTTTGTTGTGTTTTCTCCGTTTTTAAATATTTTTAGGTAAAGGCGAGGACATACCAGACGAGTGATGGGGATGCGCTACAGAAGCCATGGGAACCAAGTCATGATTTCCGCATACATGTTTTAGAAAGTATTTTTAAGTAATTTAGTTTTTCCGCTTGAGTAACTCAGAGATTTGTAAATTGAGGCCAAGCTGATCTATGTTGTTTCAAATGTTTTGTTCTCTTATGGGATCCCATTTTAAATTGGTTTTAATTATCAAGTTTTTACGTATTTAAAGTTACTTAGGGCCCCAAATGCATGCATGTTAGTAATGTCCCTAGGAAATGAGTCTAGAAAAGTAGGGGCGTTACAGTTGGTATCAGAGCCCTAGGTTAGGGTTTTGTAGACTCGCTTACATCGTAAGCAACAAATATTCCATGGTTAAGTAGCAACTCTCAGTCATCGCCAGGTATGCCTTTGCAATAAAGTTTGTTGTGTTTATGAAAAGAAAATTAGGTATTTTATAAGTAAAGTTATATGTATATGAGATTTGAGCTTAATGTGTTTTAAACTATGAAAAAATGAAAATATGTGATTCTGACTGTTTGTTTATAGAAAAAAAAAACTATATGTATACATGATATGAAGACGACTTGTTTCTAAAGTTGAGGAGAATGAACGTGCGTGATCCCTATTGTTCAGGATAGGAAAGGAAATTGTTGAGATGAAATTATTAATGTTTAAGGGAAGCCCGATTGCCAGAAAACATATGTTGTGTGGGATTGAAAGGGTTAGCTTTTACAAAAGGAGGGAAGAGTTAGAATCTTAGTTTGGGATCATAAAAGAGTTTATTGGGTGGACTCTAGATATCTTCGCACAATTTGACGTTGACCCAGTCACTTACGTGCACAAGGCGTTAGAATTGGTATGAAGAACTTCATTAGTAACCCCAACTTTATGTTATGGTAGGTGTATGAGTTGAAGGAAAATGTATGAGACTTTAACCTCAGAATTTCTAATTGGTATAAAGTTTCCTTTTCCCCAATCAGATGACTAGGTAGAGAGGATTTGAGTAATAGAGGAAAGTTTCAATGAGTCTCTTATTCGTTGTGTAGAAGTCAAACTGAGGAACTCCCTTGAATTAGTAATGTGTACAGTTGTAGTGGTCGAGCGACCATTGGAATGAAACTGGAAGTTTTATTTAGTAAAGGTTAGGCTGATGGGTTCTTAAGTGAGGTTTTAGAAAATTTGACATCAGAACCAAACTGGTGTAAGGAGTTAAGAAAGTCCTCAATTGACTATAAGGAGAAGACCAAGTTTAAAGAAAGTAAGTATGATGAACAATGTGTTGGTGTTAGATAAAATAAGTTTGATCTTTTAAGATTACCCTTAACACAAGAGATAGACTTAAGCATGAAGTTAAAGTGGAGAGCATCAGTTAATTCTTATACTTCTTATAGAATGTTCTTGACAAGGTTAAAAGAGCTCGAGCTATGGATACAAGACCTTCTATTTAAAGAGCCAATATTAGCGTATCACCCTACGGAGTACCATTTTTGTTATAAAAAAAAAGGACGATCTATTCCACAAGTTATGATAAGAATGATGCCCCCTAAGATAAATATGAAACGAAGTTATCCCAGTCAAGAATCAGAGTTAAGATATCCTAAGATAGATTTCAAGCCACGTAGAGACATAATGAATTTACAGTGATATTGTTTGGTATGACTAATGCACTTGCATTTTTATGGATTTAATTAATTAAATAAGTACAAAAAAAAAAGGGGGCTCTTGGATATTTTTATGATTGATATTGTTGGCAATAGCTTGTTGTATTTTAAGTTGATACGAGACAGGAAGAGCAACTTAGAAGAGTTTTGCTAACTTTGAGGATAATTAAGTTATACACAAGGCTTTCTGAATGAGATTATGGCTTCAACAAATGTTTTTCTTTGGGCATGTAGCGTTAAGGACTGGAATTTCTAAGGACCCTGCTAAGATAGAAGCAGTGACACAGTTGTCTCGCCTGATCACTGTCACTGAAATATGGAGTTTCTGGGATTGGTAGGTTACTACAAATGTCTCATACGGGATTTCTCCTGGATAACAGTAGTTTAACACAGTAAACTCGAGAAAGTATTTGTTGTTGAACGATGAGTGTGAAACAAGTTTCCAGACGCGTACACGAAGATCAGTTCAACCAAGTCTTTTTAGTGCTTGAGGAGACAAGTGGATTTGTAATTACAGTGATGTGTCCATAGAAGTGTTAAATTGTGCATTAATGCAACATTAAAATTTCATTATTACGCCTTATGTAAAATAGAGGAGCATAGGTTAAGTTAGGTTAAGTTCCTTCATTCATGACCTAGAACTTGCAATCAAATCTTTGACACTTAGTGTGAAAATTTATAATTGATTAAGCTCTAAAGCAAGGTAAGTCAAGAGGATTTTATTACACTCTTTTAAAATTTGTTTTAAAGTTGAGGTCGCAACCTGATTGTTAGATTATCTTGTCTTTGAAGAATCATTGTTTACCATTAAAGAAATTGAGTTTCACTTATATTTGGTTGCAACATTCCTGTGTATTGTATGTTTCTGAACCCTGAGTAATCTTGAAATGAAGTTTGGAGGCATGATTTGTTGGTTGTCTTGTTTTAGAAGTGCAATTTCTATTAAATAGGTGTTAGAAAAAATTTGGCATTGTTGTAGTTATGTCGTTATGCTGCCGAAATTTTTGGAGCTTTTTTTGTAATAAAATTGGTAAAGTTTTATGGAACATTCCATGTATCGCGACAACCAAATGAGACCTAAGTTTGAATTACTCCTACCATGACTTAACGCTTTCAGCGAGATATTGATTTTAATAGAAAGCCCAAAGTTAAGTAAGTATGTGAGTGAGATTGTCACTGCAACGTTTACTAAAAGGTCGTTGAGAGTAGCGAGAGGTTAACCAATAATGTAAAGAGTCTTGAACAACTGAACAAAGTTGCTAACTCTATCCTTAGCGAAGCCACAACTAAAAAAAAAAAAAGGTGATAAGGTAATGGGATCAATGATCATACGGAACGATCGAGTCATGCCTTGAAGTAAATGCTAGTAGCCGTTACAATAGACCTTAAAAAGAAATTTTTAGGTTCAACCCAAAAAGAATCAGTGTAGTAAAACATCTCATTCTAGAATCACAAGACACAGGAGACTAACTAGGGGACAAGAGAAGAAAAACACGAGTTAAACATCTCAAGTTATTTCAGGACTTGCATTTTGGAACATTCAAGCTTTAGAATTCGAGTCAAGAATATTAGATATTTACGTCTTAATAAAAAGACCCAATAGAAGGGAAGAAGCTCAAGTTAAAGTTATGAGACCGTTGAATAATACATATTCGCCAGTGTGATACATGAGAAGCAGCTGATGTTAATTCTCACATAAGGATCGAAGACTTATCGTAATCGAGTGGAGAAGGTGCGAGCGAGCTATCCCTAAATTTCTACAAGATTGGAAACTTTCGAGGACGAAAGTTCATAAGGAGGGAAGATTGTAACGTCCCGAAATTTCCAAGTATCTATTTGTCGTGTTTGGATAAATTTCAATGGAAAATTTAAAGGAATTGAAGTTTTAATTAAGTTTTAGGACAAATGTGTAGTTTCATGAAAGAAAGAGGGAATTTTTGGAATTTAGGAAAGAGTCTATGGTTTTGTCTCTTTGGAGCACGCAAATTGATGCAACCTCTTCCTCCATTCTCCCTTCTTCCTCATGACAAGCTCCTTCTTTCCCTCTCCCATTTTCCCCCAGCCTCCGCCGATGAGGAAAATCTCAGCTCGCTGCACCAGCCACCGAAAGTCCCCGCGACAAGACTCACATTCCAGTTCGCCGTCGAAGTGCCAGTCGTGGTCGGAATTAGTCCAGTCATCGTCGCAAGCTACTGGCGGACAAGGGGTGTCGATCTCGTCGATCGCTGCAACTCCGAGCTACGCCTTTCAGCCTCGTTCTCACACCCTCGTCCCTGCTGCAACCTCCATCACGCGAAGCCGCTAGTGGTTGAATTGCTGCACGCGTCGTCAGTCTTCAGTCGATGCACGCGTCTGCTGCAGACGCCATACCCACCGGAATTGCAAGCCACCAGATTGAGCATTGCGAATCAGGTCGTCGGAAGTCTGAGTTGTGAACCGCTAGTTCGATGTTTGGTTCGACCGGTTCATCACTTTTCCGATCGATTTTCAGAGAGAAGAGGTTGGTTTAGGATAGATCGGGCCACAAGCTTCCCAATGGTATGCTCCACGCTCCGAGATGCGTCGTCTACCACGCCACGCGTCGCCGTTGGTCGTAGTCGGCCGACCACGCGCCGCCGCCGGCCGGTCACGCGTCGCCGTTTGCCAGAACTCTCCCGTTTGCATCCGTTTCGTTCCTCGAGTCCGTTTCAAGCCTCCGTTAGTGGTAATCCGACCTAAGTATTGCAGAATTTTAAATATAAGTTTATCTATGTGATTTAACTAAGGGATTAATGAAATTGACTTAGGAGGCTCGAGTAGCGAACACGATTGAAAGGATTGCAGGGTCAGAGATTTAATTATGGAATATCTCGAAACTAAGGCTAAGGTAAGGGATTTTCTATAAATTAATTGGAAAAATGGAAGTATATATGTTTTTGAAAGATTTATTTCAAAGGATGAAATCCCAAGAGTTTATTGAAAAAGGGGAATCTCAAGGATTTATTTCGAGAATGTTTTCCCAAGATTTATTACTCCAAAGGGTTCGAGAGGCCCATCAATGCATGATTTAATTTTCAAGAGAATTTCCAGATGATTTAAGGGTTTGAGAGGACCCGAACAGAAATGATTTAAAAGTAATTGAAAATGAGTTTTGGCACAGTTATGCATATCTATATATACTGAGATTTTCATATATGTCATTGTGTTGGATACATATTTTACATTGTAAATGGAGTTATGATTTATGATTGAAAGTTATGTAATGATTATATGAGTTATATGATTGTTGCATCATTATGAATGCATATGTATATGTGATTGAAGAATGGGACTTCATGCATATTGTATGTATATGAACATGTGTATGAAGGCTGTGGCAATTGGTCTCCTGAGGATTTATGCATGGTCAAACATGCATCAGAGACCCTATGGGTCAAAACTTATAGGGGTCTGTGAGGGACTCAAATTTATAAGGGTCTGTGAGGGACTCAAAACTTATAGGGGTCTGTGAGGGACTCAAACTTATAGGGGTCTGTGAGGGACTCAAACTTATAGGGGGTCTGTGTGAGACTCAAACCTATAGGGGTCTGTGAGGGACTCGATATTAAAAGACTCAGGTAGACTCAATTGACCACGTATCGCCAAAGAGAAAAGTCATGATTTTTGAAATAAAGTTTTAGGTCCCACCACATAAAGTTTTATGATTTTAAAAGTCACGAATAACAGTCATGTTTAAAAGTCATGTTTAAAAGGAAGTCATGTTACATGTGTTTTGTATTTCCCGACCCCGACTTACTGGGTATTTTATAATACTCACCCATTTACCATTGTTGCGTTTTCTCCGTTTTTAAAATGTTTTTAGGTAAAGGCGAGGACATACCAGGCGAGTGATGGGGATGCGCTACAGAAGCCATGAGAACCAAGTCATGATTTCCGCATACATGTTTTAGAAAGTATTTTTAAGTAATTTAGTTTTTCCGCTTGAGTAACTCAGAGATTTGTAAATTGAGGCCAAGCTGATCTATGTTGTTTCAAATGTTTTGTTCTCTTATGGGATCCTATATTAATTTGGTTTTAATTATCAAGTTTTTACGTATTTAAAGTTACTTAGGGCCTGAAATGCATGCATGTTAGTAATGTCCCTAGGAAATGAGTCTAGAAATGTAGGGGCGTTACACGTCAACTTAAAAACCTTTCAACCTTAGTCATCTTATCTGACTTTTTGCCAAGATCTTGTCGGGTGAGTTTTCTTGTAACTTCGGTTTTACAAGATATCGACCTAATTTCTATGAAAAAGAGATTGTCGATGGTTAACCTAAGTGAGCATGCATCTTATCTTTGTTATAGATTTAAAAAGTCTAATTGATTTTATAACACTTATAAAAAGAATTGACAAATCTATAACATACATTCCACATTCATTACATAACAATTATATAATGGAAAATTTAATATGGATTTAATTTACTTAATTTAATCAAATTAAATTAAACAAATTAAATTAATTAATTAAAAGGTTTAATTAATCAATTACCATATTAAGTTACTTAAAGAAATCATGAATTATACATAACTTTTACATTAATTCATGAAATCCAACATGCATACTATATATATTATAACCATTATGACATATTTTCAATGCATGTGCATGTTAACCTATGGTGGGAATTTAAATCTACATGGCATACTTTATGCACAATAAAGATTTAAACAATTAAACACATTCATAATGCATAAAGAAAATAAAACATAAGATTGGACACGTTTTGGCATCCTAAACAAGCAATTAACTAAATTATTACAGTAATAATTTTAAAAACAGCTCCGAACCAATCTCGAACACTTCGAACCATCCCGAACCAGCTTGGAAATGGCAGCAAAAACACATGGACAGCGGCTGAAAAACGCTCCAAAAAAATACAGCACAATGCAGTTTTTTTCGGCAGTGCGCAATGCCTGTTGAATCTCCAATTACAACCTAATTTCAACTCTAATGACTCCCAAATTTTACAGACTCCTTGGGCACACATTAAGGCTCAAAACTCTTGAGCAAATTACAAATTATAAAAAGAAATTAAAGCCTAAACGATGCCAAAACAGTGAGCCAATTTTAGCTTCCAATAATTTCATCACATGAAAAATAACAACCCACCATATGCAATTGAGTGAAATTAAAGCATGCTCTGATACCACATGATGGAACACGAGACATACGTTGCAGAATAAGGATCTAATGACACTCTAATTGCATCTTACTTAATAGAAATTAACATGCAAACATACAAAAAACGGTAAACTAAAATAGGGAAGAAGATACAACCTTTGTAGCTCAATTTCTTCTCTCCTCCTTGCCAAAGCAAAAACCGAACACAACCGGACCACCACTAGAGCTTCTCCGCTATCCTCTGGACTCAGAACTGGGTTGTGGGACCCGGTGAATGAAGGATTGAAAAGGAAAGAATGGGAGGTTGAAAGCTTTGTGTGAGGAAAGGAAAAAAAAAGTACCTTTTGGTGAGACTTCTTCTTTTGAAAAAACTCAAAAATCAGCCAAAAGGAACCCTTTGTTTTGAAAACAAACCTATTTATAAAGAAATTACATGCATCAAATGCATGCCAAGGCTCACCAAAATTCAACACCTCACAAAACACTAACTAAAGTGGGTTATGTGTCAATCTATAATGTTTACACATAATCCACTTAAGTTAGTGGGATTGTCCAAGAAAAACTTGGATAATTCCACTAACTCTAGTCAAGGGTAAAATGGTCTTTTCCATTTGGTCAAAGTCAAACTTTGACTTTTTTCGAGCCGGAAAAGTCAATCATTTGACTTTTTATAGTTTTGACCCTCTTGACTAATCTTGATCTCCCGAACATGAATCCGCATTCATATTTTTGAAATTCAAATCACATTTGAATATATTGTGTCATAAAAACCAATAGCTATATCACATATACCGCTTCGCTTAAAACTCCTTTTCTAATTCGAATAATTCAATTAATCCATCATACTGTTCTAAGTTTAATCCATATGAGCTAGCAGGGGGACCTAATGGACCTACAGATCATGGGCTCCAACAATCCGAGATGAATCGGTCAAACTCTTTAACCTAATTAATCAACATTTGTTAACTAACGTGTCATTCCACTAAAGTCCCGTAGTTGCACTTCCCTCACTTTGTAGATATATTTCTCGTCACACGATATAACCGCAGTAACTCAGATAAGTCAATCCTTCACAGGTTGTTCGTGGTCTCGGCTGAACCTCTATAGAACAATTGATTTGTGGTCCAACCAACAAATCTAGTCCCTCTCAACCTAGTGAGAGGGTGGGGCCCCTTGTTCTAGTTCCAAAGTAAGCACTTAAAGGAACAACCTATCTACTATCCCTAGAGTTGGGTAGGAGTGAATTCCGTCTTGCACCCTATGTCCCCAGCTATCTACCCGGTCTTACCCCTGAAATGGGAGGCTTATTGAGCTAGCGCTGTTGAGCTGCTCTCACCCATGCAGATATAAGAATAATCCCGAATAAACAGGAGTTCATAGTTAGCTCAGGATTGAGATTGAGTTACCTAGGTCATCAAAATTGAATTAGCCAGTTTTATACATTAAACGGTGTTATAAAGCAAAAGTGACTAAGTCGTGGTCCAGTCTTATACAAACTCATTGCATAGGATGCCCCCACTTACATATCTCTATATGAACGATTTAGGATCACATCGTTTGTACTAACTACAAATTAGGTCGCATCCATAGTGTCCCCAGAATAAGGCGCCCAACCTTATCCCTATACTATAGACCATTTTAGGCTATATACTCGGACTTGATCCATGTTGTATGTCATCAGATAAAGTTCAAGTCTACATTAAATAGCCTCGGGACCTTAGTTTATTGGATTCAAGATTATAGCATACTAATTTAATAACAATTTTATCGAAAAGAAACACGAAAAATGTTTATCAGTTACAAACTACGAGTTTTAGGACATAAAATCCAACATACGGACGAAAAATTGGAGACACTGGTTTATTTCCATTCATATGTTATTTGTTTAAATTTAAATTTCTTTCATTAATTGTTTCTTAATTTTAAATTTGAAGCTTGAATTATTAAAGCTAATTGACGTCAGGTTTATATCTAGCATTGACTCTTAATAAGGAGTTTTTGAAATAAAAAGTTAATTTTTTTCGTAGCAATAAGAAACTTCCCTTAATCACATTATGCAATGAGTTTGAAATAAAATAAATTGTTTTCTTTTAAAATTGGATTTCTGAATTAAGAACACTTAGATTTTTAAAATTTAATTTTTATAATGAAGTTTGGAATAAAATGAGTTTTTTTTAGTACGAATAAAATGAGTTGCCTTCTATTAAAACTGAACTTCTCAAATAAAAAAGTTTTAATTAGGGATTGTGCTCTACTCTCAAATTAATACAAATACAAATTCATTTAGACGAATTAACTTTTTTTCTTGTTGAAATCTCGTATGAATAGATACAACCTTTAAAGTTTAGCTATTAAATAAAAAAATAAAATAAATGATAGAAAAAATAAATATAGAACTTAATTTTTTTTTTTTGTGAATATGAAATAACTTTGTGTGATTAAAAGGAAAAAAAAAAAGGGAAATCAAATTTTTGTCCATTGTCATAATGATTGCAAGGAAAGTATCATGACAATAACTATATTTAGAAATAACTTTATTCATTTACCATCCAACCCAAACAAAATAATCCATTTTGACGTTTCATCTATTTCCAATTTAGTATATAAAAATTTGTTATAGAGGTTTGTTATTTCTTTAAGGAAAAATAATTTCAAGATTGGATAGTAAAAATACTTTATTAATAAAATCTATATAAAAATAGACATTATTTTTCAAATGCATATAATAAAAGTTGTATTATTACGATTCTAATATCTACCTAGTCTCTTATTAAAAAGAAATAATAATAATATCCACACGGACTTGTTTAAGTGCCTTTATTTTTCATATCGATCATTTAAAATTATAATTTTATATATAAAATTTAATATGTAAAATATTTTTTTTGGACAATACATCCTCTTTTATTGTACCGACTTTATCATAATAAGTATGTTTTAATTTTTAAGTTTAATTTTTAAATGAAATGTAAGCTTCAAACTTTAATATATTTTTTTTACAGTAATAGTCTTTTCTCTCATGATTCCTAAACTTAAATGTGCATACTTTTTAGAGTTCAAAATGAGGTGAGGTTAGAATTCAAAATCCATTCAGTTTAACTAATGACTAGGATGATTGGTTCGGAATATACTTGAAGAAGCCCTTTCAATTTGTACTAAATGGTTGGATATTCTTAATTATGTTGAATTGACACTTTATTTGATATACTATTTATAAAAATAAGTTTGAAGAGTTTTTCTTTAAATGTTTTTTTCTAAAGGAACTTCAATGATATTAGATAATAGGAAAATAGGATATTTTGTAACCCTGCGATGAATTTAGACAGCTAGAGAGCATTACTATAATGATTCTTTCTTCTTCTTTTAATTCAATGTACAATATAAAAGAACCAAAATAAGAAAAATATCATAAAATCTAAAATAATTATGATAAACACTCCAAATAAAAAAAAAATAAATGACAGAATAAATTTCATTAACATTTGAGGATTGTAAACTGATTTGATGTAGTTATTTTCTTTCCAATATAAGCAAAAAAAAAAAAGTGAAGATTGTATATATATATATATTCCTTCATTAGTGAAATGATAAGGGGGCATCAAGAGTCATCTTAATACAAAAACATTAAAAAACTAGAAAAATGTCCAATGCTTCTTGACCTCGTTATCCTCCTTGTGTTAGTGGTACTTGCACAGACTCTTTCTGTTGCACTTAAGGTCAAGGTTTGTGTAACGCCCCTACTTTTCTATGACTAAACTCTTAGGGACATTACTACACATGCATGCATTTATAGGCCAAGAGATAAAAGATCTTAAAAGAAAACCTCCAACTGAAATAATTTGTCTTTAGGGATCCCAAATAAAACATTCAAAATAGATAAAAGGAGCAGTTTAGCATGGCCTATTTAAAATCTGTAAAGTACATTTAAACCTCAAAAAAACATAAAGGAACAACATCATTTATAAAAGGAATATGCGGAAAAACATGTCTAATCCCATGGTCCTAGCAACGCGCCCTCAGTCACTCACTACCTGCACGTCCTTAGCCTTACTCAAAAACATTTTGAAAAGAAAGGGTGAGTATTGTAAAGACAATACCCAGTAAGTGACCTCGCTACCGAGGTTTGGGATATGCATACACATACAATCATGACTTTTAAACTTGTTCGAAATGTACATATGCGGGACCTAAAACTTTCTCATATTGTCGTCTTTAATCCATGACTTCCTTTTATTTTTGTGTGGCCGATCGGTCATCCCGAGTCATTTCATTTTGAGTCCTCACGCACCACTGTAATAATTTGAGTCCTCACAGCACTTCTGTAATTTGACCCATAGGGTCTCTATTGCATGTTTGACCATGCACATAATGCTCTCAGGAGACCAATGTCCACACTTTTCATTAATTCGTTTCATGACATACATAACATGCATGAGGTCTCAGATCAATCTTGGAGAACACTGTTGCTCCCTGTAACTGATCGAACAAATCATCTATTCTCGGGAAGAGGGTATTTATTCTTGATCGTAACTTTATTCAACTCCTCAGTAATCTATACACAGCGCATGGATCCGCTCTTTCTTTTCACGAGCAACACAGGGGGCTCCCAAGGCGAAACGCTTGGGCGTATAAACCCCTTGTCTAGTAAGTCTTGTAACTGTACTTTTAGTTCTTTCAACTCTGCCGGTGCCATTCTGTATGGTGCCTTGGATATCGGAGTCGTCCCTAATTCCAATCCGATGTTAAAATCTACCTCTCTGATCGGAGGTATTCCGGGGAGGTCCTCGGGGAAAACGTCTGTAAATTCATTCACCACTGGTACCGATGACGCAGAGATCTCCGTGCACCTTGCATCTAGTATGCAAGCTAAGACGCCCCAAGCTCCCCGATGTAATAACTTTCTGGCCTTAAGGGCAGTAATTACCTTAGGCCTACTTCCTGCTATCGTGCCTCCAACTCAGAATTGAGGTTGGTAAGGAGGAGTAAACACTACCTCCTTCCCGAAACAATCAATGCAAGCATGGTTCTGTACTAACCACCCATGCCCAATATCACATCAAAGTCGACATGTCTAAGACTACTAGGTTTATCGCTAACTCATGGTCTCATGCGATGGTCACACTACCATCCTTGACTTTCATAGTGGCTAACAAATTTATCCTCGCAGGAGTGGAGATGACAGAGCATATCAGAATCGTTTCTAGTTCTAACTCACTTGACTTACAAAGGATGCGAGAAATAAAAGAGTGTGTAGAACTGTAATCAAATAATACAAAGGCAAGGTGCCCAAGTAATGGAAGTGTACTGTAACCACCGAGTCCGAGCCATAGACGCTTTTCTCGGTGCTTGCATAAGCTCTTCCTTGATGAATGACAGGCTTCACACAGAGCCCCACTATTGATAACCCGAGGTTGGCTAGTGTTGGCTTGACTTGGGCGGCTATTAGCTCTGTGCCCTTCTTTCCCACATCCAAGCACACTCCGATCGGGCCAAACACTTACCCCCAGTCTTCGCTTACCACGCTCTTTGCAATCGTGGTTTTATCTCCACCGTTATTTCCCGCTCTGTTGACACTGTGGTTTCGACCAACTCGCATTTAAAATGTCTCCGCCTATGCGGTGTACGCTGCTGGGACGCCGTGAGCTTGAATTTGGCCGGTCCCACTTCCTCTTATGATTTGCCATGGGTCGCCCCCACCAGTTAACCACTACTGCATGCGATCGCGCTGCGCACCCAAATCAATTCCGCCACTCACCGCTGAGGAGGCATAATCGGGAGGTGCTAATGCTTGAATGAAGCATCGAACATTCTCATCCAAATCCCATAATGAAGCGCTCTGTTTTCTTTGCCTCTATGTCAACCAGTTCGGGGGCAAAGCGTGACAAACGGGTAAATTCCCTCTCATATACCTCCACCGCTCCCTGCTCGCCAAGTCGTAAGAATTTCGCGCCGCTTCGTAACGAGCTGCAGCGGATAAAATTTCTCGCGAACGCTTCCTTAAACTGTAATCGTTTCTCCGTGGGCGATAATGGTTCCTCGGGCGGACTCCCACCATAAATACGCGTCATCCCTCAAAGATAAAGGTAGCACAGGACATCCTCTGGTCCTTAGGGCAATTCATCAGTCTTAAAATGGTCTCAATGGAGGACAGCCACAACTCGACCACAGTGGGGTCACTGGAAGACCCATCGAAAGATCTGGGATCATACTTCCTGAAGTCCTTCAGATATCGAGACTCCAGAGTTGCATCGTTTCGCCCCTGATTTACTTGAGCCAGCTGAGTGGCTACTGTAGCTCGCACCAGACTCTGCATAGCCTCCACCATCATAGTCATAACGTTGGTGTTCCCTTGATCTCGCCACCCGAGCGATCGCAGTGCATTCTCCGGGCGACCAGTGCCGGTCCTCCGGGAGGTCTCGTGCGGGTGGAGCAACCTCTTCCTCTGCTCCAAAGGGTAATTCGGTTGGGCGTCAACGTGTTCCCTTGCCCTCCGGCCCCTACCACGTCCCCTACCTCTCCCTCGACCTCTAGGTGGCATTTTGTCGATACTACAATACAGAGAGTTTCCAACTTAGTTTCATTACTTTCTAACTACAAGATAGGTTCACCCCTTAGGGTTTTAGGTTCATGTATATGCATAAAACAGAATCACATCATAATCATTTACTTAATTAATAAAATACCGTAACGCACTGCGGTGGTGACCTAATGCGTTGTTCAACCATGGGAACTACTCAGTGCTTACTCAGTAAGCAAGTCTACAGAACCCTTAAACCTAGGGCTCTGATACCAACTGTAACGCCCCTACTTTTCTATGACTAAACTCTTAGGGACATTACTACACATGCATGCATTTATAGGCCAAGAGATAAAAGATCTTAAAAGAAAACCTCCAAGCTCAAATAATTTGTCTTTAGGGATCCCAAATAAAACATTCAAAAGCATGATAAAAGGAGCGAGCTTAGCATGGCCTATTTAAAATCTGTAAAGTACATTTAAACCTCAAAAAACCATAAAGGAACAACATCATTTATAAAAGGAATATGCGGAAAAACATGTCTAATCCCATGGTCCTAGCAACGCGCCTCCGTCACTCGCCCTGCACGTCCTTAGCCTTACCTGAAAAACATTTTGAAAAGAAAGGGTGAGTATTGTAAAGACAATACCCAGTAAGTGACCTCGCTACCGAGGTTTGGGATATGCATACACATACAATCATGACTTTTAAACTTGTTCGAAATGTACATATGCGGGACCTAAAACTTTCTCATATTGTCAGGTCTTTAATCCATGACTTCCTTTTTATTTGTGTGGCCGACTGTCATCCCGAGTCATTTCATTTTGAGTCCCTCACAGACCCTCTAATAATTTGAGTCCCTCACAGACCCCTGTAATTTGACCCATAGGGTCTCTATTGCATGTTTGACCATGCACATAATGCTCTCAGGAGACCAATGTCCACACTTTTCATTAATTCGTTTCATGACATACATAACATGCATGAGGTCCCATCATTTATCATAACTACAAAGGCACATGCCACAACCATTATCATTAATATGCAAATCATGACTTTTCACATCAGATAGGGCGTAATACTCGCGTACAAAATCATGCAATATTCTCATAGGTAATATTGTACTATCCTCACATGAAATACTGGAATATCCTTACATAAAATACAAAGACATTCTCGCATAAAATACTAAATTATTCTCGCATAAAATATTGAGATATCTTCTCATAGAATATCAAAGTATTTTCACATAAAATCTCGGGATATTCTCGTATAAAAATCATTAAATCCTTTTAAGTAAAATATCGTACTAATTTCACATAAAATATTGAAGTTCGTTTTCTTTAATCCCATTTAAAAAGATTCGGCACAAGGTCCCTTACCTTAGTTCCGATTTCGCTCCAAAACCTAATCGAACTCCTTGCCTACTCTTCCTTTAGTGGGACCTGATTCACACAACAAATTCGAATTTATTCACCGAGCCTTCACTAAATCCATAATTGTAGAAGTACCTAAATCAAGTCCTTACAATTTCATGCCCCGCTTACCTCGGGTTCAACGCGAGGACTTAATATTCCTTAGCTTGTTTTGGCGTTTGACCTCCAACTTCCGCTCCAAGTTTAATCCCTACAAGTTGTGTTCTAAGCCGTAGTTAAACCCTCAATTAGACTCTTAGATACATAATAGATCACGAATAAATCTTCATCGAAAACGAAACTCAACACGAACACTCACCGGCTGTAAACCTAGCGGTTGATAAAACGCGGTGGTCGGCGTGCGTGAAGTCTGGCGAAGTCTGCTGCAGGTGCTCGCGGATCGTCGGACGGCTGGAGCTTCGGGCTGCTGCAGGTGCTAGTGGATCGACGGTGGATGAAACTTCGACGCTGCTGCAGGCGTTGGTGGATCGACGAGGTCAAACTTCGGCGTTCTTGCGCAGCATTGGTGGATCGACGAAGGTTCGGGCAGGAACGAGTTCACGACGGCGTGGGACGAACGAGTCTCGTTCGTTGATCTGCCGGCGGGAGTTGCTGCACAGGCCTCGGCTTACAGGCGTATGGCGCGGCAGCTCCGAGCGGCGAGGTTGATGACGTCCCGTGCGCGCGCCGGTGAGGCTCCGTGAAGCAGCTGGACGGCGTTTCCTGTCGTGAGGGTTTCCGGCCGACGGTAGGGTAGCACAATGAGAGTAGGTTTCAGCTAGGTTAATTTGTAAGAGAATGAGAAGGGGGAGATGTGATGGTTCAAGTATTAGGGTTTTCTTTTTTTTTTTTGGGTTGAAGTCATAAGGAGCTTAAATACTAAAAGTTAGGTTAAAATCCAATTACCAATTATCCCTCTCATTTAGACATTATTCACCAAAGTGCCATTGCCACTTCCTTTTCTTTTAATTTCCCTCAATAGTTGTCTAACGGAGAATATCTCGCCTTAAGCCAATAAAATCAAAGACTCAATAACGCCGAGCTTGATGAAAATCACTAACCCAACTAGACACACACAGGTTGAAAGAACGTTAAATAAAATAAATAACTAGTACCTGTGGTTGTGGTCGTTACAATCTTCCCTCCTTAAGAACTTTCGTCCTCGAAAGTTCCTATTCTTGAAATAGTTCTGGATATTTAGCTCGCACTTCTTCTTCTCGCTCCCATGTAGCTTCTTCCGTGCGGTGATTTTGCCACAACACTTTAACTAAGTTGATCTCACGGTTACGGAGGGTCTTTTGATCTCTGGCAATGATCTGTACAGGTCGTTCGCCATAACTCAAATCTTCTCGCTAATCGAAGGTTCAAGTCTATGACGTGAGTCGTCCGAACGTATTTTCTCAACATGGAGACATGAAACACGTTATGAACCACCACCCGAAAGGGCGGCAAAGCAGCTAATCAGAGGCCACCGCACCAATCCTCTCTAAAATCTCAATGGTCCGATGAATCGCGGACTCAATTTCCCTTTTCGGCCAAACCTTAGGATTCCCTTCATTGGGGCCACCTTAAGAAATACGTGGTCCCCAACATCGAATTCTAGGTCCCTTCGTCTTGTGTCGGCATAACTCTTTTGTCGACTTGGGCGGTCTCGCATTCGCGCCCTAATCTTTTGTATTGCCTCATTAGTGACTGTACTACTAATTCTGGACCCAACAATCGGCGCGTTCGCCAACCTCCTCCCGAAAAAACGGAGTTCTCGCAACGTTTTCCATAGAGAGCATCAAATGGAGCCATTCCGATGGTCGACTGATAACTGTTATTATAAGCAAACTCCACCAAATGCAAATGAGTGTCCCAACTACCGGGGAAGTCTAAGGTGCAAGCTCGCAACATATCTTCTAATATCTGGTTTAAACGTTACATCGCCCCATCCGTCGTGGATGGAAAGTCATGCTAAAGTTCAACTGTGAACCTAACGCTTTACGTAGACTCCTCCGTGTTGAAGGTGAAACGTGGATCCTCGCTGCAAAATAATCTTAATGGAATCCCATGCAAACGGACTATCTCTTCCGGTAAAGCGCGCCCACTTATCTCAGTAGAATAGGTGGGTTTCCACACAGTATAAAATGTCTTGACTTGGTTAATCTGGCCCACTATGACCCAAATTACCGAGTAACCTCGTAAGGTTCTAGGCAGTCCGACTATGAAATCCATAGAGATCTCCTCCCATTTCCATTGAGGTACATGTAAAGGTTGCAGTAATCCTGCGGGTCTCTGCCTAGGTGCCTTCACCTGCTGACAAGTCAAACACTTGCTGACACACTCTGCTACGTCGCGTTTCATGTTACACCACCGAGCACGATCATTTTGAGATCTCGATACATCTTGGTACTACCAGATGCATAGAAAATGGTGAGTTATGGGCTTCGCTCAAGATTTCCGTTTTCAGTTCGTCATCGCTCGGCACACATAATCGTCCCTGAAATAGTAACCCTCCATCTGTGGATAGGGAAAACCCTACCAGTTCACCTGAAGTTACTGCAGTACGCTTTTCTACTAACTGAGGGTCCACCTGCTGAGCCTCAATGATACGTTGTCTCAAAGTTGGTTGCACCGTTAACTGAGCTAACTGAGCCGTGGTCTTTCCTACTAGTATCGCGATTTCACTCGTGCAAACTCGCTCAGAACTCTGCTCTCTGTCGGTGAACTCGTCTTTGAAGTATGCACTGGCTTTCTACTGAGGGCATCGGCCACTACATTAGCCTTACCGGGGTGGTATTGTATGTCAATATCATAATCCTTCACTAATTCCAACCATCTGCGTTGCCTCATGTTCAATTCCTTCTGGGTGAACAGATACTTCAGACTTTTATGATCTGTAAAAATCTGAATTTTCTCGCCATACAGGTAGTGTCTCCAGATCTTTAATGCAAAGACCACTCTTTGCTAGTTCCAAGTCATGAGTTGGATAGTTCCTCTCGTCGTCTTCAATTGTCGGGATGCGAGGCTATTACTTTACCGTCTCTTTGCATTAGAACACACCCAAAAACCTTTCTTAGAAGCATCACCAGAAACCACAAAGCTCCTGTTCTCTCGGGACCGTGTAGAATCGGGGCCGACACTAATCATGACTTGAGTTCTCGAAACTTGCCTCGCAAGCATCATCCCAAACAAATGAGTTTCCCTTGCGCGTCAGCTGAGTCATGGGCATGGCTATCTTGGCGAAGTCCTGCACGAAACGTCTATAATAACCTGCAAGACCCAGAAAACTACGGACCTCTGTAACGGTGGTCGGACGAGGCCACTGTGTGACGGCCTCCACTTTTGCTGGGTCAACAGAGACTCCAGCTTCGGACACCACATGCCCTAAGAAAGATACCTGTCTGAGCCAGAATTCACACTTGGAAAATTTTGCATATAACTTATTCTCTCTCAGCGTGAGTAAAACTTTTCTCAGATGTCTTTCATGATCTTCATCACATCCGAATATATCGATATATCGTCGATAAATACTATCACGAACGTATCAAGAAACTCTTTGAATAAACGGTTCATCAGGTCCATGAAAGCGGCAGGAGCGTTGGTCAACCCAAACGGCATCACTGTGAACTCGTAATGCCCATAGCGTGATCTAAATGCTGTTTTAGGAATATCCTCTTCACTGATTCTCAACTGATGGTAGCCCGATCTCGGATGAATCTTGGAGAACATCTGTTGCTCCACAGAATCGATCGAACAAATCATCTATTCTCGGGAAGAGGGTATTTATTCTTGATCGTAACTTTATTCAACTCCTGTAATCTATACACAAAGCATGGATCCGCTCTTTCTTTTCACGAACAACACAGGGGCTCCCCAAGGCGAAACGCTTGGGCGTATAAACCCCTTGTCTAGTAAGTCTTGTAACTGTACTTTTAGTTCTTTCAACTCTGCCGGTGCCATTCTGTATGGTGCCTTGGATATCGGAGTCGTCCCTAATTCCAATCCGATGTTAAAATCTACCTCTCGACCGGAAGTATTCCGGAGGTCCTCGGAAAACGCTCAGAAATTCATTCACCATCTGTACCGATGATGACGAGAGATCTCCGTGCACCTTGCATCTAGTATGCAAGCTAAGACGCCCCAAGCTCCCGATGTAATAACTTTCGGCCTTAAGGGCGAATTACCTTAGGCCTACTTCCCCGCTATCGTGCCTCTCAGAACTCAGAATTGAGGTTGGTAAGGAGGAGTAAACACTACCTCCTTCCTGAAACAATCAATGCAAGCATGGTTCTGCGCTAACCAGTCCATGCCCAATATCACATCAAAGTCAGACATGTCTAAGACTACTAGGTTTACTGCTAACTCATGGTCTGCGATGGTCACACTACCATCCTTGACTTTCATAGTGGCTAACAAATTTATCCCCGCAGAGTGGAGACAGACAGAGCATCATCAGAATCGTTTCTAGTTCTAACTCACTTGACTTACAATGGATGCGAAATAAAAGAGTGTGTAGAACCGAGAATCAAATAATACAAAGGCAAGGTGCCCAAGTAATGGAAGTGTACCTGTAACCACTGAGTCTGAGCCATAGACGTTTTTACTGGTGCTTGCATAAGCTCTTCCTTGATGAATGACAGGCTTCACAGCAGTCCCACTATTGATAACTGAGGTTGGCTAGTCTTTGCTTGACTTGGGCGACTATTAGCTCTGTGCCCTTCTTTCCCACATCCGGCTACACTCCGGACCGGGCAAACACTTACCCAGTCTTTGCTTACCACGCTCTTTGCACCGTGGTTTATCTCCACCGTTATTTCCGCTCTGTTGACTGTGGTTTCGACCAAACCTCGCACGAAAAAATGTCCTCGCCTATCACGCGCGGTGTACGCTGGGACGCTGTGAGCTTGAATTTGGCCGGTCCCACTTCCTCTTATGATTTGCCATGGGGTCGCGCCCGTTAACCACTACTGCTGCGTGCGATCTGCGCTGCACCCAAATCAATTCCGCCACTCTCACTGCGGAGGCATAATCAGGAGGTGCTAATGCTTGAATGAAGCATCGAACATTCTCATCCAGTCCCATAATGAAGCGCTCTGTTTTCTTTGCCTCTGTGTCAACCGGGTTCGGGGCAAAGCGTGACAAACGGGTAAATTCCCTCTCATATACCTCCACCGCCTCCCATCTCGGCCAAGTCGTAGAATTTCACCGCTTCATGAACGAGCTGCAGGAGGATAAAATTTCCGCCAGAACGCTTCCTTAAACCAGGTAATCGTTTCTCCGCTGGCGACAATGGTTCCCTGGGCGGACTCCCACCATAAATACGCGTCATCCTCAAAGATAAAGGTAGCACAGACACCCTCCGGTCCTCGGGGCAATTCATCGATCTTAAAATGGTCTCAATGGAGGACGGCCACAACTCGACCACGGTGGGGTCACCGGAAGACCCATCGAAAGATCCGGGATCATACTTCCCGAAGTCCTTCGATATCGAGACTCCGAGTTGCATCGTTTACCCCGATTTACTTGAGCCACCGAGTGGCTACCAGAGCTCGCACTGCATCTGCATAGCCTCCACCATCATAGTCATAACGTTGGTGTTCCCTTGATCGCCACCGAGCGATCGCAGTGCATTCTCCCGGCGACCAGTGGTCCTGGGAGGTCTCGTGACGGTGGAGCAACCTCTTCCTGTTCCAGTGGTAATTCCGTTTGGGCGTCAACGTGTTCCCTTGCCCTCCCGGCCCCTACCACGTCCCCTACCTCTCCTCGACCTCTAGGTGGCATTTTGTCGATACTACAATACAGAGAGTTTCCAACTCGCCATTACTTTCTAACTACAAGATAGGTTCACCCTTAGGGTTTTAGGTTCATGTATATGCATAAAATGAATCACATCATAATCATTTACTTAATTAATAAAATACGTAACGCACTGGCGGTGACCTAATGCGTTGTTCAACCATGGGAACTACTCATGCTTACTCAGTAGCAAGTCTACGAACCCTTAAACCTAGGGCTCGATACCAACCATATACGCCCTACTTTTCTATGACTAAACTCTTAGGGACATTACTACACATGCATGCATTTATAGGCCAAGAGATAAAAGATCTTAAAAGAAAACCTCCAACTGAAATAATTTGTCTTTAGGGATCCCAAATAAAACATTCAAAACAGATAAAAGGAGCAGTTTAGCATGGCCTATTTAAAATCTGTAAAGTACATTTAAACCTCAAAAAAACATAAAGGAACAACATCATTTATAAAAGGAATATGCGGAAAAACATGTCTAATCCCATGGTCCTAGCAACGCGCCTCCGTCACTCGCCCTGCACGTCCTTAGCCTTACCTGAAAAACATTTTGAAAAGAAAGGGTGAGTATTGTAAAGACAATACCCAGTAAGTGACCTCGCTACCGAGGTTTGGGATATGCATACACATACAATCATGACTTTTAAACTTGTTCGAAATGTACATATGCGGGACCTAAAACTTTCTCATATTGTCAGGTCTTTAATCCATGACTTCCTTTTTATTTGTGTGGCCGACTGGTCATCCTGAGTCATTTCATTTTGAGTCCCTCACAGACCCCTGTAATAATTTGAGTCCTCATGCGGACCCACAGTAATTTGACCCATAGGGTCTCTATTGCATGTTTGACCATGCACATAATGCTCTCAGGAGACCAATGTCCACACTTTTCATTAATTCGTTTCATGACATACATAACATGCATGAGGTCCCATCATTTATCATAACTATAGTGCACATGCCACAACCATTATCATTAATATGCAAATCATGACTTTTCACATCAGATAGGGCGTAATACTCGCGTACAAAAATCATGCAATATTCTCATAGGTAATAATCATACTATCCTCACATGAAATACTGGAATATCCTTACATAAAATACAAAGACATTCTCGCATAAAATACTAAATTATTCTCGCATAAAATATTGAGATATCTTCTCATAGAATATCAAAGTATTTTCATATAAAATCTCTGGATATTCTCGTATAAAAATCATTAAATCCTTTTAAGTAAAATATCGTACTAATTTCACATAAAATATTGAAGTTCGTTTTCTTTAATCCCATTTAAAAAGATTCGCACAAGGTCCCTTACCTTAGTTCCGATTTCGCTCCAAAACCTAATCGAACTCCTTGCCTACTCTTCCTTTAGTGGGACCTGATTCACACAACAAATTCGAATTTATTCACCGAGCCTTCACTAAATCCATAATTGTAGAAGTACCTAAATCAAGTCCTTACAATTTCATGCCCCGCTTACCTCGGGTTCAACGCGAGGACTTAATATTCCTTAGCTTGTTTTGGCGTTTGACCTCCAACTTCCGCTCCAAGTTTAATCCCTACAAGTTGTGTTCTAAGCCGTAGTTAAACCCTCAATTAGACTCTTAGATACATAATAGATCACGAATAAATCTTCATCGAAAACGAAACTCAACACGAACACTTACGGCATCAGAAACCTAGCGGTTGATAAAACGCGGTGGTCGGCGTGCGTGAAGTCCGGCGAAGTCTGCTGCAGGTGCTCGCGGATCGTCGGACGGCTGGAGCTTCGGGCTGCTGCAGGTGCTAGTGGATCGACGGTGGCTGAAACTTCGACGCTGCTGCAGGCGTTGGTGGATCGACGGAGGCTGAAACTTCGACGCTGCTGCAGGCGTTGGTGGATCGACGAAGGTTCGGGCAGGAACGAGTTCACGACGGCGTGGGACGAACGAGTCTCGTTCGTTGATCTGCCGGCGGGAGTTGCCGCACGAGCCTCGCCACGCGCGTATGGCGCGCAGCGACTCCGAGCGGCGAGGTTGATGAAGTCCGTCGCGCGCGCGTGTGAGGCTCCGTGAAGCAGCTGGACGGCGTTTCCTGTCGTGAGGGTTTCCGGCCGACGGTAGGGTAGCACAATGAGAGTAGGTTTCAGCTAGGTTAATTTGTAAGAGAATGAGAAGGGGGAGATGTGATGGTTCAAGTATTAGGGTTTTCTTTTTTTTTTTTGGGTTGAAGTCATAAGGAGCTTAAATACTAAAAGTTAGGTTAAAATCCAATTACCAATTATCCCTCTCATTTAGACATTATTCACCAAAGTGCCATTGCCACTTCCTTTTCTTTTAATTTCCCTCAATAGTTGTCTAACGGAGAATATCTCGCCTTAAGCCAATAAAATCAAAGACTCAATAACGCCGAGCTTGATGAAAATCACTAACCCAACTAGACACACACAGGTTGAAAGAACGTTAAATAAAATAAATAACTAGTACCTGTGGTTGTGGTCGTTACAGTTTGTGTTCATTCTTTATTTCTCTAAAACTATAAAGTTTTTATTTGTTTCTATTGATGTGAATGTTGGTTCATGCAGGGCGATTTAGATGGCCAGAACTAGTGGGAAAGAATGGACAAGTAGCAAAAGCAGTGATCGAAAAAGAAGCTCCATTTGTGACAGTGGTTTTTATTAGACCAGGCATGGTTGGACTCCCTAATTTTTGTTGCAATCGCGTTAATGTTGTGCTTGATCCAAGTGGAAATGTCTCCAATATCCCATTCATTGGTTGAAATTTCGAAGGCAAAAAGGGATATCATATGCAGTTTGTTTGTTGTACTTGATTGTATAACAAAATAATGTTAAAGTTGAATAAAGTTTTTAACCATTGACTAGTCCTTCTCTATCTTTTCATATCATTCTTGTATTTACATGTTTATTTGGATTTGGTCAATCTAACTACTAGATTTAACCTCGTCGTCTATCACTTCAAGGAGTAAGTTAGGAAACAAAAATTATAATTCCTTTTATTTAGACCCAATATTTTTTACTACTTCTTAAGCTTAGGTAAATTTTTTTAAAAAATATTTGGATGATAATAAAATATTTAGGTTGTATTCCATAACCATTTTGTTTTTAATTTTTATATTTTTTTTTAAAAATGGAGCTTATAAACATTATTTTCACCTATTGTTTTCTTGCTTTATTACCAGCTTTTTAAACGCTTTAAAAATTAAAGAAAATTTTGAAAACTAAAAGAAGCTGAGTTAAATTTTTTTTTTTTTTTTTGAAATTCGGCTAAAAAAAACAAGCATGATTTAACAAACAAGCTAAAAATAAGATGATAACCAAATGATATCTTACTAACCAGTAGATGATCTAGAATTTTTATGGAGTCGAGCTTAAATATGGAATTCAAAAAAATATTTAAAGATGTCCATACTAGAACTTCAACTTTGGATTTGAGAGGAAGCTAGAAACATACTAACTACTAAGCAAGAAGACTTTTTTATTATATAAATTTATTTTTTCTATACATATTATATAAAGTAAAAAAAAAAGAAAACTGAGAGGGACTCGAGCCCTCTCTGGGCCTTAACTAAATTCGTCTCTATTAATAACTATATTTTAAAATATGTGATAATATTCTTTAGGCACTTGTCTAAAGTTGATGTTGAAATGAATTGAGACTCGCAAATTAAACAATATTACACATTTGATCTTGTGGATTTTTTCCTGTTTAGACTAATTTCGGGAAGAAAGTCTCATTTTAAATTATTTAAGCCAACAAGAAAAGTGTAATCATGTTACACATGAGTTTTGGTGGAATTTCTTGGCTTTTTTTCCAACTAAATGAGTTCTTTACATAAAAGGGAAAGACAAACTTAAAAAAAAAAATTGAAAGAAAGAAAGAAAATGTGACATCTCTAGATTTCAAAATTATAAAATTGTTTAAACCAAAATTAATGAGTTGTTTTTATTTATTTATTTATTATTATTATTGGCTTTCTTTTTTATTTGGATAAGTGGATTTGTTTTAGAATCATATTGGGAAGGAAATTTATATTTTTCGGCTTAAAAGTCTTACTGTCTTCAGATTTTTTACTTAAATCTAAAGAAATATATTACGAAAGAAGTTGTAGATTGATTTGAAAGAATCTAAAATGAATAAGGCAAATTAGGAAAACAAACTATAAATAAAAAGTAATTATGCTTGACATTAATTTTAAGTCAATAGATCAATAGATCAATTTCTTTAGCACTCCCAAAAGGAAAAAAAAACACACGCAAAGACAAAATTGTTTAGTCAAAATTTTTACATTCATAACAATACAAAATTCTAAACTTGAGTATAACTCTTCTGACTAAGCACATCAAAGTTTTTTCTAAATATTATAGGTTTAAATCCTTGGAGGCAAATAACTAAACGTAGATGAGCCGACACTAATATTTGGAATAAGTGTGACGCCCAACTTGGAGGTAGAATGTAACGGTCCACTAGTTTTTAGAGAAAGAAAAAAAAAAAAAAAGAACGAAAAGTCGGGAGGGCTTCGCCCTCCCTTCCGTCCGCGCGCCGCGAACGAAGCAGCCGCTGGCCGAAATTTCTCCCTCTCCTTTTTTTTGCTTCTTCTTCTCCTCTTTCTCCCTCTTTCGATCTCTCACAGCCCTCCCCCGAATCTCTCTCTCCCCCTCGCCGGAACTCCCTCTCCTCACTGTCTCTCTCTCTCACTCTCTGATTCTTTCTCTCTCTCTCTTTCTCTCCCTCACCGTCGCTCTCTCTCTCGCCTCAGGTCTTCGCCGCCGCCTTGCCGCAGTGACCCCTCGTCGTCGCCACCGTGCCCGCATCCGCGAGACCCACACATTTTCACAGCCGGGTCGAGCCTTTTCCAATCGGTTTTCGAAGATCCGAGACCGGTTCTGGATAGATCGGGCCGTGAGGATTCCAGATCTGCTGCCCACGCGCCGTCGCCGTCAAGTTCACGCGTCGCCGCCGTCGGTCCACGCGCCGCCGTCCGCCGCCGCCACGCGCCGCCGCCTGCAGAGCCGCCGACCCTTCCCTTCCGTGCGACCGCCTCGGTCCGTCCTTCGGAGCGTTATTTTTGAAGTAGGAACTCGTTTGGAGCGCGTCGCATTACCCAAGTCTTCGTCGCGCTTGACTCCCTCGTAAGTAGTCGTTTGACTAAACCACCCCTAAGTGTAGGGCTTAGGGGCTTCGTTGCATGCTATGTTGTTTCAAAGTGTTTAATGTTTTAGAACGTGTAACAAAGCGGACTTGTAGAAGCATGCTAGGTTGTGGTAAACTCTGCGATACTTGAATCTCGTGTTGCCCGTGATTTTTGTTGTGAATATGATGAATCGCTCTTCGTAGTCGTTATCCTTTCGTGCTATAAGGATTGCCTTTCGTGCTTAGTTGTGATCTTGTTAGGAAAGTTGACCTAAGCAGCCGAGAACGATGCTTATGTTAGAGGTACATGTCGTGCTGAAATTGGTGAATATGCTAGAGTTGTACGTCTGTTTGTCCCGAGCCTAGTTGTCCCGAGCTTAGTCTGTAGTGACTCGAGAAGTGCCGTTGAGCCTTAGGATTGTAGTTAGCACAACTAGCCCTAGTGCGCAGCCCAAATCCTAAGTATCTGTGTAACCCTTAGTAGACTGAGACTCGAGGTTGGCGAGATGACGATGATGTTATGGGATGTGATGGTCCGCCCTCCATCCAGTTGTGCGACTCGGGGGTGTGATCCCTGGAGTCAGAGGTGTTGGATAGAGTCCTTCGCCCTAGTGCAGGCCCGAGAATGAGCCCGAGGTCGATAGTGCGCGGTAGTACCGCTTTGATGCTTATGGGATGTGGTGGTCCGCCACCATCCAGTTGTGCGACTCGGGGTGTGAGCCTTAGAGTCAGAGGGGTTGGATAGAGTCCTTCGCCTCTAGTGCAGCCCGGGATGAGTCTCGTGGCCACGTGCGACCAACCCAGTCTAGGAGCTAAGGGTAGGACAGAACTGAGAAAGCTAAGTAAAAGTAGGGCCAGGATGCGTGTTGAGGTTATTTGGCGGGCTAGGTGTCGTGTTTAGCTAAGTCTAAGGCCGTGCTTATGTTCTTTATCCTTGGACGAAGTGGGCTGCTTACTGTGTATTTTTATACTCATTCCTTCTTTGTTTCTTCTTTTGTTGCAGGTAAGACTTAGGGGTTGCATTAGGAGTTGTGCTTTCATTTTCTTTCCTTCCGCTATGCTTTGTTATTCTTTCGTTATGTTTTGAACTTAGTTTGTATCGCCTGCTTTCGTTGGATCAAAGCATGTTCTGTGTTTTCTTTCGCTTTCAAAGCATGTTCTGCTGTTTGAGCTTTCTGTTAACTCCGAGGGACTAGAGCCCAGCCTATTGTTGTTCTGTGTAGTTTGGTGGAGGCTGGGTACCCTCGTGAGTCATTTGAAGTGTTCTCGTTTAGGTTCAGGCATTCTGTCACAATTTTTCGGTTTGTCCAGTTGCGCCGTTATGTTTGTCGATTTTTCGGCGCGAACGGCACAACTTGGAAGTAATGCCTCGAATCGTAGTGTTCACATTTTCGGGGTGTTACAGTTGGTATCGGAGCGTAGTTTTAGATCTTGTATACTGCCTACATCGTAGGTGTTTAGTCCTTCATAGCCTCTCGCAAGGAGCTCGTCGGGTCATCAACAGGTTTGCTTTTACTTAGTAAGTAGTAGGATGTTCGATGTTGAGGTTAATGTGCTTTCCTCTGTCAGGCCGTATTTCTTGTATTGTTGTTGATGTGCCTGCTTTCTTGTGGTTTTAGATTATGGCACGTGGTAGAGGTCGTGCAAGAGCAGCTGCTGGTGGTCGAGGTCGGGGTGGTCGCAGGGGTCGAGGTTGAAGGGCCCGAGACCAGGAACCGACCGTCGATACACCAGAGGTTGAGCACTCCGAGCATCGTGAGGGGCTCAACCAGGATGTCCCAGTGGTCGAGGAATCAGCTGGGCAAAACTTAGGAGCCCAGGAGAGGGCAAATGTCCAAGCACCAAACGCAAGGGACCGTCGCCGCCATTCTTTGAACTCGTGGCGTGCATTCAAAGAATCGATCCAGCGAATATAGCAAGTCAAGCTAACCAGACGGCTATGTTCACTCAGGCCATGGAGGCCCTAGCATCCCGAAGTCAGGAGCCAGCACCTGCGCAGAATCCAGGGGTTGCATCGACTTTCACGTTTAGGGCGACGACAGAAGAAGCGGGATACCTGAAGGATTTCAAGAAGTATGACCCGCCGTTCTTTGATGGGCCGGTAGACCATGTAGCTGCCGAAGCATGGTTTGCAGCAGTGGACGACATTCTCGAGTCGAATGGGTTGCCCCAGCACCGTAAAAGTTCAATGCGCAGCATGCGCGTTAAGGGGAAGTGCTCTCTCTGGTGGCGAGCTAGTCAGCATGCGGTCCATAGATGTCGATGCAGGACCGATAACTCACAGCGTAGTTCCAAGAGGTGTTCTACGAAGTACTATCCACTGTGCTTAGAATCGACAAGAAAGCCGAGTTTGTACAAATTTCAAGCAAGGGCCGAACCAGCATAGCTTGAGGAGTATGAGCATGAGTTCACATCATTGTCTCGGTTCGCCCCTGATATGGTAGATACAGAGAAGAAGAAGGTGGAGTGCTTCCTCACAGGTTTACGAGGAGGCGTACGTGGGTCGACAGTTGCTCACGACCCCAAGACTTATGTCGCAGCAGTCCGAGTGGCATCCCTGATTGATACAGACCTGAGGCTGCATGGGTTCGTTTCGGCCCGAGTTCGAAGGCGTGTCGAGTTCGTGGCAGTCGAGTTCCGGAACCACCGAAGAGGAAGTTTGAGCAGGCCTTTGCTAGGCCAAATAGATCCAGACTCGGGGACATCAACCCAGCAGTCGGCGGGGGTTCATGTTATAGATGTGGAGTGCAGCATAGCGGGGCCTGCCATGCAGTTAGCAAGATCTGCAACAATTGTGGGAAGTTGGGTCACCTGTCGTCTGTGTGCAAGCATGGAGCCAGGGATCAGCGAGTTTGTTATAACTGTGGAAAGCCTGGGCACCTGGCAGCGAAGAAGGACGAGTCTGGAAACCGCCAGAGGGGTGGAGTTTATGCGAGTGCAAACAGGAACGCAGGAGGTTCCGGTGCTTTGTGGTGACAGTACACTACCCGTTCTTGGCCACTTGGCCTTTGTTCTGTTTGATTTTGGTTCTTCGCACTCTTTTATTTCTGCTGTATTTGTGAGACAAGCCCAGTTAGAGGTAGAGCCTTTAGATGTTGACCTGGCAGTAGCTACCCCAGTGGGTAGAGAGTTAGTAGCTCGGGAAAAAGTTAAGTCTGGCCAGGTAGTGGTAACAGGTCGCGTGCTAGATGTGACGTTGGTTGTGCTGGATATGAGTGACTTCGATGTAATCCTGGGCATGGATTGGTTGTCTGCGCATCATGCCAACATCGACTGTCATTGCCGGGAGGTGGTGTTTCGGCCTCCGGCAGAGTCCAGTTTCAAGTTCAAGGGAATTGAGACTGGAGAAATTCCGAAGATGATTTCAGCTCTTAAGGTAAAGAAGTTGTTAAGTGAAGGAGCTTGGGCTCTCTTGGCGAGTGTTACTGATACAAAGAACAAAGGGCCAGAGTTGAGCTCGGTTCCTGTTGTTCGAGAGTTTGTAGATGTTTTCCCTAAAGAGTTGCCCGGCCTACCCCCGGTTCGTGAGGTAGATTTCAGTATTGAGCTTGAGCCTGGAACGACTCCGTTGTCTAAAGCTCCCTACCGAATGGCGCCAGTAGAACTAAAGGAGCTTAAGACTCAGTTGCAGGAACTTCTAGACAAGGGGTTCGTCCGTCCAAGTGTTTCACCTTGGGGTGCGCCTGTGCTGTTTGTAAAGAAGAAAGATGGGTCGATGCGGTTATGCATTGACTACCGAGAGTTGAACAAAGTAACAGTGAAGAACAAATACCCTTTACCTAGGATCGATGATTTGTTTGACCAACTGCAAGGAGCGACAGTGTTTTCTAAAATCGACCTACGGTCAGGGTACCATCAGTTGAGAATCAAGGATGAGGACATTCCGAAGACTGCTTTCAGGTCTAGGTACGGACACTATGAGTTCACGGTGATGTCCTTTGGCTTGACGAATGCCCCAACAACGTTTATGGAGTTAATGAACAGGGTATTCAAGGAGTTCTTAGACACCTTTGTGATCGTCTTCATGGACGATATTCTGGTGTACTCCAGGTCAGAGGAAGAGCATGAAGTGCATTTGAGGGAAGTGTTGACAGTTTTGAGGACCAACCAATTGTATGCAAAGTTCTCCAAGTGTGAGTTACGTTGCGCCGAGTTGCCTTCCTAGGACACGTGGTGTCTAAAGAAGGTGTGACAAAGGATCCTGCTAAGATTGAGGCGAGGCGCATTGGCCTCGCCCTAAAATTGTTTCTCGGCGCGAAGCTTCTTGGGTTTGGCCGGTTATTACAGGAGGTTTGTTAAGATTTCTCCAAGATATCCACACCCTTGACTCGATTAACTCGAAAAGGAAATCCGTTTGTGTCTTTGTGAAGCTTGTGAAGCGAAGTTTTCGTGACCTCAAGCATAGGTTAGTCTCTCACTGTGCTTGCGCATTACTGATGGCTCGAGAAGTTTTATGGTCTCATGATGCTTCCAAGAAAGGTTTGGGTTGTGTGTTGATGCAGAATGGAAAGGTGATCGCCTATGCCTCTCGTCAGTTGAAGGATTACAAGCGGAATTACCCAACCCATGACTTGGAATTGGTTGCCGTAGTCTTCGCTCTGAAGATATGGCGTCACTACTTATATGGGGAAAAGATTCAGATGTACATAGACCACAAGAGCCTCAAGTATCTTTTTACTCAGAAGGAGTTGAACATGAGACAGCGCAGATGGCTGGAGTTAGTAAAAGACTATGAGGTTGAGATACTGTACCATCCGGACAAAGAAAACGTTGTTGCGGATGCCCTTAGCAGAAAGGTGGCTCACACCTCAGCGCTGGTCACGAGACAAATTCCCTTGCGTTCAGAGATGGAACGCGCAGAAATAGCAGTTGTGTTGAGTCAGGTCATAGCTCGGCTGAACCAGTTGTCGGTACGGCCGACCTTGAGGCAACGAGTTATTGAGGCGCAACAGAGAGACTCTAGTCTTGAGGACTCACATGCAGTGCAAGAAGTGGCGAGAAAGTGAATTCTCTGAATGTGACATGCAGTGGACTACTGTTCAGGGGACGTTTGTGTGTTCCTGCGGAGGGTGGTCTCAAGGAGGAAATTTTGGTTGATGCTCATAACTCTCCTTTTTCAGTGCATCCTGGAAGCACTAAGATGTATCAGACTTGAAATCATTCTACCGTGGCGTGGAATGAAAAGAGATGTGGCGAGTTTGTCAATGCAGATGTTTGGTGTGCCGACAAGTTAAAGCACCGAGACAGAAACCAACAGGGTTGTTACAACCGTTGGAGGTACCTCAGTGGAAGTGGGAAGAGATCTCCATGGACTTTATTTCGGGGTTGCCCTTTAACAAATGAAAGAATTCACGAAGATCCGGTGATTGTGGATAGGCCCGACCAAGTCCGCTCACTTTCTGCCTAGTAAGCCTACCTATACAGTTGAGAAGTGGACACATCTGTTCATGGAAGAGATTGTGAGGCTACATGGAGTCCGAGTGAAGATCGTGTCTGACAGAGACCCTCGATTCACCTCGAACTTCTGGGTGAGTTTTCGAGAGCCCCCTAGGGGCTCGAGTAACTTTAGTCTGAAACGTTTCACCCGCACCGATGGCCGACGGAAAGGGTGAACCAGATTCTGGAGGATATTCTTCGGGCATGTACGCTAGACTTCACAGGTAGTTGGGACTCACACCTTCACCTGATGGAGTTTGCTTATAACAATAGTTACCAGACAACTATTGGTATGGCCCCTTTCGAACCCTTGTATGGGAGAAGGTGCAGGACCACAGTGTGTTGGGGAGAAGTTGGTGAACTAAAATTATTGGGACCCGAGTTGGTCCAAGTGACAAATGAGGCCATACAGAAGATCAGGGCAAGGATGTTAACGGCACAGAGTAGGCAGAAGAGTTATGCTGATGTCAGGCGCCGAGAGTTGGAGTTTGCCGTTGGGAACCTTGTATTCTTGAAAGTTGCACCTATGAGGGGTGTTCTGAGGTTCGGTAAGAAAGGAAAACTAAGCCCGAGGTTTGTTGGTCCTTTCGAGATTTTGGAGCGCATTGGACCAGTGGCATACCGGTTGGCCCTACCGCCGTCCCTTGCGTCGGTCCATGACGTGTTCCATGTGTCGATGCTGCGAGCATATGTGCCAGATGCCTCTCACGTCATCGACTTTGAGCCGTTGAGTTAGACAAGGATCCGAGTTATGAGGAAAAGCTGTCATGCGCATCCTTGCTCGTGATAGCAAAGTCCTGAGGAACAGGGAAATCCGTTTTGTAAAGGTCCTTTGGCAGAACCACCATCTCAAGGAAGCCACTTGGGAACGCGAGGAGGAGATGCGAGCAAGCTATCCAGAGCTGTTCGAGAGCTAGCTACTTTCGAGGACGAAAGTTCCTAAGGTGGGTAGACTGTAACGGTCCACTAGTTTTTAGAGAAAGGAAAAAAAAAAAAAAAAAAAGAAAAAAGTCGGAGAGCTTCGCCTCCCTTCCGTCCATGTGCATGCAGCAAGAAGCGGCCGCCACCACGAAATTTCTCCTCTCCTTTTTTTTGCTTCTTCTTCTCCTCTTTCTCCCTCTTTCGATCTCTCACAGCCCTCCCCCGAATCTCTCTCTCCCCCTCGCCGGAACTCCCTCTCCTCACCGTCTCTCTCTCTCACTCTCCGATTCTTTCTCTCTCTCTCTTTCTCTCCCTCACCGTCACTCTCTCTCTCGCTTCAGGTCTTCGCCGCCGCCTTGCCGCAGTGACCCCTCGTCGTCGCCACCGTGCCCGCATCCGCGAGACCCACACATTTTCACAGCCGGGTCGAGCCTTTTCCAATCGATTTTCGAAGATCCGAGACCGGTTCTAGATAGATCGGGCCGTGAGGATTCCAGATCTGCAGCCCACGCGCCGTCGCCGTCAAGTTCACGCGTCGCCGCCACCGGTCCACGCGCCGTCGCCTGCAGAGCCGCCGACCCTTCCCTTCTGTGCGACCGCCTCGGTCCGTTCTTCGGAGCGTTATTTTGGAAGTAGGGACTCGTTTGGAGCGCGTCGCATTACCCAAGTCTCCGTCGCGCTTGGACTCCTGTAAGTAGTCGTTTGGACTAAACCACCCCTAAGTGTAGGGCTTAGGGGGCTTCCCTGCATGCTATGTTGTTTCGAAAGTGTTTGATGTTTTAGAACGTGTAACAAACTGGACTTGTAGAAGCATGCCAGGTTGTGGTAAACTCTGCGATGCTTGAATCCTGTGCTGCTTGTACTTTTGTTGTGAATATGATGAATCAGTGCTGTAGTCGTTATCCTTTCGTGCTATAAGGATTGCCTTTCGTGCTTAGTTGTGATCTTGTTAGGAAAGTTGACCTAAGCTTGTGCTGAGAACGATGCTTATGTTAGAGGTACATGTCGTGCTGAAATTGGTGAATATGCTAGAGTTGTACGTCTGTTTGTCCCGAGCCTAGTTGTCCCGAGCTTAGTCTGTAGTGACTCGGGAAGTGCCGTTGAGCCTTAGGATTATAGTTAGCACAACTAGCCCTAGTGCAGGCCCAAATCCTAAGTATCTGTGTAACCCTTAGTAGACTGAGACTCGAGGTTGGCGAGATGACGATGATGTTATGGGATGTGATGGTCCGCCCTCCATCCAGTTGTGCGACTCGGGGGTGTGATCCCTGGAGTCAGAGGGGTTGGATAGAGTCCTTCGCCCTAGTGCAGGCCCGAGAATGAGCCCGAGGTCGATAGTGCGTGGTAGTACCGCTTTGATGCTTATGGGATGTGGTGGTCCGCCACCATCCAGTTGTGCGACTCGGGGTGTGAGCCTTAGAGTCAGAGGGGTTGGATAGAGTCCTTCGCCCTAGTGCAGGCCCGGGGATGAGTCTCGTGGCCACGTGCGGCCAACCCAGTCTAGGAGCTAAGGGTAGGACAGAACTGAGAAAGCTAAGTAAGAGTAGGGCCAGGATGCGTGTTGAGGTTATTTGGCGGGCTAGGTGTCGTGTTTAGCTAAGTCTAAGGCCGTGCTTATGTTCTTTATCCTTGGACGAAGTGGGCTGCTTACTGAGTATTTTTATACTCATTCCTTCTTTGTTTCTTCTTTTGTTGCAGGTAAGACTTAGGGGTTGCATTAGGAGTTGTGCTTTCATTTTCTTTCCTTCCGTTGCGTTGTTATTCTTTCGTTATGTTTTGAACTTAGTTTGTATCGTTCCTGTTTCGTTGGATCAAAGCATGTTCTCGTTGTTTTCTTTAGCTTTCAAAGCATGTTCTGCTTTGCTTGAGCTTTCTTTAACTCGAGGGACTAGAGCCCAGCCTATTGTTGTTCTGTGTAGTTTGGTGGAGGCTGGGTACCCTCGTGAGTCATTTGAAGTGTTCTCGTTTAGGTTCAGGCATTCTGTCAATTTTTCGGTTTGTCCAGGTTGCGTCATTATGCTGCCGTATTTTCGGCGCGAACAGCACAACTTGGAAGTAATGCCTCGAATCGTTGTGTTCACTTTTTCGGGGTGTTACATAGAATGTCGTACTTTGAACGACAATGCCTGATCCTTGAACTTGAGCATCACTCGATTGATCTTGCACATGAAATGAGTGAAGCTCGATCTTAAACTTGAAGTCAATGAAACTTGAACTTGGACTTGATGACATCGAAGTCTCGAGCATGAACTTAAAGAGATGGAGAAATGCTCGATCGATTTGAAGCAAGTGAAATTCCAACGTAAACATCAAGAAAGTAGGTGGTCCCATGAACTTTAGGTAAGCAATGCCAAACACTAAGGCAGTGAGCGGCAAACTGAACTTGAGGTGAATGGCGCTCGAATGTAAAGCAAGTGAAGCTCTTTTGTATGCTCTACCTTGCAACATCTCGAATGTAAAGCATGTGGATGAATTTTTTTTCGAGACTGAACCTAAAATGTTTTTTTCTTTAAGCTACCTACATACCATTTGAGTGAAAGAGATCCAAGTAATAACGTAATCAAAGAATTTTTATTTAAGTTCATCAACCTTTTAAGCTCATGCGGGCCAGAATCATCATGCATTTTATGATCTTGCCATAAGGAGCTTTTTTTTTAAAAAAAAAATTAGATGCTTTTGTCTTCATCATAGTCTCGATAAGATTCTTCATTTGTAGGATTTGTTAAGATGATAATCTTTTTCTTTACCTTTAAGGATCATTTTGTGTTTATGAGAATAAAGATCTTTCTTTTCATACCTGATGGGACGCTACTTTGAATCTTATTGTGGTTCACTTCATCAAATAGTTTTGCCATCGAGGATTCATCTTCCTTTCATTTTGACCACTTGTTAGTTTGAGGCAATAAAAACCAGATAGCGTTTAAGGTTGATCTTTCTTTGATGTGGAGATGATTTGCTTTTTGAAGAACGAATGTTGAGTTGAGACAAAAGTTGACATTGGTATTCTTCTTTTATCAGGACCATATTCATCTTTTGGAAGACTGAAAGTCGGGCAGTTGAAGGCTTGATGCGATCAAAGATAGAAGTCATTTACACAACTTCTTTTGTATTGTTAGCTTCTTTCACCTCAATGTAATAAGCTTACACCATTTTCGTCCTCATTTTTCATATGATGGAAATTTCTCGAGAATAATTCCTTTAGAGGCACTAGTTGGTAAGGTTAAGAATTTTTTTTATTCTACTTCCTTTTTTTTTTAGTTTCCTTTGATTGTTTTTTTCTTAACATCTTTTCTGTTGAATGGACAATGTTTCTTTTAAACAACAAATAAATGGCTTGTCGAATGCTCTATCAAATAATTATTGTCTTTTACCTGGACCTCTTAAATTTGCAGTAAAAGTTGTTTGGGTCGATCTCAAGGACTGGATTTCTTAGAATATGTCATTACCACAATTAATCATTCAAAATTTTAGTTAGAGAAACCAAATTAAATAATGAGAATATTAAAATCGTAACCTATTATTTACAAGATTAGAGACATTTAGAGGAAACCTTTAGACATGATTTTTATCAATTTAACTTAATTAAATTATCTAGAAATTACGCGTGAAATCAATCCTATTGCAAACCAAAAATTCACACAAATAATCAATTGACTCTCTAGAGCTCAATCAACATCTATGTGTGTTTTAGTAAATGAGTCTCCCTGTCTAATTCAAAAACAAACATAGTTTTGTGTAAATTCCTAGCAAGTTCTTTAGCAGTTAATCTATTTCCATGCTCCTACAACTAAAGATATGAAAGTTCATCTTAGATTAAGAACAACTTGTGACACCCGATAAAATCAGGTAAATTTTCTAATTCGAGAAGCATGTGTTCCTTGCTCATTTCGAAATTATTAAGAAATTTGGGTTGAGGTTGAATTTCAATCAATTTTGGGGCAGGTGGTTAATTATCGGACCTTACAGGGGCTCGAATAATTAAACCCTCGCCTATAAATGCAGGTTGTCAACAACCTCTTAAGATTCATACCGAATTTTCAGTTGCAGAGAGAGAGGTAATTCCCCATTATAATTTCATTTTCGTGTTCTTTTGGTTGGTGTTAGAAAATAACTTTTTTTAAAAAAAACAAGTAGAAGGAAAAAGTCGCACGAAGCCGTCGACCCCCTTCCCCTTTTTCATTCTTCTTTGGAAGGGAACCCCCCATCATCGTCGCCCAACTACAGCCTTCCACGAGCCGCCGACCGTCAAACTCTTGTCGCTGCTCCTCTCCGTCATCGCTCTGATGGAGATCCGATCCCCTTGTGCAGCGAAAACGTCTTTTAAGTTCGATTATGCTTGTTTATTTTGGTTTACTAGAAATACCAGTACATTGGGTAAGAATACAGAGACAAGCATTAATCTAATCTAATTCGATTAAGCATGGATTGTAGGCCTACAAACATGATGAAAATTAACTAAACTAAAATGAAAAAATATTACCTTTGTAGATTCAATTTTCAGCAACTCCTTGCTCCAATTTGACAGCAACACAACAATCAAAAACTCCTATGTTCTTTCAACTACCACAAAGTTAACCTTCTATATCTCTAGATTCCACTTAGACCAACCTTGGTGGGAAGGTTTTCCAACAAATTGGAAGAGGAAAGGGAATTTGAGTGAGAGAGAGAATTCTATGAATTCAATGCAATTCATCGATCGAAAAACAACTTCTCTCAATTGAGAAGTTAAAAGACGAGGAGATCTTCCCTCACTCCCTATCGATATGGAGTTAGTGGGGGAGGAGGGGAACGTGTCTTCCTGACACGTTCCCATTAATTAATTAATTATTAAATTAATTAAACCAAATTTAATTAATTATTTAACTAAATATCATATATTTAGTCATATATTAAGATCAAATCATATTTAATCTATTTCTCCTCTAACCTATAGTTTTAATGCACATCCCATGCACAATAAATTTTAACCTATAGTTTTTAAATATGAATCATATTCTTATTTAAATTAATATTTTAACTCTTTCAAATATTTAATTCTCTCATATAATTGAATATGAATCATATTCACATTAAATTTAAAATATAAATTTCCAAAACTTTATATTATAATGTATCTATAAACATAAACATTTATTACCTAATGAATTTGAACATTTCAAATTTAAACGATCTAAGAACCCTCTACGAGCTAGAAGGTGGACCTAATGGACCTACAAATTAGAAGCTCCAACGATACGAGATTATTTAGTTAATCTCATTAACCTCATAATCAACATTCGTTAACTGCGAGAACACTCCACTAAAGTCCCGCAACTGCACTCTTCTCACTGCAGATATATTTCTGTGTCCACGGATATCGACCAATAAGAGCAAGTCGATCTTTCACGAATGTTCGTAACACCAGTTGGGTCAGATTACCGTTTTACACCTGGGATACATCTTGTACCTTAAGTACCAGTGCTCCTCTAATGAACAATTTGATTGTGGTCCTACCAACAAACAGAAGTCCCTCTCGGGCCAATGAGAGGGGCGGGCCCTTTGTTCTTGTCGCGGAGACACCACTTAAGGGAACATTCATCTACTTACCCTAGTAGGCGGGAAGGAGTGAATTCCATCTTGCTATGTTAAGTCCCCAGCCGCTCACTCGGTCCTGTCCCCAAGAAGGTAGGCATATTGGGTCGGCGAATCTGGCCACTCTCACCCATACTAGTCAAAGGACAATCCCTCACAAATAGGAGTTTGTAACCTGCTCAGGATTGAGATCAAGTTGCCTAGGTCATCCTAGTGAAATAGAAACCTAGTTAGTCAACGGAGTCACATCTAGTTGTTACTATTTCACGGTCCGGTCTTATGTAATCTCATTACATAGGATATCCCCACTCACATGTCATCTACACGAACACGTTAGGATCACAGTGTTTGTATCATATACAAAGTGAGCCATATCCATAGTGTTACCAGGGTAAGGTACCCAAACCCTATCCCCTTCCTATAGACCCTTTAGGTTGTATCTCGAACCGAGATCCTTTATATGTACACTACATTCAGTTTAAGAGACATTTTACAACCTTAGATGTTAGTTTATTGGATTTTGGGTTAAAACAAGGTCAATATCGTAAATAACGAACAATAACTCTTTATTGAAATAATAACTCTTTATTACAATAATTAGAACAAAATTACAAAGTACGAGTTTTAGGGCATAAACCCCAACAAACTCCCACATGAACTAAAACTCTTGTGGGGTACTTCAAAATCTAAAATAGTGGTTACAGTGATACGAATACAATAAACTAGGGCATCCATATACCCATTACATATCTCCCACTTGCCCTAGATTAGCCTATGTACATATCTCGTAGACCTAGACTTTCAAGATGATCCTCGAACACTTTAGCCGTGAGAGTCTTTGTAAACGGATAAAAAATGTTGTGCTCTGAAGCGATCTTCGTGACTGTCACATCTCCTCGTTGCACTATTTCTCGTATCAGGTAATAGTTCCTCTCGATGTGCTTGCCTCGCTTATGGCTGCGAGGTTCCTTTGAATTGGCTACCCCACCACTGTTGTCATAGTATAAGGTGATGGGAAATTCCATATTTGGAACAACTTTCAAATCAGTAAGGAATTTCTTTAGCCAAACAATTTCTTTAGCCAAACAACTTCTTTAGCTGCTTTACAAACAACGACATACTCAACCTCCATCGTGGAGTCAGCGATGCAACCTTGCTTGATGTTTCACATACTATAGCTCCCCCGTTAAGTGTGAAAACTGATCCCGATGTGGATTTCCTAGAATCCTGATCGGTCTGAAAATAAGAATCAGTGTATCCAGTAAGGATCAAATCCTTAGTCCCATACACAAGCATATAGTCCCTCGTTCTCCTAAGATACTTGTGGATATTTTTAACTGCGCACTAGTGGTCTAACCCTGGATTGGATTGGATTGGTACCTACTGAATATTCCCACTGCATAACAAATGTCTGGCCTCGTGCACAACATAGCATACATTAAGCTACCTACCGCAGAGGCATAGGGAATACGTCTCATATCATCAATTTCTTGAGGTGTCTTAGGACACTGTTCCTTAGACAAATGAACTCCATGGCTGAAGGGTAATAAGTCCCTCTTTGAATTCTGCATCGAATATCAGGCCAACAATTTGTGGATATAAGACGCTTGAGACAGAGCTAGCGTTCAGTTCTTGCGATTCCTAAAAATCTGAATCCCAAGAACATACTGCGCCTCTCCCAAATCTTTCATTTGGAATTGGGTAACCAACCATTTGTTTATGTCAGTTAGGTATCCCATCATTCCCAATGAGTAGGATATCATCAACATAGAGTACTAAGAAAGTTACTTTGTCATTGATGATCCTCTTGTAAACACAAGGCTCATCAACGTTTTGGTTAAAGCCATAAGACTTGATCGCATTATCAAATCTTATGTTCCAAGATCTGGATGATTGTTTCAACCCATAAATGGATCGATTGAGCTTGCAAACTTTTTGCTCTTGACCTTGGGTTATGAACCCTTCGGGCTGAGACATATAGATGCTCTCGTCAAGATTACCATTCAAAAAGGTTGTCTTGACGTCCATTTGCCAAATTTCGTAGTCATAAACAATGGCTATGGACAAGAGTATCATGATAGACTTAAATTTAACAACAGGGGAAAAAGTTTCGTCATAGTCAACTCCTTCCCTTTGGGTAAAACCCTTTGCTACAAGTCTAGCCTTAAAGGTCTGTACCTTTCTAGTTGCATCTCTTTTTCTCTTATAGATCCATTTGCACCCTATGGGTCTTATCCCTTCAAGTTGGTCTACAAGTTCCCAAACTGAATTGACGTACATTGACTTCATTTCAAGGTCTATGACTTTGATCCATTGGTTCTTATCTACGTCATTCATTGGCTGTTTATAAGAAAATGGATCCTCTACGCCGTCATTAGGTATGACAACTTGAGTTTCAGCTAAACCCAAGTAGCGGGCAGGTTGGGAAACAACCCTTCCACTGCGTCGAGGCATTCCCAACGATTGAGAAGGACGAGACTGACTGGATGTGTCGGCGTCTTCATGAACTCTTAGAGAAGGTCCAACTTGATCAACAACTCTTGTTGACTCATCTGTAGCTTCATTTAATACTAACTTACTACGTGGTTTATGGTTCCTCATGTGATCTTCCTCCAATAAAGTAGTGTTTGTCGATACAATCACCTTATTTTCTTGTGGGTCGTAAAAAAGATCACCTCTCGTTTCTTTGAGATAGCCAACAAAATGACATAATCTTGAACGAGGTTCCAATTTCTTTGGATTTGTCACCATCGCGTGTGCCAGACAACCCGAAATCCTGAAGTGTTGTAAACTAGGTTTACGCCCCTTCCATAACTCAAAAGGTGTTTATGAAACACTCTTTGATGGAATAGTGTTCAAGATTTGAACCGTAGTCTCTACTGCGTAACCCCAAAACGAGGCAGGCAATTGAGCATAGGTCATCATAGATCGGACCATGTTTAACAAGGTTCTATTTCTCCTTTCAGATAAACCATTCTGCTGAGGTGTATTAGGTGCCGAGAGTCGATATTGGATTGCATGTTCTATCAAATAGTCCTGGAATCATAGATCCTTATACTCTCCACCTCGATCGGATCGAAGTGTCTTAATGGTTTTTCCTAATGCATTCTCTACTTCAGCCTTATACTCTTTGAACTTTTCAAGAGCCTCAGACTTATGATGCATTAGGTATAGATAACCATACCTCGAATAATCATCTATGAAAGAGATGAAATATTCGTACCCTCCACGAGCTTTAACATTCACCAAACCACAAAGATCCAAATGTATAAGCTCCAAGGGTTCTTTGGCTCTATAACCTTCTCTAGAAAAAGGTCGCTTAGTCATTTTACCTTCCAAGCATGATTCACAAGAAGGTAAAGAATAATCTTCTAACTTATTTAGAAGTCCATTCTTTGATAGTCTCTCAATCCGATTGAGAGTTATATGACCAAGTCTAAGATGCCAAGGATAGGTATTATTATTTGGAGAAATTCTTCGCCTTTTACTTTGAGTATTTGCAGTTTTAAACATCTCATGATTTAAAATTGCCTTAGTTTGATTTGGTTTAAGTACATACAAGCCGTTTTCTAACTTAGCAGAACAAATATTGACACCTTTCTTTTAAATGAACACTTCATTAATTGAAAAAGTATCACAATAGCCAAGTTCAATTAAGCAAGAGATAGAAATCAAGTTCCTCTTAATCTTGGGAACTATGTACAAATTTTCTAAAAATATAAATCTATCTCTAAAAAACAGCTCGGCATCTTCCACTACACGAGTTGAGATGACGTCTCCCGTTCCGACCCTGAGCGTCATCTCACCCTCTTCGAGCTCCTTGAAGGAACTAGTTTCCTGTAATGAAGAGCAAACATGGTTAGTAGCTCTTGAATCAAGTATCAAGGTAAAATCATCATTTTCCACTAAGCATGTTTAAAGAAAAGTAAATCGAATTTACCTTTCTTCTCTTTGAGCTCAGCAAGGTACTTTGGGCAGTTTCGCTTCCAATTCCCATCCATGTTGCAGTGAAAACACTTTCCTTTGTCTGCAACCTTAGCCTTTCCCTTGCTCTTATCAACAGCACGTGCCTTCCCTTTCCCTCATATCTTCTTCTTTTGGGTCTTCTTAATCCCATAAGATGGACAACAAGACTTAGTTCTAGAGGATGAACCCTTCTGGAACCTTCTTGAATGGGCAAACAGATTTCCCTCTCCATCAACCTATCCCTTATTCTTCATAAGAGACTGGAAAGTCTGTAGTTCGTTGAGGAGAGTAATCAGGTTGTACTCTATCTTATTTTTCACCGCATTGGTGCGGAATTGCAGGAAACTCGTCGGAAGAGATTCCAGGATGAACGACACCTGACTTTGCTCGTCTATGACCGCGCCGTTTATTTCAGCCACGTTGAAGTGGACCATCAGATCGAGAACTTGTTCTCTCACTGATGATCACTCCTTCATATAAGAGTTATAAACGTACTTGAGGGATTCCTATCGAAGCAGTCCAGACGGTTGTCCAAACATATTCTGCAACGAACTCGTGATCTCACGAGCTGAGACCATGCCCTCATGCTTTTTGGCCAGAACTTCAAAAACACTGACCAAAATGTAGACCTTGGCCTTATCATTTGCCTTGATCCAGCGGTCGTAGGCATCCTCAACAGTTTGAGGAGCGTTTCGAGCAGGGACCTGAGGACATTGCTCAGTCAGTACAAACCGAAGGTCGTCAACAACGAGAATTTGGACTTCCACGCAGTATAATTTTCGCCAGATAAACGTTCGCTTGTGAGTAAGGCTATTATAGAGGAGAACATGCTGAAATTACAAAACAGTTCTAATTAGTTATCCCTTTAACCCATTACAAACCAATCAAATTTAGCAAAATTATTAAAGAACCCTAGTGTTTAAATTAAACCTTTAATTTTGCAACGATGCTGCAAGGGTTTAGAACAAAAGCCACCGTCGGGTGGTCAGTCACTCCTCCCCTGAATTGAGACTATCTCAGCTTATTCTCACTACCAGAACATCTCATGTCCTAATGATTGTTAGCTACCGTTTGTTTGGTCAAGGACTTGTTAACTAACTTAACTTATCCCGTAAATGTGACCCTACCATTTTCAGATCCAATAGGTCCGAGCCAACAGGCTACTATTAAGAAAGACAACTGTTGGCAAATTACCTAAGAGATCCTATCCATTTCTTGAGTTTGGACAACAGTCTACACAGGCCCGACACAATGCCCTCAAATATATATTCGACTCGAGGATGCCAGAGGGTTCATCTGTTCGGGATCATGTCCTGGATATGATGGTACACTTCAACATCGCGGTGTCGAATGGTGCTTCCATCGATGAATCGAGCCAAGTCAGCTTCATTTTGGAAACTCTTCCAGATAGTTTCTTACAGTTTAGAAGTAATGTTGTTATGAACAAGCTTACTTTTAATCTTACCTCCCTTCTAAATGAACTCCAGACCTTTCAGTCTTTGATGAAAATTCAGGGACCGAAAGGTGAGGCAAATGGTGCCAGTAGGAGGCAAATGGTGCCATTGGTAAAGAGTGGACTTCTAAATGAGTTAGAAGAAAACACTTTACCTATATGTGAATCCGGTCTAGAAGGCAAAATGACTAAAAGACCTTTTAGTGGAAAAGGTTATAGAGCCAAAGAACCTCTTGAACTCATACATTCAGACCTTTGTGGTCCGATGAATGTTAAAGCCAGGGGAGGTTATGAATATTTCATCTCTTTTATAGATGATTATTCAAGATTAGGGCATATTTACCTAATGCATCATAAGTCTGAAGCACTTAAAAAGTTCAAGGAATTCAAGACTCAAGTTCAAAATTAATTAGGTAAGAAAATTAAAACACTTCGATCAGATCGAGGTAGAGAGTATATGGATTTAAAATTCCAAGGCTATGTGATAGAACATGGAATTACATCCCAACTCTCAGTACCCGGTATACCTTAGCAGAACGGTGTATCAGAGAGAAGAAATAGAACCTTGTTGGACATGGTTCGATCAATGATGAGTATGTTCATCTCCCTAACTCCTTTTGGGGTTATGCGGTAGAGACTACAATATAAATTTTGAACAATGTGCCATCAAAGAGTGTTTCTGAAACACCTTTTGAACTCTAGAAAGGACGTAAAGGTAGTTTATGTCATTTCAGAATTTGGGGATGTCCATCAAATGTGCTTGTTACAAACCCAAAGAAATTGGATTCACATTCAAAATTGTGCCTATTTGTAGGCTACCCAAAAGAAACAAGAGGTGGATTATTCTATGATCCTAAGGAAGACAAGGTACTTATGTCAACAAATGACACTTTCTTAGAGGAGGACCACATCAAAGACAACAAGCCATGAAGTAAAATTTTGTTAAGTGAGTTAGACGGAACGACAACAAATGTTGTTAACAATACTAGTATGCCAACAAGAGTTGTTGATGCTAGATTGTCTAGTCAAGAATGTCCATCTCAAGAGTTGAGAGTGCCTCGACGTAGTGGGAGGATTATTACACAACCTGACCGTTACATGGGCTTATCTGAAACCCAAGTTGTCATGTAAGATGACGATTGTGAGGATCCATTGACTTATAATCAAGCAATAGTTGATAAAGACAAAGACAAATGGGGCATAGCCATGGACCAAGAAATGGAGTGTATGCACTTCAATTCTGTTTGGGATCTTGTAGATAAACCTGATGGGGTAAAACCTATAGGTTGTAAGTTGATCTACAAGAGAAAACGTGGTGTAGATGGAAAAGTGCAATCTTTTAAGGCTAGACTAGTAGCAAAGGGTTATACCTAGGTAGAAGGGGTGGACTATGAGGAAACCTTTTTGCCTGTTGCTATGGTAAAGTCTATCTGTATCCTACTTGCCATTGTCGCATATTATGACTATGAGGTATGACAAATGGATGTCAAGACAACATTCTTGAATGGCAATTTTGACGAGAATATCTACATGGACCAACCCAAAGGGTTCATTGAACGAGGAAAAGAGAAAAAGGTTTGCAGGCTTAAAAGGTCAATTTATGGACTGAAACAAGCCTCTAGGTCCTGGAATATACGGTTTGATGAGGCAATCAAATCTTTTGGCTTTGACCAGAATGTTGATGAACCTTGTGTCTACAAGAAGATCATCAATAGTTCTGTCGCCTTCGTAGTATTATATGTGGATGATATCCTACTCATTGGGAATGATGTAGGTTATCTTACTGACATTAAAAATTTGCTAGCTACGCAATTCCAAATGAAAGATTTGGGAGAAGCACAATTTGTTCTTGGGATCCAGACTGTCCGGAACCGCAAGAATAAAACTCTAGCATTATCTCAGACATCTTACATCGACAAAGTGTTGTTGAGGTTTAAGATGCAAGACTCCATGAAAGGTTTATTGCCTTTCAGATATGGAGTTCATTTGTCAAAGGAACAATGTCCTAAGACACCTCAAGGAGTTGAAGACATGAGATGGATTCCTTATGCATCAGCTATTGGGAGCCTAATGTACGCCATGTTGTGTACTAGGCAAGACATCTATTTTGCAGTTGGAATGGTAAGTAGATATCAATCCAATCCAGGACCTGAACACTGGACAACGGTTAAGACGATCCTTAAGTATCTTCGGAGAACAAGGAACTACATGCTTGTGTATGGGGCTAAGGATTTGATCCTTGCAGGATACATGAATTCTGACTTTCAAACTGATAAAGATTCTCGGAAATCTACATAAGGGTCAATATTTACTCTTAATGGAGAAGCGGTAGTATGACGAAGCATCAAGCAGGAATGCATCGTTGATTCCACCGTGGAGGCCGAATATGTAGCGGCTTGTGAAGCAGCTAAAGAGGTTGTTTGGTTAAGGAAATTCATGATAGATTTAGAAGTTGTTCCAAATATGAGTTTTTCTATCACGCTGTATTGTGATAACAGTGGTATTGTGCCAAATTCAAGAGAACCCCAAAGTCATAAGTGGGGTAAGCATATTGAGCAGAAATATCATCTCATCCAGGAGATCGTGCATCGAGGAGACGTGATCGTCACGAACATAGCCTCCGAACACAACATTGTTGATCCTTTTACAAAGGCTCTTATGACTAAAGTATTTGAGAGTCACCTAGAAGGTCTAGGTTTTTCAAGTCTTCCCCAACTAGGGCAAGTGGGAGTATATTGTACACGGGGTTTCATTGCCCTAGTTTATTGTATTTTACATTATTCTAATGTTTAATTATGTACTCCACAAGCTTTAGGTCAAGTGGGAGAGTGTTGGGATATGTGCCCTAAACTTGTGTAATTTTAGTCAAATGAATAAAGAGTTATTTAATTTGATAAAATTATATTTTCGCTTTATAAATCCAATAAACTAAGCTCCAAGGTTATAATGAATCTTGAACATCAGTGTAGTAGACACGATTTGGATTGTGTTCAAGAGTTTAACCTAAATGGTCTATAGTATAAGAATGAGGTTTGAAACCTTATTCTGGTAACACCATGGATGCGACCCACTTTGTAGTTAGTACAAATGAGGTAATCCATCTCATTCATGTGGATGACATGCGAGTGGGGACATCCTGTATGAAGAGTTCATACAAGACCGGACTACAAATTATTAGTCTGACCAATATAACGCCGTTAATAGGATACGACTGATAATTTATGGATGGTCATTAGTGACTCGACCTGAATCCTGAGCAAGTTAAGAACTCCTGCTTATAGGGGTTTGTCCTTAGACTAGTATGGGTGAGAGTGGCCTGTAGCCGACTCAATAAGCCTACCTTCTCAGGGATAGAACCTCGTAGGTAGCTGGAGACTTAATTCTGCAAGATGGAATTCACTCATTCCTAGACTAAGGAATTAGATAGGTTGTTCCCTTAAGAACAGAGTCCGGGTTTTGAACAACAGGGCCCCACCCTCTAAACTAGCTTAAGAGGGTTTGAGTTTATGGTAGGACCGTAGATTTGTTGTTCATTAGAGGATCAATAGTGCTTACAGAACAAAGAGGTAATCAGGGGTAAAACGATAATTTGGCCCAGCTGTGATTACGAACAACTTGTGAATGGTCTACTCATGGGTAATGATTATATCAATGGACACAATATAATCTACAATGAGGAGAGTGCAACTACAAGTCTGTAGTGGAGTGACTTGTAGTTAATGAATATTGATTAAGTTGATCAAAGAGTTTGATCAGTTAATCTCACATCATTGGAGCTCATGAACTGTAGGTCCATTAGGTCCCTTCGTTGGCTCAACATGGTAATATTGAGGGTATAAAGTTAGGAATGAAATTGAAGTGTTCAATTTCATATATGAGATGTTATATCAATTATATGTGATATAATTGATATAATATATAGTTTTAATGTGAATTAAATTCACAAATTAACTATATACTAATGAGAGAATGAAACAGGGATATGATGGTAATTTCCATCCCATTTTCCTATAAATAGTTGTATAAGATGCGACTTTGAGTAAGGCTATTGTATGCAACCCTAAAGCTCTCTTATTTGTGTTGATGGAAAGAGTTCCAAACACAAATTCTCTCAAACCCCCACATCTCATCCTAAAGAACCCACCTTCCTCCCTCACCTAGGGAACCACAGAGAAGATCTAGTGGCGGATCTTCACACGGTACGGCTTCGCGTTGCTAAGATCGTGATCGTTGGAGAAGGAGCTCGTGAAGAAAGTGTTCTTCAAAGGTATGATTCCTTGTTGACCTAATTAGACATACATGCTTAATCATAAGTATTTAGTTCTTGTTATAGATCCATGTAATGAAATCACGAACACACGAATCACAATCGCTTCCGCTGTAGGATTCGATCCCTTCATATGTCAAATTAGCCTTTTCGAATGATGACCTTGAAGAGGAGATTTATCTGAGCCAACCTGAGGGGTTCGTGGATGAAGGCCAAGAAGACAAAGTATACCATTTGAAGAAAGCTGTCTATGAATTGAAGAGGGCATCACGTGCTTGGTATAGTAAAATTGATTCCTACTTGCTTCTTCAAGACTTCAGGAGGAGTATGAGTGAAACTACTATCTATGTTAAGGTTGACCACAACTCTAATCAGCTCATTCTTTTTCATTATGTTGATGATATGCTTGTGATCGGAAATGATTATGAAATGCTATAAGATTTCTAAGTCGAGATGGAGAAGATGTTTGAGATATCAGATCTTGGTTACATGCATTATTTTCTTTGTATGAAAATTCTTCAAGAAGATAAGAGTATTTTTATTGCCCAAAGAAAGTACACTCAAAGAGTTTTAAAGAAATTTAAAATGGAAACATGTAAAGCTATTTCCACGCCTTTAGGGATAAACTTGAAAGTAACAAAGAATGATAGTGAGAAGCTTTCTAATCCTACATATTATAGAAGTTTAGTAGGAAGTTTCTTGTATTTGACAACGTCTAGGCCAGACTTGATGTTTGTTGCAAGTTTTCTCTTAAGATATATGAATTGACCTAGTGAAAATCATTTTGGTATTGTTAATAGAGTCTTTAGATAATTAAAGGGTACTATTTATTTTGGAATTTAGTTCGAATTTACAGGTGATTTGAAATTAAGTGGATATTCCGACAGTGATACGGTAGGAGGGTTGGTTGTGTCGATTATTCTAAAAGAACTTCCAGTTATGTTCTATTTGTTGGGATTTTTGTCCTAATCTCGTGTTTGTAAAATATTAATAAGAGTTATTATTTTCTTCACTTTGTGTCTCGCAAATATTTTAAACTTTTCCAATAAATTAAGCTCCAAGGTCATTGAATATATGAGAAAACTAGAACTTGAACGGTGTGTAGTTGTCACACAAGGAGGATCACGTTCGAGTTAATGACCCGAACGGTCTACAGTTTAAGGATGGGGTTGGAGACCTAATCCTGGATACACTATGGATGCGGCCCGCTTTGTATTAGATACAAACGAGGTGATCTGACTCGTTCATGTGGTTGACATGCGAGTGGGGGCATCCTGTACAATGAGATTGTACAAGACCGGACCGTGAATTATTAGACTTACGATATAACACCGCTAATGCGAAAAAGACTAATAAATTCGTAGATGACCATTAGTGACTTGACTCAATCCTCGAGCGTATTACGGACTCCCGCTGCACGGTCATCCTTTGATTAGTACGGGTGAGGGTGGTCCCAGTCACTCGCCCAATATGCCTATCTTCTCAGGGACAGAACCAAGTAGAGAGCTGGGAACCTAATTACGCGAGATGAAATTCACTCGTTCCCGCCTATAGGGAAACTAGAGGGGTTGTTCCCTTAAGTGCTGTCTCCAGGGCTTGGACAACGGGCGCCCACCTTCTCACTGCCCGAGAAGGGTGTTGTGTATGGTTAGACCATCACAATATGTTGTTCATTAGAGGAGCAAAGGGGACTTAAGGAACAAGATATATACACAGGGGGTAAAACGGTAATTTGACCCAGTAGTGTCTATGAACAACCCGTGAAGGGTCGACTCATGAGCATTGGTTATATCAAGGACACGTAATATTCTACAATGATGGGAGTACAACTACAGGCTTTAGTGGAGTGTCACTGTAGCTAATGAATATTGGTTGATCGGGTCAAAGAGTTTGACTGATTAACCTCAGATCATTGGTGCCCGTCACTGTAGGTCCATTAGGTCCCTTGGTTGGCTCAATCTGGGATAAAAGAAGGGTTAAAGTTTTGGTATGAAATTGAAGTGTTCAATTTCACTTTAAGAGTAATTATATCATATAGATGATATAATATATAGTTTAATATGAATGAGATTCATAATAAATTATATGTTAGCCTAATTGTTGAATTAAAGGCTAATTGGAGAAATTGATAGAGAGAAAATAAATTGAATGTGATCCAATTTGATTAAATCCACAATTATTGCAAATGAGATTTGCAACATAAGATATGAGATATCTTATATTATATGATTATGTGAATGAGATTTACATAACATATGGTTGTGGTAAAGTGGTAATTATGTGAAGTTGTGAACTTCATCATTCCACTATTTAAACCCTTTGTAAGATGGGTTTGGTAAGCCAAGTTGTCATTTTTGGATTTTGACCTAAGAATCCAAAAGTGCTTTCTCTCTATTCTCTCATTTTCTCCACCTCTTCCAAAACAAAAGAAAGTTCCCACCAACTTCCCTTCTCCTAAAGAGAACAACCAAGAAGATCTATTTTGGTAGTGTTCGAGATCCGTTCGTAGGAAGAGTTCGTGGAGATCGAGGAGCGCGAAGAGTTCGTGATCTACAAGGAGAGGTTGCTGAATCGATCTACAACAAGTAAGTTATCCTCATCGTTGTAATCCTTTCAGCATGTTTAGCCTAGATCTAATAGGTAGATTGATTTTAATAAGTACATTGCATGATGATACCATGACGATTCAATCGTCTTCCGCTGCGCGGGGATTCTAATTCCCTTCACTATTCTCTTGGCAATGAGATATTCTCTTGGAATTCAAGAAAACAAGAAGTAGTTGATCAATCTACTGTTGAAGGTGAATATATTTCAGCTACATCAACCGCAAATCAAGCAATATGGCTTCACAAATTGTTTAGTGATTTGTGATTTAAATCTGAAGAACCTACAAAATTATTTTGTGATAACAAGTCTGCTATTGCTATTGCCTCCAATCCAATACAACATTGTAGAACAATGCACATCAAAGTCAAATTTTATTTATTGAGAGAAGTAGAGAAAGAAGGCGAAATAAAACTTTTTTTTGTAGTTCTGAAGAACAACTTGTTGACATTCTAACAAAAGGTCTACCATATAGGCAATTTGTATTTCTATGCCAAAAGCTTGGTATCACACAGAAAAACCTCATAGAGGAGTGTTTGAGGTATGAGTTTTATGTTTTTTTTTTTTCGTTTGGAAAATTGCAATGTAAAGTAATCGTGAGATAAAAAAATGGGTGGTGGGTGTTTTTAATTAATTGAAAAGTGGTTACAAAACAATGAAAATGCAAGAGATTCAAGAGTATTTATGCCTCTTTGGAAAGAATATACAAGTAGAAGGAAATTGCAGTCCTAACTAACACAAGAATAAGTAGATCGATTTCAACTCCTATTCGACCTTCTATGAAGTATCTTTAGGCGGCTTAGTGATTAAACCTATATGTCTATGACTAATCTAACTTAGATATTTTTACGCACAACTCTAGTGGTTTTGGAGCCTTGTCCTATGTCTAGGGTCAAAGTTTCATGACTTATTTCTAAGTCTTTTCCTCCATTGCTTTTGTGGCATTTGCTTCCCTTAATCCTTTCGGTATTAAATATAAACTCAACAAGCAACACTAGATAGCCAACTAGGGTTTATCCAACATTGAACTCACCAAAAATAAACTAAGTTCAAGTGTTGGCCAAGTTTTTTTTTTACTCTCGAGCCTCGCATCTTTCCTCTAGGCGATTCACAAACTTGAATCCCTAAGGAAATTTAGTTCTACAGGATGAAATTAACAAAATGCAATGAGATTAAAGTTAAAAAAATCATTGAAGCAAAAGAGAAATGAACAACTAAAATTTAAACTTAGATAAAAGAAATATTTTTGCCAAAGGAATATTCCATATTAAAATTCAAAAGAAGTTCCAAAGAAAATTAACAACTTCAAAGAGAAATTACAAGAGAAAACGGAAGGGCAGTAGCCAAACTTCAGAGTTACAAAAAGAAAAAGTACAACCATGGAAAAGAACAAAACTACACTAAGAATCCATTACCCATTGTTCGATTGAACAAGATTTATTCTTAACCACCATCAATTTCCGTTGTGATGGGATTGAAGATGAGTTCAGAAGCTAAAAATGTAGAAGAAAATATATAGTAGCAACTAACAGAAAGAAAATAAAAGCTAAAAAAAACCCAAATAAAAAAGGGGAACTCATCCTATATAATCGAGCGTTCTTTTGATGGCTTTCCTTATCCAAAATATATAGGGATTAAGTGTTAGGATATGCTTCTTTATGGGTCAATTTGCCTTATTAAATTATTGGAGAAAATTGGCATAAAATGTCAAAAAATCATGAAAATATTTAAATTTTCTGCATTTTCTAGATTTTTTAGATCTATCAGAATTGCAATTACATTTCTCTTGCATTCTTTAAATTTCTGCACAAAAACATCAAGTAAGTGTAATTTTTATTTTCTTTTGCTTTCTTTTCTCTACTTACTTCATTTAAGGATTTTCCAACCATAGTATCAATAAACTCAACATTTTTCTACTTTTGATCTAAAAATATTAATAATGTTCAAAAGACAACTAAGTTTAAAGGCTAAATAATTCTCATAAATGAAATTATCAAGTAACGAAATCATCAATATATAGGAGTAAAAATGAATCTCGGTGCCCAAGTATGCGATCAATATTCATAATTGTATTAGGATAGATATGGAGCCACTGGGTAGAGAGGTCAAGGATCTAAATCTGTTGCAGGATTTTTTGGTATTGAGGTACTTGAGTACGAAGTTCAAGTGTCAATACACAAAGAAAGTTATATAGGACATGTTAAATATGAACATCGAGCCAACTAGATAAAAAGGTTGGGATCAATATTTATATCTTTTCGTAACAAATATGGAGGCACCTTGATACAAATATTAGGGATCGATACCTGTTGTAGGTATATGGAAAATATTTTGGTGCCTTGGTACTAGGGTGAGGGGCCAATATTCTCTATATACAAGTATTGAGGTACCTCAGTAAAAGGTCATAAGTCGATATATTAATTAAATAGAGCAAGTGAGGCTCTTATAATTTTAATAGTTTTCTTGAATGTTGTGTTGGATATCGAGGTGCTTGGGTGCAAAGCTCAATGGTCGACATCTTATATAGGAAACTAGTGACGAGGTGCCCGAGTACAAAGGTTGTGAATCGACTAGTTGAGTGAGTGACTGTTATGTTTAATGATATAATTAAGAACCACTTGATTTATTTGTGTTTTTTATGGTGTTTATGTTTGACTTTAGGATAATATTTGTGATGATGTTGATGATTATGAACTGTGTTGCTTTATCACTATGCATATGGTATGGGATTTGCATGACAATTTTTTATGTATGGCTTCTCAAGTGAGGGCAACTTACTAAGCACATGTTATGTACTAACTTATAACCAAGGTTTTTCCAGGTGATAAAAGTCTCCACGATGCTTAGTGTTAAGGTGATAACTTGCAAAAATATAAGTTATTATGTCCAATAAATAGATATTGTTCTTGCTTTGAGAGCATTATTAGCGCTTAAAAGATCATTTTAGTTGAGTTTTTGCCAAAAGAAGAGTAAAGGTTGCATGCGCTAAACATTCTGAAAATTCAAGAATTTATGCCTAAAGAGAAAAGTATTAATGTTTGTTTTTTTGATCGCAGGTTAAAGAAGATTTTCATATAGATTCTCCATCAAATCTCCTCAAACCAAGGAATGTCGACCATTCTTTCTCACACTTATACCTGCAGCAAACGCTAGACCTTGAGATCTATAAAAAGCGGCTCAAGCTTCATTTTCAGGAGAGCTCATATTTCTACATTCTTCCATACACTCTGCCATTTTCTATTTATTTTTACAATCACCACACCGACTCTCCTCCAAGTTCTGTTCAAGCTTCATTCATAAATTAACTTTTAAAAGAAGGAGGTGTAAGTACTTGTTCTCCTTGAAAAAGGTTGAACAAATTAGAAAGGAGGAACAAACTTAAGGTTATTTTTCTTTTCCTTCGAAGTTTGTAATTTTCTATTTTTCTTAATATTAAGTTGATGTTTTTATTTTTGTTTAAATTTTGTAAGCTTATGTTTTACCCTTGAATTTAAGTTTCTATGTTATAGTTTAAGTTTTATTCTTAATTCAAGTGTGGTTATTTCAATTCCATATTTCAAAGTGTATTCACGTTCATTTTCACGTTTCTCAATGAAGTTTGTTCTTTTCATCAAGTATCTTTTCTTACTTTTTCCCTTGTATTTACCTTTCCATGATGAGCTAAACTGATGAGCTAAACTATTTTTAGGGAATTCAATGGAGTAGATACCCTAATAAAAAAGAAATTCCCACCTTGGGCTTAAGCAACCCTGCTCAACCTTTAGTGTTGTGTGCTTTTATTGAGTTTAAGTTTCATTGTTAGTTTAAACTGATAGATTTAGTTAGCATGGTTTGTGTCAGATTCAATACTAAAAATGTTTAATTGATCACGTATTTTTATAAAAGCAATCTAGGAGAACAATCTAGAAATAGAGTTATACTTTTTCTATCTAAACATAAGATAAGAACCTTTAGAGTCAATACAGTTGTGTTTTTTACTTACCTAACTTAAAATTAACCATAGACATATGTGTTTAATTTCTTAGGCTTTTAAAAGCACATAGAAAAGTGAATAGGTGTTGAACTTGATTCATGGTGTTAAGGTATAGATTATGGTAGGCTGTGGATGATGGGTGAAGAGTGCAAGTGCACGTTGTCAAACAAGTAATATATGGAGTATTCCAAGTATCAAACCCAAGTGATTGGATTCAACACAATTTCTTTAGTTTTCAACATAAGTGCTCACATGTTGGAACCAAAGGTAACAGAGGGAAAAGTAAAATTGATTTTGTGATCTTATGCATGACATTGTAAAGATAACTGAAAAAGAAATGAAAAAGACAAGGATGAGAATCAGAAGATTCAATTCTTGTTCAACCCTTGGAAATTCGCCCACAATGCACTTGTAAATTGCTAAACTAAGTCCGACTATTCAGAGATACTGTCTCTAGCGCCTACATACTGACTCTTTCGAGTTCTACGTCAGGCAAAATGCTGTTGAAATATGGTTGCAACTTACCCTTTTTCGATACTTAGCTAAGTAAATGAAGTTCAACACTTATTCAACTCTTTTTTCAAGAATATTTAGGAGACTAAGGAATTGAAAACCAATATGTCAATAGCTGAATTTGCTTAGATAATGAAGAACACAACTTCAAGAATTTAAAAGGTTTTGTCCTATTTCTAGGTACAAAAAGCAAAGTTCTATGTGTAGGCTCTTTCCTAGATTACTTTTAGAAAAACACACGTCAATTCTAACCTTTTCAATATTGAAATTTTCACCAACTATGCTAACTCAAATGGCCAATTTAAGCTAACAATGAAACATAAACTCACTATAAATAAACTAACCTAAATGTTGATCAAATTTACTAGAAACACATGATGGTTGCTTATCTCTTTTTTAGGGTATCCATATGACTGAATCCCCTCCAAGGATTTTAATTACTCATAGGAGAAATAAACAAAGGGTGCATAAAGTAAAAGAAAACACGTAGAAAAAAGAATAAAATCATTGAAACAAGCAAACTTGAATACACTTTGAAGTATGAATCCAAGGAAGAACTAAATAGAATTGAAATTCAAGAACTTAAAACATTAAAACTAAAGAAAAACATAAACTTATAAAGATGAAAAATAAAATAAAACAACATCTCCTAAAAACTTACACAACTCAAATGAGCATCCTAAGATTAAAAACAACTCTAAGATGTTCTTTCTTTGTAACTTGTTCAACTTTCTTTAAATGAAAATCAAGTACTTACTCTTTCTGAAGTTGGAGTCGTAAAGGAATATGAACATAGCTTAGGAGAAACTCGAAGTGACAATAAGAAGAAAGAGAGAAAAACAACAGAGCTTTGGGATAAAGAAAAGTTCCAACTCTGAAGGAAGGATTGAGCCACCTTTTATAGACTACAACTAAGGTAACTGTCGAGGTCAATGTGGAGAAGTTTGGTCAATCATATCACTTGATTTAAAATATTTGATTCGATAGGCAAATTTTGTGAATCCTGAAGAATTTGTCAAAATGGTTTAGATGGGGGCACATTTGCATTGTCCTCGAAATGGCCTAAATGTAACCCATATCTGGGTGCATTTTGACTTCTTTTCTGTTTCACTTTAAAATTGCCTTATGCCTTCAATTGCAAGCGTATTCAGGTCACATTTTCACTTAAGCTTATTTTCCATCTTTGATTCCTCCTTGATTGCTAGCGCATTTGATCCACTTTTTAGCTTCTTCACTAAAACAACAAAAATTAACACTTTCTTAACAAAAATGACTCTGGCAAAAAAAATTGATTTTTACAAAAACAAGACTTCAAACACATATAAAGTTTATTTTTTTTCTTAAATTTGCCTAAATAACATGAAATATAATATTAAACACTTGATTAAAACACTTGCTTTGTAAGCAAATAAGCTCGTTTTTAGAGCCAAATAACAGTCATAAATGAGCGATATCAGAGGGACATTTAGGTAGCATTCTGCCCAGACCATACAAAACTTAAAAGAGTGAGATGTGGGTGCATATGGGTAACAATCTCTGAATGAACTCCGTCTAGTTGGGCAATTTGCGGGCGCATGTGATGGGTGCATATTCCTTTGGGTTGAACCGAATTTAAATCCTCTTTCTAACATTAACACTAGTGTCTTCTCCTCTTTTTTACCACTTTAGGTTGTTTTTACTTATTGTTTACATAAACTCCAAAATCTCATTATTTTCTGGTTAACTAGGTTGCAAATCAAAGGAGGTCTCTGTTTGTTAATTTATGAATTTTATTATATTCGTTTCATTGGGTTGAATACTTGGAGTACTTCATATATTACTTGAGAGACATAATGCACTTGTGTTTTTATTCATCAAGATTTTAGTATCATTTTCGGGGAACAACCTTAACAAAATTCAATTTTTCAATCAAGTTGTGATTTGGTTTCGATCGTAAGTATCTTCTTTCTCAAAGAAGACCCGATTCTTATTTGCATTGTTTTGCTGGTTGAGGGAGAGTGAAGAGAGCTTCTCGAAGACTCCAACAAGTGAAATTTATTAATAACCAATCTAAAATTAAATACTTGTAGTAATTAATAGTGGACCGGGTTGAACTACAAGGAACCAAACTAAAATTGGATTTCTTTTAGTTTTGTTTTCTTAATGACCCAGACTTGAGGGAATTAATCATTAAAATTAAAGAGAGAAAGACATGAAAATATAAAAGATAGAGACTAGGTCTCAATTAGGTACTGATTCGAGAGGGTCGCGACGGTGTGTTAATTTATATTGTCAATCAAAGTATTAATTAAATTGAACTAAATTAACTTGATGTTCTATATTTGTCTATCTAAAGCTAAGACCCTTGAACTCCTAATTTTATCGAGATCAGTTTAATTAACAAGTAATTGACCAAAAACTAGTCCAAACTAGGGACGGGACTAGTCCTTGCCAGAGACTGACACGTGCCATACTCATAACTGATCGTTTAAGTTCTAAATTCAATTAGGATTAGAAAATTTTTCAAATAACCAAAGTGGCAAGCCTAGATTAATCCTTTCACTTTTTATTTTCCCTTTTAGATTCAGACCCTTTATGTCATTCACGACCACTCGAAGATCACAAACTCACTGATCGTAATACTAAGAACTTCTCAATTGCATGCTTATTAAAGAACCAACATATACAGCACAACTAAGCAAATTCGAAGCGAATAGGGTGTCAATGTACCTACGAACATGCTTAAGGATTCAAACAAAAGGAAATTAAGATAGAAATAACGAAGAAACTATAATTCAAAAAAATTTAGACCTTACGACGTTACAAAAACCCGCCAGTCACCTTGGAATCAATATTTTCACATAGTCTGAGAAAAAATCTTGAGCAAAACGTTTATGGATCGATCAACTACACCTAAATCTATTCAAAACTAAAGCAAAACTGTAAAGATGAAGGGGGAAACGCCATTAGAGGCTGGTTCTCGGGGAAAACCTCCATACCTATGACGTAATGAGAAAGAAATGAATTTATAACAATCGTAATAGTGTCTCGACGTTGTGAACATGCGCTCGGTCCCGTCTCCGTCATAGTGTCGTCAGACGCTATGGCCTGTGTCTTGACACTACCTTGAATTTGCGCCTTCTGTATAAGCATCAACGTGTAGGTGCTACGACTAGCGCCCAGACGCTACATCCTGGGGCAAAATGGTTATTTTATTTCTTTTGGTTTTTTGGTTGCTCGAATGACCTCCATGTTAGCTTATTTCAACCCCAACTGGATGCATTCCTCCGAAATTGCATTCTTACTTGAATTTCCTACCAAATATACAAATATTCTCATAAAATCAACTAAACTAACAAGAATTAGACAAGAATCATAGGACTATTTTGAGTCTTATCAAATACCCCCAACCTAAACCTTGCTAGTCCTCGAGTAAGACTAACATCCAACTGTAATAAACATAAAAAAGGAACCTTGGGTATAAGAAGCATAACTCAAATCTCAATGCTTAAGATAGTAGTATTGAATGCAAAATGGAAAAACATGATCAAACAAACAATCAAAAGCATAAACAAAAGATTTTTCCAAGAAATTCTTGCATAAGTGGGCTAGCTTACTTAACGAGGTCTTTACAGGCGTGGAGTAGGCTTACAAGATTCTCCAATCTAACTTCCTTCAACACTGGCTAGAACAAACAAACAAGTATAAAATAATCAAGTTTATAATTGTCTTCTTAGGGCTTAATGAACCTTTTGAGCTCTTTTTTCTTTATTTTTAAACTTTTTTTAAAAGGAGAAAAATTTTCTAGTTGTCCGTGCCTTCGCTCTAACTTACTAACACTTGTTGTGAAAGTAGTTGACTACGAGCATAAATTGCCTTTAAAACTATCGTATACTCACTTCCTAAACAAGTATTTCATGCAAAAGAGATCATGGATGACCGCTCCTGATTACTTAACTCATAAAAAATGAGGAGTATTTCTCCAATTTTTTTTTTCTTTTCTCAAGTTCAACTTCTACTTTTTCTTTATCTGTTATCTTTTTTTAGGTTCATATATTATTCTCCAATTTATGTAAGCCATTATAAACAATCTCCAAAAACCACTTGAAAGCTAGTTAAAGCCTATCTAGTCTTATCAATCTCATAAAGATACTCTTGGCCTTCAAGATATCAAAAAGGAAGCTAGATGCTAAACTTATACAACGATGTGAAGAAAAAATATTTTGAACAGACTAAATCAGGATTTGAAATCATACTTCATCAAATTGCAACCAATACAATTATGGAGAGCATCTCATCAACAATCCTAACTATGCTACAAACATCCAAGCTTATTTTTCAGATAAGCTAAAAGATTTCTAAATTCTAAAGATACATGCTTAACACAATCAATCGAAGTCCGACACACAAGCACTCAAGGACTCAACATCAAGGCATACTATGCAACCCTAAAGATGGGTATGAACTCAGATGCTCAAGGACTCAACCAAACATGCTAAACGATTGAACATCAAAGTTCAAAATTAAACTGTCTCACCCCCTACCTAAACTCATGCAATGCCCTTAAATTAAATTATCAAGATCTAAAAATATGCAAGGGCAAAGATAGAGGAACAAAAAACTCCCCTGGAAACTAAGCCCGTCGATGAGTACCGGCGAAGTCCTCCAAGAAATATAAAAATTCTCCTCAATGATTATCTTATTCCCTACAAAAAGAAGGCAAACAAGTTAAAATGTGAGGAACAAAAACAAAAAGAAGTAAAGAAAAAATAAGTAAATAAAGCAATTAATAATTTTTTGCCTTGGTGCCTCCAGGAAGCGCAAATTTTTTGTAACGCCCCTACTTTTCTATGACCAAATCCCTAGGGACATTACTACACATGCATGCATTTATAGGCCGAGAAATGGAAGAACTTAAAAGAAATTTCCATTTAACTTAAATAGTTCCAGGGATCCCAAAACAAACATAAAAAAATCAGTTAAAACCTCAGATCAACTTGGCCTATTAAAAACTGTAACAAGTTCAACTTCAATTAAAAACATAGAGACAAAAATAGTTCAAACTAAGAATATGCGGAAAACATGCCGGTTCCCATGGTCCTAATAACGCTCTCCCGTCACACGCCCTGCACGTCCTTCCCTTTACCTGAAAAATATTTTTAAAAGAAAGGGTGAGTATTGCATAAACAATACCCAGTAAGTAACCTCGCTACCGAGGTTTGGGATATGCATACACATACAATCATGATCTTTAAACTCATTCATAACATACATAGATGGGAATTAAAACTTTCTAGAGTTGCCAGGTCTTTAATCCATGGCTGCATATTTAAATGTCAGGCCTTTAATCCATGACTGCTTATTCAGTTTGTCGTCTTTAATCCATGGTCGCTTGCATTCAACCGCCAGTCTTTAATCCGTGGTCGTTCATTTAATTGCCGTCTTTAATCCATGGTCGTTTCATATAATTGCCGTGTCTTTAATCCATGGTCAGATATTTAATTGCCGTGTCTTTAATCCATGGTCAGATATTTAATTGTGAGGCCGATCGGTCATCCTGAGTCATTTCATTTCGGTCCCTCACGGACCCTGTGATTTTTTGACCCATAGGTCTTTATTGCATGTTTGACCATGCACATAACGATCTCGTGGATAACCAATGTCCACACTATTCCTTAATTCATTTCGTGGCATACAAAACATGCATAAGGTCCCATCACCACATAATCATGGTGTACATATCACATATATCATCATCAACATATCATTCATACTTTCGCATGGACAGGTGGTGATAAATCATACTTTTGTAAATAAACATGAAACATTCTCATACACACTACTCATCCTATTTTCACATGAAATAATGGGATCTTTATACATAACATACGAGAATACTTTCACATAAAATGATGATTCATTTTCACATATTACATCGAAATATTTGCACATAAAATATCACGTATTCTCAAAATAATATCTGTGGATTTTCATGTGGAAAATATGAACTATTTCACATAAAATCATGAAAATTATTTTCATTTACTCCCATTAAAAGTTCGGCACAAGGTCCCTTACCTCGAGCTTCGACTTTAATTCCAAAACCTAATCGAACTCCCGGCCTATTCTCCTTTTAATGAAACCTGATTCACACCAATTTCCGAATTCAAACTCCAAACATTCACTAAAACCCTAATCGTGCGTTACTCAAAATACTGCATTAAGATGTCGTGTCCCTCTTACCTCGAGCTCAAAGCGAACAGCTACTAATTCTTAGTCCATTTTGACGATCAATCCCGCTCCAAGTTCGCTTCCTACAAAAGATATTCGACCCGTAACCTAAGTTCTCATCCAAAACGCTTAAATAATCGACGGTATACAAATTATTCTCAACCGAACTCGATACCTAGCACGATCGCTTACCGACGACGAATCCTTGCTGCTGTGAAGGTCACGACGGCGGTGAAGGAGCGGAAATCTCGTGCGGCTGCCTCCGTGGCTCTCGGCCGCAGCGAGCGTGAACGGCGGTGGAGGTCGCAGCGTGGCGCGCGGGCGGAGGTGGAAATCAACTCTTCCGGCGGCGGGCGGCCGTGAGTCGAGATCGTGAAGGTCCTCGCCGCGTGTGAGCGACGGTGGAAGACTTCGACGGCGAGCGAAAGCGCGGCGGCCAGACGGACTCGGCGCGGACTCCTTCGCTCGTGAGCGGGCCGGGCGAGAAACAAGACTTCCGGCGGCGGCGTCACGCCTCCCCGGCAAAGAACTCGGTGGATCTCGGCTTCGGTGCTTGTTCGCGTCCGTGGATCTTCGCCGATGGGGTTAGGGTTTCGTTGATCTCCGGTCGTGCAGCACGCGTACTTTTCACGACCACGCCGGCTTCAGCGTACGGCCGTGGCTTCTTCGGAGCTCCTTCGTTCGTGCGCTTGGATGGGCAAATGGGCGGCGCACGGTGAACTCAGGTTTCCGCCTGGGTGAGTGAACGAGAAGGAGAGGAAGGAGGTGGTATGCTATTAGGGTTAGGGCTTGCAGAATGAGATGGAGGTGAGAGATAGGGTTAGGGTTTGGGGAAAAGTTAAGATGAAGATGTTGGAGAATTAGGGTTTCACTTAAGGAGACTTATATACCACAATTTAGGTTAAACTTACATTGCCAAAGTAGCCCTCCTTTAAATGTTAATCACCAAAATGCCCTTGAAATTGCCCTTTTTCCTTTAAATTCATAGTTAATCTCATCCTAAGGAATAATTCACCTAAGTTAACAAAATTACGATCTCCTCTCGCATGAGTTTGATTAAGACACCATTCCAACTAAATACAATGGTCAATAAAATGTTGAACAAAATAACTAATAGTACTGAGATGCCTGGCCGTCACAATCTTCCTCTCCTTAAGAACTTTCGTCCTCGAAAGTTCCTATTCTTGGAATAGTTCAGGATATTTAGCGCGTACTTCCTCTTCTCGCTCCCCGGTAGCTTCTTCCGTGCGGTGGTTCTCGCCACAACACTTTAACCAAGCCGATCTCACTAAGCACGGAGGGTCTTTCGATCTCTTGCAATAATTAGTGCACTGCCTAGCTCACCATAACTTTCGGATCTTCTCATTATCCGCAATGGTTCAAAGTCTATGACATGAGTCGGTCCGAACGTACTTTCTCAACATGGAGACATGGAATACGTTATGAACCGGCCCGAAAAAGAAGAAAGCGCGCATAATCAGAGGCCACTTTGCACCAATCCTCTCTAAAATCTCAAATGGTCCGATGAATCGCGGACTCAACTTCCCTTTACGGCCAAACCTTAGAATTCCCTTCATTGGAGCCACCTTAAGAAACACGTGGTCCCCAACCTCGAATTCTAGGTCCCTTCGCCTCGTGTCGACATAATTCTTTTGTCCGACTTGGGCGATCTGCATTCGTGCCACGATCTTTTGCATTGCCTCATTAGTGATCTCAGACTACTGCGGACCCAACAATCGACGTTCACCAACCTCCTCCCGAAAAACGGAGTTCTCGCAACGTTTTCCATGAGAGCTTCAAATGGAGCCATTCGGATGGTCGATCGATAATCGTTGTTATAAGCAAACTCCATCGGATGTAAATGAGTGTCCCAACCGCACAGAAGTCTAAAGTGCAAGCTCGCAACATATCCTCTAATATCTCGGTTTAAACGCTCCGCTCTGTCCATCCGTCGTGGATGAAAAGTCATCTTCAAGTTCAATCTGCAACCCAACGCTCTCTGTAAACTTCTCGGAAGTTGGAGGTGAAACGTGGATCCTCGCTCGATATAATCTTGACCGGGATTCCATGCAAACGGACTATCTCTTCCGTAAAGCGGTGCCCACTTATCTCGTAGAATAGGTGGGTTTCCCCGGTATGAAATGTGCTGACTTTGTTAACCTGTCCACTATGACCCAAATCACTGTGTAACCTCGTAAAGTTCTAGGCAATCCAACTATGAAATCCATAGAGATCTCCTCCCATTTCCACTGAGGCACATGTAATGGTTGCAGCAATCCTGCGGGCCTCTGTCTAGGTGCCTTCACCTGCTGACAAGTCAAACACTTGCTGACAAACTCTGCCACGTCGCGCTTCATGTTGCACCACCAAAACGACTGTTTCAGATCTCGGTACATCTTGGTACTGCCAGGATGCATAGAAAATGGTGAGTTATGGGCTTCGTTCAAGATCTCAGTTCTCAGCTTGTCATCGTCTGGCACACACAAACGTCCCTGAAATAGCAATCCTCCATCTGTGGATAGGGAAAACTCTGTCAACTCACCTGTAGTTACTGCAGTAAGTTTTTCCACTAACTGGGGGTCCACCTGCTGAGCCTCTATAATACGTTGCCTCAAGGTCGGTTGCACCATTAATCGGGCTAATCGAGCCGTGGTCTTTCCTACTAGCATCGCAATTTCACTCGAGCAAACTCTGCTGTAAATCTGCATGCTCGTCACTCACTCGCAGCAGATGCATCAAGCTGCGAGGGCATCGGCCACTACATTAGCCTTACCGGGATGGTGCGTATGTCAATATCATAATCTTTCACCAATTCCAACCATCTGCGTTGCCTCATGTTCAATTCCTTCTGGGTGAACAGATACTTCAAACTTTTATGATCTGTAAAAATCTGAATTTTCTCGCCATATAGGTAGTGTCTCCAGATCTTTAACGCAAATACCACTGCTTTGCTAGTTCCGTGTCATGAGTTGGATAGTTCCTCTCGTGCGTCTTCAATTGTCGGGATGCATAAGCTATCACTTTACCGTGTTGCATCGAGATACACGTGAACCCTTTCTTGGAAGCATCATCAGAAACCACAAAGCTCCTGTTCCTCGAAATCTGTAAGAATCGGGGCCGACACTAATCATGCTTGAGTTCCCGGAAACTCGCTTCACAAGCATCATCCCAAACAAAAGAGTTTCCCTTACGCGCGTCGGTGAGTCATAGGCATGGCTATCTTGGCAAAATCCTCGCACGAAACGCCTATAGTATCCCCAAAGACCCGAAAACTACGTACCTCAGAAGCGGTGGTCGGACGAGGCCAGCTGTGTGGACGGCCTCCACTTTCATTTGGATCAACAAAGACTCCACCGGACACCACATGCCCTAGAAAAGATACTTGCATGCGAGCCAAAATTCACACTTGGAGAATTTTGCATACAACTTATTCTCTCTCGATGTGAGTAAGACTTTCCTCGTGTGCATCTCATGCTCTTCATCACATCCGAGTATATCAATATATCATCGATGAACACAATCACGAACGTATCAAGAAATTCCTTGAACAAACGGTTCATCAAGTCCATGAAGGCGGCAGGGGCGTTGGTCAGACCAAACGGCATCACTGTGAACTCGTAATGTCCATAACGTGATCTGAATGCTGTTTTAGGGATATCCCCTTCACTGATCCTCAACTGATGGTAGCCTGATCTCAGATCGATCTTAGAGAACACTGTCGCTCCTTGCAACTGGTCGAACAAATCATCTATTCTGGGGAGAGGATATTTATTCTTGATTGTAACTTTATTCAACTCCCTGTAATCTATACACAGGCGCATGGATCCGTCTTTCTTTTTCACGAACAATACCGGTGCTCCCCAGGGTGAAACACTTGGGCGTATAAACCCTTTGTCTAGCAAGTCTTGTAACTGTACTTTTAGTTCTTTCAACTCTGCTGGTGCCATTCTGTACGGGGCCTTGGATATCGGGGTCGTCCCCAACTCCAATCCGATGTTAAAATCTACCTCCCTGACTGGAGGTATTCCGGGGAGGTCCTCGGGGAAGACGTCTGTAAACTCGTTCACGACTGGCACTGATGTCACTGAGATCTCTGTGCATCTTGCATCTAGTATGCAGGCTAAGACGCCCCAAGCTCCCCGATGCAATAATTTTACGCCTTAAGGGCGGTAATTACCTTAGGCCTACTTCCCCGCTATTGTGCCTCTGAACTCAGTGCTGGTTGGTTAGGAGGAGTGAACACTACCTCCTTCCCGAACAATCAATACAAGCATGGTTCTGCGCTAACCGGTCCATGCCTAAAATTACATCAAAATCAAACATATCTAAGACCACAAGGTTCACTCGCTAACTCATGGTCTCGATGGTCACACTACCATCCTTGACTTTCATATTGGCCAACAAATTTATTCCCAGAGAGTGGAGACAGATAGGGCATATCAGAATCGCTCTAGTTCTAACTCAGCTTGACTTACAAAGGATGCAGAAATAAAAGAGTGTGTAGAACCAGAATCAAATAGTACAAAGGCGAGGTGCCCAAGTAATGGAAGTGTACCTGTAACCACTGAGTCTGAGCCATAGATGTCTCTACTGGTGCTTGCATAGGCTCTCCCCTGATGTATGGCCGGCTTCACAGCAGGCCCACTACTCATAACTTTGTGGCTGGCTAGTGCTGGCTTGATTCGGGCAGCTATTAGCTCTGTGCCCTTCCTTTCCACACTTGAAACACGCTCCGGACCGGCCATACATTTACCCAGTCACCTTACTTACATTCTTTTGCACTGTGGCCTATCTCATTGCTATTTCCGATCTGTTGGTCGTGGTGGTTTCGTTTGGGGCCGTGCGGAAATGCCCTGGTCTATGCGGGGTACGCTGGGGGCGCTGTGAGCTGGAATGGGGCTGGTCCCACTTCCTTTTATGATTCGCTATGGGCTGCCCCGAGTTAACTACCACTGCTGTGTGCGATGCGAGCTGTACCCCCATCGGGTTCGCCACTCTCTCTCACCACTGCGGAGGCGTAATCGGGAGGTGTTAATGCTTGAATAAAGCCTCGAACATTCTCGTCCCACCATAATGAAGCGCTCGGTCTTCTTTTGCTTCAGATCCACCACTCGGGGCAAAACGGGACAGACGGGTAAATTCCCTCTCATATATCTCCACTGCCCTCCTGTTCTGGCACAGCTGTAAGAATTCTGCCTGCTTCATGTAACGAGCTGCAGCAGGATAGAATTTCCGCCAGAATGCTTCTTTGAATAGAATCCAAGTAATCGTTTCTCTCCACGGCAACAATGGTTCCTTGGGCGACTCTCCACCACAAGTACGCGTCATCCTCTCGGCATAAAGGTCGCACAGGACACCCTCTCGGTCCTCGAGGCGGTTCATCGATCTAAAGATGGTCTCAATGGAGGCGGCCACAACTCCGCCACGGTGGGGTCACAGCTGGAAGACCCATTGAAAGATCTCGGATCATACTTCACGAAGTCTTTCGTAACGAGACTCGAGTTGCATCGTTTCGCCCCGATTTGCTTGGGCCACCGGGTGGCTCTTCGTGAGCTCGCACTAGGCTCTGCATGGCCTCCACCATCATAGTCATAACATTGGCGTTCCCCTGGTCTGCCACAGGGGCAACTGCAGGTACATTCTCCTGACGGTCAGGTGGGTCCTGGGGGAGGTCTCGAACGGGTGGGGTAATCTCTTCCTGATCCAGGGGTAATTCCCGTTGGGCGTCAACGTTTACCCTTGCCCTCCGGCCCCTACCACGTCCCCTACCTCTCCCTCGGCCTCTAGGTGGCATTATGTCAACACTACAACATAGAGAGTTTCTAACTCAGTTTCCTTTACTTTCAAATCATAAGATAGAATCACCCCTTGGGGCTTTTAAGGTTAAGTATATGCATAATACTGTATCATATCATAATCATTTACTTTCTTAATAAAATATCAGGACGTGCACAGCGGTGGTCGGAAGCGTTGTTAAACCATGGGAACTACTCGTGCTTACTCAGAAGCAAGTCTCTGAGAACCCTTAAACCTAGGGCTCACCACCAAGCTATAACGCCCTACTTTTCTATGACCAAATCCCTAGGGACATTACTACACATGCATGCATTTATAGGCCGAGAAATGGAAGAACTTAAAAGAAATTTCCATTTAACTTAAATAGTTCCAGGGATCCCAAAACAAACATAAAAAAATCAGTTAAAACCTCAGATCAACTTGGCCTATTAAAAACTGTAACAAGTTCAACTTCAATTAAAAACATAGAGACAAAAATAGTTCAAACTAAGAATATCACGGAAAACATGCCGGTTCCCATGGTCCTAATAACGCTCTCCGTCACACGCCCGCACGTCCTTCCCTTTACACAAAAATATTTTTAAAAGAAAGGGTGAGTATTGCATAAACAATACCAGATAAGTAACCTCGCTACCGAGGTTTGGGATATGCATACACATACAATCATGATCTTTAAACTCATTCATAACATACATAGATGGGAATTAAAACTTTCTAGAGTTGCCAGGTCTTTAATCCATGGCTGCATATTTAAATGTCAGGCCTTTAATCCATGATCGCTTATTCGATTGCGTGTCTTTAATCCATGGTCGCTCATTCAATTGCCGTCTTTTTCCCGTGGTTTATTCATTTAATTGCCAGTCTTTAATCCATGGTCGTTCATATAATTGCCGTGTCTTTAATCCATGGTCAGTGTATTTAATTGCCGTGTCTTTAATCCATGGTCAGTATATTTAATTGTGAGGCCGATGGTCATCCTGAGTCATTTCATTTCGGGTCCTCACAGACCCTTCATGCTTTTGACCCATAGGTCTTTATTGCATGTTTGACCATGCACATAACGATCTCAGGATAACCAATGTCCACACTATTCCTTAATTCATTTCGTGGCATACAAAACATGCATAAGGTCCCATCAGTCACATAATCATGGTGTACATATCACAAATATCATCATCAACATATCATTCATACTTTCTCATGGACAGGGTGATAAATCATACTTTTGTAATAAACATGAAACATTCTCATACACACTACTGTCCTATTTTCACATGAAATAATGGGATCTTTATACATAACATACGAGAATACATTCACATAAAATGATGATTCATTTTCACATATTACATCGAAATATTTGCACATAAAATATCACGTATTCTCAAAATAATATCTGTGGATTTTCATGTGGAAAATATGAACTATTTCACATAAAATCATGAAAATTATTTTCATTTACTCCCATTAAAAGTTCGGCACAAGGTCCCTTACCTCGAGCTTCGACTTTAATTCCAAAACCTAATCGAACTCCCGGCCTATTCTCCTTTTAATGAAACCTGATTCACACCAATTTCCGAATTCAAACTCCAAACATTCACTAAAACCCTAATCGTGCGTTACTCAAAATAGTGCATTAAGATGTCGTGTCCCTCTTACCTCGAGCTCAAAGCGAACAGCTACTAATTCTTAGTCCGTTTTGACGATCAATCCCGCTCCAAGTTCGCTTCCTACAAAAGATATTCGACCCGTAACCTAAGTTCTCATCCAAAACGCTTAAATAATCGACGGTATACAAATTATTCTCAACCGAACTCGATACCTAGCACGATCGCTTACCGACGACGAATCCTTGCTGCTGTGAAGGTCACGACGGCGGTGAAGGAGCGGAAATCTCGTGCGGCTGCCTCCGTGGCTCTCGGCCGTGCAGGCGTGAACGGCGGCTGGAGGCTGCAGGCGTGAGCGGCGGCTGGAGGTGGAAATCAACTCTTCCGGCGGCGGCGGCTGTGAGTCGAGATCGTGAAGGTCCTCGGCCGCGCAGTGTGGCGGCGGTGGGAAGACTTCGACGCGAACGAGCAGCGGCGGCGCCGGACCCTCGGCGGGACTCCTTCGCTCGTGAACGGCCGGGCGAAAAACAAGACTTCCGGCGCGGCGTCACGATCCCGGCAAAGAACTTCGGTGGATCTGGCTTCGGTGCTTGTTCGCGTCCGTGGATCTTCGCCGATGGGGTTAGGGTTTCGTTGATCTCCGGTCGTGCAGCACGCGTACTTTTCACGACCACGCCGGCTTCAGCGTACGGCCGTGGCTTCTTCGGAGCTCCTTCGTTCGTGCGCTTCAGATGGGCAGCTGGACGGCGGCACGGTGAACCTGGTTTCCGGCTAGGGCTGAGTGAACGAGAAGGAGAGGAAGGAGGTGGTATGCTATTAGGGTTAGGGCTTGCCGAATGAGATGGAGGTGAGAGATAGGGTTAGGGTTTGGGGAAAAGTTAAGATGAAGATGTTGGAGAATTAGGGTTTCACTTAAGGAGACTTATATACCACAATTTAGGTTAAACTTACATTGCCAAAGTAGCCCTCCTTTAAATGTTAATCACCAAAATGCCCTTGAAATTGCCCTTTTTCCTTTAAATTCATAGTTAATCTCATCCTAAGGAATAATTCACCTAAGTTAACAAAATTACGATCTCCCTCTCGCCGAGTTTGATTAAGACACCATTCCAACTAAATACAGCGGTCAATAAAATGTTGAACAAAATAACTAATAGTACCTGAGATGCCGGTCGTCACATTTTTATAGTCGAATTTTTTCCATTTCTTCGGCCTTTTCTTCCTAGAATCTATGAGTCGCGCTGCATTGAGCAACCCATCATCATCTGATGAGCTCCATAAATATAGGTATTTTTGTTATTTTCTCTAGACTCAAATTAAAAAAAACAAGAAAAGTAAAAAAAGGGACTAACTCTGAGTAGTGAGAAAAATATAAACATTCACAAAATAAGGAAAAATAATATGATAGAATAGACGCAGGTCTTTCGACCTAAACCTCTCACAAGAATCTCCTAACATTGAAGCTCTGGATCCTTTGCCTCACATACCTGCTCCTCAAATGACAAACAATCCTCAAGAACCAATCCAGAATAAATCTCAAAATTAAAGTTTTGTAATTCAGGTGTGTCAGTAGGATGCTCTTGAGCGCTCTCCAATTCCACCACAAGATCAGTCGACTGGTTGATTTGATCATCCAGGCATTGAATCATGTCTTAGAGTCCCTTCTTGAAACAGAAAAGTACTTCTAGCAAACTCATTGACTAAATCCTCTAAGGACAACATACCTGAAACTGAAGGTTGAAGAACTCCTAAAAAATTATTGAAATTGTTAGTTATAATAAGAAATGAGATGCCGACTTTTTTAAAAATTTTTTTTATAAGAAAACAAAAAACCGATAAATCAATTTAATTGGTGGTTCTTCGGCAAAAACACCAATTTGAAGAGAGCTTGTCGAAGGCTCCAACAAATGAAATTGATAATAACCGATCTAAAATTAAATACTTGTAGTATTTAATAGTGGACCGGGTCGATCCACAAGGAACCGAACTAAAATTGGATTTCTTTTACTTTGGTTTTCCCAATGGCATAGACTAGGGGGAATTAGTCATTAAAATTAAAGATAGAAAGACATAAAAACAATAAAAGATAAAGACTAGATCTCACCTAGGTACTGATTCGAGAGGGTCGCATTGATGTGTTAATTTGTAATACCAATCATAAGATTAATTAAATTGAATTAAATTAACTTGTTGTTATATATTTGTCTATCCAAAGGTAAGACCCTTAAACTCCTAATTTTATCCAGGTCAGTTTAATTAACAAGTAACTAGACTCAAAACTAGTTCAAAGCTAGGGGCAGGACTAGTCCTTGCCAGAGACTGATACGTGCCATACTCGAGACCGATTGTTTAAGTTCTAAATTCAATTAGGATTAGCAAACTACTCAAATTAACTTAAGTGGCAACCCTAGACTAACCTTTGCACAATTAGGGTTTTACACCCTAAACTATGGTAGTTTGTAAGTGCTCGACGAAATTAATAAAAAGTTATTTTTTCATCTTTTCTTGTATATTCACATTTAAACTTAAATCCAATAAACTAAGGTCTAAATTATGATTATGAGGGCTTGAATAGTGTGTAGTGGATACACATGTTGGATCATGTTCACATATATAACTTAAATGGTCCATAGTACATGGATAAGGTTGGAAGCCTCATCCTAGTAACACTATGGATGCAACCGACTTTGTATTTGATACAAACAAGGTTATCCAACTCGATCATGTAGTTGACATGCGAGTAGGGGCATCCTGTGCGATGAAATCGTACAAGATCGGGCTGCGAATTATTATCCTTCTGATGTAACACCGTTAATAGATTAGGTATAATAATTCTTAGATAACCATTAGTGACTTGATCTAAATCCTCAGTAGGTCACGAACTCCTGTTTGAGGGGTTTCTCCTTTTACTAGTATGGGTGAGAGTGGCAAGAGTGGGCGGCTAAATATGCCTACCTTGTTGGAGACAAATCCTCGTGGGGAGCTGGGAATTTAACTCCACGAGATGAAATTCACTCATTCCCGAGCTATGTAATTTAGATAGGTTGTTCTCTTAAGGGCTGAATGCAGGTCTTGAACAACGGGGCCCACCGACTCATTTGCTCAAGAGAGACGTTGTTTATAGTAGACCCATAAACAAGTTCTTCATTAGAGGATCAATGGTACTTAAGGAGCAAGAGACAATCACATGGGTAAAACTGTAATTTGACACAATTGCGATTATGAACAACCTGTGAAGGGTCGACTCACGAGCATTGATTCAATAAATGGACATAATCTGTCCTACAATGAGGAGAATACAACCATTGGGGTTTAGTGGAGTGTCCTGATGGTTTACGAATGTTGATTGGTTAGGCTAAAGAGTTTGGACAGTTAATCTCGTATAATTTGAGTTCATGATCTGTAGGTCCATTAGATCTCCTTTACTAGCTTGGATTAAGCCTTGTAACAATTTGGGAGAAAAGAATTTTAATTGTTCAAATTCGATTTTGGGAGAAAACGTTAATTATATTCAATATACTTAACATTTCATAGGTTAATTATGCATTAAACTATGATAAATAAGAGATTAAAATATTTAAATAGGATTTAAATATTGGCTTAACCTAATACATGAATAAGGATTCATGTTCGAGAGGTCAGTTTGATATCGGAATTGGTTCAATTATTAAATTTGATATTAATATTAAATTAAATAGACTTAGTTAATTAAAATTTTTAATTAATTAATAAGATAATTAATTTTAATTTATGAATTAAAATTAACTTCGTTGATTTCAAAATTCATCAAAACTGGACAACAAGCTAAATTAAGCTTTGTGACCAAGCTATATTCTTTTGTGTAGTCTTCTTTAGCAAGCTAAATCAAGTTTGGTGATCAAGTCATGTGTTGTCTTCTTCACCAAGCTAAAATTAAGCTCGTTGGTTGTTTATAAATAGAAGAAGAAACACAAGTGAAGTAAGGAATTTTACAAAAAATTCTACAGACCATTGCTATCAGTCTAAAATTTCTCTCAATAAAGGATCCCACTGATGGGTTTTATGTCCTAAAACTCGTTGTTTTGTAAACTGAATGTATATTCTATTTTGCAATAAAGTTGTTATTGATATTTATTCAGTAAAAGTGTTATCGAATGTTGTGTATTATGTAACCTTAATCCAATAAAGAACCCTTGGCTATGGGATGAGTACTTGAACTTTATGTGTGACATAAAAATGGATCAAGTTCAAGTTATAGCCAGAACAATCTATAGTATAAGGATAGGGTTGGGTACCTTATCCTAGGGACACTATGGGCGCGACCCACTTTGTAGAGTACAAACGATGTGATCCTAAATCGTTCATGTGGAGACATGTGAGTGGGGGCGTCCTATGCAATGAGTTTGCATAAGACTGGACCGAGAAATAGTCACTTAGACTTTATAACTCTGTTTACTGTCTTAACTGACTATATTCATACGATGACCTAGGTAACTCGATCTTAATCCTGATCGTTCCATGAACTCCTGTTTATTCGAATTATCCTTAGATTTGCATGGGTGAGAGTGGCTCGAGACTGCCGACTCAATAAGCCTCCCATTTCGGGGATAAAACCGGATAGATAACTGGGAAAATAGTTCTGCAATATGGAATTCATTCCTACCCGCTTTAGGGATTAGTAGAGAGGTTGTTCCCTTAAGTACTGACTCCGGGACTTGAACAATGGGCTCACCCCTCTCATTGGCCCGAGAGGGATTCGGTTTGCTGGTTGGACCACAAACCAATTGTTCATTAGAGGATCAGTGGGACTTAAAGAACAAGAGGTAATTACAAGGGTAAAGCGGTAATTTTGACAAATCAGAAATCTGAACGACACGTGAAGGATCGACTTACTAATGAAGGTTATATCGAGTGGACGTAAATATATCTACAAAGTGAGGAGAATGCAAACACCGGGCTTTCTCAAGTGTCCTGGTTAACGAATGTTGATTAGCTAGGCTAAAGAGTTTGGTCGGTTAATCTCGTATCGTTGCAGCTCATGATCTTTAGGTCCATTAGGTCCTCCTTACTAGCTCGAACTTAGCCTTATAACATTTTGAGTGAAAAGAATTTGAATTGTTCAAATTCGAGTTTGGAAGAAAGCGTTAATTATATGTGATATTTTTAACGAATCATAGCTTAATTATGAATTATACTATGATTAATAAGAGGTGGATATATTTAAATATGATTTAAATATCAGATCGATTTATAGCATGAATAAGGATTCATGTTTGGAAAATCGATCGGGATCGGGTAATTTATTTAATTTAATATTTAATATTAAATTAAATTAAAAATTAATTAAATTAATTTTGAATTATTTAATTAATTATATTAATTTTAATTAAAAATAAATTTAATATTGATTTTTGAATTAAAATTAAATGAAAAATAAATAGATTTTCATGTTTTTCATGAAAATCAACTTGACAAGTTGCTTAATCCTCATCATCTTCAAAATTGTACAAAATTAGCCACCTTCACCTCAAAGCATCCTCATCACCCTTGAGTTGTCACTCCATTGAAACTTATTGAAACTTTATATAATGGTGATTTGAGGGAGGTTGAGAGAATTTTTGCAGAAAATTCTAAATTCCCGAATTAGTGACCTTTGAGGACTTTTCTTTCAAATTCTCTCAACCTAGGATCCCACAATCCGTTCTAAGGCCTGAGGATAGTAGGGAAGACTCTAACGGTCGTCCACGAAGTGTTCGTGCTGAAAACCATCCACCGGGTGAAGAGAATTTGATCTTCAAAGTTGAGTTTTCTACCTCTTTGTTTTTCCTGCTTTGAGCATGCATTTTGTTTTACAAAATTGATCAACTTAGAGTGTTCAAGATCTAAAATTGCTTCCGCTTTCTTAATCTAGGCTCTTTCAATTTGTATCAGAGCAATTTTGAGCACTCAATTTGATCTATTTTGTTATGTGGTGGGTGTTTTTTGAAATACAATTTTTCTGGGCGTCTAAAGTGTTCTTCTGGAATTGGCATTTAAATTGAGCATCAATTTGTGCTTTATTTTCAAATTTCTCAAGTGTGTTTGAGCATTAATGTGTGTAGAATAAGCTGTAAAAATTTCAAGTCGATTGGAGTTCGGGAAGGCCTTCAATTTGAAGAGAGAAGCATGAAAGGTCGAAAATATGAAGAAACAGAGGTTCTTTGGTTTTTTTTAATTTCATTCTGATAACTCAATTTCTCCAGCCCGTGTTTTCCAAAATGAAGAAGAAGATGTTGACTTTGACAGTTGACTGTCGACCGGTTCATTGACCTTTGACCGATTCAATAGTTTTTGGTCCAGTTCGGTTGTTTTTAGACCGGTTTTGACTATTTTGAGGCCGATTTTTCCATTTTGGAGGTCCGTTTCATCATTTGGAGGCCCGATTCATCTTTTTACAACCCGATTCAACCTTTTGAAGGTCCGGTTCACACATTTGCAAGCCGGTTCGACCCAAATTCGAAGTGTTCGAAGTGGTTCGATGTTAATCCTAGATTATTAATGTAATAATTTAGTAGTTTGCTTGCATTAGATGCCAAAACCAGTCCACTTTAGTGTGTTTAATTAATTATGCATTGTGAATGTATGTTTTAATTAAAATCCCTGATTATATATGCATAAAGTATGCCATATAGATTTTAAAATCCCACCATAGGAAGTATGCTCCATGCATTGAAAGTATGTTATAAGTGTTATAATATATTGTATGCATGTTAATTGGGTTTCATAAGAATTAATATAAGAGTTATATTAATTTATGAAACAAATATTATATGTTTAATTATAAATAATATAAAGGTTATATTAATTAAAAATTAAACATATAATTGCTATGCATTTATTCATATGATGAATGTGTTATAAATATATGTTTATTCATGTGATGAATGATGAAACAATTTATAACATAGAAATGCATGTAACCTATGGTTAATTAATTAGTTTTAAAATGGTTTAGAACTGGAATTAATTAGACCTAAGGTTATCTAGTTCTAATAAGATTAGAATTAGGAAACCAATAATTTATAATCTTTGATTAAAGAGGGACTCTGACTAAGGAAGGTTCTGGCTAGGTTGGGGTACTTAAGCTGACGGAAACGGAACACCCCTACCTGGGAACTGACCTGGGAGTGAATTTAATCTAGAGGTTTATAAATTATCCTTTGTGACTTGCGTTTATTAAAAGTTAATAAATTTAACTCATAGACCTAGGTTTATTAAATGGTTAATAGACTTAGGTAATTCCAGTATAATTGTTATATTGGTAGACTTAGGTCATATTGTTTTAGCCGGCATGTGCCTAAGTAAAAGTATACCCAAACAGTTTAAAATACTTAGTGGGAGTGAAAAGGTATATATGATATATCAATTTCCTCTTACGCTCTCCACGATGTTCATACCGTGAGATTTATGCTCGACCTCGTGATGTCAATAGGGCATCCCCATTCGGATGGTGTTTGCATAAATCAAGAGCAAGGTGAATGGAGAAAGTATTTATGGTAAGTGAGCGAAGGAGGTGTGTCAACACATCCTACAATCTCCTCCATTAGGTTGGGCCGTGAGATTTCCATGTTGCGCTGCAGTTGCCCGAAGTAGCACCATCCATTCGGAGGATGTAACATGGGATTCTTGAACAACTCAAACTCAAAAAATGGATAGGGTCTCTTAGGTCCATTCCCGCTTTGTCTCTCCAGTTCGGTAGCATTGTTGGGGCGACCTGCTCCGAGGTCCGAAAATGGCGGTCACACTTACAAGAATTGCTAAGTGTTAGTAAATTCTTGACCAAAGTAGCGATAACTAGAATGTTACAGAATAAGAGTTATTAGGGTGTTAGCATTTAGTCAAGAGTGTCTTGGTTCAGTGAAGGAGTGATTGACTTCCCCTCGGTAGCGATTGCTCGACTCACTTTGAAATATCGTTAAAAAACAATAATGAGTTTATGGGTACATTATTACTTTTGCTAAAATTGGATAAGTTACAAACAATTCAATCGATAGAATTTATTCTTTTTCAAAGATGTCGAACTCTTTTATCGAGCTTACTCGCCTTCAATAAACTTAGCGGCGATAATTATGGAACCTGGAAATCAAACTTGAATACGATTCTTGTTCTTGATGATATGAGGTTCGTCTTAATGGAGGAATGTCCTCCCCCTCCCAGCTCGACTGCAAACCGAATTGTTCGGGATGCTTATGACAGATGGATTAGGGCTAATGAGAAGGCCCGAGTCTATATCTTAGCCATCATATCTGATGTGTTGTCTAAGAAACATGAGACCATAGTCACCGCAAAGGAGATCATGGGATCATTACAGGCGATGTTTGGACAACCGTCCTCATCGGTCCATTATGATGCTGTCAAATACGTTTACAACTGCCGTATGAAGGAGGGAGCCTCTGTTAGGGAACATGTCTTTGACATGATGACCCACTTCAACGTGGTTGAAGTAAATGGGGCAGTCATAGATGAGAAAAGTCAGGTAACCTTTATTATGGAATCTCTTTCGAAGAGTTTTCTTCCATTTCGCACAAATGCGGTGATGAATAAAATAGAGTATAACCTGACTACTCTCCTCAACGAGCTACAGACTTTTGAGTCCCTCATGAAATCAAAAGGAAAAGAGAAGGAGGCAAATGTTGTCACTTCGAAGAAGTTCCTAAGAGGATCGTCCTCTGGGACCAAGGGTATTCAAAAGAAGAAGAAGAAGGACAAAGGGAAGGGACAGGCTCCCACACGCAAGGCCAAAGCCACAGGAAAATGTTTCCACTGTGGAGTAGACGGGCACTGGAAGAGGAACTGTCCGAAATACCTTGCAGAAAAGAATGCTGAGAAAGAAAAACAAGGTAAATATGATTTACTCGTTATTGAAACATGTTTAGTGGAACATGATGATTCCGCCTGAATATTAGATTCAGGATCCACTAACCATGTTTGTTCTTCTTTTCAGGAAACTAGTTCCTGTCAGTAGCTTGCTGATGGGGAGATATCTCTCAGGGTTGGAACGGGAGAGGTTGTCTCAGCCAAAGCAGTGGGAGCTGTGAAGTTGTTGTTTAGAGATAGATTTATTTTATTAGAAAATGTATTTTTGGTTCCTGGAATCAAAAGAAATCTTGTATCTATCTCTTGTTTGCTTGAACATATGTATAAAGTATCTTTTGATCATAATGAAGCGTTCATTTGCAAAAGAGGTGTACGAATATGTTCTGCTAAACTTGAAAACAACTTATACGTGTTAAGACCAACTGAAGTAAAAGCTATTTTGAACACCAAGATGTTTAAAAAAGCTGATACTCAAAATAAAAGGCAGAAACTTTCTCCTAGTACCTATCTTTGGCACTTAAGACTAGGCCACATTAATCTCAATAGGATTGAGAGATTGGTCAAGAGTGGTCTTCTAGGTCAGTTAGAGGACAACTCTTTACCACCATGTGAGTCCTGTCTCGAAGGAAAAATGACTAAAAGACATTTTTCTGAAAAAGGTTATAGAGCCAAAGAACCCTAGAAACTCGTGCATTCGGATCTTTGTGGTCCTATGAATGTCAAGGCACGAGGAGGGTATGAATATTTCATCAGTTTCATTGATGATTATTCTAGGTATGGCTATCTTTACCTAATGCATCATAAGTCTGAAACCCTTGAAAAATTCAAGGAATATAAGACAGAAGTTGAGAACACATTAGGTAAAACAATTAAAACACTTCAATCAGATCGAGGTGGAGAGTATATGGATTTGAGATTCCAAGACTATATGATACAACATGGAATCGTATCCCAACTCTCTGCACCTGGTACACCTCAGCAGAATGGTGTATCTGAGAGGAGAAATAGAACCCTGTTAGACATGGTTCGATCCATGATGAGCTATGCTCAGCTGCCTAATTCGTTTTGGGGTTATGTAGTAGAAGCTGATGTAAGCCCTAAACTCTATTTTCTTTTATCATTTTGCACTCGTTCATGATGTTTGAAATATGCAAAATCGTATAGGTTGCACTAAATGATGTCGTGATCGAATTTGGGAATCTATTGAATTTGGAGCTACAATGTGTCTAAGCTTCATAAGGAGATAGGTAAGCCATTGAAATAAGCATATTAAAAGTTGCATTGAAGTAAGTTAAAATCATTAGCAAATTGGAGAAGTTTTAGGTGCATCATGTATTGAATGGAAGATTTTATATCTCACAAACTTAGGATAAGTTGGCTAAATGCTTAGGGTTTATTTACTCACTTATTTTGGTGTTTTAAAAAGGTGATTATGATGTAAATATTGAAGTAGGAGCTGGCCAAAGGAGGTGAAGCCTCGGAGTTAAACATGGCAAGTAGGTGCTGTCAAATTCGCAGAAAAACAGCAAACAGCTGGAAAATGGGTCATCTTCAAACAATCATATCTGTCAATTTACTGAGTCAAATTCGTTGATTTTTGAGTCCAAATCTCATAAATTGAGTGTAGAATACGAAACTGGTCTACTTTTGAGAAAATACAGAGAGGACGAAGGAGAAAAGTGTAGAACCATGAGAGGTGTTCAAAGTCCTCGGGTAGCAGAACAGTGTGAGGAGTTCAATCTGTTTTGAGCTCATTAGGAGAAATTAGAAGCTGCAATTTTGAGGTAAGTAAGCTAAGATGTTGTCCTTGAGGTTTAGTCAACTCGGGGAAGGGGCTTTTTTTTTAATAAGGCTCGCTCCCGACGCTCAGGTCCGGGAGCGAGACCCTAAAAAAAGTTCAAGAAGCTATGAAGAGTGGTAAACTCTGAAAAGAAAGATGGAAAGAGGGGAGTTGGCTGATAAAGATGGACAGTAACGATTGCGTAATATCAATTTATCGGCCTCGTCATCGAAAGCGGCAAGCCGATAGGTCTCGTTCAAAAGCCACTTTAGTTGATGTGTCCCAATCAATGTGCTCGGTGATGATGTTGTCATCGCTGATACCCAAGTTGCTGAAGTTGATTTTCGAAATTAGGAGTTCAAATTGACGATGCCGTTTTGGGTGACTTTTTCGTTCTTGTCCTTGGAAATCAGAGACAAATGTTCGGATCAACCCCTTTTTCTAAGGAAGAGATTGAAGAAGCGGTAGGAGGGTTTTCGTTGCTGGGACGGGTTCAAACAGGACTGAAGGGAGGAGGAATTCCATGGGTTTCTTTCTCAATCTTTCTCTGATTCTAGTCGTGTAGTGGATCCGGCTTTAGTCGGTTAAAAAGTGGTGTGTGTGGTCGGGCTTCTTTCTTTATAGTGCTGCCCGCCCCCTTCTTCATTCATCCATTTAGGCCCGACTAGGAACACGTGGATCCAGGGAACCTGGCTCGGGAACAGTTTCTTAATAGTAGGGGCTAATCCACTATTCGACAGCCGGGCCGTTCTAGTGGCAAAGGAACCACGCAATTCAGATAAGATTCGGACCGCCACTTCTCTGAAAGCATGGTTCTTGCCTCCCTCCTTGGAGCTCATCCATTCCTTGGGTGATCCCTTGCTCTCACGTTCGAGTTGACGAGGGGCAGGAGCGAAGCCACTTTACCGAGTCAACGAGGGGAAGGCAAAATCTTTCTAAAAAAAAAGATTGAGATTGACTATTTTTTTATTTAAACACGAAAATCAAAGCTTATTATAGTTGTAAGAAAGATTGAGACTCACTGCCTAAAAATCGTTTCGATATCCAAAATGAATGAGAGTGTGGATGCTATCTATGAGGTAGTTAGACACGCCCCTTGCTTGGGGGATCCGTTGGGTCTTTTAAAAGGACTCCATCTGCAGGGCACAAACAAATGAAGGGAAAGCATGCTGTTTTTCTGAGGTTGGGTTTTATCAAAAAATATTTGGTGGTTGTGTTGATAAATTTTGAGGAACCCAAGCTGAAAGTTGAACCTATAATTTTAGGTGCAAGGGAAAAACTGCTAGCAAGAGATTGAAGGAGATTCTCTTTCATTTTTATATACCGTACAGCCAATTGTGTGTATGGCTATTCTGAATTGAGTTATGGGACTGAATTACATCCGTTTCTAAGGTGAATAAGGAAAGGAATTGATGTTAGTAATTTCATTTTCAGGACAAACGGAGATAGGAAAAGCGTATAACCCTTGGAACTCTTTTGGTGATCGTGAGTGACTCTATTTTAGAATAATGCTTGACCTATGTTTTTCTTCAAAAAGCATAATTGTTGATCATTGAATCATGTTTGAACTAATTATGTATAGCTTCATGGAGTTTCTAACATAAAGTTCATGATGGAACCTAAGCATATTTTGAATTAGTTTGTAACTATAAATCCAAGTATGGAAACTAAATTATGAAAGTATGTTTTCCTTTAGAGAATGTTTTGTGTAAATCCACTTGGGAACATGTTTAGAAGATAATGTGAAAATGTCAAGAAATTGTTGTATGTCTTATAAAGACATGATTTCCATGGTAAACAAATTATGCCCTTGTTTGTGGTAAACCCCTAATACTGAAGGACATTCGAGAAGGTACTTAGGGGGGAATGAATCATAATTTTCCGATACTGAAGGACAATGAGAAGGTATTCGGGTAGTAAATGGTCTTACCTTAATACTGAAGGACATAGAGAAGGTATTAGGGAAAACCAAAGGGCCAAAAGTATTCCACGTGCATGTGAGAGAGGTATGAACCTTATTGGCATAAATGTAACTCTACCACCTCTATGGTTCGAAAGTGGTATCATGCCATGTGTTTTATTGTTATGAGCTTTTACATTATTGATCTATCTACCCTCAATATACTACTACATTATGAGTTGTGTGCTATGCATAAGTGGTGACTTAAACCTGTAAATTGGAAGCATGATTTGTTTATGTTTACAAACAGATGTTAATCTATTTTCTACTTATAGTCTGCCATTATTATGCTTCACCTGTGAGCTTATAATAGACACTCACTGGGCTTCCCAGCTCACGTATTCATATGTTTATTCTTCTCAGGTAGCAGACAAGTTCCCGGTGCTTAGGCTTGACAAGACCTGTTTGCCACCACGTCATTTTAGCTCCTTGTATATATAATTTCTTATCTATATGGTTTGTAGTGAAAACATATTAGACGGGTTGTAATAAACTTGAAGGCCTTATGACTAGCTAAAGACATAGTACTGGAAGTGAATGTGTCGTGCTTATATGTGTATTCAATGTTCAATCTTGCTTGTTCAAACGTGTTGTGTTGCGTTTAATTTTAGGTTAAGTCTTTCGTTAGTCAGGGAGAGCCGGAAGAGAGTTGGTTATCTTTGTCTTTGCATCTCTTCCTAGGTTAAGCAAGTAAGCTGGGAGGGGGTGTGACAACTTGGTATCAGAGCAAAAGGTTTTGGGAAGGGAACTAGGTTCACGCATTAAACTAGGAGCTTGTTGTCTTACCTATTTTAATAAGATTGTATAATTTATGACCATGGCTCGAGGTGGCAAACGAGGCAGGCAAGTGGAGGCCGGAACTCAAGAAGGTACTGGTGATAGAGGAAGAGAGGTATCAGAGGGAGAGTCTAGCCATCCTCAGCAAGAGGTGAACATGGAGGAACAGATCTTCACGAGAATAACTCAAAGATTAGTGAAAGTGTTGGATCGGCATGCGCATCCGAGAAAAAAAAGTATGGCGATGAAAAGACCAAGGCCTTAGGTGCAACAACATTTGAAGGCAGGACAGATTCCGCTGATGCTGAGGTTTGGTTAAATCTGATTGAGAAGTGTTTTAGGGTCATGCGATGCCCTGGAGAGAGGAAGGTCGATTTAGCACCATTCTTACTCCAGAAAGGAGCAGATGATTGGTGGAAGATAACAGAGAGCAGGAAAGGGGATGCTTGGAGCTGGAAAGAGTTTCGAAAGACCTTTGAATATAAGTATTATCCGAGCTCATATCGTGATGCGAAGAGGAACGAGTATCTAGGACTCGTTCAGGGGTCGATGACTATAATAGAATATGAGAAGAAGTTCACAGAGTTATCAAAGTATGCTAGCACTATTGTTGCAAGCGAGATAGATCGATGCAAGAGGTTGGAGGATGGTCTGCGAGCAGAGATCCGAATGCCTGTGACAGCAAGTTCGGAGTGGGTTGAGTTCTCAAAGCTTGTGGAGACGGAATTACGAGTAGAGCGAAGCCTAGTAGATGACAGAATGGGAAAAGGAGTTGTAGGTGGTGGCCATACCACTTATTCTGTTGGTTTACCACGAGACCGATTCCAACGAGGAGATAATAGGAGATTCACTCCAGGTGTCTCTGAAAAAGGAAGCTTTAAACCCCATCGTGGTGGGCAAACTACTCTAAGGACTAGTACAGGTGGACGTGGGGAAAGACAGGGGCAGCAAGGATCAAGTTTTCTGATAGGATCAGCAAGGGACTCCCGTACAGGGCAACCCAGTGAGTCAGTAGCTAGTTCAGGAAGGAAACCTTTGTGCAACACTTGTGGAAAGTATCATTGGGGTCGATGTTTGAGTGGCGAAAATGTATGTTTCAACTGTGGGCAAGGCGGTCACTTCAAAAGGGAATGCCCCCAGCTAATGCAAGAAGGCATGGTAGGACAGAGAACCACATCGCAGACCGTGAACCAGCAGCAAAATACTGGGGTAGCTGGAGGAGAAGGCACTAGTAGTGCTAAGCAGAAGGGACAGGTAGGTCGACCCCGACAACAGGGGAAGATTTACGCTATGACACAACATGAGGCAGAGGATGCACCAGAAGTTGTTACGAGTACACTTTCTATCTGTAGTAAACCTGCACATGCATTATTAGATCCAGGAGCTACGCATTTTTTTATGTCTATAATGTTTGCTGCTAGCATTCTTGCGAAGTTAGAACCTTTATCTGAGGAGCTGTGTATTTATACTCCTATTGGTGATATGTTGATAGTCTGTAGTGTTTATACTAATTGTATGGTGGAAGTGAATGGTATGACTATGACAACTGAACTGATTCCCTTAGATCTTCAAGAGTTCGACGTTATCTTGGGGATGGATTTCTTATCTAGGTATCATGCCTTAATGGACTGTCATAGGAAGGAAGTTGTGTTGATGAAGCCAGGCGACACTGTGGTTGTGTTTAAGGGGTATAGGAAGATATTGCCTAGTTGTATGATATCAACTATTAAAGCTAGAAAATTATTGAAGAAGGGTTGTACAGCTTATCTTGCATATGTAGTTTGTGCACCAGTGAGTAAATTAAAACCTGAAGACATTCTAGTAGTATGTGAGTATTTAGATGTCTTCCTAGAAGAGCTAACAGGGTTGCCACCTGATAGAGAGGTGGAGTTTACCATAGACCTGATGTCAGGAACAACGCCAATATCTCAAGCCCCATATAGGATGGCACCGAAGGAATTGAAGGAATTGAAAACTCAGTTGCAGGAGTTGGTGGATAAGGGCTATATTCGACCAAGTGTATCTCTGTGGGGAGCACCTGTGTTGTTTGTTAAAAAGAAGGATGAGACATTACGATTATGTAGTGATTACCGACAACTGAATAATGTAACAATACGTAACAAATATCCTTTGCCCCGCATAGATGACCTGTTCAATCAACTAAAGGGTGCCTCAGTGTTTTCCAAAATTGATTTACGATCAGGTTACCATCAGCTGAAGATCAATGATTCTTATGTACCAAAAACAGCTTTCAAGACAAGGTATGGGCATTATGAATTCTTGGTAATGTCATTCGGGTTAACAAATGCCCCAGCAACATTCGTGGATATCATGAATCGGGTATTCCATCCTTACCTTGATCAGTTTGTGATAGTATTTATTGATGACATCTTGGTGTATTCAGAAAGTAAAGAGAAGCACGCAGAACATCTCAGACTAGTGCTACAGACATTATGAAATCGGAAGTTGTATGAAAAATTTAGTAAATGTGAGTTTTGGCTGGAACAGGTTGTGTTTTTGGGGCACGTAGTGTCAGCAGCTGGAGTTCAAGTGGATCCTCATAAGACAGAAGCTATAGTTAAGTGGGAGCAACCCACTTCAATAACGGAAGTCCGTAGTTTTTTTGGGACTTGCAGGATACTATCGACGTTTTGTTGAGGGGTTTTCGAAGATTGCTCTTCCATTAAACAGTTTGACAAAGAAGAATACAAAGTTCGAGTGGAGTGAAGAGTGTGGGAAAAGTTTTCAAGGGTTAAAGAACAGACTTGTCACAGCACCGGTAGTAACTCTACCCACCACGGGAAAAGAGTTTGAGGTTTACTGTGATGCCTCACATCAGGACCTTGGATGTGTGCTTATGCAGGATGGGAAAGTGATCGCTTATGCATCAAGACAGTTGAAAAAGCATGAATGTAATTATCCTACTCATGATATGGAGCTCGCAGTAGTTGTGTTAGCTTTAAAGATTTGGAGGCATTATCTGTTTGGTGAGAAGTGTTGAATTTACACAGATCATAAAAGTTTAAAATATATCTTCGAACAGAAAGAGTTGAATTTGAGACAACGGCGGTGGCTTGAATTGATAAAAGATTATGACTGCACGATTGAATACCACCCAGTGAAGGCTAATGTTGTAGCTGATGCACTGAGTAGGAAGTCGAAGCAACGTAGGGGTTCACTTAATGCTGTTAGAGTGGCTCTATTTGAGGAACTCAAGAGTTCTAATGCAAAAGTGTATGTTGGTGACAAAGAGAACTTGTTAGCTCATTTTCAGGTAAGACCTACCTTAATTAATGATGTTATCTCAAGTCAAGCCAAAGACCATGCCCTGAACAAATTGATAGAACAAGTGAACTTGAAGCAGAGAGCAGATTACGAAGTAAGGCGTGATGGGGCGTTGATGAAATGTGGTAGATTCTGCATACCTAAAGATGAATTATTGAAAAATGCAATACTAGAGGAAGCACATAGTTCAACCTATGTGATGCATCCATGAGGTACAAAAATGTATCGAACTCTAAAGAACCATTATTGGTGGCCGGGAATGAAACGAGAGATAGCAGAGTATGTCTCTAAATGTTGAATTTGTCAGCAGGTGAAACCTGAACGACAGAAACGAGAAGGGCTTCTAAATCCACTCCCAATACCTAAATGGAAGTGGGAGCATGTAACCATGGATTTCATATTTGGACTTCCCCAAACACCGAGTGGTTATGACGGGATTTGGGTGATAGTAGACAGATTGACTAAGACTGCTCGATTCTTACCCGTCAAGGTAACTTTTACTCTTGATAAACTTGCTAAATTAATGTTGACAGGATTATAAGCCAATAGGGAGCCCCAGTATCTATTGTGTCGGATAGGGATTCGAGATTTACTTCCAAGTTCTGGCCGAGTCTCCAAGAGGCCTTGGGAATTAAGTTGCACTTTAGTACAACATTTCATCCACAAACCGATGTTCAGTCAGAAAGAACCATTCAGACCCTCGAAGACATGCTTCGAGCATACGTATTGCAATATAAAGGAAGCTGAGAGACTCACCTATCATTGATGGACTTTGCATACAATAATAATTATCATTCTAGCATCGGAATGGCACCGTACGAAGCATTATATGGAAGGAAGTGTAGAACCCCTATTTGCTGGGGGGGAGGTAGGAGAAAGGAAGCTGATAGGGCCAGAGTTGATTCAAGTTACCTCGGAGAATGTTAAATTTATCAGGGAAAGACTGAAGACAGCACAAGATAGACAAAAGAGCTACGTTGACAAACGAAGAAGAGATTTAGAATTCGAAATCATAGACAAAGTTTTCCTGAGACTATCCCCGTGGAAGGGTATTTTGCGGTTCGGAAGGGAGGGCAAACTGAGCCCGAGATATATATGGCCTTACGAGATTCTGGAGCGTGTAGGGCCATCAGCTTACAAATTAGCTTTACCGATAGAATTGTCTCGGGTACATAATGTTTTCCATGTATCAATGTTGAGGAAATACATTTCTCATCCATCACATGTGCTGAAGGTAGAACCAATACAACTTAAGGAGAATCTATCATATGAGGAAGAACCTCTACAAGTACTTGATCGGAAAGAACAAGTGCTTAGGAACAAGTGAATACAACTGGTAAAGGTGTTGTGGAGAAATCACGACGTCGAGGAAGTAACATGGGAGAGCGAACACCAAATGAAAGAAAAGTACCCACAACTTTTCTTGTGCTGAATTTCGAGGGCGAAATTCCTCTTAAGGGGGTAGTAAATTGTGAGCCCTACACTCTATTTTCTTTTATCATTTTGCACTCGTTCATGATGTTTTGAAATATGCAAAATCGTATAGGTTGCACTAAATGATGTCGTGATCGGATTTGGGAATCTATTGAATTTGGAGCTACAATGTGTCTAAGCTTCATAAGGAGATAGGTAAGCCATTGAAATAAGCATATTAAAAGTTGCATTGAAGTAAGTTAAAATCATTAGCAAATTGGAGAAGTTTTAGGTGCATCATGTATTGAATAGAAGATCTTATATCTCACAAACTTAGGATAAGTTGGCTAAATACTTAGGGTTTATTTACTCACTTATTTTGGTGTTTTAAAAAGGTGATTATGATGTAAATATTGAAGTAGGAGCTGACCAAAGGAGGTGAAGCCTCGGAGTTAAACATGGCAAGTAGGTGATGTCAAATTCTCAGAAAAACAGCAAACAGCTGGAAAATGGGTCATCTTCAAACGATCATATCTCTCAATTTACTGAGTCAAATTCGTTGATTTTTTAGTCCAAATCTCATAAATTGAGTGTAGAATACGAAACGGGTCTACTTTTGAGAAAATACAGAGAGGACGAAGGAGAAAAGTGTAGAACCGTGAGAGGTGTTCAAAGTTCTCGGGTAGCAGAACAGTGTGAGGAGTTCAATCTGTTTTGAGCTCATTAGGAGGAATTAGAAGCTGAGATGTTGTCCTTGAGGTTTATCAAAAAATATTTGGTGGTTGTGTTGATAAATTTTGAGGAACCCAAGCTGAAAGTAGAACCTATAATTTTAGGTGCAAGGGAAAAACTGCTAGAAAGAGATTGAAGGAGATTCACTTCCATTTCTATATACCTTACAACCATTTCTGTGTATGGCTATTGTGAATTGAGTTATGGGACTGAATTACTTCTGTTTCTAAGCTGAATAAGGAAAGGAATTGATGTTAGTAATTTCATTTTCAGGACAAACGGAGATAGGAAAAGCGTATAACCCTTGGAACTCTTTTGGTGATTGTGAGTGACTCTATTTTAGAATAATGCTTGACCTATGTTTTTCTTCAAAAAACATAATTGTTGATCATTGAATCCTGTTTGAACTAATTATGTATAGCTTCATGGACTTTCTAACATAAAGTTCATGATGGAACCTAAGCATATTTTGAATTAGTTTGTAACTATAAATCCAAGTATGGAAACTAAATTATGAAAGTATGTTTTCCTTTAGAGAATGTTTTGTGTAAATCCACTTGAGAACATGTTTAGAAGATAATGTGAAAATGTCAAGAACTTGTTGTATGTATTATAAAGACATGATTTCCATGGTAAACAAATTATGTCGTTGTTTGTGGTTAACCCCAAATACTGAAGGACATTCGAGAAGGTACTTAGGGGGGAATGAATCATAATTTCCCGATACTGAAGGACAATGAGAAGGTATTCGGGTAGTAAATGGTCTTACCTTAATACTGAAGGACATAGAGAAGGTATTAGGGAAAACCAAAGGGCCAAAAGTATTCCACGTGCACGTGAGAGAGGTATGAACCTTATTGGCATAAATGTAACTCTACCACCTCTATGGTTCGAAAGTGGTATCATGCCATGTGTTTTATTGTTATGAGCTCTTACATTATTGATCTATCTACCCTCAATATAATACTACATTATGAGTTGTGTGCTATGCATAAGTGGTGACTTAAACCTGTAAATTGGAAGCATGATTTGTTTATATTTACAAACGGATGTTAATCTATTTTCTACTTATAGTCTGCCATTATTATGCTTCACCTGTGAGCTTATAATAGACACTCACTGGGCTTCCCAGCTCACGTATTCATATGTTTACTCTTCTCAGGTAGCAGACGAGTTCCCGGTGCTTAGGCTTGACAAGACCAGTTTGCCACCACGTCATTTTAGCTCCTTGTATATACACTTTCTTATGTATATGGTTTGTAGTGAAAACATATTAGACGGGTTGTAATAAACTTGAAGGCCTTATGACTAGCTAAAGACATAGTACTGGAAGTGAATGTGTCGTGCTTATATGTGTATTCAATGTTCAATCTTGCTTGTTCAAACGTGTTGTGTTGCGTTTAATTTTAGGTTAAGTCTTTCGTTAGTCAGGGAGAGCCAGAAGAGAGTTGGTTATCTTTGTCTTTGCATCTCTTTCTAGGTTAAGCAAGTAAGCTGGGAGGGGGTGTGACAACTGCTGTATATATTTTGAACATGGTTCCCTCAAAGAGTGTTTCAGAAACACTTTATGAGTTATGGAAAGGGCATAAAGGTAGTTTACATCACTTCAGGATTTGGGGATGTCCAACACATGTGTTGGTGTCAAATCCAAAGAAATTGGAACATTGTTCAAAATTATGCCTATTTGTAGGATACTCCAAAGAAACGAAAGTTGGTCTATTTTATGATCCTCAAGAGGACAAGGTGCTTGTGTCGACAAATGCCACGTTCTTAGAGGAAGATCACATGAGAGATCATCAGCCTCGAAGTAGGATTGTCTTAAGTGAAATTTCCAGGGAAGCTACAGATAAATCAACAAAAGTTGTTGATCAAGCAGGTCCTTTTCAAGTGTTGAGAATGTCTCGACGTAGTGGGAGGAATGTTAGACAACCTGACCGTTACATGGGTGTGACTGAAACCCAAGTCGTCATACCTGGTGATGGCGTTGAGGATCCATTGACCTATAAACAGGCAATGAATGATATAGATAGGGACCAGTGGATTCAAGCCATGGACCTTGAAATGGAGTCAATGTACTTCAATTCAGTCTGGAACTTGTAGATCAACCCGATGGTGAAAGACCTATCGGTTGCGAGTGGATCTACAAGAGGAAACGGGATCAAGCCGGTAAGGTGCAAACCTTTAAGGCTCGACTTGTGGCAAAGGGTTATACCCAAAGGGAAGGGGTGGACTATGAAGAAACCTTCTCCCCTGTTGCCATGCTTATGTCCATTAGAATACTCTTGTCCATTGCCACATTTTATGACTATGAAATTTGGCAAATGGATGTCAAGATAGCCTTTCTGAATGGCAATTTTGAAGAGAGTATCTATATGGATCAACCAGAGGGGTTCATAGTTCAGGGTCAAGAGCAAAAGGTTTGCAAGCTTAAACGATCCATCTATGGATTGAAACAAGCATCTAGATCCTGGAATATAAGATTTGATACTGCGATCAAATCTTATGGCTTTGAACAGAATATTGACGAGCCTTGTGTTTACATGAAGATAGTCAATACCACTGTAGCTTTCTTAGTTCTATACGTAGACGATATCTTGCTCATTGGGAATGATGCAAGGTTCCTGACTGGCGTTAGGAAATGGCTAGCGACCCAATTCCAAATGAAAGATTTGGGAGAGGCTCAGTTTGTTCTTGGAATCCAAATTGTTCGGAATCGCAAGAACAAAACGCTGGCACTGTCTCAGGCATCTTATATCGACAAGATGTCGGTTAAATATAAGATGCAGAATTCCAAGAAGGGTTCATTACCTTTCAGGCATGGAATTCATTTGTCTAAGGATCAGAGTCCTAAGACACCTCAAGAAGTTGAGGATATGAGACGAATTCCCTATGCATCTGCTGCTTCAGTGAGTCGATGTATGCCATGCTATGTACTCGACCCGACATATGCTATGCAGTGGGAATAGTCAGCAGATATCAGTCTAATCCAAGATATGATCACTGGACTGCCGTTAAGAACATCCTCAAGTATCTAAGGAGAACGAGGGACTATATGCTTGTGTAGGGTGCAAAGGATTTGATCCTTGCAGGATACACTAACTCTGATTTTCAGACTGATGTAGATTCGAGGAAATCCACATCAGGATCAGTGTTCACTCTTAACGGAGGAGCTATAGTATGGAGGAGTATAAAGCAAGGTTGTATTGCTGACTCCACCATGGAGGCTGAGTACGTCGCAGCCTGTGAAGCAGCGAAGGAGGCAGTATGGCTTAGGAAGTTCTTGACCAATTTGGAAGTTGTTCCAAATATGAATTTGCCTATTACCCTCTATTGTGATAATAGTGGTGTAGTGGCAAATTCTAAAGAACCTAGAAGCCATGTGCAAATATCATCTCATCAAGGAGATTGTGCAACGAGGAGACGTGATTGTCACTCAGATCGCTTCGGAGCACAACGTTGCTGATCCTTATACAAAGCCCCTCACGACTAAAGTGTTTGAGGGACACCTAGAGAGTCTAGGACTACGGGTTGTATAGTAGGCGCTTTTCTTTTGCTCAAAGATGTTTTACCCCACAGACGTTTTAGTCCAAGTGGGAGATTGTTGGGTTTTATGTCCTAAAACTCGTGGTTTTGTGAACTAAATGTATATTCTATTTTGCAATAAAGTTGTTATTGATATTTATTCAGTAAAAGTGTTATTGAATTTTGTGTATTATGTAACCTTAATCCAATAAAGAACCCTTGGCTATGGGATGAATACTTGAACTTTATGTGTGACATAAAAATGGATCAAGTTCAAGTTATAGCCAGAACAGTCTATAGTATAAGGATAGGGTTGGGTACCTTATCCTAGGGACACTATGGACGCGACCCACTTTGTAGAGTACAAACGATGTGATCCTAAATCGTTCATTTGGAGGCATGTGAGTGGGGGCGTCCTATGCAATGAGTTTGCATAAGATTGGACCGAGAAATAGTCACTTAGACTTTATAACTCCGTTTACTGTCTTAACTGACTATATTCATACGATTACCTAGGTAACTCGATCTTAATCTTGAGCATGCCATGAACTCCTGTTTATTCGGATTATCCTTAGATTTGCATGGGTGAGAGTGGCTCGAGACTTCCGACTGAATAAGCCTCCCATTTCAGGGATAAAACCGGTTAGATAGTTGGGAACATAGTTCGACAAGATGGAATTCATTCCTACCCGCTCTAAGGATTAGTAGAGAGGTTGTTCTCTTAGGTACTGACTCCGGGTCTTGAACAATGGGCCCACCCCTCTCATTGGCCCGAGAGGGATTCGGTTTGCTGGTTGGACCACAAACCAATTGTTCATTAGAGGATCAGTGGGACTAAAGGAACAAGAGGTAATTACAGGGGTAAAACGGTAATTTTGACAAATCTGTAAATACGAACGACCTGTGAAGGATCGACTTACTAATCAAGGTTATATCGAGTGGAAAGAACTATATCTACAGTGAGGAGAATGCAGCCACTGGGCTTTACTGAAGTGTCCCGGTGGTTAACGAATGTTGATTAGCTAGGCTAAAGAGTTTGGCCGGTTAATCTCGTATCGTTGCAGCTCATGATCTGTAGGTCCATTAGGTCCTCCTTACTAGCTCGGACTTAGCCTTATAACATTTTGAGTGAAAAGAATTTGAATTGTTCAAATTCGAGTTTGGAAGAAAGCGTTAATTATATGTGGTATTTTTAACGAATCATAGCTTAATTATGAATTATACTATGATTAATAAGAGGTGGATATATTTAAATATGATTTAAATATCCGATCGATTTATAGCATGAATAAGGATTCATGTTCGGGATCGGGCAATTTATTTAATTTAATATTTAATATTAAATTAAATAAAAAATTAATTAAATTAATTTTGAATTAAAATTAAATGAAAAATAAATAGATTTTTATGTTTTTCATGAAAATCAACTTGAAAAGTTGCCTAATCCTCATCATCTTCAAAATTGTACAAAATTAGCCACCTCCACCTCAAAGCATCCTCATCACCCTTGAGTTGTCACTCCATTGAAGCTTATTGAAGCTTTATATAATGGTGATTTGAGGGAGGTTGAGAGAATTTTTGCAGAAAATTCTAAATTCCCGAATTAGTGACCTTTGAGGACTTTTCTTCCAAATTCTCTCAACCTAGGATCCCACAATCCGTTCTAAGGCCTGAGGATAGTAGGGAAGACTTTAACGGTCATTCACGAAGTGTTCGTGCTGAAAACGATCCACCGGGTGAAGAGAATTTGATCTTCAAAGTTGAGTTTTCTACCTCTCTGTTTTTCCAGCTTTGAGCATGCATTTTGTTTTACAAAATTGATCAACTTAGAGTGTTCAAGATCTAAAATTGCTTCCGCTTTCTTAATCTAGACTCTTTCACTCGCAATCCGTTCCAAGACCTTAGGATAGTAGATAAGACTCTAGAGGTGGTACACGAGGTGTTCGTGAGGAGAATCGAGCAACGGGTTTGGAGAATTATATAGTTTAATGTGAATATGATTCATAATAAACTATGTACTATATTTTGAATAATTTTCAAATATAGTTTTAATGTAGAATTGTTTCATATTAAATATTATAATTCAATAATACAATTATTGAAATATGATTTGCATAATAAGGTATGAGATACCTTATATTATGCAATTATGCAAATGTTATTTGCATAATGCATAATTTGTTCATTTAGTGGGATAAAATGCATCTAGATGCATTTTTATTTTGATTATCTCATTGTGGAGATAGGGATTTCCAAATCACAAAACCTCTCTCAATTCTTTCTACACATTTTTCTCCACCATCTTCCCACTCCTAGAGAATAATGGAGAAGTCTTAGTGGAGGTGTTTGGTTTGATTGCTGAGAACATGGTGCAAACACGAGATTAGAGAAGGATCACAAGAAAAGATTTCTTCAAAGGTAATTCCTCTTCTTCCGTTTATTCTTAGCCTTGTTTTCTGTTTTTCTGCATAATTCAACAATGTATTGCAGGAAAACGCGATTCCAACGCTTCCACTACAAGATTTGATCCCTTCAATTACATATAACCCTTGAATTTAAGGTTCATATACTCTCCACCTCGAAGAATCAAAGTGTTTTAATTGATTTACCTAAAGGTTTGCAACCTCTGTCTTAAACTCCTTGAACTTTTCAAGTGTTTCAGACTTGTGATGCATTAGGTTAATGTACCTATATTTTGAATAATCATCTACAAATGAGATGAAATATTCATACCCTCATCTAGCTCTAACACTCATCGAACTACAAAGGTCCGAATGTATAAGCTCGAAGGGCTCCTTGCCTTTATAACCTTTTCCAATAAAAGGTCTTTTGGTCATTTGGCTTTCAAGGCATGACTCACATACAAGCAAAGAATTTTCTTCTAACTCGTTTAGAAGTCTATTCTTTACAAGTCTCTCAATCCTATTGAGATTTTTGTGCCCTAACCTAAGATGCCAAAGATGAACATTTTCTTTAGGAGAAACTCTTTGCTTCTTAGTTTGTGAATTTGCACTTCTAAAAGAAAAACAAACATGGTTAGTGGCACTTGAATACAGTATCCAGGCAAGTCATCACTCTCCACTAAACAGGTTTCAATACATAGTAAATCACATTTACCTTCTTTCTTTTTGTTAGCCAGGTACTTGGGGTAGTTTCTCTTTCAGTGCCCGTCAGTGTTGTAATAGAAACACTTTCCTTTGTTTGCAACTTCCTTTACTTTCTTGTCCTTCTTGGCGGCAACATGGTTAACTTAAATGATTTTTAGATGACCATTAGTGACTTGACCTAAATCATGAGCGAGTTACAAACTCCTGTCTGCGGGGGTTTGTCCTTAGACTAGTGTGTGTGAGAGTGGTCACAGTTACTCACTCAATATGCCTACCTTCTCAAGGATGAAACCTCGTAGGGAGCTGGGAACTTACGTTCGCAAGAACGAATTCACTCGTTCCCGCGCTAGGGAATTTGGATAGGTTGTTCACTTAAGGACTGAATTCAGGGCTTGAACAACGGGGCCCCACCATCTCACTGGCTCGAGAGGGACATTGTTTATGGTAGGACCATAAACTCATTGTTTATTAGAGGATCAATAGCACTTAAGGAGCAAGAAGTAGTCACAGGGTAAAACGATAATTTGATCCAGCTGTGACTACGAAAGACCTTTGAAGGGTTGACTCACAGGCATTAGTTATATCGATGGACACAACTTGTCCTATAGTGAAGAGAGTGAAACTACGAGTCTATAGTGGAGTGACTCGTAGTTAATGAATGTTGATTAACGAGATCAAAGAGTTTGGTCAGTTAATCTCGTATTATTAGAGCTCATGATCTGTAGGTCCATTAGGTTCCTCGGTTGCCTCAATATGGAAATCAAAAGGGTATAAAGTTTTGGAATGAATTTGACGTGCTGAAATTCATATAAGGGACTTATATCAATTATATGTGATATAATTGATATAATATATAATTTAATAAGAATATGATTCATGATAAACTATATTATTACTTAATTGCGAAATAATTTCATAATTAGAGGAATTAAACATGAGAGATATGAAAATTGAATGTGATTCAATTTATTGTGCATTTTATGAAAATATGATTTGCATAATAATGTATATGATACCTTATATTATGAAATTATGCAAATATGATTTGCATATTGCATAATATATGGATTTAGTGGGATAGTGGGTAGAGAATTTATCTCCACTCTCAATCCCTATAAATGCATCATTTTGGATGCATTTTGCAACCAAGTAATTAACTTTTTGGAAATTTAGATTTCCATAATTGTCAGTTCTCTTAATTCCTCTAAAAAAACTCTCATTCTCCAAAAAAGAACTCCCACCATTCTCCCTCTCCTAGAGACAACCGAGAAAATCAAGAGGAAGTGTTCAGTTCGAGATCGTGTTGATTTCGTAGAGATCGAGGGAATCAAACAGGAAGGATTATAAAAAGTGTTCTTCAAAGGTAATATACTTTCTCCCTTAAATGTTTAACGTTATTTTTTATTTTTGTACAATTTTGTGTAACATGATTAGAGAGCAAAGTGATTCAATCGCTTCAGCTTTGGGATTCGATCCCTTCAATTGGTGTAAGAGGCAATGTTACTCTCGATTATGTTCTGAAGTTCTCAAATATTAAGTGGGTGCTTTCAATTTCATGTGCTGAATAACTTTTGCAAAATGAATGTTTACATATTTTTGGCACTTAGATTTACATTATTTCGTTGAATCGTTCAATGTAAGGACCCGTTGTTTTGAACAAAATTAATGTAAATCGAGTTTGTAAGTCCGTATCGATCGTGGCAAGGTGGTTTCTATGAAGAATGGAGCAAAAAACAAGGAAGAACATAAGGTATTCTATTTTGTACATAGCACAACGTTGAGACTGAAGGGAATGGAAATCCCGCAGCGGAAGACATTGTTAAATGTCGTTGTTTCGTTGTGCAACTCATTTCTTAAAATTTAACATATCATATATATCCTAGGCAAACATGCTATAAAGAGAAAAAAAATAGAATGTAAAATGCCACTTACTTGTTGAAGACCACTTCTTCGATGTTTTCTCCTCCGGTCACGAATTCTCTCGAACCAACGATCTCTACGATCTCGTTCCTCGAACTGAAAACCAGGGACACCTTCCAAAGGGATTCTCAGTTTTTCCTGGTAGGTTGAGGGAGAGTGATGAAACTCCCTTTGGTTTTGGGATGGAGAGGATGTAGGGAGAATTCAGAGATTTTAAGAGAGAGAGCTTTTTTCTTGGATGCCCAATCAAAAAAATGACCAAGTGAGCTTACAAAGGCTTCTCACACAGTCTTTATATAATGGTGTGTGGTGGAGTTAAAATCTCCACCAATTCACCATTATACCACAATCATATGATATGCAAATCATATTTTTTACATATCACATATTATAAGTGAAGGGAATCGAAGTCCCCGAAGCGGAAGCGATTGCGAATCGCGCGCTCTTGATTTAGTTACAACGATTAATTCAAGAACATATAACAAAGATTAAGCATAAAATAAGAGTATGGACAACAAGAATTTACCTTTGAAGAACCTTTCTTCAAGTGCTCCTCCTCTCTTCACGATCAAGATTAACGCAACACGAACTCGTACGAACACCGACACCACCACCGAATCTTCTCCGTTGTTCTCTAGGTGAGGGAGGAAGGTAGGTTCCCTTTAGGAATAATGAGGTATTTTGGTGAGAGAGATCTTTGTTGTCTTGGAACCTTTCCAACAACAAAAGACTAGGATACACTTAAAATGTCTTGGAAATGTCTTAACCTAGTTGCATCTCATGCAACCATATATATAGGGGAATGGGATGGAAATGACCATCCTACACCTCCTTTAATCTCTCTTTAGTATATAGTTTATATATGAATCTAATTCACATTAAAACTATATATTATATCAATCACATCATATATAATTGATATAACTCCTTATGTATGAAATTGAACACTTCAATTTCACTCCTAACTTTATACCCTCAGTATTACCATATTGAGCCAACGGAGGGATCTAATGGACCTCTGAGATCATGAGTCGCAATGATGTGAGATCAAGCCGATCAACTCTTTGATCCAGCTTAATCAATATTCATTAACTACAAGTCACTCCACTATAGACTTGTAGCTGCACTCTCCTCACTGTAGATATTATTGTGTCCACTGATATAGTCATTACCCATGAGTCGACCCTTCACAGGTTGTTCGTAATCACAGTTGGGTCAAATTACCGTTTTACCCTTGTGATTACCTCTTTGCTCCTTAAGCACCACTGATCCTCTAATGAACAACAAGTCTAAGGTCCTACCTTAGACTCATACCCTCATAGAGGGCGGGGCCCCGTTGTTCAAGACACGAGTCGGTTCTTGAGGAACAACCTATCTAATTCCTCGGTGAGAGGAATGAGTGAATTTCATCTTGCACGCTTAAGTTCCCAGGCTACCTATGAGATTACGTCACACGAGAAGGTAGGCTTATTGAGTCGGCTACAGGCCACTCTCACCCATACTAGTCTAAGGACAAACCTCTATAAGCAGGAGTTCTTAACTTCCTCAGGATTCAGGTCAAGCCACTAATGACCATCTATAAATTACTAGTCTTATCCTGTTAACGGTGTTATACTGGTTAGACTAATAATTTGCGATCTAGTCTTGTATGCTTCCTTCACAGACTTTGTTCCAAATTGAGTTAACTTTCATGTATCAAAAACTCAACTCTTACCTCTTCTTTGTGAGCTCGAAAAGACCAAAACAGCAGAACTGGTCTGAGTTGATCACCTTGCTGCTATACAATTAAGCTTTGAGTTCTCCTCCTTTCTTCTGCAATTCCAGCTCCAAAATCACGAAAATGACATCCATTTTCTTCCTTTCTCCTTCTCCCACGAAGCTTCAACTTTGGTTTTGATAAATGAAGAAGAAAATGGAGAAGATAAAGCCATTCTAAAAAGCAAGGAGGCAAACTTTGTCTTTTTCCCTTTTGCTTTTTCTTTTCTTTTTCCTTTTCTTTTTCCTTCCCTTTATCCCTTTCTTTCTTTTCTTTTCTTTTCTTTCCTTTTATTTTCTAAACAAAACAAAACACAATATAATATCCATTCCTTTCATTTCATTTTCTTCATTACTTTTAAAGCAAACCAAACCAAAATGGTTTGAGCTTTTCTTTCCTTGTTTTCCTTTTATCTTTCACTTCATTTCTTTTCTTTTTTAAAGCATGGAAAACCAAGTTTTAAATATTCATTTCTTCTTTCTTTTTGTTGTTTGTTAATAAGGAAGTTCCAAAGAGATTGGGCTTACAGGGATGTCCTCTCAATGCTCCCAGACCAATGGAGAATCCACTATAGAGCAATTGCACTACCTGAACAATAGAAGCAACCGCTATGGAGGAAATCAAACTCAGAATAACCTACCAACACATTACAATCCAGGTTTGAGGTACCATGAGAATTTCTCTTATGCTAACAACAAGAATGTGTTGAATCCTCCTATAGGGCATGCTTCTACATCAGAGAGGAAAACATCTCTGGAAGATACATTGCACTCCTTCATAGCTGAATCCAGAAGTCGGTCCAACCAGCTGGAGAATGCAGTCGCCAGTTTATCAGGCATAGTGACCAGTCATGGAGCTGCAATAAAGAACATAGAGACCCAGATTGGCCAAATGAACACATCACTCCAGGCACTGCAAGCAAGGAAAGAAACACCTTGAGGGAGTACAGTCTAGCTAAAGACGTTAAACAAAGCGCTTCTTGGGAGGCAACCCAAGCTTTACTTACTTTTGTTTTCCTGTCTTTAGCTTGCTTTAGTTTATTGTTTTTCAATTCTTAGTTAGTTGTTGTTTTACTTCGTAGGTTGTGGAGATGCCCTTCTTCGTTGAAATACATGCTCTCATTCTAAGGAACTCCAACACACATGCTTTGGCTATCCAAGGAACTCAGAAAGAGCTCCATAAACCAGGACAGTATTGTTCACTCTTACCCTGATACTTAATTTATCCTTAATTCTGCAAACATTGAGGACAATGTTTAGTTGAAGTTTGGGGGTGGATTTGCTTATCTGTTGTGGTTGTCCTTGTTGGGATTTTTGTCCTAATCTCGTGTTTGTAACATATTGTTTGAAATTAATAAGAGTTATTCATTTCATCACTTTGTGTCTCGCAATATTTATAAACTTTTCCAATAAACTAAGCTCTAGGGTCATTGAATTTATGATAGAACTAGAGCATGAACGGTGTCTAGTGGACACACAGGGAGGATCACGTTCGAGTTAATGATCCGAACGGTCTACAGTATATGGATAGGGTTGGAGACCTAATCCTGGATACACTGTGGATGCGGCCCGCTTTGTATTAGATACAAACGAGATGATCTGACTCGTTCATGTGGTTGACACGCGAGTGGGGGCATCCTGTGCAATGAGATTGTACAAGACCGGATCGTGATTTATTAGACCTCACGATGTAACACCGCTGATGATGAGACTAATAACCGTGAGATGACCATTAGTGACTCGACACAATCCCGAGCGTGTTACGGACTCCTGTCTGCGAGGGTCCGTTCTTTGATTAGTGCGGTGAGGGTGGTCACGATTACTCGCCCAATATGCCTATCTTCTCGAGGGACGAACAGCGTAGGAGCGGGAACTTAACTACGCGAGATGGAATTCACTCGTTCTCGCCTTTAGGGAAACTAGAGGGGTTGTTCCTTGAGTGTTGTCTCCGTGGCTTGGACAACGGCGCCCACCTTCTCACCGCCCGAGAAGGGTGTTGTGTATGGTTGGACCATCAACAATATGTTGTTCATTAGAGGAGCAGTGGGGACTTAAGGAACAAGAGGTAGACACAGGGGTAAAACGATAATTTGACCCAGTAGTGTCTCTGAACAACCTGTGAAGGGTCGACTCATGGGAATTGGTTATATCGGTGGACACGTAATATTCGCAGACCGACGGGAGTGCAAACACGGGCTATAGTGGAGTGTTACCGTAGCTAATGAATGTTGGTTAACCGGGTCAAAGAGTTTGACAGTTTAATCTCGGATCATTGGAGCCCGTCCAACAGAGGTCCATTAGGTCCCTCGGTTGGCTCCACAGGTTAAAGAAGGGTTAATGTTTTGGTATGAAATTGAAGTGTTCAATTTCACTTTAAGGGCATTTATGTCATTTATATGAGATATGAATGATATAATATATAGTTTAATGTGAATGAGATTCATAATAAACTATAGGTTAGCCTAATTGTTGAATAGGGCTAATTGGAGAAATTAAATGAGAGAAATTAAATTGGATGTGATACAATTTAATTAATCCACAATTATTGGAAATGTGATTTGCAATATGAGATATGAGATATCTTATATTATGCGGTTATGCAAATGAGATTTGCATAACCTATGGTTGTGGTAAAGTGGTAATTATGTTGAGATTTTAACTCCATCAATTCCACTATAGACCCTTCTTGCAAGAAGGATTAAGTAACACTTTCTCATTTTTGGAATTTCAACCAAAAGAAGAGAATTCTCTCTCAAATAATTCTCTCAAATCTCCTCCCTCTCCAAAACTAAGATCCCACCATCTTCCTTCTTTCCAAAAGAAGAACAACCGAGAGGATCACTTGGTGGTGTTCGAGATCGTTTTGGTGGAAGTTTTCGTTAAGATCGAGTAGCACGAAGAGTTCGTGACCCGAGGAAGAAATGGCTGTGTTTGTCTACAACAAGTAAGTAAGATCTCTTCTTGTTGTAAATTTCTTCTTCTTTAAGCATGTTTAGCCTAGATCTAAGTGTTAGATCAATTTTAATAAACACTAGTTGCATAATGATACCTCGACGATTCAATCGCCTTCCGCTGCGCGGGATTCTCATTCCCTTTAGTCCTGAGTATGTGTTGAATTGTTGATTGATCTTATGCATAAGTATGATTATGATGGCTTAGGACGAGATTTATTTGAAAATTTTTGTAATTCTGCTGAAACTTGAGAGCATGATATGAATTTGAGTTAATTTAAAAATTTTCTTGAGCTTTTCTTGCACTATTATGCACATAAACATGTGTTCCTGTAGTTTTGAAATGCTTAGAACAAAGTTATTAGGTTTAGAAGTTTGATGTCACCTCGATTGGTCTAAGAACTGATTTGAGAGTTAAACTGCAGGATAGGGTGAATGACAATATGAAGTGCATGATCTGTATAATATGTGCATTATGTGAAAGGGTTGTCGTCTGTTTTTGTTGTTATGTTTGTTAAAGAAAAAAAATCGTGAGGACAAAAACAGCTACCTTCACTGTGATCAGTTAGGCCACTCATTGAACGAGTGCTCTGGGTAAGGGTCCCTGCAGTGGATGTGTGAAAGCTAGTGTCCTTGCACAAAAAAAAAATAGAAGAAAATAGAAAAAAAAGTGACATCAAAATAGTGATTAAGTGCCGAGTAAAGTTTTTTATCTCTTGAATGTGGGGAGACTCAAGGATTAGAAACTATGACCAGTGTAGGGGGAAGTTGTATGGAGAGCCTAATAAAGTTTATCCGGGCTTAGTAAAAATGAAGGGAGCATAAGCTAATCACACACAGAAGTAGGAACACTTAGGAAAAATTTTTAATTGCTCGGTAAAGTGTTATGGTTGAGTGTTTCCTGTGATTACCAGATTTTCTCTTAAATCTTTGAGGCATGAATCAAATATGTGTTAAGAACAATCTAATGTTTAATTCTATTTTTGCTCGGGACTAGCAAAAGTTTAAGTTTGGGGGTGATTGATAGCACACAAAATGTGCTATCCTTAGGCTTAATTATTGCTAGTTGTATGATAATTTTAGGGCTTTTACGTGTTTAATTCATTCAATTTCAGGTTAAGAGCTTAAAAAGAGGTATTGGATCACTCGGGGTCAAAACGAGGCTATTTGGAGCTAAAAATAATACCAATTGGAAGAGAAAGGATAAATCCAAGCACGATGACCTGAGGTGATGGCGTTGCAACGCCATGCTTGCTATTTGGAAGCGTTGAAGACCACTGCCGATAGCGTTGCAACGCTGCTTTGCAGCGTCACAACCCTATATCGATAAGGGCGCACGCGCGAGAAGCGCCTGAGAGGCGTTGCAACGCCGCTGCGGCGTCGCAGCGCCAGATCGATAAGGGCGCGCGGCTTAGGGTAGCGCGGCGTTACCAGCGCCCTCGGCGTTGCAATGCCATTGAGTATTTCCTTATTTGCCACGTGTTTAGGGCACAGCGTTGCAACGCGCCAATCATGCCTACAAATACAACATGATGCATTTGAGCAAAGAGAGCCGAATTTGGTAGAGTTTTGCCCGAATTTCGAAATACACTTTATAAGAAGAGTGAAAATAGTGTTTTTGGGAGCCAAAGCATTCGTGGAGGTTCGAGATCGAAGACGGGAGCTCGAAGACGAAGGACCGGCATCGATACCTAAGTTTAATTTCATTTTCTTTCAATTTCTAATAGCGTTCTAAGACGTTTTCTACTTGTTTAGTTTGATTTTCATGTGATTTAGAGTAGCTAAAGAATGTAGTTAGGATTTGATTTGTTTGTCATGACTCTATTACAATGTATTGAACCATGTTTTGTTCTTATTTTTGACAATTAGTTCTTGACTTCTTAATTTGTTGATTTAAGTGGACTCGAGAGATAAAGCTTGAATTAGAGCAAAATTGTCAAAACCCTTAGAATTCTGGCATGAGAATGACTTAGAAATCTTAGGGAAACACATAAAGAAGTTGCTTAATGCCATGTATGTTGTAGGTTCATATGGAGACTATGAAGTTTATTGCATGTGTGAGGCTCACTAAGAATCGAGAGATTTTCTTCAGTATTTTACTTCTTGTTTATAATTTCATCTCATTGGTTCAATGCATGTGTTAGTTAGGTCTTTAACTTGTAAAATCAGTTTCCATAAATCTATCAGTTCGTGTCTCCACCTGTTTGTTTGTTTGTTTGTATTTACTTCAACCAACTATCCTTGTTATGTTTCTTTAGCTAAAATTGAGAATTAGTACCTTAGTAATTAATTAATCTAGAAACCCATTACCGAGGACGATACTTGGACTCATAAATCACTATACTCAAACTTGACCCGTACACTGCGGTATTGCAATATCATAAATATCACGCAACAAGTGTCCATGATAAAGCTAACCTGGCTCAACTCGTCGATCGAAGCACCGCTCATTTCTGCCAGGTTAAAGTGGGTCATGATATCCATAACATATTGACAGACAGACACCCCCTCCTTCATCCTTGCATTTAAAACATGTTTGAGGGCATCGTGCCAAACGTGAAATGACTATTGTCCAAACATGTTCTGCAACGATTCCATGATCTCATTCGCGGTGACCATAACCTCATGCTTCTTTGCCAAGACTTCAGACAAGCTGGCAATGATATAGACCTTGGCTTTTTTGTTAGCCCTGATTCATCGATCGTACGCATCACGAATGTTGGGATGTATGTCGTCACCTCGTGTAGTTTTTAATATTCAAAGTTGTAAATAAATAAGTTATTTATTTGAACTCTGTGTGATAAATAAGAGTTATTTATTTGAACTTTGTGTCTCGCATATTTCATAAACTTAATCCAATAATCTAAGCTCCAAGGTCATTGTATTAATGAGAGAACTAGAACTTGAACGGTGTGTAGTGGATACACAGGGAGGATCACGTTCGAGTTAATGACCCGAACGGTCTACAGTATATGGATAGGGTTGGAAACCTAATCTTGGATACACTGTGGATGTGGCCTGCTTTGTATTAGATACAAACGAGGTGATCTGACTCGTTCATGTGGTTGACATACGAGTGGGGGCATCCTGTGCAATGAGATTGTACAAGACCGGACCTTGAATTATTAGACTTACTGATGTAACACCCTTAACAGTACAAGGCTAATAATTTCGTAGATGACAATTAGTGACTCGACCTTAATCCTGAGCGTGTAACGACTCCTATCTGCAGGGGTCTGTCCTTTGACTTGTACGGGTGAGGGTGGCCACTGTTGCTCGCCCAATATGCCTATATTCTCAGGGGCAGGACCACGTGGGGAGTTGTGAACTTTACTATGCAAGAAGGAATTCACTCGTTCCCGACTTAGAGAAACTAGAGGGGTTATTCCATTAAGTGTTGTCTCCAAGGGTTGAACAACGGGGCCCAACTCTCTTATTGGCCTGAGAGGGTTGTTGTTTATGGTTGGTCCATGCAACGTAGTTTTTCATTAGAGGAGCAGTGAGACTTAAGAAGCAAGAGGTAGACAAAGGGGTAAAACGGTTATTTGACCCAGCAGTGTCTACGAAAAATCTGTGAAGGGTCAACTCATGGGTATTGGTTATATCGAAGGACACAACTTGTCCTAAAGTGATGAGAGTGCAGCTACGGGCTTTACTGGAGTGTTATCGTACCTAATGAATGTTGAATAACTGGGTCAAAGAGTTTGACAGGTTAGTCTCGGAACATTAGAGATCGTCATGTGTAGGTCCATTAGGTCCCTCAGTTGGCTCGAATTGGACAAATTGAGGGTTTACAGTTTGGTGTGAATTTGAAGTGTTCAAATTCATTATTTGGGTATTTATGTCATTAATATGAGTTATAGATGACATAATGTATAGTTTGATATGAATGAGATTCATAATAAACTATAGTATAGCCTAATTGATTAATTAGTGCTAATTGGAGAAATTGAATTGAGAGAAATTAAATTGAATGTGATTCAATTTAAAATTCCACAATTATGCAAATGAGATTTGTATAATAAGGTATGAGATACCTTATATTATGTGGTATGCAAATATGATTTGCATATCATATAGTTGTTGTAAAATGGTGATTTAGTGGAGATATTAACTCCACATCTCACCATTATTTAAAGGCTTGGTGAGAAGTCTTCGGTAAGGTTGGTTCTCATTTTTTGGAAATTGAAGTTCCAAGAGACCTCCATTCTCTCTAGAACTCTTTCATTTCTCTCAATCTTTCCTCACCCAAAACAAAAGGGAGTCCCATATACTCTCCCTCAACCTTCCGAGAACAACCGAGAAAACGTTTTGGAAGTGTCTTGCAACACTATTCGAGGTTCGATTCGAGGAGATCGTTGATTCGAGAGAGATCGTGACCGGAGGAGGAAAACATTGAAGAAATGTTCTTCAACAAGTAAGTACCGAGATACCTTACGGTTTTTCTTCTCCTTTTATGCATGTTTAGCCTAGGATCTATGAGATAGATTTAATTTTAAGATAGGAAGTACACAGCGAAACAACGACGTTTTATAACGTCTTCCCCTGTGGGAATTCCAAATCCCTTCAATTGGTATCCGAGATAATCGTTGCTCTTCGTTGTGTATTCCGTAATATATTAAAATTAGGTGGGTTTGCTTCAAATTCAAGAGATGAAATTCTAGTTTGCATTTTTGGATGTTTCGGTTTTTGGCATTTTTTAGATTTACATTCAATGTTGATGAGATCAATGTAAAGGCCCGGTGTTTGGGCATTTTTTGATGTAAATCGAGTTTGTAAGTCTGTGTTGTTCGTGGCATGAGATGTTGTGAAGAAATCAGAGCGAAAACGGGCAAAAAACGACGAAGAACGACCCAAGTGTTTGTTGTTCTGTCAATAGCGTTGAGACGTTGTTCATCGGCGTCTCAATGTTGTCCATGCTGAAGGAGGCGCGCTGCAGACACAACATTGCGACTCCATTTGCAACGCTGAACGCAGCACCGTTGAAATGCTGGCTAGGACGTTGCAACGCTGCCGCATAGTGGATGGTTACCAGCAGTTGCGCGAGATCGTGCATGGAATGGCTTTAGGGGCTTCAGGGCAGCGGTTCGATCAAGATGCAACGTGCTGCCAGTTTTATTTTATTTTATTTTTTATTTTCTTTGTAAAATTAATTTATTAAATGTATTTATTTAATTATTTTAATTAATATTAATATAAATGTTATATAAATGTTAATTAATTTAATTTTATGTCCCTAGGGTGCCAAAAATCGGTCCAATAATGCTATTTAATTATTTTATGCATGAGATGTATGATTTAATTATTTTTATGTGCATAATGTATGTCATATAGATTTAAAATCCCTTCTTAGGTTAAACATTCATGCATCATTTATATTATAAGAGTTATAATATATAGTAGGCATGATAGGATTATATTATAAGGGTTATAATATAATGTTTGCATGATTTAATTTATTAATATAAGTGTTATATTTCTTAGATTAAAAGCATGCTCATGCATTTAATTCATGTGATGAATGTATGTTATAGTATAGTATTATTCATCTTATGAATGATCAAGCACTATAACATAGAAATGCATGTAACCTAAGTTCATTATTAGTTTTAAAATGCTTAGAACTTAAATAATTAGACTTAGGTTTTCTAGTTCTAATAAGATTAGAATTAGAAAATCAAATATGACCTATGAATGGAGACTGATGAGTAACTCTGTCTAAGGAAGGTTTTGTCTATGGCTGGGGTATTTAAGTTGACGATTGCGGAACACCCCTACCTGGAAACTGATCTGGGAGTTAATTCGGTCCGGAGATTCTTAGGTTATATTCTCGTGAGTGCCGTTAATTAAGAGTTAATTAATTTACTCACATAGACCTAAGTTAATAATGTGATTATAGACTTAGGCTAATCTAATATAAGAGTTATATTGGTAGACTTAGGTAAATTTGAGCCAGTTTATCTAGGTCAATCCCGCTTAATTTAAAGTGTTGAGTAGGAGGAAATAAAGTGTATGAGATACATTTAATTTTTCATCCACAAATCTCCTTTAAGTTCGCACCGTGAGATCCATACTCGACCTCGTGGCACAAATAGGAGCGTCCCCCTACGGGTGGCATTTGTATGGATCAATATTCAACGTCAATGGAGCGAGTACTTATAGTTAGTGAGAGCGGAACCTGTGAAAACGGTACCCACGGTCTCTTCTTTCGATTGACACCGTGAGACGCCTATGATCCGCCTACTAGTTTGGCCTGAACCAGACATTCCTTACAGAGGGCCTTGATCATGGGAGTTGTAACAACGTGAATTTTCGAAAGGGATACGATTTCCTTGTTGGTTTTCCTTCTTAGTCCTTTCTACGACAACTATTTTTTGGACGGATACTCGGAAATTCAAAGATTGAGGGTGGCACTCACAAGATTCATTAAGGGTTAATGGATTCAGACCGAAAAATGGTAACTGGATGCTTAATGGAATAAGAGTTATTCTGGTATTAGGGTCTTGTCGAGAAAGTCTCGTCCAAGAGGAGGAGTGGGTTTGTCTACCCTACGGTGGCAGTCATTCTAGACCTTTGGAGTATCATTGCATTTTTTTTAATGATCTAAGGATCATAGGAGAAAAATTTGCGAAAACCCGATTGGATTTTCAAAAGTTTTTGCGAGACTAATACAAAGTTTTTCATTTTTTCAGCAACAAAATGTCAAACGCTTTTAACGCTCCTTTAGCTTCCGTTAAGTTAGTCGGCGTTGATTATTCATGGGAAAACAATATGAACATATTTTTGGTAAATGACGACCAAGAGTTCGCGCTCACTGAGGAGGGTCCTCAGGTGCCCGACTCAACAATCCTATTAAACGATCTACAAACCTTCCAGTCCTTGGTGCAAACCAAGGGACAGGAAGCTGAGGCAAGTGCTGTCTTAAGACCTTTTCACATGGGTATGACCTCTGGGACAAAGTTTGTAGGCTCTTCATGTTGGGGTTTGTGCCCTAAAACTCGTAGTTTGTAATTATGTTCTAATTAATGTAATAAAGTGTTATTATTTCAATAAAGAGTTATTGTTCGTTATCTACGAATTTGCCTTTATTTAAACCTTAAATCCAATAAATTAAACATCCAAGGCTGTTAAATGTATCTTTAACTGAATGTAGTGTACATATAGAGGATCTCGGTTCAAGATAAAACCTAAAGGGTCTATAGTTAGAGGATAAGGTTTTGGTACCTTACCATGTTAAATCTATGGATGTGGCCCACTTTATATTTGATACAAACACTGTGATTCTAACGTGTTTGTGTAGATGACATATGAGTGGGGATATCCTATGTATTGAGATTACATAAGACCGGACCACGAAATAGTATCATCTAGATATAACTCCGTTGACTAGTTAGGTTTCTATTTCACTAGGATGATCCAGGCAACTTGATCTCAATCCTGTGCACGTTGCGAACTCCTGTTCGCGAGGGATTGTCCTTTGACTATTATGGGTGAGAGTGGCCAGATTCGCCGACTCAATATGCCTACCTTCTTGGGGACAAGAGCGAGTGAGCGGCTAGGAACTTAACTTAGCAAGATTGAATTTACTCCTTCCCGCCTACTAGGGTAAGTAGAGGAATGTTCCCTTAAGTGGTGTCTCCGAGACTTAAACAAAGGGTCCGACCATCTCATTGGCCCGACAGGGACTCTGTTTGTTGGTAGGACCACAAATGAATTGTTTATTAGAGGAGCACTGGTACTTAAGGCACAAGATGTAACCCACGGGTAAAACGGTAATTTGACCCAGCTGGTGTTACGAACATTCATGAAGGATTGACTTGCTGTTATTGGTCAATATCCGTGGACACAGAAATATATCTGCAGTGAGAAGAGTGAAGTTGCGGGACTTTAGTGGACTGTTCCCACAGTTAACGAATGTTGATTGGGAGGTTAATGAGATTAACCGAGCAATCTCGCATCATTAGAGCTTCTGATCTGCAGGTCCATTAGGTCTACCTTCTAGCTCGTAGTTTTCTTAGACCATTTGAATTTGAAATGTTCAAATTCATATGGGAATAAATTTAATGTATATTGATACGATATAATATATAGTTTTGGAACTATATATTATAAATTTAATGTGAATATGCTTCATATTAAATTACATGAGAGAATTAAATATTTGAAAGAGTTCAAATATTAAATTCAAATGTGAATGTGATTCATATTTGAAAACTATGGGTTAAAATCTAATGTGCATTTGATGTGCATTAAACTATAGACTAAGGGGTAAAATGATTAAATACGATTTAATCATTTAGTATTTAATTATTATATTATATTAATTAATTGGGAACGTGTTAGGAGGACACGTTCCCACTACTCTCCAACTCCCCCTCGATAGGGAGTGGGGAGTTACCCAGTGATCGCCTTCCCCTGGGAGATAGGCAGGGATGATGATGGAATCATTCAATCGATCCCTTTTCAGAGAACACAAGAATTTTCTCATATCTCCCATTCCCATAACTTCTCTCCAATTGTTGGATCCTTCCCACCTAAGGAAGATCTAAGTAGAACTCAGAGACATAAGAGGTTTTCCTATTGGTTGTGTTCTTACTGGAGAAAAACAGAGAAGTCCCTGTTGTGTTGTGTTGGTGCAATAGGAGCAAGGAGTTGCCGGAAATTGAAACTACAAAGTGATGGAGATCGGATCTCCTTGAGCAGCGGAAACGTGTTCGGGATCGTTAATTGCTTGATTGTTTTGCTTAAAACAAAAACCAGTACATTGACAAAAATACAGAAGAAGCATGAAATTCTAATCCTATTAGACATGGATTAATTGCATACATGCAAACATATGTTTAACAATTAAACTAAAGGGAAGAAGAAGAATACCTTTGTAGTTTCTAATTCTCCAGCAATGCCTTCTCCTAGCTTTTCAGCAAAACAACAGAACTTCTCTGTTTTTCTCCAAGAGGAACACTACCAACAGGATCACCTCCTATATCTCTGAGTTCTACTTAGATCTACCTTGGTGGAAAGGTAATCCAACTCTTGGAAGGTTTTGGGAATTAGAAGATTGAGAGAGAGAAAATTCTTCTGTGTTTCTTTCAATTGAAATCCATCGAATGAGTCGTACAATACCTCTGTCCTTCTCACCAGGAGAAGGACTTCATTGGGTAACTCCCCACTCCCTATCGAGGGGAGTTGGGGAGTAGTGGAAACGTGTCCTCCTGACACGTTCCCAATTAATATTATATCAATTAATCAAATATTAATTAATTACATTAAATCAAATCACATTTAATTCAATTATAATATTAATTAAATTGATTAAATCATATTTAATCATTTTACCCTTTAACCTATAGTTTAATGTACATCTCATGCACATTATGTTTTATCCTATAGCATGGAAATGTGAATCACATTCACATTTAATATAATATTTGAACTCTTTCAAATATTCAATTCTCTCATATAATTTAATATGAATCATATTCCCATTAAATTTATAATATATAGTTCCAAAACTATATATTATATTGTATCTAAATACATAAAATATATTCCATAATTCAAATGATCTAAGAACCCTTTACGAGCTATAAGGTGGACCTAATGGACCTACAGATCAGAAGCTCCAACGATACCAGATTGCTCGGTTAATCTCACTAACCTCCCAATCAACATTCGTTAACTGCGGGAACACTCCACTAAAGTCCCAAAGCTGCACTCTTCTCACTACAGATATATTTCTGTGTCCATGGACATTGACCAATAACAGCAAGTCAATCCTTCACAAATGTTCGTAACACCAGCTGGGTCAAATTACCGTTTTACCCCTGGGTTACATCTTGTGCCTTAAGTACTAGTGCTCCTCTAATGAACAATTTGTTTGTGGTCCTACCAACAAACAGAGTCCCTCTCGGGCCAATGAGAGGGTCGGACCCTTTGTTCAAGTCCCAGAGACACCACTTTAGGGAACATTCCTCTACTTACCCTAGTAGGCGGGAAGGAGTGAATTCCATCTTACTAAGTTAAGTTCCCAGTCGCTCACTCGATCTTGTCGCCAAGAAGGTAGGCATATTGAGTCAGCGAATCTGACCACTCTCACCCATACTAGTAAAAGGACAATCCCTCGTGAACAGGAGTTCGTAACCTGCTCAGGATTGAGATTAAGTTGCCTAGGTCATCCTAGTGAAATAGAAACCTAACTAGTCAACGGAGTTACAACTAGAGATTAGTATTTCGTGGTTCGATCTTATGTAATCTCATTACATAGGATATCCCCACTCACATGTCATCTACACGAACACATTAGGATCACAGTGTTTGTATCAAATACAAAGTGGGCCACATCCATAGTTTAACCAGAGTAAGGTACCCAAATCTTATCCCCTAACTATAGACCCTTTCGGCTGTATCTCGAACCGAGATCCTTTTTATGTACATTACATTAAGTTAAAGATTCATTTAACAGCCTTGGATGTTTAGTTTATTGGATTTAGGGTTTAAATAAAGGCAAACTCGTAGATAACGAACAATAACATTTTATTGAAATAATAACATTTTATTACAATAATTAGAACATAATTACAAACTACGAGTTTTAGGGCAAAAATCCCAACACAAAGGTAACTTCTCTTCCTTTTAGTTTAATTGTTGTTAAACTTAACCATGTTTGTATGCATATCTTCATGCCTAATTAGGATTAGATAAGCATGTTTGTTCTGTTTTGTCAATGTACTGGGTTTTGCATTTCTAACAAAAACAATCAAACAATTACGATTCCAAACTCGTTTCCGCTGCTCAAGGGGATTAGATTTCCATCACTTCAGGCCCTAAAGGGAAGAAGGAGAAGTTTAAAGAGGATAGGGTTGACCGCGCTGCCGCCCTAAAAGGCAAAGAAATCAAGAAAGTTGCGAGAAAGTGTTTCTGCTACAACGGGGCCGGACACCTGAAAAGGAGTTGTCTCAAGTTCCTTGATGAAAAGAAGATGACAGGTAAATGTTATTTACTTGTCACAGAAACTTGTTTAGTGGAGAGTAATGACTGCATGCGGATATTGGATTGGCGCCACTAACCGAGTTTGCTCTTCTTTTAAGGATTAAGTTAAGTGGCGTGCCGCAAGCAAGGGTGAGATAACACTCAGGGTTGGATCTGGAGAAGTTGTCTCAGCTACAATAATAAGCACGGTGAAGATGTTCTCTGGCGAAAAGTACTTATTGTTGGATAATATGTACATAGTTCTGGGGTTTACGAGAAACCTAGTTTCTATTTGCTGCCTATTAGAACAAAATATTTTCGTTTCTTTCAAGAGTAATAAAGCGTTTATTTCTCGAAATGAAAATTTGATTTGCTCTGCTTCGCTTGAGAGCAATTTATATGTTTTGAACCCTAATTCGGTCAAAAGTGTTTTGAATACCGAATTGTTTAAAACAACTGAAATGCGAAGTAAGAGATTAAAAATTTCTCCAAAAGAAAGTGCTCATCTTTGACATCTACGGTTAGGCCACATTAATCTCAATAGGATTGAGAGACTAGTGAAGAGTGGACTTCTTAGCGAGTTGGAAGAAAACACTTTACCGGCATGTGAGTCATGCCTTCAAGGCAAAATGACCAAACGTCCTTTTAGTGGAAAATGATATAGAGCCAAGGAGCCCCTTGAGCTTATACATTCTAACCTTTGTGGTCTGATGAATGTTGAAGCATGAAGAGGTTACGAATACTTTGTATCTTTCATAGATTACTATTCGAGGTATGGGTACATTTACCTAATGCATAGGAAGTCTGAAACTCTTGAAAAGTTCAAGGAGTTCAAGACTGAGGTTGAGAACCTTTTAGGTAAAACTATAAAAACACTTCGATCGGATCGAGGTGGAGAGTATATGGATACTAAATTCCACGACTATATGATAGAACATGTAATTTGTTGGGGTTTGTGCCCTAAAACTCGTAGATTGTAATTTTTGTTATAATTATTGTAATAAATTGTTATTACATCAATAAAGTGTTATTCACAATATTTCTCTTGTTTTAACCCTAGATCCAATAAACTAAACATCCAAGGTTGTTAAATGTATCTTTAGCTGAATTTAGTGCACATATAAAGGATCTCAGTTCGAGATATAGCCTAAAGGGTCTATAGTAACGGGATAAGGTTTGGGTACCTTACCCTGGTAAAACTATAGATGTTGCCCACTTTGTATATGATACAAACACTGTGATCCTAACGTGTTCGTGTAGATGACATGTGAGTGGGGATATCCTATGTAATGAGATTACATAAGACCGGACCACGAAATAGTAACCACTAGATGTAACTCCGTTGACTCGTTAGGTTTCTATTTTACTAGGATGGCCTAGGCAACTTGATCTTTATCCTCAGCAGGTTACAAACTCCTGTTTGCGAGGGATTGTTCTTTGACTTGTATGGGTGAGAGTGGCCAGATTTTCCGACTCAATATGCCTGCCTTCTTGGGGATATGATCGAGTGAGCAGCTGGGGACTTAGCCTAGCAAGATGGAATTCACTCCTTCTCGCCTACTAGGGTAAGTAGAGGAATGTTCCATTAAGTGGTGTCTCCAGGACTTGAACAAAGGGCCCAACCCTCTCATTGGCCCGACTTGGACTCTGTTTGTTGGTAGGACCACAAACAAATTGTTCATTAGAGGAGCACTAGTACTTAAGGTACAAGATATAAACTAGAGGTAAAACGGTAATTTGACCTAGCTGGTGTTACAAACATTCGTGAAGGATTGACTTGTTGTTATTGGTCATTATCCAGGGACACAAAAATTTATCTACAGTGAGAAGAGTGCAACTGCAGAACTTTAGTGGAGTGTTCCCGCAGTTAACTAATGTTTATTGGGAGGTTAATGAGATTAACCGAGCAATCTCGTATCGTTGGTGCTTCTGATTTGTAGGTCCATTAGGTCCACCTTCTAGCTCGTCAAGGGTTCTTAGATCGTTTGAATTTCAAATGTTCAAATTCATTAGAGAATAATTTTAATGTATATAGATATGATATAATATATAGTTTTGGAACTATATATTATAAATTTAATGTGAATATGATTCATATTAGATTATATGAGGGAGTTAAATATTTGAAAGAGTTCAAATATTAAATTCAAATGTGAATCTGATTCATATTTGAAAACTATAGATTCAAATTTAATGTGCATGAGATGTACATTAAACTATAGGATAAAGGTTAAAGTGATTGAATGTGATTTAATCATTTAATTAATTAATATGATATTTGAATTAAATATGATTTAATTTAATTTAATTAATTAATTAATATTATATTATTAATTGGGAACGTGTTAGGATGACACGTTCCCACCACTCCCCAATTCCCTCTAGATAGGAAGTGGGGAGTTACCCAGAGAAATACTCTTCTCCTGGGGAGAAGAGGATGATCAATCGATCCTACAATTTTTTTGATTAAGCTTCTCTGGAGAATTCTCTCTCTCAGTTCCCATCTTCCGAAAAGTTGGACCCCTTCTTGCCTAGGGTGATCTAAGCACTAAGAGAATAGGAGGTTCTCTCTTTTGGTAGTGTCTCGCTTCGACGAGAACATAGGTTTCTTTCTGTGTTGTTGAGTTATTGGAGAACCACACTTGGAGCAAGGAGTTGCTGAATCGTAGAAACTACAAAGGTAAATTTTGAATTCCTTTTTTAGTTTAGTTTAATTACACAACATGTTTGCATGCAAATATCCATGTCTAATTAGATTAGAAATGTATGCTTGTTCTATTTTACATCAATGTACTGGTTTTTGCTTTTCAACCAAAATAAGCTTGCAATTACGATTCCAAACTCGTTTTCGCTGCTCAAGGGGATTAGATCTCCATCAGAATTACGTCCCAACTCTCAGCACTAGGTATGCCACAACAGAATGGTGTATTGGAGAGGAGAAACAGAACCTTGTTGGACATGGTTCGGTCGATGATGAGCTCTGCTCGTCTCCCTGATTCATTTTGGGTTACGAAGTGGAGACTGCGGTATACATTTTGAACACCGTTCCATCGAAAAGTGTTTGTGAAATACTTTTCGAACTCTGGCATGGTCGTAAAACTAGTTTACGTCATTTCAGAATTTGGGGATGCCCAATCCATGTGTTGGTGTCAAACCCAAAAAAGTTGGAACCCCGTTCAAAGTTGTGCCTCTTTGTAGGTTACCCAAAAGAGACTATAGGTGGTTTCTTTTATGATCTTGAGGATAATAGGGTGCTTGTGTCGACAAACGCCACTTTCCTTGAGGAAGACCACATCAGGGATCACTTACCAAGGAGTAAGATTGTGTTAAATGAAATGGAAAGTTCATCAACAACAGTTGCTGATGGTGATAGTACGTCAACAAGTGTTGTTGATCCTAGCTCGTTTAGTCATGTCCGTTCCCAAGAGTTGGGAATGCCTCGACGTAGTGGGAGGGCTGTGAGACAGCCTGAACGTTACATGGGTTTAGCTTAAATCCAATTCGTCACCCCTGATGATGACTGCGAGGATCCATTGACCAATGATCAGGCAATGACAGACGTTGACAAAGACGAATGGATTAAAGCTATGGACCAGGAAATGGAGTCGATGTACTTCAATTCCGTCTGGGAGCTTATGGACCAACCGGATGGGGTTAAACTTATTGGTTCCAAGTGGCTCTACAAGCGTAAACGTGGCGTAGATGGGAGGGTGCAAACCTTCAAAGCTCGACTAGTGGCAAAGGGTTTTACCCAGGTGGAAGGGATTGACTATGAGGAAACCTTTTCACCTATTGCCATGGTAAAGTCGATTAGAATCCTTTTGGCCGTTGTGACACATTATGACTATGAGGTATGGCAGATGGATGTCAAGACCGCCTTTTTTAATGGCAACCTTGACGAGACCATATACATGGACTAGCCCAAGGGGGTCATTGCCCAAGGCCAAGAGCAAAGGGTTTGTCGGCTTAAAAGGTTTATTTATGGATTGAAACAAGCCTCGAGGTCTTGGAATATAAGGTTTGATGATGCGATCAAATCTTATGGCTTTGATCAAAATGTTCACGAACCTTGTGTCTTCAAGAAAATCGTTAACAGTACTGTCGCATTTCAAATATTGTATGTGGATGATATCCTTCTCATTCGGAATGAGGTAGGATTTCTTACTAACATTAAGGAATGGTTGGCTTCGCAATTCCAAATGAAAGATTTGGGAGAGGCAAAGTATGTTCTAGGTATCAAGATAGTTCGGAACCGGAAGAACAGAACGCTTGCCATGTCTCAGGCGTCTAATATAGACAAGATGTTGTCTAGATATAAGATGCAGAACTCTAAGAAGGGCCTGCTGCCTTTCAGGCATGAGGTTCACTTGTCTAAGGATCAATGTCCTAAGACTCTTCAAGAGGTTGAGGATATGAGACGGATCCCCTATGCTTCGGCTCTCGGGAGCCTGATGTATGTCATGTTGTGTACTAGGTCCAACATCTATTATGCAGTTGGGGTGGTCAGTAGATATCAATCCAATCCAGGATTAGATCATTGGACAACGGTAAAGGAAATCCTCAAGTATCTTAGGAGAACGAGGAACTACAGCCTTGTGTATGGGAGTGGGGATTTGATCCTTACGGGATACACAGACACTGACTTTGAGACCGATAAGGATTCTAGGAAATACACTTCGGGATTAGCCTTCATTCTGAATGGAGGAGTTGTAGTGTGGCGAAACATCAAGAAGGGATGCATCGCTGATTCCATGATGGAAGCCGAGTATGTTACCGCTTGTGAAGCTGCAAAGGAAGCTGTTTGGCTCCGATAGTTCATGACGGATTTCGAAGTAGTTGCAAATATGAACTTATCGATCACTCTGTTTTGTGACAACAATGGTGCAGTAGCAAACTCGAGAGAACCTCAGAGTCATAAAAGGGGCAAGCACATAGAGCGTAAGTATCACTTGATACGGGAGATTGTGCACCGCGGAGACGTTAGAGTCACGCAGATAGCTTGGGAGCACAACGTTGCTGATCCATTTACAAAGGCACTCACGGATAAGGTGTTTGAGGGTCACCTAGAGAGTCTAGGTCTTCGAGTGCTTCCGGACTAGGGCAAGTGGGAGTATTGTAAAGGGGTATTCAATGCCCTAATTTATTGTATTACTCTTTTGTATTACTTAACTATACATTTGAGAAATGTATCATGTACACCACTAGCTTAGTCCAAGTGGGAGTTTTTTGGGATGTATGTCCTCGTCTCGTGTAGTTTGTAATATTCCAAGTTTTAAATAAATAAGAGTTGTTTATTTGAACTTTGTGTGATAAATAAGAGTTATTAATTTGAACTTTGTGTCCGTATATTTCATAAACTCAATCCAATAAACTAAGCTCAAAGGTCATTGTATTAATGAGAGAACTAGAACATGAACGGTGTGTAGTGGACACACAGGGAGGATCACGTTCGAGTTAATGACCCGAACGGTCTACAGTATATGGATAGGGTTGGAGACCTAATCCTAGATACACTGTGGATGCGACCTACTTTGTATTAGATACAAACGAGGTGATCTGACTCGTTCATGTTGTTGACATGCGAGTGGGGACATCCTGTGCAATGAGATTGTACAAGATCGGATCGTGAATTATTAGACTTCTGATGTAACACCGTTAACAATTAGGGCTAATAATTTCGTAGATGACCATTAGTGACTCCACCTTAATCCTGAGCGTGTTACGGACTCCTGTCTTCGGGTGTCTGTCCTTTGACTAGTACAGGTGAGGGTGGCCACTGTTGCTCGCCCAATATGCCTATCTTCTCAGGGACAAGACCACGTGGGGAGTTGGGAACTTGACAACGCAAGAAGGAATTCACTCGTTCCCGACATAGGAAAACTAGAAGGGTTGTTCCCTTAAGTGCTGTCTCTAGGGCTTGAACAACGGGGCCCCACTCTCTCATTGGCCTGAGAGGGTTGTTGTTTATGGTTGGACCATGCAACGTAGTTGTTCATTAGAGGAGCAGTGGGACTTATGGAGCAAGAGGTAGACACAGGGGTAAACCGGTTATTTGACCGAGCAGTGTCTACGAACAACCTGTGAAGGGTCGACTTATTGGTATTGGTTATATCGATGGACACGACTTGTTCTACAGTGATGAGAGTGTAACTACGAGCTTTAATGGAGTGTTATCGTAACTAATGAATGTTGAATAACCGGGTCAAAGAGTTTGACAGGTTAGTCTCGGATCATTGGAGCTTGTCATGTGTAGGTCTATTAGGTTTCTCCGTTGGCTCAAATTTGACAAATTGAGTATTTACAGTTTGGTGCGAATTTGAAGTGTTCAAATTCATTATTTGGGTATTTATGTCATTTATATGACATATAGATTACATAATATATAGTTTTATGTGAATGAGATTCATAATAAACTATAGTATAGCCTAATTGATTACTTAGTTCTAATTGGAGAAATTGAATTGAGTAAAATTAAATTGAATGGGATTTAAAATTCCACAATTACGCAAATGAGATTTGTATAATAAGGTATGAGATACCTTATATTATGTGATATGCAAAAATGATTTAGTGGAGATATTAACTCCACATCTCACCATCATTTAAAGGCTTGTAAGAAGCCTTCGGTAAGGTTGGTTCTCATTTTTTAGAAATTCAAGTTCCAAGAGACCTCCATTCTCTCTAGAACTCTCTCATTTCTCTCAATCTTTCCTCACCCAAAACCAAAGGGGATGAAGAGATCGAATCCCGCTGCGGAAGCGAGATTGAATCGCGTGTTGTTAATTTTGTTACATGGATATCTATCAAGAACAAATCTAACTAAGATTAAGCATATAAGAGCACATTGGACAACAAGAAATATACCTTTGAAGAACTCTTTCTTCAAGCGCTCATTCTCCCACGATCACGATCTCAGCAACTCGAACCCGAACGATCACGGACACTACCACCAGATCTTCTCCATTGTTCTCTAGGTAAGGGAGGAAGGTGGGTTCCTTTTAGGTGACGTGAGATGATCTTATCAAATTGTAGTTGGAACTCTTTCCAACACAATGTGAGACAATGCTCTAGGTTTTCTCAAAGAGATTGCCTCACTTTTCTCTCTTTTTTTTTTTACTTCAAATTGCATCTCATGCAACCTCTTATAAGGAAATAGGATGGAAATTACCCTCATATCCTTCCTCCATTCTATCATTAATATATAGCTTATACTGTTGGGATTTTTGTCCTAATCTCGTGTTTGTAAATTACTGTTTGAAATTAATAAAGTGTTATTCATTTCATTACTTTGTGTCTCGCGAATTTTACAAACTTTTCCAATAAACTAAGCTCCAGGGTCATTGAATTTATGAGAGAACTAGAACTTGAACGGTGTGTGGTGGACACATGGGGAGGATCACGTTCGAGTTAATGACCCGAACGGTCTACAGTATATGGATAGGGTTGGAGACCTAATCCTTGATACACTGTGGATGCGACCTACTTTGTATTAGATACAAACGAGGTGATCTGACTCGTTCATGTTGTTGACATGCGAGTGGGGACATCCTGTGCAATGAGATTGTACAAGATCGGATCGTGAATTATTAGACTTCTGATGTAACACCGTTAAGAATATAGGGCTAATAATTTAGTAGATGACCATTAGTGACTCTACCTTAATCCTGAGCGTGTTACGGACTCCTGTCTTCGGGTGTCTGTCCTTTGACTAGTACGGGTGAGGGTGGCCACTGTTGCTCGCCCAATATGTCTATCTTCTCAGGGACGGGACCACGTGGGGAGTTGGGAACTTGACAACGCAAGAAGGAATTCACTCGTTCCCGACATAGGAAAACTAGAAGGGTTGTTCCCTTAAGTGTTGTCTCCAGGGCTTGAACAACGGGGCCCCACTCTCTCATTGGTCTGAGAGGGTTGTTGTTTATTGTTGGACCATGCAACGTAGTTGTTCATTAGAGGAGCAGTGGGACTTAAGGAGCAAGAGGTAGACACAGGGGTAAAACGGTTATTTGACCGAGCAGTGTTTACGAACAACCTGTGAATGGTCGACTTATTGGTATTGGTTATATCGATGGACACAACTTGTTCTACAGTGATGAGAGTGTAACTACGAGCTTTAATGGAGTGTTATCGTAGCTAATGAATGTTGAATAACCGGGTCAAAGAGTTTGACAGGTTAGTCTCAGATCATTGAAGCTTGTCATGTGTAGGTCTATTAGGTTTCTTCGTTGGCTCAAATTTGACAAATTGAGTATTTACAGTTTGGTGCGAATTTGAAGTGTTCAAATTCATTATTTGGGTATTTATGTCATTTATATGACATATAGATGACATAATATATAGTTTTATGTGAATGAGATTCATAATAAACTATAGTATAGCCTAATTGATTAATTAGTTCTAATTGGAGAAATTGAATTGAGTAAAATTAAATTGAATGGGATTTAAAATTCCACAATTACGCAAATGAGATTTGTATAATAAGGTATGAGATACCTTATATTATGTGATATGAAAAAATGATTTAGTGGAGATATTAACTCCACATCTCACCATCATTTAAAGGCTTGGTAAGAAGCCTTCGGTAAGGTTGGTTCTCATTTTTTAGAAATTCAAGTTCCAAGAGACCTCCATTCTCTCTAGAACTCTCTCATTTCTCTCAATCTTTCCTCACCCAAAACCAAAGGGGATGAAGAGATCGAATCCCGCTGCGGAAGCGAGATTGAATCGCGTGTTGTTAATTTTGTTACATGGATATCTATCAAGAACAAATCTAACTAAGATTAAGCATATAAGAGCACATTGGACAACAAGAAATATACCTTTGAAGAACTCTTTCTTCAAGCGCTCATTCTCCCACGATCACGATCTCAGCAACTCGAACCCGAACGATCACGGACACTACCACCAGATCTTCTCCATTGTTCTCTAGGTAAGGGAGGAAGGTGGGTTCCTTTTAGGTGACGTGAGATGATCTTATCAAATTGTAGTTGGAACTCTTTCCAACACAATGTGAGACAATGCTCTAGGTTTTCTCAAAGAGATTGCCTCACTTTTCTCTCTTTTTTTTTTACTTCAAATTGCATCTCATGCAACCTCTTATAAGGAAATAGGATGGAAATTACCCTCATATCCTTCCTCCATTCTATCATTAATATATAGCTTATACTGTTGGGATTTTTGTCCTAATCTCGTGTTTGTAAATTACTGTTTGAAATTAATAAAGTGTTATTCATTTCATTACTTTGTGTCTCGCGAATTTTACAAACTTTTCCAATAAACTAAGCTCCAGGGTCATTGAATTTATGAGAGAACTAGAACTTGAACGGTGTGTGGTGGACACATGGGGAGGATCACGTTCGAGTTAATGACCCGAACGGTCTACAGGTGATCTGACTCGCAGGTGATCGGATCGTGGACACATGGGGAGGATCACCTAATCCTAGATACACTGTGGATGCGACCTACTTTGTATTAGATACAAACGAGGTGATCTGACTCGTTCATGTTGTTGACATGCGAGTGGGGACATCCTGTGCAATGAGATTGTACAAGATCGGATCGTGAATTATTAGACTTCTGATGTAACACCGTTAAGAATATAGGGCTAATAATTTAGTAGATGACCATTAGTGACTCTACCTTAATCCTGAGCGTGTTACGGACTCCTGTCTTCGGGTGTCTGTCCTTTGACTAGTACGGGTGAGGGTGGCCACTGTTGCTCGCCCAATATGCCTATCTTCTCAGGGACGGGACCACGTGGGGAGTTGGGAACTTGACAACGCAAGAAGAAATTCACTCGTTCCCGACATAGGAAAACTAGAAGGGTTGTTCCCTTAAGTGTTGTCTCCAGGGCTTGAACAACGGGGCCCCACTCTCTCATTGGCCTGAGAGGGTTGTTGTTTATTGTTGGACCATGCAACGTAGTTGTTCATTAGAGGAGTAGTGGGACTTAAGGAGCAAGAGGTAGACACAGGGGTAAAACGATTATTTGACCGAGCAGTGTCTACGAACAACCTGTGAAGGGTCGACTTATTGGTATTGGTTATATCGATGGATACAACTTGTTCTACAGTGATGAGAGTGTAACTACGAGCTTTAATGGAGTGTTATCGTAGCTAATGAATGTTGAATAACCGGGTCAAAGAGTTTGACAGGTTAGTCTTAGATCATTGGAGCTTGTCATGTGTAGGTCTATTAGGTTTCTTCGTTGGCTCAAATTTGACAAATTGAGTATTTACAGTTTGGTGCGAATTTGAAGTGTTCAAATTCATTATTTGGGTATTTATGTCATTTATATGACATATAGATGACATAATATATAGTTTTATGTGAATGAGATTCATAATAAACTATAGTATAGCCTAATTGATTAATTAGTTCTAATTGGAGAAATTGAATTGAGTAAAATTAAATTGAATGGGATTTAAAATTCCACAATTACGCAAATGAGATTTGTATAATAAGGTATGAGATACCTTATATTATGTGATATGAAAAAATGATTTAGTGGAGATATTAACTCCACATCTCACCATCATTTAAAGGCTTGGTAAGAAGCCTTCGGTAAGGTTGGTTCTCATTTTTTAGAAATTCAAGTTCCAAGAGACCTCCATTCTCTCTAGAACTCTCTCATTTCTCTCAATCTTTCCTCACCCAAAACCAAAGGGGATGAAGAGATCGAATCCACCATGGAGCGAGATTGAATCGCGTGTTGTTAATTTTGTTACATGGATATCTATCAAGAACAAATCTAACTAAGATTAAGCATATAAGAGCACATTGGACAACAAGAAATATACCTTTGAAGAACTCTTTCTTCAAGCGCTCATTCTCCCACGATCACGATCTCAGCAACTCGAACCCGAACGATCACGGACACTACCACCAGATCTTCTCCATTGTTCTCTAGGTGAGGGAGGAAGGTGGGTTCCTTTTAGGTGACGTGAGATGATCTTATCAAATTGTAGTTGGAACTCTTTCCAACACAATGTGAGACAATGCTCTAGGTTTTCTCTAAACGATTGCCTCACTTTTCTCTCTTTTTTTTTTTTACTTCAAATTGCATCTCATGCAACCTCTTATAAGGAAATAGGATGGAAATTACCCTCATATCCTTCCTCCATTCTATCATTAATATATAGCTTGTCTCTGCTGCACCGGTCGGCACGGTGAAGCTACACTTTGGCAGGAATTACATTTTGTTGGACAACATGTATATAGTTCCAGGGTTTACTAGAAACCTAGTTTATATTTTCTGCCTATTAGAACAATGTATTTCCGTTTCATTCCATGGTAATAAAGCGTTTATTTCCAAAAATGGTAATCTTATTTGTTCTGCTTCACTTGAGCATAATCTGTATGTTTTGAAACCTAATTCAGTCAAAAGTATTTTGAATACTGAATTGTTTAAAACGACAGAAACGCGAACCAAAAGAGCGAAAGTTTCTCCCAAGGAAAATGTCCATCTTTGGCATCTACGGTTAGGCCACATTAATCTCAATAGGATTGAGAAACTAGTGAATAGTGGACTTCTAAACGAGTTGGAAGAAAACACTTTACTGGTGTGTGAGTCATGCCTTGAGGGCAAAATGACCAAACGTCATTTTAGTGGAAAAGGATATAGAGCCAAAGAGCCCCTAGAGTTAGTACATTCTCACCTCTGTTGTTCGATGAATGTTAAAACACGAGGTGGTGATGAATATTTCATGTCTTTCACAGATGATTGCTCGAGGTATGGGTATATTTACCTAATGCATAAGAAGTCTGAAACTCTTGAAAAGTTCAAAGAGTTCAAGACTAAGGTTAAGAACCTGTTAGGTAAATCGCTTAAAACACTTCGATCGGATTGAGGTGGAGAGTATATGGACACTGAATTCTAGGACAATATGATAGAACATGAAATTACGTCCTAACTCTCAGCACCTGGTATGCCACAGCAGAATGGTGTATCGGAGAGGAGATACAGAACCCTGTTTGACATGGTTCGGTCGATTATGAGCTATGCTCGTCTCCCTGATTCTTTTTGGGGTTACGTAGTGGAGACTGCGGTTTATATTTTGAACAATGTTCCGTCGAAGAGTGTTTGTGAAACACCTTTCGAACTCTGAAATGGCCGTCAGGATGTTTACACCATTTCAAAATTTGGGGATGCCCGACCCACATGTTGGTGTCAAACCCGAAAAAGTTGAAACCCTGTTCGAAATTGTGCCTATTCGTAGGTTACCCAAAAGAGACTAGGGGTGGTCTGTTTTTCGATCCTAATGAAAATAGAGTGCTTGGGCCGACAAACGCCACTTTCCTAGAGGAAGACCACGTTAGGTATTATTTACCATGTAGTAAAATTGTTTTAAATGAAATGGACAGTACATCAGCAAGAGTTGTTGATGAGGCTAGTACGTCAACAAGTGTTGTTAATCCTAGCACGTCTTGTCAAATTCGTTCTCAAGAGTGGGGAATGCCTCGACGTAGTGGGAGGGCTGTGAAAAAGCCTGATCGTTAGATGGGTTTAGCCTGAAACCTCAGTTGACATTCCTGATGATGACTGTGAGGATCCATTGACCTATGATCAGGCAATGGTTGATGTTGACAAAGACGAGTGGATTAAAGCTATGGATCAGGAAATGAAGTTAAGTACTTCAATTCTGTTTGGGAGCTTGTGGATCAACCGGATGGGGTCAAACCTATTGGTTGCGAATGGATCTACAAGCATAAACATGGCGTAGATGGGAAGGTGCAGACCTTCCAAGCCCGACTTGTTGCAAAAGGTCTTACTTAGGTTGAAGGGGTTGACTATGAGGAGACCTTTTCACCTGTTGCCATGGAAAAGTCAATCAAGATCCTTTTGGCCATTGTCGTGTATTATGACTACGAGGTATGGCAGATGGACGTCAAGAGAGCCTTTCTGAACGGTAAACATGATGAAACCATCTACATGGACCAACCCAAAGGGTTCATTGCCCAAGGCTAAGAGCAAAAGGTTTGCCGGCTTCATAGGTCTATATATGAACTGAAACAAGCTTCGAGGTCTTGGAATATAAGGTTTGATGAGGCGATCAAATCTTATGGCTTTGACCAAAATGTCGACAAGCCTTGTGTCTACAAGAAAATCGTTGACAAAACTGTCGCATTTTTAGTGTTGTATGTGGATGATATTCTTCTCATTGGGAATGAGGTAGAATTTCTTACTGACGTGAAGAAATGGCTAGCTTCGCAATTCTAAATGAAATATTTGGGAGAAGCTCAGTATGTTCTAGCTATCCAGATAGTCCGGAACCGGAAGAACAGAATGCTAGCTTTGTCTCAGGCGTCTTATATTGAAAGGATGTTGTCTAGATATAAGATGCAAAACTCCAAGAAGGGCTTGCTGCCTTTCAGGCATGGGGTTCACTTGTCTAAGGATCAGTGTCCTAAGACTCCTCAAGATGTTGAGGATATGAGACGGATCCCATATGCTCCAGCTGTAGGGAGCCTTATGTATGTTATGTTGTGTCCTAGGCCCGACCTCTGTTATGCAGTAGGGATTGTCAGTAGGTATCAATCCAATCAAGGATTACATCACTGGACAGTCGTAAAGACAATCCTCAAGTATCTTAGGAGAACGAGGAACTACAGCTTAGTGTCTGGCAGTGGGGATTTGATCCTTACGGGATACACGGATTCTGACTTTCAGACCGAGATTCTAGGGAATCCACTTCGGGGTCAGCCTTCATTCTGAACGGAGGAGCTGTAGTATGGCGAAGCATCAAGTAGGGATGCATCGCCGATTCCACTATGGAAGCAGAGTATGTTGCGGCTTGTGAAGCTGCAAAGGAAGCTGTTTGGCTTCGGAAGTTCATGACGGATTTGGAAGTTGTTCCAAATATGAACTTGTCGATCACACTGTTCTGTGATAACAGTGGTGTACTAGCCAACTCCAGAGAGCCTCGGAGTTATAAGAGAGGCAAACACATTGAGTGGAAGTGTCATCTGATACGGGACATTGTGCACCGCGGAGACGTGACAGTCACGCAGATAGCGTCAGAGCACAACGTAGCTGATCCATTTACAAAGCCCCTCACGGCTAAGGTGCTTGAGGGTCACCTAGAGAGTCTAGGTCTCCGAGGGCTTCCTGACTAGGGCAAGTGGGAGATGTGTGAACGGTTAGTTCTCTCATAAATTCAATGACCCTGGATCTTATTTTTATTGGAAAAGTTTGTAAAATTCGCAAGAAACAAAGTAATGAAATGAATAAAACGTTATTAATTTCAAACAGTAATTTACAAAAGGAGGATCACGTTCGAGTTAATGACCCGATCGGTCTACAGTATATGGATAGGGTTGGAGACCTAATTCTAGATACGCTGTGGATGCGATCCGCTTTGTATTAGATACAAACGAGGTGATCTGACTCGTTCATGTGGTTGACATGCGAGTGGGGGCATCCTGTGCAATGAGATTGTACAAGACCGGACCGTGAATTATTAGACCTCACGATGTAACACCGCTGTGATGAGGACTAATAACTTTGTAGATGACCATAAGTGACTCGACACGAACCACTGAGCGTGTTCACGGACTCACATGCAGGGTCCATCCCTTTAACTAGTAAATGCAGGTGAAGGTGGTCACGCCGCCTCTTAATATGCCTATCTTCTCTGGGACAGGACGAAGTAGGGAGCTAAAAACTTAACTACGCGAGATGGAATTCACTCGTTCCCGCCTTTAGGGAAACTAGATGGGTTGTTCCCTTAAGTGTTGTCTCCAGGGCTTGGACACCAGGTGCCCACCTTCTCTCTGGCCCGAGAAGGGTGTTGTGTATGGTTGGACCATCATGATATGTTGTTCATTAGAGGAGCAGTGGGGACTTAAGGAACAAGAGGTAGACATAGGGGTAAAATGGTAATTTGACCCAGCAGTGTCTACGAAAAACCTGTGAAGGTTCGACTCATGGGCTTTGGTTATATCAGTGGACATGTAATATTCTGCACTGACGGGAGTGCAGCTACGGGCTATAGTTGAGTGTTACCGTAGCTAATAAATGTTGATTAACCGGGTCAAAGAGTTTGATAGGTTAATCTCGGATCGTTGGAGCTTATCAGTGTAGGTCCACTAGGTCCCTCGGTTGGCTCAATCTGGGTTAAAAGAAGAGTTAATGTTTTGGTATGAAATTGAAGTGTTCAATTTCACTTAAAGGGCATTTATGTCATTTATATGAGATATGAATGTTATAACATATAGTTTAATGTGAATGAGATTCATAATAAACTATAGGTTAGCCTAATTGTTGAATTAAGGCTAATTGGAGAAATTAATTGAGAGAAATTAAATTCAATGTGATTCAATTTAATAAAATCCACAATTATGCAAATGTGATTTGTATAATATGAGATATGAGGTATCTTATGGTTATGTAAATATTATTTGCATAACCTATGGTTGTGGTAAAATGGTAATAAAGTGGAGATTTTAACTCCATGATTATTCCATTATTTAAACCCTTCTTGCAAGAAGGATTGTAAGATCAATTTTTGGATTCTCAACCAAAAAGAAGGGTGTTCTCTCTCAAATTCTCTCTAACTTTCTGCTCACCAAAACACTAAAATCCCACCATTCTCCTTTTTTTCAAAAGAAGAACAACCAAGGTTCGAGAAGTTCAAGATTCACGAAGTGTTCGTGATCATTGGAAGAAACCTTGAAGAGAGTCTTCAACAAGTAAGTAGATTTCTTCTTGCTGTTTTTCTTCCTTAGTATTGCATGTTTAACTTAGATCTAAGTGTTAAATCGTTTTAATGAAACTCTAGTTGCACATTTTCACCACGACGATTCAATCGTCTTCCGCTGCGTGGGACTTTTATTCCCTTCATATATGTAAATCTAATTCACATTAAAACCACATTTTATATCAATTATATCATATATAACTGATATAACACCTCATATATGAAATTGAACACTTCAATTTCATTCCTAACTTTATACCCTCAATATTACCATGTTGAGCCAACAGAGGGACCTAATTGACCTACAGTTCATGAGCTCCAATGATGTGAGATTTAACTAATCAAACTCTTTGATATAGTTAATCAATATTCATTAACTACAAGTCACTCCACTATAGACTTGTAGTTGCACCCTCCTCACTGTAGATTATATTGTGTCCATTGATATAATCATTACCCATGAGTTGACCCTTCACAGGTTGTTCGTAATCACGGTTGGGTTAAATTATCGTTTTACCCCTATGATTACCTCTTTGTTCCTTAAGCACCATTGATCCTCTAATGAACAACAAGTCTAAGGTCCTACCATAGACTCATCCCTCATAGAAGGCGGGGCCCCGTTGTTCAAGACCCGGAGTCAGTTCTTAAGGGAACAACCTATCTAATTCCTTAGTGTAGGAATGAGTGAATTCCATCTTCCACAGTTAAGTCCCCTAGCTACCTACGAGGTTCTGTCCCTGAGAAGGTAGGCTTATTGAGTCGGCTACAGGCCACTCTCACCCATACTAGTCTAAGGACAAACCCCTATAAGCAGGATGTCACACCCCCTCCCGAACTACTTGCTAACTTAGCCCGGCAGACAGCGTGAAGCAAACACACATCGTTCACCACTCTAACGATACCTGTTCACCCTGTTTTACCTGATAAGCATACTAAACTTGTATAAGAAACACTTAAACATAACACAGCGGAATATTGACAATTACGTAACCTACGTAAGGGGTAACCCTTCTTATGACTCTCTGGAAAACTGAAAGAGATATGAACATCACAACCAAAAACATACCCAACCATGGATCACTGGGAGCTCGATCTCTACCTGAAAAGTGGGGAAAACACTGAAAGAATGAGCTATGAAGCTCAGTGAGTGACTTGAGTTTAAAAGAAGACTATTAACTCGTAAATCATATCACCTAGCCATCTATGAGCATATACATCCAGTAATCAAATGTTAAAAGTAATCGTAAATCATAATAGCTTTTCATGAAAACCGGCAAGTATATCGTTAAAATCTCGTAAGACATGTAAATGATATAAACTCTTTTTAAAACATGTCACAATCTACGTTTGTTCTACGATGTAGTGGGGCCCGCCCAACACTCCCATCGTCTTTGTCGTAGTGGGGTTGGCCCAGCACTCACAATAGCGCTGTTGTCACGGAGTTCACTCAACGTCGAAAACAGAAATGACCTGTGTGCACACGGTACCATAAAGCCTCGGGCTCAATATCTCAGTAGATCACATGAAAACATTCGAACATGCTTGCTTATCTTTTCTTTCATAAAACTCAAGCTTACTTAGCTTGTTCATTAAACTGGAAATCTTTAAAAACATACTTGCTAAACATACTCGCTCGAAATCATAGCATTTCCATAAGCTTTGGAAATTCAATAAACATATGCTCATATATAAATTTCATCAAGACATTTAGGCTCACAATGAATACTTGAAAACATTTCTAGGAAAACATGAATACTCATAAACATGTGTTAAAAAAGAAAGCATAAAGCATTGAAAACTTTCATTTTAGCAAAACTTGCATTTCCTAAAACATAATTCAAGTATATAAACACTTTTGAAGTTCGTTTTGTCACTCACAGTACAACTAGAGTCTTGACCCGTACACTCGACCTATTTGCTCTTGGCCTGTCAAACAAACCAAATTCAACCATTAGAACCTCAAGCTCATGCTTTTTATCCTTAAAATTACAAGAAAACACACTTTCAAATTTTCCTGCATTTTCAGATTTTCAGCCCTGTTTTCAGACAACCATAACTTCTTCTTTACTTATCCAAAAATAATGTAATTTATACCAAACTCTTCCTTTTTGAATCTTCTAAAAATCATATAAAGACATGAAATTGAGATTCCCAACGGATTCATTCAAAAATACCTCGAAAGCTTCTTTCCCAGGAGCTAACTTCTGCTGTTTCCAGATTCGGATTTCCTGCTGCACAACAAATTTAACCGGATGATTACAACATCTTCCATTCATTGTCTTCTCACAATTCCTTCACAAAGGTCGTAGGTAATGCAATAAGCCTTCGAACCATATCTTTTAGAGCTTCTAACTCCAACTCTACAGACCAATACAACCAAAACACCAGAGACTTCTCGGATTTGACAGCAAATTCTGTCTTTTGTCTTCCTCTTCACAAACCAGTAGCTTAAGATCCGAATTTGCTCGAGCTTCCTTCATGAACTTTGTTGAAAAATGAGTTAGCTTTAAGGAAAAGCAAATTTCAATACTTACCTCTTTTTGTGGAGCTCGTAAAGTCCAAAACATCAGAATATGGTAGAGTGACTACCTTGCTGTTATACAAATTTGCTTGAGTTCTCTCCCTCTCTTCTGCAATTCCAGCTCCAAAATCACCTTCTTCCTCTTCCTTTAAGCTTCTCCCACGAACCCTCAGCTCCTCTTTGATGAAAATGAGAAGAAATTCGAAGGAACATGGTTGTTTAAAAAGAAAAACCAAGGTGGGGGTCCCACCTTCCACTTTCTTTCTTTGTTTTTCCTTTTCCTTTTCTTTCCTTTTCTTTTCTCTTCTTTTCTTTTCTTTCCTAAACAAAACATAATATAATAACCATTCCTTTCATTTTCTTTTCTTCATTATTCTTAGAGCAAACCAAACCAAAATGGTTTAAGCTTTTCCTTCCTTGTTTTCCTTTTATCTTTCACTTCATTTCTTTTCTTTTTAAAACAAGGAAAACCAAGTTTTATGCATTCATTTCTTCTTTTCTTTTGTTTTTTCTTTTTAAGGAAATTCCAAAGAATGATTCTCGGGTTTACAACTTACCTTTCCCTTAAGAAATTTCATCCTCGAAATTTAGTAGTCCTTAGGTAAAAATCGTCAGATAATTCCTCTTCATTTGGTCCTCTAATTCCCAGGTTCCCTCCTCCACTCCGTGATGTCTCCAATGAACCTTCACAAGAGGGATCGTCTTGTTTCTTTAAACTTGTTCTTTCCTGTCGAGGATTTGAACTGCATCCTCTACGTAACTCATGTCTTCTTTCAGCTCAACGGGTTGTGCTTGCAGCACATGTGTCGGATCTGGAATATAATTCCTCAACATGGACACATGAAAAACATCATGTACTCGAGATAGTTCTGCTGGCAATTCTAGTCTGTAGGCTGCTGGCACAACTCGTCCCGTTACTTGATAAGGACCAATATACTTAGGGCTTAGCTTACCTTTCTTGCCAAAGCGAAGGACACCTCTCCACAGAGATAATTTCAAGAAACTTGATCTTCGACTTGGAATTCTAAGTCCTTTCGTCGCTTATCTACATAACTCTTCTGACGGTCTTGAGCTACCTTCAAATTCTCCCTGATTACCTTAATATTATCTGTCGTAACTTGTACCAACTCAAGACCAATTAGCTTCTGCTCTCCTACTTCATTCCAACATACAGGCGTTCTACATGGTCTTTCATACAGAGCCTCAAATGGTGCCATGCCAATACTCGACTGATAGCTGTTATTGTAAGCGAATTCCATAAGTGATAGGTGTGTATCCAAACTTCCCTTAACTTGAAGGACACATGCTCTCAACATGTCTTCTAGGGTCTGGATGGTCCTTTTTGACTGACCATTTATCTGAGAATGTAACACTGTACAAAACTCAGCTTTGTCCCCATAGTTTCCTGTAAGCTAGGCCAAAACATAGAAATAAATCTCAGATCTCTATCTGAAACTATGGACACTGGCACTCCGTATTGACTTACAATTTTGTCGACGTATAGCTTAACAAGCTGATCAAGTGTAGACGTCAATTTAATCTGTATAAATCGTGTTGTCTTAGTGAGTCTATCCACCATTACCAAATACCATCATGTCCCTTTGAAGTACGTGGTAATCTAAACAGAAAACCATAGTAATATGCTCCCATTTCCATTCCGACATTGGCAATGGATTAAGGAGTCCTTCTTGCTTCTGTCTAACTGGTTTAACCTGTTGGCAGATCAAACATCTATCAACATAGTCAGCAATCTCCCGCTTCATCCCAGGCCACCAATAAGTCCCCTTCATAGTTTTACACATCTTGGTGCTTTCTGGATGCATAACGTAGCTGAATTGTGAGCTTCCTCTAGAATAGCATCTTTAAGCTCACTAACACTCGGGACACATAGTCTTCCTTGCCTTTCTATGGCCCCGTCTGATCTCATCTTAAACTCTGCTTCTGGGCCCTGTTTGGACTTCCCAAACATTTTCTGCAAGTTACTATCCTCTGGTTGTCTTCCCACAACCTCTGCTACCAGTGAAGACCTGATCTGAAATTAAACTAAAAGACCCTAAATCTCTGCAGTTACAACTACCTTAGAATCCCTTAGAGTACATAAAAATGTTGCTCGAATACCACACAAGGCATCCCTAGGAAGTCTTGACTTCCTGCTCAATGCATCTGCTACCACATTCACCTTACCAGGATGGTATTCTATGGTACAATCATAATCTTTAATCTTTTCTAACTATCTTCTCTGTCTCATAATAAACTTTCTTTAATCAAAGGTATACTTCAGACTCCTATGATCTGTGTAAATGTGACACCTTTCACCAAACAAGTAATGTCTCCAGATCTTCAGTGCTAAAACAACTGTTGCTAACTCAAGATCATGGGTAGGGTAATTACATTCGTGCTTTTTCAATTGTCTTGACGCATAAGCTATTACTTTTCCTTCTTGAATCAGATCACGCCCTAAACCTTGCCTAGAGGCATCACAGTAAACCACATACTCTTTTCCCGTTAGAGGAAGTGTCAAAATAGGTGTTGTAACTAATCTCTTTTTCAGCTCCTGAAAACTCTGTTCACACTCATCTGACCATTCAAACTTAGCATTCTTTCTTGTTAAAGCTGTTAAGGGTAATACTAATCGTGAGAAATCCTCAACAAACCGCCTATAGTATCCTGCCAAGCCTAGGAAACTACGTACCTCTGTCGCACTAACTGGTCTCTCCCAGTCGACTACAACTTTAACTTTATTTGGATCCACACTAACACCATTTGCTGAGACAACATGCCCCAAAAACATTACCTGATTCAACCAAAACTCACATTTGGTGAATTTAGCGTACAACTGTTTATCTCGTAGTGTTTGCAGAATAAACCTCAAATGTTCCTCATGAGCTTTTCTGTCAACTGAGTAAACTAGTATATAATCAATAAATACTAACACAAACTGATCCAAATACTGGTGGAAAACCTGTCCATGAGGTCCATGAAAACTGCTAGTGCATTGTTAAATCGAATGGCATTACTAAACACTCATAATGCTCGTACCTCATTCTGAATAATGTCTTAGGAATGTCTGATTCTCTGACCTTTAACTGATGATATCCTGATCTTAAATCAATCTTACAAAACACCGACGCCCCTCTTAACTGGTCAAACAAGTCATCTATTCAAGGTAAAGGATACTTGTTACGTATCGTGACTTTGTTTAACTGTATATAATAAATGCATAATCTACGGGTACCATCTTTCTTTTTCACAGATAACACTGGAGCTCTCCAAGGCGATACACTAGATCTGATGTATCCCTTATCAAGTAGTCCTTGTAACTGCATCTTTAGCTCCCTGATCTCACTTGGAGCCATTCTATACGACGCTTGCAAAATAGGTGTTGTTTCTGGCAGCAATTCAATAGTGAACTCTACTTCCCTATCAGGTGGCAACCCCTGATAGATCTGTTGGGAAGAACATCAAGAAATTCGTTCACAACAAGAACATTGTTTGGTTTTATCTTTTCTTCCTGCACCTCAACTACATGTGCAAGAAACGTCGTGCAACATTTTCTCAACAACTTCTGAGCTTTGAATGCTGAAATCAAACTCGTAGGAATAATCTTCTCATTGTTTGCTTTATTGGATTTATAAAGCAAGAATATAGTTTTATCAAAACAAATAACTCTTTATTTATTTGATCAAAATTACATAAGTTTAGGGCACAAATCCCAACAATCTCTCACTTGACCTAAAGCTTGTGGAATATTGAAACATTACAGTAATGTAAATACAATAAACTAGGGCATTTAAACCCTTTGTACAAACATACTCCCACTTGCCCTAGTTAGGGAAGACTTGTAAACCTAGACCTTCTAGGTGAATCTCAAATACTTTAGCCATGAGAGCTTTTGTAAAAGGATCAACAACGTTGTGGTCTGAGGGTATCTTCTTGACAATCACGTCTCCTCGATGCACGATCTTCCGGATGAGATGATATTTCCGCTCAACTCATATTTGGAACAACTTCCAAATTTAGCATGAATTTCCTTATGCAAACGGCCTCTTTAGCTGCTTCACAAGTTGCTACATATTAGGCCTCTACGGTGGAATCTGCGATGTATCCTTGCTTGACGCTTCGCCATACTATAACTCCTCCATTAAGAGTAAATACTGACCTTGATGTAGATTTTCGAGAATCTTTATCAGTCTAAAAGTTAGAATCCGTTTATCCTGAAAGGATCAAATCCTTAGCCCCATACACAAGCATGTAGTTCTTTGTTCTCCGTAGATACTTAAGGATTGTTTAAACTGCGTTCCAGCGTTCAGGTCCTGGATTGGATTAATACCTACTGGCCATTCAATGAACCCTTTAGGTTTGTCCATGTAGATGTTTTCCTCAAGATTGCCATTCAAAAAGGTTGTCTTGACATCCATTTGCCATACCTCATAGTCATAATATGCGGCAATGACAAGTAGGATAAGGATAGACTTTACCATAGCAACAGGTGAAAAGGTTTCCTCATAGTCAATCCCTTCAACCTGGGTATAACTGAAGGGAATCAAAGTCCCCGCAGTGGAAGCGATTGTGAATCGCGCGATCTTGATTTAGTTACAATGGAAATTTCAAGAATGCAAAACATGGATTAAGCATAAAATAAGAGTCTGGACAGCAAGAAGTTACCTTTGAAGAACCTTTCTTCAAGTGCTCCTCTCTCCACGGTCACGATCTCAGCAACAAGAACTCCAACGTGGAAAGACACGACCACCGGATCTTCTCTGTTGTTCTCTAGGTGAGGGAGGAAGGTGGGTTCCCTTTAGGAGATGTGAGGTATTTTGAGAGAGATGTATGTTTTTGGAACTCTTCCAACAACACAACAAGGAGGCTAGTGATTCTATGAAAAACCCTTAACCTAGTTGCATCTCATGCAACCATATATATAGAGAATTGGGACAGAAATGACCATCCTACCCCTCCTTTAATCTCTTTTTAGAATATAGTCTAAATCACATTAAAACAATATATTATATCAATTATATCATATATAATTGATATAACTCCTCATGTATGAAATTGAACACTTCAATTTCACTCCTAACTTTATACCCTCTATATTACCATGTTGAGCTAACGGACGGATCTAATGGACCTACAGAGATCATGAGCTCCAATGATGTGAAATTAACTGATCAAACTCTTTGATCCAGTTAATCAATATTCATTAACTACAAGTCACTCCATCATAGACTTGTAGCTGCACTCTCCTCACTGTAGATATTGTTGTGTCCACTGATATAGTCATTACCCATGAGTCGACCCTTCACAGGTTGTTCGTAATCATAGCTGGGTCAAATTACCGTTTTACCCCTCTGATTACCTCTTTGCTCCTTAAGCACCACTGATCCTCTAATGAACAACAAGTCTAAGCTCCCACCTTAGACTCATACCCTCATAGAGGGCGGGGCCCCGTTGTTCAAGACCTGGAGTCAGTTCTTAAGGGAAAAACCTATCTAATTCCTTAGTAGAGGAATGAGTGAATTCCATCTTGCACAGTTAAGTTCCCAGCTACCTACGAGGTTTTGTCCCTGAGAAGGTAGGCTTATTGAGTCGACTACAGGCCACTCTCACCATATTAGTCTAAGGACAAACAACTATAAGCAGAAGTTCTTAACTTGCTCAGGATTCAGGTCGAGTCACTAATGACCATCTAGAAATTACTAGTCTTATCCTGTTAACGGTGTTATACTGGTTATACTAATAATTTGCGATCCAGTCTTGTATGAACTCTTCATACAGGATGCCCCCACTCGCATGTCAACTACATGAATGAGTTGGATTACCTCATTTGTACTAATTACAAAGTGGGCTGCATCCATGGTGTTACCAGAATGAGGTTTCCAACCTTATTCTTATACCATAGACTATTTAGGTTATAATCTTGAACTCAACCCAAATAGTGTCCACTACACTGATTTCATGATAAGCGTTATAACCTTGGAGCTTAGTTTATTGGATTTATAAAAGTAAGACTGTAATCTTATCAAAACAAATAACACTTTATTTAATTGATCAAGATTATACAAGTTTAGGGCATAAATCCCAACAATCTCCCACTTGACCTAAAGCTTGTGGAGTACTAAACATTACATTAATGTAAATACAATAAACTAGGGCATTTAAACCCTTTGTACAAAATACTCCCACTTGCCCTAGTTGGGGAAGACTTGTAAACCTAGACCTTCTAGGTGACTCTCAAATACTTTAGCCGTGAGAGCCTTTGTAAAAGGATCAGCAATGTTGTGCTCTGAGGCTATCTTCGTGACAATCACGTCTCCTCTGTGCACGATCTCCCGGATGAGATGACACTTCCGCTCTATGTGCTTTCCCCTCTTGTGACTTTGGGGTTCCCTCGAATTTGTCACTGCACCACTGTTATCGCAATACAGTGTGACGGACAAAGTCATATTTGGAACAACTTCCAAATTTAGCATAAATTTCCTTAACCAAACGGCCTCCTTAGCTGCTTCACAAGCTACTACATATTCAGCCTCCATGGTGGAATCAGCGATGCATCCTTGGTTGACGCTTCGCCATACTACAACTCCTCCATTAAGAGTGAAAACTGACCCTGATGTAGATTTCCGAGAATCTTTATCGATCGAAAAGTCGAAATCAGTGTATCCTGTAAGGATCAAATCCTTAGCCCCATACACAAGCATGTAGTTCCTTGTTCTCCGAAGATACTTAAGGATCATTTTAACCGTTGTCCAGTATTCAAGTCTTGGATTGGATTGATATCTACTGATCATCCCAACTGCAAAACAGATGTCAGGCCTAGTACATAACATGGCGTACATCAGGCTCCCAACAGCTGATGCGTAAGGAATCCATCTCATATCCTCAACTCCTTTAGGTGTCTTAGGACACTGTTACTTAGACAAATGGATTTCATGTCTAAAAGGCAACAAGCCCTTTTTGGAATCTTGCATCTTAAACCTTGACAACACTTTGTCTATGTATGATGCTTGAGACAAGCCTAACGTTCTATTCTTGCAGTTCCGGATAATCTGGATCGCAAGAACAAACTGCACATCACCCAAATCTTTAATTTGGAATTGCGTTGCTAGCAATTCCTTGATGTCAATAAGATAATCTACATCATTCCCAATGAGTAGGATAACATCCACATAGAGAATTAGGAAAGCGACAGAACTATTGATGATTTTCTTGTAGACACAAGGTTCATCATCATTCTGGTCAAAACCATAAGATCTGATAGCCTCATCAAATCTTATATTCCAGGACCTAGAGGCCTGTTTCAGTCCATAAATCAACCTTTTAAGGCTGCAAACCTTTTGCTCTTGTCCTGGTTCAATGAACCCTTTGGGTTGGTCCATGTAGATGGTTTCCTCAAGATTGCCATTCAAAGAGGCTGTCTTTGTAAACCCGAGAATCATTCTTTCAAATTTCCTTATAAAGAACAAAAAACAAAAGAAAGGAAGAAATGAATGCTTAAAACTTGGTTTTCCTTGTTTTAAAAAGAAAAGAAATGAAGTGAAAGATAAAAAGAAAACAAGGAAGGAAAAGCTTAAACCATTTTGGTTTGGTTTGCTTTAAGAATAATGAAGAAAAGAAAATGAAAGGAATGGTTATTATACTATGTTTTGTTTAGGAATGAAAAGAAAAGAAAAGAAAGGAAAAAGGAAAAGAATGAAAAAGGAAAGTGGGAGGTGGGACCCCCACCTTTGTTTTTCTTTTTATAAACTCTTCCTCCATCGATCTTCTTCTTCATTTATCAAAAGGGAAGGTAAGGGTTTCGTGGGTGAAGCTTAAAGGAAGAGGAAGAAGGTTATTTTGGTGCTGGAATTGCAGAAGAGAGGGAGGAGAACTCAAAGTTTGATTATATAGCAGCAAGGTGATCAACTCAACCACATTACAGTTTTACATTCATCTCGAGCTCCACAGGAAGAGGTAAGAGTTGAGGTTTGGTTTTCTTGAAAGCTAATTCATTTTTGAACAAAGTACGTGAAGGATGCTTGGGCAATTCTTACCTTAAGTTGCTATTTTATGAAGAGAAGGCAAGAGAAAGAAATTTGTTGTCAAATCCGAGAAGTCTCTGGTTTTTTGGTTGTCCTGATCTGTAGAGTTGGAATCAGAAGCTCTAATAGGTATGGTTGGAAAGCTTATTGAATTTCCTACAACTTTTGTGAAGGAAACGTGAATAGAAAAGTATTGGACGATGTTATAAATATCAGGTCAAGTTTCGAATTGCAGCAGGAAATCGAATCTAGAATAGCAGAACTTGGTTCCTGGGAAAGAAGAGTTCGAGGTATTTTCGAACCAATCTTTTGGGAATCTCAACTTCATGTCTTCATATGATTTTTAGAGGATTGAAAAAGGAAGAATTTGGTATAAAGTTTATTATTTTTGGATAAGTAATGAAGAAGTTATGGTTGTCTGCAAATTGGGCATAAAATCTGAAAATGCTGGAAATTTTGAAAGTGTATTTTCTTGTAAGTTTAAGGTTAAAAGCATGAGCTTGAGGTTCTAATTGTTGAATTTCGTTTGTTTGACAGGCCAAGAGCAAATAAGTCGAGTGTACGGGTCAAGACTCTAGTTCTAACACTGCGAGTGACAAAACGAACCTCGAAATGGTTTATAGGCTTGTATTATGCTTATGAAAATGCAAGGTTTTGCTAAAACGAAATGGTTTCAATGCTTATTGTTTTCCTTTGAACACATGTTTATGAGTATTCATATTTTCTAAGAAATGATTTTAAGTGCTCATTGTGAGCCTAAATGTCTTGATGAAATTTATATGTGAGCATATGTGCTTGTTTGTCGAAATTTATGAAAATGTTATGATTTCGAGCAAGTATGTACTAGCAAGTATGATTTAAAGATTTCCAGTTTTAATGAACAAGCTGAGTAAGCTTGAGTTTTATGAAAGGAAAGATAAGCAGGCATGTTTAAATGTTTTTATGTGTATTTCTGTGTCTTGAATGAGTAAATGACTGAGACATTGAGCCCGAGGCTATATGGTACCATGTGCACACACGTCATTTTCTGTTGTCGACGTTGAGTGTACTTCTTGAAAACAATGCTGTCGTGAGTGCTGGGCGGGCCCCACTACGACAAAGACGATGGGAGTGCTCGGCGGGCCCCACTACATCGTAGAGTAAATGTTGGTTGTACTTAGCGTGTCCTGTGCAACGTAGAATGTCATACGTTTTTAAATGATTAGTAGTATCGATATGCCTTGCGAGGTTTTAATGTCGTACTTGCTAGATTTCTGAAAAGTTGTTAAGATTACATGTGTATTTTAACGCTTGAATACCTCCATATGCTCATAAGTTTCCAGGTAATATGATTTATGAGTTATAGATTTTTATTTCAGTCACTCACTAAGCTTCATAGCTCATTCTTTCAGTATTTTCTCACTTTTCAGGTAGAGATCGAGCTCCCGGTGCCTGATAACCTGCCATAGTCTGCTAGAACCTCCAAGAGTTTGATACTTTGTACGTGGGTGGAGATGTTTAGGAAGTCTATAAGTATTGTAGAAGGACTTTGAAGTTATGTTTATGTGTACATTCTAGGTCGTGTCTGTGTAAGCCATGGTTGGGAATGTTTATGGTTGTGATGTTCATATCTTTTTCAGTTATCCAGAGAGTCTTAAGTAGGGTTACCCCTTACGTAGGTTACGTAATTGTCAATATTCCGCTGTGTTGTGTTTAAGTGTTTCTTATACAAGTTTAGTGTGCTTATCAGGTAAAACAGGGTCAACAGGTATCGTTAGAGAGGTGAACGATGTCTGTTGGCTTCACGCCGTCTGCCGGGCTAAGTTAGCAGGTAGTTCGGGAGGGGGTGTGACAACTTGGTATCAGAGCAGTTAGCTCCATGGGAATGTGACAGAGCAAGTTAGCTCTAGAAGAAACTAAAAAGTAAATAGCAAGTTATTGAGTTAGTTCAATAGAACTAGCAGAGCATGATCCAAGTAAGGATAATAGTAAGTCCAGTCAGGACTAGAATGTGAACACAAGTCTAGAGTTCTGCATATGAGAGTATTCATTACATGTCTAGTATGTTTATATGTTAGAGAAGTCGTGCCACCACGTACTAGCAGACGATGCAGGCAGGATCAGGACGGGACGCAGGATCCTACCCAAGGCCATTCTGAGAGGGGATCTAGTGCCCTGAGAGTCCAGATAGGGGGCCAGAATTAAGCAGCATGTTAATTCCTCACAGTAGGTAGGTAAGCCATGGAGAGCAGTGCTAAGTAATCCAGACAAGACATATAGAATAGATCACCTAAAAGAATTAGGAGCCATAGTGTTTGAGGGTTCCAAAGATCCAGCTGAAGCTGAGGTTTGGCTGAATAAGCTCGATAAATGTTTTGATGTGATGAGTTGCTCTGAGGAGCGAAATGTTAAGTTGGCCACATTCTTGCTGCTAAAGGAAGCAGAAGGATGATGGAAATCGATGTTAGCCAGTTGTAGTAATGCACGTACTTTACATTGGCAAACTTTCAGAAGTATATTTGAAGATAAATATTACCCTAGAACGTACCGAGAGGCAAAGACAGATGAATTTTTAGAACTGAAGCAAGGGACACTTTCAGTGGCTGAGTATGAGAGAAGGTATACCGAGTTGTCGCGGTATGTTGATGTGATTGTGGCATCTAAGAGTGACAAGTGTCCAAAGTTTAAAAGAGAATTATGTCCTGAGATACGTACCCAGTTACAACTATTTCTAAGTGGAGAGATTTTTATCAGCTAATAGATCCTGCTCTACGTGTTGAGCAGAGTATAACAGAGATAAAACTAGTAGTGGAGCCTAGTTATCGGCCTACGACAACAAACAGTTTCTGAGGTCGTGAACAGAGGAGGTTCACGTTTACACACCTAAAGTAAATGTTCTAAGTTGTCAGGACTTAAAGAATCAATGAGATCACTGTCTTGTTTGTGATGATGTGCGTTACCGGTGCGGACAACCAGGACATGTCAAGAGGGATTATCCACAGTTGTTGATAATTGCACAGAGGGACTAGGGAGTTGAGTCCCAGACAGTTGAGCAACCAAGAGTTTCAGTAGCTGCAAGAGAGGGCACCAGCGGTGAGACTAAAGAGAATTGTAGTGAAACCTAGGCAACACGGAATGGTCTACGCTATGACTCAGTAAGAAGCAAAAGATGCATCATATGTCATTACTGGTACGATTAGTATTTGTAATATACCTGCACCTGTTTTAATAGAACCAGGTGCTACACATTTCTTTGTTTTTAGTATGTTCTTGACTAAGTTGAATGGGAAGCTAGAACCTTTATGTAAAAGGTTAGTTATATACACTCTAGTTGGTGATGTGTTACTAGTCAATGCAGTGTTGCGGCACTGTGAGGTCTTAGTAGAAGGTCTCAATATGTTAGTGGTTCTTCTTCCACTAGACTTGCAGGTGTGAGATGCAATCTTAAGGATGGATTTCATATTTACTCATTATACTTCCAGAGATTGCCATATAAAGGAAGTTGTTTTCAAGAAACCAAGATTAGCTGAAGTGGTTTTATGGGATGAAAGAAAGATTATCCCTACGAGTTTGATTTCAGCAGTAAAAGCTGAGAAGTTAATGAGGAATGGTTGCACGACGTTCCTTGCACATGTAGTAGAGGTGCAGGAGGAAAAGCTAAAACCAGACAGCGTTCTTGTTGTGAACGAGTTTCTTGATGTTTTTCCAACAGATCTATCAGGAGTTGCCACCTGATAGGGAAGTAGAGTTCACTATTGAATTGCTACCAGAAACAACACCTATTTCGCAAGAGCCGTATAGAATGGCTCCAAGTGAACTCAAGGAGCTAAAGATGTAATTACAAGAATTAGTGATAAGGGATACATCAGACCTAGTGTATCGCCTTGGGGAGCTCTAGTTTTATTTGTGAAGAAGAAAGATGGTACCCTTAGTTTATGCATTTATTTTACACAGTTAAACAAAGTCACGATACGTAACAAGTATCCTTTACCCTAAATAGATGACTTGTTTGAGCAGTTAAGAGGTGCATCGGTGTTTTGTAAGATTGATTTAAGATCAGGATATCATCAGATAAAGGTCAGAGAATTAGACATTCCTAAGACATTATTCAGTATGAGGTACGAGCATTATGAGTGTTTAGTAATGTCATTCGGTTTAACAATGCACTAACAGTTTTCATGGACCTCATGGACAGGTTTTCCACCAGTATTTGGATAAGTTTGTGATAGTATTCACTAATGACATACTAGTTTTTGTCGGTTGTCAGGAAAGCCCATGAGGAACACATGAGTATTATTCTACAAACACTACGAGATAAACAGTTGTACGCTAAATTCACCAAATGTGAGTTTTGGTTGAATCAGATAGTGTTTGAGTGAAGTTGTTTTAGCAAAAGGAGTTAGTGTGGATCCGAATAAAGTAAAAGCTATGATCAACTTAGAGAGACAAGCTATTGCGACAGAGGTACGTAGTTTCCTAAGCTTGGCAGGATACTGCAGATGATTTGTTGAGAACTTCTCACGATTAGTATTACCCTTAACAGTTTTAACAAGGAGGAATGTTAAGCTTGAATGGTTAGATAAGTGTGAATAGAGTTTTTCAGGAGCTGGAAACAAGGTTGATGACAGTACTTATTCTAACACTTCCTGTAACAGGAAAAGAGTATGTGATTTATTGTGACGCTTCGAGGTAAGGTTTGGGATGTGTGCTCATGCAAGAAGGAAAAGTAATAGTTTATGCGTCAAGGCAATTGAAAAAGCACGAATGTAATTACCCTACCAATGATCTTGAGCTAGCGGCAGTTGTTTTAGCATTGAAGATCTGGAGGCATTACTTGTTTTGTGAGAGTTGTCACCTTTTTACAGATCATAACAGTCTGGAATATATCTTTGATCAGAGGGAATTGAATATGAGACAGAGAAGATGGTTAGAACTGATTAAAGATTATGATTGTACCATAGAATATATTCCTGGTAAGGCGAATGTGGTAGCAGATGCATTAAGCAGGAAGTCAAGACTTCCTAGGGATACCTTTTGTGGTATTCGAGCAACATTCTTAAGTACTCTAAGGGATTCTAAGGCACTAGTGACTGCAAAGAGTTTAGGGAGTCTTTTAGCTCAATTCCAAGTCAAGTCTTCGCTTGTAGCAGAGATTGAGAGAAGAAAACCAGAGAATACTAACTTGCAGAAAATGTTTGGAATGTCCAAACAGGGCCCAGAGGTATAATCTAGAATGAGAACAGATGAAACAATAGTTAAGAAGAGAAAACTATGTGTCCCGAGTATTAGTGAGCTTAAAGATGCTATTCTAGAGGAAGCTCACAATTCAGCTATGCTATGCGTCCAGGAAGCACCAAAATGTGTAAAACTGTGAAGGGGACCTATTGATTGTCTGGGATGAAGCGGGAGATAGCTGACTATGTTGATAGATGTTTGATCTGCCAACAGGTTAAACCAGTTAGACATAAGCAAGAAGGACTCCTTAACCCATTCCCAGTGTCGGAATGGAAATGGGAGCATATTACTATGGTTTTCCTGTTTAGATTACCACGTACTTCAAGGGGACATGATGGTATGTGGTAATGGTGGATAGACTCACTAAGACAACACGATTTATACCGATTAAATCGACGTCTACACTTGATCAGCTTGCTAAGCTATACGTCGACAGAATTGTGAGTCAATACGGAGTGCCAGTGTCCATAGTTTCAGATAGAGATCCAAGATTTACTTCTAAGTTTTGGCCTAGCTTACAGAAAACTATGGGGACAAAGCTGAGTTTTAGTACAGCGTTTCATGTTCAGACAGATGGTCAGTCAGAGAGGACCATCCAGACCCTAGAGGACATGTTGAGAGCATGTGTCCTTCAAGTTAAGGGAAGTTGGGATACACACCTATCACTTATGGAGTTCGCTTATAATAACAGCTATCAGTCGAGTATTGGCATGGCACCATTTGAGGCTCTGGATAAAAGACCGTGTAGAACGCTCGTATATTGGAATGAACTAGGAGAGCGGAAGCTAATCGGTCTTGAGTTGGTGCAAGTTACGACAGATAATATTAAGGTAATCAAAGAGAATTTGGAGGTAGCTCAAGACCGTCAGAAGAGTTATGCAGATAAGCAACGAAAGGACTTAGAATTCCAAGTCGGAGATCAAGTTTTCTTGAAATTATCTTCGTGGATAGGTGTCCTTCGTTTTGGAAAGAAAGGTAAGCTAAGTCCCAGATATATTGATCCTTATCAAGTAATGGGACGGGTTGGGCTAGCAACCTACATACTGGAGTTGCCAACGGAACTATCTCAAGTACATGATGTTTATCATGTGTCCATGCTGAGGAAGTATATTCCAGATCCGACACATGTGTTGCAAGCACAACCCGTTGAGCTGAAAGAAGACATGAGTTACGTAGAGGATGCAGTTCAAATCTTCGACCGGAAAGAACAAGTTTTAAGAAACAAGATGTTCCCACTCGTGAAGGTTCGTTCGAGACATTGCCGAGTGGAGGAGGAAACCTGGAAGTTAGAGGACCAAATGAGGAGGAAGTACCCTAGGATTTTCACCTAAGGACTATTAAATTTCGAGGACGAAATTTCTTAAGGCGGAGGTAAGTTGTAAACCCAAGAATCATTCTTTGGATTTTCCTTATAAAGAAAAAAAAAACAAAAGAAAGGAAGAAATGAATGTTTAAAACTTAGTTTTCCTTGTTTTAAAAAGAAAAGAAATGAAGTGAAAGATAAAAAGAAAATAAGGAAGGAAAAGCTTAAACCATTTTGGTTTGGTTTACTTTAAGAATAATGAAGAAAAGAAAATGAAAGGAATGGTTATTATACTATGTTTTGTTTAGGAAAGAAAAGAAAAGAAAAGAAAGGAAAAAGGAAAACAATGAAAAGGATAAGTGGGAGGTGGGACCCCCACCTTTGTTTTTCTTTTTAAAAACTCTTCCTCCATCGATCTTCTTCTTCATTTATCAAAAGGGAAGGTAAGGGTTTCGTGGGAGAAGCTTAAAGGAAGAGAAGAAGGTGAGTTTGGTGCTGGAATTGCAGAAGAGAGGAGGAGAACTCAAAGTTTGATTATATAGCAGGAAGGTGATCAACTCAACCCTGTTCTGGTTTTCTGTTCATCTCGAGCTCCACAAGAAGAGCTAAGAGTTGAGGTTTGGTTTTCCTGAAAGCTAATTCATTTTTGAACAAAGTACGTGAAGGATGCTTGGGCAATTCTTACCTTAAGTTGCTGTTTTATGAAGAGGAAGGCAAAAGACAGAAATTTGTTGTCAAATCCGAGAAGTCTCTGGTTTTTTGGTTGTCCTGATCTGTAGAGTTGGAATCAAAAGCTCTAATAGGTATGGTTGGAAAGCTTATTGAATTTCCTACAACGTTCGTGAAGGAAACGTGAATAGAAAATTATTGGACGATGTTGTAAATATCAGGTCAAGTTTCGGGTTGCAGCAGGAAATCGAATCTGGAATAGCAGAAGTTGGTTCCTAGGAAGGAAGAGTTCGAGGTATTTTCGAACCAATCTGTTGCGAATCTCAACTTCATATCTTCATATGATTTTTAGAGGATTCAAAAAGGAAGACTTTGGTATAAAGTACATTATTTTTGGATACGTAATGAAGAAGTTATGGTTGTCTGAAAATAGGGCATAAAATCTGAAAATGCAGGAAATTTTGAAAGTGGGTTTTCTTGTAAGTTTAAGGTTAAAAAGCATGAGCTGAGGTTCTAATGGTTGAATTTGGTTTGTTTGACAGGCTAAGAGCAAATAGGTCGAGTGTACGGGTCAAGACTCTAGTTCTAACACTGTGAGTGGCAAAACGAACCTCGAAATGGTTTATAGGCTTGTATTATGCTTATGAAAATGCAAGGTTTTGCTAAAACGAAATGGTTTCAATGCTTATTGTTTTCCTTTGAACACATGTTTATGAGTATTCATATTTTCTAAGAAATGATTTTAAGTGCTCGTTGTGAGTCTATATGTCTTGATGGAATTTATATGTGAGCATATGTTCTTATTTGTCGAAATTTATGAAAATGTTATGATTTCGAGCAAGTATGTACTAGCAAGTATGATTTAAAGATTTCCAGTTTTAATGAACAAGCTGAGTAAGCTTGAGTTTTATGAAAGGAAAGATAAGCAGGCATGTTTAAATGTTTTTATGTGTATTTCTGAGTCTTGAATGAGTAAATGACTGAGACATTGAGCCCAAGGCTATATGGTACCGTGTGCACACAGGTCATTTTCTGTTGTCGACGTTGAGTGTACTCCGTGACAACAATGCTGTCGTGAGTGTTGGGCGGGCCCACTACGACAAAGACGATGGGAGTGCTGGGCGGGCGCCACTACATCGTAGAGTAAATGTTGGTTGTACTGATCGTGTCCTGTGCAACGTAGAATGTCATACGTTTTTAAATGATTAGTAGTATCGATATGCCTTGCGAGGTTTTAATGTCGTACTTGCTGGATTTCTGAAAAGGTGTTAAGATTACATGTGTATTTTAATGCTTGAATACAGATACATATGCTCATAAGTTTCGAGGTAATATGATTTATGAGTTATAGATTTTTATTTCAGTCACTCACTGAGCTTCATAGCTCATTCTTTCAGTATTTTCCCACTTTTCAGGTAGAGATCGAGCTCCCGGTGCGTGATAACCTGCCATAGTCTGCTGGAACCTCCAATGGTTTGATACTTTGTACGTGGGTGGAGATGTTTAGGAAGTCTATATGTATTGTAGAAGGACTTTGAAGTTTTGTTTATGTGTACATTCTAGGTTGTGGCTGTGTAAGCCATGGTTGGGAATGTTTATGGTTGTGATGTTCATATCTCTTTTAGTTTTCAAAAGAGTCTTAAGTAGGGTTACCCCTTACGTAGGTTACGTAATTGTCAATATTCCGTTGTGTTGTGTTTAAGTGTTTCTTATACAAGTTTAGTGTGCTTATCAGGTAAAACAGGGTCAACAGGTATCGTTAGAGAGGTGAACGATGTCTGTTGGCTTCACGCCGTCTGTCGGGCTAAGTTAGCAGGTAGTTCGGGAGGGGGTGTGACAGTCTTGACATCCATTTGTCATACCTCATAGTCATAATATGCGACAATGGCAAGAAGGATACAGATAGACTTTACCATAGCAACAGGTGAAAAGGTTTCCTCAAAATCAACCCCTTCAACCTGGTATAACCCTTTGCTACTAGTCTAGCTTTAAAGGTTTGCACCTTCCCATCTACACCACGTTTTCTCTTGTAGATCCACTTACAACCTATAGGTTTTACCCCATCAGGCTTATCTACAAGATCCCAAACAGAATTGAAGTGCATAGACTTCATTTGTTGGTCCATGGCTATGACCCATTTGTCTTTGTCAATATCAACCATTGCTTGATTATAAGTCAATGGATCCTCGCAGTTGTCATCTGGTATATCAACATGGGTTTCAGCTACACCCATGTAACGGTCAGGCTGTCTCACAACCCTCCCACTACGTCGAGGCATACTCAACTCTTGAGATGGGCCCTCTTGACTAGAAACACTAGTACCAACAACTCTTGTTGACGTACTAGTGTTCTTATCAGCAACATTTGTTATTGTTTCGTCTAACTCACTCAACACTACCTTACTTTTTGGTTTGTGGTCCCTTCTATGGTCCTCCTCCAAGAAAGTGGCATTTGTCGACACAAAGACCTTATCTTCCTTAGGATCATAGAATAAACCACCACTTGTTTCTTTTGTGTATCATACGAATAGGCACAACTTTGAACGTGAATCCAACTTCTTTGGATTTGTCACAAGCACATGTGCTGGACAACCCCATATTCTGAAGTGACATAAACTACCTTTACGTCCTTTCCAGAGTTCAAAAGGTGTTTCAGAAACACTTTTGGAGGCCACACTATTCAATATGTATACTGCACTCTCCACTGCATAACCCCAAAAGGAACTAGGGAGATGAGCATAACTCATCACTGATCGAACCATGTCCAAAAAGGTTCTATTTCTCCTTTCTGATACACCGTTTTGTTGTTGTGTGCCGGGAGCTGAGAGTTGGGATGTAATTCCATGTTCTATCATATAGTTCTGGAATTTTAAATCCATGTACTCTCCACCTCGATCCGATCAAAGTGTTTTAACTCTTTTACCTAATTGATTTTCAACCTCAGCCTTGAATTCCTTGAACTTTTCAAGTGCTTCAGACTTGTAGTGCATTAGGTAAATATGCCCATATCTAGAATAATCATCTATTAAAGAGATGGAATATTCACTATCAAATGATTCCTAGGTCATTTATAATTTGCAGTGATACTCCAAAGGTTTAGAATGTATGACACCGAAGGGTAATAAAAAACACTCCTCCTCTGATCAAGATAATCTTGACCAAAACCTAATGCCAGAATAATCTTATTCCTATAGGCTTTAGTTACCATTATTTGGTCAGGATACATACACTACTTATGTACCTTATGAGTGTAACCCTCTATCTTTAGATCCCAGAGTCCCGATCCAATAAAATTCTCCGAAGGGAGGACTAGATTGAAAAACATACTAAGGAAATCTTTATCCCTTTCGGGTGTCTACTGTGTTCGATCCCCTATGATCAAGCCCTCCGAAGGGATTGTCTTGTCTAGGCCAAACTAGCAGGCTGACCATAGTGATCTGACGGTGTAAACTAACTGAAGAGACCATAGGTCTTGTTTTCACTAAATCTATTTCCACTCACTATAAGTACCCTCTCTATTCACCTTGATATTAACTCATACAAATACCATCCGAAGGGGGACGCTCCCGTTTGCGCCACGAGGCCAAGTTTGAGTCTCACAGTGTGAACTTCCCGGTGATACGTAGGTGAAAAAATATGTATCATATACACTTTTCCTCCCACTGGATACTTTAAATCTATAGGAAATTACTGAGGCTAAACCCGGCTAATGGTTTTACCTAAACTTATCAATATAACTCTTATATTGATAATCAATATAACTGTTATATTGATTTTATCTTAAGTTTGCTAATATAACTTTTTATATTAAGCCTAGGATTTCTAGTTTATTATCCTCTTAATAAACCCGCTGACGCTACCATAATTTATAAACTCTCTGATTAAATTTCACTCCCAGGTCAGATCTCAGGTAGGGGTGTTTCGTTTCCGTCAGCTTACCCAGCCTAGACAGAACCTTCCGTAGACATAGTTCATCTTCTAAGGTCTATTATTTCCAAGTTCTAAACATTTTAAAACTAATAATTAACCTTAGATGACATGCATACTATGTCATAGTGCTTGATCATTCATCTCATGAATAATAAAACATACATAGCATAATCATCTCATGAATTATAATGCATGTCAATGTTGTCCATAAATTAATATAACTCTTTATATTTATTATACATGTAAACTATATAATATAACTCTTTTTATTATAAATTATACATGGAAATGCTTAACCTAAGGTGGGATATCTCAATTAAAAGCATACATTATGCATGGCAATAATTACCCAACAATTTGATCATTTAAATAGCAAAATTAGACCAATTTTGGCACCCTAAATTCAATATTAATTAATATAATCTAATTATATTAATTAAAATTAAATAAATTAAATATAAAATATTTTTATATTTAATATATAATTAAATAATCTGTTTTTCGCTTGTTTGAAGCTGCTGAAAACGTCTTCGGCGTTGCAACGCTGCGCCCTATCCATTTCTGCCCGTCGGAGCGCGTTGCGAAACGCCTTCGGCGTTACAAGGCTGATGGCAGCGTTGCAACGCTGCCTCTGATGCGCGCCTCCTTCCACAAGCGCAGCGTTGCAACGCCAATGGACAGCGTTGCAACGCTGCAAATAGACAGCAAGGTTGATTCTTCATTTCTTGCTCGTTTTCGCTCCGTTCTTCTCAGCAACAAATTTGCCTCGATCGACACGGACTTACAGACTCGATTTACAATTAAAATTGCCTAAAACACCGGGCCCTTACATTGAACGATTCAATGAAAAATTGTAAATCTAAGTGCCAAAATTGAAAACGTCTAAATTGCAAACCGTTTACTCATCTCATGAAAAATAGTAAATCCCAACTTGTTCTTGATAAATTCCTGAACGAAAATTAAGAAAACAATTGGGCTCTGATTCCAATTGAAGGGATCGAATCCCGCAACGGAAGCGATTGTGAATCTTTGTTACATGGATATCTATCAAGAACAAATCTAACTAAGATTAAGCATATAATAACACATTGGACAACAAGAAATATACCTTTGAAGAACTCTTTCCTCAAGTGCTCCTTCTCCCACGATCACGATCTCAGAAACTTGAACCCAAACGATCACGGACACTACCATCGGATCTTCTCCGTTGTTCTCTAGGTGAGGGAGGAAGGTGGGTTCTTTTCAAGTGAGGTGAGATGATCTTATCAAATTGTAGTTGGAACTCTTTCCAATACAATGTGAGAGAATACTCTAGGGTTTCGCAAATAGATTGCCTCACTTTGCTTTTTTTTTTTTTACTTCAAATTGCATCTCATGCAAGCTTTTATAAGAAAATAGGAATGAAATTACCATCCTATCCTTCCTTCATTCTCTCATTAGTATATATCTTATATGTGAATCTAATTCACATTAAATCCATATATTATATCAATTATATCATATATAACTGATATAACACCTCATATATGAAATTGAACACGTCAATTTTATTCCTAACTTTATACCCTCAATATTACCATGTTCAGCCAACGGAGGGACCTAATAGGCCTACAGTTCATGAGTTCCAGTGATGTTAGATTTAACTGATCAAACTCTTTGATCCAGTTAATCAATATTCATTAACTACAAGTCACTCCACTATAGACTTGTAGCTGCACTCTCCTCACTGCAGATTATATTGTGTCCATTGATATAATCATTACCCATGAGTCGACCCTTCACAGGTTGTTCGTAATCACGGCTGGGTCAAATTATCGTTTTACCCCTGTGATTACCTCTTTGTTCCTTAAGCACCACTGATCCTCTAATGAACATCAAGCCTAAGGTCCTACCATAGACTCATACCCTCATAGAGAGCGGGGCCCCGTTGTTCAAGACCTGGAGTCAGTTCTTAAGGGAACAACCTATCTAATTCCTTAGTGTAGGAATGAGTGAATTCCATCTTGCACAGTTAAGTCCCCAGCTACCTACGAGGTTCTGTCCCTAAGAAGGTAGGCTTATTGAGTCGGTTACAAGTCACTCTCACCCATACTAGTCTAAGGACAAAACCTTATAAGAAGAAGTTCTTAACTTGCTCAGGATTCAAGTCGAGTCGCTAATGACCATCTATAAATTATAAGTCTTACCACATTACTAACTGCGTTATCTTTGGTTAGACTAATAATTCTGATCAATCCGTCTAGTATGAACTCTTCATACAGGATGCCCCCACTCGCATGTCAACTACATGAATGAGTTGGATCACCTCATTTGTACTAATTACAAAGTGGGTCGGATCAAACTATATATTATGTCAACAATATAACATATAAATGACATAAATACCCAATTAATGAATTTGAACACTTCAAATTCACACCAAACTTTAAACCCTAAATTTGTCCTATTTTAGCAACCCGAGGGACCTAATGGACCTGCAGATGACGAGCTCCAATGATCCGAGACTAACCAGTCAAACTATTTGACCCAATTATTCAACATTCATTAGCTACGGTAACACACCACTAAAGTGAAGGGATTTTGAATTCCCGCAGCGGAAGACGTTGTGAAACGTCGTTGATCCGTTGTGTAATTCCTATCTTAAAATTGAATCTATCTCATAGATCCTAGGCTAAACATGCAAAGAAGAAGAAGTAAGCGATGAAGTAATAGATACTAACCTCTTGAAGAACTCTTCTTCAACGTTTTCTCCTTCTCCGGTCACGATCTCTCTCGATCCGACGTTCTCCTCGAACACGAACCTCGATCCGAACAGGGAGACACCTCCAAAGGGTCTTCTCGGTTGTTCTCGGGAGTTTGAGGGAGAGTAGGTGGGACTCTCTTTGGTCTTGGGTGAGGAGAGAATTAGAGAGAATTGAGAGAGTTCTAGAGAGAAAACATTTGCTCTCTTTGGATGGAAATCCAAAAAATGGCAAATGGCACGCCAAAGGCTTCTTGCAAAGCCTTTAAATACTATTGTGTGATGGAGTTAAAACTTCCACCAAATCACAATTTTACCACAACCATATAATATACAAATCACATTTGTATATTATATAATATAAGGTATCTCATACCTTATTATACAAATCTCATTTGCATAAATGTGGAATTATAAATTGAATCACATTCAATTTAATTTCTCTCAATTCAATTTCTCCAATTAGCACTAATTAATCAATTAGGCTATACTATAGTTTATTATGAATCTCATTCACATCAAACTATATATTATGTCATCTATATCTCATATAAATGACATAAATACCCAAATAATGAATTTGAACACTTCAAATTCACACCAAACTGTAAACCCTCAATTTGTCCAATTTGAGCCAATCGAGGGACCTAATGGACCTACACGTGACGAGCTCCAATGATCCGAGACTAACCTGTCAAACTCTTTGACTCGGTTATTCAACATTCATTAGCTACGATAACACTCCACTAAAGCCCGTAGCTGCACTCTCATCATTGTAGGACAAGTTGTGTCCATCGATATAACCAATACCCATGAGTCGACCCTTCACAGGTTGTTCATAGTCACAGCTGAGTCAAATTACCGTTTTACCCCTGTGTCTACCTCTTGCTCCTTAAGTCCCACTGCTCCTCTAATGAACAACTATGTTGCATTGTCCAACCATAAACAACAACCCTCTCAGGCCAATGAGAGAGTGGGGCCCCGTCGTTCAAGCCACGGAGACAACACTTAAGGGAAGAACCCCTCTAGTTTCCTAAGTCGGGAGCAGTGAATTCCTTCTTGCGTAGTCAAGTTCCCGCCTCCCACGTGGTCCCGCCCCCGAGAGGTAGGCATATTGGGCGAGCAACAACGGTGGCCACCCTCACCATTTAGTCAAAGACGGACCCATGAGACAGAGTCAGTAACACGCTCGAGATTAAGTTCGAGTCACTAATGATCATCTACGAATTTATTAGCTCTATCACATTAGCGGTGTTACATCGCAAGTCTAATAATTCACGGTCGGTCTTGTACAATCTCATTGTATGCAGGATGCCCCCCACTCGCATGTCAACCACATGAGCGAGTCGAGATCACCTCATTTGTATCTAATACAAAGCGGGCGCATCCACGGTGTATCCGAGTTAGGTCTCCAACCTGTCAGGTATCTTTGTGAGACCATTCGGTCATTAACTTTCGAGCGTGATCCTCCTGTGTGTCCACTACACACCGTTCAAGTTCTTCGCTCTCATTAATACAATGACCACGGAGCTTAGTTTATTGGATTAAATTTATGAAAAATCACGAGACACAAAGTTGAAATAAATAACTCTTATTTATTACACAATGTTGAAATAAATAACTCTTATTCATTTACAACTTGGAATATTACAAACTACACGAGATGAGGACATACATCCCAACATAAAGCCCGTAGCTGCACTCCCTGTTGGGATTTTTGTCCTAATCTCGTTTAGTTTGTAAATATCTATTTCAAATTAATAAAGAGTTATTTATTTAATCATTTTTGTCTCGCATTTATCACAAAATTTTTCCAATAAACTAAGCTCCAGGTTAATTGAATACATGAGAGAACTAGAACTGGAACGATGTGTAGTGGACACATAGGGAGGATCACGTTAGAGTAAATGACCCGAACGAGCGATCTACGATATATGGATGGGGTTGAGACCTAATCTGATATACGTTGTGAATGCGACCCGCTTTGTATTAAGATACAAACGAGGTGATCTCGACTTCGTTCATGTGGTTGACATGCGAGTGAAACATCTGCACAATGAGATTGCATAAGACAAGACCGAACTGTAAAGTATTAGACCTCATCGATGTAACATCATAATAAATATGAACTAATAACTTCGTAGATGACCATTAGTGACTCGACCTGAATCCTGAGCGTGTTAGGGCCCGTGTTTTCGGTTTTGGCATTTTTACTACATTTACATTTCTATGTTGATTAGATCAATGTAAGGGCCCGTGTTTTGGGCATTTTAATGTAAATTGAGTCTGTAAGTCTGAGTCGTTCGTGGAAAGAGTTGTTGTGAAGAAATCGGAGCAGAAACGGGCGAGAAACAACGAATTACAGCAAAAGGAGCTTGTTGTTCTGTCGACCGCGTTGAGACGTTGTTCATCGGCGTCTCAACACTGCGCATGTGGTGAAAGGCCTAGCTGGAGAGCAGCGTTGCAACGCCGAGGCATGGAGCATGCGGGGCAAGACGCTGGATGCTGCAACGTTGCAATGCTGCCCACGACGTTCCAATGCTACAACGTAGTGGACAGTTGGGCGAGGCGCGCGCGAGATCATGGGGCATTGCCAGTCGTGGCCAGTTTCTGAACGTGGTTTTTGTTTTTTATTTATAAAATTGCGATTTACTGGTAACTGAAATATGTTTAGTGGAGAGTAGTGACTCTGCCTGGATTTTAGATTCGGGTGCCACTAACCACGTTTGTTATTCTTTTTAGGGAATTGATTCCTGACAACAGCTGTGAAAGGCTGAGGTGACTCTGCGGGTTGGATCCGGGGAGATAGTCTCTGTTGCAGCGATCGACAAAGTGAAGCTTTATTTTGGCAGGAATTACATTTTGTTAGACAACATGTACATAGTTCCAGGGTTTACTAGAATCCTCGTTTCTATTTCCTGTCTTTTAGAACAATGTATCTCTGTTTCATATAAAGGTAATAAAGCGTTTATTTCTAGAAATGGTAATCTTATTTTTTCTGCTTCACTTAAGTCTAATTTGTATGTTTTAAAGCCTAATTCGGTCAAAAGCCTTTTGAACACTGAGTTATTTAAAACTGCAGAAACATGAACTAAAAGAGTTAAAGTTTCTCCAAAAGAAAATGTCCATCTTTGGCATCATAGGTTAGGCCACATTAATCTCAATCGGATTGAGAAACTAGTGAAGAGTGGACTTCTAAGTCAGTTGGAAGAAAACTCTTTACTGGTGTGTGTCATGCCTTGAAGGCAAAATGACCAAATGTCCTTTTAGTGGAAAACGATATAGAGCCAATGAGCCTCTTGAGCTTATACATTCTGACCTTTGTGATCCGATGAGTGTTAAAGCACGAGGTGGTTACGAATACTTCGTATCTTTCATAGATAACTATTCGAGGTATGGGTATATTTACCTAATGCATAGAAAGTCTGAAACTCTTGAAAAGTTCAAGGAGCACAAGACTGAGGTTGAGAACCTGTTAGGTAAAACCATTAAAATACTTCGATCGGATCGAGGTAGAGAGTATATGGACACTGAATTCCAGGACTATATGATAGAACATGGAATTACGTCCCAACTCTCAGCACCTGGTATGCCACTGCAGAATGGTGTATCGGAGAGGAGAAACAGAACATTGTTGGACATGGTTCGGTCGATGATGAGTTATGCTCGTCTCCCTGATTCTTTTTGGGGTTACGCAGTGGAGACTGCAGTGTATATTTTGAACAACGTTCCGTCGAAGAGTGTTTGTGAAACACCTTTCGAACTCTGGAATGGTTGTAAAGGTAGTTTACACCATTTCAGAATTTGGGGATGCCCGACCCATGTGTTGGTGTCAAACCCGAAGAAATTTGAACCTCGTTCAAAATTATGCCTATTCGTAGGTTACCCAAAAGAGACTAGAGGTGATATATTTTTTGATCGTAAGGAAAATAGGATGATTGTGTCGACAAACGCCACATTCTTTGAGGAAGACCACATCAGGGACTATTTGCCTAGGAGCAAAATTGTGTTGAACGAAATGGACAGTACGTCAGCAAGAGTTGTTGATGGGGCTAGTACGTCAACAAGTGTTGTTGATCCTAGCAGGTCAAGTCATGTCTGTTCCCAAGAGTTGGGAATGCCTCGACGTAGTGGGAGGGTTGTTAGACAGCCTGAACATTACATGGGTTTAGCTGAAACCCAAGTCGTAAATCTTGATGATTGACTACGAGGATCAATTGACCTATGATCAGGCTATGGCTGATGTTGACAAGGACGAATGGATTAAAGCTATGGACCAGGAAATGGAATCGATGTACATCAATTCTGTCTGGGGGCTTGTGGATCAACCAGATTGGGTAAAACCTATAGGTTGTAAATGGATCTACAAGCATAAACATGACGTAGATGGGAAGGTGTAGACCTCCAAAGCACGACTAGTGGCAAAGGGTTTTACCTAGGTTGAAGGGGTTGACTCTGATGAAACCTTTTCACCTGTTTTCATGGTAAAGTCGATCAGGATCCTTCTGGCCATTGTCGCGTATTATGACTACGAGGTATGGCAGATGGATGTCAAGACCGCCTTTCTGAATGGCAACCTTGACGAAACCATCTACATGGATCAACCCAAAGGGTTCATAACCCTAGTCCAAGAGCAAAAGATTTATCGGCTTCATAGGTCTATTTATGGACTGAAACAATCCTCGAGGTCTTGGAATATAAGGTTTGATGAGGCAATCAAATCTAATGGCTTTGATTAGAATGTTGACGAGCCTTGTGTCTACAAGAAAATCGTCGACAAAACTGTCGCATTTTTTATATTATACGTGGATGATATTCTTCTCATTAGGAATGAGGTAGGATTTCTTACTGACTTAAAGAAATGGCTAGCTTCGCAATTCCAAATGAAAGATTTGGGAGAACCTCAGTATGTTCTAGGTATCCAAATTGTCCGGAATTGGAAGAACAGAACGCTAGCCATGTCTCAAGCGTCTTATATTGACAAGATGTTGTCTAGGTATAAGATGCAGAACTCCAAGAAGGGCTTGCTGCCTTTCAGGCTCGGGGTTCACCTATCTAAGGATTAGTGTCCTAAGACTCCTCAAGAGGTTGAGGATATGAGACGGATCCCCTATGCTTCAGCTGTAGGGAGCCTGATGTATGTCATGTTGTGTACTAGCTCAGACATCTGTTATGCAGTAGGGATTGTCAGTAGGTATCAATCCAATCCAGGATTAGATCACTGGACAACCGTCAAGGCAATCCTAAAGTATCTTAGGAGAACGAGGAACTACAACTTAGTGTATGGCAGTGGGGATTTGATCCTTATGGGATACACAGATTTTGACTTTCAGACTGATAAGGATTCTAGGAAATCCACTTCGGGGTTAGCCTTCATTCTGAATTGAGCTGCTATAGTATGGAAAAGCATGAAGCAGGGATGCATCGCTCATTCCACTATGGAAGCAGAGTACGTTGCGGCTTGTGAAACTTCAAAGGAAGTTGTTTGGCTTATGAAGTTCATGAAAGATTTTGAAGTTGTTCCAAATATGAACTTGCGGATCACACAGTTTTGTGACAACAGTGGTGCAGTAGCCAACTTCAGAGAGCCTCACAGCCATAAGAGAGGCAAACACCTTGAGTGGAAGTATCACCTGATACGGGAGATTGTGCACCGCGCCGACGTGACAGTCATGCAGAGAGCATCGGGGCACAACGTAGCTGATCCATTTACAAAGCCCTCACGACTAAGGTGTTTGAGGGTCACCTAGAGAGTCTAGGTCTTCGAGTACTTCCTGACTAGGGCAAGTGGGAGATATGTAAACGGGTATTCAATGCCCTAGTTTATTGTATTACTTCATTGTAATTTATGTACATTTCAAAAATGTATTTGGTCCACTAGCTTAGTCCAAGTGGGAGTTTATTGGAATTTTTTCCTAATCTCGTTTTGTGTCTCGCATTTATTACAAACTTTGTCCAATAAACTAAGCTCTAGGGTCATTTAATACATGAGACAACTAGAACTTGAACGGTGTGTAGTGGACACATAGGGAGGATCACGTTCGAGTAAATGACCCAAACGGTCTACAGTATATGGATGGGGTGGGAGACCTAATCCTAGATACGCTGTGGATGCGGCCCGCTTTGTATTAAGATACAAACGAGGTGATCTGACTCGTTCATGTGGTTGACATGCGAGTGGGGGCATCATGTACAATGAGATTGTACAAGACCGAACCGTGAATTATTAGACCTACTGATGTAACACCGTTAATAGTATGGACTCATAACTTCGTAGATGACCATTAGTGACTCGACCTGAATCCTGATCGTGTTACGGACTCCTGTCTGCGGGAGTCTGTCCTTTGACTAGTACGGGTGAAGGTGGTGACAGTTACTCGCCCAATATGCCTATCTTCTCACGGACAGGACCAAGTAGGGAGTTGGGAACTTAACTACGCGAGATGGAATTCACTTGTCAAGCCTTTAGGGAAACTAGAGGGATTGTTACCTTAAGTGCTATCTCCAGGGCTTGGACAATGCGCGCCTACCTTCTCACTGCCACAAGAGGGTTGTTGTGTATGGTCGGACCATTAAAACGTTGTTGTTCATTAGAGGAGCAGTGGGGACTTAAGGAGCAAGAAGTAGACACGGGAGTAAAATTTGACCCAGTAGTGTGTACGAACAACCTGTGAAGGGTCGACTCATGGGCATTGGTTATATCAGTGGACACGTGGAGTGTTACCGTAGCTAATGAATGGTGATTAACCGGGTCAAAGAGTTTGATAGGTTAATCTCGGATCATTGGAGCTCGTCACTGTAGGTCCATAAGGTTCCTCGGTTGGCTCAAACTCGATTAAAAGAAGGTTTACTATTTTCGTGTGAATTGAAGTGTTCAAGTTCACTAAAGGGCATTTATGTCATTTATATGAGATATGAATGATATAATATATAGTTTAATGTGAATTAGATTCATAATAAACGATAGGTTAGCCTAATTGTTGAATTTGGGCTAATTAGGAGAAATTAAATTGAGAGATATTAAATTGGATGTGATTCAATTTAAAAATCCACAATATTGAAAATTGTGATTTGTAAAATGAGATATGAGATATCTTATAATATGTGGTTATGCAAATATGATTTACATAACCGATAGTTGTGGTAAAATGGTAAATAGGTGGAGATTTCAATTTCACCTATCTCAATTATTTAAACCCCCTTTGCAAGAAGGGTTGAAAGGCAATAAGCTCATTTTTTGAATTCTCACCAAAAGAGGCTTTCATTTCTCTCATAAATTTTCTCTAATTTTTCTCCTCCCAAAACAAAAATCTAGAATCTCACCATTCTCCTTCTTCAAAAAGAAGAACAACCGAGAAGCCAAGTGGTGGTGTTCGCTCTGTGTTCGTGAGAAGAGTTTGAGATCGTTGAAATCGTGGAAACCACGAGGGGTTCATGAACGGGAAGGTAGCTTTGAAGAACGTCTTCAACAAGTAAGTATCATAACCTTGTTGTTTTCTTTCCTTAGTACGCATGTTTAGCCTATTCTAAGTGTTAGATAATTTTAATGAAATTTAGTTTCACATCTTCACAACGATGATTCGATCATCTTCCGCTGCGCGGGGAGTTTCATTCCCTTCACTCCCATCATTGTAAGACAAGTTGTGTCCATACATATAACCAATACCCGTGAGTCGTCTCTTCACAGGTTGTTCATAGCACAGTTGGGTTAAATTACCATTTTACCCCTATGTCTACCTTTTCTCCTTAAGTCCCACTGCTCCTCTAATAAACAACTACATTGCATGGTTCAACCATAAACAACATCCCTCTCGGTCCAGTGAGAGGGTGGGTGCTCGTTGTCCAAACCCTAGAGACAACTCTTAAGGGAACAACCCCTCTGGTTTCCTTAATTCGGGAACGAGTGAATTTCATCTTTCATAGTTATGTTTCCAGCTCTCCCAGTGGTCATATCTCGAAGAAGGTAGGCATATTCGGCCAGCAACTCTGGCCACCCTCACGCGTACTTTTCAAATGATAGAACCCCGCTGACAGGAGTCCGTAACACGCTCAGAATTAAGGACGAGTAACTAATGGTAATCTACGAAGTTATTAGTCCGATATTGTTAAAGGTGTTACATCAGTAGGTCTAATAATTTACTGTTCGGTCTTGTACAATCTCATTGCACACGATGCCCCCATTCGCATGTCAACTACATGAATGAGTTGGATCATCTCGTTTGTATCAAATACAAAGCGGGCCACATCCATAGTGTACCAAGGATTATATTAATTTTAGGGTGTAAAAAATGTGGTCTATTTTTCTATTTTTTTCTGCAATAGTTGTATGAAATTTAATGTGCATAATGGATGCCATTCACATTAAAATCCCACCTTAGGTTAAGCATGTTCATGAATCATTTTATAAGATAAGGTGTTATATTATATAGTTCGCATGATTTAATTAATATAAGAGTTATATTAATTTTATGAAAGCATTGGCATGCATTTATTCATGTGATGAATGTGTTATGAATGTGGATTTATTCATGTGATGAATGATCAAACAATTATAACATAGAAATGCATGCAACCTAAGATTAATTAATTAGTTTTAAAATTGTTTTAGAACTTGAAATTAATTAGACTTAGGTTACCTAGTTCTAATAAGATTAGAATTAGGGAACCTATAATTTATAACCCATGATTAAAGAGAAACTGTCTCTAAGGAAGATTCTGGTTAGGTTGGGGTATTTATGCTGACGAAAGCGAAACACCCCTATCTAAGAACCGACCTGGGAGTGAATTTAATCATGAGGTTTATAAGTTATATCTCGTGAGTGGCGCTTATTAAAGAGTTAATAAATTAAACTTATAGACCTAAGTTTAACAAAAGGTTTATAAACTTAGGTAATTCTAGTATAATCGTTATATTGGTAGACTTAGGTGAATTATAGCCAGATTTATCTAGGTCATTCCCTTATTCCAAAGTACTTAGTGAGAGGAAATAAGTGTATATGATACATTAAATTTTCACCTGCGCATCACCGTTAAGTTCACACCGTGAGATCCATACTCGACCTCGTGGCGCAATGGGAGCGTCTCCCTTCGGATGGTGGTTGTATGGGTCAATATCAAGGTGAATGGAGAGAGTGCTTATAGTGAGTGAGAGCGAGACTTGTGTCAACGGGTCCCATGGTTTCTTCTATCGGTTTGCACCCTGAGATTTCTATGATCCACCTGCTAGTTTTGTAAACCCAAGATTTATCCTTGAAATTTCTTTAAAAAAAAAACAAAGGAAAGGAATAAAGGAAAATAAAAGAAGCTAAATGTTTTTTATATGTTTGGTTTGAAAAAAAAAAAGAAAAGAAAAAGGAAATGTGGGAATGGAAAAATATAAAAAAATAAAAAAAAAGTGAAAATGTAAATGGAAGCTCCACCACCGCCAAATGGTTTTTAACTCATTTTATTCCCATTTCCTTCTCATTCTTGAAAGAAAACCAGATCTTTTCGTGGGAGAGGGTTGAAGGAAGAAGAAAGGAGAATTTTCTTGAGTTTGAAGTTGAAGAAGAGAAGGAGAAAACTCAATACAAGCTTGCATGGCACCTGTGTGATCAATTCTACCCACTATTGAGTTTAAATCATTTTTAGCTCCACAATAAGTGGTAATAGGTGAGATTTCCTTTTCTTCAATGTTAACCCATTTTTGAACAGATGTTGTGAAGGAAGCTCAAGCAAAATCTGACTTCAAGTTATTGATTTGTGAAGGGGAAGTCAGAGGAGAGAATTTGCTTTCAAATTTGAGAAACCTATGGTATTGGAGACATTCTGATCTGTAGGGTTCGAATTAGAAGCTCCGTTAGGTATGGTTGGAAAGCTTATTTAATTTTCTATAACATTCATGAAGGAGTCGTGAGTAAAACTGTTAGGAATCCAAATACAGAAAATAACAAGAACACTAAGAAACTGATATATTGCAATACTAAGAAGAAATTACAAGTCCCACAATGGACTCTCTACCAAAATGATCCACACTAAAAAAAGGACCCTCACACTACAATTTATAACCAAGACCCCTTAAACTAATTACCAAATAATCTACCACATATATTCCATAGAATACTCTACTAGTACTCTCACATTACTGCACCCGTGAAAGACACCTTGTCCTCAAGGTGTGCTCAATAAAACACAAACAAAAAGAGTTTTTTTTTTTAATTGGGTCGCTCAAGGCATATCTTTAAGGCCACAGTTTGCTTCTGATGAAGAAATACAACCCTTAACCAAAAAACAACCAACTCTTTCCATTTAAATAAGATATATTGGGCCTTTCTTAGATTGTTTGGCTCAAACCTTAGCCCCCACTTAGTAATCAACCCTAAACACTGCATCCTCGTTTTCCCATTAAACAACCTCCCCTCCAACTTGCTTCTACATTCTTCTCTAAATCGATTTTCCACGTGATTAGGGTTAACGGTCTTCATCTCCAACCAAGCCAACTTTTGCTGCTTCTTCTTCCACCCGCCACCCCACCTAATCGACCATATGATCGCTTGTAAGTTATTCCCCTAATTTCTCCACCGACCATTTTGCTTCGCAAACCATGTGTTTGTTGGCTTCTTTTCTTTCCACCGTTGTTGATAATGGCCTTCCTCTACGATTTCTTCATTTTTTTCCAATCTACTTCCCGTACCAATTCTACGAGACACTTGCGTCGGCACCTCCTTCGACTTTTTCCCTCCATAGTTCACTAAAGGACATTTATGTCATTTATATTAGATATGAATAATATAATATATAGTTTAATGTGAATGAGATTCATAATAAACTATAGGTTAGTCTAATTGTTGAATTAGGGCTTATTAGGAGAAATTAGATTGAGAGATATTGAATTGGATGTGATTTATTTTAAAAATCGAGAATATTGCAAATTAAAATGAGATATGAGATATCTTATAATATGTGGTTGTGCAAATATGATTTGCATAACCTATAGTTATGGTAAAATGGTAAATAGGTGGAGATTTCAACTCCACCTATCTCCATTATTCAAACCCCTTTTGCAAGAAGGGTTGTAAGGCAATAAGCTCATTTTTGGAATTCTCACCAAAAGAGGCTTTCATCTCTCTCACAAATTCTCTCTAATTTTTCTCCTCTCAAAACAAAAATCTAGAATCCCACCATTCTCCTTCTTCCAAAAGAAGAACAACCGAGAAGCCAAGTGGTGGTGTTCGATCTGTGTTCGTGAGAAGAGTTCGAGATCGTTGAGATCGAGGAAACCATGAAGGGTTTGTGAACGGAAAGGAAGCTTTGAAGAACGTCTTCAACAAGTAAGTATCATAACCTTGTTGTTTTCTTTCCTTAGTATGCATGTTTAGCCTATTCTAAGTGTTAGATAATTTTAATGAAATTTAGTTGCACAACTTCACCACAACGATTCAATCGTCTTCCGCTGCGCGGGGAGTTTCATTCCCTTCAATTGGAATCAGAGCCATTCGTTGGTTCTTGTTGTGCACTATTATTCGTCAAAATTAGGTGGGTATTGCCTTTAATTCATGAGATGAATGTTGGGTTGCATAATGGATGTTTTCGGTTTTGGCATTTTTACTACATTTACATTTCTATGTTGATTAGATCAATGTAAGGGCCCGTGTTTTGGGCATTTTAATGTAAATTGAGTCTGTAAGTCTGAGTCGTTCGTGGCAAGAGTTGTTGTGAAGAAATCGGAGCAGAAACGGGCGAGAAACAACGAATTACAGCAAAAGGAGCTTGTTGTTCTGTCGACCGCGTTGAGACGTTGTTCATCGGCGTCTCAACACTGCGCATGTGGTGAAAGGCCTAGCTGGAGAGCAGCGTTGCAACGCCGAGGCATGGAGCATGCGGGGCAAGACGCTGATGCCTTTACTGCGCGTGCGCGTTCTAATGCTACTGCCAGTAGTAGACAACGGTTAGGCGCGCGCGCGAGATCATGGGGCATTGCCAGTCGTGGGCAGTTTCTGAACGTGGTTTTTGTTTTTTATTTATAAAATTGCGATTTACTGGTAACTGAAATATGTTTAGTGGAGAGTAGTGACTCTGCCTGGATTTTAGATTCGGGCGCCACTAACCACGTATGTTATTCTTTTTATGGAATTGATTCCTGACAGCAGCAGTGAAAGGTTGAGGTGACTCTGCGGGTTGGATCCGGGGAGATAGTCTCTGTTGCAGCGATCGACAAAGTGAAGCTTTATTTTGGCAGGAATTACATTTTGTTAGACAACATGTACATAGTTCCAGGGTTTACTAGAATCCTCGTTTCTATTTCCTGTCTTTTAGAACAATGTATCTCTGTTTCATATAAAGGTAATAAAGCGTTTATTTCTAGAAATGGTAATCTTATTTTTTCTGCTTCACTTAAGTCTAATTTGTAGGTTTTAAAGCCTAATTCGGTCAAAAGCATTTTGAACACTGAGTTATTTAAAACTGCAAAAACGTGAACTAAAAGAGTTAAAGTTTCTCCAAAAGAAAATGCCCATCTTTGGCATCTTAGGTTAGGCCACATTAATCTCAATCGGATTGAGAAACTAGTGAAGAGTGGACTTCTAAGTCAGTGGGAAGAAAACTCTTTACTGGTGTGTGTGCCATGCCTTGAAGGCAAAATGACCAAACGTCCTTTTAGTGGAAAACGATATAGAGCCAATGAGCCTCTTGAGCTTATACATTCCGACCTTTGTGATCCGATGAGTGTTAAAGCACGAGGTGGTTACGAATACTTCGTATCTTTCATAGATAACTATTCGAGGTATGGGTATATTTACCTAATGCATAGGAAGTCTGAAACTCTTGAAAAGTTCAAGGAGCACAAGACTGAGGTTGAGAACCTGTTAGGTAAAACATTAAAATACTTCGATCGGATCGAGGTAGAGAGTATATGGACACTAAATTCAAGGACTATATGATTGAACATGGAATTACGTCCCAACTCTCAGCACCTGGTATGCCACTGCAGAATGGTGTATCGGAGAGGAGAAACAGAACACTGTTGGACATGGTTCGGTCGATGATGAGTCATGCTCGTCTCCCTGATTCTTTTTGGTGTTACGCAGTGGAGACTGCGGTGTATATTTTGAACAACGTTCCGTCGAAGAGTGTTTGTGAAACACCTTTCGAACTCTGGAATGGTTGTAAAGGTAGTTTACACCATTTCAGAATTTGGGGATGCCCCACCCATGTGTTGGTGTCAAACCCGAAGAAATTTGAACCTCGTTCAAAATTATGCCTATTCGTAGGTTACCCAAAAGAGACTAGAGGTGATATATTTTTTGATCGTAAGAAAAATAGGGTGATTGTGTCCACAAACGCCACATTCTTTGAGGAAGACCACATCAGGGACTATTTGCCTAGGAGCAAAATTGTGTTGAACGAAATGGACAGTACGTCAGCAAGAGTTATTGATGGGCTAGTACGTCAACAAGTGTTGTTGATCCTAGCAGGTCAAGTCATGTCTGTTCCCAAGAGTTGGGAATGCCTCGACGTAGTGGGAGGGTCATTAGACAACCAACATTACATGGGTTTAGCTGAAACCCAAGTCGTAAATCTTGATGATTGACTACGAGGATCAATTGACCTATGATCAGGCTATGGCTGATGTTGACAAGGACGAATGGATTAAAGCTATGGACCAGGAAATGGAATTGATGTACATCAATTCTGTCTGGGGGTTGTATGGGTCAATATCAAGGTGAATGGAGAGAGTGCTTATAGTGAGTGAGAGCGAGACTTGTGTCAACGGGTCCCAAGGTTTCTTCTATCGGTTTGCGCCCTGAGATTTCTATGATCCACCTGCTAGTTTTGTAAACCCAAGATTTCTCCTTGAAATTTCTTTAAAAAAAAAACAAAGGAAAGGAATAAAGGAAAATAAAAGAAGCTAAATGTTTTTTATATGTTTGGTTTGAAAAAAAAAAAAGAAAAGAAAAAGGAAATGTGGGAATGGAAAAATATAAAAAAATATAAAAAAAGTGAAAATGTAAATGGAAGCTCCACCACTGCCAAATGGTTTTTAACTCATTTTATTCCCATTTCCTTCTCATTCTTGAAAGAAAACCAGATCTTTTCGTGGGAGAGGGTTGAAGGAAGTAGAAAGGAGAATTTTCTTGAGTTTGAAGTTGAAGAAGAGAAGGAGAAAACTCAATACAAGCTTGCATGGCACCTGTGTGATCAATTCTACCCACTATTGAGTTTAAATCATTTATAGCTCCACAATAAGTGGTAATAGGTGAGATTTCCTTTTCTTCAATGTTAACCCATTTTTGAACAGATGTTGTGAAGGAAGCTCAAGCAAAATCTGACTTTAAGTTATTGATTTGTGAAGGGGAAGTCAGAGGAGAGAATTTGCTTTCAAATTTGAGAAACCTATGGTATTTGAGACATTCTGATCTGTAGGGTTCGAATTAGAAGCTCCGTTAGGTATGGTTGGAAAGCTTATTTAATTTTCTATAACTTTCATGAAGGAGTCGTGAGTAAAACTGTTAGGAATCCAAATACAGAAAATAACAAGAGCACTAAGAAACTGATATGTTGCAATACTAAGAAGAAATTACAAGTCCCACAATGGACTCTCTACCAAAATGATCCACACTAAAAAAAGGACCCTCACACTACAATTTATAACCAAGACCCCTTAAACTAATTACCAAATAATCTACCACATATATTCCATAGAATACTCTCACACTACTGCACCCGTGAAAGAAACCTTGTCCTCAAGGTGTGCTCAATAAAACACATACAAAAAGAGTTTTTTTTTTTTTTAATTGGGTCGCTCAAGGCATATCTTTAAGGCCACAGTTTGCTTCTGATAAAGAAATACAACCCTTAACCAAAAAACAACCAACTCTTTCCATTTAAATAAGATATATTGGGCCTTTCTTAGATTGTTTGGCTCAAACCTTAGCCCCCACTTAGTAATCAACCCTAAACACTGCATCCTCGTTTTCCCATTAAACAACCTCCCCTCCAACTTGCTTCTACATTCTTCTCTAAATCGATTTTCCACGTGATTAGGGTTAACGGTCTTCTTCTCCAACCAAGCCAACTTTTGCTGCTTCTTCTTCCACCCGCCACCCCACCTAATCGACCATATGATCGTTGGTAAGTTATTCCCCTAATTTCTCCACCGACCATTTTGCTTCGCAAACCATGTGTTTGTTGGCTTCTTTTCTTTCCACCGTTGTTGATAATGGCCTTCCTCTACAATTTCTTCATTTTTTTCCAATCTACTTCCCCTACCAATTCTACGAGACACTTGCGTCGGCACCTCCTTCGACTTTTTCCCTCCATCAACATTAATCGACGTTTTTTCCTTTGAATTCTGACTCGAACACCATCTCGTTGCACTTTTTTCTAACCCACTTGTGAGCGGTCTTCGATATTCGGCAGAACACAGGTTGGGCTTCCTTCGATTGCTTCCCTTTGATTTTCTTCTTTTTTGATTGTTGCACTAGTTTCATCTTCTCTATAACCTTATTGTGTCGATCGATATCGATCAAATCTCGATCGAATATTCTTAACTTCATATCTTCTGACGAAACCATCTTCGATCGACTGTTAGTGTACCGATTCCCCTAGATGTGACCACTGTCACTTGGCGAATCCACGGTCTGGTTATGATTGCCATCCCCTGTCATCTCTCCCAGATGAGCTCCCAAACTTTCTCAAAACTTGGCAGCCGCCTGGTATTGAGCAGTAAGTGTCATGAAGCTTTCCTCTTGCACCTTCCCCTTCCATGCTATCATCATTATCAGCGCCTTATGATTTTCTCTCATCTCCTCCAAGTATCGGCGCTGCTCTTCTTTCACCTCATCCTTATTTCTCTGGCTCTCGCTTACTCGATCGACCAACATGCCCATATTTTTTGTCAGTTCCATAACGACAATCTGCAGATCATTCACATCTCTTTCAACCTCTCCTACTATTTTCTCCATCTTCTAAGCAATCCTCGTCTCTCCAGGAGGAACATGCTCGGATACCATTTTTTTAGGAATCCAAACACAGAAAATAACAAGAACACTAAGAAACTGATATATTGCAATAACTAAGACGAAATCACAATACCCAATTGTTGGGATGTATGTCCTCATCTCGTGTAGTTTGTAATATTCCAAGTTGTAAATAAATAAGAGTTATTTATATGAACTTTGTGTCTCGCATATTTCATAAACTTAATCCAATAAACTAAGCTCCAGGGTCATTGTATTATTAGAGAACTAAGAACTTGAACGGTGTGTAGAAGACACACGTGGAGGATCACGTTCAAGTTAATGACCCGAACGATCTACAGTATATGGATAGGGTTGGAAACCTAATCCTCGATACACTGTGGATGCGGCCCGCTTTTTATTAGATACAAATGAGGTGATCTGACTCGTTCATGTGGTTGACATGCGACTGGGGGCATCTTGTGCAATGAGATTGTACAAGACCGGAGCGTGAATTATTAGACTTACTGATGTAACACCGTTAACAATATAGGGCTAATAATTTCGTAGATGACCATTAGTGACTCGACCTTAATCCTGAGTGTGTTACGGACTCCAGTCTGCGGGGGTCTGTCCTTTGACTAGTACGGGTGAGGGTGGCCTTTGTTGTTCGCCCAATATGCCTATCTTTTCAGGGACAGGACCACGTGGGGTGCTGGGAACTTGACTACGCAAGAAGGAATTCACTCGTTCCCGACTTTAGGGAAACTAGATGGGTTGTTCCCTTAAGTGTTGTCTCCGGGGCTTGAACAATAGGGCCCCACTCTCTCACTGGCCTGAGAGGGTTGTTGTTTATGGTCGAACCATGCAACGTAGTTGTTTATTAGAGGAGCAGTGGGACTTAAGGAGCAAAAGGTAGACACAGGGGTAAAACGGTAATTTGACCCAGCAGTGTCTACAAATAACCTGTGAAGGGTCGACTCTTGGGTATTGGTTATATCGATGGACACAACTTGTCCTACAGTGATGAGAGTGCAACTACGGGCTTTAGTGGAGTGTTACCGTAGCTAATGAATTTTGAATAACCGGGTCAAAGAGTTTGACAAGTTAGTCTCGGATCATTGGAGCTCGTCACGTGTAGGTCCATTAGGTCCCTCCATTGGCTCAAATTGGACAAATTGAGGGTTTACAGTTTGGTGTGAATTTGAAGTGTTCAAATTCATTATGTGGGTATTTATATAATTTATATGAGATATAGAGGACATAATATATAGTTTAATGTGAATGAGATTCATAATAAACTATAGTATAGTCTAATTGATTAATTAGTGCTATTTGGAGAAATTGAATTGAGGGAAATTAATTTGAATGTGATTCAATTTAAAATTTCACATTTATGCAAATGAGATTTGTATAATAAGGTATGAGATACCTTATAATATGTGATATGCAAATATGATTTGTATATAATATAGTTATGGTAAAATGGTGAACAGGTGGAGGTTTTAACTCCACCACACACCATTATAAAAGGATGCATTCAAAGGCATCTCACAAGACTTCTTGCCATTTTTTGGATTTCCATCCAAAGAGAGCAAGGTTTTCTCTTTAGAAATCTCTCAATTCTCCAAAATTCATTCCTCTCCCAAAACAAAAGGGAGTCCCACACACTCTCCCTCAACCTCTCGAGAACAACCGAGAAGACGTTTTGGATGTGTCTTGCTGTTCGGATCGAGGTTCGTGTTCGAGGAGAACATTGGATCGAGAGAGATCGTGACTGGAGGAGAAAAAGGTTTGAAGAAGTGTCCTTCAACAAGTAAGTAACGAGACCTTACTGTTTTTTCTTCTCTAATTTTTCATGTTTAGCCTAGAATTAAAGTAGTTTAGTTCAATTTTAAGAAAGAATTATACAATGGATCAACGACGTTTCAAACGTCTTCCGCTGTGGGAATTCTAAACCCCTTCAATTTGTATAAGAGCCAATCATTGCTCTTCGTTGTGTATTCTGTGAATTCTTAAAATTAGGTGGGTAGTATTAATTTTCATGAGATGAATGTTAATGGTTGACAATTTTGGATGTTTTCAGTTTTTGGCACTAGTTTAGATTTACAATAAAGTTGATGAGATCAATGTAAGGGCCCGTTGTTTTGGGCATTTTTTTAATGTAAATCGAGTATGCAAGTCCGTGTCGTTCGTGGCAAGAGTTGTCGTGAAGAAAACGGATCGAAAACGAGCGTTTTTTGTGAAAAGCAGTGAAAGTGGTTTGCTGGAATTTCATCAGCGTTGCAACGCCATCCATGCGGCTGGAGAGAGTGTTGCATTACAGCGTAGTGGTGCATGATGAGTGAGAAATGCGCGGGGGTGGCCTCATGGTCGGCTGTTCGAGTCGAAGGGAACGTGCTGGCGGTTTTAATTTTTTTTTATTTTACTTTCTTTGTAAAAATGTATTTTATTTTTTATTTTTTTATTTTTTTAATTAATATTAATATAAATATTATATTAATGTTAATTAATTTAATTTTATGTTCCTAGGGTGCAAAAAATCGGTCCAATAATGCTATTTAATTATTTTATACATGAGATGTATGATTTAATTATTTCTATGTGCATTGTGTATGTCATATAGATTTAAAATCCCACCTTAGGTTGAACATTTCATGCATCATATTTATATTATATAAGTTATAATATATAGTATGCATGATAGGATTATATTATAAGAGTTATAATATAATGTTTGCATGATTTAATTTATTTAATATAAGTGTTATATTTCTTAGATTAAAAGCATGCTCATGCATTTAATTCATGTGAAGAATGTTTGTTATAGTTTAGTATTATTCATCTGATGAATGATCAAACACTATAACATAGAAATGCATGTAATCTAAGTTAATTATTAGTTTTAAATGGTTTATAACTTGAATAATTAGACTTAGGTTTCCTAGTTCTAATAAGATTAGAATTAGGATATCAAATATGACTTTTGAATGGAGATTGATAAGTAACTCTATCTAAGGAAGGTTTTGTCTAAGGTTGGGGTATTTAAGTTGATGCTTGCGAAACACCCCTACCTGGAAACCGACCTGGGAGTGAATTCGGTCCGAGATTCTTAGGTTATATTCTCGTGAGTGTCGTTAATTAAGAGTTAATTAATTTACTCACATAGACCTAAGTTAATAATGTGATTATAGACTTATGTTAATCTAATCTAAGAGTTATATTGGTAGACTTAGGTAAATTTTAGTCAGTTTATCTAGGTCAATCCCGATTAATTTAAAGTGCAGAGTTGGAGGAAATAATGTGTATGAGATACATTTATTTTTCCATCCAAAAATATCCGTTAAGTTTGCACCATGAGATCCATGCTCGGCCTCGTGGCGCAAATGGGAGCGTCCCCTTACGGGTGGCATTTGTATGGGGTCAATATCAACGTGAATGGAGAGAGTACTTATAGTGAGCGGGAGCGGGACCTGTGAAAACGGGACACACGGTCACTTCTTTCGATTCACACCGTGAGACGCCTATGATCTGCCTGCTAGTTTGACCTGGACCAGACAATCCCTACAGAGGGCCTTGATCATGGGAGTCGGAACACCGTGAATTCTCTAAAGGGATACGATTTCCTTGTTGGTTTTCATTCTTAGTCCTCCCTACGACGACTATTGTTTGGACGGATACTTGGAAATTTAAAGATTGAGTGTGACACTCACAGGATTCATTAAGAGTTAATGGATTCAGACCGTAAAATGGTAACTTGATGCCTAATGTAATAAGAGTTATTCTGGTATTAGGGTTTGGTCGAGAAAGTCTTGTCCCAGAGGAGGAGTGGTTTTGTCTACCCTACGGTGGCGGTCATTCTAAACCTTTGGGGTATCATTGCAAATTTTGAATGACCTAGGGATCATATAATAAAAATTTCTAAAACCTGATTGGATTTTCAGAAGTTTTTGCGAGACTAATACAAAGTTTTTCATTTTTCCAGCAACAAAATATCAAACGCTTTTAACGCTCCTTTAGCTTCCGTTAAGTTAGTCGGCGATAATATTTCGTGGAAAAATAATATACACACGATTTTGGTAAATGACGACCAAAAGTTCGCACTCACTGAGGAGGGTTCTCAAGTGCCTGGTTCAACGGTCCTATTCAACAATCTACAAATCTTCCAGTCTTTGGTGCAAACCAGGAGACAGGAAGCTGAGGCAAGTTTTGCCTTAAGATCTTTTCACAGGGGTTCAACCTCTGGGATAAAGTTTGTAGGCTCTTCAGGTCGTAAAGGCAAGAAAGAGAAGTTGAAAGAGGATAGCGTTGACCACGTTGCCGCCCTAAAGGGCAAGGAAATCAAGGATGTTGCCAGAAAGTGTTTCTACTGCAACGGGGACGGACACCTGAAAAGGAGTTGTCCCAAGTTCCTTGATGAAAAAAAGATGACAAGTAAATGTGATTTACTTGTCACAGAAACTTGTTTAGTAGAGAGTAATGACTCTACTTGGATATTGGATTCAGGCGCCACTAACCATGTTTGCTCTTCTTTTCAAGGATTAAGTTCCTGGCAGCGGCTGCAAGATGGTGAGATAACACTCAAGGTTGGATCCAGAGAAGTTTTCTCAGCTGCAGCAATAGGCACGGTGAAGCTGTTCTTTGGTGGAAAGTACTTATTATTGGATAATATGTACATAGTTCCTGGGTTTACTAGAAACCTAGTTTCTATATTCTGCCTATTAGAACAAAATATTTCGGTTTCATTCAAGAGTAATAAAGCGTTTATTTCTCGAAATAGAAATTTAATTTTTTCTGCTTCACTTGAGAGCAATTTATATGTTTTAAACCCTAATTCGGTCAAAAGTGTTTTGAACACCGAATTGTCTAAAACAGCAGAAACGCGAAATAAGAGAGTAAAAGTTTCTCCAAAAGAAAGTGTCCATCTTTGGCATCTAAGGTTAGGCCACATAAATCTCAATAGGATTGAGAGACTAGTGAAGAGTGGAAATCTAAGCGAGTTGGAAGAAAACTCTTTACCGGTTCGTGACTCATTCCTTGATGGCAAGGAGCCCCTTGAGCTTATACATTCTGACCTCTATGGTCCGATGAATGCTAAAGCACGAGGTGGTTGTGAATACTCCGTATCTTTCATAGATGACTATTCGAGGTATGGGCACATTTACCTAATGCACAGGAAGTCTGAAACTCTTGAAAAGTTCAAGGAGTTCAAGACTGAGGTTGAGAACCTGTTAGGTAAATCGATAAAAACACTTCTATCCGATCGAGGTGGAGAGTATATGGACACTGAATTCCAGGACTATATGATAAAACATTGAATTACGTCCCAACTCTCAGCACTTGGTATGCCACAATAGAATGGCGTATCGGAGAGGAGAAAAAGAACCCTGTTGGACATGGTTTCGTCGATGATGAGCTATGCTCGTCTCCCTCATTCCTTTTGGTGTCAAACTCGAAGAAGTTGGAACCCCGTTAAAAGTTGTGCTTCTTTGTAGGTTACCCAAAATAGACTAGGGGTGGTTTCTTTTACGATCCTAAGGAAAATAGGGTGCTTGTGTCGACAAACGCCACTTTCCTTGAGGAAGACCACATCAGGGTTCACTTACCAAGGAGTATGATTGTGTTGAATGAAATGGACAGTTCATCGGCAAGAGTTGTTGATTGTGCTAGTACGTCAACAAGTGTTGTTGATCCTAGCTCATCTAGTGAAATTCGTTCCCAAGAGTTGGGAATTCATCGACGTAGTGGGTTTTGCTGAAACCCAAGTCGTCACTCCTTATGATGATTGTGAGGATCCATTGACCTATGATCATGCAATGGCAGACGTTGACAAAGCCGAATGGATTAAAGCTATGGACAAGGAAATGGAGTTGATGTACTTCAATTCCGTCTGGGAGCTTATGGACCAACCGAATGGGGCTAAACCTATTGGTTGCAAGTGGATCTACAAGCGTAAACGTGGCGTAGATGGGCAGGTGCAGACCTTCAAAGCTCGACTAGTGGCAAAGGGTTTTACCCAGTTTGAAGGGGTTGACTATGAGAAAATTTTTTCACCTGTTGCCATGGTAAAGTCGATTAGAATCCTTCTGGCCATTGCCGCATATTATGACTATGAGGTATGGCAGATGGATGTCAAGACCGCCGTTCTGAATGGCAACCTTGACGAGACCATCTACATGGACCAGCCAAAGGGGTTCATTGCCTAAGGCCAAGAGCAAAGAGTTTGCCGGCTTAAAAGGTCTATTTATGGACTGAAAGAAGCTTCGAGGTCTTGGAATATATGGTTTGATGAGGCGATCAAATCTTATGGCTTCAATCAAAATGTTGACGAGCCTTGTATTTACAAGAAAATCGTTAGCAGTACTGTTGCATTTCTAATATTGTATGTGGATGATATCCTTCTCATTGGGAATGAGCTAGGATTTCGTACTGACATTAAGGAATGGTTGGCTTCACAATTCCAAATGAAAGATTTGGGAGAGGCACAGTATGTTCTAGGTATCCAGATAGTCCGGAACAGGAAGAACAGAACGCTAGCCATGTCTCGGGCGTGTTATATTGACAAGATGTTGTCTAGATATAAGATGCAAAACTCCAAGAAGGGCTTATTGCCTTTCAGACATGGGGTTCACTTGTCTAAGGATCAATCTCCTAAGACTCCTCAAGAGGTTGAGGATATGAGACGAATCCCTTATGCTTCTGCTGTAGGGAGCCTGATGTATGCCATATTGTGTACTAGGCCCGACATCTGTTATGCAGTTGGGATTGTCAGTAGGTATCAATCCAATCCAAGATTAGATCACTAGACAGCCGTAAAGGCAATCCTCAAGTATCTTAGGAGAACGAGGAACTACAACCTTGTGTATGGGAGTGGGGATTTGATCCTTACGGGATACACAGATTCTAACTTTTAGACACAATAAGATTCTAGGAAATCCACTTCGGGGGAGCTGTAGTATGGCGAAGGATCAAGCAGGGATGCATCGTTGATTCCACGATGGAAACCGAGTATGTTGCGGCTTGTGAAGCTGCAAAAGAAGTTGTTTGGCTTAGGAAGTTCATGACCGATTTGGAAGTTGTTCCAAATATGAACTTGTCAATCACGTTGTTTTGTGACAACAGTGGTGCAGTAGCCAACTTGAGAGAACCTCGGAGTCATAAAAGGGGCAAGAACTTAGAGCATAAGTATCACCTGATACGGGTGATTGTGCACCGCGGAGACGTGACAGTCACGCAGATAGCTTCGGAGCACAACATTGCTTATCCATTTACAAAAACCCTCACGGCTAAAGTGTTTGAAGGTCACCTAGAGAGTCTAGGTCTTCGAGTGCTTCCTGACTAGGTCAAGTGGGAGAATTGTAAAGGGGTATTCAATGCCCTAGTTTATTGTATTACTTTGTTGTATTCATTTACTGTACATTTGAGAAATGTATCATGTACTCCACTAGCTTAGTTCAAGTGGGAGTTTGTTGGGATGTATGTCCTCATCTAGTGTAGTTTGTAATATTCCAAGTTGTAAATAAATTAAAATCCAATAAACTAAGCTCCAGGGTCATTGTATTATGAGAGAACTAAGAACTTGAACGGTGTGTAGTGGACACACGGGGAGGATCACGTTCGAGTTAATGACCCGAATGATCTACAGTATATGGATAGGGTTGGAAACCTAATCTTGGATACACTATGGATGCGGCCCGCTTTGTATTAGATACAAACGAGGTGATCTGACTCGTTCATGTGATTGACATGCGAGTGGGGGCATCCTGTGCAATGAGATTGTACAAGACCAGACCGTGAACTATTAGACTTACTGATGTAACACCGTTAATAGTATAGGGCTAATAATTTCGTAGATGACCATTAGTGACTCGACCTTAATCCAGAGCGTGTTACGGACTCCTGTCAGCGGAGTTCAGTCCTTTGACTAGTACGGGTGAGGGGGGCCACTGCTGCTTGCCCAATATGCCTATCTTCTTAGGGATAGGACCACGTGGGGAGCTGGAAACTTGACTACGCAAGAAGAAATTCACTCGTTCCTGACTTTAGGGAAACTAGAGGGGTTTTTCCCTTGAGTGTTGTCTCCAGGGCTTGAACAACGGGGCCCCACTCTCTCACTGACCTGAGAGGGTTGTTGTTTATGGTTGGACAATGCAACGTAGTTGTTCATTAGAGGAGCAGTGGGACTTAAGGAGCAAGAGGTAGACACAGGGGTAAAACGATAATTTGACCCAGCAGTGTCTACGAACAACCTGAGAAGGGTCGACTCATGGGTATTGGTTATATCGATGGACACAACTTGTCCTATAGTGATGAGAGTGCAGTTACGGGCTTTAGTGGAGTGTTACCGCAGCTAATGAATGTTGAATAACTGGGTCAAAGAGTTTGACAGGTTAGTCTTGGATCATTGGAGCTCGTCACGTGTACGTCCTTTAGGTCCCTCGGTTGGCTCAAATTGGACAAATTGAGGGTTTACAGTTCGGTGTGAATTTGAAGTGTTCAAATTCATTATTTGGGTATATATGTCATTTATATGAGACATAGATGACATAATATATAGTTTAATGTGAATGAGATTCATATTAAACTATAGTATAGCCTAATTGATTAATTAGTGATATTTGGAGAAATTAAATTGAGAGAAATTAAATTGAATGTGATTCAATTTAAAATTCCACATTTATGCAAATGAGATTTGTATAATAATATAATGTATGAGATACCTTATAATATGTGATATGCAAATATGATTTGTATATAATATAGTTGTGGTAAAATGGTGAATTGGTGGAGGTTTTAACTCCACCACACACCATTATAAAAGGATGCATTCAAAGGCATCTCACAAGACTTCTTGCCATTTTTTGGATTTCCATCCAAAGAGAGCAAGGGTTTTTCACTCTAGAACTCTCTCAATTCTTCAAAATTCTTTCCTCACCCAAAACCAAAATTCTCTCTCAATTCTTCAACGTTGTCGCGTAGTGGACAGTTCCAGCGACAGTTGCGCGAGACGTGCTTGGAGTTAAACATTTCATGCATCATATTTATATTATAAGTGTTATAATATATAATATGTATGATAGGATTATATTTTCAGAGTTATAATATAATATTAGCATGATTTAATTTATTTAATATAAGTGTTATATTTCTTAGATAAAAGCATTCTCATGCATTTAATTCATATGATGAATGTATGTTATAGTTTAGTATTATTCATGTGATGAATGATCAAGCACTATAACATAGAAATGGATGTAACCTAAGTTAATTATTAGTTTTAAATGGTTTAGAACTTTAATAATTAGACTTAGGTTTTCTAGTTCTAATAAGATTGGAATTAGGAAATAAAATATGACCTTTAAATGGAGACTGATTAGTAACTCTGTCTAAAGAAGGTTCTTTCTAAGGCTGGGGTATTTAAGCTGACGCTTTACGGAACACCCCTGCCTGAGAACCGACCTGGGAGTGAATTCGGTCCGGAGATTCTTAGGTTATATTCTCGAGAGTGTCGTTAATTAAGAGTTAATTAATTTACTCACATAGACCTAAGTTAATAATGTGATTATAGACTTAGGCTAATCCAATATAAGAGTTATATTGGTAGACTTAGGTAAAATTTAGTCGGTTTATCTAGGTCAATCCCGTTTAATTTTAAAGTGCTAAGTGGAAGGAAATAAATTGTATGAGATACATTTAATTTTCCATCCACAAATCTCCGTTAAGTTCGCACCGTGAGATCCATGCTTGGCCTCGTGGCGCAAATGGGAGTGTCCCGCTAAAGGTGGCATTTGTATGGGTTAATATCAACGTGAATGGAGTGAGTATTTATAGTAAGTGGGAGCAGGACCTGTGAAAACGGGACTGATAGCACACAAAATGTGCTATCCTTAGGTTTAATTATTGCTAGTTTTATGATGATTTCAGGGCTTTTACGTGGTTAATTTATTCAATTTCAGGTTAAGAGCTTAAACTGAGCTATTGGAGACAATTTGGATCACTCGGGATCAAAACAAGGCTATTTGGAGCTAAATATAACATCAAATGGAAGAGAGAAGACCAATCCAAGCATGATGACTCGAGGCGATGGCGTTGCCTTTTTATTTATAAGCGTTGCAACGCCGAATGTGCAGCCAAGAATTGTTGAAGACCCCAGGCAATAGTGTTGCAACGCTGCCTAGCAGCGTCGCAACGCTATCTCGATAAGAAGCCACGCGTGAGAAGCCGCACATAGGGCGTTGCAACGCTGCCTCGCAGCGTCGCAACGCCATTTTGACAAGGAGCGCGCGCGTTAGGGTAGCGGCGTTACCAGTAACGCCTTTGACGTTACAGCGCGCCATCGATTATTTCCATATCTCGCTGGCGCTTAGAGTGCAGCGTTACAACGCTTTGTCCCCTAGCGCTGCAACGCCGCCCCATTGATGCCTATAAATACAACCTTATGATTCTTGAAAGGGGAGCACAATTTTGTAGAGTTTTGCCCTAAATTCAAATACACCTTGTAAGAAGAGAGAAAAGAGTGATTTTGGGAGCCAAAGCATTCGTGGAGGTTCGAGATCGAAGACGGGAGCTCGGAGACGAAGGACCGGCATCGACACCTAAGTTTATTTCTCTTTCTTTCAATTTGTAATAGCGTTCTAAGACGTTTTCTACTTGTTTAGTTTGTTTTTCATGTGATTTAGAGTAGCTAAACATTGTAGTAGGATTTGATTTACTTGTTATGACTTTCTTGTGATGTATTGAAGCATGTTATGTCGTTATTTTTGGCAATTCGTTCTTTACTTTTTAATTTGTTGATTTAAGTGGACTCGAGAGATAAAGCTTGAATTAGAGCAAAATTGTCAAAACCCTTGGAAGTCTGGCACGAGAGTGACCTAGAAATCTTAGGGAAACAGATAAAGAAGTTGCTTAATGCCATGCATGTTGTAGGTTCATATGGAGACTATGAGTTTATTGCATGTGTGAGGCTCACTAATAATCGAGAGATTTTCTTTAGTATTTCACTTCTTGTTTATAATTTCATCTCATTGGTTCAATGCATGTGCTAGTTAGGTCTTTAACTTGTAAAATCACTTCGCCCAAATCTATCAATCTGTGTCTCCACATGTTTGTTCGTTTGTTTGTATTTACTTCAACCAACTATCCATGTTATGTTTCTTTATCTAAAATTGAGAATTAGTACCTTAATAATTAATTAATCTATAAACCCATTCCCGAGGACGATACTTGGACTCATAAATCACTATACTAAAACTTGACCCGTACACTACGGAGGGCCTTGATCATGGGAGTCGGAACACCGTGAATTCCCGAAAAGGATACGATTTCCTTGTTGGTTTTCCTTCTTAGTTCTCCCTATGGCGGCTATTGTTTGGACGGATACTTGGAAATTTAAAGATTGAGGGTTACACTCATGGGATTCATTAAGAGTTCATGGATTCAGACCGAGAAATGGTAACTAGACGTCTAATGGAATAAGAGTTATTCTGGTATTAGGGTCTGGTTGAGAAAGTCTCGTCCCAGAGGAGGAGTGGGTTTGTTTACCCTACGCTGGTTGTCATTCTAAACCTTTGGGGTATCATTGCAATTTTTTAATGACCTAGGGATCATAGGAAAAAAATTTGCTAAAACCCGATTGGATTTTCAAAAGTTTTTGCGAGACTAATACAAAGTTTTTCATTTTTTCAGCAACATAATGTCAAACGTTTTTAACGCTCCTTTAGCTTCCGTTAAGTTAGTCGGCGATAATATTTCGTGGAAAAACAATATTAACACGATTTTGGTAAATGACGACCAAGAGTTCATGCTCACTAGGGAGGGTCCTCAGGTCCTCGGTTCAACAGTCCTATTATACGATCTACAAACCTTCCAGTCTTTGGTGAAAACTAGGGGACAGGAAGCTAAGGCAAGTGTTGCCTTAAGACCTTTTCACAGAGGTTTGACCTCTGGGACAAAGTTTGTAAGCTCTTCAAGCAATAAAGGGAAGAAGGAGAAGTTGAAAGAGGATAGGGTTGACTGCGATGCCGCCCTAAAAGGCTAAGATATCAAGGAGGTTGCGAGAAAGTGTTTCGACTGCAACGAGGAAAGACACCTGAAAAAGAGTTGTCCCAAGTTCCTTAATGAAAAGAAGATGACAAGTAAATGTGATTTACTTGTCACAGAACTTGTTTAGTGGAGAGTAGAGACTTTGTTTGGATATTAGATTCAGGCGCGACTAACCACGTTTGCTCTTCTTTTCAAGGATTAAGTTCCTGGCAGCGACTACAAGAGGGTGAGTTAACACTCAGGGTTGGATCCGGAGAAGTTTTCTCAGCTGCAGCAATAGGCACGGTGAAGCTGTTCTTTGGTGGGAAGTACTTATTATTGGATAATATGTGCATAGTTCCTGGGTTTACTAGAAACCTAGTTTCGATTTCCTGCCTGTTAGAATAAAATATATCCGTTTCTTTCAAAAGTGATAAAGCGTTTATTTCTCGAAATGGAAATTTGATTTGTTCTGCTTCGCTTGAGAGCAATATATATGTTTTGAACCCTAATTTGCTCAAAAGTGTTTCCAATACCGAATTGTTTAAAACAGCAGAAATGCGAACTAAGAGTGTAAAAGTTTCTACAAAAGAAAGTGTTCATCTTTGGCATCTACGATTAGGCCACATTAATCTCAATAGGATTGAGAGACTAGTGAAGAGTGGACTTCTAAGCGAGTTGGAAGAAAACTCTTTACCGGTATGTGAGTCATGCCTTTAAGGCAAAATGACCAAACGTTCTTTTAGTGGAAAAGGATATAAAGCCAAGGAGCTCCTTAAGCTTATACATTCTGACCTTTGTGGTCTGATGAATGTTAAAGCACGAGGTTGTTACGAATACTTCGTATCTTTCATAGATGACTATTCGAGGTATTGGTACATTTACCTAATGCATAGGAATTCTGAAACTATTGAAAAGTTCAAGGAGTTCAAGACTGAGGTTGAGAACCTGTTAGGTAAAACGATTAAAACACTTCAATCGGATCGAGGTGGAGAGTATATGGACACTGAATTCCAAGACTATATGATAGAACATGGAATTACTGAAGGGAGTCGAATCCCACATCGGAAGCAATTGTTTATCTCGCGTTCTTAATTTCGTTACTAAGATGACATTCAAGAACAAATTAACTAGATTAAGCATATAAAGACAATATGGACAGCGAGATATTACCTTTGAAGAATCTTTCTTCGAGTGCTCCTTCTCCCACTGCTACGATCTCAGCAACACGAACCCAAGCGATCACAGACACTACCACCGGATCTTCTCCGTTGTTCTCTACGTGAGGGAGGAAGGTGGGTTCCCTTTAGGTGAGATGAGATGTTTGTGAGAGAGAGATTGTGTTTCGGAACCTTTCCAACAACACAACCAAATGGCACACCTTTTTGCAAAAGCTTAAGTTGCTTCACATAACCCTTGTTGCATCTTATGCAACCATATATATAAGGAGATATGGATGAAAATTACCATCCCATCCCTCTTTCACTCTCTCTTTAGTATATAGTTAATATGTAAATCTAATTCACATTAGAACTATATATTATATCAATTATATCACATATAATTGATATGACATCTCATATATGAAATTGAACACTTCAATTTCATGCCTAACTTTATACCCTCAATATAACCATGTTAAGCCAACGGAGGGACCTAATGGACCTACAGTTCATGAGCACTAATGATGTGAGATTAACCGATAAAACTCTTTGATCCAGTTAATCAATATTCATTAACTACAAGTCACTCCACTATAGACTTGTAGCTGCACTCTCCTCACTGTAGATTATATTGTGTCCATTGATATAATCATTACCTATGAGTCGACCCTTCACAGGTTGTTCATAATCACGACTGGGTCAAATTACCGTTTTACCCCATGTGATTACCTCTTTGTTCCTTATGCACCACTGATCCTCTAATGAACAAAAAGTCTAAGGTCCTACCATAGACTCATACCCTCATAGAGGGCGGGGCCCCGTTGTTCAAGACCTGGAGTCAGTTCTTAAGGGAACAACCTATCTAATTCCTTAGTGTAGGAATGAGTGAATTTCATCTTGCACAGTTAAGTCTCCAGCTACCTACGAGATTCTGTCCCTGAGAAGGTAGGCTTATTGAGTCGACTACATGCCACTCTCACCCATACTAGTCTAAGGGCAAACCCCTATAAGAAGGAGTTCTTAACTTGCTTAGGATTCAAGTCGAGTCACTAATAACCATCTATAAATAATCGGTCTTACCCTGTTAACGGTGTTATACTTGTTAGACTAATAATTTGCAGTCCGATCTTGTATGAACTCTTCATAAAGAATGCCCCCACTCGCATGTCAACTACATGAATGAGTTGGATTACCTCATTTGTACTAATTACAAAGTGGGTTGCATCGATGGTGTTACCAGAATGAGGTTTCCAACCTTATTCTTATACCATAGACCATTTAGGTTATATTCTTGAACACAATCTAAATAGTCTCCACTACACTGATGTTCAAGATATATTATAACCTTGGAGCTTAGTTTATTGGATTTATAAAGCAAGCATTATAACTTCATCGAAACAAATAACCCTTTATTTATTTGATCAAAATTACACAAGTTTAGGGCATAAATCCCAACAATTATGTCCCAACTCTCATCACCTGGTATGCCACAACATAATGGTGTATCGGAGAGGAGAAACAGAACCTTGTTGGACATGGTTCGATAGAGGATGAGCTATGCTCGTCTCCCTGATTCTTTTTGGGGTTACGCAGTGGAGACTGCGGTATACATTTTGAACACAGTTCCGTCGAAAAGTGTTTGTGAAACACCGTTCGAACTCTGGCATGGTCGTAATACCAGTTTACGTCATTACATAATTTGGGAATTCCTGACCCATGTGTTGGTGTCAAACCCGAAGAACTTTGAACCCTGTCCAAAGTTGTGCCTCTTTGTAGGTTACCCAAAAGAGACTAGAGGTTGTTTCTTTTATGATCCTAAGGAAAATAGGGTGCTTGTGTCGACAAACGCTACTTTCCTTGAGGAAGACCACATCAGGGATCACTTACCAAGGAGTAAGATTGTGTTGAACGAAATGGACAGCTCATCAGCAAAAGTTGTTGATGGTGCTAGTACGTCAACAAATGTTGTTGAACCTCGCTCGTCTAGTCAAATTCGTTCCCAAGAGTTGGTAATGCCTCGACGTAGTGGGAGGGTTGTGAGACAGCCTGAACTTTACATGGGTTTATGTCACACCCCCTCCCGAACCACTTGCTAACTTAGCCCGGGAGACGGCATGAAGCCAACAGACATTGTTACCTCTTAACAATACCTACGCGACACTACTTTACTCTCCGAAACAAACTATGTTCGCATATGGAACACTTTAAACTTAACTCAGCGGAAACTGGACATCTATAAGACGTACATGAGAAACTCTTCTTAAGTCTCTCTTGGAAACTAAGATGAGCAAGAACATCAGAACCACAACCTCTAAAGCACATACGACTATAACTACATAGTTCTCTTAAAATAATTTACAGACATATGGACTTGCTAAACCACACCAGCCACGTACTAAATATCAAACATGTGAAGCTTCAAAGAGACTATGGCGAGTTCTCGTGCACCGGAGCTCGATCTCACCGAAAAGTGGGAAAAACATCGAAGAATGAGCTATGAAGCTCAGTGAGTGACTTGAGTTTAAAAGAAAGCTATTAACTCGTAAATCATATCACCTGGCCATCTATGAGCATATGCATCTGTAATCAACCGTTAAAGTAATCTTGTAATCATTATAGCTTTTCATGAAAACAAGCAAGACACCGTTAAAATCTCGTAAGGCATGTAAATGATATAAACTCTTTTTAAAACATGTCACCATCTACGTTGTGTAGGGCACGCCCGATACACCAACGTTTATTCTACTGATGTAGTGGGGCCCGCCCAAAGACTCCCATCGTCTTTGTCGAGTGGGGCCCGCCAAAGACTCACGATGCGTACTGTTGTCACGGAGTACACTCAACGTCGACAACAGAATAAGACCTGTGTGCACACGGTACTATATAGCCTCGGGCTCAATATCTCAGAAGATCACATGAAAACATTTGAACATGCCAGCTTATCTTTTTCTTTCATAAAACTCAAGCTTACTTAGCTTGTTCATAAAACTAGAAATCTTTAAAACATACTTGCTAGTACATGCTTGCTTGAAATCATAACATCTCCATAAGTTTTGGCAATCATTAGACATATGCTCATGTATAAATTTCATAAAGACTTTTAGGCTCATCATGAACACATTAAAACATTTCTAAGAAATCATGAATGCTCATTAACAAGTGTTTAAAAATAAAACACAAAGCTTTGAAACAATTCATTCTAGCAAAACTTGCATTTCTTGAACATAATTCAAGCATATATACACTTTTGAAGTTCCTTTTATCACTCACAGTGTTAGAACTAGAGTCTTGACCCGTACACTCGACTTATTTGCTCTTGGCCTGTCAAACAAACCAAATTCAACCATTAGAACCTCGAGCTCATGCTTTTTAACCTTAAACTTACAAGAAAACACACTTTCAAAAATTCCAGCATTTAACAGATTTTATGCCCTGTATTCAGATACTCATAACTTCTTCATTACTTATCCAAAAATAATGTACTTTATACCAAACTCTTCCTTTTTGAACCCTCTAAAACTCTTATGAAGACATGAAAATGAGATTCCCAATAGATTGGTTCAGAAATACCTCGAGAGCTCCTTTCCCCGGAACTAACTTCTGCTATTCCAGATTCGATTTTCTGCTGCAACCTGAAACTTGACCTGCTATTTACAACAACTTCCAATAGTTTTCTATTCACGAATTCTTCACAAAAGTTGTAGGAAATTCAATAAGCTTTCCAACCATACCTAATAGAGCTTCTGATTCTAACTCTACAGGTCAGTACAACCAAAACATCAGAGACTTCTCGGATTTGACAGTAAATTCTGTGTTCTGTCTTCCTCTTCACAAATCAGTAGCTTAAGATCCGAATTTGCTCGAGCTTCCTTCACGAATTTTGTTCTAATATGAGTTAACTTTCATGAAACAAAATTTCAACTCTTACCTCTTTCTGTGGAGCTCGTGATGAACAAAATAGCAGAACATGGCAGAGTGATTACCTTGCTGTCATAAAGATTCCTCTTGAGTTCTTCTCCTTTCTTCTGCAACTACAGCTCCAAATTTATGAAAAATGGCTTCCTTCTTCTTCCTTTCTCCTTCTCCCACGAAATTGCAGCTTGGTTTGTGATGAAAGAGAAGAAATTGAAGAGAAAACCCTTTTAAAACAAAACAATCGGTGGAAAGAGGTTGTTTTGTCTTTTCCCCCTTTTCTTTTTTTCTTTTCCTTTTCTTTTCTTTCCTTTATCCCTTCCTTCCATTTCTTTTCTTTTCTTTTCTTTTCTTAACAAAACAAAGCAAACTTAGTATATTAAACATTTGTTTCATTTCCTTTTCTTCTTTTGTCTTAAAAGCAATCCAAACCGAAATGGTTTAAACTTTCCTTCCTTGTTTTCCTTTTGCCTTTCACTTCATTTCTTTCCTTTTTAAAACATGGAAAACCAAGTTTTAAACATTCATTTCGTCTTTCTTTTTGTTGTTTGTTAATAAGGAGGTTCCAAAGAAAGATCTCGGGTTTACAACTTACCTCCCCCTTATGAAATTTCGTCCTCGAAATTGAGTAGTCTTTAAGTGAAAATCATTGGGTACTTCCTCCTCATTAGATCCTCTAACTCCCAGGTTGCCTCCTCCACTCCGTGATGTCTCCAACGAACCTTCATGAGTGAGATCGTCTTGTTTCTTAAAACTTGTTCTTTCCTGTCGAGGATTTGAACTGCATCCTCTACGTAACTCATGTCTTCTTTCAACTCAATTGGTTGTGCTTGCAACACATGTGTCGGATCTGGAATATACTTCCTCAACATGGACACATGAAATACATCATGTACTTGAGATAGTTCCGTTGGCAACTCCAGTTTGTAGGTTGGTAGCCCAACTCGTTTTCATTACTTGATAAGGATCAATATATCTGGAACTTAGCTTACCTTTCTTTCCAAAACTTGATCTCCGACTTGGAATTCTAAGTCCTTTCGCTGCTTAACTGCATAACTCTTCTGACGGTCTTTTGCTACCTTCAAATTCTCTCTCGATTCACGTTAATATTGTTTGTCATAACTTGCACCAACTCGGGACCGATTAGCTTCCGTTCTTCTAGTTCATTCCAATATCGAGCGTTCTACACTTTGTCTTTTATCTAGAGCCTCAAATGGTGCCATGTCAAAACTAGACTGATAAAACTCACTTTGTCCCCATAGTTTTTTTTCACAAATTTGTCGACGTATAGCTTAACAAGTTGATCAAGTGCGGACGTGTCGATTTTAATCGGTATAAACCTTGTTGTCTTAGTGAGTCTATCGATCATTATCATATACCATAATGTCCACTGGGAGTAAGATGTTCAAGCAACAGGAAATCCATAGCGATATGCTCTTATTTCCACTCCGACACGAGTAGTGGATTAAGGAGTCCTTTTTGCTTCTGTCTAACTGGTTTAACTTGCTGACAGATTAAACATCTATCACATAATCAACTATCTCCCGCTTCATCCCAGGCCACCAATAAGTCTCATTCAAGGTTTTACACATCTTGGTGCTTCCTGGATGCATAGCGTAGCTGAACTGTGAGCTTCTTATAGAATAGCATTCTTAAGCTCACTAACACTCGGAACGCATAGTTTTCTCTGTTTCTCTATGGCTCCGTCTGATCTCATTTTAAATTTTGCTTCTTGGCCCTATTTGGGCTTTCTAAACATCTTTTGCAAGTTACTATTCTTTGATTGTCTTCTCACAATCTCTATTATGAGTGAAGGCCTGATCTGAAATTACACTGAAAGACCCTCTGAATTCTCTGCAGTTACAACTTCCTTAGAATCCCTTAGAGTACTTAAAAATGTTGCTCGAAAACCACACAAGGTGTCCTTAGGAAGTCTTCACTTCCTGCTCAATGCAACTGCTACCACATTCACCTTACCAGGATGGTATTCTATGGTACAATCATAATCTTTAATCAGTTCTAACCATCTTCTCTGTCTCATAATCAACTCCCTTTGATCAAAGATATACTTCATACTCTTATGATCTGTGTAAATGTGACACCTTTCACCAAACAAGTAATGTTTCCAGATCTTTAATGCTAGAACAACTGCTGCTAACTCAAGATCATGGGTAGGGTAATTACATTCGTGCTTTTTCAATTGCCTTAACGCATAAGTTATTACTTTTCCTTCTTGCATCAGTACACACCCTAAATTTTTCCTCGAGGCATCACTGTAAACCACATACTCTTTTCCCGTTATAGGAAGTGTCAAAATAGGTGTTGTAACTAATCTCTTTTTCAGCTCCTGAAAACTCTGTTCACATTTATCTGACCATTCAATCTTAGCATTCTTTCTTGTTATAACTGTTAAGGGTAATACTAATCGTGATAAGTTCTCAACAAATCATCTGTAGTATCCTGCCAAGCCTAGGAAACTACGTACCTCTGTCGTACTAACTGGTCTCTCCTAGTTGACTACAACTTTAACTTTATTTGGATCCACACTAACACCATTTGCTGAGGCAACATGCCCCAAAAACATTACCTGGTTCAACCAAAACTCACATTTGGTGAATTTAGCGTACAACTGTTTATCTCGTAGTGTTTGCAGAATAATACTCATGTGTTCCTCGTAGGCTTTCCTGTCAACTGAGTAAACTAGTATATCATCAATAAATACTATTATAAACTGATCCGAATACTGGTGGAACACCTGTCCATGGGGCCCATGAAAACTGCTAGTGCATTGTTAAACCGAATGGCATTACTAAACACTTATAATGCTCGTACCTCATTATGAATAACACCTATTTCGCAAGCGTCGTATAGAATAACTCCAAGGGAGATCAGGGAACTAAAGATGCAGTTACAAGAACTAGTTGATAAGGGATACATCAGACCTAGTGTATCGCCTTGGAGAGCTCCAGTGTTATCTGTGAAAAAGAAAGATGGTATCCGTAGATTATGCATTGATTATAGATAGTTAAACAAAGTCACGATACGTAACAAGTATCCTCTACCCCGTATAGATGACTTGTTTGACCAGTTACGAGGAGCATCAGTGTTTTCTAAGATTGATTAAGTTGTAAACCCGAGATCTTTCTTTGGAACCTCCTTATTAACAAACAACAAAAAGAAAGAAGAAATGAATGTTTAAAACTTGGTTTTCCATGTTTTAAAAAGGAAAGAAATGAAGTGAAAGGCAAAAGGAAAACAAGGAAGGAAAGTTTAAACCATTTCGGTTTGGATTTCTTTTAAGACAAAAGAAGAAAAGGAAATGAAACAAATGTTTAATATACTAAGTTTGCTTTGTTTTGTTAAGAAAAGAAAAGAAAAGAAAAGAAATGGAAGGAAGGGATAAAGGAAAGAAAAAGAAAAGGAAAAAGAAAAAGAGAAAAAGGGGAAAAAGACAAAACAACCTCTTTCCACCGATTGTTTTGTTTTAAAAAGGGTTTTCTCTTCAATTTCTTCTCTTTCATCACAAACCAAGCTGCAATTTCGTGGGAGAAGGAGAAAGGAAGAAGAAGGAAGCCATTTTTCATAAATTTGGAGCTGTAGTTGCAGAAGAAAGGAGAAGAACTCAAGAGGAATCTTTATGACAGCAAGGTAATCACTCTGCCATGTTCTGCTATTTTGTTCATCACGAGCTCCACAGAAAGAGGTAAGAGTTGAAATTTTGTTTCATGAAAGTTAACTCATATTGGAACAAAATTCGTGAAGGAAGCTCGAGCAAATTCGGATCTTAAGCTACTGATTTGTGAAGAGGAAGACAGAACACAGAATTTACTGTCAAATCCGAGAAGTCTCTGATGTTTTGGTTGTACTGACCTGTAGAGTTAGAATCAGAAGCTCTATTAGGTATGGTTGGAAAGCTTATTGCATTTCCTACAACTTTTGTGAAGAATTCGTGAATAGAAAACTATTGGAAGTTGTTGTAAATAGCAGGTCAAGTTTCAGGTTGCAGCAGAAAATCGAATCTGGAATAGCAGAAGTTAGTTCCGGGGAAAGGAGCTCTCGAGGTATTTCTGAACCAATCTATTGGGAATCTCATTTTCATGTCTTCATAAGAGTTTTAGAGGGTTCAAAAAGGAAGAGTTTGGTATAAAGTACATTATTTTCGGATAAGTAATGAAGAAGTTATGAGTATCTGAATACAGGGCATAAAATCTGTTAAATGCTGGAATTTTTGAAAGTGTGTTTTCTTGTAAGTTTAAGGTTAAAAAGCATGAGCTCGAGGTTCTAATGGTTGAATTTGGTTTGTTTGACAGGCCAAGAGCAAATAAGTCGAGTGTACGGGTCAAGACTCTAGTTCTAACACTGTGAGTGATAAAAGGAACTTCAAAAGTGTATATATGCTTGAATTATGTTCAAGAAATGCAAGTTTTTCTAGAATGAATTGTTTCAAAGCTTTGTGTTTTATTTTTAAACACTTGTTAATGAGCATTCATGATTTCTTAGAAATGTTTTAATGTGTTCATGATGAGCCTAAAAGTCTTTATGAAATTTATACATGAGCATATGTCTAATGATTGCCAAAACTTATGGAGATGTTATGATTTCAAGCAAGCATGTACTAGCAAGTATGTTTTAAAGATTTCTAGTTTTATGAACAAGCTAAGTAAGCTTGAGTTTTATGAAAGAAAAAGATAAGCTGGCATGTTCAAATGTTTTCATGTGATCTTCGAGATATTGAGCCCGAGGCTATATAGTACCGTGTGCACACAGTCTTATTCTGTTGTCGACGTTGAGTGTACTCAGTGACAACAGCCACTGTCGTGAGTCTTTGGCGGGCCCCACTATTTACAAAGACGATGGGAGTCTTTGGCGGGCCCCACTACATCAGAGAATAAACGTTGGTGTCTTCGGCGTGCCCTACACAACGTAGATGGTGACATGTTTTAAAAAGAGTTTATATCATTTACATGCCTTACGAGATTTTAATTGTCTTGCTTGTTTTCATGAAAAGCTATAATGATTACAAGATTACTTTAACGGTTGATTACAGTATGCATATGCTCATAGATGGCGGGTGATATGATTTACGAGTTAATAGCTTTCTTTTAAACTCAAGTCACTCATCGAGCTTCATAGCTCATTCTTCCAGTTGTTTTTCCCACTTTTCGTGTAGAGATCGAGCTCCGGTGCTCGAGAACTCGCCATATATCTGCTGAAGCTTCACATGTTTGATATTTAGTACGTGGGTCGTGTGGTTTAGCAAGTCCATATGTCTCAGAATTATCTTAAGAGAACTATGTAGTTATAGTCGTATGTGCTTTAGAGGTTGTGGTTGCTTAATTAGTGGTTTGACTGCTTGTGGTTCTCGATGTTCTTGCTCATCTTAGTTTCCAAGAGAGACTTAAGAAGAGTTTCTCCTCATGTACGTCTTATAGATGTCCAGCTTCACTGAGTTAAGTTTAAAGTGTTCCATATGCGAACATAGTTTGTTTTCAGGTAAAGTAGTGTCAGCAGGTATTGTTAAGAGGTAACAATGTCTGTTGGCTTCATGCCGTCTCCCGGGCTAAGTTAGCAAGTGGTTCGGGAGGGGGTGTGACAGTTTAGCTGAAACCCAAGTCGTCACTTCTGATGATGAATGTGATGATCCATTGACCTATGATAAGACAATGGCAGACGTTGACAAAGACGAATGGATTAAAGCTATGGACCAGGAAATGGAGTCGATGTACTTCAATTCCGTCAAGGAGCTTGTGGACCAACTGGATGGGGTCAAACCTATTGGTTGCAAGTGGATCTACAAGCGTAAACGTGGCGAAGATGGGAAGATGCAAACCTTCAAAGGTCGACTAATGGCAAAGGGTTTCACCCAAGTGGAAGGGGTTGACTATGAGGAAACCTTTTCACCTGTTGCCATGGTAAAGTCGATTAGAATCCTTCTAGCCATTGCCACATATTATGACTATGAGGTATGGCAGATGGATGTCAAGACCGCCTTTCTGAATGGCAACCTTGACGAGACCATCTACATGGACCAACCCAAGGGGTTCATTGCCCAAGGCCAAGAGCAAAGAGTTTGCCGGCTTAAAAGGTCTATTTATGGACTAAAACAAGCCTCGAGGTCTTGGAATATAAAGTTTGATGAGGCGATCAAATCTTATGGCTTTGATCAAAATGTTGACGAGCCTTATGTCTACAAGAAAATCGTCGATAAAACTGTCGCATTTCTAATATTGTACGTGGATGATATCCTTCTCATTTGGAATGAGGTAGTATTTCTTACTGACATTAAGGAATGGATGGCTTCGCAATTCCAAATGAAAGATTTGGGAGAGGCACAGTATGTTATAGGTATCCAGATAGTCCGGGTCGGAAGAACAAAACGCTAGCCATGTCTCAGGGGTCTTATATTGACAAGATGTTTTCTAGATATAAGATGCAGAACTCCAAGAAGGGCTTGCTGCCTTTCAGGCATGGGGTTCACCTGTCTAAGGATCAATGTCCTAAGACACCTCAAGAGGTTGAGAATATGAGACGAATCCCCTATGCTTCAGCTGTAGGGAGCCTGATGTATGCCATGTTATGAACTAGGCCCGACATCTGTTATGCAGTTGGGATTGTCAGTAGGTATCAATCCAATCCAGCATTAGATCACTGAACAGTCGTAAAGGCAATCCTCAAGTATCTTAGGAGAACGAGGAACTACAACCTTGTGTATGGAAGTGGGGATTTGATCCTTACGGGATACACAGATTCTGGCTTTCAGACCGATAAGGATTCTAGGAAATCCACTTCGGGGTAAGGCTTCATTCTGAATGGAGGAGTTGTAGTATGGTGAAGCATCAAGCAAGGATGCATCGCTGATTCCATGATGGAAGTCGAATATGTTGCGGCTTGTGACGCTGAGAAGGAAGTTGTTTGGCTTAGGAAGTTCATGCTAGATTTGGAAGTTGTTCCAAATATGAACTTGCTGATCACACTATTTTTTGATAACAGTGGTGCAGTAGCTAACTCGAGAGAACCTCGGAGTCATAAAAGGGGCAAGCACATTGAGCGTAAGTATCACCTGATGCGGGAGATTGTGCACCGCAGAGACGTGATAGTCACACAGATAGCTTTGGAGCACAACGTTGTTGATCGATTTACAAAGGCCCTCACGGCTAAGGTGTTTGAGGGTCACCTAGACAGTCTAGGTCTTCGTGTGCTTCCTGACTAGGGCAAGTGGGAGTATTGTAAAGGGGTATTCAATGCCCTAGTTTATTGTAATACTTTACTGTACATTTGAGAAATGTATCATGTAATCCACTAGCTTAGTCCAAGTGGGAGTTTGTTGGGATGTATGTCGTCATCTCATGTAGTTTGTAATATTTCAAGTTCTAAATAAATAAGAATAAATAAGAGTTATTTATTTGAACTTTGTGTCTCGCATATTCAATAAACTTAATCCAATAAACTAAGCGCCAGGGTCATTGTATTAATGAGAGAACTAGAGCTTGAACGGTGTGTAGTGGTAACACAGGGAGGATCACGTTCGAGTTAATCACCCGAACAGTCTACAGTATGTGGATAGGATTGGAGACCTAATCCTGGATACGTTGTGGATGCGACCCGCTTTGTATTAAGATACAAACGAGGTGATCTGACTCGTTCATGTGGTTGACATGCGAGTGAGGGCATCCTGTATAATGAGACGTACAAGACCGGACCATGAATTATTAGACTTACTGATGTAACAACGTTAATAGTATTGGGCTAATAATTTCGTAGATTACCATTAGTGACTCGACCTTAATCCTGAGCGTGTTACGAACTCCTATTTGCCTGGGTCTGTCCTTTGACTAGTACGGGTGAGGGTGGCCACTGTTGCCCGCCCAATGTGCCTATCTTCTTAGGGACAGGACCACATGGGGAGCTGGGAACTTGACTAAGCAAGAAGGAATTCACTCGTTCCCGACTTAGGGAAACTAGAAGAATTGTTCCCTTAAGTGTTGTCTCAGGGCTTGAACAACGGGGTCGCACTCTCTCATTGCCCTGAGGGGGTTGTTGTTTATGGTTGGACCATGCAACGTAGTTGTTCATCAGAGGAGCAGTGGGACCTAAGGAGCAAGAGGTAGACATAGGGGTAAAATGGTAATTTGACCCAGCAATGTCTACGAACAACCAGTGAAGGGTCGACTCACGGGTATTGGTTATATCGATGGACACAACTTGTCCTACAGTGATGAGAGTGCAGCTACGGGCTTTAGTGGAATGTTACCGTAGCTAATGAATATTGAATAACCGGGTCAAAGAGTTTGACAGGTTAGTCACGAATCATTGGAGCTCGTCACCTGTAGGTCCATTAGGTCCCTCGGTTCGCTCCAATTCGACAAATTAAGGGTTTACAGTTTGGTGTGCATTTGAAGTGTTCAAATTCATTATTTGGGTATTTATGTCATTTATATGAAATATAGATGACATAACATATAGTTTAATGTGAATGAGATTCATAATAAACTATAACATAGCCTAATTGATTAAGTAGTGCTAATTGGAGAAATTCAATTGAGAGAAATTAAATTGAATGTGATTCAAGTTAAAAAATCCACAATTATGCAAATGAAATTTGTATACTAAGGAATGAGATACCTTATATTATGTGTAATGCAAATATGATTTGTATATCATATAGTTGTGGTTTAATGGTAATTTAATAGAGATATTAACTCCACATCTCACCATTATTTAAAGGCTTGGTGAGAAGCCTTTGGTAAGGTTGGTTCTCATTTTTGGAAATTCAAGTTCCTAGAGACCTCCATTCTCTCTCAACTCTCTCAAATCTCTCTTCACCCAAAATCCAAAGGGAGTCCCACCTACTCTCCCTCAACCTCCCAAGAACAATCGAGAAGACCCAGTGGAGGTGTCTTATTGTTCGGATCGAGGTTCGTGTTCGAGGAGATCCGGACCGGAGGAGGAAAACGTTGAAGAAGGGTTCTTCAACAAGTAAGTAGCATTATCCTTACTTTTTTTTCTTCTTCTTAATGCATGTTTAGCCTAGAATTAAAGTTGTTTAGTTCATTTTTAAGATAGAATTACACAACGGATAAACGACGTTTCACAACAGTTTCGATGCAGGAATTCCAAATCCCATCACATTGGAGCTCGTCACTGTAGGTCCATTAGGTCCCTCGGTTGGCTCAAACTTGATTAATAGAGCGTTTACGGTTTTGATGTGAATTTGAAGTGTTCAAGTTCACTAAAGGGTAGTTACGTCATTTATATGAGATATGAATGACATATTATATAATTTAATGTGAATGAGATTCATAATAAACTATAGGTTAGCCTAATTATTGAATTAGGGCTAATTGGAGAAATTAATTATAAACGCTTACCCGTACTTGTCAAAGGATAGACCCTCGCAGACAGGAGTCCGTAACACGCTCAGGATTCAGGTCGAGTCAATAATGGTCATCTACGAAGTTATTATTCCTTACTGTCAACGGTGTTACATCAGTAGGTCTAATAATTCACGGTCCGGTCTTGTACAATCTCATTGTACACGATGCCCCCACTCGCATGTCAACAACATGAACGTGTTAGATCACCTCGTTTGTATCTTAATACAAAGCAGGCTGCATCCACAGCGTACCCAGGATTAGGTCTCTAACCCTATCCATATACTGTAGACCGTTCCGATCATTTACTCGAACGTGATCCTCCATGTGTGTCCACTACACACCGTTCAAGTTCTAATTCTCTTAAGTATTCAATTACCCTAGAGCTTAGCTTATTGGTCAAAGTTGTATAAAATGCGAGACACAAAATAATGAAATGAATAACACTTTATTAATTGCAAATAGTAATTTACAAACACGAGATTAGGACAAAAATCCCAACAAACTCCCACTTGGACTAAGCTAGTGGGGCAAATACATTTCTGAAATGTACATTAATTACAATAAACTAATACAATAAACTAGGGCATTGAATACCCGTTTACATATCTCCCACTTGCCCTAGTTAGGAAGTACTCGAAGACCTAGACTCTCTAGGTGACCCTCAAACACCATAGTCGTGAGGGGTTTTGTAAATGGATCAACTACGTTGTGCTCCGACGCTATCTGCGTGACTGTCACGTCTCCGCGGTGCACAATCTCCCGTATCAGATGATACTTCCGCTCAATGTGTTTGCCTGTCTTATGGCTCTAAGGCTCCCTGGAGTTGGCTACTGCACCACTGTTGTCACAAAACAATGTGATCGACAAGTTCATATTTGGAACAACTTCCAAATCTGTCATGAACTTTCTTAGCCAAACAGCTTCCTTTGCAGCTTCACAAGCCCCAACGTACTCTGCTTCCATAGTGGAATCAGCGATGCATCCCTGCTTGATGTTTCGCCATACTACAGCTCCTCCATTCAGAATGAAGACTGACCCCGAAGTAGATTTCTTAGAATCTTTATCGGTATGAAAGTCAGAATCCGTGTATCCCGTAAGGATCAAATCCCCATTTCCATTCACTAAGTTGTAGTTCCTCGTTCTCCTAAGATACTTGAGGATTGCCTTTACGATTGTCCAGTGATCTAATCATGGATTGGATTGATAGCTACTGACAATCCCTACTACATAACAGATGTCGGGCCTAGTACACAACATAACATACATCAGGCTCCTTATAGCTGAAGCATATGGGATCCGTCTCGTATCCTCAACCTCTGGAGGAGTCTTAGGACACTGATCCTTAGACAAGTGAACCTCATCCCTGAAAGGCAACAAGCCCTTCTTGGAGTTCTGCATCTTATATCTAGACAACATCTTATCAATATAAGTCGACTGAGACAAGGCTAGCGTTCTGTTCTTCCGATTCTGGACTATCTGGATACCTAGAACATACTAAGCTTCTCCCGAATCTTTCATTTGGAATTGCGAAGCTAGCCAATTCTTCACGTCAGTAAGAAATTTTACCTCATTCCCAATGAGAAGAATATCATCCACATACAACACTAAAAATGCGACAGTTTTGTCAACCATTTTCTTGTAGACACAAGGCTCATTAACATCTTGATCAAAGCCATAAGATTTGATCGCCTTATCAAACCTTATATTCCAAGACATCGAAGCTTGTTTCAGTCCATAAATAGACCTACGAAGCCGACAAACCTTTTGCTCTTGGCCTTGGGCAATGAACCCTTTGGGCTGGTCCATGTAGATGGTTTCATCAAGTTTGCCATTCAGAAAGGTTGTCTTGACGTCCATCTGCCATACCTCGTAGTCATAATACGCAGCAATGGCCAGAAGGATCCTGATCGACTTTACCATGGCAACAGGTGAAAAGGTTTCCTCATAGTCAACCCCTTCAACTTGGGTAAAACCCTTTGCCACTAGTCGGACTTTGAAGGTCTGCACCTTCCCATCTATACCACGTTTACGCTTGTAGATCCATTTACAACCAATAGGTTTTATCCCATCCGGTTGATCCACAAGCTCCGAGACAGAATTTAAGTACATCGACTTCATTTCCTGGTCCATAACTTTAATCCATTAGTCTTTGTCAACATCAGCCATTGCCTGATCATAGGTCAATGGATCCTCACAGTCATCATTAGGACTGACGACTGAGGTTTCAGCTAAACCCATGTAATGATCAGGCTGTCTCACAGCCCTCCCACTACGTCGAGGCATTCCCAACTCTTGAGAACGGACTTGACTTGACGTGCTAGGATCAACAACACTTGTTGATGTACCAGCCTCATCAGCAACTCTTGCTGATGTACTGTCCATTTCATTTAACACAATTTTACTTCTTGATAAATGATCCCTGACGTGGTCTTCCTTTAGGAAAGTAGCGTTTGTCGACACAAGCACACTATTTTCCTTAGGATCGTAAAACAGACCCCCTCTGATCTCTTTTGGATAACCTACGAATAGGCACAATTTCGAACGGGGTTCCAACTTTTTCGGGTTTGACACCAACACATGGGTCGTGCATCCCCAAATTTTGAAATGGTGTAAACTGCCTTTACGACCATTGCAGAGTTCGAAAGGTGTTTCACAAACACTTTTCGACGAAACGTTGTTCAAAATGTAAACCGCAGTCTCCACTCCGTAACCCCAAAAAGAATCAGGGAGACCAGCATAACTCATCATTGACCGAACCATGTCCAACAAGGTTTTGTTTCTCCTCTCCGATACACCATTCTATTGTGGCATACTAGGTGCTAAGAGTTGGGACGTAATTCCGTGTTCGATCATATAGTCCTGGAATTTTTTATCCATATACTCTCCACCTCGATCCGATCGAAGTGTTTCTATAGTTTTACCTAACAGGTTCTCAACCTTAGTCTTATACTCCTTGAACTTTTAAAGAGTTTCAGACTTCCTATGCATTAGGTAAATATACCCACACCTCGAATAATCATCAATGAAAGAAACGAAGTATTCGTAACCACCTCATGCTTTAACACTTATCGGACCACAGAGGTTAGAATATATAAGCTAAAGGGGCTCCTTGGCTCTATATCCTTTTCCACTAAAAGGATGTTTGGTCATTTTTCCTTCGAGGCATGACTCACACACCGGTAAAGAATTTTCTTCTGATTGACTTAGAAGTCAACTCTTCACTAGTCTCTCAATCCTATTGAGATTAATGTGGCCTAACCGTAGATGCCAAAGATGGGCATTTTCTTTAGGAGAAACTTTCGCTCTCTTAGTTCGCGTTTCTGCCATTTTAAACAATTCAATATTCAAAACACTTTTGACCGAATTAGGTTTCAAAACATATAGATTATTCTCAAGTGAAGCTGAACAAATTAAGTTTCCGTTTCTGGAAATAAACGCTTTATTGCCTTGAAAAGAAACGGAAATACATTGTTCTAACATGCAGGAAATAGAAACGAGGTCTCTAGTAAACCCTGGAACTATACACATATTGTCCAACAATAAAAAAATATCTGCCAAAATAAAGCTGTACTTTGTCGATCGCTGCAGCAGAGGCTATCTCCCCGGATCCAACCCGTAGAGTTACCTCACCCTCTCGCAGCGGCTGCCAGGTATCAATTCCCTGAAAAAATAACAAACATGGTTAGTGGCGCCCGAATCTAAAATCTAGGCAGAGTCACTACTCTCCACTAAGCAAGTTTCAGTTACCAGTAAATCGCATTTACCTTGATTCTTCCCCTCGGCAAGGAACTTGGGACAGTTTCTCTTTTAGTGGTCATCCCCATTACAGTGGAAACACTTTCCTTTCTCTGCAACTTCCTTGACCTTCTTGCCCTTTTGGACGGCAGCTCGGTCAGCTTTACCCATCTTCATCTTCTTTTCTTGCCTTTTGGGTGAGAAGGCAGGTTTAGTTCCAGAGGTCGAACCCCTGTGATAAGACCTGTAGGCAACGTTTGCCTCCGATTCCGGTGTCCTGATCCTCATAAAGGACTGGAAATTCTGTAGCTCATTAAGGAGGGTAGTCAGTGTGTAGCTAATTTTGTTCATAACAGCATTGCTACGAAATTGAAAGAAACTCTTCGGAAGAGTCTCCATAATAAAAATGACCTGGCTCGACACGTCTATCGAAGCCCCGTTCATCTCCGCTAGATTAAAGTGGGTCATCATGTCTAGAACATGTTCACGAACAGACAACCCCTCTTTCATCCGTGCATTGAAGACGTATTTGAGCAAGTCATGCCGGACTTGAAAGGACTCTTGTCCAAACATTTCAGAATTTGGGGTTGTCCGGCACATGTGCTCGTGCCAAACCCAAAGAAACTGGAACCTCGTTCAAGATTGTGCCAATTTGTTGGCTATCCCAAAGAAACGAGAGGTGGTCTTTTCTACGACCCACTAGAAAATAAGGTGATTGTATCAAGAAAGGCCACGTTCTTGGAGGAAGATCACTTGAGGAACCACAAACCGCGTAGTAAATTAGTACTAAATGAAGCTACACATGAACCAAATAGAGTTGTTGATCAAGCTGGACCTTCATTAAGAGTTGATGGAAGAGCCACCACCTCAAGTCAGTCTCGTCCTTCTCAATCGTTTGGAATACCTCGATGCAGTGGAGGGTTGTTTCCCAACCTGACCGCTACTTGGGTTTAGTTGAAACTCAAGTTGTCATACCTGATGACGGCGTAGAAGATCCATTGTCTTATAAACAGGCAATGAATGACGTAGACAAGGACCAATGGATCAAAGCCATGGACCTTGAAATGGAGTCAATGGACTTCAATTCAGTATGGGAACTTGTAGACCTACCTGAAGGGTATAGACCCATAGGGTGTAAATGGATCTATAAGAGAAAGAGAGATGCAGCCGGAAAGGTATAGTCCTTTAAGGCTAGGCTTGTAGCAAAGGGTATTACCCAAAGGGAAGGAGTTGAATATGAAGAAACTTTTTCCCCTGTTGCTATGCTGAAGTCTATAAGGATACTCTTGTCCATAGCCGCATTTTATGATTATGAAATTTGACAAATGGACGTCAAGACTACCTTTTTGAATGGTAATCTTGACGAGAGCATCTACATGTCTCAGCCCAAAGGGATCATAGCCCAAGGTCAGGAGCAAAAAGTTTGCAAGCTTAATCGATCAATTTATGGATTGAAACAAGCGTCAAGATCTTGGAATATAAGATTTGATACTGCAATCAAGTCTTACGGCTTTGACCAAAATGTTGATGAGTCTTGTGTTTAGAAGAGAATCATCAACGACAAAGTAGCTTTGTTAGTACTTTATGTGTATGATATCCTACTCATTGGTAATGATGTAGGATACCTTACTGACATAAAGAATTGGCTGGCGACCCAATTCCGAATGAAAGATTTGGGAAAGGCGCAATATGTCCTTGGGATTCAGATCTTCAGGAATCGCAAGAACAAAACGCTAGCACTGTCTCAAGCGTCTTATATCGATAAAATGTTGTCCAGATATTCGATGCAGAATTCCAAGAGAGGCTTATTGCCCTTCAGGCACGGAGTTCATCTGTCTAGGGAACAGTGTCCCAAGACACCTCATGAAGTTGAGGATATGAGACATATGCCCTATGCCTCTACAGTAGGTAGCTTAATGTATGTTATGTTGCGAGGCCGGACATTTGTTATGCAGTGGGAATAGTCAGTAGGTACAAGTCCAATCCAGGGTTAGACCACTGGGCAACAATTAAAAATATCCTCAAGTATCTAAGGAGAACGAGGGACTATACGCTTGTGTATGGGTCTAAGGATTTGATCCTTCGGATACACCGATTCTCGATTTTCGACCGATAAGGATTATCGTAAATCCACATCGGGATCGTTTTCACCCTTAACGGGGAGTTATAATATGGCGAAGCATCAAGCAAGAGATGCATCACGACTCCACAATGGAGGTCGAGTATGTCGCCAGTGAAGCAAGCGGCTAAAGAGGTTGTTTGGTGAGGAAATTCCTTCATCGATTTGGAAATTGTTCCAAATATGGAATCTCCCATCACCTTATATTGTGACAACAGTGGTGCTGTAGCCAATTCGAAAGAACCTCGCAGCCATAAGCGAGGTAAGCACATCGAGAGGAAGTATCACCTGATACGAGAAATAGTGCAACGAGGAGATGTGACAGTCACGAAGATCGCTTCGGCGCACAATATTGTTGATCCGTTTACAAAGACTCTCACGGCTAAAGTGTTCAAGGTCATCCGAAAGTCCGGGTCTCGACATATGTACATAGGCTAATCTAGGGCAAGTGGGAGATATGTAATGGGGTATATGGATGCCCTAGTTTATTGTATTTCTACTGTTTTAGATTATGATGTACCCCACTAGAGTTTTAGTTCATGTGGGAGTTTGTTGGGATTTGTGCCCTAAAACTCGTAGTTTGTAATTATGTTCTAATTAATGTAATAAAGTGTTATTATTTTAATAAAGTGTTATTGTTCGTTATCTACCAGTTTGCCTTTATTTAAACCCTAAATCCAATAAACGAAACATCCAAGGCTGTTAAATGAATCTCTAACTGTATGTAGTGTACATATATAGGATATCGGTTCGAGATACAGCCTAAAGGGTCTATAGTTAGGGGATAAGGTTTGGGTACCTTACCCTGGTAAAACTATGGATGTGGCCCACTTTGTATTTGATACAAACACTGTGATCCTAACGTGTTCGTGTAGATGACATGTGCGTGGGGATATCCTATGTAATGAGATTACATAAGACCGGACCACGAAATAGCAACCTCTAGTTGTAACTCCGTTGACTAGTTAGGCTTCTATTTCACTAGGATGACCTAGGCAACTTGATCTCAATCCTGAGCAGGTTATGAACTCCTGTTCGCGAGGGATTGTCCTTTGACTAGTATGGGTGAGAGTGGCCAGATTCACCGACTCGATATGCCTACCTTCTTAGGGACAAGACCGAGTGAGCAGCTGGGAACTTAACTTAGCAAGATGGAATTCACTCCTTCGCCTACTAGGGTAAGTAGAGGAATGTTCCCTTAAGTGGTGTCTCCGAGACTTGAACAAAGGGCCCGACCCTCTCATTGGCCCGAGAGGGACTCTGTTTGTTGGTAGGACCACAAACAAATTGTTCATTAGAGGAGCACTAGTCCTTAAGGCACAAGATGTAACTCAGGGGTAAAACGGTAATTTGACCCATCTGGTGTTACAAACATTCGTGAAGGATTGACTTGTTGTTATTGGTCAATATCAATGGATACATAAATATATCTGCAGTGAGAAGAGTGCAGCTGTGGGACTTTAGTGGAGTGTTCCCGCAGTTAACGAATGTTGATTGGGAGGTTAATGAGATTAACCGAGCAATCTCATATCGTTGGAGCTTCTGATCTGTAGGTCCATTAGATCCACCTTCTAGCTCGTAAAGGGTTTTTAGATCATTTGAATTTGAAATGTTCAAATTCATTAGGGAATACATTTAATGTATTTAGATACGATATAATATATAGTTTTGGAACTATATATTATAAATTTGATGTGAATATGATTCATATTAAATTATATGAGAGAATTCAATATTTGAAAGAGTTCAAATATTATATTAAAAGTGAATGTGATTCACATTTGCAAACTATAGGATAAAATTTAATGTGCACTGGATTGTAAATTAAAACTATAGTTTAAAGGGTAATATGATTAAATGAGATTTAATCCAAATTAAATATATGATATTTAATTTGTATTATTTAAATATGATTTAAATGAATAATTAAATTTGATTTAATTATATTATTATTATTATTATTATTATTATTAGAATTTCATGCTTGTTCTTTATTTTTTTAGTCAATGTACTTTTTTTATTTTAAGCAAAACAATCAAGCTATTACGATCCCACTCACGTTTCCGCTGCTCAAGGAGATCAAATCTCCATCATAGCTATGGTAACACTCCACTAACGCCCGTAGCTGCACTCCCGTTAGTGCAGAATATTACGTGTCCACTGATATAACCAATGCCCATGAGTCGACCCTTCACAGGTTGTTCGTAGACACTGCTCGATCAAATTACCGTTTTACCCCTGTGTCTACTTCTTGCTCCTTAAGTCCCCACTGCTCCTCTAATGAACAACAACGTTGTTATGGTCCAACCATACACAACTACTATCTCGTGCCAGTGAGAGAGTGGGCTCCCGTTGTCCAAGCCCTGGAGACATCACTTAAGGGAACAACCCGTCTAGTTTCCGTTAAGGCGGGAACGAGTGAATTCCATCTCGCGTAGTTAAGTTTCCAGCTCCCTACTTGGTCCTGTCCCTGAGAAGATAGGCATATTGGGCGAGTAACTGTGACCACACTCACCCGTACTAGTCAAAGGACAGATCCCCGCAGACAAGAGTTCGTAACACGCTCGTGATTGTGTCGAGTCACTAATGGTCATCTACGGTTATTAGTCCTTCACCGTCTCTCACGGTGTTACATTAGTAGGTCTAATAATTCACGGTCCGGTCTTGTACAATCTCATTGTATAGGATGCCCCCACTCGCTTGTCAACCACATGAACGAGTAAGATCACCTCGTTTGTATCTTAATATGAAGCGGGTCGCATCCACAGCGTGTTCAGGATTAGGTCTCCAACCCTATCCATATACTGTAGACCGTTAGGGTCATTTAATCGAACGTGATCCTCCATGTGTGTCCACTACACACCGTTCAAGTACTAATTCTCTTAAGTATTCAATTACCCTAGAGCTTAGCTTATTGGTCAAAGTTGTATAAAATGCGAGACACAAAATAATGAAATGAATAACACTTTATTAATTTCAAATAGTAATTTACAAACACGAGATTAGGACAAAAATCCCAACACTAGCCCCATTAGCAACTCTTGCTGATGAACTGCCCATTTCATTTAACATATTTTTACTCCTTGGTAAGTGATCCTTGATGTGGTCTTCCTCAAGAAATGTGGCGTTTGTCGATACAAGCACCTTATTATCCTTAGGATCGTAAAACAGACCACCCCTAGTCCCTTTTGTATAACCTACAAAGAGGCACAACTCTGAACGGGGTTTCAACTTTTTCGGGTTTGACACTAACACATGGGTCGGGCATCCCCAATTTCTGAAATGTGTTTACGACCATGCCAGAGTTCGAAAGGTGTTTTACAAACACTCTTCGATGGAACTGTGTTCAAAATGTATACCACAGTCTCCACTGCGTAACCCCAAAAAGAATCAGGAAGACGAGCATAGCTCATCTTCGACCGAACTATGTTCAACAGGGTTCTGTTTCTCCTCTCCGATACACCATTCTGATGTGGCATACTAGGTGCTGAGAGTTGGGACGTAATTCCATGTTCTATCATATAGTCCTGGAATTTAGTGTCCATGTACTCTCCACATCGATCCGATCGAAGTGTTTTAATCGTTTTACCTAACAGATTCTCAACCTCAGTCTTGAACTCCTTAAACTTTCAAGAGTTTCAGACTTCCTATGCATTAGGTAAATGTACCAATACCTCGAATAGTCATCTATAAAAGATACAAAGTATTCGTAACCTTCTCGTGCTTTAACATTCATCGGACAACAGAGGTCAGAATGTATAAGCTCAAGAGGCTCTTTGGCTCTATATCCTTTTCCACTAAAAGAACGTTTGTTCATTTTGCCTTCAAGACATGATTCACAAATCGGTAAAGAGTTTTCTTCCAACTTGCTTAGAAGTCCGCTCTTCACTAGTCTCTCAATCCTATTGAGATTTATGTGGCCTAGCCTTAGATGCCAATGATGGGCACTTTCTTTTGGAGAAACTTTTACTCTTTTAGTTCACGTTTCTGCTGTTTTAAACAATTCAGTTTTCAAAACACTTTTCACCGAATTAGGCTTTAAAACATACAAATTACTCTCAAGCGAAGCAGAACATAACAATTTTCCATTTCGAGAAATAAACGCTTTATTAATCATGAAAGAAACGAAAATATTTTGTTCTAAGAGGCAGGAAATAGAAACTAGGTTTCTAGTAAACCCTGGAACTATGTTCATATTATCTAATAATAAGTACTTCCCCCCAAACCGATCGTTGCAGCTGAGACAACTTCTCCAGATCCAACCCTTAGCGTTATCTCACCCTCTTGCAGTCGTTGCCAGGAATTTAATCCTTGAAAAGAAGAGCAAACATGGTTAGTGACGCCTGAATCCAGTATCAAGACAGAGCCATTACTCTCCACTAAACAAGTTTTTGTAACAAGTAAATCACATTTACATGCCTTCTTGTTTTCGACGAGGAACTTGGGACAACTCCTTTTCAGGTGATTGTCCCCGTTGCAGTAGAAACACTTTTTTGCAACTTCCTTGATCTCTTTGCCCTTTTGGGCGGTAGCGCGGTCAACTCTAACCTCGTTCAACTTCTTCTTCTTCCCTTCCGTGCCTGAAGAATCTACAAACTTTGTCGTAGAGATAAAACCTCTGTGAAAATATCTGAAGGCAACACTTGACTCAGCTTCCTATCCTTTGATTTGCACCAAGGACTGGAAGGTTTGTAGTTCGTTGAATAGGATTGTTGGACCGGGCACCAAAGTTTTTGTCTTTCCACGTTTGAAAAATATTGCCGAGTAACTTATCGGAAGCTAAATGAGCATTAAAAGCGTTTGGCATTTTGTTGCTAAAAAATGAAAAAAACATTGTATTAGTCTCGCAAAAACTTTGAAAATCCAATCAGGTTTTAGCAAAAAAAATTTCTATGATCCCTAGGTCATTACAAAATTGCAATGATACCCCAAAGGTTTAGAATGACCGCCACCGTAGGGTAGACAATGCCACTCCTCCTCTAGGACTAGACTTTCTCGACCAGACCCTAATACCAGAATAACTCTTATTCCATTAGGCATCTAGTTACCATTTTTCGGTCTGAATTCATTAACTCTTAACGAATCCTGTGAGTGTCACCCTCTATCTTTAAATTTCCAAGTATCAATGTAAAAAATAGTCATCGTAGGGAGGACTACGAATGAAAACCAACAAGGAAATCGTATCCCTTTCGGGAATTCACGGTGTTCCGACTCCCATGATCAAGGCCCTCCGTAGGGATTGTTTAGTCCACGCGAAACTAGCAGGCGGATCATAGGCGTCTCACGGTGTGAATCGAAAGAAGTGACTATGGGTCTCGTTTACACAGGTCCCACTCCCACTCACTATAAGTACTCTCTGAAGGGATCGATTCCCGCAGCGGAAGTGATTGTGTTCTTAATTCTATTACACAGATCTCAATCAAGAATAATATATAAAAGATTAAGCATGCTAATTCTACATAGGACAACAAGATGTTACCTTTGAAGAACGCTTTCTTCTTGAAGTCCTTCTCCGACGGACACGATCTCAGCAACAACTCGAACTTCGTGAAGTTCCACCATCAGATCTTCTCCGTTGTTCTCTAGGTGTGGGAGGAAGGTGGGTTCCTTTTAGGGTAAGATGTGGAGGATATGAGAGAAGGTGTGTTTGGAACTTTTCCAACAACACAATAATATGGTATTCTAGGTTTACCAAAAGGTTCTCCTCAAAATTGCATCTCATGCAACAATTTATTAGGAAATACGATGGAAATTACCATCCTATCCCTCCTTCATTCTCTCATTTGTATTTAGTTAATATGTGAATCTAATTCACATTAAAACCATATATTATATCAATTATATCATATATAATTGATATGACACCTCATATATGAAATTGAACTCTTCAATTTCATTCTTAACTTTATACACTCAATATTACCATGTTGAGCCAACGGAGAGACCTAATGGACCTACAGTTCATGAGCTCCAATGATGTGAGATTAATTGATCAAACTCTTTGATCCAGTTAATCAATATTCATTAACTACAAGTCATTCCACTATAGACTTGTAGTTACACTCTCCTCACTGTAGATTATATTGTGTCCATTGATATAATCATTACCCATGAGTCAACCATTCACAGGTTGTTCGTAATCACAGGTAGGTCAAATTACCGTTTTACCCCTATGATTACGTCTTTGTTCCTTAAGCACCACTGATCCTCTAATGATCAACAAGTCTATGATCCTACCACAGACTCATACCCTCTTAAGTCAGTTTAGAGGGCGAGGCCCCGTTTTTCAAGACCGGGACTCAGTTCTTAAGGGAACAACCTATCTAATTCTTTAGTGTAGGAATTAGTAAATTCATTATTGCATAGTTAAGTCCCCAGCTACCTACGAGGTTCTGTCCCTGAGAAGGTAGGCTTATTGAGTCGGCTACAGGCCACTCTCACCCATACTAGTCTAAGGACAAACCCCTATAACCAGGAGTTCATAACTTGCTCAGGATTTAGGTCAAGTCACTAATGACCATCTATAAATTATCAGTCTTATCCTGTTAACGGTGTTATACTTGTTAGACTAATAATTTGCAGTCCGGCCTTGTATGAACTCTTCATACAGGATGCCCCACTCGCATGTCAACCACATGAATCAGTTGGATTACCTCATTTGTACTAATTACAAAGTGGATCGCATCCATGGTGTTACCAGAATAAGGTTTCCATCTTTATTCTTATGCCATAGACCATTTAGGTTATACTCTTGATCACAATCCAAATAGTGTCTACTACACTGATGTTCAAGATACATTATAATCTTGGAGTTTAGTTTACTGGATTTATGAAGCAAGAATATAATTTGATCAAAACAAATAACTCTTTATTTATTTGATCAAAATTACATAAGTTTAGGGCACAAATCCCAACAATCTCCCACTTAACCTAAAGCTTGTGGAGTACTAAAACATTACAATAATGTAAATACAATAAACTAGGGCATTTAAACCCTTTGTACAATATACTCCCACTTGCCCTAGTTGGGGAAGACTTGTAGACCTAGACCTTAGAGGTGACTCTCAAATACTTTAGTCGTGAGAGCATTTTTAAAAGGATCAACAATGTTGTGCTCTAAGGCTATCTTCGTGACGATCACGTCTCCCAGATGCACGATCTCCCAGATGAGATGATATTTTCGCTCAATATACTTTCCCCTCTTGTGACTTCGGAGTTCCCATGAATTTTCCACGGAACCATTGTTATCACAATACAACGTCATGGGCAAACTCATATTTGAAACAACTTCCAAATTTAACATAAATTTCCTTAACTAAACGACCTCTTTAGCTGCTACATATTCGACCTCCATGGTGGAATCAACGATGCATCCTTGCTTGACGCTCCGCCATACTACAACTCCTCCATTAAGAGTAAATACTTACCTTGATGTAGATTTTCGATAATCTTTATCAGTTTGAAAGTCAGAATCCGTGTATCCTGTAAGGATCAAATCCTTAGCCCCATACACAAGCATGTAGTTTCTTGTTCTCCATAGACACTTAAGGATTGTTTTAACCATTGTCTAGTGTTCAGGTCCTGGATTGGATTGATACCTACTGTGTTGGGATTTGTGCCCTAAAACTCGTAGTTTGTAATTATGTTCTAATTAATGCAATAAATTTTTATTGTTCGTTATCTACGAGTTTGCCTTTATTTAAACCCTAAATCCAATAAACTAAACATTCAAGGCTGTTAAATGAATCTCTAACTGAATGTAATGTACATATAAAGGATCTCGGTTCGAGATACAACCTAAAGGGTCTATAGTTAGGGGATAAGGTTTGGGTACCTTACCCTGGTAAAACTATGGATGTGGCTCACTTTGTATTTGATACAAACACTGTGATCCTAACGTGTTCGTGTAGATTACATGTGAGTGGGGATATCCTATATAATGAGATTACATAAGGCCGGACAACGAAATAGTAATCTCTAGTTGTAACTTCATTGACTAGTTAGGTTTCTATTTCACTAGGATGACCTAGGCAACTTGATCTCAATCCTGAGCAGGTTACGAACTCCTGTTCGCGAGGGATTGTCCTTTGACTAGTATGGGTGAGAGTTGCAAGATTCGCCTACTCAATATGCCTACCTTCTTGGGGACAAGACCGAGTGAGCGGCTGGGAACTTAACTTAGCAAGATGGAATTCACTCCTTCCCGACTACTAGGGTAAGTAGAGGAATGTTCCCTTAAGTGGTGTCTCTGGGACTTGAACAAAGGGTCCGACCCTCTCATTGGGCCGAGAGGGACTCTGTTTGTTGGTAGGACCACAAACAAATTGTTCATTAGAGGAGCACTTATACTTAAGGCACAAGATGTAACCCATGGGTAAAACAGTAATTTGACCTAGCTGGTGTTACGAACATTCGTGAAGGATTGACTTGCTGTTATTGGTCAATATCCACGGACACAGAAATATATCTGCAGTGAGAAGAGTGCAGCTGTGGGATTTTAGTGGAGTGTTCCCGCAGTTAACGAATGTTGATTGGGACGTTAATGAGCATCGAGCAATCTCGTATCGTTGGAGCTTCTGATAGGTCCACCTTCTTGCTCGTAAAGGGTTCTTAGATCATTTGAATTTTAAATGTTCAAATTCATTAGGGAATATATTTAATGTATTTAGATACGATATAATATATAGTTTTGGAACTATATATTATAAATTTAATGTGAATGTGATTCATATTAAATTATATGAGAGAATTGAATATTTGAAAGAGTTCAAATATTATATTAAATGTGAATGTGATTCACATTTAAAAACTATAGGTTAAAATTTAATGTGCATTAGATGTGCATTAAAACTATAGGTTGGAGGGAAGGATATGATTAAATATGATTTAATTTTAATTAAATATAAGATATTTAATTTGATTAATTAATGTCTAATTTAATTTAATATTAAATTATTGAGAACGTGTCAGAAGGACACGTTCCCCACCTCTTTCCCCATCGATAGGAAGTGGGGAGGTGATCCCTCGTTTTATTCCTCTCCAATGGAGGAGAGGAGTTTGATCGATCTGCAACTTTGTGAAGGGTTCTCTCTACAAGAAGAATTCTCTCTCTCTCACTCTCATTCCCAAAACCTTCCAAGAGTTGGATTACCTTTCCACCAAGGTAGATCTAAGTACAACTCAGAGACATAGGAGGTTCTCCTGTTGGTAGTGTCTTTCTTGGAGAAAAACAGAAAAGTTCTGCAGTATTGCTAAAAAGCTAGGAGCAAGGTGTTGCTGGAGAATTAGAAACTACAAAGGTAATTCTTCCTTCTTCTTTATTAGTTTAATTGTTAAACTTGTAGCATGTTTGCATGTAAAACATCCATGCCTAATTAGATTAGAGTTAATTTTATGCTTGTTCGGCATATTTGTCAATGTATCGGTTTTTGTTTCAAGCAAAACAATCTTGCATATTACGATCCCAAACACGTTTCTGCTACTCAAGGAGATCAGACCTAATTGATTTTCAACTTCAGTCTTGAATTCCTTGAACTTTTCAAGTGGTTCAGAGTTATGATGCATTAGGTAAATATGCCCAAATCTAGAATAATCATCTATAAAAGAGATGAAATATTCATAACATCCTCTGTCATTAACATTCATCGGACCACAAAGGTCTGAATGTATAAGCTCAAGAGATTCTTTGGCTCTATAACCTTTTCCACTAACAGGTCTTTTAGTCATTTTGCCTTCCAGGCAGGATTCACATACAGGCAAAGTATATTCTTCTAATTCATTTAGAAGTCCATTCTTTACCAATCTCTCAATCCTATTGAGGTTAATGTGACCCAATCTAAGATGCCAAAAATGAGCATTTTCTTTAGGAGAAATCAGTTCGTGTACTTGCTATTTTGAATAATTCAGTGTTTAAAACTATTTTTACTGAATTCAACCATTACAAATCATTCAAGAAGAGCAATAAATAGTTCAATACTTTTCCGAAGAAATAAACACTTTATTCAATTGAAAATAAATTGAAGTACAATGTTCGCTAAGGCAAGAAATAGAAATAAGGTTTTTAATAAACCCTAAAACTACATACATGTTATCAAATAACAACATTTTCTTGCCAGACGATTGCTTTTTATTTGTTCCTTTTCTTTATCTTCTGTATCTTCTTAAGTTCAGAAGAATGACTGTAGTACTTAGTTCCAGAGGGTGAACCCTTCTGAGGACTTTTGGAATGGGCAAACAGATTTGCCTATCCAATCTGTTGTCTCTTATCATCCTTAAGAAACTGATAATTCTGCAGCTCATTTAGCAAAGAAGTCAGATCATACTCTATGTCGTTCATCGCTGCATTACGACGGAATTGCATAAAAAAAACTCTTCGGAAGAGATTCTAGGATGAACGACACCTAACTTTTCTCATCTATGACCGCCCCATTTAATTCCGCTATGTTGAAGTGAGCCTCAGATTGAGAACATTCTCTTACTGACGTTCGCTCCTCCATGGGCACGTTGTAAACGTACTTTAGAGCTTCATGCCGAATTTGTTTGGACGGTTGTCTAGACAAATTTAGCACAAAATCCACGATCTCACGAGCTGAGACCTTGCCCTGCAACCTCCTGGCTAAAGCATCAGGTATGCAAGCCAGGATGTTGGCTTTTGCCTTTTCGATGCCATTGATCCAGTGGTCATACATATCCTCAACAGATTGAGGTGTGTTTTGAGCAGGGGATTGAGGACACTCCTCATTGAGAACGAACTTAAGATCATGTGCAATCAAGATTATGTTGAGTTTATTCTTCCAAGTTATTATGTTCTCTCCAGTTAATTTTCCGCACCCAATAAGGAAATTATAGAGCTACACATTTTGCTGATAATTTACAAAAAAAAAACTTGTATAAGTTTCTTGCTACAATTGTCTAATCCAATCATGTTTTAGCTAATTATTGAATGATTCCTAGGTCATTTATAATTTGCAATGATACTCGAAAGGTTTAGAATGTATGACACCGAAGGGTAATAAAAAAACACTCCTCCTCTGGATCAAGACACTCTTGACCAAAATCTAATGCCAGAATAACTCTTATTCCTATAGGCTTGAGTTACCATTATTCGGTCAGGATACATACACTTCTTATGTACCTTGTGGGTGTAACCCTCTGTCTTTAGACCCCAGAGTCCCCATCAGATAAAATCCGCCGAAGGGAGGACTAGATTGAAAAACAGACTAAGGAAATCTTTATCCCTTTAGGGTGTCTACTGTGTTCGATCCCCTATGATCAAGCCCTCCGAAGCGATTGTCTAGTCCATGCCAAACTAGCAGGCTTACCATAGTGATCTTACGATATAAATCGACAAAAGAGACCATAAGTTTTGTTTTCACTAAACCTGCTCCCACTCACTATAAGTACCCTCTCCATTCAACTTGATATTGACTCATACAAACACCATCTGAATGGGGACGCTCCCATTTGCGCCACGAGGCCAAGTATGAGTCTCACGGTGTGAACTTCCCGGAGAAAACGTAGATGGAAAAATATGTATCATATACACTTTTCCTCCCACTAGATACTATAACTCTATAGGAAATTTACTTGGGCTAAAACCCGACTAATGGTTTTGCCTAAACTTATCAATATAACTCTTATATTGATAATGAATATAACTCTTATATTTATTTTATCTTAAGTTTGCTAATATAACTCTTTATATCAAGCCTAGGATTTCTAGTTTATCAACCCCTTAATAAACTTCCCAGGTCAGTTTCAAGGTAGGGGTGTTCCGTTACCGTCAGCTTAAATACCCTAGCCTAGACAAAACCTTCCTTAGACAGAGTTTCTCTTTTAATCATTGTTTATAAATTACTTGGTTCCTAATTCTAAACTAATTAGAACTAGATAACCTAAGGTCTATTAATTCAAAGTTCTAAATATTTTAAAACTAATAATTAACCTTAGGTGACATGCATACTATGTTATAGTGCTCGATCATTCATCTCATGAATAATAAAACATACATAGCATACTGCATGTCAATGTTGTCCATAAATTAATATAACACCTTATATTAATTATACATGCAAACTATATAATATAACACTTTATATTATAAATGATGCATGGTAATGCTTAACCTAAGGTGGGATATCTAAAATAAAAGCATACATTATGCATGACAATAATTATACAACAATTGCATAATTTAAATTACAAAAATAGACCATTTTTGGCACCCTAAAAATTAATTTTAATTAATATAATATAATTATATTAATTAAAGTTAATAATATTAAATAAAATTAAATATAAAATGTTTTTACATTTAATATATATAAAAAAACTAATTTTCACCCGTTTGGAAAGCTCTTGAAACGCCTTCGGCGTTGCAACGCTGCACCTTGTTTGTTTCTGCCCGTTGAAGCGTTACTCTAGCAGCGTTGCAACGCTGACTCTTTCATGTCGCGCGCCTCAGCAGTTTCAGCGTTGCGAGGTCGTGCAAGCATTGCAACGCCAAGGCCTCATCATCCAAGCGTTGTGACGCTGGGAGGCGCGTTGCAACACTGCACATGTATGCAGCCTAAAAACCGTCCGATTGGCATTGCAACGCTGAAGAACAGCGTTGCAACGCTGCATACAGTACATCAAGCAGTCTCCACTTACATTAAAGAATAAAATACAAACTCGATTTAAATAATAAAATACCCAAAACAATAGGCCCTTACATTAAAGAATTCAACGAAATTAATTAAATCTATGTGCCAAAAAATGAAAACATCTAATTTGCAAACCGTTCATTCATCACATGAAAACAGTAAATCTCACCTTTGTTCTTGATAAATCAAGAAGAAAATCAAGAACACAATTGGTCTCTGATACCAATTGAAGGGAACGGATCCCGCAGCGGAAGCGATTGTGAACGCGTGTTCTTAATTTTATTACACAGATTTCAATCAAGAACAATAAATATAAGATTAAGCATGCTAATTTTACATAGGACAGCAAGATGTTACCTTTGAAGAACGCTTTCTTCCTGAAGTTCTTCTCCCACGGTCACAATGTCAGCAACAACTCGAACTTAGTGAAATTCCACCACCAGATCTTCTCCGTTGTTCTCTAGGTGAGGGAGGAAGGTTGGTTCCTCTTAGGGTGAGACGTGGAGGATATGAGAGAAGGTGTGTTTGGAACTTTTCCAACAACACAATAATATGGTATTCTAGGTTTACCAAAAGGTTCTCCTCAAAATTGCATCTCATGCAATTATTTATAAGGAAATAGAATGGAAATTACAATTCTATCCCTCCTTTATTCTCTCATTAGTATATAGTTAATATGTGAATCTAATTCACATTAAAACCATATAGAATTGATATGACACCTCATATATGAAATTGAACTCTTAAATTTCATTCCTAACTTTATACCCTCAATATTACCATGTTGATCCAACGCAGGGACCAAATGGACCTACAGTTCATGAGCTCTAATGATGTGAGATTAACTGATAAAAATCTTTGATCCGGTTAATCAATATTCATTAACTACAAGTCACTCCACTATAGACTTGTAGTTGCACTCTCCTCACTGTAGATTATATTGTGTCCATTGATATAATCATTACCCATGAGTCAACCATTCACAGGTTGTTCGTAATCACACCTGGATCAAATTACAATTTTACCCCATGTGATTACCTCTTTGTTCCTTAAGCACCACTGATCCTCTAATGAACAACAAGTCTATGGTATTACCATAGACTCATACCCTCTTAAGTAAGTTTAGAGGGAGGGGCCCCGTTGTTCAAGACCTAGAACCAGTTCTTAAGGGAACAACCTATCTATTTCCATAGTGTATGAATGAGTGAATTCCTTCTTGCATAGTTATGTCCCCAGCAACCTACGAGGTTCTGTCCCTGAGAAGGTAGGCTTACTGAGTCGGCTACAGGCCACTCTCACCCATACTAGTCTAAGGACAAACCACTATAAGCAGGAGTTCTTAACTTGCTCAAGATTCAGGTCGAGTCACTAATGACCATCTATAAATTATCAGTCTTATCCTGTTAATGGCGTTATACTTGTTAGACTAATAATTTGCACTCTGATCTTGTATGAACTCTTCATACAGGATACCCCCACTCACATGTCAACCACATGAATGAGTTTGATTACCTCATTTGTACTAATTACAAAATGGGTCGCATCCATGGTGTTACCATAATAAGGTTTCCAACCTTATTCTTATGCCATAGACCATTTAGGTTATACTTTTGAACACAATTCGAATAGTGTCTTCTACACTAATGTTCAAGATACATTATAACCTTGGAGCTTAGTTTATTGGATTTATGAAGTAAGAATATAATTTTATCAAAACAAATAACTATTTATTTATTTGATCAAAATTACACAAGTTTATGGCACAAATCCCAACACTATCTCCATTCACGTTGAATTTTGACCCATACAAATATCACAAGTAGGGGGACGCTCCTATTTACACCACGAGGGCGAGTATGGATCTAACGGTGTGAACTTAACGGAGATTTGTGGATGGAAAATTAAATGTATCTCATACACTTTATTAACACTTATATTGGATTAGCCTAAGTCTATAATCACATTATTAACTTAGGTCTATGTGAGTAAATTAATTAACTCTTAATTAATGACACTCACCAGAATATAACCTATGAATCGATCTCCAGACAAATTCACTCCCAGGTCAGTTCCTAGGTAGGGGTGTCCCGCAAAGCGTCAACTTAAATACCTGAACCTTAGACAAAACCTTCCTTAGACAGAGTTACTAATTAGTCACCATTCATAAGTCATATTGATTTGCTACTTCTAATCTTATTAGAACTAGAAAACCTAAGTCTAATTAGTCATGTTCTAAACAATTTAAAACTATAATTAACTTAGGTTACATTCATTTCTATTTTATGGTGTTTGATCATTCATCACATGAATAATTAAACTATATAACATACATACATCTCATGTATAAATGCATGTCAATGCTTTTAATGTAAGAAATATAACTCTTATATTAATTAAATTAAAATACATACATTATATTATAACACTTATAATATAATCCTATCATGTATACTATATATTATAACTCTTATAATATAAAATGATGCATAAAATGTTTAACCTAAGGTGGGATTTTAATCTATATGCCATACATTATGCACATAGAAAAAAATATGAATAATACAACAATTGCATAATTTAATAAATAGCATAATTTGATCGATTTTTGGCACGATAGGGACATTAATTTAATTAATTAGCAGTAATATAACAATTATATTAATATTAATTAAAATTAAATTAATTAAAAAAATTTTACAAAGAAATATAAAAATAAAAATAAAAACCGTTGAATGAAGGTCTCGAACCGCCCACCTCCTTAGTCCCTTACGCCACTACCGCGCAAAAAGCTCTCGCGCAACTGCTCCACTACCCTACAGCATTGCAACGTCGTGGCTAGCGCTGCAACGCTGCAGCGTCCAGCCTCCTGTCAGCGTTCCCAATGCCAGTAGCATTGCAACGCAACGCTGTCGTGCAGCGCGACATGCTCCCGCACGGATGGCGTTGAGACGCTAAAGAACAATGTCTGAATGCCATTGAAATTTCAGCAACACAGCTTGTTGTCTTTTGCCAAATTTACCTCTTTTCGCTCCGTTTCATCATAGAATCTCAAGCCATGAACGACACAGACTTACAAACTCGATTTACATTAAAAAATGCCCAAAACACCGGACCCTTACATTATTCTCATCAACTTTAATGTAAATCTAAACTAACTGCCAAAAATCGAAAACATCCAAAAATGCAAACCATGAACATTCATCTCATGAAAAATTAATGCTACCCACCTAATTTAAAGAAATTACAGAATACACAACGAAGAGCAACGATTGGCACTGATACCAATTGAAGGGATTTTGAATTCCCGTCGCGGCAGACGTTGTGAAATGTCGTTGTTTCGTTGTGCAATTCATTTCTTAAAATTGAATTAATCTCATTAATCCTAGGCTAAACATGCATAAAAAAGAAGAGAAACAGTAGGTAAAGATACTAACCTCTTGAAGAACTCTTCTTCAACGTTTTCTCCTTCTCGTTCCCTCTCGAACCAATGATCTCTACAAACTCAATCCTCGAACCGAACGACAAGACACCTCCAAAGGGTCTTCTCGATTGTTCTCGGGAGGTTGAGGGAGAGTGTGTGAGACTCCCTTTGGTTTTGGATGAGGAGAGAGTTTGACAGAGAATTGAGAGAATTTCTTTTGCTCTTGAAAGCAAAATCCAAAAATTGGCAACTTAAGTTATGAGATGCCTTTGAATGCACCTATTTATAATGGTGTGTGGTGGAGTTAAAATCTCCTACAATTCACCATTTTACCACAACTATATGATATGCAAATCATATTTGCATAACAAATAATATAAGGTAGCTCATACCTTATTATACAAATCTCATTTGCATAAATGTGAAATTTTAAATTGAATCACATTCAATTTAATTTATCTCAATTCCATTTCTCCAATTAGATCTAATTAATCAATTAGGCTATACTATAGTTTATTATGAATCTCATTCACATCAAACTATATATTATGTAATCTATATCACATATAAATGACATAAATGCCCAAATAATGAATTTGAAGACTTCAAATTCACACCAAACTATAAACCCTCAATTTGTGCAATTTGAGCCAACCGAGGGACCTAATGGACCTACAGATGACGAGCTCCAATGATCCGAGATTAACATGTAAACTCTTTGACTCGGTTATTCAACATTCATTAGTTACGGTAACACTCCACTAAAGCCCGTAGCTGCACTCCCATCACTGTAGGACATGTTGTGTCCATCGATATAACAAATACCCATGAGTCGACCCTTCACACGTTGTTCATAGTCACAACTGGGTCAAATTACCGTTTTACCCCTGTGTCTACCTCTTGCTCCTTAAGTCCCACTTCTCCTCTAATGAACAACTACATTGCATGGTCCAACCATAAGCAACAACCCTCTCAGGCCAGTGAGAGGATGGGGCTCCATTGTTCAAGCCCTAGAGTCAGCACTTAAGGGAACAACACCTCTAGTTTCTTTAATTCGGTAACGAGTGAATTCCATCTCTCGTAGTCAAGTTCCCAGCTCCCAACGTGGTCCTGTCCCTGAGAAGATTGGCATATTGCGCAAGCAACTATGGCCACCCTCACTCGTACTAGTCAAAGGAAAGACCCCCGCAGACAGGAGTCAGTAACACGCTCAGGATTATGGTCGAGATACTAATGGTCATCTATGAATTTATTAGTCCTATATTGTCAACGGTGTTACATCAGTAAGTCTAATAATTCACTGTCCGGTCTTGTACAATCTCATTGCACAGGATGCCTCCACTCGCATGTCAACCATATGAACGAGTTGGATCACCTCGTTTGTATCTAATACAAAGTGGGTCGTATCCACAACGTATCCAAGATTAGGTCTCCAACCTGATCCGTATGTTGTAGACTGTTCGAGTGATAAACTCGAACGTGATCCTCCCCGTGTGTCCACTACACACCGTTCAAGTTCTAGTTCTCTCATAATACAATGACCCTGGAGGATAGTTTATTGGATTAAGTTTATGAAATATGCGAGACACAAAGCATTGAAAAAATAACTCTTATTTATTTCAAATTGGAATATTACAAAGTTGCACGAGAATAGGACATACATCCCAACGAATATCGGGCAAACATTTTGTCGATATAAGATGCTTGAGACAAAGCTAGCGTTCTGTTCTTGTGATTCCTGAAAATTTGAATTCCAAAACATACTGCGCCTCTCTCAAATCTTTCATTTGGAATTGGGTTGCGAACCACTTTTTTATGTCAGTTAGGTATCCTACATCATTCCCAATGAGTAGGATATCATCCACATAAAGTACTAAGAAAGCTAATTTGTCGTTGATGATCCTCTTGTAAACACAAGGCTTATCAACGTTTTGGTCAAAGCCTTAAGACTTGATCGCAGTATCAAATCTTATGTTCCAAGATCTGGATGCTTGTTTCAACCCATAAATGGATCGATTGAGCTTGCAAACCTTTTGCTCCTTACCTTGGGTTATGACCCCTTCGGGCTGAAACATATAGATGCTCTCGTCAAGATTACCATTCAAAAAGGCAGTCTTGACGTCCATTTTCTAAATTTCATAATCATAAAAAGCGGCTATGGACAAGAGTATCCTTATAGACTTAAGCATAGCAATAGGGGAAAATGTTTCCTCATAGTCAACTCCTTCCCTTTGGGTAAAACCCTTTGCTACAAGTCTTGCCTTAAAGGTTTGTACCTTTCCGGCTGCATCTCCCTTTCCCTTATAGATCCATTTGAACCTTATGTTACCCCTTCAGGTTGGTCTACAAATTCCCAAACTGAATTGAAGTACATTGACTCCATTTCAATGTCCATGGCTTTGATCCATTGGTCCTTATCTACGCCATTAATTGCTTGTTTATAGGACAATCGATCCTCCACACCATCTTCATGTATGACAACTTAGTTTTAACTAAACCCAAGTAGCAGTCAGGTTGGAAAACAACCCTCCCACTTCGTCGAGGCATTCCCAACGATTGAGAAAGACGAGACTGACTCGATCTGCTGGCTTTTTTATCAACTCTTGATGAAGGTCCAACTTGATCAACAACTCTTGTTCACTCATCTGTAACTTCATTTAATACTAACTTACTACGCGTTCTATGGTTCCTCATGTGATCTTCCTCCAAGAAAGCGGCGTTTGTCGATACAATCACCTTGTTTTCTTGTATGTCGTAGAAAAGACCACCTCTCGTTTCTTTGGGATAACCAACAAATTGGCATAATCTTGAACGAGGTTCCAATTTCTTTGGGTTTGTCACCAGCACGTGTGCCGGACAACCCCAAATCCTGAAGTGTTGTAAACTAGGTTTACGCCCCTTCCATAACTCAAAAGATGTTTCTAAAACACTCTTTGATGAAACAGTGTTCAAGATTTGAACCGCAGTCTCTACTCTGTAACCCCAAAACGAGCAAGGCAATTGAGCATATCTCATCATAGATCGAACCATGTCTAACAAGGTTCTATTTCTCCTTTCAGATAAACCATTCTACTTAGGTGTATTAAGTGCCGAGAGTTGAGATTTGATTCCATGTTCTATCAAATAGTCCTGGAACCTTAGATCCATGTACTCTCCACCTCGATCGGATCGAAGTGTCTTAATGGTTTTCCCTAATGCATTCTCTACTTCAACCTTATACTCTACTTTTCAAGAGCCTCAGACTTATGATGCATTAGGTATAAATAACCATACCTCGAATAATCATCTATGAAAGAGATGAAATATTCGTACCCTCTCGAGCTTTAACATTCACCAGATCACAGAGATCCAAATGTATAAGTTTTAAGGGTTCTTTGGTTCTATAACATTTTCTAGAAAAAGGTCGCTTAGACATTTTACCTTCCAAGCATAATTCGCAAGGAGGTAGAGAATCATCTTCTATCTTATTTAGAAGTCCATTCTTTGATAGTCTCTCAATTCGGTTGAGATTTATATGACCAAGTCTAAGATGCCAAAGATAGGTATTATTATTTGAGAAATTCGTTGCCTTTTACTTTGAGTATTTGCAGTTTTAAACATCTCATGATTTAAAATTGCCTTAGCTTGATTCAGTTTAAGTACATACAAACCGTTTTCTAACTTAGCAGAACAAATATTGACGCCTTTCTTTGAAATTAACACTTCATTAATTGAAAAGGTAATACTATAGCCAAGTCCTATTAAACAAGAGATAGATATCAAGTTCCTCTTAATCTTGGGAACTATGTACAGATTTTCTAAAAATAAAAAACTCTCTCTAAAAAACAGCTTAGCATCTCCCACTGCACGAGCTGAGACGAAGTCTCCCATTCTGACCCTGAGCGTCATCTCACCCTCTTCGAGCTCCTTGAAGAAACTAGTTTCCTGTAACGATGACCAAACTTGGTTAGTGGCTCCTGAATCAAGTATCCAGGTAAAATCATCATTTTCCACTAAACAAGTTTCAAGAACAAGTAAATCGAATTTACCTTTCTTCTCTTTGAGCTCAACATCTGCAGTAGCAGAAACTTTCCCTTTTCCTCCTTTCCTCTTCTTCCGAGTCTTCTTAATCCCAGAAGAAAAACTGTAGGGCTTGGTTCCAGAAGATGAACCCATCTGGACCCTTTTGGAATGGGCAAACTGATTTGCCTCACCCATCAACCTGCCCTTTATTATACATAAGAGACTGGTAAATCTGCAATTCATTTAGGAGGGAAGTCAGGTTATACTCCCTTTTGTTTATCTCCGCATTGTTGCGGAATGGCGAAAACTCTTCGGAAGGGATTCCAGGATAAACAATACATGACTTTGCTCATCTAATACCGCTCCGTTCATTTCGGCCACGTTGAAGTGAACTATTAGAACGTGAACATGTTCTCTCACTGAAGTTTCCTCCTTCATGCACGCGTTATAAACGTACTTGAGGGATTCGTGTCGAATTTTTTCGGACGGTTGTCCAGACAAAATCTGCAGATAACCCATGATCTCACGAGCTGAGACCATTCCCTCTAACTTCCTGGCCAAAACATCAGATATCCTAGCCAGGATATAGTCCTTGGCCTTTTCATTGGCATTGGACCAGCGGTCAAACACATACTTAACTGATTGAGGTGCGTTTTGAGCAGGGATCTAAGGACATTCCTCAGTTATTACAAACCGAAGGTCATCCATAACCAGAATCGACTCCAAGTTGGACTTTCAGGTAGTATAATTTTTGCCAGTTAAACGTTCGCTTTTGAGGAAGGCTATTATAGAGGATGACATGCTGAATTTTCAAAAACAGTTCTAATTAGTTATGCCTTTAACATATTACAAACCAATCAATTTTAGTATAATTATTAAAGAACCCTATGAAGGGAATGAGAATCCCGCGCAGCGGAAGACGATTGAATCGTCGAGGTATCAATATGCAACATGATTTTATTAAAAGTGATCTAACACTTAGATCTAGGCTAAACATGCTTAAAGAAGAAGAAATTTACAGCAAGAAGAGATCTTACTTACTTGTTGTAGACTAACTCAAAGAAATTTCTTCCTCCTAGGTCTGAACTCTTCGTGCAACTCGATCTCTACGAACTCTTCCCACGAATGATCTTGAACACCACCAATTGGCCTTTTCGGTTGTTCTGTTTTGGAGAAGGGAGGTTTGTGGGAACCTTTTGTGTTTTGGAGAGGGAGGAGATTAGAGAGAAAGTAGAGAGAACTTTCTTCTTCTCTTTTATGAAAAACTAAAAAATGAGATTAGAGATTCACAAATCCCTCTTGCAAAGGGTTTATATAGTGGAATGAGAGAGTTAATATCTCTTCATTATTACCACTTTACCACAACCATAGGTTATGCAAATCTCATTTGCATAGCCAAATAATATAAGATATCTCATATCTCATATTGCAAATCTCATTTGCAATTATTGTGGATTAATTAAATTGAATCACATCCAATTTAATTTCTCTCAATTAATTTCTCCAATTAGCCCTAATTCAACAATTAGGCTAACCTATAGTTTATTATGAATCTCATTCACATTAAACTATATATTATATCATTCATATCTCATATAAATGACATAAATGCCCTTAAAGTGAAATTGAACACTTCAATTTCATACCAAAACATTAACCCTTCTTTTAACCCAGATGGAGCCAACCGAGGGACCTAATGGACCTACAGTGACGGGCTCCAATGATCCGAGATTAACCTGCCAAACTCTTTGACACGGTTAACTAACATTCATTAGCTACGGTAACACTCCACTATAGCCCGTAGCTGCACTTCCATCAGTGCAGAATATTACGTGTCCACTGATATAACCAATACCCATGAGTCGACCCTTCACAGGTTGTTCGTAGACACGGCTGGGTCAAATTACCGTTTTACCCCTGTGTCTACCTCTTGTTCCTTAAGTCCCTACTACTCCTCTAATGAACAACATATTGTGATGGTCCGACCATACACAACACCCTTCTCGGGCGGTGAGAAGGTGGGCGCCGTTGTCCAAGCCACGGAAACGAAGACTTAAGGGAACAACCCTCTAGTTTCCTAAAGGCGGGAGCAGTGAATTCCATCTTGCATAGTTAAGTTCCCAGCTCCCTACTTGGTTTTGTCCACTGAGAAGATAGGCATATTGGACGAGTAATCGTGACCACCCTCACTTGCGTACTAGTCAAAGAATGACCCTCGCAGAGGCGGAGTCCGTAACACGCTTTCGAGGATTCAGTGTCGAGTCACTAATGGTCATCTACGAAGTTATTAGTCCCATCACACCAGCGGTGTTACATCGGTGGGTCTAATAAATCACGGTCCTGGTCTTGTACAATCTCTCATTGCACAGATGCCCCCACTCGCATGCCAACTACATGAACGAGTCGATCACCTCGTTTGTATCTAATACAAAGCGGGTCGCATCCACAGTGTATCCAGGATTAGGTCTCCAACCCTATCCATATACTGTAGACCATTTGGGTCATTAACTCAAACGTGATCCTCCCTGTGTGTCCACTACACACTGTTCAAGTTCTAGATCTCTCATAAATTCAATGACCCTAGAGCTTAGTTTGTTGGAAAAGTTTATAAATATTGCGAGACACAAAGTGATGAAATGAATAACTCTTATTAATTTCAAACAATATATTACAAACACGAGATTAGGACAAAAATCCCAACACCCTAGTGTTTAAATTAAACCTTTAATTTTGCAACGATACTTCAAGGGTTTAGAATAAAAGCCACCGTCGGGTGGTAAGTCACTCCTCCCCTGAATTGAGACTATCTCAGCTAATTCTCACTACCAGAACATCTCATGTCCCAATGATTCTTAGCTATCGTTTGTTTGGTCAAGGACTTGTTAACTAACTTAACTTATCCCATAAATGTGACCCTATCATTTTCAGATCCAATAGGTCCAAGCCAACAGTCTACTATTAAGAAAGACAACTGTTGGCAAATTACCTAAGAGACCCTATCCATTTCTGGAGTTCGCGGTGTTCCGACCCCTATAGTAAGGCCCTCCGTAGGGATTGGTTGTTCTAGGACAACCTAGCAGGCGGACTATAGAAATCTCACGGTGCGACCTAATGGAGGAGACCGTAGGATACGTTGACACGCGTCCTGCTCCCATTTACTATTGATACTTCCCTCATTCACCTTGGTATTGAACCATGCAAACACTTACCGTTGGGGGACGCCCTATTGACGCCACGTAGTCAAGCATGGAACTCACAGTGTGAACTCTTAAGGACGTGAGAGTAAACTCGATGCGAACACCTCGTTTTCTCCCACTGAAGCTCCTAAGGTTAGGGTATAGGTTTAACTTAGTCGATTCTGGCTAATAAAATCTAACTTCTAATCCTATTGAAAATTAAACTTAGGTCTAAATTAATTTTAAACAATTTTAAACTAATTTTTATTTAATCCAAGTCCCTATGTTTGGATGCAACTCTTTGTTATAGGTTATGGTTTCTAAAATCCTTTTTTTATAACTTTTATAAAATTTAATAATTAACCTATGACAAGGAACTATATTATAAAACCAACAAACGATTTCAAATTGGAATTCTAAATGACATTCAACTAATTGAATAAAGCAAATTATTTAAATAAAAAAACATTTATTTTAAACTAAGTAATTCCATGCTCCATGCTTTTTATTTTCCATATAATCTAATTATAATAATTATAATTAATTACTCATGAAAAATAAATTAAACTATGCATTTCTACCATATTTATATAACACTTATACAAATAAAAAATTGCATGAACATGCTTATCCTAAGGGGAGAAATATTCTAAATGACATTCATAAAGAAAATAGATGTAAAACCAGAAAAATTTGGCCCCGAAAGTGCAAAAATAATATAATTACACTAATTCTATTAAAAAGTTAGTCTAAAACTCCTTAAACAGGGCTCAGACCGCTTGAACTGGACCAAACTTGATCTGAACCGCTTCTGAACCGGTCTGCACCTTCAGGTTGTCTTCCTTACGTTGCAACTCTGAGGAGAGCGTTGCAACACCACCTCATCTCGCGCGAGTGCCTGGCATCGGGGTAGCATTGCAACGTAGAGGGGCAGCGTTGCAATGCTGCTGACCCCTCGCAATTCCGTATCGATAGTGGCTTCGGCGTTGCGACGTCGTTCCTCAGCGTTGCAATGCTGTTGCTTTTGCAGCAACCAATTTGTTAAAAAAACAGAAGCTTCCAATGGTGATTTCTCCCCCGATACTCATTTGAATTGCATGAAATCAGTCTCAAACGACTCGTAACACTAATACAGACTCGATAATGCACTTAATTGTCTAAAACGCAGGGGCCTTTACACTTAATTTTATCAAATAAAAAAAAACTAAGGCCAAAATTTTCCTAAACAGTTTTACTGCAAACCAAATGAAATTCCCACCTCTCCAATGCAAATTTGTTTCAACCAAAACAAAACAAGCATTGCTCTGATACCAATTGATGGAGACTTGATCCCCATGAGCAGCGAAAACGTGTTTTTATGGATCAATTGCTTGTTTATTTTGGTTTATTCCAAATACCAGTACATTGGATAAAAATAAAGAATAAGCAGTAAATCTAATCTAATTAGGCATGGAAAAAAATTATGCAAACACATGTTGTAAAAGCTTAAACTAAAAGTAAGAAATCATTTACCTTTGTAGTTTCTCAACCCAGTAACTCCTTGCTCCAATTTACACAACAACACAACAAACCAAAAATTCCTATGTTCTTTCAACAGGACACTACCACAATGAGAACCTCCTATATCTCTGAGTAGCTTAGATCTAGGCTTTTGTGGGAAAGCCTCCAACACTTTGGAAAAGGTGAAAAGGGAAGGAATTGAGAGAGAGAGAATTGTTTTTGCAGCAATTCGTTAATTGACAGGATTGATTGATTCAACAATCTACCCTCCCTCCCATACTTATCGATGGGAGTGGGAGAGATAGGGATAGTGGGAAACGTGTCTCACACACATTTTCCATTTTAATTAATAAAATAATATTAATTTAATCATATTAAATCATATTACAAATCATCATTAATTAAATCATATTTAATTAATGTATTTAACTAACTCCTTAATTAATTAAACATCATATGTTTAATTTTATTATTTAATTTTAATCCCTTAACCTATAGTTTTAATGCACATCTTATGCACATTAATTTTTAACCTATAGTATTCCAAATATGAATCTCATTCACATTTAAATTAATATTTGAACTCTTTCAAATATTTAATTCTCTCACATAATTTAATATGAATCATATTCACATTAAATTTTTAATATAAAGTTTCAAAACTTTATATGATAATGTATCTATATACATTAAATTTATTCCCTAAATGATTTTGAACATTTCAAATCCAAAAGATCTAAGAACCCTTTACAAGCTAGAAGGTGGACCTAATGGACCTACAGATAAGATTATTCGGTTAATCTCATTAACCTCCTAATCAACATTCATTAACTGCGGGAACATTCCACTAAAGTCCCACAGCTGCACTCTTCTCACTGCAGATATATTTTCGTGTCCACGGATATTGACCAATAACAGAAAGTCAATCTTTCATGAATGTTCGTAACACCAGCTGGGTAAAAATACCTGTTTACCCTTGGGTTACATATTGTACCTTAAGTACCAGTGCTCCTCTAATGAACAATTTGTTTGTGGTCTTACAAACAAACAGAGTCCCTCTCGGGCAAATGAGAGGGTCGGCCCTTTGTTCATGTCTCGGAGACACCACTTAAGGGAACATTCATCTACTTACCCTAGTAGGTGGGAAGGAGTGAATTCCATCTTGCTAAGTTAAGTCCCCAGCCGCTCACTCGGTCTTGTCTCCAAGAAAGTAGGCATATTGAGTCGGCGATGTTGGGATGTATGTCCTCATCTCTTGTACTTTGTAATATTCCAAGTTGTAAATGAATAAGAGTTATTTATTTCAACATTGTGTAATAAATAAGAGTTATTTATTTAAACTTTGTGTCTCGCATTTTTCATAAACTTAATCCAATAAACTAAGCTCCAGGGACATTTCATTATGAGAGAACTAAGAACTTGAACGGTGTGTAGTGGACACACAGGGAGGATCACGTTCGAGTTAATGACTGAACGGTCTCTGATGATATGGATAGGGTTGGAGACCTAATCTCGGATACACCGTGGATGCGGCCCGCTTTGTATTAGATACAAACGAGGTGATCGACTCGTTCATGTGGTTGACATGCGAGTGGGGCATCTGTGCAATCGAGATTGTACAAGATCGGACCGTGAATTATTAGACTTCTCGATGGAACATCGTTACTTGATTTAGAGCTAATAAATTCGTAGATGACCATTAGTGACTCGAACTTAATCTCGAGCGTGTCACGGACTCACATCTGCGAAGTGGGTCCGCTTTGACTAGTACGGGTGAGGGTGGCCACCGTTGCTCGCCCAATATGCCTATCTTCTCGGCGGGGACCACGTGGGGAGCTGGGAACTTGACTACGCAAGAAGGAATTCACTCGTTCCCGACTTAGGCAAACTAGAGAGGTTGGACCATGCAACATAGTTGTTCATTAGAGGAGCAGTGGGACTTAAGGAGCAAGAGGTAGACACAGGGGTAAAACGGTAATTTGACCCAGCTGTGACTACGAACAACCTGTGAAGGGTCGACTCATGGGTATTGGTTATATCGATGGACACAACTTGTCCTACAGTGATGAGAGTGTTGCTACGGGCTTTAGTGGAGTGTTACCATGGCTAATGAATGTTGAATAACTGGGTCAAAGAGTTTGACCGGTTAGTCTCGGATCATTTCGGCTCGTCACGTGTAGGTCCATTAGGTCCCTCGGTTGGCTCAAATTGGACAAATTGAGGGTTTACAGTTTGGTGTGAATTTGAAGTGTTCAAATTCATTTTTTGGGTATTTATGTCGCTTGTATGAGATATAGATGACATAATATATAGTTTGATGTGAATGAGCTGATTCACAATAAACTATAGTATAGCCTAATTGATTAATTAGTGCTATTTGGAGAAATTGAATTGAGAGAAATTAAATTGAATGTGATTCAATTTATAATTCCACATTTATGAAAATGAGATTTGTATAATAAGGTATGAGATACCTTATATTATATAATATGCAAATGTGATTTGTATATTATATGGTTGTGATAAAATTGTGATTTGGTGGAGGTTTTAACTCCATCACACAATAGTATTTAAAGGCTTTGCAAGAAGCCTTTGGTGTGCCATTTTGCCATTTTTTGGATTTCCATCCAAAGAGAGCAAGTGTTTTCTCTCTAGAACTCTCTCAATTCTCTCTAAAACTTCTCCTCACCCAAAACCAAAAGGAGTCCAAACTACTCTCCCTCAACCTCCCGAGAACAACCGAGAAGACCCTTTGGAGGTGTCTCCCTGTTCGGATCGTGGTTCGTGTTCGAGGAGAACGTTGGATCGAGAGAGATCGTGACCAAAGAAGGAGAAAACGTTGAAGAAGTGTTCTTCAAGAGGTTAGTATCCATTATACTTACTGTTTTCTCTACTTTTTTGCATGTTTAGCCTAGGATCTATGAGATAGATTCAATTTTAAGATAGGAATTACACAACGGATCAACGACGTTTCACAACGTCTTCCGCTGCGGGAATTCAAAATCCCTTCAGGCGAATCGTGCCACTCTCACCCATACTAGTCAAAGGACAATCCCTCACAAACAGGAGTTCGTAAACTTGCTGACGCTAATCTATAGTTTAATGCACATTAAATGCACATTAGATTTTAACCTATAGTTTTCAAATATGTATCACATTCACATTTGAAAATAAAATTTGAACTCTTTCAAATATTTAATTCTCTCATATAATTTAATATGAATCGTATTCACATTAAATTTATAATAAATAGTTTAAAACTATATATTATATCGTATCAATATACATTAAGTTTATTCTCTTATGAATTTGAACATTTCAAATTCAAACGATCTAAGAACCCTTTACGAGCTAGAAGGTGGACCTAATCGACCTACAAATCAGAAGCTCCAACGATACGAGATTGCTCGGTTAATCTCATTAACCTCCGAATCAACATTCGTTAACTGTGAGAACACTCCAATAAAGTCTCGCAGTTGCACTCTTCTCACTGCAGATATATTTCTGTGTCCACGGATATTGACCAATAATAGAAAGTCAATCCTTCACGAATGTTCGTAACACCAGTTGGGTCAAATTATCGTTTTACTCCTTGGTAACATCTTGTGCCTTAAGTACCAGTGCTCCTCTAATGAATAATTTGTTTGTGGTCCTACCAACAAACAGAGTCCCTCTCGGGCCAATGAAAGGGTCGGACCCTTTGTTCAAGTCCCGGAGACACCACTTAAGGGAACATTCCCTTACTTACCCTAGTAGGCGGAATGAGTGAATTCCATCTTGCTAGGTTAAGTTTCCAGCCGCTCACTCGGTCTTGCCCCCAAGAAGGTAGGCATATTGAGTCGGTGAATCTGGCCACTCTCACCCATACTAGTCAAAGGCCAATCCCTCGCGAATGTGGAGTTCGTAACACCTTTCGTGATTGAGATCAAGTTGCCTAGGTCATCCTAGTGAAATAGAAACCTAACTAGTCAACGGAGTTATAGCTAGAGGTTACTATTTCGTGGTTCGGTCTTATGTAATCTCATTACATAGGATATCCCCACTCACATGTCATCTACACGAACACGTTAGGATCACTGTGTTTGTATCGTATACAAAGTGGACCACATCCATAGTTTTACCAGGGTAAGGTACCCAAAACCTTATCCTCTAACTATAGACCCTTTAGGCTGTATCTCGAACCAAGATCCCTTATATCTACACTACATTCAGTTAAAGTCACATTTAAAAGTCTTGGATGTTTAGTTTATTGGATTTAGGGTTTATACAAAGGCAAACTCGTCGATAACAAACAATAACTCTTTATTGAAATAATAACACTTTATTACATTAATTAGAACATAATTACAAACTACGAGTTTTAGGGCACAAACCCCAACAAACTCCCACTTGAACTAAAACTCTAGTGGGGTACATCATAATCTAAACAGTGGTTACAGAGATAGAAATACAATAAACTAGGGCATCCATATACCTGCATTACATATCTCCCACTTGCCCTAGATTAGCCTATGTACATATCTCGTAGACCTAGACAGTCCAGATTACCCTCGAACACTTTAGCCGTGAGAGTCTTCGTAAACGGATCAGCAATATTGTGCTCTGAAGCGATCTTCGTGACTGTCACATCTCCTCGTTGCACTATTTATCGTATCAGGTGATACTACCTTTCGATGTGCTTGCCTCGATTATGCCTGCGAGGTTCCTTCGAATTGGCTACCGCTCCACTGTTGTCACAGTATAAGGTGATGGGAAATTCCATATTTGGAACAACTTCCAAATCAGTAAGGAATTTCCTTAGCCAAACAGCTTCCTTAGCTGCTTCACAAGCAGCGACATACTCAGACTCCATCGTGGAGTCAGCGATGCATCCTTGCTTGATTCTTCGCCATACTATAGCTCCCCCGTTATCGATGAAAACTGATCCCGATTTGGATTTCTGAGAATCCTTATCGATCGAAAATCGTAATCGGTGTATCCCGATGAGATCAAATCCTTAGTCCCATACACAAGCATATAGTCCCTCGTTCTCCTAAGATACTTGAGGATATTTTTAACTGTTGTTCAGTGGTTAACCCTGGATTGGACTAGTACCTACTGACTATTCTCACTGCTTAACAAATGTCTGGCCTCGTGCACAGTATAACATACATTAAGCAACCTACTGTAGAGGCATAGGGAATACGTCTCATATCCTCAACTTCTTGAGGTGTCTTAGGACACTTTTCCTTAGACAGATGAACTTCATGCCTGAAGGGTAATTAGCCCTATTGGAATTTTGCATCGAATATCGAAACAACATTTTGTCGATATAAGAGGCTTGAGACAGAGCTAGCGATTTGTTCTTGTGATTCCTGAAGACTTGAATCCCAATAACATATTGCACCTCTCCCAAATCTTTCATTTGGAATTGGGTCGCTAGCCAATTCTTTATGTCAGTTAGGTATCCTACATCATTCCCAATGAGTAGGATATCATCCACATAAAGTACTAAGAAAGCTACTTTGTCGTTGATGATCTTCTTGTAAACACAAGGCTTATCAACGTTTTGGTCAAAGCCATAAGACTTGATCGCAGTATCAAATCTTATATTCCATGATCTGGATGCTTGTTTGAACCCATAAATGGATCAATTGAGCTTGCAAACTTTTGTCTCCTGACCTTGGGGTATGAACCCTTCGGGCTGAGACATATTGATGCTCTCGTCAAGATTACCATTCAAAAAGGTTGTCATGACGTCCATTTGCCAGATTTCATAATCATAAAACGCAACTATGGACAAGAGTATCCTCATAGACTTTAGCATAGCAACCGGGGAAAAAGATTTTTCATAATCAACTCCTTCCCTTTGGGTAAAATCCTTTGCTACATGTCTAGCTTTAAATGTCTGCACCTTTCCGGAGGCATCTCTCTTTCTCTTATAGATCCATTTACACCCTATGGGTCTAACCCCTTCAGGTTGGTCTACAAGTTCTCATACTGAATTGAAGTTCATTGACTCCATTTCAAGGTCCATGGCTTTGATCCATTGGTCCTTGTCTACGTCATTCATTTCCTGTTTATAAGACAATGGATTTTCTACGCCGTCATCAGGTATGGCGACTTGAGTTTCAGCTAAACCCAAGTAGCGGTTAGGTTGGGAAATAACCCTCCCACTGCGTCGAGGCATTCCCAACGATTTAGAAGGACGAGACTGACTTGAGGTGCTGGCTTCTCCATCAACTCTTGATGAAAGTCCAGCTTGATCCACAATTCTTGTTGGTTCATCTGTAGCTTCATTTAGCACTAATTTACTACGCAGTTTATGGTTCCTCATGTGATCTTCCTCCAAGAAAGTGACGTTTGTCAATACAATCATCTTGTTTTCCTGTGGGTCATAGAAAAGACCACCTCTCGTTTCTTTGGGATAGCCAACAAATTGGCATAATCCTGAACGAGGTTCCAATTTCTTTGGGTTTATCACTAGCACGTGTGTCGGACAACCCCAAATCCTGAAGTGTTGTAAACTAGGTTTACGCCCCTTCCACAATTCAAAAGGTATTTCTGAAACACTCTTTGATGGAACAGTGTTCAAGATTTGAACTGCAGTCTCTACTGCGTATCCACAAAACGAGGCAGGCAATTGAGCATAGCTCATCATAGAACGAACCATGTCCAACAAGGTTCTATTTCTCCTTTATGACACACCATTTTGTTGTGGTGTATTAGGTGCTGAGAGTTGAGATTTAATTACATGTTCTATCACATAGTCCTGGAATCTCAAATCCATATACTCTCCACCTTGATCAGATCGAAGTGTTTTAATGGTTTTTCCGAATGCATTCTCTACTTCAGCCTTATACTTTTTGAACTTTTCAAGAGCCTCAGACTTATGATGCATTAGGTATAGATAATCATAACTTGAATAATCATCTATGAAAGAGATGAAATACTCGTACCCTCCTCGAGCTTTAACATCCACCGGACCACAAAGATCCGAATGTAAAAGTTCTAAGGGCTCTATGGCTCTGTAACCTTTTCCAGTAAAAGGTCGCTTGGTCATTTTACCTTCCAAGCAAGATTCGCAAGGAGATAAAAAATCATCTTCTAACTTATTTAGAAGTTCATTCTTAGATAATCTCTCAATCCGGTTGAGATTTATATGACCAAGTCTAAGATGCCATAGATAGGTATTATTATGAGAAATTCTTAGCCTTTTACTTTGAGTATCGGCAGTTTTAAACATCTCATGATTTAAAATTGCTTTAGTTTGATTTAGTTTAAGTACATACAATCCATTTTTCAATTTAGCAGAACAAATATTGACACCCTCTTTTAAAATGAATGCTTCATTTAATGAAAAGGAAATACAATATCCAAGTTCTATTAAACAAGAGATAGAAATTAAGTTCCTCTTAATCTTAGGAACTATATACATATTTTTTAATAAAATAAATCTATCTATGAAAAACAACTTGGCATCTCCCACTGCACAAGCTGATACGACGTCTCCCGTTAGGACCCTAAGCGCCGTCTCACCCTCTCCGAGCTCCTTGAAGGAACTAGTTTCCTAAAAAGAATAGAAAACGTGATTAGTTGCTCCTGAATCAAGTATCCAGGTAAAATCATCATTTTCTACTAAGAATGTTTCAAGAACAAGTAAATCTAATTTACCTTTCTTCTCTTTGAGCTCAACAAGGTATTTGGGCAGTTTCGTTTCCACCCATCCACGTTGTAGTGGAAACATTTTCCTTTGTCTGCAACCTTGACCTTTCCCTTGCCTTTATCAGCAGCAGGTGCCTTCACTTTCCCTCCTATATTCTTCTTTTGGGTCTTCTTAAGCCCAGAAGATGAACCACATGACTTAGTCCCAGAGGATAAACCCTTCTGCAACCTTCTTGAATGGGCAAACAGATTTGTCTCTCCATCAGCCTGTCCCTTATTCTTCATAAGAGACTGGAAAGTTTGTAGTTCATTAAGGAAAGTAGTCAGGTTATACTCTATCTTTTTCATCACCGCATTGCAGCGAAATTGCAGGAAACTATTCGAAAGAGATTCCAAGATGAACGAGACCTGACTTTGCTCGTCAATGACCGCTCTGTTCATCTTTGCCACGTTGAAGTCGACAATCAGATCAAGAACGTTTTCTTTCACTGATGACCCCTCCTTCATACGGGAGTAATAAACGTATTTGAGGGATTCGTGCTGAAACTGTCCAGACTGTTGTCCAAACATATCCTGCAACGAACTCATGATCTCACGAGCTGAGACCATGCCCTCGTGCTTTTTGGCTAGAACGTCAGAAACACTAGCCAAAATGTAGACCTTGGCCTTATCATTGACCTTGATCCAGTGGCGTCGCGCCCCTTATGCATTGAGGAGCGTTTGAGCGAGGACACGAGGACATTCCTCGGTCGAGACAAACCATAGGTCTTCAACAACAAGAATCGTATTTAAGTTGGACTTCCACGTAGTAAAATTGTCACTAGTTAAACAATCGCTTTTTAGTAAGGCTATTATTGAGGACGACATGCTGGAAATCCAAAATAGTTCTAATTAGTTATGCCCTTTAACCCATTAAAGAATCAATCATGTTTAGCAAAATTATCAAAGAACCCTAGTGTTTAAACTAAACTTAATGTTTAAATTAAACCTTTAATTTTGCAACGATATTTCAAGGGTTTAGAACAAAAGCCTCCGTCGGGCGATCAGTCATTCCTGCCATGAATTGAGACTTTCTCAGCCACTTCTCACTACCAGAACATCTAATGTCCCAATGGTCCTTAGCTACCGTTTGTTTGGTCAAGGACTTGTTAACTAGCTTAACTCATCCCGTAAATGTGATCCTACCATTTTCAGATCCAATAGGTCTGAGCCAACAGGCTACTATTAAGAAAGACAACTGTTGGCAAATTACCTAAGAGACCCTATCCATTTCTGGAGTTCGCGATGTTCCGATCCCTATAGTCAGGCCCTCCGTAGGGTTCCAGGACAACCTAGCAGGCGGACTATAGAAATCTTACGGTGCGACCTAATGGAGGAGACCATAAGATACGTTGCCACACGTCCTTCTCCCATTTACTATGGATACTTCCCTCATTCACCTTGGTATTGAACCATGCAAACACATACCGTAGGGGGATGCCCTATTGACGCCACGTAGCCGAGCATGGAACTCACGGTGTGAACTCTTGAGGACGTGAGAGTAAACTTGATGCGAACATCTCGTTTTCTCCACTAAAGCTCCTAATATTAGGGTATAGGTTTAACTTAGTCGGATTCTGGCTAAAAGAATCTATCTAAGTCTATGCCTATTATAACTGTTATAACTAGGTCTTTTAACCTTATGTCTAGGTGAATAAACATTTTAATTACCTAGATATAAAATAGAACTAAGGTTAATTCAACTCAAGCTCTGGATTAGTTCCCAGGTAGGAGGTGTTCCGTTAACCGTCAGCTTAAGTACCCCCAACCTTAGACAGAACTTCACCAGTAGAGTTCCCTTATAACCAAAGTCCTAATGTCCTACTATATTATAAACTATTGAAAATAGTATGTAAGACTAATTTCTAATCCTATTAGAAATTAAAACTTAGGTCTAAATGAATTTTAAACAATTTTAAACTAATTTAATTTTAACCCAAGTTCCTATGTTTGCACGCATTTCTTTATTATAGGTCATGGTTTCTAAAACCCCTTTAATTTATAACTTTTATAAATTTAATAATTAACCTATGACAAAGAAACTATATTATAAAACCAATATTGGAATTATAAATAAAGTATTCAACTAATTGAATAATTAAATTACTTAAAATAAAATAACATTTATTTTAAACTAAGTAATTACATGCTCCATGCAATTTATTTTCTATATAATCTAATTATAACAATTATAATTAATTATTCATGAAAAAAAACATTAATCATGCATTTAAACCATATTCATATAACAATTATACAAATAAAATGCATGAACATGCTTATCCTAAGGTGGAAAAAAATCTAAATGACATTCATAAAGAAACACAGCTGTAAAACCGAAATAATTTAGCCTCTAAAGTGCAAAATAATAAAATTACTCTAATTTTATTACATAAACTGGTCCAAAACTCCTTGAACTGGGCTTGAACCGCTCGAATCGGAGCGAAAAAACAACCGAACCGTCTGAACCGGTCAGCAACAGTAGTTTTGGCATCACGGTGTTACAACGCTGATGCAAGCGTTGCAACGCCCACTTCGTCCGCGCGTGCGCCTTCTATCGTGGTAGCGTTGCAACGCTGCTGACCCCTCGAGCTCCCACGTCGATAGGAAGGGATGGCGTTGCGACGTCGTTGCTCAACGTTGCAACGCTGATGAACGGCGTTGCAACGCTGCTACTTCGGCAAAACCTTTCTTTTTCGAGCACAACAGCTTCAATAAAAAATTTCTCCTTCGATTCTCAACCGAATTGCATAAAACTTGTCCCGAACGACTCTTAACTCGAATACAGACTCGATAATGCACTTAATTTCCAAAAACACAGGGGCCTTTGCATACAAATTGATCAAATCAAAAGTAAACTATGGCCAAAAACTTCCTAAACTAGTTTTAGAGCAAACCAAAATGAATTTCCCACCAAATCAATGCAATTTTGTTTCAACCAAAGCAAAACAAACATTGCTCTGATATCAATTGATGGAGATCTAATCCCCTTGAGCAGCGAAAACTAGTTTGGAATCGTAATATGCAAGTTTGTTTTGGTTGAAATGCAAAAACAAGTACATTGATAAAAACAGAACAAACATGCATTTTCTAATCTAATTACGCATGAAGATATACACGCAAACAGGCTTAAGTTTAACAATTAAACTAAAAAGGAAGAAAAGGTATTACCTTTGTAGTTTTTCCTCGATCAACAACTCTTTGCTCCTAGAGAATTCAACAAAACAGCAACCTAGGAACTCCTCTGTATTTTCCAGCACAACCACTTGGATAACCTCCTATATCTCTGAGTTCTACTTAGATCTTCCTTAGGTGGGAAGGGTTCCAACTATTGGAGTGTAGGGAATTTGAGAGAGAATTTTTCTTTATAGAAGCAATTCCAAATTGAAGATAATTTTGAACGCCAAACCTCATCTCTCTCCATGAAGAAGAAGAGGATAGCCGGGGTAACTCCCCACTCCCTATCGATAAGGGAATGAGGAGTGATGGGAACGTGTCATCGTGACACGTTTCCAATTAATTAATTCAAAATTAATTAATTAATTAAATTAATCAAATTAATTAAATTAATCAAATTAATTAAATTAAATCATATTTAATTAAATAACATATTATAAATAATGATTAAATCTCATTTAATCATTTTACCCCTTAATCTATAGTTTAATGCACATTAGATTTTAACCTATAGTTTTCAAATATGAATCACATTCACATTTGAAATTAATATTTGAACTCTTTCAAATATTTAATTCTCTCATATAATTTAATATAAATCATATTCACATTAAATTTATAATATATAGTTCCAAAACTATATATTATATCGTATCAATATACATTAAGTTTATTCCCTTATGAATTTGAACATTTCAAATTCAAACGATCTAAGAACCCTTTACGAGCTAGAAGATGGACCTAATGGACCTACAGATTAGAAGCACCAACGATACGAGATTGCTTGGTTAATCTCATTAACCTCCCAATCAACATTCGTTAACTGCGAGAACACTCCACTAAAGTCCCGCAGCTGCACTATTCTCACTGTAGATATATTTATGTGTCTACGGATATTGACCAATAACAGCAAGTCAATCCTTCACGAATGTTCGTATCACCAGCTGGGTCAAATTACTGTTTTACCCCTTGGTTACATCTTGTGCCTTAAGTACCAGTGCTCCTCTAATGAACAATTTGTTTGTGGTCCTACCAACAAACATAGTCCCTCTCCGGCCAATGAAAGGGTCGGGCCCTTTGTTCAAGTCCTGGAGACACCACTTAAGGGAACATTCCTCTACTTACCCTAGTAGGCGGGAAGGAGTGAATTCCATCTTGCTAGGTTAAGTTTCCAGCTGCTCACTCGGTCTTGTCCCCAAGAAGGTAGGCATATTGAGTTTGTGAATCTAGCCACTCTCACCCATACTAGTCAAAAGACAATCCCTCGCGAACAAGAGTTCGTAACCTGCTCAAGATTGAGATCATGTTGCCTAGGTCATCCTAGTGAAATAAAAACCTAGCTTGTCAATGGAAATACATCTAGTGGTTACTATTTCGCTGTTCGGTCTTATGTAATCTCATTACATAGGATATCCCCACTCACATGCCATCTACACGAACACGTTAGGATCACAGTCTTTGTATCATATACAAAGTGGGCTACATCTATAATGTTATCAGGGTAAGGTACCCTAACCTTATCCCCTTACTATAGACCCTTTAGGTTGTATCTCGAACCGAGATCCTTTAAATGTACACTACATTCAGTTCAAGAGACATTTTACAGCCTTATTGAGTCGGTGAATCGTGCCACTCTCACCCATACTAGTCAAAGGACAATCCCTCACAAACAGAGTTCGTAAACTTGCTGACGCTAACAAAGGTTAAACTCTTTGACCCAGTTAATCAACATTCATTAGCTACGGTAACACTCCATTATAGCCCGTAGCTGCACTCCCGTCAGTGCAGAATATTACGTGTCCACCGATATAACCAATGCCCATGAGTCGACCCTTCACAGTTGTTCAGTGAGACACTACTGGGTCAAATTACCGCTTTACCCTCAGATCTACTTCTTATTCCTTAAGTCCCCACTGCTCCTCTAATGAACAACACATTGTGATGATCCAACCATACACAACATCCTTCTCGGGCGGTGAGAAGGTGGGCGCCGTTGTCCAAGCCACGAGACAAAGACTTAAGGGAACAACCCCTCTAGTTTCCCTAAAGGCGGGAACGAGTGAATTCCATCTCGCGTAGTTAAGTTCCCGACTCTCTCTACTTTGTCCTCGCCCTGAGAAGATTGGCATATTGGGCGAGTAATCACGACCACCCTCACCAAGATTAGTCAAAGGACGGACCCTCGCAAACGGAGTCCGTAACACGCCAAGATTCGTGTCGAGTCACTAATGGTCATCTCTGAAGTTATTAGTCCCTACATCACAACGATGTTACATCGGTGGGTCTAATAATTCACTAGTCGGGTCTTGTACAATCTCATTGCACAGATGCCCCCACTCGCATGTCAACCACATGAACGAGTCGAGATCACCTCGCTTTGTATCTAATACAAAGCGGGTCGCATTCACGAGTGTATCCGAGGATTAGGTCTCCAACCCTATCCATATCATCGTAGGTCGTTCGGGCCATTAACTCGAACGTGATCCTCCCCGTGTGTCCATTACACACCGCTCAAGTTTTAGTTACATCATAAATTCAATGACCCCGGAGCTTAGTTTATTGGAAAAGTTTGTAAATATTATGAGACATAAAGTAATGAAATAAATAACTCTTATTAATTTCAAACAAAGAATTTACAAACACGAGATTAGGACAAAATGCCAACAAACTCCCACTTGGACTAAGCTAGTGGAGAAAATACATTTGTGAAATGTACATTAATTACAATGAAGTAATACAATAAACTAGGGCATTGAATACTCGTTTACACATCTCCCACTTCCCCTAGTCAGGAAGCTCTCAAAGACCTTGACTCTCTAGGTGACCCTCAAACACCTTAGCCGTGAGGGGCTTTGTAAATGGATCAGCTACGTTGTGCTCCGACGCTATCTGCGTGACTGTCACGTCTCCGCGGTGTACAATTTCCCGTATCAAATGATACTTGCGCTCAATGTGTTTGCCTCTCTTATGGCTCCGAGGCTCACGTGAGGTGGCTACTGCACCACTGTTATCACAGAACAATGTGATCGAAAAGTTCATATTTGGAACAACTTCCAAATCCGTCATGAACTTCCTAAGTAAAACAGCTTCCTTTGCAGCTTCACAAGCCGCAACATACTCCGCTTCCATAGTGGAATCGGCGATGCATCCCTGCTTGATGCTTCGCCATACTACAACTCCTTCATTCAGAATAAAGGCTGACCCCGAAGTGGATTTCCTATAATCCTTATCGGTCTGAAAGTCATAATCCATCCCGTAAGGCCACTACCATACACTAAGTTGTAGTTCCTCGTTCTCCTAAGATACTTGAGGATTGCCTTTACGGCTGTCAAGTGATCTAATCCCTACTGCATAACAGATGTCGGGCCTAGTACACAGCATGGCATACATCAGGCTCCCTACAGCTGAAGCATATGGGATCCGTCTCATATCCTCAACCTCTTGAGGAGTCTTAGGACACTGATCCTTAGACAAGTGAACCCCATGCCTGAAAGGCAGAAAGCCCATCTTGGAGTTCTGCATCTTATATCTAGACAACATCTTGTCAATATAAGATGCCTGAGACAAGGCTAGCGTTCTGTTCTTCCGGTTTCGGACTATCGGGATGCCTAGAACGTATTGAGCTTCTCCCAAATCTTTCATTTGGAATGAGAAGAATATCATCCACATAGAACACTAAAAATGAGACAGTTTTGTCAACGATTTTCTTGTAGACACAAGGCTCGTCGACATTTTGATTAAAGCCATAAGATTTGATCGCCTCATCAAACCTTATATTCAAAGATCTCGAAGCCTGTTTCAGTCCATAAATGGACCTATGAAGCCGAAAAACCTTTTGCTCTTGGCCTTGGGCAATGAACCCTTTGGGCTGGTCCATGGAGATGGCTTCATCAAGTTTGCCATTCAGAAAGGCTGTCTTGATGTCCATCTGCCATACCTCGTAGTCATAATACGCGGCAATGGCCAAAGGATCCTGATCAACTTTACCATGGCAACAGGTGAAAAGGTCTCCTCATAGTCCACCCCTTCAACCTTGGTAAAACCCTTTGCCACTAGTCGGGCTTTAAAGGTCTGCACCTTCCCATCTACGCCACGTTTACGCTTGTAGAACCATTTGCAACCAATAGGTTCCATCCGTTATATCCACAAGCTCCCAGACAGAATTGAAGTACATAGACTCCATTTCCTGGTCCATAGCTTTAATCCACTCGTCTTTGTCAACATCAACCATTGCCTGATCATAGGTCAATGGGTCCTCAAAGTCATCATCAGGAGCGACAACTGAGGTTTCAGCTAAACTCATGTAACGATCAGGCTGTCTCACAGCCCTCCCACTACGTCGAGGCATTCCCAACTCTTGGGAACGAATTTGACTAGACGTGCTAGGAACACTTGTTGGCGTACTAGCCCCATCAGCAACTATTGTTGATGTACTGTCCCATTTCATTTAGCACGGTTTTACTCCTTGGTAAATGATCCCGGCGTGGTCTTCCTCTAGGAAAGTGGCGTTTGTCGACACAAGCACCCTATTTTCCTTAGGATCGTAAAATAGACCACCCCTAGTCTCTTTAGGGTAACCTACGAATAGGCACAATTTCGAACGGGGTTCCAACTTTTTCGGGTTTGACACCAACACGTGGGTCGGGCATCCCCAAATCCTGAAGTGATGTAAACTGCCTTTACGTCCACTCTAGAGCTCGAAAGGTGTTTCACAAACACTCTTCAAGGGAACGTTGTTCAAAATATAAACTGCAGTCTCCACTGCGTAACCCCAAAAAGAATCAGGGAGACGAGCATAGCTCATCATCGACCGAACCATGTCCAACAATGTTCTGTTTCTCCTCTCCGATACACCATTTTGTTGTGGCATACCAGGTGCTGAAAGTTTGGACGTAATTCTGTGTTCTATCATATAGTCCTGGAATTCAGTGTCCATGTACTCTCCACCTCGATCCGATCGAAGTGTTTTAAGCGATTTACCTAAGAGGTTCTCAACCTCAGTCTTGTACTCCTTGAACTTTTCAAGAGTTTCAGACTTCTTGTGCATTAGGTAAATATACCCATACCTCGAGTAATCGTCTATGAAAGTCACGAAGTATTCATAACCGCCTCGAGCTTTAACATTAATCGGACCACAGAGGTCAGAATCTACTAACTCAAGAGGCTCTTTGGCTCTATATCCCTTTCCACTAAAAGGACGTTTGGTCATCTTGCCCTCAAGGCATGACTCACACACCGGTAAAGAGTTTTCTTCCAACTCGTTTAGAAGTCCACTCTTCACTAGTTTCTCAGTCCTATTGAGATTAATGTGGCCTAACCGTAGATGCCAAAGATGGACATTTTCCTTAGGAGAAACTTTCGCTCTCTTCGTTTGTGTTTCTGCAGTTTTAAACAATTCAGTATTCAAAACACTTTTGACCGAATTAGGTTTCAAAACATACAGATTATGCTCAAGTGAAGCTGAACAAATAAGATTGCCTTTGAAAGAAATAAACGCTTTATTTGATTCAAAAGAAACACATATACATTGTTCAATTAGGCAGGAAATGAAAACAAGGTTTATAGTAAACTCTGGTACAATGTACAAATTATCTAATAATAAGTACTTCCCGCCAAAGTATAGCTTCACCGTGTCGATCGCTGTAGCAGAGACAAGCTCTCCGGATCCAACCCGTAGAGTTACCTCACCCTCTCGCAGCGGCTGCCGGGAATCAATCCCCTGAAAAGAAGAACAAACATGGTTAGTGGCGCCCGAATCCAAAATCCAGGCAGAGTCACTACTCTCCACTAAACAGATTTTTGTCACAAGTAAATCACATTTACCTTGATTCTTCCTCTCAGCAAGGAATTTGGGACAGTTCCTCTTTTAGTGTCCGTCCCCATTGCAATGGAAACACATTCCTTTCTCTGCAACGTCCTTGACCTTCTTGCCCTTCTAGGCGGCAGCTCGGTCAGTTTTACCCCTCTTCATCCTCTTCTTCCCTTTCGGGCGTGAAGGAGCAACAGGTTTCGTCCTAGAGGTCGAACCCCTGTGGTAAGACCTGTAGGCAACATTTGCCTCCCGGTGCCTTGACCCTGTTCAAGGACTAAGAATTATGTAGCTCATTGAGGAGGGTAGTCAGAGTGTAGCTAATTTTCTTCATAACAGCATTGCTACGAAGTTGAAGGAAACTTTTCGGAAGAGTCTCCAGAATAAAACTGACTTGGCTCGACTCGTCGATCGAAGCCCCTTTCATCTCAGCCAGATTAAAGTGATGTTCACAGACAGACGACCCCTCTTTCATCCATGCGTTGAAGATGTATATGAGCGAGTCATGTCGGACCTGAAAGGACTGTTGTCCAAACATTTCCAGCAAGGACTCCATGATCTCCTTGGCGGTGACCATTAGCTCATGCTTCTTTGCCAATACATCAGACATGCTGGCAATGATATAGACCTTGGCCTTTTCATTGGCCCTGATCCATCGATCGTATGCATCGCGAACACTTCGCGACGCAGTCGAGCCCGACATCTGAGGATTGTGTTAATGATGTTTTTCCAACTTTGGTAATTATCTCCCACTAGTTTATCGGACGCGAGTAGAGCTATAATTGCGCTAGAAATGTTTTAAGCTGAAAATTTTGAAAACTTTGTGTTAGTCTCGCTAAAACTTTTTAAAACCAATCAAGTTTTAGCAAAATTGTTTCATGATCCCTAGGTCATTCAATATTTTGCAATGATATCCTAAAGGTTTAGAATGACCGCCACCGAAGGGTGAACAGAACACTCTCCTCTAGGACGAGACTTTCTCGATCAGACCCTAATCCCAGAATAACTCTTATTCCATTAGGCGTCCAATTACCATTGTTCGGTCAAATTCATTAACACTTAACGAATTATGTGAGTGTCACCGTCAATCATTAAGTTTCCAAGCATCCGTCCAAACAATAGCCACCGAAGGGTGAACCAAGAAGGAAAACAAACCAGAAAACTGTATCCCTTTCGAGAATTTACGGTGTTCCGACTCCCATGATCAGGCCCTTCGAATTGTTTGGTCCAGGCCAAACTAGCAGGCGGATCATAGGCGTCTCACGGTGTGAATCGAAAGAAGAGATCGTGGGTCTCGTTTTCACAAGTCCCGCTCCCACTCACTATAAGTACTCTCTCCATCCACGATGATATTGACCTATACAAATGCTACCCGAAGGGGAAACGCTCCCATTTGCGCCATGAGACCGAGTATAGATCTCACGGTGCGGACTTAATGGAGATTTGTGGTCGGAAATTCAAATGTATCTCATACACTTTATTTGCTCCCACTCAACACTTTAATTTTAATAGGGATTGACCTAGATAAACCGGCTAAAATTTACCTAAGTCTACCAATATAACTGTCACACCCCCTCTCGAACCACTTGCTAACTTAGCCCGGGAGACGGCATGAAGCCAACAGACATTGTTACCTCATAACAATACCTGCTGTCACTACTTTACCTGATCAACAAACTATGTTCGCATATGGGACACTTTAAACTTAACACAGCGGAAACTGGACAACTATAAAACATACATGAGGAGAAACTCTTCTTAAGTCTCTCTTGAAAACTAAAACGAGCAAGAACATCAGAACCACAAACAGTCCAAACCACTAATTAAACAACCACAACCTCTAAAGCACATACGACTATAACTACATAGTTCTCTCAAAATCATTTACAAAACATATGGACTTGCTATACAACACCAGCCACGTACAAATTATCAAACTTATGAAGCTTCAGCAGACTATGGCAGATTTTTAGGTACAGGGCTCGATCTCTACTGAAAAGTGGGAAAAACAACAAAGAATGAGCTATGAAGCTCGGTGAGTGACTTGAGTTTAAAAGAAAACTATTAACTCGTAAATCATATCACCTGCCATCTATGAGCATATGCATCCAGAATCAAATGTTAAAAGTACTTGTAAATCGATTAGCTTTTCATGAAAACCAAAGCAAGTATCTGAATTAAAATCTCGTAAGGCATGTAAATGATATAAACTCTTTTTAAAACATGTCACAATCTACGTTGTGTAGGGCACGCCCAGTACAACCAACGTTTCTACGATGTAGTGGGGCCCGCCCAACACTCCCATCATCTTTGTGGTAGTGGGGCCCGCCCAAGACTCACGATGATCTTTGTTGTCACGAGTACACTCAACGTCGACAACGAGAATAAGACCTGTGTGCACGGTACCATAAAAAGTCTCGGGCTCAATATCTCAGAAAATCACATGAAAACATTTGAACATGTCTGCTTATCTTTTCTTTCATAAAACTCAAGCTTACTCAGCTTGTTCATAAAACTGGAAATCTTTAAAAACATACTTGCTTAAACATACTTGCTTGGAATCATAACATTTCCATAAACTTTGGAAATTCAATAAACATATGCTCATGTATAAATTTTATGAAGACTTTTAGGCTCACAATGAATACTTGAAAACATTTCTATGAAAATATGAATACTCATAAACATGTGTTCAAAAGAAAACGCATAGCATTGTAACCATTTCATTCTAGCAAAACTTGTTTTCTTAAAACATATCTCAAGCATATAGTTCATTTCCGAAGTTCGTTTTGTCACTCACAGTGTTAAACTAGAACCTTGGCCCGTACACTCGACCTATTTGCTCTTGGCCTGTCAAACAAACCAAATTCAACCATTAAAACCTCGAGCTCATGCTTTTTAACCTTAAACTTACAAGAAAACACTCCAACAAAAATTCCAGCATTTAACAGATTTTATGCCCTGTATTCAGACAGCCATAACTTCTTCATTACTTATCCAAAAATAATGTAATTTATACCAAACTCTTTCTTTTTGAATCCTCTAAAAATCATATGAAGACATGAAATTGAAATTCCAAACAGATTGGTTCAGAAATACCTCGAACGCTACATCCTCAGGAACTAACTTCTGCTATTCCAGAATCGATTTGCTGCTGCAACCTGAAACTTGTCCTGATATTTACAACATCTTCCAATCATTTTCTATTCACGATTTCTTCACGAAAGTTGTAGGAAATGCAATAAGCTTTCAAACCATACCTAATAGAGCTTCTGATTCCAATTCTACAGACCAGTACAACCAAAACATCAGAGACTTCTCGGATTTGACAGCAAATTCTGTGTTCTGTCTTCCTCTTCACAAATCAGTAGCTTAAGATCCGAATTTGCTCGAGATTCCTTCCCAAATTTTGTTCCAATATAAGTTAACTTGCACGAAGCAAAATCTCAACTCTTACCTCTCTCTTTGGAGCTCGAGATGAACAAAATAGTAGAACTGGTCTGAGTTGTTCACCTTGCTGCTACACAAATAAACTTTGAGTTCTCCTCCCTCTCTTCTGCAATTCCAGCTCCAAAATCTCCTTCCTCTTCATTTCTACTTCTCTCATGAAAACCCTTGCTTTCCTTTTGAGAAATGAAGAAGCAGATCGATGGAATGGTTTTCTTTAAAAAGAAAATAAAGGTGGGGTCCACCATCCACTTCCCTTTTCCCTTTTTCATTTTTCCTTTTTCATTCTTTTCCTTTTCCTTTCTTTTCCTTTCTTTTCTTTTCTTTTCAAAACAAAACTTAACATGATTTACATTTGTTTCACTTTCTTTTCTTCTTTTATCTTTTAAAGCAAACCAAACCAAAAATGGTTTAAGGTTTTTCTTCCTTGTTTTCCTTTTGTCTTTCACTTCATTTCTTTTCTTTTTAAAACATGGGAAACCAAGTTTTAAACATTAATTTCTTCCTTTCTTTTGTTTTTTTTTCTTTATAAGGAAATTCCAAAGAATGATTCTCGTGTTTACAATAACTCTTATATGGTATTAACCTAAGTCTATAATCACATTATAACTTAGGTCTATGTGAGTAAATTAAAATACTTTTAATTAGCGGCACTCACGATAAGTATAATCTAAGAATCTCCGGACCGAATTCACTCCCAGGTCAGTTTCCAAGTAGGGGTGTTCCGCAAGCGTCAACTTAAATACCCCAGTCTTAGACAAAACCTTCCTTAGACAGAGTTACTAATCAGTCTCCATTCATAGACTAAACTTTGATTTCCTAATTTCTAATCACATTAGAAAATAGAAAACCTAAGTCTAATTATTCAAAGTTCTAAACTCTTTAAAACTAATAATTAACTTAGGTTGCATGCATTTTCTATGTTATAGTGCTTGATCATTCATCACATGAATAACTATATACTATAACATAATATTATTCATCACATGAATATAAATGCATGAGCATACTTTAATCTAAAAAATATAACACTTATATTAATTTAATTAAAATGCATTTAATTATATTATAACTCTTATAATATAACCTATCATGCAAACTGTATATTATAACTCTTATAATATAAATGATGCATGAAAATGTTTAACCTAAGGTGGGATTTTAAATCTATATGACATACAATATGCACATAGAATTTAATTAAATCATACATCTCATGCATAAAATAATTAAATAGCAAAATGGACCAGTTTTTGGCACCTAGGGGCAATTATTTAATTAAATAACATTAATATAACACTTATATTAATATTATTTAATAAAATAATTAAATAAATAATTAAAATACATTTTACATTAAATAAAATAATAAAAAAACTAAAAATAACTACCCCACTAAGCATCAAGCTCCCACTTCTTCGCGAAACTGAAGTTGGAACTACCCACTACGCGTGTGGTGTTGCAACGTCGTGGGCAGTGTTGCAACGTTGCCGCGTCCAGCGTTGAGGCTAGCGTGCTCCACGTCGTGGCGTTGCAACGCTGCTCAGCAGCCAAGCTAGCGCCCGCAAGGATAGCGTTGAGACGCCGATGAACAGCGTCTCAACGTCATCAACAGAACAACAAACTCTTTTGCTGTTCTTCAACGAATTTCGTCTGTTTCCGCTCCGATTTCTTCACAGCAACTCTTGCCACGAACGACCCGGACTTACAGACTCGATTTACAACAAAATTCCTAAAAACAATGGGCCCCTACATTGATCTCATCAATATAAATTGTAAATATATTCTAGTGCAAAAAACCGAAACATCCATTAAGCAAAACCAACATTCATCTCATGAAATAAGGCAATTTACCCATCTATTTTAACAAAAAACAAAGCATAACGAAGAACCATTGAAATGGCTCTGATACCAATTGAAGGGAATGAAAATTCCCGCGCAGCGGAAGGCAGTCGAATCGTCAAGGTATCGTTATGCTACTTGAATTTTGTTAAAACAATCTAACTCTTATATCTAAGTTAAACATGCAAAGAAGGAAGAAAATACAACAAGATGAATTGTACTTACGTGTTGAAGACTCTCTTCAATATTTCTTCCAAAGATCATGAACACTTCGCGAACAATCACGATCTCTACGATCCCAAACAAATCCCACGAACAAGAACACAACACCACCAATTGGAACCTTAATTGTTCTTCTTTTGGAAAGAAGGAGAATGGTGGGATTCTAGTGTTTTGAAGAGGGATGAGAGTTGAGAGGGTAGAGAGAATTATTAATCTCTTCTCTTTGATGAAAATCAAAAAATGAGAGAATGAGCTACTAATCCCTTCTTGCAAAGGGTTTAAATAGTGGAAAATGATGGAGTTAAAATCTCCACATTATTACCACTTTACGACAACCATAAGTTATGCAAATCTCATTTGCATAACCATATAATATAAGATATCTCATATCTCATATTGCAAATCACATTTGCAATAATTGTGGATTAATTAAATTGAATCACATCCAATTTAATTTCTCTCAATTAATTTCTCCAATTAGCCCTAATTCAACAATTAGGCTAACCTATAGTTTATTATGAATCTCATTCACATTAAACTATATATTATATCATTCATATCTCATATAAATGACATAAATGCCCTTTAAGTGAAATTGAACACTTCAATTACATACCAAAACATTAACCCACATTGAGCCAACCGAGGGACCTAATGGACCTACAGTGACGGGCTCCAATGATCCGAGATTAACCTGTCAAACTCTTTGACCCGGTTAATCAACATTCATTAGCTACGGTAACACACCAATATAGCCCGTAGCTGCACTCCCGTCAGTGCAGAATTTTACGTGTCCACTGATATAACCAATGCCCATGAGTCGACCCTTCACAGGTTGTTCGTAGACACGGCTGGGTCAAATTACCGTTTTACCCCTGTGTCTACTTCTTATTCCTTAAGTCCCCACTGCTCCTCTAATGAACAACACATTGTGATTGTCCAACCATACACAACATCCTTCTCGGGCAAGTGAGAAGGTGGGTGCCCGTTGTCCAAGCCCTGGAGACAGCACTTAAGGGAACAACCCCTCTAGTTTCCCTAAAGGCGGGAACGAGTGAATTCCATCTGGGGTAGTTAAGTTCCCAACTCCTTACTTGGTCCTGTCCCTTAGAAGATAGGCATATTGGCGAGTAACTGTGACCACCCTCTGATAACTCACCATAAGGAGTTATTTTACTAGAATTTCAGTGTTTAATCCACTTGAATTGCATTTAATTTAGTGATCCTCATGTTATTTTATCCCTAAATTATGTGTGTTAGCTTTAAAATCTTGAATTTAAGAATTAGGTGCAAAAAGAATTAATTTTGATGTTTTTGTGCTTTAATTCAAGAAATTTAGGAAAATAAGCTAACGGTTAATTAAAGACAGAAATTTGAGAGTTTTCTTAACTACAAAAATTCCCGTGTATTTAGTTTTATTTATAATTTACTTCATAAATTTATTTGGGATTTTTCTGTGTGCAGGAGATGTTTAAAAATTACAAGAGTCCCTAAGGGCATTTTAGACATTTTACCCGAAGGGTTATATGGTCTTTTTACTCTTAAGGATATTTATGTACTTTGTCGAGTTAGGGCAACACCATCTTGTATAAGGAGGTTAGGGTTTACAAGTGTGAGGGGGGAGTTGGAGTTGTGACAAGAGGAACAGATCGAAAGGGAGAAAAAGAACTCGTGAGATTGCTCAAGCAAAGGGCCTGCGTTGGAAGGAAAAAATCTACAGCCCTTTGCTGAAGCAAATGTTGCTTTGCAGAATCGAGAGGAGGACTTTTCTTTGAAGCAAAGTGCACTGCTGTGGCGGTAGGTCGTTTCTGCTGTTTCTTTGAAGCAATTAGGTGAGAGAAGAAGAAATCACGAGAGGGAGGCATTGCTAAAGCAAACTGTGGAGAAGAGGGTTGGCCATCTGCTTGAATCAACCTACCTTTGCTGAAGCAAAGTCGAGAGTAGGGGTTTGTCCATCTGCTGTGATTTGCCCATCTTTGCTGAAGCAAAATCGAGAGCATGTGCAGTTCGGTTTTCACAGACGATGTTCACGATGTTTGTGATTTCTGGCTATCCAACCGTTGGATTTTTCTACAATGTTGTCAGCCTTTTAAGGACTCATAGAGCTCCCTTTTGAACGGTTGGATCGTCGTTTGGAGCTTCCCTGTGTCAGATATCACTGTAACATTAGGCGTCCACTGTAGTTCAGGTTTTCACAGATGACACTCACAAAGTTGTCGTTTTCTGGAGTTTGAACCGTTGGATTGTGCCGAACTTTTGTCTGCCTGTTGGGGACTCATAGACCGTAGTTTTCAACGGTTGGATCATCATTCAGAGCTCCGGTTCATTAGATATTGATATCGGACAGAAGCTAAGGAACACTGAAACCTGCTGCTATTGCCTGCTGCCTTCTATGGGATCTTGGCGTTTTGCTGAAGCAAAACACATGTCAATTGCCTCCTGTAAACTTCTCCTATTCTCTAATTATTTTGGCTTGTTGTTACTCCAATTTTGAGCGTTTGTTGTGCTCTTTTGACTCACTGTTTTAGGCTAAATTCATGACTGTTTTTGGGTTGAATTTGTGATTAATTTGAGTTGTTTTATGATACTGTTACAACACATATTTGAATTTATTAAACAACACCAGCATGCTTAATTTAGAGATGTGTGAATCGATTATAATCATGAACTAAATTGTTTAGGAAGGGTTAGGTTGTTCTAATTTAATTTTTGATTAAATTTATGGTTGATGCCATTGATTGAATTTATGAAATTTTATTAAATTTAACGTTGCATGATAATTAAAATTGGCCTTTTTAACTTCTCTATAATTCATAAACTTGGGAAAGCTAATGAATTAGAAAACTAAAATTTCATTCTAGGATTATTGAGTTGATTAGGGATAATTAACCCACCTAGAACCTAAAATCATGGGCATAATTTAGATCACAATTGGGAAATTGTAGGTTTTAAAACTTAGTGATTTTGGAAAAATTCACTTGATCACATTTGTAGGTAAATTCAAGGCATCAACCACATATTTGTTATTCTAATTATACATGAAACTTCAACTTAACCCTAACATATCTCTTAATCTAAAAGCCCCAGTTTTCTCTCGTTTAGTTTATGTTTTTAATGTTTTAACATATTTTGATTTATTGCATTAGTCTTAATTATATTTAACTCATTCAAACAACAAAAAAATCAAATTCCTATTATTGCATTCATTTATTCTTAACAAAAACTTGCATGCCCATGCATTGCACCAAAAAATAAGGAGAAAAATTTCTAGGACACTCATTGATTTAGATTCTACTAGTCCTCGTGGGATCGATACTTTTCTTATCACTTGCTGCACTTGACCGTGTATACTTGCACGTCACAGAAGAGTCAGAGTCTCATCCTAATTTTCATTAGTTTAGGGCACTGATATTTTCGCATCAAGTTTTTGGCGCCGTTGTCGGGGACTAGTTTTGATTATTATCTTGTTTGAGTTGATTTTAGCATTTTATCCTTGTTTTTCTTTTTTGGGTGTGTCTTCTTGTTTTTGTTTCGTGTTTTTATCTTTGTTGAGTCTTGGTTATTCTTTCTGGGTGTGTTGGTGCATATTGTGTTTGTTGAGCCTGTTGTAATTGATTCATTACTTTATTATGGCTTATGATAACTTTGGGTGGTCTTCTGTGCCCAATGAGCAACCACAATATAGTTCTTTTTCTTATGATTATCCCTATGCCAATTTAGCGTCTTCTAGTGAGGGATATGAATCTTATGGCTACCAAATGCCTAATTACTATCATACTAACCCTATGACTTATGGGAACCATATGTATGATAATAATCAGAGCAATTGGGGCTATGAACCATATCCTAAGGGTTTTGAGCCATATCCTTCCTATATTCAAGAAACCCAGGTAGAAGACGAATCTTCCCTTAAAATGTTGTTATTAAAATATATGAGAACTACAGAAGAGAGGAATAGGCAAATAGAAGAGATGAATAGTCAAATAGGGGAGTCAATTCAACGCCTAACAAGTACAATTGCCTCCCTTAGAGAACAAATACACTTAGACTCGTCTGAGGTTGAGCACCCTAGGGAGGAGAGTGAAGGAGGACCCACACCCTTAGATAGTTCGGTGAGTCACTTGATCACTGACTCGCTGATAAACCTTTAGGACCCTAGTCCTTCATATTTTTCTGAGTATGAGCATTTAGAGGATTGTGCTTTAGATGTAAAAGAACTAGAACCTATTAGCACACACCAGGATGGAGTTAGTGAGAGTGTGGAAGAAGTCGAGCCTGTTGAGTTAGGCTAGGAGGTAGAGTTTGAGGCTTTTGAGCCTATGACAGTTCTATCTTCTGATTTTTCTCTTATTGGCGAGTGTTTTTCTTTCTATTCTCTCGAGTCAGTGTCTTTGTGTGAGTTTGTTCATCTTCCTGCTTTTCATTGTTTTCTATTATCAAATAAAAAATCAAAAAATGTTTACTTTGTTGTTTTTCCTTCTTTTCTTTTATTATATGAAAAATCAAAAAATATATCTGACTTGGGCTCTCACGAGAAGCTAGTATTCTTGCTAGCATTGATTTCTTTTGTAGATTCGAGGAAGAGAGGCCCAAAGAAATCGGAGAATTTTTACGTACATTGACGAGCCCACGTATACTACGTCAAGCTAATGACGTAAAACAAGCGCTTCTTGGGAGTCAACCCAAAGTTTATTTCGTTTGTTTCGTTTTTAATTTCTTTTTTTTTCTTTTTTTTTCATTTTTGCTTTTCTTTCGTTTTTAGTTGTTTTTGTTTTTAAGTAAATAATCCTTACCTATTTTGCAGCTCCCTTAGGATTTGATGATTGATATGCACTGTAATAGAGGTCTCATCGAATCAGGGCAGTATTGTTCTCCCTTCCATTTTTTTTTTTAGTTGTCCTTAAGCATGCTTAAGTGAGTAGATTATACATTAAGGGCAATGTGTGCTTTAACAATGAGGGGGAGATGTGTTGTTCTATATCTGATTTTGGGCTAAATTGAAAATTTTTTCTGTTGATGAGACTGTGTGCTACTAGAGTATATGCGGTGTTGCATGCCTTTGTGTTTATAAAGTTATTTACTTGCTTTAGGACTTCAAAATGATCTATTTTGACTACTGGATTCCATGTTAGTTGTTGGTTTCATGGTCTTTGATATGCATGATGTAGGTAGTTGATTCATTATGTTTAAGCAAGTAAAAATAGGAAAAAATGGTTGTTGTCTCTTGTTTAAAAATTAAGTTTCTACATGTGTTTTTATGGTAAAAGTGTGATGTCTTTTGTAGAAACTTGTTATGCATCTCCTTGAAAATAAAAAAGTTAAGGTCAAATCTCAGGGTTAATGAAAATAAGAGTTGTTGCTTGTGTTTGAGGCAAGAGTATGCTATCTTGTTTGGTGTTTCTCAAGGTCAAGCTTGTCATTAGGGTTCTTTAGTGCGCTTATGGTTAGTGTGTCAATCAAAGTAGTTAGGATTCAACTCCTAGGCCAAAAATTTCTAAAACTAGAAGCCTCCAAGTTAGGTAACCCATATATTTTTTAGAGCACTCCAAAATTAGTAAACTTCAAATTTATGATTATTTCATGTTTGGGGGAGTTACCCGACCTCCCTAACTCAATGAGGACATTGAGTACTCTAAGTTTGGGGGGAAAGGTAAATTCGTCATGTTTTTTTTTTTAAAAAAAAAAAAAAAAAAAAAAGTGTGCAAACCTTCCATTTCCCTAAAACTTTGTTGGGCTAGAAAAAAAATATGCTACTTATTTTGTTATTTAGAGTCAGTTCATGCAACTTGGTGCTCGATGTCAGGGGGTCTGGGCACTAACCATGCTGGCCTCATGGAGCGAAGGTATCAAGCAAGAAGCCTATTCCCATTGCTTAGGTGCGTTGCGCTAACCACGTGTGTCATTCTAAGAACTACGGGAAGTCCCATTGCTTAGGTGTGTTGCGCTAAACACGTGTGTCATTCTAAGAACTACGGGAGAGTCAAAAAATAAATAAAAATAAAACAAAAAAAAGAAAGTAAAAAAAAACTTGCCCTTAGCAGTGAGTTTTATGGAAATTGAGGGGAATAATGCACATATCTATTTTAAAAAAAAAGAAGAATATATATCAAAAAATAAAAAGGAATGATCATTAAATTGTAGCCATGCGAATTTTGGAGTATGACTTATTTTTTAACTATGGGTTGCTTGATTTGAATGATTAGGATTCTAGTGGTTGAGCTTGAGGGTAGATATTGAATTCTAGTTGGTTTGCTCTTGGTTATTTATGCATAAGTGTAGCTAAGAAACCCCAGGTGAGCCACTTAGAGAGCATTGATTGAATGGTGACTTGTAGCTTAGAACATAAATATTCAATCCTTGTTTAGTTACCCAAATGATCTAAGTCTTTAAAGGTATTTTAAGTCTTTGGGGATTAGAACTCATTGAGGACAATGAGTAGTTCAAGTTTGGGGGTTTGATAACTCACCATAAGGGAGTTATTTTACTAGAATTTCAGTGTTTAATCCACTTGAATTGCATTTAATTTAGTGATCATCATGTTATTTTATCCCTAAATTATGTGTGTTAGCTTTATAATCTTGAATTTAAGAATTAGGTGCAAAAAGAATTAATTTTGATGTTTTTATGCTTTAATTCAAGAAATTTAGGAAAATAAGCTAACGGTTAATTAAAGACCGAAATTTGAGATTTTTCTTAACTCCAAAAATCCTCGTGTATTTAGTTTGATTTATAATTGACTTCATAAATTTATTTGGGATTTTTCTGTGTGCAGGAGATGTTTAAACATTACAAGAGTCCCTAAGGGCATTTTAGACATTTTACCCGAAGGGTTATATGGTCTTTTTACTCTTAAGGATATTTTTGTAATTTGTGGAGTTAGGGCAACACCATCTTGTATAAGGAGGTTAGGGTTTACAAGTGTGAGGGGGGAGTTGGAGTTGTGACAAGAGGAACAGATCGAGAGGGAGAAAAAGAACTCGTGAGATTGTTGAAGCAAAGGGCCTGCGTTGGAAGGAAAAAATCTACAGCCCTTTACTGAAGCAAATGTTGCTGCACACATCAGACAGGGAGGACTTTTGCTGAAGCAAAGTGCAGTTGTGCTTGGCGGTAGGCAGCTGTTTGCTGAAGCAATTGGGTGAGAGATGAAGAAATCACGAGAGGGAGGCATTGCTAAAGCAAACTGTGGAGAAGAGGGTTGGTCATCTGCTGGAATCAACCTACCTTTGCTGAAGAAAAATCGAGAGTAGGGGTTTGTCCATCTGCTGTGATTTGTCCATCTTTGCTGAAGCAAAATCGAGAGCATGTGCTGTTTGGTTTTCACACACGTCGTTCACGAAATTTGTGATTTCTAGCTATCCAACCGTTGGAATGTTCTACAATTTTGTCAGCCTATTAAGGACTCATAGAACTCTCGTTTGAACGGTTGGATTGTCCTTTGGAGCTTCCCTGTGTCAGATATCACTGTAACATTGGGCGTCCACTGCTGTTCGATTTTTCACAGATGACACTCACAAAGTTGTCGTTTGCTGGAGTTTGAACCGTTGGATTGTGCCGAACTTTTGTCTGCTTATTGGGGACTCATAGAGCGTAGTTTTCAACGGTTGGATCATCGTTTAGAGCTCCGGTTCATCAGATATTGATATCGGACAGAAGCTAAGGAACACTAAAACTCCGCTTTGCTATTGCTCTTTGCTTACATCAGGGATCTTAGCGTTTTGCTGAAGCAAAACACATGTCAATTGCCTCCGGTAAACTTCTCCTATTCTCTAATTATTTTGGCTTGTTGTTACTCCAATTTCGAGTGTTTATTGTGCTCTTTTGACTCACTGTTTTAGGCTAAATTCATGACTGTTTTTGGGTTGAATTTGTGATTAATTTGAGTTGTTTTGTGATACTATTACAACACATATTTAAATTTATTAAACAACACCAGCATGCTTAATTTAGAGATGTGTGAATCGATTTTAATCATGAACTAAATTGTTTGGGAAGGGTTAGGTTGTTTTAATGTAATTTTGGATTAACTTTATGGTAGATGCCATTGACTGAATTTATGAAATTTTATTAAATTTAATGTTGCATGAGAATTCAAATTGGCCTTTTTAACTTCTCTATAATTCATAAACTTGAGAAAGCTAATGAATTAGAAAACTAAAATTTCATTCTAGGATTATTGAGTTGATTAGGGATAATTAACCCACCTAGAACGTAAAATCATGGGCATAATTTAGATCACAATTGGGAAATTGTAGGTTTTAAAACTTAGTGATTCTGGAAAGAATCATTTGAATGCATGTGTAGGTAAATTCAAGGCATCACTAAAAATTTATTCCAATTGAACATTAGAATTCTAACCTAACCCGAGCTTGTTTTTCATTACAAAACTCATCTCTGTCTTCTTGTTTGCATTCTCCTCTCCCCACATTTAAATTCAATTATTTTCTTTTGTCTTATCTTATCTTTCTTACTTATCAATTTATTTATTTACAACAATAATTTGCACACTCATGCATTGCACTAAAATAAGGAAAATTTGCTAGGACACTCACTAATTTAGATCTAACTAGTCCTCGTGGGATCGATACTTTTAACTTATCACTTGCTGCTCTCGACCGTGTATACTTGTACGTCGTAAAAGTGTAGGGGTTTTATTCTAATTTGCATTAGTTTAGGGCACCCGATATTTTCGCATCACCCTTACCCGTACTAGTCAAAGGACAGACCCCCGCAGACAGGAGTCCGTAACACGCTCAGGATTCAGGTCGAGTCACTAATGGTCATCTACGAAGTTATTAGTCCTTATCACAACGATGTTACATCGAGGGTCTAATAATTCACGGTCCCGGTCTTGTACAATCTCATTGCACGAGATTCCCCACTCGCATCTCAACCACATGAACGAAGTCGAGATCACCTCGCTTTGTATCTAATACAAAGCGGGTCGCATCCACGATGTATCCGAGGATTAGGTCTTCAACCCTATCCATATCATCAGTGACCGTTCGGGTCATTAACTCGAACGTGATCCTCCATGTGTGTCCACTACACACCGTTCAAGTTTTAGTCCTGTCATAAATTCAATGACCTTGGAACTTAGTTTATTGGGAAAGTTTGTAAATATTGCGAGACATAAATTAATGAAATAAATAACTCTTATTAATTTCAAACAGTAATTTACAAACACGAGATTAGGACAAAAATCCCAATAGAATGAAGGTATATATGATTTACTATGCATTAAAACTTGTTTAGTGGAGAGTGATAACTCTGTCTGGATACTAGATTCAGGCGCCACTAACCACGTTTATTCTTCTTTTCAGGGAACTAATTCCTTGCAGCAGCTATAGGAAGGGGAGATAACACTCAAAGTTGGTACTTGGGAGGTTGTCTCATTCATAGTAGTGGGCAAGGTAGAGTTGTTGTTTGGCAAGAAACATTTGTTATTGCATAACATGTACATAGTACTAGGGTTTACTAGAAACCTTATTTTTGTTTCTTGTCTAATTAAACCATATGTTTTAATTTCCTTTTCTATGAATAAAACGTTTATTTCAAAGAAACGTGTTGAAATTTGCACAACTCTTTTTTAGAATAATTTGTATGTTTTAAGAGCTAATTTAGTTAAAATGGTTTTAAACACTGAGTTATTTAAAACAACAAATACACAAACTAAAAAGCAAAAAGCAAAAGGTTTCTCCTAAAAAAAATGCCAACTTTGACATTTAAAGTTAGGTCACCTAAATCTCAATAGGATTGAGAGACTTGTAAAGAGCGGACTTCTAAACGAGTTAGAAGAAAGTTCTTTACCTGTATGTGAATCATGCCTTGAAGGTAAAATGACCAAAAAGACCTTTTTACTTGAAAGTGTTATAGAGCCAAAGAACCCTTGGAGCTTATACATTCATACCTTTGTGGTCCGATGAGTGTTAAAGTAAGTGGAGGGTATGAATACTTCATCTTTTTTGTAGATGATTATTCTAGATATGGATATGTTTACCTATTGCATCACAAGTGTGAAGCACTTGAAAAATTCAAGGAATTTAACACTGAGATTGAGAACCTTTTAGTTAAATCAATCAAAACACTTTGATCTGATCAAGGTGGAGAGTGTATGGACCTGAAATTCCAAGACTATATGATAGAACATGGAATTACGTCCCAACTCTAAGCACCTGTATGCCACAACAAAATGGTGTATCGGAAAGGAAAAACTGGACTCTGTTAGACATGGTTCGGTCGATGATGAGATGTGCCCATCTCCCTGACTCATTTTGGGGTTATGAAGTGAAGACTGTAATTTACATTTTGAACAATGTTCCTTCGAAGAGTGATTCTGAAATATCTTTCGAACTCTAGAGAGGACGTAAAGGTAGTTCATTCATTTAAGAATTTGGGGATATCCAACCCATGTGTTAATGACAAAATCGAAGAAACTACAACATCGTTCAAAATTATGCCAGTTTGTAGGTTACCTAAGGAAATGAGAGGTGGTCTATTTTATGATCCTAAGGATAATATGGTGCTTGTGTCGACAAACGCCACTTCCCTAGAGGATGATAAGATCAGGGACCATAAACCAAGAAGTAAGTGAAGGGAATGAGAATCCCACGCAGCGGAAGACGATTGAATCGTCGAGGTATCACTATGCAACTTGTGTTTATTAAAATTGATCCTACACTTAGATCTAGGCTAAACATGCTTGAAGAAGAAGAAATTTACAGCAAGAATAGATCTTACTTACTTGTTGTAGAAAAATTCAACAATTTCTTCCTCGGATCACGAACTCTTTGTGCTACTCGATCTCAACGGAATCTTCCCACAAATCGATCTCGAACACCACTAAATGATCTTCTCGGTTGTTCTCTTTTGGAGAAGGGAAGTTGGTGGGAACTTCTTTGTGTTTTGGAGAGGGAGGAGAAATGAGAGAGTAGAGAGAATTCTCTTTTCTTCTTTTTGGTGAAAAACAAAAAATGAGAAGAAGCCTTCCCAAACCCTTCTTGCAAAGGGTTTAAATAGTGGAATGAGGAAGTTAACATCTCCTCATTATTACCACTTTACCACAACCATAGGTTATGCAAATCTCTTTGCATAACCACATAATATAAGATATCTCATATCTCATATTGCAAATCTCATTTGCAATAATTGTGGATTAATTAAATTGAATCACATCCAATTTAATTTCTCTCATTTAATTTCCCCAATTAGCCCTAATTCATCAATTAGGCTAACCTATAGTTTATTATGAATCTCATTCACATTAAACTATATATTATATCATTCATATCTCATATAAATGACATAAATGCCCTTAAAGTGAAATTGAACACTTCAATTTCATACCAAAACATTAACCCTTCTTTTAACCTGTGGAGCCAACCGAGGGACCTAATGGACCTCACAAAGTGATTTGGGTCCAATGATCTCGAGATTAACTCACAAACTCTTTGACCCTGTTAACTAACATTCATTAGCTACGGTAACACTCCACTATAGCCCGTAGCCATGCACTCCCGTCGGTCTGCGAGAATATTACGTGTCCACTGATATAACCAATTTCCATGAGTCGACCCTTCACAGGTTGTTCGTAGACACGGCTGGGTCAAATTACCGTTTTACCCTTGTGTCTACCTCTTGTTCCTTAAGTCCCCACTGCTCCTCTAATGAACAACATATTGTGATGGTCTGTCACACCCCGTCCCAGCTTACTTGCCCAACCTAGGAAGAGATGCAAAGACAAAGATAACAAAACCTCTGGTTGGCTTTCCTTGACTAACCCAAGACTTAACTTAAAATAGACGTAACACATCATGTTTGAATAAGCAAAGTTAAGCACTGATATACACTTATATATGAAATACATTCACTTCCTTTACTATGTTCTTTAGATAGTCATAAAGTTTCCAAATTTATTACAACCCATCTAATATGTTCTCACTACAAACCATATACAAAGAAAGTGTATATACAAGGAGCTAAATGGCGTGGTGGCAAATAGGTCTTGTGAAGGCTAAGCACTGGAAACACGTCTGCTACCTGGGAAGAGTAGACATAAAGAAAATGTGAGCTAGGAAGCTCAGTGAGTGTCTATTATAAGCTCAAAGGTAAAGCATAATAATGGCAGATTATAAGTAGAAAATAGCTTAACATAAACAACCATGCTTCCAATCTAAAGGTTTAAGTCACCACTTATGCATAGCACATAACTCATAATGTAGTATTATATTGAGTGTAGATAGATCAATAATGTAGAAACTCATAACAATAAAACACATAGCATGATACCACTTTCGAACCATAGAGGTGGTAGAGTTACATTTGTACCAATAAGGTTCATACCTCTCTCACGTGCACGTGGAATACCTTTGGCCCTTTGGTTTTCCCTAATACCTTCTCTATGTCCTTCAGTATTAAGGTAAGACCATTTACTACCCGAATACCTTCTCATTGTCCTTCAGTATCGGGAAATTATGATTCATTCCCCCCTAAGTACCTTCTCGAATGTCCTTCAGTATTAGGGGTTAATCAAGATCAAGGACATAACTTGTTTACCATGGAAATCATGTCTTTATAACACATACAACAATTTCTTATTATCATCTAAACATGTTCCCAAGTGGATTTACACAAAACATTCTCTAAAGGAAAGCATACTTTCATAATTTAGTTTCCATACTTGGATTTATAGTTACAACTAATTCAAAGCATGCTTAGGTTCCATCATGATCTTTATGTTAGGAACTCCATGAAGCTATACATAATTAGTTCAAACAAGACTCAATGATCAACAATTATGTTTTTTAAGAAAAACATAGGCCAAGCATAGTTCAAAGATAGAGTCACTCACATTATTAGAATTAGAACCTTGGCTTGTAAACTTGACCTATTAGCTCTTGGCCTGTCAAACAAACCAACTCAATCATTAGAACCTCGAGCTCATGATTTTTAACCTTAAAACTTGCAAGAAAACACACTTTTAAATTTTCCAGCATTTTCAGATTTTCTGCCCTGTTTTCAGACAGCCATAACTTCTTCATTACTTATCCAAAAATAATGTAATTTATACCAAACTCTTTATTTTTGAACCCTCTAAAAATCATATAAAGACATGGAATTGAAATTCCAAACGGATTTGTTCAGAAATACCTCGAAAGCTACTTTCCTCAAAACAGACTTCTGCTGTTTTCAGATTCGGATTTCCTGCTGCACAACAAATTTAATCTGATAATTAGGACATCTTCTAGACATTTTCTACTCACGATTTCTTCACGAAAGTTGTAGGAAATTCAATAAGCTTTCGAACCATACCAATTAGAGCTTCTAACTCCAAGTATGCAGATCAGAACAACTAAAACATCAGAGACTTCCCGGATTTGACAGCATACTTCTGTCCTCTGCCTTCCTCTTAACAAAAAAGTAACATCAATTCCTTTCCTTATGCACCTAAGAAACAGGTCTAATTCAGTCCCATAACTCAATTAAGAATAACCATACACACAATTGGTTGTAAGATATATAGAAATGGAAGAGAATCGCCTTCAATCTCTTGCTAGAAGTTTTTCCCTTTCACCTAAAATTACAGGTTCGACTTCCAGCTTGGGTTCCTCAAAATTTATCAACACAACCACCAAATATTTTCTGATAAACCTCAAGGACAACATCTTAGCTTACTTACCTCAAAATTGCAGCTTCTAATTCCTCCTCAAGAGCTCAAAACAGACTGATCTCCTCATACTGTTCTGCTACCCGAGAAACTTGAACACCCTTCACTGTTCTGCACTTTTCTCCTTCGTTCTCTTAGTATTTTCTGCAAAGCCGACCAGTTTCGTATTCTACACTCAATTTATGAGATTTTGACATAAAAATCATCGAATTCGGTTCAGTAGATAGAGAGATATGATCGATTGAAGTTGGCCCATTTTCCAGCTGCTTGCTGTCTTAGTAAGAATTTGACACCACCTTCTTGCCAAACTTAACTTCGAGCCTTCACCTCCTTTGGCCAGCTCCTACTTTCTTATTTACATCATAATCTCCTTTTTAAAACACCAAAATAAGTAAATAAGTCAATCTAAAGTATTTAACCAACTTTACCTAAGTTTATAAAAGATATGAGCTTTTCATTCAATACGTAATGCACCTAAAATTTTCCTAACTTGCTATTGATATTAACATACTTCAATTAACCTTCTAATATGCTTATTTCAATGGTTTACCTATCCCCTTATGAAGTTTAGACACATTGTAGCTCCAAATTCAATAGATTCCCAAATTCGATCACGACATCATTTAGTGCAACCTATACGATTTTGCATATTTCAAAACATCATGAACGAGTGCTCAATGATAAAAGAGAATAGGGTTTAGGGCTTACAATTTACTACCCCCTTAAGAAGAATTTCGCCCTCGAAATTCAAACGACGAAAAGTTTGTGGGTACTTTTCTTTCATTGTGTCTTCGCTTTCCCATGTTGCTTCCTCGACGTCGTGATTTCTCCACAAGACCTTTACGATGGTATTGACTTGTTCCTAAGCACTGCTCTTTCCGATCCAAAGACTTGTAGAGGTTCTTCCTCATATGATAGATTCTCCTTAAGTTGTATTGGTTCTACCTTGAGCACATGTGATGGATCAGAAATGTATTTCCTCAACATTGATACATGGAAAACATTATGTACCCGAGACAATTCTATCGGTAAAGCTAGTCTGTAGGTGATGGCCCTACACGTTCCAGAATCTCGTAAGGCCCTATATATCTCTGCCTCGCTTTCCCCTTCCTTCCAAACCGCAAAATACTCTTCCATGGGGATAGTCTCAGGAAAACTTTGTCTCCGATTTCGAATTCTAAATCTCTTCTTCGTTTGTCAGCGTAGCTCTTTTGTCTATCTTGTCTTTGTCTTGATCTTTCCCCGATAAATTTAACATTCTCAGAGGTAACTTGGACCAACTCAGCCCTATCGCTTTCCTTTCTCCTACCTCCCCAAAGAAATAGGGTTCTACATTTTCTTCCATATAATGCTTCAATGCGGTGCCATTCCGATGCTAGAATGATAACTATTATTGTATGCAAACTCCATCAATGATAGGTGAGTCTCCCCCAACTTTCTTTATATTGCGATGCGCATGCTCGAAGCATGTCTTCGAGGGTCCAATGGTTCTTTCTCGATCGACCATCGGTTTGTGGATGAAATCTTTGTACTAAAGTGCAACTTAGTTCCCAAGGCCTCTTGGAGACTCGGCGAACTTGGAAGTAAATCTCAATCCCTATCCGACACAATAGATACTGGGGCTCCGTGATTAAACTTACAATCCTGTCAACATAAAATTTAGCAAGTTTATCCAGAGTAAAAGTTACCTTGACGGGTAAAAATCGAGCGATCTTAGTCAATCTGCATCTATTATCACCCAAATCCGTCATAACCACTCGGTGTTCGGGAAGTCCAAATAAGAAATCCATCGTTACATGCTCCCACTTCCATTCGGTATTGGGAGTGGATTTAGAAAGCCCTCCTAGTTTACGCTGTTCGTGTTTCACTGTGACAAATTAGACATTTAGAGACATACTCTGCTATTTCTCGTTTCATTCCTGGCCACCAATAATGGTTCTTTAAGGTCCGATACATTTTGTACCTCCCGGATGCATCGCATAGGTTGAACTATGTGCTTCTTCTAGTATCGCATTTCTCAAAGTTTCATCTTTAGATACACAAAATCTACCATACTTCATCAACGCTCCATCACGCATTACTTCATAATCCGCTCTCGATTCAAGTTCACCTCTTCTATCAATTTCTTGAGGTAGGGTCTTTAGCTTGACTTGTGATAACATCATTAATTAAGGTAGGTCTTACACAAAATGAGCTAACAAGTTCCCTTTGTCACCAACATACACTTTTGCATTAGAACTCTTGAGTTCCTCAAATGAAGCCACTCTAACAAAGATTAAGTGAACCCCTACGTTGCTTCGACTTCCTACTCGATTGCATCACCTACAACATTAGCCTTCCCCGGTGGTATTTGATCGCAGATCATAATCTTTTATCAATTCAAGCCACCGCCGTTGTCTCAAATTCAACTCTTTACTGTTCAAGATGTATTTTAAACTTGTATGATCTGTGTAAATACAATACTTCTCACCAAATGATAATGCCTCCAAATCTTTAAAGCTAACACAACTGCTGCGAGCTCCAGATCATGAGTAGGATAATTACATTCATGTTTTTTTAATTGTCTTGAGGCATAAGCAATCACTTTCCCATCCTGCATAAGTACACACCCAAGGCCTTGATGTGAGGCATCACAGTAAACCTCAAACTCTTTTCCCGTGGTGGGTAGAGTTAGTCACCAGTCTTTGTGACAAGTCTGTTCTTTAACTCTTGAAAACTTTTTCCACACTTTTCACTCCACTCGAACTTCGTATTCTTCTTTGTCAAACTGGTTAATGGAAGAGCTATCTTCGAAAACCCCTCAACAAAACGTCGATAGTATCCTGCAAGGCCCAAAAAACTACGGACTTCCGTTATTGAAGTTGGTTGTTCCCACTTAACTATAGCTTTCGTCTTCTGAGGATCCACTTGTACTCCAGCTGCTGATACTACGTGTCCCAAAAACACAACCTGTTCCAGCCAAAACTCACATTTACTAAATTTAGCATACAACTTCCGATCTCGTAATGTCTGTAGCACTATTCTGAGATGTTCTGCATGTTGTTCTCTACTTTCTGAGTACACCAAGATGTCATCAATAAATACTATCACAAACTGATCAAGGTAAGAATGAAATACCCGATTCATGAGATCCATGAATGCTGCTGGGGCATTAGTTAACCCGAATGGCATTACCAAGAATTCATAATGCCCATACCTTGTCCTCGAAAAAGTCGCTTTTGGTACATCAGAATCATTGATCTTCAGCTGATGGTATCCTGATCGTAAATCAATTTTGGAAAACACTGAGGCACCCTTTAGTTGATCGAACAGGTCATCTATGCGGGGCAAAGGATATTTGTTACGTATTGTTACCTTATTCAGTTGTCGGTAATCAATACATAATCGTAATGTCCCATCCTTCTTTTTAACAAACAACACCGGTGCTCCCCACGGAGATACACTTGGTCGAATATAACCCTTATCCACCAACTCCTGCAACTGAGTTTTCAATTCCTTCAATTCCTTCGGTGCCATCCTATACGGGGCTTGAGATATTGGCGCTGTTCCTGGCATCAGGTCTATGGTAAACTCCACCTCTCTATCAGGTGGCAACCCTATTAGCTCTTCTGGGAAGACATCTAAATACTCACATACTACTGGAATGTCTTCAGGTTTCGATTTACCCACTGGTGCACAAACTACATATGCAAGATATGTTGTACAACCTTTCTTCAATAATTTCCACTTCAATAGTTGATATCATACAAGTAGGCAATATCTTCCTATGTCCCTTAAACACAACCTCGTCTTTGATTTCCTCAACACAACTTCCTTCCTATGATGATCCATTAAGGCATGATACCTAGATAAGAAATCCATCCCCAAAATAACGTCGAACTCTTGGAGATCTAAGGGAATCGATTCGATTGTCATGGTCATACCATTCACTTCCACCATACAATTAGTATAAACACTACAAACTATCGACATATCACCAATAGGAGTATAAATACACGACTCCTCGAGATAAAGGTTCTAACTTCGCAACAATGCTAGCAAAAGAAACATTTTAGAGATAAAAGAATGTGTAGCTCCTGGATCTAGTAATGCATGTGCAGGTTTACTACAGATAGAAAGTGTACCCGTAACAACTTCTGGTGCATCATCTGCCTCCTGCTGTGTCATGGCGTAAATCTTCCCCTGTTGTCGGGGTCGACCTACCTGCCCCTTTTGCTTTTGCTCTACTAGTCCCTTCTCCTCCAAATTTGCCCCAGATGTTTTTTCGCTTTGGTTCACGATATCTTGATGTAGTTCTCTGTCCCACCATGCCTTCTTGCATTAATTGGGGGCATTCCCTTTTGAAGTGACCACCTTGCCCATAGTTGAAACATACATTTCCGCCACTCAAACATCGACCCCAGTGATACTTTCCACAAGTGTCTTTGCACAAAGGTTTCCTTCTTTGAACTAGCTCTTGACTCACCTGGGTTGCCACTGTCAGATCGAGTCCTTGCTGATCCTATCAGAAAACTTGATCCCTGCTGCCTCTGTCTTTCCCCACGTCCACCTGTACTAGTCCTTGGAGTAGTTTGCCCACCACGATGGGGTTTAAAGCTTTCTTTTCCAAAGATACCTAAGTGAATCTCCTATTATCTCCTCGTTGGAATCGGTCTCGTGGTAAACCAACCAGAATAAGTGGTATGACCACCACCTACAGCTCCTTTTCCCATTCTGTCATCTACTAGGCTTCGCTCTACTCGTAATGCCGTCTCCACAAGCTTGGAGAACTCACCCCCTCGAACTTCTTTGTCATCACAGGTGTTCGGATCTCTGCTCGTAAACCATCCTCGAACCTTTTGCATCGATCTATCTCGCTTGCAACAATAGTGCTAGCATACTTTGATAACTCTGTGAACTTCTTCTCATATTCTATTATAGTCATCGACCCCTGAACGAGTCCTAGAAACTCGTTCCTCTTCGCATCACGATATGAGCTCGGGTAATACTTATCTTCAAAGGCCTTTCAAACTCTTTCCACTCCAAGCATCCCCTTTCTCGCTCTCTCGGTTATCTTCCACCAATCATCCGCTCCTTTACTCGGAGTAAGAATCTGCTAAATCGACCTTCCTGTCTTCAGGGCATCACATGACCCTAAAGCACTTCTCAATGAGATTTAACCAAACCTCAGCATCAGCGGGATCTGTCGTGCCTTCAAATGTTGTTGCACCTAAGGCTTTCAGCCTTTCAATGCAATACTTCTTTTCTGGATCTGCTTGTGCTGATCCAACACTTTCAGCTAATCTTTGAGTTATCCTCGTAAAGATCTGTTCCTCCATATTCACCTCTTGCTGAGGATGACTAGACTCTCCCTTTGATACCTCTCTTCCTCTATCACCAGTAGCTTCTTGAGTTCCAGTCTCCACTTGCCTGCCTCGTTTGCCACCTCGAGCCATGGTCCTAAATTATACAATCTTATTAAAATAGGTAAGACAACAAGCTCCTAATTCAATGCATGAACCTAGTTCCCTTCCCAAAACTTTTGCTCTGATACCAAGTTGTCACACCCCGTCCGAGCTTACTTGTCCAACCTAGGAAGAGATGCAAAGACAAAGATAACAAAACCTCTGGTTGGCTTTCCTTGACTAACCCAAGACTTAACTTAAAATAGACGTAACACATCATGTTTGAATAAGCAAAGTTAAGCACTGATATACACTTATATATGAAATACATTCACTTCCTTTACTATGTTCTTTAGATAGTCATAAAGTTTCCAAGTTTATTACAACCCATCTAATATGTTCTCACTACAAACCATATACAAAGAAAGTGTATATACAAGGAGCTAAATGGCGTGGTGGCAAATAGGTCTTGTAAAGGCTAAGCACTGAAATTAAATGCACTACAGGGAAGAGTAGACATAAAGAAAATGTTAGCTAGGAAGCTCAGTGAGTGTCTATTATAAGCTCAAAGGTAAAGCATAATAATGGCAGATTATAAGTAGAAAATAGCTTAACATAAACAACCATGCTTCCAATCTAAAGGTTTAAGTCACCACTTATGCATAGCACATAACTCATAATGTAGTATTATATTGAGTGTAGATAGATCAATAATGTAGAAACTCATAACAATAAAACACATAGCATGATACCACTTTCGAACCATAGAGGTGGTAGAGTTACATTTGTACCAATAAGGTTCATACCTCTCTCACGTGCACGTGGAATACCTTTGGCCCTTTGGTTTTCCCTAATACCTTCTCTATGTCCTTCAGTATTAAGGTAAGACCATTAACTACCCGAATACCTTCTCATTGTCCTTCAAGATCGGAAATTATGATTCATTCCCCCCTAAGTACCTTCTCGAATGTCCTTCAGTATTAGGGGTTAATCAAGATCAAGGGCATAACTTGTTTACCATGGAAATCATGTCTTTATAACACATACAACAATTTCTTATTATCATCTAAACATGTTCCCAAGTGGATTTACACAAAACATTCTCTAAAGGAAAGCATACTTTCATAATTTAGTTTCCATACTTGGATTTATAGTTACAACTAATTCAAAGCATGCTTAGGTTCCATCATGATCTTTATGTTAGGAACTCCATGAAGCTATACATAATTAGTTCAAACAAGACTCAATGATCAACAATTATGTTTTTTAAGAAAAACATAGGCCAAGCATAGTTCAAAGATAGAGTCACTCACATTATTAGAATTAGAACCTTGGCTTGTAAACTTGACCTATTAGCTCTTGGCCTGTCAAACAAACCAACTCAATCATTAGAACCTCGAGCTCATGATTTTTAACCTTAAAACTTGCAACAAAACACACTTTTAAATTTTCCAACATTTTCAGATTTTCTTCCCTGTTTTCAGACAGCCATAACTTCTTCATTACGTATCCAAAAATAATGTAATTTACCTTTTTGAACCCTCTAAAAAGCATATGAAGACATGGAATTGAAATTCCAAACGGATTTGTTGAGAAATACCTCGAAAGCTACTTTCCTCAAAACAGATCTTCTGCTTTGTTTTGATTCGGATTTCTGCTGCACAACAAATTTAATCTGATAATTAGAACATCATCTAGACATTTTCTACTCACGATTTCTTCACGAAAGTTGTAGGAAATTCAATAAGCTTTCGAACCATACCAATTAGAGCTTCTAAAGCCAAGTATGCAGATCAGAACAACCAAAACATCAGAGACTTCCCGGATTTGACAGCATATACTCCTCTGCGCCTTCCTCTTAACAAAACAAAGTAACATCAATTCCTTTCCTTATGCACCTAAGAAACAGGTCTAATTCAGTCCCATAACTCAATTAAGAATAGCCATACACACAATTGGTTGTAAGATATATAGAAATGGAAGAGAATCTCCTTCAATCTCTTGCTAGAAGTTTTTCCCTTTCACCTAAAATTACAGGTTCAACTTCCAGCTTGGGTTCCTCAAAATTTATCAACACAACCACCAAATATTTTTTGATAAACCTCAAGGACAACATCTTAGCTTACTTACCTCAAAATTTCAGCTTCTAATTCCTCCTCAAGAGCTCAAAACAGACTGATCTCCTCATACTGTTCTGCTACCCGAGAAACTTGAACACCCTTCACTGTTCTGCACTTTTCTCCTTCGTTCTCTTAGTATTTTCTGCAAAGCCGACCAGTTTCGTATTCTACACTCAATTTATGAGATTTTGACACAAAGTCATCGAATTTGGTTCAGTAGATAGAGAGATAAGATCGATTGATGTTGACCTATTTTCCAGCTGCTTGCTGTCTTAGTAAGAATTTGACACCACCTTCTTGCCAAACTTAACTTCGAGCCTTCACCTCCTTTGGCCAGCTCCTACTTTCTTATTTACATCATAATCTCCTTTTTAAAACACCAAAATAAGTAAATAAGTCAATCTAAAGTATTTAACCAACTTTACCTAAGTTTATAAAAGATATGAGCTTTTCATTTAATACGTAATGCACCTAAAATTTTCCTAACTTGCTATTGATATTAACATACTTCAATTAACCTTCTAATATGCTTATTTCAATGGTTTACCTATCCCCTTATGAAGTTTAGACACATTGTAGCTCCAAATTTAATAGATTCCCAAATTCGATCACGACATCATTTAGTGCAACCTATACGATTTTGCATATTTCAAAACATCATGAACGAGTGCTCAATGATAAAAGAGAATAGGGTTTAGGGTTTACATGGTCCAACCATACACAATACCATTCTCGGGCCAGTGAGAAAGTGGGCGCCCGTTGTCCAAGCCCTGGAGACAACACTCAAGGGTACAACCCCTCTAGTTTCCGTAAAAGCGGGAACGAGTGAATTCCATCTTGCATAGTTAAGTTCCCAGCTCCCTACTTGGTTCTGTCCTTGAGAAGATAGGCATATTGGGCGAGTAACTGTGACCACCCTCATCCGTACTAGTCAAAGAACAGACCCTCGCAGACAGGAGTCCGTAACACGCTCAGGATTCAGGTCGAGTCACTAATGGTCATCTACGAAGTTATTAGTCCTTATTGTCAACGGTGTTACATCAGTAGGTCTAATAAATCACGGTCTGGTCTTGTACAATCTCATTGCACAGGATGCCCCCACTCGCATATCAACCACATGAACGAGTCAGATCACCTCGTTTGTATCTAATACAAAGCGGGCCGCATCCACAGTGTATCCAAGATTAGGTCTCCAACCCTATCCATATATTGTAGACCGTTCGGGTCATTAACTTGAACGTGATCCTCCCTGTGTGTCCACTACACACCGTTCAAGCTCTAGTTCTCTCATATATTCAATGACCCTGGAGCTTAGTTTATTGGAAAAGTTTATAAATATTGCGAGACACAAAATGATGAAATGAATAACTCTTATTAATTTCAAACAATATGTTACAAACACGAGATTAGGACAAAACTCCCAACAGTAAGGTCGTGTTAAATGAATTAGATAGTACGTCAGCAGAGGTTGTTGATGATGCTAGCACATCAACAAGAGTTTTTGAAACTAGCATGCCAAGTCAAAAACATCCATCTCGAAAGTTGAGAATTCATTGACGTAATGGGAGGGTTGTTACACAGCCTGACCGTTACATGGGTTTAACTGAAACCCATTTAGCCATACCAGATGACAACTGTGATGATCCATTGACATGTGATCAAGCAATGGATGATGTGAACAAGGTTGAATGGATTAAAGTCATGGACTAGGAAATGCAGTCTATGTACTTTAATTTCGTTTGGGATCTTGTGGATCAACCTGATGGGGTGAAACGTATAGGTTGTAAATGGATTTATAAGAGAAAACGAGGTGTAGAATGGAAGGTACAGACCTTCAAAGCTAGACTCGTGGCAAAGGGTTATACCCAACGAGAAATGGTGGACTATGAGGAAACCTTTTCTCCTGTTGCTATGATAAAGTCTATCAGAATCCTACCGGTCATTGTCGCATAATAGTGGTGCAGCGGCCAATTCGAGGGAACCTCGAAGTCACAATAGGGGAAAACACATCGAGCGAAAGTATCACCTGATACGAGAAATTGTGCATCGAGGGGACGTGATCGTCACGAATATAGCTTCGGAGCACAACGTTGTTGATCCATTTACAAAGGCACTCACGGCTAAGGTGTTTGAAGGCCACCTAGAAAGTCTAGGTCTACAAGTTATACCCTAAGTAGGGCAAGTGGGAGTATATTGTACAAGGATATTCAATTCCCTAGTTTATTGTATTTACAATAGTGTAATGTTGTTGTACTCCACTAGCTTTAGGTCAAGTATGAGTTTTTTTGGGATTTATGCCCTAATCTTGTTTATTTTGTAATTATTTGATGGTTATAAATAAAGTGTTATTTTCCCTCAAATCTTGTAGTCTCGCAACTAAAACTTAATCCATCAAACTAAGCTCCAACATCATCTTTATGAGATCTTGAATGTGTAATGGATACATAGGTAGGATCATGTTCAAGTAAATGACCCGAATGATCTATAGTACATGGATGAGGCTGGGAACCTCATCCTGGTAACACTGTGGATTTGATCCACTTTGTATTTGATACAAACAAGTTGATCCAACTCGTTCATGTAGTTGACATGCGAGTGGGGGCATCCTGTACGATGAGATTGTACAATTCCATACCAAGAATTATTAGATTACTGTAGTAACACCGTTGACCGATTAGGACTAATAATTAGTAGATGACCATTAGTGACTCGACCTGAATCTTGAGCCAATTATGAACTCATGTCTGTCAGAGTTTGCCCTTAGACTAGTGTGGGTGAGAGTGGTCACAGTTACCGACTCAATTTGCCTACCTTCTCTGGGACGAAATCTCGTAGGGAGCTGGCAACTTAACTCCGCAAGAAGGAATTCACTCGTTCCTGCACTAGGGACTTTAGATAGGTTGTTCCCTTAAGGACTGAATCCAGGTCTTTAACAACATTGCCCCATCCTCTCACTGGCCCTATAAGGATATTGTTTATGGTAGTACCATAAACTCATTATTCATTAGAGGATCAATAACACTTAAGGAACAAGAAGTAGTCACAGGGGTAAAACGATAATTTGATCCAACTGTGACTACGAAAGACCTTTGAAGGGTTGACTCACAGGCATTGGTTATATTGATGGACACAACTTGTCCTACAGTGAAGAGAGTGAAACTACGAGTCTATAGTGGAGTGACTCGTAGAGTTAATCTCGTATCATTAGAGCTCATGATTTGTAGGTCCATTAGGTCTTTTGGTTTGTTCAATATGGAAATCAAGAGGGTATAAAGTTTTGGAATGAATTTGAAGTGTTCAAATTCATATAAGGGACTAATATCAATTATATGTGATATAATTGATATAATATATAGTCTAATATGAATATGATTCAATAAACTATATTATTACTTAATTATGAAATAATTTCACAATTAGAGGTATTAAACATGAGAGATATGAAAATTGAATGTGATTCAATTTATTGTGCATATTATGCAAATATGATTTGCATAATAATGTATATGATACCTTATATTATGCAATTATGCAAATATGATTTGCATAATGCATAATAAATGTATTTAGTTGGATGGTGGATGGAGAATTTTTTTCCACCCTCAATCCCTATAAAAGCATCATTTTGGATGCATTTTGCAACCAAGTAATTCACTTTTTGAAAATTGAGAATTCCATAACTCTCAATTCTCTTAATTCCTCTGAACAAATCTCCCTTCTCCAAAAGAAACTCCCACCATTCTCCATCTACTAGAGAACACCTGAGAACATCAAGTGGAAGTGTTCGGTTCGAGAGCGTGTTGAGTTCGTATAGATCGAGAGAATCAAATAGGAAGGATTACAAGAAGAAAGTGTTCTTCAAAGGTAATATACTTTCTCCCTTAAATGCTTAACCTTATTTTCTGTTTTTGTGTAATTTTGTGTAACGTGATTAGAGAGCAAAGTGATTCAATCGCTTCTGCTTTGGGATTCGATCCCTTCAACACCAAGTCAGGACAACTAGGGGTCTTACGATTAAGTTCACCAATCACCGAAAGGGTTCTTAGGTCCACACTCCAACAAACAACGATAATCACAACATCGTTGCCCTTTTCCACTAACCACAGGCAAGAATCTCGAGTGTAGACTCATGCGTGTCAAAGACATTCTTAAACAAGAACTCTTAATTGTAGCCCATACGTGTGTGAGTACCCTATAGCCCTCAAACCATTCAACCCAAAATTCAGCCTCCTAAACATGATATATATCATGAAGGTCATTATCCTTCCACTCACTTCACACCTGTCTAAAACATGTTAAACATGCCCAGTAGTTTGTATCATTTGGAATACACGAAATGTGGATAAAGACCTTGAACACTACATACCTTTAAGGTATTCTAAATCGCCAACTAGTCAAATCCACAAAGTTGGATATTTTTCATATAGTCAACTCATCCAACATCCCAAGAAACTAAATCCCACCTAACAATTCAAGTGTTTCAAACACTCTGTACTTAATCAAACACCCCAACACCTTGAGTAGACACTACTTAACCATTCAATATCGTTGTGGATTTTGCAACTAACCAAACATCTCAGGCAACCCAAGCATTTATGTTCAATCCGTTTAAAAAATCTATCCATATTCATTCACACTTATAGTGAAACTACAATCATAGTTATTCATTGATACAAGGCAAAATAATGCAATTCATAGGTTTAGTTTTATGTTATGATTTTGTTTGCTTTCTTATATTTTTATGTTTATATCTTAGAAACCAAGCATTTAGAGCAAGACCGAAACATTGTGAAGTATTTGGACAAATTTGAAGCATAACTAAGCTATATTTTAGATTTCAAGTATTGAAAAAGAAGAACATGGCGTTGAAGGCATAGCGTTGCAACGCTATAAATTTTGATATTTTCCTTATTTACAAAATTCACAGGGATAGCATTGCAACGCTGCTCCAATTTATAAAAGGAGAAGTTTTCTATTCGTGAAAGGCGAGTCGTTTTTTAGAGATCGAAACCTCAATCTCGATTTTTAAAGGCTTGGAAGAGAGTTTTGGAGAGTCAAGGTGGAGACTCAAAACTAAGGATTATGGACTTCACGTCGAGAATGAGTGTTAGCTTGTGACCTTAGTCTAGTCTCTTTCTCCTTTCTTTTATTTTGGATTTAAGAGTTTGTTATGGACTCATCCACTGTTTATCTTTGTATTTAGACCATAATGATTTTATGTTTTAGAACATTGTTAGTTTTGTAATTGATTTATGTATTTACATCTTTTGTGCATCTCGATTTCATTGTTTAAAATTTTGTCCATGATTTTACATTGTTGGGTTAGATTTAGCTTGAGAGAGTAAATTTATCCATAAAAGAATAAATGCAAGACTAGATTTAGTTGATTGAATCTAGAATCCTTAAGAGAATCCCTTAATGCCATGTTTAAAACTAAAAATAGACTAAGAGGTTCATTTATTGCTAGGCATGAGTTCAATTGAGGTCGAGACAAGAGGTTCATTATTTAGTAATTCTTGGTTTGAGATTAATTGCATGAAATCGATTTTTTATCTACAGGTTGTGCTTAATTTAATCAATCATTATATTTCTCAAGAATTGGACTCCATTTGTGTAAATAATAGTTTAGATTTATTTATTTTAAAACTCAAATTAAAGTTATGTATCTCTAAATAAAATTGAGTATAAGTAACAATGATACTTAATTAAATCTAAGAACTCCAATTCCTATAGATGACTCTAGCCACTACTATAATAAAATACTTAGGGGTATGATTTTTATGAATTTAATTTTGATAGGTGTTTGACAAGCCCTCTTATCATTCATGCATTCCAAGGCTCAACTCTAAAATCAAGCTCTAACAAGTTGATCTAAATTAACTATTTACAACAATATACACATGGTCACTCTAAAAACCATATCAAGATTCAATGATATTGCAAATCCAATCACAATCAACAACCAAAACCCCCCTCTTAACCGCCATAAGTAAACCTCTTACTTGAGAAATTTACTAAGCATATCATCTAACGTCCATGAGGCTCTAGCACAAACTTAAAAGAAACATACTCATGATCATGTAGTCAGACATGCATTTTAAGATCTATGAACTTCATATCCAAAGCATTAGGGATTATCAAACTAGACTACTAACCTATATAATCAAAATAAATAAACACTTCTAAAGCATCTGAAACTCCCTTTAGATGTTCTTTGCACCACCTACGAGATTTACCAAAGAAGACAACAACTAGCATTTGTACACACACATAATTTAACCCCAACTTCCATAACCACTTGCTAAAAAATACTTCCAACAACAATTTAAACTTAGTTCTTTAGACTATGGAACTCACCCAAATAATTCCAAACTTCAAGGCAACTCAGATCGCCAAATGTAGTCTTAACAATAATTAACCAACCATCCTAAAAAACCACCATGAGTTCAATAGACTTGGGAGGAAATTACAAACTTACCAAAAACAACTGTAATGCCCCGCATTATACATCGGGTTATTTTGGAGTATCTGAGTTGAGCTTAATTCGAAAAAACAAATTAGTGGCTCAACTTTAGCTCCTTAAGTTTGGAAAACTAGATTTCTCTAAGGTTGGAAAATGAGATTTTTAATTAAATCTTTAGTGTCAAGATTTCAATATTTAGTTTATAAGGGGCTTTACAAAAGAAATCAATTTTTTTTCTCTCCTCTTTAGTTTTTTAGATTTTATTTAGTTTAAGGGTAACGATATTAGAAGGGAGAAAAGGAAAAAAAAAGAGCAGACAAAGCCCTAATTATTTTTTTTCTCTTATCTAATTCTCTCCCTTCCTCCCCACCTCTTTCATGAAAACAATCCCCACTGCCACCAATTTTTTTTCTTCTCTTCATTTTTTCCCTTCTCTCTCGATAAAAATTGTCCCCTCTCGTTTTTCTCCTTCTTTGGCCGACAATTGGTCCTCTTCGGTGACTTGCTTCTTTGACAAGACCTCAACACCTATGAAGATTCGACGACTTCTTCTCCATTCTAGCAACCCATGAGTATTCACATTTTTTATGAATATCCACTAAAGTTCAGGCCTCAAAACAAGGTACCCATGACCAATCAATCTTAATTTTGGATTACTCAAGCCTTAAACATCTGTTATTTGCGATTTTAGCTTGTTTAGACTCCAAACATGCCATATTCGAAGTTATTTACTGCCAAAAAGTAATTTTCAAATTTATCTACATGAATACGAGAGGGCAATGTTGAGATGTTGTCCTTAGCCTTTCAACGTTGCCGATATGCAAGCTAGGCGACTTGCACGTACAACGTCTCGACGATATCAAAAACACAAATTTTGGAATGAGTGGGTGAGTGGATGGAGGAAGTCACCTCCATCCTCACTCGACGACATAAATAAATGCAAGGAGTTGAATTTATGGCCAATGTCCCATCTTTTAGAAAAAACACAATTCCATAACAATTCTCTCTACTCTCAAATATGAAATTCCCATTTCTAAAAGGAGGGTTCCCACAAGTTGTTCCATGTCTAGAGAATAACGGAGAAGACTTTTTGGAGGTGTCTCTGTTGGGATGTATGTCCTAATCTTGTATATGTTTGTAACATTACTTATTGAAATAAATAAGAGTGATTTTTTCATCACTTTGGGTCTCGTATATGTACAAACTTAATCCAATAAACTAAGCTCCAGGGTCATTGAATTATGAGAGAAATAGAACTTGAACGGTGTGTAGTGGACACACAGGGAGGATCACGTTCGAGTTAATGACCCGAACGGTCTGTAGTATACGAATAGTGTTGGAGACCCAATCCTTGATATGTTGTGGATGCGACCCGCTTTGTATTAGATACAAACGAGGTTATCCAACTCGTTCGTGTGGTTGACATGCGAGTGGGAGCATCCTGTGCAATGAGATTGTACAAGACCGGACCGTGAATTGTTAGACTTACTGATGTAACACCGTTAACAGTATAGGGCTAATAACTTCGTAGATGACCAATAGTGACTTGACCTTAATCCTGAGCGTGTTACAGAATCCTGTCTACAGGGGTCTATCCTTTGACTAGTACGGGTGAGGGTGGTCACAGTTACTCACCCAATATGCCTATCTTCTCAGGGATAGGACCACGTGGGGAGCTGGGAACTTGACTACGCAAGATAGAACTCACTCGTTCCCGAATTAGGGAAACTAGAGAGGTTGTTCTCTTAAGTGTTGTCTCTAGGGCTTGGACAATGGGCGCCCACCCTCTCACTGCCCTGAGAGCGATGGTGTTTATGGTTGGACCATGGAACGTAGTTGTTCATTAGAAGAGCAGTGGGACTTAAGGAGCAAGAGGTAGACACAGGGGTAAAACGGTAATTTGACCCAATAGTGTCTACGAACAACATGTGAAGGGTCGACTCAAAACTTATGATATATTTCTCATGTAATATATGGCTAAAGAGGTCGTTTTGTTAAGGAAATTCATGTTAGATTTGGAAGTTGTTCCAAATATGAGTTTGCCTATCACACAGTATTATGATAACAGTGGTGTTGTGGAAAATTCAAGAGAACCCCGAAGTCACAAGAGGGGTAAGCATATTGAGCGGAAATATCATCTCATCCGACAGATCGTGCATCGATGAGACGTGATCGTCACGAAGATAGCCTCGGAGCACAACATTGTTGATCCTTTTACAAAGGCTCTCACGGCTAAAGTATTTGAGAGTCACATAGAAGGTCTAGGTTTACAAGTCGTCCCCAACTAGGGCAAGTGGGAGTATATTGTAAAACGGGTTTCAATGCCCTAGTTTATTGTATTTTACATTATTGTAATGTTTAAATTATGTACTCCACAAGCTTTAGGTCAAGTGGGAGATTGTTGAGATATGTGCCCTAAAACTTATGTAATTTTGGTCATATAAATAAAGAGTTATTTATTTTGATATAATTATATTCTCGCTTTATAAATCCAATAAACTAAGCTCCAAGGTTATAATAGATCTTGAGCATCAGTGTAGTAGACACTATTTGGATTGTGTTCAAGAGTATAACCTAAATTGTCTATGGTATAAGAATAAGGTTGGAAACCTTATTCTTGTAACACCATGGATGCGACCCACTTTGTAGTTAGTACAAATGAGGTAATCCGACTCATTCATATGGATGACATGCGAGTGGGGGCATCCTGTATGAAGAGTTCAAACAAGACCGGACTGCAAATTATTAGTCTGACCAATATAACGTCGTTCACAGGATAAGACTGATAATTTATAGATGGTCATTAGTGACTCGACCTGAATCCTGAGAAAGTTAAGAACTTCTGCTTATAGGGGTTTGTCCTTAGACTAGTATGGGTGACAGTGGCTTATAGCCGACTCAATAAACCTACCTTCTCAAGGACAGAACCTCGTAGGTAGCTGGGGACTTAACTATGTTGTTGGGATGTATGTCCTAATCTCGTTTTGTTTGTAATATTACCATTTGAAATAAATAAAAGTTTTTTATTTCCTCACTTTGTGTCTCGCATATTTACAAACTTTGTCCAATAAACTAAGCCCCAGGGTCATTGAATTTAAGAGAGAACTAGAACTTGAACGGTGTGTAGCGGACACAAAGGGAGCACCGCGTTTGAGTAAATGACTCGAACGGTCTACAGTATAAGGATAGGGTTGGAGCGTCCCGCTTTATATTAGATACAAACGAGGTGATCTGACTTGTTCATGTGGTTGACATGCGAGTGGAGGAATCATGTGCAATGAGATTGTACAAGACCGGACCGTGAATTATTAGACCTATTGATGTAACACCGTTAACAGTATTGGACTAATAACTTCGTAGATGACAAATAGTGACTTGACCTTAATTCGGAGCGTGTTACGGACTCCTGTCTGCGGAGGTCTGTCCTTTGACTAGTACAGGTGAGGGTGGTTACAGTTACTCGCCCAATATGCCTATCTTCTCAGGGACAGGACCACGTGGAGAGTTGGGAACTTGACTACGCGAGATGGAATTCACTCGTTCCCGACTTTAGGGAAACTAGAGGGGTTGTTCCCTTAAGTGTTGTCTCCAGGTCTTGGACAACGGGTGCCCACCCTCTCACTGACTTGAGAGGGGTGTTGTGTATGGTTGGACCATTACAACGTTGTTGTTCATTAGAGGAGCAGTGGGGACTTAAGGAGCAAGAAGTAGACAAAGGGGTAAAACGGTAATTTGACCCAGCAGTGTCTACGAACAACCTGTGAAGGGTCAACTCACGAGCATTGGTTATTTCAGTGGACACAACTTGTCTTCATGTGACAGGAGTGCTGCTACGGGCTTTAGTGGAGTGTTACCGTAGCTAATGAATGTTGATTATCAGGTCAAAGAGTTTCATAGGTTAGTCTCGGATCATTGGAGCTCATCACGTGTAGGTCCATTAAGTCCCTCGGTTGGGTGAAACTGGATAAATAGAGGGTTTTACAGTTTGGTGTGGATTTGAAGTGTTCAAATTCAATATAAGGGTATTTATGTCATTTATATGAGATATGATTGGTATATTATATAGTTTAATGTGAATGAGATTCATAATAAACTATAGGTTAGCCTAATTTGGAGAAATTGAATTGAGAGAAATTAAATTGAATGTGATTCAATTTAAAATCCACAATTATACAAATGTGATTTGTATAATGAGATATGAGATATCTTATTATATGTGTTTATGCAAATATGATTTGCATAACCTATGGTTGTGGTTAAATGGTAAATAAGTGGAGATTTCAACTCCACCTATCACCATTATTTAAAGCCTTTGCAAGAAGGCTTTTGGTGTGCTTTGCAAGAAGGCTTTTGGTGTGCTTGGTCTCAATTCTCTCCACCTCTTTCACCAAAAAGGAGTCCCACATACTCTCCTTCTACCTAAAGGAGAACAACCGAGAAGCCTATCGGAGGTGTCCGGTTCGTTGGTTCGTTCGAGGAGATCGAGTTCATTGAGATCGTGTTCGCGAATAGTTCGTGACTGGAGGAAGAAAAACGTGAAGACCGGTTCTTCAACAAGTAAGTGCTCTTACTGTTTTTTCTTCCTAAATGCATGTTTAACCTAGTTGCTATTAGATAGTTTCAATTTTAAGAAAACATTTTTTACAACGATACCACGACGATTCGATCGTCTTTCTGCTGCGTAGGATTTTCATTCCTTCAATTGGTATCAGAGCCAAACATTGGCTTTTCGTTGTGCATATGTTTTTCTTAAAACTAGGTGTGTATTGCTTCAATTTCAAGAGATGAATTTGTTGGTTTTGCATGATTGGAAGCTTTCGGTTTTAGCTCTAGTTTAAGGTTTATTTTCGTTCATTAGATCAATGTAAAGGCTCATCTTCTTGGGGCATTTAGAAAATAAATCGAGTCTATAAGAAATCGGAGCGAAAACGGGCGAAATATCGAAGAAAGCAGCAAAGGAGTTTGTTGTCCTATAGATGGCGTTGAGACGTTGTTCTTCGGCGTCTCAACGCCAACCGCGCACGTTAAGGCTTATCTGCAGGTCAGCGTTGCAACGCTGAGGCATGGAGCACGCAACGCGTCACGCCGAGTGTTGCAAATGTTGCGGCGTTACAGCGCTGCGTCGCGTTAATGCCCAGATTCCGCGCGCTTTAGCGAGGCGTGGGTTGAGGAAGTTTTCGCCGTGGGGCAATTGTAAATTGTTTTTTAATTTAATTTTAATTTTGTAAAATGTATTTTATTTATTTTAATTAAATAAATAAATTAATATTAATATAAATGTTATATTAATGTTAATTAATTCATTCAATGTCCCTAAAGTGCTAATACCAGTCCAATTTTTGCTATTTAATTATTTATGCATGAGATGTATGAAATATTTAATTCTATGTGCATAATGTATGTCATATAGATTTAAAATCTCACCTTAGGTTAAACATTTCATGGATCATATTTATATTATAAGTGTTATAATATATAGTATGCATGGTAGGTTATATTATAAGTGTTATAATATAATGTACACATGTTTTAATTTATTTAAATAAAAATGTTATATTTTTAGATTAAAAGCATGCTCATGCATTTAATTCATGTGATGAATGATCAAGCACTATAACATAGAAATGCATGTAACCTAAGTTAATTATTAGTTTTAAAATGTTTAGAACTTGAATAATTAGACTTAGGTTTTCTAGTTCTAATAAGATTAGAATTAGGAAATCAAATATGACCTTTGAATGGTAACTGATAAGTAACTCTGTCTAAGGACGGTTCTGTCTAAGGCTGGGGTATTTAAGTTGACGCTTTGCGGAATACCCCTACCTGAGAACCGACCTTGGAGTGAATTTGGTCCGGAGATTCTTATGTTATATTATCGTGAGTGGCGTTAATTAAAAGTTAATTAATTTACTCACATAGACCTAAGTTAATAATGTTATTATAAACTTAGGTTAATTTAATATAAGAGTTATATTGATAGACTTAGGTAAATATTAGCCGATTTATCTAGGTCAATCCTGAATAATATAAAGTACTGAGTGGGAGGAAATAAACTGTATAAGATACATTTGATTTTCCGACCACAAATCTCCGTTAAAGTCTGCATCGTGAGATCCATACTCGGCCTCGTGGCGCAAATGGGAGTGTCCCCCTTCGGGTGGCATTTGTATGGGTCAATATCATAGTGGATGGAGAGAGTACTTATAGTGAGTGGGAGCGGGACCTGTAAAAACGGGACCCACAGTCTCTTCTTTCGATTCACACCGTGAGACGCCTATGATCTGCATGCGAGTTTGGCCTGGACCAGACAATCCCTTCGGAGTGATGGAGATCTGATCTCCTTGAGTAGCGGAAATGTGATTGGGATCGTTAATTTGCTTGAATGTTTTGCTAAAAACAAAAACCAGTACATTGACCCAAAAATACAGAACAAGCATGAATTTCTAATCCTATTAGACATGGATAATAGCATACATGCAAACATGCTGCAAGTTTAACAATTAAACTAAAGGGAAGAAAAAGAATACCTTTGTAGTTTCTAATTCTCCAGCACGGCAACTCCTTGCTCCTAGCTTTTCAGCAATACAGCAGAACTTCTCTGTTCTCTCCAAGAAAGACACTACCAATTGGATCACCTCCTATATCTCTGAGTTCTTAAATCTACCTTGGTGGGAAGGTTTCCAACAATTGGAAGAAGAAGAGAATGAGAATGTGAGAGTGAGAGAGAGAGAGAGCAATTCTCCAATCGCTTGTGCAATTCTATTGATCGACCTATAGTTCTCACACCTCTTCTCCCTGTTAAGCTATCGATATGGAGAAGGAAGGGGATAGTGGTAAACGTGTCTGAGTGACACGTTCCTTCATTTATTGTTATTAAAATAATAATAATTAAATCAAATTTAATTATTCATTTAAATCATATTTAAATAATATAAATTAAATATCATATATTTAATTTGGATTAAATCTCATTTAATCATATTTTCCCTTTAACCTGTAGTTTTAATGTACATCCACAGCACATTAAATTTTAACCTATAGTTTTCAAAACTGAATCACATTCATATTTAATATAATATTTGAACTCTTTCAAATATTCAATTCTCTCACATAATTTAATATGAATCATATTCACATTAAATTTATAATATATAGTTCCAAAACTATATATTATATCGTAACCATATACATAAAATATATTCCTTTGTGAATTTGAACATTTCAAATTCAAATGATCTAAGAACCCTTTACGAGCTAGAAGGTGGACCTAATGGACCTACAGATCAGAAGCTCCAACGATACAAGATTGCTCGGTTAATCTCATTAACCTCCCAATCAACATTCGTTAATTTCGGGAACACTCCACTAAAGTCCCACAGCTGCACTCTTATCACTGCATATATATTTCTGTGTCCACGGATATTGACCAATAACAAAGAAGTCAATCCTTCACGAATGTTCGTAAGAGATCACCGGGTCAAATTACCGCTTTACCCAGGTTACATCTTGTGCCTTAAGTACCAAAGCTCCTCTAATGAACAATTTGTTTGTGGTCCTACAAACAAACAGTCCCTCTCGGGCCAATGAGAGGGTCGGACCCTTTGTTCAAGTCCCGGAGACACCACTTAAGGGAACATTCCTCTACTTACCCTTGTAGGCGGAAAGGAGTGAATTCCATCTTGCTAAGTTAAGTTCCCAGTCGCTCACTCGATCTTGTCCCCAAGTAGGTAGGCATATTGAGTCGTGAATCGCCACTCTCACCCATACTAGTCAAAGGACAATCCCTCATAAAACAGGAGTTCGTAACTCCGCTCAGATTGAGATCAAGTTGCCTAGGTCATCCTAGTGAAATAGAAACCTAACTAGTCAACGGAGTTACAACTAGAGGTTACTATTTCGTTGTCCGGTCTTATGTAATCTCATTACATAGAATATCCCCACTCACATGTCATCTACACGAACACGTTAGGATCACAGTATTTTTATCAAATACAAAGTGGGTCACATCTATAGTTTTACCAGGATAAGGTACCCAAACCTTATTCCTTAACTATAGACCCTTTAGGCTGTATCTTGAACCGAGATCCTTTTTATGTACATTACATTCAGTTTAAAGATACATTTAACAGCCTTGGATGTTTAGTTTATTGGATTTAGGGTTTAAATAAAGGCAAACTCGTAGATAACGAACAATAACACTTTATTGAAATAATAACACTTTATTACATTAATTAGAACATAATTACAAACTACGAGTTTTAGGGCACAAATCCCAACAAACTCTCACTTGAACTAAAACTCTAGTGGGGTACATCATAAACTAAAACAGTGGTTACAGGAGATAGAAATACAATAAACTAGGGCATCCACATACTCCATTAGCTTATGTACATATCTCGTAGACCCAGACTTTGCAGATGACCCTCGAACACTTTAGCCGTGAGAGTTTTTGTACACGGATCAGCAATATTGTGCTCCGAAGCGATCTTCGTGACTGTCACATCTCCTCGTTGCACTATTTCTCGTATTAGGTGATACTTCCTCTCGTTGTGCTTTCCTCGCTTATGGCTGCGAGGTTCCTTCGAATTGGCTACCGCATCACTGTTGTCATAGTATAAGGTGATGGGAGATTCCATATTTGGAACAACGTCCAAATCAATAAGGAATTTCCTTAGCCAAACAGCCTCTTTAGCTGCTTCACAAGCAGCGACATACTCAGCCTCCATTATGGAGTCAGCGATGCATCCTTGTTTGATGCTTCGCCATACTATAACTCCCCCGTTAAGGGTGAAAACTGATCCCGATGTAGATTTCCGAGAATCCTTATCGGTTTGAAAATCAGAATCAGTGTATCCAGTAAGGATCAGATCCTTAGACCATTACACAAGCATATAGTCCCTCGTTCTCCTTAGATACTTGAGGATTTTTAACTGTTGTCCAGTGGTCTAACCCTGGATTGGATTGGTACTTACTGACTATTCCCACTGCATAACAAATGTCCGGTCTCGTGCATAGCATAACATACATTAAGCTACCTACAACAGAGGCATAGGGAATATGTCTCATATCCTCAACTTCTTGAGGTGTCTTGGGACACTGTTCCTGAGCGGATGAACTTCGTGCTGAAGGGTAATAAGCCCCTCTTGAAATTCTGCATCGAATATCTGGACAACATTTTGTCGATATAAGACGCTTGAGACAGTGCTAGCGTTCTGTTCTTGCGATTCCTAAAGATCTGAGTCCCAAGAATATACTGCGCCTCTCCCAAATCTTTCATTTGGAACTCGGTCGTCAGCCAATTCTTTCTGTCAGTTAGGTATCCTACATCATTCCCAATGAGTAGGATATCATCCACATAAAGTACTAACAAAGCTACTTTGTCGTTGACGATCCTCTTGTAAACACAAGGCTCGTCAACGTTTTGGTCAAAGCCGTAAGACTTGATCGCAGTATCAAATCTTATATTCCAAGATCTTGATGCTTGTTTCAATCCATAAATAGATCGATTAAGCTTGCAAACTTTTCGCTCCTGACCTTGTGCTATGAACCCTTCGGACTGAGACATATAGATGCTCTCGTCAAGATTACCATTCAAAAAGGCAGTCTTGACGTCCATTTACCAAATTTCATAATCATAAAACGCGGCTATGAACAAGAGTATCCTTATAGACTTCAGCATAGCAACAGGGGAAAAAGTTTCTTCATAGTCAACTCCTTCCCTTTGGGTAAAACCCTTTGCTACAAGCCTGGCCTTAAAGGTCTGTACCTTTCCGGCTGCATCTCGCTTTCTCTTATAGATCCATTTACACCCTATGGGTCTAAATTAAATTAAATCATATTTAATTAATCCATTTACACCCTATGGGTCTCTTATATTAAATTAAATTAATTAAATCATATTTAATTAATCAAATTAAATATTTTATATTTAATTAAGATTAAATCAAATTTAATCATATCCTTCCCTCTAACCTATAGTTTTATTGTAAATCTAATGCACATTAAATTTTAACCTATAGTTTTTAAATATGAATCACATTCACATTTAAATTTAATATTCGAACTCTTTCAAATATTTAATTCCCTCACATAATTTAATATGAATCATATTCACATTAAATTTAGAATATATAGTTCCAAAACTATATATTATATCGTAACCATATACATAAAATATATTCCTTTGTGAATTTGAACATTTCAAATTCAAATGATCTAAGAACCCTTTACGAGGTAGAAGGTGGACCTATTGAACCTACAGATCAGAAGCTCCAACGATACGAGATTGCTCTGCTAATCTCATTAACCTCCCAATCAACATTCGTTAATCTGCGGAACACTCCACTAAAGTCCCACAATTTGCACTCTTCTCACTGCAGATATATTTCTGTGTGCACGGATATCGACCAATGCAAGTCAATCCTTCACGAATGCTCGTAACAACAGCTGGGTCAAATTACCGTTTTACCCCTGGGTTACATCTTGTGCCTTAAGTACCCGTGCTCCTCTAATGAACAATTTGTTTGTGGTCCTACCAACAAACAGAGTCCCTCTCGAGCCAATGAGAGGGTCGGGCCCTTTGTTCAAGTCCCGGAGACACCACTTAAGGGAACATTCCTCTACTTACCCTAGTAGGCGGGAATGAGTGAATTCCATCTTGCTAAGTTAAGTTCCCAGCCACTCACTCGGTCATGTCCCCAAGAAGGTAGGCATATTGAGTCGGCGAATCTGGCCACTCTCACCCATACTAGTCAAAGGACAATCCCTCGCGAACGGGAGTTCGTAACTCCTTTCGAGATTGAGATCAAGTTGCCTAGGTCATCCTAGTGAAATAGAAACCTAACTAGTCAACGAAGTTACAGCTAGAGGTTTCTATTTCGTGGTCCGGTCTTATGTAATCTCATTACATAGGATATCCCCACTCACATGTCATCTACACGAACACGTTAGGATCACAGTGTTTGTATCAAATACAAAGTGGGCCACATCCATAGTTTAACCAGAGTAAAGTACCCAAACCTTATCCCCTAACTATAGACCCTTTAGGTTGTATCTCGAACCGAGATCCTTTTTATGTACATTACATTCAGTTAAAGATTCATTTAACAGTCTTGGATGTTTAGTTTATTGGATTTAAGGTTTAAATAAAGGCAAACTCGTAGACAACAAAGAATAACACTTTATTACATTAATTAGAACATAATTACAAACTACAAGTTTTAGGGCACAAATCCCAACAAACTCCCACTTGAACTAAAACTCTAGTGGGGTACATCATAATCTAAAAACAGTGGTTACAAGAGATAGAAATACAATAAACTAGGGCATCCATATACCCCTGTACATATCTCCCACTTACCCTAGATTAGCTTATGTACATATCTCGTAGACCCAGACTTTCCAGATGACCCTCGAACACTTTAGCCGTGAGAGTCTTTGTAAACGGATCAACAATATTGTGCTCCGATGGGATCATCGTGACTGTCACATCTCCTCATTACACTATTTCTCGTATCAAGTGATACTTCCTCTCGATGTGCTTTCCTCGCTTATGGCTGCGAGGTTCCTTCGAATTGGCTACCGCACCACTGTTGTCACAGTATAAGGTGATGGGAGATTCCATATTTGGAACAACTTCCAAATCAGTAAGGAATTTCCTTAGCCAAAAAGCCTCCTTAGCTGCTTCACAAGCAGCGACATACTCAACCTCCATTGTGGAGTCAGCGATGCATCCTTGCTTGATGCTTCGCCATACTATAGCTCCCTCGTTCAAGGTGAAAACTGATCCCGATGTGGATTTCCGAGAATCCTTACCGGTCTAAAAATCAGAATCAGTGTATCCAGTAAGGATCAGATCCTTAGACCCATACACAAGCATATAGTCCCTCGTTCTCCTTAGATACTTGAGGATAATTTTAACTACTATCCAGTGGTCTAACCCTGGATTGGACTGGTACCTACTGACTATTCCCACTGCATAGCAAATGTCCGGCCTCGTGCATAGCATAACATACACTAAGCTACCTACTGCAGAGGCATAGGGAATATGTCTCATATCCTCAACTTCTTGAGGTGTCTTGGAGCACTGTTCCCTAGACAAATGAACTCCGTGCCTGAAGGGTAATATGCCCTTCTTGGAATTCAGCATCGAATATCTTGAGAGCATCTTTTCGATATAAGACGCTTGAGACAAAGCTAGCGATCTGTTCTTGCGATTCCTAAAGATCTGAATCCCAAGAACATACTGCGCCTCTCCCAAATCTTTCATTTGGAATTGGTCGCCAGCCAATTCTTTATATCAGTTAGGTATCCTACATCATTCCCAATGAGTAGGATATCATCCACATAAAGTACTAATAAAGCCACTTTGTCGTTGACGATCCTCTTGTAAACACAAGGCTCGTCAATGTTTTGGTCAAAGCCGTAAGACTTGATCGCAGTATCAAATCTTATATTCCAAAATCTTGATTCTTGTTTCAATCCATAAATGGATCGATTAAGCTTGCAAACCTTTTGCTACTGACCTCTTTCGGGCTGAGACATATAGATGCTCTCGTCAAGATTACCATTCAAAAAGGCAGTCTTGACGTCCATTTGCCAAATTTCATAATCATAAAACGCGGCTATAAACAAGAGTATTCTTATAGACTTCAGCATAGCAACAGGGGAAAATGTTTCTTCATAGTCAACTTCTTCCCTTTGGGTAAAACCCTTTTCTACAAGTCTAGCCTTAAAGGTTTGTACCTTTTCGGCTGCATCTCTCTTTCTCTTATAGATCCATTTACACCCTATGGGTCTAACCCCTTCAGGTTGGTCTACAAGTTCCCATACTGAATTGAAGTGCATTGACTCCATTTCAAGGTCCATTGCTTTGATCCATTGGTGCTTGTCTACGTCATTCATTGCCTATTTATAAGACAATGGATCTTCTACGCCATCATCAGGTATGACAACTTGAGTTTCAACTAAACTCAAGTAGCGGTCAGGTTGGGAAACATCCCTCCCACTGCGTCGAGGCATTCCCAACGATTGAGAAGGACGAGACTGACTTGAGGTGTTGACTCCTCTATCAACTCTTGATGAGGGTCCAGCTTGATCAACAACTCTTGTTGGTTCATGTGTAGCTTCATTTAGTACTACTTTACTACGCGGTTTATGGTTTCTCATGTGATCTTCCTCCAAGAACGTGGCGTTTGTCGATACAATCACCTTATTTTCTTGTGGGTCGTAGAAAAGACCACCTCTCGTTTCTTTGGGATAGCCAACAAATTGGCATAATCTTGAACGACGTTCCAGTTTCTTTGGGTTTGTCACGAGCACGTGTGCCGGACAGCCCCAAATCCTGAAGTGTTGTAAACTAGGTTTATGCCCCTTCCAAAGTTCAAAAGGTGTTTCTCAAAATACTTTTTGACGGAACACTGTTCAAGATTTGAGCTGCAGTCTTTACTGCGTATCCCCAAAACGAGGCAGGCAATTGAGCATAGCTCATCATAGAACGAACCATGTCTAACAAGGTTCTATTTCTCCTTTCTGACACACCATTTTGTTGTGGTGTATTAGGTGCAGAGAGTTGAGATTTAATTCCATGTTCTATCATATAGTCCTGGAATCTCAAATCCATATACTCTCCACCTCGATCGGATCGAAGTGTTTTAATGCTTTTCCTTAATGCATTCTCTACTTCAGCCTTATACTCATTGAGCTTTTCAAGAGCTTCAGACTTGTGATGCATTAGGTATAGATAACCATACCTCGAATAATCATCTATGAAAGAGATGAAATATTCGTACCCTCCTCGAGCTTTAACATTCACCGGACCACAAAGATCCGAATGTATAAGTTCTAAGGGTTCTACGACTCTATAACCTTTTCCAGTAAAAGGTCGTTTGGTCATTTTACCTTCCAGGCAAGACTCGCAAGGCGGTAAAGAATCATCTTCTAACTTGTTTAGAAGTCCATTCTTAGAAAGTCTCTCAATTCGGTTGAGATTAATATGACCAAGTCTAAGATGCCACAGATAGGTATTATTATTTGAAGAAATTCTTTGCCTTTTATTTTGAGTGTTAGCATTCTTAAACATCTCATGATTTAAAATTGATTTGGTTTTATTCGGTTTCAGTACGTACAAGCCATTTTTCAATTTAGCAGAACATTTATTGACACCCTCTTTCAAAATGAACGCTTCATTGATTGAAAAAGTAATACAATAACAAAGTTATATTAAACAAGAGATAGAAATTAAGTTCCTTTTAAGCTTAGGAACTATATACAGATTTTTCATTAAAATAAATCTATCTCCGAAAAATAACTTGGCATCTCCCACTGCACGAGCTGAGACGACGTCTGTTGGGATTTCTGCCCTAAAACTCGTAGTTTGTAATTATGTTCTAATTAATGTAATAAAGTGTTATCATTTCAATAAAGTGTTATTGTTTGTTATCTATGAGTTTAAGTGTTATGGTTTGTTATCTACGAGTGTGCCTTTATTTAAACCCTAAATCCAATAAACTAAACATCCAAGGTCATTAAATGAATCTTTAATCAATGTAATGTACATAAAAGGATCTCGGTTCGAGATACTGACCTAAAGGGTCTATAGTTAGGGGATAAGGTTTGGGTACCTTACTACTGGTTAAACTATGGATGTGGCCCACTTTGTATTTGATACAAACACTGTGATCCTAACGTGTTTGTGTAGATGACATGTGAGTGGGGATATCCTATGTAATGAGATTACATAAGACCGGACCACGAAATAGTAACCTCTAGTCGTGACTCCTGACTTGACTAGTTAGGTTTCTATTTCACTAGGATGACCTAGGCAACTTAATCTCAATCTCGAAAGCGAGTTACTTAACTCCCGTTCATGAGGGATTGTCCTTTGACTAGTATTTGTGAGAGTGGCGGATTCGCCGACTCAATATGCCTACCTTCTTGGAGACAAGACCGAGTGAACGCATCGGGAACTTAACTTAGCAAGATGGAATTCACTCCTTCCCGCCTACTAGGGTAAGTAGAGGAATGTTCCCTTAAGTGGTGCCTCCGGGACTTGAACAAAGGGTCCGACCCTCTCATTGGCCCGAGAGGGACTCTGTTTGTTGGTAGGACCACAAACAAATTGTTCATTAGAGAGCAGCACTGGTACTTATGGCACAAGATGTAACCTGTGGGGTAAACGATAATTTGACCCACCGGTGTTACTAACATTCGTGAAGGATTGACTTGCTGTTATTGGTCGATATCCGTGGACACAGAAATATATCTGCAGTGAGAAGAGTGTAGCTGTGCGACTTTAGTGGAGTATTCCCGCAGTTAACGAATGTTTATTGGGAGTTTAATGAGATTAACCGAGCAATCTCGTATCGTTGGAGCTTCTGATCTGTAGGTCCATTAGGTCCACCTTCTAGCTCGTAAAGAGTTCTTAGATCATTTGAATTTGAAATGTTCAAATTCACAAGGGAATATATTTTATGTATATGGTTACGATATAATATATAGTTTTGGAACTATATATTATAAATTTAATGTGAATATGATTCATATTTAATTATGTGAGAGAATTAAATATTTGAAAGAGTTCGAATATTAAATTTAAATGTGAATGTGATTCATATTTAAAAACTATAGGTTAAAATTTAATGTGCATTAGATGTACATTAAAACTATAGGTTAGAGGGAAGGATATGATTAAATTTTGATTTAATCTTAATTAAATATAAGATATTTAATTTGATTAATTAAATATGATTTAATTAATATTTAATTTAATTTAATATTAAATTAATGGAAACGTGTCAGAAGGACACGTTCCCCACCTCCCCCCCCCCATCGATTTGAGTGGGGAGGTGATCCCTCGTTTTATTCCTCTCCAATGGAGGAGAGGAGGTTGATCGATCGTTTTGGACAAGCATTTATTGAATTGCTCTCACCCTCTGACTCTCACATTTTTCCATTCCCAAAAGTTCTTCCAACTGTTGGAATCCTTCCCACAAAGGAAAGATCTAAGCACTCAGAGGATAGAAGGTTTATTCTTTTGGTGGTGTCCTGCTTGGAAATAGAGAGGAGTACCTGTGTTGCTACTTTGCTGATTTCACTGGGAGCAAGGAGTTGCTGTGCTGAGGAAAACTACAAAGGTATTCTTCTTCCCTTTAGTTTAATTGTTAAACTTAATATATGTTTGCATGTGAACAATTAATCCATGTCTAATAGGATTAGAATTCATGCTTGTTCTGTATTTTTGGGTCAATGTACTGATTTTTTGTTTCAATTAAAACAATCAAGCACATTAAGATCCCAAACTCGTTTCCGCTGCTCAAGTAGATCAGATCTCCATCAACGTCTCCCGTTCCGACCCTGAGCGTCATCTCACCCTCTTCGAGCTCCTTGAAGGAACTAGTTTCCTGAAATGAAGAGCAAACGTGATTAGTGGCTCCTGAATCAAGTATCCAAGTTAAATCATCATTTTCCACTAAACAAGTTTCAAGAACAAGTAAATCTAATTTACCTTTCTTCTCTTTGAGCTCAGCAAGGTATTTTGGGCAGTTTCTTTTCCAGTGCCTATCCATGTTGTAGTGGAAACACTTTCCTTTATCTGCAAGGTTGGCTTTTCCCTTGCCTTTGTTAGCAGCAGGTGCCTTCCCTTTCCCTCCTATTTTCTTCTTTTGGGTCTTCTTAAGCCCAGAAGATGAGCTATAGGACTTAGTCCCAGAGGATGAACCCTTCTGGAACCTTTCTCGGAATGGGCAAACATATTTGCCTCTCTCATCACCCCCTTTTCCTTATTCTTCATAAGAGACTGGAAAGTCTGTAGTTCATTAAGGAGAGTAGTCAGGTTATACTCTAGTCAGGTTATACTCTATCTTGTTCATCACCGCATTGCTGCGGAATTGCAAGAAACTCTTCGGAAGAGATTCCAGGATGAACGATACCGCTCCGTTCATCTCAGCCACGTTGAAGTGGACCATCAGATCAAGAACGTGTTCTCTCACCAATGACCCCTCCTTCATACGGGAGTTATAAACGTATTTGAGGGATTCGTGTCAAATCGCCCGCATTTGTCGTCCAAACATTTCCTCGTTGAACTCATGATCTCACGAAATGAGACCATGCCCTCGTGCTTTTGGCGAACTTCGAAACACTAGCCAAAATGTAGACCTTGGCCTTATCATTGGCCTTGATCCACGGCCGTCGCCTCCTTAATGCATTGAGGAGCGTTACGAGCAGGAATCTGAGGACATTCCTCAGTTAGTACGAACCGAAGGTCGTCAACAACGAGAATCGTATTCAAGTTGGACTTCCACGTAGTAAAATTCTCACCAGTTAAATGGTCGCTTTTAAGTAAGGCTATTATTGAGGACGACATGCTGAAAATCCAAAATAGTTCTAATTAGTTATGCCTTTAAACCCATTATAAAAACCAATCTAATTTAGCAAAATTATTAAAGAATCCTAGTGTTTAAACTAAAACTCATTGTTAAAGTTAAACCTTTAATTTTGCAACGATACTTCAAGGGTTTAGAACAAAAAAGCTTCCGTCAAGCACATCACCATTCCTCCCTTGAATTGAGACTATCTCAGCCAATTCCCACTACCAGAACATCTCAAGTCCCAATGGTCCTTAACTACCGTTTGTTTGGTCAAGGACTTGTTAACTAACTTAACTCATCCCGTAAATGTGACCCTACCATTTTCAGATCCAATAGGCCCGAGCCAACAGGCTACTATTAAGAAAGACAACTGCTGGCAAACAACCTAAGAGACCCTATCCATTTCTGGAGTTCGCGGTGTTCCGATCCCTATAGTCAGGCCCTCCGTAGGGTTTGGTTGTTGCAGGACAACCTAGCAGGCGGACTATAGAAATCTCACGGTGCGACCTAATGGAGGAGACCGTAGGATACGTTGACACGCGTCCCCGCTCCCATTTACTATGGATACTTCCTCATTCACCTTGGTATTGAACCATGCAAACACATACCGTAGGGGGACGCCCTATTGACGCCGCGTAGCCGAGCATGGAACTCACGGTGTGAACTCTTGAGGATGTGAGAGTAAACTCGATGCGAACATCTCGTTTTCTCCCACTAAAGATCCTAAAATTAGGGTATGGATTTAACTTAGTCGGATTCTGGCTAAAAGAATCTATCTAAGTCTATGCCTATTATAACTATTATAACTAGGTCTTAAAACCTTATGTCTAGGTGAATAAACATTTTAATTACCTAGAGATAAAACAGAACTGAGGTTAATTCAACTCGAGTTCCGGTCGATTCTCATGTGCAGGAGGTGTTCCATTAACCGTCAGCTTAAGTACCCCTCAGCCTTAGACAGAACTTCACCAGTAGAGTTCCCTTATAATCAAAGTCCTAAAGTCCTACTATATTTTAAACTATTTAAAATATTATGTAAGACTTATTTCTAATCCTATTAGAAATTGAAACTTAGGTCTAAATTAATTTTAAACAATTTAAAACTAATTAAATTTAACCCAAGTTCCTATGTTTGCATGCATTTCTTTATTATAGGTTATGGTTTCTAAAACCCCTTTAATTTATAACTTTTATAAATTTTAATAATTAACCTATGATAAAGAAACTATATTATAAATCCAACAATCAAAATTCAAATTGGAATTATAAAAGAAATTCAACTACTTTGATTATGAAATTACTTAAACAAAATAATATTTATTTTCAACTAAGTAATTTCATGCTCCATGCAATTTATTTTCCATATAATCTAATTATAACACTTATAATTAATTACTCATGAAAAAATAAATTAGTCATGCATTCAACCATATTCATATAACATTTATATAAATAAAATGCATGAACATGGTCCCTAAAGTGCAAAACACCCTGAACTGGAATAATCTAAATGACATTCATATAGATAAAAAGCTGTACAACCGGAATAATTTGGCCCCTAAAGTGCAAAAAAAAATAAATTACATTAATTTATTTCATGAAACCGGTCTAAAAATACTCTGAACCGGCCTTCAACCGCTCGAACCGGACCATGTCCAACGAACCAGCTCGAACCGGCTCATTGCGAACTGAATCCTCACGGCGTTGCGGCGCGATGCTAGAGTTGCAACGCCGCGCTCCATCCTCCCGCGCGCTTTGCTCGGGATGGCGTTGCAAACATCGAGGCGCGTTGCAACGCGCCACCGACCCTTTGATCGCCCGCGTCGATAGGAAACGGCGGCGCTGCGACGCTGTTTTCTTCGTTACAGCAACGCACGCTTTCTCAGCGAAGAACCTTCTTCCACGAGCACACAAGAACCGTTCTTCAATTTCTTCTTCGATTCTCAACCAAATTGAATAAAACTTGTCCCGAACGACTCGTAACTCAATTACAGACTCAATTTTGCACTTTTTGCCCAAAAATGCAGGGGCCTTTACATACTAATTGATCAAAATTAAAGTAAACTAAGGCCAAAACATTCCTAAACAGTATTACAGCAAACCAATGCAATTCCCACCAAAATCAATGCAATTTTGTTTCAAAACAAAACAATACAAGCATTGCTCTGATACCAATTCATGGAGATCTGATCTCCTTGAGCAGCGGAAACGAGTTTGGGATCTTAATGTGCTTGATTGTTTTAATTGAAACAAAAACCAGTACATTGACCCAAAAATACAGAACAAGCATGAATTCTAATCCTATTAGACATGGATTAATTGTTCACATGCAAACATATATTAAGTTTAACAATTAAACTAAAGGGAAGAAGAATACCTTTGTAGTTTTTCTCAAAGACAAAGAACTCCTTGCTCCCGGAAAATCAAAGAAAGTAGCAACACAGTACTCCTCTGTATTTCCAAGCGAGACAACACCAAAAGAATAAACCTTCTATCCTCTGACTGCTTAGATCTTTCCTTTGTGGGAAGGATTCCAACAGTTGGAAGAACTTTTGGGAATGAAAAAAAATGTGAGAGTCAGAGGGAGAGAGCAATTCAATAATTGCTTGTCCAAAACGATCGATCAACCTCCTCTCCTCCATTAGAGAGGAATAAAACGAGGGATCACCTCCACACTCCCTATCGATTGGGGGGGAGGGGGAGGGGGGGAGGGGGAGGTGGGGAACGTGTCCTTCTGACACGTTCTCATTAATTTAATATTAAATTAATTAAATATTAATTAAATCATATTTAATTAATCAAATTAAATATCTTATATTTAATTAAGATTAAATCAAATTTAATCATATCCTTCCCTCTAACCTATAGTTTTAATGTACATCTAATGCACATTAAATTTTAACCTATAGTTTTTAAATATGAATCACATTCACATTTAAATATAATATTCGCAAATATTTAATTCTCTCACATAATTTAATATGAATCATATTCACATTAAATTTATAATATATAGTTCAAAAACTATATATTATATCGTAACCATATACATAAAATATATTCCCTTTTGAATTTGAACATTTCAAATTCAAATAATCTAAGAACCCTTTACGAGCAAGAAGGTGGACCTAATGGACCTACAGATCGTAAGCTCCAACGATACGAGATTGCTTTCGCTTAATCTCATTAACCTCCCAATCAACATTCGTTAAGCTGCGGAACACTCCACTAAAGTCCCACACCGCACTCTTCTCACTGCAGATATATTTCGTGTCCATGGATATCGACCAATAACAAAGAAGTCAATCCTTCACGAATGTTCGTAAGATCACCGGGTCAAATTACCGCTTTACCCCTAGGTTACATCTTGTGTCTTAAGTACCAAAGCTCTCTCTATGAACAATTTGTTTGTGGTCCTACCAACAAAACAGAGTCCCTCTCGCCAATGAGAGGGTCGGACCTTTGTTCAAGTCCCTGAGACACCACTTAAGGAACATTCCTCTACATACCCTAGTAGGCGGGAAGGAGTGAATTCCATCTTGCTAAGTTAAGTTCCCACCGCTCACTCGGTCTTGTCCCCAAGAAGGTAGGCATATTGAGTCGGAATCGCCACTCTCACCCATACTAGTCAAAGGACAATCCTCGCAAACGGAGTTCGTAAATCTGCTCGTGATTGAGATCAAGTTGCCTAGGTCATCCTAGTGAAATAGAAACCTAACTAGTCAACGGAGTTACAGCTAGAGGTTAATATTTTGTGGTCCGGTCTTATGTAATCTCATTACATACGATATCACCACTCACATGTCATCTACACGAACACGTTAGGATCACAGTGTTTGTATCAAATACAAAGTGGGCCACATCCATAGTTTTACCAGGGTAAGGTACTCAAACCTTATCCCCTAACTATAGACCCTTTAGGCTGTATTTGGAACCGAGATCCTTTTTATGTACATTACATTCAGTTTAAAGATTCATTTAACAGCCTTGGATGTTTAGTTTATTGGATTTAGGGTTTAAATAAAGGCAAACTCGTAGATAACGAACAATAACACTTTATTGAAATAATAACACTTTATTACATTAATTAGAACATAATTACAAACTACGAGTTTTAGGGCACAAATCCCAACACGGAGGGCCTTGATCATAGGAGACAGAACACCGTGAATTCTCGAAAGGAATGCAGTTTTCTTGTTGGTTTTCCTTCTTGGTTCACCCTTCGGTGGCTATTGTTTGGACGCATACTTGGAAACTTAAGGATTGAGGGTGACACTCACAGGATTAATTAAGAGTTAATGGATTAAGACCGAAAAATGGTAACTGGACGCCTAATGGAATAAGAGTTATTCTGGTATTAGGGTCTGGTCGAGAAAGTCTCGTCCTAGAGGAGGAGTGTTTCTGTTCACCCTTCGGTGGCGGTCATTCTAAACCTTTGGGATATCATTGCAAATTTTTAATGACCTAGGGATCATAGGATAAATTTTGGCTAAAACCTTATTGAATTTCAAAAAGTAGTGGGAGATAATTATAGCTTTATTTGCTTCCGACAAACTAGTGGAAGATAATTTCCAAACATGGAAAAACAATATTAACATGATTCTAGTAACTGACGACCTTAAGTTCGTGCTCACTGAGGAGTGTCCTCAGTTGCCGAGCTCGATCGTGTCACGGACTGTTCGTGATGCGTACGATTGATGGATTAGGGCCAATGAAAATGCCAAGGTCTACATCATTGCCAGCTTATCTGAAGTATTGACAAAGAAGCATGAGTTGTTGATCACCGCCAAGGAGATCATGGAGTCCTTACAGGAAATGTTTGGACAACAATCCTTTCAGGTCCGGCATGACTCGCTCAAACACGTCTTCAATGCCCGGATGAAAGAAGGGACGTTTGTCCGTGACACGTTCTAGACATGATGACCCACTTTAATTTTGCAGAGATGAACGAGGCTTCGATCGATGAGTCGAGCAAGGTCAGCTTTATACTGGAGACTCTTCCGAAGAGTTTTCTTCAGTTTCGTAGCAATGTTGTAATGAACAAAATTAGCTACACTCTGACCACCCTTCTCAACGGGTTACAGAACTTTCAGTCCTTGATGAGGATCAGGACACCGAAAGCTGAGGCAAATGTTGCCTTCAGGTCCTATCACAGGGGTTCAACCTCTGGGACTAAACCTGTAGCTCCGTCTCAGCCGAAAGGGAAGAAGAAGAAGATGAAGAAGGGTAAAGTTGACCACGCTGCCGCCCAAAAGGGCAAAAAGGTCAAGGAAGTTGCAGAGAAAGGAAAGTGTTTCCACTACAATGGGAACGACCACTGAAAGCGTAATTGTCCCAAGTTCCTTGCCGACAAGAAGAATACAAGTAAATATGATTTACTGGTAACTAAAACTTGCTTAGTGGAGAGTAATGACTCTGCCTGGATATTGGATTCGGGTGCCACTAACCATGTTTATTCTTCTTTTCAGGGAATTAGTTCCTGGCAGGAGTTGCGAGAGGGTGAGGTGACTCTACGGGTTGGATCCGGGAAGATTGTCTCTGCTGCAGCGATTGACACGGTGAAGCTCTATTTCGGCAGGAATTACTTATTATTAGATAATTTGTATATAGTCCCAGGGTTTACTAGAAACCTTGTTTCTATTTTCTACTTAATTGAACATTGTATTTCAATTTCTTTTGAATATAATAAATCGTTTATTTCTTTCAAAGGCAATTTACTTTGTTCTGCTTCACTTGGGTCTAATCTGTATGTTTTGAAACCTAATTCGGTCAAAAGTGTTTTGAATACTAAATTATTTAAAACAACAGAAACACGAACTAAGAGAGTGAAAGTTTCTCCTAAAGAAAATGGTCATCTTTGGCTTTAGGTTAGGCCACATTAATCTCAATAGAATTGAGAGACTAGTGAAGAATGGACTTCTAAGCGAGTTGAAGGAAACTCTTTACCAGTGTGTGAGTCATGCCTCGAAGGCAAAATGACCAAATGTCCTTTTAGTGGAAAAGGATATATAGCCAAAGAGCCCCTTGAGCTTATACATTCTGACCTTTGTTGTCTGATTAGTGTTAAAGGACGAGGTGGTTACGAATACTTTGTATCTTTTATAAATGACTATTCAAAGTATGGGTATATTTACCTAATGCATAGGAAGTCTGAAACTCTTGAAAAGTTCAAGTAGTACAGGACTAAGGTTGAGAACCTGTTAGGTAAAACGGTAAAAACACTTCGATCGGATTGAGGTGGAGAGTATATGGACACTGAATTTCAGGACTATATGATAGAACATGGAATTACGTCCCAACTCTCAGCACCTAGTATGCCACAGCAGAATGGTGTATCGGAGAGGAGAAACAGAACCCTGTTGCACATGGTTCGGTCGATGATGAGCTATGCTCGTCTCCCTGATTCTTTTTGGGGTTACATAGTGGAAACTGCGGTCTATATTTTGAACAACGTTACGTTGAAGAGTGTTTGTGAAATACCTTTCGAAATCTGGAATGGACGTAAAGGTAGTTTACACCATTTTAGAATTTGGGAATGCCCGACCCACATGTTGGTGTCAAACCTGAAAAAGTTGGAACCCCGTTCAAAATTGTGCCTATTTGTAGGTTACCCAAAAGGGACTAGGGGTGGTCTATTTTTCGATCCTAAGGAAAATAGAGTGCTTGTGTCGACAAATGCCACTTTCCTTGAGTAAGACCACGTCAGGGATTATTTGCCTAGAAGCAAAATCGTGTTAAATTAAATGGGCAGTACATCAGCAAGAGTTGTTGATGGGGCTAGTACGTCAACAAGTGATGTTGATCCTAGCACGTCTAGTCAAGTCCGTTCCCAAGAGTTGGGAATCCCTCAACGTAGTGGGAGGGTTGTGAGACAGCCTGAACGTTACATGAGTTTAGCTGAAACCCAAGTCATCACCCCTGATGATGACTGCGAGGATCCATTGACCTATGATCAGGCAATGACAGATGTTGACAAAGACAAATGGATTAAAGCTATGGACTAGGAAATGGAGTCAATGTACTTCAATTTCGTCTGGGAGCTTGTGGATTAACCAGATGGGGTAAAACCTATAGGTTGCAAATGGATCTATAATCGTAAACGTGGCGTAGATGGGAAGGTGCACACCTTCAAAGCACGACTAGTGGCAAAGGGTTTTACCCAAGTTGAAGGGGTTGGCTATGAGGAAACCTTTTCACCTGTTGCCATGGTAAAGTCGATCAGGATTCTTCTGGCCATTGCCGTATATTATGACTATGAGGTATGGCAGATGGATGTGAAGACCGCCTTTCTGAATGGCAACCTTGATGAGACCATCTACATGGACCAGCCCAAAGGGTTCATTACCCAACGACAAGAGCAAAGGGTTTGTCGGCTTCATAGGTCTATTTGTGGATTGAAACAAGGCTCGAGGTCTTTGAATATAGGGTTTGATGAGGCGATCAAATCTTATGGTTTTGATCAGAATGTTGACGAGTCTTGTGTCTACAAGAAAATCGTCGACAAAACTGTCAGATTTCTAATATTGTATGTGGATGATATCCTTCTCATTGGGAATGAGGTAGGATTTCTTACTGACGTAAAGAAATGGTTGGCTTCGCAATTCCAAATGAAAGATTTGGGAGAAGCACAGTATGTTCTAGGTATCCAGATTGTCCGGAACTGGAAGAACAAAACGCTGGCAATGTCTCAAGCGTCTTATATTGACAAGATGTAGTCTAGATATAAGATGCATAACTCCAAGAAGGGCTTGCTGCCTTTCAGGCATGGGGTTCACCTGTCTAAGGATCAATGTCCTAAGTCTCCTCAAGAGGTTGAGGATATGAGACGAATCCCTTATGGTTCAGCTCTTGGGAGCCTCATGTATTCCATGCTATGTACTAGGCCCGACATCTGTTATGCAGTTGGGATTGTCAGTAGGTATCAATCCAATCAAGGATTAGATTACCGGACAACCGTAAAGGCAATACTCAAGTATCTTAGGAGAACGAGGAACTAAAGCCTTGTGTATGTGAGTGGGGATTTGATCCTTACGGGATACACAAATTCTGACTTTTAGACTGATAAGGATTCTAGGAATCCACTTCAGGGTCAAACTTCATTCTGAATGGAGGAGTTGTAGTATGGCGAATCATCAAGCAGGGATGCATCGCTGATTCCACTATGGAAGCTGAGTACGTTGCGGCTTGTGAAGCTGTAAAGGAAGTTGTTTGGCTTAGGAAGTTCATGATAGATTTGGAAGTTGTTCCAAATATGAACTTCTCGATCACGTTGTTTTGTGACAACAGTGGTGTTGTAACAAACTCCAGGGGGCCTCGGAGTTATAAGAGAGGCAAGCACATTATGGGAGATTGTGCACCGCGGCGACGTGACAGTCACGCAGATAGCGTCAGAGCACAACGTTGCTAATCCATTTACAAAGGCCCTCACGGCTAAGGTGTTTGAGGGTCACCTAGACAATCTAGGTCTTCGAGTGCTTCCAGACTAGGGCAAGTGGGAGTATGGTAACGGGTATTAAATGCTCTAGTTTACTGATTACTTTATTGTAATTCTTGTACATTTGAGAAATGTATTTACTCCACTAGCTTAGTCCAAGTGGGAGTTTGTTGAGATGTATGTCCTAATCTCGTTTTGTTTGTAATATTACCATTTAAAATAAATAAGAGTTATTTCTTTCATCACTTTGTGTCTCGCATATTTACAAACTTCGTCCACTAAACTAAGCTCCAGGGTCATTGAATTTATAAGAGAACTAGACCTTGAACGGTGTGTAGTGGACACAAAGAGAGGATCACGTTCGAGTAAATGACCCGAACGGTCTACAATATACGAATTGGGTTGAAGACCTAATCCGAGATACGCTATGGATTTGACCCGCTTTGTATTAGATACAAACGAGGTGATCTGACTCGTTCATGTGGTTGACATGCGAGTGGGGGCATCCTATGCAATGAGATTGTACAAGACTAGACCGTGAATTATTAGACCTACTGATGTAACACCGTTAACAGTATTGGACTAATCACTTCGTAGATGACCAATAGTGACTTGACCTTAATCCTGAGCGTGTTATGGACTCCTGTCTGCGGGAGTCTGTCCTTTGACTAGTACGGGTGAGGGTGGTCACAGTTACTCACCCAATATGCCTATCTTATCAGGGACAGGACCACGTGGGGAGCTGAGAACTTGACTACGCGAGATGGAATTCACTCGTTCCCGACTTTAGGGAAACTAAAGAGGTTGTTCCCTTAAGTGTTGTCTCCAGGGCTTGGACAACGGGCACCCACCCTCTTACTGGTCCGAGAGGGGTGTTGTGCATGGTTGGACCATTACGACGTTGTTTTTCATTAGAGGAGCAGTGCGGACTTAAGGAGTAAGAAGTAGACACAAGGGTAAAATGGTAATTTGACCCAACAGTGTCTACGAACAACCTGTGACTGGTCGACTCACGGGCATTGGTTATATCAGTGGACACAACTTGTCTTACAATGACAAGAATGCAGCTACGGGCTTTCGTGGAGAGTTACAGTAGCTAATGAATGTTGATTAATCGGGTCAAAGAGTTTGACAGGTTACTCGGATCATTGGAGCTCGTCACGTGTAGGACCATTAGGTCCCTCGGTTGGGTCAAACTGGATAAATAGAGGGTTTAAAGTTTGGTGTGCATTTGAAGTGTTCAAATTCAATATAAGGGTACTTATGTCATTTATATGAGATATGATTGACATATTATATAGTTTAATGTGAATGAGAATCATAATAAACTATAGGTTAGCCTAATGGTTTAATTAGAGCTAATTTGGAGAAATTGAATTGAGAGAAATTAAATTGAATGTGATTCAATTTAAAATCCACAATTATACAAATGTGATTTGTATAATGAGATATGAGATATCTTATTATATGTGGTTACGCAAATATGATTTGCATCACCTATGGTTGTTGTTAAATGGTAAATAGGTGGAGATTTCAACTCCACCCATCAACATTATTTAAAGCCTTTGCAAGAAGGCTTTTGGTGTGCTTGGTCTCATTTTTTGGTTTTCTCACCAAATCAACATCAATTTTTCTCCCAACATTTCTCTCAATTCTCTCCTCCTCTTTCACCAAAAATGAGTCCCACATACTCTCGTTCTACCTAAGGAGAACAACCGAGAAGCCTATTGGAGGTGTCCTGTTCGTTGGTTCATTCGAGAAGATCGAGTTCGTTGAAATCGTGTTCGCGAATAGTTTGTGACGGAGGAGGAAAAACGTGAAGACCGATTCTTCAACAAGTAAGTGCTCTTACTGTTTTTTCTTCCTAAATGCATGTTTAACCTAGTTGTTATTACATAGTTTCAATTTTAAGAAAATATTTTTCACAACGATACCACGACGATTCGATCGTCTTTCCGCTACGTAGGATTTTCATTCCTTTATATGCAAGATGAAATTCACTCATTCCTAAATTAAGGAATTAGATAAGTTGTTCTCTTAAGAACTGAGTCTAGGTCTGAACAACGGGGCCCCGCCCTCTAAACTAGTTTAAGAGGGTTTGAGTTTATGGTAGGACCATAGACTTGTTGTTCATTAGAGGATCAGTAGTACTTAAGGAACAAAGAGGTAATCACAGGGGTAAAACGGTAATTTGACCCAACTGTGATTATGAACAACCTTTCAAGGGTCGACTCATTGGTAATGATTATATCAATGGACAAAATATAATCTACAGTGAGGAGAATGCAGCTACAAGTCTATAGTGGAGTGACTTGTAGTTAATGAATATTGATTAACCAGATCAAAGAGTTTGATCAGTTAATCTCACATTATTGAAGCTCATGAACTATAGGTCATTAGGACCCTCCGTTGGCTCAACATGGTAATGTTGAGGGTATAAAGTTCGGAATGAGATTGAAGTGTTCAATTTCATATATGAGGTGTTATATCAATTATATGTGATATAATTGATATAATATATAGTTTTAATATGAAATAGATTCACAAATTAACTATATACTAATGAGTGAATAAAGGAGGGATAGGATGGTAATTTCGATCCTATCTCCCTATAAATTGTTGCATAAGATGCAACTTGGAGATAAGATTTTGACATAACCCTAGAGTTCTCTCATTTGTGTTGGAAAGAGTTCCACACCCATTTCTAAAAGATCTCCTCACCTCATCCTAAAAGGAACCCATCTTCCTCCCTCACCTAGAGAATAACGGAGAAGATCTAGTAGTGGATCTTCACAAGGTTCAGATTCGTTGCTGTGATCGTTATCGTTGGAGGAGGAACTTGTGTAGAAAATGTTCTTCAAAGGTAAATATCTTCTTCTTTGCATGTTTAGCCTAGGATTTATGAGATAGATTCAATTTTAAGATAGGAATTACACAACGGATCAACGACGTTTCACAACGTCTTCCGCTGCGGGAATTCAAAATCCCTTCAAAATTAAGCATGCAATGTTAAAAATAGGACAACAAGAAATTATATGTGATATAATTGATATAATACATAGTTTTAATATGAAATAGATTCACAAATTAACTATATACTAATGAGTGAATGAAGGAGGGATAGGATGGTAATTTCGATCCTATCTCCCTATAAATTGTTGCATAAGATGCAACTTGGAGATAAGCTTTTGACATAACCCTAGAGTTCTCTCATTTGTGTTGGAAAGAGTTCCACACCCATTTCTAAAAGATCTCCTCACCTCATCCTAAAAGGAACCCATCTTCCTCCCTCACCTAGAGAATAACGGAGAAGATCTAGTAGTGGATCTTCACAAGGTTCAGATTCGTTGTTGTGATCGTTATCGTTGGAGGAGGAACTTGTGAAGAAAATGTTCTTCAAAGGTAAATATCTTGTTGTCCTATTTTTAACATTGCATGCTTAATTTTGAAGGGATTTTGAATTCCCGCAGCGGAAGACGTTGTGAAACGTCGTTGATCCGTTGTGTAATTCCTATCTTAAAATTGAATCTATCTCATAGATCCTACGCTAAACATGCAAAGAAGAAGAAGTAAACAGTAAGTAATAGTTACTAACCTCTTGAAGAACTCTTCTTCAACGTTTTCTCCTTCTCCGGTCACGATCTGTCTCGATCCGACGTTCTCCTCGAACACGAACCTCGATCCAAACAGGGAGACACCTCCAAAGGGTCTTCTCGGTTGTTCTCGGGAGGTTGAGGGAGAGTAGGTGGGACTCCCTTTGGTTTTGGGTGAGGAGAGAATTAGAGAGAATTGAGAGAGTTCTAGAGAGAAAACATTTGCTCTCTTTGGATGGAAATCCAAAAAATGGAAAATGGCATTCCAAAGGCTTCTTGCAAAGCCTTTAAATACTATTGTGTGATGGAGTTAAAACCTACACCAAATCACAATTTTACCACAACCATATAATATACAAATCACATTTGTATATTATATAATATAAGGTATCTCGTACCTTATTATACAAATCTCATTTGCATAAATGTGGAATTATAAATTGAATCACATTAAACTTAATTTCTCTCAATTCAATTTCTCCAATTAGCACTAATTAATCAATTAGGCTATACTATAGTTTATTATGAATCTCATTCACATCAAACTATATATTATGTCATCTATATCTCATATAAATGACATAAATACTTCAAATAATGAATTTGAACACTTCAAATTCACACCAAATCAGAAACCCTCAATTTGTCCAATTTGAGCCAACCGAGGGACCTAATGGACCTACACGTGACGAGCTCCAATGATCCGAGACTAACCTATCAAACTCTTTGACTTCGGTTATTCAACATTCATTAGCGACGGTAACACTCGACTAAAGCCCGTAGTCGCACTCTCATCATCAGAGGACAAGTTGTGTCCATCGATATAACCAATACCCATGAGTCGACCCTTCACAGTTGTTCGTAGTCAGTCACACCGGGTCAAATTACCGCTTACCCCGTGTCTACCTCTTGCTCCATAAGTCCCATTGCTCCTCTAATGAACAACTACGCTTGCATAGTCCAACCATAAACAACAACCCTCTCGTGCCAATGAGAGAGTGGGGCCCCGTTGTTCAAGCCACGAGACAACGACTTAAGGGAACAACCCTCTAGTTTCCCTAAGTCGAAACGAGTGAATTCCTTCTTGCGTAGTCAAGTTCCCGCCTCCCACGTGGTCCCCGCCCCGAGAAGATAGGCATATTGGGCGAGCAACAAAGTGGCCACCCTCACCCGTGCTAGTCAAAGGACGGACCCCGCAGCATGTGGAGTCCGTGAACACGCTCGTGATTAAGGTCGCGTCACTAATGGTCATCTACGAATTTATTAGCTCTATATCATTAACGGTGTTACATCGCAAAGTCTAATAATTCACGGTCCGATCTTGTACAATCTCATTGCACAGATGCCCCACTCGCATGTCAACCACATGAACGAGTCGATCACCTCGCTTGTATCTAATACAAAGCGGGCGCATCCACGAGTGTATCCGGATTAGGTCTCTAACCCTATCCATATATCAGAGACCGTTCGGGTCATTAACTCGAACGTGATCCTCCCTGTGTGTCCACTACACACCGTTCAAGTTCTTAGTTCTCTCATTAATACAATGACCCTGGAGCTTAGTTTATTGGATTAAGTTTATGAAAAATGCGAGACACAAAGTTGAAATAAATAACTCTTATTCATTTACAACTTGGAATATTACAAACTACACGAGATGAGGACATACATCCCAACAAATTTTAGTTTTTTGTTCTTGCATGAGATCTATGTAACGAAATCATGAACACGTGATTCACAATCGCTTCCGCTGTGGGATTCAATCCCTTCAATATGTGCATGAGATGCACATTTGTTATTCATTCCAAGGCATTTTGTAAGAAACCCTAGTGCTCCCTTTTGTAAGTGTTGTTGGAAAAGTTACAAAACACTTATCTCTCTCAAAATCCCTCTCAACTCCAAAAGAGGTTCCACCACCTTCCCTCTCCTAGAGATACAACGGAGAATAGCTAGTGGGCGTGTCAAAACTTGTTCGTAATTTTTTTGAGAACGCGTGATCGTTGAGATCGTGAGAAAAAGAGGAGCAAAGGAGCACGTGTTGTTTTTGTCTACAAAGGTAAATTTCTTGTTGTCCAGTCTTAATAAGTATGTTTAGTCGCTTTAGATATATGTTTCTTATTAGATCTATGTAACACATTCCAAGAACATGTGATTCAAATTGCTTATGCTACGGGATTCGATCCTATCAGAATGGACTTCTAAGCGAGTTTGAAGAAAGTTATTTACCAGTATTTGAATCATGCCTTGAAGGAAAAATGACCAAAAGACCTTTTGGTGGAAAAGGTTATAGAGCCAAAGAGCTTTTAGAGCTTATACATTCTGACCATTGTGGTCCGATGAGTGTTAAAGTTAGAAGAGGTTATGAATACTTCATCTCGTTTATAGATGACTATTCAAGATATGGGTACATTTACCTAATACATCATAAGTCTGAATCTCTTGAAAAGTTCAAGGAGTACAAGACTAAGGTTGAGAACCAATTAGGTAAAACAACCAAAACACTTCGATCTGATCGAGGTGGAGAGTACATGGACCTTGAATTCCAGGATTATATGATAGAACATGGAATTACATCCCAACTTTCAGCACCTGGTATGCCACAGCAGAATGGTGTATCAGAAAGGAGAAACAGAACCCTGTTGGACATGGTTTGGTCGATGATGAGTTACGCTCATCTCCCTGACTCGTTTTGGGATTATGTAGTGGAGACTATGGTATAAATTTTGAACAATGTTTCGTTGAAAAGTGTTTCTGAAACACCTTTTGAACTCGGAAATGGACGTAAAGGTAGTTTACGTCATTTAGAATTTGGTGATGCCCGACCCATGTGTTGGTGACAAACCCGAAGAAGTTAGAACCTCGTTCAAAGTTGTGCCTATTTGTAGGTTGCACTAAGGAAACGAGAGGTGGTCTGTTTTTCGATCCTGAGGAAAACAGGGTGCTTGTGTCGACAAACGCCACATTCCTTGAGGAAGATAACATTAGGGATCACAAACAAAAAGTAAAATCGTGTTGAGTGAAATGGACAGTTCATCAGCAAGACTTCTTGATGGTGTTAGTACGTCAACAAGAATTGTTGATCCTAGCTTGTATAATCAATTACACCCTTCTCAAGAGTTGAGAATGCCTCAACGTAGTGGGAGGGTTGTTAGACAATATGAACGTTACATGGGTTTGGCTGAAACTCAAGTCGTGATACCTGATGATGACGTGAGGATCCATTGACTTATGATCCAGTAATGAATGATGTTGACAAGGACGAATGAATTAAAGTCATGGACCAAGAAATAGAGTCTATGTACTTCAATTCTTTTTGGGAGCTTGTGGATCAACCTGATGGGGTAAAACCTATAGGTTGCAAATGGATATACAAGCGAAAACGTGGTGTAGTTGGGAAGGTACAAACCTTCAAAGTTAGACTCATGGAAAAGGGTTTTACCCTGCGATAAGGGGTTGACTATGAGGAAACCTTTTCTCTTGTTGCCATGATAAAATCTATTAGGATCCTTCTGGCCATTGTTGCATATTATGACTATGAGGTATGGCAGATGGATGTCAAGACGACATTTCTGAATGGCAATCTTGACGAAAACATCTACATGGATCAACCCAAAAGGTTCATTGAGCCAGGCCAGGAGCAAAAGGTTTGCAGGCTTAAACGGTCTATTTATCGACAGAAACAGGCCTCGAGGTCTTGAGATATAAGGTTTGATGAGGCTATCAAATCTTATCGCTTTAATCAAAATGTTGATGAGCCTTGTGTCTACAAATAATTAATCAACAACACTGTCACATTTCTGATATTATATGTGGATGATATCCTACTCATTGAGAATGATGTAGGTTTCCTTACTGACGTTAAGAAATGGTTAGCTATGCAATTCCAAATGAAGGATTTGGGAGCAACGCAGTATGTTAACGGTATCAAGATTGTCTGGAACCGTAAAAACAAAATGCTAGCCTTGTCTCAGGCGTCTTATATCGACAAGATGTTGACACGGTATAAGATGCATGATGAGTAGAAATTAATTATACTTATTATATCTAATTTTCTTACATTCTAAGTGAATAATATGTTTAATTGTTGAAATTGTGTCCAATTTAGTTTAGGCGACAAATTATCATTTTTTAGTGGAACTAGTCTAAAAAGCATACTTTAGTTCAAATTCGTAAATTGAAATAAATATTGAAAAAAAATAGAAAAACAAAAGAATGAGAGAATTGAAAATAACAAAAGAATTAAAGCTATAAAAAAAACATAAAAAGAATGAAAAAGAAAAAAAAAGCTTATTATCTAATTTTTTCTTTTGTTTTTGTTTTTCTTCCTTGTGTAGGTGGCATACATGCATGGAGTCTTCCATGAGAAATGCAAGGGAGAAATTGACTTCTGGCTTGGCACACATTGTGGAGCAAGAAATGACACATATAAGGGACCTATTTCTGGTCATTTTCAAGTATAAAAGGAAGGTAATGCATTGAGCAAAGGGTGTGCAGAGTTTTAGTGTTCTCTACAAAAACAAAAGTTTAGAGAGTGTTCTAGTTCTTTGTTTTTATCCTTTTTATTTTATGTTTTCTCCCCTTTACAGTTATTCTTGCTTTTCCACCATGTGTGGCTAAGTTTTAATTTCTGATTTAAGGGTCATTTCATTTCCAATTGTAATTTTGTGAGGCTTTAGACCTAATTGAAATTTTGTTTCTAATTTAAGAATTCTTTGTTTCTTGTTTTATTTTTATGATTGATCGTTACTAATTAAATTGATGCCTTAATTTAGTTTCAATCAATTTATTGCTATCCATGATTTTGTGATCCGTAATTGTTACAAATGATTAAAAAAATGTAGCAAGGGGTTAGCTTATGTGTGTGTAATTAATAGCTTTTCCATTTTACATAGCTTGTATAATAGACTCTAGGGAAACAAAGAAAACAAATTAATTAATTGTTAGTTATCTCAATTAGTTAATTTTGGTTTAGTTTTCTCATTGCTTTTAATGCTATTATTTAATCAATATGGAACGCTATCGTACCCAATGGATTAAATTACAAGTTTTGATTTTGATGCTTGGTTAAGATCAATTAAATTAGGAGAGTTTATATTTATTTCGGCTTTTTCGAGTTAATTGACTGAGTTATTGAATTAGTAAAATTAAAATTGATTTCTTTTTTTTCTTTTGAAGCCTATTATCAAGATTACAATTGGATGAAATTTACATCCTTGAATTGGAAGTTGCATAAAATTATCTTTTTACCTTTTTTTTTTAATTTCATTTTTTGTTCGACAATTCAAACCCCCCCTCCCTTTATTTTTGTTATCATTATTATTTTTAACTTTGAGAATTTAATTCGATTGGTTCCCTTGGCATTCGACCTGGTCCACTATTTCTATAAGTTAGATCTAGAAAACCATAAATATTTTGGAGGGCTTCGACAACCCGACCAAAATTTGGCGCCGTTGCCGGGGAGCCATTGTTAGTTTCTCAATGTTAGATTTGTTATAAAAAAAAGATTTTTTTCTATTTTTTTTCCTATACCTATTCTTACATGGCAGAAAACTTTCATCATTATTATGCATTTGGTAGAGCTGCATCGTTTGCTGATGAGGTTAGTGAGCTCAAAACTCAAATTTCTAAATTAACTTCTGTTATTCTTCAAGTAGTTGTAGGGAAGCTACAAACACTCGAGGCATGCAAATTATGCTCGCTTCAAGGACACCTCATCGAAGCATGCCCTCGGCTGCAGCGAAACTTTATTCCTAACTCCTGCATCTTGAGAGAATTTCATAGCCATCAAGTAAAGTACGAGTCTTTGGATCACTACTATTCTGAATGGGATCAATCCAACTATGGATGTGGATACCAGGTGGAGCAGAAAAACCCATTCCATCAGACTTCAGAGTCAGGTATGTCTCTAGAGGCTATAGTATATGAACTTGCTAATAGTACTCTTCAATTTCAAGAGGGGACTCGAGTTGGAATGCAGAGCTTGGATGACCAAATTACTCAAGTGGTTAATTCAGTGAGAAGATTGGAGAGTCAACAAGAGCATCAATATATTGAGACTAATGAGGTTGAAGTGGCAATGAACATGGATGACGACGATATTGAGCCTGAGAATTTTGTGCCATGTGAGGTCCAGGTTTGTGAGAAAAAGAAAGAATATGAGCCTTACCACGAAAAGGAGATCCAAGTGATAGAGTTTGAGGTTGGAAAGCTTTCATCTGTTTTATTTCCTTACATTTCTCTTAATTCTTAATTGTTTTTTCTTTATTCTCATGAGTTTGTAGAGTCTCTGATTTCTTTCAAGTCAGTTGAGTTTTATTTTATGTCTTTCATTCCTTATATAAAAAATCTAAAAAATAATGATCTTTCAGGTACACTCGAAAAACATGTGAGCCTTTTAGACTTTGATGGCTATATTGATTCGAGTAAGAAAGGACCAAAGAAAATTGAAGAATTTTATGTGCCCTAACATGCACAAGAATCTCTCGGGCAAAACGACGTTAAATAATTGCGCTATTGGGAGGTAACCCAATGTTTTCTTTACTTTTTCTTCTCTTTATTGTTAGTTTTTTTTTCTTTTTTTCTTTCTTCTTTCATTTTTTCCTAATTCTTTTTTTTTTTTTTTTTCAGGGCTTAGTTTTTAATAAAGCATGGCCACCCATTCTTTCAACACCCTAAACTATACCAGTTCAAGTTGTTCAAAAATCAGGAGAGTTTAATTTTCTTTCTTTTCTTTTGTGAGCAATATTCTATTTATACATTGAGGAAAATGTATAGTTTAGGTGTGGGGGAGGTTTTTATTATACAATTCATTTTTAAAAAAAAATTATTTTTTTTGCTTTGAATTTAGCATGTCTTAATTCCTTCAATGTTTATTAATATCTTTTAATGCTTTGTAAGTTAAAGATGCATCTGTAGTTTGAATTTCCAATACATGAGAGTGATGAGCATGAATAGTATTTTTCTTTAAAAATTATATGATAGTGTCTCATTGATTTGTTGATTGAAAAGTGTACAAGACTTGATACAAATTACACACCTAGTGAGTTTTTGAGCCTATGAGCATTTCATTATATTTTGCTCAATTTATTTCTCGTTGAGTGTTATCAAACTTAGTATACTTATTCTAGAACTTGCTTGTGAATGCATTTTGAGACTACATTTTTTGGATTGATGCTTTAATATGATAAGGGCAAATTAGGATTAACCGGTTTTTGGACCTCTCAAAATTCTCACCTTTACGTTTTTTCCTCTAGTTAGCCATTTTGAGCCTATTTCCCTTTTTTATCCTTGCTTCAAACATATTATATTCAACCTAAGACCATTTTGTTTGTTAGCCTCAACATTTGTACCTTTTCTCAAGACAAGAGAAAATATTGCATGATAATTAATGTGTTTAGTGAAAAAAAAAACAAACAGAAAAGTTGTGAAAAAAGTAAAAAAACAAAAAACAAAAAAAAACAAAAAAAAAGGCCTTAGCATCCAAAATGAAAAAGAGGAAAAAAGAAAAAAGGAAAAGAAAAAAAAAAAGAGAAAAATTTGGAGAAAAATTTGCCAAAAGCATTTGAATTATTAAAATGCTATTTCTCCAACAATCTTAGTGCTTGAAATGAGATGTAAGAATAACGTTCAATGTCTTGGGTAATGTGTGAATGTTATGTAACATTGATATCATGAAAAAAAGTATATAACTCTTGGTCTTGATTGTGAAACACCACAAATTTTCCTCCTACCATACCTTTACCTAAGCCCCATTACAACCCTTAAGTCCCTTTGATTTTTGCATTCAATTCATCTAAGTGGTATAGATTTGATTAATTTGCAAGCCTATGGTAATAACATACTAGGTTTTGATTTTGAGAGTAAAAGCACCATAAATACTTTGAGTGTATTGAGTGAAACTGCGCGAGAGTGTTAAGTCTTGTTGCATGTGATTTTGGTAAATTGATGAGATGCTTCAGTTTCTTATAAAATATTTTCTATGAGTGCTCATTCTCTTGATTGTCACTACAATTCAACATTGATGTGTAATTGGCTTATTGGTATTTTTGGATATTGAGAAATATGAAAAGGGAGTAAAAAGGTGGTTCATATGTTGAGTTAAGGCATGCTTGAGGACAAACATGGATTAGGTGTGGGGCAATTTGATGAGTAGAAATTAATTATACTTATTATATCTAATTTTCTTACATTCTAAGTGAATAATATGTTTAATTGTTGAAATTGTGTCCAATTTAGTTTATGTGACAAATTATCATTTTTTAGTGGAACTAGTCTAAAAGTCATACTTTAGTTCAAATTCGTAAATTGAAATAAAAATTGAAACAAAAAATTAGAAAAACAAAAGAAGGAGAGAATTGAAAATAACAAATTAATTAAAGGTATAAAAAAACATAAAAAGAATGAAAAGGAAAAAAAAAAGAAAAACTTATTATCTAATTTTTTCTTTTGTTTTTGTTTTTCTTCCTTGTGTAGGTGGCATACATGCATGGAGTCCTAAGACAGACTCTAGTGAAACAAAGAAACAAAATTAATTAATTTGTAGTTATCTCAATTAGTTAATTTTGGTTTAGTTCTCTCATTGCTTTTAATACTATTATTTAATCAATATGGAACGCTATTGTACCCAATGGATTAAATTATAAGTTTTGATTTTGATGCTTGGTTAATATCAATTTAATTAGGAGAGTTTATATTTATTGCGGCTTTTCCGAGTAAATTGACTGAGTTCTTGAATTAGCAAAATTAAAATTGATTTCGTTATTTTTTTCTTTTGAAGCCTATGATCAAGATTACAATTGGATGAAATTTACATCCTTGAATTGGAAGTTGCATAAAATTATCTTTTTACCTTTTTTTTTTTAATTTCATTTTTTGTTTGACAATTCAAACCCCCGCCCCCCTTTATTTTTGTTATCATTATTATTTTTCACTTTGAGAAATTAATTCGATTGGTTCCCTTGGGATTCGACCTGGTCCACTATTTCTACAAGTTAGATCTAAAAAACCAGTAAATATTTTGGAGGGCTTCGACAACCCGACCAATCCAGAATTCCAAAAAGGGTTTGCTGCCTTTCAAGCATGGGGTTCACCTGTCTAAGGAATAGTGTCCTAAGATACCTCAAGAAGTTGAGGATATGAGGCGGATCCTTTATGATTCAGCTATAGGGAGCCTGATGTACGCCATGCTATGTACTAGGCTCGAGATCTGTTATGCAGGTCAGATTGTCAGTAGGTATCAATCTAATCCAGGATTAGATCACTGGACAACTGTTAAGGAAAAGTCTTCAAGTATCTTAGGAGAATGAGGGACTACATGCTTGTATATGGAAATAGGGATTTGATCCTGATGCGATACATAGACTCTGACTTTTAGACTGATAAGAATGCTAAGAAATCCAAATCGGGGTCAGTGTTCACTCTTAACGGAGGAGCTATAGTATGGCGAAGCATCAAACAGGGATTCATGGTGGATTCCACGATGGAGGCTGAATATGTAGCCACTTGTGAAGCAGCTAAGGAGGCGTTTTGGCTAGGGAAGTTCATGATGGATTTGGAAGTTGTTCCAAATATGAACTTGTCAGTCAACCTGTATTGTGATAATTGTGGTGCAGTAGCAAACTCGAGGGAACCTCGAAGTGATAAGAGGGGCAGGCACATTGAACAAAAGTATCACCTGATACGAGAGATTAAGCATCACGGAGACGTGACCGTCACGAAGATTGCTTTGGAGCACAACGTTGCTGATCCGTTTACAAAGGCTCTCACGGCTAAGGTGTTTGAGGGTTACCTAGAGAGTCTAGGTCTACGAGTGATTCCTGACTAGGGCAAGTGAGAGTATTGTAAAAGGGGTATTCAATGCCCTAGTTTATTATATTTTTGCATTTCTAAAATGTATATTGTACTCCACTAGCTTTACTTCAAGTGGGAGTTTGTGGGGATGTGTTCCCTAAACTAGTGTCGTTTGTAACATTTGATCTTTATGAATAAAAGTTATTTTTCATCAAATCTTGTATCTCGCATTTTAAACTTAATCTAATAAACTAAGCCCAGGGTCATTCATATGAGAGCTTGAACGGTGTGTAGTGGACACACAGGTAGGATCACGTTCGAGTAAATGACCCGAATGGTCTACGATATATGAATAGGGTTGGAACCTCATCCTGGCAACACTATGGATGCAACTCACTTTGTATTCGATACAAACGAGGTTATCCAGCTCGTTCATGTCGTTAACATGCGAGTGGGGGCATCATGTGCAATGGGATTGTACAAGATCGGACCGTGAATTATTAGACAACCTGATGTAACACCGTTAACAGTTCAGGACTAATAAATTTGTAGATGACCATTAGTGACTCGACCTCAATCCTGAGTGAGTTACGAACTCCTGTCTGCGGAGGTCTGTCCTTAGACTAGTACGGGTAAGAGTAGGCCAGAGTTTCAACTCAATTTGCCTACCTTCTCAGGGGCAGAACCACGTGGGTAGCTGAGAACTTAACTTTGCGAGAAGGAATTCACTTGTTCTCGAACTAGGGAAACTAGATGAGTTGTTTCCTTAAGTGTTGATTCCTGGGCTTGAACAATGGGGCCCCACCCTCTCACTTGCCCGAGAGGGACGTTGTTTATTGTAGGACCATAAACAAGTTGTTCATTAGAAAAGCAGTGGTACTTAAGCAGCAAGAGGTTGGCACAGGGGTAAACAGTAATTTGACCAAGTTGTTGTTGGGATGTATGTCCTCATCTTCTGTAGTTTGTAATATTCCAATTTGTAAATGAATAAGAGTTATTTAGTTCAACATTGTCTAATAAATAAGAGTTATTTATTTGAACTTTGTGTCTCGCATTTTTCATAAACTTAATCCAATAACCTAAGCTCCAGGGTCATTGCATTATGACAGAAGTAAGAACTTGAACGGTGTGTAGTGGACACACAGGGAGGATCACGTTCGAGTTAATGACCCGAACGAGTCTACAGTATATGGATAGGGTTGGAGACCTAATCCTGGATACACTGTGGATGCGACCCGCTTTGTATTAGATACAAACGAGGTGATCTGACTCGTTCATGTGGTTGACATGCGAGTGGGGCCATCCTGTGCAATGAGATTGTACAAGACTGGACCGTGAATTATTAGACTCACTGATATAACACCGTTAACAATATAGAGCTAATAAATTCGTAGATGACCATTAGTGACTCGACCTTAATCCTGAGCGTGTCACGGACTCCGCCCGCGGGTCCGTCCCTTTGACTAGTAGGGTGAGGGTGGCCACTATTGCTCGCCCAATATGCCTATCTTCTCAGGGGCAGGACCACGTGAGGAGCTGAGAACTTGACTACGCAAGAAGGCATTCCTTCGTTCCCGACTTAGGAAAACTAGAGGGGTTGTTCCCTTAAGTGCTGTCTCCAGAGCTTGAACAACGGGGCCCCACTCTCTCATTGGCCTGAGAGGGTTGTTGTTTATGGTTGGACCATGCAACATAGTTGTTCATTAGAGGAGCAGTGGGACTTAAGGAGCAAGAGGTAGACACAGGGGTAAAACGGTAATTTGACCCAGTTGTGACTATGAACAACCTGTGAAGGGTCGACTCATGGTATTGGTTATATCGATGGACATAACTTGTCCTACAGTGATGAGAGTGCAACTACGGGCTTTAGTGGAGTGTTACCGTAGCGAATGAATGTTGAATAACCGGGTCAAAGAGTTTGACAGGTTAGTCTCGGATCATTGGAGCTCGTCACGTGTAGGTCCATTAGGTCCCTCGGTTGGCTCAAATTGGACAAATTGAGGGTTTACAGTTTTGTGTGAATTTGAAGTGTTCAAATTCATTATTTGGGTATTTATGTCATTTATATGAGATATAGATGACATAATATATACTTTGATGTGAATGAGATTCATAATAAACTATAGTATAGCCTAATTGATTAATTAGTGCTAATTGGAGAAATTGAATTGAGAGAAATTAAATTGAATGTGATTCAATTTATAATTCCACATTTATGCAAATGAGATTTGTATAATAAGGTATGAGATACCTTATATTATATAATATGCAAATGTGATTTGTATATTATATGGTTGTGGTAAAATTGTGATTTGGTGGAGGTTTTAACTCCATCACATAATAGTATTTAAAGGCTTTGCAAGAAGCCTTTGGTATGCATTTTGCCATTTTTTGGATTTTGATCCAAAAAGAGCAAGTGACTTTCTCTCATTCTCTCTCAATTCTCTCTAAAACTTCTCCTCACCCAAAACCAAAGGGAGTCCCACCTACTCTCCCTCAACCACCCAAGAACAATCGAGAAGACCCTTTGGAGGTGTCTCCCTATTCGGACCGTGGTTCGTGTTCAAGGAGATCGTTGGATCGACAGAGATCGTGACCGGAGGAGAAAAGCGTTGAAGAAGAGTTCTTCAACAAGTAAGTATCTTATAGTTCCTTACTGTTTTCTTCTCCTATTTTGCATGTTTAGCCTAGGATCTATGAGATAGATTCAATTTTAAGACACGTTTTACACAACGGAACAACGACGTTTCACAACGTCTTCCGCTGCGGGAATTCAAAATCCCTTCAATTGGTATCAGAGCCAATCGTTGCTCTTCATTGTGTATTCTGTGAATTCATAAAATTAGGTGGGTAGCATTAATTTTCATGAAATGAATGTTAATTGTTTGCAATTTTGGATGTTTTCGGTTTTTGGCACTTTTTAGATTTACATTAAAGTTGATGAGATCAATGTAAGGGCCCGTTGTTTTGGGAATTTTTTAATGTAAATCGAGTCTGTAAGTCCGTGTCGTTCATGGCAAGAGTTGTCATGAAGAAAACGGAGCAAAAACGAGCGATTTCGGTGAAAAACAACAAAATTTGTGTTGCTGGAAGTTCATCAGCGTTGTGACGCTGTTCTTCAGCGTTGCGACGCCATCCTTGCTACTGGAGGCTGCTGCAGTGCAGCGTTGCAACGCTAGCGGTGGCGTTGTAACGCCACAGCGTTGAGAACGCTGGGCGCGACGCTATATATTATAGCGTTGCAACGCAATAACAACGTTGCAACGCCTGGCGTAGTGGTGCTTGGTGCGTGCGGTTTTTCCGGAAGTGTGGAACGTGGTGAGCGATTCGATTCCTTGCTTGTGCAACTGCCGTTTTTATTTATTTATTTATTTATTTCTTTGTAAAATTTGATTTTTTAAATGTATTTTATTTAATTTATTTAATTAATATTAATATAAATGTTATATTAATGTTAATTAATTTGATTTTGTGTCCCTAGGGTGCCAAAAATCGGTCCAATATTGCTATTTAATTATTTTATGCATGAGATGTATGATTTAATTATTTCTATGTGCATAGAGTATGACATATAAATTTAAAATCCCACCTTAGGTTAAACATTTCATGCATCATATTTATATTATAAGAGTTATAATATATAGTATGCATGATAGGATTATATTATAAGAGTTATAATATAATGTTTGCATGATTTAATTTTTTTTAATATAAGTGTTATATTTTTAAATTAAAGGCATGCTCATGCATTTAATTCATGTGATGAATGTATGTTATAGTATAGTATTATTCATGTGATGAATGATCAAGCACTATACCATAGAAATGCATGTAACCTAAGTTAATTATTAGTTTTAAAATGTTTAGAACTTCAATAATTAGACTTAGGTTTTCTAATTCTAATAAGATTAGAATTAGGAAATCAAATATGACCTTTGAATGGAGACTGATAAGTAACTCTGTCTAAGAAAGGTTTTGTCTAAGGCTGGGGTATTTAAGTTGACGCTTGCGGAACACCCTTACCTGGAAACCGACCTGTGAGTGAATTCGGTCCGGAGATTCTTAGGTTATATTCTCGTGAGTTCCGTTAATTAAGAGTTAATTAATTTACTCACATAGACCTAAGTTAATAATGTGATTATAAACTTAGGCTAACCCAATATAAGAGTTATATTGGTAGACTTAGGTAAATTTTAGCCGGTTTATCTAGGTCAATCCCGATTATTTTAAAGTGTTGGGTGGGAGGAAATAAAGTGTATGAGATACATTTAATTTTCCATCCACAAATCTCCGTTAAGTTCGCACCGTGAGATCCATGCTCGGCCTCGTGGCGCAAATCGGAGCGTCCCCCTACGGGTGGCATTTGTATGGGTCAATATCAACGTGAATGGAGAGAGTACTTATCGTGAGTGGGAGTGGGATCTGTGAAAACGGGACCCATGGTCTCTTCTTTTGATTCACACCGTGAGACGTCTATGATCTGCCTACTAGTTTGGCCTGGACCAGACAATCCCTTCGGAGGGCCTGATCATGGGAGTCGGAACACCGTGAATTCCCGAAAGGGATATAGTTTCCTGGTTGGTTTTCCTTCTTGGTTCACCCTTCGGTGGCTATTGTTTGGACGGATGCTTGGAAGCTTAAAGATTGAGGGTGATACTCACAGAATTCGTTAAGTGTTAATGAATTCGACCGAACAATGGTAATTGGACGCCTAATGGAATATGAGTTATTATGGGATTAGGGTCTAATCGAGAAAGTCTCGTCCTAGAGGAGGAGTGGGTTTGTCTACCCTACAGTGGCGGTCATTCTAAACCTTTAGGGTATCATTGCAAATTTTTAAATGACCTAGGGATCATAGGATAAAAATTTGCTAAATCCCGATTGGATTTTCAAAAGTTTTTGCGAGACTAATACAAAGATTTTCATTTTATTTCAGCAACAAAATGTCAAACGCTTTTAACGCTCCTTTAGCTTCCATTAAGTTAGTTGGCAATAATATTTCGTGGAAAAACAATATAGACATGATTTTGATAAATGACGACCAAGAGTTCGCGCTCACTAAGGAGGGTCCTCAGGTGCCCGGTTCAACAGTCCTATTCAACAATCTACAAACCTTTCAGTCCTTGGTGCAAACTAGGGGACAGGAAGCTGAGGCAAGTGTTGCCTTAAGACCTTTTCACAGGGGTTCGACCTCTGGGATAAAGTTTGTAGACTCTTCAGGCCCTAAGCGCAAGAAGGAGAAGTTGAAGGAAGTTAAGGTTGACCGCGCTGCCGCCCTAAAAGGCAAAGAAATCAAGGATGTTGCCAGAAAGTGTTTCTCTCGCAACGGGGATGGACACCGAAAAGGAGTTGTCCCAAGTTCCTTGATGAAAAGAAGATGACAGTAAATGTGATTTACTTGTCACGTAAACTTGTTTAGTGGAGAGTAATGACTCGCTTGGATATTGGATTCAGCGCCACTAACCATGTTTGCTCTTCTTTTCAAGGATTAAGTTCTGGCAATGGTCGCAAGAGGGTGAGATAACACTCGTGGTTGGATCCGAAAAAGTTGTCTCAATTTGCAAACAATAGGCACTGAACTCGTTTCTTTGGCGGGAAGTACTTATTATTGGATAATATGTACATCGTTCGTGGGTTTACGAGAAACCTAGTTTCTATTTCCTGCCTATTAGAACAAAATATTTCTGCTTTCATTCAAGAGTAATAAAGCGTTTTATTTCTCGAAATGGAAATTTGATTTGTTCTGCTTAAACGAGCAATCTATATGTTTTGAACCCAAATTCGGTCAAAAGTGTTTTGAACACCGAATTGTTTAAAACAGCTGAAACGCGAACTAAGAGATTAAAAGTTTCTTCAAAAGAAAGTGCCCATCTTTGGCATCTTCGGTTAGGCCACATTAATCTCAATAGGATTGAGAGACTAGTGAAGAGTGGACTTCTAAGCGAGTTGGAAGAAAACTCTTTCTCGGTGTGTGAGTCATGCCTTGAGGGCAAAATGACCAAACGTTCTTTTAGTGGAAAAGGATATAGAGCCAAAGAGCCTCTTGAGTTAGTACATTCTGACCTCTGGGTTGTCCGATGAATGTTAAAGCTCAGGGCGGTTATGAGTATTTCGTGTCTTTCATAGACGATTACTCCAGATATGGGTCTATTTACCTAATGCACAAGAAGTCTGAAACACTTGAAAAGTTCAAGGAGTTAAAGACTGAGGTTGAGAACCTGTTAGGTAAATCGATTAAAACACTTCGATCGGATCGAGGTGGAGAGTATATGGACACTGAATTCCAGGACTATATGATAGAACATGGAATTACGCCCCAACTCTCAAAGACTGGTATGCCACAATGAGAATGGTGTATCGGAGAGAAAACAAACCTTGTTGGACATGGTTCGGTCGATGATGAGCTATGCTCGTCTCCCTGATTCTTTTTGGGGTTACGCAGTGGAGATTGCGGTATACATTTTGAACACAGTTCCGTCGAAGAGTGTTTGTGAAATGCCTTTCGAACTCTGATATGGTCGTAAAACCTGTTTACGTCATTTTAGAATTTGGGGATGCCCGGCCCATGTGTTGGTGTCAAACCCGAAGAAGTTAGAACCCCGTTCAAAGTTGTGCCTCTCTGTAGGTTACCCAAAAGAGACTAGAGGTGGTTACTTTTACGATCCTAAGGATAATAGGGTGCTTGTGTCGACAAACGCCACTTTCCTTGAGGAAGACCACATCAGGGGTCACTTACCAAGGAGTAAGATTGTGTTAAATGAAATAGACAGTTCATCAGCAAGGGTTGCTGATGGTGCTAGTACGTCAACAAGTGTTGTTGATCCTAGCTCGTCTAGTCAAGTCCGTTCCCAAGAGTTGGGAATGCCTCGACATAGTGGGAGGACAGTGAGACAGCCTGAACGTTACATGGGTTTAGCCGAAACCCAAGTCGTCACCCTTGATGATGACTGTGAGGATCCATTGACCTATGATCAGACAATGGCTGACGTTGACAAAGACAAATGGATTAAAGCTATGGACCAGGAAATGGAGTCGATGTACTTCAATTCCGTCTGGGAGCTTGTGGACCAACCAGATGGGGTTAAACCTATTGGATGCAAGTGGATCCAAGCGTAAACGTGGCGTAGATGGGAAGGTGCAGACCTTCAAAGCTCGACTAGTGGCAAAGGGTTTTACCCAGGTGGAAGAGGTTGACTATGAGGAAACCTTTTCACCTGTTGCCATGGTAAAGTCGATTAGAATCCTTCTGGCCATTACCGCATATTATGACTATGAGGTATGGAATATGGATGTCAAGACCGCCTTTCTGAATGGCAACCTTGACGAGACCATCTACATGGACCAACCCAAGGGGTTCATTGCCCAAGGCCAAGAGCAAAGAGTTTGCCGGCTTAAAAGGTCTATTTATGGACTGAAACAAGCCTCGAGGTCTTGGAATATAAGGTTTGATGAGGCGATCAAATCTTATGGCTTTGATCAAAATGTTGATGAGTCTTGTGTTTACAAGAAAATCGTTAACAGTACTGTCGCGTTTCTTATATTGTATGTATATGATATCCTTCTCATTGGGAATGAGGTAGGATTTCTTACTGACATTAAGGAATGGTTGGCTTCGCAATTCCAAATGAAAGATTTGGGAGAGGCACAGTATGTTCTAGGTATCCAGATTGTCCGGAACCGGAAGAACAGAACGCTAGCCATGTCTCAAGCGTCTTATATTGACAAGATGTTGTCTAGATATAAGATGCAGAACTCCAAGAAGGGCTTGTTGCCTTTCAGGCATGGGGTTCATCTGTCTGAGGATCAATGTCCTAAGACGCCTCAAGAGGTTGAGGATATGAGACGAATCCCCTATACTTCAGCTGTAGGGAGCTTGATGTATGCCATGTTGTGTACTAGGCCCGACATCTGTTATGCAGTTGGGATTGTCAGTAGGTATCAATCCAATCCAGGATTAGATCACTGGACAACCGTAAAGGCAATCCTCAAGTATCTTAGGAGAACGAGGAACTACAGCCTTGTGTATGGGAGTGGGGATTTGATCCTTATGGGATACACAGATTCTGACTTTCAGACCGATAAAGATTCTAGGAAATCCACTTCGGGTCAGCCTTCATTATGAATGGAGGAGCTGTAGTGTGGCGAAGCATCAAGCAGGGATGCATCGCTGATTCCACGATGGAAGCCGAGTATGTTGCGGCTTGTGAAGCTGCAAAGGAAGTTGTTTGGCTCAGGAAGTTCATGACGGATTTGGAAGTTGTTCCAAATATGAACTTGCCAATCACACTGTTTTGTGACAACAGTGGTGCAGTAGCCAACTCGAGAGAACCTCGAACTCATAAAAGGGGCAAGCATATAGAGCGTAAGTATCACTTGATACGGGAGATTGTGCACCGCAGAGACGTGACAGTCACGCAGATAGCTTCGGAGCACAACGTTGTTGATCCATTTATAAAGGCCCTCACGGCTAATGTGTTTGAGGGTCACCTAGAGAGTCTAGGTCTTCGAGTGCTTCCTGACTAGGGCAAGTGGGAGTATTGTAAAGGGGTATTCAATGCCCTAGTTTATTGTATTACTTTAATGTATTACTTTACTGTACATTTGAGAAATGTATCATGTACTCCACTAGCTTAGTCCAAGTGGGAGTTTGTTGGGATGTATGTCCTCATCTTGTGTAGTTTTTAATATTCCAAGTTGTAAATGAATAAGAGTTATTTATTTCAACATTGTGTAAGAAATAAGAGTTATTTATTTGAACTTTGTGTCTAACATTTTTCATAAACATAATCCAATAAACTAAGCTCCAGGGTCATTGCATTATGAGAGAAGTAAGAACTTGAACGGTGTGTAGTGGACACACAGGGGATCACGCTCGAGTTAATTACCCGAACGGTCTCACGATATATGGATAGGGTTGGAGACCTAATCCTCGGATACACTGTGGATGCGCCCGCTTTGTATTATATACAAACGAGGTGATCTCGACTCGCTTCATGTGGTTGACATGCAAGTGGGGGCATCCTGCAAATGAGATTGTACAAGATCGGACCGTGAATTATTAGACTCACTTATATAACACCGCTAATGTGATAGAGCTAATAAATTCGTAGATGACCATTAGTGACTCGACCTTAATCCCGAGATGTGTCACGGACTCCCCATCATGCGGTCCGTCCTTTGACTAGTACGGTGAGGGTGGCCACTATGGCTCGCCCAATATGCCTATCTTCTCGGGGCGGACCACGTGGGAGTCGGGAACTTGACTACGCAAGAAGGAATTCACTGCTTCCGACTTAGGAAACTAGAGGATTGTTCCCTTAAGTCTCGTCTCCGTGGCTTGAACAACGGGGCCCCACTCTCTCATTAGCCTGAGAAGGTTGTTGTTTATGGTTGGACAATGCAACATAGTTGTTCATTAGAGGAGCAGTGGGACTTAAGGACCAAGAGGTAGACACAGGGGTAAAACGGTAATTTGATCCAGCTGTGACTACGAACAACCTGTGAAGGATCGATTCATGGGTATTGGTTATATCGATGGACACAACTTGTCCTACAGTGATGAGAGTGCAGCTACGGGATTTAGTGGAGTGTTACCGTAGCTAATGAATATTGAATAACCGGGTCATAGAGTTTGACAGGTTAGTTTCGGATCATTGGAGCTCGTCACGTGTAGGTCCATTAGGTCCCTCGGTTGGCTTAAATTGGACAAATTGAGGGTTTACAGTTTGGTGTGAATTTGAAGTGTTCAAATTCATTATTTGGGTATTTATGTCATTTATATGAGATATATTTGACATAATATATAGTTTGATGTGAATGAGATTCATAATAAACTATAGTATAGCCTAATTGATTAATTAGTGCTAATTGGAGAAATTGAATTGAGAGAAATTAAATTGAATGTGATTCAATTTATAATTCCACATTTATGCAAATGAGATTCGTATAATAAGGTATGAGATACCTTATATTATATAATATGCAAATGTGATTTGTATATTATATGGTTGTGGTAAAATTGTGATTTGGTGGAGGTTTTAACTCCATCACATAATATTATTTAAAGGCTTTGCAAGAAGCCTTTCGTATGCATTTTGCCATTTTTTGGATTTTGATCCAAAAAGAGCAAGTGACTTTCTCTCATTCTCTCTCAATTCTCTCTAAAACTTCTCCTCACCCAAAACCAAAGGAAGTCCCATCTACTCTCCCTCAACCTCCCGAGAACAACCGAGAAGACCCTTTGGAGGTGTCTCCCTATTCGGATCGTGGTTCGTGTTCGAAGAGACCGTGACCGGAGGAGAAAAGCGTTGAAGAAGAGTTCTTCAACAAGTAAGTATCTTATAGTTCCTTACTGTTTTCTTCTCCTATTTTGCATCTTTAGCCTAAGATCTATGAGATAGATTTAATTTTAAGACACGTTTTACACAACGGATCAACGATGTTTCACAACGTCTTCCGCTGCGGGAATTCAAAATCCCTTCAGTTGTGACTACGAACGACCTGTGAAAGGTTGACTCATGGACATTGGTTATATCGATGGACACAACTTATCCTACAGTGAGGAGAGTGCAACTACGGGTCTATGGTGGAGTGACCCTGTAGTTAATGAATGTTTATTAACGGGATCTAAGAGTTTGGTCAGCTAATCTCGGATCATTAGAGCTCATGATCATACGTCCATTAGGTCCATCGATCGGTTGCCTCAATTATGGAATTAATGAGGGTATAAAGTTTGGAGTGAATTTGAAGTGTTCAAATTCACATAAAGGGTATTCATGTCAATTATATGAGATATAATTGATATAATATATAGTTTGATGTGAATGAGATTCATAATTAAACTATACTATAGCCTAATTATGGAATTAAGGCATAGTTGGAGAAATTAAATGAAGAGATGTGTAAAATTGAATATGATTCAATTTTAATCTCACATTAAGAAAATGTGATTTGCATAACAAGGTATGTGATACCTTATACTATATAATTATGCAAATATGATTTGCATATTATATAGTTTGTTGGTTAAATTGAAAGTGGGTGGAGAATTTCTCTTCACCCCATCCTATTATAAAAGGATGCTTGGAGAAGCAATCCTAAGTGAATTCTCACATTTTTTGGAAATCAAGTTTCCAAAGTTCTCTCAAAATCTCTCTACTCACTCAATCACCCAAACCAAAAGGAATCCCACCATTCTCCCTCATCCGTCGGAGAACAATCGAGAAGTCCTTGTGGAGGTGTCGAATTCGTTGTTCGGCTCTTGAGTTCATAGATATCGTTGAGATCGTGATTACAGGAGAAAGAACACAAGAAGAAAGTGATTCTTCAAAGGTATTTATCATTGTAATGTTCCTTCTTTTTATGCTTAATCTACTCAAAGCATGTGATGTTTGTAGAATTTTAAGCGTTTTTGTGTAACACAATGGAGCACTGCGATTCACGTCGCTTCTGCTGTGGGATTCAATCCTATCACCTAACCCTATCCCTAGTTAACTGATAGTTTGTTAGATCTTGACTATCCTCTTCATCTCCCTCTTCGTCATTAACTACTTCATGTGTAGGTGATTGATCTAAGGTAGATGGTGAAGCATCACGTTCTACTATTGACTCATCTACTTGATCGCTATGGGAAGTGGAATAAGGACTAGCTAAAACAGTTTTATTCGAGCTAGGTGGAATTTTAGGGATAAACTCTGTCTTTTCTTCTACATACCCCATTTTTCCTTCATTAAAGACAACATCTCTACTTATTAGGATTTTTGGTGAGTTTGGGTCTAGGCACCATAGCTTATATCCCTTAACACCCTCGAGATATCCTAAGAAAACACATTTGTTAGGTCTTGGGTCTAGCTTTCCCTCTTTTGAATGAGCATAAGCTAAGCACCCAAAGACTTTCATGTGCAATAGATCAGGGGGGCTCTCTTGCCAAAATTCTTGAGGTGTTTTTAAATCTATGGCAGTAGATGGGCTCCTATTGATTGTTGCAACAGCTTCCCCCAAAGTTTGAGGAAGTTGTGAATCAGACAACATGCACCTAACTCTTTCCATAAGGGTTCTATTCATTCTCTCAACGACCCCATTTTGTTGAGGTGCCCCTACAATGGTCAAGTGACTAGCTAGGCCTTTAGACTTACAGTAGTTTTTAAACTCATGGTTACAAAACTCTAGCCCGTAGTCCGTTCTAAGTTTCTTAACTCTAAGGCCAGTTTGATTTTCCATATAGGCTACCCATTCAACAAATTTATTAAAAGTATTAGATTTATTTTTAAGAAGATAAACTCAAACTTTCCCAGTACAATCATCAATAATGGATAAAAAATATCTAACCCCACCATTAGTGACAAAATTAGATGGACCTCATAAGTCAGCATGCACATATTCCAGTTTTTTATTAGCAGAGTGACCACCATTTCCAAATTTTACACTTTTACTTTTACCATAAACGCAATGTTCACACATATCTAGGTCTATATTTTTTATGCTAGGAATTATTTGTTGTTTTACTAACTCCTCAATTCCTTACTCACTCATGTGACTTAAGCGTTTACGACAAAGAGTAATTTTGGAATTGTCACTCTCTTTAACTAGTCACTTGACCCTATGACCGTTGAACCCTCTAAAGAGTATAAGGTATCCTTAAGAAGCCCTTTCATTGCAACTAAGATTCCCTTCATGACTTTTAGAACACCACGCTCTAGTTTAATGGTGTACCCTTGCTTATCTAACATGCTAAGGGATATTAGGTTTCTCTTAACTTCAGGTACGTACCTAACTCCAGTTAGAAACCTAATATTTTCGTCATGAAACCTAAGGCGTATTGTTCCTTGACCTTCTACACTACAAAAATGTCGGTTCCCTAACATGACTTTACCTCCCACACGGTTTGGAAGTCTTCTAGTCATTCTCTATTAGGGGTCATATGGAAAGAACAACCTAGATCTAGGATCCAAGTGTCATCTTCTCTAGTGTTACTAACCATAAGTGTGAGTGTTTATACTCCTCACTAAGGTTTACTATACTAGACTTTTCTTTCCCTTTTTTCGATGACTTTTTGTTCTTAAGGTCAGGACAAAACTTTCTAATGTGGCCTTCTTTTTTACAATGATAATACCTCCTATTATTAGCCCCCTTTAGATTTTGATCTACACCTACTCTTGCTTCTATGCTTTCTTCTATTCTCTAATCTCCCTCTAACATACAAAGTCTCACTATTAGACTTTTTGGTTTCTTTTAATTCTTGTTCTTTAACTCTTATTGCAATTTCAGTGGACAATGTATCCCTACAAAATTTTATAGCAGATTCACATCATTATATGCTTCAGGCAAAGAATTAATCAAGACTACAACATGATTTTCATCGAAAAATATTTCACCTATGTTTTCCATTTCAGAAATTACTCTATGGAATTCATCTAGGTTATCTTTCATGCTTTTACTAGAGTCCATTTTAAAACTAAAGAAATTAGATTTTAAAAATACTTCACTTGAAAACGATGCTACTTGAGAAGTGGATTTTAACTTTGTCCAAAGCTTAATGACAGTGTCGTCACTATGCATTTGACGTATAATGGTGTCAGACAAATAAAGAATAATAAGGCTATGTGCTACCTTATTTATTTTTTTGAGTTGATCTGTTGTTATGTTATCTGGTATGTCCTTAGCCTCCAAAAGTGCATAATCGACCTTTTGTTGACGAAAGATGGCCAACATCTTGATCTTCCATAGACCAAAGTCACCTTTCCCATCGAACCACTCCACCTCGAACTTGGTATTCATCCTGACAAATAAGAAACAAAAATGGACATCAAGCTTTTTCTTGAAAGAAAAATTTTCAGAATTAAAGAATACTGAAAAATTCAAGACTCTTTTAAACCAAGAATTTTATTCAACAAACTAAATTTTAATTCAAGAAAGAATGATCTAAAATAAGGATTATAAGCTCTGATAGCAAATGTTATTTTCAGCCAAGATCCAAATCATATATTTAACCAATTTTAGACCAATTTTAGGTGTTATACAACGATTTAATATCGATTTTAATCAACTTAAAGGTGCTGGAAAGAATTAATAAAGTGCAAAAAACAGTAAAGAACATCAAAGAATACCAATATTTATAGTGGTTCGGTCATAAAACGACCTACTCCACTTGCAAAGGTGTTTTATGCCTTTTCTAGATAATTTATTAGTGATCTCAAGAGAATACAGAAAGATTTACAACAAGAGTAACATTGAACATAACATCAATAAAAGGTATGAAAGAATCTAAGATTACTAACAGAAAATGCAAGTTTAACCTATCTTTGTTCAAGAAAGGGAGTCAAACATTTTTTATCTTCTTGATTCTTTCATAATAAAACCAATAAGAAAATAAAAAGAAAAGAAAAGTTCAATAGAAGATTTAGATAGAGAGATACAACTTTTGAAGACCTACTGAAGCCCCATGTTGCATAAAATTATATTGCAATACCGCAAGTGTACGGGTCAAGTTTAGTATAGTGATTTAAAGTTCAAAGTATCGTCCTCAGGAATGGTTTTCAAGATTAGTTAATTACCAAGATACTAATTCTCAATTTTAGCTAAAGTAACAAAATATGGATAAATGATGAAAAAAAGATAAAAGATAAACAAATAAATGGAGACACGAATATGATAGATTTGGAGGAGATTGACTTCACAAGTTAATAACTTTAACAAATGCAATGAACTAACATGATGAATTTATAAACAAGAAGTAAGATACTCAAGAAAATCTCTTGATTCTTAGTGAGCCTCGCACACACAATAAATTCTATAATCTCCATATGAATTCAAAAGTATGTACGACATTAAGCAACTTTTTTATTTGTTTCCCTTAGACTTCTAGGTCATTCTCATGCCAGACTTCTAAGAGTTTTGACAACTTTGCTCTAATCTAAGTTTTTTCTCTCCAGTCCACATAAACCAACAAGATTAAAGAATTGAAGAACAAATTGCCAAAAATAAATAACAAAACATAGTTCAATACATAAGAAAATAAGTCTTAAACAGGCAAATCAATTCCTAACTACAACTTTTAGCCACTCTAAATCACAATAAAAAAAAAACTAAAAGTGTAGAAACGTCTTAAAACGGTGTTACAATCTGAAAGAAAGAGAAAATAAACTTATGTGTCGATACCGGTCCCTCGTTCCCAAGCTCCCGTCACGATCTCGCACCTCCACGAATGCTTTGCCTCCCAAGGAATGCTCTCTTTTCTCTTTTTACAGAATCTATTTGGAATTTAGGGTACAAAAACTATCAAATTCGACTCCCCTTGCAAAAAGAGAAAATGTTCTATTTATAAGGTTTCGCATCACAACGTTGCAACGTTGTGCCCTAAATGCGTAGCAAATATGGAAAGCATCGGGAGTGTTGCAACGTTGAGGGTTGCGTTGCAACGCCGCTACCCTTGTGCGCGCGTCCTTATCGATCTGGCATTGCAACGCTAGTAAGCAGCGTTGCAACGCCCTCGCCACGACCCTTCTGTTTAGTCTTCTTATCGAGATAGCGTTGCGACGCTGTAAGGCAGCGTTGCAACGCTATCGACATGAGTCTTCTATGCACAAAATCAGCAAGTAGGACGTTGCAAACCCGAGGTGATGGCGTTGCAATGCTCTGCATGGCATTGCAACGTCATCACCTCAGATCTACTAGCTTGGATTGATCCTTCTACATCCAATTGATATTATTTTAAGCTCCAAAAAGCCTCGATTCAATCCCGAGTGATCTAAAATGTCTCCAATTGTCCTATTTATGCTTTGTACCTGAAATTAAGTGATTTAAACACATCAAAACTCTGAAATTAACATAAAACTACCAATAATTAAGCCTAAGGATAACACATTTTGTGTGTTATCACCCCAAACCGGTTACCTCTCACGGATCCAGTTGCAATCAGACCGTTCAACAACCCCCAACGTAGGGTTGCTCGGATCTTCCTCCTTCGGCTGTAGGTTACTCTGCAACAACACCCACAACGGATGGAGACTGCTCGTTATCAATTTTTCTTTATGGAGCTGCAAATCGGGAACCCTTCTTTATGGAGTTGCATGCTTAAGTGAGTATTAAATTCCATGATATATGCTCCTTAGTGTTTTTTTTAGCATATAATTTGTGGGATTTGAGAAACATGAAATCTAAGAATTTTAAAATATTTTGCTTTGAATCCTTTGGATATTGCTCACATACCCTAATGTTGATGAATTAAACATTTAGAGGAATATTATGTTTTCTAGAAGATTGTTGCCACTCTGGGAGGCTTAAGTGTTGGTTTGGTGGGGACTTGCATAACAGGGTGTAATGTGTTAATTGGGAGAAAGACAAAGCATGTTTGATTGCCCCATAAGAAAAAAAAAAGAAAAAGAAAATGAGCTTCAAAGAAAAATCATTTTAGTGAAAAAAATAAAGAAAAGAAAAATATAATAATAACAATAAGCTTGCATTGTTTTGAAAAGAGTCAAAGGTAAAAAAAGCTACCCCTGTCGTGATCAGTTAGGCTACCTTTCAAGCGAGTGTTCTAGGTAAGAGTCCCTACGATAGGTGTGCGAAAGCTAGTGGACTTGACATTAAAGTGAAGCAATTTTAGCTGGTTGGTTGCTTATTTTCAGGCACCTAATTGTTTATTATTTTCTGAGTGTAAGAATGCTACGGAATTTGTACCTAGGGCCAGTATAGGGGGAGATGAATGAAGGAGAATATAAAACTACATTGAATTAGTAAATGAGTCATCATTAGGTTGTGCACACACACACAAAGAGTTTAGATTTTCTTTTAAAATTTCTCGTGATTTAGGCTTGTTCTCATTCAATTATTCTTGCTTTCTAATTCTACTTTTGAGTACATTGAGAATTGAGAAGCATTTATCTTTTTTAGAGGGAGCTTTACTTTTGTTTGCTTGAGACTATCAAAGGTTTATGTGTGGAGGTATTTGATAGCATGCAGTTATGCTATCTTATTTCTTATTATTCTAACTACTTTTGCTATGATTTTATGTGCTTTCATGCTTATTTATGGTTAAATTTCAGAAATCAAGCTAATGGAACAAAATCAAATGTTCATATGCATTTTTGGTGGATATTGGAGGCTTTTTAAGCTTAATTGAAAATTCAAGAAAAATAGAGATGTAATTTAAACATGAAGCACATTTTGAGAGATTCTACATAAAATCATGATTCCAGCACATCAAAACGAAGGTCATTCGTACACCCGAGCGAAAAGATATAGCAAAAATGGCTACATTGGGCTTTTTTCAACAAGGGTAGCGTCGAGACACTACATATAGTGTCTCAAGACTATAGAAATTTGGTTTTCATCTCCAAAACACGTGCGGGATGATTTTGGGCTATTTTAGTTGTAGCGTTGAGACGCTATGAATAACGTTCAACACTGCCTTTCATTTTTTGACAAAATGCTAGAAATTCATCACTTTGCAATCGATTTCAAGGAGTCAATTTGGAGAGACACAACCCTAAATTCGATTTCTACATATTTTTTGGAGTTAGATGGAGTTTTTGGAGCATATGTAGAAGAAAAAATTTCAAGCTCGAGACTATGACAATTGGAACGTGGATCAACGTATCACAATAGATTTGTCTTTCTTTCCCTTTAACTTTGTACTTTTTTTTAATGTTGTGCTAGGGTTTAATTTAGATGTAACTTTTTTCATCTTAGGATTTTGATTTAACCGTTAGAACTTGAGATTTTGATTTGGTAAAATACCTTGATTAAATACTTTTGTTTCATTCATGCTTCTATGTACTTAATGCTTATAATCTCTTAATCACAAATTATTTATTTTATAAGTCTGAATTTGTGCTTGAAAAAGTATGGTTTAGGCTATAACTAAATTGCATGGTTATTTGTAAATTCTTACAGGAAAGTGGAGAATTATCTTAGAAACCCTTAAAAGAAGTTGTTTAATGCCTTGTATGTTATTAAAATCCAGATATAGATATTAGGTTTATAACATTGCATGAGATTGAATTGTGCTTGGAAGAGTCCATTAATGCTATCACTTCTTGGCTTATGGAATATTTGCATGACCATGTTTCTCTCTTATTATATCTCCATTTATCTTTTTCTTTTAAGGTTAATTCTTTAATTTAGCTAGCATGTCTGCATTTCATTTCGTTCTCTAACTAAGCTTAATTGAGAATAATTGCAATACTTAAAACCAATGCTTGTTGAGACGATACTCGATACTCGAAATCAGCATATGAAAACTTGATCCTACACTGGTATTTTATTTTACGCAATAACCCATCCCTGAAAATCCATCGGTACGCCACTAAAAGTGGGCCCATATTTCCATTGTTTGCCAAACTTCCAATATTGCATGACCTTGCATATGTTTTTTTTTCAAATCCTTAGGCTTCAAAACAAGGGACAAACAAAACAAAATTAACCAAACTACAACAAAAGACTAAAATAATATAAGAAATAAACAAAAATAAAACTGAATAAGAACCAGCGACTCCTAATTAAACTTCACAATAAACTTAGTACAAACAAAATGAAATCTTGATTTTCCCTCAACTTTGGTTGATAAAAAAACAAGAGAAGATGTTAAACTAATCTCATTTCATTTCCTGATAGGATTATCATCCTCATAACCACCGCTCAAAGTTTATACTAACTCATTCATCATCCTATAAAATATTAATCTTCTAAATTAGTTTAAAAGCAAAATTAAATATATGATATTCTCAATTACATGTCTTCCTATGAATGATTTGGATCAAATTATTTGTAACTATTACAAAGTTGATCATGCTAATAGTGTTACTAAGATAAGATATCCAACTGTATGCGTATATTATAAACTTTTTAGGTTATTTGTTAAACATCATCTTCTCTGTTCACTCCCTACGATTCAAGATGAAACTAATGACCTATGATCTTAATGTATATATTATAAATTACAAATAAAAATAAAAAAAATTAACAGTTATTTCAATGAGCCCAATTAGATCTAAATTAGTCAACGGTGATAAAATCCAAATTACGCTTACATCAAACCACATGCAACAACATTAGAAAAAGTCCACAGTTGTTTAAAAATAATTGTCAGTATGAGCAAAAAAAAAAAAAATAATAATAACAAAATAAAAACGGAGCTAAAATAAGTGTAAAACGGTGACTTCGCATGGTTGACCAACCAAGTTGATCTAAAAGGTTGACCTCCCAAGTTGATCCAATTGGTTTCCCGAATGATGATTAGATCTAGAACATTGTACACCTATTTGTTTAAGAAAAAAAGAAAAAGAAAAAAGAAAAAAGAAACAAGAAGAAAACCATGAAAGCCGAAAAGAGTTGGTGCTTTCCATGTATTTTTTTCGTTGTTTTAATTTCATATTTCTTTTCAACCTTTTGCTTTGAAACAAATACAATCACACCAACGAATTTCATCACAGACCCTGAAATTATAACATCGAATGAAAGTTCTTCTTTCCAGTTGGGGTTCTTCTCACCTCTTAATTCTACAAGGCGATATGTTGGAATTTGGTTCACCAAATATCCTCCTCAAACTATAGTATGGGTAGCCAACAGAGACAGCCCTCTCAATAATAAAACTTCAGCTGGGATTTTCAAAGTCTCCAAGAATGGGAATCTGGTCGTGTTAGATGGAAACGACGTCGTCCTTTGGTCTTCAAATGTTTCTTCTTCATCTTTAGGAGCAAACACAAGCGCGGTTCTTTTAGATACAGGTAACCTTATTTTGAAAGATACTGCTTCTGGGGAAATTAAATGGGAGAGTTTCAAACACCCTTGTGATAAATTTTTGCCTCCCATGAATATTGTAACAAACACAAGAACCAAAGAGAAGGACATGATTACTTCATGGAATAGCCCTTCAGATCCATCTTCAGGTAACTTTTTTGCTGGTTTAGAAGTAGTCAATATTCCTGAAGCTGTGATTTGGAATGGGCCTAATAATATTTATTGGCGATCTGGCCCATGGAATGGTCAATCTTTTATGGGAATACCTGATATGGATTCTAGCTATCTCTCTGGCTATAATTTGGGTATCGATCACAATACTTACACTTTGTCGTTTGCTAATAACAATTATCAAACTAAAAGAATTGTCTACTTAAATTTGAACTCAAGTGGGAATCTTGAACAAATGTCTTTGGATGATGAAGATGAGAAATGGTACGTTGGTTGGTCGGCTCTTCAAACGCAGTGTGATTACTATGGCTTTTGTGGGGCATTTGGGATCTGTAATGCAAAACCTTCTCCTAATAATAATAATCCTATGATTTGCAGTTGTATAAAAGGGTTTAAGCCAAAGAAAGAAGAGGAGTGGAATCGAGGAAATTGGAGTGGTGGATGTGTTAGAAACACGCCACTCAAATGTGAGAATTTGAACAACGCTGACACTAAGGAAGAAGAAGAAGATGGGTTTGTTCATTTGGAAATGGTTAAAGTTCCATTTTTTGCAGAGTGGTCCAATTCATCTTTTTCAATAGAGGATTGCAAGCGTGAGTGCATCCAAAATTGTTCATGTACGGCTTATGCATACGACAATGGTCTTCGTTGCATGCTATGGAATAACCACTTAATTGATATACAAAAGTTTGAAACTGGTGGAGCTCATCTATACATTCGGTTGGCAGATAAAGACTTAGATAAAGGTACATATAAAAATCTCTCCCTCAATTTTCATCATTTAAACTGTATTAATTGTTTTTCCTAAACTCTTCCATATAGATGAAGGACAAGACAAGAAAAAAATCATAGTAGCCATAGTGCTACCAACAACGCTTATCATCTTCATCATTGCCATATACTTTTGGTGGAGACAAGGTAAATGGGGAAAGTACTTTTTCATTAATAAGGATTAAATTCGTTATCATGTCATTTTCTTTCCCATTTTATTAATTGGTAAAATATTGTCCATTATATAGAGAAGAGAACTATCTCATCTACCAAAAAAGAAGATGTTTTGAAGTTGATGAGGAATGAGATGATTGGGGACAAAATTAAACTCGAGGAGTTACCTATTTATGATTTTGAGAAGCTAGCAATCGCAACTCAAAATTTTGATGCAAGTAACAAGCTTGGACAGGGCGGTTTTGGTCCAGTATATAAGGTAATTTATTATTAGTATTTATATGTTACATATATATGTTGGGAAAAAACATCCCAGTACTAGGAATAAACAAAAATAACAAAGAGATACAAGAATTTACGTGGAAAAACTCAAACACAGAGAAAAAACCACGAACAAAAAGAAATTTCTACTATGTGAAAAATTGTTACCAATCACATAGAATTCTCTCTCCCCGACCCCAATTACAAAAACACTCTCCCAAAACTTTATAACACTCACACCCTTCTTCCCACTCTCAAACCAGAGAATATAGGGAATTTAACTAGAGCTACTGTACCAAGTTTGTTTCTAATTGGGATGGTTTGAAATCAAAGTCATAGACTCCTTTTATAGTGTCAGGAGCCCATTACTTTCTTACATCTTTTAGATGTGGGAAAATTTCACTTCTAATATATTGCCAAAGACCCAACAATAAATAAATAAATATATATATATATATATATATATATTTTAAGTTAATGTTTTATATTTTCAGGGACAATTTTTAGATGGACAGGAAATAGCAATCAAGAGACTTTCGAAGGCTTCTAACCAAGGGTATGAAGAATTTACCAATGAAGTGATAGTGATTTCAAAACTACAACATAGAAATCTTGTGCGGCTCCTTGGTTGTTGCATTGAAGGAGAAGAGAAGATGTTAATATATGAGTATATGCCCAACTTAAGTTTAGACGCATTCATCTTTGGTTAGATATGTTTCACTTGAGTTATTTCTCTCTTTTCTTCTAGTCTTAGTTGCTTTAGAATAAATATTGACTAGTCACACAATTCAACTATTTTCCATGTAGACTCTATCAAACGGAAGCTCTTAGATTGGAGAAAAAGGTTTGTTATTATTGATGGAATTGCTCGAGGACTCCTTTATCTTCATAGAGATTCGAGATTGAGAATTATTCATAGAGATCTAAAGGCAAGTAATATTCTGTTAGACGAAGATATGAATCCCAAAATTTCAGACTTTGGCATGGCAAGAATTTTTTGTGGTAATGAAGTGCAAGCTAATACTTCAAGGGTAGTTGGAACCTAGTATGTATCATATTCATTTTTTTTTATATATTAATTTGATTAATTATTATCACATTTATGCAACAACTAAGAATGATTTAAATATGTTTCCATGAATGTAGCGGATATATGTCACCGGAATATGCAATGCAGGGTCACTTTTCGGAGAAATCCGATGTCTTTAGTTTCGGAGTTTTGTTACTTGAGATTATAAGTGGTAAAAGGAATACTGGGTTCTACCGCAATGAACATGCTATAAGCTTATTGGAATTGGTAAGTAAATGAAAAACTTGTAATCTCAAATTCATGATAATATATACATATATATTCAAATCTCAATCACTCATATAGCTTTTTTAATAATGTTTCAGGCATGGAAGTTATGGGTTGAAGATAATCTTATTTCTTTTATGGATCAAACAATAAATGAATTGTGTTGTCAATCAGAGATTCTAAGGTGCATCCAAGTGGGACTCTTATGTATTGAAGAATCTATAAATGATAGACCAAATGTGTCTACCATTATTTCAATGATCAACAGCGAAATTGTAGACCTTCCTATTCCAAAGCAACCGAGCTTTATTGGCAAACAACTCCAAAATAACGCAAAGATATCTCAACAATGCCTAAATAAATATTCTGTAAATAGCATTTCAGTTTCCTCGTTTACTGGTCGATAGTTATGTAATCTTTCTAGCTATCTTTATACTTGTCCTTGTATCTAACTTTTATTTCATTTCATTTCACTTCTTTTGTCACCAATAATATTATATGATTCAATAGACTATAATATTAACTCGTGTTATTATTATCCATTCAACGCTCTAAACCAGAGACGAGGTTCAAGCATTATTTTATCAAAAATATTGGGATATAGTTGAAATGATGTGGTTTGGATATGTTTTTATTTCCTCGGAAGATTTGAATAAAACTTTAATTGTGCTAATACAGAAGGGTTCCTAAAACCTAGCAAAATGTCAGGGTTTTGTCCATTTAGTCTTTGAAATGTGATTTACAAGATGATTGCTAAAACTTTGGCGAACAGACTGAAAAAAGTTTTAGATCAAATTATCTCTCCTGCTCTATCAACTTTTATACCGAGAAGGTAGATAACTGATAATGCTATGTTGGGATTGAATGTCTGATAAGAAAACCCTAGCGAAAAGGAATTAGGAACCCTTTGGTTATGTGAACCCCTAATTCTCAAACACTAAAACCCCCCAAATCGATTCGATTCAATCCCAAGATGTGGATTACCTTATGATCGAAGACCAAGAGGTAACGAAACTAGTTCCTCACTCAAGGATGGAACACTCCACAAGTAAGTTGATCAAACCTACCTGAATGTTCCTAGCTTGCAACCCTGTACTCAAGAATTGCAAAGGGGTGATGATGTGGCTCTGCAACAAATCACACGTAATTGATATTCATCTAAAAACTGTCTTGTACAACCTAATGGCCAAGCTTTAAATAGCTTCCCAAAACCCTAAGGGGGTGTTTGGTTTATGGAGTTGGGTTGAGTTGAGTTGGGTTAATAACCCAACTCCTTGTTTGTTTCACCAACAATTATAACCGGTGACTTAATAACCCAACCCCATGGAGTTGAGTTATTAACTCAACCGTATGGTACTTTCCGGCGGCGATCCGACAACTTTCCGACGACGGTCCGGCGAGTCTCCGATGACGGTCCGGCGAGTCTCCGACGATGGTCCGATGACTCTCCGACGACGGTTCGCGCGACTCTCCGATGACTTTCCCGACGACTGTCCGGCAAGATGAAGAAAGTGGAGAAAAGAAGAAGACATGAGGAGAGTTTTGAAGTGTGTTTTTAAGTTGCTAAAACTCTAGTTTAAATAGACACCAAAAAGTCTTAATCCTTTTAGAACAAGGAATTCTAATCCTTTTAGAAAAAAAAAAACCCTAAACAAACAGAAATCCTAATCATTTTTTAAACTTTGAAACACCATTTTCTAATCTTGTTCTGATTATCCAAAGATTCAAATTTAAAACAAATACAATTAAAGCATCTAATTTTACGGGGCGCCACAATATACCCATCTAAGAAAAACTTTCGTCCTCGAAAGTTGCTAGAACATTACAACGATCACATCTTCGAGTCATAATCTAAATTTAAACTCTAAACTACATTTGCACAAGAACAAAGAAGTTAAAAGCATAGCATAACAAGTGTCAACACACAAGCAACTCAAATAACTTTAACTAGACTTCCTGCGAGAGGCTATAAAGATCGTTGCCTACGATGTAGGTGAGTATGCAGAATCTAAGACCCATGCTCTGATACCAACTAGTAATAACCCTGATTTTTCAAACTCGAAATTTCCTAGGGACGTTACTAAGCAACATTGCCTACACCGAAAATTTCGGTAGCATAATGACGCTACTAAGACCTTGATGATATATCTAATATTTTGTAGATATGCAACTTCAATATGACATAAAATATTTAAGTATGTTGACATATTTTTAACACCTTCACAAGGTAAACCATTTATTCCATTATAAAGATGTCCATAGACAATGCATGTGTTTAGACAAATTTAAATAAACACTCATCAGTCTTCATATGCAAAGTATTAATACTAAATTAAGACCTACCTAAATTAAAATAAAAAAGTAGTGGTGAACATGTTCATAAAAAAAAGGAATAAAGTTCATATTGAAGAGTAAAAGTTCTAAATAATGAATTTTATTGAAAAATAAATATTGATATCAAACCCAATATCCATTACTTTTGCAAATACCCCTAACATACATTTGGCAAATGATAATATATATTGTAATTTTATAATTGATCACATAATTGAGTTTTGAAATTGTAGACAAATGTGTTTGTATTTAATTTGTTGTGAAAACAAAGTAAGGAAAAAAAGTTACAAAAAAATCGAGCTTTCACTTTACATAAGATAAAAATGATTTTTAGGGGAGAAGAAAAATTGATATCAATCTCAATATTCAGTACTGTTCTAAATATCTCATATATCTTGCAAAGAGTAATATATATTGTAAATTTGTAATTGATCTCATAATGAAGTTTTGAAATTGTAAACAAATATGTTTGCAATTGATTTGGTGGAAACAAAAAAAGTAAAGAAAGAAGTCACAAAAAATCAGACTTATTCACTTTACAAAAAACTGCATCAGATACCCCTGACATAATAACTCAACTCTGCAAACCAAACACTGACTTCCTGACTCAACTCAACTCAACTCTGCAAACCAAACACTGGTTTCCAAAACTCACTGACAAAACAACCCTGCACAACTCAACTCAACTCAACCCAACTCAACTCAACTCTGCAATCCAAACGCCCCCTAAATGTCATATCATGACAAATGACAAAAATACCCCTACTTAAAATGTCATAAAATGGATAAAATTGGATGAATGATAGAATTATATAAAAACTAGAAACAAAGCTCTATTTGTTATTGTAACATCATCTGACAACACATATAGAGTTGTTGTTCCTTTTCCCTGCCTAGACCTTCATTAATTGAATTCCCCATTGCTTGTATGTGAAAGTTGAAAACAAATTGTAGTTGCTTGGCCCTTGCACGTGTGATTGGCCCTGGAGGTAAAACAAGTGCATCTTGGTTCATATTATCCTCTCCCCCTTTTGAAGGATTCGTCCTCGAATCAAAGTCGTCACCTACATCAAAAGGAGTTAAGTCAGAAACATTAAAAGTATCACTCACACCATACTTACCTTTTAGATCTATTTGGTAGACATTGTCATTGATTTTCTTCAAGACTTGGAAAGGTCCATCTCCCCTTGGGTTTAATTTTGAATCTCGTTGGTGTGGAAATCTTTCCTTTCGCAGGTGGACCCAAACCCAATCTCCCTCTTTAAAGATCATAGGCTTTCGATGTTGGTTGATTTTTGCAGCTACCTTAGTATTTTGCTTCTCAATTCTCTCTTTAACCTCCTTATGTAATTCTCGAATGGCAACCACCTTGGACGCTTGAAGATTCACAACCTCGTTAGAAGGCAAAGGTAATAAATCAATGGGTGATAAAGGGTTAAAACCCATAAACAATCTCAAATGGAGTACATTTAGTGACACTATGGGCAGCCCTATTATATGCAAATTCTATAAATGGTAGACATTCCTCCCATGTTTTGGTATTCTTCTCTATTATAGCCCTAAGCATAGTCACCATTGTTCTATTGACTACTTCGGTTTGCCCATCAGTTTGGGGATGACAAGTAGTAAAGTAAAGTAACTTAGTACCAAGTTTTCCCCAAAGTACTCTCCAAAAATGACTTAGGCGAATTTCACATCTCTATCACTAACAATACTCCTAGGAATTCCATGCAATTTAACCACACCCTTGAAGAACAAGTCAGCCACATGTTTAGTATCATTAGTTTTATTACATGCAATGAAATGAGCCATTTTGCTAAACCTGTCAACTACCACAAAAATGCTATCCCTTCCTATTTTTGTTCGAGGCAAACCAAGCACAAAATCCATTGAAATATCTAGCCACGGACCGTTAGGAGTAGGCAAAGGCAAATAAAGTCCATGTGATTTTGTCCTAGATTTAGCCTCCCTACATGCAATGCATCTCTCACACTCCTTACGTACATCATATCGCATTTTAGGCTAATAGAAGTGTTCGTCTAACATGTCATATGTCTTAGCTATCCCAAAATGTCCCATTAGACCTCCACCATGTGCTTCCTTAACTAATAACTCACGAATAGAACAAATGGGAATGCAAAGCTTATTCTTTCTATACAAGAACCCATCAAACAACATATAATCAGGAACCACACGTTTTTGCATGAAAGATTCAATAATAGGTGCAAAAAAAGTGTCTTGTGAATACAACGTCTTAATGTGTTCAAAGCCATGTAATTTAGTGTGAAGAGAGTTTAGCAAAACATACCTCCTAGATAATGCATCATCCACCATATTTTCTTTACCTTTTTTGTACCTTATCACATAAGGAAAGGTTTCAATGAATTCCAACCATTTAGCATGTCTTCTATTCAACTTGTTTTGGCCTCTCAAATGTTGCAAGCTTTGATGATCTGTGTGAATAACAAATTCCTTTGGCCACAAATAGTGCTGTCATACCTGTAGCGTCCTGACCAAGGCATAAAGCTCCTTGTCATATGTAGGATACCTCAAGGTTGCACCATTCAGCTTCTCACTAAAGTACATTAATGGCTTTCGATCCTGCATTAAAACAGCTCCAATCCCTATTCTCACGGCATCACACTCAATTTCAAATGTTAGCTCAAAATTAGGCAAAGCAAGCAAAGGTGCATTACATAACTTATCTTTCAAATCGTTGAAGGCACGTTCTTGAGCTTTACCCCACTCAAATTTCACATTGTTCTTTATGAGTTCATTAAGTGGCGCAGCAATAGAACTAAAGTCTCTAGTGAACCTTCTGTAGAAACCAGCTAGTCCATGAAAACTCCTAATCTCACTAGCATTTTTAGGCGTTGGCCACTCCCTAATAGCCCTAACCTTTTCAGTATCGACTTCCACTCCTTGTTTAGACACTACAAATCCTAGGAAGTTTATCCTTTCCATGCAAAAACTACATTTTTTAAGATTTGCATAAAACTTTTCTTTTCTAAGTGCAACCAAAACACACCTAACATGCATAACATGATCCTTCAATGTCCTAGAATATATTAGGATGTCATGAAAATAAACCACTACAAACTTTCCTAAAAAGTCACGCAACACATGGTTCATGAGTCTCATAAAAGTACTAGGGGCATTAGTCAAGCCAAATGGCATAACTAGCCATTCATATAAACCATGTTTAGTTTTGAAAGCGGTCTTCCATTCATCCCCAACATTCATCCTAATTTGATGGTACCCAGATTTTAAATCTATTTTTGTAAATAGGCTACATCCATATAATTCATCAAGCATGTCATCCAACCTAGGTATAGGATGTCTATACTTAATTGTAATTTTATTTATACCCCTACAATCTACACACATTCTCCAAGACCCATCTTTCTTAGGGAAAAGTAATACAGGAACACTACAAGGACTTAAACTCTCACGTACATACCCTTGGGCAAGCAGCTCATCGACCTGCCTTTGAATCTCTTTGGCCTCTTGTGGATTGGTCCTATAGGCTGGTCGATTTGGAATTTGTGCGCCTGGGATGAAGTCAATCTTGTGTTCTATGCCTCTCAAAGGTGGTAATTCCTTAGGCAATTCCTCAGGAAAGACTTCTTGAAATTCCTGCAAAAGAGACACAAAAACACTAGGCAAAGAGGATTCAAGTTCCTCAGTTAGTAGGTAAGCTTCTTTAAATTTAACCATGAGTATGGTTCTTTTTGAAAACATAGCTTTCCTAACCTCACAAGATCTAGCACTCCAGCTTGCTAATTTTCTCTCTCTTTTCTCTCTAGGTTGCGAGCTACTCTCTTGCTTTTCTCTCACACCGTCATTTTCTCCCATACTCTCTTTTTCCTTTCCTTTTGCTTTTGCTGCAACCTCTTCTTTTCTTTTTTCTATTTTTTCTTGATCAATAAGTACTTCTTTTGGTGAAAGGGGTACAAGTATAGTTTTCTTACCATTATATGTGAAGGTGTAACGGTTAAGAAAACCATCGAAAAGAACCTTTCTATCAAACTGCCAAGGCCTCCCAAGAAGTACATCACTCGCATGCATTGGTACTACATCACATAACACTTCATCCCTATACCTCCCAATTGTAAAAGGAACCTTCACCTACTTAGTCACCTTGAGCTCCCCACAATCATTAAGCCACTGTAGTTTGTAGGGTCGTGGATGAGGCATAGTCTCTAAACTCAATCATGAGACCAAATTAGAGCTCACAAAGATCTCAGCATAACCGCCACTATCAATCACTACGCTACAGGGTAAGGTGTGCACAAGGCAACGAGTATGAAAAAGATTCTCTCTTTGATTCTCCAAGTTATCCTCTTTCATGTATGTACTCAATGCCCTCCTAGTTATTAAGGATAAGTAGGCAGTATCCTCCACTTCTTCATCTCCCCCATGGTCACTAGTCACTTCATCTCCTTCACTCACATCTGTGATTATTTCTCCTTCCCGAATAATCATTGTTCTTCTATTAGGGTACTCTCTACTTATATGTCCCACCCCTTGACATTTCCAACACTTAAGATCCCTATTTCTTACTGTGTGTGCATCAGTTCTTGGTTTTGTGTTTGATGAGGACGCTCCCTTCTCTTTAGTTTTATCACTGACTGCCTTGGCCTTAAGCTTAAGGTCTGTGGCTTTGTCATCCTGTTTCAACGTAGAAGATGAGTTGGAAAAAGTTTTATTAGAAGTGTACCTCGATTTGCGTCTTTGGATTTGTTTTTCAATTTTCACTGCAATGTGCACTAATTCCTCCATATCTTCATAAGTTTGCAATTCAACACGTTCAGCCACGTCAATGTTTAATCCATGGAGAAACCTTGCCATGGTGTTTTCCTCATCATCAATTTCTAACCTCTCCATCAGCATTTCCATTTCTTTGTAGTAATCATCGACATTTTTGTTCCCTTGTCGAAGAGCTTGAAACTTCTGTGCACAATCTCGAAGGTAATGCTTTGGTATGAATCGCTTCCTCATGAGTTCTTTCAATTCTACCCATGTTTCCACTAACCCTTCTTTGTGTCTCCTTCTCTTAGAACACAACTTATCCCACCAAGTTTGTGTATAACCTTTAAAATGTGTCACAGAGATGGTTACCTTTTTCTCTTCATGAGATCGTTGGTATGGAAGATATACCCAGCTTCATGTTCCCATTGGAAATAGTTTCATGGTCAGAAGTACCATGAAACTTTGGAAATTTAACTTTAATATTACCAAACCCTCGATCTCCATGGTAATTTTCTCTCCCACCAGGTTGTCTCCTATTATGAAATCCTCCTCTACCCCGCACACCTTGGCGCCCACCTCTTCGAGCCTCATCTACAACAGGATCAGTTTCATAGTCATCCTGCTCCGGACCATTTTCCTCCTCTGCAAACTCCTCAACTTGCCTCCTTGGTTGAGGTCTACCCGTGGCTTGGAGACTTTGCTCCAACCTATCCAACCTCTCAGTGAGCATAGTTTCCATACTTCGCATGACTTGCTCAAGGAGTCATTCGTGTTGTTGATTGCCTTGATTTGACATTGCTGCAAAAGAGAAAACAAGTAAAAAATGGACCTCACAATTCACTCCCTCCCATGTTTCACTCGATAGATGGAAATCACTCGTGTTTACTCTCTTTAATGTAAGCTCTCTCTCACACAAAAATATGAACTCTCTCTCAAAGATAGGGTGATGAGCCAAAACCTTGCAACCAAGATCATAGAAGAAAGTTAGAAACAAACCAAGCAAGAATGATTGTAAAGTGTCAAACTCAAGCAAAGAATAGTAGAATATAAAAAAAATGAAAACTAGAAATCAAGAACCTAATGTTCAAGATCCAACAAACTAAGAAAGGAAATAACAAAAACAAGATATCTAGAATAAAAAATTTAAGATTCAACATTCAAGGAATTATGTAAGATGAACAAAGAAAAGCAAACAACTAAATAATTTTTTTTTTTTAAGTACTAAACTACTTGCAAGTGTTTGCATATAAGATAAGCGTTGCAAACAAGCAAGAGTTTATGCACAAATTCACAAAATAACCCTAATTAGCAAAAAAAATACCTTCTTTGATCACAATGTCAAAAACTATAGGGACTATGGTTTATGACAGGGGTAGATTGGTAAATTTGGTAAAAATAGTTAGGGCTCTTTAAATTAAGTGAAATTTAATATACTCAAAGCTAAATGTATCAAAATCACTTGAACAAAAATTGGGCTTAAAAGAAAGAAGTTTAGATAACAAAAAGCTAAGAAAGAAAAGTTGCTGCCGAAAAGAAATTGGGCTGCTGTAGAATCGTATTGGCTTGACCGGTTCAGTATCTTTAGGTCCACGAGTATATAAAATTTGGGCTTAAAATATGATCGTTTGGTCTCAGTAAAAATTATTCAAATCAGTTAGATAAGATTTTCCAGATTTTCCAGATTTGAACAGTATGAACACAAACGATTTTTTCTTCTATTTTACTTCGACCTTTTCCAGAATCAGTATTTTTTCTTCAAACTTAAGTCGATTTGATTCACTTTAGACACTTGAATCAATCGATATGGAATCCTGAACACTAAACTAAAAATAGGCCAAATCGTAAACAATTACAGAGATGTGCAGCAGAAAAATTCTCAAAGAACAAATTTCTAAGAAAATAGGTATGCTTTTGGAATCTACTCTCTGAATTTTGAATAAAAAGGCTTATGGTTAAAGTTTTCTCCAAATATGATCAAATAAAATATAATTGTTTCAAAAGATTATGCATGAATAGATCATAAACAATTATTTGTTTAGAAAGATGAAGCGCATAGATCAAATTGCAAGTAATTTTTTTTTTTTTAAATAAACGAAACAAAAATTTTGGAAACAAAAATTCAGAATATAGATGAGAGAAAAAAAAAAAAAGAAGGATAGATCCGATCTAGAGCCAAAGCTCTGATACCAAATGATAAGAAAACCCTAGCGAATTGGAATTAGGAACCCTTTGGTTATGTGAACCCCTAATTCTCAAACACTAAAACCCCCAAATCGATTCGATTCAATCCCAACGAAAAGGACTAGATGTGGATTACCTTATGATCGAAGACAAAGAGGTAAGGAAACTAGTTCTTCACTCAATGATGGAACACTCCACAAGCAAGTTGATCAAACCTACCTGAATGTTCCTGGCTTGCAACCCTGTCCTCAAGAATTGCAAAAGGGTGATGATGTGGCTATGCAACAAATCACACGTAATTGATATTCATCTAAAAACTGTCTGGTACAACCTAATGGCCAAGCTTTAAATAGCTTCCCAAAACCCTAAATGCCATATCATGACAAAAGACAAAAATACCTCTACTTAAAATGTCATAAAATGGATAAAATTGGAAGAATGATAGAATTATATAAAAACTAGAAACAAAGCTCTATTTGTTATTGTAACATCATCTGACAACACATATAGAGTTGTTGTTCCTTTTCCCTGCCTTGACCTTCATTAATTGAATTCCCCATTGTTTGTATGTGAGAGTTGAAAACAAATTGTAGTTGCTTGGCCCTTGCACTTGTGATTGGCCCTGGAGGTAAAATAAGTGCATCTTGGTTCATATCAATGTCTCCATGCAATAATGAATAACAAGAGAGTTGGGAAAGGAGTGGTGGCTTTGAAACTTGGACCTGAGTAGTTTATGACAGAACTGAATAGACTTACCTTCGGAGAATAATGCTGCACAAAATTTTGGGGTTTTTGTACGGAGGACTCTTTTTTTCATAATTTAATGATATTCGACATGACGCTCTAATTTAATGAAATCTGACCTACTCTGACGTGACAATGCGCGCAAAACTACCTCTAAGGGCAGCATAAGAAGCCCCCGCATACGGAGGAACGCAAACGTTCGCACAGGCTCTGGCATCCGCGATTGCCACTCGCTATCGCTCACTCGCTCTCGCCTCTCTCTCACGATCACTACAAGAAAATTGACAATTTTCGAAGGTCACAACCTTCGAAAAAGTACTAAACAAGCCTTCGACAAAACTTTTTTCGAAGGTTAACAAAACCTTCAAAAAGTATCGAAATAGACTCTGTCGAAAAAACTTTTATCAAAGGTACATTAACCTTCGAAAATGATTATTTTTCAAAGGTCATATGTCCTCGAAAATTGTCAAATTGTTTATCGATAAATATTCATTGTCAATTATATTTTTCGAAGGTTTTTATTATTTTTAAAGGTTTATAATACTATTTTCAAAAACTTTAAAGCCCTCAGAAATACTTCTTTATCGATATTTATATATCCTTCGAAAAAGCTCTTGGAAAAAGCTTTAGCACTTGAATACAATAGTATAAACCAATTTAAATTTATTTTCAACTTATTATTGGCAAACCTCAGAATGTTCTCTACTTATCTACTTGCTTGTAATTCCTTGAATTGCAAGTGTAAGGATGTGGAATAGAAAGAATAAGCAAGGGAAATAGTAACTACTATTAAAGTAGTTTAAGATGAATGTAAACTTAGATATCTTAAAGTAGCTAATAATTTTGACATGATCTCATAAATTTTTTATACAGACATAATAACTACAACTTAGACAAAATAACTACTAAAGTTCTAGAACATTTAACTACTACACAATCAATTAGTAACAAATTTGTTTACGCATTTCTGCCATCATTGTTTTAAATCTATCCTCAAAACGATTTTCTAATTCAACAATTTAATCTTTGAGGGCTTGTTCCTCGACTTTTCTTTGTCGTTCAAATTCCTAAAGATGTTGCTCTTACTCATTAAGATGACGCTCAAGATCACGTACATTGAAAGATAATCCAAACAACTCAGAAGGAGTAACACCTACCCCATAACTAGGAACACGTTCATGCTTCTCTGGTCCAACCCCATGGAATCCAATTCCTAATGGCACTGAGTGATCACAAGCAAGTATGGCTCAAATCAATTAAGTTGGTTTCCGAGTAGCAACTATCACAGCAACAATATGTCCTTGTGAACTTCCATTGGCTGCTATGAAGTTCATGTGATATTTAGATTCCTAGACTCTATACTTCTGTATATTTTCATTTCAAAGAACTCAGGTTCGCTTGTTCATTCATATAATTGTTATTTTCCGGTCAATACCAATTGGAGTCTGCAACATATCTCCTTACAATGGTGTTGATATTAGCTTAAGAAACTGCCCGAATATGGCTACAAACAACCAACCAATTCGAGAGGGTTGGAGGTGATCTCTCCTCTATCCCTAATTTTCACTTGCAATCACGTAAAAACAAATCCAAGAAAACAATGGAAACGAGAAAGGAAAATATAAAAGCTATCAAGTCCAACAATAAGAACTATTAAGGGGTCGTTTGACCCTCTGTTTTGGATTTGTATGGTTTTGGTCCAAAACCATGTTCGGCCCAAAATGTGTTCAAGACCCTTGGTTTGGAAACACAACCCTATGGGTTACAACAGTGCAACCCCATGAGTTTGTTCCATGTTTTCTTATTTTATTTGTCATCTTCCATTTTCGATGATTACTTCAACAACAATTTTGGTGACAACTCCAACTACACCGGTGACCCGATTACAACTAATGGCTACCTCCATCAACAACTCCGGTGACCTGACCACTGCTGACAATTACCTCAGGCGACAACTCCGACGACCACACCGGTGACCCCGCTACCGGTGACGACTACCTCCGATGGCAATTCTGACGACTACACCAACGACCCCCCACCGATGACGACACCTCCGACGACAACTCCGACGACCCCTTCCACCGCTGACGACTACCTCCGGCGACAACTCCGACGACCATACCGATGACCACGACCACCACTGACGACTACCTCCGACAAAAATTATTACGATAACACCGACAACCCTAACCACCACTGAGGACTACTCCGACGACCACACCTACAACTCCAACCACCACTGCCGACTACATCCGATGGCAACTCCGACGACCACACCAACGACCCCTGCCACCGCTGACGACTACCTACGACGACCATATTGATGACCCTGACCACCGCTGATGACTACCTCCGACGACCATACTGATGACCCCGACCACTACTGACGACTACCTCTGACGACAACTCCGACGACCCAAACCACCGCTGACGACTACCTCCGACGAAAACTCCGACGACTCCAATCACTGCTGATGACTACCTTCGACGACAACTCTAATAACTACATAGACGACCTAACCACTACTAACGACTACTTTCGACAACCACTAAAGAGACTTGTATACACCTACCCCAACAACCCGATCACTCGAGCAATCAACTACCCTAACGACCTAACTCGTGCACAATCACCACTTTTCTTATTAGTTCCAGAAATAGGTTTTTGGATACTTTGTGGAATAAAATTTTAAATTTTCTAATCAATTACATAGATTTTCAATTTTCTAATTTCTAAAATAGAATTCAAAAAATAAGTTTTTCAATACTTTATAAAATATATTTTCAAATTACCTAATTTATCAAATAGACTCCCAATTTTTTTTAATTTTTAAGTATAATTCAAAAAATAGTTTTCAGAATACTATGTAACGTGAAATAAAATTTTTAATTCACTAATTTCTTAAATAAACTTCAATTTTTTTAATTTCTAAAATAGAGTTCCAAAAATACTTTTCTTAATATTTTTTGAAATAGAGCTTTAAATCCCTAATTTCTTAAATGGACTTTCAATTTTTTAATTTCTAAAATAGAGTTCCGAAAATACTATTATAAATACTTTGTGAAATAGAGTTTTAATTTTCTTAATTTCTTATATAGACTTCCAGTTTCTTAATTTCTAAAATAGAATTTCAATTTTATTACTCATTTATGTTATACAAGGGTTTCTAGAATTGACAAAACAACATTTAAAAAAAATAAGAGAACAAAACAACTAAAAAAAGAAAAAAAAAACAACATAAACACAAAATTCAGAACACTGCACCTCAAACATTGTTTTCTTATTTCAAGGCTTCAGAATATTGTACCCCAAACACAAGTTTCTGATTCTCAGGCTTCAAAATCCCAGAATAAACCCTCAAGAATTTTGATTCTAAGACAGGGGCGAAACGACCCCTAAATGACAACACTCACCAGAACGAGGAAAAACGAAGATTATAAGACAACACTCCAACTTTTAAATGTTGTTAAGTAGTATTAAATGCTGATAAAAAGACATTTTCCAAAATTGATGAGATTGTTGTCTCGGGGAATAGCCGAGCAATTTTGATTGGCTAGATATCTTTGACGTCATAATTTTTTTGGATTTATCATATTAACATTCTTTTTCGTATCCAACATCATGTCTGTTTTTCCTCTTGTGCTTCACATTAGTTGTTCTTTGTGTTCTAGGTTGGTTATCCGTTGGTCACTCTTCTTCTCTGTCTTGGCGATCCTCAAATATTTCACAACTTAAGTCCCCATATGGAGCAACTCTACCAGCTTCTTATAGTAAGTTCCATTTACTTTTGAATTGATGAAGTGAATGATGACTATACCACTAATTCTAATAAGATCCTCCATTCTTCTTCAATGTTCAATATGAGAAGTTTCTTCAGTATATTTGAATGGAAACTGAATATGCCATCCTGTTTCCATCACACAAATTTATGAAACGTTAGTTTGATTGTGCAGGGACAAGAATCATCGATTTATGGCCTTGGACTCTCTTCATCCGGTTTTAAGGTTTTACTTGAGTGTTCATGCAGCTAATCAGGCCCAAATCATATATGGGACTATTTAGAATATTAGATTATATAGGGTTCCATCTCAAAACTAATTGACAATGACAGCAGACATATCTTATATATTGTGAGATTTCTCTCTACTTTTTCAATGTGGGATCCTCAACACATTTTAACTCTTTACAGTTCTAGACAAAGGATTGCTTACTCAAGATGTTCAACATGATAAACTAGTTGAATACATATATTAGTTCAACTAAGACCATCTAGAAAGCAAGTAAAATATTTGCTTTCATTTCTCATTACAAACCGATAAACATGCCATTTAACTTCAAAAAAGAGAAGAGGGCAAAGAAATCGGAAGCAAAGGAATGAAAGTTAATAAATGGGACAAATAAATTAAAGTTGAAGAGACAAATTTACGATCCATTCATGGTGTTTACTTACTCCAACATCTCAAATAGAAAAGAAAATGAAGAAAAGAAAAAAAAAGGCTTTTAGAACTCAACAAGTGAAATGACTTTTCAAGGAAGCTGAAGAGACAGAGAGATATCTTTAATACTGAGGTAGGACAACAAAACTATCATCAATCAAACAAAAGAAGCAGCGAAAACCAGTCATATGTAATTACATGAGAAAAGTGTGTGAAAAGACGGGCCACAAATTATATGAAGATTCAAACAGAAATGGCTAGAAAATTTTCTATTGTTCTTCAACAAAAATACTCTATATCAATTATAAAGACCTGACATGAAACCTTGATGGCGATACAAGCATCCAACTCAATGAATTAGTCAATATCCGTTATCAATACACTTGGGATAAATTACACTAAGAAAAGTAGAAGTCTCATACAACAAACATTAGGAAACTCAAACAAAGCATGGTAGATATAATCATGCCATGAAACTTAGGTTTTTAGATTCTGTATACTTCCTTAGGTATCATTCCTTATAGCCTCTGCGGAAAGTCACCTCGTTACCTCCAGGTTTGCTTTTGTTTTGTAAAGTAGTTCGGGTTTAGTAGCTTGCATGTTTTGAATGCCTTGAGGTTATGCCTTGCTTGAAACCTCTCGTTTTGTTGTTAAATTTTGTTCTAGTTTAACTCAGATTATGGCACGTGGACGAGAACATGGTAGAGTTGTGGTCGGTGGGCGTGCTCGTGGGGCCGAAGAGGTCGGGGTCAAGGAGCCCTTGGGCAGGTCCTGGTGGATGACCCACCAATGGATGAGCGCTTCGAGCAATATGAGGAGCTTAACCAAGACGCCCCATTCGTCGGGATGTCAATTAAGAAAATCGGTGGAAACCCTCAGGAGCGAGGGAACGACCAAGCCCTGCCACCAGCTCCCGCAACATTGCCCGGACTCCAAGAAATCCTCCAGGCAACTTTAGCTAGCCAGACGACGTTGCTCAACCAAGTCACCCAAGTTTTGAGGGTGGTGGTAGCCTATAACCAAGGGGCACAAAACCAGAATCAGGCAGTATCGCCTCAGAACAAGGGAGTTGTTGCCCAAACCCTTGGAGCAACTACAGAGGAGGCAAGGTATCTTCGTGACTTCAAGAAGTTTGAACCACTTCTCTTTGACGAGGAAGGGATGGACCATGTGGCTGCAGAAACATGGTTCACAATGATTGAAGACATATTTGAGCGCATATGTTGTCCTGAGCGGCAAAGGGTCCAGTGTACGGTCTACGCGCTAAGAGGGCAAGCCTATCTCTGATGGAAGGTTGCCTCGTGGTCTATTGACGTTAGTGAGGGGTCAGTAGCCTGGGCACAGTTTCAAGAGGCGTTCTATGAGAAGTTCTACCTGGTCGTGATGAGAATCGAGAAGCAGACCGAGTTTTTGCACCTGTAGCAAGGACTGAATCAGTCGGTCGAGGAGTACGAGCATGAGTTCACTATGCTGTCTCGATTCGCTTCTGAATCGGTGGGCGTGTATAAGAAGTAGATCGAGCGCTTCCTCACAGGCTTGTGCGGAGGCATACGTGGGTCAGTGGTTGCCCACGAGCCTAAGACCTATGCTGCAACAGTCTGAGTGGCAGCCCTGATTGACGCTGATTTGAAGCAGTAGGGAGTTAGTGTTTGCCATACCTCAAGGGCAAGGCAGAGTTCTAGCTCAGGTCAGAAAAGGAGACATGATCAGGCTTTCTCTAGGCCAAATCGACTAGGAACGCAAGGGCAACAATGGGCCCAAGGAGCAGACAGAGGTTCAGGCCCTAATTGTGGAGGGCTACATAATACAGGAGCTTACTCGACAGCCACTAAAGTCTGTTTCTATTGCGACAAGGTGGGCCATATGGCGACAATGTGTAGGCAAAGGAAAAGGCCAGACCCATGAGTTCATTACATATGCAAGAAGGAGGGTCATGTGGCTTCAACATGCCAGAAGAATAGAAATGTCGAAAACCAGGAGAGCTGCCAGAGGGGCGGAGCATACACCAATGCTGGCACAGCTGCTGAGGGCTCAGGCAAAGTCGTCACAGGTACTCTACCTATACTTGGTCATCTCGCCTTTGTACTTTTTGATTCTGGATGTATGCATTCATTTATTTTCTGCATTGTTTGTGGGTCAAGCCCGGTTAGAAGTAGAACCTCTAGGTTTTAGCCAGTCAGTTGCAACCACATAAAGGGCAGAGTTAGTGACTCGAGATAAAGTGAAGACCGGTCAGGTCTTGGTGGAGGGTCACTTGTTGGAAGTGACCTTGATTGTCCTTGAGATGAGTGACTTCGATGTCATTCTGGTCATGGATTGGTTGGTTGTGAACCATGCCAACATCGACTGTCACCGCAGGGAGGTCGTGTTTAAGCCTCTATCGGAACCGAGCTTCAAGTTTAAGGGAACTGAGTTAGGAGTGGTTCCAAAAGTTATTTCTGCTCTAAAGGCAAGCAAGTTGGTTGGCCAAGGGGCTTGGGCCTTCTTGGCGAGTGTGACAGACCTGAGGAATGAGAAAGGGGGTGTGTCATCAGTCTAGTGGTCAAGAAGTTCGCAGATGTGTTCCCCGAGGATTTGATCGGTTGACCTCCTTGTTGCGCAATATTATGATAATGCAATACCGCAGTGTACGGGTCAAGTTTTAGTATAGTGATTTATGAGTCCAAGTATCGTCCTCGGGAATGGGTTTCTAGATTAATTAATTACTAAGGTACTAAATCTAAATTTTAGCTAAAGAAACATAACATGGATAGTTGGTTGAAGTAAATACAAACAAACAAACAAACATGTGGAGACACGAATTGATAGATTTATGGGAAGTGATTTTACAAGTTAAAGACCTAACTAACACATGCATTGAACCAATGAGATGAAATTATAAACAAGAAGTAAAATACTCAAGAAAATCTCTCGATTCTTAGTTAGCCTCACACATGCAATAAATTTCATAGTCTCCATATGAACCTACGACATGCATGGCATTAAGCAACTTCTTTATGTGTTTTCCTAAGATTTCTAAGTCATTCTCATGCCAGAATTCTAAGGGTTTTGACAATTTTGCTCTAATTCAAGCTTTATCTCTCGAGTCCACTTAAATCAACAAATTAAGAAGTCAAGAACGAATTGTCAAAAATAAGAACAAAGCATGCTTCAATACATTGTAATAAAGTCATAACGAGCAAATCAAATCCTAACTACAATGTTTAGCTACTCTAAATCACATGAAAACAAAGCTAAACATGTAGGAAACGTCTTAGAACGCTATTACAAATTGAAAGAAAGAGAAATTAAGCTTATGTGTCGATGCCGATCCTTCGTATCCGAGCTCCCGTCTTCGATCTCGAACCTCCACGGATGCTTTGACTCCCAAAATCACTCTTTTCTCTCTTCTTACAAAGTGTATTTCAAAATTAGGGCAAAACTCTACCAAATTCGGCCCCCCTTGCAATGAAAACAACATGTTGTATTTATAAGGCTTTTCGGTACGGCGTTGCAACGTCAGTACTGCTTTGCCAAATTTCATCTGCGACCATTTTTGTCATATCTTTTTTCGCTCGGTGTCCAAATGACCTCCGGTTTGATGCGTTGGAATCGTGATTCGATGTAGAATCTCTCAGTATACTTTTTATACTCAAAATACATCTAGAGTTTTCTTGGGTCTTCAATTAAGCATACACATGTTCCAAATTGCACCAAAATAGCCTAAAAACACTCAATTCTTGCTTCTCAAGCTCAGTTTCCTGAAATAACCATAAAATGCATGAAAGCTTATGTTTTAAATATAAAAACTAGCTAAAATATAGAAATAAGATAGCATATTTGCATGCTATCAAATACCCCCACACTTAAGATTTTGCTAGACCCGAGCAAAATAAAATTAAACTATAAGATCTTTCTTATGCATATATCGGACTCAAGCCTCAAAGATTAAAAAGAAGTTTCAGTAATCACGGGTAACAATCAAACATGATACTTCAACAAGCAATTTAAAACTTTTCCTAAGTGTTCCTACGTGTGTGTGTGATTAGCCTCCGTTCATTTAATCTCTACTAAGCCCGGAACAACTTTATTAGGTTCTCCATTCAACTTCCCCCTACACTGGTCATGATTTCTAATTCTTGAGTCTCCCCACATTCAAGACATAAACAACTTTACTCAGTACTTAACCACTTTTTTTTATGTCGCTTTTTCTAATTTCTTCTTTTTTTTTTGTGTGTGTGTGTGTGCAAGGACACTAGCTTTCACACATCCACTGCAGGGACCCTTACCTAGAGCACTCGCTCAATGAGTGGCCTAACTGATCACAGTGAAAGTAACTCTTTTTGTCCTCACGATTTTTTTTCTTTAACAAACTAAACAACAGAAACAAAACAAACTTTTTCACATAATGCACAAATTTTACAAATCATGCACTTCATATTGTCATTTACCACATCCTGCAGTTTAACTCTCAAATCAGTCCTTAAACCTATCGAGGTGACATCAAACTTCTAAACCTAATAACTTTGTTCTAAGCATTTCAAAACTACAGGAACACAGGCTATGTGTATAATAGTGCAGGAAAAGCTCAAGAAAATTTTTAAATTAACTCAAATTCATATCATGCTCTTAAGTTTCAGCAGAATCACAAAAATTTTCAATTAAATCTTGTCCTAAGCCATCATAATCATACTTATGCATAAGATCAATCAGCAATGCAACACATACTCAGGACAGTCACAACAGATAAGAAAATCCACCCCCCAAACTTAAACTAAACATTGTCCTCAATATTTGCAAAATAAGCTCAAAGAAAGTAAGAAGGGTAAGAGTGAACAATACTGTCCTGAGTAATGGAGATTTTCATTTTTCTTTTGAATTTCTTAGGCGGCCAAGTTACGTGAGATGAAGTAATGCAGAACGGGAGCATGGGTTTCACGAGGGAGACGTCAACACAACCTAACAAAACAAAAACAATGAAAACTAAGAACTAAGCAAACAAATAAAACAAGTAAAGCAAAAACAAAACGTAAATGAAATGTAAAGCTTGGGTTGCCTCCCAAGAAGCGTTTTCTTTCACGTCTTTAGCTAGACTAGACCCATGGTTGACATCAAGGCACGTAAAATTGCTCATATTTCTCCGGGCCCTTCTTGCTTGAGTCAATATAGCCTTTTAAGTCTAAAAGGCCCTCTTGTTTTTCTTGGGCACCTGAAAGATAAATATTTTTGTTATTTTTGTTTGAAATAAAAGAACAAAATTCAAAACAGGACTCGTGAGTATAGGAAAAATGGTTATTAAGATTAAAAGAAACTTTTGGAGATAAAGGAAAGGGTGACTTTTCAGCCTCGAACTCTATCACCTAGATTTTGTTTGTGGAAGTGATTGCATTACCATGCTCGACCTCACAAACCTATTTTTGGTGTGTTTCAATCTCCTCCAACTCATCCTCACTATAATATGCATAAGTCCTCCTAGGCTGCTCTTCCTCAGTGACAAGAATAAGAATTTTCTCCTGTATGACCTTGAGGGATTCTTCCAGTTGATTAAGATGATGAGTTATTTCATGTATTATTGCCCCAAGTTCTACCACTTTAGCTTCTAACCTATCCAACCTTTCTAATTCAACATGACACAAATTTTTAACCCTCAACTCCAAAGTATATTCCATTAATAAATCCACAAGAGAAGAGTTTTCTATAAATTAGTTGGGGTAGGAAAAATTTTGGTTCCAAGTGCCTATATGATTACCATCAAAAGAATTTTCATAAATCATAGATTCAGAATGGTAAGGATTAGACATTTGGTATCCAGAGAAATCATGATTCACATACCTAGGGTTCTGAGAAGGATAATACATTGGCGAAGAATTATGGTCATGAAAAGTCATAGTTTAAATCACGACAATTCAAATCTAAACTTTTACAGAAAATCAACACAACCAAAACAGGAGACAAAAACTCGAACAACACATAAGACAAAATTAATAACAAAAAAGAAAAAAAACAAACAAATAAGGAGAAAAAAATAAAAAAGGAAAGAAACAAATAAGGAAAACAACAAATAAGGAAAATAAATAAATCAATAAGAAAAAAATAAAGAAAGAAATAAGGAAAGAAAAAAGGAAGAAAAAAAAAGGAAAAAAGAGGAAAAAACAAAAAAACAATGAAAACAAACAAGTAAGGAAAAAAACACAAAAGGAAAGAAAATAAATAAAGAAAAAAACAAGTAAGAAAAAAACGAATAAGGAAAACAAAGAAAAGAAACAAAAAAGGAAAACACACAATAGAAAAAAACAACAAATAAGGAAAAAAGAAAAAAAGAAAAAAAAGTAAGAAAAAAACACAAAATGAAAAAAAAAATAAATAAGGAAAAAAATCAAATGAGGAAAAAAACAAATATGGAAAGAAAACAAATAAGGAAAATCAAAAAAAACAAATAAGGAAAAAAACTTTAGTCTAAAATCTCGAATTTTCTCCCAATATTAATCAATCTAAATAATCGTCATTCCCCGGCAACGGCGCCAAAAACTTGTTGCGCAATATTATGATAATGCAATACCGCAGTGTACAGGTCAAGTTTTAGTATAGTGATTTATGAGTCCAAGTATCGTCCTCGGGAATGGGTTTCTAGATTAATTAATTACTAAGGTACTAAATCTAAATTTTAGCTAAAGAAACATAACATGGATAGTTGGTTGAAGTAAATACAAACAAACAAACAAACATGTGGAAACACGAATTGATAGATTTATGGGAAGTGATTTTACAAGTTAAAGACCTAACTAACGAACCAATGAGATGACATTATAAACAAGAAGTAAAATACTCAAGAAAATCTCTCGATTCTTAGTGAGCCTCACACATGCAATAAATTCCATAGTCTCCATATGAACCTACGACATGCATGGCATTAAGCAACTTCTTTATGTGTTTCCCTAAGATTTCTAAGTCATTCTCATGCCAGAATTCTAAGGGTGTTGACAATTTTGCTCTAATTCAAGCTTTATCTCTCGAGTCCACTTAAATCAACAAATTAAGAAGTCAAGAACGAATTGTCAAAAATAAGAACAAAGCATGCTTCAATACATTGTAATAAAGTCATAACAAGCAAATCAAATCCTAACTACAATGTTTAGCTACTCTAAATCACATGAAAACCAAGCTAAACATGTAGGAAACGTCTTAGAACGCTATTACAAATTGAAAGAAAGAGAAATTAAGCTTATGTGTCGATGTCGGTCCTTCGTCTCCGAGCTCCCGTCTTCGATCTTGAACCTCCACGGATGCTTTGGCTCCCAAAATCACTCTTTTCTCTCTTCTTACAATGTGTATTTCGAAATTAGGGCAAAACTCTACCAAATTCGGCCCCCCTTGCAATGAAAACAACATGTTGTATTTATAAGGCTTTTCGGTATGGCGTTGCAACAGCTGTGCTCTCACCACCAAAATGATTACTCACGACCATTTTTGTCATATATTTTCGCTCGGGTGTCCAAATGACCTCCAATTTGATGCATTGGAATCGTGATTCGATGTAAAGTCTCTCAGTATACTTTTTATACTCAAAATACATCTAGAGTTTTCTTGGGTCTTCAATTGAGCATACACATGTTCCAAATTGCACCAAAATAGCCTAAAAACACTGAATTCTTGCTTCTCAAGCTCAGTTTCCTGAAATAACCATAAAATGCCATGAAAGCTTATGTTTTAAATATAAAAACTAGCTAAAATATAGAAATAAGATAGCATATTTGCATGCTATCAACCTCCAGGCAGGGAGGTGGATTTCAGTATCGAGTTTGAGCCAGACACTACACCTTTATTGAAAGCACCGTATAGAATTGCCCCAGCCGAGTTAAAAGGAGCTCAACACTCAGTTACAAGAATTGCTAGACAATGGCTTCATTCGCCCTAGTGTCTCACCGTGGGGTGCGCCGATACTTTTCGTGAAAAAGAAGGATGGGTCGATGCACCTATGCATTGACTATCGGGAGTTAAACAAGGTGACGATAAAGAACAAGTACCTGCTCCCTAGGACTGATGATCTGTTTGACCAGTTACAGGGGGTCGTCGTGTTCTCTAAGATTTATTTGTGCTCGGGTCATCACCAGTTGCGTATAAGAGAGGAAGACATCCCGAAGACAACATTTTGATCCAGGTATGGACATTACGAGTTTAACGTGATGTCATTTAGTTTGAGAAACGCCCCGGTTGTGTTTATGGGCCTCATGAAAAAGGTGTTAAAGGAATTCTTGGACACCTTCGTTATGGTGTTTATAGACGACATCCTGGTCTACTCGAAGTCGACTGAAGAATACGAGAACCATTTGAGGAAGGTTTTGTCTATTTTGAGAGAGAATCAGTTGTATGCTAAGTTCTCTAAGTGTGAGTTTTGGCTGTCGCAGGTGTCCTTTGTAGGGCACGTAGAATCTAAGAAGGGTGTCTCACTAGACTCGACAAAGGTGGAAGCGGTTTCAAATTGGCCCCGACCCAAACTTTTCACTGAAGTTTGCAGTTTCCTAAGTTTGGTTGGTTATTATCGGTGGTTCGTTAAAGGCTTTTCCAAGATTTCTACACTTCTCACTCAGTTAACACGAAAGGAGAATGCTTTCGTGTGGAATGATGCATGTGAGGCGAGCTTTGAGGATTTGAATCAGGATTGATCTCGACACCGATGCTCACAGTGCCTGATGGTTCAGGAGGTTTCGTGGGGTATAGTGATGCTTCCAAGAAGGGGTTAGGTTGTGTTTTGATGCAGAATGGGAAAGTAATTGCCTATTGATAGCATGCGAATGTGTTATCTTATTTCTTATATTTTAGCTAGTTTTTATACTTAAAAACATGGGGTTTCATGCCATTTTATGGTTAATTTCAGGAAATCGAAGAAAATAGAGTGTTTTGAGACTATTTTGGTGCAATTTGGAACATGTGTATGCTTAATAGAAAACCGAAGAAAAATATAGATGTATTTTGAGTATAAGAAATATACTGAGAGATTCTACATCGAATCACAATTCCAACGCATAAAACCGGAGGTCATTCGAACACCCGAGCGAAAAGATATAACAAAAATGATTGCAATGGGTTGGTTGGCAACAAGCACAACATTGCAACGCCATGCCGAAGTGCACTATAAATACAGCATGTTGCACACTTTGCAAAGGGAGCTGAATTTGATAGTCTTTAGCCCTAATTTTGAAATACACACTCTAAGGGGAGAAAAAAAAAGCATTCCTTGAGAGCCAAAGCGTTTGTGGAGGCTCGAGATCGTGACGGAAGCTCAGGATCGAGGGACCGACATCGACACATACGTTTTATTTCTTTTCCTTTTAGTTTGTAACTTAGTTTAAAGACTATAACACAACTTTAACTTGTTTTTATGGTGATTTTGAGTGATTAAACGTTGTAGTTAGGATTTGATTAACATGGTTTAGACTTATTTGCTTATGTATTGAACTATGTTTTGATATTTCATACTCTTTCTTTAACCCTGCTATCAACCTAGCCATTCTCGCTTGTTGCTTTAAGGGGTCTCTCCGCTCATCAAATATCAAAAAAATCTGTAGAGCTCACTTCCCTTCCCCCATACCATAGATTTTTGGCAATTCGTCCTTAAATTCTTTGATCTTATTGGTTTAAGTGGACTCGAGAGAAAGAAACTTAAATTAGGGCAAAGTTGTCAAAACTCTTAGAAATCTGACATGAGAATGACCTAGAATTCTTTGAGAAACATATAAAGAAGTTGTTTTTAAAATTCATAAGGAAACTTTAGGATTTAACGTGTGTGCAAGGCTCACTATAGGCCGAGAGATTCTTTTGAGTATTTTCACTGCTTGTTTATAAATTCATAACATCAGTTCATTGCATGTGTTAGATAAGGTTGTAACTTGTGAAATCAATTTCCTCCAATTTTATCATATTCGTGTCTCCAACTGTTTGTTTATCTTTCTATCTTCGTTTTCATTATCTATCCACGTTTTGTTACTTTAGCTAAAATCGAGAATTAGTATCTTGGTAATTAATTAATCTAGAAACCCATTCCTGAGGATGATACTCTGTACTTAAATCACTATATTAAAACTTGACACGTACACTTGCGGTATTGCAATATTCATTTTACGCAACAAGTTTTTGGCGCCATTGCTGGGAAATGAAGTTTATTTAGATTGATTAATATTAGGAGAAAATTCGATATTTTAGACTAAAGTTGTTTTTCCCTTTTTGTTTTATTTCCTTCTTTGTTTTCTTCCTTTTTTGTTTTTTTTCCTTTTTTGTTTTTTTTTCGTTTTGTGGTTTTTCTTACTTGTTTTTTTTCCTTATTTGTTCTTTTTTTCTTTTGTGTTTTTTTCTTTTTTTGTTTCTTTCCTTATTTCTTTCTTTATTTGTGTTTTCCTTATTTGTTGTTTTTCCTTATTTTTTTCCTTATTTGTTTTTTTCCTCATTCGTTGTTTTTCCTTATTTTTTCTCTTTTTGTGTTTTTTTCCTTTTTTTGTTTTATTTTCCTTTTTTGTTTCTTTTCTTTTTTATTTTTTTCTCCTTATTTGTTTTTGTGTTTTTTTATTTTTTTCTTAGTTTAGTCTTGAGTGTTTTTCGAGTCTTTGTCTCCTTTTTTGGTTGTGTTGATTTTGTGTAAAAGTTTAAATTTGAATTGTTGTGATTTAAAGTATGACTTTTCATGATTTTAATTCTTCACCAATGTACTATCATTCTCAGGACCATAGGTATGTGAATCATGATTTCTCTAGATACCAAATGTCTAATCCTTATCATTCTGAATCTATGTTTTATGAAAATTCTTTTGATGGTAATCATATAGGCACTTGGAACCAAAATTTTTCCTACCCCAACCAATCTATAGAAAACTCTTCTATTGTTGATTTATTAATGGAATATACTTTGAAGTTGAGGGTTAAAAATTTGTGTCATGTTGAATTAGAAAGGTTGGATAGGCTAGAAGTTAAAGTGGTAGAACTTGGGGCAATAATACATGAAATGACTCATCATCTTAATCAACTAGTAGAATCCCTTAAGGCCCTATAGGAGAAAATTCTTATTCTTGTCACTGAGGAAGAGCAACCTAGGAGAACTTATGTATATGATAGTGATGATGAGTTGGAAGAGACTGAAACACACAAAAACAGGTTTGTGAGGTCGAGCATGGTAATGCAATCACTTCCACAGAAGAAATCCAGGTGATAGAGTTCGAGGCTGAAAAGTCTCCCTTCCCTTTATCTCCAAAAGTTTTTTTTAATCTTGATAACCATTTTTCCTATACTCAGGAGTCTTGTTTTGAATTTTGTTCTTTTATTTCTATATACAAAAATAACAAAAATATTTATCTTTCAGGTGCCCAAGAAAAACAAGATAACCTTTTAGACTTAGAAGGCTATATTGACTCAAGGAAGAAGGACCCGAAGAAATACGAGCAATTTTACATGCCTTGATGCTAATCATGGGTGCAATCTAGCTAAAGACATTAAAGAAAACGCTTCTTGGGAGGCAACCCAAGCTTTACATTTCTTTTATTTTTGTTTTCTGTTTTTAGTTTGTTTTGTTTGTTTGTTTGTTTAGTTCTTAGTTTGCTTTGCTTTGTTTTGTTTTGTTAGGTTGTGATTGATGTCTTCCCTCGTGAAACCCATGCTCCCATTCTGCAGTACTCATCTCACGTGATTTGGTCATCCAAGGAATTAAAAAAAATCAAGATCTCCATTACTCAGGACAATATTGTTCACACTTACCCTTCTTACTTTCTTTGAGCTTATTTTGTGCAAACATTGGGACAATGTTTAGTTTAAGTTTGGGGGTGGAATATTGTTTATCTGTTGTGACTATCCTAAGTATGTGTTGAATTGCTGATTGATTTTATACATAAGTATGATTAGGATGACCTAGGATGAGATTTAATTGAAAAATTCTTATGATTCTGCTGAAACTTTAGAGCATGATATGAATTCGAGTTAATTTAAGAATTTTCTTGAGTTTTTCCTACACTATTATGCACATAGTCTGTGTTCCTGTAGTTTTGAAATGCTTAGAACAAAGTTATTAGGTTTAGAAGTTTGATGTCACCTCGATGAAGGGAATCAATTTTCCGCAACGGAAGACGTTGTGAAACGTCGTTGATTCATTGTGTGTGTAATTTCTTAAAAAACAGAATTTATCTCATAAAACCTAAGTTAAGAATGTTGATTTGAGAAGGAATACAAAAAGTAAACATTTTACTAACCTCTTGTAGACAACTTCTTGCAGTTCCTTCTCGGTCTCTCTCAATCCAACGAACCTCACGAACAAAAAACACTTCCAAAAGCTCTTCTCAGTTGTTCTCGGGAGGTAGAGGGAGAGTTGTGGAACTCTCTTTGGAATTTGGGATGGAGAAAGGTTTTTGAAAAATGAGAGAAGCTAGAGAGGATTTGGTGAAGGGATCGAATCTCGCAGCGGAAGCGATTGTGAATCGCGTGTTCATGATTTTGTTACACATATCTAAAATACAAGAACAATATACTAAGATTAAGCATGCTTTACAAAATATAGGACAACAAGAATTTACCTTTGAATAATACTTTCTTCACGAGTTCCTCCTCCAACGATCACAATCTCAACTACGAACCCGAACCTTGTGAAGATCCACCACTAGATCTTCTCCGTTGTTCTCTAGGTGAGGGAGGAAGGTGGGTTCCTTTTAGGATGAGGTGAGGAGATCTTTTTGGAAATGTGTTTGGAACTCTTTCCAACACAAATGAGAGAACTCTAGGGTTTATGTGTAAAACCTTATCATCAAAGTTGCATCTTATGCAACTATTTATAGGGAAATAGGATGAAAATTACCATTCTATCCCTCCTTCTTTCTCTCATTAGTATATAGTTAATTTGTGAATCTAATTCACATTAAAACTATATATTATATCAATTATATCATATATAATTGATATAACACCTCATATATCAAATTGAACACTTCAATCTCATTCCTAACTTTATACCATCAATATTACCATGTTGAGCAAACGAAGGGACCTAATGGACCTACAGTTCATGAGCTCCAATGATGTGAGATTAACTGATCAAACTCTTTGATCTAGTTAATCAAAATTCATTAACTACAAGTCACTCTACTATAGACTTGTAGTTGCACTCTCCTCACTGTAGATTATATTGTGTCCATTGATATAATCACTACTCATGAGTCGACCCTTCACAGGTTTTTCGTAATCACAGTTGGGTGAAATTACCGTTTTACCCCTGTGATTACTTCTTTCTTCCTTAAGCACCACTGATCCTCTAATGAACAACAAGTCTATGGTTCTACCATAAACTCAAACCATCTTAAACTAGTTTAGAGGGTGAGGCCCCGTTGTTCAAGACCTGGACTCAGTTCTTAAGGGAACAACTTATCTAATTCCTTAGTTTAGGAATGAGTGATTCCATCTTGCATAGTTAAGTCCCTAGCTACCTACGAGGTTTTGTCCCTGAGAAGGTAGGCTTATTGAGTCGGCTGCAGGTCACTCTCACTCATACTAGTCTAAGGGCAAACCCCTATAAGCAGGAGTTCTTAACTTGCTCAGGATTCAGGTCGAGTCAGTAATGACCATCTATAAATTATCAATCTTATTCTGTTAACGGCGTTATACTGATCAGACTAATAATTTGCAGTTCGGTCTTGTTTGAACTCTTCATACTATTGGGATTTATGTCTTAATCTCGTTTTGTTTGTAATTTTACTATTTAAAATTAATAAGAGTTATTTATTTCATCACTTTGTGTCTCGCATTTTTACAAACTTTGTCCAATAAACTAAGCTCCAGGATCATTGAATATATGAGAGAACTAGAACTTGAACGGTGTGTAGTGGACACACAGGGAGGATCACATTCGAGTTAATGACCCGAACGGTCTACAGTATATGGATAGGGTTGGAGACCTAACCCTGGATACGCTGTGGATGCGACCCGCTTTGTATTAGATACTCACCCAATATGTCTATCTTCTTAGGGACAGAAACAAGTAGGGAGCTGGGAACTTAACTACGCGAGATGGAATTCACTCGTTCCCGCCTTTAGGGAAACTAGAGGGGTTGTTTCCTTATGTGTTGTCTCCAGGGCTTGGACAACGGGCACCCGCCCTCTCACTGGCCCGAGAGGGGTGTTGTGTATGGTTGGACCATTACAACGTTGTTGTTCATTAGAGGAGCAGTGAGGACTTAAGGAGCAAGAAGTAGACACAACGGTAAAATGGTAATTTGACCTAGCAGTGTCAACGAACAACCTGTGAAGGGTTGACTCATGGGCATTGGTTATATCAGTGGACACAACTTGTCTTACACTGACGGGAGTGCAACTACGGGTTTTAGTGGAGTGTTACCGTAACTAATGAATGTTTATTAATCGGGTCAAAGAGTTTGATAGGTTAGTCTCGGATCATTGGAGCTCGTCACTGTAGGTCCATTAGGTCCCTCGGTTGGCTCAAACTGGATTAATAGAAGGTATACAGTTTTGGTATGAAGTTGAAGTGTTCAAGTTCACTAAATGGATGTCATTTGTATGAGATATGTATGACATGTTCTATAGTTTAATGTGAATGAGATTCATAATAAACTATAGGTTAACCTAATTATTTAATTAGGGTTAATTTGGAGAAATTAGATTGAGAGAAATTTAATTGAATGTGATTCAATTTTAAAAAATCCACAATTATACAAATGTGATTTGTATAATGAGATATGAGATATCTTATTATATGTGGTTAATTTGATTTGCATAACCTATGGTTGTGGTAAAATAGTAAATAGGTGGAGATTTCAACTCCACCTATTACCATTATATAAACCCTTTGCAAGAAGGATTTCTTAAGCTTGATTTTCATTTTTTGGATTTCACACCAAAAGGAAACTACTATTCTCTCAACTCTCTCTCAATCTCTCCTCCCCTCTCACCAAAAGAGACCCACTTCTCTCCTTCTACCAAACGTAGAACAACCGAGAAATCGAGTGGAAGTGTCCGGTTCGCTTGTTCGTTCGAGGAGTTCGAGAACGTTGAGATCGTGATCACGAAGGGTTCGTGAATGGGAGAAGGAAAACTTGAAGTCGTTCTTCAACAAGTAAGATGTTCTTACTAGTTTTTCTTCTTAATTTGCCCGTTTAATCTAGTTTGTATGTGATAAAAATAGTTTTAAGAAAACGGTTTTCGCAACGATACCACGGTGATTCAATCGCCATTCTGTTGCACGGGATTTCATTCCCTTCAATTGGCATTAGAGCCAATCGTTGGCTTTCTCGTTGTGCATTTGTTTTCTTAAAATTAGGTGGGTAAATGCTTTAATTCATGTAATGAATTGTGGTTTTGCAAAATGGATGTTTCGGTTTTGGCATTTTTTCTTAGATTTATTTTTTGTTGATGAGATCAATGTAAAGGCTCGTGTTTTTGGCAAATTAGAAAATAAATCGAGTCTGTAAGTCCTGGTCATTGGCGGCAAGGGTTGTTGTGAAGAAATCGAAGTGAAAACGGGCGAGAAACGACAAAGAACAACAAGAGGTGCTTGCTCTTCTGTCGACGACGTTGAGACGTTGTTCTTCGGCGTCTCAACGTTATCCGTGCGGAGGATGGCTGAGCTGCAGGTCAGCGTTGCAACGCTGGGTGTAGCGTTGCAATGCTGAGGCGTTCGGCGCGCTGAGGACAACGTTGGACGCTGCAGCGTTGCAACGCTGCGAGCGTAGTGGACAGTTCGCGAGGCTGAAGCGCGATACGTGGGCGTGATGGAAGTTGCTTCATCGTGGGGCGGTTTTTACTTATTATTTTATTTAAATTTCATTTGTAAAATGTATTATTTATTTATTTTAATTAAATTAATTAATTAATATTAATATAAATGTTATATTAATGTTAATTAATTTATTTAATGCCCCTAAGTGCAAAAACCGATGTAATTCTTGCTATTTAATTATTTTATGCATGAGATGTATGATTTAATTATTTCTATGTGCATAAAGTATGTCATATAGATTTAAAATCTCACCTTAGGTTAAACATTTCATGCATCATTTTATATTATAAGTGTTATAATATATAGTATGCATGATAGGTTATATTATAAGTGTTATAATACCATTAAAAGCATGTTTTAATTTATTTAATATAAGAGTTATATTTTTTATATTAAAAGCATGCTCATGCATTTAATTCATGTGATGGATATTTGTTATAGTATATAGTTATTCATGTGATGAATGATCAAGCACTATAACATAGAAATGCATGTAACCTAAGTTAATTATTAGTTTTAAATTGTTTAGAACTTGAATAATTAGACTTAGGTTTTCTAGTTCTAATAAGATTAGAATTAGGAAATCAAAATATGACTTTTGAATGGTGACTGATAAGTAACTCTGTCTAAAGAAGGTTTTGTCTAAGGCTGGGGAATTTAAGTTGACGCTTGCGGAACACCCCTACCTGCAAACCGACCTGGGAGTGAATTCGATGTGGAGATTCTTAGGTTATATTATCGTGAGTGTCGTTAATTAAAAATTGATTAATTTACTCACATAAACCTAAGTTAATAATGTGATTATAAACTTAGGTTAAATCAATATAAGAGTTATATTGGTAGACTTAGGTAAATTTTAGCCGGTTTATCTATGTCAATCCCGAATAATATAAAGTGCTGAGTGGGAGGAAATAAAGTGTATAAGATACATTTAATTTTCCGACCACAAATCTCCGTAAAGTCCGAATCGTGAGATCCATACTCGACCTCATGGCGCAAATGGGAGCATCCCCCTTCGGATGGTATTTGTGTGAATCAATATCACAGTGGATGGAGAGAGTACTTATAGTGAGTGGGAGCGGGACCTGTGAAAATGAGACTCACGGTCTCTTCTTTCGATTCACACCGTGAGACCCCTATGATCCGCCTGCTAGTTTGGCCTAGACCAGACAATCCCTTCGGAGGGCCTTGATCATTGGAGTTGGAACACCGTGAATTCTCGAAAGGGATACAGTTTCCTTGTTTGTTTTCCTTCTTGGTTCACCCTACGGTGGCTATTGTTTGGACGGATACTTGGAAACTTAAAGATTGAGGGTGACACTCACGGGATTCGTTAAGAGATAATGAATTCGACCAAATAATGGTAACTAGACGCCAAATGGAATAAGAGTTATTCTGGGATTAGGGTCTGGTCGAGGAAGTCTCGTCCTAGAGGAGGAGTGTTTCTATTCACCCTTCAGTGGCGGTCATTCTAAACCTTTAGGATATCATTGCAAATTTTAAATGACCTAGGGATCATATGATTAAATTTTGCTAAAACATCATTGGATTTCAAAAAGTTTTTGCGAGACTAACACAAAGCTTTTAATTTGATTTTTCCAGCAAAAATGTCTAGCTCAATTATAGCATTACTAACTTCGGACAAATTAGTGTGAGATAATTTCCGAACATGGAAAAACAATATCAACACGATACTAGTAACCGATGACCTTAAGTTCGTGCTTACTGAGGAGTATCTTCAGTGTTGGATGTTTGTCCTAATCTCGTATAGTTTGTAAATTACTATTTGAAATTAATAAAGAGTTATTCATTTCATTTTTTTGTGTCTCGCATTTTATACAAACATTGACCAAAAAACTAAGCTCCATGGTCATTGAATATACGAGAGAACTAGAACTTGAATGGTGTGTAGTGGACACACATGGAGGATCACGTTCAACTAAATGACCCAAACGGTCTACAATATATGGATAGGGTTGGAGACCTAATCCTGGATACGCTGTGGATGCGACCCGCTTTGTATTAAGATACAAACGAGGTGATCTGACTCGTTCATGTGGTTGACATGCGAGTGGGGGCATCCTGTGCAATGAGATTGTACAAGGACGAACCATGAATTATTAGACCTACTGATTTAACACCATTGACAGTAAGGACTAATAACTTCGTAGATGACCATTAGTGACTCAACCTGAATCCTGAGCGTGTTCATCGACTCACATCATGCGGGGTCCGTCCCTTTGACTAGTACGGATGAGGGTGGTCACGCTTACTCGCCCAATATGCCTATCTTTTCGTGACAAGACCAAGTAGGGAGCTGGGAACTTAACTACGCGAGATGGAATTCACTCGTTCCCGCCTTTAGGAAAACTAAAGGGGTTGTTCCCTTAAGTGCTGTCTCCAAGGCTTGGACAACGGGCAACCCCACTCTCTCACTGGCACGAGAGAGTTGTTGTGTATGGTTGGACCATTACAACGTTGTTGTTCATTAGAGGAGCCGTGGGAACTTAAGGAGCAAGAAGTAGACACAGGGGTAAACCGGTAATTTGACCCAGCAGTGTCTACGAACATCCTGTGAAGGGTCGACTCATGGGCATTGGTTATATCAGTGGACACGTAATATTCTTGCACTGACGAGAGTGCAGCTACGGGGTTTAGTGGAGTGTTACCGTAGCTAATGAATGTTGATTAACCGGGTCAAAGAGTTTGATAGGTTAATCTCGGATCATTGGAGCTCGTCACTGTAGGTCCATTAGGTCCCTCGGTTGGCTCAAACTGGGTTAAAAGAAGGGTTTAATGTTTTGGTTTGAATTGAAGTGTTCAGTTCACTAAAGGGTATTTATGTCATTTATATGAGATATGAATGATATAATATATAGTTTAATGTGAATGAGATTCATAATAAACTATAGGTTAGCCTAATTGTTGAATTATGGCTAATTGGAGAAATTAGATTGAGAGATATTAAATTGGATGTGATTCAATTTAATAAAACCACAATATTGCAAATGTGATTTGTAATATGAGATATGAGATATCTTATAATATGTGGCTATGCAAATATGATTTGCATAACCTATAGTTGTGGTAAAATGGTAAATAGGTGGAGATTTCAACTCAACCTATCTCCATTATTTAAACCCTTCTTGCAAGAAGGGTTGTAAGCTAATTCTCTCATTTTTGGATTTTTACCAAAAGAAGAGATTACTCTCTCTCAATTTTCTCTCAACATTTCTCCTCTCAAAACCAAAACACAAAGTTTCCACTATCTTCCTTCTTTCAAAAGAAGAACAACTGAGAAGCCAAGTAGTGGTGTTCTTGTTCGTGAGAAGGATTCGAGTTCGTTGAGTTCGAGAAAGCACGAAGAGTTCGTGGATCGTTGGAAGGAATTTTGAAGCACGACTTCAACAAGTATGTATTTACTGATTTTCTTTCCAATTAAGCATGTTTAGGCTAGATCTAAGAGTTAGATTGATTTTAAGGAATAACGGTTGCACAATTTCACCACGACGATTCGATCGTCTTCTGCTGCGTGGGAGTTTTATTCCCTTCAATTGGTATCAGAGCCAAGTTGGTTCGATGTTGTGCACTGTTTATCGTTGGAATTAGATGAGTATAGCCTTAATTTATGAGATAAATTGTTGGTTTGCATGATGGATGTTTTCGGTTTTGGCACTAGTTTAGATTTACAATTTCATGTTGATTAGATCAATGTAAAGGCCCTTTATTTTTGGGCATTTTGTTGTAAATCGAGTCTGTAAGTCTTAGTCGTTCGTGGCAAGAGTTGCTGTGGAGAAATCGGAGCGGAAACGAACGAGAAACGATGAAGAACAGTAAGAGGAGCTTGTTGTTCTGTCGACAGCGTTGAGACGCTGTTCATCGGCGTTTCAATGCTGCCATTGCGGAGCAAGGGGTGTTGCAGGACAGCGTTAACGCCATCGCCCGCGGCGTTAGGAACGCCGCAACAACGCCGATGTCGCAGCGCTGCAACGCCGCGCGAGCGTTAGTGGGCGATTCATGGCGAGTAACTTGGACGTGGGCGGTTTATGCGTTTTCAACATAGTGGGGCAGTTTTACATTTAGTTTATTTTCTTTTTTTTATTTGTAAAATGTATTTATATTTTATTTATTTATTTATTTTATAAAATAATATTAATATAATTGTTATATTAATGTTATTTAATTAAATAAATGCCCCTAAGTGCCAAAACCGGTCTATTTTTGCTATTTAATTTTTTATGCATGTGATGTATGATTTAATTAATTTCCTTGTGCATAATGTATGTCATATAGATTTAAAATCCCACCTTAGGTTATACATTAAATGCATCATTTATATTATAAGAGTTATAATATATAGTTTGCATGATAGGTTGTATTATAAGAGTTATAATGTAATTAAATGCATGTTTTAATTTAATAATATAAGACTTATATTTTTAGATTAAGGTATGGTCATGCATTTTAGTTTCATGAGATGAAATATTTATTTTGTTATAGTATATAGTTATTCATGTGATGAATGATCAAGCACTATAACATAGAAATGCATGTAACCTAAGTTAATTATTAGTTTTAAAGTGTTTATAACTTGAATAATTAGATTTAGGTTTTCTAGTTCTAATAAGATTAGAATTAGGAAATCAAAATGTAATCTTTGAATGGTGACTGATTAGTAACTCTGTCTAAGGAAGGTTTTGTCTAAGGCTAGGGTATTTAAGTCGACGCTTGCAGAACACCCCTACCTAAAAACCGACCTGGGAGTGAATTCGGTCCGGAGAATCTTAGATTATATTTTTCGTGAGTGGCGTTAATTAAAAGTGTTTTAATTTACTCACATAAACCTAAGTAATAATGTGATTATAAACTTAGGCTAGATACCATATAAGAGTTATATTGGTAGACTTAGGTAAATTTTAGCCGGTTTATCTAGGTCAATCCCGAAAATTATAAAGTGCTGAGTGGGAGGAAATATAGTGTATAAGATACATTTAATTTTCGACCACAAATCTCCTTAAGTCTGCACCGTGAGATCCATACTCCGCCTCGTGGCGCAAATGGGAGCGTACCCCTTCGGATGATATTTGTATGGATCAATATCAAAGCGGATGGAGAGAGTACTTATAGTGAATGGGAGCGGGACCTGTGAAAACGGGACCCATGGTCTCTTCTTTTGATTCACACCGTGAGACCCCTCTGATCCGCCAGCTAGTTTGGCCTGGACCGGACAATCCATTCGGAGGGCCTTGATTATTGGAGCCGAAACACCGTGAATTCCCGAAAGGGATACAGTTTCCTTGTTGATTTTCCTTCATGGTTCACCCTTCGGTGCCTATTGTTTGGACGGATACTTGAAAACTTATAGATTGAGGGTGACACTCACGGGATTCGTTAAGGGTTAATGAATTTGACCAAATAATGGTAACTGGACGCCTAATGGAATAAGAGTTATTCTGGGATTAGGGTCTGTTGGAGGAAGTCTCGTCCTAGAGGAGGAGTGTTTGTGTTCACCCTTTGGTGGCGGTCATTCTAAACCTTAATGATATCATTTTAATTTTTAAATGACCTAGGGATCATAGGATTAATTTTTGCTAAAACTTGATTGGTTTTCAAAAGTTTATGCGAGACTGAAACAAAATTTGATTTCTTCAGCTAAAACAATGTCTAGCTCAATAATCGTTTTACTTGCTTCCGACAAACTAGTGGGAGATAACTTCCAAATGTGGAAGAATAATATTAACACGATTCTAGTAACTGACGACCTGAAGTTCGTGCTTACTGAGGAGTGTCCTCAGTTGCCGACCTCGACTTCATCATGAAGTGTTCGTGATGCTTATGATCGATGGATCAGGGCCAACGAAAAGGCCAAGGTCTACATCATTGCCAGCTTATCTGATGTTTTGGCAAAAAAGCACGAGTTGATGATCACCGAGAAGGAGATCATGGAGTCGCTGCAAGACATGTTTGGACAACAGACCTTTCAGGTCAGGCACAATTCACTCAAACACGTCTTCAACGCCCGAATGAAAGAAGGGACGTCAGTCCATGAACACGTTCAAGACATGATGACCCACTTTAATTTGGCGGAGATGAACGGGGCTTCAATCGACAAGTCGAGCCAGGTCAACTTTATTCTGGAGACTCTTCCGAAGACTTTCCTTCAGTTTCGTAGCAATGCTGTTATGAACAGAATTAGCTAACACTCTGACTACCCTCCTCAATGAGATACAGAATTTCCAGTCCTTGATGAGGATCGAGACACTGTGAAGTCGAGGCAAATGTTTCCCTCACAGTCTTATCACGGGGTTCGAGCTCAGGACTAAACTCATGTTGCTTTTTCGCCGAGAAAGGGAAGAAGAAGATGAAGAGAGGTAAAGCTAACCGAGTTGCCACCCAAAAGGGCAAGAAGGTTAAGGAAGTTGCAGAGAAAGGAAAGTGTTTCCACTGTAATGGGGACGACCACTGGAAGAGAAACTGTCCCAAGTTCCTTGCCGAGAGGAAGAATCATGGTAAATGAGATTTACTGGTAACTAAAACTTGCTTAGTGGAGAGTAGTGACTCTGCTTGGATTTTGGATTCAGCGCCACTAACCACGTTTGTTCTTCTTTTTCGTGGAATTGATTCTCGCAAAGATCTGCGAGAGGGTGAGGTGACTCTACTGTCTGATCCGGGAGATAGTCTCTCTTCGCAAATGATCGGTAAAGTGAAGCTCTTTTTTGGTAAGAGTTACATTTTGTTAGATAATATGTATATAGTTCCAGGGTTTTACTAGAAACTTTGTTTCTATTTCCTGTTTATTAGAACAATGTATTTTCGTTTCTTTTAATGGAAATAAAGCGTTTATTTTCAGAAATGGTAATCTTATTTGTTCTGTTTCACTTAAGTCTAACTTGTATGTTTGAAAGCCTAATTCGGTCAAAAACGTTTTGAATATTGAATTGTTTAAAACTGCAGAAACGCGAACTAAGAGAGTTAAGGTTTCTCCTAAAGAAAATGCCCATCTTTGGCATCTAAGGTTAGGCCACATTAATCTCAATCGGATTGAGTGGACTTCTAAGTCAGTTGGAAGAAAACTCTTTACCGGTGTGTGAGTCATGCCTCGAAGGCAAAATGACCAAACGTCCTTTTAGTTGAAAAGGATATAGAGCCAAGGAGCCCCTTGAGCTTATACATTCTGACCTTTGTGGTCAGATGAGTGTTAAAGTTGAGGTGGTTACGAATACTTCGTATCTTTCGTTGATGATTATTCGGGGTATGGGTATATTTACCAAATGCATAGAAAATCTGAAACTCTTGAAAAGTTCAAGGAGTAAAAGACTGAGGTTGAGAACCTGTTAGGTAAAACCATAAAAACACTTCGATCGGATCGAGGTGGCAAGTATATGGACACTGAATTCCAGGACTATATGATAGAACACAGAATTGCGTCCCAACTCTCAGCACCTGGTATGCCACAGCAGAATGGTGTATCGGCGAGGAGAAACAGAACTTTGTTGGACATGGTTCGGTCGATGATGAGTTATGCTCGTCTCTCTGATTCTTTTTGGAGTTACGCAGTGGAGACTGTGATTTATATTTTGAACAACGTTCCGTCGAATAGTGTTTGTGAAACATCTTTCGAACTCTGGAATGACCGTAAAGGTAGTTTACACCATTTTAGAATTTGGGATGCCCGACCCACGTGTTGGTGTCAACCCCGAAGAAGTTGGAACCCCGTTCAAAATTGTGTTTATTCATAGGTTATCCAAAAGAGACCAAAGGTGGTATATTTTTTTATCCTAAGGAAAATAGGGTGATTGTGTCGACAAACGCCACTTTCCTTGAGGAAGACCATATCAGGGATCATTTGCCTAGGAGCAAAATCGTGTTAAAAGAAATGGACAGTACGTCAGCAAGAGTTGCTGATAGGTCTAGTACGTCAACAAGTGTTGTTGATCCTAGCACGTCAAGTCAAATCTGTTCCCAAGAGTTGGGAATGTCTCGACGTAGTGGGAGGGTTGTGAGACAGCCTAAACGTTACATGGGTTTAGCTGAAACCTAAGTCGTCAATCCTAATGATGACTATAAGGATCCATTGACCTATGATGAGGCTATGACTGATGTTGACAAGGACGAATGGATTAAAGCTATAGACCAGGAAATGGAGTTGATCTACTTCAATTCTTTCTGGGAGCTTGTGGATCAACTGGATGGGGTAAAACCTATAGGTTGTAAATGGATCTACAAGCGTAAACGTGGCGTAGATGGGAAGGTGCAGACCTTCAAAGCACGACTAGTGGCAAAGGGTTTTACCAGTCGAAGGGGGGTTGACTATGAGGAAACCTTTTCACCTGTTGCCATGGTAAAGTCGATCAGGATCCTTCTGGCCATTGCCGCGTATTATGACTACGAGGTATGGCAGATGGATGTCAAGACCTCCTTTTTGAATGGCAACCTTGACGAAACCATCTACAAGGACCAGCCCAAAGGGTTCATTACTCAAGGCCAAGAGCAAAAGGTTTGCCGGCTTCATAGGTCGATTTATGGACTGAAACAAGCCTCCAGGTCTTGGAATATAAGATTTGATGAGGCAATCAAATCTTATGGCTTTGATCAGAATGTTGACGAGCCTTGTGTCTACAAGAAAATCGTCAACAAAACTGTCGCATTTCTGATATTATACGTGGATGATATCCTTCTCATTGGGAATGAGGTAGGATTTCTTACTGACGTAAAGAAATGGCTAGCTTCGCAATTCCAAATGAAAGATTTGGGAGAAGCTCAGTATGTTCTAGGTATCCAGATTGTCCGAAACTTGAAGAACAGAACGCTGGCCATGTCTCAAGCGTCTTATATTGACAAGATGTTGTCTAGATATAAGATGCAGAACTCCAAGAAGGGTTTGCTGCCTTTCAGGCACGGGGTTCATCTATCTAAGGATCAGTGTCCTAAGACTCCTCAAGAGGTTGAGGATATGAGACGCATCCCCTATGCTTCAGTTGTCGGGAGCCTAATGTATGCCATGCTGTGTACTAGGCCCGACATCTGTTATGCAGTAGGGATAGTCAGTAGAAATCAATCCAATCCAGGATTAGATCACTGGACAGCCGTAAAGGCTACCCTCAAGTATCTTAGGAGAACGAGGAACTACAACATAGTGTATGGTGGTGGGAATTTGATCCTTACGGGATACACAGATTCTAACTTTCAGACCGATAAGAATTCTAGGAAATCCACTTCGGGGTCAGCCTTCATTCTGAATGGAGGAGCTGTAGTATGGTGAATCATCAAGCAGAGATGCATCGCTGATTCCACTATGGAAGCGGAGTACGTTGCGGCTTGTGAAGCTGCAAAGGAAGCTGTTTGGCTTAGGAAGTTCATGACGAATTTGGAAGTTGTTCCAAATATGAACTTGCGGATACACTGTTTTGTGACAACAGTGGTGCAGTAGCCAACTCCAAAGAGCCTCGGAGCCATAAGAGAGGCAAACACATTGAGCGGAAGTATCACCTGATAAGGGAGATTGTGCACCGCGGCGACGTGGCAGTCACGCAGATAGCGTCGGAGCACAACGTAGCTGATCCATTTACAAAGCCCCTCATGGCTAAGGTGTTTGAGGGTCGACTAGAGAGTCTAGGTCTTCGAGTACTTCCTAACTAGGGCAAGTGGGAGATATGTAAATGGGTATTCAATGCCCTAGTTTATTGTATTACTTCATTGTAATTTATGTACATTTCAGAAATGTATTTTGCTCCACTAGCTTAGTCCAAGTGGGAGTTTGTTGGGATGTTTGTCCTAATCTCGTATAGTTTGTAAATTACTATTTGAAATTAATAAAGAGTTATTCATTTCATTTTTTTGTGTCTCGCATTTTATACAAACTTTGACTCGAACGGTCTACAATATATGGATAGGGTTAGAGACCTAATCCTGGATACGCTATGGATGCGACCCGCTTTGTATTAAGATACAAACGAGGTGATCTGACTCGTTCATGTGGTTGACATGCGAGTGGAGGCATCCTGTGCAATGAGAGTGTAAAAGACTGGGCCAGTGAATTATTAGACCCACACGATGTAACACCGCTGATGAAGGACTAATAACTTCGTAGATGACCATTAGTGACTCGACCTAAATCCTGAGTGTGTTACAAACTCCTGTATCCGAGGGTCTGTCCTTTGACTAGTACCGGGGAGGGTGGTCACGATTACTCGCCCAATATGCCTATCTTCTCGTGACGAGACCAAGTAAGGAGCTCGGGAACTTAACTACGCGAGATGGAATTCACTCTGCCCCGCTTTAGGGAAACTAGAGGGGGTTGTTCCCTTCGTTGTTGTCTCCGTGGCTTGGACAACGGCGCCCACTCTCACACGCACGAGAGAGTTGTTGTGTATGGTCGACCATTACAACGTTGTTGTTCATTAGAGGAGCAGTGGGGACTTAAGGAGCAAGAAATAGACACAAGGGTAAAACGATAATTTGACCCAGCAGTGTCTACGAACAACCTGTGAAGGGTCGACTCATGGGCAATGGTTATATCAGTGGACACGTAATATTCTTGCACTGACGGGAGTGCAGCTACGGGTTTTAGTGGAGTGTTACCGTAGCTAATGAATGTTGATTAATCGGGTCAAAGAGTTTGATAGGTTAATCTTTGATCATTGGAGCTCGTCACTGTAGGTCCATTAGGTCCCTCGGTTTGCCCAAACTAGGTTAAAAGAAGGGTTTAATGTTTTGGTGTGAATTGAAGTGTTCAAGTTCACTAAAGGGTATTTATGTCATTTATATGAGATATGAATGATATAATATATAGTTTAATGTGAATGAGATTATAATAAACTATAGGTTAGCCTAATTATTAAATTAGGGCCAATTAGAGAAATTAGATTGAGAGATATTAAATTGGATGTGATTCAATTTAATAAAAGCACAATATTGCAAATGTGATTTGTAATATGATATACGAGATATCTTATAATATGCGGTTATGCAAATATGATTTGCATAACCTATAGTTTTGGTAAAATGGTAAATAGGTGGAGATTTCAACTCCACCTATCTCCATTATTTAAACCCTTCTTGCAAGAAGGGTTGTAAGTTAATTCTCTCATTTTTGGATTTTCACCAACAGAAGAGATTACTCTCTCTCAATTTTCTCTCAACATTTCTCCTCTCAAAACCAAAACACAAAGTTCCCACTATCTTTCTTCTTCCAAAAGAAGAACAACCGAGGAGCCAAGTGGTGGTGTTCTTGTTCGTGAGAAGGATTCGAGTTCGTTGAGTTCAAGAAAGTATTTACTGATTTTCTTTCCAATTAAGCATGTTTAGCCTAGATCTAAGAGTTAGTTTGAATTTAACAAATAACGGTTGAACAATTTCACCACGACGATTCGATCGTCTTCCGCTGCGTGGGAGTTTTATTCCCTTCACTCAGTTGTCGAGCTCGACTGCATCACGAAGTGTTCGTGATGCATACGATCGGTTGATCAGGGCCAATGAAAAGGCCAAGGTCTACATTATTTCCAGCTTGTCTGAAGTTTTGGCAAAGAAGCATGAACTGATGATCACCGCTAAGGAGATCTGATCCCCTTGTGCAGCGGAAACGAGTTTGGAATCGTAATTGCAAGCTTATTTTGGTTGAAAAGCAAAAATCAATGCATTGAAAATAAACAGAGATAAACATGTCTTCTAATCTAATTAGACATGGAAATTAACATGCAAACATGATTTGTTTAACAATTAAACTAAAAGAAGATAGGTTATCTTTGTAGTTTTTCCACACAGCAACTTCTTGCTCCAAGAAAATCCAGCAACACAACAAGCACGAACACCAAGCTTCTCTGTTTTCTCCAACAGAACACAACCACTTGGAGAACCTTCTATTCTCTGAGTTTCTACTTAGACCAAATCCTTTGGTGGGAAAGAATTCTAACAATTGGAAGAATTTAGGAATTGAGAGAGAGAGAGCAAATTTTCTTCTTCAGTGAATTCAATCGATTGAATGAATGATCGATAGATGTTTGCCCCTTCTCACCAGGAGAAGGACACTTCAGAGGGTAACTCCCCACTCCCTATCGAGGGGGAGTTGGGGAGTAGTGGGAACGTGTCATCATGACACGTTTCCTAATTAATTATATTAAATTAAATCACATTTAATTCAAATATTAATTAAATGATTAAATCACATTTAATCATTTTACCCTTTATCCTATAGTTTAATGTACATCTCATGCACATTAAGATTTAACCTATAGTTTACAAATATGAATCATATTCACATTTGAATTTAACATTTGAACTCTTTCAAATATTTAATTCTCTCATATAAATTAATATGAATCATATTCACATTAAATTTATAATATATAGTTCCAAAACTATATATTATGTCGTATCTATATACATTAAATTTATTCCCTAATGAATTTGAACATTTCAAATTCAAATGATCTAAGAACCCTTTGCGAGATAGAAGGTGGACCTAATGTACCTACAGATCAGAAGCTTCAACGATACGAGATTACTCGGTTAATCTCATTAACCTCCCAATCAACATTCGTTAACTGCGGGAACACTCCACTAAAGTCCCGCAGCTGCACTCTTCTCACTGCAGATATATTTCTGTGTCCACGGATATTGACCAATAACAGCAAGTCAATCCTTTATGAATGTTCGTAACACCAGCTGGGTCAAATTACCGTTTTACCCCTGGGTTACATCTTGTACCTTAAGTACCAGTGCTCCTCTAATAAATAATTTATTTGTGGTCCTACCAACAAACAAAGTCCCTCTCGGGCCAATGAGAGGGTCAGGCCATTTGTTCAAGTCCCGAAGACACCACTTAAGGGAACATTCCTCTACTTACCCTAGTAGGCGGGAAGGAGTGAATTCCATCTTGCTAGGCTAAGTTCCCAGCTGCTCACTCGGTCTTGTCCCTAGAAGGTAGGCATATTGAGTCGGTGAATCTGGTCACTCTCACCCATACTAGTCAAAGGACAATCCCTCGCAAACAGGAGTTCATAACCTGCTCAGGATTGAGATCAAGTTGCCTAGGTCATCCTAGTGAAATAGAAACCTAACTAGTCAACGGAGTTATTTCTAGAGGTTACTATTTCGTGGTCTGGTCTTACGTAATCTCATTACATAGGATATCCCCACTCACATGTCATCTACACGAGCACGTTAGGATCACAGTGTTAGTATCATATACAAAGTGGGTCACATCCATAGTCTTACCAGGGTAAGGTACCCGAACCTTATCCCCTAACTATAAACCTTTTAGGTTGCATCTCGAACCGAGATCTTTTATATGTACACTACATTCAGTTAAAGATACATTTAACAACCTTGGATGTTTTAGTTTATTGGATTTAGGGTTTAAACAAAGGCAATGTCGTAAATAACGAATAATAATAATTTATTGAAGTAATAACAATTTATTACAATAATTAGAACAGAAATACAAACTACGAGTTTTAGGGGACAAACCCCAACATGCATAGATCGAGCACACGAAGAGTTCGTGATCGGAGAAGGAGATCTTGAAGAAACGTTCTTCAACAAGTAAGAACCTCTATCTTACTTTTTTTTCTTCTTATTATGCATGTTTAGCCTAGGATTTATGAGATAGGTTCTGTTTTAAGAAAACGTTTTTCACAACGAACTCCACGACGATTCAAAGTCGTTTCTGCTACGAGAGTTTTATTCCCTTCAATTGGTATCAGAGTCAAGTTGTTGGCTTCTCGTTGTGCAAACTGTTTTTCTTAAAATTAGGTGGGTTATGCTTTAATTCATGAGATGAATTTTGGTTTATCATATTGGATGTTTACGGGTTGGGCACATTTTTTAGATTTACTTTTCTGTTGATGAGATCAATGTAATGGCCTAGTATTTTTGGGCATTTTAGAAAGTAAATGGAGTCTGTAAGTCTGTGTCGTTCGTGGCAAGAGTTGCTGTGAAGAAATCGGAGCGGAAACGGGTGAATTTCGTTGAAAAACAGCAAAGGTGTTTGTTGTACAATCGATGGGGTTGAAACGCTAGCCACGACGTTGCAACGCTGCGAGCGTAGAGGAGCAGTTCGCGCGCGTAGTGGCTTTGTGGACAGTTTTCAAACGTGGGACGTTTTTTTGATATTTTTAATTATTTATTTTATTGTAAAATGTATTTTATTATTAATTTTATTAATTAATATTAATAAAAAATTTATATTAATGTAATTAATTTAATTAATGGCCCAAGGGTACCAAAACCAGTCCAATTTTGCTATTAAATTTATTTTATGCATGAGATGTATGAAATTTATGTGCATAATGTATGTCATATATATTAAAATCTCACCTTATGTTAAACATTTCATGCATCATATTTATATTATAAGAGTTATAATATATAGTATGCATGATAGGATTATATTATAAGAGTTATAATATAATGCATTTTTAATTTAATTAATATAAGTGTTATATTTTTTGAATTAAAAGCATGGACATGCATTTATTCATGTGATGAATGTATGTTATATAGTTTATTATTAATGTGATGAATGATCAAGCACTATAACTGGTCGGGTTGTCGAAGCCCTCCAAAATATTTACTCGTTTTTTATATCTAACTTGTAGAAATAGTGGACCAGGTCGAATCCCAAGGGAACCAATCGAATTAATTTCTCAAAGTTAAAAATAATAATGATAACAAAAATAAAGGAAGGTTTGAATTGTCGAACAAAAAATGAAATTAAAAAAAAGTAAAAAAGATAATTTTATGCAACATCCAATTCAAGGATGTAAATTTCATCCAATTGTAATCTTGATCATAGGCTTCAAAAGGAAAAAATAGAAATCAATTTTAATTTTGCTAATTCAAGAACTCAGTCAATTTACTCGGAAAAGCCGCAATAAATATAAACTCTCCTAATTTAATTGATCTTAACCAAGCATCAAAATCACTTAGAATGTAAGGAAATTAGATGTAATAAGTATAATACATTTCTACTCATCAAATTCTCCCACACCTAATCCATGTTTGTCCTCAAGCATGCCTTAACTCAACATATGAACCTGCTCTTTACTCCCTTTTCATATTTCTCAATATCCAAAAATACTAATAAAGCCAATTACACATCAATGTTGAATTGTCGTGACAATCAAGAGAATGAGCACTCATAGGAAACATTTTATGAAAAACTTAAGCATCTCATCAATTCTCCAAAATCACATGCAACAAGACTTAACACCCTCGCGTGGTTTCACTCAATACTCTCGAAGTATTTAGGGTGCTTTTAATCTCAAAATCAAAACGTAGCATGTTATTACCATAGGCTTGCAAATGAATCAAATCTCCACCACTTAGATAAATTGAATGCAAAAATCAAATGGACATAATAAGGATTGTAATGGGGCTTAGGTAAAGGTATGGTAGGAGGAAAATTTTAGGTGTTTCACAATCAAGACTAAGAGTTGAATACTTTTCATGATATCAATGTCACATAACACATTCACATATTACCCAAGATATTGAACCTTTTCCTTCATCTCATTTCAAGTACTAATAATGTTGGAGATGTAACATTTTAATATTCAAATGCTTTTAGCAAAATTTTCTCCAAATTTTTTTTCTTTTCCTTTTCTTCTTTTTCTTTTTCTTCTTTTTTTTTTTGATGCTAAGGCCTTTTTGTGTTTTTCTTTGCCTTACTTTTTTCAAAACTTTTCTTTTTTTTTTTCACTGAACACATTAATTATCATGCAATATTTTCTCTTGTCTTGAGAAAAGATACAAATGTTGAGGCTAACAAATAAAATGGTCTTAGGTTGAATATAATGTGTATGAAGCAAGAAAAAAAAATAGGGAAATAGGCTCAAAATGGCTAGCTAAAGAAAAAACCGTAAAGGTGGGAATTTTGAGAGGTCCAAAAGCCGGTTAATCCTAATTTTCCTTTATCATATTAATGAAAGAGTCTAGATTAAGAAAGCGGAAGCAATTTTGGATCTTGAACACTCTAAGTTGATCAATTTTGTAAAATAAAATGCATGCTCAAAGCTTGAAAAACAGAGGGATAGAAAACTCAACTTTCAAGATCAAATTCTCTTCACCCAGTGGATGATTTTCAACACGAAGACTTCGTGGACAACCGTTAGAGTCTTCCCTACTATCCTCAGGCCTTAGAACGGATTGTGGGATCCTAGGTTGAGAGAATTTAGAAGAAAAGACCTCAAAGGTCACTAATTCGGGAATACCTTTTTTTTTTTGCAAAATTCTCTTCAATTACCTCAAATCACCATTATATAAAACTTCAACATGATTCATTAGAGTGACAACTCAATGTTGATGAGGATGCTTTGAGATGGAGGTGGTCAATTTTGGTGAATTTGATGATGAGTAAGATTGAGCAAGTTGCCAAGTTGGGTTTCATGGAAAATCCATGAAAATCCATTAATTCTCATTTAATTTTAATTCAAAAAATCAATATTAAATTTATTTTTAATTAAAATTAATTTAATTAATTTAATTAATTAATTTCTAATTTAATTTAATATCAAATATTAAATTAAATAAATTATCCGATCCCGATCAATTTTTCGAACATGAATCTTTATTCATGCTATAAACCCGATCTAATATTTAAATTATATTTAAATATATACACCTCCTTTTAATCATAGTTTAATTCATAATTAAGCTATGATTCGTTAAATATATCACATATAATTAACGCTTTCTTCCAAACTCGAATTTGAACAATTCAAATTCTTTTCTCTCAAAATGTTACAAGGCTAAGTCTGAGCTAGTAAGGGGGACCTAATGGACCTACAGATCATGAGCTCCAACGATATGAGATTAACCGACCAAACTGTTTAGCCTAGCTAATCAACATTCGTTAACCACCGGGGCATTCCACTAAAGCCCAATGGCTGCACTCTCCTCACTGTAGATATATTTCTGTCCACTCGATATAACCATGATTAGTAAGTCGATCCTTCACAGGTCGTTCGTAATTACAGCTGGGACAAAATTACCGTTTTACCCCTATAATTACCTCTTGTTCCTTAAGTCCCACTGATCCTCTAATGAACAATTGGTTTGTGGTCTAACCAGCAAACCGAATTCTTCTCGGGCCAATGAGAGGGGTGGGCCCTTTGTTAAAGACCCAGAGTCAACACTTAAGGGAACAACCTCTCTACTAATCCTTAAAGCGGGTAGGAGTGAATTCCATCTTGCAGAACTATGTTCCCAGCTATCTACCTAGACTTATCCCTGAAATGGGAGGCATATTGAGTCGGCAGTCTCGGGCCACTCTCACCCATGCAAATCTAAGGATAGTCCGAATAAACAGGAGTTCATAGAACACTCAGGATTAAGATCGAGTTACCTAGATCATCGTATGAATATAGTCAGTTAATACAGTAAACAGAGTTATAAAGTCTAAGTGACTATTTCGCACTCCAGTCTTATGCAATACTTATTGCATAGGACGCCCCCACTCACATGTCTCCACATGAACGATTTATGATCACATCATTTGTACTCTACAAAAGTGGGTCGCGTCCATAGTGTCCCCAGGATAAGGTACTCAACCCTATCCTTATACTATAGACCATTCTGGCTAAGACTTGAACTTGATCCACTTTTATGTCACACATAAAGTTCAAGTATTCATCCTATAGCCAAGGGTTCTTTATTGGATTAAGGTTACATAATATACAATTCACTTTATTCAATAACACGTTTACTGAATAAATCTCAATAACAACTTTATTGCAAAATAGAATATACATTCAGTTTACAAAACCACGAGTTTTAGGACATAAAACCCAACAATTAAAGCATCAATCAAAAAATGTAGTCTCAAAATGCATTCACAAGCAAGTTCTAGAATAAGCATACTAAGTTTGATAACACTCAACGAGAAATATATTGAGCAAAATATAATGAAATGCTCATAGGCTTGAAAACTCACAGGGTGTGTAATTTGTATCAAGTCTTGTACACTTTTCAATCAACAAATCAAGAAAAATACTATTCATGCTCATCTCTCTCATGTATTGGAAATTCAAACTAAAGATGCATCCTTAACTTACAAAGCATTAAAAGATATTAATAAACATTTATGGTTTCAAAAGAAAAATTAACATGTACGAATTAAGACATGCTAAATTGAAAGCAATTTTTTTTTTAAAAAAAATGAATTGTATAATAAAAACCTCCCCCACACCTAAACTATACATTGTCCTCAATGTATAAATAGAATATTGCTCACAAAAGAAACGAAAGAAAATTAAACTCCCTTGATTTTTGAACAACTTGAACTGGTATAGTTTAGGGTGTTGAAAGAATAGGTGCCATGCTTTATTAAAAACGATGCCCTACAAAAAAAAATAGAATTGGGAAAAATTGAAAGAAGAAAGAAAGAAAGAAAAAACTAACAATAAAGAGAAAAAGAAGTAAAGAAAACATTGGGTTGCTTCCCAATAGCGCAATTATTTAACGTCATTTTGCTCGACGAGATTTTTGTGCATGTTAGGGGACATAAAATTCTTCAATTTTCTTTGGTCCCTTCTTGCTCGAATCAATATAGCCTTCGAAGTCTAAAAGGCTCACCTTTTTTTCTAGGGTACCTGAAAGTTCATTATTTTTTAATTTTTTTATATAAGGAATGAAGGACATAAAATAAGACTCAACTGACTTAAAAGAAGTAAGAGATTCTACAAACTCATGAGAATAAAGAACAACAAATTCAGAATTAAGAGAAATGCAAGGGAATAGAATATACGAAGGTTTTTCAGCCTCAAACTCTATCACTTGAATCTCCTTTTCGTGGTAAGGCTCATTTTCTTTGGGCTCATTTTCTTTCTCTTTCTCACAAACCTGGACCTCACATGACACAAAATTCTCAAGCTCAACATCGTCGTCATCCATGTACATCGCCACTTCAACCTCATTGGTGTCGATATATTGATGCTCTCGTTGACTCTCAAATGTTCTCACTGAATTAGCCACCTGGGTAATTTGGTCATCCAAGCTCTGCATTCCAGCTCAAGTCTCCTCTTGAAATTGAAGAGTACTATTAGCAAGTTCATATACTATAGCCTGTAGAGACATACCTGAGTCAGAAGTTTGATGGCATGGATTTTTCTGCTCCACCTGGTATCCACATTCATAATTGGACTGACCCCATTCAGAATAGTAGTGATCCAAAAACTCGTAATTTACTTGATGGCCATGAAATTCTCTCAAGATGCAGGCGTTAGGAATAAAGTTTCGCTACAACCGAGGGCATGCTTCTTTGGGGTGTCCTTGAAGCGAGCATAATTTGTATGCCTTGAGTGCTTGTAGCTTTCCTACAACTACTTGAAGAATAACATAAGTTAATTCAGACATCTGAGTTTTGAGCTCACTAACCTCATCAACGTACGATGCAACTCTACCAAATGCATAATAGTGATGAAGGTTTTTCGCCATGTAAGAACATGTATAGGGAAAAAAATAATAAAATAGAAAAAAATCATTTTTTATAACAAATCTAACATTAAGAAACTAACAATGGTTCTCCGACAACGATGCCAAATTTTGGTAGGGTTGTCGAAACCCTCCAAAATATTTACTGGTTTTCTAGATCTAACTTGTAGAAATAGTGGAACAGGTCGAATCCTAAGAGAACCAATCGAATTAATTTCTCAAAGTTAAAAATAATAATGATAACAAAAATAAAGGGGGGTTTGAATTATTGAACAAAAATGAAATTCAAAAAAAGTAAAAAGATAATTTTATGCAACTTCCAATTCAAGGATGAAAATTTCATCCAATTGTAATCTTGATCATAGCCTTCAAAAGGAAAAAAAATCAATTTTAATTTTGCTAATTCAAGAACTCAGTCAATTTACTTGGAAAAGTCGCAATAAATATAAACTCTCCTAATTTAATTGATCTTAACCAAGGATCAAAATTAAAATTTATAATTTAATCCATTGGTTACGATAGCGTTCCATATTGATTAAATAATAGCATTAAAAGCAATGAGAGGACTAAACAAAAATTAACTAATTGAGATAACTACAAATTAATTAATTTTGTTTCTTTGTTTCCCTTAGAGTCTATTATGCAAGCTATGTAAAATGGAAAAGTGATTAATTACACACACATAAGCCAACCCCTTGCTACATTTTTTCAATCATTTGTGACAATTACGGATCACAAAATCATGGATAGCAATAAATTGATTGAAACTAAATTAAAGCGTCAATTTAATTAGTAACGATCAATCATAAAAATAAAACAAGAAACAAAGAATTCCTAAATTAGAAACAAAATTTCAATTAGGTCTAAAGACTCACAAAATTACAATTGGGAATGAAATGACCCTTGAATAAGAAATTAAAGCTTAGCCACACATGGTGGAAAAACAAGAATAACTGTAAAGGGGAGAAAACATAAAATAAAAATGATAAAAACAAATAACTAGAACACTCTCTAAACTTTTGTTTTTGTAGAGATCATTAAAACTCTGCACTCCCTCTGCTCAATGCATTGCCCTCCTTTATAGTTGAAAATGACCAAAAATAGGACCCTTATATGTGCCATTTCTTGCTCCACAAAGTGTGCCAAGCCACAAGACAATTTCTCTCTTGCATTTCTCATTGAAGACTCATGCATGTATGCCACCTACACAAGGAAGAAAAACAAAAACAAAAGAAAAAAAAATTAGAAAATAAGCTTTTCTTTTTTTTCTTTTTATTATTTTTATGCTTTTTTATAGCTTTAATTATTTTGTTATTTTCAATTCTCTCATTCGTTTGTTTTTCTAATTTTTTTTTTCAATTTTTATTTCAATTTACGAATTTGAACTAAAGTATGCTTTTTCGACTAGTTTCACTAAAAAATGATAATTTGTCACCTAAACTAAATTGGACACAATTTCAACCATTAAACATCTTATTCACTTAGAATGTAAGGAAATTAGATGTAATAAGTATATTTAATTTCTACTCATCAATAACATAGAAATGCATGTAACCTAAGTTAATTATTAGTTTTAAATTGTTTAGAACTTGAATAATTAGACTTAGGTTTTCTAGTTCTAATAAGATTAGAATTAGGAAATCAAATATGACTTATGAATGGAGACTAATTAGTAACCCTGTCTAAGGAAGGTCCTATCTAAGGCTGGGGTATTTAAGTTGACGCTCTGCGGAACACCCCTACCTGAGAACCGACCTGGGAGTGAATTTTGTCCTGAGATTCATAGGTTATATTCTCTTGAGTCTCGTTAATTAAAAGTTAATTAATTTACTCACGTAGACCTAAGTTAATAATATGATTATAAACTTATGTTAATCCAATATGAGAGTTATATTGGTAGACTTAGGTGAATATTAGCCAATTTATCAAGGTCAATCACGATTAACTTAAAGTGTTGAGCGGGAGGAAATAAAATGTATAAGATATATTTAATTTTTCGACCACAAATCTCCGTTAAGTTCACACCGTGAGATTCATACTCGACCTCGTGGGGCAAATGGGAGCGTCCCCCTTCGGATGGTATTTGTATGGGTCACTATCAACGTGAATGGAGAGAGTATTTATAGTGAGTGGGAGCGGAACCTGTGAAAACGGGACCCACGGTCTCTTCTTTAGATTCACACCGTGAGACGCCTATGATCTGCCTGCTAGTTTGGCCTGGACCAGACAATCCCTTCGGAGGGCCTTGATCATGGGAGTCGGAACACCGTGAATTCATGAAAGGGATATAATTTTCTTGTTGGTTTTCCTTCGTGGTTCACCCTTCGGTGGCTATTGTTTGGACGGATACTTGGAAATTTAAAGATAGAGGGTGACACTCACGGGATTCATTAAGAGTTAATGGATTCAGACCGAATAATGGTAACTGAATGCCTAATGGAATAAGAGTTATTCTGGTATTAGGGTCTGGTCGAGAAAGTCTCGTCCCAGAGGAGGAGTGTTTCTGTTCACCCTTCAGTGGTTGTCATTTTAAACCTTTGGGGTATCATTGCAATTTTTAATGACTTAGGGATCTTAGGATAAAAATTTGCTAAAACCTGATTGGATTTTCAAAGTTTTTGCGAGACTAATACAAAGTTTTTCTTGTTTTTAGCAAAAATGTCTTGTTTAATTGTCTCTCTTTTAGCTTCTGACAAACTGGTAGGAGATAATTACCAAACGTGGAAGAATAATATCAACACAATACTCGAAACTGACGACCTAAAGTTCGTGCTCACTTAGGAGTGTCCTCAGGTGTCGGGCTCGACCGCATCACGAAGTGTTCGTGATGCATACGATTGATGGATCAGGGCCAATGAAAAGGCTAAGGTCTATATCATTGCCAGCTTATCTAAAGTTTTGGCAAAGAAGCATGAGCTGATGATCACCACTAAGGAGATCATGGAATCGCTGCTGTAAATGTTTGGACAACAGTCCTTTCAGGTTCGATACGATTCCCTCTAACATGTCTTCAATGCACGGATGAAAGAAGGCACGTCTGTCTTTGAACATGTTCTGGACATGATGACCCACTTTAATCTGGCAGAGATGAACGGGGCTTCGATCGACGAGTCGAGCCAGGTCAACTTTATATTGGAGACTCTTCCGAAGAGTTTCCTTCAGTTTCGTAGCAATGCTGTTATGAACAAAATCAGCTACACTCTGACTACCCTTCTTAATGAACTACATAACCTCCAGTCCTTGATGAGGATCAGAACACCGGAGTCGAGGCAAACGTTGTCTTCAGGTCTTTTCACAGGGGTTCGACCTCTGGGACAAAATTTGTAGGTTCTTCAGGCCCGAAAGGGAAGAAGAAGAAGATGAAGAAGGGCAAAACTAATCGTGCTGCCGCACAAAAGGGCCAGAAGGTCAAGGAAGTTGCAGAGAAAGGAAAGTGTTTCCACTTCAATGGGAAGAGAAAATGTCCCAAGTTCCTTTCCGACGGAAGGAAAGAAGGTAAATGTGATTTACTAGTAATTGAAACTTGTTTAGTAGAGAGTAATGATTCTGCTTTGATACTGGATTCAGGCACCACTAACCATGTTTGTTCTTCTTTTCAGGAAATTAGTTCCTGGCAGCAGTTGCGAGAGGGTGAGATAACGCAACGGGTTGGATTCGGGGAGGTTGTCTCTGCTGCAACGGTCGACAAGGTGAAGCGCTTTTTTTTGCGGGAAGTACTTATTATTAGTTAATTTGTACATAGTGTCAGGGTTTACTAGAAACATTGTTTCTATTTCCTACCTGTTTGAACATTGTATTTCCGTTTCATTTACCGGTAATAAAGTGTTTATTTCCCGAAATGAAAACTTCATTTGTTCTGCTTCACTTGAGAATAACTTGTACGTTTTGAAACCTAATTCGGCCAAAAGTATTTTGAATACTGAATTATTTAAAACGGCAGAAACACAAACTAAAAGAGTAAAGATTTCTCCTAAAGAAAGTGCCCATCTTTGGCATCTAAGGTTAGACCACATTAATCTCAATAGGATTGAGAGACTAGTGAAGAGTGGACTTCTAAGCGAGTTGGAAAAAAACTCTTTACCGGTATGTGAGTCATGCCTTGAAGGCAAAATGACCAAACATCCTTTTAGTGGAAAAGGATATAGAGCCAAAGAGCCTTTTGAGCTTATACATTCTGACCTTTGTGGTCCGATAAGTGTTAAAGCACGAGGAGGTTATGAATACTTTGTATCTTTTATAGATGACTATTTAAGGTATGGGTATATTTACCTAATGCATAGGAAGTCCGAAACTCTTGAAAATTTCAAGGAGTAAAAGACTGAGGTTGAGAACCTGTTAGGTAAAACAATAAAAACACTTCGATCTGATAGATGTGGAGAGTATATGAACACTGAATTCCAGGACTATATGATAGAACATGGAATTATGTCCCAACTCTCAGCAGCTGGTATGCCACAACAGAATGGTGTATCGAAGAGAAGAAACAGAACCCTGTTGGACATGGTTCGATCGATGATGAGCTATGCTCGTCTCCCTGATTCTTTTTGGGGTTACGTAGTGGAGACTGCGGTTTATATTTTGAATAACGTTCCGTCGAAGAGTGTTTGTGAAACACCTTTCGAACTCTGGAATAGACGTAAAGGTAGTTTACACCATTTCAGAATTTGGGGATGCCCGACCCATGTGTTGGTGTCAAACCCGAAGAAGTTGTAACCCCGTTCAAAATTGTGGCTCTTTGTAGGTTACCCAAAAGAGACTAGGGGTGGGCTGTTTTTCGATCCTAAGGAAAATAGGGTGCTTGTGTCGATAAACGCCACTTTCCTTGAAAGATTTTGGAGAGCCCTAGTATGTTCTAGGTATCCAGATAGTCCGGAACCGGAAGAACAGAACGCTAGCCATGTCTCAGGCGTCTTATATTGACAAGATGTTGTCTAGATATAAGATGTAGAACTCCAAAAAGGATTTGCTGTCTTTCAGGATCGGGGTTCACCTTTCTAAGGATCAATGTCCTAAGACACCTCAAGAGGTTGAGGATATGAGACGAATCCCCTATGCTTCAGTTGTAGGGAGCCTCATGTATGGCATGTTTTGTACTAGGCCCGACATCTGTTATGCAGTTGGGATTGTCAGTAGGTATCAATTCTGAAGGGAATAAAACTCCCACAGTGGAAAAGACGATTGAATCGTCGTGGTTTGGTTGTGAAAAATGTTTTCTCAAAATTGTGTCTATCCTATAGAAACTAGGCTAAACATGCGGTTAGAAGGAAAAAAAATAGCAAGATATACTTACTTATTGAAGAACCGTTCTTCGTGATTTCCTTCTCCGGTCACGAACTCTTCGCGTACACGATCTCAACGATCATGATCTCCTCGAATAATCAAACGAACCGAACACCTCCGAAAGGACTTCTTGGTTGTTCTCCTTAGGTAGAAGGAGAGTGAGTGAGACTCCTTTTGGTGAAAGGGAGGAGAGAAAGTTAAGAGAAGGCTGAGAGAGTTTTTGGTGAGAATTCCAAAAAATGAACTTTCTTGTCACAATCCTTCTTGCAAAAGAGTTTAAATAACGGTGATAGGTGTTACCACCTATTTACAATTTTACAAGAACCATAGGTTATGCAAATCATATTTGCATAACCACATATAATAAGATATCTCATATCTCATTATACAAATCATATTTGTATAATTGTGGATTTTAAATTAAATCACATTCAATTTAATTTCTCTTAATTCAATATCTCCAAATTAGCCCTAATTAAACAATCAGGCTAACCTATAGTTTATTATGAATCTCATTCACATTAAACTATATAATATGTCAATCATATCTCATATAAATGACATAATCACGCATTTAATGAATTTGAACACTTCAAATCCACACCAAACTGTAAACCCTCTATGTATCCAGTTTGAGCTAACCGAGGGACCTAATGGACCTACAGGTGACGAACTCCAATGATCCGAGACTAACCTGTCAAACTCTTTGACTCGGTTAATCAACATTCATTAGCTACGGTAACACTCCACTAAAGCCTGTAGCTGCACTCCCGTCACTGTAAGACAAGTTGTGTCCACTGATAAACCAATGCCCGTGAGTCGACCCTTCACAGGTTGTTCGTAGACACTGTTGGGTCAAATTACTGTTTTACCCCAGTGTCTACTTCTTGCTCCTTAAGTCCCCAATGCTTCTCTAATGAACAACAGTGTTGTAATGGTCCAACCATATACAACACCCCCTCTCGGGCCAGTGAGAGGGTGGGCACCCGTTGTCCAAGCCCTGGTGATAGCACTTAAGGGAAGAACCCCTCTAGTTCCCAGTGCCCCACATGGTCCTGTCCCTGAGAAGATAGGCATATTGGGCGAGTAACTGTAACCACCCTCACCCGTACTAGTCAAAGGATAGACCCCCGCAGACATGAGTCCATAACACGCTCAGGATTAAGGTCAAGTCACTATTGGTCATCTACGAAGTTATTAGTCCATACTGTTAACGGTGATACATCAGTAGGTCTAATAATTCACGGTTCGTTCTTGTACAATCTCATTGCACAGGATGCCCCTCGCATGTCAACCACATGAACGAGTCGGATCAACCCATTTGTATCTAATACAAAGCAGGCCACATCCACAACATATCCAGGATTAGGTCTCCAACTCTATCCGTATATTGTAGACCGTTCGGGTCATTAACTCGAACGTGATCCTCCTTATGTGTCCACTACACACCGTTCAAGTTCTAGTACTCTCATAATTCAATGACTCTGAAGCTTAGTTTATTGGACAAAGTTTGTAAAAATGAGAGACACAAAGTGATGAAAGAAATAACTCTTATTTATTTCAATAGGTAATAGTACAAACAAATACGAGATTAGGACATACATCCCACTTGAACTAAGCTAGTGGAGTAAATAATACATTTACAAAATGTACAATAAATTACAATAAACTAGGACATTGAATACCCTTTACAATATTCTCACTTGCCCTAGTCAGGAAGCACCCGAAGACCTGGACTCTCTAGGTGACCCTCAAACACCTTAGTCGTGAGGGTCTTTGTAAATGGATTAGCAGCGTTGTGCTCCGACACTATCTGCGTGACTGTCACGTTGTCGCGGTGCACAATCTCCCATATCAGGTGATACTTCCGCTTAATGTGCTTGCCCCTCGTATGACTCTGAGGCTCTCTCGAGTTGGCTACAACACCATTGTTGTCACAAAACAACGTGATCAACAAGTTCATGTTTGGAAGAACTTCCAAATCTATCATGAACTTCCTAAACCAAACAACTTCCTTTGCAGCTTCACATGCCGCAACATACTCAGCTTCCATAGTGTAATCAGCGATGCATCCCTACTTGATGCTTCGCTATACTACAACTCCTCCATTCAGAATGAAGGTTGACCACGAAATGGATTTCCTAGAATCCTTATCAGTCTGAAAGTCAGAATCTGTGTATCCCGTAAGGATCACATCCCTACTCCCATACACAAGGATGTAGTTCCTCGTTCTCCTAAGATACTTGAGGATTGCCTTTACGGCTGTCCAATGATCTAATCCTAGATTGGATTAATACCTACGGACAATCCCAACTGCATAACAAATGTCGGGCCTAATACACAACATGACATACATGAGTTTCCCAACAGCTGAAGCATAAGGGATTTGTCTCATATCCTCAACCTCTTGAGGAGTCTTAGGACATTGATCCTTAGACATGTGAACCTCATGCCTGAGAGGCAGCAAGCGCTTCTTGGAGTTCTGCATCTTATATCTAGACAACATCTTGTCAATATAAGACGCCTGAGACATGGCTAGCGTTATGTTCTTCCGATTCCGGACAATCTGAATACCTAGAACATACTGTGCTTCTCCCAAATCTTTCATTTGGAATTGCGAAGCAAGCCATTTCTTTATGTCAGTAAGAAATCCTACCTCATTCCCAATGAGAAGGATATCATCCGCATACAATATCAGAAATGCGACAATATTGTTGAGGATTTTCTTGTAGACACAAGGCTCGTCAACATTCTGATCAAAGTCATAAGATTTGATCTCCTCATCAAACCTTACATTCCAAGATCTCGAGGCTTGTTTCAGTCCATAAATAGACCTATGAAGCCGACAAACCTTTTGCTCTTGGCCTTGGGTAATGAACCCCTTGGGTTGGTCCATGTAGATGGTCTCGTCAAGGTTGTCATTCAGAAAGGCGGTCTTGACATCCATCTGCCATACCTCATAGTCATAATATGTGGCAATGGCCAGAAGGTTCGTGATCGACTTTACCATGGCAACAGGTGAAAAAGTTTCCTCATAGTTAACCCCTTCAACTTGGGTAAAACCCTTTGTCACTAGTCGTGCTTTGAACATCTGCACCTTCCCATATACGTCATGTTTACGCTTTTAGATCCATTTGCAACCTATAGGTTTTACCCCATCCGGTTGATCCACAAGCTCCCAGACAGAATTGAAGTACATCGACTTCATTTCCTTGTCCATAGCTTTAATCCATTCATCTTTGTCAACGTCTGCCATTGCCTGATCATAGGTCAATGGATCCTCGCAGTCATCATTAGGGGTGACGACTAGGGTTTGAGCTAAACCCATGTAACGTTCAGGCTGTCTCAGAACCCTCCCACTACGTCGAGGCATTCTCAACTCTTGAGAACGGACTTGACTAGACGTGCTAGGATCAACAACACTTGTTGACGTACTATCCCCATCTGTAACTCTCGCTGATGTACTGTCCATTTCGTTTAACACGATTTTGTTTCTAGGTAAATGATCCCTGGCGTGGTCTTACGCAAGGAAAGTGTCGTTTGTCGACACAACCACCCTATTTTCCTTAGGATCGAAAAATAGACCACCGTAGTCTCTTTTGGGTAACTTACAAATAGGCACAATTTTGAACGGGGTTCCAGCTTTTTCGGGTTTGACACCAACACATGGGTCGGGCATCCCCAAATTCTGAAATGGTGTAAATTGCCTTTACGTCCATTCTGGAGTTCGAAAGGTGTTTCACAAACACTCTTCGACGGAACGTTGTTCAAAATATACACCGCAGTCTCCACTGTGTAACCCCAAAAAGAATCAGAGAGACGAGCATAGCTCATCATCGACCGAACCATGTCCAACAGGGTTCTGTTTCTCCTCTCTGATACACCATTATGTTGTGGCATACCAGGTGCTGAGAGTTGGGACGCAATTCCATATTCTATCATATAGTCCTAGAATTCAGTGTCCATATATTCTCCACCTCGATCCGATCAAAGTGTTTTAATAGTTTTACCTAACAGGTTATCAACCTCAGTCTTGTACTCCTTCAACTTTTCAGAAGTTTCAGACTTCCTATGCATTAGGTAAATATACCCATTCCTTGAATAGTCATCTATAAAAGATACAAAGTATTCGTAACCACCTCGTGCTTTAACACTCATTGGACCACAGAGGTCAGAATGTATAAGCTCAAAGGGCTCTTTGGCTCTATATTCTTTTCCACTAAAAGGATGTTTGCTCATTTTGCCTTCAAGGCATGAGTCACTCACCGGTAAAGAGTTTTCTTCCAACTCGCTTAGAAGTCCACTCTTCACTAGTCTCTCAATCCTATTGAGATTAATGTGGCCTAACCTTAGATGCCAAAGATGGGCATTTTGTTTAGGAGAAACTTTCACTCTCTTAGTTCGTGTTTCTGCCGTTTTAAACAATTAAGTATTTAAAACACTTTTGACCGAATTAGGTTTTAAAACGTACAAGTTAGACTCAAGTGAAGTAGAACACAGTAAGTTGGCTTTGAAAGAAATAAACGCTTTATTCAATTCAAAAGAAAATGTAATACAATGTTCAATAAGGCAGGAAATGTAAACAAGGTTTCTAGTAAACTCTGACACTATGTACAAATTATCTAATAATAAGTACTTCCCGCCAAAATAAAGCTTCACCGTGCCGACCGCTGCAGCAGAGACTGATGGAGATCTAATCCCCTTGAGCAGCGGAAATGAGTTTAGAATCGTAATTGCAAGTTCATTTTGCTTGAAAAGAAAACATGTACATTGGTGTAAAAACAGAGATAAACATGCATTCTAATCTAATTAGACATGGAGTAAACATGCAAACATGCTTTAGATAATAAAGTTAACTAAAAGCGAATTCATAATACCTTTGTAGTTTTAGTCTCCCAGCAACTCCTTACTCCTATTGCAGCGACACAGCAAACAAGAACACCAATCTTCTCTATTTTTTCCAACAGGACACAACCAGTAAGAAAAGTGTTGGGATTTGTGCCCTAAACTTATGTAATTTTGATCAAATAAATAAAGAGTTATTTGTTTTGATAAAATTATATTCTTGCTTTATAAATCCAATAAACTAAGCTCCAAGGTTATAATATATCTTGAACATCAGTGTAGTAGACACTATTTGGATTATGTTCAAGAGTATAACCAAAATGGTATATGGTACAAGAATAAGGTTGGAAAGCTTATTCTGGTAACACCATGGATGCGGCCCACTTTGTAATTAGTACAAATGGGGTAATCCAACTCATTCATGCGGTTGATAAGCGAGTGGGGCATACTGTATGAAGAGTTCATACAAGACCGGACTGCAAATTATTAGTCGAACCAGTATAACGCTGTTAATAGGATAAGACTGATAATTTATAGATGGTCATTAGTGGCTCGACCTGAATCCTGAGCAAGTTAAGAACTCCTTCTTATAGGGGTTTGTCCTTAGACTAGTATGGGTGAGAGTGACTCAGTAGTCGACTCAATAAGCCTACCTTCTCGTGACGTAACCCTCGTAGGTAGCTGGGAACTTAACTATGCAAGACGGAATTCACTCATTCCTACACTAAGGAATTAGATAGGTTGTTCCCTTAAGAACTGACTCCAGGTCTTGAACAATGAGGCCCCGCCCTCCAAGAGGGTATGAGTCTATGGTAGGACCTTAGACTTGTTGTTTATTAGAGGATCAGTGGTGCTTTATGAACAAAGAGGTAATCACAGGGGTAAAACGGTAATTTGACCCAGTCGTGATTACGAACAACCTGTGAAGGGTCGACTCATGGGTAATGATTATATCAGTGGACACAATATAATCTATAGTGAGGAGAGTGCAGCTACAAGTCTATAGTGGAGTGACTTGTAGTGAATGAATATTGATTAACTGGATCAAAGAGTTTGATCAATTAATCTCATATCATTGGACCTCATGAACTGTAGGTCCATTAGGTCCCTCCGTTGGCTCAACATGGTAATATTGAGGGTATAAAGTTAGGAATGAAATTTAAGTGTTCAATTTCGTATATGAGGTGTTATATCATTTATATATGATATAATTTATATAATATATGATTTTAATGTGAATTAGATTTGCATATAAACTATATACTAATGAGAGAATGAAGGAAGGATAGGATGGTAATTTCCATCCTATTTCCCTATAAATGGTTGCATGAGATGCAACTTTGTTACTAAGCAAGGTTAAGGCTTTTTGACATAACCCTAGTATTCTCTCAAATTGTGTTGGAAAGAGTTCCAAGCACAATCTCATAAGATCACCTCACCTCATCCTAAAAGGAACCCACCTTCCTCCCTCACCTAGAGTGTTGGGGTTTGTGCCCTAAAACTTGTAATTTGTATTTTTGTTCTAATTATTTGTAATAAAGTGTTATTATTGCAATAAAGAGTTATTGTTCGCTGTCTATGACATTACCTTTATTTAAACCCTAAATCCAATAAACTAAACATCCAAGGCTGTTAAATGAATCTTTATGTATATTGATACGATATAATATATAGTTTTGGAACTATATATTATAAATTTAATGTGAATATGATTCATATTAAATTACATGAAAGAATTAAATATTTGAAAGAGTTCAAATATTAAATTCAAATGTGAATGTGATTCATATTTGAAAACTATAGGTTAAAATTTAATGTGCATTTGATGTGCATTAAACTATAGACAAGGGGTAAAATGATTAAATAGGATTTAATCATTTAGTATTTAATTGAATAAATTAATTATTTTATAATAATTAATTGGGAACGTGTCAGGAGGACACGTTCCCACTATTCCCCAACTCCCCCTCGATTGGGAGTGGGGAGTTACCCACTGTGATGTCCTTCTCCTTGTGAGAAGGGCTGGATGCAGAAGGATGATCTGACAATCATACGATTGATTCTCTCTGTGAAAAGAATTCTCTCATCTCTCTCATTTTTCCAAAAAACCTTCCAATTGTTGGACTTTCTTCCTACCAAAGAAAAAGTTCCAAGTAGAACTCAGTGGATAGAGGGTTATCCAAGTGGTAGTGCCCTGTTAGAGAAAAACAGAGTTTTTCGTGTTGCTGTGTTGCTGAGTTACTGGATTTTTCTTAAAGCAAGGAGTTGTTGCAAGTCTACAAAGGTAACAATTCTTTCCTCTTTAGTTTAATGGTTAAACTTTAGCATGTTTGTATGCAATTATCCATGTCTGATTAGATTAGAATTCCATGTTTGTTCTGTTTTATCAATATATGGGTTTTTGCATTTCAAGCAAAATAAAACTTGCAAATTATGATTCCAAATTCGTTTTCGCTGCTCAAGGGGATCCGATCTTCATCAATTGGTATCAGAGCAAAGCTTGTATTGTTTTGTTTGAAGCAAAATTGCATTGATTTGGTGGGAATTTACATTTGGTTTACTAAAAAACTAGTTTAGGAATTTTTTGGCCTTTGTTTACTTTGATTTGATCAATTTGTATGTAAAGGCCCCTGTGTTTTTGGGCAATTAAGTGCTTTATCGAGTCTGTATTCGAGTTATGAGTCGTTCGGGACCAGTTTCATGCATTTCAGTTGAGAATCAAAGGAGAATTTGTTGTTTGATGCTGTTGTGTTCGAAGAAGAAAGCCACTGTCGAAGCAGCAGCGTTGCAACGCTGAGCAACGGCGTCGCAACGCCAAGCATCCCTATCGACGCGGGAGCTCCAGGGGTCAGCGGCGTTGCAACGCTGCCCCTCAGATTCAAGGGAACCCCGAAGTCACAAGAGGGGAAAGCACATTTAGCGAATCTCATCCGGAAGATCGTGCATCGAGGAGACGTGATTGTTACGAAGATAACCTCAGAGCACAACGTTGCTGATCCTTTTACAAAGGCTCTCACGACTAAAGTATTTGAGAGTCACCTAGAAGGTCTAGGTTTACAAGTCTTCCCCAGCTAGGGCAAGTGGGAGTATATTGTACAAAGGGTTTAAATGCCCTAGTTTATTGTATTTACATTACTGTAATGTTTTAATACTCCACAAGCTTTAGGTGAAGCAGGAGATTGTTGGGATTTGAGCCCTAAACTTGTGTAATTTTGATCAAATAAATAAAGAGTTATTTGTTTTGATAAAATTATATTCTTGCTTTATAAATCCAATAAACTCAGCTCTAAGGTTATAATGTATCTTGAACATCAGTGTAGTAGACACTATTTGGATTATGTTAAATAAGAATAAGGTTGGAAACCTTATTCTGGTAACACCATGGATGCGACCCACTTTGTAATTAGTACAAATGGGGTAATCCAACTCATTCATGTGGTCGAACCTCTATGATAACTCCTACTGGCAACATTTTCCTCACCTTTCGATCCCTGAATTTTCATCAAAGATTGAAAGGTCTGGAGTTCATTCAGAAGGAGGTAAGATTAAAAGTAAGCTTGTTCATAACAACATTACTTCTAAACTTGTAGGAAACTATCTGGTAGAGTTTCCAGAATGAAGCTGACCTGGCTCGATTCATAGATGGAAGCACCTCGACTCCGCGATGTTAAAGTGTACCATCATATCCAGGACATGATCTCGAACAGATGTACCCTCTGGCATCCTCGAGTTGAATATTAACTTGAGGGCATTGTGTCGGGCCTGTGTGGACTATTGTCTAAACATACCCTGCACTGAATCCATGATTTCTTTAGCGGTCATCATGCCCTCATGCTTCTTGGATAATATGTCAGACATACTTTCCAGCATGTAGACCTTGGCCTTATCGTTGGCCTTGATCAATCGATCATGTGCATCTCGAACATTTCGTGAAGCATTCGAGCTTGGCACCTGAGGACACTTCTCAGTTAGCACAAACTTCAGATCATCCACTACCAATATAGTGTTGAGTTTGTTTTTCCATGTCATCATCTTCTTTTCGGTTAACTTTTCTGCACCCAATAAGGAAATTATAGAGCTAGACATTTTGTTGAAAAATTTACAAAACAAAACTTGTATAAGTTTCTTGCTATAATTGTCTAATCCAATCATGTTTTAGCTAATTATCAAATGATTCCTAGGTCATTTATAATTTTCAATGATACTCTAAAGGTTTAGAATGTATAACACCGAAGGGTAATAAAAAACACTCCTCCTCTGGATCAAGACACTCTTGACCAAAACCTAATGCCAGAATAACTCTTATTCCTATAGGCTTTAGTTACCATTATTCGGTCAGGATACATACATTTCTTTTATACCTTGTGAGTGTAACCTTCTATCTTTAGATCCCAGAGCCCCCATTCAATAAAATCTGTCGGGCTCACCTTTTTTGTCTGGGTGGAGGCGGCAGGGCTCGCTTAATCGGATACACGGAATTGGGATCTCTCTCGCATGCAAATATTTCGATCAGGAAAGCCTCTCCTATTGAAAGGGCTGATTATTTTATTTTGAGAACCCTTTGGAAATCATTATCCCTTTCGGGTGTCTACTGTGTTCGATCCCCCATGATCAAGCCCTCCGAAGGGATTGTCTGGTCCAGGCCAAACTAGCAGGCTGACCATAGTGATCTTACGGTGTAAACCGATTGAAGAGACCATAGGTTTTGTTTTCACTAAACCTGCTTCCACTCACTATAAGTACCCTCTCCATTCACCTTGATATTGACTCATACAAACACCATCCGAAGGGGGACGCTTCCGTTTGCGCCACGAGGCCAAGTACGGTCTCACGGTGTGAACTTTCCAGAGATACGTAGGTGAAAAAATATGTATCATATACACTTTTCCTCCCACTGGATACTTTCAATCTATAGGAATCTTACTTAGGTTAAACCCGGCTAATGGTTTTTCCTAAACTTATCAATATAACTCTTATATTGATAATCAATATAACTCTTATATTGATTTTATCCTATGTTTGCTAATATAACTCTTTATATTAAGCCTAGGATTTCTAGGTTATTAACCCCTTAATTAACCCGCTGACGCTACAATAATTTATAAACTCTCTGATTAAAATTCACTCCCAAGTTAGTTCCCAGGCAGGGGTGTTCCGTTTCCGTCAGCTTAAATACCCCAGCCTAGACAGAACTTTCCTTAGACAGAGTTCCTCTTTTAATCTTTGTTTATAAATTACTTGGTTCCTAATTCTAATCTAATTAGAACTAGATAACCTAAGGCCTATTAATTTCAAGTTCTCTAAACATTTTAAAACTAATAATTAACCTTAGGTGACATGCATACTATGTCATAGTGTTTGATCATTCATCTCATGAATAATAAAACATACATAGCATAATCATCTCATGAATTATAATGCATGTCAATGTTGCCCATAAATTAATATAACACCTTATATTAATTATTCATGCAAACTATATAATATAATACTTTATATCATAAATGATGCATGGAAATTCTTAACCTAAGGTGGGATATCTAAAATAACAGCATACATTATGCATGGCAATAATTATACAACAATTGCATAATTTAAATAGAAAAATTAGACCAATTTTGGCACCCTAAAAATAATTTTAATTAATATAAATTATATTAATTAAAATAAAATAAAATGAATATAATTAAATATAAAACGTTTTTTATATTTAATATATAATAAAAAATGTTTTTCGCCCGTTGAGGAACTCCTGAAACGTCTTCCGCGTTGCAACGCTGATGGCAGCGTTGCAACGCTTCACCTCGTTCGTTTCTGCCCGTTGAAGTGTTACTCCAGCAGCGTTGCAACGCTGAGGATTGCGTTGCAACGCTGGACCATTCATGTCGCGCGGCTCAGATGCTTTGGCGTTGCGACGCTTGCACTGGCGTTGCAACGCCTTTGTCTCCACGTCCTGGCGTTGCGACGCTTAGTGGAGCATTGCAACGCTGCACCTTCTGCAGCTTGAAGACCGCCTCAATGGCGTTGCAACGCTGCACCCAGTATAGCAAACAGTCTCCACTATTTTGGCTCGTTTTTGCTCCGTTCTTCTTGGCAACCACTTTGCCTCGATCGACACGGACTTACAGACTCGATTTACATAATAAAATGCCAAAAATAATAGGCCCTTACATTGAACAATTCAACGAAATTATGTAAATCTAAATGCCAAAATTGAAACCATCTCATTTTCAAACCGTTCATTCATAACATGAAAAACAGTAAATCCCACCTTGTTCTTGATAAATTCCAGAACGAAAATTAAGAACACAATTGGGAACTGAAACTAAATTTCTCCAATAGGACACAACCAGTAAGAAAACCTCATAAGGCTTTGAGTTCCACTTAGATCTTCCTTAGGTGGGAATGATTAAACAATTGGAGAAAATAGGGAATTTGAGGGATCGATCTACCAACCTTTCTCCCTGAAGATTAAACAATTGGCAATTCACATATGCACAGTACAGAATGATCGATCTACCAACCTTTCTCCCTGAAGAGAAAAGGCATTGTCTCGAGGGACAACTTCCTCCACTCCCTATCAATAGGGAGTGGGAGGGAAGTGGGGAACGTGTCCTCATGACACGTTCCCATTAATTAAAACTAAATAATAATAATAATTAATCTAATTAATTATTATATATATTAATTAAATCATATTTAATTAATCAAATTAAATATCTTATATTTAATTAAGATTGAATCATATTTAATCATATTTTTCCCTCTAACCTATAGTTTTAATGTACATCTTATGCACATTAAATTACAACTTATAGTTTTCAAATATGAATCACATTCATATTTAAATTTAACATTTGAACTCTTTCAAATATTTAATTCTCTCATATAATTTAATATGAATCATATTCACATTAAATTTATAAGGAACTATATATTATATCGTATCTATATACATTAAATTTATTCCCTAATGAATTTGAACATTTCAAATTCAAATGATCTAAGAACCCTTTAGGAGCTAGAAGGTGGACTTAATGGACCTACAGATCAGAAGCTCTAACGATACGGGACTACTCGGTTAATCTCATTAACGTCCTAATCAACATTCGTTAACTGCGGGAACACTCAACTAAAGTCCCGCAGCTGCACTCTTCTCACTGCAGATATTTTTTGTGTCCACGGATATTGACCAATAACAGCAAGTCAATCCTTCACGAATGTTCGTAACACCATCTGGGCCAAATTAACGTTTTACCCCTGGGTTACATCTTGTACCTTAAGTACCAGTGCTCCTCTAATGAACAATTTGTTTGTGATCCTACCAACAAACAGAGTCCCTCTCAGGCTAATGAGAGGGTCGGGCCCTTTGTTCAAGTCCCGGAGACACCACTTAAGGGAACATTCCTCTACTTACCCTAGTAGGCGGGAAGGAGTGAATTCCATCTTGCTAGGCTAAGTACCCAGCAGCTCACTCGGTCTTGTCCCCAAGAAGGTAGGCATATTGTGTCGGCGAATCGGACCACTCTCACCCATATTAGTCAAAGAACAATCCCTCGCAAACAGGAGTTCGTAAGCTGCTCAAGATTGAGATCAAGTTGTCTAGGTCATCCTAGTGAAATAGAAACCTAACTAGTCAACAGAGTTACATCTAGTGGTTACTATTTCGTGGTCCGGTCTTATGTAATCTCATTACATAGGATATCCCCACTCACTTGTCATCTACACGAACACGTTAGGATCATAGTGTTTGTATCATATACAAAGTGGGCAACATCCATAGTGTTACCAAGGTAAGGTACCCAAACCATATCCACTTACTATAGACCCATTTGGTTGTATCTCGAACCGAGATCCTTTATATGTACACTACATTCAGTTAAAGATACATTTTACAGCCTTGGGTATTTAGTTTATTAGATTTAGGGATAAAATAATTGTAATATCGTAAAAAACGAATAATAACACTTTATTGAAGTAATAACAATTTATTACATTAATTAGAACAAAAAAATTACAAAATACGAGTTTTAGGGCACAAAACCCAACAGAGACAACCTCCCCCGGATCCAACCCGTAGCATTATCTCACCCTCTCGCAGCTGCTGCCAATAACTAATTCCCTGAAAAGAAGAACAAACATGGTTAATGGCGCCCGAATCCAATATCCAGGCAGAGTCATTACTCTCCACTAAACAAGTTTTAATTACTAGTAAATCACATTTACCTTATTTCCTTCTGTCGGCAAGGAACTTGGGACAGTTACGCTTCAAGTGGTCGTCCCGATTGAAGTGGAAACACTTTCCTTTCTCTGCAATTTTCTTGACCTTTTTGCCCTTTTGGGCGGCAGCACGGTCAGGTTTACCCTTCTTCATCTTCTTCTTCTTCCCTTTCGGGTGAGAAGGGCCTACAGATTTTGTCCCAGAGGTCGAACCCCTGTGAAAGGAACCGAAGGCAACATTTGCCTCAGCTTATGGTGTCCCAATCCTCATCAAGGACTGGAAGTTCTGTAAATCATTGAGAAGGGTGGTCAGAGTGTAGCTAATTTTGTTCATAACAACATTGCTACCAAACTGAAGGAAACTCTTCGGAAGAGTCTCCAAAATAAAGTTGACCTTGCTCGACTCATCGATCGAAGTCCCGTTCATCTCCGCTAGATTAAAGTGGGTCATCATGTCCAGAGCGTGTTCGCGGACAGACATCCCTTCTTTCATCCGTGCATTGAAGACGTGTTTGAGTGAATCATGCCGAATCTGAAAGAACTGTTGTCCAAACATTTCCTGCAAGGATTCCATGATCTCCTTAGCGGTGACCATTGATAACTCGCCATAAGGGAGTTATTTTACTAGAATTTTAGTGTTTAATCCACTTGAATTACATTTAATTTAGGGATCCTTATGTTATTTTATACTAAATTATGTGTGTTAGCTTTAAAATCTTGAATTTAAGCATTAGGTTCAAAAAGAATTAATTTTGACGTTTCTGTGCTTTAATTTTAGAAATTTAGGAAAAATAAGCAAACGGTTAATTAAAGACCGAAATTTGAGATTTTTCTTAACTCCAAAAAATCTTTGCATATTTAGTTTGATTTATAATTAACTTCATAAATTTATTTGGGATTTTTCTGTTTGCAGGAGATGTTTAAAAATTACAAGAGCCCATAAGGGAATTTTAGACATTTTACCCGAAGGGTAATATGGTCTTTTTACCCTTAAGGGTATTTTTGTAATTTGTGGAGTTAAGGCAACACCATCTTGTATAAGGAGGTTATGGTTTACAAGTGGAAGGTGGAGTTGGAGTTGTGACAAGAGGAAGAGATTGAGAGGGAGAAAAAGAACTCGTGAGATTGCTGAAGCAAAGGGCGTGCATTGGAAGGAAAAAAATCGATAGCCCTTTGCTGAAGCAAATGTTGCTGCACACATTCGAGAGGGAGCCCTTTTGCTGAAGCAAAGTGCAGCTGTGCTTGGCGGTAGGTTGTTGTTTGCTGAAGGAATTGGGTGAGAGAAGAATAAATCACGAGAGGAGGCATTACTGAAGCAAATCGTGGAGTAGAGGGTTGGCCATCTGCTGGAATCAACCTACCTTTGCTGAAGCAAAGTCGAGAGTAGGGGTTTGTCCACCTGCTGTGATTTGCCCATCTTTGTTGAAGCAAAATCGAGAGCATCAGTGCAGTTCGGTTTTCACAAACGTCGTTCAGGAAGTTTGTGATTTCTAGCTATCCAACCGTTGGATTTTGCTACAATTTTATCAGCCTTTTGGGGCCTCATAGAGCTCCGTTGTGAATGGTTGGATCGTCGTTTGGAGCTTCCCTGGGTCAGATATCGCTGTCACGTTAGGCGACCACAGCAGTTCAGTTTTTCACAGACAACACTCACAAAGTTGTCGATTGCTGAAATTTGAACCGTTGGATTGTGCTGAAATTTTGTCAGCTTGTTGGAGACTCATAGAGCGTCATTTTCAATGGTTAAATCATCGTTCAAATCTCCAGTTAATAAGATATTGCTATCGAACAGATCCTAAAGCACACTGAAACCTGCTGCTCTTGCCTGCTGCCTTCGGTGGGATCTTGGCGTTTTGCTGAAGCAAAACACATGTCAATTGCCTCTTGTAAACTGCTCCTATTCCCTAATTATTTTGGCTTGTTGTTACTCCAATTTTGAGTGTTTATTGTCTCTTTTTACTCACTGTTTTAGGCTAAATTCATGACTGTTTTTGGGCTGAATTTTTTATTAATTTGGGTTATTTTTTGATACTGTTACATCACATATTTGAATTTATTAAACAACACAAGCATGCATAAATTAGAGATTTGTGAGTTGATTTACATGAACTAAATTTTCTTAGGCAAGGGTTAGGTTATTTTAATGTAATTTTGGATTAAATTTATGGTTGATGCCATTGATTGAATTTATGAAATTTTATTGAATTTAACGTGCATGAGAATTAAAATTGGCCTTTTTAACTTCTCTATAATGAATTAGAAAACTAAAATTTCATTCTAGGATTATTGAGTTGATTAGGGATAATTAACCCACCTAGAACCTAAAATCATGGGCATAATTTAGATCACAATTGGAAAATTGTAGGTTTTAAAACTTAGTGATTTTGGAAAGAATCATTTGAATGCATGTGTACGTAAATTCAAGGCATCAGTTAAAAAATTATTCCAATTGAACATTAGAACTCTAACCTATCTCGAGCCTATTTTTCATTACAAATCTCATCTCTTGCATCTCCTCTCTTGTTTGCATTCCCCTCTCCCCGCATTTAAATTTAGTTATTTTCTTGTGTCGTATCTTATCTTTCTTATTAATTTATTTATTTACAACCGTAATTTACACACTCATTCATTGCACTAAAATAAGGAAAAATTGCTAGGACACTCATTCATTTAGGTCTAGCTAGTCCTCGTGGGATCGATACTTTAACTTATCGCTTGCTGCTCTCGACCGTGTATACTTGCACGTCGTAAAAGTGTCGGAGTTTTATTCTAATTTGCATTAGTTTAGGGCACTCGATATTTTCGCATCAAGTTTTTGGCGTCGTTGTCGGGGACTAGTTTTGATTCTTATCTTGTTTGAGTTTATTTTAGTGAATTTTATCCTTATTTCTTGTTGGGTGTGTTTTCTTCTCTTTGTTTCGTGTTTTTATTTTTGTTGAGTCTTGGTTATTCTTTCTGGTTGTGTTGGTGCATATTGTTATTGTTGAGCCTGTTATAATTGATTCATTACCTTATTATGGCTTATGATAACTTTGGATGGTCTTCTGTGCCCAATGAGCAACCACAATATAGTTCTTTTTCTCATGATCATCCCTTTGCCAATTTAGAGTCTTCTAGTGAGGGGTATGGATCTTATGGCTACCAAATGCCTAATTACTATCGTACTAACCCTATGACTTATGGGAACCATATGTATGATAATAATTACAGCAATTGGGCCTATGAACCATATCCTAGGGGTTTTGAGCCATATCCTTCCTATATTCAAGAAACCCAAGTAGAAGACGAATCTTCCCTTAAAACGTTGTTATTAGAATATATGAGAACATCAGATGAGAGAAATAGGCAAATAAGAGAGTCAATTCAACGCCTAACGGATACACTTGTTTTCCTTAGAGAACAAATGTATTTAGACTCAACTGAGGTTGAGTACCCTAGGGAAGACAGTGAAGGAGGACCCACACCTTTAGATAGTTTAGTGAGTCACTTTATCATTGACTCACTGATAGACCTTCAGAATCCTAGTCCTTCACACTTTTCTGAGTATGGGCATTTAGAGGATTGTGCTTTAGATGTAGAAGAACTGAAACCTTTTAGTACACACCAGGATAGAGTCAGTGAGAGTGTGGAAGAAGTTGAACCTATTGAGTTAGGTCAGGAGGTAGAGTTTGAAGTTTTTGAGTGTATGACAGTTCTATCTTCTGATTTTTCTCTTATTGGTGAATGTTTTTCTTTCTATGCTCTTGAGTCAGTGTCTTTTTGTGAGTCTATTTATTTTCTCATTTTTCCTTCTTTTCTTTTATCAAACAAAAAACCAAAAAAATTTACTTTGTTGTTTTTCCTTCTTTTCTTTTATTATATAAAAAATAAAAAAATATATCTATTTCGGGCTCTCACGAGAAGCTAGTATTCTTGCTAGCATTGATTTCTTTTTTATATTCGAGGAAGAGAGGCCCGAAGAAGTGGGAGAATTTTTACGTACCTTGACGAGCCCACATATACTACGTCAAGCTAATGACGATAAACAATCGCTTCTTGGGAGGCAACCCAAAGTTTATTTCGTTTGTTTTGTTTTTAATTTTTGTTTTGTTTTTGCTTTTGTTTCATTTTTAGGTTTTTTTGTTTTCGAACAAATAACCCTTGCCTATTTTGCAGCTCCCTTGGGGATTGATGAGTGATATGCACTGTAGTAGAGGTCTCCTCGATTCAAGGCAGTATTGTTCTCCCTTCCATCTTTATTAGTTGTCCTTGAGCATGCTTAAGTGAATAGTTTATACATTAAGGGCAATGTATGCTTTAACCATGAGGGGGAGATGTGTTGTTCTAAATCTGATTTTGGGCTTAATTGAAAATTTTTCTATTGATGAGACTGTGTGCTGCTAGAGTATATAGGGTGTTGCATGCCTTTGTGTTTATGAAGTTATTTACTTGCTTTAGAACTTTAAGATGGTCTATTTTGACTACTTCAATTGTTTGTATTCATGGTCTTAGATATGCATGATGTAGGTAGTTGATTCTTTATGTGTAAGTAAGTAAAAATAGGAAAGATAGTTGTTGCCCCTTTTATGAAAATTGATCTTCTGCATGTGTTTTTATGGTAAAAAGCATGTTGTCTTTTGTAGAAACTTGGTATGCATCTCTATGAAAATTAAGAGTTAAAGTCAAATCTTAGGTTTAATGAAAATAAAGGTTGTTGTTTGTGTTTGAGGCAAAAGTATGCTATCTTGTTTGGTGTTTCTTGAGGTTAAGCTTGTCATCAGGGTTCTTTAGTGCGCTTATGGTTAATGTGTCAATCAAACTAGTTAGGATTCAACTCCTAGGCCAAAAATTTCGAAAGCTAGAAACCATGACAAGTTAGGTAACCCATACATCTTTTTTAGCACTCTAAAATTAGTAAATTCTAAATTTGTGATCATTTCAAGTTTGGAGGAGTTACCCGACCACCCTAACTCAATGAGGACATTGAGTACTCTAAGTTTGGGAGGAAAGGTAAATTCTTCGTGTTTTTTTAAAGAAAAAAAGAAAAAAAGTAAAGAAAGAAAGAGTGTGGAAACCTTTCATTTCCCTAAAACTGCATTGGGTTAGACCAAAAATATGTTATTTATTTCGTTATTTAGAGTCTGTTCAGGCAACTTGGTGCTCGATGTTATGGGGTCTGGGCACTAACCATGTTGGCCTCTTGGAGCGAAGGTATCATGCATGTAACATGTACCCATTGCTTTGGTGTGTTGCGTTAACCACGTGGGCCATTCTAAGAACTACGGGAGTGAAGGGAACGAGAGTCCAAGCGCAGCGGAAGACGATCAGATCGTCGTGGTATCGTTATGCTACTCGATTTCACTAAAATTAACTATCTAATAGTTTAGGCTAAACATGCTCAAAAGGAAAGGAAAACAGTGTGTACTTACTTGTTGAAGACCCTCTTCAAAAGTCCTTTCCAGATTCATGAACTCTTCGTGTGCTCCTCGATCTCCATGAACTCGAACTCTTCCCACGAACAAGAACACCACCAATCGAAATCTCGGTTGTTCTTCTTTTGGAAGAAGGAAGTTGGTGGGAACTTTTGTTTTGGTGAAAGAGGAGAGAAATTAGAGAGAGCTTTCTCTTCTTTTTGGTGAGAATCCAAAAAATGAGAGAATGAGATAAGAAACTCTTCTTGCAAAGGGTTTAAATAGTGGAAAATGATGGAGTTAAAATCTCCACATTATTACCACTTTACCACAACAATAGGTTATGCAAATCATATTTGCATAACCATATAATATAAGATATCTCATATCTCATTTTACAAATCACATTTGTATAATTGTGGATTTATTAAATTGAATCACATTCAATTTAATTTCTCTCAATTAATTTCTCCAATTAGCCCTAATTCAACAATTAGGCTAACCTATAGTTTATTATGAATCTCATTCACATTAAACTATATATTATATCATTCATATCTCATATAAATGACATAAATACCCTTTAAGTGAAATTGAACACTTCAATTCACACCAAAACATTAACCCTTCTTTTAACCCAGATTGAGCCAACCGAGGGACCTAATGGACCTACAGTGACAAGCTCCAATGATCCGAGAGTAACCTATCAAACTCTTTGACCCGGTTAATCAACCTTCATTAGCTACGATAACACTCCACTAAAGCCCGTAGCTGCACTCCCGTCAGTGCAGAATATTACGTGTCCACTGATATAACCAATAACCATGAGTCGACTCTTCACAGGTTGTTCGTAGACACTGCTGGGTCAAATTACCATTTTACCCCTGTGTCTACTTCTTGCTCCTTAAGTCCCCACTGCTCCTCTAATGAACAACAACGTTGTAATGGTCCGACCATACACAACAACTCTCTCGTGCCAATGAGAGAGTGGGTGTCTGTCGTCCAAACCCTGGTGACAACACTTAAGGGAACAACCCCTCTAGTTTCCCTAAATGCGGGAACGAGTGAATTCCATCTCGCGTAGTTAAGTTCCCAGCTCCCTACTTGGCCCTGTCCCTGAGAAGATAGGCATATTGGGCGAGTAACTATGACCACCCTCACCCGTACTAATCCGTAACACGCTCAGGATTCAGGTCGAGTCACTAATGGTCATCTACGAAGTTATTAGTCCTTACTGTCAATGGTGTTACATTAGTAGGTCTAATAATTCACGGTCCGGTCTTGTACAATCTCATTGTACAGGATGCCCCCACTCGCATGTCAACCACATGAACGAGTCAGATCACCTCGTTTGTATCTTAATACGAAGCGGGTCGCATCCACTATGTATCCAGGATTAGGTCTCCAACCCTATCCATATACTATAGATCGTTCGGGTAATTTACTCGAACGTGATCCTCCTTGTGTGTCCACTACACACCGTTTAAGTTCTAGTTCTCTCATATATTTAATTACCCTGGAGCTTAGTTTATTGGTCAAAGTTGTATAAAATGCGAGACACAAAATTATGAAATGAATAACACTTTATTAATTTCAAATAATAATTTACAAACACGAGATTAGGACAAAAATCCCAACAAACTCCCACTTTGACTAAGCTAGTGGAGCAAATACATTTCTGAAATGTACATAGATTACAATGAAGTAATACAATAAACTAGGACATTGAATACCCGTTTACATATCTCCCACTTTCCCTAGTCAGGAAGCACTCGAAGACCTAGACTCTCTAGGTGACCCTCAAACACCTTAGCCGTGAGGGGTTTCTAAATGGATTATCTACGTTGTGCTCTGACGCTATCTGCGTGACTGTAACGTTGTCGCGGTGCACAATCTCCCGTATCAGATCATACTTTCGCTCAATGTGTTTGCCTCTCTTATGGCTCCGAGACTCCCTGGAGTTGGCTACTTCACCACTGTTGTCACAAAATAGGGTGATCGGCAAGTTCATATTTGGAACAACTTCCAAATCTGTCATGAACTTCCTAAGCCAAACAACTTCCTTTGCAGCTTCACAAGGCGCAACGTACTCTCCTTCCATCGTGGAATCGGCGATGCATCCCTTCTTGATGTTTCGCCATACTACAGCTCCTCCATTAAGAAGGAAGGCTAACCACGAAGTGGTTTTCCTAGAATCCTTATCGGTCTGAAAGTCAGAATCTATGTATCCCGTAAGGATCAAATTCCCACCTCCATACACTAAGCTGTAGCTCCTCGTTCTCCTTAGATACTTGAGGATTGCCTTTACGGTAGTCCAGTGATTTAATCCTGGATTGGATTGATATCTACTGACTATCCCTACTGCATAACAAATGTCGGGCCTAGTACACAGCATGGCATACATAAGGCTCCCTACAGCAGAAGCATAGGGTATTGTTTGCTTAAAAGGGGTGTATGAAATTATCAAGAAAACACTCCTAAACTGTGCAAGTATACACAATCTAAGCAGCAAGTGATAAGTATTTTAATCGTCTTCTCAGGGATTAGTTGTAGAAATTACACAAGGTTGAGTTGAATTTAATGAGTAAGAGGTAACCAACTTAAACAAATGAGTAATGAATTTAGAAATCACAAATAGCAACTAAAATGTTAAAGTAAGGCAGAATAGGATTAAAAAGACTAAAGCAGCTGCACAACAAACTTAACCAAAGCAGTAAAAATGGGAGTGGATCCAGGGTAAATTATGCTTCAGCAATCTTAATGCTAGAGCTCAAAACTGCAACAGAGCTCAAAACAGTATAACTCACGGAATCTTCCCAGATTTCCTCGTGATTTAGGCACTTAATTCCAATTAAACACCTTAATTTTAGCTCCTAACTATCAACTATAGGTGAGTGACTATCCCTAGACTCCTCAATCATCTAAGAGAAGTAAATCTCTTAATCAAAACTAGTGTCATGTCTTGAAATCGGTTTATTTTTCCCTTTCCCAAGTTGGAATAAACAATGCTAAAAAGAGATGAACAACCAAATTCTAGCTAAACAGTAAATTCACAAGACATGAGAGTAGGATTGCAGTAATTTACTCAATCATTAAGTTTATATTCACATAAAGCCCCTAATCCTCACCCCAAGGGTGATTAGTTCATGATGCTAAGAAAAGACAGCAATAAAACAGTAACCCTAGTGTTAAACATACTTAAATTGGTCTTAGTTACAATGTAAAAGAGTAAGAAGGACAAAAGTATAAACAGATGGGTGAAGTTGTCAAGCCTCCTTTGGTCCACTTCCACCTTTTTTTCAGAAGAGTAATGCTTCCCAAGGTTAGCTTTTCTTCAAATTCTTCCTCTCTGCCCTTTTCCAATCGGCTTCTCTCCCTTTTCTTCTTACCCACTCTCTTCTCTCTGCCAAAAAACGGCCAAAGAAAGTATTTATACCATATCCATCTCGAAATAAGGGTTGAATAGACAAGGACAATGATATGAAGGCCTCTCATTGGCTCACAGCAGCTGATATGGCGATTTCTATCCAGTTTAATTAATGAATTTCGTCCACGTGTGCATTCTGCGAACTGATATCAGAATTGTGCTCCAGCAATCTTGATCCTTTAGCAATTGCACAGCTTCAGCAGCTCAAAATAGACCTTCAACACTTCATAACATCCATCTTCCCAAAAACTCCTACAAACAAGACCAAAATGACAAAATTCAACAATGAAAAGTACTTCAATGGCTTTAAGGTATTTCAAGAGTACTTTGTAAACATTAACACACAAAAGTACCTAATAAAGGGGTTAAAATAGTCAAGAAAGCTCAAAATACGAAGAAATAATCACAACAAACGTTTGATCTTAGCTCTCATTCTAAGAGCTAACAAACCCCCAAACTTAAATTATTACTCGTCCCTGAGTAATGCTTAAACATTTTAAACCCACCAAGAAGCAACAACCACCACTAAGCTCAAAAAAATTGATTCAGCAGTCAAATGACACAAATAGCTACTGACAAAGCAGTCTCATTTCTTTTTCTTGCAAAAGCTCATCAAAGTTTAGCTTTCACAAGATTTGCCATAATTATTTTTTTCTTTCAAATCAAAAGTAGCAAGTTTTAAAAAACAACCCCACAACTCAACTAGCACAATCCATCTTTGAATTCACTATGCACACCTTAAACTCACAAAAAGAAGAATGAGTTCTACTGCATTTAGTTTTTCTTTCATCAAAGCATTTTTTTTTCTTTTTTTACAGCAACAAGAGTTATCACTCCTAAGAATCCTACAAAGCTAACCTTATGCTTAAGTAGGCAAACATTCATTCCCTTAGACTTCTCCTAGCCACTCACCTTTGCATAAACTTCTCCTTAGTTCTTAGAATGGCCACATTGATGATGCAACTCACCTAAGCAACGAGAACTTTATACTAGGTTTTACTTTCCTCTTCTTTTCTTTATTTTTTTTTTTAAGAACTTATTTCACTAAGGGGGTGTTTGGTTTATGGGGTTGGGTTGAGTTGAGTTGGGTTAATAATCCAACTCCTTGTTTGTTTCACCAACAATTATAACCGGTGACTTGATAACCCAACCCCATGGAGTTGAGTTATTAACTCAACCGTACGGTACTTTCCGGTGGTGATCCGACAACTTTCTGATGACAGTCCGGCGAGTCTCCGATGACGATCCGGCGAGTCTCCAACGATGGTCCAACGAATCTCCAACGACAGTCCGACGACTGACCGGCTAGATGAAGAAAGTGGAGAAAAGAAGAAGATGATGAGAGTTTTGAAGTGTGTCTTTAAGTTGCTAATACTCTAGTTTAAATAGACACCGAAAATTTCGGTAGCATAACGACGCTACTAAGACCTTGATGACATATCTAATATTTTGTAGATATGCAACTTCAATATGACATAAAATATTTAAGTATGTTGACATATTTTTAACATCTTCACAAGGTAAAATATTTATTTCATTATAAAGATGTCCATAGACAATGCATGTGTTTAGACAAATTTAAATAAACACTCTTCATTAGGGGTGTACATAAATCGGGTTGGGTCGGGTTATGCTAGTTTTTTGGACCAACCCAAATTTTCGGGTTGGTAATTATTCCAACCTAAATAATCCTATTCATGAGGGTAACCCAACCCAACATTTTCGAGTTGGATTGGGGTTGGGTTGGGTTGGGTCATCGGGTTAGTTTTTTTTTTTGTTAAAAAAAAAATTAAATTTAAAGAAAAACCAAAATTAATATAAATATAAAAATTCAAGAATTAAAAAACTCCAAATGTCTTTATACTAAATAAAAATCATAAAACTTAAATATTCTATTACAAATTTACAATTATCCCAATAAACTTCTAAATAAATCGTTCTCATTTAAAACAAAAACTTTTTATTTTTCAAAGATTGAATTAAAATTAGCCACTTAGTTTTAATTTATATTGTGAAAAATTACACCCTAACGACTTTAAAAAATATATTTTAAGAGTTATTAAATAATAAATAATTACGAAATTAAATAAAAATAAATTACATACATGTATATATAGTTGTATGGTAGGTAAAAAAATATTTTTTAAAATTAATAATAAGTTCGGGTTGGTCGGGTCAACCCAAATTAATTTTAGGTGAACCCACGAACCAACCCAACTCATACATTTTAATTTATTTGAACTCAACCCAACCCAAATAAATTTATAACCCAACCCAACTCGAGTTGGGTTGGGTTGGTCGGGTTGTTCGGGTTATCGGATTTTTTGAACACTCATACTCTTCATATGCAAAGTATTAATACTAAGTTAAGACCTACCTAAATTAAAATAAAAAAGTAGTGGTGAACATGTGCATAAAAAAAAGAATAAAGTTCATATTGAAGAGTAAAAGTTCTAAATAATGAATTTTATTGGAAAAAAAATATTGATATCAAACCCAATATCCATTACTTTTGCAAATACCCCTAACATACATTTGGCAAATGGTAATATATATTGTAATTTTATAATTGATCACATAATTGAGTTTTGAAATTGTAGACAAATGTGTTTGTATTTGATTTGTTGTGAAAACAAAGTAAGGAAAAAAAGTCACAAAAAAAATCAGACCTTTCACTTTACATATGATAAAATGATTTTTAGGGGAGTAGAAAAATTTATATCAATCTCAATATTTAGTACTGTTCTAAATATCTCATATATCTTGCAAATGGTAATATATATTGTAAATTTGTAATTGATCTCATAATGAAGTTTTGAAATTGTAGACAAATATGTTTGTAATTGATTTGGTGTAAACAAAAAAAGTAAAGAAAAAAGTCACAAAAAATAAGACTTATTCACTTTACAAAAACCTGCATCAGATACCCTCTGACATAATAACTCAACTCTGCAAACCAAACACTGACTTCTTAACTCAACTCAACTCAACTCTGCAAACCAAACATTGATTTCCAGAACTCACTGACAAAACAACTATGCACAACTCAACCCAACTCAACCCAACTCTGCGATCCAAACGCCCCCTAAAGAAGTTAGAGAGAACCCTTTTTGTAAACAGAACCTTCGATTTAAACACCAACATTTGTGATGAAGGCTTCCTAACAACGAGCCCTACTACTAAATTGGGTTGCCAAGGCATATTCATATCCCTTTATTGTTGTTCAATTCAAAGATAAACATGGGTGTCATGTCCAACTCTGATCTAATAGGCAACTTGGCTAGAGGAATAACTCTCAAACTTCACTCTTTTTTTGTTTTTCTTTTTTTTTTAAAAAAAAAAAAGGAGGCATGAGTTCTAAAGAGAAGAGGAATGCTCCTAGGAGTGATAACTGTTTATTACTAAGGTGTAGTACCCCCAAACTTAAATTGTTTATTGTCCCCAATGAGTAAAGAATCAAGGTAAAGAGGTAAGGAGTCCCCCAAACTTAATTATTTGTCTGTAAAAAACTAAAGGCAATGAGCATCTAAACTCTTTAATTTAAGTTGAAAGGAGCAAATTCTCAAGAGTTGGTGGTTAGTAAGCTAGGGGCACCATAAAACTGCTACAAGTATTGTTTTACATTAAAAGGATTATGGCAAACAAAGTAAGCACAACTAAACTCATCAAAGGTGAGAAAAAGAAATGTAACACACTAGGCAGCACCATTCATTTCATTTCAACGACAATGACAAGCTCATCAACCTGCATATTCATTTTTTAACACATTTCACAAAAAGCGACAACTTAAACTATCACAAAAGAAAGCACAACTTGGACAACACACTCTCTAAACCAAATAACTGACAGAGCAACAACAGACAATTAAACATGGGAAAGATAAAAGCATGCAAATCACAACTGACGACCACCAGACCACCTATTAGCCAAACAAAAGGACATAACTTCCCTTTTTGGTCAGTTTTCATCTCCAGGGATCCGATCTTGAGCTTCCTCTTCCTCATCCACAACTGACGACGAGGATGCCCAAGGATTTAAGACAGCCTCTGGGAATGTAGGAAAAACAGTATACTGATCAGGGAAGTGAGCTAGCATTGCATCCTTGAAGGAATTGTCTCTATCCTTAGCATAATTCCAATATGCTAATTGTTGTGCACTGGAGTAATCCATTTGCTTCAGTATAATCTCTTGTTGGTCGAGGAGTTTATTGAGCCCCACAGCTAAACCACCTTTTCCCTTGTGATCTCTTCGACGCAGCCCGCTCAATAGCAACAGTATCAAACATGGAGGGATCAGCCAGCTTGTCCTCAGATGGCTCAACATCTACACCTGCATTCAGACAAAACTTAGTGATAGTGTTAGGGAAAAAGAGTTTGCCAGCAGTCTTCTTGGCGTGAGTCCTAATTTCTTCTGCTATGATTTGTCCAACATCTATGCTTAGGACCTTCAAAATCGCATAGGTAAGCAACATTCGATCTCTTGAGACAGTGGTATCATGCGTTGTTGGAAGCAGCCTGCTTTTGAGGAAGGAAAGCCACACATTAGCTTCATCAGTCAAATATGCTGCCTGAAAAGACCTGGAACCAGTGGCTGAGACCATCCACCGAGCACCTTTTAACCCTATCAGCTTCAAAGCAGCATTCAGATGAGTGGTGGAGGGATTCAACACCATCACATTATTGTTGGCCCGAAGGATGTCTGGGAGTTCAAACAGTTTGTTGATGACTTCAGGAGACCAATCCACTAATTTTCCTCGAATTAAAACTTGAAACTCACCAATGTCCTCAAAGTTGGCGTAAAATTCCTTTACCAAAGAGCCAATGGCTGGCTTCGGTGGTTGATAGAAAAAGGTCCAACCATGATTAATGATATTGGCCTTGATGAAATGAGGAAGACTGGCGAATGGAGCAACAAAACATCGTTCTAGGAAGAGCTCCTTGGACTTTAATGTTTCATACCTCTCTTTAGCTTGCTTAGTAATAAAACGTGCTGGAGAATTGTTGGAGTGGTCATGGGAGGCTTGCCCCTTCTTCTTTGAGGGCTTCCTTCGAGGGGTGGAAGGTTCAGTCAACTCAACGGGCAACTCCTCAGCAATGTCTCCTCCTTCCAACTGAGGAATAGACTCCTCAACCGGTTCTTCAGCTTGCTTCGTAGCTACTGCACTCTTCTTTCTGTCCCTTGATTTGGACTGCTTAGAAGCCTTGGGTTGAGGAGGGGGAGGCATCAGGACTGCAGCATGCTCAATCTGCACTTGTTCGTCAGATGCTTCAACAGCAGCCACTGCTTTAGCCTTCTTGAACTTAGCTTTCTTAGGAGCCATGGTAAGGAATGCTTGCAGCCACTCTCAACACAGAAGCTGAAACAAGAAAAATGCTTCTTTGACACATAAAGAACTCGTAATGAGCTAGCCAATTTAAAGGCTCAAACCCTCGAACAGGAAACCATGTGGCTATAATGAAAAAGGTTGGTCAAATCAGCCCAAATCCCTTAATTTGTTTTCTAGCCAACTGCTTTTTAGGCCTTCATTTATTGCCGAGGGGACAAATCTGACACAAATCAGATTCCTTTCCCCTTTTTCCAAATCTGTCAAATCAAAATAAAAGCTCCAGCAAAAAGGATTCATGCAACTCTCGAAAATGACAATTTCTTGCTATGATAAATTGCAGCAATGGGTTTCAATTGTCTTGCATGGGAGCTTGTAGCCAGAGCTGGAATCAAATAGCTTACTTCACTACCGCCTGCCAATAGAAAACTGAAAAGAACATCAAGGAAATTAACCAACTAAATGAAACTTAAACAATTAAAAGTGAAACAAAATATCCAAAAGAAGGATAAGAAAATGGGAGGAAGGACTGAACATGGAAGTGTACTCCCAATTATTATATTTCTTTCAAGAACACTTTAATTATCAGCTAGCCTCTGTGAGGCTATATTTCTTTGGAATTCTTCCCCCCAATAATGTTTCAACCTTTGACCATTAACCTTGAAATCTCTTCCTTCTTTCTCGTCTTTGAGCACAACAACACCATTGGGAAACACTTCCATGACTATAAAAGGACCTGACCACTTGGATTTTAATTTGCCAGGAAATAACTTCAACCTGGAATTAAACAGCTGCACCTTCTGCCCCTTTTCAAACTGTTTATGCACAATTTTTCTATCGTGCCACAACTTAACTTTCTCCTTATACAGCTTAGCATTTTCATAGGAGAACAATCTGAACTCCTCTAATTCATTAGGCTAAAGCAATCTGAAGGTTCCAGCTGCAGACTGATCTAGATTAAGCTCCTTCAAGGCCCAAAACGCTTTGTGTTCAAGCTCAAGAGGTAAATGGCAAACCTTTCCATAAACCAGCCTATAAGGAGACATTCCCAGAGGGGTTTTAAATTTTGTCCTATAGGCCCACAAAGAGTCTTCTAGCCGAAATGACCAATCCTTCCTGTTAGGATTTACCACTTTTTCCAGAATTCCCTTGATTTCCCTATTAGAAATTTTAGCTTGCCCATTTGCCTGCGGGTGGTATGGAGTTGAGATCTTGTGCTTGATATTGTGCTTACCCAAAAGTAAAGTCATGGCCTTATTCACGAAATGGGAGCCTTCATCACTAATTAGAGCTCTTGGAGTTCCAAACCTAGTGAATATATGCTTATGTAAGAACTGCATGACTGTCTTGGCATCATTCATTGGGCAAGCTATTGCCTCAATCCATTTGGAGACATAGTCCACAACCACCAAAATGTATAGATTTTCATTAGATGGAGGGAAAGGGCCCATAAAGTCAATTCCCCAAACATCAAATAGTTCAACCTCCAAAATGTAGGAGAGGGGTAACTCATCCCTCCTTCCTATGTTTCCTCTTCTTTGGCATCTATCACATGCCTTACTAAACAGATGGGCATCTTTGAAAATAGAAGGCCAATAATAACCGGATTGAAAAACCTTGGCAGTTGTCCTTTGGCCACCAAAATGACCTCCATAGGGTGAAGTATGGCAATGTTGTAAAATGGAAGTAATTTCAGCCTCAGTAACACATCTTCTCAACAACCCATCAGCACATCGTTTATAGAGGTAGGGGTCATCCCAAAAATAAGTCCTAGCATCATGAATAAACCGTTTTAATGATTGCCCAGGCAAGTCTAAGGGTAGGATGCCATTGGCCGCATAATTAGCAAAATCTGCAAACCAAGGAGTTCCAATGTCCTGCACTTGAGCTACTGTCAACAGTTGTTCATCAGGAAACTCATCTCTAATATCAGATTGTTGTGGCATTGACTCTGATGGGGTCAGCCTGGACAGATGGTCTGCTACTTGGTTTTCTGAACCTTTTCTATCAATTATGACAACATCGAATTCTTGAAGCAACAACACCCATCTAATAAACCTTGGCTTGGCCTCTTTCTTTTCCAATAAATATTTTATGGTTGCATGATCTGTGAAAACAATGACGATGGAACCCACCAAATAAGCTCGAAATTTCTCCAGGGCAAAAACAAGAGCAGGCAATTCTTTCTCTGTAGTGGTATAGTTCAACTGGGCTTCATTGAGAGTTCTACTAGCATAATACACAGGATGAAGAAGCTTCTCGTACTTTTACCCCAGCATGGCTCCCACTGCATAGTCACTTGCATCAGTCATAACCGCAAAAGGTAAATCCCAATTAGGTCCTCTCATAATGGGGGTTGTAACTAAACCTCTTTTCAATGTTGCAAAAGTAGCCAAACATTCAGAACTAAACTCAAAAGGTCTACTGGCTTCCAAAAGAGCACACAAATGCTTGGATATCTTGGAAAAATCCTTAATAAACCTCCTATAAAAACCAGGATGTCCTAAAAAACTACTAATACCCTTAACTGATGTTGGAGGTTCCAATTTTTCAATAATTTCCACTTTTGCTCTATCCACTTCAATGCCTTTTCTTGAAATCTTGTGTCGTAAAACAATGCCTTCTTTCACCATAAATTGACACTTCTCCCAATTTAAAACCAAATTAGTCTCTTCGCACCTTGTCAACACCTTCCCTAAATTTTCCAAGCAGACCTCAAATGATTCACCAAAAACCGATAAGTCATCCATGAATACTTCCATGACATTCTCCACTAAATCAGAAAAAATGGCCATCATGCACCTCTGAAAGGTTGCAGGGGCATTGCAAAGACCAAAGGGCATTCTCCTAAACGCAAAAGTGCCATAAGGACAGGTGAAAGTAGTTTTTTCTTGATCCTGGGGAGCTATTGTGATTTGATTATACTCACTATACCCATCCAAGAAGCAATAGTAAGCTTGGCCAGCTAACCTATCTAGCAATTGGTCAATGAAGGGTAGAGGGAAATGATCCTTACGAGTGGCCTTGTTAAGTCTTCTATAATCCATGCACACTCTCCATCCAGTCACTATCCTAGTGGGGATTAATTCATCTGCGTCATTTGTCACAACTGTCATCCTACCCTTCTTTGGCACACATTGCACAATGCTGACCTAACTACTACCAGCTATAGGATATATAATTCTCGTATCTAACCACTTAATTACCTCTTTCTTGACAACTTCCTTCATGGCTGGATTGAGCCTTCTCTGCTACTCAATAGATTTGAAGCTTCCTTCCTCCAAATTTATTTTGTGCATGCAAAAGGAAGGACTTATTCCCTTTATATCAGCCAAAGTCCACCCAATAGCCTTTCTATGTTGCCTTAACAATTTAAGCAGCAGTTCCTCATCTTTAGGCATTAAGCTTGTTAAGACAATTATAGGGAGAGTCTTGCTTTCTCCTAAAAAGGCATATTTCAAGTGCATAGGTAGAGGCTTTAAATCCAGAGTGGGGGGTATCTCAATGGACGGTTGCATAGGTGGTGTTTTCCGTTCTCCCAATTCTAAGGACTCAAATACCCTTTTGAAACTAGCTAACTCAACAACAGCCTCACGCTCTTCTCCCAGCTCACATGCATTCAACTTCTCACCTGTAACCTGCCCAAAGTCCTGGATATGATGCTCCAATAATTCTTGTTCAATTGATTCATCAATTAGTTCCTCCAACTTGTTAAGAACAAAGCAGTTCTCCACATCTGCGGGATGTTTCATTGTATCATAAATGTTGAACTCAATCTTTTGATCATTCATTTTTAAGGTGATTGTTCTCTCATAAACATCAACAACTGTCCTTCCAGTTTTAAGAAAGGTCCTCCTAGAATTATAGGTACCTCACTATCCGCCTCATAGTCCAAAATAATGAAATCAGCAGGGAATATGAACTTACCCACTTGAACAAAAATGTCCTCAATCTTACCTTCAGGCTGAGTAATGGAACTATCTGCAAGCTGCAATGTGACTGTAGTGGGCCTAGCTTCGCCTATGCCAAATTTCTTGTAAATAGACAATGGCATGAGGTTTATGCTTGCGCCTTAGTCACAAAGGGCTCTTCCTAGCTGTTGTCCTCCCATGGACACTGGTATAGTGAAAGCACCTGGGTCTTTCTCCTTGCTAGGAATCATTCTTATAAACATGGCACTACACTCTTCATTCAAAGACACCACCTTGAACTCCTCAAATCTCTCCCTTTCAGATAGAACATCCTTAAGAAACTTCATATAATTGGGCATCTGTCTTAGGGCATCTACCAAGGGGATGTTGATATGAATTTCTTTGAGAATACCCATTTCTCAAAATGGACTTCATCTTTTTTCTTTTTCTTCAACCTCTGAAGGAAAGGTGGAGGAGGTGGTACAAACTCAGGAATAGTAGTAGAAATTCACTCAGATGGTTTTGAAGGTTGTGCTCTAGGTATCCTTTCAATCTCCTCATTCTCTACTTCCCTAGGCTCCATCTGCTCTTCCTTTCTCTCTTCCTCGACTTGCACTACAGAGTCCTTCTCTTTTTGTTTCTTCTTACTAGTTTCCTTAGGCTTAGCTAAAGGTTTTCCACTTCTTAGTTCTATAGCTTGCACTTGCTCTTTCCCTTCCCTTTTTGGGATTTCAGTGTCTGAAGGAAGTTTACCTTGAGGCCTAGATTTTATTTCATTAGCAAGTTGGCCCAATTGCATTTCAAAGTTTCTCATTGAAGCTTGCTGACTTTGAATAATAGCATCATTCTTAGCCATATATTCCTTCAGCAAACTTTCAAGAGAAGTACCGGAACATCTTTGTAATGCTACATCTCGTCCTCGATGTTGGAGCATTGTTTGCTGATTTTCATAGGCCTGCTGATTCTGATGCCCGAAACCTGGTGAGTAATTCACCTTTTGCTGCACTTGAGGGGCTTGAGAATTGCTTCCTTGACTTCCCCAAGCAAAGTTAGGGTGATTTCTCCAGCCTAGGTTATAGGTATTAGAATAAGGATTGTTCCTTTGATTAACTTGGTTCCCAACATAGCAAACTGAGGCTGGATTACTAGGAGAAAATTCAAACGTGTGTCCTTCACCACAATAAACACATGACTCAGTACTTACTACTTGGTTCACCATAGCTGCATTTTGAGCATTAGGGAAAACTTGAGCTGCATTTCCAACAGTTAAGTTTTTTAACATGTTGGCCATGGATGCCATTTGGGCATTTATAGCAGTTAAGGCATCTAACTCTAACATCCCTTTGTTCCTTTTACCTTGGGAGCTCCTTGAATCAGCTCACTGACAGTTGTTTGAGGATATTCTTTCCAATATCTCGAAAGCTTCATTATAGGTCTTTGACAAAAGAGCCCCATTTGCAGAAGCATCAACAACTTACTTAGTAGTTGTGTTCAACCCATTGTAAAATATCTCCATTTAAATACAATGAAGGAGTCCATGATGAGGGCACTTCCTAAGCAAGTCCTTAAATCTCTCCCATGCCTCACTTAAGGATTCGTCATCAAATTGTTGAAAAGCCACGATCTCATTTCTAAACTTAGCATTCCTAGTTGGTGGGAAATATTTAATAAGGAATTTTTCAGCAAGGGTGTTCCAAGAATCAACTGCCCCAAGAGAAAGTATATTCAACCATGTCTTGGTTGCATCTCTAAGGGAGTAAGGAAACAAACTCAACCTTAGGGCATCCTTAGGCACTCCTGGCAGTATAAAAGAATCACTAACCCCTAGGAAGGATTTCAAATGCAGATGAGGATCTTCAGATGATAGACCATGAAACTATCCTATGGTTTGAAGCATTTGAAACATGACAGGTTTAAGCTCAAATGTAGGGGCTTGGATTACTGGCCTAATGATCCCTGGATTTAGCTCTTCAACCAAGGGATTGGCATAAGTTCTAATAGCTCTCTCCCTGTCATCTGCTAAAACAATAAATTGGCAGGAACCATAGCTTTCAAATAAAGGTGACGTAAAGGCTGCTTGACCTTGTGGCTGGTTTCCAAGGTTATTTTGAGGATTGTTAGGATCTACAGTACCTCCACGAAAGTCTGCTTCCATAGTGGAATCGGTGATGCATCACTGCTTGATGTTTCGCCATATTACAGCTCCACCATTCAGAATGAAGATTGACCACGAAGTGGATTTCCTAGAATGCTTATCGATCTGAAAGTCAGAATCTGTGTATCCCGTAAGGATCAAATCCCCACCGCCATACACTAAGTTGTAGTTCCTCGTTCCCCTTAGATACTTGTGGATTGCCTTTACGGTAGTCTAGTGATCTAATCCTGGATTGGATTGATATCTACTGACTATCCCTACTGGATAACAAATGTCAGGCCTAGTACACAACATGACATACATAAGGCTCCCTATAGCTGAAGCATAGGGTATTGTTTGCTTAAAAGGGGTGTATGAAATTATCAAGAAAACACTCCTAAACTGTGCAAGCATACACAATCTAAGCAGCAAGTGATAAGTATTTTAATCGTCTCCTCAGGGATTAGTTGTAGAAATTACACAAGGTTGAGTTGAATTTAATGAGTAAGAGATAACCAACTTAAGCAAATGAGTAATGAATTTAGAAATCACGAATAGCAACTAAAATGCTAAAGTGAGGCAGAATAGGATTAAAAAGACTAAAGTAGCAGCACAACAGACTTAACCAAAGCAGTGAAAAGGGGAGTGGATCAGGGGTAAATTATGCTTCAAAGAATCTTAATGCTAGAGCTCAAAAGCTGCACTTGAGCTCAAAACAAGATAACTCACGGAATCTTCCCAGTTTTCTCGCGATTTAGGCACTTAATTCCCATTAAACACCTTAATTTTAGCTCTAATAATCACAACACTAGGTGAGTGACTATCCCTAGACTCCTCAATCACCTGAGAGAAGTAAATCTCTTAATCAGAACTAGTGTCATGCCTTGAAATCGGTTTATTCTTCCCTTTACAAGGTTGGAATAAACAATGCTAAAAAGAGATGGCCAACCAAATTCTAGCTAAACAGTAAATTCACAAGACATGAGAGTAGGATTGCAGTAATTTACTCAATCATTAAGTTTACATTCACATAAAGCCCCTAATCCTCACCCCAAGAGTGATTAGTTCATGATGCTAAGAAACGACAACAATAAAATAGTAACCCTAATGTTAAACATACTTAAAATGGTCTTAGTTACAATGTAAAAGAGTAAGAGTAAGAAGGACAAAAGAATAAACAGATGGGTGACGTTGTCAAGCCTCCTTTGGTCCACTTCCACCCTTTTTCCAGAAGAGGAATGCTTCCTAAGGTTAGCTTTTCTTCAAATTCTTCCTCTCTGTCCTTTTCCAATCGGCTTCTCTCCCTTTTCTTCCTACCCACTCTCTTCTCTCTGCCAAAAAACGGCCAAAGAAAGTATTTATACCATATCCACCTCGAAATAAGGGTTGAATAGACAAGGACAATGATATGAAGGCCTCTGATTGGCTCACAGCAGCTGATATGGTGATTTCTATCCAGCTCAATTAATGAATTTCGTCCACATGTGCATTCTGCGAACTGATATCAAAATTGTGCTTCAGCAATCTTGATCCTTTAGCGATTGCACAGCTTCAGCAGCTCGAAATAGACCTTCAGCACTTCATAACATCCATCTTCCCAAAAACTCCTATAAACAAGACCAAAATGACAAAATTCAGCAATGAAAAGTACTTCAATGACATTAAGGTATTTCAAGAGTACTTTGTAAACATTAACACACAAAAGTACCTAATCAAGGGGTTAAAATAGTCAAGAAAGCTCAAAATACCAAGAAATAATCACAATAAACGTTCAATCTTAGCTCTCATTCTAAGAGCTAACAGGTATTCGTCTCATATCCTCAACCTCTTAAGGAGTCTTAGGACACTGATCCTTAGACAGGTGAACCTCGTGCCTGAAAGGCAGCAAGCCCTTCGTGGAGTTCTGCATCTTATATCTAGACAACATCTTGTCAATATAAGACACTTGAGACATGTTACCGTTCTGTTCTTCCAGTTCCGGACTATCTGGATACCTAGAACATACTGAGCTTCTCCCAAATCATTCATTTGGAATTGCGAAGCTAGCCAATTTTTAACGTCAGTAAGAAATCCTATCTCATTCCCAATGAGAATGATATCATCCACGTATATATCAGAAATGTGACAGTTTTGTCGACGATTTTCTTGTAGACACAAGGCTCGTCAACATTCTGATCAAAACCATAAGATTTGATTGCCTCATCAAACCTTATATTCCAAGACCTCAAGGTTTGTTTTAGTCCATAAATAGACTTATGAAACCAGAAAACCTTTTGCTCTTGGCCTTGGGCAATGAACCCTTTGGGTTGGTCCATGTAGATGGTTTCGTCAAGGTTGCCATTTAGAAAGGCGGTCTTGACATCCATCTGCCATAACTCGCAGTCATAATATGCGCCAATGGCCAGAAGGATCCTGATCGACTTTACCATGGCAACAGGTGAAAAGGTTTCCTTATAGTCAACCCCTTCGACCTGGGTAAAACCCTTTGCCACTAGTCGTGCTTTGAAGGTCTGAACCTTCCCATCTACGCCACGTTTACGCTTGTAGATCCATTTGCAACCTATAGGTTTTACCCCATCAGGTTGATCCACAAGCTCCCAGACAAAATTGAAGTACATCGACTCCATTTCCTGGTCCATAGCTTTAATCCATTTGTCCTTGTCAACATCATCCATAGCCTGATCATAGGTCAATGGATCCTCACAGTTATCATCAGGACTAACGACTTGGGTTTCAACTAAACCCATGTAACGTTCAGGCTTTGTCACAACCCTCCCACTACGTCAAGGCATTCCGAACTCTTGGGAATGGACTTGACTTGACGTGCTAGGATCAACAACACGACGTACTAGCCCCATCAGCAACTCTTGTTGATGTACTGTCCATTTCGTTTCACGCGATTTTGCTTCAAGGTAAAGGATCCCTGATATGATCTTCCTCAAGGAAAGTGGCGTTTGTCGACAAAAGCACCCTATTATCCTTAGGATCGTAAAACTAACCACCTCTGGTCTTTTTTGGGTAACCTACTAATAGGCACAATTTTGAACAGGGTTCCAACTTCTTCGGGTTTGACACCAACACGTGGGTCGGGCATCCCCAAATTCTAAAATGGTGTAAAGTACCTTTACAGCCATTCCAGAGTGCAAAAGGTGTTTCATAAACACTTTTCGACGGAACATTGTTCAAAATATAAATCGCAGTCTCCACTGCGTAACCCCAAAAGGAATCAGGGAGACGAGCATAGCTCATCATCGATCGAACCATGTCCAACAGGTTTCTGTTTCTCCTCTCCGATACACCATTCTGCTGTAGCATACCTGGTGCTGAGAGTTGGGACGTAATTCTGTTTTCTATCATATAGTCTTGGAATTCAGTTTCCATATACTCTCCACCTCGATCTGATCGAAGTGTTTTTATCGTTTTACCTAACAAGTTCTCAACCTCAGTCTTGTACTCCTTGAACATTTCAAGAGTTTCAGACTTCCTATGCATTAGGTAAATATACCCATACCTCAAATAATCATCAATGAAAGAAACGAAGTATTCGTAACTACCTCGTGCTTTAACACTCATCGGACCACAGAGGTCAGAATATATAAGCTCAAGGGGCTCATTGGCTCTATATCCTTTTCCACTAAAAGGACGTTTGGTCATTTTGCCTTCGAGGCATGACTCACACACCGGTAAAGAGTTTTCTTCTAACTGACTTAGAAGTCCACTCTTCACTAGTCTCTCAATCTGATTGAGATTAATGTGGCCTAACCTTAGATTCCAAAGATGGGCATTTTCTTTCGGAGAAACCTTAACTTTCTTAGTTCGCGTTTCTGCGGTTTTAAACAATTTAGTATTCAAAAAACTTTTGATCGAATTTGGCTTTAAAACATACAAGTTAGACTTAAGTAAAGTAGAACAAATAAGATTACCATTTCTGGAAATAAACGCTTTATTACCATCAAATGAAACAGATATACATTGTTCTAATAAGCAGGAAATAGAAACAAGGTTTCTAGTAAACTCGAGACTATATACATATTGTCCAACAATAAAAAATTCCTGCCAAAATAGAGTTTCACTTTGTCGATCGCTGCAACAGAGACTATCTCCCCGGATCCAACCCGTAGAGTTAACTCACTCTCTCGTAACGGCTGCCAGGAATCAATTTCCTGAAAAGAAAAATAGACGTGGTTAGTGGCGCCCGAATCTAAAATCCAGGCAGAGTCACTACTCTCCACTAAACATGTTTCAGTAACCATTAAATCACATTTACCTTTATTCTTCCTCTCGGCAAGGAACTTGGGACAGTTTCTCTTCCAGTGGTCGTCCCCATTGCAGTGGAAACACTTTTCTTTTTCTACAACTTCTTTGACCTTCTTGCCCTTTTGGACAGCAGCTCGGTCAGCTTTACCCTCGTTCATCTTCTTCTTCTTCCCTTTCGGGTGAGAAGGAGCAACAAGTTTAGTCCCAGAGGTCGAACCCCTGTGATAAGACTTGTAGGCAACATTTGCCTCAGATTTCGGTGCCCTGATCCTCATCAAGGACTGGAAATTCTTTAGCTCATTGAGTAGGGTAGTCAGTGTGTAGCTAATCTTGTTCATAATAGTGTTGCTACAAACTGAAGGAAACTTTTCAGAATAGTCTCCAGAATAAAGCTAACTTGGCTCGACTCGTCGATCGAAGCCTCGTTCATCTCAGCCAGATTAAAGTGGGTCATCATGTCTAGAACATATTCACGGACAGACGACCCCTCTTTCATCCGTGCGTTGAATGCGTGTTTGAGTGAATCGTGCCTGACCTGAAAGGACTGTTGTCCAAACATGTCCTGCAACGACTCCATGATCTCCTTAGCGGTGATCATCAACTCGTGCTTCTTTGCCAACACTTCAGACAAGCTGGCAATTAAATAGACCTTGGCCTTTTCATTGGCCCTGATCCATCGATCGTAAGCATCAAGAACACTTCGTGATGCGATCGAGGGCTCGCAATCGAGGACATTCCTCGATGAAGCACGAACTTTCAGTCGCCGATTACTAAGATCGTGTTGATATTATTCTTCCCTGTTTGGAAGTTATCTCCTACTAATTTGTCGTAAGTTAATAAAACTATTATTGAGCTAGACATATTTTAGCTGAAAAATCAAATAAATTTTGTGTCAATCTCGCATAAACTTTTTGAAAACCAATCAAGTTTTAGCAAAATTTAATCCAATGATCCCTAGGTCATTTAAAAATTGCAATGATATCCTAAAGGTTTAGAATGACCACCACCGAAGGGTGAACAGAAACACTCCTCCTCGAGGACGAGACTTTCTCGACCGAACCCTAATCCCAGAATAACTCTTATTCCATTAGGTGTCCAGTTACCATTATTTGGTCGAATTCATTAACACTTAACGAATTCTGTGAGTGTCACCCTCAATTTTCAAGTTTCCAAGTATTCGTCCAAACAATAGCCATCGAAGGGTGAACCACGAAGGAAAACCAACAAGGAAACTGTATCCCTTTCAGGAATTCACGATGTTCCGACTCCCTTGATCAAGGCCCTCCGAAGGGATTGTCTGGTCCAGACCAAACTAGCTGGCGGATCATAGAGGTCTCACGATGTGAATCGAAAGAAGAGACCGTGGGTCCCGTTTTCATAGGTCCCGCTCCCACTCACTATAAGTACTCTCTCCATCCACGTTGATATTGATCCATACAAATACCATCCGAAGGGGGACGCTCCCATTTGCGCCACGAGGCCGAGTATGGATCTCACGGTGCAGACTTAAGGAGATTTGTGGTCGAAAATTAAATGTATCTCATACACTATATTTCCTCCCACTCAGCACTTTATAAATTTCGGGATTGACCTAGATAAATCGGCTAAAATTTACCTAAGCGTACCAATATAACTCTTATATGGTATTTAGCCTAAGTTTATAATCACATTATTACTTAGGTTTATGTGAGTAAATTAAAACACTTTTAATTAACGACACTCACGATAAGTATAATCTAAGAATCTCCAGACCGAATTCACTCCCAGGTCGATTTTCATGTACGGGTGTTCCGCAAGCGTCAACTTAAATACCCCAGCCTTAGACAAAACCTTTCTTAGACAGAGTTACTAATCAGTCACCATTCAAAAACTATATTTTGATTTCCTAATTCTAATCTTATTAGAACTAGAAAACCTAAGTCTAATTATTCAAGTTCTAAACACTTTAAAACTAATAATTAACTTAGGTTACATGCATTTCTATGTTATAGTGCTTGATCATTCATCACATGAATAACTATATACTATAACATAATTGAAAATTTTCATAACATGAAATTAAAATGCATGAGCATACTTTTAATCTAAAAAATATAACACTTATATTAATTAAATTAAAACATGCATTTAATTACATTATAACTCTTATAATATAACCTATCATGCAAAACTATATATTATAACTCTTATAATATAAATGATGCATGAAATGTTTAACCTAAGGTGAGATTTTAAATCTATATGACATAAATTATGAACATATAAATTAATTAAATCATACATCACATGCATAAAATAATTAAACATAAAAAATGGACCAATTTTGGCACCTAGGGGCACTTTATTTAATTAAATAGCATTAGTATAACAATTATATTAACATTATTTAATAAAATAAAATAATTAAATAATAAGAAATTACATTTTATAAATAAAATAATAGAAAACACGTTGAAAAACTGCTCCCACGAAGCCTTGCCCCTTGAATTTCTCGCGCGCGCGCCTCGCCCAACTGCCCACTACGCTGTAGCGTTGCAACGCCGTGGGTAGCGTTGCAACACTGCAGCGTCCAACGTCACGCCCCCGCGTGCTCCACGCCTCAGCGTTGCAACGCTGTCCTGCAGCTAGGCCTCCGACCGCATGCGCAGCGTTGAGACGCCAATGTATAGTCTCTCAACGTTGTCGACAGAACAAGCACCTCTTGCTGTTCTTCGTTGATTCTCGCCCGTTTCCGCTCCGATTTCTTCACAGCAACCCTTACCACGAACGACACGGACTTACAGACTCGATTTATTTTCTAAATTGCCCAAAAAATACAGGCCCTTACATTTAATCTCATCAAACAGAAAATAAATCTAAACGTGCCAAAATCGAAAAACATCCAATTTTTGCAAACGAACAATTTATCACATAAATTAAGGCTTTACCCATCAAATTTTAATGAAAAACAGTGCACAACGAAGAATCATCGAGTGGCTCTGATACCAATTGAAGGGAATGAGATCCCAGCGCAGCGGAAGACGATCGAATCGTCGTGGTATCGTTATGCTACTCGATTTCACTAAAATTAACTATCTAATAGTTTAGGCTAAACATACTCAAAAGGAAAGGAAAACAGTGTGCACTTACTTGTTGAAGACCCTCTTCAAAAGTCCTTTCCAGATTCACGAACTCTTCTTGTGCTCCTCGATCTCTACGAACTCGAACTCTTCCCACGAATAAGAACACCACCAATCGGAATCTCGGTTGTTCTTCTTTTGGAAGAAGGAAGTTGGTGGGAACTTTGGTTTTGGTGAAGGAGGAGAGAAATGAGAGAGAGTTTTCTCTTCTTTTTGGTGAGAATCCAAAAAAATGAGAGAATGAGATAACAAACTCTTCTTGCAAAGGGTTTAAATAGTGGAAAATGATGGAGTTAAAATCTCCACATTATTACCACTTTACCACAACTATATGTTATTCAAATCATATTTGCATAACCATATAATATAAGATGTCCCATATCTCATTTTACAAATCACATTTATATAATTGTGGATTTATTAAATTGAATCACATTCAATTTAATTTCCCTCAAATTTCTCCAATTAGTCCTAATTCAACAATTAGGCTAACCTATAGATTATTATGAATCTCATTGTTGCGTAAAATTTTGATAATGCAATACCGCAGTGTACGGGTCAAGTTTTAGTATAGTGATTTATGAGTCCAAGTATCGTCCTCGGGAATGGGTTTCTAGATTAATTAATTACTAAGATACTAATTCTCAATTTTAGCTAAAGAAACATAACATGGATAAATGGTGAAACAAGAATTAAAGACAAACAAACATGTGGAGACACGAATTGATAGATTTTAGGGAAGTGATTATACCAGTTAACGACTCAATTAACACATGCAATGAACCAATGAGATGAATATATAAACAAGAAGTAAAATACTCAAGAAAATCTCTTGATTCTTAGTGAGCCTCACACATGCAGTAAACTCCATAGTCTCCATATGAACCTACAACATTTATGGCATTAAGCAACTTCTTTATGTGTTTCCCTAAGATTTCTAGGTCATTCTCATGCCATATTTCTCAAGGTTTTGACAATTTTGATCTAATTTAAGCTTTATCTCTCGAGTCCACTTAAACCAACGAATTAAGAAGTAAGGAACAAAGCACTCTCCATGCCTCTTAGAAGGACTGATGTGTGCGCAAATCTATTGCCCTACACCTCGACACTTCATGCTTGATTGAAAGTACTATCTGAATTAAAAGTATTGATTGAGTGAAACTATTATTTGAATTAAAAATTCTGACATTTAAAAGTTTTAGTTTGAAAATTTTGGTTAAATGAAAGTGTTTCAACTAAAAGGTTTGATTTTGAAAACTAGTTTGATTGAATTTTTTTTTTTTTTTAAGGATAGATTATCTTGAAAGTTTTAACTAAAAGTTTTGAAAGTTGTATTAAAAGTTTTGCAACAATATTGGTATTTTATTTGCAATTGTTTGAAAGAAAATGACCAAATGAATATTCGACTTTTTATTCGACTATTTAAATAATTTGTTAGATCGAATTTTTATGTTTAGTTTTTGAAGAAAATAAATTTCTGAACTTGATGTTTAAATTGCTTATTGAGTATTTTTGTACTCTTTTTTGTTTTTCCAAAATATTTTCAGACGAATGATCAAGTGAGAATCCCGAAAGAAGTGAGGTTTAGCGTTACGGCACATCCAAATAAAGAAAAACCACATCCTTCATAATAAATGTGAAAATAAATTATGTTTATAGTGGTACATTTAAGAATTGAATGCAAATTCAATGTAGTTGTTATATTTCCCAATACAAGAAAATTGGAGAAATATATATATTTATGCAAAAGTAAAGAGTTTATATTTGTTTATTTAATGATAAAAGGTGGTTAGTTTATATGGCCATATCTAATGGGAAAGAATAGACAAGACGCCAAAACAGTTATCGAAAAGAGGAACTCCTTTTGTGACCATAGTTTTTATTAGACCGAGCATGATTGGACTCCCTAATTTTAGTTGCAATCGCATTAACATTATCCTTGTTCAAGTGTTCAAGTGGAAATGTCTTCACTACCCATTGATTGGTTGAAAAATTGAAGAGAAAAAAAAAATTCTTAGATTCCGCCTACAGCTGGTTTGTTGTACTCGACGAAACAATGGCAAATTAAATAAAGTATTTACTAATTGATTAGTAATAATCTCTCATTGACTCTCATTCTTGTAGCTACACGTATGTTTTTGGGTTTGGTCAACCTAAAAACTTGATGCAAAAACCCCATCTATCATTGCAAGAATTAAGTGGCTAGAGAGTTGATATTTTAATTCCATTTATTAACAATCCAATATTTGTTTTCATACTTGTTTAAAAAGAATGGTAATATCCTTTGGTCATTATCTAAAGTACAAATTTTGAAACGTATTTGAATACTTCATATTTTACAACATTGCACACATATTCTTATTAAATAGAATATGAAGACCTTGTATTTAAATAGAGTTTTTTAACCTAAAAGAAAGGTGATCTTTTTGTAATTACAATATTTTGGAGAATAAATTTTTATTTTATGTTTGAGACCACGTGAAAATTGTAATCCAAAGCACATGATTTAAGTGAAATCTATGCTTATTTAAACTAAATTTATGATTTACGTAGAAAGAAAAAAAAAAATTAAAACTAAGCATGTGATATCTTTAGACATAAAGATTATAAAATTTCTGATTTTTCATATTGATACCCCACTCTAAATTTTAAAAATTACTTTTTGAAGTACTTATTTTCTTATAATTTCTACATTGGGTTTCATTTTCTTAAAAAAAATATTTAAATTCTTAACTAAATTCTAAATTTTAAAAATTACTTTTTTCTGAGTTTTCAAAACTTTGGTTTATGTTTTCATTTGAAAACATAAGGAAAAAAGTAGATAACAAGTATTTATAGGCTTAATTTTTTAAAACTAAAAATAACAAATCAAATGGTTATCAAACCGGACTCAAATAACTAAAATTTTTAAAAGAAAAATAGTATGTAAAAAGATAAAAGGATTGAACAACATGGAAGTTTTTGAGGCAAACCTGTCAAGAAGTTAATTGCCGAAGATTTTAGACATTCTATTAGACAGCAACTAAGCACTTATAATCTTTCATCCCCTCTATCAATTCCAATCTTGGCCAAACCCGCTGCTTTTTCTAGTTCACTTTTTTTTTTTCCTGAAAATAAGAAAAATATTCACAACAATGCGAATACATGAAGAAATCCATTGCATCGTATAGGGAAATTTTGATAAAACTTGTGAAGCTTTACGAAAATGCCAGCGCCTACGCTAAGCAGCAATCTCGAACATTCCAACCTGGCATTCTGTCTCTCAAACAATGGAAGAGTTGCTTTCTTTTAAACACAAGATTTACGAAATGGACGACTGAATTCGTGGCTTTCCAGTTACATCGAGGAACGTCGCTGAAGTGCTTGCATCTAAATGACAAGGGAGTAGCAGAAGATCGACCTCCATTTGAGTGAGATTTCTCTTTTGAACCATTTTTTGCATCATCACTTGTTCGTCCAATCCAACATGGTGTTGCCTAAGGTTCCACCATTTTCCTTAATGATATGTACTGACTTAATGAGAATATCTTGCTCTGTAGAGAAAAATTCTTCTTTACCCTACATAGATACAATTTTGAAGTATGTAAACGTAAAGTTTGAAGCAACAACGCGTCGAGGATCAGTTACAACACGACCATAAGCCATTAACAGGTAAGATGACCATGAAAATATCAGACTTACCATCTTTTTAAGGTTGCAACCAATTGTCAATTCTGCATATGTATTCTCAATTTGGGAGAGGAAACAATAAGGAGCCTCCTTTCCCAAGAACACTTGAGGGTGAGACCTAAGCATACTCTTAATATTATCTGATATCTGAGAAACCGTACTAAGATCATCAACTTGCAAAGGAATTTTCTTGGTGATTGCACGCCACTGTGCCCGCGACTTGTTTATGATTACCTACAATATTATTATCTCATTTTAACTGAAACTTTAAATTAACCACATCGTAAAAAACAATTAATTAAACCACTAACTATCCAAGAACTCCATCGCAGTCCTCAACACAACTGCATAGGAAATGGGTTGAAGCATACGGGACGATGAGCAAATCCCTTGAGGGCATAATCAATCTGAGAGATTCATGCAAAAATGTTGAGACACTACACAGCATATGTCAAACGAATCCTCCCATAAATTCAAGAATCAACACAGAAGATAGCAGATAACAAATCACCACTAGAATGATGACTATTGACTATCTCCAAGTTCAAAAGGTTGATTGCTCGATTTTTCTCCTGATGGGAGTAAGAAATGAGGTTTTTTTTCATATTGGTGAGAATGGCTAGGCTAGCTTGTGCGCACCTCAACTAATCTCATCGAACAACTGCTAGACCTTACTACATTTGGTTAACTGAAAACACGTAGGATATTAAATCCTAGGTTGGTGGCCGATTTCCCTCTTAGTTCTCCAAGGCTCTTATGACCAGTAGACCAATCCACATTGGTTTAGAAATGAGGTATTTTGACTCAAAGTTGAGAGATCTAAAATGGATAATTTACTTAATTTAGAAAACTACTAGAAAAATATCAAAATTAGACCATGTTTGATGATGATTTGGTTTTTAAAAATTAAGCCTATAAATATTACTTCCACCTTTGGGTTTCCTTGGTTTGTTATCTACTTTTGATCTATGTTTCCAAAAACTAAAGCTAAATTTTGAAAAATTAAAAAAATTAAAAAAAAGGTAGTTTTCAAAAGTTTGTTTTTGTTTTTAGAATTTGGCTAAGAATTCAAGTGTTTTTTAAAAAAAAGACGAAACTCATGGTAGAAAATTATGAGAAAACAAGCACAATTTTCAAAAACCAAATGGTTATCAAATGGACCTCAGGAGAAAGAAATTATTGTCAAGACATGCACGAGGCTTCCAGAAAAAAGAGTTTGAACATAATAATCACATGCTCTACACGAGGAAAAGGTTCTACAGGATCACAATTTTACCCAAACTTATATCTAATGAAGATGTACCTGATAACAGGTGTATTTAATCTAATTTGAATACGCATGCATTGTTCAGCTATGAAGACTATATTAGTCAAAAATCATCAACTCATTCCAGTGGATGACCAAGTAAAAGTACATTGATTATAAAGAAATAAAATAAGAGCAAGTAGATAACGTTCACATAAAAATAATAATAAAAATAAAAATAAAAATCTAAGAGCAGACAAAAAATCACCTGGCTAGAAAATAGAGAATTTGGAACAATGATTGGAAACTTTTCAGCGCTTAATAATGATGTTGTCATGAGTCCCATTTCCACAACTTGACCTTCGATAGCACCAGCCTGCAAATGGAAATTACGAACTCGTTTGATTTCAAGTTAACGAGAAAGACCACGACCCTACTTCAACAGTTGGATTTGTTCTATAAGTTGTTCATCTGTGTTCTTAAGTTCTAAAGTTAATAAGAAAGACCAAATAGAACAAACTGGCAGAAACAGACGACAAGTTTCCACCAAGTTTGATATCATTGACTACGAGTAAATTAGAGAGAAATGTTCCTTAATGACTAAAAAGTATATTCTTAGGATACCACCTAACATGTAATCACACTAAACACAAAGATAGAATTATATTGCAATAAAAAAAAATTACAATATCTATAGCCTTTCTAGAAGGCTAAGTCTCTCCCACAATCAATCCACCAAGGACTGACTTAGCAAAATATGACACTTTTACAAACCATATTCCTTCTATTTATAACCAAGACACTCTAGCTAATTACGCATAATAGCCTTAAAAGTTACTACTATCCCCAAGATACTCCTATTAGTACGACACCTTGTCCTCAAGACTTAACAAAACACGATCCAAAATTGGGTAATGTTCAAACGAAACTTTTTTTTTCTTGTAACAACCTAGAACCCAAAAGCCGTAAGAAAACAAAAATAAGACTACTACAAAACAAAACCGAAAATAAGACTAATACAAAACAAAACCTAGCTAGTCGGAAATTCATCCTTCATGAGCAGCTCCAAAGGTTAGTGGTCAATGGTTAACAAATCAGTAGCGGGCGGGTGCTGAATACGAGTGTGGGTGCGAGGGACAAGAATGTTTGTGACGGCAGTGAACTTCGTGGGCATTGGTGAGGTGTTGATGGCAACAGCCGGTGATGGTTGGTAGTGTCGTAGTGATGGTCGGTGGTTGCGGAGGGCGACAAACGGTGGTGATGGTTGGTGGTTGCGGAGGGCGACAAACGGTGGTGATGGTCGGCGGCGCGAGTGTAGAACAGAACACCATGGTGGCTAGGGTTAGTTGCTTCACATGGGTGTTGTGTTTCCATTTCGAATTGGGTCTTGGGTTTAAAATAAACAACTTCGCTCAAAATCCATCTAATAAAACCATTTAAATAAATGAGGCAACAAGAGAAATGTCTAAATTTAACCAACTCAACTTGAAAAATGTATAAACAAGTTTCTTTTGCAAAAATGGCTAAAATGGTTTTTTCCTAAAATACGCTATAAGTATTGGGATGAAAATATCCTTGTTAGAAATTTATGGGTTTCTAGTATCTAAAATTGTAGCTAACAAAATTGAATGTACCTAGGAGGAAGATGCGTACATTATTTAAAAAAAAAATTAATAGAAGGAAATCAAAACGTTGTAACAATTCAAATAATCGTTCTATTAAATTCAAATCATCATTCTGTTTAATTCAAACAATACAGTGGCTATATGAGTTTTCCGATAACACAGAAAAAAGGAAGAGTTTGATATAAAGTACATCATTTTTGGCTAAGTAATGAAGAAGTTATGATGGTGTGAAATCAGGGCATAAAATCTGTGAAATGCTAGAAAAATAGATAGAGTGGTTTTTGTAATTTTAAAGTTGAAATTCATGAGCTTGAGGTTCTAATTCTTGGTTTTGGTTTGTTTGACAGGCCAAGAGGAAATAGGTCGAGTGTACGGGCCAAGGTTCTAGTTCTAACGCTGTGAGTGGCAAAACAAACTTCAAAAACGAATTATATGCTTGTATTATGCTTATGAAAATACAAGATTTTGCTAGAATGAAATGGTTTCAATGTTTATTGCTTTCCTTTGAACACATATTTATGAGCATTCATGTTTTCCTAGAAATGATTTCAAGTGCTCGTTGTGAGCCTAGATTTCCCGATGGAATTTATATGTGAGCATATGTTTATTGATTTCCAAAATTTAGTGAAAATGTTAAGATTTCAAGCAAGCACGTGTTAGCAAGTATTATTTAAAGATTTCCAGTTTTATGAACAAGCTGAGTAAGCTTGAGTTTTACGAAAGGAAAGATAAGCAGGCATGTTTAAGTATTTTTATGTGTTTTTCTGAGACTTGAATAAGTAAATGGCTGAGATATTAAGCCCGAGGCTATATAGTACCGTGTGCACACAGGTCATTTTCTGTTGTCGACGTTGAGTGTACTCCGTGACAACAATGTTGTCGTGAGTGCTAGGCGAGCCCCACTACGACAAAGACGATAAGAGTGTTGGGCGGGCCCCACTACATCGTAGAGTAGACGTTGGTTGTACTGGGTGTGCCCTACACAACGTGGATTGTTATATGTTTTTATAAGGGTTAATATCATTTACATGCCTTACGAGATTTTAACGACATACTTCCTGGTTTTCTGAAAAGCTATTATGATTACACGTTTATATTTAATGCTTGATTACAGATGCATATGCTCATAGATGGTCAGGTGATATGATTTACCAGGTTTTAGATTTTAAACTTAGTCACTCACTGAGCTCCATAGCTCATTCTTTTAGTGTTTTCAAACTTTTCAGGTAGAGATCGAGCTCCCGGTGTCTGACATCTTGCTGTAGTCTGCTGAAAGCTCCACGAGTTTGATATTTTGTACGTGGGTGATGTTGTATAGCAAGTCCATATGTGTTGTAGTTAATTTTGAGGGGATTATGTAGTTATAGTTGTGTGTGGATTAGAAGTTGTGGTTGTGTAAACAATGGTTTGGCCTGTTTTTGGTTCTGATGCTCTTGCCTGTTTTAGTTTTTAAGAGAGACTTAAGAAGAGTTTCTCCTTATGTATGTTTAGTAGTTGTCAAGTTTCCGTTGTGTTATGTTTAAAGTGTTCCATATGCGAGCATAGTATGTTTATCAGGTAAAACAGGGTCAACAGGTATTGTTAAGAGGCAAACAATGTCTGTTGGCTTCATGTCGTCTTCTAGGCTAAGTTAGTAGGTAGTACGGGTGGGGGTGTGACACGCAATGGATCCGAGTTGCTTCCGAGAGGTAGAGAAAAGAAGGGGGAAAGTTGATTTGAGTGTGTTGTTGCCTACCCAGATGTCATTCCAAAAGGATGTATGCTCCCCATTTCCAACTAAAGATATAGAGTTATCGTAGATGACCTCTCTCTAATTCATAATGTGTTTCCAAGGGCCTCTGTGATATTTAATTTTCCTTGTATCGGGGTGTAGATCGAAGTGAGTAGTACCATACTTTGGTGCAATCAATCTTCGCCAAAGGGATGATTGTTTTGTTTTGAATCTCCAGATCCATTGGGCAAGCAGGCTCCTCTTCTTAGTTCGCAAATCAATGAGGTTGAGGCCTCCTTCATCCATGGGGTTGCACACTGTTCGGCAATTAACCGAATGCCATCCTCTATTGTCATTGCAACCAGTCCAAAGGAAAGAACGGTACAATTTTTCAATGGAGGAGGTCGCCTCAGCTGAAATCTTGAACATGGATAGGTAATAAGTGGGTAGGTTTGTAAAGGTAGCTTGTATAAGTGTTAGCCTACCACCCTTGGACATATAAGTGTCATTCCAAACTTTGAGACGTCTAGCAATCTTTTCAATGATGGGTTCCCAAAAAGACTTCTTATGAGGCTTGCCAAGAGGGAGACCCAAGTATTTCAAGGGCCAATCAGCAGCTTTACACCCGAAAATTGATGCCAATGTAGTAACTTCATGAGGATGGAGATGAACCCCAACAAATTCTGATTTGTGGTGATTAATGCGCAAGCCAGAGACCTTTTCGAAGGCTTTGACGGTGCTAAATAGAGCGTTGACCTTGTCTTTGTCTGGTGAGGAAAAAAGGATAGTGTCATTGGCAAACTGTAAATGGTTGATGAAAAGCGATCCCTACCCTACTGAAAAACCGTTTATGAGGCCCTTTTGAGCTTCCTGAGAAAGCAATCCGCTAAGACAATCAACAACAATGATGAAAAGGAAATGAGACCAAGGGTCGCCTTGTCGAAGCCTTCTTGTATTTTGCCCCTAGGGCGACCATTAATAATAATAGAAAAATTTGTCGAAGAGAGGCCACCCCTTATCCAACATCTCCATTTGTTTCAAAGCCTTTCTTTGAAAGGACCATATCCAAAAAATCCCAATCAACCATGTCAAAAGCTTTTTCAAAGTCTAGCGTGATCACAACCCCCTGCTTTTCAAGTCTAGTGTAATCTTCAATAAGTTCATTGGCTATTAGAGCGGCATCAATGATCTGTCGATGAGCCACAAATGCAAACTGATGTTCCGAAATGGTATGAGGAAGAACCATTTTCAACCTTTCTGAGAGGACTCTAGCAATGACTTTATATAAACAAGTCGTGAGACTAATGGGCCAATAATCATTCACTGTACGAGCATCCACTTTCTTAGGAATGAGGCAAATGTAGGTCTCATTAACGTTTGCATTGATAATACCCTTCTCAAAAAAATCTTGGAACACTTTCTTGATGTCATCCTTGAGAGTGTTCCAATGTTTTTTAAAGAATTCAAGGGTAAAACCGTCGAGTCCTGGAGATTTGTTAGACCGAAGAGACAATTGTTTTCCTTATCTCATCCTCAGTAAAGGGAACCTCTAAACCAGATGCAAGCTCATCTGTGATGGGATCCCAATTATCAATGTCCAGAGAGCCTTGGATTATATGATCCTTGGTATAAAGAAACTTGTAAAAGTCTAGAAATTCTTTCTCAATTTCAACATCTGCAACTAAGCTGAGACCATCACGAGAAAGGATATCAACCATGCAATTCTTCCCTTTTCTTGCGGTTACAATTCTGTGGAAGAAGCTAATGTTTTTCGTCTCCTCGAGTAGCCCATTTGTGCTTACATTTTTGCCTCCATGAATTTCTTCACACATTGAAATCTCAAGTAACTGAGCAAGATTGCTTTGCGTCTAATACAAAGGGATTCATTGAGGCCTTGAGATTCCTCCAATTTGTCAATTCTAGAGAGTTCGATAGTCAGGTCAACCTTATTGACTTTGTTGCAGCCGAAGACAGTTTTATTCCAAACCTTTATAGCAACCTTTTGATTTTTCGATTTTTGAATCAACCCGTGACCAAGCCACCCTACTATGGTGTTATTTGACCACCAATTCAAAAGAAAGGCTCAAATGAAGGGTGCATCAACCACATATTCTCGAATTTAAAGTAACTGGGCCCCATTGTTGTTGTCCCAAAGTAAGCCTGATTGGATAGTGGTCTGAGGTGATACGAGGGTGTCTTTTTACAGAAACATTTACGAATTTGTCAATAACGGAGCCAGTGAGTAGGAAACGATCAATAAGGGTCATAACCGGTCTTTCTCTCATGCTCGACCAAGTGAACAAACCATTGGATAGAGGGGGATCTGTGAGGGAGAGGTTGGAAATGAAATCATTAAAGGACCATCTCGTGACATATTTCTAGTGATTGGCTTTCCACTGGATTTTTCAAAGGACCATTTCGTGACGTTAAAATCTCCTCCCAACATCCAAAAATCGGAGTACAAACAGGACAGATCGTACAACTCTTTCCAAAAAAAGTCACGGCAAGCAGCTCTGTTCGGCCCATAAATGTCAGTCAACCAAAAACAAAAGTCGTCAGCAAGGGAGAGATGGAGAGATAGGGAGTAAGTACCTTCGATAACTTCAAGCACCTCGATGACTGGGTCGTTCCACATAATCAGAATCCCTCATGAGGATCCATCAACGTTAAGAACCGCCCACGCTATGTTCTGGGAGCTCCAATAAAGAATCTATCGATGTTGTTTCTCTGGGTCTCTTGTAAGATGACAATGGTAGGATTGAGATTTAATAAAAAAATCCTTGATAAGAGCTCTCTTCTTTGTAGTGCCCAGCCCGCGCACATTCCAAGAGAGAATAATCATGTCAGGTTTTGTGACCCACCTGTAGTAACAACAGAGAGGTTCTTCTCATAATTGATAGAGGAGGACAAGTTTTTGACTTCTCGAATCAGTTTGACCGCTTTGGATATTGTTTTACTTTTTTTCAATTTCGATGGGACAGCCTTAATACACAAACCATTTGCTCATGAGCCAAGGAGCAAGTTTCTTCATGAAGTGATCATCGTCGATGGCCTCATCCGAGGAGTGGTCTCCCATCGGAGTTGGGAGTTCGCAGTGCTCAGTTACTTGGTCCTCCTGATTTATGCATAAAGGAAGAGGGGCGTGGTTGTTACCTACGGCAAAAAGGCAGTGAGGGTATAAGGGATTGGAGAGATGATTGAGAGATCGAGCGAGGTGACTGGATTGAATTGGGGCAGGGGCTGGAGAGGATATCTTCAAAGTCTGAGGGGTTAGTGATTTCGTTGGTAGAGTTCTTTGTGCCTTTGAGAAGGAAAGTTTGTTTGTCGTCAATTATAACGAATTTTTTAGCTGGGGAGGATGGGTGATTGGGGGTAGAAGGTCGTTTTGGGTTTCCAGAAGGCTTTGGTGGGCTAGGGTTAAGAGGGAGGAGATCATTGGATGGTGGGCTGCTATGATCAGTCTGTTCAATAAAGGTTGAGCTTAATGGCTCAGGGGTCGCATTGGTCGGCGCAAGAGGAATTGTCGAGGATTTTGGAGCAGGGCAATCCCTAGAATTTGGGTACGGATGAGTCGGCCTATCAGACGTCTTGTCAATGGCAGCCAGGCGCGTGGCTTTGGGGGATGTGGGCTAAGGGGGGGAGGATCAAGGCGCGTGGATGTGGCTCGGAGATTGTCCGAAGGGGAGCTTCCGGTAGGCCTCTTCGTTCCATGAACGCCGGCAATAAAGTCGATATTGCAATCTTCATTAAAAAAAGGACCAACGGTGACCGAAACAGCTGTGAAAGAGGACGAAGGGAGGTGGACAGTAGCTAGGAGGAATCCAGTTTTCGATCACTTTGATGCACACTTCCATCATATCCAAGCGTGATAGAGTTTTTTTTGGAGACCTCAATCAGCCCTCCACACGCTTCACCTATCACTTTGAAGGATTCCCAGTTCCATTTGTCCATTGAGAGGTTCCTTATCTTTATCCAACCTCCATAGGATGGAATTTTAGCATCACTATAAAAGGCCTCATGACTCGAAGGATGGAACTTTACCTAGAAATCGGCAAATTTACGCCATTGAGGATCCCCTGTTAGGTTTTGAGCTTGCTCTGTATTGCCGCAGAAGAGCAAGGCCTTGTCGGGTTGGATCGGACTCAGTGCACAAAAGGGGTTGATGGATGATTGCAAGGCTTTCGAGATGGACGGCCAATCATCATGAAAATGAAGTCTCTGTAAAATGACAGTAGATGCAAGGTCAAGAGTCGCCAATGAGGGAAGGTGACTAGGTTGTATCGGCTTTGACTGTAACTGAGGGAGAGGTGGAGAGATGGAGTTAAGGGGTTTGTTTGGTGAGGGGGTTTGTGTTGGGATGTATGTCCTAATCTCGTGTAAGTTTGTAATATTCCAAGTTGAAATAAGTAAGAGTTATTTTTTCAATGTTTTGTGTCTCGCATATTTCACAAACTTAATCCAATAAACTAAGCTCCAAGGTCATTGTATTATGAGAGAACTAAGAACTTGAACGGTGTGTAATGGACACACGGGGAGGATCACGTTCGAGTTAATGACCCGAACGGTCTACAGTATACGTATAGGGTTGGAGACCTAATCCTGGATACGCTGTGGATGCGGCCCGCTTTGCATTAAATACAAACGAGGTGATCCAGCTCGTTCATGTGGTTGACATGCGAGTGGGGGCATCCTGTGCAATGAGATTGTACAAGATCGGACCGAGAATTATTAGACTTCTACGATGTAACACCGCTGATGTATAGGACTAATAAATTCGTAGATGACCATTAGTGACTCGACCTTAATCCCGAGGCGTGTTCACGGACTCACTGCATGGAGAGTGTCCGTCCTTTGACTAGTATGGGTGAGGGTGGCCACAGTTGCTCGCCCAATATGCCTATCTTCTCAGAGACAGGAACACGTGGGGATCTGGGAATTTGACTACGCGAGATGGAATTCACTCGTTCCCGAATTAGGGAAACTAGAGGGGTTGTTCCCTTAAGTGTTGACTCCAAGGCTGAACAATGGGGCCCCACCCTCTCATTGGCCCGAGAGGGTTGTTGTTTATGGTTAGACCATGCAACGCAGTTGTTCATTAGAGAAGCAGTAGGACTTAAGGAGCAAGAGGTAGACACAGGCGTAAAACAGTAATTTGACCCGGCTGTAGCTACGAACAACCTGTGAAGGGTTGACTCACGGGTATTGGTTATATCGATGGACACAACTTGTCCTACAGTGATGGGAGTGCAGCTACGGGATTTAGTGGAGTGTTATCGTAGCTAATGAATGTTGAGTAACCGGGTCAAAGAGTTTGACAAGTTAATCTCGGATCATTGGAGCTCGTCATCTGTAGTTCCATTAGGTCCCTCGATTGGCTCGAATTGGAAAAATTGAGGGTTTACAGTTTGGTGTGGATTTGAAGTGTTCAAATTCATTATTGGGTAATTATGTCATTTATATGTGATATAGTTGACATGATATATAGTTTGATGTGAATGAGATTCATAATAAACTATAATATAACCTAATTGATTAATTAGTGTTGCATTGGAGAAATTGAATTGAGAGAAATTAAATTGAGTGTGATTCGATTTAAAATTCCACAATTATGCAAATGAGATTTGTATAATAAGGTATGAGATACCTTATAGTATGTGATATGCAAATATGATTTGCATATCATATAGTTGTGGTAAAATGGTGAATTGGTGGAGATTTTAACTCCACCACACACCATTATAAATAGATGCATTCAAACGCATCTCACAAATTAAGTTGTCATTTTTTGGATTTTGCTTCCAAGAGCAAAAGAAATTCTCTCTAACTCTCTCAACTCTCTCTACCTCTTCTCCAAACCCAAAACCAAAAGAAGTCCCACACACTCTCTCTCAACCTCCCAAGAACAACCGAAAAGACCCTTTGGAAGTGTCTTGCCGTTCGGTTCGAGGATCGAGTTCGTAGAGATCGTTGGTTCGAGGGGGATTGATATCGAGAGGAGAAAACGTTGAAGAAATGTTCTTCAAGAGGTTAGTAGGTATATTACGTATTGTTTTCTCTTACTTTTTATGCATGTTTAGCCTAGGATTAGTGAGATTAATTCAATTTTAAGATACGAATTACACAATGAAACAACGACGTTTCATAATGTCTTCCGTTGCAGGAATTTTAATCCCTTCAGTTTGGAGGATGGTTTTGTAAGACTGTTGTGTTGTGGGGGGTGATTGGTTAGACCAGAATTTATGGAGGGATACTGTTTGGGTGAGAGGTAGTTGGCCAATAAGTCTATAAAAAGGAGCCATCCTTTGTGATTTTCACCAACTGGGACAATGATTTTTGAACAACCCCCGCTGCTGCCTAACTTGGCGAGTTCGAAAAAATGACCTCGTCTATTAGTGAGTTTCTCAACCCAGTAGACATCACCATCAGATCTCGATTCTTTGAAGAATTTTTGGTTTAAAGGCGTGCCGACGAGGCTCTGAAGGGTTGAGTGAAGCTAGATAATGGTAGAAGGGAAAGCAGAGAAAGAAAAGGTACGATCCCTCTGCAAATCCGAGAGTCGGATACGAGAGTCGTGGGTATGACGATCAAGATCAATGGTGAAAGATTTCTAGTGAAAGGAGAAGGAGAAGAGGGTTTGTTTACCGGCCATGTTCCGAGCAGAACACGAACTATGGATTGACATGTGCAATCCATTAATAGACTCTTTCACACAAAAGAATCCAAATTGTTAATGAAGGAACCATAGCATATTGGAGAGAAAATTAGTGGGAAAGTTTGGGTATCAATTGATGATTTTGCATTTAGTGTTGGGATGATTCTTCATTCTATGTTTCTATTCTCATTCCCATCTTTTGGCACTTGAATTCCTCGGACCATTTTTGCATTTTTTTTCCAATATGTGTTGCACTCCCTCGATCCCTTGTTGTATTGCTTTCAACTGTTCATCTTGTTTGGTCGAGGATCTTTGTACTATCTCTACCACACGATCATAATCCCTTTTTTTAACAAGAAACGGAACTTTTCATTGATCAAATGAAAAGAGACAATTGCTCAAGATACAAACTCCTGAAAGAGTGAAAAGATAATCAAAGAGAAGAAAAAACAGCAAAATTACAAAGGAAACATAACATCATGCCAGTTATAACGACTATCATGAGAAGAGAAATCAGTAAAAGAATTAGCCTTTAAGAAAGCTAACTTCCAACGAGAAAAACAAGACTCAAGATATCTTCAAAAAAAAAAAACTTTGAATCCTCTCAATCAAGAATTCTAATAAGATCGCTTTCTCATCGCCATCCCTAAGCCACTGAAAAAAGTTTCTTACAGCCAAGATTCAAGAAGTTTCCCAATCCCAGAACTCAGCTACCAACTCAATAGGCTTCACATATAAGAATAAAGTTGCGGAATTGTCATTCCAAAACAGAATCTTGTCTCCAGCTCTCAAACAAAAACAGCCCAATCATTCACAGTCTTCCAAAAGCTGAAAATGCTCATCCAAGGGCTCAAAAGGCTAAACCCAACCTTTCCCAAAGTGCTCCAAACATTTCCGGGACGCCATGTATACATTTATCACTTTCCTCCCTACAGTATGACGGTCCTTTATAAAACTCCATCCCCACTTTGCTAACTCAACCATAGATTATAAATCACATTCCCAAAACCGACCCACCATCTCCCATCATACAAAAAACAGTATTTCCATCAACCACATCAAAACTTACCCACGTGAGAACTCCAAAAAGATTTGACCAAATTCTATCAACAACCGCCAATTTGGTTTCTTTAATTTGAACATCATTTGAGCAAACCTTTGCAGAAACTTTTTCAAACTAACTCTTTTAGAACCATCCCCCAAACCCCTCGTATTCGAAGAAAGAATTTTCATTATCAAGAGGATGAGGCCCCGCCAACAACCACTTCTTTAAACTGAAGACCACTTGCCTTAATGAAAGAGCTAAAACGGCTCAATTCTGGACAAGAAACCAAAGGATCATTCACCGCCAAAGGAGTAACCATCCTTGGAGAATCAAAGAGATTTGACAAATTAATGACGAGAGACCCTTCCACCGAATCACCTTGCAAAGAATTCCAACCCGAACCCAACTCAGAGCTGCTTAAACTCACCTCCGAACCAATATCCGAATTCACCCACCAATAAAGGAGAAACGTTCTCCACAACCTGTACTCCACCAACCAAAGGCTGAAAAGATGCCTTAAAAAAAGTAGCCCCTTCGAACCTACCTGACATTTATCGAGAGTGATTGAAAAATCCTTCAGCGAAATATCACCAGGGTTCTTAGAGTTCAGCGAATTAACCTTGCTTGGCCGAATGATCGGCATAGCTTCTTCAAGAAAATCCGGGTAAGAAAAGTCAATTGAATTCCTAGCCACTGATTGCAAAATCTTATCACCCCTCCTTGTGTAATATTTGGAACAAAATTTTATCACTTTCCTCTTTAACCGAGGCCAAAATCGAGGAAGAAAATGACTCAACAGCCACCTCCTCGCCAAGATCTCCTTTAAAAGTCGAACCCAACAACTTCACTGAATTCGAAACAGGGCACCTGTTAGGCCCCCGATCATTAAAAAGTATTTTAGAAGGGGCAAGAGAGTCATTGTCTCTAGTGAATAGGGGACCACAGGGAATTGAGGGATAGTACGTTGTGGGAGTGAGGTCTTTGTGTAAAAGGTCACGAGTCTGTTAGGGAGGGTCATGTTTTTCATTTTGGTAAACGAATGTTTTTGAGAGAAGGAGAGGACCAGTTTCTCGATTTCTTTGGGAGTGTGTTTGTTTGGCTCTTGTTCTTCTACCCTCTTAATGAAATAACCCCTCCTTAGTGTCGAAGAACTCTCGAACATGAAGGAGTTGGGTCCTCATTCCCCTATTTTTCGTGTTATTATACTCGTTGTTATTGTTTGGCATAGAGCTTCTATACAGGTACCTTACAAGTGGTATCAGAGCACGTCGACTTGGGGAAGACTCGATCAATGGCCATGGAGGAAAGAATCTCCAGCACCGAAAGAGAAATATCGGAGATGAAGGAAAAAGCGAAGAGTATGGAATCCGCCGAGAAAGGATGGGAAAAAATGGCGAGTGAAATGAGAGAGAACCGAAGGCTCTAGTTCGATGTTAGCCAGAAGGTCAAGCGGGAAAAGATATTCCGGCGGTGAAACCATGAAGAAGTGAAGGTAGGCCACCGGATGGGGAGATAAATAAGCCAAGAGAAACAGAAACACACCAACATCAAAAAACAGAGGTACCTTCGGATCGTAGTAAATATAAAAAACTTGAAATGCCGGTTTTCACGGTGATAACCTGACACGCGTGGATGGTGAGAACGAAACATATTTTGAAGTCCACGGTTGAGCGATTTGGAAAAAGCGAATGTTGCCATTGTAAGTTTCGAACCAGAGGTGATCGATTGGTATCGATGGACAAACAACAGAAAGAAGATAAGCTCCTGGGACGATGCTAAGGAACGATTGTTGAACCGCTATCGTACCACCCAGGAGGGAAGTATTTGTGCTCGGTTCTTGTCCATTAAGCAAGAAGGAACTGTGAGAGAATACCGGAAGAAGTTCGAATCGTATTCAGGTCCTTTACCAGGGTTGGCAGAAGACGTCCTTGAGAACACGTTCCTCAACGGTTTGATGCCGGAGATTAGGGCGGCCGTTATTAGCCGGGAACCAAACGGGCTAGAAGAAATCATAAGGCAAGCCCAACTGATAGAGGATCAGGAATTATCGTTGAAACGGACCAGGAAGGAAAAATGGGCCGGGTCCAATGAAAGCAATCGAAAAGTAGGGTTGAGCTCAGAAGAGAAATGGAATGGGCCACTGAATCCAAAAAGTACCCCTAGGCCCAATGAATTCCTACGTTCCGTCACAGTACCCGAAAAAAGTAACCCTAGTCGTCGTGAGCTCCCTCAACGCCGTCTCACTGACGTCGAATTCCAGGCCAAACGAGAGAAGGGCCTGTGCTTCCGCTGCGACGAGAAATATTCAAAGGACCATCGTTGTAAAAAGCCAGAACTCCGTGAACTTCGGGTGTTGTGGGAAACCGAGCAAGGAGATATCGAAGTAAAGCAAGAAGAGGCTGAGCAAGAAGAAGAGTGGGTCTTGGCGGACACAGAGTTTCGAGGACTGACCATTGCAACGGTTGAGTTAGATTCAAAATCCATCGTGGGATTTTCAACGCCTGGAACAATGAAGCTACGTGGCAAGATTGATGGACGTGAGGTGATAGTCCTCATTGACTGTGGGGCGACACATAATTTCATCTCGAGAAAGTTAGCTGATGAGTTGGAACTCTCACGTGTGGACACGATACCTTACGGCGTCTTGATGGGAAACGGAATGTCCACAGAAGGGAAGGGAATGTGTCTAGGGGTGATGATACAGTTGTCGGAAATCGCCATTGAAGAGGACTTCTTACCTCTCGAGCTCGGTGGAGTGGATGTCATTTTGGGAATCATTTGGCTACGGACACTAGGGATTATGGAAGTAGATTGGAAGGATTTGACGATGACCTTCATGGCCGGAAAGGATCAAATCACTCTCAGAGGAGATCCCTCGCTCACGAAGACCCAAGTGACTCTCAAAATGCTAGCGAAGGACTGGAACGAGAGTGACCAAGGATACCTTATAAAGTTACGTAACATGACGGAAAGGGGAACAGGGGAGGCCGGAGAGGGCACTTCGAAACAAACGACCGGAAAACCACCTGCTGACTTAGAAAAACTCAAGGCTGAGTTCAACCACTTATTCAAAGAGAGTACGGAACTTCCTCCTCAGAGAGAGATTGATCATGGCATAGTTATCGCCGAAGGGAAGGGACCGGTCAATGTTCGGCCGTATAAGTATGCCCATGCTCAGAAGAATGAGATCGAAAGATTAGTAACTGAATGTCGAATACGAGGATTATCCAAAGAGCACGAGCCCATTCTCGAGTCCCGTCCTTTTAGTTAAGAAAAAGATGGTGGATGGAGGTTACTGTAGAACTACGTAGCGTTGAATCGAGTGACGATTCCGGACAAATTCCCCATCCCTATGATAGAAGAACTACTAGATGAACTACACGGGTCTAAGATATTCTCCAAGCTAGACCTGAAATCGGGCTATCACCAAATACGGATGAAAAAGGAAGATATCGAGAAGATGACTTTCCGCACCCATGAAGGCCATTACGAATTTACTCGTAATGCCTTTCGGGTTGACCAACGCTCGTGACTTTCCAATCCTCGATGAACAAAATCTTTCGGCCTTTTAGAGAAGGTGCGTGTTAGTTTTTTTTGATGATATCCTAATTTATAGCCCAGACCATGAAACTCACATGTTGCACCTGAGTTTAGTTTTCAATGTTTTGAGTGAGAATAGTTAGTTCTGAACGAAAAGAAATGCATTTTCTGCCAACACCGAGTCGAATACCTGGGACATTGGGTCTCTGGGGATGGGGTAGAAGCTGACGAAGGAAAGATCAAGGCAATGTTGGATTGGCCCCAACCAGTGTCGTTGAAGGAACTCAGAGGATTCCTTGGTCTCACGGGTTACTACCGTCGTTTTGTCTTGAACTATGGATCCATCGCCGCCCCCCTACACCAAATGCTTAAGAAGAACGCGTTCTGTTGGTCCCCAGAGTCTGTGGAGGCTTTCAATAGATTAAAAACAGCCATGATGACCCTACCAGTGTTGGCCCTTCCGGACTTCTCAATACCATTTGTCATCGAGACTGACGCATCCGGGACCGGATTGGGGGCTGTTCTGATGCAAAGACAAAGGCCCATTGCCTTCTTTAGCCAATCCTTAACGAGTAAAGCACGGTTGAAATCGGTATATGAACGAGAATTGATGGCCATTGTATTGGTATTTTGTAAAAAATGGCGCCATTATCTCTTGGGGCAACAGCAGTTTCTCGTCTTGACAGATCGTGAGCTTTGAAAAACTGTTTAGAAACAATGAGAGGTGCAACCTGATTACCGTAGTGGTGACAAAGCTCCTCGGTTCTGATTTTGAGATCAAGTACAAGGCAGGAATCCTGAATAAGGCGGCGGATGCTCTGTCCCGACTCCGACATGTGGGAGAATGTTCTTCTCTATCCGCTCCTAGGATAATTGATGTGGCCACAATAATGAAGGAAGTGGATGCAGATACCGACTTACAGAGGATCATCTTAGATCTCAAGACCGACCCCATGTCTCGACCGAAGTACAGCTTAATACAAGGACAACTCAGGTACAAGGATCGGTTAGTGTTATCTCACACCTCCTCATTGATCCCATCTATCCTGCAACTCTTTCATGATTCGGTCATGGGGGGACACTCGGGTTTTCTGAGAACATACAAGCGACTTACTGGGGAACTATTCTGGAAAGGGATGAAAAGTCAAGTTCAAAAATACGTCGAGGAATGTGCAGTTTGTCAACGGAACAAGACTGAGGCTCTAGCTCCCGCCGGTCTACTCCAACCCTTACCCATTCCGGAACGAATATGGGAGGACATCAGTCTTGATTTCATTGAGGGATTACCACGATCATATGGAGTAGACTCGATTTTGGTCGTAGTGGATAGACTGAGTAAGTACGCACATTTCTTGACTCTCAAACACCCGTATTCCGCAAAGGAAGTGGCAGAATTATTCATTCGAGAGATTGTACGTCTCCACGGGTTTCCAAAATCGATCATTTCTGACAGAGATGTGATTTTTATGAGCAATTTTGGCGGGAACTTTTCGAGTGCAGGTGCGCAACTAAAGAAGAGTACTTCCTTCCATCCACGAGACAGATGGCCAAACCGAGCGGGTGAACCGATGTCTTGAAACCTTCTTGCGTTGTTGTTGTAATGAGCAGCCACAGAAATGGGAGAAATGGATAAGCTGGGCCGAATACTGGTACAACACGAACTTCCATGTTTCAATCAACACAACACCCTTCAATGTAGTTTATGGTCGAGCACATCCCCCGCTAGTGTCCTATGGCGAAAAGAAGACATCTAATAACATACTCGAACAACAACTCATGGAAAGAGACACCAATATTGCAGCCTTGAAGGATCAGTTGCGTTTGGCGCAGGAAAGAATGAAGAAACAAGCCGATTCTCGCAGAAGAGAGTTGGAATTTCAGGCCGGTGATTGGGTGTACTTAAAACTCCGACCATACAGACAACGCTCCTTAGCAAAGAAACGCTGTGAAAAACTCTCTCCCAAGTTTTATGGACCGTACGAGATACTTGAGCGGATCGGTCAAAGTTGCTTATCGACTACACTTACCACCAACGACCTCCATTCACCCCATTTTCCACATTTCGCGCTTGAAGAAAGCCGTGGGCTCACATGTGGTGGTCCAATCCTTCGACCCTTCTTTCTCCGAAGCTTATGAGTGGGCGAGAGACACCGCCAGATGTGTTGGGCGTTCGATGGAGTGATGATAAACAACACTGGGAATGCCTCATCCGATGGGACAAACGTAACACCACAGACGCCACATGGGAAGTATGTACAGACATTATGACTCAATATCCTGATTTTCACCTTGAGGACAAGGTGCTGATTGACCCCCGGGGTATTGTTAGGCCCCGATCATTAAAAAGTATTTTAGAAGGGGCAAGAGAGTCATTGTCTCTAGTGAGCAGGGGGACCACGGGGAATTGAGGATAGTACGCTGTGGGAGTGAGGGTGCTTTGTGTAAAAGGTTGTCGAGTCTGTTAGGGAGGGTCATGTTTTTCATTTTGGTAAACGAATGTTTTTGAGAGAAGGAGAGGACCAGTTTCTCGGATTGCTGGGAGTGTGTTTGTTTGGCTCTTGTTCTTCTACCCTCTTAATGAAATAACCCCTCCTTAGTGTCGAAGAACTCTCGAACACGAAGGAGTTGGGTCCTCATTCCCCTATTTTTCGTGTTATTATACTCGTTGTTATTGTTTGGCATAGAGCTTCTATACAGGTACCTTACAACACCATGACCATTAATATTGCAACCAAGAGTCACGTTTGAAGAGACACCGAGAGCTTCATCAATCAGCTCCTCATTATTACAACCATTCAGCCTCTCAATATTACAACTATTCAGCGCCTCACTAATACAACAATTCACTTGAAATCCCGAAGAGCCTCCGTGATCAACAATAACCAAGCCGACACTGTCTCCCTTGGCTTGCAAACCCGAAGAGACACCATCCAAGGAATTAATAGCCTCGCAATCCGCAGAACGCTCCGTCGACACAACATCCAAACCATTACTAAAATGATGCTTAATGGAAGAAGACTTTGCCAATTCCAAAAAAATATCACCCCTAACTTCCGGAATCTCAAACATAGCAAGCAATCTTTCAAATACCCCAATTTCAACAAGAGGATCTAGAAAGGAAGAGTCCTCCAAACCTTCCATCTCAAGGCCACCAACCAGCCGTTGTTCACTCTACACACTAGGCTCCACCTCCCCAAATTCATCTTGCAAAACCTAATCAATTTGAGTCAAATCAATGGGATTCGAAAAATCTTTCAGCACCAATGAATCAAAAACCTTCCCAAGAGGTGAAACCCCTTCAAAATCCTCAATCTTCAAATCAAAACCTCTAAGAGAACTAACCCAAACATCAATAGAAGCTGGAAGAAGCCCACAAAGACTTGAATTTAGGGAAGAAAATTAAGATGTATTATTTCTTCTTACTAAATCAAAACACAAGGTTCTCTTATATAGAACAAAGACCTACCAATAAGGCAAAAAAACATTACAGATATAAATAGTAACGATACACAAAGTACACAATATTACAAAATATTCACAAAATCCAACACAAAGATTAGACTTAACCTTGATCCGAACAATCGAAGGGTCAATCAAATTCAACGTATAAATAGCAATTTCTACCCCCAAATGGAAACCAATTGCCTCGAAAGTTGCTTTCCTCCAAAATTTTAGAGGAAGATTGCTAATAGAAACCCACCACTCGTAGCTCCCAATAAATTTCGGCAAGCTGTGAATTTTATTCGACCACTTCTCTACTTTTAGAAAAGAATCCTCCACCCTTTGCCATTTTCCAATTTGAGTCAACATCACATCCTTGGATCCTTCCACCACCAAAATAATAGCCTTATCAACCATAAACGGGTTGATCTGAATTTTAACATGAAGGTAACTTTCTAAAACCAACTTAATGTTTGCCAAGTAATGTGAGCAAAAAGACGAGAAACAACCGGTAACCCTTCAAGATCAAGGCCCAAGACTTCAGACTCTTTTCTAACCCAACACTCGTGACTCGGAGGCTTTTTAAGATGCATACCAGACGGCATTCCTTGAAGTGTATTCACCTCCAAAAACAACTTCACCAAACTCCAGAAAAGATTCACCTGAAGCAATGGGATTAAAAACTGAATCCAACCACGGCAAAAAGTCAGTCAACATTTCTCCAGTCAACATTTCTCCAACCACCAGCCAACCATTCTTATGCCTTCCTAAAGAGACTTTGATCCTTTTTCTACCACCGGGGGCCAAAAAATGCAATCCGCAAACCAAGAAGAACCAAAATAGACCTTGAACAGTCCAAGCATTCCATCTTCATCTCTAAACTTTCTCCTCCAAAAAAAGAGTTGGTATGAAACCTTAAGGGCCTGTTTGGTATGCAATCCAGATTCTGTTTTATGTTTTCAAATTCACTGAATTCAGTGAATATGCGTTTGGCAGATATGTTTTCAAAAACTATTTTCGGATTCTGTGATCCAGATAGTAGAAATTCTGAAAACAACATTTTTATGTTTTCATTGTATCCAGATTCTGAATATAAAATTTTAAAATGCAGAATTATATTAAATAAAGATAAAAATCTTAATAAATACAATATTTCATGTTATAACTCAATTCACTTTTGTTAAATTAAAATACGTATAATATAATATAATATATAATATATTATAAATTATAGATATTATAAAATGATAATTCTATAAAATTTATAAAAATTATGTTCATAAATTAGTTAATAATGACTTATATTCCATCTAATAATTAGTTTTGCAACTACAACTAATTTTATGATCTATAAATATGTTATAAGACACACTTAAAACAACTGTTTAGAATGGAATCAAATTTCTAAATCTGCTACCAAACGCATATCTGAAAACATGAAATACAACTATGTTTTCATTGAATCCCTTGTTTTCAAATTTCTGTTTTCAGATTACTTACCAAACAGGCCTAAATCCCCCAAAACCATCCTTAAACCATTGCAACTGAGTTAAAGACAATAATAACGAAACACCAACAGACTGATCCTCAAGACGAAATCAATCGCCATCACTTCACTACTAACACAAAAACTGGAACTACCGATACTGCAACTGAGAGAACCCATGAGAACCCAAAACCAACTAAAACAACCCCGAACTCACCAAAAAAATTTTGACAATCTCCAACGGTGAATTACCGAAAGAAAAGCACGACTCGAAGCAGCCAAACAATAAAATGAAGAGTCGAAAAGCGGAAAAGGCTAACGAAAAACCATCGAGAGCTATGGAAGAAAGAGGAGCCGAAAGGACGAAGAAACAAAGAAAACGGTGACCGGAAAAGGCTATCAAAAAAGCAAAGGATCGAAAAGGCGAAGAATGGCTAGGAGAAACAGAAGGAGAGAGAAGAGAGAGAATCCCACGAGATTGAATGAACTCAGACAGGGAGGGTCAGATTGCTGGTGGGAAGAAAAAGAAGGGTTTGGAACGAAGTCGGGGAGATATCATCGGAGATCTACGGTTGACAAGTGAAAAGCCTTCAGGGAGAGGAGAGAGAAACTCATAAATTTCTTAAGCAAAGGATGCAAAGGTTCCAAATCTATGATCATAATCCATTTCTCGGATCAATTTCCAGGATGGACGTACTTTGACACCAGTTTGTTAGGATACCACTTAACACGTAATCACTCTCAACACAAAGATAGAACTATTAACTATATTACAATATCAAGAAAATACTATAATATCTATAGCCTTTCAAGAGGGCTAAGTCTCTCCCACAACCAATCCACTTGACTTAGAAAAATATGCCCCTTTTCTACAAACCCTACTCCTTCTATTCATAACCAAGACTCTCTAGCTAATTACCCATAATACTCTAACTAGTTACTATTATCCCTAAGATACTCCTATTCGTACTCTCACATACACATAAAAGTACACCATGATGGATTCAATGGTGCTATAATGTATCACAAAAAGATCAACCGGATACAAAGATGCATGGCATCTGAAAGTCCCAGCATCATTGACTGTCAACTTCGATGATGCTTTTATCAAGAGAAGAAGAATGATAGTAGTAAAAAAATGAAGTCTCAACCTCAGATTCAAATCTTCCAATTTTTGTGGATCATATATGCCACAGGAATACTAGATACATCTTGGTTCCTTGCCCAAAGATAAAGGAGGGAAAGGATGATTTGCTCACACCTTAATTGTATCTCCGAGTGAGAAGGGTTGTGAAAACTGCATTGTTAAGCCGCTTAAAACATTCCCAAGTACATCCCTCGCAGCAAAAGCAGTGGCCACTCCTGCAAAGACGAAGTAAGAGATTTAAATTACAGTACACATGATCCAGGTTATTAAAAATAAGCAAGCCTGATTATCCCCCCAAAAATGGCTAAGCATAGCAATGCCAAGAACATGATTGTTCTCGAGCATATCTCCACTCATGAACAATACAAAAGTGGCTACATGGGTAGGTTTAATTATCAAGTGAAGGGTTCCCTTTTTTCTTTAAAAAAAATGCAGTTAGTTTCAAACTTTCAAAAGTTTCAAACTTTCAAAACAGAAGTAAATGAATAATGTTAAACCTTCAGCCCTACCAATAAACAAATCAAGTGGATGACACATGACAACGAACCAGGAATTGGCAGAATGGAAATAAAACTGCAAAGACATTAGGTAGCAAGCTCTTACCTCCAATGCCACCAACCGTCAACATAGATTGAACAGCCACCCCAGATGCCTCGGCCAAAGCCATTAATCCGATTGCAAATAGGCCAATGGATGAAACTTTGTCTAGGGTAAGTAACCTTTCTCGATCAAGCCCTGCAAAAGTCTGGGAGGCCAATGCTCGAGATAACACATTAGTTTTCCAGCGATAAATAAACCAGACAAGGGAAAGGATGACAGCCCCTCTGTACGCCTGTGAAACAAACTCTGATGCTACCGCAGTTGGTGCAACCATCGTGCCACTGCAAATCAATGTTTAGACAAATATTGCAAGGAAAAAAAACCATAATGTAATTAAGAGATTTATGTTGAAGTTTGAGCCACTAACATTTGAGAGAATGCAAAGAAGGTAACAAGATAACGCAAAGGATCCTCCAAGGCACCCCAAAAACTTTTCTCATAAGGAATTTCCTCAACAGATATGCTTCCAGAGAGTAGGACAACAGGACCTCGCATTGAATACTTATGGAATCTTCTCAAAAGCCTAGGCATTACCACCCAAGCCAAAAGAGTAGCAGTTAAGGTCATACTCACAGGAACAATTACATTTTTCAGATATGGATGTGAATCGAAGAGCTTATCTACATGAGGAGAGAATTCATCAGACACTTCTCTAGCCTTCTGCCCGGTAAAAGATGCTGCATCTACAGCACTCTGCCAGGCATCCTTAACTCTTTCAAGCCAGTCCCTTCCCAGATCGGGGGGGTTACTGATATCCGCTTCAACGCCAACAGAAGCTGCTGGAACACCACTATCTCCAGTTATATCTTTCCTATCAAAAGCCGATGAATAAAATCGAGGATTTGACAGATGGCCAAGAGAAGTAAGAGGGATGGTGTTCCAGTATTTCACTGATGATGCGGGCAAAAGGGTACCAATGCGATGTGCACCATAACTGGAGTTATGTAAACGACATACAGAGGCTGCTCTTTGGGAAGCAGTACACGAAGTGCTTTTCAAGCAGGGAGATTCATCTTTATAGTCTTTTTTATTTAGAATGACACCCGATTTAAGAACCCGGTCAATGTACTGGGCCACATTTGTGCAAGACTTGTAAGATTGAAATGAGCACGACTTCAAATAAGAATTGGAGGAACTATAAATCGACTTCAGAATGAAGAGCCTCATGCCAGCCATTGAAGCAATCCAGGGCAAGTCCAGTAAACTCCGTAAGAACCAGACTGAAGTCAAGATTTATCAATTGAGTTTCAAAACTGCAAGAAAGGGTATTCAGCTGATGAAAATCAAAGAAGATTGATTCAACATCACAATTCACGGCCGAGACACATTATAGAAACACACGCACCATAAACATTGGCTACGATTACATCCACATACTCAAAACCGTAATCAGGAAGCAATAAATTGAAGAAAAATGAGAACAAACAGGAAAAAGGAATTAAAAATTATTCGAGCCACATCTCAGTTCCTTATCCACTCTGCCAGTAAAACAAACCGATCAAACACAAAGCAGTGCTAAATTCAAACGAATTCTCCTCCAACTTAATTTTGAAACTAGAACATTTGTTTCCATCAACTTCAAAATCACTGACCTATTATGGAGGAATCTGAATGAAGCGACATTGGAGCTCCTAAAAGCTCTTCAGACGAGTTCCAGCAACAAAATCGAAAAGGGACTGCATAGAAGAACAGAGAAAACCGAAGCATTTTCCGTAGGGATCGATTTATTTGAGACCGTCGGATGCGTTCGCCAATGAATCGAAATGTTTGATAGAGAGGCAGCAACAAAATAAAAATGGTTATTTAAAATTGTATATCATATCATACTATATACTATATATATATATACACACTTATAGATACTATATATATATTCACACTTATAGTTACTCTGGTGTGGCTTAGTTAGAGAATCATTTTTTATTATCATGTTCAAATTCTAACTCACTGATTGCTAATATACCTCTTGTTTCATTTTTAGGCAAATGGTCTCATTAACCATTAATTAATTATTAAATTTATGTATTACCTTTCATTCCAATTTCATTTATTTTCATCCTCTCTTGAAATTCTTTTCTCTCCTCCAATGTTTTCTCATCTCATTCTTCAAAATTTCATTTTTCTCTAACTAATATTTTCATTAACTATTAATTTTCTCTCTCACCCATGCACAGTTTCTTTCTTGGGAAATTGCTAAAAATGGGACAAAATTAGGGGTATTAAAGAGATTTGAGATCAGTTTTATTTTTGAAAAGTTATAGAACTTTTAAGGGAAATTGTCAAAAATAGGACAAAAATATGGGCATAAAAGATATTTAGGATGCATTTGCGTTTTGAAGACTTTTAGGACTTTTTAGGGTATAAAATTACCATCTTACCCCTTTTAAAAATCTTCATACTTAATTGACCAAATCTTAACTAAATCTAGAATCCCTAATTTTTCTAAACATCCATACCCATTCTTCTCTTCACGCGAACGACGACCAAACGACCAAGGGAACCAGTGACTACTCGAACCGGCGACCACGAACAACGGTGACGGCGAACCAACGAGCAGGAACAGCGAGATCTTGTAAAAGAACCAGTGACCACGACCACGAACGACGATGAACACGACCACGAACGGCGGCGAACCAGCGACCACACGATACTTTTCCCTCCATGGTTCTCATTTTAGTTCTTGTTGTTTTTTATTTTCTAAAATAGTTGGATGAAATCATCTTTTAAGTTACTGTGAATAGCGCTTTGTAGTTGTTCTTGTTGTTAGAGAAGAATGGGAGTAAAGTCAAAACTCTATGCGAGATAGTTACTAATAAAACTCTTCCAAATAGATTAATTTATGAAATTACAGTTCCACTCCGATTAGTGCCATCTATTTTCTCTTTCGATGAACTTTCATTAATCTTAAAGCGTTGATGGTCTTGGGATGAGCAAATAAAGCTACAAAAATGAAGTATATGGCGAATGTTGCTTGTCGGTTCCACTTGTTAAAGAGAAGTTTGAAATCTTGTTGAAAATGTGGTTATCTTAAATCCGTATGAGTCATTTTAGGTTCTGTATTTGTTGTTTTTGGTATATTTGTTTCGCTCCTAGAATTTTTGGTTAGTTTCGTATGTGCGAGAAAGGTGCGAGAAAAAAAACATAATGTTATTTGACCCTTTTTTCTTTGATTCTTTGCACTTCATAGGTCCATTTAGACATTTCTAACTAGTTTTTTATGTTGTTTATTCATTTCCTATCTTTTGTTCTTGATTTTATTCTAGTCTAGGTACAAGAAAGTACGAGAAATTTTGAAATCTTGTTGAAAATTTGGTTATCTTAAATCCATACGAGTTCTTTTAGGTTGTGTATTTGTTATTTTTTGTATATTGGCTTCACCCCTAGAATTTTGGTTAGTTTCGTAGGTGCGAGAAGGGTGCGAGAAATGTGCGAGAAAAAAGAACAGAATGTTATTTGACCCTTTTTCTTTGACTATTTGCATTTCATAGATCCATTTAGACATTCTCAACTAGTCCTTGATATTATTTATTCATTTCCTTGAAAGAGTCTAGATTAAGAAAGCGGAAGCAATTTTGGAACTTGAACACTTTAAGTTGATCAATTTTGTAAAATAAAATGCATGCTCAAAGCTGGAAAACAGAGGGATAGAAAACTCAACTTTGGAGATCAAATTCTCTTCACCCGGTGGATGGTTTTAAACACGAACACTTCGTGGACAACCGTTAGAGTCTTCCCTACTATCCTCAGGCCTTAAAATGAATTGTGGGATCCTAGGTTGAGAGAATTTGGAAGAAAATACCTCAAAGGTCACTAACTCGGGAATACTTTATTTTTTGCCAAATTCTCTCAAAACACCTCAAAACACCATTAAATAAAGCTTCATCAAGTTTCATTTGAGTGACAACTCAAGGGTGATGAGGATGCTTTGAGATGTAGGTGGCCAAATTTGTTAAATTTGAAGATAAGAGGGATTGGGCAAGTTGCATTTTTGGATTTCATGGAAAATCCACGATAATCCACTATTTTCATTTAATTTTAATTCTAAAATCAATATTAAATTGATTTTAAATTAAAATTAATTTAATTAATTAAATAATTCAAAAAAATAATTTAATTAATTATTTTTTAATTTAATTTAATATCAAATATTAAAATAAATTGTCTGATCCCGATCGATTTTTTCAAACATGAATCCTTATTCATGCTATAAACCGATCCAATATTCAAATCATATTGAAATATATCCACCTCTTTCAAATCATAGTTTAATTCATAATTAAGCTATGACTCGTTAATTATATCAGATATAGTTAACGATTTCTCCCAAAACCGAATTTGAACAATTCAAATTCTTTTCTCTCAAAATGTTACAAGGATTAGTTCGAGCTAGTAAGGAGGACCTAATGGACCTACAGATCATGAGCTCCAACGATACGAGATTAACTAGTTAAACTCTTTAGCCTAGCTAATCAACATTCGTTAACCACCGAGACACTCCACTAAAGCCTAGTGGTTGCCCTCTCCTCACTGTAGATATATTTTTGTCCACTCGATATAACCATGATTAGTAAGTCGATCATTCACAGGTCGTTCGTAATTATAGCTGGGTCAAAATTACCGTTTTACCTCTGTAATTACCTCTTGTTCCTTAAGTCTCACTGATCCTCTAATGAATAATTGGTTTGTGGTCCAACCAGCAAACCGAATCCCTCTCGGGCCAATGAGAGGGGTGGGCCCTTTGTTCAAGACCCAGAGTCAGCACTTAAGGGTACAACCTCTCTACTAATCCCTAAAGCGGGTAGGAGCAAATTTCATCTTGCAGAACTATGTTCCCAGCTATCTACCCGATTTTATCCCTGAAATGGGAGGCTTATTGAGTCAGAAATCTTGAGTCACTCTCACCCATGCAAATCTAAGGATAATCCAAATAAACATGAGCCCATAGAACGCTTAGGATCAAGATCGAGTTACCTAGGTCATCGTATGAATATAGTCAGTTAAGACAGTAAACGGAGTTATAAAGTCTAAGTGACTATTTCGCGGTCCAGACTTATGCAAACTCATTGCATAGGGCGCCCTCACTCACATGTCTCCACATGAACGATTTAGGATCACATCGTTTGTACTCTACAAACTGGGTCGCGTCCATAGTGTCCCCAGGATAAGGTACCCAGCTCTATCCTCATACTATAGACCGTTCTAGCTATAAGTTGAACTTGATCCATTTTTATGTCACACATAAAGCTCAAGTATTCATTCTATAGCCAAGTGTTTTTTATTGGATTATGGTTACACAATACACAATTCACTTTATTCAAAAACATCTTTACTGAATAAATCTCAATAACATCTTTATTGCAAAATAGAATATACATTCAGTTTACAAAACCACGAGTTTTAAGACATAAAACTCAACAATCTCCCACTTGGACTAAAACGTCAGTGGGTTAAAACATGCTTAGCAAAGAAAAACTGCCCTACTGTAGAACTCGTAGTCCTAGACTCTCTAGGTGTCCCTGAAACACTTTAGTCGTGAGAGGCTTTGTAAACGGATCAGCAATGTTGTGCTCTGAAGCGATCTGCGTGACGATCACGTCTCCTCGTTGCACAATCTCCCCGATGAGATGGTATCTGCGTTCTATGTGCTTTTTGCGCTTATGGCTTCTAGGTTCTTTAAAATTTGTCACTGCACCACTATTATCACAATAAAGGGTGATAGACAAATTCATATTTGGAACAACTTCCAAATCAGTCAAGAACTTCTTAAGCCATACAATCTCCTTCGTTGCTTTACAAGCTGTGACGTACTCAGCCTCCATGGTGGAGTCAGCAATACAACTTTGCTTTATACTCCTTCATACTATAGTTCCTCCATTAATAGTGAACACTGATCCTGATGTGGATTTCCTCGAATCTACATCAGTCTGAAAATTAGAGTCAGTGTATCCTGGAAGGATCAAATCCTTTGCACCATACACATACATATAGTCCCTCGTTCTCCTAAGATACTTGAGGATGTTCTTAATGACAGTCCAGTGATCATATCCTGGATTAGACTGATATCTACTGACTATTCCCACTGCATAGCATATGTCGGGTCGAGTACATAGCATGGCATACATCAGACTACCGACAGCTGAAGCATAGGGAATGTGTCTCATATCCTCTTTTTGAGGTGTCTTAGGACACTATTCCTTAGACAAATGAATTCCATACCTGAAAGGTAGTGAACCCTTCTTGGAATTCTGCATCTTATATCTAACCAACATTTTGTCAATATAAGATGCCTGAGATAGTGCTAGTGTTTTGTTCATGCGATTCCGAACGATTTGGATTCCAAGAACAAACTGAGTCTCTCCCAAATCTTTCATTTGGAATTAGGTTGCTGCCATTGCTTAACGCCAGTCAAGAATCCTGCATCATTCCCAATGAGAAAGATATCGTCTACATATAGAACTAAGAAAGCTACAGTGGTATTGACTATCTTCTTGTAAACACAAGGCTCGTCAATATTCTGTTCAAAGCCATAAGATTTGATCGCAATATCAAATCTTATATTCCAGGATCTAGATGCTTGTTTTAATCCATAGATGGATCATTTAAGCTTGCAAACCTTTTGCTCTTAACCCTGAACTATGAACCCCTCTGGTTGATTCATATAGATACTCTCATCAAGATTGCCATTAAGAAAGGTTGTCTTGACATTCATTTGCCAAATTTCATAGTCTTAAAACGTGGCAATGGACAAGAGTATTCTAATGAACTTAAGCATGGCAACAGGGGAGAAGGTTTCTTCATAGTCCACCCCTTCCCTTTGAGTATAACCCTTTGCCACAAATCGAGCCTTAAAGGTTTGCACCTTACCAGCTTGATCTCGTTTCCTCTTGTAGATTCACTTGCAACCGATAGGTCTTTCACCATCTGATTTATATACAAGTTCCCAGACTGAATTAAAGTACATTGACTCCATTTCAAGGTCCATGACTTTAATCCACTCGTCCCTATCTATATCATTCATTGCCTGTTTATAGGTCAATGGATCCTCAATTCCATCATAAGGTATGACGACTTGGGTTTCAGTCAAACTCATGTAACGGTCGGGTTGTCTAACATTCCTCCCACTATGTCGAGGCATTCTCAACACTTGAGAAGGACTAGCTTGATCAACAACTTTTGTTGATTTATCTGTAACTTCTCTAGAAATTTCACTTAAGACAATCCTGCTACGAGGTTGATGATCTCTCATGTGGTCTTTCTCTAAGAACGTGGCATTTGTCAACACAAGCACCTTGTACTCTTGAGGATCATAAAACAGACCACCTTTCGTTTCTTTGGAGTATCCTACGAATAGACATAATTTTGAACGATGTTCCAATTTCTTTGGATTGGACACCAACACATGTGTAAGACATCCCCAAATCCTAAAGAGACGTAAACTCTCTTTACGCCCTTTCCATAACTCATAAGGTGTTTCTGAAACACTCTTAGAGGGAATCATGTTCAAAATATATACAACAGTTTCTACTGCATATTCTCAAAACGAACTAGGCAGCTGAGCGTAGCTCATCATGGATCGAACCATGTCTAATAGGGTTCTATTTCTCCTCTAAGATACACCATTCTGCTGAGGTGTACCGGGCGCTGAGAGTTGGGATACGATTCCATGTTCTATCATATAGTCTTGGAATCTCAAATCCATATACTTTTCACCTCAATCTGATGGAAGTGTTTTAATCGTTTTACCTAATGTGTTCTCAACTTCTGCCTTTTATTCCTTTAACTTTTCAAGGGTTTCAAACTTATGATGTATTAGTTAAAGATAGTCATACCTAGAATAATCATCAATGAAACTGATGAAATATTCATACCCTCCTCGTGCCTTGACATTCATAGGACCATAAAGATCCGAATGCACGAGTTCCAAGGGTTCTTTGGCTCTATAACCTTTTTCAGAAAAAGGTCTTTTAGTCATTTTTCCTTCGAAACAGGACTCACATGGTGGTAAAGAGTTGTCCTCTAACTGACTTAGGAGACCACTCTTGACCAATCTCCCAATCCTCTTGAGATTAATGTCGCCTAGTCTCAAGTGCCAAAGATAGGTACTAGGAGAAAGTTTCTGCCTTTTATTTTGAGTATCAGTTGTTTTAAACATCTCGGTGTTCAAAATAGCTTTTACTTTTGTTGGTCTTAACACATATAAGTTGTTTTCAAGTTTAGCAGAACATATTCGTACACCTCTTTTGCAGATGAACGCTTCATTATGATCAAAAGATACTTTATACAAATGTTCAGGTAAACAAGAGATAGATACAAGATTTCTTTTGATTCCAGGAACCAAAAGTACATTTTCTAATAAAATGAATCATCTCTAAACAACAACTTGACTACTCCAACTGCTTTGGCTGAGACAACCTCTCCCGTTCCAACCCTGAGAGTTATCTCCCCATCAGCAAGCTGCTGCCAGGAACTAGTTTCCTGAAAAGAAGAACAAACATGGTTAGTGGCTCCTGAATCTAATATCCAGGCGGAATCATCATGTTCCACTAAACATGTTTCAACAACAAGTAAATCATATTTACCTTGTCTTTCTTTCTCTGCTTTCTTTTCTGCAAAGTACTTCGGGCAGTTTCTCTTCCAGTGCCCATCACCACCACAATGGAAACATTTTCCTGTAGCTTTAGCCTTGCGTGTGGGAGCTTGTCCCTTCCCTTTGTCCTTTTTCTTCTTCTGAATACCCTAATTCTTGGTAAAAGAAGGACCAGACCTGGTCCTTGAGGACGATCCTTTTACGAACTTTTTCGAAGTTACAACATTTGTTTTATTCTCTTTTCTCTTTGATTTCATGAGGGACTCAAAAGTCTGAAGCTCATTGAGGAGAGTAGTCATGTTATACTCTATTTTATTCGTCACCGCATTGGTGTGGAATGGCAGGAAACTCTTCGGAAGAGATTCCATAATAAAGGTTACCTGACTTTTTTCATCTGTGACAACCTCATTTATTTCAATCACGTTGAAATGGACCATCATGTCAAGGACATGTTCCCTAACAGAGGCTCCCTTCTTCATACGGGAGTTGCAAACGTATTTGAGAGCATCATAATGGACCGATGAGGACGATTGTCCGAACATCGTCTGTAATGATCCCATGATCTCCTTAGCGGTGACCATGCTCTCATGTTTCTTAGACAACACATCAGATATGCTGGCTAAGATATAGACTCGAGCCTTCTCATTAGCCCTAATCCATCATCATATGCATCCCGAACAATTCGGTTTGCTGTCAAGCTGGGAGGGGGAGGACATTCCTCCGTTAAGACGAACCTAAGATCATCAAGAACAAGAATCGTATTCAAGTTTGATTTCTAGGTTCCAAAATTGTCGCCGCTAAGTTTATTGAAGGAGAGTAACTGGATAAAAGAGTTTGACATGCTGAAATAGAATGAATTCTATTAGTGAATTATTTGTAACCTATCCAATTTAAGAATTTAGCAAAAGTAATAATATACTCATAAACTCATTATTGTTTTTGCAACGATACTTCAGTGAGTCAGAGCAACCGCTACCGAGGGGCAGTCAATCACTCCTTCACTGAACCAAGACATTCTTGACTAAATGCTAATACTGGAATAACTCTTATTCCTATAACATTCTAGTTATCGCTACTTTGGTCAAGAATTTACTAACACTTAGCAATTCTTGTAAGTGTGACCCGCCATTTTTAGACCTTAGAGGTCGGTCCCAACAATGCTACCGAATTGGAGAGACAAAGGTGAGAATGGACCTAAGAGACCCTGTCCCTTTCTGGAGTTTGAGTTGTTCTGAATCCCATGTTACATCCCTCCGAATGGATGGTGCTACTTCGGGCAACCTGCAGGCGCAACATGGGAATCTCACGGTCCAACCTAATAGAGGAGACCATAGGGTGTGTTGACACACTTCCTTCTCCCACTTACTATAAATACTTTCTCCATTCACCTTACTCTTGATTTATGCAAACACCATCCGAATGGGGATGCCCTATTGACATCACGAGGTCGAGCATAAATCTCACCGTGTGAACTTCGCGTAGAGCGTAAGAAGAAATTGATATATCATATATACTTTTTCACTCCCACTAAGTATTTTAAACAGTTTGGGTATACTTTTACTTAGGCATATTCTGGCTAAAACAATATGATCTAAGTCTACTGTTAGCTCTTAGAATGAGAGCTAAGATTGAGCTTTTATTGTGATTATTTCTTGATATTTTGAGCTTTCTTGACTATTTTAACCCCTCGATTAGGTACTTTTGTGTGTTAATGTTTACAAAGTACTTTTGAAGTACCTTAAAGCCATTGAAGTACTTTTCATTGCTGAATTTTATCATTTTGGCCATGTTTACAGGAGTTTTTGGGAAGATGAATGTTATGAAGTCTTTGAAGGTCCGCTTCTTAAGCTCTTGTAGTTGTGCAATTCTTTGAAGGATCAAGATTGCTTTGAGCAAAAATTCTGATACCAATTCGTGAGAGAATCATGCGTGGGAGAGATCTCATTAATTGAGCCGACGAAAACCGCCACATCACGTGCCCGAGAACCAATGGGCGTACCACTGACCGCTTTTTCCTTGTCTATTCAGCCCTCATTTCCATATGGGTGTGATATAAATACTTTCTTTAGCTGTTTTTGGCAAAAGGAGGAGAGGGGGCAAGAAGAAAAGGGAAGAACTCGATTGGGAGAGGAGACAACAAGAGAAAATCAAGAGGAGCCAATTTTGGAAGCATTCCCCTTCTGGAAAGAGGCTGGAGTGGACCAAAGGAGGCCTTGGAACTTCACCCATCTGTTTATATTCTTTTGCTTTCTTGCTCTTTACTCTTTTACATTGTAACTAAGACCATTTTAAGCATGTTTAACACTAGGTTTACTGTTTTATTGTTGTCTTTTCTTATCACCATGAACTAATCACCCTTGGGGTGAGGATTAAGAGACTTTATGTAGATGCAACTTTAATGAAAGAGTAATTTGCTGCAATCTCACTCTTGTGCCTTGTGATTTTACTGCTTAACTAAGGTTTGTTTGGCCATCTCATCTTAGTATTGTTTATTCCATCTTGGGAAAGGGAAGAATAAACCGATTTCAAGGCATGACACTAGTTCTGATTAAGAGAATTACTTCTCTCAGGTGATTGAGGAGTCTAGGGATAGTCACTCACCTAGTGTTAACAACTAGGAGCTAAAATTAAGGTGTTTAATGGGAATTAAGTGTCTAAAACGTGGGGAAATCTGGAAAGATCCCATGAATTAAACTGTTTTGAGCTCTGGTGCAGTTTTGAGCTCTAGCATTAAGATTGCTGAAGCATAATTTCATCCCTAATCCTATCCCCTTTTACTGCTTTGGTTAAGTTTCTTGTGTTTGCTGCTGCCTTACTTTTGTTAATCCATTATGCCTTACTTTAGCATTTTAGTTGTTACTTTTAATTTCTAAAGTCAATACTCCCTTTGTTTATGTTGGTTACCCCTTACTCATTAAAATCAACTCAACCTTGTGTAATTTCTACAACTAATCCCTGAGGAGACGATTAAATTTACTTATCACTTGCTGCTTAGATTGTGTATACTTGCACAGTTTAGGAGTGTTTTCTTGATAATTTCATACACTCCTTTTAAGCAAACATCTACCAATATAACAATTATACTGGAATTATCTAAGTCTATTAACCATTTAATAAACATAGGTCTATGAGTTCAATTTATTAACTTTTTAATAAATGCCACTCACGAATGATAATTTATAACCTTTAGATTAAATTTACTCCCAGGTCAGTTCCCATGTAGGGGTGTTTCGTTTCTGTCAGCTTAAGTACCCCAACCTAGCCAGAACCTTCCTTAGTCAGAGTCCCACTTTAATCAAAGTTTATAAATTATTGGTTTCCTAATTCTAATCTTATTAGAACTAGATAACCTTAGGTCTAATTAATTCCAGTTCTAAAACCATTTTAAAACTAATTAATTAAGCTTAGGTTACATGCATTTCTATGTTATAAATTTCTTGATCATTCATCACATGAATAAACATACATTTATAACAAATCCATCACCTAAAAAATGCATAGCAATTATATGTTTAATTTTTCATTAATATAACTCTTATATTAATATAATTAAAACATATAATATTTGTTTCATAAATTAATATAACACTTATATTAATCTTATGAAACCCAATAAACATGCATACAATATATTATAAAACTTATAACATACTTTCAATGCATGAAGCATGCTTCCTATGGTGAGTTTTTAAAATTTATATGGCATATTTTATGCACATATAATCAGGGATTTTAATTAAAACATACATTCACAATGCATAATTAATTAAACACACTAAAGTGAATTGGTTTTGACATTTAATGCAAGCAAACTACTAAATTATTACAATAATAATCTAGGATTAACATCGAACCACTTCGAACTCTTTGAATTTGGGTCGAACCAGCTCGCAAATGTGTGAACCAGACCTTTAAAAGGTTGAATCGGGCTGTAAAAAGCTGAACTAGGCCTCCAATTGGTGAAACAAACCTCCAAGATGGAAAAACTAGCCTCAAAATAGTCAGAACCGGTCTATAATCACCTGAACCGGACCGAAAATGAGACGAACCGGTCCAAAAACCATTGAACCGATCAAAGGTCAATGAACCGATCAAAGTCAACGGAAAAGTCAACTTCATCTTCCTTCTTTTGAATTCACAGGTTGAACTTCAGAATTGAAAAAAAAAATTACAGCAGCCTCTGTTTCCAGTTTTCTTGACCTTTTGAGCTTTTCTCTTCAAATTGAAGGCCTTTTCGAACTCCAAACGACTTGAACTTTTTACATCTTATTCTACACACATTAATGTTCAAACACACTTGAGCAATTTGAAAAAAAAAAGCACAAATTGATGCTCAATTTAAATGCCAAAACCAGAAAAACACTTTAGAAGCCCAGAAAAATTGTATTTAAAGAAATACCCACCACATAACAAAATAGATCAAATTGAGTGTTCAAAATTGCTCTGATACCAATTGAAAGAGTCTAGATTAAGAAAGCGTAAGCAATTTTGGAACTTAAGCACTCTAAGTTGATCAATTTTGTAAAATAAATTGCATGCTCAAAGATGGAAAACAGAGGGATAGAAAACTCAACTTTGAAGATCAAATTCTCTTCACCCGGTGGATGGTTTTCAACACAAACGCTTCGTGGACAATCATTAGAGTCTTCCCTACTATCCTCAGGCCTTAGAACGGATTGTGGAATCCTAGGTTGAGAGAATTTGAAAGAAAAGACCTCAAAGGTCACTAACTCGAGAATACTTTATTTTTTGTCAAATTCTCTCAAAACACCATTAAATAAAGCTTCATCAAACTTCATTTGAGTGACAACTCAAGGGTGATGAGGATGCTTTGAGATGGAGGTGGCCAAATTTGGTAAATTTGAAGATGAGATGGATTAGGCAAGTTGCATTTTTGGATTTCATGGAAAATCCATGATAATCCACTATTTTCATTTAATTTTAATTCTAAAATCAATATTAAATTGATTTTAAATTAAAATTAATTTGATTAATTAAATAATTCACAAAATTAAATTAATTAATTATTTTTTTAAATTTAATTTAATATCAAATATTAAAATAAATTGGCCGATCCCGATCGATTTTTTCGAACATGAATCCTTATTCATGCTATAAATCGATCCAATATTTAAATCATATATAAATATATCCACCTCTTTTAAATCATAGTTTAATTCATAATTAAGCTATGACTCGTTAATTATATCACATATAATTAACGATTTCTCCCAAAACCGAATTTGAACAATTCAAATTATTTTCTCTCAAAATGTTACAAGGCTTAGTCCGAGCTAGCTAGTAAGAAGGACCTAATGGACCTACAGTGAAGGGAATCGAATTCCCCACAGCGGAAACGATTGCGAATCGCGCGCTCTTGATTTAGTTACAACGATAAATTCAAGAACAAATATAATTAGATTAAGCATGTAAAATAGAATGGACAGCAAGATAATTACCTTTGAAGAACCTTTATTCAAGTGCTCCACTCTCCCACGATCACGATCTCAAAGAACAGAACTCCAACGTGATGAAGACACGACCACCTGGATCTTCTCCGTTGTTCTCTAGGTGAGGGAGGAAGGTGGGTTCTCTTTAGGAGAGGTGAGGTTTTTTTAGAGAGATGTGTGCTTTGGAACTATTCCAAGAACACAACAAGAGAAAACTTGTAATTCCTTAGAAAAACTTCACCTAGTTGCATCTCATGCAACCATATATATAGGGGAATGAGATGGAAATGACCATCCTACCCCTCCTTTATTCTCTCTTCAGTATATAGTTTATATATGAATCTAATTCACATTAAAACTATATATTATATCAATTACATCATATATAATTGATATAACACCTCATGCATGAAATTGAATACTTCAATTTCACTCTTAACTTTATACCCTCAATATTACCATATTGAGCCAACGGAGGGATCTAATGGACCTACAGTTCATGAGCTTCAATGATGTGAGATTAACTGATCAAACTCTTTGATCTAGTTAATCAATATTCATTAACTACAAGTCACTCCACTATAGACTTGTAGTTGCACTCTCCTCACTGTAGATAATATTGTGTCCACTGATATAGTCATTACCCATGAGTCGACCCTTCACAGGTTGTTCATAATCACAGCTGGATCAAATTACCATTTTACCCATGTGATTACCTTTTTGCTCCTTAAGCACCACTGATCCTCTAATGAACAACAAGTCTAAGGTCCTACCTTAGACTCATACCCTCATAGAGGGCGGGGCCCCGTTGTTCAAGACCTGGAGTCAGTTCTTAAGGAAACAACCTATCTAATTTCTTAGTGTAGGAATGAGTGAATTTCATCTTGCACAGTTAAGTTCCCAGCTACCTACGAGGTTCTTTCCCTGAGAATGTAGGATTATTGAGTCGGCTTACAGGCCACTCTCACCCATACTAGTCTAAGGAATAACCCCTATAAGCAAGAGTTCTTAACTTGCTCAGGATTCAGGTCGAGTCACTAATGACCATCTATAAATTACTAGTCTTATCTTGTTAACGGTTGTGCAAAAACTCACTACGCAAGCATACGCAATCGTAGGTAGTAATTGGTGAACAAGGTCGATCCCACAGGGACTAATGTTTGCAAAAGTTTGAGAAGATAAGTAATGATAAACTAGACTTAAAGCGCCTAAACAACTCAAAAGCAACAAAAAATGAGCTTAGCATAAGAGAGATTGAATCTAGCTATCTAAGAGCGATAAACAGCTCAAATGGACAATAAACAAGTTGAGGATGAAGTAATAAAAACGTTGGAATTTATGGAAATGGACTTCTAAATTCTGTTGTCTAATGCTGTAGCAATGTTACCACATTGCTGCCACATTACTGTACTGTGAAGAAACGGGAAATTATGCAGAAATTCCGAAAATTATTTCTAACTTCGAATTTTAGCCTAAAAGCAGAGTTTAACATATGTCTATGAATACCCAACTTTCAAACATAAAATTAACACAAATTTCCCCAAGTTTACAAGCCAAAAGCATATGTCTATACCTTTGGAGCCTTTTCTTTTTCAAGAGAAAGACACACATGCATTGCTCATGCTTTTTCCATTCATTTCAACCTTTTCAGAATTAAAACGAACTGATATTCAATCCTAAGGTGATCAATCTTAAGAAGAACATTAAACAACAAATACCAATAAGCAAACTTCACAAGTACAACAATCCTCCAACAAAAGACTTCAAAAACTAGAGTTTCATTCCATAAATTCCAACTTAAACAATTAGCTCATAGTTTTTGCAGAGAATTCAAGAACAAAGAAGATAATGATCATCCACATGCTGAAAAAAGAGTTGAAATTACAAGAAAAATGTTAACTAACAAGTTTTTCAACAATCTAAGCTAGGGCAAGAAGAAAGCAAACTATAAAAATGAGAAGAAAAGAAGAAACTAGGGTTGGCAAAGTTGATGAAGCAAAGAAAGATGAAACGAACAATGACCTCTCCTCCTTCTTCTCTCTCTTTTTCTTGATAAAAATATGAAAGCCCCAATCGATTTCTACCCTTTTCTAAATTAGGGTAAAACTTTTGTTTTCTTTCTTTTGCACCCAAGCCCCTAAACCTTCTTCTTTTCCATAAAAAACCATTCTTAATCTTTAAAATTAGATTTTTGGCGTTAAAATCGCGTCATTCCGAGAGGTGGGCCCCAGATTTAACTTTTCTGCCCGAATTCAATGCTGCAACAATGTTGTGACATTGCTGCCACATCGTGCCATCTCCTGCTCTTTAAAGCTACTGCAGTAGTGGTGCTAAATCAAAGGTGTGTCACAACCTCCATCTTCTTCCTACACACACCAAACAAAACTCAAAGCACAACCGACCACAAACACACGGTCATGAACAATAATTAAACACACAAAACTCAACACACAACAAACATAATAAGCAAGCAAACTCAACAAAACAAAAAAGGCATAAAATACTAAAATTAACCTAACACACCCAAGAAAATAAACAATTAGACACTAAACATACTACACTCCAAAACTCAACAAAAACACGTTAAGAAAACGACTTAAACACGCCCACCACTGAATTTTGAGTAGAAATAAGCAATGGAAAGTGCCAAAAATAATCCCATTTCATGGGATTATTACACCCCCAAACTTATTTCATTACTCGTCCTCGAGTGATGCACTAACAACTATCACAACAAATAAACAACTGGCTAGGCGCCATAGAGGTTTAGATTATCAAACCTTCAGGTAAACTCCCACAATTCACAAGCATAAACACAAACAAGGTATGACAAAATCGTTCACAAGTTAAAGCAACCCCTTAAGTGTGTGTGTGCAGTCTTAGCTCACTCACCTGCATTATCTAAGCCGCCCTAAAGCTTAAATCATAGAACTTAGTTTAACGAGCATCAAATGACTTAACATGGAGTCCATCCAAGATACTAAGGTTTACAACAAGCTCAAAATGTAAAATCAAATGAACTCTCCTTTTTTTTTTTTCAAGAGCAAATAACTCTTCCATCAAAAGCATAATGAAAGAGAACAACGGGAGGCCAATCTCTTCTTCTTTTTCTTTTTTTTTTTTTTAGATTTTATTTTGTTTGCTTTCATTTTTTTTTCAATGGAACCTTTCTAGTCATTTGCACCTTCGATCTAAACGCCAACATTGGTGATGAAGACGCCTAACAACGAGCACTATCACATAGATTGGTTGCTTTTGCATACTCATATCCACTATGACCGTTTGACTCAAAACTAAGCATGGGTGTCATGCCTAGCCCTGGTTTACTAGACCACAATAGATAGAGGAGTATCCTTTTTTTTTTTTGAATTGACCTCCCCCAAACTTTGATTTTACAAACAAGAGATATTAACAATTTACACATGATGCCTTAGACTCAATTCAAGAAACCGCGCCAACTCACTTTAGCCCCTAAGCTCTCCTTAAGACTATAAAACATTTTAGAATCAACAAGCTCGATAGCTAAGACTTAAGTGTGAAGGCTACTTTAGCTTAATTACTCATTTGTCAAACTTAAAGTGTTATATGCAAATGAAATGCGAGAGTCTAAAGTATCATCATAAGCAATAAACTAACCGCCAAGAAGCACCTAACCAGTCAAAACAACAACTTAGCAAAACAACAACAAACCAGGCAGATAAACACACCAACCACAGGTTAACACAACAAACGCCTTTCTCCACAGCAGCAAAGTCAAAAACAAGCCTCCACCCCCAAACTTCGAGACATGTTGTGTCCTCACAACAACCGCCATTCAAAAACAAAAGCAGGGCAAGATTAAACAAGATACACAAGCACGAAAATGAAAAGCCAACGAGAATATAAAAGAGACAAAAGGAAAGGATAACTCCCCTCACTACTGCTCCTCATCGTCCTCATCATCAGAAGCTTGTTCCCGAGAGCCCTCTGAGCTAAGCTCATCGCTTTTCTTTTGCTCTTGGTTGCTTTTCAAACTAATAAACACAACCAGAATTTTCCAAATGCACCCAAATAACACAAAGCTAACAGAATTCAATGTTAACTAGGAACACAACCCAAAGCTTCAACAAGGCAAACCAGGGCTAAGCATGACACGCGAATGAATACAAAGCCTCTTCTCTGGCGAACAATCGAAAATTAGCTCACAAAACCAACTTGAAAAGAAGCTTCGAGGAACTCTTTTGGCGCGGACAATGGCAGACGAACGCGACAAAAGTGACTAAAATCGATGAGGTTGGTCGACGAGCTCGAGCTCCGTTCACCGCTACACTAGTGACTCATGCAGCAACGTAGCACAATTCTACCACATCGCTACCACAACTGGGCGAAAAATTCAGTTCTGCCAAATCTTCTTTTCTTTGCTCTCTTATTCACCTGATACCAAACAAACTACCAAAAGCTCATAAAATAAAGGGGCAATAAGTACCCCACACTCAAGAAATTCAAACTAAAAACAAACAACAAAGGAAAGCAAAACAAAACCACTCAACTAAAGCAAAAATAAACTAAAGAAAAGAAAATTTACTCGGATGGGCGGCCTCCCATCAAGCGCTTGATTTTGAGTCCTCAGCCTGACTCTTTTTTTTCTTCATTTGTCATGAGACTTTGGGAGGACTTGAAGTTGCCCTCCACTCCTTTTTCCTTTCCTTTTTCCTCTTTCTCTTCCTTTTCTTTTTTGGAACTTTCGTTCTTTGATTTTCCATTTTCTTGAGATCACTTGATTCAACGTAAGACACCCACTTATTATTTTCTCTTGCAATTGGATAACACCTCTTTTTTGATGAACTCATTACTTCCAAATCTTTTCCTTTTATGGATGGTTGTTCATTCTCCAACAATGAGATGTGCCCATTCTCAGCTTCATTTTCTGTTGATCATTAACTCTCATTGTTAGCTCTCCTTTCTGAACATCGATAAGTGTTCTCCCTGTGGCTAAGAAAGGTCGCCCAAGTATGATTGGCACGTCTCTGTCAGCCTCATAATCGAGTATGATGAAATCTGCAGGGAAAATAAACTTGTCCACACTTACCAAAACGTCTTCTATTTTACCCTCTGGATATACTACTGATCGATCAGCTAGCTGTAATGAAACTGTGGTGGGCCTTGCCTCTCCAATGCCGAGTCTTTTAAAGATGGACATGGGCATCAAGTTGATGCTAGCCCCTAGATCGCACAAGGCTTGCCCACAATAAGTATTCCCAATGGTGCAAGGTATGGTGAAGCTCCCTGGATCTCTTAACTTCTGAGGGATCTTTTGTTGAACAATAGATGTACATTCTGAGGTGAGTGCAACCGTCTCAAACTCTCCCAACCTCCTCTATTTGGTCAAAATGTCTTTCATGAATTTCGCATAGTTGGGCATCTGTTTCAAGGCTTCCACTAAGGGGATGTTTATGTGTAGCTCCTTCAGAATGTCCAAAAACTTATCGAATTGTTCATCTTGTTGCTTCTTTTGAAAACGTTGAGGGAATGGTGGTGGTGGTCTCAAAACAACTGGTTCAGCTGGTTGAACTTGTGGAAGAACTGTTGTATTCTTCTGTTCTGCTTCCTGATGTACCGGCACTGTTGCCACATTGTCCTCTGCCTGCTCTATCTCAGCCTGATATTTCGGAATTATTACTGCATTTCCTTGTGTCTGCTTTCCACTTTCACAAGCAACTTGGATTGAAGTGGGCTCTTTTCCTTTAGGGACCTTGGGTTTGGCTACCTCTAACTCCTTGCCACTTCGAAGCTGCACCGCCTTACAAGTTTCCCTGCCCTTCCCTCTTGGATCCTCAGTGCCACTAGGTAAGGTACCTTGAACTCTATTGTTTAAGGCTGAGGCTAGTTGACCCATTTGATTTTCTAAGTTTCTTATTGCTGCAGCTTGGCTCTGCACTATGACATCAGTTTTAGCCATGTGCTCTTTCAACAATGATTCTAATGAGGATGTGGGCTCATCAGTTTGTACCTTAGGGTTTTGCAAAATCTGCTGAGGGTATCCCTGATGTTGAAACCCTGGAGGTACTGGAGGTCTTACCTGCTGATTTGAAGGCCCAGCTCCTTGATTGTTCCATGCAAAGTTCGGATGATGCTTCCATCCTGGGTTATATGTATTCGAGTAGGGGTTGAAATTCTTGTTGTACCCCACATAGTTTACTGATGCCGGATTAGAAGGACATACATCAAAGGTATGTCCCTCTCCACAATACACACAAGAGATTGACACTGGAGGCCCAAACTGATTTCCTGACCCCATATTCATCGACTTCAGGGTATTGGTAAGTGTGGCAATTTGTCTTTGCTGCTTGCTTGAACTCGCATCTTGCACCACCGCACTGGCGAGTAGGATTAAGGCGTGAAGTAGGCCACTGATAGTTATTCTTAGCAATCTTTTCTAGAATCTCATAAGCATCATTATATGTCTTTGACAACAATGCTCCTCCAGCTGAAGCATCAACCACCATCCTCGTGTGGGTATTCAACCCATTATAAAAAGTCTGCATCTGAATGCCATAGAGAATACCATGATTCGGGCATTTGCGAAGCAACTCCTTAAACCTCTCCCAAGTTTCATACAGAGATTCGTCATCCTGCTGTTGAAAGGAAGTAATTTCACTCCTGAGCTTTGCAGTCTTGGTGGGTGGAAAATATTTTATCAGGAACTGCTCCACCAACTCATTCCAACTTGAAATAGCTCCAGGTGGTATCGTGTTCAACCATTCAAACGCTTTCCCTCTTAATGAATAAGGGAAAAGCGTCAACCTAAGAGTGTCCTCACTTACCCCTCTGATTACAAAGGACTTACACACACCCATGAATAACTGGAGATGTAAGTGAGGATCCTCCATTGGCGTACCCCCAAACTGGCCTGTGTGCTGGGTCATCTGAAACATGACCGGTTTCAGTTCAAAATGTGGTGCCTCTATCTCTGGTGGCATGATCTCCTAATCGAATTGGCACGCATACTCTGAATAACTTTATCTCTCTCATCTTCCATCGCTCTAGCACCACCATTATTATCAATTCTCACCGGTGGTTCAAATGCCATACCTTCGAGTTCGCTGTCCTCTTTGTTCCCTTCTTCGACGGTGAAATGTACGCTCGATCTCTGGGTCAAGAGGTCAGCATTCGAGATCGTGCTCCTCGTTCATATAAGGAATTCAGCACCTAGCACGATAAAAATGTAACCAATCAAAGTTTTGAGTGAGTTAACTAAAACGAAAAAACAACAAATAAAAGTACTCAAATTCACAAAATTCACAAACAAATAGTCCCCGGCAACGGCGCCAAAAACTTGTTGTGCAAAAACTCACTACGCAAGCATACGCAATCGTAGGTAGTAATTGGTGAACAAGGTCGATCCCACAGGGACTAATGTTTGCAAAAGTTTGAGAAGATAAGTAATGATAAACTAGACTTAAAGCGCCTAAACAACTCAAAAGCAACAAAAAATGAGCTTAGCATAAGAGAGATTGAATCTAGCTATCTAAGAGCGATAAATGACTTTCAAATGGACAATAAACAAGTTGAGGATGAAGTAATAAAAACGTTGGAATTTATGGAAATGAACTTCTAAATTCTGGCACGTCTAATCGTCAGTAGCAATGTTACCACATTGTCGCCACATTATCATCTTGTGAAGAAACGGAAATTATGCGAAATTCAAAATTATTTCTAACTTCGAATTTTAGCCTAAAAGCGAGTTTAACATATGTCTATGAATACCCAACTTTCAAACATAAAATTAACACAAATTTCCCCAAGTTTACAAGCCAAAAGCATATGTCTATACCTTTGGAGCCTTTGCTTTTTCAAGAGAAAGACACACATGCATTGCTCATGCTTTTTCCATCCATTTCAACCTTTTCAAAATTAAAACGAACTGATATTCAATCCTAAGGTGATCAATCTTAAGAAGAACATTAAACAACAAATACCCATAAGCAAACTTCACAAGTACAACAATCCTCCAACAAAAGACTTCAAAAACTAGAGTTTCATTCCATAAATTCCAACTTAAACAATTAGCTCATAGTTTTTGCAGAGAATTCAAGAACAAAGAAGATAATGATCATCCACATGCTGAAAAAAGAGTTGAAATTACAAGAAAAATGTTAACTAACAAGTTTTTCAACAATCTAAGCTAGGGCAAGAAGAAAGCAAACTATAAAAATGAGAAGAAAAGAAGAAACTAGGGTTGGCAAAGTTGATGAAGCAAAGAAGATGAACGAACAAAGAATTCCTCCTCCTTCTCTCTCTCCTTTTCTCGATAAAAATATGAAAACCCCAATCGATTTCTACCCTTTTCTAAATTAGGTAAAACTTTTGTTTTCTTTCTTTTGCACCCAAGCCCCTAAACCTTCTTCTTTTCCATAAAAAACCATTCCTAATCTTTAAAATTAGATTTTTGGCGTTAAAATCGCGTCATTCCGAGAGGTGGGCCCCAGATTTGACTTTTCTGCCCGAATTCAATGCTGCAACAATGTTGTGACATTGCTGCCACATCGTGCCATCTCCTGCTCTTTAAAGCTACTGCAGTAGTGGTGCTAAATCAAAGGTGTGTCACAACCTCCATCTTCTTCCTACACACACCAAACAAAACTCAAAGCACAACCGACCACAAAACACGATCATGAACAATAATTAAACACACAAAACTCAACACACAACAAACATAATAAGCAAGCAAACTCAACAAAACAAAAAAGGCATAAAATACTAAAATTAACCTAACACACCCAAGAAAATAAACAATTAGACACTAAACATACTACACTCCAAAACTCAACAAAAACACGCTAAGAAAACGACTTAAACACGCCCACCACTGAATTTTGAGTAGAAATAAGCAATGGAAAGTGCCAAAAATAATCCCATTTCATGGGATTATTAACGGTGTTACACTGGTTAAACTAATAATTTGCGATCCAGTCTTGTATGAACTCTTCATACAGGATGCCCCCACTCGCATGTCAACTACATGAATGAGTTGGATTACCTCATTTGTACTAATTACAAAGTGGGTCGTATCCATGGTGTTACCAGAATGAGGTTTCCAACCTTATTCTTATACCATAGACCATTTAGGTTATATTCTTGAACTCAACCCAAATAGTGTCCACTACACTGATTTCAAGATAAATGTTATAACCTTGGAGCTTAGTTTATTGGATTTATAAAAGTAAGACTGTAATCTTATCAAAACAAATAACACTTTATTTAATTGATCAAAATTACACAAGTTTAGGGCATAAATCCCAACATACAGATCATGAGCTCCAACAATACCAGATTAACCGGCTAAACTCTTTAGCCTAGCTAATCAACATTCGTTAACCACCGGGACACTCCACTAAAGCCTAGTGATTGCACTCTCCCCACTGTAGATATATTTCTGTCCACTCAATATAACCATGATTAGTAAGTCGATCCTTCACAGGCCGTTCGTAATTACAGCTGGGTCAAAATTACCGTTTTACCCTTGTAATTACCTATTGTTCCTTAAGTCCCACTGATCCTCTAATGAACAATTGGTTTGTGGTCTAACCAGCAAACCGAATTCTTCTCGGGCCAATGAGAGGGGTGGACCATTTGTTTAAGACCCAGAGTCAGCACTTAAGGGTACAACCTCTCTACTAATCCCTAAAGCGGGTAAGAGCGAATTTTATCTTGCAGAACTATGTTCCCAGCTATCTACCCGATTTTATCCCTGAAATGGGAGGCTTATTGAGTCGGCAATCTCGAGCCACTCTCACCCATGCAAATCTAAGGATAATCCAAATAAACAGGATTCCATAGAACGCTCAGGATTAAGATCGAGTTGCCTAGGTCATCGTATGAATATAGTCAGTTAACACAGTAAATGGAGTTATAAAGTCTAAGTGACTATTTCGCGGTCCAGTCTTATGCAAACTCATTGCACAAGGTGCCCCCACTCACATGTCTCCACATGAACGATTTAGGATCACATCGTTTGTACTCTACAAAGTGGGTCGCGTCCATAGTGTCCCCTGGATTAGGTACCCAACCCTATCCTTATACTATAGACCGTTCTGGCTATAACTTGAACTTGATCCACTTTTATGTCACACATAAAGCTCAAGTATTCATTCTATAGCCAAAGGTTCTTTTTTTTTTTTTTTTTGCGTAATTATTCTTAACTAAAACATTTTCCTTTCTATCGTCAATAGTAGGGATCACATGTATTCTCTTTCCTGTCGGCGTAAAATCACGTCAACTTTACGACATATACGCATATATATTCACATATAAGCATTTCCTTTATGCATTTCCTTTTTATAGACATATAGTTTAGCTCATACATTCTCATTCTTTCTTAGTTTGGAAATTCATTAAACTCGATTTTTATATAAAAATAACTTTACATAGAATACCTAATTTTCTTTTCATGAACAAATAAAACTTTAGTTCAAGGGCATACCTGGCGGTGACCTGGAGTTGCTACTTAGCCATGGGATACTTGTTGCTTACTCTGTAAAGTTTAGTCTACAAGACCTATAACCTTGGGCTCTGATACCAATCAGAACGCCCTACTTTTATAACATAAATTCCTAGGGACATTACTACTCATGCATGCATTCGAGGCCCTACTGAATTTAAATAAGTAAAAGTTGATAAATAAAAATCAATTTAATTTGGGATCCCATAGAAATACAAAACGTTTACAAGAAACATAACTAAGCTCGACCTCTAGTTTCAAAACTCTATGTTACATAAGCGGAAGACAATAATCATTTAAAATTCATTCTAAATCATGGATGCGAATTCATGACTCTGGTTCCCATGGCTTCGTAGCGCATCCCCGCCACTCGCTTTGGTATGCTCTCGCTTTACCCAAAACATTTTAAAACAGAGAAAACACGACAAAGGTAAAGGGGTGAGTATTATAGAATACCCAGTAGTGTGGGGGTCTGAAATGCAAACACATGCATATGATTTTTCCTTCAAACTCGACTTTTAAACATGACTATTATTCATGACTTTTAAAATCATAAAGCTTTCAGTAATGGGACCTAAAACTTTATTTCATAAAATCATGACTTTTTCTCTTTGGCTATACGTGGTCAATTGAGTCTACTCCGAGTCTTTTCATGATGAGTCCTCACTGCACTTCCCATAGGTTTGAGTCCTCACGCACTCCCTATAAGATTTGAGTCCTCACAGCACCCTATAAGTTTTGAGTCCTCTCACGCACTGTAAATTTGAGTCCTCACAGACTCCTATAAGTTTGACCCATAGGGGTCTCTCGATGCATGTTTTACCATGCACAAATTCTCGTAAGACCAATTGCCACACCTACATGAAATGTTCATATACATACAATATGCATGAGGTCCCATTCTTTAAACACATATACATATACATTCGTAAATGATGCAACAATCACATAAGTCTTAAGATCATGACATAACTTTCATGACTTTAACTAGAGTCAATCAATCATCGATGAATAAGCACGTTTATAATTTAAGGTACATAACTAGCACAATGACATAACTCAAAATCTCAATATACGAACTTATACATAATCGTGTCAAGACTCATTTTTAAATACTTTGAAATCATTTCAGCTCGGGTCCTCCCAAACCCTTAAATCATCAAGTTCCTTTCTAAACCTTTTGAAAATCATTCTCTCAAGGTCCTCGAAAAACCCTTTGCAATATTCATTTTCTAAATTCAAGCCCTAAGCATGAGTTTTGGAAATTCACCCTTTGAAATAAATCTTTGAATTTCAACTTTTTAAAATAAATCTTTCAGAAACCGTGTTTACTCCTCTTTTCAAGATCATTTGTAGAAAAGATCCCTTACCTCCGCCTTAGCTTACAACTCCTCAAGCTTCGTTCCTAGCTCAGTGTTCATCACCATCGTGTTTAATACGTCGGATCCCTAATTCCATTCCATCAATTCCTTAATTAATTAACATAAGCATAACTTAGAGTCTACATAGCAATTAGTTCGAACATCAAGTAATAATCAAGCGAAATTACACAAACGAAGGTCGAAACGAACTCGAAATCAAAACGGTGAACGGGCGCTCCGCGAGCGGCGGCGCGGCGTGAAGTGTCGGGACATCGCGCTGCGTTCGCGCGGCGTGAACGCCGATCTATGAACGTCGTGAGCCGATCTATCCGTAACCGGTCCCGAAACTTCAAACCGATCGAAAATCGGGCGAATCGCCGAACCAAACGCCAATCAACCGGCGGCGCTTTTCTTCTCTTCGGCCAATTTGCGCGCGGCGTGGCGGCGGCGCGCGCGGAGGTCGGTTCGGGAAGCCCACTTGTCGATCTACACGAAACCACTCTCTACTTTATGAAAACCGGTCGGAATACGCCCAGAAACCCGAACCAAAACGTGAACCGACTGTGCTCCAAGGAAGCGACGCTCGTAACATCCGATGGCTGGCGTTCGACTCCACACCTACTGGTCGGCGTCTCCGGCGAGTTCGAGGCTGAGAGCCGTAGCTCATAGTTGCAGCGATCGAGGAGATCGACACCCCTGGTCCGCCAATAGCTTGCGACGGCGACTGGACAAGTTTCGACCACGACCGGCAGTTCAACGTCGACTGGAATGTGGGAGTCTTGCCGCGGGGACTTGCGACGACCGGAGCAACGGGCTGAGACGTTCCTCGTTGGCGGCGGCAGGGGGAAGATGGGAGAGGAAAAGGAGGAGCTTGTCGTGAAGGCATGGTGAAGAAGATGGGGAAGGAGGCCCTCGGTTTGCGTGCATAAGGAAAAGAAAGAGGAGGTCTCAAACCCTAATTCCTTTATCAACTAAATTACGAAACTGCCCCTTCTCTTTACCAAAACCACAAAAGTGTCATTTAACTTAAATAACTAAATAAACCAACTCCACATATATGTATTTAACCAAAATTTATTCTCTTAAATCTGTGAAACTTGCTTAACTAAGAAACTTCAAGGCTCGTTGAAGATTAATTTTCCATAAATCAATCTAGGGTACACCCTAAAAGATATTAAGAAAATTCTGGGGCGTTACAGAGAAAGCACTAGAAAGTTTGAAATCTTGTTGAAAATGTGGTTATCTTAAATTCGTATAAGTTCTTTTAGGTTGTGTATTTGTTGTTTTTTGTATATTTGCTTCATCTCTAGAATTTTTGGAGAGTTTCGTAGGTGCGAGAAGGTTGCGAGAAAAAAAACATAATGTTATTTGACCATTTTTCTTTGATTATTTGCATTTCATAGGTCCATTTAGACATTCCTAACTAATTATATATGAATGTGGTTCCTTTTATTGAATGTTGAATTGTTATTTATTTTTTTAAATCCTTAGATATCAATGGCGATATGAACACCTCTCTCAAGCAGTTGATAAAGCCATCATTTCATTTCCGAGCTCAAGTGAAAGCTATATCAATGATTGGGAAGACAATTGAGAGTTTAAAATCGAAACTCAACCCTGCCCAAGAAGAATAGGACCTTGGCCAATGGTCATGGTAGAGCCCGCTCCAAAGCAGCGTAATACATGTGATTGTGGGGTTTTTATCATTAAATACTTTGAATATGTTGTAACTTATTCTGATTTCGTTAGCCTGTATCAAGAGAACATGTCATACTTTAGGAAACAAGTAATACTCTGATGTATTAAAACTTTGATATGATAGTATATATATGTTATGATATATTATAAATTTCATTACTTTATGTACTTTGAATGAATGTTTACATGTTTTATTAGGTACGAGAAAAAAAATAGAATGTATATTGTTCATTTTTTTTGTTACTCGAGGTTTGTTTCTAGAGGAATTAAATAAACATAACACAAATTACCGACTACTCTTAATTATTGTCTTGTTTTATTAGGTGCGAGAAAAAAAAACATAATGTATATTGTGCACTTTTTTGGTAGTTGTGGTTTATTTTTTGGAAGAATTGAAAAAGTATACCACAAACTACCGACTACTTTATTGCCTCGTTCTATTAGGTGCGAGAAAGGTGTGAGAAATTCAAAAATACTTTCTCTACCTCACTACAATATATTGTAGCTTTATCTCCAAAACACATTTTTTGTATTCTATTGTTTACTTTTTGTTGTAGAGAAGAACTTTTAGGACTTGACCACAAACCAGTTACTAAATTAAATTCAGGTCGACCGAATGATACAACCTCTCGTCCGACCATAAAGCTAATGCACCTCTCCCGCACCTCTTCCACTTCTCTTAATGAAAAGTAGTGGATGAGTTGTCCATTGAATGTGAGATCTACATCCAAGAATGGATCTGCTTGTCACTTGAGCTCGAAAGTGACCAGATGGCTTTATCAAGTACTTGAGGGAGTTGCTCGTCGCCATTGATATCTGCAATTTAATAACAAAATACATGAACACCTATAAATCATAAGAAATGTTCAAACAACACCTAAGAAATCATGCAAAAGTTCCCCATAAATCATAAGAAATGCTCAAACAACATTTATTCAACCTAAAAAGAGTCATATGAACGAAAAGAAACTACTTTTGCATTCTGTTTTTTTTTCTCGCACATTTCTCGCACCTAAGAAATCATGCAAAAGTTCCCCATAAATCATAAGAAATGCTCAAACAACATCTATTCAACATAGGAAGACCCATATGGACAAAAGAAAACTACTTTTGCATTCTATTTTTTTTCTCGCACATTTCTCGCGCCTTTCTTGCACCTAAGAAATCATGCAAAATTTTCCTATAAATCATAAGAAATGCTCAAAAAACATCTACTCAACTTAAAAAGATCCATATGGAAAAAAAGAAACAAGTTTTGCATTCTATTTTTTTTCTCGCACCTTTCTCGGACCTAAAAATTCATGCAAAAGTTGCCTATAAATCATAGGAAACGCTCAAACAACATCTACTCAACCTAAAAATACCCATATTGAAAAAGGAAACTAATTTTGCATTCTATTTTTTTTCTCGCACCTAAGAATACATGCAAAAGTTCCCTATAAATCATAACAAATACTCAAAACTGTCTATTTAACCTAAAAAGACCCATATAGAAAGTTTGCATACTATTTTTTTCCTTGCACTTGTATCTCACTTTTCTCGCGCCGAAATTTCGGCAGCATAACAACGCTATTAGGAATTTCCAAAAAAACTTATGAACCTAATTGCAAAAATATCTATAAAAAAATACTTCTTAATCAAATAAATCATTCCAACCTTCCACCAAACTTCAAATATGCATGGGTTGGAGCACAACAATCATAAATCCACAACAAGCTCAATTACATGAAATGGCTAATAAACACTAAAAATTAGATATGCTTATGTCTAAGAAAAAACTTCCTAAATTAAAAAATGAATATATGTTTATCTTCTAGGGATAAAAATAATATTCTAACCCCATTCCACTAATGCTATTGAACTTACTGATTGTTCTTAAACTTTCCTTAGTCTTAAAATAGTTTTAAAAAATGATTGTTTGATTTATATATTCAGACAAGAATGCCCTAGATATGTATTATAGTTTTCTAGTTTTTAGCAACCTAGGTGCTTGGTTTTCATTGCAAACACAACCTGGAGAAAAACTAAATTCTGGAAAATACAACCTCGCAATCTGGTTCGCCGCGAGTCACTGTCGCAATCCGGTTCGTCGCCAGTCGCCGTCGCAATTCGGTTCGTTGACAAAGTTTAGTCGTCGTCGCAAGTCGTTTCGCCGCCAGTTGCTCGACTCCTTCAGCACTCCGCTCTGGTTCGCCGTCGCAGGTTGTTTCACCGCGGAAGAGCACTCCCGTTCGTCGTCGCAGGTCGTTTCGCCGCGGACTCCTTCATCACTCCGGTTCTGTCGCCATCACGCTCCGGATTGCCGCCGAAGGTCTCGTAACTAGAGCGTTTCGCGTTGTCAGGTCATCCCGTAACCAGAGCGTCTCGCCGTCAACAAATTCGTGTCTTTCGATCGTCTTCGAGCGTGAGGAGAGATGTGAGGTAAAAGATCTACTTAGGGCATTTGAGGATTGTTTGTATGTTAAAAAAATATAAAATGTAAAATATAGGATTTTTTTTAAAAGGACAAATTAGTAATTTCATACCCTAAAAGTCCTAAAACTCTACTAAACTAAAAAAAAGTCATAAATCTCTTTTATGTCCTTAAATTTATCCCATTTTTGGCAATTTCTCAACTTTTAAGGGTCTAAAATTACTATTTTGCCGTTTTAAAAAAAACTCACATTTTGCCCTAATTTCTCTCATTCACGATTTTCTTCACATCTTCCTTTCCTTCCATCACGATTTTTCTCCTAGACGACTGGAAAACGGACGCTCGACGACGACCAACATTCAGACAACTACAAGTATTTGATCAGCATCATCGCTCTGAAAATTTCTTCTAAAAAAGAAAAATGATAGACGACGACACCCTCAAATCCCCTTTCACGTGGTTCTCTCTCTTCTTCCCAAGTTCGACTTCAGAATGCCTTTATCCGAAATACGCCAAGAAACCACCTGCTCCGGTGATTGATGAAGCCCGAAAGCGCAACGACGACGCTCAGAAGCCGAAGTTCGTGAGGTTGATGAAACCCGAAATCCATATGAAATCAAATCAAACATCTATATGAAATTAAACATTCCAAGTAAATGAGTCAATTTCATTTTGATGATTAACACTTTTGCTTCACGTCTATTGAAAACTTAAAGCATCAATAATTTGGATATTTCCCTTATAGAATTGATGTTTTGAACTTCACCTTCTCTCTTAATTATTATGTCCTAGTTGTCTTTGAAGAAATACAATGTTTTCATTTGTTGGGGATAAGAATTCTTCAAAAGTCAGTCAAAAGTCTAAGACATTGAGTTTTGTGCTAAAAATTCCAAGTATATTGAGTTGCCTTTTTTTTTTTTCATTTCTAAGAATTGAGAACTTGAAAGCTAGTCTTAGAAAGTTGTCGAAAATGGAGGGTGGATAAAGTGTCTCCACGGGAGCAAAATAGAAAGGAAGAGAAGAAATCGAGGAGAAGAAAGTTCCTGCTTTATTATCTAGGGGGTGACCAAGCATCTATATATATTCAAAGAATGCAAACATTCAAAAGTTTTATATTTATGTCCTATTAATTTCACTTTATATTGATGTGTTGTTACATTTTGCTTATGTAATCGTTATTATACTAATGAATGTAATTGAGCTTGTTGTGGATCTCTCACTATTGTGTCCCAGTCCATGCATAATTGAAGTTTGGTGGGAAGTTGGGAGGATTGATTTGATTTAGGAGTGTTTTTTATAGATATTTTTGCAATTAGGTCCGTAAAAGTTTTTGCAAAGTCCTAATAACGTCGTTATGCTGCCAAAATTTCGGCGCGAGAAAAGTGCGAGAAAAAAAAACATAATGCTATTTGGTTATATTTCTTTCGTTTTTTGCATTTCATAGGTCCATTTAGGATGTCTAACTAGGTGTTTGTGTTATTTATTTCATTCTCTACCTTTGTTATTGAATAGATTCCAGTCTAGGTACAAGAAAGTTGAAAATCTTGTTCAAAATGTGATTTTCTTAAATCCATATGAGTCTTTTTAGGTTATATATTTGTTTTTTTGGGTCTATAGGCTTCTTCCCTATAATTTTTTTTTAGTTTCGTAGGTGCGAGAAAGGTGCAAGAAAAAAAAACAGATTGTTATTTGGTTATATCTCTTTGGTTCTTTGCATTTCATAGGTCCATTTAGGCATGTCTAATTAGGTTATTGATGCTGTTTACTTCATTTTCTACCGATTGCATATGCTGAAAAGTAAAATGTCAAACTAATCTTAGTTGGTGTTCGCCTACTTGTTTGTTATTTTAAACGCTTTAGTTTTATTACCTGTTGTTGGTGGCACTGCATACATTAGTTATAGGTGGACACTTTGCATTCTATATTTTTTTCGAACCCTAAACAAAAAACAAGGCAATAAATAAAAGTAGGTATTTTGGGATATGCTAAGGGGTGAAAGAATGCAACAAACTAGCTTTATGTTTTTTTTCTTGTACCTTTCTCACATTTTTCTCGCACCTAAGAAACCAACAACATTTTTAACGAAATATTCAACTTTCTCGCACCTAAATTCACACATACAAAAAACAAGGCAATAAATAAAAGTAGGTATGACATGTTTTCTAAAGTATGACATGTTTTCTTGACATAAACTACCAAAATCAGAACCAGTTACAACATATTCAAAATATTTAATGGTGTACACCACACAATCAGAATGGATCTGCTCTCAATAAAAAATAGTTGATGAGTTGTCCATTGAATGTGAGATCTACATCAAAGAATTGCCCAAAGCGAGTAGATCTAAATATTTATTGCTACGTTAAGTTCAGTTTGGATTTGATATTGTCAATGGTCTTCCTAAGAATGGATCTGCTTGTCACTTTAGATCGAAAGTGACCATATGGCTTTATCAAGTACTTAGGGGAGTTGCTCACCGCCATTAATATCTAAAATTTAAGAACAAACAAGAATTCAACTATCAAGAAGGAGCAAGTTAAGAATACACATGAATTCACCTAGTTAGACATGCATAAATGGCCTCTGAAATGCAAAGAAGAAAAGAAATATAGCAAATTAGCATTCTGTTTTTTTTCTCGCACCTAAGAAACCAACACAAAATTGTAGGAATGAAACCTATAAGACCAAAAAATGTTCAAATAACATCTATTCAACCTAAAAAGAACCATATGGAAGAGAGTAAACTACTTTTGCATTCTGTTTTTTTTTCTCGCACCTAAGAAATCATGCAAAAGTTTCATATAAATCATAAGAAACGCTCAAATAATATCTATTCAACCTAAAAAGACCCATATGGACGAAATGAAACTACTTTTGCATTCTATTTTTTTTTCACACATTTCTCGCACTTAATGTAGGAAATGAATAAACAACATTAATACCTAGTTAGAAATGCCTAAATGGACCTATGAAATGCAAAGAATCAAAGAACAAGAGTCAAATAACATTCTGTTCTTTTTCTCGCACCTTTCTCTTATTGGGATGTATGACCTAATCTTGTTTTGTTTGTAAATTTAACATTTGAAATTAATAAAAGTTCTTTATTTCATCATTTTGTGTCTCGCAAATTTTATAAAATTTGTCCAATAAACTAAGCTCCAGGGTTATTGAATATATGAGAGAACTAGAACTTGAACGGTGTGTAGTGGACACACATGGAGGATCACGTTCGAGTTAATGACTCGAACGGTCTACAATATATGGATAGGGTTGGAGACCTAATCCTGGATACACTTTGGATGCGGTCCGCTTTGTATTAAGATACAAACGAGGTGATCTGACTCGTTCATGTGGTTGACATGCGAGTGAGGGCATCCTGTACAATGAGATTGTACAAGACCGGACCGTGAATTATTAGACCTACTGATGTAACACCGTTAACAGTATGGACTAATAACTTCGTAGATGACCATTAGTGACTCGACCTGAATCCTAAGCGTGTTACGAACTCCTGTCTGCGAGGGTATGTCCTTTGACTAGTACGGGTGAGGGTGGTCACAGTTACTCGCCCAATATGCCTATCTTCTCAGGGACAGGACCAAGTAGGGAGCTGGGAACTTAACTACGCGAGATGGAATTCACCCGTTCCCACCTTTAAGGAAACTAGAGAGGTTGTTCCCTTAAGTGGTGTCTCCAAGGCTTGGACAACGGGCGCCCACCCTCTAACTGGCCCGAGAGAGGTGTTGTGTATGGTTGGACCATTACATCGTTTTTGTTCATTAGAGTAGCAGTGGGGACTTAAGGAGCAAGAAGTAGACACAAAGGTAAAAAAGTAATTTGACCCAGCAGTGTCTACGAACAACCTGTGAAGGGTCGACTCATGGGCATTGGTTATATTAGTGGACACATCTTATCTTACACTGACGGGAGTGCAACTACGGGCTTTAGTGAAGTGTTACCGTAGCTAATGAATGTTGGTTAACTGGGTCAAAGAGTTTAACAGGTTAATCTCGGATCATTGAAGCTCGCCATTGTAGGTCCATATAGTCCCTCGGTTGGCTCAAACTGGATTTTTAGAAGGATTACATTTTTTGTGTGAATTTGAAGTGTTCAAGTTCACTAAAGGGTAATTATGTCATTTATATGAGATATGAATGATATATTATATAGTTTAATGTGAATGAAATTCATAATAAACTGTAGGTTAGCCTAATTGTTGAATCAGGCTAACTTGGAGAAATTAGATTGAGAGAAATTAAATTGAATGTAATTCAATTTATAAATCCACAATATTACAAATGTAATTTGTAAAATGAGATATGATATATCTTATTATATGTGGTTATGCAAATATAATTTGCATAACCTATAGTTGTGGTAAAATGGTAAATAGGTGGAGATTTCAACTCCACCTATCACCATTATATAAACCTCTTTGCAAGAAGGGTTCATTAAGGTTTTGCTCATTTTTTGAATTCTCACCAAAAGAAGCAAATTGGATTCTCTCTTAAATCTCTCTATCTCAAATTCTCCTCCCTAAACCAAAAGAAGAACTCCACCATTCTCCTTCTACCAAAAGTAGAACAACCGAGAAATCGAGTGGAGGTGTCCGTTCGTTGGGATTGATCGAGGAGTTCGAGATCGTAGAGAAGAACACGAAGAGTTCATGATCGGAGGAAGGAAATTTGAAGTCGGTCTTCAACAAGTAAGTACTTCTAACTTGCTGTTTTTTTCCTTCTAAATTGCATGTTTAGCGTTATACTATTAGATAGTTTAATTTTATGAAATCAAATTGCATAAGGATACCACGGCGATTCGATCGTTTTTCGCTGCGTAGGGATTCTCATTCCCTTCATCTCTCACCTACGAAACTAACCAAAAATTCTAGGGGCGAAGCCTATATACCAAAAAAAAAAAAACAAATACACAACCTAAAAAGACTAGATTTAAGAAAAGTACATTTTGAACAAGATTTTAAACTTTCTCATACCTAGACTATAACACATTCAATAACAAAAGGTATGAAATGAATAAAAAAAACATTAATACCTAGTTAGAAATGCCTAAATGGACCTATGAAATGCAAAAAATCAAACAAAAAGAGTCAAATAACATTCTGTTTTTTTTTCTCACACTTTTTCCGCACCTACGAAACTAACCAAAAATTCTAAGGACGAAACCTATATACCAAAAAAAAACAAATACATAACCTAAAAAGACTAATGCGGATTTAAGAAAAGCACATTTTGAACAAGCTTTTAAACTTTCTCGTACTTTCTCGTACCTAGACTATAATACATTTAATAACAAAAGGCAGGAAATGAATAAACAACATTAATACCAAGTTAGAAATGCCTAAATGGACCTATGAAATGCAAAGAATCAAAGAAAAATAGTCAAATAACATTATGTTTTTTTTCTCGCACCTATGAAACTAACCAAAAATTCTAGGGACGAAGCCTATATACCAAAAAAAAAAAAGAACAAATACACAACCTAAAAAGACTCATACGAATTTTAGAAAAACACATTTTGAACAAGATTTTAAACTTTCTTGTACCTAGACTATAATATATTCAATAACAAAAGGTAGGAAATGAATAAACAACATCAATACCTAGTTAGAAATGCCTAAATTGACCTATGAAATGCAAAAAATCAAAGAAAAAGAGTCAAATAACATTCTGTTTTTTTTTTCTCGCACCTACGAAATTAACCAAAAATTCTAGGGATCAAGCCTACATACAAAAAAGAAAAACAAATACACAACCTAAAAAGACCCATACGGATTTAAGAAAAACACATTTTGAAACAAGATTTTAAACTTTCTCGTACCTAGACTATAATACATTCAATAACGAAATGTAGGAAATGAATAAACTGATGGAGATAGGATCCATTTGAGTTACAAAAACGTGTTTTGGAATCGTAATTGCATGCTTATTTTGGTTGAAAACAAAAACCAGTACATTGGAGAAAATACAGAGAACAAGCATACATTTCCTATTCTAATTAGACATGGAACTAATCATGCAAACATGCTTGAAATGAAGCTAAACTAAAAGGGAATTCAGAATTTACCTTTGTAGTTTTAATCTCCCAGTAACACCTTGCTCGTTTTGCACAACAACTCAACAACGTTTTTCTCCTCTGTTCTTTCTTCTCCACAAGAACACTACCAACAAAAAAAATCTCCTATTCTCTGAGTTCTACTTAGATCAATTCTTTTGGTGGGAAGGATCCAACAGTTGGAATTAGGGAATTGTGAGAGAGAGAAAATTTTTCTTGAGAGAGCAATTCACAAGTTGCAGAAAACCATCGAACTCCCAACCCCCTCTTCCTCGAGAGGTTATGCCAGAGGAGTTCTTCCCCCCACTCCCTATCAATAAGGAGTTAGTGGGGAAGCAGGGAACGTGTCCTCCATTAATTAATTAATAATTAATTAAATCTAATTTAATTAATTATTTAATTAAATATCATATATTTAATTAAACTTAAAATATCATATATTTAAATAATATTAAATCATATTTTATCCATTTCTCCTCTAATCTATAGTTTTAATGCACATCTCATGCACATTAAATTTTAACATATAGTTTTCAAATATGAATCACATTCACATTTGAATTTAATATTTAAATTCTTTCAAATATTTAATTCTCTCGTACAATTTAATATGAATCATATTCACATTAAATTTATAATATATAGTTCCAAAATTATATATTATATCGTATCTATATACATTAAATTTATTCCCTAATGAATTTGAACATTTCAAATTCAAACGATCTAAGAACTCTTTACGAGCTAGAAGGTGGACCTAATAGACCTAAAGATCAGAAGCTCCAACGATATAAGATTACTCGGTTAATCTCATTAACCTCATATTCACCATTCGTTAACTGCAGGAACACTCCACTAAAGTCTCGCAGTTGCACTATTCTCACTGCAGATATATTTCTGTGTCCACGGAAATTGACCAATAACAACAAGTCAATCCTTCACGAATGTTCGTAACACCAGTTGGGTCAAATTACCGTTTTACCCCTGGGTTACATCTTGTATCTTAAGTACCAGTTCTCCTCTAATGAACAATTTGTTTGTGGTCCAACCAACAAACAGAGTTCCTCTCGGGCCAATGAGAGGGTCGGGCCCTTTGTTCAAGTCCAGGAGACACCACTTAAGGGAACATTCCTCTACTTACCCTAATAGGCGGGAAGGAGTGAATTCCATCTTGTTAGGCTAAGTCCCCAACTGGTCACTCGGTCTTGTCCCCAAGAAGGTAGGTATATTGAGTCGGCGAATCTGGCAACTCTCACCCTTACTAGTCAAAGGACAATCTCTCGCAAACAGGAGTTCGTAACCCACTCAGGATTGAGATCAAGTTGCGTAGGTCATTCTAGTGAAATAGAAACTTAACTAGTCAACGGAGTTATATCTAGTGGTTACTATTTCGTTGTCCGGTCTTATGTAATCTCATTATATAGGATATCCTCACTCACATGTCATCTACACGAACATGTTAGGATCACAGTGTTTGTATCATATACAAAGTGGGTCACATCCATAGTTTTACCAGGGTAAGGTACCCAAACCTAATCCCTTTACTATAGACCCTTTAGGTTGTATCTCGAACCGTGATCCTTTATATGTACACTATATTTAGTTCAAGATACATTTTACATTCTTGGATGTTTAGTTTATTGGATTTAGGGTTAAAACAATGGCATATCGAACAATAACTATTTATTGAAATAATAACACTTTATTACAAAAACTAGAACATAATTACAAACTACGAGTTTTAGGGCACAAACCCCAATATAAACAACATTAATACCTAGTTAGAAATGTCTAAATGGACCTATGAAATGCAAAGAATCAAAGAAAAAGAGTCAAATAACATTCTGTTTTTTTTCTCCCACCTACGAAACTAACCAAAAATTCTAGGGGCGAAGCCTATATACCAAAAAAAAACAAATACACCCCGATCGATTTTCCAAAAATGAATCCTTATTCATGTTATAAACCAATCTAATATTTAAATCATATTTATATATATCCACCTCCTTTTAATCATAGTTTAATTCATAATTAAGCTATGACTTGTTAAATATATCACATATAATTAACGATTTTTTTCAAAACCGAATTTGAACAATTCAAATTCTTTTCTCTCAAAATGTTACAAGGCTTAGTGCGAGCTAGTAAGGAGGACCTAATGGACCTACAGATCATGAGCTCCAACGATAGAAGATTAACTGGCCAAACTTTTTAGCCTAGCTAGCAACATTCGTTAACCACTCGGACACTCCACTAAAGCCTAGTGGTTGCAATTTCCTCACTGTAGATATATTTTTGTCTTCTCGATATAATCATGATTAGTAATTCGATCCTTCACAGGTCGTTCGTAATTACAGCTGGGTCAAAATTACCATTTTACCCTTGTATTTACCTTTTGTTCCTTAAGTCCCACCGATCCTCTAATGAACAATTGGTTTGTGGTCCAACAAGCAAACTGAATCCCTCTCGGGCCAATGAGAGGAGTGGGCCCTTTGTTCAAGACCCGGAGTCAGCACTTAAGGGAACAACCTCTCTACTAATCCCTAAATCGGGTATGAGTGAATTCCATCTTGCAGAACTATGTTCTCAGCTATCTACCCGATCTTATCCCTGAAATGGAAGGTGTATTGAGTCGGCAATCTCGGACCACTCTCACCCATGCAAATCTAAGGATAACCCAAATAAACTGGAGTTGATAGCACGCTTAGGATTAAGATCGAGTTACCTAGATCATCGTATGAATATAGTCAGTTAAGATAGTAAACAGAGTTATAAGATCTAAGTGACTATTTCGCAGTCCAGTCTTATGCAAACTCATTGCATAGGACGCCCCCACTCACATGTCTCCACATGAACGATTTAGGATCACATTGTTTGTACTTTACAAAGTCGGTCACATCCATAGTGTCCATAGAATAAGGTACCCAGCCTTATCCTTATACTATAGACCATTCTTGCTATAACTTGAACTTGATCAACTTTTATGTCACACATAAAGTTCAAGTATTCATCCTATAACTAAGGGTTTTTTATTGGATCAGGGTTACATAATACACAATTCACATTTTTAAATAACACATTTACTGAATAAATCTCAATAACATCTTTATTGCAATATACAATATACATTCAGTTTACAAAACCACAAGTTTTAGGACATAAAACCCAACACTTTCGGCCTCCACCTCGCCTCCCTTCAAACCCTAAAGTTTCGTCCCTTTTATAGATGTTGCAAGTAGGGTTTCTCTTCCAAAATCCATCCTTAATTCGTGGGTAATTGATTGGGCATGATTCTAGGCCATATTTTTTCAAAAAAACGGATGGGAATCTCTCAAAATATCAAAGTCCTGGATTTTAAGGCATGTTTCTGAAATCTTGAAATTTTGTCAGCAACTTTATCTAGCAATTTGGCTTGCATTCTGGCTTGCTTGCAATTTCCTCGACATTTTTCTCTGTTCTTCTTTTCCTTCACAAAAATACATCGAATTAGCTTACTTTCCACCAATTTTTACTCATTTCTTATTTTTTTCAAATTTTAGTAAGCTTTAGAGATTTTACTTTCAAATGATATTTTTAGCTTGTCATACAATAAATAATTGGAATAAATTAGACAAAAAAATGACTAAGTTTAGATATAAATAATCCTCATAAATGAGAATTGTCAAGTTGACTATAAAGAAACTTTTTTCACTGTTGCTATGTTGAAATCTATAAGGATTCTCTTGTCTATAGCCACGTTTTATGACTATGAAATATGCAAATAGATGTCAAGACCACCTTTTTGAATGGTAATCTTAGGGAGAGTATCTATATGTCTCAACTCGAATGGTTCATAAACCAAGGTCAAGAGCAAAAAGTTTGTAAGCTTAATCGATCCATTTATGGGTTGAAGTAAGCTTCCAAATCTTTGATATAAGATTTGATACTGCAATCAAGTCTTTTGGTTTTGACCAGAACGTTGATGAGCCTTGCGTTTACAAAAAACTCATTAATGATAAGGTAGCTTTCTTAGTACTTTTATGTGGATGATATCCTGCTCATTAGGAATGATGTAGGATTCCTAACTGACATATAGAAATGACTAGCGACCCAATTTTAAATAAAAGATTTGGGAGAAGCGCAGTATGTTCTTGGGATTCGAATCATAAGGAATCGCAAGAACATAACGCTAGTTTTGTCTCAAGCGTTTTATATCGACAAAATATAGGTACGATATTTGATGCAAAACTCCAAGAAGGGTTTATTGCCTTTCAGACATGGAGTTTATCTGTCTAAGGAACAATGTCCTAAGACACATCAAGAACTTGAGGGCATGAGACGTATTCCCTATGCCTCTGCAGTAGGTAGCCTAATGTATGCTACGTTATGCATGAGACCAAACATTTGTTATGTTGTGGGAATAGTCAGTAGGTACCTGTCCAATCCAGGGTTAGACCACTAGACCACAGTTAAAAATATACTCAAGTATCTTAGGAGAATGAGTAACTATATGCTAATGTATGAGGCTAAGGATTTGATCCTTACAGGATACAATGACTTTGATTTTCAGACTGGTAAGGATTCGAGGAAATCCACATCGAGATCAGTGTTCACCCTTAATGGGGGAGTTATAGCATGGTGAAGCATCAAGCAAGAATGCATAGCAGACTCCACAATGGAGGTTGAGTATATAGAGCTTGTGAAACAGCTAAAGAGGCTATTTATGGCTGAGAAAGTTCTTAACTGATTTAGAAGTTGTTCCAAATATGGAATTGTCTATCACCTTATACTGTGACAACAGTGGTGCTGTGGCGAATTCAAAAGAATCTCGTAGCCACAAACGAGGAAAGCACAACGAGAGGAAATATCATCTCATCCTTGAGATAGTGCGAGGAGATGTGATTATCATCAAAATCGCTTTGGAGCATACCATTGTTGATTCTTTTACGAATACTCTCACAGCTAAAGTGTTTGAGGGTCATCTAGAGAGTCTAGGTCTACGAGACATGTACATAGGGTATCTAGTGCAAATGGGAGATATATAATGGGTGTAAAGATGCCCTAATTTATTGTATTTATTGTACCCCACTATTTTGGATTGTATGTATCCCACTAGACTAGAGTTTTAGTTTAAGTGGGAGTTTGTTGGGTTTTATTCCCTAAAACTCGTAGTTAATAAATATGTAATTTGTTCGATTTTATCAACAAAATGTTATGTTATTATTCATTCAAATAGTGTTTGAATTTCATATTAGTTTGCCTTAAATTGACTCTAAATCCAATAAACAAACATCTTAGGTTGTGTTATGTGGCTTGAATTGTCTGTGGTGACCTACGAGATCAAAGTTCAAGATGCAACTTAAAGGGTCTATAGTATAGGGATGAGGTTGGGTACCTTATCCTAGTGACACTATGAATACGGCTCATTGTGTATATGATACAAACACAGTGATCCAATGTGTTCATGCAGGTGACATGTGAGTGGAGGTGTCATATGTGATGAGTTCACATAAGACCGGACTGCGAAATAGTAACCAATAGATGTAACTGTGTTGACTATTTAGGTTTCTATTTCAATAGAATGATCTAGGCAATTTAGTCTTAATCCTGAGCAAGTTACAAACTCCTATCTGCGAGGGATTGTCCTTTGACTAGAATGGATGAGAGTGGTTCGAGACGCCACTCAATAAGCCTACCTTCTTGGGGACAAAACTGCGTGGGTAGCTTGGAACTTAACTTTGTAAGATGGAATTCACTCATTCCCGACTTAGGATAAGTAGATGAGTGTTCCTTTAAGTTGTGCCTCCAGAACTTGAACAAAGGGCCCTAGTCTCACTAGCCCGAGAAAGGTTTCTGTTTAATGGTTGTTCATTAGAGGAGCACTAGTACTTAAGGTCATCGATGTAACCCATGGGTAAAATGGTAATTTTGACCTACCTGGTGTCACAGACACTCGTGAAAGATTGACTTGTTGTTATTGGTGTTATCCGTGGACATAGAAAAATATCTACAGTGAGAAGAGTGCAATTGCGGGTCTTTAGTGGAGTGTACCCACAATTAATGAATGTTGATTAACGTGGTTAATGAGATTGACCAATTAATCTTGTATCATTAGAGCTTCTGATCTGTAGGTCTATTAGGTCCCCTTCCTACCTTGTAAAAAGTGTCGAGGCTATTTGATCTTGATTGCAATTTGAAATGTTCAAATTCACATAGGGAATCATTATAATGTATGGAGAAACATTATAATATGAAGTTTTCATGTTGATTAAAAATTTATAATATAAATTTAATTTATTTTAATTTAATTAAATTAAATTTATTTTAATTAAATTAAATATAATAACTTTTAGCAATTGTTGGAAGTTATGGATAAGTGGGATGATCCCACGACACCCCTCTCTCACAACATTTTATCGATAAAATAACTTTTTTGTTTTGGCTTTTGCTTCCTCATAGCTTATTCCTATAAATTTATTCTCTCTACACATTCCATTCTCTCCCAATCGAGATACGATCCCACCATCACGATCTTAGAAATCTCAGAGATATAAGAAGGAAGTTCTATTTGTGTTGTCCTTTTCTTGGTCCCAATTGGCATTGGCAGAACTTGCTGGAAGTTCATAAGATTTTGCAGAAAGTGAGATTTGGTTATACAAAAGTAAGTATTCAATACTTAAATTGATACATTGAATTTCTTAATTGTAGAATTTCATTATGTTGTGTTTATCTAATTTGTCAATGTACTGATATTTTGGAAACCAAATTAAAATACGATTTGATTCCCAATTGGTTTCCCCTGCAATTGGTTTATGGAAACCATCAATACGAACTCATCGCACAAGATGCCCCACTCGCATGTCAACTACATGAACGAGTTGGATCACTCGTTTGTGTCAAATACAAAGTGGGTTGTATTTTAAACAATTTAAAACTAATTTAATTTTAACCCAAGTTTCTATGTTTGCATGCAATTCTTTGTTATAGGTTATGATTTCTAAAACCCCTTTAATTTATAACTTTTATAAATTTTAATAATTAACCTATGACAAAGAACTATATTATAAAACCAACAATTAATTTCAAATTGGAATTATAAAAAATTATTCAACTAATTAAATAACTAAATTACTTAAATAAAATAACAATTATTTTAAACTAAGTAATTTCATGCTCCATGCAATTTATTTTCCATATTTATCTAATGATAACAATTATAAATAAATACTTATGAAAAATAAATTAGATTATGCATTTCTATCATATTTATATAACAATTATACAAATAAAATGCATGAACATGCTTATCCTAAGGTGGGAAAAATTCTAAATGACAATCATAAAGAAAAATAATTGTAAAACCGAAATAATTTGGCCCCTAAAGTGCAAAAATAATAAAATTACTCTAATTTTATTACAAAATCGACCCAAAACTCCTTGAACCGGGCTCAAACCGCTCGAACCAGATCGAAAAACAATTGAACCACCCAGACCGGTCTACAACACCAGTTTTGGTATCACGACGTTGCAACGCTGATGGGAGCGTTGCAATGCTTGCTTTGTCCGCGCGCGCGTCTGTTATCGGGGTAGCGTTGTAACGCTGCTAACCCCCTGAGATTCCTTATCGATAGGAAACGCTGGCGTTGCGACGCCGTTTCTCAGCGTTGCAACCCTGATGAACGGTGTTGCAACGCTGCTGGTAGCATTGCAACGTTGTTGATTCGGCAGCAGCCGAAAACTTCGAATGCAACTACTTCAAACACTGAATTCTCCCTCGATACTCATCTGAATTGCACGAAACAGGTCCAGAACGACTCTTAACTCGATTATGCACTTAATTTCCCAAAAACATAGGGTCGTTTGCATTTAATTTGATCAAATTAAAAGAAAATTAAGGCAAAAAATTCTAAACAATTTTTTACAGCAAACCAAATGCAATTCCCACCTAATCCAATGCAATTTTGTTTCAACAAAAAAAACAAGCATTGCTCTGATACCAATTGATGGAGATCTGATCACCTTGAGCAACGGAAACGTTTTTTGGAATCGTAATTGCAAGTTCGTTTTGGTTGAAAAAACAAAAATCAGTACATTGGGTAAAAAATACAAAACAAGCATACTTTTCCTATTCTAATTAGGCATGGAGCCTATCATGCAAACACAAGTTTTAGAATATAAACTAAACTAAAAGGAATTCAAAATTTACCTTTGTAGTTCTACAACAACTCCTTGCTCCAAGTGTGCAGTAACATAGCAACCCATTATTCTCTGTTTTCTTCAATAGGACATCACCACGAGGAAAACCATCTATCCTTTGGGTTCCACTTAGATCCTACCTTGGTGGAAAGGTATTCCAACAATTGGAAGTGAGTGAGAGGGAATTGAGAGAGAGAATTTTCAGAGAGCAATTGGATCAATTGATCAAAATCAACAACCTCCTTTGTCCCTTTCTCCATTTGAGAAGAAGAAGCATAGCAGGAGTGACTCCCCACTCCCTATCGAAAAGGGATTGGGGAGTGATGGGAACGTGTCATCGTGACACGTTTCCAATTAATTAAGAAACAATTAATTAATTAAAATAATTCATTTAATTAAATCAAATTTAATTAAATACCATAAAGTAAAGGTACTTACTTGTTGAATAACTCTTCTTGTTGATTTAAGAAGAAAACCAGAAAGTAAAGGTACTTACTTGTTGAATAACTCTTCTTCGACGTTTCCTTCTCCGATCACGATCTCTTTTCGTTCCAACGATCTCTACACACGATCTCACGAACCGAATAGTTTGGACACCTCTAAATAGTCTTCTCGGTTGTTCTCGATCGGTTGAGGGAGAGTTGTGGGATTCCCTGTGATTTTTGGGTGGAGAGAATTTGGTGAGAATAGAGAGAATTTTGTGAGAATATAGAGAATTTGAGAGAGAATTCTTTGATCTTGGAAGAGCAAATCCAAAAATGAACTAATGGATCCAAAAGGCTTCTCACCAAGCCTTTATATAATGATGAGTGGTGGAGTTGAAATCTCCACCAAATCACCATTTTACCACAACCTTATAATATGCAAATCATATTTGCATATTACATATAATAAGGTATCTCATACCTTATTATACAAATCTCAATTGTATAATTGTGGAATTTTAAATTGAATCACATTCAATTTAATTTCTCTCAATTCAATTTCTCCGAATTAACACTAATTAATCAATTAGGCTAACCTATAGTTTATCACGAATCTCATTCACATTAAACTATATGTTATGTCAATCATATCTCATATAAATGACATAAATACCCTTTTAATGAATTTGAACACTTCAGATCCACACGAAAACTGTAAACCCTCAATTTATCCAGTTTGAGCAAACTGAGGGATCTTATGGACTTACAGATGACGAACTCCAATGATTCGAGATTAACCTGTCAAACTCTTTGATCCGGTTATTCAATATTCATTAGCTACGGTAACACTCCACTAAAGCCCGTAGTTGCACTCTCATCACTGTAGGACAAGTTGTGTCCATTGATATAACCAATGCTCGTGAGTCGACCCTTCATAGGTTGTTCGTAGACACTGCTGTGTCAAATTACCGTTTTACCCTTGTGTCTACCTCTTGTTCCTTAAGTCCCACTGCTTCTCTAATGAACAATTACGTTGTATGGTCCGACCATGAACAACATCCCTCTCGGGCCAGTGAGAGGGTGGGTGCCTGTTGTCCAAGCCCTAGAGACAACACTTAAGGGAACAACCCCTCTAGTTTCCCTAATTCGGGAACGAGTGAATTCCATCTCACGTAGTCAAGTTCCCAGCTCCCCACGTCCGTATTAGTCAAATGACAGACTTCCACAAACAGAAGTCCGTAACACGCTCAAGATTAAGATCGAGTCACTAATGGTCATCTACAAATTTATTAGCCCTATACTGTTAACGGTGTTACATCAGTAAGTCTAATAATTCACGGTCCGGTCTTGTACAATCTCATTGCACAGGATGCCCTCACTCGCATGTCAACCACATGAATGAGCTGGATCACCTCGTTTGTATGTAATACAAAACGGGTCGCATCCACAACGTATGTAGGATTAGGTCTCCAACCCTATCCGTATACTGTAGACTGTTCGGGTCATTTACTCGAACGTGATCCTCCCTGTGTGTCCACTACACACCGTTCAAGTTCTAGTTCTCTCATGATTCAATGACTCTGGAGGTTAGTTTATTTGATTAAGTTTATAAATATGTGAGACACAAAATGATGAAAAAATAACTCTTATTTATTTCAATAAGGAATACTACAAACTTACACGAGATTAGGACATACATCCCAACACATGCAATATGGGGTTTCACCAATTGATGAGATTTTTTTTTTTTTTTTAGCGTCAACCAATCCTAGCCACTACTTTGGGAGGTAAGACCTTCATTTCCACATAGTCTGTCGATGTCTTCCGCACAAGGGCATTACAAACTGGATAAATAGACTCTGCATATGCTACTACAAACATTCATTAGTATAATAATGATTACATGAACCATATACATTTATACTTCGAGCTCTTGATGTAGCAATTGCATGACCAACACCAAAAAACAGCTAGACAACCTAAAAAGAATCATATGCATGAAAATGAATTACTTTCTGAACCAAACATTCAACTTTCTTGTAGTTTTTCGTACCTAGAAAATAAGTCAGTAAAGAATAAATGTATAAATTGAAGTACCAACACCAAGTCCTATCTAGACATGAATAAATGATCATAGCAAATGTAAAAAACCAAAGGAATAGACTAGGTTTGCATTCTATTTCTTTTTCGTAGTTTTCATTTCTCGCACTTTCTCACACCTAAGAAACCATCTAAAAAATGTAGGGATAAAAAAACCTATAAATCAAAGGACATCACCAAAGAACAACTAGACAACCTAAAAAGAATCATATAAATCAAAGAGAACTACTTTTTGAACCAAACATTCAACTTTCTCTTAGTTACTCGTACATAGAAAAAAATCCATTAAATGAAGAAAAACAACCTAATCGAGTTATCCAACGCCTAGCTAGACATGCAAAATTAGTAATAGCAAATATAAAGTATCCAAGGAAGAAACTCATTTTGCATTCTGTTTTTTCTTTCTCGCAATTTCTCGTACCTAAGAAACAATGCAAAAATTGTAGAGATCAAACCTATAAATCAAAGGCTATCACCAACTAACAACTATATAACATAAAAAGAATCATATGGATGAAAAAAACTACATTTTGAATCAAACATTCAACTTTCTTGCAGTTTCTTGTACTTAGAAAAGAAGCCATTAAAGAATAGTTATATCCATTACCAAGACCTACCTAGACATTGCAAAATGGACATGATAAAAGTAAAATACCAACGTAAGTGACTCATTTTACAATCTTCATTTTTTCTCGCAGTTTCTCGCCAATTCTCGCACCTAAGAAACAATGCAACATAGTAGATGACAACCCTATAAAAATCAACATACCAACACCAAATCACAACTATAAACCCTAAAGAGAATCATATAGATGAAAAAAAAACTACTTTTTGAATCAAACACTATACTTTCTCGCAATTTCTCGTAACTAGAAAAGAAAGCATAAAATTAAAGGAAGAGAAATACCCTAATCGAATTATCCAACACCAAGACCTAACTAGACATTACAAAATGAATGTAACAAAAGTAAAATATGAAAGCAATTGACTCATTTTGCAATCTAGGGTATTATAACAAGAATATGAAGAATATCTAAAATATTCAGTAAAATATAGAAAATAAAAACAAACCACCCACATTTTGTTCCTCAAGCAACATTGTAATACGAAATAACTTTTCCCATAACAAAAATATAGAAAGCTATGGAGAAAGTTTCTTAATCATACCAATGAAAGAAATTTGGAGAAATGGCGTGAAGAAGTGTTGAAGAAACTCGGACAAAGTGGCTTTAAAGTGTTGTTGTGGGGATTATTTTTATTAATAATGTTTTTTTTAAAACTTATTGTAAAAATAATGCTCTTTTCAAACTTTTTAGGAAAATAATGCTTTTTTTTTTCCGTGGATAAAGGTCGTCTCTTGAAGAGACGACCTTGTGCGCGTGGATGTAGGTCGTCTCTTCAAGAGACGACCTATGCTTATGTATTGTTGCAGGTCGTCTCTTGAAGAGACGACCTACACACATGTAGATGAAGGTCATCTCTTGAAAAGACGACCCTCACAGAATGGAAACATGGCCTTTGCAAGTATTATTGTAGGTCGTCTCTTGAAGAGACGACCTACACATGATTATTTTGTTAAGTAATTTTTAAATTTTATTATTTTGTTACGTAATTTTTAAATTTTATTATTTTGTTAAGTAATTTGAACTTTATAAGTATGTAAAATGTTTTGTAGGTGCAAATTTGTTAAAGTGATCAATTATTTAGTTATTTGATGTAATGAAAGTTCGAATTTATAAATATAAAGAGTTAATTATACAAAACTAATAAAAGTTAAAAGTTCAACAATATCAAAAGTTCAATGTGTGCCACATGGTGGACGTCGTCTATTACGAGGAGGTTGTCGACGACGGCCTCTTGGAGCTTGATCGGGTTGGAGCAGTTCATCTGATTGTTCATCTTGATCATCATCTTCTCGCCCACGTACGCGACCTTGTGATGATGAGGGACCTGCCCCAGAATCTTGTATTCCTGGTGTGGGTATCATCATCATCGGAGTTGTAATATATTGACTAGCATAAAAACATGTGCATCGACTCGTGATCAACATCATCCGCCAAAGTGCAGGCAAGTGCTCCTCTCCTCCAATGTCATCTTGTTGAACGCGTCGTCTATGTCTAGGACCAGGAGGAGGAGCAATAGGAATGCTGTACATATTATGTAGTTGATCCAAATTGTTTTCTCCATGATCACATAGACGAAGAATCTCCATATTCTCTGTGAGTTCTCGAATCTCTCTGAAGCATGACCTCTTTGAATAATAAGCAAAAATACTCAATATTTATAATAAATTTTATGTTAAAATATCTAAAAAAATAAATAAAACTTATACCGCATTTCCATATGATGCTCCCTCATGAGTGATGTAACGTCTGGTGATATTTTTATACCAATTTGAATAGTCTGGAGTGGTATCCCCGTAGGCATCAATTGGTGGAGCATCTGCTATGTGCTGTCTACGTAAATGCCATTGTTGTGAGTACGGTGCCAACACAATCGCCCAGTCTTGATGTCGAAGGTCTATACCATGTAGGTTTGGGTCTGTGTTGCACGCATCTGGGATAGCTTGTTTCAATCCAAACTGTCGCATCACTCGATTAGGTAGATGCCATTCTATAATATGGAAACAAACCAGTGGAGTCACTGAACGCCAAATGTCAACACCATTTGAACAAGAAGGTGGTAATGTGTCCATGATATTATTGTATGGCTCCCAAATCACCTAAAATACCAAATTAGAAATAATTAGTGCCTTGTAAAATAATTTAGAATATTAACATTATATAATAATTAGTGACTTGTAAAATATTTTACCAGGTCGGGTCGAAGTAGATCAAACATGTATCATCATCATCGTCGATCACATGTGTGGCTGCCCCAGTAACACAAAATTGGTCTCGCCACCTAAACAGAACATTAAATTTAAAAAATTAGCACTAAGTGCTCTTCCAAATTTAAAAAATATGTAAAATTCATTAACCAAACATACCGAGAACCAAGTGCTCTTCCAACCAGTCCAGCATCGTTGATATGTCGACGCTGAGGAGCCATAGTGGGGAATCGTTCCCAACCCCATAATTGAAGCGAATTACAGTCCAAAGAATCTCGCGCGCATCTAAACGACTCGCATTACACAACCGCTCTATATAACCATGCTAAGCAGCCCCACCCCAAGAATATCTTCCCGCAACGCCAAAGTGTCGTAGGAGTGGCGTAAACATCAGATGCACCTTATCTTCGGATTTATCACAAAACATACTTCCGCCAAAGAGTTGCAATATGTATGCCCGAGCATATCTCGATACGACAACATCATCTGCATCATCATTCGCACACAAACCGTGGCTTTGCTAACCAAGGCAAACTTAATCTGGATCCCTTAATGTGATTGTCCCTCGGTGTCACACCGAGCAATTGTGCACAAGTCTGCTTTCCAATTGTAGCTCATCGGTCCCGTAAGAGGTTCACCATCCACCGTAAACCCAATAGTCTTTGCAACATCATCCTCGCAGAGTGATAGTACACTCCCTCTCGTGCACATGGAATGTATGAGTCTCGTGTCTCCATCTTTCAACAAGTGCGGTGATGAAGTGCCAATCTAATTGAATAAATCCTAATCGAGCCACTCCTCCAATCCTATCGCGCACGCAGTGGGTAATATAAGGCGATGTAATGGGATAACGCGTCCCCACAACCGCCTCCCGCGCCTACAATGTAGCTCTCCCATATTTGGATCTTGCCAAACAAGCTTTGATCTATGAGATCGTTGCGCACATAATACAGATGTATCGATCGGTCCTGGATTAACATCCATTGTCTATAAAAAAAAAAAATAATTACTTCATTAATTATACTAAATAGAATATCATTTCAACAAACTATCTCCAACTGACTTGTCCTTACATCTACCCCTAGTGATAACCCAATCATTTCAACAAACTGTTCAAACGCGACTCCGCTATTAACGCTTCAAAGAAAACCCTCCACATGTCGGGTTGGTCATAATCAATTCCATCTACCCCATCGAACATAAAACCATTTGTATGCAAAACAAATCCCAGACATTTATCTCCCATTTTCTATCCAATAAAATAAACCACATATATGTAAATTAGATCCTAAATCCAAATAAACTAAATATTTTAAAATTCAATCCAACAAATCAAAATTTAAATTCGATCCAACAAATCAAAAATTAAATTCAATCCAACAAATCTAAATGAATTCAATCATAAATCAAAATATTCAATCCAAAACTCAACAATCGATCTTAATAATTCTATGTAAGGACAAGTACATCTAAATATTTTTAAATTCAAATTAAAATATTCAATCCAAAACTCAACAATCGATCTTAATCCAAAACTCAACAACAATCAAAATCAACTACATCTAAATATATTTTAATTTCATCAAAAAAATTCAACAATTTCTTTTTAAATAATCAATCCAAAACTCAACAATCGATGTTAATAATTCTATGAATTAATATTATCTAAATGTAAAAATAGATCTATAATAATATTAATAATAATCACAAAAAAGGTTAAAAATAACTCACAAATATTGAGGGCAATCCTCCAACTTTATGAACTTTGTCTTTCCAACTGCCTAAACTTCAAAAGAAATTGACAAAAAAGAGTCCATTAATTCAAAAGGCAATAAAAATGTCTAAGGAAAGAAAAAAAAAAGAAAAGAAAAGGAAAGAATGTTATTTTATTACCTCAAATCATGACAAAAAAAGCTTCAGTGGGGCTACAAATGAGACTCTATTGTTGTTTTGAAGTGGGGCTACAAAAGAATAAACTTGAAAACGAATAATGGTGATTGCCGGCGAGATGGGGGTGAAAAAAAAATGACTGCCGATGGTTTGGATGTGAAAAAATGAGAGAAAAGGGAAGGGGGAGCGGCGGTTTAGCTCTGTGAAGGAGACGACGACTTCATTAAAAGCGAGAAGGTCGCCTCTTGAGAGAGACGACCTTCTAAATAACGCAGTAGAAGATCGTCTCTTGAAGAGACGACCTTTACACGCAGTGACGTTTAGTTGGTAGGTCGCTCGCTCAAGAGACGACCTACATCCACGCCACGCACAAGCGTCGTCGACGACGACCTTCATCCACGTAAAAAAAAAGCGTTATTTTCCTAAAAGTTTGAAAAAAGCATTATTTTTACAATAAATTTTAAAAAAAACATTATTAATAAAAATAATCCGTTGTTGTGGAGGCAGTAGTCGTCGACGTCAATCACAATCTGAGCCGTAGCCGTTAGTCACAATTGGAGCTCTCGCCGCGACCGTCTTTTACAGTTGAAGCAAAGCCCCCTTTGCTCGTTAGTCTGTGCAGGCGTGAATGTAGTGTTGAAAGAGAAGAAACCTAAAAATTAGGTACAGAAAAAACATAAAAATTAGGGCATACTGTTGTTAAAATTTGATGGACATATTGATAATTTCATATCTTAAAAAGTCTAACCGGTCTTTAAAACTAAAATTTGATGGACATATTGATAATTTCATATCCTAAAGGGTCTATTTCGACCTCAGTTATTATAACTAAATCTCTTTAATTAATGCCCTTAAATTTGCCCTACATTTTTTTTTTTTTGGTAATTTCCCCGCCACTTTTCTCTCTTCACGTCCTCTCTCTCTCCAGCTCGGTGTCGCCGCCGCATCTCTCCCGTGAGCGTTGAAGAAGAGGCCGCAAAGCCATCGTGAAGATGACAGAGGAAGCAATTCTCGGTTACCTTGAGAAGAACGTCGAAATCTCCAATTCGGGACAGTTCGCCGACGAGTTTGGACTCGATCACAACGAGGTGGTCAACGTCATCAAGAGTCTCAACGGCTTCAGATATGTAGATGCTGAAGTACGATTGCTTTTTTTTTTTTGCCAATTTCTTATTTTGCTTTTAATTATGTTTCTTTCTGCTAGTATAAGTTTCTAGCTTAGCAAGGTGATAAGTAGCTCTAGTTTGTTTGGTTGACCTTGGTTTGAGCTGGAAAGGAAGGTTTTGTTGCTTGCAGAATCATCGACATTTGATTGGTCCTCAATCTTTTTGGGTCAATTCGAACGTGTTAACTCAAATTTTTCTTACTTTAAGCATTGTCGTCGGTTTTGTATTTGTTGGTTTGTGGTAGATTAAAACTACAATTTTTTTAAGACTCGTGAAGCGGTCAATTTATCAAAACAAATATCCTCTTTGGTTTTATTTGTATCTGCTTGTTGATGTAACATTTTATTGGTCAGCTGTTTGCAGGCGGTTGTTAGTGTTGAGTTGGATAGTTGTTTCAAGTTTTCCCTTGATTAATTTGTGGTCCTTGTTTATTTCATATTCTGATAGTTTGATGTTTTCACGAATAATTGAACTTTGAATTCATTAGTTGGTCACATCTCCCTTTTTTGAGAGATTTTCAGGACATTAAGAAGGAGAAATGGATTCTTACTGGTGAGGGCGAGACATATGCTGCTACAGGATCACCCGAGGTGCAGCTATTCCTGGCAATTCCACCTGAGGGAATTCCAAGGGAAGAACTACAGGTAATATTGCCATCATGGATGTTCATTTTGATTTTGATTTCATTTGAGTTTGATGATGTGAGAGTTGTTAGGGTGTGAAATTAGGCATTTTATTTTTTAGTTTTTGCCTTCATTTTCACATTTATGGATTTGAGTCTATGTTAGTGCTGAAGCTGTTTGTTGCCAATGTCCAACTGGTTTGTTGTTGCAGAAAAATTTGGGTCCATCTGTTTTCAAAATTGGTTGTGCTCAGGCAGCAAAGAACAAATGGGTTGAAATGGGGAAGCAATTGATTTCAAGAAAGGTTAGCCACTTTCACTCTGTGGGTGTTTGTTAGGATACCACTAACAAGAAAACACGAAATAGAACTATATTGCAATATCAATAGAAATTACAAAGTCAATAGCCTTTCGAGAGGGTTATCTCTCTTCCTAAGTCCCACAATGGACACTCAACCAAAATGATGCACACCAAAATAAGGACCCTAACACTACTATTTATAACCAAGACACCCTAGTTAAAAACTCCAAAATACCCCTAATACTACTAATCTCCCACAAAGACCCTCTACTATCCCATACTAGTACTCTCACAGTGTTCAGTATCAAAATATTGAGAAAAATGATCTCCAGTGGTGTTGATTCTGATTGTATGAAATAATTATTATGCTATTGTAACCAGACATGACATAGATTAACTTCCAACCAGTATTATTTTCTAGCTTAGATATTATAAATAAAGCTCCTTTATATTCTTTTTGATTATTTAAGTTTGTTTTGCCTATAGGTTCAACAGGTTGATGATAAGGTGAAGAACTTGCTTCTACAGATAAAAGATGGAAAGGTGATTATTGGTTTATGTAATTCATTGGTTTCGTATTACATCGATTATTGGATGTTGATGCTTCAGTAATGAGTTCCATTCATTTCTTGTTTATGGTTGTACCGTATCTCTAGAAAAGCAGTTGAAAAGTATTATAGGGAGTAATAGCTTAATATCAGTTCAATTGAGGCTTATTGGACAGTGGTATCCGACTATTTAGATATTATTAAATGATGGGAGTTTGTAATATAATGGCTAACATGTTGTTGGGAACTAGATTGTGATTTCTGATTATGTTTTCTATGCAAATAGTTCTTCATTTTTGTTTTTCTTCAGCTTTTGGTCTAGCCTATTTACCTGCATTCTTTTAAAATGTAGGAGACCGAATCAGTAACTTACAATATAATAACTTCATATACATTTTTGAAACTTCCTCACGTTGCAGGAAACTTTTGAGAGCACCATCAAAGTGTTTCAAGATGTTATATTGTTTGTAGAACTTTTTGTATTTACTCCTTCGATATACAAGTATACTCAATTAGAGAGAGAAAAAGAAATCTCTGTCCAGTTTGGACGTTTTTCAGCCTCCTATTTTGTAATAATGTTTTCAACTAATACAACTATTTCTTTTCCTGGGGGAGGAAAAGAAAAACACTCAAATTGACTGCATTGTACTACCAAAGGTGTTTCAATCGCAGCAGCTTTTTCATAGATATTTGCTACTGTCGATGTAAAGAACGAAAAAAACTCTTTCAAATGGTTGGGTGTTTGGCTATCTACCTCCTCATCATAATCCCTGACTGTTGTGTTTTTATTTAATAATTTTTCAAATATCTTGGTGGAGATCAACTAATAATTTCGGATTTTAACTTCAGGAAATTCATGATGATGATTTGAAGGCTCTCAAAGCAAGAAAGCTAATTGTATCAGAGTAATTATCATACTTCTCCCTTTCACGATTTGTTAATTCAGTAGATAAGTTTTTGCCTTGGTATGCTCGATTCAATTTGGCTCTTTTGAAAGCTTCTACCTGGTGTTCTCTTTCACAAACTTTTGCCGGTTTCTCTTTATAAGATATTGATCTTAATTGGGATGCTTTTATTTTTTCTATGGTATAGCCTAAGTGACTAAATAGGGTTTTTTTCTAAGAAGTCTATCTCAAGAATTTTTATTATGAATCAAAAGGCGTAGAATACATGAGTGCAACTCTCCATTTATAGAGAATTGAAAAACGAACAAAGTATTAAAAATACTACAAAGATATTAAAAGGAATTAACCAAGAGTAGTCTCTAATTATTCGTCCCCCATCTCGATTCATCTTCTCTCTCCTCCCGATAAATCCCTTTCGGCGTTTATGCTGCTCCGTTCCCCTGATTTTTCGTTCCAATCGTTGGCTTCTTCCTTGGCCTCCTTCAATGTCTTCAGTTCTATGTCCTTGAGGTCTCCGACTCGGGAAGTTCGTTTGCCCTAGGCGGTGACTTTTTCAGTCTTTCTGCTCTTCTCCTCTTCGCCTCCACCACGACCATCGGGGCGTTTCGGTTTCCTTCGTTTTGAATCTCACTCCTCAGCCATAATGATTAGTCTCCCTGGGTATTTTCGCTCAACATCAAGGATCAATGGAAAGCTATAGTTGTTGTATCAATAATTTACCCTTTCGCATCTGGTGTGAAAATTCTCATCTCTTTCTTGAAGACAGCTTCAATGGTGTGAAGGTGTTGTTGTCCTTGGCTCATTTAAAGTGATTTGAAGACTCCTTTGCTCAGATTTGCTCTGAAGACAAATTCCTTTTTTAAGCGAAGGAAATTTAAGGATGAGATGGCTACTCTTGGACTATTTAAGGTTCGTTCAGAGAATGGGTGGGTGGCAGAAGGAGTTGTGTGGCCTTCCTCTGGTGGTCGGAAAGTCTTTAGAGTTCCTTTGGGGCACCTTTCGATTAGCTGGGCAATTTTTAAAGATATGCTTGCTGATTTTCTTAGACACAGTGGTTTATCAGCTGGCCTTCTGGATTCTTCTTTCGAAACAAGGGGCGCATTTATTGCCAAGATTGCTGGTAAAGAATTCGTAGAAGAAAACAATTTTGTTTCAATTGTCTCTCATTCTCAAAGGAGGGGTGCCCCTTTCTCTCACTCTTATTGGATTAGGAAATCGGAGGAGGTGGTTGCCATTGATTTCTCAAGTCTATTGGTGGTGTCTCGACTCTTTGCTCATATCTATTGGTCATCTGTCAAGGAAGCATTGGAGGACATTTTCAGGTTAGTCTTCAGATTAATCCCTTCATGGTTGACAAGGCTATTATTCATGTTGAAAGTGGTTCTGGGGAGGCTATTCTTTTAGGTATTGGAAAATGGCAAGTGGTAGGTAATCTGCACTTAAAAATTGAGGAATGGTTGGACCGCTTGCATAGTTTGCTAGAGTTCATTGGTGGGTACGGGGGTTGGATTGCAATAAAAAACTTGCCCCTAAAATTCTGGAAGAAGAGTGTTTTTAAAGCAATTGGTACTCATTTCAGGGGGCTTGAAGAAATTGCAGTAGATATTTTGAATTTCCTTGATATTTCGGCGGCAAGGATTAAGGTTTTTCAGAATCTTTGTGGCTTCCTTCTTGCGTCTATTAAAGTTGTTGATTCAGTTCTTGGGAGCTTCTCACTGAATGTTGGGGATGCCAATTCGTTGAATCCTCCCAAACAACTTTTGGACTCTCTCGTGCAGGTTATGGAGGATGAATTAGGCATCAATGATTATCATTCCTTTATTCATTCTGACTTATCACGTTCTCCCCATATAAATTTGTTTTCTGATTTCGGTAAGTCATTCGATAAGGTGAATGAGGGCTCGAGGGTGAGGCAATCGGTTGGCTTGTTGGAGAAGGAGGGCATTAATTTTACCAAAGGTGTTTCTTTTACCAATTTGGTGTTGCCTAAGTGACTAAGGAGGGATTTATCTAAGAAGTCTATCTCAAGAATCTTTATTATGAATTAAAAGGGGAAGAATATGTGAATTCAGCTTGCTATTTATAAAGAATTGGAAAACAAATTAAGTATTAAAAATAGTAATAAGATATTAAAAAGAATTTACCAAGAGTAATATCTAATTAACCACTAATCCTACTAGATCATCCTATGCTATGAAATTTATTTGTTTTTAAGTTCTTCAGTTGTTTTTGTCACTCCCTTGTATAGTTTGTATTTTTGAGCATAAGTCTCTTGACTCTCTTTTCATTACATCGATGAAATGTTTCGTTTCTTGTTCCAAAAAAAGTTTCAGTAGCTATTTAAATATATATTTTTTAAATTTTACGTTCCTCTGGCCTGGTGTGTTAGACATATGGACCTCTGTATTTGGTTTTCCATCAGAGAAGTGCTTAACGTTACTTATGTGGATAATTTTTCTTTTGACTGCTGAGTATATCTTCTCTGTTTCTTATTTAAAAAAAATTTATATTGCACATTTTCAAACTGCTTTGGACTGGGCTTAATTGTACTATATTTTAATTTCTAAGAAGCTTTAATCTCTCTATGCTTTGAGCACATGATTCGGATTTCCATCTGTTTGTTATCTTAAAAATGTCTATTTTAACTCTCTAGAACGTGGAAAGGCTATTCAGTGAAGAAGGGTCCTAGTTATGCTCCAAGAAGGAAAAAGGCTGCTACAGATTTGACACGTGAAAATCTTCAGAGGTTCTCTATTTACCTAATCTTGTTTCATGCATGGATTTTATTTTATGGCAATATGCTTCAGAAACACACAATTGCTCTGAAGATTTGCTCCATTCTGCTATTAAATTATTTCTGTTTTTTTCTTTTTTTAAATTTATTTATTGTTATCTTTTTTTTGGTATATGCATCCAACGTCAGTTCTTGAGATTTGGTATTTGGTTTGGCGTTAAAACTCTCAATTCCTACTTTGTCGTCCATCATTTTTTACGTATTGTGAATTGTGGTAGGCTTAAATGTGTCTTTTCATTGTTGTTGGAGGAATGCATTGCAACTGAAATGTCAATTATCATTTCCAGTTTACTCACTCCTTTCTAGTTTATGTAACTTGTATTGAATGCCTTGGATACTGATAGATTTAATATTTTGCACTGTCTAGGGGAGACTGGAGAGAACTAGAGTTCAAAGAGTATAACTTCAATGCAAAAGGTCAACCCCTTGAGTGTGGTCATCTTCATCCATTGCTCAAGGTAAGAATACTCCGTGATTTTGAAAAAATAGAAATCCTTCTTTTATAAAGAAAATTATTGTTTAACATTAAACCACTTCAAGGACATACTTTGAATGCTTATGATTATGTCAGTATAGTTAATCAAGTTATCCAAAAAACCAAAAATTACTATATTTGTAGAATAAGGAAAATGAATCCCTTAGTAGGAACTTCAATCTAGGGTATTTTTGATATTTTTAGAGATGCAGAAGGATTATCAAGACCTTTACGACCATTGGGCTTTGAACTTAGGTAGAGGCACATTGATGGTTGACATGACCTGATTCTACTCCGATCATGATTCATATCTTTCAATAATCCTCAAACTAGTTAGGCAAGGTTGTATATAATCATTTCAACATGATGTGAAACCTCCAGTTGTGCACACTTATACTAGGAACTAGGAAGGGTAAAAAGGGAATTGTGTAGGAGTGAGTTAGTTAGTGGGCGTGTTGGGTAGTGCTTGCACAGTCTGTGGTGTCAAACCTAGACACGTGAATAATTAGGTGCTAAAATAGGAATATACTAAGGAAAGTGATGCAATAGTACACATGATTCTTGCTTTTAATTGCTTCCTACGACACTGCTTTGGTGAATGTCATCCAACGTGGTAGCGCAAGTGTACACTACTGTGCTGGCAAGTAATACTTGACTTGTATTCCAAGGTCGAGATCCTTAGGGATGGTAGTTTATCTTCTCAATTTTAACTCAAGATTCAAAGTAGACACTTCTTAAGCAAGCTCAAGCGGTACCCGAAGCATTGATCTGAAATAGAAATGTAAAGAAATAACAACAATGTAAAAGACAGTGCACCAAAAACTTTTTAAAAAATAATGAGTGCTAAAGTGAAAACTAAGGTTTGTGAAACTCGAGACTTAGCCTCAGTGCCTTGTGCTAACTGAACCAACCATGTAAAATGCTAATGTAGCAGAGTTTAATTCCAACCTAGGCTTGGAGTCCTATGATCACTTCCCTCCTAGTATCTCGTTCACACACAATAGAGGTTAGATTCCTCTGTGCAACTATTGCTCAATCACTACCACCCCAAAATAATGCTGGCAAGTGACGCTCTAAATCAATCTGGAAGCTATGCGCTACCTTGCTCTCCTCAAGTTCTTTCCACACGTTCTGACCCTCTTGGTGCCTAAACATGCTGCTAGCCGAACTCGATTGGCCAAACAAAATTCAAGCAATTACAATAAGCATACTTAAGGAGAAGATTGTATTTAAACTATACTCAATTTGCATTAAAACATTGTTGAATCAAGTCTAACACAAGAGCCTTCAGGCCAAGTCTTGATTAGAAAATTAGCTACTATAGAACATGATGATAAATACAAAAGAATGAAACTTTTCTTTTAGAGCTTGTGAGGTTTGGAAGTCGGAGCCTTGGAAGTGTGTTTGAAGTTTTCTGTGGTTAGGGTGTCGCAGTTTGGGGATTGACCGAGTTGGTTGGGTTGGTTTATTAGTTGGCCTCTTTTGCTTGATTCTTTGATTCTTGATGGTTTCGTGTGGTGTGTGTATGGAATTCGTTGAGAATTTGCAAGTTTTTGCTGGTCCAAGTTCCTGGAATTTTTCCGTTGTTTGGTTTTTCTAGAAGCTTGAAGTTGTTTTTATTAGATTTCTGCCATTGCGGGTGTTGCTAGTTCAAGTTCCTTGTTCGATAGATTTTAGTTGGAATGGAGGGATGAACTGTCTTCAAAGCTCCAGGGAAAGCATGCTTTTCTGTGGTTTTGATTGTTTGAGGCTTCGAGTTGTTTCCTGGCTTTCTTTTGAATTTTGCCTTTTTGGGATTTTGTCTCTGTTGGTCTCTTTTGGGGGTTTGTGAGTTGAGTTTTGATATCTTGTAAGGGGATTTTTATTGTTGCTTTTGTTTTGCTTTGTATTTGAGACTTTGTCTCTTTTTTCATTATTTCAATGAAATTCTGTTGTCACCTTTTAAAAAAAAAAATACAAAAGCAATGAAACTGAACATGAACCGAAGCTACGTTACACCGAGGATAAAGAATTAAAACAGAAGGAGAATGAATGCTGTTGCGTCTCGAGGTTTGTCACTTCCTCTCCTAGAAGCTTGCCGACAAGGTTTCCGATGAAGATTCCAGCCTATCTTCCTCATTTATTGAGCTCTTTTCTTTCTCTTTTTGTTTTCGGTATCCCCTCTCTTTCTTTCTCAAGGAAGATGACCCCTTTAAATAGGCAAAGAGGAATAATTCCCACTTCACGTGCCTTCTTTGATTCCAACGCGGTACGGATGATGCGCTTGTGGTCCCCATCTGACATTTTTGTTTCTTGTCGGTCATGACCCTGCATACTATACTATTGTCCTTTTTGAGCATACTATACTATTGCTGCTCCACTTCTTGTCCTTTTTGATGCAGGTAGTGCCCGCAAATCCCATTTGTCCCCTCAAAAGACCGACACCTAGCTGCATTTCTCTATCTTCATGTTGCAACATATCAACACTTTTCCTGCAAAAGGAGCGGTAATTTGTAATGATAGGCGCGATAGAGCATAGAATTCCTTTGCAAATTTCTAAAATGATGCTTCTTGATGCCAACTTTCTATTAAAACGCTATATGGCTCTTGATGCTTTACCATTTGATGCTTTAGTCAAGAAATAGCCAATTTTGGATATCATATTACTTGTTTTTCAACAAGTAATCAGTCTGTTAGGGGAGCAAGAGTATGTAAGAGGGCAAGAAGGGTTAGGAGAGGTTTTTCGTATTTTATGAGCTATTTGGCTATCAACACTTATGCATATTGTCACGGTATATTGAAGAACTATCAATATAACAGTGTTATCAACCATTATTGTTTTGCATGGTGTGCTTTTTCTAGAGACTATTGTAGGTGAAGTTGGGTTAAATACCTAGCAAGTGGTATCATAGCACGTTCATGCTGGAAAAATAAGGCGAATGGCTTAGAAACAGATGGAGGAAAGAGTGGAAGGAATTGAAAGAGAGGTTGTAGAAATCAAAGAAACGTTGTAGAGCATGAGTAAGAGTATTGAACAACTCACCATGTGAGTTATTGAAAACTAGAGGGCTATGGCTACAATGTTATCGAATTTCACCAATTGGAAGTTACGACCTGCTTCTGTGGTCAACCAAACTCTTCCCTAAAATTGAAGGCAATGGAAGGGAGGGGGGTCAACTGAATGTCGAAATCGTAGGAGAGTCTTCCTTAGAGAAGAAAGAAATTTGGGGGTCACAACAAATTTAAGAATTTAGAGATGTTTGTTTCTTGAAGTTGCTTTTCCAGAAGAGGAAGTTTTTCATCTTGTTTCTTCTTTGGGTTCCAATAAATCCCCAGGACTGGATGGTTTTACAGCTGAGTTCTTCAGATTCTTTTGGGATATCCTTAAATCTGACATTATGAGCCTGGTTCATGACTTTTTTTCATCTGGCATCATCAATGTTTCATTGAATGAAACTTATATTTGCTTAATACCAAAGAAGTTTGGGTCAAAATCTGTGACCGAGTTCCGCCCTATAAGTCTTATCTCTTGCGTTTATAAAATAATTGCGCGTGTCTTATCTAATCGGTTGAAATCTGTTTTGCCATCAACAATAGCAGAATATCAGCTTGCTTTTGTGGCTAACCGACAGATTCTCGATGTGTCATTATTGGCAAATGAACTAATTGATGACTGGAGCATCCAGAATATCAAAGGAGTAGTTAGAAAACTTGACCTTGAAAAGGCTTTTGATACAGTTGACTGGGACTTTGTAGATGCCGTGCTGGCGGTTAAAGGTTTTGGGGCAACCTGGAGGAAGTGGATTCGGGGTTGTCTTACGAGTGTTAACTATTCTATCATTATTAATGGTCGCCCTCGTGGGAAGATTATTCCATCTTGTGGTATCCGACAAGGTGATCCTCTATCCCCGTTTCTCTTTATTTTGGTGTCTGACTGTTTGAGCCGACTTTTGGACTATGGTGCCAGATCAGGTAGTATATCATCTCATTCTATTGGTAACTCATCTTTTGCCTTAACTCATTTGCAATTTGCGGATGATACACTCCTTTTTTCAACTTCTGATCATTCTGCCTTGCAACGTCTCTATGAACTGATCAAGATTTTTGAGAGTGCTTCTGGTTTAAGGATTAATCTGGCGAAGAGTGAGATGATTGGCATACATATTGATCAACCTGAGATGGATAGGTTACTGACAATTTTTGGTTGTAAACAGGGGTTTTGGCCAAACAACTATCTAGGCTTGCCATTGGGAGGTAATCCCCGAACGGTTTGTTTTTGGCAACCTATTATAGAGCATTTGAAACAAAAACTTCATAATTGGAAATATGCCTTTATTTCCAAAGGTGGGCGGCATACTCTTATTCAGGCCACACTTTCTAGTATGCCTACTTACTACATGTCTCTTTTCAAACTTTCGTCGAGAATCATTTCTATCCTGAATAAAATTATTCGTGATTTCTTTTGGGAAGGAGCTAAGGGTGATGGTGGAGTACATAATGTGAAATGGGCAACTGTTCAGCTTCCTAAGCTCATGGGTGGTCTTGGGATTGGTAACTTTGCACATTGAAACTCGGCTTTGCTGTCTAAGTGGATTTGGAGATTCATGCATGAACTTGACTCCTTATGGCGGAAATTTATAGTAGCTAAATATTATGGTTCTTTGACTTCAGTTGACTGGCCCCCGATCATTATGAATACTAAACACAATTCACCATGGAGATCTATTTGCTTTTTATGTGATTTGGTGATTCGGCGTTCTATGCGTTGTATTGGGAATGGATGCTCCACAGCTTTTTGGAAGGATCACTGGCTTAGTTGTGGACCTATTGGCCAAGCTTTTCCACGACTATTTAGATTGGCTTTGGACTCTGATTTGATTGTGGGTAATATGTGGAATGTGATGGAGTTGGCTTGGGATCTGTGTCTTCGGCGTAATTTAACAGATTTAGAAATTAATGAGTGGACATCTCTTTCTCATTTATTATCTACTGTTCAGTGTTTTTAAAGGTTCAAGGCGCACTAAGGCGTAATAGCCCTCTGGAGCCTAGGCGCAAGGTGTCACAATCATACTAGAAGAGCGTATGTTTGTGAACCTCACAGTGACAAGTCGTGCCATGATGCGATCGAGGAGGACGATGCATCATCTAACACACCAAGATAGGTGGACATGAAGGCATGTGAGATCGGGCCAACCGTGTAATCCGTCGGAGGGTCGATGTATGGGCGTATGACTCCTCGCCAAAATGACGTGCAAGGAGGAAGACCCAATATTTCACATAATATACTATAGGGGTACCATGGTGTCGACTCTCCACCACCACAGGCTTGTGGGCCTAAGTGAGTCACCCCGTGGCATGTTCGCGTGTCATGGCTGGGGCGAGCGTCACAAGAAGAAGTTTCTTGGGCGTTTCCTTTGTAACGGGTTTTCAAGGGACAGTGTCGGACGGCACAGGTGTGCCGACATTGCGCCCCTTCCCCATGGGGCCGGAGGTTCCGATATAGGGCCCGTTAGCGGCCAGCGATCCGAGAATGTCCCGTCAAAGCCAACTCATGGGAAGACCGAGTGCAAGTACACGGACGGGCGACGTGTACGACCAAGTTACATTCCGCTGCTTATTTACTTGATGCTTGGTTGAGGATCAAGAACCTCGCCTAAGACCCGACGGCCACAAACCGCTGCGATCTTAACGATGGGGCAGGAGTTCCTCTTAAGGCCGCCCATGTTCGAGGATGAATCATGGCGCCGCGACGAGTCCGAGAGGTACGACCGTGACATTTGGTATCAGAGCCAACCTTTGTGCGCGCAGTTGGACAAGAATTGAATTGGCGTTAGCAAGAGAAATCATATGTCAAGCAAGAATGGGCAACAGTTTGGTGTATGAGGACAATGTTGGCGTTCGTTCAGTTCGAGTGAGTAGTGCGGGCAATGATGCCCGAGTGAGCGCAAGAAGTGCGCGAGTCGAACAAGTTGGCGTGCGAAAGCCAACGTATTGTGCGGGCGGTGGTGCCCGATTGAAGCGCCTATGTGTGCAAGTTGAGCAGTTGGCGTGCGAAAGCCAACGAGCGAGTTGTGCGGGCGGTGGTGCCCGATCGAAGCGCCAAGAGTGCGCAACCGTTGCGGTGTGGCCAGGAGTGCCACTACGAAAGTGCTCGAGCAGAGTGAGCACATTGTGAAGCGCCGAGGCGCTGTATTGTGTTGCCACACAGTGTGGCTTGCTGCAGTTAGTTGGCCGACAGAGTGCCAACGGCAGGAGAAGCTTTCCGACTTTGCTGGCGGATCGCTCCAAACATACGTGCGTTTCTGGCCAAGATGGCCGAGTTGGGACACGCCTTCGCGACCAAGCGAGTGAATGCCTAGGTTTGGTACCATGGTTCGCCCTGGTGAGTCCCGGGCCAAGCCCCAAGAGTCGGGCGAAGAGAGTGCCCCATGAAGGGATAGCCCACCAACCGGTGGTGACCGTTTTTGATTGCCGTGATCGTCCAAGCGCAAATTTTCAAGCAAGTCCGTTAGCCTTGTTAAGGCATCGAGGCGATGCCGAAGTTTCGAGCGGGGAGGGTGTTATAATCCATGATTGGGTTGAACCCCGAGTATGTCATCGAGGACGATGACGAGATTAAGTGGGGAGAATGTCACAATCATACTAGAAGAGCGTATGTTTGTGAACCTCACGATGACAAGTCGTGCCATGATGCGATCGAGGAGGACGATGCATCATCTAACACACCAAGATAGGTGGACATGAAGGCATGTGAGATCAGGCCAACCGTGTCGTCGGAGGGGGTCGATGTATGGGCGTATGACTCCTCGCCAAAATGACGTGCAAGGGAGGAAGACCCAATATTTCACATAATATACTATAGGGGTACCATGGTGTCGACTCTCCACCACCCCACGGCTTGTGGGGCTAAGTGAGTCACCCGCGTGGCACGTTCGCGTGTCATGGTCGGGCGAGCGTCACAGAAGAAGTTTCTTGGCGTTTCCTTTGTAACGGGTTTTCAAGGGACGATGTCGGGCGGCATGTGTGTGCGACATTGCGCCTTCCCTTCCCATGGGCCGGAGGTTCCGATATAGGGCCCGTTAGCGGCCAGCCGATCCGAGAATGTCCCGTCAAAAGCCAACTCATGGGAAGACCGAGTGCAAAGTACACGGACGACGCGGCGACGGTACGACCAAGTTACATTCCATTGCTTATTTACTTGATGCTTGGTTGAGGATCAAGAACCTCGCCTAAGACCCGACGGCCACAAAGCGTTGCGATCTTAACGATGGGGCGGGAGTTCCCCTTAAGGCTGGCCATGTTCGAGGGATGAATCATGGCGCCGCACGGTCCGAGAGGTACGACCGTGACACAAGGCACACCAAAAGGCGTGAGCTTTTTTTTCTAAGGCACACTATATATAAAAAAGAAATATAAAATATATATGTATACATACACAATAAGAAAAAACCTTCATGGAAGAAATTAAGTTTTAACCCAAATAAATAGATAAAAGAAATAAGATTCAAGTATTAGTCTTTGAACATAGATTGAAGGAGAAGACAAAAAGTGTGAGACTGCTGACTGTGGGTTGCAATTCTTTTAAGTTTTAATGTAAAAGTTGTATATGTAAACCCTAAATGAAGTGGGTTTCTTGTGTTTTGTATTTTTTTAAAAATATATATTTAAAATAAGTAAAACAATATGTTTTACTAAAACTGAAAAAAAAAAACTCAAGAATCCCCAGAGGCGCGCGCCTCTTGAGCTTTTCATGGAAGGCGCGCGCGAGGCGCTTAAGGTGCGCCTTGAGCCTAGGCGCGCGCCCGAAGGAGCTTTTTTAAACACTGCTACTGTTCGTTTGTCGAATAGACCAGACTCGTGGGCATGGTTATTAGAGCCTTCTGGTTTCTTCTCTGTGAGATCTCTCACTGCTGATTTGTTGAATTGTGATAATTTGGGGCGAAAGAATACCTATTCAGTCATTTGGAAGGATTCTTACCCAAAAAAGATTAAAATCCTTATCTGGGAGCTCAGTTTAGGAGCTGTTAATACTGCAGATCGTCTTAAAAAACGACTGCCCTATATGAACTTATCCCCCTCTTGGTGTCTTATGTGCAGTTTGAACTCTGAATATGCGGGTCATCTTGTTGTGCATTGCCCATTTTCTTTAAATTTTTGATGGAAGATTTTGAATGCTTTTGGTTGGTCATCGCCGCTTCCGATTAATATCTTTGATTTCCTATCCTCCGTTTTGGTGGGACATCCTTTCAAAGGCATTAGGAAAATCATTTGGCTGGCTCTAGTTCGAGTCTTTCTTTGGAACTTATGGATTGAGAGGAATGGACGATTATTCAGGGATGTTTCTTCTACTTTTGATCGTTTTATGGATAATATTCTTCTAAATGTTTATCATTGGTGTAAGGATGTTTATCCCATTTGCTTGTTTAACTCTTCTTTTTTCATTTATAATTGGCAATCTTTCTTGTAATGCACCTTTTGGTGTTTGAAGTTTCCTCCATTTCATTTATTAATGAAATTGTTTCTTATATAAAAAAAATACAAAGAAAATCTCAATTCATGATTATTTAGGACTGAGACGAACTTTGAGATTCACCAACTGTTTGATCCTGAGAAAGAGAAAGTCACCATATCAGTAATTAGTTTCGAGCAAGACGAGGTCGATTGGTTCCAGTGGACGAATAATCAACGGGAAATTGCCCCAAGAGGCAACCCTGTTGGTAAAGGTTTGAGGTCTCTTGGTCATACTGACTTAGAGGTCTCAGGTTCGAGCCCTCAGGTGATCTTAATAAATAAAAACCTTTGATATCTCCAAAGTTTGGGACTTGGGGCCAGTGCGGGTGTCCCTAGGTATAGGGGAGTAAAGCTACGACACTCGGTTATCCAAAAAAAATTAGAGGGAAATCAAAATGCAGGAGGATTTGAAACAAAGATTGCCTATCCATTTTTGACTCACTTAGGAAGGCAACCTATGCACACGTTTTTTGGTTGTGAAGTAAGAAGGAACACTAGTTGAGTTTATTCATTAGTTCGAGGTCTTGTCGCTGTCGTTACCACAATTAGATGAGATGACGATTTCTTGGAAAACACATTTTGAACGGTTTACAACCAGTGGTTAGGGTTGAGGTTATCAGTGACAACTAGTTGGGTTGGAAGCTATTATGGAACAACCCCAATTGTTAGAAGATCGCGAACTTGGGGTAAAGTTAGCTTTAGAGGAAGAGAGAAATGGGCCAAGAAGTTTGAGTAGTAAATGGGCCTAATCCAATACCACCTAGTCGTTTAACCCAAGTATCAATGGTACGGTTAGCCAGGGAATTGATTCCCTACCTACTCGGACAATTACCTTACTTGAAAAAAACCCTAGCCACGAAAGGGAAGGATTTTTGAAGAAATTGTCGGACGTTGAGTATGAAGTGAAGAAAGAAAAGGGCTTGTGCTTCAAATGCGATGAGAAGTATACAATAGGCCATAAGTGAAAGAATCGAGAGAGTAGGGAACTGCGAGTGCTGTGGGTTATGGATTTTGGGGTAATTGAAGACGAGCGAGTGGATTTTGAGGGGGATCCACCTAAGGTATATAATCTAGAAGTAGAGAATCTCGTCAAACTCTTGTTGAGATTAGTGATTGGGTTTTCTATGCTAGGAACCAAGAAGCTAAGGGGAGAGATAAAGGAGAAGATTGTGATCATGCTGGTTGATTGTGGGGCCACTCACAATTTCATCTCCCAAGCATTAGTAGAGGAGCTAAATGTACCTCCCTCTTACATAAACATCTAATTATGGTGTGGTGATGGGAACAAGGGTGGCTGTACGAGGGAAAGGAATTTGCAAGGCAGTAGTGCTTCATCTTCCTAAGCGGACAATTCAAGAGAATTTTTTACCCTTGGATTTAGGGGGGTTGATATAATCTTGGGAATGTAGTGATTACGCACTATGGGCTTCATGGGTGTTGATTGGATGGCTTTGACCATGATGTTTATTTCTCGTGTCCGGACAGAAGAAGATAACATTGAGAAGTGATCCATCACTCATGAGAGTAGCAGTTTCATTAAAAATGTTGACAAAGACATGGAAGGAAGAGGACCAATGTTTTCGGGTGGAATGCACATGACTAAATATATCAGAACAGGGGGGTGCTGAATCCAACAAACAAGGTGAAGAGTTTGATCTACGCAGGAGCATCCAAAGATTGTTGAACAAATATGAATCGATTTTTGAAATGCCAAAAGGTTTACCTCCGCAGGGATGTCGATCATCAAATCCGATTGGAGGAGGCCCTATTGGTTTGACCTTATAAAAATGCTTATGCCTAGAAGTCGAAAATCGAGAAGTTGATCAATGAAATGCTAATGACGGGGATAATCAAGCTCAACATCAGTCCTTTCTCGAGCTCACTTTTGTTAGTTAAAAAAAGATGGAGGACGGAGGTTCTCTATGTAGACTATCGTGCTTTGAATCGGGCAACTATTCCCAACAAGTTTCCCATCCCTGTAGTCGAAGAGCTGTTGGATAAACCACACGTATTCGAAATTTACTCAAATCTGATATGCCTAAAAGAACATTGAGGACTCATGGAGGGCACTACGAATTCTTGGTGATGCTGTTTGAGTTAATAAGCGCTCCAACTGTCTTCCAATCCTAGATGCATCATTTTTTTTGCCCATTTCTTTCTAGATTTGTGCTTGTTTTTCTTTATGATATATTGGTGTACAACCCTGATGTTACTCCTGATGAGACGCACTTGGCAGTGGTTTTTAACATACTGAAGGATAATTCCTTATTTGCAAACTGAAAGAAGTGTATTTTCGTCGAGTTTGTTGTGGGAAAGATACAAGTATTGCTCCAATGGCCAGTTCCTCAGTCACTCAAGGAGTTATGTGAGTTTTTGGGATTCACAGCTACAATAGGCGTTTTGTGTTGAATTATGGAATATTGGCAGCACCATTGAATTAGTTGGGGAAGAGAGATGCGTTTGTACGGATCTTTAAAGCCACTTTTGCGTTTAGTTATGGTTACACGACCTATTTTAGCTCTATCGGACTTCAACCTTCCTTTTGTGATAGAAAGAGATGCTTCAAAAATTGGACGAGGGGTCGTATTATCACAAAATCAGAGACCTATTGCTTTCTTTAGTCAATCTTTATCAGCCACAACTTGCAACAAATTTATGTACAAGAGGGAGCTTATGGCTATTGTGCTGGCCATTGAGCGTTGGCGGCATTACGTTGGTTCAGAAATTTTTGATTCGGACTGATCAACTTTCCCTTAAATACTTGACAGAACTAACGAAAATCCAATCAGAGTACCAACATTGGGTCACTAAGCTCCTTGGTTACGATTTTGACATTGAATATTGGCATGGACTAGAAAACAAAGCGGCTGATGCTCTCTCTCATAGAGTTGACTCATTTATCCATACCAAAGGATGCAAAAATCGATGATTTTTCACGATATACAAGCGATATATCACCGTTGTTGAGGTGTTGATAGAGATATTGGAGGGTAAGGTTGTTTTTACCAATTTATTGCCAAAATCGTGGATATATTGTTTTACGGACATATCGTGTGGAAGAAAATGGAAACGTGGATATATCGTCGATTTTGCGCCAATTTCTCGCCAATTTATGGCGATAAAATTGACGACATGTCATTTGAAAGCATATGAATGCTTGTTGCTCATGCGGTTGAGTGTTTGCATTGGTTTTTCTTTTCGTTTTAATTTATATTTAGTTTTTATTGTCTTGCAGTTTTTAACAATATTTTGTGTTACATATTTTAACACACACACACATATATATTAATTTTGTGTTGCATGTATAAGATATAAAATGCACACTTTTTTCAATATTATAGTATATTTTTAAATTTAGTAGATATAGTACAATAAACTATCTCCATCTTTACAAAAATTAGCGGCTTATTTTTTATTTTTTTGATTTTTATGTCTTGATAAAATTGTAATTATTCTTTTCTTTTAAAGTTTGATTTTACCTTCTTATACTATAGTTAGAATGCACATTTTTTTGAGTACTGGCTTTTAAGTTATTTTTTAAGATAGAATGAATCGAGAGTTATACTATCATTATCAAATCAATTATATTATGTGCTTAAAAAATCAATTATATTAATGTTGGTGTAATACCCTAAAAACACCATACTGTTATTGAATTAGATCAATCATGTACTTTTTTTTTTAATGAAATACCGAACTTTCATTGAGAGAAAAATGAAAGAATACACAGGCATACAAAAAAGAGAAGCCCACAAAAAAAAGGGGAGCCAACTACAAGCAAAATCAGACTTAGAGAATAATTACAAAAGAACCCTGACACCGAAGCCCAAAGAGAAACATAGAATCTAAGAAGGGTCCATACTTCCAAAGGAGAAGTCTCTTTTCCCCTAAAAATTCTATTGTTTCTCTCCCACCATAAATACCACAAGATAGCACAAACCCCACCCTGCCGCAAAAACAACCCCTTCTCATGGAAAGGCGAATTGAGAAGAAACTCCATGAACGTCTCTCTATTGTTGAAATGGCCAGCATAATAGAAGCTGAATTGCTGAAAGAAACAATTCCAAATACCTCGGGCGAAGTCACAACTCTAAAGAATGTGATCCAGATCTTCATTTGCCCTCCTGCAAAGAATACAACAGAACGACCCAACCAAGGGAGACCCCCTAGCCAACAAACGATCCAAAGTGTTAACCCTTCCGTGCCAAACCTGCCAAACAAAAAACTTCACCTTCTTCGGAACCTTCACCTTCCATAGGGAGGAGAAAGAAGAATCACTCGACACAACAGGACTCACCAAGCAATGAAAAAAGGAACTACACAAAAACCCTTTAGAAGGGGATGGAGTTCAAATGCAGGAATCCCTCCGATGAGGGTAAAGTCGAAACTCACTAATCAGAGGCAACAGAGATATAACGTCGGATGCTTCCCTATTAGTCAAAGCCCTACTAAACCCAAAGGAAAGAGGAGTGTCAAAAATAGAGTCGGAAGGACTAGAGAAAATCGAAGCTACCGAGTGGTTTTTTAGGGAGGACAAATGATATAAATGGGGATACAAGGAATAAAGAGGTCGCTCTCCCACCCACTGATCTTCCCAAAAATAAGTATCCCTCCCATCGCCCACCACACAACGAACAAATTGCGAAAAGATAGGGAGCTCAGACGCAATCTCTTTCCAAGGGTTCCTGGAAGTGCCAAGAGCCCCACCAGAAGTCCACTCAAAGGGATGAGGACCATACTTGCTAACAATAATCCTGTGCCAAAGGGTATTAGGTTCCTGATGGTAACACCATATCCATTTAGCTAAAAGGACCTTGTTTCTAGCCCTCACATTGCCGATCCCTAAACCCCCCAAGTGAAGAGGCTTAGAGACCACCTCCCAATTCACCAGGTGCGAGCTTTTACCTTCATCTACCCCTTCCCAAAGAAAATCCCTCACGAGCTTCTCAATCCCCTTACTAACAGGGACCGGGATTCTGAAAAGGGACAAAAAGTACGTAGGAATGCCGCTCAAGACAGGTTGAATCATAGTAAGTCTCCCGCCTTTAGAAAAAAAAGGACCCAACCAAGGGAGACCCCCTACCCTAGCCAACAAACGATCCAAAGGTTTTTTTTTTCATTGTTATTGTTTATCGTTTGAACTTAAGCATATTGTCGCGGTATATTGAAGAACTATCAATAAAACAGTGTTATCAACCATTATCGTTCTATGTGGTGAAGTGTTTTAAAAAACCCCCTATGGCGCACGCCTAGGCGCGAGGCTTACCTGACGAGGCGAGGCGCATGTAGGAAGGCGCGCATAAGGCACACACCTTCCAAGAAGCCCATGAGGCGCGCTGAGCGTGTGCCTCTGGGGCTTGTGCGTTTTACTTATTTTATATCTATATATTAAAAAAAAACCCTAAACCCTTTGCTTTTCGAAGACCACAAACGACCGCAACCCATTTTTCTTTTCCTTCTTTGATCGAACGCGAACCCAACTCCCATTTTCGAAGACCTCCAATCCCAGGTAAGTTCTCTGTCTTTCGGTCCATTCTCTTCTTTTCCTCCTCCTCCTTCTTTCTCTTCTTTTTTTCTCCTTCTCTTTTTCCGTTGGCTTCCTCAATCTCTCGGTCTCCTCTCTTTTTCTCGATCAAAAGCTCTCCCTCATGAGTAATGACCTCACAATTTCAATTTATTTCACCGAACGGACTTGTAGCTTCATGGCCTATAGGGTGGATTAAACTTTAGTCCTCCTTTGGTCATGCGTTCGAAGTCTAGTAGGTGAAGAGGAAGAGAAGATGATGGGAACAATTTCAGTTTATTTCTCACTTGATTTCCCTTTCTCCATCTCACCTCACTCTTTATTTTTATGAATTTATCTCTCCCTCTCTAATTATTTATATTTTTTAAAGTTACTGTTTGTTGGTTGTTTAAATTTCGTCCGAATGATATCTCTTTAAAAGATATTGATGACATGAATGAGTGGTTGATTGGAAGAATGAATGATGATTCTGAAGAGAATAATGATCTTGTATTCGATGGTGATTCTTTAACATGGGGTGATGCTTCAAGAGTTTCCGGAGCAAAAGAACCTATCTATTATTCTAGAGCTAAATCAAGAACCAAGAATAAAGCTCCATGTTCATCGTCCACACAACCATATCCACTGCCAGGAGACCCACAACCCACACCCCCACCTGTTCATTTTGATGACTCTGAGACTGAAATGATGGAGAGAATGAGGCTGAAGATCTATTTAGTGATGATGAGTTTGATATTTAGGACTTTTGATCATGTATTTTTGATTAGTGTTGTATTGTTTCATGTTTTTCAATGGAGTATTGACTTTATGTTCAAAGACTAATACTTGAATCTTATTTATCATTTTCTCCATGAAGGTTTTTTTTATTGTGTGTATATATATATATATATATTTTATATATAGTGCGCCTTAGAAAAAAAACCTGCACCTTTTTGTGTGCTTTGCGGCTAGGCTCCAAAGGGTCATTGCGCCTTGAGCCTTTAAGAACACTGGTGTGGTGTGCTTTTTTCTCGAGATTATTGCAGGTAAAGTTGGGCTAGATTTCTAACACGTGCATGGTGTCCAATTCTTTGCTGTCACCCCTTCTGTCCATGCATACCTTCGGTATCTATTTATTCACTAAAACTGAACTTCTTTCGCTCTTTATGACACTGCATATTTTTTCAACTTTTAGGTCCGACAGCAATTAAAAAATATATTTCGTCAAATGGGGTGAGTAATTTTTCTTACGTTTATGTTTTTTAGCTGTCTTTCGTAAAAATTTACAGCTATCTTTCGGTTTTTGATTTCAGGTTTGAAGAGATGCCTACCAATAACTTTGTTGAGAGCAGGTAGAGTACTCCCCTGCTCCCCTTCTTGAATGATAGGTTTTAGAGTACTCCCCTGCTCCCCTTCTTGAATGATAGGTTTTACATCCATAGTTACCTTGAAAATGACTGAATATATGTCAGTGCTACATAAAAATTTAATGTATTTTCCCTCCGGTGTAGGTTTTTAATTGTCTTATTATGATGTAAAATAAAAGGCTAGCTTTCTTGCAAACATTTTAAAAGTGCTTGTGAATCAGTTCGCCATTTATTCACAACCTGCCCCTACATTTCTTACATCTGGACAAAGCTCTTCATGGCATCCAAGCTTCAGATTGTCTTCCCAAAGCATATGAAATCAGTTCTCGAGATACTTTTGTTGGGTCACCCTTTCACACAAGGAAAGGCTTGCATGTGGGAGAACATTATTAAAGCTGCCCTTTGGTCCATTTGGCTTGAGAGAAACAACAGGATCTTTAACGACACTGCAAAGGACCCTCACATGCTTCTAGAGCTTATTCTTTACTCTGCTTTCTCTTGGTGTAAATTCTCCCCCTTTTTTGGTGACTATAGCCTCACTTCCCTTATTTCTAATTGGGAAAATCTTTTGTAATTGGGTCTTTTATCATTGGCCCTTTTTGTAGATTTCATACCATCAATGAAATGCTATTAAGTTTCTCATCAAAAAAAAAAAAAAAAAAGAGGCACACTTAGGTGAGGCAACCTCACCTGGCATGCACCATAGTGAGATTAAATCTTTTGCAAATGCTTTTTTTTTAACCGCTCTATTCCTTTTTTTTCTTTTATATATCTGAGTCTTTTATTTATGTCTATATAAACGTTATATAGCCGTGCATTAACATGCACATACATATAAAATGTGCTTTTCTAAAATATATCACATCAAATTCCTATTAGCTTTTCTCTCTCTTCTGTGGACACAGCTTCTGGAACTTTGATGCATTATTCCAACCCCAACAACACCCTGCCCGTGATGCACATGATACTTTCTTCTTGCAAGGTCTCTTCCACTTGATTGCTGAACGTCAAAAATTTTTATGTTTGTTTTCTTGTCTTAATAGTTCTTTGGTGTTACATCTGTAGTACCTTCCAGCACAAAGGAACTTCCTGAAGATTATGTGGAGCGGGTGAAGCAGGTCCATGAGACTGGTGGTTATGGATCCAAAGGGTGTGATATCTGTTCTTCAAGATAACTTCGTTCTTTCTTTGCTTTGTATTTCATGGACTTTTTTTTTTCAAGAAAATGTTTATTTTTATCATTTTGCCTTTTTCAGATATGGATATGATTGGAAAAGAGAGGAAGCAAATAAGAACCTACTACGAACTCATACAACTGCTGTGTCCTCCAGGATGCTATATTTGCTTGCACAGGTGAGTCATCGTTTTATGTTGTGTTCTAAGTAGCCTTAGATATATAATATAGCCAGTGCTGGTTGGCTGGTATATTCATGATTAAATACAGAAACAATGGGGGAATTGTTATGCATTCAAACATTCGCACAGCCTGTAAAAAAAATCCTTTGGTTGGTAAGGACATAGGAAGTTTGAGAGTCCTGTACTCTTGTACTGTACCAAGAACTTGCTGCCTCCCCTTTTATTTAAAATTTATCTTAGCCTTTAGCTCACTCTCTGGCCGGACTCTGTACTACTACTACTCACCATTACAATTAAGTGTGTTCGAATGTCCATGCATCAAAAAGTATCAAACTGCCCCTAGGTATGAACAGTTTACCTCACCAACTCTGGAGCGTTCCCTCCATGGCCTTTCTTCTTTCTTCTGATATAAGTAACGTGTGCTGTGGGCCTTTGGAACCTCTATGTAAACCACTACTTGAGTTGTGTTCTCTAACACCCTAGTACAGTATGTTTTATTAAATGTGCTTAGATACTTCCTATCTGAGAGAGAGAGAGAGAGAGAGACCCTAGTACAGTATGTTTTATTTGTTAAACCACCAAGTTCTTTTTTTCATGTTTTTTCCCAAATTATCTGGTCAATGTGTCTTGAAATTTCTCTTTCTTCTCAATATTTTTTCACAGAAACCATTTGCCCCCAAAAAATACTTCTCGATAGATCGTGTTTTCAGAAATGAAGCAGTAGATAGAACTCATCTTGCTGAATTTCACCAGATAGAAGGTATTTATGAATTGGTAATTACGTTTTTTGGGTTTGAAAATTTTCATTTCTTAAATCTATGTGTATTATATTATATATTTATAGAAGGGGTTATGAAGGAGAAACTTTCTTTTCCCAATTTGCCCTTTTTTTTTACAAGGAAACAAAGTAATTTCATTGATATAATGAAATGATACATGTTTGCAAGATATAAAAACTAAGTGAAAAGACAGATAACAAGAAAATAACGATGACGTCCCAACATAAACATAATAAAGAGACAATAAAGCCAGGAAATCATATACTAGCAAGGAAAAGATTCTATGAAAAACATAAATCTGAAAATGAGTATCCAACAAAGTCCTTGGAAAGAACACACCAGGAAGAAGCCTTCAAATGGATTGAATCAAATCTTCTATCCCATTCCAGTGCTTTATCTACAAATATTCTTTGATTTCTTTCATACCAGATATCTGATAGTAGGGCTTTAACTCCGTTTCTCCATAAAATCCTTGCTTTAGAAGGTAAAGTGACTCCTGAGAGAAGCCCATAAACATTATCTGAAGCACAATTTGAGAAGACCCAGCTGAGGTTGAAAGTGCTAAACATCTTCGACCAACACTTCAAAGCATAATTACTGAAAGAACAAATGAAATGAAGTCTCTTCAGACTCGTAGCGAAGACAGCAAGCCGAGGGTTGCAACACCAATGAAGCTTGTTTTTTCTGCAGGACCTCTGAGGTATTAAGTTTTCCAGCTATCAAAATCCATTACAACACATTAACTCTTCTAGGCAATAAGGGCTTGAAATAACGGCTTTGCCATAGCCAAGCCGAGCCCATAGTAAGAGATCAACGAACGAACTGAGAAATTTCTCGAAGGATCAATGGACCATCTCCTCCAATCTTCCTTCATAGACAGCTTCATCAGCTCCTCCTCCTTCAAGTTCCTTCGAAACGATAAGTCCCATGCAGAAGTTCCAGAATCCCAGCATTCAACAACTCTACTCTCTTTACTGACTATCGAGTAGAGTAAAGGATAAGAAATTTTCAGTGCAGCCTCTCCTATCCATATATCATCCCAAAATTGAATTCTAAGACCATTCCCGAGCTGCAGACGCACTAATCCAAACACCTCTTCCCAATGTTTAGCTATACTAAGCCAATGACTTCTCAAGCTTCGACCTCTGGCCACAAGGGAGTTCCAACCATCTTTGGACACACCATGGATGCTTGCTATCACTTTTCTCCATAAGGCTGATTTTTCAACCTCAAATCTCCATCCCCACTTAGCCAAGAGGGCCTTATTCTTTCTTTTTAGATTTCCAAGGCCAAGCGCCCCCCATCCCCCTCCCCCCAAAAATCTCATCGAACCAGGTGACTAAGCTTAGAACCATTTCTCCCTCCCTAGAAAAAATTTCTCATAACTCTATCCACCTGATGAGCCACTCCATATGGCATTTCAAAGACTGAGAAATAGTATAATGGCAAATTGGAAAGAACCGAAGAACAAAGAGTCATACGCCCTCCCCTGAGAGATTAAATTTCTTCCATCTATCTATCTTTTCCCCAATAGAATCAATCACCTGTTGTCAGAAACCAACGTTCTTTGGATGCCTTCCAAGTTCTAGTAGAAGCTTTGAAATTCGATGAATTGCTAAGTTGAATCTTGATCCTAGTCTTGTAAGTTTTGACGAATGTCATATAGAATCGTCTAGGTCTCGGTTTTTTAAAGCTATTATTCATCCTTGTTTGTTCCTTCAAAGTACAAAAGTAGAATATTTCTCTTCCCATTGGTGTTAAAGACTCGGATGTTGATTTTGATGTGAGTTTAAGAAGTCCCGAAGGTGATAACTAGCATCCTTACTCTCAAGTTGATGAGGTTTTAGTTGTTGATTCTCCAATTGTGAATTTGAATTCTTTTTTCCAAGCTTCTGCTTTGCCTTCTAAGCTATCAATTTCAGCATCTGGTAATAAGTTGGGTGGTTTTAATAATGTTTCTTATGCACGACCTCCCTCAGATTTGAATAAGTATGTTTCTCTAATCAAGGCTATTGGCTTACAGTTTCGTGAGATTGTTCCATCTTCCCTTCCTGAATCGACTCAATGGTGATAATTCTGTTGAATACTAGGGGTCTGGGTGATAGTTCTAAAAGAGAATTGTGTCTTGGTGTGGTGATAATCCTAAGAAAAAAAATGGCATTGATGTTGTTCATAGACATAGCTGGGCGTGAGAAGGAAAAAAGGCAGGTCAATGAAGAAAGCACATTGATTGAGGGTGAAGTTGAAGTTGCTATGGTTCATGCAAAGAGTCTGATCTAAAGTGGCGCCTATCCTTCTGATATTGGAATTTTCTTCCTTTATGGTGTATAGTTGACGGTTTTCAGGGAAGAGAAAAGGAAGCTTTAATCATCTCAATTGTCCGACCAAGTTCAAAGGTAGGGTTCTTGAGCGACCGTAGATGAATGAATGTAGCTGTGACTCGAGTGAGAAGACAATGTTGTCTTGTTTAAGTCACTGATAAGCTTTTTTGGAGATGGAGAGGGTGCTCAACATATCGGTCGTGGGGTAAACTGTAGTCAAAACTTGTTTGGCTGTTGACTGGAGCTATTTGGCAACTTTCTGGGGCTTCATTGCAAATGTCATTGAGTATATCTTGATACGCGAGATTGCTTCTTTTAATTGTTCTATCTGGACGAATGATTGTGAATCTAGTGGAGGTTGAGCTGTGATTGCTTATTTTTGGGCCCTCTTTTGATTCAAGACCTCATTTTCTACGATTAATGGGATTAAAGCACTGTTTTTCGTAATCTAGATGGAGAGGAATCAATGAAGTTTCTTCCTTGGTTCGCTCGTTTTGATTTGGTTGTTTTGGAGGCTTCTTCTTGGTGCATTCTTTCCAAGTCTTTTGCTAGTTTCTCTTTGCAAGATCCTTTTTTTAATTGGCATGCTTTTATTTTGAAAAAGACGATTATAATTTCATTGATATAATGAAATGAGGCTAATGCTCAAAATACAATAACAAAGTAAAACTGGAGGACTAACATAAGCATAAAAGGAGATAAAAGATTCTAGCTACATATTAGAAGCCACAAAAGCATTCCAATTAAGACTAATGACTGAGGAAGAGAAACCATCAAAAAGCTTGGAAAGAGAGCACCACGAAGAAACTTTAATCATCAATGAATAAAAAATACGAGAAGAGGAGGAAGACTTATCCTCGAAGATCCGTCGGTTCCTTTCAAACCAAATATCGTACAAAATGGCTTTGACCGCATTTCGCCAAAGCAAGGAAGCCCTGACCCCAAGAGGAGGCCCAATGAGAAGCTGATAAACATTCCCTTTAACATTGTCGTCAAAAACCCAACCTACTTCAAACAGGCTGAGAAGCCTTTCCCATAACTACTTAACTTTAGTAACTTTATCGTTTCCTTGTTTTTGTTCTTAGGTGTCTTTACATGTTCTTATTCGTGTTCTTATTTCACTCTTTTGGAGTTTGTATCTTTTGAGCATTAATCTCTTTTTATTTCATTAATGAAAAGTTTCGTTTCTCGTTCAAAAGAAAATTGAACCAAAGGCCCTTATTCGATTCCAAATTTCTGCAATGTTTTTCCATGGACTCCGAAGGCTAGATCCACCTGTCTTCTGTATACCAACCAAATTTTGATGAGCCATGAACACTTGCAACTACTTTCCTTCAAAGAGCATCAGGTTTTTGCATAAATCTTCAGCCCCATTTAGCAACGAGGGTTTCATTCCTATGCTTAATTCCTCCAACCTCAAGGCCTCCATCTATAAGAGCATTAGTAACTTTATTCCAACGAACAAGATGATTCAAATTTCCACCATCATTGCCTTCCCAAAAGAAGCCTCTAACTAACCTTTCAAGCTGCGAACACACTGAAGCTGGCATAAGAAAAAGTGACCTATGTAGGAATACTATAGAGGACCGAATTACAAAGAGTTAAACAACCGCCCCTTGACAAGTTGAATCACCTCCAGCCTTCTAGCTTTTTCTGACAATCATCTAACACCGACTGCCAAAATGATGTATTCTTTGAATTACCCCCCAACGGAAGGCCTATAAGTAAAGGACAAAGATTCCTTTCGACAATTTGGACTTCGAGTGGCTGTCAAAATTTCCAAATCATCCACATTTACCCCTCCAATACCTGATTTCTCCCAATTAATCTTCAGCCTAGGGCACCATTCAAAGAAGCGAATAATCCTAATCAGGTTACCAAACATACAACAATCGTATTTGCAAAAAATGAGAGTATCATTCATGAATTTCAAAATAGAGACATGTATCAAATCCTTTCCAACTTTAAAGACTTCAAAAACCCCTTTATCAATGACAACCGAAATAAAAGCATGGAAGGCCTCACTGACCAGAATGAATAAAAAGGGGAGAGAGGAACCCCTTGCCTCAACCCACGAGTGGCAAAAATTTGACCTTTAGGACAACCATTTAATAATACCGTGAACTTTAGATTGTGGATACAACCTTGAATCCACTTTTAATGAAAAGCTCTAAGTTTCATGACTTCATCGTGGAGCTCCCAATCCACACCATCAAAAGCTTCCACAGCTTCATTGGCAATAATAATCAGATCCAAAATCTTCCTTTCCGCAAATAAAGCTCTCTAGAAACCAAAGACAATAGATGACATTACTCGTTTTAATCGTTCCACAAGGACTTTAGCCAAGATTTTATAAACTGAAGTAGTTAAACCAATCTGTCTGAAGTCCTTTACTGATGCAACCGCCTCCTTTTTCTGGTTTAGACATATGAAGTTCTCCATTACACAAGCATTTAGATATCCTTTCTAATGAAATTCAGATAAAAAACCTCATAAAGTCATCTTTGAACAGATCACAAAATTTGATGAAGAATTCAGTTGAAAATCCATCGGCCCAGGTGCTTTCTTTTGCCCAAGTTTATGTGAGAGTACTAGTATGGTATTCTATGGAGTATATGTGGGAGATTATTAGTATATTAGTAAGGGATAGGTAATTAGTTAAAGGTGCCTTGGTTATAAATAGTAGTATTAGGGGTCCTTATTTTGGGGTGGATCATTTTAGTAGAGTGCCCATTGTGGGACTTAGGGAGAGAGATAGCCCTCTCGAAAGGCCATTGGATATTATAATTTCTTCTTTGTTATTGCAATATATTAGTTTATCTACTGCCATCCATATTTCTTCCAAGGTGAAAGGAGCCATTAAAACAGAATTCTGAGCATTGTCCATCATAAACCATTCAATATTCAAGGGAATAATTCCCTTGCCTTGTTTTCTTGTGTGCAAAGAATCCTCAGAATTTATCACCAATGATCCATCCAATCTTCTAAATTCAACAATCATAGACATCTTTTCTTGGCTGCCAAAAATCTATGGAAGAAACTTGTATTTTCATCGCCAGCTTTTAACCACTGAAGCTTGCTCTTCTGAATCAGATTACATTCCTCCAAGAACATATCGAGGAGCGTTCCTTTTGCTTTTATTCTTTGTGCATCCTCCAAAGCAGTAAGAGGAAACCTCTCAGCTTTACCATCTAATCGATTAACTGCCTCAATCAAAGATTTCTCCAATAATTTTCTGCAGCATCTGCAAACCAATCTTTAATAACTCCTTTCAAATTATGAAGCTTTGATGAAATGACAAACACAACCCGTCCACAAAAATTGTTGTGTTAAAAAGTCCTCAATAACTTTTATACAATCCACCTGCAGCAGCCATGAGTTATAAAATTGAAATGGGGAAGGTCCCGAAACAAAGCTTCCCGAATTTACCATACTTCAACGGGATTGGCAGGAACATGATCTTCAACATTCAAACAAACTTTTTCCATCTCAAAACCTTCATCCTACAACCCTAATTAAATCAAAAGAATTCGAAACCTAAAAAATGTATATAATTATATAGTTTAAAGTTGTAATATTTTTTCAATCAAATCAAATAAAACTCGATTTGATTATGGTCTAGAATGCTAAATAAAGCTTTATGGTCTAGAATGCTAAAATTCTCGATTAGGCTTCAACAATCAGTCACAAATGTGAATTTTTGCCGCTGGTTTTTAGGGTTGATATGTGATCGAGGACTTACTCTTGGAGACTTGATTGGAGTGTTGTATGACTTCTTCTCTCGTCTAGGTAACAAATTAGTAGTAGCAGAATGTTGATTTAATTAATATATATTCCCAATGATGTTTGTTTCGATAGCGATTTGGTTGAAGCGCATATTCTATTTCAGGCATGTCCAAGCTACGCTTCAAGCCTGCTTATAATCCTTATACGGAACCCAGCATGGAGATTTTCAGGTGACGAACAATTGAATTTCTTTGAAATTTCTGTTGTTTATTATACCTTCACGCCTCCAAATGTTTGACGCATTATATTTGGTTTTGGTAGTTATCATGAAGGCTTCAAGAAATGGGTGGAAGTTGGAAATTCAGGAATGTTTAGACCTGAGATGTTGCGTCCTATGGGGCTTCCAGAGGATGTCCGTGTTATTGCATGGGGTCTTTCGCTCGAGAGGTAAGGTGTTCTTTTGTCCTATTAAATGTCCAATACATATTTTTTTTACTTGGTCCCACAAGTGTGGTGGCCACATGCATGTTTTTATGAGGTTTGCACTTTTTTCATATTTTCTGTTGCATCTTGTCCTTGAACCAGACCAACCATGATCTTGTATGGTGTCGATAACATTCGGGATCTGTTCGGCCACAAGGTACCCCTTATACTCTGTCCTAACTATGACCTTTGAAAATTCATTGTTATGTACCTGAATGAATGAATGCTTGCCCCTTGTTTTTTATTTCTCCAGGTGGATCTTGGTTTAATGAAGAAAAATCCGATATGCCGCCTTGGAATCGATGCCTGTTGAGCAGATCAAACTCAGGAAACAGACAAGTGTACTGATGCCAATTTGATCTTTCATTGTTGGTTTGTTTTAGTTTTGACCAGCAGCAGAGGGCCAACTCAGATTGATCAATTTCTCCTTCTCCCAGGTCGTTTTGGATGGTAAAGTAGAAAGAAGTACTCATTCAATTATTTCTCAGGTACACGAAAAAACTATATAATGACACCTCTGTAACACACTATGATTTTGGTAATTTAATTGTCAAAAACAAGTGTAGCCTTGATTTATTCTTTTTATATGTATGTTTTGAAAGGAAATTGATGACATGAATTCTCAGCGATGATAGCTAAACGACATGTTTGCCTGATAGCAAATTCAGTTAGAGTTGTCAATAATTACCCTTTTAAAATATATTCTATTCTTGGATTTGGCTTCTAAATGAAATGGCTGGGTTTTCAATGTTTGTTGTACCCTTCATCCTCCTAATTCTTCTTTCCTTTACAATGCTAATATTTGTTGTCAATAGTTACCCTTTTAAAATGTATTCTTCTTTCCTTCCAATTTTTCTTATCGTTTTTAAAATTTATAAATCGTGCTCGTTTTTTTTTTTTTTAAAAATAATGTTAAATACCCTTGTAGTTTGCCAAGTATGTAAAATTGTAGTAGTAATCTTATTTTTACACGTGCCACTACAGATTTTGTTAAACAAGTTAATAGAATGGAGTGATTTCTAAATTGAATTAAAAAACATCTAAAACCGTTTGTATGTGTGTTTCTATCTTACTGCAACATATTTCAATCACAAACTTTTTGGTTCTTTTAAATCTATTGGGACAAAGTCTGTAAGAATAAATAACTTATCAACTTGGACACAATAGGATAGGCCATTAAACGATCTGCGAGTTGTAGAGATGTTGATTTGTTTGTTTGAGTTCCTTAAGACCCAATATCGTCCTTTATTTCTACTGATGGACTAAAGGTATTTTTAATAAGATTTTATGCATAACTATAGATGGACAAATACCTTTAATATTACTAATGGATCACTCTAATGCAAAACGATGGCTACTCGACTTTTAACAATTTTGCTTCTTTCTCCTAACCTAATTCAGTAGAAATAATGACTAGAAAGGTGGAAGTCTCACCTAGAAGAGTATAACGAAGGTGTGCAAGCCACTGTTTCAATTTTAATGTAGGTGACTCTATTTTTTCAATTTCATTCCCATGTAAGGGGGGACACCAATTATAATTTTATCATGTTCTATGGACATTTGGTTTTAATACATTACAAAAAAGGTTAATCAATGTCGGTATTATTTGAATCGTGTCTGCTTCATACATAGACCAAGTGAGGCTAACACAAAGAAAACAAAAGTAAAAGGTAAAACTAAACTCAAAACTAGCCACACGAAAGAAAAAATAAAATGGACAAACGAAATTAACTACTCAGAAGGAAAATGGAAAGAAATTTACAAAAACACGAAGAACACAATTACCAAAATGTACAGTACATACAAAAATTTACTCTCTAAATTAAGATCAGATACTTTCACAAAAATATTAATTAATATTTAAAATATACCAATCCTCATTGACGACACCAAAAACTTGTTGCAACATTATAAGTTCTTGCAAATAACTACAAGTGTACGGTGTCAAGTTTTAATATGTTGATATTGAATATTGAGTTATTGTCTCAGTAGAGATTGATGTTTGTTTAGATTAATTAAATATCATTGTCAATTATGCCAAATTTTTATTTAGAAAAACAAAACTCTGGATAAGAAGAAATAAAACTAAGGTAATTATTTAGAAGGTTGGAGTTTGATTTTCAGAGAAGAATTGAGACATTGATTTTCAACCATAGACCAGATTTTATTTCATTAAGACATACTACATTCAACCATTATAAGCCAAGAAACAACTAAACTAGTTAATTGATTTTTCGTGATCATACCGGAACTCCTATTTGTGTGGGGATGCAGAAAAGGACTCAAAGATGGAAGATCAAATCCCTGGAGGTGGTTGCGATCCTTGCAGGCTTAAAGACGATTCATGAGTTGAATCTCCATGGGATTAGATCGATCATCGTTGAATCTGACTCCCTGGAGGTCATTGCCGCTCTTCTAAACCGGGTTTGGACATTTCAGAAACTAAATTTATTTTGGATGAAATTGAGACTTATGCCTCATGGGGACCCAAGTTTCTTTTCTCTTTTTGTCCTAGAGTGTGTAATATTGTCGCTCACTTTATTGTGCGAGCAGTTTTTTTGAGCCATTTGTAAGATGGAGGAAGACCCTATTATTTGGTTTTCAGACTTTCCCCTTCGGTTAGGTGTATTATTTCGGAGAGGTCTAAGTTTATATTGATTTCCTTTTTAAAAAAAAAAATTGATTTTTCAAGCCCAATTAAAAATCATGCAAGAAAATTAAAATACTTCTCTCATGCATGACATTAAGAACTTCCTAATAATAGCTTTTAATAATAAAACATTCATTCTCATGCAATGTTCTACTATCAATCATACAACTAGGTCTAATTAAAGTCTTACTTTTTCGAGCTAAAATTCAAATTAATAAGAATTAAACTTTGGCTAAAAGCTTAGTCATATCAAGGATAAAAGTCCACAAAGTACAGAAACTGGGCCTGAGAATTCTCAAGGCCCAAAGAGGGAAGAGTCGAGCGCCTCTGGACTAGCCCAACAACAAATGAAGACCTCTGGAAATTAGATCCTCCAACGGCTGAATTAGAACAATGGGTTTCTTATTCTGTTTTGGCCTATTGTTGAGTGACATTTGTGTAGTCTGTTTTATCTTCTTCTCCAATTCTTCCATTCAATTATTCTTTGCCCTATTATTTTCGTGCTTGGTTGTGTATAAATTCCAGTGTTTTATCACTGACTAATAATAAAGGAAGAAACAAGGTTTTATCCTACTTCTAGTATTTCAAAACTTGATTTGGTATCAGAGCTACTAGTAGCAAACGCCGCCTCTTTCGAAAATTCATCCTCTGCTTTTGGTACTGCAAGTTTCAGTACGCCCTCGTAAAACCAGCTGTTGAATCAAGTTACAACAATCAAACTTGATAGAGGAAATTTCCTACTATGGAAGAATCTCGCTCTGCCTATCTTTCGGAGTTACAAACTTGAGAGATTTCTGATTGGCACTAAGTTGTGTCCTCCGATATTTTTACATCATGATGGAACACCTCAGAATGTTGCTCATATAACAATAGGTGACAGATCGTCCAGTTCTGGTGCTGTAGCTGGAGAAATTGGAGCTTCAAGCTCTGAGGCAGAAGGTGTTATAAATCCTCGATTTGAACAATGGGTAACTATCGACCAACTTGTGTTAGGATGACTCTACAATTCAATGACACCTAAAGTAGCTTCTCAGGTCATGGGCTATGGAAATTCGAAGGATCAATCTTGTACTCTTACTACAAGAATTTTCCTTTATCCCGATGCAAATCTTCCCGACGCATATATAAACGTCGGAAGAGGGGACCTTCTCCCGATGCCTAAAATGTAGTGTCGTAAAGATGCCACTGCCGACGCCAGAAATTAATGGTGTCGGCAGATACCCCCTCTCGACGCGTCATTCAGTGGCGTCGGCAGAAGAGAGGCAGAAGATGTCTCTACCGACACCATTAATTAATGACGTCGGCAGAAGAGGGTCTCTGCCGACGCCGTTAATTAATGGCGTCTGCAGAGACCCATTAAAAACCTAGATTCTCATTTCTCTCAATCGTATGTGCCGTTTTCTTCTTCGATCCCCTTTCTCTCTGTCGTTTGGTTGTCGCCGTCTTCACTGCTCATCGTCCGCCTCAGCGTTCGTTCTCATCGTCGACTCAATCTCATCTCTCTCACCACGTCTAGGGCACACCCTCTGCTGCTGATCTCTCCTTCCCCTTCGATTTTCTTCCTATTTCCAAATCTCTCTCTGTTTGAGATTCATCGATTTGAAAATCGACTCAATCCGACGGTTCGTTGATTCTGCAACTCTATTTTCATCGATATGCCTCTCGATCTCTCTTTTTTTTATCCTTGATTCCTTTGTCCTTGTCTAGTTTTTGTTCTTTTAGTTTGTGGCTAATTCTACATGATTTGATTTGATGTTGATTTGCATAATGGGTAATTTATTTTTTCATTTCACTTGTGGAAAGTTTTGTAGGTTTGCAGGAGATTTGTTATCTGTGTTGTTGAATTTGTGAGGGTTGGGCTGGATTTTTTTTAATAGAATTTGATGATTTATTCTTGGTTGTTTTATTACTTTTTAGGCATCACAATCAAATCCAATCCAATTACATGGGGTGGGGTTTGGTTTGATTTGATAAATTGGGAATTGGGAAATAAAACTTTGGCTTGGGCTTGTTTGGGTCGTGAAATAAAACAACATTGCTAAAACTGAATATTCGAATTTAACCTGGACTAAAGATCCATATGAACACTAAAAGAACATTTCATTTTCCATGTTAAATATATTTAATCCTTTCAAGTCAAAGAACAAACATACACACATGCATACATATATCAACGTAATATAATTGGAGAAAATAGAATAGAAAGGAAAGGAAAGAGTCACAGCTCATGAGCATATATTCCCTTCCAATAAAACATTGCCCCACTTATGTATCCTCCAGCTATTATCTTGATGTTTTATTTTGAAAGTTTGTTTGGAAAGTTAATTTTGGTATTTACAAGGACAGCAAACCTAATTAATTTTGGTATTGTATTCTTCGTTTAGGTTTCATTAAGAGAATTTGTATTCCATTTACCATTCCTTTTTCGACTGTGATAGGTTTTCACGGGTATTTCTTCTTCATATTTTTTTCGATCAAGCTTTGATTCAGTCCACATCTTCCAATTCACAAGGGTCGATAAATGTTGTATACAATCTTACAATTGTTGGGTTAAGTTGTATACAATTAGAATGAATAAAGAATGGATTAAACTTAGGGATAAGTTCTCAATTGAGTATCGGGAAGGAGTAACCAAATTGACTTATCTAGAGGTTTTGAGGGTCAGACAAGTCAATCAAGTACTACAGTGGGTGGTATGATTAATGGAGAAAATGAGATGTTAAATCTTCTATACGATCTACAAGTCCCTATTGTCCATGCAGATGGAGATGAGGTGGATATAGATGAAGAAGACATTGAGAATGAGATATCCACTAATAATGTCCATGAGAGGGATACTTCAAACCTATTCGAGGACTTATTGATTGAAACACGTAATGAATTGCACCCTGGTTGTACACAATTCTCTTCATTGAACTTTTTGGTTAGGTTGTTGATGCATAGTAAAGTTCTTAACGGTTGGAGTAACAAATCGTTTGATATGTTACTAGAATTATTAAAGGAAGCATTTCCAATCGACACATCTATACCTAGTTCATTTTTGAAGGGAATGAGAATCCCAGTGCAGCGGAAGACAATCGAATCATCGTGGTATCGTTATGCTACTCAATTTTGTTAAAATTATTCTAACTCTTAGAACTAGGCTAAACATACATAATATGGAAAGAAAAACACAAAAAGTACTAGAACACTTACTTGTTGAAGACGTGCTTTGATTTTTTCTTTCCGGTCACGAACTCTTCATGTTCTCCCAACGATCCCGAACTTCTCGAACTCTTCTCTCGATCAAGAACGAACACCACCCTTTGGAATCTCGGTTGTTTTTCTTTTGGAAGAAGGAAAATTGTGGGACTTTCTTTGTTTTGGAGAAGGGAGGAGAATAAATTTGAGAGGATTTGAGAGAGTATTGAATCTCTTCTCTTTGGTGAAAATCCAAAAAATGAGAGAATGCCTAACTTTCCTTTTTGCAAGAAGGGTTTAAATAATGGAAAATGATGGAGTTCAAATCTCCACATTATTACCATTTTACCATAACCATAGGTTATGCAAATCATATTTGCATAACTATATAATATAAGATATCCCATAGCTCATCTTACAAATAATATTTGTATAATTGTGGATTTATTAAATTGAATCACATTCAATTTAATTTCTCTCAATTAATTTCTCCAATAAGCCCTAATTCAACAATTAGGCTAACCTATAGTTTATTATGAATCTCATTCACATTAAACTATATATTATATCATTCATATCTCATATAAATGACATAAATACCTTTAAGTGAAATTGAACACTTCAATTCACACCAAAACATTAACCCTTCTTTTAACCCAGTTTGAGCCAACCGAGAGACCTAATGGACCTACAGTGACGAGCTCCAATGATCCGAGATTAACCTATCAAACTCTTTGACCCGACTAATTAACATTCATTAGCTACGCTAACACTCCACTAAAGCCCGTAGCTGCACTCCCGTCAGTGGAGAATATTACGTGTCCACTGATATAACCAATGCCCATGAATCGACCCTTCACAGATTGTTCGTAGACACTGTTGGGTCAAATTACTATTTTATCCCTGTGTCTACTTCTTGCTCCTTAAGTCCCCACTTCTCCTCTAATGAACAACAACGTTGTAATGGTCCGACCATACACAACAACTCTCTCGTGCCAGTGAGAGAGTGGGCGCCCGTTGTCCAAGCCCTGGAGACAGCACTTAAGGGAACAACCCCTCTAGTTTCCCTAAAGGCGGGAACGAGTGAATTCCATCTCGCGTAGTTAAGTTTCCAGCTCCCTACTTGGTTCTGTCCCTGAGAAGGTAGGCATATTGGGTGAGTAACTGGGACCGCCCTCACTCGTACTTGTCAAAGGACAGACCCCCGCAGACAGGCGTACGTAACACACTCAGGATTCAGGTCGAGTCACTAATGGTCATCTATGAAGTTATTAGTCCTTACTGTCAACGGTGTTACATCAGTAGGTCTAATAATTCACGATCCGGTCTTGTACAATCTCATTGTACAGGATGCCCCCACTCACATGTCAACCACATGAACGAGTCAGATCACCTCGTTTGTATCTTAATACAAAGCGGACAACATCCACAGCGTATCCAGGATTAGGTCTCCAACCCTATCCATATACTACAATAAACTAGGGAATTGAATACCCGTTTACATATCTCCCACTTGCCCTAGGCAGGAAGTACTCGAAGACCTAGACCCTCTAGGTGATCCTCAAACACCTTAGCCGTGAGGGGCTTTGTACATGGATCAGCTACGTTGTGCTCCAACGCTATCTGCGTGACTTTCACGTCTCCGCAGTGCACAATCTCTCGTATCACATGATACTTCCGCTCAATGTGTTTGCCTCTCTTATGGCTCCGAGGCTCCCTGGAGTTGGCTATTGCACCACTGTTGTCACAAAACAGTGTGATTGACAAGTTCATATTTGGAACAACTTCCAAATCGGTCATGAACTTCCTAAGCCAAACAGCTTCTTTTGCAGCTTCACAAGCCGCAACGTACTCCGCTTCCATAGCGGAATCGACGATGCATCCCTGCTTGATGCTTCGCCATACTACAACTCCTCCATTCAGAATGATGGCTGACCCTGAAGTGGATTTCCTAGAATCCTTATCGGTCTGAAAGTCAGAATCTGCGTATCCCGTAATGATCAAATCCCCACCGCCATACACTAAGCTGTAGTTCCTCGTTCTCCTAAGATACTTGAGGATTGCCTTTACGACTGTCCAGTGATCTAATTCTGGATTGGATTGATACCTACTGACAATCCCTACTGCATAATAGATGTCGGGCCTGATACACAACATGGCATACATCGGGCTCCCTACAGCTTAAGCATAGGGGATTCGTCTCATATCCTCAACCTCTTGAGGAGTCTTAGGACACTGATCCTTAGACAGGTGAACCCCGTGCCGGAAAGGCAGCAAGCCATTCTTGGAGTTCTGCATCTTATATCTAGACAACATCTTGTCAATATAAGACGCTTGAGACATGGCCAACGTTCTGTTCTTCCGGTTCCGGACTATCTGGACACCTAGAACATATTGAGCTTCTCCCAAATATTTCATTTGGAATTGCGAAGCTAGCCATTTCTTTACGTCAGTAAGAAATTCTACCTCATTCCCAATGAGAAGAATATCATCCACGTATAATATCAGAAATGCGACAGTTTTGTCAACGATTTTCTTGTAGATACAAGGCTCGTCAACATTCTGATCAAAGCCATAAGATTTGATTGCCTCATCAAACCTTATATTCTAAGACCTCGAGGCTTGTTTGAGTCCATAAATAGACCTATGAAGCCGGCAAACCTTTTGCTCTTGGCCTTTGGCAATGAACCCTTTGGGCTGGTCCATGTAGATGGTTTCGTCAAGGTTGCCATTCAGAAAGACGGTCTTGACATCCATCTGCCATACCTCGTAGTCATAATACGCGGCAATGGCCAGAAGGATCCTGATCGACTTTACCATGGCAACAAGTTAAAAGGTTTCTTCATAGTCAACCCCTTCCTGCCTACTAGGGTAAGTAGAGAAATATTCCCTTAAGTGGTGTCTCCGGGACTTGAACAAAGGGTCCGACCCTCTCATTGGCCCGAGATGGACTCTGTTTGTTGGTAGGACCACAAACAAATTGTTCATTAGAGGAGCACTGGTACATAAGGTGCAAGATGTAACCTAGGGGTAAAACGATAATTTGACCCAGCTGGTGTTACGAATATTCGTGAACGATGGACTTGCTGTTATTGGTCAAAATCCGTGGACACAGAAATATATCTGCAGTGAGAAGAGTGCAGCTGTGGGACTTTAATGGAGTGTTTCCGCAGTTAACGAATGTTGATTGAGAGGTTAATGAGATTAACCGAGCAATCTCGTATCGTTGGAGCTTCTGATCTGTAGGTCCATTAGGTCCACCTTCTAGCTCGTAAAGGGTTCTTAGATCATTTGAATTTGAAATGTTCCAATTCATTAGGGAATATATTCAATGTATTTAGATACGTTATAATATATAGTTTTGGAACTATATATTATAAATTTAATGTGAATATGATTCATATTAAATTATATGAGAGAATTGAATATTTGAAAGAGTTCAAATATTATATTAAATGTGAATGTGATTTACATTTAAAAAGTATAGGTTAAAATTTAATGTGCACTGGATGTACATTAAAACTATAGGTTAAAGGGGTAATATGATTAAATGAGATTTAATACAAATTAAATATATGATATTTAATTTATATTTTTTAAATATGATTTAAATTAATAATTAAATTAAATTAAATTAAATTATTTATTATTTATTATTATTTTAATCATAAAATAAGGGAACGTGTCATCCAGACACGTTCCCACTATCCCCTTCTTCTCCCTATCGACAGTTTAACAGGGAGAAGATGGTTGATGATCGATGATGATTATTCATGCAATTGGAGAATTGCTGTAAAAACTCTCTCACTCTCATATTCCCAAACATTTCCAAAATTTGGAATCCTTCCCACCAAGGAGGATCTAAGCATTCAGAGATATAGGAGGTGATCCAAGTGGTGGTGTTGTTACACAGAGAAAAATAGAGAAGTTCTGCCTTATTCTTGTTTATCGTGGAGTAAGGAGTTGCAGCGAATAAGCTACAAAGGTAATTTATTCCTCTCCCTTCTTAGTTTAATTGTTAAACTTTAATCATGTTTGTATATATATCACCATGCTTTAATTAGATTAAATGATGTATGCTTGTTCTGTATTTTTGTCAATGTACTGGTTTTTGCTTCAACCTAAACAATCAAACAATTACGATTCCAAACCACGTTTTTGCTGATCAAGGAGATCAGATCTTCATCAATCCATACTTGGTCTCGTGGCGCAAATGAGAGCGTCCCCCGTCGGATGGTGTTTGTATGGGTCAAAAGCAAGGTGAATGGAGAGAGTGCTTATAGTGAGTGGGAGCGGGAGTTGTGCAAACGAGTCCCACGATCTCTTCTAATGGTTTGCGCCTTGAGATTCTTATGATCCGCCTGCTTGTTGGCCTGGACCAGACAATCCCTTCGGAGGGTCTGATCATAGGAGTCGGAACATAGCGAACTCCCGAAAGGGATAGGGTTACCTTAGTTTATTTTCCAACTTAGTCCTCACTTCGGTAGATTTTGTTCCAACCCGGAGCGTTATCTCTCCTTTCTGTAGCTGCTGCCAGGAATCAATTCCCTAAAAAGAAGAGCAAACATGATTAGTGGCGCCTAAATCAAGTATCCAAGCAGTTTTATCATTATCCACTAAACAAGCTTCTAAGCAAAGTAAATCATATTTACCTTCCTTCTTCTTTTCTGCAATGTACTTCGGAAAGTTCTGTTTCCAATACCCGTCTTCATTGCAGTGGAAACACTTTTCTTTGTCTGCAACTTCTTTTACCTTTTTGCCCTTTTGGGCGGCAGCTTTGTCAGCTCGTTTCCCTTTACCAACCTTCTTCATGTTCTTCTTCTTCCCTTTCAGGTTAGAAGAATATGAAGCCACTTTTTTGATCCAGAGGTTGAACCTCTATGATAACTCCTACTGACAACATTTGCCTCACCTTTCGATCCCTGAATTTTCATCAAAGATTGAAAGGTCTGGAGTCCATTCAGAAGGGAGGTAAGATTAAAAGTAAGCTTGTTCATAACAACGTTACTTCTAAACTGTAGGAAACTATCTGGAAGAGTTTCCAGAATGAAGCCGACCTGGCTCGATTCATCGATGGAAGCACCATTCGACTGCACGATGTTAAAGTGTATCATCATATCCAAGATATGATCCCAAACAGATGAACCCTTTGGCATCCTCGAGTTGAATATATACGTGAGGGCATTGTGTCGGGCCTGTGTAGACTGTTGTCCAAACATACCCTGCACTGAATCCATGATTTCCTTAGCGGTCATCATGCTCTCGTGCTTCCTGGCTAATATGTAAGACATACTTGCCAGCATGTAAACCTTGGCCTTATCATTGGCCTTGATCCATCGATCATATGCATCACGAACATTTCGTGTAGCATTTTAGCCTGACACCTGAGGACACTCCTCAGTTAGCACAAACTTCAAATCATCCACTACCAATATAGTGTTGAGTTTGTTTTTCCAAGTCATCATGTTCTCTCCGGTTAATTTTTCCGCACCCAATAAGGAAATTATAGAGCTAGACATTTTGCTTAAAATTTACAAAAAAAAAAACTTGTATAAGTTTCTTGCTATAATTGTCTAATCCAATCATGTTTTAGCTAATTATTAAATGATTCCTAGGTCATTTATAATTTTTAACATTATTCTTATACCATAGACCATTTAGGTTATACTCTTGAACACAATCCAAATAGTGTCTACTATACTGATGTTCAAGATACATTATAACCTTGGAGCTTAGTTTATTGGATTTATAAAGCAAGAATATAATTTTATCAAAACAAATAACTGTTTATTTATTTGATCAAAATTACATAAGTTTAGGGCACAAATCCCAACAATGTACATAGTACCAGGGTTTACTAGGAACCTTATTTCCATTTCTTGTATTCTTAAATAGTTTGTTTCAATTTCTTTCAATTTGAAAAAAGCGTTTATTTCGATGAAAGGTGTTGAAATTTGTACAACTCTTCGAGAGAATAATTTGTATGCTTTAAGGCTTAATTCAGATAGAATTATTTTAACCACAAGATTAATCAAAACAACAAATACGCGAACTAAAAGGAAAATATTTTCTCCTAAAGAAAATGTCCAACTTTGGCATCTAAGGTTAGGGCACATAAATCTCAATAGGATTGAGAGACTTGTAAAGAGCAGACTTCTAAACGAGTTACAAGAAAGTTTTTTTACGTGTATTTGAATCATTCCTTGAAGGCAAAATTACAAAAAGACTTTTTACTGAAAAAGGTTATAGAGCCAAAGAACCCTTGGAGCTTATAAGTTTTAACCTTTGTGGTCTGATGAGTGTTAAAACCAGAGGAGGGTATGAATATTTCATCTCCTTTGTAGATGATTATTCAAGATATGAGTATATTTACCTAGTGCATCACAAGTTTGAAGTACTTAAAATGTTCAATGAGTTTAAGACTTAGGTTGAAAACCTATTAGTTAAATCGATCAAAACACTTCAATCTGATCAAGGTGGAGAGTATATGGACCTGAAATTCAGGACTATATGATAGAACATGGAATTACGTCCCAACTCTCAGCAACTGGTATGCCATAACAAAATGATGTATCCGAAAAGAAGAAACAGAACTCTGTTGGACATGGTTCGATCGACGATGAGTTATGCTCGTCTCCCTCACTCGTTTTGGGGTTATGCAGTGGAGACTGCAGTTTATATTTTGAACAATGTTCCTTCGAAAAGTGTTTCTGAAACACTTTTGAACTCTAGAAAGGGCGTAAAGGTAGTTTACGTCATTTTAGAATTTTGGGTTGTCCAGCGCATGTGCTAATGACAAACTTGAAGAAATTGGAACCTCGTTCAAAATTATGCCTATTTGTAGATTATCCTAAGGAAACGAGAGGTAGTATATTTTATGATCCTAAGGAAAATAAGGTGCTTGTAACGACAAACGCCACTTTCCTAGATGAGGATCACATCAGGAATCATAAACCAAAAAGTAAGATTGTATTAAATGTACTAGAGAGTACATGAGCAAGGGTTACTGATGATGCTCGCACATCAGCAAGAGTTGTTGACCATAGCTTGTCAAGTCAAATATGTCTATCTCAAGAGTTTAGAGTGCCTTGACGTAGTGGGAGGGTTGTTTCACAGCCTAACCATTACATGGGCTTAACTGAAACCCAAATTGTCATACCTGACGACGACTGTGAGGATCCATAAACTTATGATCAAGAAATGGATGATGTAGACAAGGACGAATGGATTAAAGCAATGGACTAGGAACTAGAGTCTATGTACTTCAATTTCGTTTGGGATCTTGTGGATCAACCCTATGGGGTGAAACCTATAGGTTGTAAATGGATCTACAAGAGAAAACGAGGTGTAGATGGGAAGGTTTAGATCTTCAAAGCTAGACTCATGGCAAGGGGTTATACCTAAGCGAGAAGGGGTGGACTATAAAGAAACGTTTTCTTCTGTTGCCATGATTAAGTCTATCAGAATCATACTAGCCATTGCTACATATTATGACAATGAGGTATGGCAGATGGATGTCAAAACAACCTTCTTGAATGACAATCTCGACGAAAACATCTACATGGACAAACCAAAAGGGTTCATTGAACAAACCCAAGAGTAAAAAGTTTGCAGGCTTAAACGGTCTATATATGGACTGAAACAAGCCTCTAGGTCTTTGAATATAAGGTTTGATGAGGCTATCAAATCTTATGTCTTCGATCAAAGTGTTGATGAGCCTTGTCTTTACAAGAAAATCATGAACAGTACTATCACTTTTTTAGTGTTGTATGTGGATGATATCCTACTCATTGGAAATGATGTAGGATTCCTCACCTACATTAAAACTCGGCGAGCTACGCAATTCCAAATGAAAAAATTTGGGAGAAGTGCAGTATGATCTTGGAATCCAGATTGTGTAGAACCGTAAGAACAAGACACTAACCTTGTCTCAGGCATCATATATCACGATGTAAGATGCAGAACTCGAGTATGGGTTTGTTTCCTTTCAGGCACAAGGCTCAGTTGTCTAAGGAGCAATGTCCTAAGACACCTCAAGAAGTTGAGGACATGAGACGAATCGCTTATCATCAGTTGTAGGTAGCCTGATGTACACCATGTTGTGTACTAGGCCCGACATCTGTTATGTAGTTGGGTTTGTCAGTAGGTACAAATCCAATCCAGGATTTGATCACTGGACAACGGTTAAGGAAATCCTCAAGTATCATAGGAGAACGTGGGACTACATGCTTTTATATGGAACAAAGTATTTGATCCTTATGGGATACACAGACTCTGACTTTCAAACGAACAAGGATTCCAGGAAATCCACGTCAGGGCAACTGTTTACTCTTAAAGGAGGAGTTGTAGTTTGGCGAGACATCAAGCAAGAATGCATCACAGACTCCACAATGAAGGTTGAATATGTAGCAGCTTGTGAACCGACTAAAGAGACAGTTTTGCTAAGGAAGTTCATGACAGATTTGATAGTTGTTCCAAATATGAACTTACCAATCACTCTTTATTGTGATAATAGTGGTGCGCAAGCCAACTCGAGGGAACCTCAAAGTCACAAAAGGAGAAAACACATCGAGCGAAAGTATCACCTGATACGAGAAATTGTGCTTCGAGGGGACGTGAACGTCACAAACATAACTTCGGAGCACAATGTTGTTGATCCATTTACAAATGCGACTAAGGTGTTTGGTGTAAATTACATATTTAGACAATGATTTTTTATACATGTAGTCTATAGCATTCCTTTGGATTATGGTTTTTATTGACCATAGTGTAAAGATAATATTTATACTACGATTTAAAACATATGTAGTCTATAACATGTTTTTAGACCATGGGTTTTATTGACCATGGTGTAAATTCAATATTTACACCATGGTTTTATATACATGTAGTCTATAACATTCCTTTGGACTATGGTTTTATTGACCATATTGTAAATATAATATTTACACCTCGGTTTTAAAAATTTGTAGTCTATAACATGCTTTCAAACCATGGTATTTATTAACCATGGTGTAAATTCAATATTTATACCATGCTTTTATATACATGTATTCTATAGCATTCCTATGGACCATGATTTTTATTGACCATAGTTTAAAGATAATATTTACACCACGGTTTTTAAAACATGTAGTCTATAGCATATTTTTAAACTATAGTTTTTATTAAATGTAGTCTCTAAATGGGTGTATATATTTTACACCATGGTTACTTCAAATTCTACAATATTAGACCATGGTTTTTTAAAAACGCATGGTCTTATATTTAAACTAAAGTGTGATCTATACTATTTTTTCTAGTAGTGTTAGCTGAGGAGTAAGATGATTAGTTAGAAATATACTTGAAGAAGACCTATCAATCTGTACTAAATAGTTGGATATTTTTTATTAGGTTGAATTTCACTTTTATATGGTTTATTATTTATAAAAATAATTTTGGCGATTTTTTCCTTTTAATGTTATTTTAAAGGAACTTCAAAATTATAGTGAAAAAATAAGATGTTTTGAACCAAGAGAAGAACTTAGACCAGTTGAGAACTTTCCTATCATGGTTCTTTCTTTTTTATTATTGTTTTAATTCAATGTGCAATATCAGAGAGAAAAAAAAGGAAAGTCTGGAATAATTATGATTAATCCAAATAAGAAAGAAAATGTTGTAAAAATTGGATAAAAACCGAGTATAATTTTACTAATATTTAAATACTAATATAATAATAATAATAATAATAATGATAATAATAATAATAATAATAATAATCTAATAAGAATAATATTTGGAAAGTGGGGGCAATATATATAATATAAATAAAGAGATAGTGGAAAATTATGGCATAAGGGAAAAGTGAGAAAGAATGAAGAAGATTGGAGAAAAATTCACCACTTGAATTGTCTCTTACAAAGGCCATTACAACCACTATTTATAGGCAAATGGAGAGCATGATGTGGCTCATTTTGGACACTAACCAATGGTGTTTTGATGACACATGGGGGACACATTGATTATGGGGAGTTTGCCACTTGGAAATGTTAAATTTGGACATGTGAATAACACATGGCATGGGCATCTATTTCTTCATTTCCATAATACTCCCCCTTAGATGCCCATTTATATAAAATATGCCTCGTTAAAACCTTACTAGGGAAAAACCCAATGGGATAAAAACCCTAGTGAAGGAAAAAAGAGTACATATTTTATATAATACATTTACTCCCCTCATGACGACATCACTTGAGATCTCTCGAGTCTTCGCATCCCAATCATCGTGAACCAATTTCTCAAATGTTGTAGTTGGTAATGCTTTTGTAAATATGTCCGCCAAGTTATCTTTCGAACAAATTTGTTGTACTGAGATGTCACCATTTTCTTCAAGGTCATGAGTGTAGAAAAGCTTCGGAGAGATATGCTTCGTTCTATCTCCTTTGATATATCCTCCTTTGATTTGAGCTATACATGCTGTGTTGTCTTCATATAATATTGTTGGAGGGTGTTTACTTGAAGACCATCCACATGTCTCACGAATGTGTTGTGTCATCGATCTTAGCCATACACATTCTCGACTTGCCTCGTGAATTGCGAGAATTTCAAATGATTCGAAGAAGTGGCCGTGATGGTCTGTTTCACTGATCGCCATGATATAGCGGTTCCTCCATATGTAAATAGATAACCTATCTGAGATCTAGCTTTGTGTGGATCAGATAGATAACCAGAATCTGCATAGCCAACTAGATCAAAACTAGATTTGTTAGAATAAAAAAAACCCATATCAATCGTCCCTCAAGATATCCGAGAGTACATGCTTAACTCCGTTCCAATGTCTTTTTGTAGGACATGAACTATATCTAGCTAATAAATTTCTTGAAAATGCAATATCCGGTCTTGTGTTATTAGCTAGATACATAAGTGCACCAATTGCACTAAGATATGGTACTTGAGACCAAGTAGTTCTTCATTATCATCTCGAGGTCGAAATATATCTTTCTTTACATCCAAAGAACGAACTTCCATTGGAATATTCAATGGATGTGCTCTATCCATATAAAATCTTTTAAGATTTTCTCTGTATAAGTTGATTGATGAACAAATATCCCATCTCGCTAAATGTTCAATTTGCAAACCAAGGCAAAATTTTGTTTTTCCAAGATCTTTCATCTCGAATTCTTTCTTAAGATATTCTATTGCCTTGGATAACTCTTCAGAGTTCCAATTATATTTAAGTCATCAACATATACAGATTATAATAGCAAATCTCGATCGAGATTTCTTTATAAAAACACACGGACATATTGGATTATTTTGATATCCTTCTTTCAATGAGATATTCACTCAAAGCGATTATACCACATTCGTCACGATTGTTTTAATCCATATAATGATCTCTCAGAATTTTATTGAATACAATTCCCGAGAACTTGATTCATATGTTTCTGGTATTTTAAATCCTTCCGGATTTTCATATAAATGTCATTATCCAGAGATCCATATAAATACGCCGTGACTACATCCATTAGATGCATATCAAGTTTTTCATATACAGTCAGGCCAATCAAATATCTTAACGTTATTGCATCCACCACGGAGAGAATATGTCTCCTCATAATCTATACCAGGCCTTTGCGAGAATCCTTGTGCAACAAGTCTCGCTTTATATCTTGTGACTTCATTATTTTCATTTCTTTTCCTTACAAATACCCATTTGTATCCCACAGAGTTTAACACCTTCGGTGTTAGGACTCATCGGGTCCAAAACCTCACGTTTTGAAAGTGAGTTCAACTCGCTTGGATTGCTTCTTTCCACTTCAACCAATCCTTTCTACGTTTACATTCATCGATAGATTTTGGATCAAAATCGTCACTTTCATGAATAATATCGCGTGCAACATTATAAGCAAAAATGTTGTCAATAATAATATCATTTCGGTTCCATCTCTTTCCTGTTATAACATAGTTTATAGAAATTTCATTATTATCCTCAAGCGTTTGATTTTCATCAATACTCTTTTGAGTAGTTGTATCTTGGATTTCTTCCGAACATCCATACCTTTTATCGAATCATTTTGATTCTCAACTACTTTTCTTTTTCGAGGATTTTTATCTTTGGAACCTATTGGTCTACCACGCTTACAGCGCGTGCTCCGACTCATTATTGACAACTTGTTCCCGTGGAATATCAATTTTGATGGAGCATTTCTTTGTCGTATATATGATTTAGTCACCCTTTTAGCATCTGCGAATGCATCCGTAATTGATTTGCTATATTTTGCAAATGAATTATCTTTTGAACTTCAAGTTCACATCGATCTCTTCGAGGATCTAAATGAGATAATAATGATGCATTCCACGTAATTTCTTTTTCCAACTTCTTAATTCCTCCCTAATGTTGGAAAAATTGTTTCATTAAAATGACAATCAAAGAAATCGCGTGCGATAAATACATCACCCGTCGTGGGTTCAAGATATTTAATAATTGATGGGGAATCATATCCAACATATATTCCTAACCTCCTTTGAGGACCCATCTTAGTACGTTGTGGTAGAGCAATTGGAACATATATCGCACATCCAAAAATTCTCGGATGGGATACATTTGGTCACTGGCCATAAGCTAATTGCATGGGGAATATTTATTATAGGCTACCGCCTAATACGTAATAATGATGCAGTGTAAAATAGCATGACCCCAGCACCGATATAGGAGTTTAGCTCTCATAAGCAATGGTCTTGCAATTAATTGCGACGCTTTATAAATGATTCTCGCTAGACCATTTTGTGTATGAACATGGGCTACTGGGATGTTCAACACTTATCCCAATTGACATACAATAATTAATAAAAGTTTGGGATGTAAATTCACCAAAGATTATCAAGTCGAATTGTCTTAATTGTATAATCGAAAATTGTGCTCTTAACTTAATTATTTGAGCAAGTAATCTTGCAAATGCAAGATTTCAACGTGATAATAAGCATACATGTGACCATCTGCTGGATGCGTCAATCAATACCATAAAATATCTAAATGGACCACTTGGTGGGTTAATAGGTCCACAAATATCACCTTGAATTCGCTCTAAAAATGTAGGTGATTCAATGCCCACTTTAGCCGGGTGATGGTCTAATAATTAATTTCCTTGAGAGCAAGCATCACATGACAACTCATTGGATTGAAGAATCTTCCGTTCTTTAAAGGATGTCCATGTGAATTCTCAATAATTTTCCTCATCATTATCGATCCCGATGACCCAATCGATCATGCCAAACACCGAATATTTCGGATTCATGAACTTCGGTTCATTGTTGCATAATTTTCGATTACTCGTATATGAGTATAATATAATCCGTAAGAAAAAGTCGGCGGTGTTTCCAATATACGTTTTCATGTGAAATAATAGATGTGATATAGAGATACTCTATATTATTTTTACGATCGCCAACATGATAATCATTATTACGTATATCTTTGAAACTCAATAGATTTCTTTTTGATTTGCTAGAGAACAAAGCATCATTAATTGAAAATTTTGTTCCTTTAGGCAAGATAAAACTTGCTTTTCCAAACCCTTCAATCAGGTTTGCGAACTGATATAGTATTGATTTTTGCTTCCAAATTGTCAATTTAGAAAAATATTTTCTGCTTATGAGTATCGTGTAATGCGTAGTTGCGCAATCGCTAGACATAAATCCTCATTGCTCATTTTCTGTTACTCAACATATTGAAATTGTCCATATTTCTTCATTGATAAGAAAAGGAAAACGATTACAAAAAGTTCTAAATATATATACAAAAACAAGAAACATATTATAAATGTGAGATACTAATTATATATCTTCATACAAAACATCCTCTACTTGTTTGATTGCATCAATTTTCTCTCCAGGAGATTCAAAATAATCAGCCACATCAAGATGCACCATATTGGAGGGATCGAATACATCATCTTCTTGAATGGCAAGATTCACCTCCACATTCTTCCCTTTTCCTTTTTCCTTCAAGGAAGCTTGATAGAGATCAACAAGGTGTTTTAACGTCGACAGTGCGTGACCAAAGGCTCAGTCATTCCAAGCACCTAAAACATTTATGTTCATCACCTTTTGAACTCCTATCTTGTGGAGCTTTTCCTTTATGATCATCGGTTCGTGTGGGTTTCTTAAAATTATAATGCCCACAAAATGAAAATAGGTATTTCTTCCTCTCTACCATGGTCCGACCTCGCCACGACCACGACCTCGACCACGATTATTGAAATTCACAAAGATTCACTTCAGAGGAATGGTGTTGCTCCAGCTTGGTCGAGATTCATGATTTTTCATTAATAGCTCGTTATTTTGTTCAAATTACGAGAAGACATGAAATTAGTTCGAATATTTTTAAAGCCTTTCTCTCGATATTGTGCTGCAGGAGCATATTCGAGACATGAAAAGTGGAGAATGTCTTCTCTAACATATCAACATCGATAATTTTTCTCCCGCATAATTTTAGTTTTGAACTAATTAAGAGTACAGAATTATATTCACTTACTCGATTTGAAGTCCCGCAACCTCGGTGCATCCAATCATAACGAGCTTTTGGAAGAATAACTCGCTTTTGATGATCATACCTTTCTTTCAAGCCTTGCCATAGAATGTAGGGATCTTTTATTGTAAGATACTCCATTTTCAATCCTCGTGAAGATGATGGCGAAGGAAGATCATAGCTTTGGCTTTTTCTTGATTTGATGCATCATTTTCTTCTTTAATTGTTTCTCCAAGATTCATGGAGTCTAAATGGATCTCAAAGATCAAGGACCCATGACAAGTAGTTATTTCCATTAATATCCAGGTCATAAATTCTAGTTTTGCAAGATTTGCCATAGTAATACTATATACAAAGAAATTGCATTTACATTAGAAATCAATTAGACATGCAAAATAACATTTTATTATTAAAAAAATGGCTTACCCGGAGGACCTACCTTCAAAGTGGAAAAATCGTGCAGAGCTTCGTGTCGATAACGTGTTGTAAAATTGGATAAAACCGAGTATAATTTTACTAATATTTAAATACTAATATAATAATAATAATAATAATAATGATAATAATAATAATAATAATAATAATCTAATAAGAATAATATTTGGAAAGTGGGGGCAATATATATAATATAAATAAAGAGATAGTGGAAAATTATGGCATAAGGGAAAAGTGAGAAAGAATGAAGAAGATTGGAGAAAAATCCACCACTTGAATTGTCTCTTACAAAGGCCATTACAACCACTATTTATAGGCAAATGGAGAGCATGATGTGGCTCATTTTGGATACTAACCAATGGTGTTTTGATGACACATGGGGGACACATTGATTATGGGGAGTTTGCCACTTGGAAATGTTAAATTTGGACATGTGAATAACACATGGCATGGGCATCTATTTCTTCATTTCCATAATAGAAAATATATTATAAAATAACTGGAATAATTATGATTAATCCAAATAAGAAAGAAAAATATATTATAAAATAAATTCCATTCATGTTTAAGAATCCTAAACAGTTTGATTTAGTTATTTTCTTTCTAATATTAAAAATAGAAGGTGAAGAATGAATATATATATATACCTATATTCCTTCATCAATGAAATGATAAGGAGACATCGAGAGTCATTTGAATAAAAAAAAACACACACACAAAACTGAAGGGATGTCAGGTGTTTCTTGGCCGCGTTACCCTCCTTGTGTTGGTGGTGCTTGCTCAAACTCTTTCTGTTGCACTTTAGGTCTAGGTGAGTATTCATTCTTTATTTCTCCAAAATATAAAAGTTTTTATTTATTTTTTTTATTAATGTGAACATGTGGTTCATGCAGGACGGTTTAGATGGCCAGAACTATTGGAAAAGAATGGACAAGAAGCCAAAAGAGTGATTGAAAGAGATGCTCCTTTTGTGACTGTGGTTTTCATTAGATCTGACATGGTTGAACTCCTTGATTTTTGTTGCAATCGTGTTAACGTTGTCCTTGATCCAAGTGGAAAGGTTCTTCGTATCCCATTCATTGGTTGAAATTGGAAGGGAAAAAGGGAAGGCATATATAACTTGTTTGTCGTAGTTGAATGTATAATGACAAACAATGTCAAAGTTAAATAAAATCTTTACCCATTTACTAGTAATAATCATTCTCTATATTTTCCTATCATTATTGTATTTGTATGTGTATTTGGATTTGGCCAATCTTAAGTTTTGATTTAACTTCCTCATCTATCACTTGGAAAATTAAGTTAGGGAACCAAAATTCTAATTCATTTATTAAAGAGCCATTTTTTCTCAATTACTTCTACACCTAGGCAGAATTATTTTAAGATAATTGGAAGATAAAAATATTTAAGTCCCAGTTGATAACTATTTTATTCTTGAGTTTTTGCTATTTGAAATCGAAGCCTATAAACAATATTTTCATCTATTGTTTTACTTGCTTTTGTACATACTTTTCGTAAACAAACATGATTTTAAAAATTAAGAAAATCCAAAAAAGAAAATAATTAGTAACTATATTTGAAAACGAATAATGGTAATATCCTTTATGCAAAGGCTAAAGTAGATGTTCAAATTAAAGTAAGCCTTGAATATTGTACAATATTGGATATGTAATCTTATCCGGTGAGAAAAACTGTACATCAAACCAGAAAAATGTAATCATCTTGCAAATTATTTAAGTGAATTTATTGAAAATTAAAAAAATGAAAAACGAAATGTGATATTTTTAGATTTGGACATCGTAAAATTGCCGAAACAAAAATTAATGAGTTGCTTTGTTTCTCTTTTTTATTCGAAGGAGTAATTTTCTTTTTGGAATCATATTAATTAGAAAGAACATTCGGATTCATCTGCTTCAATGTCTCACTTTCTTCATATTTTTTATCATATCCAAATAAAAATTATAGGAACAAACTGAAATTTAATTTCTGATAGATTTTAATGAATGAGATAAGTTAAGGGAAAAAGAAAATAAAATAGAAACTAGTGATGTTTGGCATTAATTTAAGTCAATATGTAACAACTCTAAATTTAGAAGGATCATATTGAGAGGGTAAACAAAGTTATACTGCCTATCTCCTGAATTTGGACAACATAGCGACAAAACTGGCAACAAACCAAAAATTTCTAGAACCTGGAAAACATAACAAGACACTTCATAAATCGTGGAGAATATTCATCCTCCACTAAACTTTGAATCACCATTCAGGTTGGGCTTCACACTTTCAAAATTACCAGAACAGATACACAACACACTAGAATGGTTTATGGAGAAAACAAAATCACAAGTGTGCTAAAACATAACCCATAACATCCTAAGATTCAAAAGAATAGATAGTCAAACAAAAGCAACATGGTTTATAACCAAATACAAGAGCTCAATGGAAATAATGAAGCCAAATTTGAGGAGTAAAACTGAGTCTAGGGACCAAAGAAAGTCTTCATACCTCACGATTTAGCCTTAGTGATCGTTTCCTTTTCTAGATAATTGTAACTTTGTCGAGAGCCCGATCAAATAAAATTTATTTAACTGATCTAAAATTAAATACTTGTAGTACTTAATAGTGGACCAAGTCAAACCTCAGGGAGTAGTGAATTTCAACTTTCCAAAATTAGTTTCCAAGAGAAAACAAGAATAAAAAGAGGGGGTGTATTTGGTTGGATTTAACTAAAAAGCAGAAAATTAAATAAAGAGTGAGACAGTTTAGGAGATACAAAATCTTACCAAATTCCAGTTTATAGGTATGGTTACCTAATTGTAATATAGATTCCAGGCATTCACAAATATATTTCAAGTAAATTGATAATTAACTTGGTCGACTTAGTGGTTTCTCCTAAAAAACTATTTTCCTAAGTTCATTAACTTTATCTTCCACCATAGTTTTGTTCGGTTTTATGCCCTAAAACTCGTAGTTTGTAAATAATGTTCTAATTATATCAATAAAGAGTTATTGTTTATCATTATTTTCTATATTGCCTTAACTTAACCCTAAATGAAATAAACTAACATCAAAGATTGTTGCATGTCTCTTGAACTGAATGTATGAGACATATAAGGATCTCATTTCGAGACACAACCTAAAGGGTCTATAGTAAGGGGATAAGGCTTGGGTACCTTACCCTGGTTACTATGGTTATGTCCCACTTTGTATATGATACAAACACAGTGATCCTAACGTGTTCCTATAGATGACATGTGAGTGGAGATATCCTATGTAATGAGATTGCATAAGACCGAACCACGAAATAGTAACCACTAGATGTAACTCCGTTGACTAGTTAGGTTTCTATTTTAATACGATGACCTAGGCAACTTGATCTAAAATCTAAGCAGGTTACGAACTCCTGTTAGCGAGGAATTGTCCTTTGACTAGAATGGGAGAGAGTGACCCTAGTCGCCGACTCAATAAGCCTACCTTCTTGGGGACAAGACCGAGTAGGCAGCTGGGGACTTAACCTAGCAAGAAGGAATTCACTCCTTCCCGCCTATTAGGGTAAGTAATGGATGTTCCCTTAAGTGTTGTCTCCGGGACTTGAACAAAGAGTTCAATCCTCTCATTGGCCCGATAGGGACTTCTGTTTATTGTTAGGACCATAAACAAGTTGTTCATAATGGGAGCACTGGGACTTAAGATAAAAGATGTAACCTAGGGGTAAACCGATAATTTGACACAGTTAGTGTTACGAACATTCGTGAAGGATTGACTTGTTGTTATTGGTCGGTATCCGTGGGAACATAAATATATCTGCAATGAGAATAGTGAAACTTCGGGACTGTAGTGGAGGGTTCCCGCAGTTAACGAATGCTAATTAGGAGGTTAATGAGATTAACTGAATAATCTTATATCGTTGGAGCTTCTAATCTTTAGGTCCACCTTCTAGCTCGTAAAGGGTTCTTAGATCATTTGAATTTGAAGTGTTCAAATTCATTTAGGGAATAACATTGATGTATAGAGATACATTATATTATAAAATTTTCATGTGCATTAGAACTTTATATTACAAAATTTAATTTGAGTATGATTCATATTAAATTATATGAGAGAATTAAAATATTTGAAAGAGTTCAAATGTTAATTAAATGTGAATGAGATTCAAATTTAAAACTATAGATTAAAATTTAATGTACATAAGATGTGCATTAAAACTCTAGGTTAGAGGGAAAGTTGATTAAATGTGATTTAATCTTAATTAAATATGATTTAATTAAAATATTAACATATATTTTATTAAATAAGATTTAGTTATTTATATTTATTTATTAATTAAAATATTTAATTAATTAAAGGGAACATGTCACTCATACACGTTCCCACAACCCCCTTAACTCCCTATCGATAGGGAGTGGGGGTTGGCCCTCAGTTTTTTTTCTTCCTTCTCGAGTGAAGGGGGGAAGGATAATCGATTGATGCAATTGAGAATTGCAAACTACTAAAATTCTCTCTCCCACACAAATTCCCTGTTCTACTAATTTGTTGGAGGTTTCCCACAAAACCTTTGTCTAAGACTCAGAGGATAAGAGGTTTTCTCTCGTGGTTGTGTCCTACAGTACCAGAGAAGAAAAGTTGCTGAGATTTGTTAAGTTGCTGTGTAGATTTTGGAGCAAGGAGTTGTTGTCGTTTGAAACTACAAAGGTAAATACTCTCTTCCTTTTAGTTTAGAACCTACAACATGTTTATTTATGTTTATCCATGCTTTTGAATTGCTTATCTTTTTTATTTCCGATGTATGGGTTTTTGAAGTAAACCAAAATAAAACAGGCTATTACGATTTAATTCACATTTGTGTTACTCAAGGGAATTCGATTTCCTTTAAATGGTATCAGAGCAATGCTTATTTTTGTTTTGGTTGAAACAAAATTTCATTAGTTGGGGGTGGTTTGTTTTTAAACTCTTTAGGAAAATTTGGGCGTAGTTTACTTTTTTAATATGATCAAATTAATGTAAAGGCCCCTTCATTTTTGGGCGGGCATTTAAGTGCAATTTCGAGTCTGTAATTAAGTTTATGAATTGTTCGTACAAGTTTGGGACAAATCATATGAGATTCAGTGCCAATTGGATGAGTTTTGCTGCTATTTTCGAAGAAGAAGCCTACTACAACAGCAGCAGTGCTGCAACGCACTTTGGGATATTGCAACGCCGTTCATCAGCTTTGCAAAGTTGAAGGACGACATTACGCTGAAGGACAGTGTTGCAACGCTGAATTCCCTATCGATAATAAATTTTGAGGTTAGTGGCAATACAACGCCATTTCATGGTGTTACAACACCAACACGATACTTGACGCGAGCGCGAGGAGTCACGGCGTTGCAACGCTGTCCTCGGCGTTGCAACATCGTGCCATTGGTAGAATGGAGCTGGTCGGTTCAACATGGTTCGGGCAGTTTGGTTGGTTTCTGGTCCGGTTCGAGCGGTTCGACTCCGGTCAAGGTGTTTTGGATCGGTTTAAATATAAAATTAATGTAATTATATTATTTTTTGCACTTTAGGGGCCGAAAATTTTGGTTTAACAACTATTTTTCTTTATAAATGTCATTTAGAATTATTCCCACCTTAGGATAAGCATGTTCATGCATTTTATTTATATAAGTGTTATATTAGAATGTTGAGAATGCATGAATTATTTTTCATGAGTAAGTAGTTATAATTGTTATAATTTAATTATATGAAAAATGAAGAAGCATGGTGCATGAAATTACTTAGTATAATATAAAGTGTTATATTCTATAAGTAGTTTGCATGATACAATTAGTTGAATGACATTTCTTTTTCCAATTATAATTTAATTGTTAGAAATATCATATAGTTCATTTTCATAGGTTAATCATTAAAATTTATAAAAGTTAATGGGTTTTAGAAACTATAACCTATAAAAAAGAATTGAATGCAAACTTGGTTAGAATGAAATTAATTTTAAAATGTTTAAAATTAGTTAGACCTAACTTTAATTTCTAATAGGATTAGAAATTAGTCTTACATAGTATTTTAAACAATTTAAAATATAGTAGGACAATAGGACTTTTGTTATAAGGGAACTCTACTGGTGATGTTCTATCTAAGGTTGGTGGTACTTAAGCTGACGGTTAACGAAACACCTCCTACTTGGGAACTGACCTGGAACTTGAGTTGAAGAAACCATAGTCTTGTAAGCATGCAGTATATCTTGGTTATTAAAATGTTTATTCACCTAGACATAAGCTAAAAAGACCTAGTTATAAAAGTTATAATAGGCATAGACTTAGATAGATTCTTTTAGCCAGAATCCAACTAAGTTAAACTTAAATCCTAATTTTAGGAACTTTACTCAGAGAAAACGAGATGTTCGCATAAAGTTTACTCTCACGTCCTCAAGAGTTCAAACCGTGAGTTCCATGTTCGGCAACGCGACGTCAATAGGGTGTCCCCCTACGGTAAATGTTTGTATTGTTCAATACCATGGTGAATGAGGGAAGTCTCCATAGTAAATGAGAGAAGGACGTGTGTCAACATATCCTACGGTCTCCTCCATTAGGTCGCACCGTGAGATTTCTATAGTCTGCCTGTTAGGTTGCCCTTATTGGGATGTATGTCCTAATCTCGTCTTTGTTTGTAATATACTGATTGAAATAAATAAGAGTTATTTTTTCAACACTTTGTGTCTCGCATATTTACAAATTTTGTCCAATAAACTAACTCAAGGGTCATTGAATTATGAGAGAACTAGAACTTGAACGGTGTGTAGTGGACATACAAGGAGGATCACATTCGAGTAAATGACCCGAATGGTCTACACTATATGGATATGGTTGGAGACCTAATCATTGATACGTCGTGGATGCGACCCACTTTGTATTACATACAAACGAGGTGATCTGACTCGTTCATGTGGTTGACATGCGGGTTGGGGCATCCTGTGCAATGAGATTGTACAAGACCGGATCGTGAATTATTAGACTTATTGATGTAACACCGTTAACAGTATAGGACTAATAACTTGGTAGATGACCATTAGTGACTCAACCTTAATCCTGAGCGTGTTACAAACTCCTGTCTGCGGGGGTCTGTCCTTAGACTAGTACGGGTGAGGGTGGTCACAGTTACTCGCCCAATATGTCTATCTTCTCAAGAACAGGACCACGTGGGGAGCTGGGAACTTGACTACGCTATTGGGATTTGTGCCCTTAAACTCGTAGTTTGTAATTATGTTGTAATTAATGTAATAAAGTGTTATTATTTTAATAAAATGTTATTGTTCGTTATCTACGAGTTTGACTTTATTTAAACCCTAAATCCAATAAACTAAACATCCAAGGCTGTTAAATGAATCTTTAACTGAATGTAATCTACATAAAAAGGATCTCGGTTCGAAATACAGCCTAAAGGGTCTATAGTTAGGGGATAAGGTTTGGGTACCTTACCCTGGTTAAACTATGGATGTGGTCCACTTTGTATTTGATACAAACACTATGATCCTAACGTGTTCGTGTAGATGACATGTGAGTGGAGATATCCAATGCAATGAGATTACATAAGACCAGACCGCGAAATAGTAATCTTTAGCTTTAACTCTGTTGACTAGTTAGGTTTCTATTTCACTAGGATGACCTATGCAACTTGATCTCAATCCTGAGCAGGTTACGAACTCCTGTTCGCGAGACATTATCCTTTGACTAGTATGGGTGAGAGTGGCCAGATTCGCCGACTCAATATGCCTACCTTCTTGGGGACAAGACCGAGTGAGCGACTGGGAATTTAACTTAGCAAGATGGAATTCACTCCTTCCTGCCTACTAGGGTAAGTAGAGGAATGTTTCCTTAAGTGGTGTCATCGGGACTTGAACAAAGGGTCCGCCCCTCTCATTGGCCCGAGAGGGACTCTGTTTGTTAGTAGGACCACAAACAAATTGTTCATTAAAGGAGCACTGGTACTTAAGGCACAAGATGTAACCCAGGGGTAAAACGGTAATTTGACCCAGCTGGTGTTATGAACATTCGTGAAGGATTGACTTGCTCTTATTGGTCAATATCCATGGACACAAAAATATATCTGCAGTGAGAAGAGTGCAGCTGTGGGACTTTAGTGGAGTGTTCCCGCAGTTAACGAAAATTGATTGGGAGGTTAATGAGATTAACCAAGCAATCTCGTATCGTTGGAGCTTCTAATCTGTAGGTCCATTAGGTCCACCTTCTAGCTCGTAAAGGGTTCTTAGATCATTTGAATTTGAAATGTTCAAATTCATTATGTAACGCCCCAGAACTTTAAGTACCTTTTAAATTTGTGTTTTGATCTAATTTATTGGACTTTAAATTAATTGGGATTTGAAGTTACAAATTCAAGATAATATTGTGTTAAGTGGGAATTTTGGTTCATTAAAGATCTCTTGAAAAGCAATTAAATAAGCCCAAAAACATTTTAGTAGTTATGGTTAAAAGAAGGGGCATTTTCGTAATTTGTTAAAAAAATGAAATTAGGGTTTCTGGTTTAAGGCACGGTTTACGAGACCATCTCCTTCTTCCTCCATTGTTGTCGATTTGTGCTCCAGCCGCACGTCCAAGAATAGCCCGATTACCCAATCAGCAAACCTAGCGAAGAGGGCACCTCGTGTTTAGCACGCCGAAAGCAAATTCGTCGGAGGCACTCGGCCGATCAAATCCTTGCGCCGCGCGGCGTTCGTTCGCCACCGTAGTCGCTACTTGAATCAAGAATGGTGGTCGTCCATCTACAAGCCACCATCGACTGAGGCATGAAGAGTCGACTGCTGTGCAAGCAAGTTCTCGCCGAAAAATAAACGTTCGCTAGAAAACGAGATTGACTGCGTCAAGACTGCTTTTCGTAGCCGGTCACTGTTGTAAACTCGCCACCGCCGTCTGGAAGAGAAGCGGCCGCCGGTTCAACTTTTGGTTTGAGCGATTCGTCTAGATTTTGATCGGTTTTTGAGGTTTCAGGATCGGTTTTAGATAGATCGGTTCACGACGCTCAAAGATCTGACTTTCACGCGCCATTACGCGTAGTCTCCGACACCACACGCGCCGCCGCTCGCTGGAGCTATTTTCGGTCCACCTATTTTGATCCCTCGAGTTCGTTTTCAGCCTCGGTGAGTGGTAATTCGACTTATCTTTTATTGGATTTGAAAAATAAGTTTACTCATTATGTGTTTAGTTAGGAAAATGGGTTGGATTGAAGGAATTCGAGTACCGAGCAAGTTTGATAGGAACCTTGAATTAGGAACGGAACTTGAAGAGTTTCAAGCTATGCTAAGGTAAGGGATTTTCTATAAATGATTTTGAAAATGGGAGTTAGCGTATTTTATGAAATATTTATTGCAAAAGATGAAATTCAAAGGTTACTCCAAAAAGAGTATAATCATGGATTTATTTCAAAGAATGGTTTCCCAGGATTTATGCTTAAGACTTGAACTTAGAAAAGGATTATTTCAAAAGGTTTGAAATGACCCTAAGTAAATGATTTCCAAAATATTTAGAAAAGAACTTAATCTTGGAAGTTGAGAGGGTTCCAAGTGATTTAAGGGTCTGAGTGGACCCGAATAGAAATGATTTTTTTAAGTATTTGAAAATGAGTTTTTTTTTACATAGTTATGTATATTTACATATAGTGAGATGTTCAGTTATGCTATTGTGATGAATACGTAGTTGAAAATGTAAATGTATTTATGCTTTATGATTGATTGACTCAGGTCTTAAATTTATGAAAGCTATGCCATGATTATGTGATTGTGCATCATTATGACTGCCTATATATGTGTGACTGACATATGGGACCCCATGCATATTGTGTGTATATGAACATGTTATGTGTGCTGTGGCAATTGGTCTCCTGAGAATTTATGCATGGTAAAACATGCATCGAGACCCTATGGGTCAAAGTTATAGGAGTCCAGTGAGGGACTCAAACTTATAGGGGTCCAGTGAGGGACTCAAAACTCATAGGGTGCATGAGGACTCAAATCTTATAGGGGTCTGTGAGGGACTCAAACCTATAGGGGTCTGTGAGGGACTCAATATGAAAAGACTCAAGTAGACTCAATTGACCACTTATAGCCAAAGAAGAAAGTCATGATTTTATGAAAAGAGTTTTAGGTCCCACAACAGAAAGTTTTATGATTTTAAAAGTCACGAATAATAGTCATGTTTAAAAGAAAGTCATGTTGCATGTGTTTGCATTTCCCTACCCCCACTTACTGGGTATTTTATAATACTCACCTCTTCACCTTTGTTGTGTTTTCTCTATTTTAAAATGTTTTTAGGTAAAGGCGAGGGAATACCAGGCGAGTGACGGGGATGCGCTACAGAAGTCATGGGAACCAAGTCAAGATTTTCCGCATACATGATTTAGAAAGTATTTTTTTAAAAATGACTTTAGTTTCGCTTATGTAATATAACGATTTTTAAATTGAGGCCAAAGTTAGTTAGTTGTAAATGTTTTGTATTTATGGGATCCCAAATTAAATCGATTTGAATTATCAATTTTTACTTATTTAAGGTTATTTAAGGCCTTGAATGCATGCATGAGTAGTAATGTCCCTAGGAACTTATGTTGTAAAAGTAGGGGCGTTACACATTAGAGATTACATATATAATGTATTTTGATACGATATAATATATAGTTTTGGAACTATATATTAAAAATTTATTGTGAATATGATTCATATTAAATTATATGAGAGAATTGAATATTTGAAAGAGTTCAAATATTATATTAAATGTGAATGTGATTTACATTTGAAAACTATAGGTTAAAATTTAATGTGCACTGGATGTATATTAAAACTATAGGTTAAAGGGGTAATATGATTAAATGAGATTTAATCCAAATTAAATATATTATATTTAATTTGTATTATTTAAATATGATTTATATTAATAATTAAATTTGATTTAATTATTAGTTAATTATACTATTATTATTATTATTATTATTTTAATAATAAATGAGGGAACGTGTCATCCAGACACGCTCCCCACTACCCCTCCCCTTCTCCCTATCGACAGTTTAACAGGGAGAAGGGGGTTGTTCATTTTCATGATCGATCAATTAGATTGGCACTTACAGAAGGAAAAGTTCTCTCTCTCTCTCAATTATAGAATTTACAAAACCTTCCAATTGTTGGAATCCTTCCCACAAAGGGTTTTGTTCTAAGATCTCAGAGGATAGAAGGTTTTCCTCGTGGTGTTGTCCAACTGAAGAAAACAGAGAAGCATCTTGGAAGTTCCTGTGTTGCTGTATTGTTTGAAGCAAGGGGTTGTTGTAAGTTGAAACTATAAAGGTATTCTTCTTCCCTTTAGTTTAATTGTTAAACTTAACATATGTTTTCATGTATGCAATTAATCCATGCATAATAGGATTAGAATTTCCATGCTTGTTTTATATTATTTATCAATGTACTGCTTTTTGTTTCAATTAAAACAATCAAGCAATTTACGATCCCAAACACGTTTTCGCTGCTTAAGGAGATCAAATCTCCATCAATTGGTATCAGAGAAATATTTGATTTGTTTTGTTTTGAAACAAAATTGCATTGATTTGGTGGGAAATGCATTTGGTTTGCTGTAAAACTTGTTTAGGAATGTTTTGGCCTTAGTTTACTTTGATTTTGATCAAATTGTATGTAAAGACCCCTGCGTTTTTGGGCATAAAGTGCATAATTGAGTCTGTAATTGAGTTACGAGTCGTTCAGGATCAATTTCATTCAATTTGGTTCAGTATCGAAGGAGAAATTGAAGAATGAAGCTGCTGTGTTTGTGACTTTATGCAACGCCGTTCATCAGCGTTGCAACGCTGAAGAACAACGTCGCAATGCCAACGCTCCCTATTGACGCGGGCGCTCAAGGGGTCAGCGACGTTGCAACGCTGCCCCTCAACGTTGCAACGCCACCCGATAGCGAGCGTGCAAAAAGAGGCGAAGCGGGCGCGTAACGCTCGCATTAGCGTTACTAACGCCGTAAGGCATTCCAGCATTTGCACCGGTTCGATCCGGTTTAGTGATTTTGGTCGATTCAAGCGGTTGAAGGCCGGTTTAGGTGTTTTTTGATCGGTTTCATGAAATAAAATTAATGTAATTTTATTTTTTGCACTTTAGGGGCCAAATTATTCCGGTTTTACAGTTTTTTGTCTTTATGAATGTCATTTAGATTATTCCCACCTTAGGATAAGCATGATCATGCATTTAATTTATATAAATGTTATATGAATATGGTCAATTGCATGATTAATTTATTTTTCATGAGTAATTAATTGTAATTGTTATGATTAGATTATATGGAAAATAAATTGCATGGAGCATGAAATTACTTAGTTTAAAATAAATGTTATTTTGTTTAAGTAATTTTATAATTCAATTAGTTGAATTCCTTTTATAATTCCAATTTGAATATTGATTGTTGGATTTATAATATAGTTTCTTTCATAGGTTAATTATTTAATTTATAAAAGTTATAAATTAAAGGGGTTTTAGAAACCATAACCTATAATAAAGAAATGCATGCAAACATAGGAACTTGGGTTAAAATTTAATTAGTTTTAAATCGTTTAAAATTAATTTAGACCTAAGTTTCAATTTCTAAAAGGATTAGAAATTAGTCTTACGTAGTATTTTAAATTGTTTAAAATATAGTAGGACTTTAGGACTTTGGTTATAAGGGAACTCTACCGATGAAGTTCTGTCTAAGGCTGAGGGTACTTAAGTGATTAAGCTTAACTTAACACCTCCTACACGAACCGACCCAAACTTTGAGTTGAATTAACCTTAGTTTTGTTTTATCTCTAGGTAATTAAAATGTTTATTCACCTAGATATATGGTTTTAAGACCTAGTTATAATAGTTATAATAGGCATAGACTTAGATAGATTCTTTTAGCCAGAATCCGACTAAGTTAAACCTATACCCTAATTTTAGGAACTTCAGTGGGAGAAAACGAGAAGTTTGCATCGAGTTTACTCTCACGTCCTCAAGAGTTCACACCATGAGTTCCATGCTCGGCTACGTGGCGTCAATAGGGCGTCCCCCTACGGTATGTGTTTACGTGGTTCAATACCAAGGTGAATGAGGGAAGTATCCATAGTAAATGGGAGCAGGACACGTGTCAACGTATCCTACGGTCTCTTCCATTAGGTCGCACCGTGAGATTTTTATAGTCCGCCTACTAGGTTTTCTTGGAACAGCCAAACCCGATGGAGGGCCTGACTATAGGGATCGGAACACCGCGAACTCCAGAAAGGGATAGGGTCTCTTAGGTTGTTTGCCAACAGTTGTCTTTCTTAATAGTAGCATGTTGGCTCGGGCCTATTGGATCTGAAAATGGTAGGGTAACATTTACGGGATGAGTTAAGCTACTTAACAAGTCTTTGACCAAACAAACGGTAGCTAAGGACCATTGGGACATGAGATGTTCTGGTAGTGAGAATTGGCTGAGAAAGTCTCAATTCAAGGGAGGAATGACTGACTGCCCGACGGAGGCTTTTGTTCTAAACCCTTGAAGTATCGTTGCAAAATTAAAGGTTTAATTTAAACACTAGGGTTCTTTAATAATTTTGCTAAATATGATTGGTTTTTACAATTGGTTAAAAGACATAACTAATTATAACTATTTTGGTTTTCAGCATGTCGTCCTCAATAATAGCCTTACTTAAAAGCGACCGTTTAACTGGTGAGAATTTTACTACGTGGAAATCCAACCTGAATACGATTCTGGTGGTTGATGACCTACGGTTTGTACTGACTTAGGAATGTCCTCAGATCCCTACTCGTAACGCTCCTCATATTAAGGAGGCGTACGACCGCTGGATCAAGGCCAAGGTCCACATTTTGGCTAGTGTTTCTGAAGTTCTGGCCAAAAAGTACGAGGGCATGGTCTAAGCTCTTGAGATCATGAGTTCGCTGCAGGAAATGTTTGGACAACCGTCTGGACAGATTCGACACGAATCCCTCAAATACGTTTATAACTCCCGTATGAAGGAGGGATCATCCGTGAGAGAACACGTTCTCGATCTGATGGTCCAGTTCAATGTGGCTGAGATGAACGGAGCGGTCATTGACGAGCAAAGTCAGGTATCGTTCATCCTGAAATCTCTTTCGAAGAGTTTTCTGCAATTCAGCAGCAATGCGGTGATGAACAAGATTGAATATAACCTGACTACTCTCCTTAGTGAACTACAGACTTTCCAGTCTCTTATGAAATAAGGGACAGGCTGAGGGAGAGGCAAATGTGTTTGCCCATTCCAAAAGGTTCCAGAAGGGTTCATCCTCTAGGACTAAGTCCTGTAGCTCATCTTCTGGGCTTAAGAAGACCCAAAAGAAGAAAATAGGAGGCAAAGGGAAGGCACCTGCTGTTGACAAAGGCAAGGGAAACGCCAAGGTTGCAGATAAAGGAAAATGTTTCCACTGCAACGTGGATGGGCAATGAAAGCGAAACTGCCCAAAATACCTTGCTGAGCTCAAAGAGAAGAAAGGTAAATTAGATATAGTTATTCTTGAAACTTGTTTAGTGGAAAATGATGATTTGACTTCGATACTTGATTCAGGAGCCACTAATCACGTTTGCTCTTCATTTCAGGAAACTAGTTCCTTCAAGGAGCTCGAAGAGGGTGAGATGACGCTCGTGGCCTGGAGCGGAGACGTCGTCCCAACTCGTGCAGTGGGAGATGCCAAGCTGTTTTTCGGAGATAGATTTCTTTTATTAAAAAATCTGTATATAGTTCCTAAGCTTAAGAGGAACTTAATTTCTATCTCTTGTTTAATAGAACTTGGATATTGTATTTCTTTTTCAATTAATGAAGCGTTCATTTTGAAAGAGGGTGTCAATATTTGTTCTGCTGAATTGAAAAATGGCTTGTATGTACTGAAACCGAACAAAACCAAATTAATCTTAAATCATGAGATGTTTAAAAATGCTATACTCAAAATAAAAGGCAAAGAATTTCTCCAAATAATAATACCTATCTATGGCATCTTAGGCTTAGTCATATTAATCTCAAATGGATTGATAGACTCTCTAAGAATGGACTTTTAAACAAGTTAGAAGATGATTCTTTACCGCCTTGCGAATCTTGCTTGGAAGGTAAAATGACCAAATGACCTTTTACTGGAAAAAGTTACAGAGCCGTAAAGCCCCTAGAACTTGTGCATTTGGATCTTTGTGGTCCAGTGAATGTCAAAGCTCGAGGAGGGTTCGAATATTTCATCTCTTTCATAGATAATTATTCTAGGTATGATTATCTATACCTAATGCATCACAAGTCTGAAGCTCTTGAAAAGTTCAAAGAGTATAAGGCTAAAGTAGAGAATGCATTAGGAAAAACCATTAAAATGCTTCGATCCGATCGAGGTGGGGAGTACTTGGATTTGAGATTCCAGGACGATATGATAGAACATGGAATTAAATCTCAACTCTCAGCACCTAATACACCACAGCAAAATGGTGTGTCAGAAAGGTGAAATAGAACCTTGTTAGACATGGTTCGTTCTATGATGAGCTATGCTCAATTCCCTGCCTCGTTTTGGGGATACGCAATAGAGACCGCAGTTCAAATCTTGAATAGTGTTCCATCAAAAAGTGTTTCAGAAACACCTTTTGAACTTTGGAAGGGGCGTAAACCCGCCACAACACTTCAGATTTGAGGTCATCCAAGCACACGTGCTCGTGACAAACTCAAAGAAACTGGAACCTCGTTCAAGATTGTGCCAATTTGTTGGCTATCCCAAAGAAACGAGAGGTGGTCTTTTCTACGACCCACAAGAAAACAAGGTGATTGTATCGACAAACGCCATGTTCTTGGAGGAAGATCACATGAGAAACCACAAACCGCGTAGTAAATTAGTACTAAATGAAGCTACACATGAACCAACAGGAGTTGTTGATCAAGCTGGACCTTCATCAAGAGTTGATGGAAGAACCAACACCACAAGTCAGTCTCGTCCTTCTCAATCGTTGGGAATGCCTCGACTCAGTGGGAGGGTTGTTTCCCAACCTGACCGCTACTTGGGTTTAGTTGAAACTCAAGTTGTCATACCTGATGATGGCATAGAAGATCCATTGTCTTATAAACAGGCAATGAATGACGTAGACAAAGACCAATGGATCAAAGGCATGGACCTTGAAATGGAGTCAATGGACTTCAATTTAGTATGGGAACTTTTAGACCAACCTGAATTGGTTAGACCCATAGGGTGGAAATGGATCTATAAGAGAAAGAGAGATGCAACCGGAAAGGTACAAACCTTTAAGGCGAGGCTTGTAGCAAAGGGTTTTACCCAAAGGGAAGGAGTTGAATATGAAGAAACTTTTTTCCCTATTGTTATACTGAAGTCTATGAGGATACTCTTGTCCATAGCCACATTTTATGATTATGAAATTTGGCAAATGGACGTCAAGACTGCCTTTTTGAATGGTAATCTTGACGAGAGCATCTACATATGTCTCAACCCGAAGGGTTCATAGCCCAAAGTCAGGAGCAAAAAGTCTGCAAGCTTAATCGATCCATTTATGGATTGAAACAACCGTCAAGATCTTGGAATATAAGATTTGATACTGCGATCAAGTCTTACGACTTTCACCAAAACGTTGATCAGCCTTGTGTTTACAAGTGGATCATCAAGGACAAAGTAGCTTTGTTAGTACTTTATGTGGATGATATCCTACTCATTGGGAATGATGTAGGATACCTTTGTGACGTAAAGAATTGGCTGGCGACCCAAATCTAAATGAAAGATTTGGGAGAGGCGCAATATGTTCTTGGGATTCAGATCTTCAGGAATCGCAAGAACAGAACGCTAGGAATGTCTCAAACGTCTTATATCGACAAAATGTTGTCTAGATATTCGATGCAGAATTCCAAGAGGGGCTTATTACCTTTCAGGCATGGAGTTCATTTGTCTAGGGAACAGTGTCCCAAGACACCTCAAGAAGTTGAGAATATGAGACATATTCCCTATGCCTCTGCAGTAGGTAGCTTAATGTATGCTATGTTATGCACCAGGCCGGACATTTGTTATGTAGTGGGAATAATCAGTAGGTACCAGTCCAATCTAGGGTTCGACCACTGGACAACAGTTAAAAATATCCTTAAGTATATAAGGAGAACGAGGGACTATACGCTGGTGTATGGGTCTAAGAATTTGATCCTTACTAGATACACTGATTATGATTTTCAGACCGATAAGGATTCTCGAAAATCCACATCGAGATCAGTTTTCACCCTTAACGGGGGAGCTATAGTATGGCGAACCATCAAGCAAGGATGCATCGCTGACTCCACAATGGAGGCTGAGTATGTCGCTGCTTGTGAAGTAGCTAAAGGGGCTATTTGACTAAGGAAATTCCTTGCTGATTTGAAAGTTGTTCCAAATATGGAATCTCCCATCACCTTATACTCTGACAACAGTGGTGTCGTAGCCAATTCAAAGGAACCTCGCAGCCATAAGCGAGGTAAGCACATCGAGAGGAAGTATCACTTGATACGAGAAATAGTGCAACGAGGAGATGTGACAGTCACGAAGATCGCTTCAGAGCACAATATTGTTGATCCGTTTACAAACACTCTCACGACTAAAGTGTTCGAGGGTCATCTGGAAAGTCTGGGTCTACGAGATATGTACATAGGCTAATCTAGGGCAAGTGGGAGATATGTAATGGGGTATATGGATGCCCTAGTTTATTGTATTTCTACTGTTTTAGATCATGATGTACCCCACTAGAGTTTTAGTTCAAGTGGGAGTTTGTTAGGATTTGTGCCCTAAAACTCGTAGTTTATAATTATGTTTTAATTAATGTAATAAAGTGTTATTATTTCAATAAAGTGTTATTGTCTGTTATCTACGAGTTTACCTTTATTTAGACCCTAAATTCATTAAACTAAACATCCAAGGCTGTTAAATGAATCTTTAACTGAATGTAATGTACATAAAAAGGATATCAGTTCGAAATACAGCCTAAAAGGTCTATAGTTAGGGGATAAGGTTTGGGTACCTTACTCTTGTTAAACTATGGATGTGGCCCACTTTGTATTTGATACAAACACTGTGATCCTAACGTGTTCGTGTGGATGACATGTGAGTCGGGATATCCTATGTAATGAGATTACATAAGACCGGACCGCGAAGCAGTAATCTCTAGCTGTAATTCCGTTGACTAGTTAGGTTTCTATTTCACTAGGTTGACCTAGGCAACTTGATCTCAATTCTGAGAAGGTTACGAACTCTTGTTCGCGAGGGATTGTCCTTTGACTAGTATGGGTGAGAGTGGCTAGATTCGCCGACTCAATATGCCTATCTTTTTGGGGACAAGACCGAGTGAGCGGCTGGAAACTTAACTTAGCAAGATGGAATTCACTCCTTCCCGCCTACTAGGGTAAGTAGAGGAATGTTCCCTTAAGTGGTGTCTCTGGGACTTGAACAAAGGGCGCGACCCTCTCATTGGCCCGAGAGGGACTCTGTTTGTTGGTAGGACCACAAACAAATTGTTCATTAGAGGAGCACTGGTACTTAAGGCACAAGATGTAACCCAGGGGTAAAACGGTAATTTGACCCAGCTGGTGTTACGAACATTCGTGAAGGATTGACTTGCTCTTATTGGTCAATATCCATGGACACTGAAATATATCTACAGTGAGAAGAGTGCAGCTGTGGGACTTTAGTGGAGTGTTCCCGCAGTTAACGAATATTGATTGGGAGGTTAATGAGATTAACCAAGCAATCTCGTATCGTTGGAGCTTCTGATCTGTAGGTCTATTAGGTCTACCTTCTATCTCGTAAAGGGTTCTTAGATCATTTGAATTTCAAATGTTCAAATTCATTAGGGATTACATATATAATGTATTTGAATACGATATAATATATAGTTTTGGAACTATATATTATAAATTTAATGTGAATATGATTCATATTAAATTATATGAGAGAATTGAATATTTGAAAGAGTCCAAATATTATATTAAATGTGAATGTGATTCACATTTGAAAACTATAGGTTAAAATTTAATGTGCACTAGATGTACATTAAAACTATAGGTTAAAGGGGTAATATGATTAAATGAGATTTAATCCAAATTAAATATATGATATTTAATTTTCATTATTTAAATATAATTTATATTAATAATTAAATTTGATTTAATTATTATTTAATTATATTATTATTATTATTATTATTATTTTAATAATAAATGAGGGAACGTGTCATCCAGACACGTTCCCCACTACCCCTCCCTTCTCCCTATCGACAATTTTAACAGGGAGAACGGGGTTGTTCATTTTCATGATCGATCAATTAGATTGACACTTACAGAAGGAAAAGTTCTCTCTCTCTCCATTCTAGAATTCCCAAAACCTTCCAATTGTTGGAATCCTTCCCATAAAGGGTTTTGTTCTAAGATCTCAGAGGATAGAAGGTTTTCCTCGTGGTGTTGTCCAACTAAAGAAAAAGAGAAGCATCTTGGAAGTTCTTGTGTTGTTGTATTGTTTGAAGCAAGGAGTTGTTGTAAGTTAAAACTACAAAGGTATTCTTCTTCCCTTTAGTTTAATTGTTAAACTTAACATATATTTGCATGTATGCAATTAATCCATGTCTAATAGGATTAGAATTTCCATGCTTGTTCTGTATTATTTATCAATGTACTGGTTTTTGTTTCAATTAAAACAATCAAGAAATTTACGATCCCAAACACGTTTTCGCTGCTCAAGGAGATCAGATCTCCATCATACGCGAGATTGAATTTACTCGTTCCCGACTTTAGGGAAACTAGAAGGGTTGTTCCCTTAAGTGCTGTCTCCAAGGCTTGAACAACGGGGCCCTCCTCTCTCATTGGCCTGAGAGGGTTGTTGTTTATGGTATGACCATGCAACGTAGTTGTTCATTAGAGGAGCAGTGGGACTTAAGGAGCAAGTGGTAAACACAGGGGTAAAACGGTAATTTTACCCAGCTGTGACTACGAACAATGTGTGAAGGGTCGACTCATGGGTATTTGTTATATCGATGGACGCAACTTGTCCTGCGGTGATGAGAGTGCAACTACGGGCTTTAGTGGAGTGTTACCGTAGCTAATGAATGTTGAATAACCGGGTCAAAGAGTTTGACAGGTTAGTCTCGGATCATTGGAGCTCGTCACGTGTAGGTCCATTAGGTCCCTCGGTTTGCTCAAATTGGACAAATTGAGGGTTTATGAGCTTGGTGTGAATCAAGTGTTCAAATTCATTATTTGGGTATTTATGTCATTTATATGAGATATAGATGACATAATATATAGTTTGATGTGAATGAGATTCATAATAAACTATAGTATAGCCTAATTGATTAATTAGTGCTAATTGGAGAAATTTAATTGGGAGAAATTTAAATTGAATGTGATTCAATTTATAATTCCACATTTATGCAAATGAGATTTCTATAATAAGGTATGAGATACCTTATATTATATGATATGCAAATATGATTTGTATATCATATAGTTGTGGTAAAATGGTGAATTGGTGGAGATTTTAACTCCACCACACACCATTATAAAAGGATGCATTCAAAGGCATCTCATGACTCTTCTTGCCATTTTTTGGATTTCCATCCAAAGAGAGCAAGTGTTTTCTCTCTAGACCTCGCTCAATTCTCCAAAATTCTCTCCTCACCCAAAACCAAAGGGAGTCCGACACACTCTCCCTCATCCTCCAGAGAAAAACCGAGAAGACCCTTTGAAGGTGTCTCCCTGTTCGGATCGAGGATCGAGTTCGAGGAGTTCGTTGGTACGAGAGAGATCATGACCGGAGAAGGAGAAAACGTTGAAGAAGTGTTCTTCAAGAGGTTAGTATCCATTATACTTACTGTTTTCTCTATTTTTTTGCATGTTTAGCCTAGGATCTATGAGATAGATTCAATTTTAAGACACGTTTTACACAACGGATCAACGACGTTTCACAACGTCTACCGCTGCGGGAATTCAAAATCCCTTCACTTTAAGGCTAGACTTGTAGCAAAGGGTTTTACCCAAAGGGAAGAGGTTGATTATGAGGAAACGTTTTTTCCTAGCCGCTTTTTATGATTATGAAATCTGGCAAATGGACGTCAAGACTGCCTTTTTGAATGATAATCTTGACGAAAGCATCTATATGTCTTAGCTCGAAGAGTTCATAACCCAAGCTCAGGAGTACAAAGTTTACAAGCTCAATTGATCCATTTATGGGTTGAAACAAGCATCCAGATCTTTGAATATAAGATTTGATACTGCGATCATGTAAACCCGAGAATCATTCTTTTGAATTTCCTTATAAAGAAAAAACAAAAGAAAAGAAGAAATGAATGCTTAAAACTTGGTTTTCCTTATTTTAAAAAGAAAAGAAATGAAGTGAAAGATAAAAGGAAAACAAGGAAGGAAAAGCTTAAACAATTTTTGTTTGGTTTGCTCTAAGAATAATGAAGAAAAGAAAATGAAAGGAATGGTTATTATATTATGTTTTGTTTAGGAAAGAAAAGAAAAGAAAGGAAAAGAAAGGAAAAGAAAGGAAAAGGAAAAACAAGAAAGAAAGTGGATGGTGGACCCCCACCTTTATTTTCTTTTTAAAGAAACTTATTCCATCGATCTTCTTCTTCATTTATCAAAAGAAAGCGAGGGTTTTCGTGGGAGAAGCAGAAAGGAAGAGGAAGAAGGTGGTTTTTGGTGCTGAAGTTGCAGAAGAGAGGAGAAGAACTAAAGGTATGTCTTTATAACAGCAAGTTAATCAATTCAATCCTATTCTGATTTTTTGTTCATCTCGAGCTCCACAGGAAGAGGTAAGAGTTGAGGTTTTGTTTCATGCAATTTAACTCAAATTGGAACAAAATTCGTGGAGGAAGCTCGAGCAAATTCAGATCTTAAGCTACTGATTTGTGAAGTGGAAGACAGAAGACAGAATTTACTGTCAAATCCGAGAAGTCTCTGATGTTTTGGTTGTACTGATCTGTAGAGTTGGAATCCGAAGCTCTAATAGGTATGGTTAGAAATCTTATTGAATTTCCTACAATTCTCGTGAAGAAATCGTGAATAGAAAATGATTGGAAGATGTTGTAAATATCAGGTCAAGTTTCGAGTTGCAGCAGAAAATGGAATCTGGAATAACAGAAGTTGGTTCTTGGGAAAGACGACTTCGAGGTGTTTTTGAACCAATCTGTTAGGAATCTCAACTTCATGTCTTCATATAATTTTTAGAGGGTTCAAAAAGGAAGAATTTGGTATAAAGTACATCCTTTTTGGCTAAGTAATGAAGAAGTTATGAGTATTTGAATACAGGGTATAAAATCTGTTAAATGCTGGAATTTTTGTTGGAGTGTTTTCTTATAGTTTTAAGGTTAAAAACCATGAGCTCGAGGTTCTAAAACATGATTTTGGTTTGTTTGGCAGTCCAAGAGGCGATAGGTCGAGTGTACAGGCCAAGGTTCTAGTTCTAACACGGTGAGTGACAAAACGAACCTTGAAAATGGTTTATAGGCTTGTATTATGCTTATGAAAATGCAAGGTTTTGCTAAAACGAAATGGTTTCAATACTTAATGTTTTCCTTGAAACACATGTTTATGAGTATTCATATTTTCTAAGAAATGATTTCAAGTGCTCGTTGTGAGCCTAAATGTCTTGAAGAAATTTATACATGAGCATATATCTAATGATTGCCGAAATTTATGGAAATGTTATGATTTTGAGCAAGTATGCACTAGCAAGTATGTTTTAAAGTTTTTCAGTTTTATGAACAAGCTGAGTAAGCTTGAGTTTTATGAAAGAGAAGATAAGCAGGCATGTTTAAATGTTTTTATGTGTTTTTTCTGAGTCTTGAATGAGTAAATGACTGAGACATTGAGCCCGAGGCTATATAGTACCGTGTGCGCACAGGTCTTATTCTGTTGTCGACGTTGAGTGTACTCCGTGACAACAGCGTTGTCGTGAGTGCTGGGCGGGCCCCACTGCATCGTAGAATAAACGTTGGTTGTACTGGGCGTGCCCTACACAACCTAGATTGTGACATGTTTTAAAAAGAGTTAATATCATTTACATGCCTTACGAGATTTTAACGATATACTTGCTGGTTTTCATGAAAAGCTATTATGATTACACAGTTACTTTTAACATTTGATTACAGATGCATGTGCTCATAGATTGTCAGGTGATATGATTTACGAGTTAATAGCTTTCTTTTAAACTCAAGTCACTCACTGAGCTTCATAGCTCATTCTTTCGATGTTTTTCCCACTTTTCGTGCAGAGATCGAGCTCCTGCTTGAAAACTCGCCATAGTCTGTGGAAGCTTCACAAGTTTGATATGTTGTACGTGGGTGGAGTTGTATAGAAAGTCTATATGTATAGAAGAAGGACTATGAACTTATGTTTATGTGCAGATTTTAGGTTGTGGTTGTGTGATCCATTGTTGGGTATGTTTTTGGTTGTGATGTTCATATCTCTTTCAGCTTTTCCAGAGAGTCATAAGTAGGGTTACCCTCACGTGAGGTTACGTAATTGTCAATATTCCATTGTGTTATGTTTTAGTTGTTTCTTATACAAGTTTAGTATGCTTATAAGGTAAAACAGGGTCAACAGGTATCGTTAGAGAGGTGAACGATGTCTGTTGGCTTCACGCCGTCTACCGTGCTAAGTTAGCAAGTAGTTCGGGAGGGGGTGTGACAGATCAAGTCGTATGGCTTTGACCAAAACTTTTATGAGTCTTATGTTTACAAGAGGATCATCAATGACAAAGTAGCTTGCTTAGGGCTTTATGTGGATGATATCTTACTCATTGGGAATGATGTAGGATACCTTACTGACATAAAGAATTGGCTGGTGACCTAATTCTAAATGAAAGATTTGGGAGAGGCGCAATATGTTATTGGGATTCAGATTTTCAGGAATCGCAAGAATAGAACGCTAGCTCTATGTCAAGCATCTTACATCGACAAAATGTTGTCCCCATATGCGATGCAGAATTCCAAGAGGGGCTTATTACCCTTCAGGCATGGAGTTCATTTGTCTAAGGAACAGTGTCCTAAGACACCTCAAGAAGTTGAGGATATGAGACGTATTCCCTATGCCTATGCAGTAGGTAGCTTAATGTATGCTATGTTGTGCACGAGGCCAGACATTCGCTATGCAGTGGGAATAGTCAGTAGGTACCAATCCAATCGAAGGTTAGACGACTGGACCGCAGTTAAAAATATCCTCAAGTATCTTAGGAGAACGAGGGACTATACGCTTGTGTATGGGACTAAGGATTTGATCTTTATAGGATATACTGATTCTGATTTTCAGACCGATAAGGATTCTAGAAAATCCACATCGGGATCAGTTTTCACCCTTAACGGGGGAGCTATAGTATGGCGAAGCATCAAGCAACGATGTATCGCTGACTCCACAATTGAGGCTGAGTATGTCGCTGGTTGTGAAGTAGCTAAAGAGGTTGTTTTGCTAAGGAAATTCCTGTCTGATTTGGAAGTTGTTCCAAATGTGGAATTTCCCATCACCTTATACTGTGACAACAGTGGTGCGGTAGCCAATTCGAAGGAACCTCGCAGCCATAAGCGAGGCAAGCACATCGAGAGGAAGTATCACCTGATACGAGAAATAGTGCAACGAGGAGATGTGACAGTCACAAAGATCGCTTCGAAGCACAACATTGTTGACCCGTTTACAAAGACTCTCACGGCTAAAGTGTTCGAGGGTCATCTGGAGAGTCTAGGTCTACGAGACATGTACATAGGCTAATCTAGGGCAAGTGGGAGATATGTAAATGGGTATATGGATGCCCTAGTTTATTGTATTTGTATCTCTGTTACCAATGTTTTAGATTATGATGTACCCCACTAGAGTTTTAGTTCAAGTGGGAATTTGTTGGGTTGTGTGCCCTAAAACTCGTAGTTTGTAATTATGTTCTAATTAATGTAATAAATTGTTATTACTTCAATAAAGTGTTATTATTTGTTATTTACGATATTGCCATTGTTTTAAGCCTAAATCCAATAAATTAAACATCCAAAGTTGTAAAATGTATCTTTAACTGAATGTAGCGTACATATAAAGGATCTCGGTTCGAGATACAACCTAAAGGGTCTATAGTAAGGGGATAAGGTTTGGGTACCTTACCCTGGTAAAACTATGGATGTGGCCCACTTTGTATATGATACAAACACTGTGATCCTAACGTGTTCGTGTAGATGACATGTGAGTGGGGATATCCTATGTAATGAGATTACATAAGACCCGACCTCGAAATAGTAACTACTAGATGTAACTGCGTTGACTAGTTATGTTTCTATTTCACTATGATGACCTAGGCAACTGATCACAATCCTGAGCAGGTTACGAACTTCTGTTTACGAGGGACTGTCCTTTGACTAGTATGGGTGAGAGTGACCAGATTCGCCGACTCAATATGCCTACCTTCTTGGGGACAAGACTGAGTGATCAACTCGAGACTTGGCCAAGCAAGATGGAATTCACTCCTTCCCCCTACTAGGGTAAGTAGAGGAATGTTCCCTTAAGTGGTGTTTTCGGGACTTGAACAAAGGGCCCGACCCTCTCATTGGCCTGAGAGGGACTCTATTTGTTGGTACGACCACAAAAACAATTGTTCATTAGAGGAGCACTGGTACTTAAGGTACAAGATGTAACCCAGGGGTAAAACGGTAATTTGACCCAGCTGGTGTTACGAACATTCGTGAAGGATTGACTTGTTGTTATTGGTCAATATCCGTGGAAACAGAAATATATCTGAAGTGAGAAGAGTGAAACATAAATATATCTGAAGTGGAGTGTTCCCGCAGTTAACGAATGCTGATTAGGAGGTTAATGAGATTAACCGAGTAATCTCGTGTCGTTGGAGCTTCTGATCTGTAGGTCCATTAAGTCCACCTTCTAGCACGTAAAGGGTTCTTAGATCGTTTTGAATTTTAAATGTTAAAATTCATTAGAGAATAAATTTAATGTATATAGATATGATATAATATATAGTTTTGGAACTATATATTATAAATTTAATGTGAATATGATTCATATTAAATTAAATGAGAGGATTAAATATTTGAAAGAGTTCAAATATTATTTTGAATGTGAATATGATTCATATTTGAAAACTATAGGTTAAAATTTAATGTGCATAAGATGTGCATCAAAATTATAGGTTAGAGGAGAAAAAGATTAAATATGATTTGATCTTAATTAAATATATTATATTTAATTAATTAATTAATTAAATTTGATTTAATTAATATTATATTAATTAATTTTAATTAAATTAATTAATGGTAACGTGTCAGGAGGACACGTTCCCATCTTCCCCACCAACTCCCCATTGATAGGGAGTGGGGAAAGAACTCCTCTGAATAACATCTCGAGGAAGAGAAGTTTTTGGTTGATCAATCTGTGATTTGCTCCTACTGAAGAAAAATTCTCTCTCTCTCTCAATTCTCTCTCACTTTCTTCCAATTGTTGGAATACCTTTCCACCATGGTAGGATCTAAGTGGAACTCATAAGATAGAAGGTTTCCCAAGTGGTGTTGTCCTGTTGGAGAAAACAGAGAAGAATTCTTGGTTGTTGTGTTGCTGCACATTTGGAGCAATGAGTTGCTGAATAGAAACTACAAAGGTAATTACGAATTCTCTTTTAGTTTAGTTTAAATTACACAACATGTTCGCATGTTTATATCCATGTTTTTCCAATGTACTGATTTTTGCATTTCAACCAAAAATAAACTTACATTTACGATTTCAAAACACGTATCCGCTGCTCAAGGGGATCAGATCTCCATCATAAACACTAGGGTTCTTAAAAATCTTGCTAAATTAGATTAGTTTTGCAATGGGTTAAGAGGCATAACTAATTAGAACTTTTTTTTTTTTTTTTTGCAATTTCAACATGTCGTCCTCGATAATAGCCTTATTAAAAAGTGAACGTTTAACTGAGAAAACTACACTACGTGGATGTCCAACCTGAATGCGATTCTGGTTATGGAGGACCTTCGGTTCGTACTGACTGAAGAATGTCCTCAGGTCCCTGCCCAAAACACACCTCAATCTGTTAAAGATGCGTATGACCGCTGGACCTAGGCCAATGAGAAGGTCAAGGCCTACATCCTTGCTACCATATCTGATGTTCTGGCCACGAAGCTTGAGGGAATGGTATCAACTCGTGAGATCATGAGTTATCTGCAGAATTTGTCTGGTCAATAGTCTGAACAGATTCGACACGAATCACTCAAATACATTTATAACATGTGCATGAAGGAGGAAACTTCAGTGAGAGAACATGTTCTCGATCTGATGGTTCACTTCAACATGGCCGAAATGAACGGGGTAGTCATGGACGAGCAAAGTCAGGTGTCGTTCATATTGGAATCTCTTCCGAAGAGCTTCCTGCAATTTCACAGCAATGCGGTGATGAACAAGATAGAGTACAACCTGACTACTCTCTTTAATGAGCTGCAGACTTTCCAGTCTCTTATGAAGAATAAAGGACAGGTAGACGGAGAGGCAAATGTGTTTTTCCGTTCCAAAAGGTTCCAAGAGGGTTCATCCTCTTCAATTAAGTCCTATAACTTTTCTTCTGGACTTGAGGAGGCACATAAGAAAAGGAAATGAGGGAAGGGGATGGCTTCTACTATTGCTGAATAAGGCTCAGAAAGAAGAAATGTAAATGTGATTTACTAGTTTTAGAAACATGTTTGGTGGCAAGTGATGACTTAACATGGATACTTGATTCAGGGGCCACTAACCACGTTTGCTCTTCTTTAAAAGAAAGTAGTTCTTTGAAAGAGCTCGATAAGGGTGAGATGACACTCAAGGTCGAAACGGGAGACGTCGTCTCAGCTCGTGCAGTGGGAGATGCAAACCTGTTTTTTAGAGATAGATTTTTATGTTTAGAACATCTTTATATAGTTCCTACATTAAAGAGGTACTTATTATCTATATCTTGTTTAATTGAACATGAATATTGTATTTGTTTTTCTTTTAATGAAGCATTCATTTCGAAAAGGGGGTCAATATTTCTTAAGCTAAATTAGAAAACAACTTGTATGTGTTAAAATCGAACCAAATTAAAGCAATTTTAAATCATGAGATGTTTAAAACTGCAAATACTCAAAGTAAAAGGCAAAAGACTTCTCCGAATAATAATACCTATCTTTGGCATGTAAGACTTGGTCACATAAATCTCAACCGGATTGAGATATTAAATAAGAATGGACTTCTAAACAAGTTAGAATATGATTCTTTACCTCCTTGTGAGTCCTGTCTAGAAGGAAAAATGACTAAGCAACCTTTTACTGAGAAAAGGTTATAGAGCCAAAGAGCCCTTAGAGCTTATACATTCGGATCTTTATGGTCCAATGAATGTAAGAGCTCGAAGAGGGTATGAATATTTCATCTCTTTCAAGACTGTCTTTTTGAATGGTAATCTTGACGAGAGTATCTATATGTCTCAGCCCAAAGGGTTCATAGCCCAAGGTCAGAAGCAAAAAGTTTAGAAGCTCAATCGATCCATTTATGGGTTGAAACAAGCATCCACATCTTGGAACATAAGATTTGATACTGCGATCAAGTCTTATGGCTTTGACAAAACGTTGATGAGCCTTGTGTTTACAAGAGGATCATCAACGATAAAGTAGCTTTCTTAGTATTATATGTGGATGATATCCTACTCATTCGGAATGATGTAGGATACCTAACTGACATAAAGAATTGGTTGGCGACCCAATTCCAAATTAAAGATTTGGGAGAGGCACAATATTTTCTTGGGATTCAAAATTTTCAGGAATCGCAAAAACATAACACTAGCTTTTTCTCAAGCATATTATATCGACAAAATATTGATTCGATATTCGATGCAGAATTCCAAAAGAGGTATATTGCCTTTTAAGCATGGGATTCATTTGTCTAAGGAACAATGTCATAAGACACCTCAAGAAGTTGAGGATATTGGACGTATTCCCTATGCCTCGGCAGTAGGTAGCTTAATATATGTTATGCTATGCACGAGGCCAGACATTTGCTATGTTGTGGGAATAGTCAGTAGGTACCAGTCCAATAAGAGGTTAGTCCACTAGACTGTTGTTGCCTAATATTTATGATATTGAAATACCGCAGTGTACGGGTCAAGTTTTAGTATAGTGATTTATGAGTCCAAGTATCGTCTTCGGGAATAGGTTTCTAGATTAATTAATTACTAAGATACTAATCTTCAATTTTAGCTAAAGAAATAAAACATGGATAGGTAATGAAAGTAAAAACAAACAACAAACTAACATGTGGAGACACGAATTGATAAAATTGAGGAAAGTGATTTTACAAGTTAATAACCTAACTAACACATTCATTGAACCAATGAGATGAATTTATAAACAAGAAGTAAAATACTCAAGAAAACCTCTCGATTCTTAATGAGCCTCACACATGCAATAAATTCCATAGTCCCCATATGAACCTATGACATGCATGGCATTAAGCAACTTCTTTATGTGTTTCCCTAAGATTTCTAGGTCATTCTCATGCCAGATTTCTAAGGGTTTTGACAATTTTGCTCTAATTCAAGCTTTATTTCTCGAGTCCACTTAAACCAACAAATTAAGAAGTAAAGAACGAATTGCCAAAAATAAGAACAAAACATGCTTCAATTCATGGTAAGAAAGTCTTAACAAGTAAATCAAATCAAAACTACATTGTCTAGCTACTCTAAATTACATGAAAACCAAGCTAAACAAGTAGAAAACGTCTTAGAACGCTATTACAAATTGAAAGAAAAGGAAATTAAACTTATGTGTCAATGCCGGTCCTTCGCCTCCGAGCTCCCGTCTTCGATCTCAAACCTCCACGGATGCTTTGGCTCACAAAAACGCTCTTTTCTCTCTTCTTACAAAGTATATTTCGAAATTAGGGTGGAAAATCTACCAAATTTAGCTCCCTTTGCAAGAAATCATAAGGTTCAATTTATAGATGAATTCGGTGCAGCGTTGTAACGCTAGGGACAACGTTGTAACCCTGAACCCTAGACGCGTATCAAATATGGAAACTGTCGATGGCGTTGCTGTCACACCCCGTCCCAGCTTACTTGCCTAACCTAGGAAGAGATGCAAAGACAAAGATAACCAAACCTCTTGTTGGCTTTCCTTGACTAACCAAAGACATAACTTAAATTAAACGTAACACAACATGTTTGAACAAGCAAAATTAGGCACTGATATACACTTATAAATGAAACACATTCACTTCCATTACTATGTTCTTTAGGTAATCATAAAGCTTCCAAGTTTATTACAACCTATCTAATATGTTCTCACTACAAACCATATACAAAAGAAAGTGTATATACAAGGAGCTAAATCGCGTGGTGGCAAATAGGTCTTGTCAAGGCTAAGCACTGGAAACTCGTCTGCTACCTGGGAAGAGTAGACATAATGAAAACGTGAGCTAGGAAGCCCAGTGAGTGTCTATTATAAGCTCACAGGTGAAGCATAGTAATGGCAGACCATAAGTAGAAAATAACTTAACATCTGTTTGTAACATAAACAAACCATGCTTCCAATTTCCAAGTTTAAGTCACCACTTATGCATAACACACAACTCATAATGTAGTATTATATTGAGGGTAGATAGATCAATAATGTAGAAGCTCATAACAATAAAACACATGACATGATACCACTTTTGAACCATAGAGGTGGTAGAGTTACATTTGTACCAATAAGGTTCATACCTCTCTCATGTGCACGTGGAATACATTTGGCCCTTTGGTTTTCCCTAATACCTTCTCTATGTCCTTCAATATTAAGGTATGACCATTTACTACCCGAATACCTTCTCATTGTCCTTCGGTATCGAGAAATTATGATTCATTCCCCCCTAAGTACCTTCTCGAATGTCCTTCAGTATTAGGGGTTAACCACAAACAAGGGCATAATTTGTTTACCATGGAAATCATGTCTTTATAACACATACAACATTTTCTTGACATTTTCACATTATCTTCTAAACATGTTCCCAAGTGGATTTACACAAAACATTCTCTAAAGGAAAGCATACTTTCATAATTTAGTTTCCATACTTGGATTTATAGTTACAAACTAATTCAAAGCATGCTTAGGTTCCATCATGAACTTTATGTTAGAAACTCAATGAAGTTATACATATTTAGTTCAAACAAGATTCAATGATCAACAATTATGTTTTTGAAGAAAAACATAGGTCAAGCATAATTCTAAAATAGAGTCACTCACAATCACCAAAAGGGTTCCAAGGGTTATACGCTTTTCCTATCTCCGTTTGCCCTGAAAATGAAATTAGTAACATCAATTCTTTCCCTTATGCACCTTAGAAACAGATCTAATTCAGTCCCATAACTCAATTCAGAATAGCCATACACACAATTGGTTGTAAGGTATATAGAAATGGAAGAGAATCTCCTTCACTCTCTTGCTAGCAGTTTTTCCCTTGCACCTAAAATTACAGGTTCAACTTTCAGCTTTTGTTCCTCAAACTTTATCAACACAACCACCAAATATTTTTTGATAAACCTCATGGACAAAATCGTAGCTTACTTACCTCAAAGTTTCAGCTTCTAATTCCTCCTAATGAGCTCAAAACAGACTGAACTCCTCACACTGTTCTGCTAGCCGAGAACTTTGAACACCTCTCACTGTTCTGCACTTTCCTCCTTCGTCCTCTTTGTATTGTTCCAAAAGTCGACCAGTTTCGTATTCTACACTCAATTTATGAGATGTTGGCTCAAAAAGAAATGAATTTGACTCAGTAAATTGAGAGATATGATCGTTTGAAGATGACCCATTTTCCTGCTGCTTGCTATTTTTCTGCGAATTTGACAGCACCTACTTGCCATGTTTATCTCCGAGGCTTCACCTCCCTTGGCCAGCTCCTACTTCAATATTTACATCATAATCACCTTTTTAAAACACCAAAATAAGTGTGTAAATAAACCCTAAGCAATTAGCCAACTTATCCTAAGTTTGTGAGATATAAGATCTTCCATTCAATACATGATGCACCTAAAACTTCTCCAATTTGCTAATGATTTTAACTTACTTCAATGCAACTTTTAATATGCTTATTTCAATGGCTTACCTATCTCCTTATGAAGCTTAGACACATTGTAGCTCCAAATTCAATAGATTCCCAAATCCGATCACGACATCATTTAGTGCAACCTATACGATTTTGTATATTTCAAAACATCGAGACGAGTGCAAAATGATAAAAGAAAATAGAGTTTAGGGCTTACAATTTTCTACCCCCTTAAGAGGAATTTCGCCTCGAAATTCAAAGACGAAAAAAGTTGTGGGTACTTTTCTTTCATTTGGTCTTCGCTCTCCCATGTTGCTTCCTCGACGTCGTGATTTCTCCACAACACCTTTACCAAAGTGGTATTGACTTCTTCCTAAGCACTTGTTCTTTCCGATCCAAAGACATGTGAGGTTCTTCCTCATATGATAGATTCTCCTTAAGTTGTATTGGTTCTACCTTGAGCACATGTGATGGATCGAAATGTATTTCCTCAACATTGATACATGGAAAACATTATGTACCGAGACAATTCTATCGGTAAAGCTAATCAGTAAGTGATGGCCCTACACGCTCCGAAATCTCGTAAGGCCCTATATATCTCGGGCTCGCTTTCCCTTCCTTCCGAACATAAAATACCCTTCCACAGGGGATAGTCTCAGGAAAACTTTGTCTCCGATTTTGAATTCTAAATCTCTTCTTCGTTTGTTTCGCGTAGCTCTTTTGTCTATCTTGTCTTTGTCTTGATCTTTCCTAATAAATTTAACATTCTCCGAGGTAACTTGGACCAACTCTGCCAGCCCTATCGCCTTCTTTTCTCCTACCTCCCAAAGCAAATAGGGGTTCTACATTTCCTTCCATATAATGCTTCAATGCGGTGCCATTCCGATGCTAGAATGATAACTATTATTGTATGCAAACTCCATCAATGATAGATGAGTCTCCCACTTCCTTTATATTGCAATACGCATGCTCAAGCATGTCTTCGAGGGTCCAATGGTTCTTTCCGATCGACCATCGGTTTGTGGATGAAATGATGTACTAAAGTGCAACTTAGTTTCCAAGGCCTCTTGGAGACTCTCAAGGCGAGACTTGAAGTAAATCTCGAATCCCTATCCGACACAATAGATACTGGGGGCTCTGGTGTTGGCTTACAATCTCGCAACATATAATTTAACAAGTTTATCCAGAGTAAAAGTTACCTTGACGGGTAAGAATCGAGCAGTCTTAGTCAATCTGTCTACTATCACCAAAATCCCGTCATAACCACTCGGTGTTCGGGGAAGTCCAAATAAGAAATCCATGGTTACATGCTCCCACTTCCATTCAGGTATTGGGAGTGGATTTAGAAGCCCTCCTAGTTTCTGCTGCTTGTGTTTCACTGTGACAAATTAAACATTTAGAGACATACTCGCTATTTCTCACTTCATTCCTGACCACCAATAATGGTTCTTTAAGGTCCGATACATCTTTGTACCTCCTCGATGCGTCGCATAGGCTGAACTATGTGCTTCTTCTAGTATCGCATTTCTCAAAGTTTCATCTTTAGATACACAAAATCTACCATACTTCATCAACGCTCCATCACGCCTTACTTCGTAATCTGCTCTCTGATTCAAGTTCACCTCTTCTATCAATTTCTTTAGGGTAGGGTCTTTAACTTAACTTCAGATAACATCATTAATCAAGGTAGGTCTTACCTGAAAATGAGCTAACAAATTCCCTTTGTCACCAACATACACTTTTGCATTAAAACTCTTGAGTTCCTTAAATAGAGCCACTCTAACAACATTAAGTGAACCCCTACGTTGCTTCGACTTCCTACTCAGTGCATTAGCTACAACATTGGCCTTCCCTGAGTGGTATTCAATCGTGCAGTCATAATCTTTTATCAACTCATGCCACCGCCGTTGTCTCAAATTCAACTCTTTCTGTTCCAAGATATATTTTAAACTTTTATGATATGTGGAAATACAACACTTCTCACCAAACAGATAATGCCTCCAAATCTTTAAAGCTAACACAACTGCTGCGAGCTTCATATCATGAGTAGGATAATTACATTCATGCTTTTTTAACTGTCTTGAGGCAGAAGCAATCACTTTCCCATCCTGCATAAGTACACAACCAAGGCCCTGATGTGAGGCATCACAGTAAACCTCAAACTCTTTTCCCGTGGTGGGTAGTGTTAGTACCGGTGTTGTGACAAGTCTGTTCTTTAACTCTTGAAACATTTTTCCACACTTTTCACTGAAGGGAATAAAAATCCCGCGCAGTGGAAGACGATTGAATCGTCGTGGTATCATTATGCAACATGTGTTTATTAAAATTGATCTAACACTTAGATCTAGGCTAAACATGCTTAAAGAAGAAGAAATTTACAACAAGAATATATTTTACTTACTTGTTGTAGACAAACACTGCAAATTCTTCCTCGGGCCACGAACTCTTCGTGCTACTCGATCTAACCAAAAACTTCCACCAAAATGATCTTGAACACCACCAAGTGATCTTCTCGGTTGTTCTCTTTTGGAGAAGGGAAGATGGTGGGATCTTTTGTATTTTGGAGAGGGAGGAGAATTGAGAGAATTCCTCTTCTCTTCTTTGATGAAAAATAAAAAATGAGAGATTGTGTTTAAATCCTTCTTGCAAGAAGGGTTTATATAGTGGAATTGATGGAGTTAAAATCTCCACATAATTACCACTTTACCACAACCATAGGTTATGCAAATCTCATTTGCATAACCACATAATATAAGATATCTCATATCTCATATTGCAAATCACATTTGCAATAATTGTGAATTAATTAAATTGAATCACATCCAATTTAATTTCTCTCAATCAATTTCTCCAATTACCCCTAATTCAACAATTAGGCTAACCTATTGTTTATTATGAATCTCATTCACATTAAACTATATATTATATCATTCATATCTCATATAAATGACATAAATGCCCTTAGAGTGAAATTGAACACTTCAATTTCATACCAAAACATTAACCCTTCTTTTATACCAGATTGAGCCAACCGAGGGACCTAATAGACCTACAGTGACGGGCTCCAATGATCCGAGATTAACCTGTCAAACTCTTTGACCCGGTTAACCAATATTCATTAGCTACGGTAACACTCCACTATAGCCCGTAGTTGCACTCCCGTCATTGCAGAATATTACGTGTCCACTGATATAACCAATGCCCATGAGTCGACCCTTCACAGGTTATTCGTAGACACGACTGGGTCAAATTACCGTTTTATCCCTGTGTCTACCTCTTGTTCCTTAAGTCCCCACTGCTCCTCTAATGAACAACATATTGTGATGGTCCAACAATACACAACACGCTTCTCGGGCCAGTGAGAAGGTGGGCGCCCGTTGTCGAAGCCCTGCAGACAGCACTTAAGGGAACAACCCCTCTAGTTTCCCTGAAGGCGGGAACGAGTGAATTCCATCTCGCGTAGTTAAGTTCCCAGCTCCCTACTTGGTTCTATCCCTAAGAAGATAGGCATATTGGGCGAGTAACTGTGACCACCCTCACCCGTACTAGTCAAAGAACAGACCCTCGCATGAGGGAGTCCGTAACACGCCAAGATTCAGTGTCGAGTCACTAATGGTCATCTACGAAGTTATTAGTCTTACTGTCAACGGTGTTACATCAGTAGGTCTAATAAATCACGGTCCGGTCTTATACAATCTCATTGCACAAGATGCCCCCACTCGCATGTCAACTACATGAATGAGTCAGATCACCTTGTTTGTATCTAATACAAAGCGGGTCGCATCCACAGTGTATCAAGGATTAGGTCTCCAAGCCTATCCATATACTGTAGACCGTTCGGGTCATTAACTCGAACGTGATCCTCCCTGTGTGTCCACTACACACCGTTTAAGTTCTAGTTCTCTCATAAATTCAATGACCCTGGAGCTTAGTTTATTGGAAAAGTTTATAAATATTTCGAGATACAAAGTGATGAAATGAATAACTCTTATTAATTTCAAACAATATATTACAAACACGAGATTAGGACAAAAATCCCAACAAACTCCCACTTGGACTAAGCTAGTGGAGAAAATACATTTATGAGATGTACATAAATTACAATGAAGTAATACAATAAACTAGGGTATTGAATACCCGTTTACATATCTCCCACTTGCCCTAGTCAAGAAGCCCTCGAAGACCTAGACTCTCTAGGTGACCCTCAAACACCTTAGCCGTGAGGGGCTTTGTAAATGGATCAGCTACGTTGTGCTACGACGCTATCTGCGTGACGGTCACGTCTCTGTAGTGCACAATCTCCCGTATCAGATGATACTTGCGCTCAATGTGTATGCATCTCTTATGGCTCCGAGGCTCACGTGAGTTGGCTACTGCACCACTGTTATCACAGAACAGTGTAATCGGCAAGTTCATGTTAGGAACAACTTCCAAATCACATCATGAACTTCCTAAGCCAAACAACTTCCTTTGCGCCTTCACAAGCCGCAACATACTCGCTTCCATAGTGGAATCGATGCATCCTCGCTTAGTGCTTCGCCATACTACAGACTCCTCCATTCGTAATGAAGGTGACCAGGGTGGATTTCCTAGAATCCTTATAGGTCTGAAAATCAAAATCCGTGTATCCCGTAAGGATCAAATCCCCATTACCATACACCGAGCTGTAGTTCCTCGTTCTCCTAAGATACTTGAGGATTGCCTTTACGGCTGTCCAGTGATCTAATCTTGGATTGGACTGATATCTACTGATAATTCCTACTACATAACAGATGTCCGACCTAGTACACAGCATGGCATACATCAGGCTCCCTACAGCTGAAGCATATGGAATCCGTCTCATATCTTCAACATCTTGAGGAGTCTTAGGACACTGATCCTTAGACAAGTGAACCCCATGCCTGAAAGGCAGCAAGCCCTTCTTGGTGTTCTGCATCTTATATCTAGACAACATCTTGTCAATATAAGACGCCTGAGACAGGGCTAGCGTTCTGTTCTTCCGGTTCCGGACAATCTGGATACCTAGAACATACTGAGCTTCTCCCAAGTCTTTCATTTGAAATTGCGAAGCTAGCCACTTCTTAACGTCAGTAAGAAATTCTACCTCATTCCCAATGAGAAGAATATCGTCCACGTACAACACCAAAATGCGACAGTTTTGTCAACGATTTTCTTGTAGACACAAGGCTCGTCGACATTTTGATCAAAGCCATAAAATTTGATCGCCTCATCAAACCTTATATTCCAAGACCTCAAAGCTTGTTTCAACCCATAAATGGACCTATGAAGCCGACAAACCTTTTGCTATTGGCCTTGGGCGATGAACCCTTTGGGCTGGTCCATGTAGATGGTCTCATCAAGTTTGCTATTCAGAAAGGGTGTCTTGACGTCCATCTTCCATACCTCGTAGTCATAATACGCGACAATGGCCAGAAGGATCCTGATCGACTTTACCATGGCAACAGGTGAAAAGGTCTCCTCATAGTCAACCCCTTCAACCTGGGTAAAACCCTTTGCCACTAGTCGGGCTTTGAAGTCTCGCACCTTCCCATCTACGCCACGCTTACGCTTGTAGATCCATTTGCAACCAATAGGTTTTACCCCATCCGGTTGATTCACAAGCTCCCATACTGAGACTGAAGTACATAGACTCCATTTCACGGTCTCACGCCTTTAATCCACTCATCTTTGTCAACATCAACCATTGCCTGATCATAGGTCAATGGATCCTCACAGTCATCATTAGGAGCGACAACTGAGGTTTCAGCTAAACTCATGGAGCGATCAGGCTGTCTCACAACCCTCCCACTACGTCGAGGCATTCCTAACTCTTGGGAACGGATTTGACTAGACGTGCTAGGATCAACAACACTTGTTGGCGTACTAGCCCCATCAGCAACTCTTGCTGATGTACTGTCCATTTCATTTAATACAATTTTACTCCTTGGTAAATGATCCCTGACGTGGTCTTCCTCTAGGAAAGTGGCGTTTGTCGACACAAGCACCCTATTTTCCCTAGGATCGTAAAACAGACCACCCCTAGTCTCTTTAGGGTAACCTACGAACAGGCACAATTTCGGACGGGGTTCCAACTTTTTCGAGTTTGACACGAACACGTGGGTCGGACATCCCCAAATCCTAAAGTGATGTAAACTGCCTTTACGTCCACTCCAGAGCTCGAAAGGTGTTTCACAAACACTCATCGACAGAACGTTGTTCAAAATATGAACCGCAGTCTCCACTGCGTACCCCAAAAAGAATCAGGGAGATGAGCATAGCTCATCATCGACCGAACAATGTCCAACAAGGTTTTGTTTCTCCTCTCCAATACACCATTGTGCTGTGGCATACCAGGCGTTGAGAGTTGTGACGTAATTCCGTGTTCTATCATATAGTCTTGGAATTCAGTGTCCATGTACTCTCCACCTCGATCCGATCGAAGTGTTTTAAGCGATTTACCTAAGAGGTTCTCAACCTCAGTCTTGTACTCCTTGAACTTTTCAAGAGTTTCAGACTTCTTGTGCATTAGGTAAATATGCCCATATCTGGAGTAGTCGTCTATGAAAGACACAAAGTACTCATAACCGCCCCGAGCATTAACATTCATCGGACCACAGAGGTCAGAATGTACTAACTCAAGAGGCTCTTTGGCTCTATATCCTTTTCCACTAAAAGGACGTTTGGTCATTTTACCCTCAAGGCATGACTCACACACCGGCAAAGAGTTTTCTTCCAACTCGTTTAGAAGTCCACTCTTCACTAGTTTCTCAATCCTATTGAGATTAATGTGGCCTAACCGAAGATGCCATAGGTGGGCATTCTCTTTTGGAGAAACTTTTGCTTTCTTAGTTCGTGTTTCTGCAGTTTTAAACAATTCAGTATTCAAAATACTTTTGACCGAATTGGGTTTTAAAACATACAGATTATTTTCAAATGAAGCTGAACAAATAACATTCCCTTTGAAAGAAATAAACGCTTTATTCAATTCAAAAGAAACTGAAATACAATGTTCTATTAAGCAGGAAATTGAAACAAGGTTTCTAGTAAACCATGGAACTATGTACGATTGTCTAACAATAAGTACTTCCCAAAAAAGTGCAACTTCACTGCGATCACTGCAAATAGAGACAAGCTCCCTGATCCAACCCGTAGAGTCACCTCACCCTCTCGAAGCGGCTGCCAGTAATCAATCCCCTGAAAAGAATAACAAACGTGGTTAGTGGCGTCCGAATCCAATATCCAGGCAGAGTCACTACTCTCCACTAAACATGTTTCAGTCACAAGTAAATCACATTTACCTTGATTCTTCCTCTCGGCCAGAATTTGGGACGCTTTCTCTTCAAAGACCGCCGCTATTGCAGTGGAAACACTTTCCTTTCTCTCAACAACCTCCTTGACCTTCTTGCCCTTGTGGGCGGCAAAGACGGTCGCTTTACCCTCTTCATCATCTTCTTCCCTTTCGGGCGTGAAGGAGCAATGTGTTTCGTCCGCAGGTCGAACCCCGTGATAAGACTCAGAGGCAACATTTGCCTCAGATTCCTTAACCCTGCTCAAGGATTGAAAATTCAGTAGCTCATTGAGGAGGGTAGTCGATTGTAGCTAATTTTGTTCATAACAAAGATTGCTACGGCTCAAGGAAACTCTTCTAAGAGTCTCCAAAATAAAATCGACTGCTCCACTCGTCGATCGAAGCCCCGCTTCATTTCGGCCGGATGGAAGTGGGTCATCATGTCTAGAACATGTTCACGGACGCACGATCCTCTTTTCATCCGTGCGTTGAAAACGTATTTGAGCGAGTCATGCCGACTGAAAGGATCTTTGCCCAAACATTTCCTGCAAGGACTCCATGATCTCCTTAGCGGAAACCATCAGCTCATGCTTCTTTGCCAACACATCAGACATGCTGGCAATTATGTAGACCTTGGCCTTTTCATTGGCCCCGATCCAGCGATGGTACGTGTCGCGAACACTTCGCGACGCGGTCGAGCCCGGCATCTGAGGACACTCCTCAGATAGCACGAACTTTATGTCGTCTTGTTCCAAAATTGTATTAATGTTGTTTTTCCAACTCTGGTAATTATCTCCCACTAACTTATCCGAAGCGAGTAAAGCTAATAATGCGCTAGACATTTTTAGCTGAAAAAGAAGAAAAACCTTTGTATTAGTCTCGCAAAAACTTTTGAAATCCAATAAAGTTTTAGCAAAATTGTTTCATGATCCCTAGGTCATTCAAAATTTTGCAATGATACCCTAAAGGTTTAGAATGACCGCCACCGAAGGGTGAATGAACACTCCTCCTCTAGACGAGATCGCCTCGATCGACGCTAATCCTGAATAACTCTTATTCCATTAGGCGTCCAATTACCATTGTTCGGTCGAATTCATTAACACTTAACGAATTCTGTGAGTGTCACCCTCAATCTTTAAGTTTCCAAGTATCCGTCCAAATAATAGCCACCGAAGGGTGAACCAAGAAGGAAAACCAACTAGAAAATCAGATCCCTTTCGGGAATTAACGGTGTTCGACTCCCATGATCAAGCCCTCCGGAAGGATTGTCCGGTCCAGCCAAACTAGCGAGCGCGATCATAGGCATCTCACGGTGTGAATCGAAAGAAGAGACCGTGGGTCTCGCCACAAGTCCCGCCTCCCACTCACTATAAGTACTCTCTCCATCCACGATGATATTGATCTATACAAATGCCATCCAGAGGGGGACGCTCCCATTTGCGCCACGAGGCCGAGTATAGATCTCACTGTATGACTTAAAGGAGATTTGTGGTTGGAAACTCAAATGTATCTCATACACTTTATTTCCTCCCACTCAAAGACTTTGATTTTATTAGGGATTGACTTAGATAAACCGCCTAAAATTTACCTAAGTCTACCAATATAACTCTTATATTATATTAACCTAAGTTTATAATCACATTATTAACTTAGGTCTATGTGAGTAAATTAATTAACACTTAATTAATTCTAAGCACTCACGAAAATATAACCTAAGAATCTCCTGACCGAATTCACTCCTGTGTCGGTTTCAGTGGGGGTGTTCATGCGTCAACTTAAATACCCCAGCCTTAGACAAAACATTCCTTAGACAGAGTTACTTATCAGTCTCCATTCAAAGGTTATATTTGATTTCCTAAATTTCTAATCTTATTAGAAAATTAGAAAACCTAAGTCTAATTATTCAAGTTCTAAACTCTTTAAAACTAATAATTAACTTAGGTTGCATGCATTTCTATGTTATAGTGCTTGATCATCCATCACATGAATAATACTATATACTATAACATAATATAATTCATCACATGAATTTAATGCATGGGCATGCTTTTAATTTAAAAAAAATATAACACTTATATTTAAATAAATTAAAACATGCATACATTATATTATAACTCTTATAATATAATCCTATCATGCATACTATATATTATAACTCTTATAATATAAAAATGATGCATGAAATGTTTAACCTAAGGTGGGATTTTAAATCTATATGACATACAATATGCACATAGAAATTAATTAAAAATATACATCTCATGCATAAAATAATTAAATAGCAAATATGGATTGATTTTTGGCACCTAGGGGCAATTATTTAATTAAATAACATTAATATAACATTTATATTAATATTATTTAATAAAATAATTAAATTAAACAAATAAAATACATTTTATATATAAAATTAAATAAAAAAAATAAACCGCCCCACTTTGAGAATACACTCCCACGTCTCGCGAATCGCCGCCAAAGAATCGCCTCAACGCGTGCGGCGTTTTACGCTGTCGTCTACAGGCGTTGAGCGTTGCTCTCAACGCCAATAGCGTTACAACGCGCCGCTCTGCAAAGAAAGCCCCGCCGAGAATGAAGCGTTGAGACGCCGTTGGGCAGCGTCTCAACGCCATCGACATAACAACAAACACTTTGCTGTTCTTCCACCGAATTCCACCTGTTTCCGCTCCGATTTCTTCACAACAACTCTTGCTACGAACAACCCAGACTTACAGACTCGATTTACAACAAAAAAGCCCAAAAACAACGAGCCCTTACATTGATCTCATCAACATAATTGTAAATCTAAACTAGTGCCAAAAATCGTAAACATCCATAATGCAAACCAAAAACATTCATCTCATGAATTATTGCAAAATACCCACCAAATTTTAATAAAACAGTGCATAAATGAACAACCATCAACCTGGCTCTGATACCAATTGAAGGGAATAAAAATCCCGCGCAGCGGAAGACGATTGAATCGTCGTGGTATCATTATGCAACATGTGTTTATTAAAATTGATCTAACACTTAGATCTAGGCTAAACATGCTTAAAGAAGAAGAAATTTACAGCAAGAATATATTTTACTTACTTGTTGTAGACAAACACTGCAAATTCTTCCTCGGGCCACGAACTCTTCGTGCTACTCGATCTCAACAAAAACTTCTACCAAAATGATCTTGAACACCACCAAGTGATCTTCTCGGTTGTTCTCTTTTGGAGAAGGGAAGATGGTGGGATCTTTTGTGTTTTGGAGAGGGAGGAGAATTGAAAGAGAATTTAGAGAATTCTTCTTCTCTTCTTTGATGAAAAATAAAAAATGAGATATTGTGATTAAATCCTTCTTGAAAGAAGGGTTTATATAGTGGAATTGATGGAGTTAAAATCTCCACATAATTACCACTTTACCACAACCATAGGTTATGCAAATCTCATTTGCATAACCACATAATATAAGATATCTCATATCTCATATTGCAAATCTCATTTGCAATAATTGTGGATTAATTAAATTGAATCACATCCAATTTAATTTCTCTCAATCAATTTCTCCAATTAGCCCTAATTCAACAATTAGGCTAACCTATAGTTTATTATGAATCTCATTCACATTAAACTATATATTATATCATTCATAACTCATATAAATGACGTAAATGCCCTTAAAGTGAAATTGAACACTTCAATTTCATACCAAAACATTAACCCTTCTTTTATCCCAGATTGAGCCAACCGAGGGACCTAATAGACCTACAGTGACGGGCTCCAATGATCCGAGATTAACCTGTGAAACTCTTTGACCCGGTTAACCAACATTCATTAGCTACGGTAACACTCCACTATAGCCCGTAGGTGCACTCCCGTCAGTGCAGAATATTACGTGTCCACCGATATAACCAATGCCCTTGAGTCGACCTTTCACAGTTGTTCAGAGACACTACCGGGTCAAATTACCATTTTACCCCTGTGTCTACCTCTTGTTCCTTAAGTCCCCACTGCTCCTCTAATGAACAACATATTGTGATGGTCCAACCATACACAACACCCTTCTCAGGCCAATGAGAAGGTGGGCGCCTGTTGTCCAAGCCACGGAGACGACGACTTAAGGGAACAACCCTCTATTTTCCGTAAAGGCGAGAACGAGTGAATTCCATCTCGCGTAGTTAAGTTCCCACTCCCTACTTGGTTCTCGTCCCGAGAAGATAGGCATATTGGGCGAGTAATCGTGACCACCCTCACTGCACTTACTAGTTAAAGAATGACCGCAGATGTGGAGTCCGTAACACGCTCTCGTGATTCGTGTCGAGTCACTAATGGTCATCTACGGTTATTAGTCCTCATCACAAGCGGTGTTACATCGAGGGTCTAATAAATCACGGTCCTGTCTTGTACAATCGCATTGCACAGATGCCCCCACTCGCATGTCAACTACATGAACGAGTCGATCACCTCGCTTGTATCTAATACAAAGCGGTCGCATCCACATTGTATCCGTGATTAGGTCTCCAACCCTAACCATATATCGTAGACCGCTCGGGTCATTAACTCGAACGTGATCCTCCTGTGTGTCCACTACACACCGCTCAAGTTCTAGTTCTCTCATAAATTCAATGACCCTGGAGCTTAGTTTATTGGAAAAGTTTATAAATATTGCGAGATACAAAGTGATGAAATGAATAACTCTTATTAATTTCAAACAATATATTACAAACACGAGATTAGGACAAAAATCCTAACATTCACTCCACTCGAACTTCGTATTCTTCTTTGTCAAACTAGTTAATGGAAGAGCTATCTTCGAAAATCCCTCAACAAAACGTCGATAGTATCCTGCAAGTCCCAAAAAACTACGGACTTCCGTTATTGAAGTGGGTTGCTCCTACTTTACTATAGCTTCTGTCTTCTGAGGATCCACTTGAAGTCCAGCTGCTGACACTACTTTACTCAGTGTCGCCTACATATGCAAGATTTACTCACTGGTGCACAAACTACATATGCAAGATATGCTGTACAACCTTTCTTCAATAATTTTCCAGCTTTAATAGTTGATATCATACAAGTAGGTAATATCTTCCTATGCCCCTTAAACACAACCTCAGTGTCGCCTGACTTCCTCAACACAACTTCCTTCCTATGACAGTCCATTAAGGCATGATACCTAGATAAGAAATCCATCCCCAAAATAACGTCGAACTCTTGGAGATCTAAGGGAATCAGTTCAGTTGTCATAGTCATACCATTCACTTCCACCATACAATTAGTATAAACACTACAAACTATCGACATATCACCAATAGGAGTATAAATACACAGCTCCTCAGATAAAGGTTCTAACTTCGCAACAATGCTAGCAGCAAACATTTTAGAGATAAAAGAATGTGTAGCTCCTGGATCTAATAATGCATGTGAAGGTTTACTACAGATAGAAAGTGTACCCGTAACAACTTCTGGTGCATCATCTGCCTCCTGCTGTGTCATAGCGTAAATCTTTCCCTGTTGTCGGGGTCAACCTACCTGTCCCTTATGCTTAGCACTACTAGTGCCTTCTCCTCCAAATTTGCCCAGAGATTTTGTCGTTGGTTCACAAAGATGCGATGTAGTTCTCCATCCCACCATGCCTTCTTGCATTAGTTGGGGGCATTCCCTTTTGAAGTGACCACCTTGCCCACAGTTGAAACATACATTTTCGCCACTCAAACATCGACCCCAATGATACTTTCCACAAGTGTTGCACAAAGGTTTCCTTCCTGAACTTGCTACTGACTCACTAGGTTGCCTTGTACGGGAGTCCCTCGCCGATCCCATAAGGAAACTTGATCTCTGCTGCCTAAGTCTTTCCCCACGTCCACCTGTACCAGTCCTTGGAGTAGACTTCCCACCACGATGGGCTTTAAACCTCCCTTTTCCTGAAACTCCTGGAGTGAATCTCCTATTATCTCCTCGTTGGAATCAGTCTCGTGGTAAATCAACAGAATAAGTGGTATAACCACCACCTACAACCGCTTTTCCCATTCTGTCATCTTCTAGGCTTCGCTCTACTCGTAATGCCGTCTCCACAAGCTTTGAGAACTCAACCCACTACGAACTTGCTGTCACAGGCGTTCTGATCTCTGTTCGTAGACCATCCTCGAACCTCTTGCATCGATCTGTCTCGTTTGCAACAATAGTGCTAGCATACTTTGATAATTCTGTGAGCTTCTTCTCATATTCATTCATCATCGATCCATCCCCGAACAAGTCCTAGAAACTTGTTCCTCTTTGCATCACGATAAGAGCTCTGGATAATACTTATCTTCAAAGGCCTTTCAAACTCTTTCCACTCAAGCATCCCCTTTTTGCTCTCTACTACTATCTTCCACCAATCATCCGCTCCTTTTCGGAGTAAGAATGTCGCTAAATCGACCTTCCTGTCTTGAGGCATCACATGACCCTAAAGCACTTCTCAATCAGATTTAACCAAACCTCAGCATCAGCGGGATCTGTCGTGCCTTCAAATGTTGTTGCACCTAAGGCTTTCAGTCTTTCAATGCCATACTTCTTTTCTGGATCTACTTGTGCTGATCCAACACTTTCAACTAATCTTTGAGTTATCCTCGTAAAGATTCGTTCCTCCATATTCACCTCTTGCTGAGGATGACTAGACTCTCCCTCTGATACCTCTCTTCCTCTATCACCAGTTGCTAAATGAGTTCCAGTCTCCACTTGCCTACCTCGTTTGCCACCTCGAGCCATGGTCCTAAATTATACAATCTTATTAAAATAGGTAAGATAACAAGCTCCTAGTTTAATGTATGAACCTAGTTCCCTTCCCAAAACCTTTTGCTCTGATACCAAGTTGTCACACCCCGTCCCATCTTACTTGCCTAACCTAGGAAGAGATGCAAAGACAAAGATAACCAAACCTCTTGTTGGCTTTCCTTGACTAACCCAAGACTTAACTTAAATTAAACGTAACACAACATGTTTGAACAAGCAAAATTAAGCACTGATATACACTTATAAATGAAACACATTCACTTCCATTACTATGTTCTTTAGGTAATCATAAAGCTTCCAAGTTTATTACAACCCATCTAATATGTTCTCACTACAAACCATATACAAAAGAAAGTGTATATAGAAGGAGCTAAATGGCGTGGTGGCAAATAGGTCTCGTCAAGGCTAAGCACTGGAAACTCGTCTGCTATCTGGGAAGAGTAGACATAATGAAAACGTGAGCTAGGAAGCCCAGTGAGTGTCTATTATAAGCTCACCGGTGAAGCATAATAATGGCAGACTATAAGTAGAAAATAGCTTAACATCTTTTTGTAACATAAATAAACCATGCTTCCAATTTACAGGTTTAAGTCACCACTTATGCATAGCACACAACTCATAATGTAGTATTATATTGAGGGTAGATAGGTCAATAATGTAGAAGCTCATAACAATAAAACACATGACATGATACCACTTTTGAACCATAGAGGTGGTAGAGTTACATTTGTACCAATAAGGGTCATACCTCTCTCACGTGCACGTGGAATACATTTGGCCCTTTGGTTTTCCCTAATACCTTCTCTATGTCCTTCAGTATTAAGGTAAGACCATTTACTACCCGAATACCTTCTCATTGTCCTTCAGTATCAGGAAATCATGATTCATTCCGTCCTAAGTACCTTCTCGAATGTCCTTAAGTATTAGGGGTTAACCACAACCAAGGGCATAATTTGTTTACAATGGAAATCATGTCTTTATAACACATACAACAATTTCTTGACATTTTCACATTATCTTCTAAACATGTTCCCAAGTGGATTTACACAGAACATTCTCTAAAGGGAAGCATACTTTCATAATTTAGTTTCTATACTTGGATTTATAGTTACAAACTAATTCAAAGCATGCTTAGGTTCCATCATGAACTTTATGTTAGAAACTCCATGAAGCATAATTCTAAAATAGAGTCACTCACAATCACCAAAAGGGTTCCAAGGGTTATACGCTTTTCCTATCACTCTTTGACCTGAAAATAAAATTAGTAACATCAATTCTTTCCCTTATGCACCTTAGAAACAGATCTAATTCAGTCCCATAACTCAATTCAGAATAGCCATACACACAATTGGTTGTAAGGTATATAGAAATTAAAGAGAATCTCCTTCAATCTCTTGCTAGCAGTTTTTCCCTTGCACCTAAAATTACAGGTTCAACTTTCAGCTTGGGTTCCTCACAATTGATCAACACAACCACCAAATATTTTTTGATAAACCTCAAGGACAACATCTTAGCTCACTAACCTCAAAGTTTCAGCTTCTAATTCCTCCTAATGAGCTCAAAACAGACTGAACTCCTCACACTGTTCTGCTACCCGAGAACTTTGAACACCTCTCACTGTTCTGCACTTTTCTCCTTCGTCCTCTCTGTATTTTTCCAACAGTCGACCAGTTTCGTATTCTACACTCAATTTATGAGATTTTGACTCACAAATCAACGAATTTGTCTCAGTAAATTGAGAGATATGATCGTTTGAAGATGACCCATTTTCCAGTTACTTGCTGTTTTTCTGCGAATTTGACAGCACCTACTTGCCATGTTTAACTCCGAGACTTCACCTCCCTTGGCCAGCTCCTACTTCAATATTTACATCATAATCACCTTTTAAAACACAAAAATAAGTGTGTAAATAAACCCTAAGCATTTAGCCAACTTATCCTAAGTTTGTGAGATATAAGATCTTCCATTCAATACATGATGCACCTAAAACTTCTCCAATTTGCTAATGATTTTATCTTACTTCAATGAAACTTTTAATATGCTTATTTCAATGGCTTACATACCTCCTTATGAAGCTTAGACACATTGTAGCTCCAAATTCAATAGATTCCCAAATCCGATCACGACATCATTTAGTGCAACCTATACGATTTTGCATATTTCAAAACATCATGAACGAGTGCAAAATGACAAAAGAAAATAGAGTTTCGGGCTTACAGTTGCAATGTTGAGGGCAGCGTTGCAACGACGCTACCCTAACGCGCGCGCCTTTCTATCGATGTGCGTTGCGACGCTGCAAGGCAGCGTTGCAACGCCCTCTGTGCGGTGTTTCATATATGCTTCCTTATCGAGATAGCGTTGCGACGGTACAAGGCAGCGTTGCAACGCTATCGACAATGGTCTTCAACGCCTTTAAACAACACGCTCGGCGTTGCAACGCTATGGAGAGCGTTGCAACGCCATCACTTTGGGTCCACTAGCTTGGTTTGGTCCTTTCACTTCCAATTGATGTTATTTTAAGCTCTAATTAGCCTCGTTTTGATCCCGAGTGATCCAAATATCTCCAATTGTTTTGTTTACGCTCTTATCCTGAATTTAAATGATTTAAACACGTAAAAGCCCTGAAATCATCATAAAACTAGCAATAATGAAGCATAAGGATAACACATTTTGTGTGCTATAAAACACCCCCAAACTTAAACTTTTGCTAGTCCCGAGGAAAAACATAATTAAACATCAGATTGTTCTTCAACATACATTTGATTCAAGCCTCAATGATTTAAGAGAAAATCTAGTAATCACAGAAAACACTCAAACATATCACTTTAGCAAGCAATTTAAAACTTTTCCTAAGTGTTCCTACGTGTTTGTGTGATTAGCCTATGTTCCCTTTATTTTTACTAAGCCCGGATCAACTTTATTAGGCTTTCCATTCAACTTCCCCCTAGACTGGTCTTAATTACTAATCTTTAAGCCTCCCCACATTCAAGAATTAAATAACTCTACTCAGTACTTACTCCATTTTTTATCATTTTTTTTATTTTCTTCTTTTTTTTGTGCAAGGACACTAGCTTTCACACATCCACTGTAGGGACCCTTACCTAGAGCACTCGCTCAATGAGTGACCTAACTGATCACAGTGAAGGTAGCTCTTTTTGCCCTCACGATTTTTTTTCTTAAACAAACAAACAACAAAAAAAAAAAAAAACAAAAAAACTCTTTCACATAATGCACATAATACACAGATCATGCACTTCATATTATCATTCACCCTATCTTGAGGTTTAACTCTCAAATCAGTTCTCAGACCTATCGAGGTGACATCAAACTTCTAAGCCTAATAACTTTGTTCTAATCATTTCAAAACTACAGGAACACAGACTATGTGCATAATAATGCAGGAAAAACTCAAGAAAATTTTTAAATTAACTCAAATTTATGTCATGCTTTCAGGTTTTAGCAGAATCACAACAATTTCCAACTAAATCTCATCCTAGGCTATCATGATCATACTTATGCAAAAGATCAATCAACAATTCAGCACATACGCAGGATAGTCACAACAATTAAACAACATCCCACCCCTAAACATAAACTAAACATTGTCCCCAATGTTTGCAGAAATAAGCACAAATTAAGTATAAGGGTAAGAGTGAACAATACTGTCCTGGGTGATGGAGATCTTTCTGAGTTCCTTCGATAGCCAAAACATGTGTGCTGGAGTTCCTTAGAACGGGAGCATGGATTTCCAACGAAAGATGACATCGTCACAACCTACAAAGCAAAACAAACAAACTAGTAAATAAACTAAGAACAGAAAAACAACGAAAACAAACTAAAGACAGAAAATAAAAATAGGTAAAGCTTGGGTTGCCTCCCAAGAAGCGCTTTCTTTAACGTCTTTAGCTAGACTGTACTCCCTCAAGGTGTTTTTTCCTTGCTTGAGTGCCTGGAGTGATGTGTTCATTTGGCCAATCTGGGTCTCTATATTCTTTATTGCAGCTCCATGACTCGTCACTATACCAGATAGACCGGTGACCGCATTCTCCAGCTGGTTGGACCGACTTCTGGATTCAGCTTTGAAGGAGTGCAATGTCTCTTCCAAAGATGGTTACGACTCTGATGTAGAAGCATGCCCTGTAGGAGGCTTCAACACATTTTTGTTAGCATAAGAAAAATTCTCATGATACCTCAAACCTGGATTATAATGTGTTGGGAGGTTATTCTGATTCTGGTTTCCTCCATAGTTGTTGCTTCTGTTGTTTAGGTAGTGCAATTGCTCCATAGTGGATTCTCCATTGGGCTTGGAGCATTGAGAGGGCATCCCTGTTCATGGTGATCCTGCAAAATTATTCAGGGCATGACTGTGAGATGCCATATGAGATCTAAGAGAGGTTACTTCATCAAGTTGATACAGTCCAGCTACTAGCTTAGATCTGTCATTGTCTGTAGGCCACGTGTAGCTGGCAGTTGACACTTCCTCAAAGAGGGCACGTGCTTCTGGCACAGTCTTCGCCATGAAAGCTCCTCCAGCAGTGGCATCCAGAATGGTCCTGGTTTTACCTTCCAGTCCATTATAAAACAATTGTACCTGGAGCCAATCTGGGTAGTCATGCTGTAGGCACCTCCTGAGCATGTCCTTGTACCTTTCCCATGCCTCGAATAGTTGCTCTCCCTCCTGTTGCCTGAATGTTCCTATCTCTGTCCTTAACTTTGGAGCTTTCACAGGTGGAAAGAATTTGGTCATGAAGTCTTGGGCCAACTCCTCCCAGGAAGTGATACTATCTGAGGGAAGGGACCCTAGCCATTCTTTGGCTCTACCCTGCAAAGAGAAAGGAAAGAGACGTAAGCGAATATTATCAGCAGAGATACCATTCATTTTAATTGTACCACAGATTTCCAAGAAGTTCTGCAAGTGTGAGTTAGGATCTTCTGTGGCTAAGCCTCTGAAAGCACCTTCCCTAACCATTTGTATCAACCCTGTCTTAAGTTCAAAGTTATTGGCATTTATAGGTGCATGGACTATTCCAGTCTGCTCAGAATTAAACACAGGTTGGAAATACTCCCTTATAGGTTTAGGGTTATTGATGAGTTCCTTATCAACCATTGCCTGAAACCCTGCTCTTCCTTCCCTTAGGAGTCTCCTACAGGTCTTCTCGATCTCAGGATCAAAAGGGTGCAAGTCTGCAACTCTCCCCCTAGGCATACACTTGGAGGTACAAAAAAGAAAGAAATTAGACAAAGACAACAAATCTAAATAATGAAATAAAAACATAAAAAGAAAGAAAACACAAAAAACATAAATCATAAAACATAAAACTTGGGTTGCCTCCCAAGAAGCGCTTTCTTTAACGTCTTTAGCTAGACGGTGATAGTATCAAGACACGTAAAACTGCTCATATTTCTTTGGGCCCTTCTTGCTTGTACCGATATAGCCTTCTAAGTCTAAAAGGCTATCTTGTTTTTCATGGGCACCAGAGATAGAATTAGTTTTGGTATTTTCGTTTAGTAAAATGAAAGAACTGAAATCAAAGCAAGACTCGTGAGTATAGGACAAATGGTTATAAAAAATAAAGGAAAATTCTGGGGATAAAAGGAAAGAATACTTCTCAGCCTCTAACTCTATCACCTGGGTCTTCCCTATGGACCTAATTGTATCACCAATGTATTCCTCACTAACCTGATCATTGTAAACCCGAGATCTCTCTTTGGAATTTCCTTATTAAAAAAATAATAAAAGAAAAGAAGAAATGAATGTTTAAAACTTGGTTTTCCTTGTTTGAAAAAGAAAAGAAATGAAGTGAAAGATAAAAGGAAAAACAAGGAAGGAAAAGTTTAAACCATTTTGGTTTGGTTTTCTTTAAAGATAAAGAAGAAAAGAAAATGAAAGAAATGTTTAAATATGTTGTTTTGTTTTGTTTAGAAAAGAAAAGAAAAGAAAAGAAAAGAAAGGAGATAAAGGAGAGATTAAAAAAAGAAAAACAAAACAAAACAAAAGCAAAAAGAAAAAAGCAAAAAGGGGTAAAAGACAAAAAGGAAAAAACAAAAAGCCATTTCCACCGTTTGCTTTTGAAACTTTATCTTCTCTCCATTTCATTCTTCATTTTACCAAAACAAAGCTGAGAGCCTCGTGAGGTGAAGTTCAAGAAAGAATAAGAAGGTGATTTTGGAGCTGGTATTGCAGGAGAGAGGGAGAGAACTCAAGAAAATTAATATAGCAGCAAGGTAATCATTCTGCCATGTTCTGATGTTTTGAACTTTACGAGCTCCACAAGACGAAGTAAGTGTTTATGTTTGCTTTTTCTGAAAGCTAACTCACTTTAAAAAAATTTCATGAAGGAAGCTCGAGCAAATTCTTAAGTTAAGTTACTGTTTTGTGAAGAGGAAGGCAGAAGGCAGAATTTGGTGTCAAATCCAAGAAGCCACTGGTGTTTTGGTTGTCCTTATATGTAGCGTTTGAATCAGAAGCCATAATAGGTATGGATGGAAACCTTATTGAATTTTCTACAACTTTCATGAAGCAATCGACAGTAGAAAATGATTATAATAGGTCTTAAATCCAGGACAAATTTGTTGTGCAACAGGAAATTGAATCTGGAAACAGTAGCAGGTTGATTTTAGGGAAGAAGCTATTGAGATATTTTCGAACCAATCCGTTAGGAATCTCAATTTCATGTCTTCTTATGATTTTTAGAGGGTTCAAAAAGGAAGAGTTTGGTATAGAGTACATCCTTTTTGTATAAGTAATGAAGAAGTTATGACGGTTTGAAGACAGAGTATAAAATTGTAAAATGCTGGAAAATTGAATGGTGTGTTTTCTTGTAGTTTAAGGTTAAGAATCATGAGCTCGAGGTTCTAATGCTTAGTTTTGGTTTGTTTGGCAGGCCAAGAAGAAATAGGTCGAGTTTACGGGCCAAGGTTCTAGTTTAACACTGTGAGTGACAAAACGAACTTCGAAAATGAACCATATGCTTGAAATATGCTTTAAGAAATGCAAGTTTTGCTAGAATGAAAGATTTTAATACTTTATGTTTTATTTTTGAACACATGTTTATGAGTGTAAATATTTTCCTAGATATGGTTTCAAGTATTCATTGTGACCCTAAATGTATTGATGAAATTTGTACATGAGCATATGTCTATTGATTGTCGGAATTTATGGAAATGTTGTGATTTCGAGCAAGTATGTACTAGCAAGTATGTTTTAAAGATTTTTCAGTTTTACGAACAAGCTAAGTAAGCTTGAGTTTTATGAAAGAAAAGATAAGCAGGCATGTTCAAACATTTTTATGATGTTTTATGAGACTCGATTGAGTAAATAACTGAGATATTGAGCCCGAGGCTTTATGGTACCGTGTGCACACAGGTCATATTCTATTGTTGACGTTGAATGTACTCCGTGACAACAATGCTGTCGTGAGTGCTGGACGGGCCCCACTGCGACAAAGACGATGGGAGTGCTGGGCGGGTCCCACTACATCGTAGAGTAAACGTTGGTTGTACTGGGCGTGCCCTACACAATGTGGATTGTGACATGTTTTAAAAAGTATTTATATCACTTATATGCCTTACGAGATTTTAATGACATACTTGTTGGTTTTCTGAAAATCTATTATGATTCCACGTTTACTTTTAACGCTTGAATACAAATGCATATGATCATAGTTTTAGGGTGACATGTTTTACAAGTTATAGATTTTAAACCCAGTCACTCACTGAGCTTCATAGCTCATTCTTTCAATGTTCTTAAAACTTTTCAGGTCGAGATCGAGCTCCTGGTACCTGACATCCTACCATAGTCTGCTGAAAGCTCCATAAGTTTGATCATTCTACGTGGTTGGTGTGGTATAACAAATCCATATGTGTCATAGTCTATTTTGAGAGGACTATGTTATTATAGTGTGTGTACATTAGAGGTTGTATAGACAATGGTTTGTCTTTTTTGGTTTCAGATGCTCTTGTTGTTTAAGTTTTCAAGAGAGACTTATGAAGAGTTTCTCCTTATGTATGTTTAGTAGTTGTCATGTTTCCGCTGTGTTATGTTAAAGTGTTCCATATGCGAACATAGTATGTTTATTAGGTAAAACAGGGTCAGCGGGTATCGTTAAGAGGTAAACAATGTTTGTTGGCTTCATGTCGTCTTCGGGCTAAGTTAGCAGTGAAGGGAATGAAATCCCCGTGCAGCGAAAGACGATTTAATCGTCGTGGTATCATTATGCAATATGTGTTTATTAAAATTGATCTAACACTTAGATCTAGGCTAAACAAGCTTAAAGAAGAAGAAATTTACAGCAAGAATATATTTTACTTACTTGTTGTAGACAAACACTGCAAATTCTTCCTCGTGCCACGAACTCTTCAGGCTACTCGATCTCAACAAAAACTTCCACCAAAAAGATGTTGAACACCACCAAGTGATCTTCTCAGTTGTTCTCTTTTGGAGAAGGGAAAGATGGTGGGATCTTGTAAGAGTTTTGGGGAGGGAGGAGAATTGAGAGAGTTCTTCTTCTCTTCTTTGATGAAAAACAAGAAAATGAGAGAATGATCCTTAAACCCTTCTTGCAAAGGGTTTAAATAGTGGAATGAGGGAGTTAATTTATCCACATTATTACCATTTTAACAGAACCATAAGTTATACAAATCTCATTTGCATAACCACATAATATAAGATATCTCATATCTCACATTGCAAATCTCATTTGCAATAATTGTGGATTAATTAAATTGAATCACGTCCAATTTAATTTCTCTCAATCAAATTCTCCAATTAGTCCTAATTCAACAATTAGACTAACCTATAGTTTATTATGAATCTCATTCACATTAAACTATATATTATATCATTCATATCTCATATAAATGACATAAATGCCTTTAAAGTGAAATTGAACACTTCAATTCCATACCAAAACAATAACCCTTCTTTTAACCTGTGGAGCCAACCGAGGACCTAATGGACCTACATGGATTGGCTCCAATGATCCGAGATTAACTCACAAACTCTTTGACCCGGTTAATCAACATTCATTAGCTACTGTAACACTCCACTATAGCCCGTAGCCGCACTCCGTCGCACGAATATTACGTGTCCACCGATATAACTACGCCCATGAGTCGATCCTTCACAGGTTGTTCGTAGACACGGCTTGATCAAATTACCGTTTTACCCCTGTGTCTACCTCTTGATCCTTAAGTCCCCACTTCTCCTCTTATGAACAACATATTGTGATGGTCCAACCATACACAACACCCTTCTCGGGCCAGTGAGAAGGTGGACGCCCGTTGTCCAAGCCCTGGAGACAGCACTTAAGGGAACAACCCCTCTAGTTTCCCTAAAGGCGGGAACGAGTGAATTCCATCTCGCGTAGTTAAGTTCCCAGCTCCCAACTTGGTTCTGTCCCTGAGAAGATACGCATATTGGGCGAGTAGCTGTGACCACCCTCACTCGTACTAGTCAAAGGACAGACCCCCGCAGACAGGAGTCCATCGTACGCTCAGGATTCAGGTCGAGTCACTAATGGTCATCTACGAAGTTATTAGTCTCATCACAACGCGGTGTTACATCGATGAGGTCTAATAATTCACGGTTCGGTCTTGTACAATCTCATTGCACAGATGCCCCCACTCGCATGTCAACCACATGAACAAGTCCGATCACCTCGTCTTGTATCTAATACAAAGCCGGCGCAATCATAGGGTATCCCAGGATTAGGTCTCCAACCCTATCCATATACTGTAGACCGTTCGGGTCATTAACTCGAACGTGATCCTCCCTGTGTGTCCACTACACATCGTTCAAGTTCTAGTTCTCTCATAAATTCAATGACCCTGGAGCTTAGTTTATTGGAAACGTTTATAAATATTGCGAGACACAAAGTGATGAAATGAATAACTCTTATTAATTTCAAACAATATATTACAAACACGAGATTAGGACAAAAATCCCAACAAACTCCCACTTGGACTAAGCTAGTGGAGAAAATACATTTCAGAAATGTACATAAATTACAGTGAAGTAATACAATAAACTAGGGCATTGAATACCCGTTTACACATCTCCCACTTACCGTAGTCAGGAAGCTCTCGAAGACCTAGACTCTCTAGGTGACCTTCAAACACCTTAGCCGTGAGGGGCTTTGTAAATGGATCAGCTACGTTGTGCTCGACGCTATCTCTGCGTGACCGCCACGCGTCTCATGCGCGGCACAATCTCCCGTGATAGATGATACTTGCGCTCAATGTGTTTGCTTCTCTTATGGCTCACGAGGCTCACGTGAGTTGGCTCTTCGCACCACCATTATCACGAGCGATGTGATGATCGATAAGTTCATGTTTGGAACAACTTCAAATCACATGAACTTCCTAAGCGAAACAGCTTCCTTTGCAGCTTCACAAGCCGCAACATACTCCACTTCCATAGTGGAATCAGCGATGCATCCCTGCTTGATGCTTCGCCATACTACAGCTCCTCCATTCAGAATGAAGGATGACCCCGAGGTGGATTTTCTAGAATCCTTATCGGTCTGAAAATCAGAATCCGTGTATCCCGTAAGGATCAAATCCCCACTACCATACACTAAGCTGTAGTTTGTCGTTCTCCTAAGATACTTGAGGATTGCCTTTACCGCTGTCTAGTGATCTAATCCTGGATTGGACTGATATCTACTGACAATTCCTACTGCATAACAGATGTCGGGCCTAGTACACATCAGGCTCCCTACAGCTGAAGCATATGGAATCCGTCTCATATCCTCAACATCTTGAGGAGTCTTAGGACACTAATCATTAGACAAGTGAACCCCATGCTTGAAAGGCAGCAAGCCCTTCTTGGAGTTCTGCATCATATATCTAGACAACATCTTGTCAATATAAGACGCCTGAGACAAGGCTAGCGTTCTGTTCTTCCGGTTCTCGACTATCTGGATACCTAGAATATACTGAGCTTCTCCCAAATCTTTCATTTGGAATTGCGAAGCTAGCCACTTCTTAACGTCAGTAAGAATTTCTACCTCATTCCCAATGAGAAGAATATCGTCCACGTACAACACCAAAAATGCGGCAGTTTTGTCAACGATTTTCTTGTAGACACAAGGCTCGTCGACATTTGATCAAAGCCATAAGATTTTATCGCCTCATCAAACCTTATATTCCAAGACCTCGGTTTGTTTTCACCATAAATGGACCTATGAAGCCGACAAACTTTTTGCTCTTGGCCTTGGGCAATGAACCCTTTGGGCTGGTCCATGTAGATGGTCTCATCAAGTTTGCCATTCAGAAAGGTTGTCTTGACGTCCATCTGCCATACCTCGTAGTCATAATACGCGGCAATGGCCTGAAGGATCCTGATCGACATTACCATGGCAACAGGCGAAAAGGTCTCCTCATAGTCAACCCCTTCAACCTGGGAAAAACCCTTTGCCACAAGTCGGGCTTTGAAGGTCTGCACCTTCCCATCTACGCCATGTTTACGCTTGTAGATCCATTTGCAACCAATAGGTTTTACCCCATCCGGTTGATCCACAAGCTCCCATACAGAATTGAAGTACATACACTCCATTTCCTGGTCCATAGCTTTAATCCACTCGTCTTTGTCAACATCAACCATTGCCCGATCATAGGTCAATGGATCCTCACAGTCATCATCAGGAGCGACAACTGAGGTTTCAGCTAAACACATGTAGCGATCAGGCTGTCTCAAAGCCCTCCAACTACGTCGAGGCATTCCCAACTCTTGGGAACGGATTTGACTAGACGTGCTAGGATCAACAACACTTGTTGACGTACTAGCCCCATCAGCAACTCTTGCTGATGTACTGTCCATTTCATTTAATACAATTTTACTCCTTGGTAAATGATCCCTGACGTGGTCTTCCTCTAGGAAAGTGGCGTTTGTCGACACAAGCACCCTATTTTCCCTAGGATCGTTAAACAGACCACCCCTAGTCTCTTTAGAGTAACCTACGAATAGGCACAATTTTGAACGGGGTTCCAACTTTTTCGGGTTTGACACCAACATATGGGTCGGGCATCCCCAAATCCTGAAGTGATGTAAACTACCTTTACGTCCACTCTAGAGCTCGAAAGGTGTTTCACAAACACTCTTCGAGGGAACGTTGTTCAAAATATAAACCACAGTCTCCACTGCATACCCCCAAAAAGAATCAAGAAGAAGAGCATAGCTCATCATCGACCGAACCATGTCCAACAAGGTTCTGTTTCTCCTCTCCGATACACCATTCTGTTGTGGCATACCAGGCGCTGAGAGTTGGGACGTGATTCCGTGTTCTATCATATAGTCCTGGAATTCAGTGTCCATGTACTCTCCACCTCGATCCGATCGAAGTGTTTTAAGCGATTTACCTAAGAGGTTCTCAACCTCAGTCTTGTACTCCTTAAACTTTTCAAGAGTTCCAGACTTCTTGTGCATTAGGTAAATATACCCATACCTGGAGTAATCGTCTATCAAAGACACGAAGTACTCATAACCGCCCCGAGCTTTAACATTCATCGGACCACAGAGGTCAGAATGTACTAACTCAAGAGGCTCTTTGGCTCTGTATCCTTTTCCACTAAAAGGACGTTTGGTCATCTTGCCCTCAAGGCATGACTCACACACTGGCAAAGAGTTTTCTTCCAACTGATTTAGAAGTCCACTCTTCACTAGTTTCTCAATCCTATTGAGATTAATGTGGCCTAACCGAAGATGCCAAAGATGAGCATTTTCTTTTGGAGAAACTTTTGCTTTCTTAGTTCGTGTTTCTGTAGTTTTAAACAACTCAGTATTCAAAACACTTTTGACCGAATTGGGTTTCAAAACATACAGATTATTTTCAAGTGAAGCTGAACAAATAACATTCCCTTTGAAAGAAATAAATGCTTTATTCAATTCAAAAGAAACAGAAATACATTTTTCTATTAAGCAGGAAATTGAAACAAGGTTTATAGTAAACCCTGGAACTATGTACAGATTGTCCAACAATAAGTACTTCCCGCCAAAGTTTAGCTTCACCGTGACGATCGCTGCAGTAGAGACAAGCTCCCCGGATCCAACCCGTAGAGTCACCTCACTCTCTCGCGTTGCGCGCCAGAATCAATTCCAAAAAAAAGAACAAACGTGGTTAGTGGCGCCTAATCCAATATCAGTGAGTCACTACTCTCCACTAAACATGTTTCACATCACAAGTAAATCACATTTACCTTGATTCTTCCTCTCGGCCAGAATTTGGGACGGTTTCTCTTCCAATGTCCGCCCCCATTGCAGTGGAAACACTTTCCTTTCTCTGCAACCTCCTTGACCTTCTTGCCCTTATGGGCGGCAGCTCGGTCAGTTTTACCCCTCTTCATCCTCTTCTTCCCTTTCAGGCGTGAAGGAGCAACAGGTTTCGTCCCAGAGGTCGATGCCCTATGATAAGACCTGTAGGCAACATTTGCCTCAGATTCCTTGACCCCGTTCAAGGATTGGAAATTCTGTAGCTCATTGAGGAGGGTAGTCAGAGTGTAGCTTATTTTGTTCATAATAGCATTGCTACGAAACTGAAGGAAACTCTTCGGAAGAGTCTCCAAAATAAAACTGACCTGGCTCGACTCGTCGGTCGAAGCCCCGTTCATTTCGGCCAGATGGAAGTGGGTCATCATGTCTAGAACGTGTTCACGGACAAACGACCCTTCTTTCATCCGTGCGTTGAAAACGTATTTGAGCGAGTCATGTCGGACACAGAAGGATTTGTTGTCCAAACATTTCTGCAAGGACTCCATGATCTCCTTAGCGGAAACCATCAGCTCCTGCTTCTTTGCCAAGACATCAGACATGCTGGCAATTATGTAGACCTTGGCCTTTTCATTGGCCCTGATCCACCGATCATACGCATCGCGAACACTTCGCGACGTGGTCGAGCCTGGCATCTGAGGACACTCCTCAGAAAGCACGAACTTTATGTCGTCCTATACCAAAATTGTATTGATGTTGTTTTTCCAACTTTGGTAATTATCTCCCACTAATTTATCTGAAGCGAGTAAAACTATTATTGCACTAGACATTTTTAGCTGAAATATAAGAAAAAACTTTGTATTAGTCTCGCAAAAAACTTTTTGAATTCCAATCAAGTTTTAGCAAAAATGTTTCATGATCCCTAGGTCATTCAAAATTTTGCAATGATACCCTAAAGGTTTAGAATGACCGCCACCGAAGGGTGAACAGAACACTCCTCCTCTAGGACGAGACTTTCTCGATCAGACCCTAATCCCAGAATAACTCTTATTCCATTAGGCGTCCAATTACCATTGTTCGGTCGAATTCATTAACACTTAACGAATTCTGTGAGTGTCACCCTCAATCTTTAAGTTTCCAAGTATCCGTCCAAACAATAGCCACCGAAGGGTGAACCAAGAAGGAAAACCAACCAGGAAACTATATCCCTTTCGGGAATTCACGGTGTTCCGACTCCCATGATCAAGCCCTTCGAAGGGATTGTCTGGTCCAGGCCAAACTAGCAGGCAGATCATAGGCATCTCTCGGTGAGAATCGAAAGAAGAGACCGTGGGTCTCGTTTTCACAAGTCCCGCTCCCACTCACTATAAGTACTCTCTCCATCCAAGATTATATTGACCTATACAAATGCCATTCGAAGGGAGACACTCCCATTTGCGCCACGAGGCCGAGTATAGATCTCACGGTGCGGACTTAAAGGAGATTTGTGGTTGGAAATTCAAATGTATCTCATACACTATACTTCCTCCCACTCAACACTTTAATTTTATAAGGGATTGACCTAGATAAACCGGCTAAAATTTACCTAAGTCTACCATTATAACTCTTATATGGTATTAACCTAAGTTTATAATCACATTATTAACTTAGGTCTAAGTGAGTAAATTAATTAACACTTAATTAACGACACTCACGAGAATATAACCTAAGAATCTCCAGACCGAATTCACTCCCAGGTCGGTTTCCAGGTAGGGGTGTTCTGCAAGCGTCAACTTAAATACCCCAACATTAGACAAAACCTTCCTTAGACAGAGTTACTTATCAGTCTCCATTCAAAGGTTATATTTGATTTCCTAAATCTCTAATCTCATTAGAAAATTAGAAAACCTAAGTCTAATTATTCAAGTTCTAAACACTTTAAAACTAATAATTAACTTAGGTTGCATGCATTTCTATGTTATAGTGCTTGATTATCCATCACATGAATAATACTATATACTATAACATAATATAATTCATCACATGAATTAAATGCATGAGCATGCTTTTAATTTGAAAATATAACACTTATATTTAAATAAATTAAAACATGCATACATTATATTATAACTCTTATAATATAATCCTATCATGCATACTGTATATTATAACTCTTATAATATAAAAATGACGCATGAAAGGTTTAACCTAAAGAGGGATTTTAAATCTATATGACATACATTATGTACATAAAATTTAATTAAAATATACATCTCATGCATAAAATAATTAAATAGCAAAAATGGACCGGTTTTTGGCACCTATGGGCAATTATTTAATTAAATAACATTAATATAACATTTATATTAATATTATTTAATAAAATAATTAAATTAAATAAAAAATTACATTTTATAAATCAAAAAATAAATAAAATTACGAAAATAACCGCCCATGAAGTGAAAAACCTCCCACTTCTCGCGAAAAAACCGCCAGCAACTGCTAACCGCCCATGATGTGAAAAACCTCCCACTTCTCACGAAAAAATCGCCAGCAACTTCCAACCGCCCATGATGTGAAAAAAACTTCCCACTTCTCGCGAAAAACCGCCAAAGAATCGCCTCAACAGCGTGCGCGTTACGTAACGCCGTGGCGGCGTTACGCATTTATGCGCCATACACGCTGAGCGCGCGCTTACGTTATAACGCCATCGGCATTGCAACGCTGATCTGCTGCAGGGCCTCCGTCCGCAAGAACAACGTTGAGACGCCGTTGGGCAGCGTTTCAACGCTATCGACAAAACAAAAAACACTTTGCTGTTCTTCCATCGATTTCTGCCTGTTTTCACTCCAATTTCTTCACAGCAATTCTTGCCACCAATGACCCGGACATACAGACTCGATTTACAACAAAATGACCAAAAACAACGGGCCCTTACATTGATCTCATCAACATAATTGTAAATCTAATCTAGTGCCAAAAATCGAAAACATCCATAATGCAAACCAAGCAATCATCTCATGAAATTAAGGCAAAATACCCACCTAATTTTAACAAAACAGTGCATAAAAGAAGAACCATCAAAATGGCTCTGATACCAATTGAAGGGAATGAAATCCCCGCGCAGCGGAAGACGATTTAATCGTCGTGGTATCATTATGCAACATGTGTTTATTAAAATTGATCTAACACTTAGATCTAGACTAAACATGCTTAAAGAAGAAGAAATTTACAGCAAGAATATATTTTACTTACTTGTTGTAGACAAACACTGCAAATTCTTCCTCGTGCCATGAACTCTTCGGGCTACTCGATCTCAACAAAAACTTCCACCAAAAAGATCTTGAACACCACCAAGTGATCTTCTCGGTTGTTCTCTTTTGGAGAAGGGAAGATGGTGGGATCTTGTAAGAGTTTTGGGGAGGGAGGAGAATTGAGAGAGAATTGAGAGAGTTCTTCTTTTCTTCTTTGATGAAAAACAAGAAAATGAGATAATGATCCTTAAACCCGTCTTGCAAAAGGGTTTAAATAGTGGAATGAGGGAGTTAATTTCTCCTCATTATTACCACTATACCACAACCAAAGGTTATGCAAATCTCATTTGCATAACCACATAATATAAGATATCTCATATCTCATATTGCAAATCTCATTTGCAATAATTGTGGATTAATTAAATTGAATCACATCCAATTGAATTTCTCTCAATCAAATTCTCCAATTAGTCATAATTCAACAATTAGACTAACCTATAGTTTATTATGAATCTCATTCACATTAAACTATATATTATATCATTCATATCTCATATAAATGACATAAATGCCCTTAAAGTGAAATTGAACACTTCAATTCCATACCAAAACAATAACCCTTCTTTTAACCTGGTGGAGCCAACCGAGGACCTAATGGACCTACAAAGGACGGGCTCCAATGATCCGAGATTAACTCACAAACTCTTTGACCCGGTTAATCAACATTCATTAGCTACGGTAACACTCCACTATAGCCCGTAGCTGCACTCCCGTCAGTGCAGAATATTATGTGTCCACTGATATAACCAATGCCCATGAGTCGATCCTTCACAAGTTGTCCATAGACACGGTTGGGTCAAATTACCGTTTTACCCCTGTATCTACCTCTTGATCCTTAAGTCCCCACTGCTCCTCTAATGAACAACATCTTGTGATGGTCGAACCATACACAACACCCTTCTCGGGCGGTGAGAAGGTGGGCGCCGTTGTCCAAGCCACGAGAGAAGACTTAAGGGAACAACCCTCTAGTTTCCTAAAGGCGGGACGAGTGAATTCAATCTTGCGTAGTTAAGTTCCCGGCTCCTACTTGGTTCTCACCCCTGAGAAGATAGGCATATTGGGCGAGTAGCTGTGACCACCCTCACCCGTACTAGTCAAAGGACATACCCCCGCAGACAGGAGTCCGTAATACGCTCAGGATTCAGGTCGAGTCACTAATGGTCATCTACGAAGTTATTAGTCCCATCACAACAGCGGCGTTACATCGAGTGGTCTAATAATTCACGGTCCGGTCTTGTACAATCTCATTGCACAGGATGCCCCCACTGCATGTCAACCACATGAACGAGTCGGATCACCTCGTCAGTATCTAATACAAAGCGGGTCGCATCCACGGTGTATCCGAGGATTAGGTCTCCAACCCTATCCATATCATCAGTAGACCGTTCGGGTCATTAACTCGAACGTGATCCTCCCTGTGTGTCCACTACACATCGTTCAGGTTCTAGTTCTCTCATAAATTCAATGACCCTGGAGCTTAGTTTATTGGAAAAGTTTATAAATATTGCGAGACACAAAGTGATGAAATGAGTAACTCTTATTAATTTCAAACAATATATTACAAACACGAGATTATGACAAAAATCCCAACAAGCAGGTAGTTCGGGAGGGGGTGTGACAACTTGGTATCAGAGCAGTTAGCTCCATGGGAATGAGACAGGGCAAGTTAGCTTTGAGAATAGATTAAAAGTCATAGCAAGTTATTGAGTTAGACCAGATTGAACTAGTAGAGTATGGTTCAAGTAAGGATAAGGGCAAGTCCAGTTAGGGCTAAAATGTGAATAGAAACTTAGTATTGTGTATTTGAGTTAAGTATCCATAGCATGTCTAATATGTTGATATGTTATAGGAGTCATGCCACCACGTACTAGCAGACGACGCAGACAGGATCAGGGCGGGACGCAAGATCCTACCCAAGGCCATTCTAAGAGGGGATCTAGTGTCCCGAGAGTCCAAACTAAGGCCAGAGATGAGCAACATGCCCTTTCCTCACAAGAGGTAGGAAGGCCAGAGAGAGCAGGGCCAAGTGATCCATAGAAGACATATGGAATAGAACGACTGAAGAAATTAGGAGCCACAGTGTTTGAGGGTTCCATAGATCCAGTTCACGCCGAGGTTTGGCTGAATAAGCTTGAGAAATGTTTTAATGTGATGAGTTGCCCTGAAGAGCGAAAAGTCAAATTGGCCACATTCCTGCTAGAGAAGGAAGCAGAGGGATGGTGGAAATCAATACTAGCATGGCGCAGTGATGCACGCACTCTAGATTGGCAAACTTTCAGAGGCATATTCGAAGACAAATATTATCCTGGAACGTATCGTGAGGCGAAGAGAGATGAATTTTTAAAATTGAGGCAAGGGTCACTATCAGTGGTTGAGTACGAGAGAAAGTATACTGAGTTGTCGCGGTATGCTGAAGTAATTGTGGCATCTGAGAGTGACAGGTGTCGAAGATTTGAGAGAGGGTTACGACCTGAGATATGTACCCCAGTCACATCCATTGCTAAGTCGACTGATTTTTCTCAGCTGGTAGAGACTGCTCTACGTGTTGAGCAGAGTATAGCAGAGGTGCAATCAGTAATGGAGCCTACTCGTGGGCCTTCAACGACGAGCAGTATTCGGGGTCGTGAACAGCGAAGATTCACAGTTGGAGTAAATGTTTCAATTCGTCAGGACTGTAAGAATCGAGCTGGTGGCCAGACATCGAGGCAGATGAATGTTAGTGGTGCCTATCAGAGGTAGAGTCAGAGAACACCTAGTCAGTCTGTTAGACCCACAGCAAGACCGCATATAGTGCAGGAGTCTGTTGTTAGTGCAGCAAGGAGAACTCCATGTGCAAATTGTGGCAAGAATCATCGAGGCCAATGTCTAGTTGGCGTCGGTGTGTGTTACCAGTGTGGACAGCCAGGACATTTCAAGAGGGATTGTCCACAGCTTAGAGTAGCCGCACAGAGGGACCAGGGAGTTGGGTCCCAAACAGTTGAGCAGTCGAGAGTTCCAGTAGCTGCAGGAGATGGCACCAGTGGTGCAAAACAGAAGGGAGTTGTAGGGAGACCTAGGCAATAGGGAAAGGTCTACGCTATGACTCAGCAAGAACCGAAGGATGCACCAGATTTGATTACTGGTACGATTTCTATTTGTAATGTACCTGCACGTGTTTTGATAAATCCAGGTGCTACGCATTCCTTTGTTTCCAGTATATTCCTAACTAAGTTGAATAGAAAGTTAGAGCCTTTATTTGAGAGGTTAGTTATTTACACGCCAGTTGGTGATGCTTTATTAGTCAATTCAGTGTTGCGGAATTGTGAGGTCTTAGTAGAAGGTCTCAATATGTTAATGGATCTTCTTCCACTAGAGTTGCAAGTGTTAGATGCAATCTTAGGGATGGATTTCTTATTCACTCATTATGCTTCCATGGATTGCCATAGAAAGGAAGTCATTTTTAGAAAACAAGGGTTGGTTGAAGTGGTTTTCAGGGGTAAAAAGAAGATTATTCCTACGAGTTTGATTTCTGCATTTAAAGCTCATAAGTTGCAGAGAAAAGGTTGCACGACGTTTCTTGCACACGTAGTGGAGGTGCAGGAGGAAAAGCTAAAACCAAAAGATGTTCTTGTTATGAATGAATTTCTTTATGTTTTTCCAGCAGATCTGTCAGGGTTGCCACCTGATAGGGAAGTAGAGTTCACTATTGAATTGCTACCAGGAACATCACCTATTTCGCAAGCGCCGTATAGAATGGCTCCAAGTGAGCTCAAGGAGTTGAAGATGCAGTTCTAAGAACTAGTTGATAAGGGATACATCAGACCTAGTGTATCGCCTTGGGGAGCTCCAGTGTTATTTATAAAGAAGAAAGATGGTACCGTTATATTATGCATTGATTATAGGCAGTTAAACAAGGTCACGATACGTAACAAGTATCCTTTACCCCGAATAGATTACTTGTTTGACCAGTTAAGAGGAGCATCAGTGTTTTCTAAGATTGATTTAAGATCAGGATACTATCAGTTAAAGGTAAGGGAATCTGATATTCCTAAGAAAGCATTCAGAACGAGGTACGGGCATTATGAGTTTTTAGTAATGCCATTTGGTTTAGCAAATGCACCAGCAGTTTTCATGGACCTCAGGAATAGGATTTTTCACCAGTATTTGGATCAATTTGTGATAGTATTCATTGATGATATACTAGTTTACTCGGTTGAATCAGGTAGTATTTTTAGGGCATGTTGTCTCAGCAAATGGAGTTAGTGTGGATCCGAATAAAGTGAAAGCAGTAGTCAACTGGAAAGACCCGCTAGTGCAACAGAGGTACGTAGTTTCTTAGGCTTGGCAGGATACTACAGACAATTTGTTGAGGATTTCTCACGACTAGCATTACCCTTAACAACTTTGACCAGGAAGAATGCTAAGTTTGAATGGTCAGATAAGTGTGAACAGAGTTTTCAAGAGCTGAAAAAGAGATTAGTTACAGCAGCTATTCTAACACTTCCTGTACCGGGAAAAGAATACGTGATTTACTGTGACGTATCGAGGCAAGGTTTGGGATGTGTGCTCATGTAAGAAGGAAAATTAATAGCTTATGCGTCAAGGAAATTGAAAAAGCACGAATGTAATTACCCTACCCATGATCTTGAGCTAGCATCAGTTGTTTTATCATTGAAGATCTGGAGACATTACTTGTTTGGTGAGAGGTGTCATATTTTTACAGATCATAAGAGTCTGAAATATATCTTTGATCAGAGAGAGTTGAATATGTGACAGAGAAGATGGTTAGAACTGATTAAAGATTATGATTCTACCATAGAATACCATCCTGGTAAGGCGAATGTGGTAGGAGATGCATTAAGCAGGAAGTCAAGACTTCCTAAGGACGCCTTTTGTTGTATTCGAGCAACATTTTTAAGTACTCTAAGGGATTCTAAGGCAGTTGTGACTGTAGAGAATTCAGGAGGTCTCTTAGCTCAATTCCAAGTCAAGTCTTCGCTCATAGTAAAGATTGTAAGAAGACAACCAGAGAATAGTAACGTGTAGAAAATGTTTGGAATTTCCAAACAGGGCCCAGAGGTATAATTTAGAATGAGAACAGACGGAACCATAGTTAAGCAGAGAAGACTATGTGTCCCGAGTATTAGTAAGCTTAAAGATGTTATTCTAGAGGAAGCTCACAATTCATCTTACGCTATGCATCCAGGAAGCACCAAGATGTTTAAAACTGTGAAGGGGACTTATTGGTGGCCTGGGATGAAGCGGGAGATAGCTGACTATGTTGATAGATGTTTGATCTCATAACAAAGTTAAACCGCTTAGACGAAGCAAGAAGGACCCCTTAACCCATTGCCAGTGTCGGAATGGAAATGGGAGCATATTACTATGGATTTTCTGTTTAGATTACCACGTATTTCAAGGGGACATGATGGTATTTGGGTAATAGTGGATAGACTCACTAAGACAGTACGGTTTATACCTATTAAAGCGACATCTACACTTGATCAGCTTACTAAGCTATACGTAGACAAAATTGTGAGTCAGTACGGAGTGCCAGTGTCCATAGTTTCAGATAGAGATCCGAGATTTACTTCTAAGTTTTGGCCTAGCTTACAGAAAGCTATGGGGACAAAGCTGAATTTTAGTACAACATTCCATCCTCAGACAGATGGGCAGTCAGAGAGGACCATCCAGACCCTAGAGGACATGTTGAGAGCATGTATCCTTCAATTTAAGGAAAGTTGGGATACACACCTATCACTTATGGAATTCGCTTATGATAACAGCTATCAGTCAAGTATTTGCATGGCACCATTGAGGATCTGTATGGAAGACCATGTAGAATGCCCATATGTTGGAACGAAGTAGGAGAGCAAAAGCTTATAGGTCCTGAGTTGGTGCAAGTTACTACAGACAACATTAAGGTAATCAGGGAGAATTTAAAGGTAGCACAAGACCGTCAGAAGAGTTATGCAGATAAGCGATGAAAGGACTTAGAATTCCAGGTTGAAGATCAAGTTTTCTTGAAGTTATCTCCGTGGAGAGGTGTCCTTCGTTTCGGCAAGAAAGGTAAGCTAAGTCCTATATATATCGGTCCTTATCAAATAATGGGACGAGTTGGGCCAGCAACCTACAGACTGGAGTTGTCAGCAAAACTATCTCGAGTACATGATGTTTTTCATGTGTCCATGTTGAGGAAGTATATTCCAGATTCGACTCATGTGTTGTAGGCACAACCTGTTGAGCTGAAAGAAGACATGAGTTACGTGGAGGATGCAGTTCAAATCCTTGACAGGAAAGAACAAGTTTTGAGAAACAAGACGATCCCACTCGTGAAGGTTCGTTGGAGACATCACGGAGTGGAGGAGGCAACCTTGGAGTTAGAGGACCAAATAAGAAGGAAGTATCCGACGATTTTCACTGAGGGACTCCTACATTTCGAGGACGAAATTTCTTAAGGGGAGGTAAGTTGTAAACCCGAGATCTCTCTTTGGAATTTCTTTATTAAAAAAATAACAAAAGAAAAGAAGAAATGAATGTTTAAAACTTGGTTTTCCTTGTTTGAAAAAGAAAAGAAATGAAGTGAAAGATAAAAGGAAAAACAAGGAAGGAAAAGTTTAAACCATTTTTGTTTGGTTAGCTTTAAAGATAGAAAAGAAAAGAAAATGAAAATAGTGTTTAAATATGTTGTTTTGTTTTGTTTAGAAAAGAAAAGAAAAGAAAAGAAAAGAAAGGAGATAAAGGAGAGATTAAAAAAAGGAAAAAAAAAAACAAAAGCAAAAAGCAAAAAGAAAAAAGGGGTAAAAGACAAAGGAAAAACAAAAAGCCATGTTCACCGTATGCTTTTGAAACTTTATCTTCTCTCCATTTCCTTCTTCATTTTACCAAAAGAAAGCTGAGAGCCTCGTGAGGTGATGTTCAAGGAAGAAGAAGAAGGTGATTTTGGAGCTGGAATTAAAGGAGTGAGGGAGAGAACTCAAGAAAATTAATATAGCAGCAAGGTAATCATTCTGCCATGTTCTGATGTTTTGAACTTTACGAGCTCCACAAGACGAAGTAAGTGTTGATGTTTGCTTTTTCTTAAAGCTAACTGACTTTAAAAAAAGTTCATGAAGGAAGCTCGAGCAAATTCTTAAGTTAAGTTACTGTTTTATGAACAGGAAGGCAGAAGACATAATTTCTTTTCAAATCTGTGAAGCCTCTGGTGTTTTGGTTGTCCTGATCTGTAGCGTTTGAATCAGAAGCCCTAATAGGTATGGTTGGAAAGCTTATTGAATTTCCTACAACTTTCATGAAGCAATCATGAGTAGAAAACGATTGGAATATATCTTAAATCGTAGGACACATTTGTTGTGCAGCAGGAAATTGAATCAGGAAACAACAACATGTTGATTTTAGGGAAGAAGCTATTGAGGTATTTTTGAACCAATCCGTTAGGAATCTCAATTTCATGTCTTCCTATGATTTTTCGAGGGTTCCAAAAGGAAGCGTTTGGTATAGAGTACATCCTTTTTGGATAAGTAATGAAGAAGTTATGACTGTTTGAAGATAGGGTATAAAATTGTAAAATGCTGGAAAATTGAATGGTGTGTTTTCTTGGAGTTTAAGGTTAAGAATCATGAGCTCGAGGTTCTAATGCTTAGTTTTGGTTTGTTTGGTAGGCCAAGAAGAAATAGGTCGAGTTTACGGGCCAAGGTTCTAGTTTAACACTGTGAGTGACAAAACGAACTTCGAAAATGAACCATATGCTTGAAATATGCTTTAAGAAATGCAAGTTTTGGTAGAATGAAAGATTTCAATACTTTATGTTTTATTTTTGAACACATGTTTATGAGTATAAATATTTTCCTAGATATGGTTTCAAGTATTCATTGTGACCCTGAATGTCTTGATGAAATTTATACATGAGCATATGTCTATTGATTGCCGGAATTTATGGAAATGTTGTGATTTCGAGCAAGTATGTTTTAAAGATTTTCAGTTTTATGAACAAGCTGAGGAAACTTGAGTTTTATGAAAGAAAAGATAAGAAGGCATGTTCAAACATTTTTATGATGTTTTCTGACACCCGATTGAGTAAATAACTGAGATATTGAGTCTGAGCCTTTATGGTACCGTGTGCACACAGGTCATATTCTGTTGTCGACGTTGAGTGTACTCCGTGACAACAATGCTGTCGTGAGTGCTGGGCGGGCCCCACTGCGACAAAGACGATGGGAGTGCTGGGCGGGCCCCACTACATCGTAGAGTAAACGTTGCTTATACTAGGTGTGCCCTATATAACGTTGATTGTGACATGTTTTAAAAAGTGTTTATATCAGTTATATGCCTTACGAGATTTCAATGACATACTTGTTGGTTTTCTGAAAATCTATTATGATTCCATGTTTACTTTTAACGCTTGAATACAAATGCATATGCTCATAGTTTTAAGGTGACATGTTTTACAAGTTATATATTTTAAACACAGTCACTCACTGAGCTTCATAGCTCATTCTTTCAATGTTCTTAAAACTTTTCAGGTAGAGATCGAGATCCTGGTACCTGACATCCTGCCATAGTTTGCTGAAAGCTCCATAAGTTTGATCATTGTACGTGGCTGGTGTTGTATAACAAATCCATATGTGTCATAGTCTATTTTGAGAGGACTATGTAATTATAGTGTGTGTACATTAGAGGTTGTATAGACAATGGTTTGTCTTGTTTGGTTTCAGATGCTCTTGTTGTTTAAGTTTTCAAAAGAGACTTATGAAGAGTTTCTCCTTATGTATGTTTAGTAGTTGTCATGTTTCTGTTGTGTTATGTTAAAGTGTTCCATATGCGAACACAGTATGTTTATCAGGTAAAACAGAGTCAGCAGGTATTATTAAGAGGTAAGCAATGTCTGTTGGCTTCATGCCTGTTGGGATTTCTGTCCTAATCTCGTGTTTGAAATATATTGCTTGAAATTAATAAGAGTTATTCATTTCATCACTTTGTGTCTCACAATATTTATAAACTTTTCCAATAAACTAAGCTCTAGGGTCATTGAATTTATGAGAGAACAAGAACTTGAACGGTGTGTAGTGGACACATAGGGAGGATCACGTTCGAGTTAATGACCCGAATAGTCTACAGTATATGGATAGGGTTGGAGACCTAATCCTGGATACACTGTGGATGTGGCTCGCTTTGTATTAGATACAAACGAGGTGATCTGACTCGTTCATGTGGTTGACATGCGAGTGGGGGCATCCTGTGCAATGAGATTGTACAAGACCGGGACCGTGAATTATTAGACCTCACCGATGTAACACCGCTGTGTGGTGAAGGACTAATAACTTCGTGAGATGACCATTAGTGACTCAACCTGAATCTTAAGCGTGTTACAGACTCCTGCCTGCAAGAGTCTGTCCTTTGACTAGTACGGGTGAGGGTGGTCACAGTTACTCGCCCAATATGCCTATCTTCTAGGGACAGGACCAAGTAGGGAGCTGGGAACTTAACTACGCGAGATGGAATTCACTTGTTCCCGCCTTTAGGGAAACTAGAGGGGTTGTTCATTAGAGGAGCTGTGGGGACTTAAGGAATAAGAGGTAGACACAGGGGGTAAAGCAGAATTTGACCCACCGTGTCTCACGAACAACTTTGTGAAGGGTCGACTCATGGGAATTGGTTATATCAGTGGACATGTAATATTCTGCACTGACGGGAGTGCAGCTACGGGCTATAGTGGAGTGTTACCGTAGCTAATGAATGTTGGTTAACCGGGTCAAAGAGTTTGACAGGTTAATCTCGGATCATTGGAGCCCGTCACTGTAGGTCCATTAGGTCCCTCGGTTGGCTCAATCTGGGTTAAAAGAAGGGTTAATGTTTTGGTATGAAATTGAAGTGTTCAATTTCACTTTAAGGGCATTTATGTCATTTATATGAGATATGAATGATATAATATATAGTTTAATGTGAATGAGATTCATAATAAACTATAGGTTAGCCTAATTGTTGAATTACGGCTAATTGGAGAAATTAATTGAGAGAAATTAAATTGGATGTGATTCAATTTGATTGATCCACAATTATTCCAAATGAGATTTGCAATATGAGATATGAGATATCTTATATAATGTGGTTATGCAAAGGAGATTTGCATAACCTATGGTTGTGGTAAAGTGGTAATAATGTGGAGATTTTAACTCCCTCATTCCACTATTTAAACCCTTTGCAAGAAGGGATTGGTATGCTAATCTCTCATTTTTTTGATTTTGATCAAAGAGAAGAAACAAGAGTTCTCTCTACTCTCTCATTTCTCCTCCCTCTCCAAAACATAAATTAGTTCCCACCAACTTCCCATCTCCAAAAGAGAACAACCGAGAAGACCATTTGGTGGTGTTCGGGATTCATTTGTGGGAAGAATTCGTTGAGATCGAGAAGCACGAAGAGTTCATGATCCGAGGAAGAAATTGTTGAGTTTGTCTACAACAAGTAAGTAAAACTTCTTCTTGCTGTAAATTTCTTTCTATTTCAGCATGTTTAGCCTAGGTCTAAGTGTTAGATCAATTTTAATAGATACAAGTTGCATATTGATACCTCGACGATTCAATCGCCTTCCGCTGCGCGGGGATTTTCATTCTCTTCAATTGGTAGCAGAGCCATTTCGATGGTTCTTCATTTATGCATTATTTTGTTAAAATTAGGTGAGTATTTTGCCATAATTTCAAGAGATGATTGTTTGGTTTGCATAATGGATGTTTTCGGTTTTTGGCACTAGATTAGATTTACAATTTATGTTGATGAGATCAATGTAAGGGTCCGTTGTTTTAAATCGAGTCTGTAAGTCCGGGCCGTTCGTGGAAAGAGTTGCTGTGAAGAAATCGGAGCGGAAACAGGCAGAAATCGATGGAAGAACAACAAAAAGTTTGTTGTTCTGTCGATGACGTTGAGACGCTGTCCTTACAGACGGAGGCATTGTTGCAGAGCAGCGTTGCAACGCTGGGCGTAGCATTGTAATGCCGTTGGCGTTGAGAACGCGGCTCGACGCTGCCCATGGCGTTGCAACGCTGCACGCGTTGAGGGGCAGTTGCTGGAGGCGGTTTCGCGAGAAGTGGGACGTGATTCTTTTAGTGGGCGGTTTATTTTCATTTTTTATTCATTTTTTGATTTATAAAATGTATTTATTTAATTAATTTAATTATTTTATTAAATAATATTAATATAAATGTTATATTAATGTTATTTAACTAAATAATTGCCCCTAGGTGCCAAAAATCGGTCCATTTTTGCTGTTTAATTATTTTATGCATGAGATGTATATTTTAATTAATTTCTATGTGCATAATGTATGTCACATAGATTTAAAATCTCACCTTAGGTTAAACATTTCATGCATCATATTTATATTATAAGAGTTATAATATATACTATGCATGATAGGATTATATTATAAGAGTTATGATATAATGTATGCATGTTTTAATTTAATTAAATATAAGTGTTATTTTTTTTTTAAATTAAAAGCATGCTCATGCATTTAATTCATGTGATGAATGTATGTTATAGTATAGTATTATTCATGTGATGGATGATCAAGCACTATAACATAGAAATGCATGCAACCTAAGTTAATTATTAGTTTTAAAGTGTTTAGAACTTGAATAATTAGACTTAGGTTTTCTATTTTTCTAATAAGATTAGAAATTTAGAAAATCAAATATAACATTTGAATGGAGACTGATAAGTAACTCTGTCTAAGGAAGGTTTTGTCTAAGGCTGGAGTATTTAAGTTGACGCTTGCGGAACACCCCTACCTTGAAACCGACCTGGGATTGAATTCGGCCGGATATTCTTAGGTTATATTCTCGTGATTGCCGTTAATTAAGTGTTAATTAATTTACTCACATAGACCTAAGTTAATAATGTGATTATAAACTTAGGTTAATACCATATAAGAGTTATATTGGTAGACTTAGGTAAATTTTAGCCGGTGTATCTCGGTCAATCCCTATTAAAATTAAAGTGTTGAGTGGGAGGAAATATAGTGTATGAGATATATTTGAATTTCCAACCACAAATCTCCTTTAAGTCTGCACCGTGAGATCTATACTCGGCCTCGTGGCGCAAATGGGAGCGTCCCCCTTCGATGGGCATTTGTATAGGTCAATATCATCGTGGATGGAGAGAGCACTTATAGTGAGTGGGAGTGGGACTTGTGAAAACGAGACCCACGGTCTCTTCTTTCGATTCACACCGTCTGACGCCTATGATCTGCCTGCTAGTTTGGCCTGGACCAGACAATCCCTTCGGAGGGCTTGATCATGGGAGTCGGAACACCGTGAATTCCCGAAAGGGATACAGTTTCCTGGTTGGTTTTCCTTCTTGGCTTACTCTTCGGTTGCTATTGTTTGGACGGATACTTGGAAACTTAAAGATTGAGGGTGACACTCACAGAATTCGTTAAGTGTTAATGAATTCGACCGAACAATGGTAATTGGACGCCTAATGGAATAAAAGTTATTCTGGGATTAGGGTCTGATCGAGAAAGTCTCGTCCTAGAGGAGGAATGTTTTGTTCACCCTTCGGTGGCGGTCATTCTAAACCTTTAGGATATCATTGCAAAATTTTGAATGACCTAGGGATCATGAAACAATTTTTGCTAAAACTTGATTGGATTTCAAAAATTTTTTTGCGAGACTAATCCAAAGTTTTTTCTCATTTTTCAGCTAAAAGTGTCTAGCCCTATAATAGCTTTACTCGCTTCCGATAAGTTAGTGGGAGATAATTACCAGAGTTGGAAAAACAACATTAATACAATTTTGGTAACTGACGACATAAAGTTCGTGCTATCTGAGGAGTGTCCTCAGATGCCGGGCTCGACCGCGTCGCGAAGTGTTCGCGATGCGTGCGATCGGTGGATCAGGGCCAATGAAAAGGCCAAGGTCTACATTATTGCCAGCATGCCTGATGTCTTGGCAAAGAAGCATGAGCTGATGGTCTCTGCCAAGGAGATCATGGAGTCTTTGCAGGAAATGTTTGGACAACAGTCCTTTCAGGTCCGGCATGACTCGTTCAAATACGTTTTGAACGCACGGATGAAAGAGGGGTCGTCTGTCCGTGAACACGATCTAGACATGATGACCCATTTTAATCTGACCGAGATGAACGGGGCTTCGATCGACGAGTCGAACCAGGTCAGTTTTATTCTGGAGACTCTTCCGAAGAGTTTCCTTCAGTTTCGTAGCAATGTTGTTATGAACAAAATTAGCTACACTCTGACTACCCTCCTCAATGAGCTACAGAATTTCCATTCCTTGAACAGGGTTAAGGAATCTGAGGCAAATGTTTCCTACAGGTCTTATCACAGGGGTTCGACCTCTGGGACGAAACCTCTTGCTCCTTCACGCTCGAAAGGGAATAAGATGATGAAGAGGGGTAAAGCTGATCGAGCTGCCGTCCAAAAGGGCAAGAAGGTCAATGAGGTTGCAGAGAAAGGAAAGTGTTTCCACTGCAATGGGGGCGGACACTGGAAGAGAAACTGTCTCAAATTCCTGGCCGAGAGGAAGAATCAAGGTAAATGTGATTTACTTGTGACAGAAACATGTTTAGTGGAGAGTAGTGACTCTGCCTGGATATTGGATTCGGGCGCCACTAACCACGTTTGTTCTTCTTTTCAGGGGATTGATTCCTAGCAGCCGCTGCGAGAGGGTGAGGTGACTCTACAGGTTGGATCCAGGGAGCTTGTCTCTGCTGCAGCGATCGACACGGTGAAGCTACACTTTGGCGGGAAGTACTTATTGTTGGACAATTTGTACATAGTTCCAGGGTTTACTAGAAACCTTGTTTCAATTTCCTGCTTAATTGAACACTGTATTTCAGTTTCTTTTGATTTTAATAAAGCGTTTATTTCTTTCAAAGGGAATGTTATTTGTTCAGCTTCACTCGAAAATAATCTGTATGTTTTGAAACCTAATTCGGTCAAAAGTGTTTTGAATACTGAATTGTTTAAAACTGCAGAAACACGAACTAAGAAAGCAAAAGTGTCTCCAAAAGAAAATGCCTATCTTTGGTATCTTCGGTTAGGCCACATTAATCTCAATAGGATTGAGAAACTAGTGAAGAGTGGAGTTCTAAACGAGTTGGAAGAAAACTCTTTGTCGGTGTGTGAGTCATGCCTTGAGGGCAAGATGACCAAACGTCTTTTTAGTGGAAAAGGATATAGAGCCAAAGAGCCTCTTGTGTTAGTACATTCTGACCTTTTTGGTCCGATGAATGTTAAAGCTCGGGGCGATTATGAGTATTTCGTGTCTTTCATAGACGATTACTCCAGATATGGGTACATTTACCTAATGCACAAGAAGTCTGAAACTCTTGAAAAGTTCAAGGAGTACAAGACTGAGGTTGAGAACCTCTTAGGTAAATTGCTTAAAACACTTCGATCGGATCGAGGTGGAGAGTACATGGACACTGAATTCCAAGACTAAATGATAGAACACGGAATTACGTCCCAACTCTCAGCACCTGGTACGCCACAGCAAAATGGTGTATCGGAGAGGAGAAACATAACCTTGTTGGACATGGTTCGGTTGATGATGAGCTACGCTCGTCTCCCTAATTCTTTTTGGGGGTACGCAGTGGAGATTGCGGTTTATATTTTGAACAACGTTCCATCGAGGAGTGTTTGTGAAACACCTTTCGAGCTCTGAAGTGGACGTAAAGGCAGTTTACATCACTTCAGGATTTGGGGATGCCCGACCCACGTGTTGGTGTCAAACCCGAAAAAGTTAGAACCCCGTTCGAAATTGTGCCTATTCGTAGGTTACCCTAAAGAGACTAGGGGTGGTCTGCTTTACGATCCCAAGGAAAATAGGGTGCTTGTGTCGACAAACGCCACTTTTCTTGAAGAAAACCACGTCAGGGATCATTTACCAAGGAGTAAAATTGTATTGAATGAGATGGACAGTACATCAACAAGAGTTGCTGATGTGGCTAGTACGTCAACAAGTGTTGTTGATCCTAGCACGTCTAGTCAAATCCGTTCCCAAGAGTTGGGAATGCCTCGACGTAGTGGGAAGACTGTGAGACAGCCTGATCGCTACATGGGTTTAGCTGAACCTCAGTTGTCGCTCCTGATGATGACTGTGACAACATTCAAACGAGGTATGGGCATTATGAGTTTTTAGTAATGCCGTTCGGTTTGTCGAATGCACAAGCAGTTTTCATGTTCCTCACGAACAGGATATTCCACCAGTATTTGGATCAGTTCGTGATAGTCTTTATTGATGATATACTAGTTTACTCGGATGACAAGAAAGCCCATGAGAAACATCTGAGGATTATTCTGCAAACACTACGTGATAAACAGTTATACGCTAAATTTACCAAATGTGAGTTTTGGTTGAATCAAGTAGTATTTTTGGGGCATGTTGTCTCAGCAAATGGAGTTAGTGTGGATCCAAATAAAGTGAAAGTTGTAGTTAACTGGGAGAGACCAGTTAGTGCGACAGAGGTACGTAGTTTCCTAGGCTTGGCAGGATACTACAGACGATTTGTTGAGGATTTCTAATGATTAGCATTACCATTAACAACTTTGACAAGGAAGAATGCTAAGTTTTAATGATTAGATAAGTGTGAACAGGGTTTTCAAGAGCTGAAAAAGAGATTAGTTACAACACCTATTCTAACACTTCATGTAACGGGAAAAGAGTATGTAATTTGTTGTGACGCCTCGAGACAAGGTTTAGGATGTGTGCTCGTGCAAGAAGGAAAAGTAATAGCTTATGCATCAAGGCAATTGAAAAAGCACGAGTGTAATTACCCTACACATGATCTTGAGTTAGCAGCGGTTGTTTTAACATTAAAGATCTGAAGGCATTATTTGTTTGGTGAGAGGTGTCACATTTTTACAGATCATAAGAGTCTGAAATATATCTTTGATTAGAAGGAGTTGAATATGATACAGAGAAGATGGTTAGAACTGATTAAAGATTACGATTGTACCATAGAATACCATCCAAGTTAGGCGAATGTGGTAGCAGATGGACTAAGTAGGAAGTCAAGACTTCCTAGGAACGCCTTGTGTGGTATTCGAGCGATATTTTTAAGTACTCTAAGAGATTCTAAGGCAGTTGTGATTGCAGAGAATTCAGGGAGTCTTTTAGCTCAATTCTAAGTCAAGTCTTAGCTCAGAAGCGAGAGATTGTAAGAAGACAACTGATGATAGTAACTTGCGAGAAAATGTTTGGAAAGTCCAAACAGGCCCAGAGCGGCGAATTTAATCGAGATCGATGGAGCCATAGAGAGGCAAGGAAGACTATGTGTTCCGAGTGTTAGTGAGCTTAAAGATGCTATTCTAGAAGAAGCTCACAGTTTAGCTTATGCTATGCATCCAGGAAGCACCAAGATGTATAAGACATTGAAAGGGAACATATTGGTGGCCTGGGATGAAACGGTAGGTAGCTGGATATGTTGATAATGTTTGATCTGCCAACAGGTTAAACTAGTTAGACAGAGGCCAGGGGGACTCCTTAATCCATTGCCAGTGCCGGAATGGAAATGGGAGCATATCACTATGGATTTTCTATTTGGATTACCACGTACTTCTAGTGGACATGATGGTATTTGGGTAATAGTGAATAGACTCACTAAAACACCACGGTTTATACCGATTAAAGCGACGTCTACGCTTGATCATCTAGCTAAGCTATACGTCGACAGAATTGTGAGTCAATATGGAGTGCCAGTGTCCATAGTTTCAGATAGAGATCCACGATTTACTTCTAAGTTTTGGCCTAGCTTACAGAAAGCTATGGGGACAAAGTTGAATTTTAGTACAACATTCCATCCTCAGACAGATGGGCAGTCAGAGAGGACCGTCGAGACCCTAGAGGATATGTTGAGAGCATGTGTCCTTCAATTTAAGGGTAGTTGTGATACACACCTATCACTTATGGAGTTCGTTTATAATAACAGCTATCAGTCAAGTATTGGCATGGCACCATTTGAGGCTCTGTATGGAAGACCATGTAGAACACCCATATGTTGGAACGAAGTAGGAGAGCGAAAGCTTATCGGTCCTGAGTTTTTACAAATTACGACGGATAATATTAATGTAATCAGGGAGAATTTGAAGGTTGCTCAAGACCGTCAGAAGAGTAACGCAGATAAGAGACGAAAGGACTTAGAATTTCAGGTCGGAGATCAAGTTTTCTTGAAGTTATCTCCGTGGAGAGGTGTCCTTCGTTTTGGCAAGAAAGGAAAACTAAGTCCTAGATATATTGGTCCTTATCAAATGCTTGGGACGAGTTGGGCGGCACCCTCTGGTGGAGTTGCCGCAGAGAACTATCTCGAGTACATGATGTTTTTCATGTGTCTATGTTGAGGAAGTATTTTCCAGATCCGACACATGTGTTGCAAGCACAACCAGTTGAGTTGAAAGAAGACATGAGTTACATAGAGGATGCAGTTCAAATCCTCGACAGGAAAGAACAAGTTTTGAGAAACAAGACGATCTCACTCGTGAAGGTTCGTTGGAGACATCACGAGTGGTGGGGGAGGCAACACGGGAGTTAGAGGACCTAATGAGGAGGAAGTACCCGATGATTTTCACTTAAAGACTACTCAATTTCGAGGACGAAATTTCTTAAGGGGAGGTAAGTTGTAAACCCGAGATCTTTCTTTGGAACTTCCTTATTTAAAAAAACAACAAAAGGAAAGAAGAAATGAAGTGGAAGACAAAAGGAAAACAAGGAAGGAAAGTTTAAACCATTCTGGTTTGGTTTGCTTTAAAAGATAAAGGAAGAAAAGAAAATGAAAGAAAAGTTAAATATATTAAGTTTTGTTTTGTTTTGTAAAGAAAAGAAATGAAAGAAAGAGATAAAGGAAAGGAAAAAGAAAAGGAAAAAGAAAAGGAAAAGCAAAAAGGGAAAAAGGGAAAAAGACAAAATAATAAACTTTTCCACCGTTTGCTTTTTATACCTTTATCTTCTCTCCATTTTCTTCTCTATCTTTACAAACCAAAGATGAAGCTTCGTGAGAGAAGGATAAAGGAAGAAGAAGAAAGCCATTTTCGTGATTTTGGAGCTGGAGTTGCAGAAGAAAGGATAAGAACTCAAGGGAATTATTATTGCAGCAAGGTGATCAACTCAGACCAGTTCTGATGTTTTGATCTTCTCGAGCTCTACAAGAAGAGGTAAGTGTTGAAGTTTACTTTTCCTGAAATCTAACTCATTTTTAAACAAAGTTCATGAAGGAAGCTCGAGCAAATTCTTATGTTAAGTTACTGTTTTGTTAAGAGGAAGGCAGAAGACAGAAGTTTGCTGTCTAATCCGAGAAGTCTCTGGTTTTTGGGTTGTCCTGATTTGTATACTTGGATTTAGAAGCTCTAATTTGTATGGTTCGAAAGCTTATTGAAATTCCTACAACTTTCTTGAATAAATTGTGAGTAGAAAATGTCTAGAAGATATTTTAAATATTAGGTTAAATTTGTTGTGCAGCAGGAAATCCGAATCTGGAAACAGCAGAAGTCTGTTTTGAGGAAAGTAGATTTCGAGGTATTTCTGAACAAATCCGTTTGGAATTTCAATTTCATGTCTTCATATGATTTTTAGAGGGTTGAAAAAGGAAAAGTTTGATATACATTACATTATTTTTGGATAAGTAATGAAGACGTTATGGCGGTCGTAAAACATGGCAGAAAATCTGAAAATGCTGGAAATTTGAAAGTATGTTTTCTTGCAGTTTTAAGGTCAAAAATCATGAGCTCGAGGTTCTAATGGTTGAGTTGGTTTGTTTGACAGACCAAGAGAAAATAGGTCAAGTTTACAAGCCAAGGTTCTAATTCTAATACTGTGAGTGACTCTATTTTAGAACTATGCTTGACCTATGTTTTTCTTCAAGAACATAAGTGTTGATAATTACATCCTGTTTGAACTAATCATGTATAGCTTTATGGAGTTTTCTAACATAAGTTCATGATAGAACATAAGCATGTTTTGAATTAATTTGTAACAATAAATCCAAGTATGGAACCTAAATTATGAAAGTATGTATTATAAAGACATGATTTCCATGGTAAACAAATTATGCTCTTGTTTGTGGTTAACCCCTAATACTGAAGGACATTCGAGAAGGTACTTAGGGGGAGAATGAATCATGATATCCCGATACTCAAGGACAATGAGAAGGTATTCGGGTAGTAAATGGTTTTACCTTAATACTGAAGGACAATGAGAAGGTATTCGGGTAGTAAATGGTTTTACCTTAATACTGAAGGACATAGAGAAGGTATTAGGGAAAACCAAACGTCCAAAGGTATTCCACGGGCACGTGAGAAAGAGAGGTATGAACGTTATAGGTATAAATGTAACTCTACCACCTCTATGGTTCGAATGTGGTATCATGTCATGTGTTTTATTGTTATGAGCTTCTATATTATTGATCTATCTACCCTCGATATGATAGTACATTTCGAGTTGTGTGCTATGCATAAGTGGTGACTTAAACCTGTAAATTGGAAGCATGGTTTGTTTATTTTTTTACAAATAGATGTTAAGCTATTTTCTACTTATAATCTGCCATTATTATGAATCACCTGTGAGCTTATAATGTTTTAAAGATAGACACTCACTGAGCTTTTTAGCTCATTCTTTCAATGTTTTCAAACATTTTCAGGTAGAGATCGAGCTCCTGCACTGACATCCCGCCATAGTCTCTTTGGAAGTTTCATAAGTTGATATTTTGTACGTGGCTGGTGTTGTATAGCAAGTCGTTATGTAGTTATAGTTGTTTGTACATAAGAGGTTGCATAAACAGTGGGTTGGCATGTTCTGGGTTGTGATGCTATTGCTCGTTTAAGTTTTCAAATGAGAGACTGAAGAAATGTTTCTCCCTATGTATGTTTAGTAGTTATCAAGTTTCCGCTGTGTTATGTTAAAGTTTACCATATACGAGCATAGTATGTTTTTCACGTAGAACAGGGTCATCAGGTATTGTTAAGAGGTAAACAATGTCTGTTGGCTTCATGCCTCTTTCAGGGCTAAGTCAGCAGGTGGTTCGGGAGGGGGTGTGACAATGCTACTAGCTCAAAGCATGTTTACCTGAACATTCAGTTAGCTTTCTTACAGTAGATAACAACTAGCAAACAAACACTGGACAATCAGCAAGTAGTGGAATGTTTAGGTTTGAATAAAAATGTTTTGCAGGCCTTTATTCAATCAATTTGAACAATTTAAAACAAAGAGGGAGTCTTTCCAGTCGTCTAGACCTTCGCTCAAACTTATCAATACTTTGTGGTGAAGATAGCTGACTACAAGCATAACCCACCTTGAAGATAATAACATATTCATTTCCTACCTAGGTTTTTCATGTAAATAAAATCGTGGGTGTCACAACCGCCCCTAGTTACTCAATGTATTAAAGAATGAGGAGTAGCCCTAATGATTCTATAAATTACACACACACACACACATATATGTATAACAAAAGGCTTTGATATCTTCATATTCTAAGCATTACTTCACTTCTTACTGTGTTCACATACTTCCAACTTAATTGAAGCCTATTGAGGTGACACCAAATATTTAGTTCCTATAAGACTAGCCTAGCTTTTAGATAACAAGCTTATCAAGTTGCCGCCTAGAAGGGAAAAAACGCCAAGCAGCTTGCTTAAAAGGGAAAATATTTCTATTGCAACATAGATGGGCACTGGAAAAGGAACTGCTCCAAATACTTGGCCGACAAGAAGAATGAAGGTAAATGTGATTTACTCTACATTGAAACTTGTTAAGTGGAGAGTGATGACTTTGTATGGACACTACATTCAGGCGCCACTAACCACGTTTGTTCTTCTTTTCACGGAATTAGTTCCTGCCAGCAGCTGCAGGAAGGGGAAATATCATTCAGAGTCAGTACTGGGGAGTTTGTCTCAGTCGTAGGAACGATAGAGGTATTGTTTGGGAAGAAATATTTGTTATTAGATAACATGTACATAGTACCAAGGTTTCCTAAGAACCTTATTTCCATTTCTTGTCTTCTTAAATAGTTTGTTTCAATTTCTTTGAATTTGAAAAAAGCGTTTATTTCTATGAAACAGTTCTTCTTTAGAATAATTTGTATGTTTTAAGGCCTAATTCAGTTAAAAAAATTTTAACCACAAAATTATTCAAAACAACAAATACACAAACGAAAAGGAAAAAAGTTTCTTTTAAAGAAAAGGTCCAACTTTGGCATCTAAGGTTAGGTCACATAAATCTCAATAAGATTGAGAGGCCTGTAAAGAGCAGACTTCTAACCGAGTTACAAGAAAGTTTTTTACCTGTATGTGAATCATTCCTTGAAGGCAAAATGACCAAAAGATCTTTTACTGGAAAACGTTCTAGAGCCAAAGAACCCTTGGAGCTTATACATTTTGACCTTTGTGGTCCGATGAGTGTTAAAGCCAAAGGAGGTTATGAATATTTCATCTCCTTTGTAGATGATTATTCAAGATATGGGTATATTTACCTAATGCATCACACGTTTGAAGCACTTGAAAATTTCAAGGAGTTTAAGATTTAGGATGAGAACCTAGTAGGTAAATCGATCAAAACACTTCAATCTGATCGAGGTGGAGAGTATATGGACATGAAATTCAGGACTATATGATAGAACATGGAATTACGTCCCAACTCTCAGCACCTGGTATGCCACAACAAAATGATATATCTGGAAAAGGAGAAACAGACCCCTATTGGACATGGTTCAGTCGACGATAAGTTATGCTCGTCTCCCTTACTCGTTTTGGGGTTATGCAGTGGAGACTGCAGTTTATATTTTGAACAATGTTCCTTCGAAAAGTGTTTTCTGAATCACCTTTTGAACACTAGAAATGATGCAAAGGTAGTTTACGTCTTTCAGAATTTGGGGATGTCCAACCCATGTGCTAATGACAAACTTGAAGAAATTGAAACCTTGTTCAAAATTATGCCTATTTGTAGATTACCCTAAGGAAACGAGAGGTGGTCTATTTTATGATCCTAAGGAAAATAGGGTGCTTGTATCGACAAATGCCACTTTCCTAGAGGAAGATCACATTAGGAATCATAAACTTAGAAGTAAGATCGTGTTAAATGAACTAGACAATACATCAACAAGGGTTACTGATGATGTTCCCACGTCAGCAAGAGTTGTTGACCCTAGCTCGTCAAGTAAAATATGTCCATCTAAAGAGTTGAGAGTGCCTTAACGTAGTGGGTGAAGAGAATGAAAATTCCCGCACAGTGGAAGACGATCGAATCGTCAAGGTATCGTTACGCTACTTTAAATTTGTTGAAACGATCTAACAGTTAGATCTAAGTTAAACATACATAATTAATGAAGAAAAACAACAAGAAGAATATACTTACTTGTTGTAGAAAAAACTTCAAAGTTTCTTCCTTGATCACGAACACTTCGTGCTTCTTGATCTCAACGAACACTTCCCTGGAACAAAACCCGAACACCACCAAGGAAAGTTGTGGGACTTTTGGTTTTGGTGAGGGAGGAGAATTTGAGAGAATAGTTGAGAGAATTCTCTTCTTTTTGGGTGAGAATCCAAAAAATGAGAGGGAGAGCATGAATTCCTTCTTGCAAGAAGGGATTAAATAGTGGAGTTAACATCTCCATATCATCACCATTTTACCACAACCATAGGTTATGCAAATCCTATTTGCATAACCATATAATATAAGATATCTCATATCTCATATTGCAAATAACATTTGCAATAATTGTGGATTAATTAAATTGAATCACATCCAATTTAATTTCTCTCAATTAATTTATCCAATTAGCCCTAATTCAACAATTAGGCTAACCTATAGTTTATTATGAATCTCATTCACATTAAACTATATATTATATCAGTCATATCTCGTATAAATGACATAAATGCCTCTAAGTGAAATTGAACACTTCAATTTCAAACCAAAACTCTAACTCTTCTTTTAACCCAGATGGAGCCAACCGAGGGACCTAATGGACCTACAGTGACGGGCTCCAATGATCCGAGATTAACCTATCAAACTCTTTGACGCGGTTAATCAACATTCATTAGCTACGGTAACACTCCACTATAGCCCGTAGTTGCACTCCCATTAGTGCAGAATATTACGTGTCCACTGATGTAAAAAATAACCATGAGTAGACACGACTGGGTAAAATTATCGTTTTACCCTTGTGTCTACCTCTTGTTCCTTAAGTCCCCACTGCTCCTCTAATGAACAACGTAATGTGATGGTCCAACCATACACAACACCCTTCTCGGGCCAGTGAGAAGGTGGGTGCCCGTTGTCCAAGCCCTGGAGACAACACTTAAGGGCACAACCTCTCTAATTTCCCTAAAAGCGGGAACAAGTGAATTCCATCTCGCGTAGTTAAGTTTCCAGCTCCCTACTTGGTCCTGCCCCTGAGAAGATAGGCATATTGGGCGAGTAAATGTGACCTCCCTCACCCGTACTAGTTAAGGACAGACCCCTGCAGACAGGAGTCTGTAACACGCTCCTGATTCAGGTCGAGTCACTAATGGTCATCTACGAAGTTATTAGTCCTTACTGTTAACGGTACTACATCAAAAGGTCTAATAATTCATGGTCCGGTCTTGTACAATCTCATTGCACAGGATGCCCCCACTCGCATGTCAACCACATGAACGAGTCGAGATCACCTCGTTTGTATCAAATACAAAGCGGGCGCATCCACTCGTGTATCCGAGATTAGGTCTCCAACCCTATCCATATCATCAGAGAGGCCGTTCTCGGGTCATTAACTCGAACGTGATCCTCCCTATGTATCCATTACACACCGTTCAGGTTCTAGTTCTCTCATAAATTCAATGACCTTGGAGCTTAGTTTATTGGAAAAGTTTGTAAATATTGTGAGACACAAAGGAATGAAATAAATAAGTATTATTAATTTCAAACAGTAATTTACAAACACGAGATTAGGACAAAAATCCCAACAGTGGGAGGGTTGTTTCACAGCCTGATCGTTACATGGGTTTAACTGAAACCCAAGTTATCATACCTGATGACGACTGTAAGGATCCATAAACTTATGATCAAGAAATGGATGATCTAGACTAGGACGAATGGATTAAAGCCATGGACTAGGAAATGGAGTCTATGTACTTCAATTTCATTTGGGATCTTGTGGATCAACTCGATGGTGTGAAAACTATAGATTGTAAATGGATCTACAAGAGAAAACAAGGTGTAGATGGGAAGGTTCAAACCTTCAAAGCTAGACTCATGGCAGAGGGTTATACCAAAGCAAAAAGGGGAGGACTATGAAGAAACCTTTTCTCTTGTTGCCAGGATTAAGTCTCACAGAATCCTACTGGCCAATGCTACATATTATGGCAATGAGGTATGGCAGATGGTTGTCAAAAAAGTATTCTTGAATGACAATCTTGACGAAAACATCTACATGGACTAACCAAAAGGGTTCATTTAAAAAGCCAAAGAGCAAAAGGTTTGCAGGCTTAAACGGTCCATTTATGGACTGAACAAGCCTCTAGGTCTTTGAATATAAGGTTTGATGAGGCTATCAAATGTGATGGCTCTGATCAAATTGTTGATGAGCCTTGTATTTACAAGAAAATCATGAACAATACTATCACTTTTCTAGTGTTATATGTAGATGATATCCTACTCATTGGGAATGATGTAGGATTCCTCACTTACATTAGAACCTGGCGAGCTACGCAATTCCAAATGAAAAAATTGGGAGAAGTGCTATATGTTCTTGAAATCCAGATTGTCTAGAACCGTAAGAACAAGACACTAGTCTTGTCTCAGGCATCATGTATCGATAAAATTTTGGTACGATATAAGATGCAGAAATCCAAGATGTTAGGGACAACGATATTCCACATATCTCTACAAGTGTATGATATTGTCCACTTTGGGCATATGCCTTCATGGCTTTTCTTTTGGTTTTACCCAAAAGGCCTCATACCAATGGAGATACTATCCCTCACTTATATACCCATGATCATCCTCTTCTCTAGCCGATGTGGGACTTTGGTCGCGCTCCCAACACAAGATGGGTTTGTTTCCTTTCAGGCACAAGGTTCATTTGTGATAGCACACAAAATGTGCTATCCTTGAGCTTAAATTATGTTAGTTTTGTGATAATTTCAGGGCTTTCATGTGTTTCAATCATTAAATTTCAGGTTAAAGAGCAATACAAGGACAGATGGAGAAATATGGGTTAAAAAGGAGTCAAAGTATGCTTAAAGGAGCTAAAAATGACAATAAATATAAGGAGGAAGGCCAAAACAAGCAATCAAACTCGAGAAGATGGTGTTGTAATGTCATTCAGGGCATTGCAATGCCCTGCGTGCAACCATTCAACCTTTAGAACTCATGTCGATGGCGTTGCAATGATGCCTTGCAGCGTTGCAATGCCTAACACGCAACAAAGATACCTTGAAGACCCGCGGTGATGGCGTTGCAACGCTACTTCGGTAAGAAAAAGGCACGCGAGGGGTAGTAGCGTTGTAACGCTGTAGGATTTTTTCCTTTTTTATATATTCGTCTAGGGCACGACGTTGCAACACTATGCCCAGCATTGCAACGCCGTGCCGATAGTATAAAAGGAAATTATGCATCTTGATTGCGGGGGACCTTTTTGGGATAGCTTGTGAAACCATTGTCTAAAATTCATTGTGAGGGGTTGTAAGAAGACTTGTGAAGAGATTTCAAGTGGAAGACTTCTGTAGCTTGGGGTTCGTGATAGGTGTCAGGATCGTTGTCGTTCACACCACGAAGTTCTTTCTTCTTTATTTTCACATTGTTTGTTAACTATGGTTTTGTATTTGAGTTTAGTAGGATTTATAGTGGACATGAGTACCTAAACTCGTTATGTTAGGGATAAATGTAACCTTTTAATTATTTTATTTTGTTGAATTGTATTTCTATCTAGTTTATTGTATTTCTATCTCTTGAAACCACTGTTTTAGATTATGATGTACCCCACTAGAGTTTTAGTTGAAGTGGGAGTTTGTTGAGAGTTGTGCCCAAAAACTCGTAGTTTGTATTTCTGTTCTAATTATTTGTAATAAATCGTTATTACTTCAATAAAGCGTTATTGTTCTTTGTCTATGACATTGCCTTTGCTTTAAATCCTAAATCCAATAAACTCAACATCAAAGGTTGTTAATGAAGGGAATGAGAATCCCCGCGCAGCGGAAGACGATCGAATCGTCATGGTATCATCATGCTACATGCTTATTAAAAATGATCTAACTATTAGATCTAGGCTAAACATGCTGAAATTTTACAGCAAGAAGGAAAACTTACTTGTTGTAGACCTATTCAGCAACTCTCCTTGTAGATCACGAACTCTTCGCGCTTCTCGATCTCCACGAACTCTTCCCACTATCGGATCACAAACACTACCAATTGATCTTCATGGTTGTTCTCTTTTGGAGAAGGAAAGTTGGTGGGAACTTTGTGTTTTGGATAAAGATGAGAAAATTGAGAGAGAAGAGAGAATTTCACTTAGCTTCCAAAGCTTAGTTTAGGTTAGGTTGCCAAAAATCCTTTTGCAAAGGAGTTTAAATAGTGGAATGATGAAGTTCACAACTTCATTTTATTACCACTTTGCCACAACTATATGTTATGTAAATCTCATTTACATAATTATATAATATAAGATATCTCATATCTTATGTTGCAAATATCATTTGCAATAATTGTGGATTTAATTAAATTGAATCATATTCAATTTATTTTCTCTCTATCAATTTCTCTAATTAGCCTTTAATTCAACAATTAGGCTAAGATATAGTTTATTATGAATCTCATTCATATTAAACTATATATTATATCATCTTCATGATATAAATATTCTTAAAGTGAAATTGAGCACTTCAATTTCATACCAAAATATTAACCCTTCTTTTATCCCAGATTGAGCCATCCAAGGGACCTAATGGACCTATAGTGACGGGCTCCAATGATTTTAGGTTAACCAGTCAAACTCTTTGACCCGGTCAACCAATATTCATTAGCTACAGTAACAATCCACTAAAACTCATGAATCGTACTCCCATCGATTGTAGAATATTACGTGTCCACCGATATAACCAATGCTCATGAGTCGACCCTTCACAGGTTGTTCGTGAGACACTACTGGTCAAATTATCGTTTTACCCACGTGTCTACATCTTGTTCCTTAAGTCTCCACTGCTGCTCTAATGAACAACATATTGTGATGGTCCAACCATACACAACACCCTTCTCGGGCCAGTGAGAAGGTGGGTGCCCGTTGTCCAAGCCCTGGAGACAACACTTAAGAGAACAACCTCTCTAGATTCCCTATAGGCGGGAACGAGTGAATTCCATCTCGCGTAATTAGCTTTCCAGCTCTCTACTTGGTTATGTCCTTGAGAAAATAGGCATATTGGGTGAGTAACCAAGACCACCCTCACCCATACTAGTCAAAGGATAGACCCCATGAGATGAGTCCGTAATACGCTCGTGGATTGTGTCGAGTCACTAATGGTCATCTACAAATTTATCGATCTTTCTTTGTCAGCGGTGTTATACAAGTAAGTCTAATAATTCACGGTCCGGTCTTGTACAATCTCATTGTGCAGATGCCCCACTCGCATGTCAACCACATGAACGAGTCGAGATCACCTCGTTTGTATCTAATACAAAGCGGGCCGCATCCACAGTGTATCCGAGGATTAGGTCTCCAACCCCATCCTTATCATGAGACTGTTCGGTCATTAACTCGAACGTGATCCTCCTTGTGTGTCAACTACACACCGTTCAAGTTCTAGTTCTCTCATATATTCAATGACCCTGGAGCTTAGTTTATTGGAAAGGTTTAAAATATTTGCGAGACACAAAGTGAAGAAAAGAATAACTCTTATTAATTTCAAAACAATATTTTACAAACACGAGATTAGGATAGAAATCCCAACAAACTCCCACTTGGACTAAGCTAGTGGAGAAGGTACATTTCCAAAATGTATTTGAGTTACAATAAAAAATTACAATAAACTAGGTCATTGAATACCCGTTTACACATCTCCCACTTGCCCTAGTCAGGAAGTTCTCGAATACCTAGACTCTCTAGGTGACCCTCAAACACTTTAGCCGTGAGGGGCTTTGTAAATGGATCAGCTACATTGTGCTCCGATGCTATCTGCGTGACTGCCACGTCTCCGTGGTGCATAATTTTCCGTATCAGATGATACTTACGCTCAATGTGTTTACCTCTTTTATGGCTTCGAGGCTCACGTGAGTTGGCTCTCACACTTTGTTATCACGAGCGATTGTGATTGGCAAGTTCATATTTGGAACAACTTCCAAATCATCATGAACTTACTTAGCCAAACAGCTTCCTTTGCGACTTCACAAGCCGCAACATACTCGCTTCCATAGTGGAATCGGCAATGCATCCTCGCTGATGCTTCGCCATACTACAGCTCTCCTCCATTCAAGACGGTGGTGACCCCGAAGTGGATTTCCTAGAATCCTTATCGGTCTGAAAATCGAATCAGTGTGTATCCCGTGAGGATCAAATCCCCACCGCCATACACTAAGTTGTAGTTCCTCGTTCTTCTAAGATACTTGAGGATTGTCTTTACGGTGCCCAGTGATCTAATCTGGATTGGGTGATATCTCACCGACAATTCCTCTTTGCATAACAAATGTCGGGCCTAGTACACAACATTGCATACATCAGGCTCCCTACAGCTGAAGCATATGGGATACGTCTCATATCCTCAACATCTTGAGGAGTCTTAGGACACTGATCCTTAGACAAGTGAACCCCATGCCTAAAAGGCACCAAGCCCTTCTTGGAGTTCTGCATCTTATATCTAGACAACTTCTTGTCAATATAAGACGCCTGAGACAAGGCTAGCATCCTGTTCCTCCGGTTCCGGACTATCTGGATACCTAGATCATATTGAGCTTCTCCCAAATCTTTCATTTGGAATTGTGAAGCTAGCCATTTCTTAACGTCAGTAAGAAATTCTACCTCATTCCCAATGAGAAGAATATCGTCCACATACAACACCGAAAATACGACAGTTTTGTCGACGATTTTCTTGTAGACACAAGGCTCGTCGGCATTTTGATCAAAGCCATAAGATTTGATTGCTTTATCAAACCTTATATTCCAAGACCTCGAAGCTTGTTTCAGTCCATAAATGGACCTATGAAGCCAGCAAACCTTTTGCTCTTGGCCTTGGGCAATGAACCCTTTGGGTTGGTCCATGTAGATGGTCTCATCAAGTTTGCCATTCAAAAAGGCTGTCTTGACATCCATCTGCCATACCTCGTAGTCATAATACGCGGCGATGGCCAGAAGGATCCTGATTGACTTTACCATGGCAACAGGTGAAAAGGTCTCCTCATAGTCAACCCCTTCAACTTGGGTAAAACCCTTTACCACTAGTCGGGTTGTGAAGGTTTGCACCTTCCCATCTACGCCACGTTTACGCTTGTAGATCCACTTACAACCAATAGGTTTTACCCCATCCGGTTGATCCACAAGCTCCCAGACAGAATTGAAGTACATAGACTCCATTTCTTGGTCCATAGCTTTAATCCACTCGTCTTTATCAACATCAACCATTGCCTGATCATAGGTCAATGGATCCTCACAGTCATCGTCAACAGCGACAAGTGAGGTTTCAGCTAAACCCATATAGCGATCGGGCTGTCTCACAGTCCTCCCACTACGTCAAGGCATTCCCAACTCTTGGGAACGGATTTGACTAGACGTGCTAGGGTCAACAACGCTTGCTGACGTACTAGCCCCATCACCAACTCTTGCTGATGTACTGTCCATTTAATTTAATACAATTTTACTTCCTGGTAAATGATCCCTGGTGTGGTCTTCTTCTAAGAAAATGGCGTTTGTCGACACAAGTACCCTATTTTCTTTGGGATCGTAAAACAGACCACCCCTAGTTTCTTTAGGGTAACCTACGAATAGGCACAATTTCGAACGGGGTTCCAACTTTTTCGGGTTTGACACCAACACATGGGTCGGGCATCTCCAAATTCTAAAGTGATGTAAACTTCCTTTACGTCCACTCCAGAGCTCAAAGGGTGTTTCACAAACACTCTTCGATGGAACATTGTTCAAAATATAAACCGCAGTCTCTACTGCGTACCCCCAGAAAGAATCAGGGAGACGAGCATAGCTCATCATTGACCGAACCATGTCCAACAAGGTTCTATTTCTCCTCTCCGATATACCATTTTGCTGTGGCATACCAGGTGCTGAGAGTTGGGACGTAATTCCGTGTTCTATCATATAGTCCTGGAATTCAGTGTCCATGTACTCTCCACCTCGATCCGATCGAAGTGTTTTAAGCGATTTATCTAAGAGGTTCTCAACCTCAGTCTTATACTCTTTGAACTTTTCAAGAGTTTCAGACTTCTTATGCATTAGGTAAATATACCCATATCTGGAGTAATCGTCTATGAAAGACACGAAGTACTCATAACCGCCCCGAGCTTTAACATTCATCGGACCACAAAGATCATAATGTACTAACTCAAGAGGCTCTTTGGCTCTATTATCCTTTTCCACTAAAAAGACGTTTAGTCATTTTGCCTTCAAGGCATGACTCACATACTGGCAAAGAGTTTTCTTCCAACTCGTTTAGAAGTCCACTCTTCACTAGTTTCTTAATCCTATTGAGATTAATGTGGCCTAACCATAGATGCCAAAGATGGGCATTTTCTTTTGGAGAAATTTTTGCTCTCTTAGTTCGTGTTTCCGCAGTTTTAAACAATTCAGTATTTAATGCACTTTTAATCGAATTGGGTTTTAAAACATACAGATTATTTTCAAGTGAAGCTGAACAAATAACATTCCCTTTGAAAGAAATAAACGCTTTATTAAATTCAAAAGAAACTGAAATACAATGTTCAATTAAGCAGGAAATGGAAACAAGGTTTCTAGTAAACACTGGAACTATGTACAAATTGTCTAACAATAAGTACTTCCCGCCAAAATGCAGCTTCACAGTGCCGATTGCTGCAGCAGAGACAAGCTCCCCGAATCCAACCCATAGAGTCACCTCACCCTCTCGCGTAGTGCCGCGGGAATCAATCCCCGAAAAAGAACAAACGTGGTTAGTGGCGCCTGAATCCAATATCCAGGAAGAGTCATTACTCTCCACTAAACATGTTTCTACCACAAGTAAATCACATTTACCTTGGTTCTTCCTCTCGGCCAGGAATTTTGGACAGTTTCTCTTCCAGTGTCCGCTTCCATTGCAGTGGAAACACTTTCCTTTCTCTGTAACCTCCTTGACCTTCTTGCCCTTCTGGGCGGCAGCTCGGTCAGTTTTACACTTCTTCATCCTCTTCTTCCCTTTCGAGCGTAAAGGAGCAACATGTTTTGTCCTAGAGGTCGAACCCCTGTGATAAGACCTGTAGGTAACATTTGCCTCAGATTCCTTGACCCTGTTCAGGGACTGGAAATTCTGTAGCTCATTGAGGAGGGTAGTCAGATTGTAGCTAATTTTGTTCATAACAGCATTGCTACGAAACTTAAGGAAACTCTTCGGAGCAGTCTCCATAATAAAACTGACCTGGCTCGACTTGTCGATCGAAGCCCAATTCATCTCGGCCAGATTAAAGCGGGTAATCATGTCTAGAACATGTTCACGGACAGACGACCGTTCTTTCATCCGAGCATTGAAAATGTATTTGAGCGAGTTATGTCGGACCTGAAAGGACTGTTGTCCAAACATTTCCTGCAAGGACTCCATGATTTCCTTAGCGGAAACCATCAGCTCACGCTTCTTTGCCAAGACATTAGACATGCTGGCAATTATGTAGACCTTGGCCTTTTCATTGGCCCTGATCCATCGATCGTACGTATCGCGAACAACTCGCGACGTGGTCGCGCCCGGCATCTGAGGACACTCCTCAGACAACACGAACTTTATGTCGTCAGTTACCAATATTGTATTGATGTTGTTTTTCCAGCTCTGGTAATTATCTCCCACTAACTTATCGGAAGCAAGTAAAGCTATAATAGCGCTAGACATATTTAGTTTGAAAAATTTAAGAAAAAAACTTGTATTAGTCTCACTTAAAAACCTTTTGAAAACTATTCTAACTTTAGCAAAAATATTTCATGATCCCTAGGTCATTCAAAATTTTGCAATGATACCCTAAAGGTTTAGAATAACTGCCACCGAAGGGTGAACAGAATACTCCTCCTCTAGGACGAGACTTTCTCGATCAGACCCTAATCCAAGAATAACTCTTATTCATTAGGCATCCAAGTACCATTGTTCGGTCAAATTCATTAACACTTAACGAATTCTGTGAGTGTCACCCTCAATCTTTAAGTTTCCAAGTATCCGTCCTAACAATAGCCACCGAAGGGTGAACTAAGAAGGAAAACCAACCAGAAATCAGCGTATCCGTTCAGAATTCACTATGTTCCGACTCCTATGATCAAGCCCTCCGAAGGGATTGTCTGGTCCAGGCCAAACAAGAAGGCAGATCATAGATGTCTCACGGTGTGAATCGAAAGAAGAGACCGTGGGTCTCGTTTTCACAAGTCCCGCTCCCACTCACTATAAGTACTCTCTCCATCCACGATGATATTGACTTATACAAATGCCACCCGAAGGGAACGCTCCCATTTGCGCCACGAGGCGCGTATAGATCTCACTTCCTGCAGGACTTAAAGGAGATTTGTGGTTGGAAATTTAAATGTATCTTATACACTATATTTCCTCCCACTCAGTACTTTAATTTTAATAGGGATTGACCTAGATAATCGGCTAAAAATTACCTATGTCTACCAATATAACTCTTATATGGTATTTAGCCTAAGTCTATAATCACATTATTAACTTAGGTCTATGTGAGATAATTAATTAACACTAAATTAACAACGCTCACGTAAATATAATTTAAAAATCTCTGGACCGAAATCACTCCCAAGTCGGTTTCCAGGTAGGGGTGTTCCGCAAGCGTCAACTTAAATACCCCAGCCTTAGACAAAACCTTCCTTAGACAGAGTTACTAATCAGTCACCATTCAAAGATAATATTTGATTTCCTAAAATTCTAATCTTATTAGAAAATTAGAAAACCTAAGTCTAATTATTCAAGTTCTAAACACTTTAAAACTAATAATTAACTTAGGTTGCATGCATTTCTATGTTATAGTGCCTGATCATTCATTACATGAATAACTATATACTATAACATGATAATTATTCATCACATGAATAAAAATGCATGAGCATACTTTAATCTAAAAATATAACACTTATATAATAAATTAAATATGCATTTAATTACATTATAACTCTTATAATATAACCTATCATGCAAACTATATTATAACTCTTATAATATATATGATGCATGAATATGTTTAACCTAAAGTGGGATTTTAAATCTATATGACATACATTATGCACATAGAAATTAATTAAAATCATACATCTCATGCATAAAATAATTAAATAACAAAATTGGACCGGTTTTTGGCACCTAGGGGCAATTATTTAATTAAATAAAATTAATATAACAATTATATTAATAATATTTAATAAAATTATTAAATAAATAAATTAAAAAACTGAAAAATTAATATATCAACGGTTTAAAAAACGTCCCACGTCGCCTGCATTCAATCTGCAACGCTGTCGCCTACAGGGTTGAGGCGCGTCCTCAACCATCTTGCTGCAGAGCCTTCTACCGCGGGCACGACGTTAAGACGCCATTGGACAACATTGCAACACCATCGACAGACAGCAAGCTCCTTGCTGGTATTGCCCCGGTTTTTTGCCTGTTTCCTCTCTGATTTCTTCACAGCAACTCTTGCCACGAACGACCCGGACTTACAGACTCGATTTACAATAAAATTGCCAAAACAATGGGCCCTTACATTGATCTCATCAACATAATTGTAAATCTAATCTAGTGCCAAAAATCGAAAACATCCATTTCGCAAACCAAACATTCATCTCATGAAAATATAGCAAAATACCCACCTAATTCTTAATAAACAGTGCATAGATGAATGACCATTGAAATGGCTCTGATACCAATTGAAGGGAATGAGAATCCCCGCGCAGCGGAAGACGATCGAATCGTCGTGGTATCATCATGCAACATGCTTATTAAAATTGATCTAACTATTAGATCTAGGCTAAACATGCTGAAATTTTACAGCAAGAAGGAAAACTTACTTGTTGTAGACCTATTCAGCAAACTCTCCTTGTAGATCACGAACTCTTCGCGCTTCTCGATCTCCACGAACTCTTCCCACTATCGGATCCAAAACACTACCAATTGATCTTCTTGGTTGTTCTCTTTTGGAGAAGGGAAGTTGGTGGGAACTTTCTGTTTTGGATAAAGATGAGAAAATTGAGAGAGAAGAGAGAATTTCACTTAGCTTCCAAAGCTTAGTTTAGGTTAGGTTGCCAAAAACGCTTTTGCAAAGGAGTTTAAATAGTTGAATGATGAAGTTCACAACTTCATTTTATTACCACTTTGCCACAACCATATGTTATGTAAATCTCAATTACATAATTATATAATATAAGATATCTCATATCTTATGTTGCAAATCTCATTTGCAATAATTGTGGATTTAATTAAATTGAATCATATTCAATTTATTTTCTCTCTATCAATTTCTCTAATTAGCCTTTAATTCAACAATTAGGCTAAGATATAGTTTATTATGAATCTCATTCGTATTAAACTATATATTATATCATCTTCATGATATAAATATTCTTAAAGTGAAATTGAGCACTTCAATTTCATACCAAAACATTAACCCTTCTTTTATCCCGCAGTTGAGCCAACCAAGGGACCTAGTGGACCTACAAAGTGATTTGGCTCCAATGATTTGAGGTTAACCAGTCAAACTCTTTGACCGGTCAACCAATGTTCATTAGCTACGATAACACTCCACTAAAGCTCGTAGTTGTACTCCCATCGATGTAGAATATTACGTGTCCACTGATATAACCAATGCTCATGAGTCAACCCTTCACAGGTTGTTCGTAGACACGGCTGGGTCAAATTACCGTTTTACCCCTGTGTCTACATCTTGTTCCTTAAGTCCCCATTGCTCCTCCAATGAACAACATATTGTGATGGTCCAACCATACACAACACCCTACTCGAGGCAGTGAGAAGGTGGGCGCCCGTTTTCCAAGCCCTGGAGACAGCACTTAAGAGAACAACCCCTCTAGATTCCCTATAGGTGGGAACGAGGGAATTCCATCTCGCGTAATTAGGTTCCTAGCTCTCTACTTGGTTTTGTCCTTAAGAAAATAGGCATATTGGGCGAGTAACCAAGACCACCCTCACCCGTACTAGTCAAAGGACGGACCCTCGCATGAGCATGAGAGTCCGTGTACGCTCGAGATTCGGCGAGTCACTAATGGTCATCTACGAATTTATCGGTCTTTTCATCACAACGGTGTTATACCAGTAAGTCTAATAATTCACGGTCCGGTCTTGTACAATCTCATTGTACAGGATGCCCCCACTCGCATGTCAACCATATGAACGAGTCAGATCACCTCGTTTATATCTAATACAAAGCGAGCCGCATCCACAATGTATCCAGGATTAGGTCTCCAACTCCATCCTTATACTGTAGACCGTTCGGGTCATTAACTCGAACGTGATCCTCCTTGTGTGTCAACTACACACCGTTCAAGTTCTAGTTCTCTCATGTATTCAATGACCATGGAGCTTAGTTTATTGGAAATGTTTAAAATGTTTGCAAGACACAAAGTGAAGAAAAGAATAACTCTTATTAATTTCAAAACAATATTTTACAAACACGAGATTAGGACAGAAATCCAAACAGTTAAATGAATATTTAACTGAATGTAGTGTACATATAAATGATCTCGGTTTGAGATACAACCTAAAGGGTCTATAAGTAGGGGATAAGGTTTGGGTACCTTACCCTGGTAAAACTATGGATGTGGCCCACTTTGTATTTGATACAAACACTGTGATCCTAACGTGTTCGTGTGGATTAATGTGAGTGGGGATATCCTATGTAATGAGATTACATAAGACCGGACCACGAAATAGTGACCTCTAGCTGTAACTCCGTTGACTAGTTCGGTTTCTATTTCACTAGGATGACCTAGGCAACTTGATCTCAATCTTAAGCAGGTTACGAACTCCTGTTCGCGATGGATTGTCCTTTGACTAGTATGGGTGAGAGTGGCCAAATCCGCCGACTCAATATGCCTACCTTTTGGGGACAAGATCGAGTGAGCGGCTGGGAACTTAACTTAGCAAGATGAAATTCACTCTTTCCCGCCTACTAGGGTAAGTAGAGGAATGTTCCCTTAAGTTATGTCTCCGGGACTTGAACAAAGGGCCCGACCATCTCAATTGCCCCGAGAGCGACTCTGTTTGTTGGTAGGACCACAAACAAATTGTTCATTAGAGGAGCACTGATACTTAAGGTACAAGATGTAACCTAGGGGTAAAACGATAATTTGACCCAGCTGGTGTTACGAACATTCGTGAAGGATTGACTTGCTGTTATTGGTTAATATCCGTGGACACAGAAATATATCTGCAGTGAGAAGAGTGCAACTGCGGGACTTTAGTGGAGTGTTCCCATAGTTAACGAATGTTGATTGGGAGGTTAATGAGATTAACCGAGCAATCTCGTATCGTTGGAACTTCTGATCTCTAGGTCCATTAGGTCCACATCTAGCTCGTAAAGGGTTCTTAGATCATTTGCATTTGAAATGTTCAAATTCATAAGGGAATAAGCTTAATATATATTTATACGATATAATATATAATTTTGGAACTACATATTATAAATTTAATGTGGATATGATTCATATTAAAATTATGTGAGAGAATTAAATATTTGAAAGAGTTTAAATATTATATTCAAATGTGAATGTGATTCATATTTGAAAACTATAGGTTAAAATTTAATGTGTATTAGATGTGCATTAAAACTATAGGTTAGAGGGACATATTGATTAAATGTGATTTAATCCAAATGAAATATAATTTGTTTTATTTAAATTAATAATTAAATATGATTTAATTATTATTTTATTATTTTAATAATAAAATGAGGGAACGTGTCATCCAGACACGTTCCCACTATCCCTCTCCTTTTCCCTATCAATAGCTTAACAAGGAGAAGGGGGTTGATTGATCAACCGATCATTCTTTTGGAAATTGGTGTACTGCTCACTGCAGAATTCTCTCTCTCACTCTATCAATTTCCCAAAAGTTCTTCCAACTGTTGGATTCCTTCCCACAAAGGAAGATCTAAGTAGAATTCAGAGACATAGGAGGTTCTCCTGTTGGTAGTGTCCTTCTTGGAGAAAACAGAGATTTTTTGTGTAACGCCCGAAAATTACCAAATACCTTAGGTTGTGCCTTGGGTTTGATTTAGTAAAAATTATTTAAGTTGGACCTTTAAAATAGATTAATGAATGTAACATTCTTGTGCAAATTAAAGAAATTAGATAAATAAAGGTTTTAACTAAGCTTTGGAACACTTTTATAGTTAGAAGTTAAAAGAAGGGCATTTTCATAATTTTAGTTTAAAGAAAGGGATCTAGGATTTTCTTTCTTGTGAGGCACAATTTTTGAGAAGGGCACAACATCTTCATCCGATTTTTCGTTCACGCTGCTGCCCAACCACCATGAGGTTTCCCGTCCAGCCGCCGGCGACCTTAACCCACCTCCGTCGTCCTCGCAGCGCGCCGTCAACCACGTCATGCGTCGCCGACAAGCTGACCGAGTCGAGACCTCTGCTCAGCCGCTGCCTCTGTCGACAGATCCAGAAATCGACGAGTAGAAGCCCTCGCAAACCGTCGTTTGCGTCTGTCTCCGACCGCACACCGCTGCAAGTTTCGGCCAACTGCTGCTTCACCGCCACACACAAGACCGTTTATACTTGGGTTCTTAGTTCGGAAGCCCAACCGCGATCGATCGGGAGTCGCCGATCCACCGATCGTCGCAGTCGATCACCCACCACCGGGTCCACGATTTGGTTAGAGTTTTTAATTGTTTTTTCGATCGATTTTTAGAGAGAGGTGGTCGGTTTTGAATAGATCGGCTCACGAGCTTCCGAATCTGACCATCACGTGCCATGACGCGCTGCCGACCGCCACACCTGTCACCGCCGACCGCCACGCGCCGCCGTTTGCCAGAACTCGTCGATTGCATCTGTTTTGTTCCCCGAGTACGTTTCAAGCCTCCGTTAGTGGTAAATCGACCTAGTTATTGTCGAATTTCTTTTATAAGCTTCCTTAAGTAAGAATTAGTTATGAATCTTTATTATGATATAGGAGATTTGGAAATTGAAGTGTCGAGTTGAACGTGAAAGTAAAGACAAGATTTTAGGTGGTTTTGGAGATTTTGGATCGAAAACCAAGTTAAGGGATTTTCTACAAATTATTAAAACAAAATGGGAAATAATTATGTTTTCAAAAGACTTAATTTAAAACAATGAATTCCCAAGATTTATTCCAAAGACAAAATTTAGACAAGTATCTCACCCTCAAATTTGAGAGGATTCTAGAAGATTTAAGGGTTTGAGAGGACCCGAACAGAAAAGATTCCAACGTGTTTGAAAAGAAGTTTTGATACAGTTATGTATATTCATGTACATTGAGATTTTCAATTATGCCATTGGGATGAATATGTATTATAAATCGTAAATGTACTTATGATCTATGATTGAAAGTCATGTTATGATTATATGATCTATATGATTGTTGCATCATTATGAATGCATATGCTTATGTGATTGAAGAATGGGACCTTATGCATATTGTATGTATATGAACATGTTATGTAGGCTGTGGCAATTGGTCTCCTGAGAATTTATGCATGGTAAAACATGCATCAGAGACCCTATGGGTCAAACTTATAAGAGTCTGTGAGGGACTCAAACTTATAGGGAGTGCATGAGGGACTCAAATCTTATAGGGTGCAGAGGGACTCAAATCTTATAGGGGTCTGCATGAGGGACTGAAACCTATAGGGGACTGTGAGGGACTCAACATGAAAAGACTTAGGTAGATTCAATTGACCACGTATAGCCAAACAGAAAAGTCATGATTTTACGAAAGAAATTTTGAGGTCCCACTACATAAAGTTTTATGATTTTAGAAGTCACGAATAACAGTCATGTTTAAAAGTCATGCTTAAAAGAAAGTCATGTTGCATGTGTTTCCATTTCCCGACCCCCACTTACTGGGTATTTTATAATACGCACCCCTTTACTTTTGTTTTGCTTTTCTCCATTTTTAAAATGTTTTCAGGTAAAGGCGAGGGCATACCAGGTCAGTGATAGGGATGCGCTACAGAAGCCATGGGAACCAAGTCATAGTTTTCCGCCCACATGTTTTAGATAGCATTTTTAAAAGATTATCGTTTTCCGCTTATGTATTATATAAGTTTGAAACCAAAGGCCGAACTTATTTATGTTTTGAATGTCTTGCATTATTACGGGATCCCAAATTAAAATGTTTTAAATTACCAAGTTTTATCTATAAAAAGTCATTGAGGGCCTCGAATGCATGCATGATAGTAATGACCTTTAGAAATAGAGTTTGTTAAAAGCAGGGTCGTTACATTTTAGGTGTTGTTGTGCTGTTGTGAACATTGGAGCAAGGAGTTGTTGTTCTGTGGTAAACTACAAAGGTATTCTTTCCTCTTTAGTTTAATTGTTTAAACTAAGCATGTTTGCATGTATGTCTCCGTGGCTAATTCGATTAGTTTAACTTGTGTTTATCTCTGTTTTGTCAATGTATGCGTTTTTGCATTTCAACCAAAACAAACATGCATATTACGATTACAAACAGGTTTCCGCTGCTCAAGGGGATCCGATCTCCATCAATTTGTATCAGAGAAATGTTTGTTTTGCTTTGGTTGAAGCAAAATTGCATTGATTTTGTTGGAAATGCATTTGGTTTGCTGTAAAACTAGTTTAGGAATATTTTGGCCTTAGTCTACTTTTGATTTGATGAATTTGAGTGTAAAGGCCCCTGTGTTTTGTGCACTTAAGTGCTTTATCGAGTCTGTATTCGAGATAAGAGTCATTAGGGACCAGTTTCATGCAATTCGGTTGAGAATCGAAGGAGAATTGGATGATTAAAGCTGCTGTGTTCGAAGAGAAAAGCCATTGTCGAAGCAGCAGCATTGCATCCCTATCGACGCGGGAGTTCCGGGGGTCAGCGGCGTTGCAACTCTGCCCCTCAGCATTGCAATGCCACCCCGATAGAAGGCGCGCGTGTGGACGAAGCAAGTGTTGCAACACTCGCATCAGCGTTGCAACGCCGTGATGATTTTCCAGCAGATGCAGACCGGTTCAGGGGGTTCAGTGGTTTTCAGTCTGATTCGAGAGGTTCAAGCCCAGTTCAAGGCGTATTGGACCGGTTTTATGTAATAAAATTAGTGTAATTTTATTATTTTGCACTTTAGGGGCCAAATTATTCCGGTTTTACAACTATATGTCCTTATGAATGTCATTTAGATTTTTCCCACCTTAGGATAAGCATGTTCATGCATTCTGTTATATGTATAAATGTTATATGAATATGGTTAGATGCATGATTAATTTATTTTTCATGAGTAATTAATTATAATTGTTATGATTAGATTATATGGAAAATAAATTGCATGGAGCATGAAATTACTTAGTTGAATATTTACTTATATAATTCCATTTTTTGGTTTTATAATATAGTTTCTTTATCATAGGTTAATTATTGAATTTATAAAAGTTATAAATTAAAGGGGTTTTAGAAACCATAACCTATAATAAAGAAATGCATGCAAACATGGAACTTGGGTTAATATTTAAATTAGTTTTAAATTGTTTAAAATTAATTTACACCTAAGTTTTAATTTCTAATAGGATTAGAAATTAGTCTTATATAGTATTTTAAATAGTTTAAATTATTGTAGGACATTAGAACTTTGGTTATAAAGGAACTCTACTGTTGAAGTTCTGTCTAAGGTTGGGGGTACTTAAGCTAACGGTTAACGGAACACCTCCTACCTGGGAACTGATCAAGAACTTGAGTTGAATTAACCTTAGTTCTATTTTATATCTAGGTAATTAAAATGTTTATTCACCTAGACATAATGTTAAAAGACCTAGTTATAATAGTTATAATAGGCATAGACTTAGATAGATTCTTTTAGCAAGAATCCGACTAAGTTAAACCTATACCCTAAATCTTAGGAGCTTCAGTGGGAGAAAACGAGATGTTTGCATCGAGTTTAGTCTCACGTCCTCCAGAGTTCACACCGTGAGTTCCATGCTCGGCTACGTGGCGTCAATAGGGCATCCCCCTACAGTATGTGTTTGCATGGTTCAATACCAAGGTGAATGAGGGATGTATCCATGGTAAATGGGAGCAGGACACGTGTCAACGTATCCTACAGTCTCCTCCATTAGGTCGCACCGTGAGATTTCTATAGTGTGCCTGCTAGGTTGTCCTGGAACAGCCAAACCCTACGGAGGGCCTGACTATAGGGATCGGAACACCGCAAACTCCATAAATGCATAGGGTCCCTAAGGTAATTTTCCAACAGTTGTCATTGGATCTGAAAATAGTAGGGTCACATTTACGGGATGAGTTAAGCTAGTTAACAAGTCCTTGATCAAACAAACGGTAGGTAAGGACCATTGGGACATGAGATGTTCTGGTAGTGAGAATTTGCTGAGAAAGTCTCAATTCAGGGGAGGAATGATTGACCGCCCGACGAGGCTTTTGTTCAAAACCCTTGAAATATCGTTGCAAAATTAAAGGTTTAATTTAAACACTGGGTTTAGTTTAAACACTAGGGTTCTTTAATAATTTTGTTGAATATGATTGGTTTTACAATGGGTTAAAAGACTTACCTAATTAGATATTTTTTGGATTTTCAGCATGTCATCCTCATATATAGCCTTACTAAAAAAGGAACGTTTAACTGGTGAAAACTTTACTACGTGGAAGTCCAACCTGGATGCGATCCTTGTTGTTGACGACCTTCAGTTCATATTGACTGAGTAATGTCCTCAGATCCCTGCTCAAGACACACCTCAATCAGTTAAGTATGCATTTGACCGCTGGGCTAAGGCCAACGAAAAGGCCAAGGCCTATATCCTGGCTGACGTATCTGATGTTTTAGCCAGGAAATTGGAGGGTATGGTCTCAACTCGTGAGATTATGGGTTATCTGCAGAATTTGTCTGGACAACCGTCTGAAAAAATTCGGTACGAATCCCTCAAGTACGTTTATAACGCGTGCATGAAGGAGGGAACTTCAGTGAGAGAACATGTTCTCGATCTTATAGTTCACTTCAACGTGGACGAAATGAACGGAGCGATCTTAGATGAGGAAAGTCAGGTATTCTTCATTCTGGAATCCCTTCCGAAGAATTTTCTGTCATTCCGTAGCAATGCAGAGATGAACAAAAAGGAGTATAACCTGACTTCCCTCCTAAATGAACTGCAGATATACCAGTCTCTTATGGAAAATAAGGGACAGGTAGATGGAGAGGCAAATCAGTTTGCCCATTCCAAAAGATTCCAGATGGGTTCATCCTCTAGAACCAAGTCTTGCGGTTCTTCTTCTGGGATTCAGAAGACTCGGAAGAAGAGAAAAGGAGGAAAAGGGAAAGCTTCTGCCACTGCAAACATTGAGCTCAAAGAGAAGAAAGTTGAAACTTGTTTAGTGGAAAATGATGATTTTACCTGGATACTTGATTCAGGAGTCACTAATCATAGTTGCTCTTCGTTTCAGGAAACTAGTTCCTTCTAGGAGCTCGAAGAGGGTGAGATGACGCTAAGGGTCGGACCAGGAGACGTCATGTCAGCTCGTGCAGTGGGAGATGCCAAGCTGTTTTTCAGAGATAGATTTATTTGATTAAAAATTATGTCTATAGTTCCTAGAATTAAGAGCATCTTAATTTCTATCTCTTGTTTAATAGAACTTGGTTATTATATTTCCTTTTCTTTGAATGAAGTGTTTATTTTAAAAGAAAGTGTCAATATTTGTTTTGCTAAATTGAAAAACGACTTGTATGTACTTAAACCGAATCAAACTAAAGCAATTTTAAATCATGAGATGTTTAAAAATGCTAATACTCAAAGTAAAAGGCAAAGAATTTCTCCAAATAATAATACCTATCTATGGCATCTTAGACTTGGTCATATTAATCTGAACAAGATTGAGAGACTTTCTAAGAATGGACTTCTAAATAAGTTAGAAGATGATTCATTACCTCCTTGCGAATCTTGCTTGGAAGGTAAAATGACCAAGCACCCTTTTACTGGAAAAGGTTACAGAGCCATAGAGCCGTTAGAACTTGTACATTCGGATCTTTGTAATCCGGTGAGTGTTAAAACTCGAGGAGGGTACAAATATTTCATCTCTTTCATAGATGACTATTCGAGGTATGGATATCTATATCTAATGCATCACAAGTTTGAGTCTCTTGAAAAGTTCAAAGAGTATAAGGTTGAAGTAGAGAATGCATTAGGGAAAACCATTAAAACACTTCGATCTAATCGAGGTGGAGAATATATGGATTTGAGATTCCAGGACTATATGATAGAACATGAAATTAAATCTCAACTCTCAACACCTAATACACCACAACAAATTGGTGTGTCAGAAAGGAGAAATAGAACCTTGTTGGACATGGTTTGTTTTATGATGAGCTATGCTACATTGCCTGCCTCGTTTTGGGGATACGCAGTAGAGACCGCAGTTCAAATCTTGAACTCTGTTCCATCAAAGAGTGTCTTAGAAACACCCTAGTTTACAATACTTCAGGATTTGGGGTTGTCCGACACACGTGCTACTGACAAACCCAAAGAAACTGGAACCTCGTTCAAGATTGTGCCAATTTGTTGGCTATCCCAAAGAAACGAGAGGTGATGTTTTCTACGACCCACAAGAAAACAAGGTGATTGTATCGACAAACGCCACTTTCTTGGAGGTAGATCACATGAGAAACCATAAACCGCATAGTAAATTAGTGTTAGATGAAGCTACAGATGAACCAACAAGAGTTGTTGATCAAGCTGGACCTTCATGAAAAGTTGATGGAGGAGCCAACACCTCAAGTCAGTCTCTTCCATCTCAATCATTGGGAATGCCTCGACGCAGTGGGTGGGTTGTTTCCCAACTTGACTGCTACTTGGGTTTAGATGAAACTCAATTCGTCATACCTGATGCGTAGAAGATCCATTGTCTAATAAACAGGCAATGAATGACGTAGACAAGGACCAATGGATCAAAGCCATTGACCTTGAAATGGAGTCAATGGACTTCAATTCAGTATGGGAACTTGTAGACCAACCTGAAGGGGTTAGACCCTTAGGGTGTAAATTGATCTATAAGAGAAAGAGAGCTGCAACCAGAAAGGTACATACCTTTAAGGCTAGACTTGTTGCAAAGGGTTTTACCCAAAGGGATGGAGTTGATTATGAAGAAACTTTTTCTCCTGTTTCTATGTTGAAGTCTATAAGGATACTCTTGTCCATAACCGTGTTTTATGATTATGAAATTTGACAAATGGACGTCAAGACTGCCTTTTTGAATGGTAATTTGACGAGAGCATCTATATGTCTCAGCCCGAAGGGTTCATAACCCAAGGTCAGGAGCAAAAAGTTTACAAGCTCAATCGATCCATTTATGGGTTTAAACAAGCATTCAGATCTTGGAATATAAGATTTCACACTGTGATCAAGTCTTATGGCTTTGACCAAAATGTTGATGAGTCTTGTGTTTGCAAGAGGATCATAACCGACAAAGTAGCTTTATTAGTACTTTATGTGGATGATATCCTACTCATTAGAAATGATACAGGATACCTTACTGACATAAAGAATTGGCTGGCGACCCCATTCCAAATGAAAGATTTGGGAGAGGCGCAATATGTTATTGGGATTCAGATTTTCAGGAATCGCAAGAACAGAATGCTAGCACTGTCTCAAGCGTCTTATATCGACAAAATGTTGTCCCGATATTCGATGCAGAATTCCAAGAGGGGTTTGTTGCCCTTAAGGCATGAAGTTTATCTATCTAAGGAACAGTGTCCTAAGACACCTCAAGAAGTTGAGGATATGAGACGCATTCCCTATGCCTCTGCAGTAGGTAGCTTAATGTATGTTATGCTGTGCACAAGGCCAGACATTTGTTATGCAGTGGGAATAGTCAATAGGTACCAGTCCAATGAAGGGTTAGACTACTGGACAACAGTTAAAAATATCCTCATGTATCCTAGGAGAACGAGGGATTATACGCTTGTGTATGGGTCTAAGGATTTGATCCTTACTGGTTACACTGATTCTGATTTTCAGATCGATAAGGATTCTCGGAAATCCACATCGGGATCGGTTTTCACCCTTAACGAGGGAGCTATAGTATGTCGAAGCATCAACCAAGGATGCATCACTGACTCCACGATGGAGGTTGAGTATGTCGTTGCTTGTGAGGCAGCTAAGGAGGTTGTTTGGCTAAGGAAATTCCTTACTAATTTGGAAGTCGTTCCAAATATGAAATTTCTCATCACCTTATATTGTGACAACCGTAGTGCGGTAGCCAATTCGAAGGTTCCTCGCAGCCATAAGCGAGGCAAGCACATTGAGAGAAAGTATCACCTGATACGAAAAATAGTGCAACGAGAAGATGTGACTGTCACAAAGATCGCTTCGGAGCACAATACTGCTGATCCATTTACAAAGACTCTCACAGGTAAAGTGTTTGAGGGTCATCTTGAGAGTCTTGGCCTACGAGACAAGTACATAGGCTAATCTAGGACAAGTGGGAGATATGTAATGGGGTATATGGATGCCCTAGTTTATTGTATTTCTATCTATTGTAACCATTGTTTTAGATTATGATGTACCCCACTAGAGTTTGTATTCATGTTCTAATTATTTCTAATAAATCGTTATTACTTCAATAAAGCGTTATTGTTCTTTGTCTATGACATTGTCTTTACTTTAAACCCTAAATCCAATAAACTAAACATCCAAGGTTGTTAAATGAATCTTTAACTGAATGTAGTGTACATATAAAGGATCTCGGTTCGAGATACAACCTAAAGGGTCGATAGATAGAGGATAAGGTTTGGGTACCTTACCCAGGTAAAACTATGGATGTGGCCCACTTTGTATTTGATACAAACACTGTGATCCTAACGTGTTCGCGTAGATGACATGTGAGTGGGGATATCCGATATAATGAAATTACATAAGACCGGACCACGAAATAGTGACCTCTAGCTGTAACTCAGTTGACTAGTTAGGTTTCTATTTCACTAAGATGACCTAGGCAACTTGATCTCAATCCTGAGTAGGTTACGAACTCCTGTTCGCGAGGGATTATCCTTTGACTAGTATGGGTGAGAGTGGCTAGATTCACCGACTCAATATGCCTACCTTCTTGGTGACAAGACCGAGTGAGCGACTGGGAACTTAACTTAGCAAGATGGAATTCACTTCTTCCCGCCTACTAGGGTAAGTAGAGGAATGTTCCCTTAAGTGGTGTCTTCGGGACTTGAACAAAGGGCCCGACCCTCTTAATTGGCTCGAGAGGGACTCTGTTTGTAGGTAGGACCACAAACAAATTGTTCATTAGAGGAGCACTGGTACTTAAGTTACAAGATGTAACCCCGGGGTAAAACGGTTATTTGACCCAGCTAGTGTTACGAACATTCGTGAAGGATTGACTTGTTGTTATTGGTCAATATCCGTGGACAAAGAAATATATCTGCAGTGAGAAGAATGCAGGTGCGGGACTTTAGTGGAGTGTTCCCGAAGTTAACGAATGTTGATTGGGAGGTTAATGAGATTAACCGAGCAATCTCGTATCGTTGGAGCTTCTGGTCTTTAGGTCCATTAGGTCCACCTTCTAGCTCGTAAAGGGTTCTTAGATCATTTGAATTTGAAATGTTCAAATTCATAAGGGAATAAGCTTAATATATATTTATACGATATAATATATAGTTTTGGAACTATATATTATAAATTTAATGTGGATATGATTCATATTAAAATTATATGAGGGAATTAAATATTTGAAAGAGTTCAAATATTAAATTCATATGTGAATGTGATTCATATTTGAAAACTATAGGTTAAAATTTAATGTGAATTAGATGTGCATTAAAACTATAGGTTAGAGGGACATATTGATTAAATGTGATTTAATCAAAATTAAATATATGGTATTTAATTTTTTTATTTAAATTAAGAATTAAATAAATTTTATTATTATTTTATTATTTTAATAATAAAATGAGGGAATGTGTCATCCAGACACGTTCCGACTATCCCTCTCATTTTCCCTATTGATAGCTTAATAGGGAGAAGGGGGTTGATTGATCAACCGATCATTATTCTGGCAATTGGTGAACTGCTCACTACAGAATTCTCTCTCTCACTCTCTCAATTTTCCAAAAGTTCTTCCAACTGTTGGATTCCTTCCCACAAAGGAAAATCTAAGTAGAACTCAGAGAAATAGGAGGTTCTCCTGTAGGTAGTGTCCTTGTTGGAGAAAAACCTAGATTTTTTGGGTGTTGTTGTGCTGCTGTGAACATTGGAGCAAGGACTTGTTGTTCTGTAGAAAACTACAAAGGTATTCTTTCCTCTTTAGTTTAATTGTTTAAACTAAGCATGTTTGCATGTATGTCTCCATGGCTAATTAGATTAGTTTAACTTGTGTTTAACTATGTTTTGTCAATCTATGGGTTTTTGCATTTCAACCAAAACAAACTTGCACATTACGATTCCAAACACATTTCGGCTGCTCAAGGGGATCCGATCTCCATCAAGATGATGTAAGTTCCATCAAGTTCCATATGGCTTCCCTAACTAGTGCTCTGAATAAACTTGCAGGTACATGTAACAGTGAATCCATAGTTGTTGTTGCAGCTGCTAACAAACTTGCAGGTATTGATGATTTGAACCTAAGCAGGCTCAATATGTGAACAACAAAGATTATGGATACCGTGGAAATAAAAATCAAAACTAGTTTCCCACCCTTTATAATGCAGGTTTGCGTAATCATGAAAATCTTTCCTATGCCAATAAAAAAAAATTTGTAGCCTTCTCCAAGTTAAGCATCTACATCAACATCTGAGGGTAAACCATCTCTGGAAGATGTAGTGAGTCCATTCATCAGTGAATCTAGGAATCGAACCAATCAGTTTGAAAATGTAGTCTTAAGTTTGAGTAGCATAGTGAACTCACAAGGAGCAACCATTAAGAACATAGAGGTTCAGATCAGTCAGATGGCAACCACTCTAAACACGTTGCAGAAAGGTAAGTTTCTTAGTGACATTGAGGTGAATCCTAGAGAACAATGCAAGGTTGTAACTTTAAGGAGTGGTAAGTGAAGGGAATCGAGTCCCGAAGCGGAAGCGATTGTGAATCGCACGCTCTTTATTTAGTTACAACGATTTTAATTGAAGAACGAAAACAACTAGATTAAGCATATACACATAATGGACAACAAGAAATATTACCTTTGAAGAACCTCTCTTCAAGTGCTCCTCCTCTCTCACGATCAAGATCTCGGCAACACAAACCACGAACGGACTAATACACGACCACTGGATCTTCTCCGTTGTTCTCTAGCTGAGGGAGGAATGTGGGTTCCCTTTAGGTTAGATGAGATGTTGTGAGAGAGATGTTTGTGTTTTTGAACCTTTCCAACAACACAATAAAGGCTTGGAATCACTTTACCTAGTTGCATCTCATGCAACCATATATATAGGGAAATAGGATGGAAATGACCATCCCACCTCTCCTTTATTCTCCCTTAAGTATATGGTTTATATAGGAATCTAATTAACATCAAAACTATATATTATATCAATTATATCATATATAATTGATGTAACACCTCATGTATGAAATTGAACACTTCAATTTCATTCCTAACTTTATACCCTCAATATAACCATGTTGAGCGAACGGAGGGACCTAATGGACCTAAAGTTCATGAGCTCCAATGATATGAGATTAACTGATCAAACTCTTTGATCGAGTTAATCAATATTCATTAACTACAAGTGACTCCACTATAGACTTGTAGTTGTACTCTCCTAACTGTAGATAATTTTGTGTCCACTGATATAGTCATTACCCATGAGTCGACCCTTCACAGGTTGTCCGTAATTATAGCTGGGCAAAATTACCGTTTTACCCCTGTGATTACCTCTTTGTTCCTTAAGCACCACTGGTCCTCTAATGAACAACAAGTCTAAGGTCCTACCTTAGACTCATACCCTCATAGAGCGCGGGGACCCGTTGTTCAAGACCTGGAGTCAGTTCTTAAGGGAACAACATATCTAATTCCTTAGTATAGGAATGAGTGAATTCCATCTTGCACAATTAAGTTCCTAGCTACCTACGAGGTTCTGTCCCGGAGAAGGTAGGCTTATTGAGTCGGCTACAGGCCACTCTCACCCATACTAGTCTAAGGACAAACCCCTATAAGCAGGAGTTCTTAACTTGCTCAGGATTCAGGTCGAGTCACTAATGCCATCTATAAATTACCAGTCTTATCTTGTTAACGGTGTTACACTTGTTAGACTAATAATTTGCGGTCCGGTCTTGTATGAACTCTTCATACAAGATGCCCCCACTCGCATGTCAACTACATGAATGAGTTCGATTACCTCATTTTTACTAATTACAAAATGGGCCGCATCCATGGTGTTTCCAGAATGAGGTTTCCAACCTTATTCTTATACCATAGACCATTTAGGTTCTATTCTTGAACACAATCCAAATAGTGTCAACTACACTGATGTTCAAGATATATGTTATAACCTTGGAGCTTAGTTTATTGGATTTATAAAGCAAAACTATCAAAACAAATAACCTTTTATTTAATTGATCAAAATTAAACAAGTTTAGGGCATAAATCCCAATAGTAAGGAGCTTGCTGAAACTGAAAAAGTAAATTCTGAAGAACAACTCAATTATTATGCGAAGGAGGACATAGAGGAAGTAGTAGAGCAAGCAAGCACATCGAAACAGACAAAGAAGATTTATGATTTCTCTATTCCTATTGTTCCTAACTCTATTCCTTATCCTCAGCGCTTTCAAAATAAAAAAACAGATTCTGATTTTGCTAAATTTCTTGATAAATTTAAGAAACTACACATAAATATTCCTTTTGCAGATGCCTTGGAACAAATGCTTAAATATGCAAAGTTCATGAAGGAAGTCATGTCCAGAAAGAAAAAGTTTGATAAATATGAGACAATCAATGTCACTGAAGAATGCAGTGCAGTACTCCAGAAGAAACTACCACAGAAAGTAAGAGACCCATGGAATTTTACTATTCCTTGCAATATTGGTAGTATTTTTGTTGATAGAGCTTTATGTGATCCAGGGGCTAGTATTAATTTGATGGCTTTATCTGTCTACATGAAACTAGGTCTTGGGGAAGTGCAACCTACAACCATCTCCCTGAAGTTGGTTGACCGTTCTATCAAATATCCCATGGGTATTGTAGAAGATGTGTTAGTCAAGGTTGAACAATTCATTTTCCCTGCAGATTTTGTGGTCCTGGACATGGAGGAAGATTATGAGGTCCCAATTATTTTGGGGCAACCTTTCCTCGCCACTGGAAGAGCCTTAATAGATGTGCAAGATGGTAAGTTAACTGTGAGGGTTGGTGAGGACAAGGTTGTATTTGACATTTTTCGATCCACGAACTACCGTAATGAGGTAAGTACCTGTCACATGATTGATATTCTTCATGATGCTATTGATTCATTTAGGGAACTAGTTTTGTATGTTGATCCCTTAGAATCTTGCATGATAAATTCAATGCTAGATCAATTAGGAAAATTGGATCATGAAGTTACTTAGCGTAATGAATCACTGAATCAATTGCCTAAACTTCAATATGAACAATTCTCACAACTGCATGTCAATAAGGTAGAAGAAACAAAACCTCTTGTTCTATAGTTGAAACAATTACTTGCACACCTTCGTTACACTTTCTTAGGAGATTCATCTACTTATCCTGTTATTATTTCTGCTCACGTGAATAAAGAAGAGGAAAAAAAGTTGTTAAGAATCCTGAGAAGTCATAAGTCTTCTTTAGGGTGGTCAATTAGTTATATTAAAGGTATCAGTCCATCTGTAGTCATGCATAAATTCTGAATGGAAGTTACCTTTAGTCCATCAGTTGAACACTAAAGGCGACTTAACCCAACAATGAATGAGGTAGTAAAAGCTGAGGTACTCAAACTGTTGAATGCAGGAATCATTTATGTTATATCTGACAGTTGTTGGGTGTGCCATGTGCAGGTTGTTCCAAAAAAATGAGGGATGGCTGTCATAAAAAATAAAAACAATGAGTTCATATCCACCAGGACAGTCACTGGATGACGTGTCTGTATCGATTACAGGAAGTTGAATAAAGCTACACAAAAAGAACACTTTCCTCTTCCATTTATTGATCAGATGCTTGATAGACTTGTTGGTTATCCTTACTATTGTTTTCTTGATGGCTATTCAGGTTATAAGCAGATTGCTATTGCTCCTGAGGACCAAGAGAAGACTACTTTCACATGGCCTTATGGAACATACACTTTCAGGAGAATGCCATTTGGATTGTTCAATGCACCAACCACTTTCCAACGTTGCATGATGACTATATTTCATGACCTGATTGAGAAGATAATGGAGATTTTTATTGATGATTTTTATGTTTTGGTTGTTCATTTGATATTTGTCTGCATATTCTTGCTCGTGTTTTGCAGAGGTGCTAGGAAACTAACCTTATTTTGAATTGGAAAAAATGTCATTTTATGGTCAAAGAAGGTATAGTCCTAGGGCACAAAGTTTCTGAAAAGGGACTAGAGGTGGATAGAGCTAAGATCTCAGCAATTGAACAACTACCACTTCTAATTAATGCGAAGGGATTTCGCAGTTTCTTAGGACATGCAGAGTTTTACAGACTTTTTATACAAGATTTTTCAAAAATTGTGAAACCCCTGTGTAACTTGCTGGAAAAAGATTCTCCTTTTGTATTTAATAATGACTGATAAGTTGCTTTTAATCTTTTGAAGAAAAAGCTAATTTCTACTCCTATTATTGTTGTACTAGATTGGAGTCAACCCTTTGAAATCATGTGTGATGCTAATGACTATGCTGTAGGCACAGTTCTAGGCCATCGTTGGGACAAGATCTTTAGGGCCATTTATTATGCAAGCAAAACTTTAGATAATGCACAATAAAATTACACTACCATTGAGAAAGAGATGCTTGTTGTTGTGTTTTTTTTGATCAATTTAGGCCTTATCTATTAGGGACTAGAGACATTGTGCACACTGATCATGTTGCCCTCAGATATTTATTTGATAAGAAAGATGCTAAACCTTGCCTGATTAGATGGATTCGTCTGCTGCACGAGTTTGACATTGATATCAGGGATAGAAAGAGATGTGAAAATGTTGTAGCTGACCATTTATCCAGCATAGAGAAGGAGGACACTTCACCTATCCTCCCTATCGCTGAAGATTTCTCTGATGAAAGACTTTATCAGGTACAGGATGATTTACAATGGTTTGCTGATTATGTGAATTATCTTGCAGGAAGAGTTATGCCACCAGATCTGACTTCTCAGCAAAGGAAGAAATTCTTACATGATTTGAAGTCCTATCTTTGGGATGATCCACTGCTCTTCAAGGTTTGTGCAGACCAACCTATCAGGAGGTGTGTGCATCGAGAGGAAGTGGGGAAAATCATACATGACTGTCATGCCTCCCCTTTTGGAGGAGATTTTGGGCCAACTCGAACAGATGCTAAAGTATTACAATCAGGTTTTTATTGGCCTACTCTTTTTAAAGATTGTTATACTTTTGTACGAACTTCTGATTGATGCCAGCGCACAAGTAATATTTCACGTCAGCATGAAGTTCCTCTTACCCCTATTCTCGAAGTTGAATTATTTGATGTCTGGAGAATTGATTTTATGGGGCCTTTTCCATCTTCACATGGTTATCTGTATATCCTGGTTGGAGTAGATTATCTTTCTAAGTTGATAGAGGCCATTGCCACTAAGAAAAATGATGCTCGTCTGGTGATTAAATTTTTACACAAAAAGATTTTCACGAGATTTGGCACCCCTCGAGCTATTATTAGTGATGAGGACACTCATTTTTTCAATAAACTATTTGATTCTATGTTAGCCAGGTATGGAGTTAGGCATAAGATCTCTTTCGCATATCATCCTTAGACAAATGGCCAAGCTGAGATCTCAAATAGGGAGATTAAACTAATTTTGTAGAAAACAGTCAAGACTTATAACAAGAAAGATTGTGCCCAAAAATTGGATGAGGCACTATGGACATATCACACAGCCTTCAAAACAGCAATAGCTGCATCATCGTATCGGTTGGTGTTTGGCAAGGCACGCCACTTACTTGTGCAGTTGGAGCATAAAGCTTACTAGGCCATCAGAACACTTAACTTTGATCTTTAGAAGGCGGGCGAGCAAAGATCACTGCAAATCAAGGATACGAAGGAGTTAAGAAATCAAGCCTATGTGAACGCCAAGTTATGTAAAGAGATAACAACTCATTGGCATGATCAAAAAATAAAAAATATAACATTTTCTCCTGGTCAGCAAGTTCTTCTTTTAAACTCGCGTTTACGCTTGTTTCTAGGTAAATTCAAATCGAGGTGGTCGGGTCCATTCACTATGAAGGAAGTATATCCTTATGGAGCAATTGAGTTGCAAGGCAAGAATGGAACACTGTTCAAAGTCAATGGGCAGCGTGTGAAACATTACAGCGCTGACGAGGAGCGACATTTGGAGAACGTTGTTCTTACTGATGGAAATGTCACGTGATACCAGCATAGGTGGTCTAGCTAAAAGACGTTAAAGAAAGTGTTGAACATGAGGCAACCCGTTGTGTTTTAATTTATTTATTTAGTTTTTTATATTATTTATTTATTTATTGGTTATTTATTTTTTTTTTGTGTTGTTAGGTGTGAAAAAAAGAGGTCTCAAAACGGCGTCGCAACGCTTCACTAAGCGTTGCAACCCTTGCGCTGGCGTTGAAACGCCGCGCACTTTGACAGTCACGCGACCCGTGAGGACAACGTTGCAACGCTGTCGCGAATCTGGAATGTGAAAATTCCAGATTTCGTCGATTAGGGCCAATTTTTACCCAAATCGTTCTCTTTTTTTCAATCTCTCTCAATATTCCTCCAAGATAGTCAAATTTAATCCACCCCCACTCACTTTTCTTCCTTCTTTGTGCAAGATTGGGCATTTTTGGGGCAAATCTCATACCCATTTGAAGATCCACCGTGGGTAACATTTTTCTACCCTTTTCTTTACATTTTTGTTGTATTTCTCTGATTAGGCTTAGGATTGGTGGTTGTTTCCTGATCATTTCTAGCCTTGGTTCATATTTCACAATGCATTTTTTAGAAAATTAGGTTGTGGAGGTTCCTAATTAACCCAATTTCTTTTATTTTGAATGTTGTTGTTCATGTTGTTGTTCATTGTGATATTGAGAATATTATGCTCCAACTCTTACTTCCTTTTCACCTTTGAGCGTTGTTCCACTTGGGAGATTTAATCTTAAATTTGGGAGTATTGAAATCATAGATTTTGGTGATACATAGTCTTGCCCATTGTTTGTGCCTTATGTTGATGGAAACATGAATTGGCTTTGTGTTTGGGCTTTATATTTGGATTGCTCTTCCTATATCAGCATGTGAGCTACAATTTTGGTTGTTTGTTCTTGAAGTTGCACTAGCATGTTTAATTTAGTCTGTTGGAAGTCTTCACTTGCTAATTTGGGACTACATCCTATGGTTTGCTTGGGCATAAAATTTTGTTGTGCTTGGAATGTCATTGAGTTTGTGTCTATTTTACACTTGCCCCTTGCATGGTTGTGATGAATTAGTCTACATTCGCACATGATTTCCTTATGCTCTAATGTTCCACTTCTTTTTCACGACTGATAAGAGGTCAGATCGTTATGACCCATGCTTGTCCCCTTGCTTACATTTTGGGTAAAAAGCTTCACATTTTATTTTCATGAGCATAGTAGATTCTTCATGAACCATCTAGTGGTTTCAATAGGTTGTATCGTTGTTTATCTTCCCCTTATGGTATTGACTTTGTTGTTTGTCATTGTTTAGTTCCTTTTTGCACTACACTTTTGATAGCACACAAAATGTGCTATCCTTAGGCTTAATTATTGCTAGTTTTATGATTATTTCAGGGATTTTACGTGTTTAATTCATTTAATTTCAGGTTAAGAGTTTAAACAGAACTATTGGAGACAATTTGGATCACTCGGATCAAAACGAGGCTAGTTGGAGCTAAAAATAATACCATTTGGAAGAGAAAGGATCAATCCAAGCATGATGACCCGAGGTGATGGCGTTGCAATGCCATGCAGAGCGTTGCAACGCCATGCTTGTTGTTTGGAAGCGTTGAAGACCACTGCCGATAGCGTCGCAAGGCTATATCGATAAGGACGCACGCATGAGAAGTCGCTGCGGGCGTTACGCCGCTTGCCTTGCGGCGCCGCAACGCGCCGATCGATAAGAGGCGCGCGCGCTTAGGGTAGCGGCGTTACGCGCGCCGCCTCGCCTCGATGTTGCAACGCCATGGACAAGCTCCTTATTTACCACGCGTATATAGGCAAAGCGTTGCAACACTGTCCCTAGCGTTGCAACGGTGTGCCAATCATGCCTATAAATACAACATTATGCAATTGAGAAAAGGGAGCCAAATTTTGTAGAGTTTTGCCCTAATTTCGAAATACACTTTGTAAGAAGAGAGAAAAGAGTGATTTTGGTAGCCAAAGGATTCGTGGAGGTTCGAGATCGAAGACGGGAGTTCAGAGACGAAGGACCGACATCGACACCTAAGTTTAATTTCCTTTTCTTTCAATTTGTAATAGCGTTCTAAGACGTTTTCTACTTGTTTAGTTGGATTTTCATGTGATTTAGAGTAGCTAAACATTGTAGTTAGGATTTGATTTGCTTGTTATGACTTTATTACAATGTATTGAAGCATGTTTTGTTCTTATTTTTTACAATTAGTTCTTGACTTCATAATTTGTTGATTTAAGTGGACTCGAGAGATAAACCTTGAATTAGAGCAAAATTGTCAAAACCCTTAGAATTCTGGTATGAGAATGACTTAGAAATCTTAGGGAAACACATAAAGAAGTTGCTTAATGCCATGCATGTTGTAGGTTCATATGGAGACTATAAGTTTATTGCATGTGTGAGGCTCACTAAGAATCGAGAGATTTTCCTTAGTATTTCACTTCTTGTTTATTATTTCATCTCATTGGTTTAATGCATGTGTTAGTTAGGTCTTTAACTTGTAAAATCACTTCCCACAAATCTATCAATTCGTGTCTCCACATGTTTGTTTGTTTGTATTTACTTCAACCAACTATCCATGTTATGTTTCTTTAGCTAAAATTGAGAATTAGTACCTTAATAATTAATTAATCTAGAAACCCATTCCCGAGGATGATACTTGGACTCATAAATCACTATACTAAAACTTGACCCGTACACTGCGGTATTACAATATCATAAATATCAATCAACAAGTTTTAGGCGCCGTTGCCGGGGAATAGCGATTAATTAGATTAATTAATATTAGGAGAAAATTTGAAATTTTAGACTAAAGCTTGTTTGTTTGTCAATTCCTTAATTGTTTTGTGTGTTTGTTTGTTTCCTTATTTGTGTTATCTTAGTTTTGTGTGTTTTTGAGTCTTTGTTTCCTGTTTTGATTGTGTTGATATTGTTGTTGGGATTTTTGTCCTAATCTCGTGTTTGTAATATATTGTTTGAAATTAATAAGAGTTATTCATTTCATCACTATGTGTCTCGCAATATTTATAAACTTTTCAAATAAACTAAGCTCCAGGGTCATTGAATTTATGAGAGAACTAGAACTTGAACGGTGTGTAGTGGACACACAGGGAGGATCACGTTCGAGTTAATGACCCGAACGGTCTACAGTATATGGATAGGGTTAGAGACCTAATCCTGGATACACTGTGGATGTGGCCCGCTTTGTATTAGATACAGACGAGGTGATCTAACTCGTTCATGTGGTTGACATGCGAGTGGGGGCATCCTGTACAATGAGATTGTACAAGACCGGATCGTGAATTATTAGACCTACTGATGTCACACTGTCACACCCCCTCCCGAACCTCCTGCTAAATTAGCCCGGAAAGAGGCATGAAGCCAACAGACATTGTTTACCTCTTAACAATATCTGAAGTCGCTGTTCTACCTGATAAACATACTATGCTCGTATATGGTAAACTTTAACATCACACAGCGGAAACTTGATAACTACTAAACATTCATAGGGAGATACATTTTTAAGTCTCCCAGTTGAAAACTTAAACAAGCAATAGCATCACAACCTAGAACATGCCAACCCACTGTTTATACAACCTCTTATGTACAAACAACTATAACTACATAACAACTTGCTAACAACACCAGCCACGTTACCAACTTATGAAACTTCCAGCAGACTATGGCAGGATGTCAGGTACCAGGAGCTCGATCTCTACCTGAAAAGGTTTGAAAACATTGAAAGAATGAGCTAAAAAGTTCAGTGAGTGTCTATCTTTAAAACATTATAAGCTCACAGGTGATTCATAATAATGGCAGATTATAAGTAGAAAATAGCTTAACATCTGTTTGTAAACACAAACAAACCATGCTTCCAATTTACAGGTTTAAGTCACTACTTATACATAGCACTCAACTCGAAATGTACTATCATATTGAGGGTAGATAGATCAATAATATAGAAGCTCATAACAATAAAACACATGACATGATACCACAATCAAACCATAGAGGTGGTAGAGTTACATTTATACCAGTAAGGTTCATATCACTCTCTCTCACGTGCACGTGGAATACCTTTGGTCGCTTGGTTTTCCCTAATACCTTCTCTAAATCCTTCAGTATTAAGGTAAACCATTTACTACCAAAATACCTTCTCATTGTCCTTCAGTATTAAGGTAAAATCATTTACTACCCGGATACCTTCTCATTGTCCTTCAGTATCGGGATATCATGATTCATTCCCCCCTTAAGTACCTTCTCTAATGTCCTTCAGTATCAGGGGTTAACCACAAACAAGGGCATAATTTGTGTACCATGGAAATCATATCTTTATAACACATAGAACAATTTCTTGACATTTTCACATTATCATCTAAACATGTTCCCAAGTGGATTTACACAAAACATTCTCTAAAAGAAAGCATACTTTCATAATTTAGTTTCCATACTTGGATTTATAGTTACAACTAATTCAAAGCATGCTTAGGTTCCATCATGAACTTTATGTTAGAAACTCCATGAAGCTATACATAATTAGTTCAAACAAGATTCAATGATCAACAATTATGTTTTTGAAGAAAAACATAGGTCAAGCATAATTCTAAAATAGAGTCACTCACATTATTAGAATTAGAACCTTGGCTTGTAAACTTTACCTATTTTCTCTTGGCTTGTCAAACAAACATACTCAACCATTAGAACCTCGAGCTCATGATTTTTTACCTTAAAACTTGCAAGAAAACACACTTTCAAATTTCCAGCATTTTCAAATTTTCTGCCCTGGTTTCAGACAGCCATAACTTCTTCATTACCTATCCAAAAATAATGTAATTTATACCAAACTCTTCCTTTTTGAACTCTCTAAAAAGCATATGAAGACATGAAATTGAAATTCCAAACGGATTTGTTTAGAAATACCTCGAAATCTACTTTCTTCAAAACAGAATTCTGCTATTTCCAGATTCGGATTTCCTGTTGCACAACAAATGTAACCTGATATTTAAAACATCTTCTAGACATTTTCTACTCACGATTTCATCACGAAAGTTGTAGGAAATTCAATAAGCTTTCGATCCATACCAATTAGAGCTTCTAACTCGAAGAATACAGATAAGAACAACCAAAACATCAGAGACTTCCCAGATTTGACAGCAAATTCTGTCTTCTGTCTTCCTCTTAACAAAACAGTAAGTTAACTTCAGTATTAGCTCGAGCTTCCTTCACGAAATTTGTTCCAAATTGAGTTAGCTTTCATGTATCAAAAACACAACTCTTACCTCTTCTTGTTGAGCTCGAAAAGAATAGAAAACCAGAAAAGGGTTGTGTTGTTCACCTTGCTGCTATACAATCAAGCTTTGAGTTCTCCTCCTTTCTTTTGCAACTCCAGCTCCAAAATCACGAAAATGGATTTCTTCATCTTCCTTTCTCCTTCTCCCACGAAGTTTCAGCTTTGGTTTGTAAAGATAGAGAAGAAAATGGAGAGAAGATAAAGCAAACGGTGGAAAAGGTAACATTTTGTCTTTTTCCCTTTTTGCTTTTTACTTTTTCTTTTCTTTTTCCTTTTCTTTTTCCTCTCGTTTATCCCTTTCTTTCTTTTCTTTTCTTTTCTTTTCTTCTCTTAACAAAACAAAACTTAATATATTAAACATTTGTTTCATTTCCTTTTCTTCTTTTGTCTTAAAGAAATCCAAACCAAAATGGTTTAAACTTTCCTTCCTTGTTTTCCTTTTGTCTTTCACTTCATTTCTTCTTTCCTTTTGTTGTTTTTTTTTAATAAGGAAGTTCCAAAGAAAGATCTTGGGTTTACAACTTACCTCCCCTTAAGAAATTTCGTCCTCGAAATTGAGTAGTCTTAAGTGAAAATCATCGGGTACTTCCTCCACATTAGGTCTTCTAATTCCCAGGTTACCTCCTCCACCCCGTGATATCTCCAACTAACCTTCACGAGTGAGATCGTCTTGTTTCTCAAAACTTGTTCTTTCCTATCGAGGATTTGAACTGCATCCTCTATGTAACTCATGTCTTCTTTCAACTCAACTGGTTGTGCTTGCAACACATGTGTCGGATCTGGAAAATACTTCCTCAACATGGACACATGAAAAACACCATGTACTCGAGATAGTTCTGCTGGCAACTCCAGTCTATAGGCTGCTGGCCCAACTCGTCCCGTTACTTGATAAGGACCAATATATCTAGGACTTAACTTACTTTTCTTGCCAAAACGAAGGACACCTCTCCACTGAGATAACTTCAAGAAAACTTGATCTCCGACCTGGAATTCTAAGTCCTTTCGTCTCTTATCTGCGTTACTCTTCTGACGGTCTTGAGCAACCTTCAAATTCTCCCTGATTACCTTAATATTATCCGTCATAATTTGTACAAACTCAGGACCGATAAGCTTTCGCTCTCCTACTTCGTTCCAACATATGGGTGTTCTACATGGTCTTCGATACAGAGCCTCAAGTGGTGCCATGCCAATACTTGACTGATAACTCTTATTGTAAGCGAACTCCATAAGTGATAGGTGTGTATCACAACTACCCTTAAATTGAAGGACACATGCTCTCAACATATCCTCTAGGGTTTGGATGGTCCTCTCTGACTGACCATCTGTCTGAGGATGAAACGTTGTAGTAAATTTCAACTTGTCCCCATAGCCTTCTGTAAACTAAGCCAAAACTTAAAAGTAAATCTTGGATCCATATCTGAAACTATGGACACTGGCACTCCGTATTGACTCACAATTCTTTCGACATATAGCTCAACAAGCTGATCAAGTGTAAATGTCGCTTTAATCAGTATAAACTGTGTTGTCTTAGTGAGTCTATCCACTATTACCCAAATACCATCATGTCCACTAGAAGTACGTGGTAATCCAAATAGAAAATCCATAGTGATATGCCCCTATTTCCATTCCGGCACTGGCAATGGATTAAGGAGTCCTCCTGGTCCCTGTCTAACTGGTTTAACCTGTTGGCAGATCAAACATTATCAACATATTCAGCTTCCTCCCGCTTCATCACAGACCACCAATACGTTCCCTTTCAATGTCTTATACATCTTGGTGCTTCCTGGATGCATAGCGTAAGCTGAACTGTGAGCTTATTCTATAATAGTATCTTTAAGCTCACTAACACTCGGAACACATAGTCTTCCTTGCCTCTCTATGGCTCCATCTGATCTCATTTAAAATTCTGCCTCTGGGCCCTGTTTGGACTTTCCAAACATTTTCTGCAAGTTACGATCATCTTGTTGTCTTCTTATAATCTCTGCTACGAGCGAAGACTTGACTTGGAATTGAGCTAAATGACTCCCTGAATTCTCTGCAATCACAACTGCCTTAGAATCCCTTAGAGTACTTAAAAATATCGCTCGAATACCACACAAGGCGTTCCTAGGAAGTATTGACTTCCTACTGAGTGCATCTGCTACCACATTCGCCTAACTTGAATGGTATTCTATAGTACAATCATAATCTTTAATCAATTCTAACCATCTTCGCTGTCTCATATTCAACTCCCTCTGATCAAAGATATATTTCAGACTCTTATGATCTGTGTAAATGTGACACCTTCCACCAAACAAGTAATGTCTCCAGATCTTCAATGCTAAAACAACTGCTGCTAGCTCGAGATCATGGGTAGTGTAATTACATTTGTGCTTTTTCAATTGTCTTGACGCATAAGCTATTACTTTTCCTTCTTGCATCAGAACACACCCTAAACCTTGCCTAGAGGCATCACAGTAAACCACATACTCTTTTCCCGTTACAGGAAGTGTCAGAATAGGCGCTGTAACTAATCTCTTTTTCAGCTCTTGAAAACTCTGTTATCACTTATTTAACCATTCAAACTTAGCATTCTTCCTTGTTATAGCTGTTAAGGGTAATGCTAATCGTGAGAAATCCTTAACAAACGTCTGTAGTATCCTTCCAAGCCTAGGAAACTACGTACCTCTGTCATACTGGCTGGTCTCTCCCAATTGACCCCAACTTTCACTTAATGCGGATCCACACTAACTCCATTTGCTGAAACAACATGCCCCAGAAACACTACCTGATTCAACCAAAACTCACATTTGGTGAATTTAGCATACAACTGTTTATCTCGTAGTGTTTGCAGTATAATCCTCAAATGTTCCTCATGAGCTTTCCTATCAATTGTAGTATATCATCAATAAATACTATCACGAGCTGATCCAAATACTGGTGGAATATCCTGTTCATGAGGTCCATGAAAACTGCTGGTGCATTCGTCAAACCGAACGACATTACTAAAAACTCATAATGCCCGTACCTGGTTCTGAATGTTGTCTTAGGAATATCTGATTCCCTAACCTTTAACTGATGGTATCCTGATCTCAAATCAATCTTTGAAAACACTGATGCTCCTCTTAACTTGTCAACAAGTCATCTATACGGGGTAAAGGATACTTGTTACGTATCGTGACTTGTTTAACAGTCTATAATCAATGCATAATCTAAGGGTACCATTTTTCTTCTTTACAAATAACACTGGAGCTGTAAACCCAATCTCTTTGGAACTTCCTTATTAACAAACAACAAAAAGAAAGAAGAAATGAATGTTTAAAACTTGGTTTTCCATGTTTTAAAAAGAAAGGAAATGAAGTGAATGGCAAAAGGAAAACAAGGAAGGAAAGTTTAAACCATTTTTGTTTGGATTGCTTTAAAGACAAAAGAAGAAAAGGAAATGAAACAAATGTTTAATATATTAAGTTTTGTTTTGTTAAGAAAATAAAAGAAAAGAAAAGAAAAGAAAGAAAGGGATAAAGGAAAGGAAAAAGAAAAAAAGCAAAAGGGGAAAAAAACAAATTTGTCTTTTCCTCCACCGTTTTCTTCTTCATTTACCAAAACCAAAGATGAAGCTTCGTGGGAGAAGGACAAAGGAAGAAAAAGAAAGCCATTTTCGTGATTTTGGAGCTGGAGTTGCAGAAGAAAAGAGGAGAACTCAAAGCTTAATTGTATAGCAGCAAGGTGATCAACTCAACCATGTTCTGGTTTTATGTTCATCTCGAGCTCCAAAAGAAGAGGTAAGAGTTGAGGTTTAGTTTTCTTGAAAGCTAATTCATTTTTGAACAAAGTTCATGAAGGAAGCTCGAGCAAATCTTTATGTTAAGTTACTGTTTTGTTAAGAGGAAGACAGAAGACAAAATTTGCTGTCAAATCTGAGAAGTCTCTGATGTTTTGGTTGTTCTGATCTGTATACTTGGAGTTAGAAGCTCTAGCTGGTATGGTTCGAAAGCTTATTGAATTTCCTACAACTTTTGTGAAGACATCGTGAGTAGACAATGTCTAGAAGATGTTTTAAATATCAGGTTAAATTTGATGTGCAGCAGGAAATCCGAATCTGGAAACAACAGAAGTCTGTTTTGAGGAAAGTAGCTTTTGAGGTATTTCGGAAAACATACGTTTGGAATTTCAATTTCATGTCTTCATATGATTTTTATAGGGTTCAAAAAGGAAGAGTTTGATATAAATTACATTATTTTTGGATAAGTAATGAAGAAGTTATGGTTGTCTGAAAACAGGACAGAAAATCTGAAAATGCTTGAAATTGGAAAGTGTGTTTTCTTGTAGTTTTAAGGTTAAAAATCATGAGCTCGAGGTTCTAATGGTTGAGTTGGTTTGTTTGACAGGCCAAGAGCAAATAGGTCAAGTTTACAAGCCAAGGTTCTAATTCTAATACTGTGAGTGACTCTATTTTAGAATTATGCTTGACCTATGTTTTTCTTCAAAAACATAATTGTTGATCATCGAATCTTGTTTGAACTAATTATGTATAGCTTCAGGGAGTTTCTAACATAAAGTTCATGATGGAACCTAAGCATGCTTTGAATTAGTTGTAACTATAAATCCAAGAAATTGTGAAAATGTTTAGATGATAATGTGAAAATGTCAAGAAATTGTTGTATGTGTTATAAAGACATGATTTCCATGGTACACAAATTATGCCCTTGTTTGTGGTTAACCCCAATACCAAGGACATTAGAGAAGGTACTTAGGGGAGAATGAATCATGATATCCCGATACTGAAGGACAATGAGAAGGTATCCGGGTAGTAAATGGTTTTACCTTAATACTGAAGGACAATGAGAAGGTATTCGGGTAGTAAATGGTTTTACCTTAATACTGAAGGACATAGAGAAGGTATTAGGGAAAATCAAACGACCAAAGGTATTCCACGTGCACGTGAGAGAGAGAGGTATGAACCTTATTGGTATAAATGTAACTCTACCACCTCTATGGTTTGATGTGGTATCATGTCATGTGTTTTATTGTTATGAGCTTCTTTATTATTGATCTATCTACCCTCGATATGATAGTACATTTCGAATTGTGTGCTATGCACAAGTGGTGACTTAAACCTGTAAATTGGAAGCATGGTTTGTTTATGTTTACAAACAGATGTTAAGCTATTTTCTACTTATAATCTGCCATTATTATGAATCACCTGTGAGCTTATAATGTTTTAAAGATAGACACTCACTTAGCTTCATAGCTCATTCTTTCAATGTTTTCAAAGTTTTCAGGTAGAGATCGAGCTTCTGGCACCTGAGTTATTTCCATAGTCTGCTAAAGCTCCATAAGTTGTAATACTTTGTACCTGGCTGGTTTTGTATAGCAAGTCCCTATGTTTTGTAAATTATTTTGAGAGGACTATGATGTTATAGAAGTTTTGTACATTAGTGGTTGTATAAACAATGAGTTGTCTTTTGTTGTTTTGATGAACTTGACTTTTAGTTTCCAAGAGAGACTTATGAAGGGTTTCTCCTTGTGTATGTTTAATAAATTTATCTGATTTTCTCAACATGTTATGTTAAAATGTTCCATATGCGAACATAGTATGTTTATCAGGAGAACAGGGTCAGTAGGTATTGTTAAGAGGTAAACAATGTTTGTTGGCTTCACGCCGCCTTTCGGGCTAAGTAGCAGGTAGTTCGGGAGGGGGTGTGATAACTTGGTATCAGAGCAGTCAGCTCCATGGGAATGAGACATGGGAAGTTAGCTCTGAGAATAAAGTAAAAAGTCATAACAAGTTATTGAGTTAGTTCAGAACGAACTAGTAGAGTATGGTCCAAATAAGGATAAGAGTAAGTCTAGTTAGGGCTAAAATGTGAATAGTAGTCTAGTATTGTGTTATTGAGTTAAGTATTCATAGCATGTCTAATGTGTTGATATGTTATTGGAGTCATGCCACCACCACGTACTAGCGGGCCGAGCGAGCAGCGGGATCGTAAGCGGGCGCAGGATCCTACCCAAGGTCAATCTGAGAGGGGATCTAGTGCCCCAAGAGTCCAGACTAAGGCCAGAGAAGAGCAACATGTTAGTTCCTCACAGGAGGCAGGTAGGCCAGAGAGAGTAGGGCCAAGTTATCCAAAAAAAAAGGCGTATAGAATAGAACGTCTAAAGAAATTAGGAGCCACAGTGTTTGATGGTTCCATAGATCCAACTGATGCCGAGGTTTGGCTGAATATGCTACAAAATGTTTTGATGTAATGAGTTGCCCTGACGAACGAAGAGTCAAGTTAGCCACATTCCTGCTAGAGAAGGAAGCAGAGGGATGGTGAAAATCGATTTTAGCCAGACAGAGTGATGCACGTAGTCTGGATTGGCAAACATTCAGAGGCATATTCGAAGATAAATATTACCCTAGCATGTATCGTGAGGCAAAGAGGGATGAATTTTTAGAACTGAAGCAAGGGCCACTTTCAGTGGTTGAGTATGAGAGAAGGTATACCGAGCTGTCACGATATGCTGATGTGATTGTGGTATTTGAGAGTGACAGGTGTCGGAGATTTGAAAGAGGGTTACGTCCTGAGATACGAACCCCAGGCACAGGCATTGCAAGGTGGGCTTACTTTTCCCTGTTGGTAGAGACTACTCTACGTGTTGAGCAGAGTATAACAGAGGCACAAACAGTGGTGAAGCCTACTCGAGGGCCTTCAACGACGAGCAGTTTCCATGGTCGTGAGCAAATGACGATTCACACAGGTGAATGTTTTGAGTCGTCGAGACTTTAAAAGTCGAGTGGCGGCGGACATCGAGGCGGATGAAGGTTAGTGGTGCCTATCGAGGCGAGTCGAGAGCACCTAGTCGATGCGCGGATCCACAAGAAGACCACGAGACAATGCAGAGTCTCATTTGCTAGTGTAGCAAGGAGAACACCTTGTGCGAATTGTGGCGAGAATCATCGAGGCCAATGTCTTGTGGATATCGATGTGTGTTGCCAAGTGTGGACAAACAGGCATCTTAAGAGGATTGCCCACACCTTAGAAGCAACCACACACATAGGGACCAGGGAGTTGGGTCCCAGACAGTTGAGCAGCCGGGAGTTCCAATAGCTGCAAGAGAGGGCACCAGTGGTGCTAAATAGAAAGGAAGTTGTTTTCAAGGAATCAGGATTAGCTGAAGTGGTTTTCAGGGGTGAAAGGAAGATTATCCCTACGAGCTTGATTTCAGCATTAAAAGCTGAAAAGTTGTTGAGGAAAGGTTGCATGGCATTTCTTGCACACGTAGTGGAGGTGCAACAAGAAAAGCTAAAACCAGAAGATGTTCTTGTTGTGAACGAATTTCTTGATGTTTTTCCAGCAGATCTGTTAGGGTTGCCACCTGATAGGAAAGTTGAGTTCATTATTGAATTTCTATCAGGAACAACATCTATTTCGCAAGCGTCGTATGGAATGGCTCCAAGCGAGCTCAAAGAGCTGAAGACGCAGTTACAAGAACTAGTTGATGAAGGATACATCAGACCTAGTGTATCACCCTGGGGAGCTCCAAGTTATTTGTAAAGAAGAAAGATGGTACACTTAGATTATGCATTGATTATAGACAGTTAAACAAGTCACGATACGTAACAAGTATCCTTTACCCCGTATAGATGACTTGTTTGACAAGTTAAGAGGAGCATCAGTGTTTTCTAAGATTGATTTGAAATTAGGATACCATCAGTTAATGGTTAGGGAATCAGATATTCCTAAGACAGCATTCAGAATCAGGTACGGACATTATGAGTTTTTAGTAATGTCGTTCGGTTTGACGAATGCACCAGCAATTTTCATGGACCTCATGAACAGGATATTCCACAAGTATTTGGATCAGTTCATGATAGTATTTATTGATGATATACTAGTTTACTCAATTGATAGAAAAGCTCATGAGGAACATTTGAGGATTATACTACAAACACTACGAGATAAACAGTTGTATGCTAAATTCACCAAATGTGAGTTTTGGTTGAATCAGGTAGTATTTTTGGGGGCATGTTGTATCAACAAATGGTGTTAGTATGGATCCAAATAAAGTGAAAGTTGTGGTCAACTTGGAGAGACTAGTTAGCGCGACAGAGGTACGTAGTTTCCTAGGCTTGGCAGGATACTACATACGATTTGTTGAGGATTTCTCATGATTAGCATTACCCTTAACAGCTTTAACAAGGAAGAATGCTAAGTTTGAATGGTCGATAAGTGTGAATGCGAGTTTTGGGAGAGTTGAAAAAGAGTATGTGATTTACTGTGATGCCTCGAGACAAGGTTTAGGGTGTGTTCTGATGCAAGAAGGAAAAGTAATAGCTTATACGTCAAGACAATTTAAAAAGCATGAATGTAATTACCCTACCCATGATCTCGAGCTAGCAGCAGTTGTTTTAGCACTGAAGATCTGGAGACATTACTTGTTTGGTGAAAGGTGTCACATTTACACAAATCATAAGAGTCTGAAATATATTTTTGATCAGAAGGAGTTGAATATGAGACAAAGAAGATAGTTAGAACTGAGTAAAGATTATGATTGTACCATAGAATACCATCCAGGTAAGGAGAATGTGGTAGCAGATGCATTGAGTAGGAAGTCAAGAGTTCCTAAAGACGCCTTGTGTGGTATTTGAGCGACATTTTTAAGTACACTATGGGATTCTAAGGCAGTTGTGAATGCAGAGAATTCAGGGAGTCTTTTAGCTCAATTCCAAGTCAAGTCTTCGCTCGTAGCAGAGATTGTAAGAAGACAACCAGATGATAGTAACTTGCAGAAAATGTTTGGAAAGACCAAACAGGGCCCAAAGGCGGAATTGAAGATGAGACCAGATGGAGCCATAGAGAGGCAAGGAAGACCATGTGTTCCGAGTGTTAGTGAGCTTAAAGATGCTATTCTAGAAGAAGCTCACAGTTCAGCCTACGCTATGCATCCAGGAAGCACCAAGATGTATAAGACATTGAAAGGGAGCATATTGATGGCCTGGGATGAAGCGGGAGGTAGCTGAATATATTGATAATGTTTGATCTGCTAACAGGTTAAACCAGTTAGACAGAGACCAGGAGGACTCCTTAATCCATTGCCAGTGCCGGAATGGAAATAGGAGCATATCACTATGGATTTTCTGTTTGGATTACCACGCACTTGTAGTGGACATGATGGTATTTCGGTAATAGTGGATAGACTGACGAAAACAACACAGTTTATACAGATTAAAGCGACGTCTACGCTTGATCTGCTAGCTAATCTATACGTCGACAGAATTATGAGTCAATACGGAGTGCCGGTGTCCATAGTTTCAGATAGAGATCAACGATTTACTTCTAAATTTTGGCCTAGCTTACAGAAAGCTATGGGGACAAAGTTGAATTTTAGTACAACATTCCATCCTCAGACAGATGGGCAGTCAGACAGATGTGTTTTTCAATTTAAGGGGAGTTGGGATGCACACCTATCACTTATGGAATTCGCTTATAATAACAACTATCAGTCAAGTATTGGCATGACACCATTTGAGGCTCTGTATGGAAGGTCGTGTAAAACGCCCGTATGTTGGAATGAAGTAGGAGAGCGGAAACTAATCGGTCCTGAGTTGGTACAAATTACGACAGACAATATTAAGGTAATCAGAGAGAATCGGAAGGTAGCACAAGACCGTCAGAAGAGTTATGCCGATAAGCGATGAAAGGACTTAGAATTCCAGGTCGGAGATCAAGTATTCATGAAGTTATCTCCGTGGAGAGGTGTCCTTCGTTTTGACAAGAAAGGTAAACTAAGTGCTAGATATATTGGTCCTTATCAAGTAACGGGACGAGTTGGGTCAGCAACCTACAGACTGGAGTTGTCAGCAGAACTATCTCGAGTACATGATGTTTTTCATGTGACCATGTTGAGGAAGTATTTTCCAGATCCGACACATGAGTTACATAGAGGATGCAGTTCAAATCTTCGACAGGAAAGATCAAGTTTTGAGAAACAAGACGATCTCACTCGTGAAGGTTCGTTGGAGACATCACGGAGTGGAGGAGGCTACCTGGGAGTTAGAGGACCTACTGAGGAGGAAGTACCTGATGATTTTTACTTAAAGACTACTCAATTTCGAGGACGAAATTTCTTAAGGGGAGGTAAGTTGTAAACCCAATCTCTTTGGAACTTCCTTATTAACAAACAACAAAAAGAAAGAAGAAATTAATGTTTAAAACTTGGTTTTCCTTGTTTTAAAAAGAAAAGAAATGAAGTGAAAGACAAAAGGAAAACAAGGAAGGAAAGTTTAAACCATTTTGGTTTGGATTGCTTTAAAGACAAAAGAAGAAAAGGAAATGAAACAAATGTTTAATATATTAAGTTTTGTTTTGTTAAGAAAAAAAAAAGAAAATAAAATAAAAGAAAGAAAGGGATAAAGGAAAGGAAAAGGAAAAAAAGCAAAAGGGGAAAAAGACAAATTTGTCTTTTCCTCCACCGTTTGCTTTTTAGAAAAGCTTTATCTTCTCAATTTTCTTCTTCATTTACCAAAACCAAAGCTGAAGCTTCGTGGGAGAAGGAGAAAGGAAGAAAAAGAAAGCCATTTTCGTGATTTTGGAGCCGGAGTTGCGTAAGAAGAAAGGGGAGAACTCAAAGCTTAATTGTATAGCGAAGAAGGTGATCAACTCAACCTGCTTCAGGTTTTCTATTCATCTTGAGCTCCAAAAGAAGAGGTAAGAGTTGAGGTTTAGTTTTCTTGAAAGCTAATTCATTTTTGAACAAAGTTCATGAAGTAAGCTCGAGCTAATGTTTATGTTAAGTTACTGTTTTTTTAAGAGGAAGACAGAAGACAAAATTTGCTGTCAAATCTGAGAAGTCTCTGATGTTTTGGTTGTTCTGATCTGTATACTTGGAGTAAGAAGCTCTAATTGGTATGGTTCGAAAGCTTATTGAATTTCCTACACCTTGCGTGAAGCAGTCGTGAGTATAAAATGTCTAGAAGATGTTTTAAATATCAGGTTAAATTTGTTGTGCAGCAGGAAATCCGAATCTGGAAATAGCAGATGTCTGTTTTGAGGAAAGTATCTTTCGAGGTATTTCTGAATAAATCCGTTTATAATTTAGATTTCATGTCTTCATATGATTTTTAGAGGGTTCAAAAAGGAAGAGTTTGATATAAATTACATTATTGTTGGATAAGTAATGAAGAAGTTATGGTTGTCTGAAAATAGGGCAGAAAATCTGAAAATGCTTGAAATTGGAAAGTGTGTTTTCTTGTAGTTTTAAGGTTAAAAATCATGAGCTCGAGGTTCTAATTGTTGAGTTGGTTTGTTTCACAGGCCAAGAGCAAATAGGTCAAGTTTACAAGCCAAGGTTCTAATTCTAATACTGTGAGTGACTCTATTTTAGAATTATGCTTGACTTATGTTTTTCTTCAAAAACATAATTGTTGATCATCGAATCTTGTTTGAACTAATTATGTATAGCTTCATGGAGTTTCTAACATAAAGTTCATGATGGAACCTAAGCATGCTTTGAATTAGTTGTAGCTATAAATCCAAGTATGGAAACTAAATTATGAAAGTATGCTTTCCTTTAGAGAATTTTTTATGTAAATCCACTTGGGAACATGTTTAGATGATAATGTGAAAATGTCAAGAAATTGTTGTATGTGTTATAAAGACATGATTTCCATGGTACACAAATTATGCCCTTGTTTGTGGTTAACCCCTAATACTGAAGGACATTAGAGAAGGTACTTAGGGGGGAATGAATCATGATATCCCGATACTGAAGGACAATGAGAAGGTATCCGAGTAGTAAATGGTTTTACCTTAATACTGAAGGACAATGAGAAGGTATTCGAGTAGTAAATGGTTTTACCTTAATACTGAAGGACATAGAGAAGGTATTAGGGAAAATCAAACGACCAAAGGTATTCCACGTGCACGTGAGAGAGAGTGGTATGAACCTTATTGGTATAAATGTAACTCTACCACCTCTATGGTTTGATGTGGTATCATGTCATGTGTTTTATTGTTATGAGCTTCTATATTATTGATCTATCTACCCTCGAAATGATAGTACATTTCGGGTTGTGTGCTATGCACAAGTGGTGACTTAAACCTGTAAATTGGAAGCATGGTTTGTTTATGTTTACAAACAGATGTTAAGCTATTTTCTACTTATAATCTGCCATTATTATGATTCACCTGTGAGCTTATAATGTTTTAAAGATAGACACTCACTGAGCTTCATAGCTAATTCTTTCAATGTTTTCAAAGTTTTCAGGTAGAGATCGAGCTCCTGGCACCTGAGTTATTGCCATAGTCTGCTAAAGCTCCATAAGTTGTAATACTTTGTACGTGGCTGGTTTTGTATAGCAAGTCCCTATGTTTTGTAAATTATTTTGAGAGCACTATGATGTTATAGAAGTTTTGTACATTAGTGGTTGTATAAACAATGAGTTGTCTTGTGTTGTTTTGATGCACTTGACTTTTAGTTTCCAAGAGAGACTTATGAAGGGTTTCTCCTTGTGTATGTTTAATAGTTGTCCAGTTTCTGCTGTGTTATGTTAAAATGTTCCATATGCGAACATAGTATGTTTATCGTGAGAACAGGTCAAGAGTATTGTTAAGAGGTAAACAATGTCTGCTGGCTTCACGCGCCTTCGGGCTAAGTAGCGGTAGTTCGGTAGGGGTGTGACAGGAGCTCCCCAGGGTGATACACTAGGTCTGATGTATCCTTTATCAACTAGTTCTTGTAACTGCGTCTTCGGCTCTTTGAGCTCGCTTCGAGCCATTCCATACGACGCTTGCGAAATAGGTGTTGTTCCTTGTAGAAATTCAATAGTGAACTCAACTTCCCTATCAGGTGGCAACCCTAACAGATCTTCTGGAAAAACATCAAGAAATTCGTTCACAACAAGAACATCTTCTGGTTTTAGCTTTTCTTGCTGCACCTCCACTACGTGTGCAAGAAATGCCATGCAACCTTTCTCAACAACTTTTCACTTTTTAATGCTTTGAAATCAAGCTCGTAGGGATAATCTTCCTTTCACCCCGAAAACCACTTGACTAATCCCGATTCCTTGAAAACAACTTCCTTTCTATTTAGCACCACTGGTGCCCTCTCTCTGCACAGACTCTGGAACTCTCACCGCTCAACCGTGCTGGACCCAACTCCTGGTCCCTCTGTGTGGTCGCTTTCTAAGTCGTGGGCAATCCTCTTAAAATGCCCCGGCCGTCTCTACACCGGCAACACACAACGACACCCACAAGACATTGGCCTCGGTGATTCTTGCTACACCGCACAAGGTGTTCTCCTTGCTACACTAGCAATGCAGACTCTGCATTGTGCGTGGTCTTGCTTTGTGGATCTAGCAGACCGACTAGGTGCTCTCTGACTCTGCCTCTGATAGGCACCACTAACCTTCATCTGCCTCGATGCCTGGCCGCCAGCTCGATTCTTAAAGTCCTGACGACTTGAAACATTTACTCCAGGTGTGAATCTTTTCTGTTCACGACCCCGAAAACTGCTCGCCGTTGAAGGCCCTTGAGTAGGCTCCACTACTGGTTGTGCCTCTGTTATACTCTGCTCAACACGTAGAGCAGTCTCTACCAGCTGAGAGAAGTCACCCACTTAGCAATGGTCGTGTGATCAAGTGCGATCTCGGGGACGTAATCCCCTTTCAAATCGTCGACACTTGTCACTCTCAGATGCCACTATAACATCAGCATACCGTAATAGCTCGGTATACCTTCTCTCGTACTCAGCCACTGATAGTGACCCTTTCTTCAATTCTAAAAATTCATCCCTCGTCGCCTCGCAGTATGTGCTAGGGTAATACTTATCTTCAAATATGCCTCTGAAAGTTTGCCAATCTAAAGTGCGTGCATCACTGCGCCTAGCTCGTATTGACATCCACCATCCCTCTGCTTCTTTCTCTAGTAGGAATGTGGCTAGCTTGACTTTGCTCCTCAGGGAAACTCATTGCATCAAAACATTTTGTAGCATATTCAGCCAAACCTCGGCATCAGCTGGATCTATGGAACCCTCAAATACTGTGACTCCTAATTTCTTCAGACGTTCTATTCTATACGCCTTTTTTTTAGATAACTTGGCCCTACTCTCTCTGGCCTACCTTCCTCCTGTGAGGAACTAACATGTTTCTCTTCTCTGGCCTCAGTCTGGGCTCTCGGGGCACTAGATCCCCTCTCAGATTGGCCTTGGGTAGGATCCTGCATCCCGCCCTGATCATGCCTGCGTCGTCTGCTAGTACGTGGTGGCATGACTCCTATAACATATCAATATATGAGACATACTATGGATATCTTACTCCAATACGTAGTACTAAATTTCTATTCACATTTTAGCCCTAACTGGACTTACTCTTATCATTACTTGGACCATACTTTACTAGTTTGATTTGAACTAACTCAATAACTTGCTATGACTTTTATTTTATTCTCAGAGCTAACTTGCCCTGTCTCATTCCCATGGAGCTAACTGCTCTGATACCAAGTTGTCACACCCCCTCCCGAACCTCCTGCTAACTTAGCCCGGAAAGAGGCATGAAGCCAACAGACATTGTTTACCTCTTAACAATATCTAAAGACCCTGTTCTACCTGATAAACATACTATGCTCGTATATGGTAAACTTTAACATCACACAGCGGAAACTTGATAACTACTAAACATTCATAGGGAGAAACATTTTTTAAGTCTCCCAGTTGAAAACTTAAACAAGCAATAGCATCACAACCCAGAACATGCCAACCCACTGTTTATACAACCTCTTATGTACAAACAACTATAACTACATAACAACTTGCTATACAACACCAGCCACATACAAAATACCAACTTATGAAACTTCCAGCAGACTATGGCAGGATGTCAGGTACCAGGAGCTCGATCTCTACCTGAAAAGGTTTGAAAACATTGAAAGAATGAGCTAAAAAGCTCAGTGAGTGTCTATCTTTAAAACATTATAAGTTCACAGGTGATTCATAATAATGGCAGATTATAAGTAGAAAATAGCTTAACATCTGTTTGTAAACACAAACAAACCATGCTTCCAATTTACAGGTTTAAGTCACTACTTATACATAGCACACAAGTCGAAATGTACTATCATATTGAGGGTAGATAGATCAATAATATAGAAGCTCATAACAATAAAACACATGACATGATACCACAATCAAACCATAGAGGTGGTAGAGTTACATTTATACTAGTAAGGTTCATATCACTCTCTCTCACGTGCACGTGGAATACCTTTGGTCACTTGGTTTTCCCTAATACCTTCTCTAAGTCCTTCAGTATTAAGGTAAAACCATTTACTACCCAAATACCTTCTCATTGTCCTTCAGTATTAAGGTAAAACCATTTACTACCCGGATACCTTCTCATTGTCCTTCAGTATCGGGATATCATGATTCATTCCCCCCCTAAGTACCTTCTCTAATGTCCTTCAGTATTAGGGGTTAACCACAAACAAGGGCATAATTTGTGTACCATGGAAATCATGTCTTTATAACACATACAACAATTTCTTGACATTTTCACATTATCATCTAAACATGTTCCCAAGTGGATTTACACAAAACATTCTCTAAAGGAAAGCATACTTTCATAATTTAGTTTCCATACTTGGATTTATAGTTACAACTAATTCAAAGCATGCTTAGTTTCCATCATGAACTTTATGTTAGAAACTCCATGAAGCTATACATAATTAGTTCAAACAAGATTCAATGATCAACAATTATGTTTTTGAAGAAAAACATAGGTCAAGCATAATTCTAAAATAGAGTCACTCACAGTATTAGTATTAGAACCTTGGCTTCTAAACTTGACCTATTTGCTCTTGGCCTGTCAAACAAACCAACTCAACCATTAGAACCTCAAGCTCATGATTTTTGACCTTAAAACTTGCAAGAAAACACACTTTCTAATTTCCAGCATTTTCAGATTTTCTGCCCTGTTTTCAGAGAGCCATAACTTCTTCATTACTTATCCAAAAATAATTTAATTTATTCCAAACTCTTCCTTTTTGAAGCCTCTAAAAATCATATGAAGATATAAAATTGAAATTCCAAACGGATTTGTTTAGAAATACCTCGAAAGCTACTTTCCTCAAAACAGGACTTTTGTCAAGCTCAGTTCTGATTTCCTCTTTGCACAACAAATTTAACCTGATATTTAAAACATCTTCTAGACATTTTGCTACTCATGATTTCTTCACGAAAGTTGTAGGAAATTCAATAAGCTTTCGAACCATACCAATTAGAGCTTCTAAATCCAAGAATAAAGATCAGAACAACCAAAACATCAGAGACTTCCCAGATTTGACAGCAAATTTTGTCTTCTGTCTTCCTCTTAACAAAACAGTAAGTTAACTTCAGTATTAGCTCGAGATTCCTTCACGACATTTGTTCCAAATTGAGTTAACTTTCATGTATAAAAAACTCAACTCTTACCTCTTCTTGTTGAGCTCGAAAAGAATAGAAAACCAGAACAGGGTTGAGTTGATCACCTTGCTGCTATACAATCAAGTTTTGAGTTCTCCTCCTTTCTTTTGCAACTCCAGCTCCAAAATCACGAAAATAGATTTCTTCTTCTTCCTTTCTCCTTCTCCCACGAAGCTTCAGCTTTGGTTTGTAAAGATAGAGAAGAAAATAGAGAGAAGATAAAGCAAACGGTGGAAAAGGTAACATTTTATCTTATTCCCTTTTTGCTTTTTGCTTTTTCTTTTCTTTTTCCTTTTCTTTTTCCTCTCCTTTACCCCTTTCTTTCTTTTCTTTTCTTTTCTTTTCTTCTCTTAACATAACAAAACTTAATATATTAAACATTTGTTTCATTTCCTTTTCTTCTTTTGTCTTAAAGCAATCCAAACCAAAATGGTTTAAACTTTCCTTCCTTGTTTTCCTTTTGTCTTTCACTTCATTTCTTCTTTCCTTTTGTTGTTTTTTTTTAATAAGGAAGTTCCAAAGAAAGATCTTGGGTTTACAAACACCGTTGACAGTAAGGACTAATAACTTCGTAGATGACCATAAGTGACTCGACCTGAATCCTGAGCGTATTACGGACTCCTGTCTGCGGGGGTCTATCCTTTGACTAGTACGGGTGAGGGTGGTCACAGTTACTCGCCCAATATGCCTATCTTCTCACGGACATAACCAAGTAGGGAGCTGGAAACTTAACTACGCGAGATGGAATTCACTCGTTCCCGCCTTTAGGGAAACTAGAGGGGTTGTTCCCTTAAGTGCTGTCTCCAGGGCTTGGAAAACGGGTGCCCACCTTCTCACTGGCCCGAGAAGGGTGTTGTATATGGTTGGACCATCACAATATGGTTTTCATTAGAGGAGCAGTGGGGACTTAAGGATCAAGAGGTAGACACAGGGGTAAAACGGTAATTTGACCCAACCGTGTCTACGAACAACCTGTGAAGGATCGACTCATGGGCATTAGTTATATCAGTGGACACGTAATATTCTGCACTGACGGGAGTGCAGCTACGGGCTATAGTGGAGTGTTACCGTAGCTAATGAATGTTGATTAACCGGGTCAAAGAGTTTGACAGGTTAATCTCGGATCATTGGAGCCCGTCACTGTAGGTCCATTAGGTCTCTCGGTTGGCTCCACCTGGGTTAAAAGAAGGGTTATTCTTTTGGAATGGAATTGAAGTGTTCAATTTCACTTTAAGGGCATTTATGTCCTTTATATGAGATATGAATGATATAATATATAGTTTAATGTGAATGAGATTCATAATAAACTATAGGTTAGTCTTATTGTTGAATTAGGACTAAATGGAGAATTTGATTGATAGAAATTAAATTGGATGTGATTCAATTTAATTAATCCATAATTATTGCAAATGAGATTTGCAATATGAGATATGAGCTATCTTATATTATGTGGTTATTCAAATGAGATTTGCATAACCTATGGTTGTGGTATATTGGTAATAATGAGGAGAAATTAACTACCTCATTCCACTATTTAAACCCTTTGCAAGAAGGGTTTGGTGGTCATTCTCTCATTTTCTTGTTTTTCATCAAAGAAGAGAAGAAGAACTCTCTCAATTCTCTCTCAATTCTCCTCCCTCCCCAAAACTCTTACAAGATCCCACCATCTTCCCTTCTCCAAAAGAGAACAACCGAGAAGATCACTAAGTGGTGTTCAAGATCTTTTTGGTGGAAGTTTTTGTTGAGATCGAGTAGCCCGAAGAGTTCGTGGCACGAGAAAAAATTTGTAGTGTTTGTCTTCAACAAGTAAGTAAAATATATTCTTGCTGTAAATTTCTTCTTCTTTAAGCATGTTTAGCCTAGATCTAAGTGTTAGATCAATTTTAATAAACACATGTTGCATAATGATACCACGACGATTCAATCGTCTTCCGCTGCGCGGGGATTTCAATCCCTTCAATTGGTATCAGGGCCATTTCGATGGTTCTTATTTTATGCACTGTTTTGTTAAAATTAGGTGTGTATTTTGTCATAATTTCATGAGATGATTGCTTGGTTTGCATTATGGATGTTTTCGGTTTTTCGCACTAGATTAGATTTACGATTATGTTGATGAGATCAATGTAAGGGCCCGTTGTTTTTGGGCATTTTGTTGTAAATCGAGTCTCTAAGTCCGGGTCATTCGTGGCAAGAGTTGCTGTGAAGAAATCGGAGCGGAAATAGGCGGAAATCGATGGAAGAACAGCAAAGTGTTTGTTGTTCTGTCGATAGCGTTGAGACGCTGCCCAACGGCGTCTCAACGCTGTTCTTGCGATCAGCGTTGCGAACGCAGCTCAATGCTGTAGGCGACAGCGTTGCAACGCTGCACGCGTTGAGGAGAAGTTGCTGGCGATTTTTTTTCGCGAGAAGTGGGAAGTTTTTTCACATCATGGGCGGTTGGCAATTGCTAGCGGTTTTTTCGCGAGAAGTGGGAGGTCTTTCACTTCATGGGCGGTTTTTTTCGTAATTTTATTTATTTTTTGATTTATAAAATGTAATTATTTATTTAATTTAATTATTATATTAAATAATATTAATATAAATATTATTTAATTAAATAATTGCCCATAGGAGCCAAAAACCGGTCCATTTTTTCTATTTAATTATTTTATGCATGAGATGTATATTTTAATTAAATTCTATGTGCATAATGTATGTCATATAGATTTAAAATCCCACCTTAGGTTAAACATTTCATGCATCATATTTATATTATAAGAGTTATAATATATAGTATGCATGATAGGATTATATTATAAGAGTTATAATATAATGTATGCGTGTTTTAATTTATTTAAATATAAGTGTTATTTTTTTAAATTAAAAGCATGCTCATGCATTTAATTCATGTGATGAATTATATTATGTTATAGTATATAGTATTATTCATGTGATGGATGATCAAGCACTATAACATAGAAATGCATGCCTAAGTTAATTATTAGTTTTAAAGTGTTTAGAACTTGAATAATTAGGCTTAGGTTTTCTAATTTTCTAATGAGATTAGAAATTTAGGAAATCAAATATAACCTTTGAATGGAGACTGATAAGTAACCCTGTCTAAGGAAGGTTTTGTCTAAAGGTCAGGGGAATATTTAAGTTGACGCTTATGAACACCCCTTCACGAAACCGACCTGGGAGTGAATTCGGTCCGGAGATTCTTAGGTTATATTCTCGTGAGTGTCGTTAATTAAGTGTTATATTGGTAGACTTAGGTAAATTTTAGCCGGTTTATCTAGGTCAATCCCTAATAAAATTAAAGTGCTGAGTGGGAGGAAATAAAGTGTATGAGATACATTTGAATTTCCAACCACAAATCTCCTTTAAGTCCGCACCGTGAGATCTATACTCGGCCTCGTGGCGAAAATGGGAGCGTCCCCCTTCAGATGGCATTTGTATAGGTCAATATCATCGTGGATGGAGAGAGTACTTATAGTGAGTGGGAGCGGGACTTGTGAAAACGAGACCCACGGTCTCTTCTTTTCGATTCACATCGTGAGACGCCTATGATCCGCCTCGCTAGTTTGGCTGGACTGCACAATCCCTTCGGAGGGCTTGATCATGGGAGTCGGAACACCGTGAATTCCCGAAAGGGATATAGTTTTCTGGTTGGTTTTCCTTCTTGGTTCACCCTTCGGTGGCTATTGTTTGGACGGATACTTGGAAACTTAAAGATTGAGGGTGACACTCATAGAATTCGTTAAGTGTTAATGAATTCGACCGAACAATGGTAATTGGGCGCCTAATGGAATAAGAGTTATTCTGGGATTAGGGTCTGATCGAGAAAGTCTCATCCGAGAGGAGGAGTGTTCTGTTCACCCTTCGGTGGCGGTCATTCTAAACCTTTAGGGTATCATTGCAAAATTTTGAATGACCTAGGGATCATGAAACATTTTTGCTAGAACTTGATTGGATTTCAAAAAGTTTTTTGCGAGACTAATACAAAGTTTTTTCTTAGATTTCAGCTAAAAATGTCTAGCGCTATAATAACTTTACTCGCTTCAGATAAATTAGTGGGAGATAATTACCAAAGTTGGAAAACCAACATTAATACAATTTTGGTACAAGACGACATAAAGTTCGTGCTATCTGAGGAGTGTCCTCAGATGTCGGGCTCGACCGCGTCGCGAAGTGTTCGCGACACGTACGATCGCTGAATCAGGGCCAATGAAAAGACCAAGGTCTACATAATTGCCAGCATGTCTGATGTCTTGGCAAAGAAGCATGAGCTGATGGTTTCCGCTAAGGAGATCATGGAGTCTTTGCAGGAAATGTTTGGACAAAGAATCCTTTCAGTCCCATGATGACTCGCTCAAATACGTTTTCAACGCACGGATGAAAGAGGGGTCGTCTGTCCGTGAACATGTTCTAGACATGATGACCCACTTTCATCTGGCCAAGATGAACGGGGCTTCGATCGACGAGTCGAGCCAGGTAAGTTTTATTTTGGAGATTCTTCCGAAGAGTTTCCTTCAGTTTCGTAGCAATGCTGTTATGAACAAAATTAGCTACACTCTGACTACCCACCTCAATGAGCTACAGAATTTCTAATCCTTGAACAGGGTCAAGGAATCTGAGGCAAATGTTGCCTACAGGTCTTATCACAGGGGTTCGACCTCTGGGACGAAACCTGTTTCTCCTTCACGCCCGAAAGGGAAGAAGAGGATAAAGAGGGGTAAAAGCGACCAGTCTTTGCCGCCCACAAGGGCAAGAAGGTCAAGGAGGTTGCAGAGAAAGGAAAGTGTTTCCACTGCAATGGGGGCGGTCACTGGAAGAGAAACTGTCCCAAATTCCTGGCCGAGAGGAAGAATCAAGGTAAATGTGATTTACTTGTGACAGAAACATGTTTAGTGTAGAGTAGTGACTCTACCTTGATATTGGATTCGGGCGCCACTAACCACGTTTGTTCTTCTTTTCAGGGAATTGATTCCTGGCAGCCGCTGCGAGAGGGTGAGGTGACTTTACGAGTTGGATCCGGGGAGCTTGTCTCTGCTGCAGCGATCGGCACGGTGAAACTGCATTTTGGCGGGAAGTACTTATTGTTGGACAATCTGTACATAGTTCCAGGGTTTACTAGAAACCTTGTTTCAATTTCCTTCCTAATAGAACATTGTATTTCAGTTTCTTTTGAATTTAATAAAGCGTTTATTTCTTTCAAAGGGAATGTTATATGTTCAGCTTCACTTGAAAATAATCTGTATGTTTTGAAACCCAATTCGCTCAAAAGTGTTTTGAATACTAAGTTGTTTAAAACTGCAGAAACACGAACTAAGAAAGCAAAAGTTTCTCCGAAAGAAAATGTCCATCTTTGGCATCTTCGGTTAGGCCACATTAATCTCAATAGGATTGAGAAACTAGTGAAGAGTGGACTTCTAAATCAGTTGGAAGAAAACTCTTTGCCAGTGTGTGAGGCATGCCTTGAGGGCAAGATGACGAAACGTTCTTTTAGTGGAAAAGGATACAGAGCCAAAGAGCCTCTTGAGTTAGTACATTCTGACCTCTGTGTCCGATGAATGTTAAAGCTCGAGGCGGTTATGAGTACTTCGTGTCTTTCATAGACGATTACTCCGGATATTGGTATATTTATCTAATGCACAAGAAGTCTGAAACTCTTGAAAAGTTCAAGGAGTACAAGACTGAGGTTGAGAACCTCTTAGGTAAATCGCTTAAAACACTTCGATCGGATCGAGGAGGAGAGTACATGAACATTGAATTCCAGGACTATATGATAGAACACGGAATTACGTCCCAACTCTCAGCACCTGGTATGCCACAGCAGAATGGTGTATCGGAGAGGAGAAACAGAACCTTGTTGGACATGGTTCGGTCGATGATAAGCTATGCTCATCTCCCTGATTCTTTTTGGGGGTACGCAGTAGAGACTGCGGTTTATATTTTGAACAACGTTCCATCAAAGAGTGTTTGTGAAACACCTTTCGAGCTCTAGAGTGGATGTAAAGGCAGTTTACATCACTTCAGGATTTGGGGATGCCCGGCCCACGTGTTGGTGTCAAACCAAAAAAAGTTGGAACCCCATTCAAAATTGTGCCTATTCGTAGGTTACCCTAAAGAGACTAGGGGTGGTCTGTTTTACGATCCTAAGGAAAACAGGGTGCTTGTGTCGACAAACGCCTTTTTCCTAGAGGAAGATCACGTCATGGATCATTTACCAAGGAGTAAAATTGTATTGAATGAAATGGACAGTTCATCAGCAAGAGTTGCTGATGGGGCTAGTACGTCAAGAAGTGTTCTTGATCCTAGCACGTCAAGTCAAATCTGTTCCCAAGAGTTGGGAATGCCTCGACGTAGTGGGAGGGCTGTGAGACAGCCTGATCGCTACATGGGTTTAGCTGAAACCTCAGTTGTCGCTCCTGATGATGACAGTGAGGATCCATTGACCTATGATCAAGCAATGGTTGATGTTGACAAAGACGAGTGGATTAAGGCTATGGGAGCTTGTGGATCACCCGGATGGGGTAAAACCTATTGGTTGCAAATGGATCTACAAGCGTAAACGTGGTGTAGATGGGAAGGTGTAGACCTTCAAAGCCCGACTAGTGGCAAAGGGTTTTACCCAGGTTGACGGGGTTGACTATGAGGAGACCTTTTCACCTGTTGCCATGGTAAAGTCGATCAAGATCCTTCTGGCCATTGTCGCGTATTATGTCAACGAGGTATGACAGATGGACGTCAAGACAACCTTTCTGAATGGCAAACTTGATGAGACCATCTACATGGACAAGCCCAAAGGGTTCATTGCCCAAGGCAAGAGCAAAAAGTTTGTCGGCTTCATTGGTCTATTTATGGACTGAAACAGGCTTCGAGGTCTTGGAATATAAGATTTGATGAGGCGATCAAATCTTATGGCTTTGATCAAAATGTCGACGAGCCTTGTGTCTACAAGCAAATCGTTGACAAAACTGTCGCATTTTTGGTGTTGTACGTGGACAATATTCTTCTCATTGGGAATGAGGTAGAATTTCTTACTGACGTTAAAAAGTGGCTAGCTTCGCAATTCCAAATGAAAGATTTAGGAGAAGCTCGGTATGTTCTAGGTATCCGGATAGTCCTAACCCAAGAAGAGCGAACGCTAGCCTTGTCTAAGGCGTCTTATATTGACAAGATGTTGTCTAGATATAAGATGCAGAACTCCAAGAAGGGATTGCTGCCTTTCAGGCATGGGGTTCACTTGTCTAAGGATCAGTGTCCTAAGACTCCTCAAGATGTTGAGGACATGAGACGGATTCCATATGCTTCAGCAGTAGGGAGCCTCATGTATGCCATGCTGTGTACTAGGCCCGAGTTTATTGTATTACGTCATTGTAATTTATGTACATTTCTGAAATGTATTTTCTCCACTAGCTTAGTCCAAGTGGGAGTTTGTTGGGATTTTTTTCCTAATCTCGTGTTTGTAATATATTGTTTGAAATTAATAAGAGTTATTCATTTCATCACTTTGTGTCTCGCAATATTTATAAACTTTTCAAATAAACTAAGCTCCAGGGTCATTGAATATATGAGAGAACTAGAACTTGAACGGTGTGTAGTGGACACATAGGGAGGATCACGTTCGAGTTAATGACCCGAACGGTCTACAGTATATGGATAGAGTTGGAGACCTAATCCTGGATACACTGTGGATGCGGCCCGCTTTGTATTAGATACAGACGAGGTGATCTAACTCGTTCATGTGGTTGACATGCGAGTTGGGGCATCCTATGCAATGAGATTAGACAAGACCGGACCGTGAATTATTAGACCTACTGATGTAACACCGTTGATAGTAAGGACTAATAACTTCATAGATGACCATTAGTGACTCGACCTGAATCCTGAGCGTATTACGGACTCCTGTCTGCGAGGGTCTGTCCTTTGACTAGTACGGGTGAGGGTGGTCACAGTTACTCGCCCAATATGCCTATCTTCTCAAGAACAGAACCAAGTAGGGAGCTGGGAACTTAACTACGCGAGATGGAATTCACTGCTTCCCGCCTTTAGGGAAACTAGATGGGTTGTTCCCTTAAGTCGCATCTCTGTGGCTTGGACAGCGGCGCTCACCTTCTCACTGACCCGAGAAGGGTGTTGTGTATGGTTGGACCATCACAATATGGTTTTCATTAGAGGAGCAGTGGGGACTTAAGGATCAAGAGGTAGACACAGGGGTAAAACGGTAATTTGACCCAGCCGTGTCTACGAACAACCTGTGAAGAATCGACTCATGGGCATTGGTTAAATCAGTGGACATGTAATATTCTGCACTGACGGGAGTGCAGCTACGGGCTATAGTGGAGTGTTACCGTAGCTAATGAAAGTTGATTAACCGGGTCAAAGAGTTTGACAAGTTAATCTCGGATCATTGGAGCCCGTCACTGTAGGTCCATTAGGTCTCTCGGTTGGCTCCACCTGGGTTAAAAGAAGGGTTATTGTTTTGGTATGGAATTGAAGTGGTCAATTTCACTTTAAGGGCATTTATGTCATTTAAATGAGATATGAATGATAGAATATATAGTTTAATGTGAATTGAGATTCATAATAAATTATCGGTTAGTCTTATTGTTGAATTAGGACTAATTGGAGAATTTGATTGAGAGAAATTGAATTGGATGTGATTCAATTTAATTAATCCACGATTATTGCAAATGAGATTTGCAATACGAGATATGAGATATCTTATATTATGTTGTTATGCAAATGAGATTTGCATGACCTATTGTTGTGGTATATTGGTAATAATGAGGAGAAATTAACTACCTCATTCCACTATTTAAACCCTTTGCAAGAAACGTTTGGTGATAATTATCTCATTTTCTTGTTTTTCATCAAAGAAGAGATGAAGAACTCTCTCAATTCTCTCTCAATTCTCCTCCCTCCCCAAAACTCGTACAAGATCCCACCATCTTCCCTTCTCCAAAAGTGAACAACCGAGAAGATCACTTGGTGGTGTTCAAGATCTTTTTGGTGGAAGTTTTTGTTGAGATCGAGTAGCCCGAAGAGTTCGTGGCACGAGGAAAAATTTGCAGTGTTTGTCTACAACAAGTAAGTAAAATATATTCTTGCTGTAAATTTCTTCTTCTTTAAGCATGTTTAGCCTAGATCTAAGTGTTAGATCAGTTTTAATAAACACATGTTGCATAATGATACCACGACGATTCAATCGTCTTCCGCTGCGCGGGGATTTCATTCCCTTCAATTGTGTGAAGTCTTGTTGTGAGATTACTGATTCTTACCGTATGACTTTGCATAATTTTGAGTTTCCACCATTCTATTGTCCCTCTCAGGACGCTAGTTTTGTGCATCATGATTTTTGTGAATACCATGTGTCTAATTTTTACCATTCTGTACATGACATATATGAAAATTCACATGAGGGTAGTCATTTAGGCACTTGGAACCATAGTTGTTCGTACCTTAACTAACCCCTAGAAAAATCTTCTCTTATGGACCAATTGGCAGAATATACCTTAGAATTGAAATTTAAAAATTTGGTTCATAGTGAATTAGAGAGATTGGATAGGTTAGAAACTGAGGTGGTAGGACTTTGGGAAATAGTACAAGATAGAACTCAATACCTTGACCAGTTAGTAGTTTCCCTTAAGGCCTTACAGGAACAATTTCTTATCCTTACCACTCAGGAGGTGCCACCTAGGACGATTTGTTTACATGCTAGTGAGGTAGTTTGGGGGAGGGTGAGGCACACCATGATCCGGTTAGTGAGGAAGGTAGTGGTGATACACTTAGTTCCACAGAGGAGATCCAAGTGATAGAGTTAGAGGCTGAGAAGTCTTCTTTTCTTTTATCCCAAGAGATTTCCTTTATTTTTTATAACCATTTGTCACTCACGAGTCTTTCTTTGATTTCAGTTCTTTTATTTTGATAAACAAAAACACCAAAAATATTTTTCTATTTGGGGCTCAAGAAAAACAGGATAGCCTTTTAAACTTAGAAGGCTACATCGATTCGAGTAAGAAGGGTCTGAAGCAATATGAGCAATTTTATGTTCCCTGATAAGTCACCGTCTAGCTAAAGACGTTAAAGAAAGCGCTTTTTGGGAGGCAACCCAAGTTTTATGTTTTATGTCTTTATTTTTTATTTTCTAGTTCCTTTTGTGTTTTTTGTCTAATTTCTTTCTTTTTGTCCTCCAGGTGTATGCCCAAGGGGAGAGCTGCAGACTTGCACCCTTTTGATCCTGAGATCGAGAGGACCTGTAAGAGACTCCTAAAGAAAGGAAGAGTAGAAACACAGACTATGGCTGATCAGGAGCTCATCAATAGCACTAAACCTATCAGGGAGTATTTCCGACCTGTGTTTAATTATGAGCAGGCGGGAATAGTCCATGCCCCTATCAATGCTAATAATTTTGAACTTAAGACAGGGCTGATACAAATGGTTAGGGAAGGTGCTTTCAAAGGCTTAGTCACAGAAGATCCTAACTCTCATCTTAAAAATTTCTTGGAAATCTGTGGTACATTTAAAATGAATGGTATCTCTGCTGATAGTATTCGCTTACGTCTCTTTCCTTTTTCTTTGCAGGGTAGGGCCAAAGAATGGCAGGATCCCTTCCCTCAGGGAGTATCACTTCTTGGGAGGAGTTGGCCCAATCCTTCATGACCAAATTCTTTTCACCTGTAAAGGCTGCAAAGATAAGGACTGAGATTGGAACATTCAGGCAGCAGGAGGGAGAGCAGCTATTCGAGGCATGGGAAAGGTACAAAGACATGCTCAGGAGGTGCCCACAACATGGCTACCCAGATTGGCTCCAGGTACAATTGTTCTATAATGGACTGGAAGGTAAGACCAGAACCATTCTGGGCGCCACTGCTGGAGGAGCTTTCATGGCAAAGACTGTGCCAGAAGCACGTGCTCTCCTGGAGGAAATGTCCACTGCCCCACTACGGTGGCCTCTGAGAAAATGATGCATCTAAGCCGATGAGGTTGGATTATATCAACTGGATGAGGTAACATGTCTTAGATCTCATATGGCATCTCTCACTCATGCCCTGAATAATTTTGTAGGATCACCACAAACAGGGATGACCTCTCAATGCTCCCAGCCCAAAAGAGAATCCACTATGGAGCAATTTCACTACCTGAATAACAGAAGAAACACCTATGGAGGAAATCAGACTCAGAATAACCTACCAGCACATTATCTAGGTTTGAGGTATCATGAGAATTTCTCTTATGCTAATAACAAAAATGTGTTGAATCCTCCTACAGGGCATGCTTCCACATCAGAGAGGAAATCATCTCTGGAAGACACATTTCACTCCTTCATAGCTAAATCCAAAAGTCGGTCAAACCAGCTGGAGAATGCAGTCACCAGTCTATCTGGTATTGTCACTAGTCATGGAGCTGCAATAAAGAATATAGAGACCCCGATTAGCCACATGAACACATCACTCCAGGCACTACAAGCAAGGAAAGAAACACCTTGAGGGAGTACCGTCTAGCTAAAGACGTTAAACAAAGCGCTTCTTGGGAGGCAACCCAAGCTTTACTTACTTTTGTTTTCCTGTCTTTAGCTTGCTTTAGTTTGTTGTTTTTCGATTCTTAGTTAGTTGTTGTTTTACTTTGTAGGTTGTGGAGATGCTCTTCTTCGTTGAAATCCATGCTCCCATTCTGAGGAACTCTAACACACATGCTTTGGCTATCCAAGGAACTCGAAAAAAGCTCCATAAACCAGGACAGTATTATTCACTCTTACCCTGATACTTAATTTGTGCTTAATTCTGCAAACATTGGGGACAATGTTTAGTTTATGTTTGGGGGTGGATGTGTTTATCTGTTGAGACTGTCCTTACTATGTGCTGAATTGTTGATTGATCTTTTACATAAGTATGAGTATGATAGCCTAGGATGAGATATAACTGGAAATCGTTGTGATTCTGCTGAAACCTGAAAGCATGACATGAATTTGAGTTGATTTAAAATTTTTCTTAAGTTCCTCCTGCATTATTTTGCACATAGCATGTGTTCCTGTAGTTTTGAAATGCTTAGAACAAAGTTATTAGGTTTAGAAGTTTGATGTCACCTCGATAGGTTTGAGAACTGATTTGAGAGTTAAATTGCAGGATCGGGTGAATAACAATATGAAGTGCATGATCTGTATAATATGTGAAATAGTTTGTTTTTGGTTTTTTGTTTTTCGTTTGCTAAAGAAAAAAAATCGTGAGGGCAAAAAGAGCTACCTTCACTATGATCAGTTAGGCCACTCATTGAGCGAGTGCTCTGGGTAAGGGTCACTACAGTGGATGTGTGAAAGCTAGTGTCCTTGCACAAAAAACAAAAAAAAAAAAAAGAAAATAGAAAAAATGGCATCAAAAGAGTGATTAACTGCTGAGTAAAGTTGTTTATTTCTTGAATGTGGGGAGGCTCAAAGATTAGTAATTAAGACCAGTGTAGGGGGAAGTTGAATGGAAAACCTAGTAAAGTTGATCCAGACTTAGTAAAAATGAAGGGAACATAGGCTAATCACACACACACGTAGGAACACATAGGGAAAGTTTTAAATTGCTTGCTGAAGTGTCATGTTTAAATGTTACCTGTGATTGCTAGATTTTCTCTTAAATTTTTTAGGCTTGAATCAAATGTATGTTTAAGAACAATCTGATGTTTAATTATGTTTTTGCTCGGGACTAGCAAAAGTTTAAGTTTGGGGATGTTTGATAGCACAATGTGCTATCCTTAGGCTTAATTATTGCTAGTTTTATGATAATTTCAGGGCTTTTACGTGTTTAATTCATTTAATTTCAGGTTAAGAGTTTAAACAGAGCTATTGGAGACAATTTGGATCACTCGGGATCAAAACGAGGATATTTGAGCTAAAAATAATACCATTTGAAAGAGAAAGGATCAATCCAAGCATGATGACCCGAGGTGATGGCGTTGCAATGCCATGCAGAGCGTTTCAACGTCATGCTTGCTGTTTGGAAGCGTTGAAGACCACTGTCGATAGCGTTGCAACGCTATATCGATAAGGGCGCACGCATGAGAAGCCGCACAGAGGGCATTGCAACGCTGCCTTGCAGCGTCGCAACGCCAGATCGATAAGGGGGGCGCGCTTAGGGTAGCGGCGTTGCAACGCTGGCCTCAGTGTTGCAACGCCATCGACTGTTTCCTTATTTACCACGCGTATAGGGCACAGCGTTGCAACACTGTCCCTAGCGTTGCAACGCTGTGCCAATCATGCCTATAAATACAACATTATGCAATTGAGAAAAGGGAGCCAAATTTGGTAGAGTTTTGCCCTAATTTCGAAATAAACTTTGTAAGAAGAGAGAAAAGAGTGATTTTGGGAGCCAAAGCATTCGTGGAGGTTCGAGATCGAAGACGGGAGCTCGGAGACGAAGGACCGGTATCGACGCTTAAGTTTAATTTCCTTTTCTTTCAATTTGTAATAGCGTTCTAAGGCGTTTTCTGCTTGTTTAGTTGAATTTTCATGTGATTTAGAGTAGCTAAACATTGTAGTTAGGAGTTGATTTGTTTGTTATGACTTTATTACAATGTATTGAAGCATGTTTTGTTCTTATTTTTTACAATTAGTTCTTGACTTCTTAATTTGTTGATTTAAGTGGACTCAAGAGATAAAGCTTGAATTAGAGCAAAATTGTCAAAACCCTTAGAATTCTGGCATGAGAATGACTTAGAAATCTTAGGGAAACACATAAAGAAGTTGCTTAATGCCATGCATGTTGTAGGTTCATATGGAGACTATGAGTTTATTGCATGTGTGAGGCTCACTAAGAATCGAGAGATTTTCTTGAGTATTTCACTTCTTGTTTATAATTTCATCTCATTGGTTCAATGCATGTGTTAGTTAGGTCTTTAACTTGTAAAATCACTTCGCACAAATCTATCAATTTGTGTCTCCACATGTTTGTTTGTTTGTATTTACTTCAACCAACTATCCATGTTATGTTTCTTTAGCTAAAATTGAGAATTAGTACCTTAGTAATTAATTAATCTAGAAACCCATTCCCGAGGACGATACTTGGACTCATAAATCACTATACTAAAACTTGACCCGTACACTGCGGTATTGCAATATCATAAATATCAAGCAACAACTTTCATTGAGTATCACACATGACACCTTAAAGAGCAAAGAGAACTGCCAGTTCAAGTTCAAAATATGATGGGTAGAGGTTCGTGGACTCTGATGCTGCGAACCATTGTCAGAGCTATGTCGTGAACCGCACTCTGATTCCTGAGCGGAGCATTGCCCCTGATGACTCCCATCACCAGGACATCTACCATAACATTCAGCAGAGGCATTGGGAGTTGTTGGTGCAGCATCCCGACGCAGGCGTGGTTCCCCTTGTGCGGGAATTCTACGTCAACATGCCTATGGAGGCATACCACACCACAGTGCGAGGGAAACACATCCAGTTCGACTCAGTGTCCATTAACAAGTATTTTCGTTTACCTGATTATGAGACTGACGAGTACACTCTATATGGCAGGAAACAGTTTAACCCTGTACATATATTTATTACACTGGCACGGGCTGGAGCTCAGTGGGTGACAAGTAGAGGCGAGGTTTCCAAACTCATAACAACATACCTCACTGTATCAAGCGGAGTGTGGCACAGTTTTATCTGTGCTAGACTACAACGAGTTGCCCATATGAGTGACGTGACGAAGGACCGAGCCATCCTCCTATACACCCTTGCCAGTCGGAAGATGATTGATGTGGGCAAGATCATCGGTCGCTACATCTGGCACGTTCGGAGAGGTACGACCACTGGGGGCTAGGGAATTTTTCTGTCATCACCGCCCTATGTCGTCTTGCTGGACTCGCCTGGACTTCCGAGGGAACGCTGATTCACCCCAAGGGGGTGATGGACAAGAATTACATCATGGGACTTCGGGATCGCGACCAAGGAGTGCTTGTTGGGATGTCGGCCGACGAGCTAGAGTTTTTCCTTGACGCAGTCGATGGTGACATGGGTGAAGAGGGGCAGCGTGAGTCTCCACATCGGTCTGCCCGACAGGATTATCCGGATCTGGTTCGAGCCATGGCCAGACTAGAGGAGCTTTGACCAGCACGAGACTCAGAGTCGTCAGGAGGAGCGTCGGATCATGAGGCACCTGCGCTACAATGAGGCCTCCAACCGCCATCTATACGATTGTCTCAGACAAATTCATGGCTCAGATCCAGCATTCCCAGACACTATGCCTCCTTACGCTTTTTCTGATGAGAATGAGATTTTTTCGACACCAAGGCAGTACAATTCTTTTCTCTCTCCCATTACTTCTCTAGTTGTTTTGTTTTTTTCTTTTTTATCTGTATTTGCACATTGGGGGCAATGTTGTTCTCAAGTTTGGAGGTGATTGTATGACTTTTTAATTATTGTTACTACATGATTTTTATTTGACTCCATTCCATACTCTATCATATTCTGTTGTGTGTATTTGGTTTGGTTCATTTAATTAATCTCAGGATGATGGAATGGATTGCTCATTGTTTGTAAAGCCCCTTCTTTTCTTTAACTATAAATCCTAGGGACACTACTAAACATGCATGCACTTTTAGGCCAGCAAATAAGTAAAACAATTCAAACTGCAACATTCTAAAATATCTTTAGGGATCCCATGAAAAACGTCAAAATATTTGAAATAACATTTCTGAGTTGGCCTACTTAAAACCCTGTAAACATATTTCATAAATCAAAGTTCTTTAACATCAACATTAGTTGTGAAGAAAAATGCGAAAATCATGACATTTCCCATGGTATTGGCAGCACGCCTCCGTCACTCGCCCGGTACGTCCTTGACTTTACCTTAAAACATTTTAAAACGAAAGGGTGAGTATTATAAAACAATACTCAGTAAGTGACCTCGCTACCGAGGTTTGAGACATGCATACACATACAATCATGACTTTTAAACTTCGCATAAAACCGTCACATGTGGGACCTAGAACTTTCTCATATTAATCATAACTGAAATACATGACTTTCTTTTAGTTTAAGTGGTCAATTGGTCACCCTAAGTCATTTCATTTTGAGTCCCTCACAGACCCTTATAGCTTGAGTCCCTCACAGACCCTATAAGTGTTGAGTCCCTCACAAACCCTTATATATTTTGAGTCCCTCACAGACCCCTATAAGCTGACCCATAGGGTCTCTAATGCATGTTTGACCATGTATAAAAACCTCAGGAGACCAATTAACCACAAATTTCCTCTACTAACATTTCATGACATACATACAATGCATGAGGTCCCTTACCTATCATGATTTTTAATGCACATATCTTGGACAGACAATGACTAACATTCATGGCATGACTTTCCTAACATAACTGAAATAGTACTTTAGGACATAATCAATTTCACAAAATGAATGAGGAAATACTTCAGAAATAAAATAATAAAATTTGCTTGTTTTCCATTCCATTTTAGAAAATTCGGCACAAGGTCCCTTACCTCAAGCTTTGTTCCAACAGCTTTACTTCTAATTCTTAAGATGAGAGTCTCTTTCGAGTTGCCTGTTAATCAAGAAGTCTTCTAATTTGTCACTCAATAACAAGACACTTCTAGGACTATAAAAGTTTACGTACATAAAGGTCTATGATTCGCCACTTTGCTCTAATTACCTTAACTCCAAAGTATAAGTCGAACGCCACTCTGCTTGCTCCAAATCTTGGAAGTTTTGATACCGAAATCTGGCTTGTTCCTACAATAATATCAAACAATTCAAATCCAACTTCTTCTAAACCTCCAATAGCACAAAATCACACGTCTTTCTTCTGTAAATCGGAATAACTATCAACACCGAAGCTTACTGGAAGAATCTTGATTTCAGTTAATTCCAGAAGCGACAAAGTAACGGTGGTGGGGGGCATGGAGTAACGCAGCGGCTGTCCTTTCCCTTCCGGCGAGGATTTGGCTATTCGAAGGGTACGCTCCACGCTCTAGTCGTCGGCGGTTCGTGGTTTGATCGTCAACCTACTCGGTGCTCGAGCGGCGGCGCGACGAAGTTCACAACGGTCTGCGGCGTTGAAGACCTGGTAGCCGGAGCGAGCGGGACGTGAACGGAATTGGTTGGCAGACGCTCAAAGGTTGCGGATGACGGTAACCCTTCAAAGGTCGGCGAGTCCTGGCGTTGTCGAAGTTCAGGGAATGACTGTTGTAGCGCTGGATGACGTTGAAACCACGAGCTTGGACGGCTTGCAGGCGAACGGCGGCGGGCAGTCCTGATCGGCGGGAGTCGACTTTCATGATCTTCTTTGCGGCTGGCCAAAACGCGAGGAAATAAAAAAAAACTCTAGGGTTTCGTGCTCTCCCAACTATTCCCCTAATCCTTCACTAAATTCAAAGATTGCCCCTTAATTTAAATACTTGTCAATAAGATGCCCTTGGTTTATTTTCTATGGCAATCATAAAACCTAAGCTTATAAACTTTCTATTAAGCAGTGCTAAACAAGAAAATTCATATTTTACGCTACGAAGTCACGAATTCTGCCCAATCGACTCAACTTAAAGGTTGATAGACTAAAATAAAATAAGAAATCTGGTACCTGTGGTTGTGGGTCGTCACAATCTTCCTTCCTTAACAACTTTCGCCCTTGAAAGTTCCTACTCTTGGAATAGCTCTGGATATTTAGCTCGCACTTCTTCTTCTCGTTCCCAAGTAGCTTCCTCCGTGCAGTGGTTTTGCCACAACAGTTTAACTAGGCTGATCTCACGGTTACGAAGAGTCTTTCGATCTCTCGCAATAACCTGTACAGGTCTTTCACCATAACTTAAATCCTCCTCCAACTGTAAAGGTTCAAAGTCCACTACGTGGGTCGGGTCTGGAATGTATTTTCTTAACATGGAGACATGGAACACGTTATGAACTGCAGAGAGGGAAGGCGACAATGCCAATCTATAGGCCACAGAGCCAACCCTGTCTAAAATCTCAAACGACCCTATAAAGCGCGGGCTCAACTTCCCCTTCCGACCAAATCTTAAAATTCCATTCATTGGGGCCACTTTAAGGAATACGTGGTTCCCAACTTCGAAATCTAGGTCCTTTCGTCTCGAATCGGCGTAACTCTTTTGTCTGTTCTGGACCCAATAATTGGCGTTCACCAACCTCCTCCCAAAAGACAGGGGTTCTGCAATGTTTTCCATAAAGGGCTTCGAATGGCGCCATTTCGATGGTCACTTGATAACTGTTATTGTAAGCAAACTCCATTAGATGCAAATGAGTGTCCCAACTTCCTGTAAAGTCTAAGGTACAAGCTCGCAACATGTCTTCTAGGATCTGGTTTAAACGTTCTGTCTGTCCGTCTGTCTGTGGGTGAAATGTTGTGCTAAAGTCTAACTGTGTACCTAACGCCATCTGTAAGCTCCTCCAAAAGTTAGAGGTGAAACGTGGATCCCTATCCGAGATAATCCTTGCTGGAACTCCATGTAGACGGACTATCTCCTCTAGGTACAGTTGTGCCCATTTATCCGTAGAATAGGTGGGTTTCCCTGGCACGAAGTGTGCTGACTTTGTTAACCTGTCAACGATGACCCAAATCACTTAGTAACCTCGCAAGGTTCTAGGCAACCCGACTATGAAATCCATAGAGATCTCCTCCCATTTCCACTGTGGAACGTGTAGGGGTTGTAGTAATCCTGCAGGTTTCTGTCTAGGTGCCTTCACTTGCTGACAAGTCAAACACCTACTAACAAACTCTGCCACGTCTCGCTTCATGTTACACCACCAGAATAGCTGTTTTAGGTCTTGATACATCTTGGTACTACCAGGATGCATCGAAAATGGTGAGTTGTGAGCTTCGTTTAAGATTTCAGTTTTCAGTTTGTCGTCGTCTGGAACACATAATCGTCCCTGAAATAGTAGTCCTCCATCTGCGGATAGCGAAAACCCTGTCAACTGATCTGTAGTTACTGTAATAAACTTCTCTACTAACTTAGGGTCCCCCTGTTGAGAATCCACAATGCGTTGTCTTAAAGTTGGTTGTACGGTTAACCGAGCTAACTGCGCAGTGGCTTCACCCACCGATCTCTGCAAATTTCACTTCGAACAAATTGCATGCTCAGTAGCTCCACTCGGTCGAGAACTTTGTGTTGAAGTATGAACTGGCTTCCTACTGAGGGCATCGGCAACGACATTAGCCTTACCTGGATGGTATTGAATATCTATATCATTGTCTTTCACCAGTTCCAACCATCTGCGTTGCCTCATGTTTAATTCTTTCTGGGTGAAGAAGTATTTCAGGCTTTTATGATCTTTGAATATCTGAATTTTTTCGCCATAGAAATAGTGACTCCAAATCTTTAGTGCTAAGACTACAGCCGCCAGTTCTAAGTCATGAGTTGGATAATTTCGCTCGTGAGTCTTCAGTTGTCGGGATGCATAGGCTACTACTTTACCATGCTGCATTAATACACAACCCAAACCTTTCTTAGAAGCATCACTGTAGACCACAAAACTTCCTGCTCCTCGTGGGATCAGAGGATCGGGCCGACACCAATCTCTGCTTGAGTTCCTGGAAACTCGCCTCACAAGTGTCATCCCAAACAAATGTGTTACCTTTGCGCGTCAGCTGAGTCATAGGCATGGTTATCTTGGCGAAATCCTGCACGAAACGTCTATAATATCCTGCCAGACCCAGAAAACTGCGCACCTCCGTAACGGTGGTCGGACGAGGCCACTGCGTGACTGCTTCTACTTTCGCAGGATCAACAGAGACTCCTGCCTCGGACACCACATGTCCCAAAAAGGATACCTGTCTGAGCCAGAATTCACATTTGAAAAATTTTGCATACAACTCATTTTTTCTCAGCGTTAGTAAAACTTTTCTCAGGTGCCTCTCGTGTTCCTCATCACATTTGGAGTATATCAGAATGCCATCAATGAACACAATCACAAACGTATCCAAAAACTTCTTGAATAATCGATTCATCAAGTCCATGAAAGCTGCAGGAGCGTTGGTCAAACCAAATGGCATCACTGTGAACTCGTAATGTCCATAACGCGACCAGAAGGCCGTCTTGGGGATGTCTTCCTTACTGATTCTCAACTGGTGATAACCTGACCTTAGGTCAATCTTTGAAAACACCGCTGCTCCCTGTAAGTAATCAAACAAATCATCTATCCTAGGGAGAGGATACTTATTCTTGATTCTAACCTTATTCAGTTCTCGGTAATCTATGCACAGGCGCATAGATCCATCTTTCTTCTTCACAAACAGCATAGGAGCTCCCCAAGGTGAAACACTAGGGCGTATGAATCCCTTATCTAGCAAGTCCTGTAACTGTAATTTAAGTTCTTTCAACTCTGCCGGTGCCATCCTATACGGGGCCTTGGATATCGAGGTTATTCCTGACTGTAGTCCTATATTGAAATCCACTTCCCTGACAGGAGGTACCCCGGGGAGGTCCTCGGGAAAGACGTCTGGAAATTCGTTCACCACTGGTACTGACGACACTGAGATCTCGGTACACCTCGCATCTACTACACAGGCTAAGATACCCCAAGCTCCCTGATGCATTAATTTCCTGGCCTTAAGGGCAGAAACTACCTTAGGCCTACTCCCTATTAACAAGCCTCTGAACTTGTAACTAGGCTCGTCAGGAGGAGTGAACACTACTTCCTTCCTAAATCAGTCAATGCAAGCATGGTTCTGAGCTAACCAGTCCATGCCTAATATCACATCAAAATCGGTCATGTCTAAAACTACTAAATTTACTTCTAACTCATGATCTGCGATAGTCAAACTACCATCTTTAACTTTCATAGTGGCTAACATGCTTACCCTTGCAGGAGTAGAAAAAGACAAAGCATCATCAGAATCGTTCCAACTCTAACTCAGCTTGACTCACGAAGGATGTAGAAATAAAAGAATGAGTAAAGCTAGAATCGAATAATACGAAGGCATGATGCCCAAGTAATGGGAGTGTACCTGTAACCACAGAGTCTGTATTATTGGCATTCTTACTAGTGCTCGCATAGGCTCTTCCTTGATGTATCACGGGCTTAGCAGTAACCCCACCATTGGCACCCTGAGGTTGGCTACCACTGGCTTTATTCGGACAACTATCAGCTCGGTGTTCTTCCTTTCCACATCTGAAACACACTTCGGTCCGGGCCAAACACTTACCCCAATGCTGTCTACCACAGTCCTTACATCGTGGCTTGTCTCCACTGTTAGTTCCTGTCCTGTTGAACTGTGGTTTCTGTCTCGAATCTGCACGAAAATTTCCTGGCCCATGCGGTGTACGCTGGGGGCGTTGAGAGCTTGAATTTGCCTGATCCCATTTCCTCTTCTCGATTTGTGACGGGGTTGCCAGGTTAACCACTACCTGCTTGGGCGACCAGTGTTCGCACCCAAATCACTTTCTACTCTTACTGCGGAACATAATCTGGGGGTGCTAGTGCCTGTATGAAGCCTCAAATATTTTCATCCAGACCTATAATGAAACGCTCTATTTTCTTTGCCTCTGTGTCTACTAACTCGGGGGCAAAACGTAACAAACGAGTGAATTCTCTCTCATATACCTCAACTGCCCTCTTGTTCTGACTAAGCTGCAGGAATTCCGCTTGCTTCCTATAACGAGCTGCGGCAGGGTAAACTTTCTGCCAGAATGCTTCCTTAAATAAATTCCAGGTAATCGACTCTCCACTGGTGACTATGGTCCCCTGGGCGGACTCCCACCACAAGTAGGCGTCATCTCTCAACATTAAAGTTGCGCAAGACACCCTCTGGTCCTCCGGGCAGTTCATCAGTCTGAAAATGGTCTCGATGGAGGACAACCATAACTCAGCCACAGTGGGGTCACTAGAAGACCCATCAAAAGATCTAGGATCATATTTTCTGAAATCTTTCAGGTATCGGGACTCTAGAGTTGCATCATTCCGAACCTGACTTGTTTGGACCAACTGAGTGGCTACTGTAGCCCGTACTAGGGTCTGCATAGCCTCTACTATCATGGTCATGACACTAAGGTTTCCCTGATCCGCCATTGGAGCAACTGCAGGGGCATCCCCTTGGCGATCTGGTTGGCCCTGTGGGAGATCTGGCACGGGTGGAGTAATCTCTTCCTGTTCCAATGGCAGTTCTGGTTGTGTGTTAACGTTTCCTCCTGTCCTCCGACCCCTACCGCGCCCCCTACCTCGTCCTCGACCTCTAGGTGGCATTTTTGTCTGTACTACAATACAGAGAATTTCTAATTTAGTCTCAACATTTTCTAACTGCAAGATAGGGTCACATTCAAAATTTGAGTTCGTTCATACTCACAACACATGTTCACATTATAATAATTTGTTTTGTTCATAAACCATAAGGACGTACCTGGCGGTGACCGGAACGTGTTACTCACCCATGGGGGACTATTCTGTGCTTACGGTGTAAGCAAGTCTACAGAACCCTAAACCTAGGGCTCTGATACCAACTGTAAAGCCCCTACTTTTCTTTAACTATAAATCCTAGGGACACTACTAAACATGCATGCACTTTTAGGCCAACAAATAAGTAAAACAATTCAAACTGCAACATTCTAAAATATCTTTAGGGATCCCATGAAAACGGCAAAACATTTGAAATAACATTTCGAGTTGGCCTACTTAAAATCTGTTGTAAACATATTTCATAAATCAAAGTTCTTTAACATCAACATTAGCTGTGGAGAAAAATGCGGAAATCGTGACTTTTCCCATGGTATTGGCAACACGCCTCCGTCACTCGCCCCGTACGTCCTTGACTTTACCTGAAAATATTTTAAAACGAAAGGGTGAGTATTATAAAACAATACTCAGTAAGTGACCTCGCTACCGAGGTTTGAGACATGCATACACATACAATCATGACTTTAAGGCTACATAACTTTAACTTTAATAAGGCTACATAACTGATGTTCTTGACTCGAATTCTAAATCTTGAAAGTTCCAAATTCAAATCCTGAAATAGCTCGAGATATTAGCTTGTGTTTTCTTCTCTTACTTCCAGGTAGTCTCTTCTATCTTGCAGTTCTAGAGTGGATTCCCTAAACTAATTCCCTTTTGGTTGAACCTCAAAAATCTTATAAGGTCTACAGTACTGGTTACTAGCATTTACCTCATGGCATGACTCGATTGTTCCATAAGATCATTGATCCCATTACCTTATTACCCCTCTTTAGCTTCACTATGGATAGAGTTAGCAACTTATTCGGTTGTTCAAGACTCTTTACATTATTGGTTAACCTCTTGCTACTCTCAACGACCTTTTAGTAAACGTTGCAGTGACAATCCTACTCACATACTTAATGAACTTTGGGGCTTTCTATTGCAATCAATATCTCGTTGAAAGTTTTAATTCATGGTAAGAGTAACACAAACTTAGGTCTCCTTTTGTTGTCGTGACACATGAAATGTTCCATACAACTCTACCAATCTTATTACAAAAATGCTCCGAAAATTTCGGCAGCATAACGACATGACTACAAGCATGCCAAAATTTTATTTAACACCTGTTTAATAGAAATTGCACTTCTAAAACAAGACAACCAACCAATCATGCCTCCAGACTTCATTTCAAGATTGCTTAGGGTTCAGAAACATACAATACACAGGAATGTTGAAAAACCAAATATAAGATAAACTCAATTTCTTTAATTGCAAACAATGATTCTTCAAAGACAAGACAATCTAACAATCAGGTTGCGACCTCAGCTTTAAAACAATCTTTAAGAGAGCGTAATGAAGTCCCCTTGACTTACCTTTCTTTAGAGCCTAATCAATTATAGTTATCACATTAAGTGTCAAAATCTTCATTGCAAGTTCTAGATCATGAATGAAGGGACTTAACTTAACCTATGTTTCATGTATTTTACATAAGGCGTAGTAATGAACTTTTATTGTTGCATTAACGCACAAATTGACATTTCTATGAACACATCACTGTAATTACAAATCCACTTGTCTTCTCAAGAACTATAAGGACTTGGTTGATCTGATCTTTGTGTAAGAATCTGGAAACCTGTTTCACACTCATCGTTCAATAACGAATTATTTTCTTGAGTTTACTGTGTTAAACTACTGTTATCCAGGAGAAATCTTGTATTAGGCATTTGTAGTAACCTACCGATCTCAGAAACTTCATGCGTCAGTGACAGTGACTAGGCGAGACCACTGTGTCACTGCCTCTATCTTAGTGGGATCCTTAGAAAATCCTGTCCTTGACACTACATGCCCTAAGCAAACATTTGTTGAAGCCATGATCTCATTCAGAAAGCCTTGCTTATAACTCATTTATCCCCAAAGTTAGCAGAACTATTCTAAGTTACTCTTCGTGTACCACGTCAATTTAAAATACACCAACCTATCGTCAAACAACACAAACCATAAAATATCGAAGAGTTCTTTGTGTACTTATTCCATTAAATCCATACAATTGCAGGTTGATTAGTCAATCCAAACAACATTACTATAAATTCATAATGTCCATAACGTGGCTCGAAATCTATCTTAGGATATCTTAACTCTGGTTCCTAACTGATGATAACTTGGCCTCATATTCGTCTTAAGGAACATCGTTCTTCTTGTAACTAGTGGAATAGATCGTCTTTTTTAAGAAGGAGATATTTGTTCTTAGCAGTGACTTTAATCGACTTTCTATAATCTATGCACGGACTCATAGGTACGTCTTTTTTTTTTTAAACAACAATGGTACTCCTTGGGGCGATATGCTAGTATTGACTCTTTATATAAAAGGTCATGTATCTATAGCTCAAGCACTTTTAACCTTCCTAGAAACACTTTGGGACGTATAAAACCTGTATTAAAAATGATCTTTTAATTTTAACTTAAGTTCTTTAACTCTACTGAAAAATTCTATAAGGTGTATAAGAATTAACCGGTGTTCTTTTACATTAACTCCATGTTCAAGTCTATCTCTTATGCTAAAGGTAGCCTCGAAAGGTTAAAGTTACTTAATTTAACACCAACACATTTTCTTCGACTTACTTTCCTCGAACTTGGTTTTCTACTTTTAGTTGAGTTAAGAATTTCCTAGTTCTTTGTACTAGTTTGATTCTAACGTCGAAGTCTCCAAAGCCTTACTGAATGATCATCAGTCTATTCATCTACTAAATAAGCCTCTTAGAGTTTCATTCCAATGGTTCATGTATGAAGTTGATCATGTAAAAAAATTAAACTCCTTAAGTAATTGAAATCTAAATGGTGAACTCTAATTGTCTCGACCCAAAACTTTGGCTCTACCTTTCCATTTCATGCCTTTTTTTTTTGTTAAGGCCATTAAGCTTATGATGCTACTTTTCAAGTTCCATAACAAACCTACATGTAGTCACATATTAGTTGTCTTTATTCATATTACTGGGTAAGGATAAGATCCAAGTGTTTCGAAGTGCCTTGAGAAATTAACTTCCACTTCTAAACTAATAACTCATCTTCCATTTGAATCTTAAGTCCCTTTTTACAACTACTTTGCATTTTTTTTTTTTGTGTTTTGCATCCCCTAGGATGGATCGTTTAACGAGAGTTCTTCATAAAACAACCTATACTTTATCTTTAAGTATTTCTATTCCTTTGGCATGACATAATGGTCATGCACATCTTCTCTTTTTAATGTTCCATTTAAAAGACATGGACTTTAGTATTTTGCATCTCTTAGAAAACAAACCCTAATTCTTTGAAGCTCATTTTCTCTTCACCTTTCAACTCTTTAGATTGCATGTCGAAGTATCCAATCGGTGATGAATAAATTTTCTTTAAAACTAACAAAGTTGGGCACTCCATAGTGGCAAATACTACACCTCAGGACTTTTTCATCCATTTCGTCTGGCACGAATAAATAGGATCAACATTTTACCTAACTCATTGAAACCTCAAACTTCGCAAGGGTAGTCAAAACATCTACCTTTTCGAAGTTTCACTTAAGGGACTTAGTTGCTTGGTGACCTTTAAACTACTCCAGACTTTTAAAACCTACTCTTTCCTTCTTTGTCTAAGTTGATTTATTCTATAATGAACAAACATGTGCTTTATGCTCATAAGACTTCATTTAAGTATTAACGTTCTTAACTCAAACATTTTCTTCTCTATCATCAATAGTAGGGATCACATGTGAACCCCCCTCCCCCCTCCCCCCCTTTTTTTACATAGGAACATGTCATTTTCATAATCTATCTACATATCACATACACATAACTTATAGAATTTCATATATCAACAATTTCTCTCTGTAACCATGTAGTAGAAAACATATTTTCATCATTCATCAAGCTCATAAATACATTATCCTCAACTTTCATCTACACATAACTTCACATATAAATATACATAATTTTCTTTTCATGAGAAAAACAAAACTTTATTTCAAAGGCATACCTGGCGATCACTGGGAGTTGCTACTTAGCCACAGGATTACTAGAGCTTATGATATAAGCAAGTCTACAGAACCCTAACCTAGGGCTCAGATAAAAACTGTAACACCCCCACCTTAAGACACTAAATTCCTAGGGACATTACTACTCATGCATGAATTTGAGGCCCTAACTGAATTTAAATAGATAAAACTTGGTAATTTAAAACACCTTTATTTAGGATCCCATAGAAATACAAAACATTAAAAAAAACATAACTAAGTTCGACCTCTAGTTTCAAAACTCTATGTTACATAAGCGGAAGACAATAATCATAAAAAATGCTTTATAAATCATGGATGCGGAAATCATGACTCGGTTCCCATGGCTTTCGTAGCGTATCCCTGTCTCTCGCCTAGTGTGCTCTCACCTTTACCTGAAAATATTTTAAAAACGGCGAAAACAAAATAAAGGTAAAGGGGTGAGTATTATAAAATACCCAGTAAGTGGGGGTCGGGAAATGCAAGCACATGCAACATGACTTTCTTTTAAACATGACTTTTATACATGACTGTTATTCATGACTTTTAAAATCATAAAACTTTCTGTTGTGGGACCTAAAACTCTTTTCATAAAATCATGACTTTCTTCTTTGGGTATAAGTGGTCAATTGAGTCTACTTGAGGTTTTTCATATTGAGTCCCTCACAGACCCCTATAGGTTTGAGTCCCTCACAGAACCCCTATAAGATTTGAGTCCTTCACAGACCCCTATAAGATTTGAGTCCTTCACAGACCCCTGTAAGTTTTGAGTCTCTCACATACTCCTATAAGTTTGAGTCCCTCACAAACTCCTATAAGTTTGACCAATAGGGTCTCTGATGCATGTTTGACCATGCAAAATCCTCAGGAGACCAATTGCCACCGCCTACATGACATGTTCATATACATACAATATGCATGAGGTCCCATTCTTCAATCACATATACTTATGCATTAAGAATGATGCAACAATCACATAAATCATAAAATCATAGCATAACTTTCATAACTTTAAATTCGAGTTAATCAATCATGAATCATAATTACATTTACAATTTCAAATACATATTCTTCACAACGACATAAATGAAAATCTTAATATACATGAATATACATAGCCGTGTCAAAACTCGTTCTCCATTACTTTGAAATCTTTTCTGTTTAGGTCTTTTGAAATCATTTATATTTGGGGCGTCTCAAACCCTTAAATTATACGAAATTCTTTTAAAATCAAACCATGTATTTAATGCCCTCTCAAACCCTTTCGAATAATAAATCTTAGGAAAATCATTCTTGAAATAAATTATTGAGATTCTTCTCTTGAGGCAAAACTTTGAAATGCATCATTTTAAACTAAAATCCCTCAAAACATACATGTTTCCCTTTTTTTTAAATTGATTTATATAAAAATCCCTTACCTCAACTTAGCTGAAACTCTAAAGTTCTGCTCCTAACTCAAGGTTCTTCTCAATCGTGCTTGGCACTCGAATCCCTAAATTAAATTCATCAATTTCTTAATTAAAACACATAAACATAAACTTACTTTCGAATCCAATCATAGTTAAGCTATATTACCACAAACGGAGGCTTCAAACAAACTCGGGAGTCAAAACAGATGAAAAGGCGAGTTCCGGCGAGCGACAACGCATGACGCCGGCCGGCGGCGCTGCGTGTGGCGGCCGGCGACGTGTCTTGGAGCGCGGGTTACGCTTTCGGATAGCTTGAAAGTCAATGTATTCAAAATCGGTCTTTTCTCCAACAAAACCGACCGAAAAAGTCGTGAACCAATCAGACCAAAAGAGCTCGAACCGACATTGTTCTTCAACTCCGTTCAGGCGATGACGGGTCTCTCGTTCTCCAGCGGCTTCAGGCGTGGACTGGCGGTGGCTCGCGAGTTGGGGTCGCGGCGATGAGTGGCCTTTTTCCAGCAAGTCGCTCAAAACCTGGGGGTTGGTTCAAAGGTCGTAGGTTTCGACGGTTTGAACAACAAAGTGAGGCTCGACGTCCAGCGATCGGAGGTAGTGAGTCTGGTAGTTGAAAAGCTTGCTTCGATCCGCACGTGACGTGAACCGACAACTTTACCTAAAATGTCGAACGCAGAAGAAGACGAAGACAAAGCAGATCTGTTCGTTGATGGTTTCTCATGGCGAAAGTAAAAAGAACGGGAAGAGGGAGTACAACCGAGGGTGGCTATCGTGAGGAAGAAGGTGAGGGCAAGGGGAACCTCGTTTTGCGTGCCCAAGAGAAAACCCTAAATCCAACATTTTTTTCCTATTCCAAAACTGCCCCTCCTTTTGCATAGAAACACAATTTTGCCATAACTCTTAATTAAAAGCTCAAATTATTCCATTCTCTTTAGTTTGTAAAGAAACCCTAACTAAAAACAAATTCCAAGCCAAACTAAATATTCCATTAAATAAATCTCAGTATAACCTAAAAGGTACTTGAAATTCCGGGACGTTACACATGTGACGCCCGAGGAAGATGGGTACATGAATGAACCAAGTCCACATCTGAATGAGAGAGATCCTGAGGATACGAAAGTATGGTGCCCGAGGAAGAGGGGTACATGAGAATGACAATGAGGATATGGATGTATAGTTGAGAAAAGCTTAAAAGAATTGATAGTTACTACCTATACCAACAAGGTGCACCTTCCTTTTCGTTGGCTCAATCATAGGAACTCCACAGTTAAGCGTGCTTGGCTTCGAGAAATCCTATGTTGGGTGACCTCCTGGGAATTTTCCTAGGGAGCATGTGAGCGAGGACAAAACATGGTAAAAGGACCCCGTGTTGGTTTGTGGGGATAGTGTCTTCACTCTTACAAGCAGTCATGGATGATATGGTGATGAAACCAGGACCCATGAGATCCTGGGCCGGGGCGTTACATTCTTTTAGCCAGAATCCAACTAAGTTAAACTTAAACCCTAACTTTAGGAACTTTAGTGGGAGAAAACGAGATGTTCGCATCAAGTTTACTCTCATGTCCTGAAGAGTTCAAACCGTGAGTTCCATGTTCGGCTACGCGACGTCAATAGGGCGTCGCCCTACGGTAAGCGTTTGTATAGTTCAATACCATGGTGATTGAGGGAAGTCTCCATAGTAAATGAGAGAAGGGTGTGTGTCAACATATCCTACGGTTTCCTCCATTAGGTCGCACCGTGAGATTTCTATAGTCTGCCTGCTAGGTTGCCCTTGTTGGGATATATGTCCTAATCTCGTCCTTGTTTGTAATATACTGATTGAAATAAATAAGAGTTATTTTTTCAACACTTTGTGTCTCCCATATTTACAAACTTTGTCCAATAAACTAAGCTCCAGGGTCATTGAATTATGAGAGAACTATAACTTGAACGGTGTGTAGTGGACACACAAGGAGGATCACGTTCGAGTAAATGACCCAAATGGTCTACAGTATATGGATAGGGTTGGAGACCTAATCCTTGATACGTTGTGGATGTGACCCGCTTTTTATTAGATACAAACGAGGTGATCTGACTCATTCATGTGGTTGACATGTGATTGGGGACATCCTGTGCAATGAGATTGTACAAGACTGGACCGTGAATTATTGACTTACTGATGTAACACCATTAACAATATAGGACTAACAAATTCGTAGATGACCATTAGTGACTCGACCTTAATCCTGAGCGTGCAACAGACTCCTGTCTGCGGGGGTCTGTCCTTAGACAAGTACGGGTGAGGGTGGTCACAGTTACTCGCCCAATATGCCTATCTTCTCAGGGACATGACCACGTGGGGAGCTGGAAACTTGACTAGGCGAGATGGAGTTCACCCGTTCCTGAAGGGAAACTGGAGGGGTTGTTCCCTTAAGTGTTGTCTCTAAGGCTTGGACAACAGGCACCCACCCTCTCACTGGCCTGAGAGGGGTGTTGTTTATGGTTGGACCATACAACGTTGTTGATCATTAGAGGAACAGTGGAGACATAAGGAGTAAGAAGTAGACACAGGGGTAAAATGGTAATTTGACCCAACAGTGTTTACGAACAACCTGTGAAGGGTCGACTCACGGGCATTAGTTATATCAATGGTCCAACTTGTCCTATAGTTGTGGGAGTGCAACTACGGGCTTTAGTGGAGTGTTACCATAGCTAATGAATGTTGATTAACCGAGTCAAAGTGTTTGACAGATTAGTCTCGAATCATTGGAGCTTGTCACCTGTAGGTCCATTAGGTCCCTCGGTTGGCTCAAACTTGATACATAGACGGTTTACAGTTTGGTATGGATTTGAAGTGTTCAAATTCATTAAAGGGTATTTATGTCATTTATATGAGATGTGATTGACATATTATATAGTTTAATGTGAATGGGATTCCTAATATACTAAAGGTTAGCCTAATTACTTAATTAGGGCTAATTTAGAGAAATTGGATTTAGAGAAATTAAATTGAATATGATTCAATTTAAAATCCACAATTATACAAATGTGATTTGTATTATAAGGTATGAGATATCTTATTATATGTGGTTATGCAAATATGATTTGCATAATCTATGGTTGTGATAAAATGGTAAATAGGTGGAGATTTCAACTCCACCCATCACCATTATATAAACTTCTTTGCAAGAAGGATTGGAAACCTGAAGTTTCATTTTTTGGATTTCTCACCAAAAAGGACTCTCAAACTTCTCTCATTTTTTCTCCTTCCTTTTTACCAAAGGAGTCCTACCACTCTCCTTCTACCTAAGGAGAACAACCGAGAAGTCCTTTCGGAGGTGTTTGATTGTTCGAGGTTCGGTGAGATCGTGATCGTTGAGATCGAGAATGCGAAGTATTCGTAACCGGAGAATGAAATCGTGAAGAACGGTTATTCAACAAGTAAGTATCATAACTTGCTGTTATTCCTTCTTTATGCATGTTTAGCCTAGATTCTATAGGATATAATTGATTTTAAGAAATTATTTTCAAAACGAAACCACGACGATTCAAAGTCGGTTTTTCGCTGTGGGAGTTTCATTTCCTTCAATTTGTATTAGAGACAGGATGGCTAGTGCAAATTAATTTTCTTAAAATTAGGTGGGTTGTACTTCAAATTCATGAGATGAAATTGTGGTTTCAAAAATGGATGTTTCAGTTCTGGCATTTTCTTTAGATTTATTTTTTGTTGATTAGATCAATGTAAAGGCTCGTGTTTTTTGCGCAATTAGAAAATAAATTAAGTCTGTAAGTTAGTGTCTTGTATGGCAAGAGTTGCTGTGAAGAAATCAGAGTGGAATCGGGCGAAAAACGACGAAGAACAACAAATGAGTTTGTTGTTCTGTTGACGACGTTGAGACGTTGTTCTTCGGCGTCTCAACGTTGTCAGTGCAGTACCAGGATGAGCTGCAGGTCAGCGTTGCAACGCTTGGTGTAGCGTTGCAACACTGAGGCGTTGGGTGCGTTGAAGACAACGCTGCACAATGCACCGTTGCAATGTTGCGTGCGTTGAGGGGCAGTTCGCGGACGGTTCGCGCGAAGACGTGGAGAAGTGGCTTGCGGAAGTAGTTTCATCAAATGTGGGGCATTTTTTTTTGTATTTGAATTATTTATTTAATATGTAAGATGTATTTTGCATTTTATTAAATTAATTAAATTAATTAATATTAACATAATAGTTATATTAATGTTAATTAATTTAATTAATATCCCAAAGTGCCAAAATCGGTCCATTTTTTTCTATTTATTTATTTTATGCATGAGATGTATGAAATTAATTATTCTATGTGCATAGTGTATGCCATATAGATTAAAATCCTACCTTAGGTTAAAGATTTCATGTATCATATTTATATTATATCAGTTATAATATATAGTATGCATGATAGGCTTATATTTTAAGAGTTATAATATAAGGTTTACTTTTTTTTAATTTATTTAATATAAGTGTTATATTTTTAGATTAAATGCATGCACATGCATTTAATTCATTTGATGAATGTATGTTATAGTATATTATTATTCATGTGATGAATGATCAAGCACTATAACATAGAAATGCATGTAACCTAGGTTAATTATTAGTTTTTAAATGTTTAGAACTTGAATAATTAGCCTTAGGTTTTCTAGTTCTAATAAGATTAGAATTAGGAAATCAAATATGACTTATGAATGGTGACTGATAAGTAACTCTGTCTCAGGAAGGTTTTGTCTACCTGGGAACCGATCTGGGAGTGAATTTGGTCAGGAGATTCATAGGTTATATTCTCGTGAGTGCCGTTAATTAAAAGTTGATTAATTTACTGAGATACACCTAAGTTAATAATGTGATTGTAGACTTAGGCTAATCAAATATAAGAGTTATATGTGTAGACTTAGGTAAATATTAGTCGATTTATCTAGGTCAATCCCGATTAACTTAAAGTGTTGAATGGGAGAAAATAAAGTGTATAAGATACATTTAATTTTTCGTCCACAAATCTCCGTTAAAGTCCACACCGTGATATCCATACTCGGGCTCGTTGCGTAAATGAGAGTGTCCCCTTCGGATGGTACTTTTATGGGTCAATATCAATTTGGATGGAGAGAGTACTTATATTGAGTCAGAGCGGGACCTGTGAAAATGGGACCCATGGTCTCTTCTTTCGATTCACAACGTGAGACGCCTATGATCTGCCTGCTAGTTTGGCCTAGACAAGACAATCCCTTCGGAGGGCCTTGATCATAGGAGTCGGAACATCGTGAATTCCCGAAAGGGATACAGATTCCTTGTTGGTTTTCCTTTTTGGTTCACCCTTCGGTGGCTACTGTTTGGACGGATACTTGGAAATTTAAAGATTGAGGGTGACACTCACGGGATTCATTAAGTGTTAATGGATTCAGACTGAAAAATTGTAACTTGACGCCTAATGGAATAAGAGTTATTATGGTATTAAGGTCTGGTCGAGAAAGCCTCGTCTCAGAGGAGGATTGTTTCTGTTCACCCTTCGGTGGCAGTCATTCTAAACCTTTGGGATATCATTGCAAATTTTAATGACCTAGGGATCATAGGACAAATTTTTGCTAAAACTTGATTGGTTTTTCAAAAGTTTTTGCGAGACTACACAAAGTTTTTTACTTTTTTTTCAGCAAAATGTCTACCTCAATTATAGCCATGTTAGCTTCCGACAAACTAGTCGGAGATAATTTCCAAACGTGGAAAATAATATCAACACAATTCTAGTAACTGACGATCTAAAGTTCGTGCTCACTGAGGAGTGTCCTAAGGTGTCGGCCTCGATCGCGTCATGAAGTGTTCGTGATGCGTGCGATCGATGGATTAGGGCCAATGAAAAGGCCAAGGTCTATATAATTGTCAGCTTGTCTGAAGTCCTGGCAAAAAAGCATGAGTTGATGATCACCGCTAAGGAGATCGTGGAATCCTTGCAGGAAATGTTTGGACAACAGTCCTTTCAGGTCCAACATGATTCGCTAAAAAACGTCTTCAACGCTAGGATGAAAGAAAAAGCGTATGTCCGTGAACACGTTCTTGACCTGATGACCCACTTTAATCTGGCTGAGATGAACGGGGCTTCTTTCGATGAGTCGAGCCAGGTCAACTTAATTCTAGAGACTCTTCCAAAGAGTTTCCTTCATTTTCTTAGCAATGCTGTTATGAACAAAATTAGCTACACTCTGACAACCCTTCTCAATGAACTATAGAACTTCCAGTCCTTGATGACGATGAGGACACCGGAAGTTAAGGCAAATGTTGCCTTCAGGTCCTTTCAAAGGGGGTTCGACCTCTTGGACAAAATTTGTAGCTCCTTCACACCCGAATGGGAAGAATAAGAAGATGAAGAAGGGTAAAACTGATTGTGCTGCCGCCTAAAAGGGAAAAAAGGTCAAGGAAGTTGCAGAGAAAGGAAAGTGTTTCCACTGCATTGGGGACGACCACTGGAAGCGTAACTGTCCGAAGTTCCTTGTCGACAGGAAGAAATAAGGTAAATGTGATTTACTGGTTAAAGAAACCTGTTTAGTGGAGAGTAATGACTCAACCTTGATATTGGATTCGGGCGCAACTAACCATGTTTGTTCTTCTTTTCAGGGAATTAGTTCCTGGCAGCAGCTGCGGGAGGGTGAGATAACACTACGCGTTGGATCTGGGGAGGTTGTCTTTGCTGCAACAATCGACATGGTGAAGCTTCATTTTGGCGGGAAGTACTTATTATTAGATAATTGGTACATAGTATCAGGGCTTACTAGAAACCTTGTTTCTATTTCCAGCTTAATTGAACATTGTATTACAGTTTTATTTGAATCGAATAAAGCGTGTATTTCTTTCAAAGGAAAGTTATTGTGTTAAGCTTCACTTGAGAATAACTTGTACGTTTTGAAACCTAATTCGGTCAAAAGTATTTTGAATACTGAATTATTTAAAACGACAAAAAGACAAACTAAGAGAGTGAGAGTTTCTCCTAAAGAAAATGCCCATATTTGGCATCTAAGGTTAGGCCACATCAATCTCAATAGGATTGAGAGACTAGTGAAGAGTGGACTTCTAAGAGAGTTTGAAGAAAACTCTTTACCGGTATGTGAGTCATACCGTGAAGGTAAAATGACCAAACATCCTTTTAGTAGAAAAGGATATAGAGCCAAAGAGCCCCTTGCGCTTATACATTATGACCTTTGTGGTCCGATGAGTGTTAAAGCACGAGGTGGTTACGAATACTTTGTATCTTTCATAGATTCAAGGTATGGGTATATTTACCCAATGCATAGGAAGGCTGAAACTCTTGAAAAGCTCAAAGACTACAAGACTGAGGTTCAGAACCTGTTAGATAAAACTATAAAAACACTTCGATCGGATTGAGGTGGAGAGTATATGGACATTGAATTCCAGGATTGTATGATAGAACATGGAATTACGTCCCAACTCTCAGCACCTGGTATGCCACAGCAAAATGGTGTATCGGAGAGGAGAAAAAGAACCATGTTGCACATGGTTCGGTAATGATGAGCTATGCTCGTCTCCCTGATTCTTTTTGGGATTACATAGTGGAGACTGCGGTTTATATTTTAAACAATGTTCCGTCGAAGAGTGTTTGTGAACTACCTTTCGAACTCTGGAATGGACGTAAAGGCAGTTTACACCATTTAAGAATTTGGAGATGCCCGACCCATGTGTTGGTGTCAAATCTGAAAAAGTTGGAACCCCGTTCAAAATTGTGTCTATTTGTAGGTTACCCAAAAGAGACTAGGGGTGGTCTGTTTTACGATCCTAAGGATAATAGGGTGCTTGGTTCGTCAAACACCACTTTCCTTGAGGAAGACCACGTCAGCGATCATTTACCTAAGAGTAAAATTGTGTTAAATGAAATGGACAGTACATCAGCAAGAGTTGCTGATGGGGCTAGCACGTCAAAAAGTGTTGTTGATCCTAGCTCGTCTAGTCAAGTCCGTTCTCAAGAGTTGAGAATGCCTCTACGTAGTTGGAGGATTCTGAGACAGCCTGAATGTTACATGGGTTTAGCTGAAACCCAAGTCGTCACCCCTGATGATGACTGCGAGGATCCATTGACCTATGATCAGGCAATGGAAGACATTAACAAAGACGAATGGATTAAAGCTATGGACCAGGAAATGGAGTCGATGTACTTCAATTCTGTCTGGGAGCTTGTGGATTAACAAGATGGGGTAAAACCTATAGGTTGCAAATGGATCTACAAGCGTAAACATGGCGTAGATGGGAAGGTGCAAACCTTCAAACCACGACTAGTGGCAAAGGGTTTTACCCATGTTGAAGGGGCTGACTATGAGGAAACCTTTTCACCTGTTGCCATGGTAAAGTCGATGAGAATCCTTCTGGCCATTGCCGCATATTATGACTATGAGGTATGGCAGATGGATGTCAAGATAACCTTTCTGAATGGCAAACTTGACGAAACCATCTACATGGACCATCCCAAAGGGTTCATTACCCAAGGCCAAGAGCAAAAGGTTTGTCGGCTTCATAGGTCTATTTATGGACTGAAACAAGCCTCGAGGTCTTGGAATATAAGGTTTGATGAGGTGATCAAATCTTACGGCTTTAATCAGAATATTGACTAGCCTTGTGTCTACAAGAAAATCGTCAACAACACTATCGCATTTCTGATATTGTATGTGGATAATATCCTGCTCATTGAGAATGAGGTAGGATTTCTTACTGACGTTAAAAAATGGTTGGCTTCGCAATTCCAAATGAAAGATTTGGGAGAAGCTCAGTATGTTCTAGGTATCAAGATAGTCCGAAATCGGAAGAACAGAACGCTGACCATGTCTCAGGCGTCTTATATTGACAAGATGTTGTGTAGATATAAGATGCAGAACTCCGATAAGGGCTTATTGCCTTTCACGTGTGGGGTTTACTTGTAAAAGGATCAATGTCCTAAGACTCCTCAAGAGGTTGAGGATATGAGACGAATCCCTTATGATTCAGCTGTTGGGAGCCTCATGTATGCCATGTTGTGTACTAGGCCCGACATCTATTATGCAGTTGGGATTGTTAGTAGGTATCACTCCAATCAAGGAATAGATCACTGGACAGCCGTAAAAGCAATCCTCAAGTATCTTAGAAAAACGAGGAACTACAACCTAGCGTTTGGGAGTGGGGATTTGATCCTTACGGGATACACAGATTCTGACTTTCAGACTGATAAGGATTCTAGGAAATCCACTTCAGGGTCAACCCTCATTCTGAATGGAGGAGTTGTAGTATGGAGGAGCATCAAGCAGGGATGCATTGCTAATTCTACGATGGAGGTCGAGTGTGTTGTGGCTTGTAGCTGCAAAGGAAGTTGTTTGGCCTAGGAAGTTCATGATGGATTTGGAAGTTTTTCCAAATATGAACTTGTCGATCACACTGTTTTGTGAAAACAGTGGACTGTAGCCAACTCGAGAGAGCCTCAGAGTCATAAGAGGGGCAAACACATTGGGCAAAAGTATCACCTGATAAGGGAGATTGTGCACCGCGGAGACGTGACAGTCACACAGATAGCGTCGGAGCACAACGTTGTTGATCCATTACAAAGACCCTCACGGCTAAAGTGTTTGAGGGTCACCTAGAGAGTCTAGGTCTTTGACTGCTTCCTGACTAGGGCAAGTGGGAGTATTGTACAGGGGTATTCAATGCCCTAGTTTATTGTATTACTTTTTTGTGTTACTGTACATTTGAGAAATGTATAATTTACTCCACTAGCTTAGTCCAAGTGGGAGTCTGTTGGGATGTATGTCCTGATTTCGTACTTGTTTGTAATATACTAATTGAAATAAATAAGATTTATTTTTTCATCACTTTGTGTCTCGCATATTTACAAACTTTGTCCAATAAACTAAGCTCTAGGGTCATTGAATTATGAGATAACTATAACTTGAACGGTGTGTAGTGGAAACACAGGGAGGATCACGTTCGAGTAAATGACCCGAAACTGTCTACAATATATGGATAGGGTTGGAGACCTAATCGTGGATACGCTATGGGTACGACCTGCTTTGTATTATTAGATACGGGCACACACATTCTCACTGGCCCGAGAGGGGTGCTGTTTATGGTTGGACCATGAACGTTGTTGTTCATTAGAGGAGCAGTGGGGACTTAAGGAGCAAGAGGTAGACATAGGGGTGAAACGATAATTTGACCAAACAGTGTGTAATAAAAACCTAGGAAGGGTCGACTCACAGGCATTGATATACCAATGGACACAACTTGTCCTACAGTGATGTGAGTGCAGCTACGGGCTTTAGTGGAGTGTTACCGTAGCCAATAAATGTTGATTAACCGTGTCAAAGAGTTTGACAAGTTAGTCTCGAGACATTGGAGCTCGTCACCTGTAGGTCCATTAGGTCCATCGGTTGGCTCAATCTGAATACATAGAGGGTTTATAGTTTGGTATGGATTTGAAGTGTTCAAATTCATTAAAAGGGTATTCATGTCATTTACATGAGATATGATTGACATATAATATAGTTTAATGTGAATGAGATTCATAATAAACTATAGGTTAGCCTAATTGCTTAATTAGGGCTAATTTAGAGAAATTGGATTGAGAGAAATTAAATTGAATGTGCTTCAATTTAAAATCCACAATTAAACAAATGTGATTTGTATTATAAGGTATGAGATATCTTATTATACGTGGTTATGCAAATATGATTTGCAAGACCTATGGTTGTGGTAAAATGGTAAATAGGAGGAGATTTAAACTCCACCTATCACCATTATATAAACTCTTTTGCAAGAAGGATTGGAAACTTGAAGTTTCATTTTTTTTATTTCTCACCAAAAAGAACTCTCAAACTCTCTCAAACTTCTCTCATTTTTTCTTCTACTCCTTTACCAAAAGAGTCCCACCACTTTACTTCTACCTAAGGAGAACAACCGAGAAGTCCTTTCGGAGGTGTCCGATTGTTCGAGGTTCGGTGAGATCGTGATCGTTGACATCGAAAACGCGAAGTATTCGTGACCGGAAAAGGAAATCGTGAAGAACGGTTCTTCAACAAGTAAGTATCACATCTTGTTTCCTTCTTTATGCATGTTTAGCGTAGATTCTATAGGATATAATTGTTTTTAAGAAATTGTTTTCACAAGCAAAACCACGATGATTCAAAGTCGATTTTCCGCTGCGGGAGTTTCATTCCCTTCATTCCTGGAACAACCAAACCCTATGGATGGCTTGACTATAGGGATCAGAACACCACTAACGCCAGAAATGAATATTGTCTCCTAGGTAATTTTCCAACAATTGTCTTTCTTAATAGTAGCTCGTTGGCTCGGACCTATTGGATCTGAAAATTGTAGGGTCACATTTACAGGATAAGTTAAGCTAGTTAACGAGTCCTTGAGAAAATATACGGTAGCTAAAAAACATTGAGACATGAGATGTTCTGGTAGTGATGATTAGCTGAGATAGTCTCAATTCAGGGGAGAAGTGTTGACCACCCAACGGTGGCTTTTATTCTAAACCCTTTAAGTATCGTTGCAAAATTAAAGGTTTAAGTTTAAACACTAGGGTGCTTAATAATTTCGCTAAATAAGATTAGTTTTGCAATGGGTTAAGAGGCATAACTAATTAGAACTTTTTTTTTTTGCAATTTCAACATGTCGTCCTCGATAATAGTCTTATTAAAAATTGAACGTTTAACTGGAGAAAACTACACTACGTGGAAGTCCAACCTGAATGCGATTCTGGTTATGGACGACCTTCGATTCGTACTGACTGAGGAATGTCCTCCAGTCCCTGCCCAAAATACACCTCAATCTGTTAAGGACGCATATGACCACTGGACCATGGTCAATGAGAAGGCCACGACCTACATCCTTACTACCGTATCTGATGTTTGGCAATGAAGCTTGAGGGAATGGTCTCAACTCGTGAGATCATAAGTTATCTGCAAAATTTGTCTGGACAATAGTCTGAATAGATTCAGCACGAATCCCTCAAATACGTTTATAACACGCTCATGAAGGAGGGAACTTCAGTGAGAGAATATGTTATCGATCTGATGGTTCACTTCAACGTGGCCGAAATGAACAGGACAGTCATGGACGAGCAAAGTCAGGTGTCGTTCATCTTGGAATCTCTTCCGAAGAGCTTCCTGTAATTCCACAGCAATGCAGTGATGAACAAGATAGAGTACAACCTCACTACTCTCTTTAACGAGCTGCAGAGTTTCCAGTCTCTTATGAAGAATAAGGGATAGGTTGACGGAGAGGCAAATGTGTTTGCCCGTTCCAAAAGGTTCCAAGAGGGTTCATCCACTTCGACTAAGTCCTAGAACTTTTCTTATGGACTTGAGGAGGCACAGAAGAAAAGGAAATGAAGGAAGGGGATGACTTCTGCTACTGCTGAAAAAGGCTCAAAAAGAAGAAATGTAAATGTGATTTACTGGTTTTAGAAACATGTTTGTTGGCAAGTGATGACTTAACAAGGATACTTGATTCAGGGGCAACTAACCACGTTTGCTCTTCTTTACAGGAAATTAGTTCGTTCAAAGAGCTCGATAAGGGTGAGATGACGCTCAGGGTCAGAATAGGAGACGTCGTCTCAGCTCGTGCAATGGGAGATGTGAAGCTGTATTTTAGAGATAGATTTTTATTTTTAGAAAATCTTTATATAGTTCCTAGATTAAAGAAGTACTTATTATCTATCTCTTGTTTAATTGAACATGGATATTGTATTTCTTTTTCTTTTAATGAAGCATTCATTTTGAGAAAAGAGGTCAATATTTCTTAAGCTAAATTAGAAAACGGCTTGTAAGTATCAAAATCGAACCAAACTAAAGCAATTTAATTATGAGATGTTTAAAACTGCAAATACTCAAAGTAAAAGGCAAAAGACTTCTCCGAATAATAATACCTATCTTTGGCATGTAAGACATGGTCGCATAAATCTCAACCGAATTGAGATATAAAATAAGAATAGACTTCTAAACAAGTTATAAGATGATTCTTTACCTCCTCGTGAGCCCTGTCTAGAAGGAAAAATGATTAAGCAACCTTTTACTAGAAAGAGGTTATACAGCCAAATAGCCCTTATAGCTTATACATTCGGTTCTTTATGGTCCAATGAATGTAAGAGCTCGAGGAGGGTACGAATATTTCATCTCTTTCATAGATTATTATTCGAGGTATGGTTATCTTTATCCAATGCATAATAAGTCTGAGGCTCTTAAAAAAGTTCAAAGAGTTCAAGGCTAAAGTAGAAAATGCATTAGGGAAAACCATTAAGAGACTTCGATCCAATCGAGGTGGATCTTATGGACTTAAGATTCTAAGACTATTTGATCGAACATAGAATCCAGTCACAACTCTCCGCACCTAATACACCATAACAGAATGGTGTATTAGAAAGAAGAAATAGAACCTTGTTAGATATGGTTCGATATATGATGAGTTATGCTCAGTTGCCTCACTCGTTTTGGGGTTACGCAATAGAGACTGCAGTTCAAATCTTTAACACTGTTCCATCAAAAAGTGTTTCGGAAACACCTTTTGAGTTGTGGAAGGGGCGCAAACCTACTTTACGTCACTACAAAATTTGTGGTTGTCCGACAAACGTGCTAGTGACAAACTTGAAGAAACTGGAAGCTCGTTCAAGATTATGCCTATTTGTAGGCTATCCCAAGGAAACGAGACGTGGTCTTTTCAACGACCCACAAGAAAATAAGATGCTTGTATTGACAAATGCAACTTTCTTTTAGGAAGATCACATGAGAAATCATAAACCACGTAGTAAGTTAGGATTAAATGAAGCTACAGAACAAGAGTTGTTGACCAAGTCGAACCTTCATCAAAAGTTGATGAAAGAGCCGACACATTGAGTCAATCTCGCCCTTCTCAATCGTTGGGAATGCCTCGACGCAGTGGGAGGGTTGCACCTAATACACCACAACAGAATGGTGTATCAGAAATGAGAAATAAAACCTTATTAGATATGGTTCGATCTATGATGAGTTATGCTCAGTTGCCTGACTTGTTTTAGGGTTACGCAGTAGAGACTGCAGTTCAAATCTTGAACACTGTTCCATCAAAAAGTGTTTCAGAAACACCTTTGAGTTGTGGAAGGGGCGCAAACGTAGTTTACGTCACTTCAAAATTTGTGGTTGTCTGAAAAACGTGCTAGTGACAAACTCGAAGAAATTGTAACCTCTTTCAAGATTATGCCTATTAGTAGGCTATCCCAAGGAAACGAGAGGTGTCTTTTCTACGACCCACAAGAAAATATGGTGCTTGTATCGACAAATATGACTTTCTTTGAGGAAGATGACATGAGAAATCATAAATCACGTAGTAAGTTAGCATTAAATGAAGCTATAGAGGAGTCAACAATAGTTGTTGACCAAGTCGAACCTTCATCAAGAGGTCATGAAGGAGCCGACAGGTCGAGTCAATCTCGCCTTTCTCAATCGTTGGCAATGCCTCGATGCAGTGGGAGGGTTGTTTCCCAACCTGACTGTTACTTAGGTTTAACTGAAACTCAGGTCGTCATACCAAATGACGACATAGAGCATCCATTGTCTTATAAATAGGCAATGAATGATGTAGATAAGGACCAATGGATCAAAGTCATGAAACTTGAAATGGAGTCAATATACTTCAATTCACTTTAGGATTTTATAGTCCAACCTGAAGGGGTAATACCCATAGGGTGCAAATGGATCTGTAAGAGAAAGAGAGATGCAGCTAGAATGGTACAGACCTGTAAGGCTAGACTCGTAGCAAAGGGTTTTACCCAAAGGGAAGAAGTCGACTATGAGCAAACTTTTTCCCCTATTGCTATGTTATAGTCCATAAGGATACTCTTGTCCATAGCCACATTTTATGACTATGAGATCTGCCAAATGGACGTCAAGACTGCCTTTTTTAATGGTAATCTTGACGAGAGTATCTATATGTCTCAACCCAAAGGGTTCATAGCCCAAGGTCAAGAGCAAAAAGTTTGGAAGCTCAATCGATCCATTTATGGGTTGAAACAATCATCCACATCTTGGAACATAAGATTTGATACTGCAATCAAGTCTTATGGCTTTGACAAAACGTCGACGAGCCTTGTGTTTACAAGAGGATCATCAACGATAAAGTAGCTTCTTAGTATTATATGTGGATGATATCCTACTCATTGGGAATGATGTAGGATACCTAACTGACCAAAAGAATTGGTTGGCGACCCAATTCGAAATGAAAGATTTGGGAGAGGCACAATATCTTCTTCGGATTCAAATTTTCAGGAATCGCAAGAATATAATAATAGCTTTGTCTCAAGCATCTTATATCGACAAAATGTTGGTTCGATATTCGATGCAGAATTTCAAAAGAGGTTTATTGCCCTTTAAGCATGGAATTCATTTGTCTAAGGAACAGTGTCCTAAGACACCTCAAGAAGTTGAGGATATGAGACGTATTCCCTATGCCTCGACAGTAGGTAGCTTAATATATCTTATGCTATGCACGAGGCCAGACATTTGCTATGTTGTGGGAATAGTCATTAGGTACAAGTCTAATAAGAGGTTACACCACTGGACTGCAGTTAAGAATACCCTCAAGTATCTAAGGAGAATGAGGGACTATATGCTTGTGTATATGTCTAAGGTTTTGATCCTTACAGGATATACTGATTTTTATTTTTAAACAGATAAGGATTCGAGAAAATCTACATCGTAATCAGTTTTCACCCTTAACGGGGGAGTTGTAGTTTGTCGTAGCATTAAGCAAGGATGCATCGCCGACTCCTGTTGGGATGTTTTTCCTAATCTCTTTCAGTTTGTAAATTACTATTTGAAATTAATAAAGAGTTATTTATTTCATCTTTTGTGTCTCGCATTTATTACAAACTTTGACCAATAAACTAAGCTGCAGGGTCATTGAATATATGAGAGAACTAGAACTTGAAACGTGTGTAGTGGACACATAGGGAGGATCACGTTCGAGTTAATGACCCGAACGTTCTACGGTAACTGGATGAGGTTGGAGACATAATCCTGGATACACTGTGGATAAGACCCACTTTGTATTAAGATACAAATAAGGTGATCTGACTCGTTCATGTGGTTGACATGCGAGTGGGGGCATCCTGTACAATGAGATTGTAGAAGACCGAACCATGAATTATTATACCTACTGATGTAACACCGTTGACAGTAAGGACTAATAACTTCGTAGATGACCATTAGTGACTCGACCTGAATCCTGAGGGTGTTACGGACTCCTGTCTGCGGGGGTCTGTCCTTTGACTAGTACGAGTGAGGGTGGTCACAGTTACTAGCCCAATATGCCTATCTTCTCAGGGACAAAACCAAGTAGGGAGCTGGAAACTTAACTACGGGAAATGGAATTCACTCGTTCCCGCCTTTAGGGAAACTAGAGGGGTTGTTCCCTTAAGTGTTGTCTCCACAGCTTGGAAAACGGGCACCCACCTTCTCACAGGCCCTAGAAGGTTTTTGTGTATGGTTGGACCATTACAACGTTGTTGTTCATTAGAGGAGCAGTGGGGACTTAAGGAGCAAGAAGTAGACACAGGGGTAAAATGGTAATTTGACCCAGCAGTGTCTACGAACAACATGTGAAGGGTCCACTCATGGGCATTGGTTATATCAGTGGACACGTAATATCTTAGACTGACGGGAGTGCAGTTATGGGCTTTAGTGGAGTGTTACCGTAGCTAATGAATGGTGATTAACCTGGTCAAAGAGTTTGATAGGTTAATCTTGGATCATTGGAGCTCATCAGAGTAGGTCCATAAGGTCCCTCAGTTGGCTCAAACTGGATCAAAAGAAGGTTTACTGTTTTGGTGTGAATTGAAGCGTTCAATTTCACTAAAAGGCATTTATGTCATTTATATGAGATATGAATGATATAATATATAGTTTAATGTGAATGAGATTCATAATAAACTATAGGTTAGCCTAACTGTTAAATTATGGCTAATTTGGAGAAATTAGGTTGAGAGACATTAAATTGGATGTGATTCAATTTAATAAATCCACAATATTGCAAATGTGATTTGTAAAATGCGATATGAGATATCTTATAATATATGGTTATGCAAATATGATTTGCATAACCTATAGTTGTGGTAAAATGGTAAATAGGTGGAGATTTCAACTCCACCTATCTCCATTATTTAAACCCGTTTCTGCAAGAAGGGTTGTAACACAATTGCTCATTTTTGGATTTCTCACCAAAAAGAAGCAAAATCTCTCTCTCAAGTTCTCTCTGAAGGTTTCTCCTCCCAAAGACCAAAACCTAAGATTCCACCATCTTCCTTCTTCCAAAAGAAGAACAACCGAGAAGCCAAGTGGGGGTGTTCGGTTTACGTTCGTCAGAAGAGTTCGAGATTGTTGAGATCGAGGAAGCACAAAGAGTTCGTGAACGGAAAGGAAGTCTTGAAGAACGTCTTCAACAAGTAAGTAACTAAACCTTGTTGTATTTCTTTCGTTTTATGCATGTTTAACCTATATCTAAAGGTTAGATAATTTTAACGAAATTGTGTTGCACAACATCACCGCGACGATTCGATCGTCTTCCGCTGTACGAGGAGTTTCGTTCCCTTCAATTGGTATCAGAGTCATACGTTGGTTGTAACGCCCCAAGCCCAGGATCTCCTGCAACCTGGCTGCGTCACTATATCATCCATGACTACTTGTAAGAGTGAAGACACTATCCCCACAAACCAACACGGGGTCCTTTCAGCATTCTTTGTCCTCACTCACATGCTCCCTAGGAAAATTTCTAGGAGGTCACCCAACATAGAATTGCTCCAAGCCAAGCACGCTTAACTGTGGAGTTCCAATGATTGAGCCACCGAAAAGGAAGGTGCACCTTGTTGGTATAGGTAGTAGCTATCAATTCTTTTTAAGCCTTTCTCAACTATACTTTCATATCCTCATGGTCACTCGCATGTACCCCTTTTCCTCGGGCACCATGCTTCCATATCCTCAGGATCCCTCTCATTCAGATATGGACTCAGTTCATTCATGTACCCCTCTTCCTCGGGCGTCACATGCCCACCAGCTTCCGCCTTGGTTCGTCCCCGAACCACATCTTACTGGGAGAGGTTTTGCTCTGATACCAACTGTAACACCCCTACTTTTCTATGACTAAACTCTTAGGGACATTACTACACATGCATGCATTTATAGGCCAAGAGATAAAAGATCTTAAAAGAAAACCTCCAACTAAAATAATTTGTCTTTAGGGATCCCAAATAAAACATTTAAAAACAGATAAAAGGAGCAGTTTAACATGGCCTAATAAAAAAATCTGTAAAGTAAATTTAAACTCCAAAACATAAAGGGACAACATCAGTTATGAAAGAAATGTGCGGAAAACATGTCTATTCCCATGGTCACGGCAACGCGCCTCAGTCACTCGCTCACACGTCCGTCCTTAGCCTTACAGAAAAATATTTTTAAAGAAAGGGTGAGTATTGTAAAACAATACCCGAGTAAGTGACCTCGCTCACAGAGGTTTGGGATATGCATACACATACAATCATGACTTTTAAACTTGTTCGAAATGTACATATGCGGGACCTAAAACTTTCTCATATTGTCACGTCTTTAATCCATGACTTCCTTTTTATTTATGTGGCCGACTGGTCATCCTGAGTCATTTCATTTTGAGTCCCTCACAGACCCCTGTATGGTTTGAGTCCCTCACGCACTCTCGTAATAATTTGAGTCCTCACGGACCCACTGTAATTTGACCCATAGGGTCTCTCTATTGCATGTTTGACCATGCACATAATGCACTCGGGAGACCAATGTCCACACTTTTCATCAAATCATTTCATGACATACATAACATGCATGAGGTCCCATCATTCAACATAACTATAGTGTACATACCACAACCATTATCATTATTATGCAAATCATGACTTTTCACATCAGATAGGGTGTGATACTCACGTATATAATCATGCAAAATTCTCATAGATAATACTGTACTACCCTCACATGAAATACTGGAATATCCTTACGTAAAATACAAAGACATTCTCGCATAAAATACTAGATTATGCTCGCATAAAATATTGAGATATCTTCACATAGAATATCAAAGTATTTTCACATAAAATCTCGGGATATTCTCGTGTAAAAGTCATTAAATCTTTTTAAGTAAAATATCGTACTAATTTCACATAAAATATTGAAATTCGTTTTCTTTAATCCCATTTAAAAAGATTCGGCACAAGGTCCCTTACCTCAAGCTTTGATCTCACTCTTTCCTTCTAATTCTTAACTTAACGGTCCTTTCCAAATAACCTGTCAATCAAGAATCCTTCTATTCGTTATCCTACTACACAGTTCATTCAACATAAGGAAATCTAAGTACGAAAGCGTCTATAATTCTCACTTTGCACCAATTACCTCGACTCCGAATAATAATCCGAACGTGGATTCGGTTGCTCCAAAGCTTGGGAATCTTGATCCTAAAAATCCAACTCGTTCCTACAACATTTTCATGCGAATAAATTCATGTGAATCAGATCCAAATAATCCTATATTCCAAAATCGAAAAGGGTTTCGCGTGGCTCACCAAATCCACAACTTTGACCTTGAATGCTTCTCGATTGCGGCGAAATCAACGAACGACGGTCGCTGGTCGGATGATGGAGCGGCGATGACGACGGCGACCTCACGGCGATCGGCGGCACGCTTCCCCAGCAGCAGCCGTGGCTGGGAAAAGTGGAGCTCCCGTTCGGCTGGCTTGCAGCGTGGTGATTGGAGCTTCGACCAAGGGACGCCGGCACTGCAGAAAACCACGGCGACGTGAGGTTTGTGAGCGGCGGCTTGTGCGTGAAGAGACTCGATGGCGAGAGCGACTGCAACGTCCTTGATCGCGGCTTGCCGGCGTGAGAACAGCGCGAGGAGGATTCGGCTGGGTGTGAGCTCCCTCAGAAACGGCGGCGCTGCACGAACGTTCGGCGAGGGAGGATCTGTAATGCGAGCCGGCGGCGGTGGCTCTCCGATCGTGGGTTTCCGGCTGCGTCCTGATCGAGCCGTTCGTTGCTGCAGGTCTTGGCGAGCTTGCTGATCGGCAATCCTCCGCGTGATGACCTCCGGTTGCGACTGAAGACGTTGGAGTGGCTGGACGGCGAGCTCTTTTTCGTGGTGGCCGGCGGGAGAGCAGTAGTCACGAGGAGAAGGTGGCCGGCTAGGTTAAGTTGTGGAGGAAGAAGAAAATGAGCTTGGGGTTAGGGTTTTGCCTCAATGAGTTTAGGGTTAGGGTTCTTTTTAATTTGAACTTTAAGGAGCTTAAATACTACAAAAATTAGGCCAATAATCAAAAGTCCTATGTACCCCTAATTTAGTGATTAATAACCAAAGTGCCAACGCTCCTTCTTTTTTTCCTTTAATTTTTACAAATCATTATCTAGGAGAATATTTCGCTTTAAGCTAAGTAAAATCAAAGACTCACTAACACTGAGCTTGATGAGATTCACTAATCCAACTCGACACACACAGGTTGATAGAACGCTAAATAAAATAAATAATTAGTACCTGTGGTCGTGGTCGTCACAACCTTCCCTCCTTAAGAACTTTCGTCCCTCGAAAGTTCCTATTCTTGAAATAATTACGGGTATTTAGCCCGCACCTCTTCTTCTCTCGCCTCCCGTAGCTTCTTCCGCAAGCGGTGGTTTTGCCACAACACTTTAACTAAGCCGATCTCACGATTCACGGAGGGTCTTTCGATCTCTTGCAATAATGCACTGCGGTCGTTGCTCGCCATAACTCGGATCTTACGCTAATCGCAATGGTTCGAAGTCTACGACATGAGTCGGGTCTGGAACGTACTTTCTCAACATGGAGACATGGAACACGTTATGAACCGCTGATAGGGAGGGCGGCAGTGCTAGTCTGTAGGCCACCACACCAACCCTTTCTAAAATTTCGAATGGTCCTATGAAGCGCGGACTCAACTTCCCTTTCCGACCAAACCTTAGAATCCCTTTCATTGGGGCCACCTTAAGGAATACGTGGTCCCCAACTTCGAATTCTAGGTCCCTTCGCCTTGTATCTGCATAACTCTTCTGTCTGTCTTGGGCGATCTGCATTCGCACCCTAATCTTCTGTATCGCACTATTAGTGACCTGTACTAACTCTGGACCCAATAACTGGCGTTCACCAACCTCCTCCCAGAAAACGGGAGTTCTGCAATGTTTTCCATAGAGAGCTTCAAATGGAGCCATTTCGATGGTCGACTGATAACTGTTATTATAAGCAAACTCCATTAAATGCAAATGGGTGTCCCAACTGCCTGGGAAGTCTAAAGTGCAAGCTCGTAACATGTCTTCTAAGATCTGGTTCAAACGTTCTGTCTGCCCATCCGTCTGTGGATGAAAAGCTGTACTAAAGTTCAACTGTGAACCTAAAGCCTTCTGTAAGCTCCTCCAAAAGTTGGAGGTAAAACGTGGATCCCTGTCTGAAATAATCTTGGCTGGAATCCCATGTAAACGGACTATCTCTTCCAGGTAAAGCTGCGCCCACTTATCCGTAGAATAGGTGGGTTTCCACAGTATGAAATGTGCCGACTTGGTTAATCATGTCAAATGACCCAAATTCTTGAGTAACCTCGTATGGTTCTAGGCAATCAACTATGAAATCCATAGAGATTTCCTCCCATTTCCACCGGGTACATGTAAAGGTTGCGGTAATCCTGCGGGTCTCGCCTAGGTGCCTTCACTGGCGACAAGTCAAACACTTGCTGACAAACTCTGCTACGTCGCGCTTCATGTTACACCACCAAAATGACTGTTTCAGATCTCGATACATCTTGGTACTGCCAGGGTGCATAGAAAATGGTGAGTTGTGGGCTTCGCTCAAGATCTCAGTTTTCAGTTTGTCCTCGTCTGACACACATAATCGTCCCTGAAATAGTAATCCTCCATCTGTGGATAGGGAAAACTCTGCCAACTCACCTGTAGTTACTGCACTAAGTTTTTCCACTAACTGAGGGTCTCCCTGTTGAGCCTCAATGATACGTTGTCTCAAAGTTGGTTGTACCGTTAACTGAGCTAATTGAGCCGTGGTCTTTCCTACTAGTACTGCAATTTCAGCTCGAGCAAACTCTGCCTGTAACTCTGCTCTGTCAGTCACTCGTGCTGAAGTATGCACTGGCTTCCTACTGAGGGCATCGGCCACGACATTAGCCTTACCAGGGTGGTATTGTATGTCAATATCGTAATCCTTCACTAATTCCAACCATCTGCGTTGCCTCATGTTCAATTCCTTCTGGGTGAACAGATACTTCAAACTTTTATGATCTGTAAAAATCTGAATTTTCTCGCCATACAGGTAGTGTCTCCAGATCTTTAATGCAAAGACCACTGCCGCTAGTTCCAAGTCATGAGTTGGATAATTCCTCTCATGCGTCTTTAATTGTCGGGATGCATAGGCTATTACCTTACCGTGCTGCATTAGAACACAACCCAAACCTTTCTTAGAAGCATCACTGTAAACCACGAAGCTCCCTGTTCCCTCGGGGACTGTAAGAATCGGGGCTGACACTAATCTGCACTTGAGTTCCTGGAAACTCGCCTCGCAAGCATCATCCCAAACAAATGAGTTTCCCTTGCGCGTCAGCTGAGTCATGGGCATGGCTATCTTGGCGAAGTCCTGCACGAAACGTCTATAATAACTGCAAGACCCGTAAAACTACGTACCTGCAGTAATCTGGTCTGACGAGGCCAGCGTGTGACGCCTCCCACTTTTGCTTTGGGTCAACAGAGACTCGACTTTCGACACCACATGCCCTAAGAAAGATACACATGCGAGCGAAATTCACACTTGGAAAATTTTGCATATAACTTATTCTCTCTCGGCGTGAGTAAAACTTTTCTCGGGTGCCTTTCATGATCTTCATCACACACGGAGTATATCGAGATATCGTCCGATAAATACTATCACGAACGTATCAAGAAACTCTTTGAATAAACGGTTCATCAAGTCCATGAAAGCGGCAGGAGCGTTGGTCAAACCAAACGGCATCACTGTGAACTCGTAATGGCCATAACGTGATCTGAATGTTGTTTTAGGAATATCCTCTTCACTGATCCTCAACTGATGGTAGCCTGATCTCAGATCAATCTTGGAGAACACTGTTGCTCCTTGCAACTGATCGAACAAATCATCTATTCTGGGAAGAGGGTATTTATTTTTTATCGTAACTTTATTCAACTCCCTGTAATCTATACACAGGCGCATGGATCCGTCTTTCTTTTCACGAACAACACAGGGGGCTCCCAAGGCGAAACGCTTGGCGTATAAACCCTTGTCCATGAAGTCCTGCAAATCGTAGTTTCGCTTCTTTCAACTCTGCCGGTGCCATTCATGCGGTGCCTTGGATATCGGAGTCGTCCCCTAATTCCAATCTGATGTTAAAATCTACCTCTCGGCCGAGGTATTCCGGGAGGTCCTCGGGAAGACGTCTCAAAATTCATTCACCATCGTACCGATGACACCGAGATCTCACGCGCACCTTGCATCTAGTATGCAAGCTAAGACGTCCCAAGCTCCCCGATGTAATAACTTCACGGCCTTAAGGGCGTGAATCACCTTAGGCCTACTTCCTCGCTATCGTGCCTCTCAACTCAGTGCTTGAGGTTGGTCGGGAGGAGTGAACACTACCTCCTTCCCGAAACAATCAATGCAAGCATGGTTCTCACGCTAACCATCCATGCCCAATATCACATCAAAGTCAAACATGTCTAAGACTACTAGATTTCTCGCTAACTCATGGTCTCGCGATGGTCACACTACCATCCTTGACTTTCATAGTGGCTAACAAATTTATCCCACGAGGAGTGGAGACAGACAGAGCATATCATGAATCGTTTCTAATTCTAACTCGGCTTGACTCACGAAGGATGCGAGAAATAAAAGAGTGTGTAGAACCGAATCAAATAATACAAAGGCAAGGTGCCCAAGTAATGGAAGTGTACACTGCCTCCACCGAGTCTGAGAGCCATAGATGTCTCTCTTGGTGCTTGCATAAGCTCTCCCTTGATGTATAACCGGCTTCACAAAGCGGTCCCACTATTGATAACTCGAGGTTGGCTAGCGCCGCTTGACTCGGGCGATTATTAGCTCTGCCCCCTTCTTTCCCACATCCCGAAGCACACTCTGCATCGGGCCAAACACTTACCCCAATCCGCTTACTACGTCTTTGCATTGTGGCTTATCTCCACCGTTATTTCCGTTCTGTTGACTGTGGTTTCGACTGAACACGCACGAAAATGTCACAGGTCTATCACGGTGTCTGGCTGGGATGCCGTGAGCTTGAATTTGGTGGTCCCACTTCCTCTTATGATTTGCCATGGGCCGCCTGGTTAACCAGGTTACTCACCTGCATTGCACGATCTGCGCTGCACCCCAAATCAATTCTCGCCACTCTCACTGCGGAGGCATAATCGGGGTGCTAGTGCTTGAATGAAGCCTCGAACATTCTCATCCAACCCCCTAATGAAGCGCTCTGTTTTCTTTGCCTCTGTGTCTACCAGCTCGGGGGCAAAGCGAGACAGACGGGTGAATTCCCTCTCATATACCTCCACTGCCCTCCCGCTCGCTGCCAGTAGAATTTCAAGCCTGCTTCCTATAACGAACTGCAGCCGCAGCAGGTAAAATTTCCGCTAGAACGCTTCTTTAAACAGATTCCAGGTAAATGTTTCTCCGCTAGCGACAATGGTTCCCTGGGCGGACTCCCACCATAGATAGGCGTCGTCTCTCAGCATAAAGGTAGCACAGGACACCCTCTGGTCCTCAGGGCGGTTCATCACTGAAAATGGTCTCAATGGAGGACAACCACAACTCGACCACGGTGGGGTCACCGGAAGACCCATCGAAAGATCCGGGATCATACTTCACGAAGTCCTTCGGATATCGAGACTCGAGAGTTGCATCGTTTCGCCCCGATTTGCTTGGGCCGGTGAGTGGCTCATCAGGCTCGCACTGCAGTCTGCATAGCCTCTACCATCATAGTCATAACGTTAGTGTTCCGTGATCCGCCATCGGAGCAATCTGCAGTGCATTCTCCTGGCGGCAGCCGTCTGGGGAGGTGCAACGCGGGTGGAGCAACCTCTTCTGTTCCAGTAGTAATTCCGGTTGGGTGTCAACGTTTTCTCTTGCCCTCTCCGGCCCCTACCACGTCCCCTACCTCTCCCTCGACCTCTAGGTGGCATTTTGCCTGTACTACAATCTGAGAGAGTTTCTAACTCGGTTTCATTACTTTCTAACTATAAGATAGGATCACCTCTTGGGGTTTTAAGTTCATGTATATGCATAAAAGCAGAATCACATCATAATCATTTACTTAATTAATAAAATACTGTAACGTGCACTCGGCGGTGAAGTGGGCGCGTTGTTCAACCATGGGAACTACTCGTGCTTACTCTGTAAGCAAGTCTCTGAACCCCTTAAACCTAGGGCTCGATACCAATCATGCGCCCGGGCCCAGGATCTCCTGCGACCCGGGCTGCGTCACTATATCATCCATGACTACTTGTAAGAGTGAAGACACTATCCCCACAAACCAACACGGGGTCCTTTCAGCATGCTTTGTCCTCACTCACATGCTCCCTAGGAAAATTTCTAGGAGGTCACCCAACATAGAATTGCTCCAAGCCAAGCACGCTTAACTGTGGAGTTCCTATGATTGAGCCACCGAAAAGGAAGGTGCACCTTGTTGGTATAGGTAGTAACTATCAATTCTTTTTAAGCCTTTCTCAACTATACTTTCATATCCTCATGGTCACTCGCATGTACCCCTTTTCCTCGGGCACCATGCTTCCATATCCTCAGGATCCCTCTCATTCAGATATGGACTCGGTTCATTCATGTACCCCTCTTCCTCGGGCGTCACATTGGTTCTTGTTGTGCACTGATTTTTGTTAAAATTAGGTGGGTATTGCCTTTAATTCATGAGATGAATGTTTGGTTTGCAAGATAGATGTTTACGATTTTGGCACTTTTATTAGATTTACGTTTCTTGTTGATTTGATCAATGTAAGGGCCCGTGTTTTGGGCAATTATTAATGTAAATCGAGTCTGTAAGTCTGAGTTGTTCATGGCAAGAGTTGCTGTGAAGAAATTGGAGCGAAAACGAGCGACAAACGACGAAGAACAACATGGGGAGCTTGTTGTTCTGTCAACAGCGTTGAGACGATGTTTATCGGCGTCTCAACGCTGTGATTGCTGGAGCATACTGTAACGACCCTACTTTTATATTATATGTTCCTAGGGACATTACTACTCATGCATGCATTTGAGGCACCAAATAACTTTAAATAGATAAAGAAATTGATTTAATTTGGGATCCCATAAATACAAAACGTTTACAAACACAACTAACTTTGGCCTCAATTTAAAAAATTGTTAGGCTACATAAGCGGAAACTAAAATCACTTTAAAATATACTTTCTAAATCATGCGTGCGGAAAATCATGACTTGGTTCCCATGACTTCATGAGCGCATCCACCGCCTACTTTGGTATGCCTCGCCTTTACACAAAAACGTTTTTAAAATAGAGGAAACACAACAAAGGTAGAGGGATGAGTATTATAAAATACCCAGTAAGTGGGGGTCGGGAAATGCAAACACATGCAACATGACTTTCTTTTAAACATGACTTTTATACATGACTGTGATTCGTGACTTTTGAAATCATAAAACTTTCTGTTGTGGGACCTAAACCTCCTTTCATAAAATCATGACTTTTCTCTTTGGCTATGCGTGGTCAATTGAGTCTACCTGAGTCTTTTCATTTTGAGTCCCTCACAAACCCCTATAGGTTTGAGTCCCTCACCTGAGACTGTATAAGATTTGAGTCCCTCACAGACTCCTATAAGTTTTGAGTCCCTCACAGACCCCTATAAGTTCGAGTCCCTCACAGACTCCTATAAGTTTGACCCATAGGGTCTCTGATGCATGTTTTACCATACATAAATTCTCAAGAGACCAATTGCCACAACATACATGACATGTTCATATACATACAATATGCACGAGGTCCCATTCTTCAAACACATATACCTATACATTCAGAATGATTCAATAATCACATAAAACATAAAATCATGGCATAACTTTCATAACTTTAATCTAGAGTCAATCAATCATAAGTAATAAGTACGTTTATAATTTAAGATACATAATTAACACAATAACATAACTGAAAATCTCAATATGGATAACTATATATAACTGTGTCAAGACTCATTTTTAAATACTTTGAAATCATTTCGGCTCGGGTCCTCTCAATCCCTTAAATCATCAAGTTCCTTTCTAAATCTTTTGAAAATCATTTATTCAAGGCCCTCTAAAACCCTTTGAAATATTCGTTTTCTAAATTCAAGCCCTAAGCATGAGTCTTGGAAATTCACCCTTTGAAATAAATCCTTGAATTTCAACTTTTTAAAATAAATCTTTCAGAAACCGTGTTTACTCCTCTTTTCAAGATCATTTGTAGAAAATCCGTTACCATAGCCTTAGCTCCGAGATATCCTATATTTAGATCTCTCACTCAGCAATCCATTCAATCGTGTTCAAAACTCGAGCCTCCTAAATCAATTTCATTAATTCCTTAGTTAAAACGCATAAATAAACTTATATTTAAAATTTGACAATAACTAGGTTGATTTACCGCTGACGAAGGCTTGAAGCGGACTCGGGGAGGGAAACTGCTCGGATTGGCCAACTCCAGCGAACGGCGGTGGGTGGCCGGCCGGCGTTGGCGCGTGGTCAGCCGGCGGCGGCGCGTGTGGCGGCCGCTTTGGAGCGTGGAGCATACCATTTGAAAGCTCGTGGCCCGATCTATCCGAAACCAGTGTCGGTTTAGAGAGAACCGGTCGAAAAGCTCTCCAAAACTCGAACCCAAAAGTGGCGGTTTAACAAACCCGACTTTCGGTGGGCAGATCTGCAGCGATCAACTTTCGAAGCTCGAACTGCAGGCTTCCGGCGGCTGGCTTCGACTGCAGATCCATTGAGAGCAATAGGCAATTCAGTGGCTAAAGTTCGACGATGAGCTTCGCAGACCCGCACCCTCGTTCGACGCGTTCAAGCAGCTCGACGTGTTCCTGTTCGGCGGTGAGGAGGCAGAGGGCTCGGTCAACGCCCAATCACCGATGGCGTGCACGTTCGACAGGTGACGAGGCTGAACTTCTTCGACGGCTGTTGCTCGGAGTTGAAGCCGGTCGGGGGTGGCTGCTCACGTGAAAGGGAAAGAGAGGAAGAAGATGATACCCTAGGAAAGATAACCCTAAATTCCTCTTTTAACCAAATTACAAAAATGTCCCTTTGTCTAACCATAACCACTAAAATGCCCCTTTGACACATTTAATTGTTTTCAAAAGGCCTCTAGTTAACCCAAATTCTCAAATAACACAATATTATCTTGAATTTGTAACTTCAAAGTCCAATTAATTTAAATTCCAATAAATTAGACCAAAACACAAATTTAAAAGGTGCTTATAGTTCTGGGGCGTTACAATGGCACGCTGCAGGACAGCGTTGCAACGCTACTGGCGTTGGGAACGTTGGCAAAACGCTGAACGCTGCAGCGTTGCAACGCTGCCCACGACGTTGCAACGCTGTGAGCGTTATGGGCAGTTGGCGCGAAATCTCAAGCATCGTGGGGCGTGGGGGTTTTCAATCAACGTGGGCAGTTTTACATTTGTTTTTTATTTTATTTCTAAAATGTGAACTGTATTTATTTGTAGTTATTTAATTTATTTTATTAAATAATATTAATATAAATGTTATATTAATGTTATTGAATTAAATAAATGCCTTCTTAGTGCCCAAACCGGTCAATTTTTTCTATTTAATTATTTTATGCATGTGATGTATGATTTAATTAATTTTCTATGTGCATAATGTATGTCATATAGATTTAAAATCCCACCTTAGGTTAAATATTTCATGCATTAGTTATATTATAAATGTTATGATATATAGTTTACATGATAGGTTATATTATAAGAGTTATAATATAATTAAATACATGTTTTAATTTAATTAATATAAGTGTTATATTTTTAGATTAAAGTATGCTCATGCATTTTAATTTCATGTGATCAATGATTATGTTAAAGTATATAGTTATTCATGTGATGAATGATCAAACACTATAACATAGAAATGCATGTAACATTAGTTAATTATTAGTTTTAAAGTTTTTAGAACTTGAATAATTAGACTTAGGTTTTCTAGTTCTAGTAAGATTAGAATTAGGAAATAAAAATGTAATCTTTGAATGGTGACTGATTAGAAACTCTGTCTAAGGAAAGTTTTGTCTAAGGCTGGGGTATTTAAGTTGACGCTTGCAGAACACCCCTACCTGGAAACCGACCTGGGAGTGAATTAGGTATGGAGATTCTTCGATTATATTTTTCGTGAGTGTCATTAATTAAAAGTTGATTAATTTACTCACATAGACCTAAGTAATAATGTGATTATAAACTTAGGCTAAATACCATATAAGAGTTATATTGGTAGACTTAGGTAAATTTTGGTTTATCTAGGTCAATCTCGAAAATTATAAAGTGTTGAGTGGGAGGAAATAAAGTGTATAAGGTACATTTAATTTTCCGACCACAAATCTCCGTTTAAGGTCGCACCGTGAGATCCATACTCGGCCTCGTGGCGCAAATGGGAGTGTCGCCCTTCGGATGATATTTGTATGGATCAATATCAAATTGGATGGAGAGAGTACTTATAGTGAGTGGGATCGGGACATGTGAAAATGGGACCCACAGTCTCTTCTTTCGATTCACACCGTGAGAGCCCTATGATCCGCCTGCTAGTTTGGCCTGGACCAGACAATCCCTTCGGAGGGCCTTGATCATGGGAGTTGGAACACCGTGAATTCCCGAAAGGGATACAATTTCCTTGTTGGTTTTCCTTTGTGGTTCACCCTTGGGTGGCTATTGTTTGGACGGATACTTGGAAACTTAAAGATTGAGGGTGACACTTACGGGATTCGTTAAGTGTTAATGAATTCGAATAAATAATGGTAACTGGATGACTAATGGAATAAGTATTCTGAGATTAGGGTCTGGTCGAGAAAGTTTGGTTCTAGAGGAGGAGTGTTTCTGTTCACCCATCGGTGGCGGTCATTCTAACCCTTTAGGATATCGTTGCAATTTTTAAATTATCTAGGGATCATAGGAATAAATTTTGCTAAAACTTGATTAGTTTTCAAAAGTTTCTGCGAGACAGACACAAATTTATTTGATTTTTTCAGCTAAAAATATGTCTAGCTCAATTATCGCTTTACTTGCTTCCGACAAATTAGTGGCAGATAACTTTCAAACGTTGAAGAATAACATAAACACGATTCTAGTAACTGACGACCTGATGTTCGTGCTTACTGAGGAGTGTCCTTAGTTGTCGAGCTCAAGTGCATCACGAAGTGTTCGTGATGCATACGATCGATGGATCAGGGCCAGTGAAAAGGCCAAGGTCTATATAATTGCAAGCTTATCTGAAGTTTTGGCAAAGAAGCACGAGTTGATGATCACCGCGAAGAAGATCATGGAATCGTTGCAGGACATGTTTGGACAGCAGTTTTTTCAAGTCAGGCACGATTCGCTCAAACACGTCTTCAACGCCCGAATGAAAGAAGGGACGTATGTCCGTGAACACGTTCTTGACATGATGACCCACATTAATTTGGCGGAGATGAAAGGGGCTTCGATCAACGAGTCGAGCCAGGTCAGCTTTATTCTGGAGACTCTTCCGAAGAGTTTCCCTCATTTTCGAAGCAATGTTGTTAGGAAAAAAATTAGCTACATTCTGACCACCCTTCTTAACGAGCGACAGAACTTCCAGTCCATGATGAGGATCAGAACACCGGAACCTGAGGCAAATGTTGCCTGCAGGTCTTATCATAGGGGTTCGACCTCTGGGACTAAACTCGTTGCTCCTTCTCACCCGAAAGGGAAGAAGAAGAAAATGAAGAAGGGTAAAGCTGACCGAGTTGTCGCCCAAGAGGGCAAGAAGGTCAAGGAAGTTGCAAAGAAAGGAAAGTGTTTCCACTTCAATGGGGATGGTCACTGGAAGAGAAATTGTCCCAAGTTTCTTGCTGAGAGGAAGAATCAAGGTAAATATGATTTACTGGTAACTGAAACTTGTTTAGTGGAGAGTAGTGACTCTGCCTAGATTTTTTATTTGGGCGGCACTAACCATGTTTGTTCTTCTTTTCAGGGAATTGATTCTTGGGAGCAGCTGCGAGAGGGTGAGGTGACTCTATGGGTTGGATCCGGGGAGATAGTCTCTGCTGCAATTATCGGCAAAGTGAAGCTTTTCTTCGGCAGGAATTACTTATTGAACATTCAATTTCTATTTCCTGACTTCTTGAACATTCAATTTCTGTAAATTTTTCTAGTAATAAAGCATTTATTTCTAGAAATGGAAATTTCTTGTGTTCTACTTCACTTAAGTCTAATTTGTATGTTTTAAAGCCTAATTCGGTCAAAAGCGTTTTGAACACTGAATTATTTAAAATTGCAGAAAGACGAACTAAGAGAGTTAAAGTTTCTCCAATAGAAAATGCCCATCTTTGGCATCTAAGGGTTGGCCACATCAATCTCAATCAGATTATGACCTCTGTGGTCCGATGAATTTCAAAGCACAAGGTGGTTACGAATACTTCGTATCTTACATTGATCGTTATTTGAGGTATGGGTATATTTACCAAATGCATAGGAAGTCTGAAACTCTTGAAAAGTTCAAGGAGTACAAGACTGAGGTTGAGAACCTATTAGGTAAAATCATAAAAACACTTCGATCGGATCGAGGTGGAGAGTATATGGACACAAAATTCAAGGACTATATGATAGAACACGGAATTACATCCCAACTCTCAGCACCTGGTATGCCACAGCAGAATGGTGTATCGAAGAGGAGAAACAGAACCCTGTTAGACATGGTTCGGTCGATGATGAGCTATGCTCATCTCCCTGATTCCTTTTGGGGTTACGTAGTAGAGACTCCGGTGTATATTTTGAAGAACATTCCGACGAAGAGTTTTTGTGAAACACCTTTCGAACTCTGGAATGGTCTTAAAGGTAGTTTACACTATTTCAGAATTTGGGGATGCCCATCCCACGTGTTGGTGTCAAACCCAAAGAAATTGGAACCCCGTTCAAAATTGTGCCTATTCATAGGTTACGCAAAAGAGACCAGAGGTAGTATGTTTTACTATCCTATGGAAAATAGGGTGCTTGTGTCGACAAACGTCACTTTCCTTGAGGAAGACCACATCAGGGATCATTTGCCTAGGAGCAAAATCGTGTTGAATGAAATGGAAAGTACATCAGCAAGAGTTGCTGATGGGGCTAGTATGTCAACAAGTGTTGTTGATCCTAGCACATCAAGTCAAGTCAGTTCCCAAGAGTTGGGAATGCCTCGACGTAGTGGGAGGGTTGTTAGACAGCCTGAACGTTACATGGGTTTAGCTGAAACCCGAGTTGTTAGTCCTGATGATGACTGCGAGGATCCATTGATCTATATCAGGCAATGGTTGATGTTGACAAGGACGAATGGGTTAAAGCTATGGACCAGGAAATGGAGTCGATGTACTTCATTTCTGTGTGGGTGCATATGGATCAACCTGATGGGGTAAAACCTATGGGTTTATAATGGATTTAGAAGCGTAAACGTGGCGTAGATGGGAAGGTGCAGACCTTCAAAGCACGACTAGAAGCAAAGGGTTTTACCCAGGTCGAAGGGGTTCACTATGAGGAAACCTTTTCAACAGTTGCCATGGTAAAGTCGATCAAGATCCTTTTGGCCATTGTCGCATATTATGACTACGAGGATGATATTCTTCTCATTGGGAATGAGGTTGAATTTCTTATTGACGTAAAGAAATTGCTAGCTTCGCAATTCCAAATGAAAGATTTGGGAGAAGCTCAGTATGTTCTAGGTATCTAGATAGTCCAGAACCGGAAGAATAGAACACTAGCTATGTCTCAAGTGTCTTATATTGACAAGATGTTTACTAGATATAAGATGCCAAACTCCAAGAACGGCTTACTGCCTTTCAGGCACGGCGTTCACCTGTCTAAGGATCAGTGTCCTAAGACTCCTCAAGAGGTTGAGGATATGAGACGGATCCCCTATGCTTCAGTTATAGGGATCCTTATGTATGCCATGTTGTGTACTAGGCCCGACATTTGTTATGCAGTAGGGATAGTCAGTAGGTATCAATCCAATCCAGGATTAGATCACTGGGCAGCCGTAAAGGCAATCCTCAAGCATGTTAGGAGAACGAGGAACTACAGCTTTGTGTATGGCGGTGGGGATTTGATCCTTACGGGATAAACAGATTCTGACTTTCAGACCGATAAGGATTCTAGAAAATCCACTTCGGGGTCAACCTTCATTCTGAATGGAGGAGCAGTAGTATGGCGAACCATAAAGCAGGGATGCATCGCTGATTCCACTATGGAAGCGGAGTAGGTTGCGGCTTGTGATGCTGCAAAGGAAGCTGTTTGGCTTAGGAAGTTCATGACAAATTTGGAAGTTGTTCCAAATATGAACTTGTCGATCATGTTGTTTTGTTAAAACAGTGGTGTTGTAGCGAACTCCAGAGAGCCTCAGACCCATAAGAGAGGCAAACAAATTGAGCGGAAGTATCATATGATACGGGAGATTGTGCACCGCGGCGACATGACAATCACGCATATAGCGTCGGACCACAACGTAGCTGATCCATTTACAAAGCCCCTCACGGCTAAGGTGTTTGAGGGTAACCTATAGAGTCTAGGTCTTCAATACTTCCTGACTAGGGCAAGTGGGAGATATGTAAACGGGTATTCAATGCCCTAGTTTATTGTATTACTTCATTGTAATTTATGTACATTACTGAAATGTATTTACTCCACTAGCTTAGTCCAAGTGGGAGTTTGTTTGGATGTTTGTCCTAATCTCGTTCAAATTGTAAATTACTATTTGGAATTAATAAAGAGTTATTTATTTCATCTTTTGTGTCTCGCATTTATTACAAACTTTGACCAATAAACTAAGCTCCAGGGTCATTGAATATATGAGAGAACTAGAACTTGAACGGTGTGTAGTGGACACACAAGGAGGATCACGTTCGAGTTAATGACCCGAATGGTCTACGGTATATGGATTGGGTTGGAGACTAATCCTTGATACACTGTGGATGCGGCCCGCTTTGTATTAAGATACAAATGAAGTGATCTGACTCGTTCATGTGGTTGCCATGCGAGTGGGGGCATCCTGTACAATGAGATTATACAAGACCGGACCATGAATTATTAGACCTACTAATGTAACACCGTTGACAGTAAGGACTAATAAGAAAGAGTTCAAATATTATTTAAATGTGAATGTGATTCATATTTAAAACTACAGGTTAAAATTTAATGTACATAAGATGTGCATTAAAACTATAGGTTAGAGGAAAACTTATTAAATGTGATTTAATCTTAATTTCATATAAGATATTTTAATTAAACATGACTTAATTAAAATATGAATATATATTTTATTAAATAAGATTTAATTATATATATTAATTAATTAAAACATTTAATTAATTAAATAATTAATTAAAGGGAACGTGTCACTCAGACACGTTCCCACAACCCCCTTAAGTCCCTATCGATAAGGAGTGGGGGTTAGCCCTTGGTTTTTTTCTTCCTTCTCGAGTGAAGGGGGAAGGATGATCGATTGATGCAATTGAGAATTGCAAAATACTAGAATTCTCTCTCACACACAAATTCCCTGTTCTACAAATTTGTTGGAGGTTTACCATAAAATCTTGCTCTAAGACTCAAAGGATAGGAGGTTTTCTCTCGTGGTTGTGTCCTACTGTACAAGAGAAGAAAAGTTGCTTAGATTTTTTAAGTTGTTGTGTTGATTTTGGAGCAAGGAGTTGCTCTCGTTTGAAACTACAAAGGTAAATACTCTCTTCCTTTTGGTTTAGAACCTACAACATGTTTATTTATGCTTATCCATGCTTTAGAATTGTTTATCTCTGTTATTGCCTATGTATGGATTGTTGAAGTGACCCAAAATGGTGTGGAAATATGTTAAGCTTCATTAGAAAATGGGTTGTATGTTTTAAGATCAAATTCAGTCAAAACTTTTTTGAACACTGAATTATTTAAAACAGCAAACACACAAACTAAGAAACGTAAAATTTATCATAAAGAAAATGCTCATCCTTGGCATCTTAGATTTGGTCACATTAACCTCAATAGGATTGAGAGATTGGTAAAGAATGGACTTCTAAATGAGTCGGAGGAAAATACTTTACCTGTATTTGAATCCTTCCTAGAAGGCAAAATGACTAAAAGACCTTTTAGTTGAAAAGGTTATAGAGCCAAAGAACCTCTTGAGCTTATACATTTAGACCTTTGTGGTCCGATGAATGTTAAAGCCAGAGGAGGTTATGAATATTTCATCTCTTTCATAGATTATTATTCTAGATTTGGGTATATTTACCTAATGAATCATATGTTTGAAGCACTTGAAAAGTTCAAGGAATTCAAGACTGAAGTTGAAAATTAATTAGGTAAAACAATTAAAACACTTCGATCAGATCGGGGTGGAGAGTACATGGATTTGAAGTTCCAGAACTATATGATAGAACATGGAATTACATCCCAACTCTCAGCACCCGGTATGCTCAGCAGAATAGTGTATCGAAAAGGAGAAATAGAACCTTGTTGGACATGGTTCGATCGATGATGAGTTATTCTCATCTCCCTGATTCGTTTTGGGGTTATGCATTAGAGACTGCGGTATACATTTTGAACAATGTGCCATCAAAGAGTGTTTCTGAAACACCTTTTGAACTCTGGAAAGAACGTAAAGGTAGTTTATGTCATTTAAGAATTTTGGTTGTCCAGCACATATGCTTGTGAAAAATATAAAGAAGTTGGATACACATTCAATATTGTGCCTATTTGTAGGTTACCCAAAAGAGACAAAAGGTGGATTATTCTATGATCCTAAGGAAGACTAAGTACTTGTGTCGACAAATGTCGCTTTCTTAGAGGAGGACCACATCAGGGACAACAAACCAAGATGTAAAGTTTTGTTAAGTGAGTTAGACAAAACAATAGCAAAGGTTGCTAATAATGCTAGTACGCCAACAAGAGTTGTTGATACTAGCTTGTCCAGTCATGAGTGTCCATCTCAACAGTTGAGAATGCCTCGACGTAGTGAGAAGGTTATAACACAACCTGACCATTACATGGGTTTATTTGAAACCAAAGTTGTCATACCAGATGAAGACTGTGAGGATCCATTGACTTATAATCAACAGATGGTTGACAAAGACAAAGACAAGTGGATCATAGCCATGGACCAAGAAATGGAGTCTATGCACTTCAATTATGTTTGGGATCTTGTAGATAAACCTGATGGGGTAAAACTTATAGGTTATAATTGGATCTACAAGAGAAAGCGTGGTGTAGATGGAAAGGTGTAAACCTTTAAAGCTAGACTACTAGCAAATGGTTATACCTAGGTTGAAGGGGTAGACTAAGAGGAAACCTTTTCACCTGTTGCTAGGGTAAAGTCTATCCGTATCCTACTTGCCATTGTTGCATATTATGACTATGAGTTATGGCAAATGATATCAAGACAACATTCTTACATGGCAATCTTGACGAGAACATCTACATGGACCAACCCAAAGCGTTCATTGAACCAGGACAAAAGCAAAAGGTTTGCAGGCTTAAAAGGTTTATTTAAGGACTGAAACAAGCCTCTAGGTCAGAGAATATAAGGTTTGATAAGGCAATCAAATCTTTTGGCTTTGAACAGAATGATGATGAACCTTGTGTCTACAAGAAAATCGTCAATAGTTTCGTCGCATTCCTAGTTCTATATGTAAATGATAACCTACTTATTGGGAATGATGTAGGTTATCTTACTGACATTAAGAATTGGCTAGCTACGCAATTCCAATGAATGATTTGGGTGAAGCGTTGTTTGTTCTTGGGATCCATATTGCCTGAAACCGAAAGAACAGAACACTAGCCTTGTCTAAGACATCTTACATCAACAAAGTGTTGTTGAGGTTTAAGATGCAAGATTCCAAAAAGGGTTTATTTCCTTTTAGATATGGAGTTCATTTGTCTAAGGAACAATGTCCTAAGACACCTCAAGGAGTTGAGGACATGAGACGGATTCCTTATGCATCAGTTGTTAGGAGCCTAATGTATGTCATGTTTTGTACTAGGCCTGACATTTGTTTTGCAGTTGGAATGGTCAGTAGATATCAATCCAATCCAGGCCCTGAACACTGGACAATGGTTAAAACGATCCTTAAGTATCTTCGGAGAACAAAGAACTACATGCTTGTGTATGGGGTTAAGGATTTGATCCTTACAAGATACACGGATTATAACTTTCAAACTCATAAAGATACTCGAAAATCTACATCAGGGTCAGTATTTACTCTTAACGGATGAGTTGTAGTATGGCGAAGCGTCAAGCAGGGATGCATCGCTAATCCACCATGGAGGTCGAATACGTAGCAGCTTGTGAAGCACCTAAAGAGGTCGTCTGGTTAAGGAAATTTATGTTAGATTTGGATGTTGTTCCAAATATGAGTTTGCCTATCACGTTGTGTTGTGATAACAATGGTGTCGTGAAATATTCAAGGGAATCCCGAAGTCACAAGACGGGTAAGCATATTGAGCGAAAATATCATCTCATTCAGGAGATCGTGCATCGAGCAGACGTGATCGTCACGAAGATAGCCTCTGAGCACAACATTGATGATCCTTTTACAATGGCTCTCACGACTAAAGTATTTGAGAGTCACCTAGAAGGTCTAGGTTTACAAGTCTTCCCCAACTAGGGCAAGTGGGGGTATATTGTACATGCGGTTTAAATGTCCTAGTTTATTCTATTTTACATTATTGTAAAGTTTAAATTATGTACTCCACAAACTTTAGGTCAAGTGGGGAGATTGTTGGATATGTGCCCTAAAACTTATGTAATTTTGGTCAAATAAATAAAGAGTTATTTGTTTTGATAAAATTATATTCTCCCTTTATAAATCCAATAAACTAAGCTCCAAGGTTATAATATATCTTGAACATTAGTGTACTAGACCCTATTTGGATTGTGTTCAAGTGTATAACCTAAATGGTATATGGTATGAGAATAAGGTTGGAAACCTTACTCTGCTAACACCATGAATGCGACCCACTTTGTAATTAGTACAAATGAGGTAATCCAACACATTCATATGGATGACATGCGAGTGGGGGTATCCTGTATGAAGAGTTCATAAAAGTCGGACTGCAAAATATTAGTCTAAACAATATAACGTCGTTAACAGGATAAGACTGGTAATTTATAGATGGTCATTAGTGACAAGACCTAAATCCTGAGCAAGTTAAGAACTCCTGCTCACAGGGGTTTGTCTTTAGACTAGTATGGGTGAGAGTGTCCTATAGCCGACTGAATAAGCCTACCTTCTAAGGGAGAGAACCTCGTAGGTAGCTGGGGACTTAACTATGCAAGATGGAATTCACTCATTCCTAAACTAAGGAATTAGATAGGTTGTTCCCTTAAGAACTGAGTCTAGGTCTTGAACAACGGGGCCCCGCCCTCTAAACTAGCTTAAGAGGGTTTGATTTTATGGTAGGACCATAGACTTGTTGTTCATTAGAGGACCAGTGGTGTTTAAGGAACAAAGAGGTAATCACAGGGGTAAAACGGTAATTTGACCCAACTATGATTACAAACAACCTGTGAAGGGTCGACTCATGGGTAATGATTATATCAATGGACACAATACAATCTACAATGAGGAGAGTGCAACTGCAAGTCTATAGTGGGGTGACTTGTAGTTAATGAATATTGATTAACCAGATCAAAGATTTTGATCAGTTAATCTCACATCATTGAAGCTCATGAACTGTAGGTCCATTAGGTTCCTCTGTTAGGTCAACATGGTAATATTGAAGGTATAAAGTTAGGAATGAGATTGAAGTGTTCAATTTCATTAATGAGGTGTTATATCAATTATATGTGATATAATTGATATAATATATAGTTTTAATGTGAATAAGATTCACAAATTAACTATATACTAATGAGAGAATGAAGGAGGGATATGATGGTACTTTCCATCCCATTTCCCTATAAATAGTCGCATAAGATGCAACTTTGAGATAAGACTTTACACATAAACGCAAGAGTTTTTTCATTTGTGTTGGAAAGAGTTCCAAACACATTTCTAAAGGATCTCCTCACCTCATTCTAAAAAGAACCCACCTTCCTCCCTCACTTAGAGAACAACGGAGAAGATCTAATGGTTGATCTTCACAAGATTCGGGTTTGTTGTTGAGATCGTGATCGTTGGAGGAGGAACTCGTGAAAAATGTATTCTTCAAAGGTATCTTGTTGTCCTATATTTCGTAAAGCATGCTTAATCTTAGTATATTGTTCTTGTATTTTAGATCTGTGTAGTAAAATCATGAACATGTGATTCACAATCGCTTCCGCTGCGGGATTCGATCCCTTCAACACATATCTAAAAGAAAGAACAATACAACAAATATTAAGCATGCTTTACGACTTAGGACAACAAGAATCTTTATCAGTTTTAAAGTCAGAATCCATGCATCCTGTAAGGATCAAATCCTTAGCCCCATACACAAGCATGTAGTTCCTTGTTCTCCGTAGATATTTAAGGATCGTTTTAACCGTTGTCCAGTGGTCGGGTCCTGGATTGGATTGATATCTACTGACCATTCCAACTGCAAAACAAATGTCAGGCCAAGTACAGAACATGGCATATATTAGGCTCCCAACAACTGATGCATAAGGAAACCGTCTCATGTCCTTAACTCCTTGAGTTTTCTTAGGACACTGTTCCTTAGACAAATGAACTTCATATCTAAAAGGCAATAAACCCTTCTTGGAGTCTTGCATCTTAAACCTCAACAACACTTTGTCGTGTAAGATGTCTGAGTTAATGCTAGGGTTTTATTCTTGTAGTTTCGGACAATCACGATCCCAAGAACAAACTGCGCTTCACCCAAATCATTCATTTGGAATTGGCGTAGCTAGCAAATTCTTAATGTCAGTAAGATAACCTACATCATTCCTAATGAGTATGATATCATCCACATATAGAACTAGGAATGCGACATAACTATTCATGATCTTCTTGTAGACACAAGGTTCATCATCATTCTGGTTAAAGCCAAAAGATTTGATTGTCTCATCAAATCTTATGTTCCAGGACCTAGAGGCTTGTTTCAGTCCATAAATAGACCTTTTAAACTTGCAAACCTTTTGCTCTTGTCCTGGTTCAATGAACCCTTTGGGTTGATCCATGTAAATGTTCTTGTCAAGATTGTCATTCAAGAATGTTGTCTTGACATCCATTCGCCATACCTCATAGACATAATATGCGGCAATGGAAAGTTCGATTCGGGCGAAAAGGTTTCCTCATAGTCCACCCCTTCAACCTGGTATAACCCTTTGCTACTAGTCTAGCTTTAAAGGTTTGAACCTTTCCATCTACACCACCATTTCTCTTTTAGATCAGCTTAATACCTATAGGTTTTACCCCATCAGGTTTATTTACAAGATCCCAAACAGAATTGAAGTGCATAGACTCCATTTCTTTGTCCATGGCTATGACCCATTTGTCTTTGTCTTTGTCAACCATCGCTTGATTATAAGTCAATTGATCCTCACAGTTGTCATCTGCTATGACAACTTGGATTTCAGATAAACCCATGTAACGGTCAGATTTTGTTATAACCCTCCCACTACGTCGAGGAATTCTCAACTCTTGAGATGGACACTCATGACTAGACAAGCTAGTATCAACAACTCTTATTGTTGTCTACCATTATTAGCAACCTTTGCTATTGTTCCGTCTAACTCACATAACACAACTTTACTTCTTGGTTTTTGGTCCCTGATGTGGTCCTCCTCTAAGAAAGTGGCATTTGTCGACACAAGTACCTTGTTTTCCTTAGGATTATAGAATACTCCACCTCTTGTCTCCTTTGGGTAGCCTACAAATAGGCACAATTTTGAACGTGAATCCAACTTCTTTGGATTTTTCACAAGCACATGTGCTGGACAACCCCAAATTCTGAAATGACATAAACTACCTTTACATCTTTTCTAGAGTTAAAAAGGTGTTTTAGAAACACTTTTTGATAGCACATTGTTCAAAATCTATGTCGCAGTCTCTACTACGTAACCCCAAAAAGAATCAGGAAGATGAGCATAACTCATCATCGATTGAACCATGCCCAACAAGGTTCTATTTCTCCTTTCCGATACACCATTTTGCTGAGGCATACCAGGTGCTGAGAGTTGGGTTTGAATTTCATGTGCTATCATATAGTTCTGGAATTTCAAATCCATGTACTCTCCACGTCGATTTGATTGAAGTGCTTTAATTGTTTTACCTAATTGATTTTCAACTTCAGTCTTGAATTCCATGAACTTTTCAAGTGCTTCAGACTTATGATGCATTAGGTAAATATGCCGAAATCCGGAATAATCATCTACGAAAGAGATGAAATATTCATAACCTCCTTTGGCTTTAACAATCATCGGACCACAAAGGTCTGAATGTATAAGCTCAAAAGGTTCTTTGGCTCTATATCCTTTTCCACTAAAAGGTATTTTAGTCATTTTGCCTTCTAGGTAGGATTCACATACAGATAAAGTATTTTCTTCTAACTCATTTAGAAGTCCATTCTTTATCAATCTCTCAATCCTATTGAGGTTAATGTGACCCAATCTAAGATGCAAAAGATGGACATTTTCTTTAGGAGAAATTTCACGTTTCTTATCAGTTCATGTTTTTGCTATTTTGAATAATTCAATGGTTAAAACTATTTTAACCGAATTAAACCATTGCAAAAAATTCTAAAGAAGATCAACACATAGTTCAATACTTTTCCAAAAAAATAAACACTTTCTTCAATTGAAAAGAAATTGAAGTACTTTGTTTGCTAAGACAAGAAATAGAAATAAGGTTTCTAATAAACCTTGAAACTACATGCATGTTATCAAATAACAACATTTTCTTGCAAGACAATTGCTCTTTATTTGGTCCTTTTTCTTTTTCTTCTGTATCTTCTTATGTTTAGAAGAATAACTGCAGTACTTAGATCCAGAGGGTGAACCCTTATGAGAATTTTTTGGAATGGGCAAACAGATTTGCCTCTCCATTCTATTGTCCCTTATCATCCACAAGAGATTGGTATGTCTGAATCTCATTTAGTAGAGAAGTTAGATAATACTCTATGTTGTTCATCGTTGCATTGTTGTAGAATCGCAGAAAACCCTTCGGAAGAGATTCTAGGATGAACGATACCTGGCTTTTCTCGTCTATGACCGCCCCGTTCATTTCCACTATGTTGAAGTGAGCCATCAGATTGAGAACATGTTCTCTTACTGACGTTCTCTCCTCTATGTGCGCGTTGTAAACGTACTTTAGGGCTTCATGCCGAATTTGTTTGGACTTTCGTCTAGACAAATTTAGCATAAAATTCATGATCTCACGAGCTGAGACCTTGCCCTCAAGCCTCCTGGCTAAAACATCAGATATGCTAGCCAGGATATAGGTTTTTGCCTTTGCATTGGCATTGATCCAGCAGTCATACGCATCCTTAACAGATTGAGGTGTGTTTTGAGCAGGGAATTGAGGACACTCCTCATTGAGAACGAACTTAAGATCATGTGCAACCAAGATTATGTTGAGTCTATTCTTCCAAGTCATTATGTTCTCTTCGGTTAATTTTTCCGCACCCAGTAAGGAAATAATTGAGCTAGACATTTTGCTGAAATTTACAAATAAAACTTGTATAAGTTTCACGACTAGAAAATTATCTAATCCAATCACGTTTTAGCTAATTATCTAATGATTCCTTAGTCATTAATAATTTTTAACGATACTCCAAAGGTTTAGAATGTATGACACCGAAAGGTAATAAAAAACACTCATCCACTAGATCAAGACATTCTTGCCCAAAACCTAATACCAGAATAACTCTTATTCCTATAGGATTTAGTTACCATTATTTGGTCAGGATACATACACTTCTTATGTACCTTGTGAGTGTAACCCTCTGTCTTTAGACCCCAGAGTCCCTGTCCAACAAAATTCGCCAAAGGGAGGACTAGGTTGAAAAACGGACTAAGGAAATCTTTATCCCTTTCGGGTGTCCACTGTGTTCGATCCACTATGACCAAGCCCTCCGAAGGGATTGTCTTGTCGAGGCCAAACTAGCAGGCTTACCATAGTGATCTTAGGGTGTGAACCGACAGAAGAGACCATAGGTTTTGTTTTCACTAAACCTGCTCCCACTCATTATAAGTACCCTCTTCATTCACCTTGATATTGACTCATACAAACACCATCCGAAGGGAGACGCTCCCAGAGAAAAGTAGGTGGAAATATATTTATCATATACACTTTTCCTCCCACTGGATACTTTAACTCTATAGGAAAATCACCTAGGCTAAACCCGGCTAATGGTTTTACCTAAACTTATCAATATTACTCTTATATTGATAATCAATATAACTCTTATAATGATTTCTATTCTAACTTTGCTAATATAACTCTTTATATTAAGCCTTGGATTCCTAGTTAATTAACCACTTAATAAACCCGCTGACGATACTATAATTTATAAACCATCTGATTAAAATTCACTCCCAGGTTAGTTCCCAGGTAGGGGTGTTCCGTTTCCATCAACTTAAATACCCCAGCCTAGATAGAACCTTCCTTAGATAGAGTTCTTCTTTTAATCACTGTTTATAAATTACATGGTTCCTAATTCTAATCTGATTAGAACTAGAAAACCTAAGTTTATTAATTTCATGTTCTAAACATTTTAAAACTAATGAATTTAACCTTAGGTGACATGCAATTCTATGTTATTGTGTTTGATCATTCATCACATGAATAATAAAACATACATAACATATTAATCTCATGAAAAATATGCATGTCAATGCTGTCAAAAAATTAATATAACACTTTATACAAACTATATAATATAACACTTTATATTATAAATGATGCATGGAAATGCTTAACCTGAGGTGGGATATTTAAAATAAAAGCATACATTATGCATGGCAATAATTATACAACAATTGCATAAATTAAATAGGAAAATTAGACTATTTTTAGCACCCTAAAATTAATTTCAATTAATATAATCTAATTATATTAATTAAAATTAATAATATACAATAATATTAAATATAAAATGTTTTTATATTTAATATATATAAAAAAATGATTTTATTTACATGCATTTACGCTTTTGTTCTTTGCGTTACTCGGTGGTGTTGCAACGCTGAGGATAACATTGCAACGCTGATTCCTTCATGTCGCACGCCTCAACCGCTTCACTGTTGTGACGCATGTGCTGGCGTTGCAACCCCAACGTCTCCACGTCTGGCGTTGTGACGCTAGTGGGAGCGTTGCAACGCTGCATCACCTTGCAGCCTGAAATCCGCCTCCACGGCGTTGCAACGCTAATGAACATCATTGCAACTTATGCAACTACACCTCGATCAAGACAGACTTACAGACTCGATTTACATAATAAAATTCCAAAAGCAATAGGCCTTTTACATTGAACAATTCAACATAAAATATGTAAATCTATAGTGCAAAAACTGAAAACATCTAATTTGCAAACCGATCATACATCTCATGAAATCAGTAAATCCCACGTTTGTTCTTGATAAATCTAGAACAAAATCAAGAACACAATTGGCGCTCTAATACCAATTGAAGGGATCGAATCCCGCAGCGGAAGCGATTGTGAATCGCGTGTTCATGATATTGTGACACAAATCTAAAAACGAGAACAATATAACAAAGATTAGGCATGCTTTACGACTTCGGACAACCAGAATTTACCTTTAAAGAACACTTTCTTCACGAGTTCCTCCTCCAACGATCACGATCTCAGCAACGAACCGAACCTTGTGAAGATCCACCACTAGATCTTCTCCGTTGTTTTCTAGGTGAGGGGAGAAGGTGGGTTCCTTTTAGGATGAGGTGAGGATAGCTTTTAGAAATGTGTTTGGAACTCTTTCCACCACAAATGAGAGAACTCTAGCGTTATGTGTAATTGCCTTACCAAAGTTGCATCTTATGCAACTATTTATAGGGAAATAGGATGGAAATTATCATTCTATCCCTCCTTCATTCTCTCATTAGTATATAGTTAATTTGTGAATCTTATTCACATTAAAACTATATATTATATCAATTATATCACATATAATTTATATAACACCTCATATATGAAATAGAACACTTCAATTTCATTCCTAACTTTAAACCCTCAATATTACCATTTTGAGCCAACGAAGAGACCTCATGGACCTACAGTTCATGAGCTCCAATAATGTGAGATTAACTGATCAAACACTTTGATCTGGTTAATCAATATTCATTAACTACAAGTCACTCCACTATAGACTTGTAGTTGCACTCTCCTCACTGTAGATTATATTGTGTCCATTGATATAATCACTACAGATGACTCGACCCTTCATAGGTTGTTCGTAATCACAGTTGGGTCAAATTACCGTTTTACCCCTGTAATTACCTCTTTGTTCCTTAAGCACCACTGATCCCCTAATGAACAACAAGTGTATGGTCCTACCATAAACTCAAACACTCTTAAACTAGTTTAGAGGGTGGGGCCCCGTTGTTCAAGACCTAGACATAGTGCTTAAGGGAACAACCTATTTGATTCCTTTGTTTAGGAATGAGTGAATTCTATCTTTCATAGTTAAGTCCCCAGCTACTGGAGGTTCTGTCCTTGAGAAGGTAGGCTTTTTGAGTCGGCTACAGACCATCTCTCACCCATACTAGTCGAAGGACAAACCCCTATAAGGAGGAGTTATTAACCTACTTAGGATTCAGGTCGAGTCACTAATGACAATCTATAAATTATCAGTCTTACCCTGTTAACGACGTTACACTGGTCAGACTAATAATTTGCAGTCTGGTCTTCTATGAACTCTTCATACAAGATGCCCCCACTCGCATGTCATCCACATGAATGAGTCGGATTACCTCATTTGTACTAATTACAAAGTGGGTCGCATCCATGGTGTTACCAGAATAAATTTTTCATCCTTATTCTTATACCATAGACCATTTCGATTATACTCTTCAAAACAATCCAAATAGTGTCTACTATACTGATTTTCAAGATATATTATAACTTTGTAGCTTAGTTTATTAGATTTATAAAGCAAGAATATAATTTTATCAAAACAAATAACTCTCTTATTATTTGACCAAAATTACATAAGTTTAGGGCACATATCCCAACAGTTTCACCACAACTTTTCACCCTCAGGAAGATGGTCAGACTGAGAGGTTGAATCAGATCTTGGAAGATATGCTCCGAACCTGTGCACTACACTTCGCAGGAAGATGGGATACAAATCTTCACTCGATGTAGTTTGCCTAAAACAACAGTTATGAGGAAACGATCGGGATGGCACCCTTCAAGGCTTTGTATGGGAAGAGGTGCAGATCCTCGAAGTATTGGGGTGAAATGGGTGAGCATAAGCTCTTGGGACCCGAGTTTTTCCATGTTACGAATGAGGTCGTGAAGAAGATCAGGGCGAGAATGTTATCGACTCAAAGCAAACAGAAGAGTTATGCCTTTGTAAGGCACAAGGACTTGGAGTTTGTAGTAGAGGAGTACACGTTCCTTAAAGTTGCGCCTATGAAAGGCGTGTTGAGGTTGGTAAGAAGAGGAAGTTGAGCCATAGGTTCATCGTTCCATTTGAGATCCTAGAGTGTGTTGGCCCAGTGGCGTATCGCTTAGCCTTGCCACATTCCCTCGCAACTTTGCACGATGTGTTCCACGTGTTATGCTACGAGGCTATGTGCCAGATGCGTCACATGTGATTGATTACAAGCCACTGCAGGTCGATGAGAACTTGAGCTACAAGGAGAAACTAGTAGAAATCCTAGCTCAGGAGAAGAATGTATTGCAGAACAGAGAAATCGCTCTTGTCAAGGAATATTCACCTATTGTCCATCGACTACGCCTTTCGGCCTGATCTTAGGCTCTGACTCACCCTCCGTGGACGAACCTTGCGGAGGAACCCTTAGGTTTTCGGGGCATTGGATTCTCACCAATGTTTGCGTTACTCCAGCCGACATTCTCGCTTCCACTTCGTCCCCCACTGCTGGCGCGGGTGCTTCCCTCTAAGGCGGAACGCTCCCCTACCGATGCATTTTTACATCCCACAGCTTAGGCAAATCGCTAAGTCCCATTTATCTTCGGCGCAAGAGCGCTCGATCAGTGAGCTATTACGCACTCTTTCAAGGGTGGCTGTTTTTAGGCTAACCTCCTGGTTTTCTCTGAACCCCTACCTCCTTTATTATTCAGTAGTCATTTCTTGTGGCAAAACCAATAGCTTAAGGAACCTACATGGGAGCGTGAGAACGAGTTGAGGATGAACTACTCTGAGTTGTTCAGGAATTAGACACTTTTGAGGACGAAAGTTCTTAAGGTGCGAAGGATGTGACACCTGAGAATTTCAGGTATTTTTTTTAAGTTTGAGAAACTCAGTTTAGGGTTCTTTTCGTGTTTTTTAAGGATTTTTGGGAAGGAGGTTAATTTTTAGATCTTGCAGGGACCTAAATATTTAAGCCTTCCCTTTAAATTAGGTTGTCAGCTAACTAACCTTCTTATCAAGCGTCTTGGAAGAAGAGAACGAAGGTATTTCTCTCTCATTCTTCTACCTTTCATTATTTTTAGGGTTTTGTTTTAGAAAAAGAAAATAAAAGGAAATGATTTTCGGAGGCAGAGCCCTGCAGGACCCCTCAGTGGTCTTCTTCTTCGCGTGGTTGCCCCGACTGCCGAAGGTGCGGACCATCACCTCGCTCCCAAATTGATCGATTCGACCCTCTTTCCCTTGATCGAGTCGCGTGAGGACACTCTGTCGCTGCCCCCATCCCTCACCCCTTTCTTTCCCCTCCGTTGGCGCGAATCGAAGGAAGCCCACTGCCCCCTCCGTTCCCGATGCTTCGTCGGTCGCCTCCCCTCTCTCCCTTGGATCCCTCCCTCTTATATCTCTCTCCATTTCCTTTCCCCTCTCTCTTTTTTCCCTCTCTCCTCGAGCTCTTTCTCTCTTTCACCCTCTCTCTCGGATCTGTCTCTCTCGCTCTCTCTCTCCCTCTAGTCCGAACTCGTTCCTCTATCTCTGATTTTTGACTTTCGTTTGTTTTTTGGACATGTCTGTGAGCGCCAAAAAAGGATCATTCTTGAAGAGTTCGCTCGAATAGTTAGTCGTTCGCACCAGGACTTCGGACTTGTAGTTGTGGGTAAGCTCTCAACCATGGTTTTAGTTCATTCGGTATTTAGCCTTGGTTGTTGAATTGGTTGTTGGTTGTTTAGTTGGGGTAGCAAGGCATGGTAAAGTTTGGTTAGGTAGGTTCGTTGTTATGGATTGCCTCGAAATGCAATGCCACAAGGTCGTTTCCAAATTAGGCTATGGGGCATAACGTGACAAACAAGTTAGCTTATGCAGTTAAGTTACAAGTTGGCGACCCCTTCTTAGTTGTCTTGTAGGTGAGTAGAAGTGACTGGAAGCAAGGACTATCCCGTACACTCCTAAGCAAAGGTAAGTAGTCGTTTTGTTTAAGCACCAAGCTCTTAAGCAATAGAGTTTTGTGCACAGGCTCGCTTATGGTTTTCTTTGTATCTTGTTGTGTCTACAAGAAAATCGTTGACAAAACTGTCACATTTTTAGTGTTGTATGTGGATGATGTTCTTCTCATTGGGAATGAGGTAGAATTTCTTACTAACGTAAAGAAATGGCTAGGTTCGCAATTCCAAATGAAAGATTTGGGAGAAACTCAGTATGTTCTAGGTATCCAGATAGTCTGGAACTGGAAGAACAGAACGCTAGCCATGTCTCAAGGGTCTCATATTGATAAGATGTTGTCTAGATATAAGTTGAGAACACCAAAAAGCGCTTGCTGCCTTTCAGGCATGGGGTTCACCTGTCTAAGGATCAGTGCCCTAAGACTCCTCAAGATGTTGAGGATATGAGACGGATACCGTATGCTTCAGTTGTAGGGAGCCTGATGTATGCCATGTTGTGTACTAGGGTCGACATCTCTCATGCAGTAGGGATTGTCAGTAGGTATCAATGCAATCCAGGATTAGATCACTGGACAACCGTAAAGGAAATCCTCAAGTATCTTAGGAGAACGAGGAACTACAACTTAGTGTATGGCGGTGGAGATTTGATCCTTACAAGATACACAGATTCTGACTTTCATACAGATAAGGATTTTAGGAAATCCACTTCGGGGTCAACCTTCATTCTAAATGGTGGAGCTGTAGTATGGCGAAGCATCAACTGGGATGCATTGCCAATTCCACTATGGAAGCGGAGTACGTTGCGGCTTGTGAAGCTGCAAAGGATGTTGTTTGGTTTAGGAAGTTCATGAAAGATTTGGAAGTTGTTCCAAATATGAACTTGCCGATCACACTGTTTTGTGACAACAGTAGTGCAGTAGCCAACTCCAGAAGGCCTCAGAGCCATAACAGAGGCAAACACATTGAGCTGAAGTATCACTTAATACGGGAGATTATGCACCGCGGAGACGTGAGAGTCACGCAGATAGGGTCGGAGCACAACGTAGTTGATCTATTTACAAAGCCCCTCACGGCTAAGGTGTTTGAGGGTCACCTAGAGAGTCTAGGTCTTCGAGTGCTTTCTGACTCGGGCAAGTGGGAAATATGTAAAAGGGTATTCAATGCCCTAGTTCATTGTATTACTTCATTGTAATTTATGTACATTTCAGAAATGTATTTTCTTCACTAACTTAGTCCAAATGGGAGTTTGTTGGGATTTTTTTCCTAATCTCATGTTTGTAAATTACTGTTTGAAATTAATAAGAGTTATTTATTTCATTAATTTGTGTCTCGCAATATTTAAAAACTTATCCAATAAACTAAGCTCCTGGGTCATTGAATTTATGAGAGAACTAGAACTTGAAAGATGTGTAGTGGACACACAGGGAGGATCACGTTCGAATGAATGACGCGAACGGTCTAAAGTATATGGATACGGTTGGAGACCTAATCCTGGATACGCTGTGGATGTGACCCGCTTTGTATTAGATACAAACGAGGTGATCTAACTCGTTCATGTGGTTAACATGCGAGTGGGGGCATCCTGTTCAATGAGATTGTACAAGATCGAACCGTGAATTTTAGACCTACTGATGTAACACCGTTGACAGTAAGGACTAATAAGTTTGTAGATGACCATTCGTGACTCAACCTGAATCCTGAGCCTGTTACGGACTCCTGTCTGCGGGGGTCTGTCCTTTGACTAGTACGGGAGAGAGTGGTCACAATTACTCGCCCAATATGGCTTTCTTCTCAGGGACAGGACCAAGTAGGGAGCAGGGAACTTAACTACGCGAGATGAAATTCACTCGTTCCCGCCATTAGGGAAACTTGAGGGGTTGTTCCCTTAAGTGTTGTCTCCAGGGCTTGGACAACGGGCGAGAAGGGTGTTGTGTATGGTTGAACAATCACAATATGTTGTTCATAAGAGGAGCAGTGGGGACTTAAGGAACAAGAGGTACACATAGGGGTAAAACGGTAATTTGACCCAGTTGTGTCTACGAACAACCTATGAATGGTCGACTCATGGGCATTGGATGTATCAGTGGACACGTAATATTCTTCACTGACTAGAGTGCAGCTACGGGCTATAGTGGAGTGTTACCGTAGCTAATGAATGTTGATTAATCGGGTCAAAGAGTTTGACAGGTTAATTTCGAATGATTGGAGCCCGTCACTGTAGGTCCATTAGGTCCATCGGTTGGCTCAAATTGGGTTAAAAGAAGGGTTAATGTCTTGGTGTGAAATCAAAGTGTTTAATTTCACTTAGAGGCATTTATGTCATTTATATGAGATATGAATGATATATTATATAGTTTAATGTGAATGAGATTCATGATAAACTATAGGTTAGCTTAATTGTTGAATTGAGGCTAATTGGAGAAATTAATTGAGAGAAATTAAATTGGATATGATTCAATTTAATAAATCCATAATTATTACAAATGTGATTTGTAATATTAAATATGAGATATCTTATAATATATGGTTACGCAAATATGATTTGCATAACCTATGGTTTTTGTAAAATGGTAATAATGTGGAGATTTTAACTCCATGATTTTTCCATTATATAAACCCTTCTTGAAAGAAGGGAATCACTCTCATTCTCTCATTTTTTGGAAATCTGAGCAAAAAGAAGAGAACTCTCTCCCAACTTTTCTCTCTAGATTTTTCCCCTCTCAACCAAAACAAAGTTCCCACCACTTCCTTCTTTCCAAAAGAAGAACAATCGAGACTCCGAGTGGTTGTGTTGTGTTCTTGTTCGTGGGAAAAGTTCGGGATCGAAAAGATCGAGAGAACACGAAGAGTTAGTGACCGATTTGTTGGGAAGGAATTGTGAAGATAGTCTTCAACATGTAACTTTACTCAACTTTACTGTTTTTCCTTTCCATTCTTGTATGTTTAGCCTAGATTTAAGAGTTAAATCGTTTCGATGAAATCTAGTTGCACAGTTTTCACCACGACGATTCAATCGTCTTCCGCTGCGTGGGAGTCTCATTCCCTTCACATCAATGGTGTTACCAGAATAAGGTTTCCAACCTTATTCTTATACCATAGACCATTTAGGTTATATTCTTGAACACAATCCAAATAGTGTCCACTATACTGATGTTCAAGATATATTATAACCTTGGAGCTTAGTTTATTGGATTTATTAAAGCAAGTATATAATTTTATCTAAACAAATAACCCTTTATTTATTTGATCAAAATTACACAAGCTTAGGACATAAATCCCAACAGCGAGAGAGTCCAACCCGTTGGGTTAGCATTACCAATCCCTTGAGATACCCTAGACGAGTACAAACCTCTAATATGGTGATTTAGTGTGGGCATTAGGGTTGTGTGCCCTTTTGCGATATGTGTGGGCATTGGGGTTATGTGCCCTCTTACGATCTCCGTAGGCATTAGAATTGGTCGCCCTGTTGCAATTTGTGCGGATATTAGAGTAGTCGACTCTGTTCCATTCTAATTCATAAACAAACGTTGTTTTATGTAAAATCCTAGCAAGTTATTCAGAATGTAATCCATTTCGATCCTCATAACAACTAAAGATATGCAACTTCGTCTTAGATTAAAGATTACTTTTTCAAGCTAAAACTTAATTCCTACGTGATGAATTTATGGCCTAGTAAATCATTTGCACAATCAACATACATTCAACAATCTTTAAGCATAAAGAATCATCAAATATAAATTAATCCAAAAATAAACTAGTCTAAAAATATACGAGTTCAACACAAAAAACAACAACAACAATAACAGTTCTAATCTCACATGAAAATCTTATTAAACGATGCTACAATCTAAAAGAAAGACCGAGAAAAACTCTTGGCGCATACAACACTTGTTCCCGTCATGGACACCTCAATCTTGACCTTTGAATTTCTTCCTCGACACTCAAAAGCACTCCTCTAGCCTTTAGAACACTGTGGAAATTGAAAATAAGGATTTGCCTATCCAAATGGGTTCTATAAACTTGAAGGCAAACTGTTCCTTTTGATAAAATGGTGTCAGCTTCAAAATACTAGGGACAACGTCGAGACGTTGTAACCTAGTGCGCATGTTATATTAGGAAAATCGAAGTAGTGTCGAGAAACGAAACAAATCGTCCATACACTACAGACGAAAAATTGGAGACACACGTTTATTCCCATTCATAGGTTATTTGTTTGAATTTAAATTTCTTATATTAATTTGTTGTTAATTTTAAATTTGATTCTTGAATTATTAATGTTAATTGACATCAGGTTTATTTTTAGCATTGACTCTTAATAATGTGTTTTTGAAATAAAAAGTAATTTTTTCCTTACATTGATGCAATAAGAAATTTCCTTTACCCACATTATGCAATGAGCTTAAAATAAAATAAATTGTTTTCTTTTAAAATGGGATTTTTGAATTAAGAACACTCAAATTTTCAAAATTTAAATTTTACAACCAAGTTTGGAATAAAATGAGTTTTTTTAGTATGAATAAAATGAGCTGCCTTCTATTAAATCTGAACTTCTGAAATCAGAAACTTTTAATTAGGGGATGTGCTTTACTCTCAAATTAATATAAATATAAATTCATTTGGATGAATTAATTTTTTTTTTTGTTGAAATCTCGTGTGAATAGATACAACTTTTAAAGTTTAGCTATTAAATACAAAATAAAATAAAGGATAGAAACAAATAAAGATAGAACTTAATATATATTTTTTTGTGTGTGTGAATATGAAATAACTTTGTGTGATTAAAAGGAAAAAAAAAAGAAGCAAAATCAAATTTTTTGTCCATTGTTAATGATTACAAGGAAAGTATCTTGACAATAACTTAAATAACTTTATTCATTTACCATCGAACCCAAAAAAAATAATCCATTTTGTCCTTTCATCTATTTCCAATTTAGTATATAAAGATTTATTATAGAAGTTTGTTATTTCTTCACCGAAAAATAATTTCAAGATTGGATAGTAAAAATACTTTATTAATAAAATCTATATAAAAAATAGACATTACTTTTTAAATGCATATAATAAAAGCTCTATTATTACGATTCTAATATCTACCTAGTCTCTTGTTAAAAAATAAATAATAATAATATCCACACGGACTTGTTTTAGTGCCTTTATTTTTCATATCGATCATTTAAAATTATAATTTTACATATAAAATTTAATAGGTAAAATAATTTTTTTTGGACAATATATCCACTTTTTCATAATAAGTGTGTCTTTATTTTTTAAGTTTAATTTTTAAATGAAATGTAAGCTTCAAACTTTTTTATATTTTTTTATTTTATAGTAATAGTCTTTTCTCACATGGTTCCTAAACTTAAATGTCCATACTTTTTAGAGTTGAATATATGAGGTGAGGTTAGAATTCAAAATCCATTTGGTTTAGCTAATCACTAGGATGATCTGTTGAATTTGTAATGGGTAGCAATTATGGTTTTAGTATTTGTAGATATAGCAACATTATAAAAGAATTGCAAATATGGCAAAAGTCTTTAATTTTTTTATATAATTCAAATTATACCCTTGGCTTAAACCTATTCCCTTTTTAATTGGTATTTGTTTTTCAATTGGTATTTGTTATTCACGGTTACTTAAATATTCCTTATTATTTTTATATTTTTATATTCAAAACATGATTATGCCCGACATTTATATTTTTTATTATTTTACAATTTTAAGCATTTAAACATTTCAATTTTCTAGATTCTCAAACAGTAATACATATTTAACTACTTGTAAGGCTCTAAATTCACAGTCAAATCAAATGAAATGTATTATAATTTATTTAATATACTTATTTTTTTAGAGAATTTGTAATTGGGTAGTAATTATGGTTTTAGTATTTGTAGATATAGCAACTTTTTAAAAGAATTGCAAATATGGCAAAAATCTTTAAATTTTTTTATAATTCCAATTATACTCTTGGCTTAAACCTATTCCCTTTTTAATTAGTATTTGTTTTTCAATTGGTATTTGTTCTTCACGGTATTTTTCTTCTTTCGATTTTTGCGACAACATCTTCTTGATTCCAGTCCAATCTTCCCAAACTCTTATCGATTCCAGTCCAATCTTCTGTCGAGTCGCAAGTTTGAGTATCTTCTCAAATTCAATCGGAGTCGTAAACCTTCACCTATTCGATCGGGTATTTTCTAGTTTGATCTGTTGAATTGCAACTCATGAATTTTCATCGAGTTTGTTTGATTATCTTCTCCAATTCGATCGAAGTCGCAAGTTTGTCTGATTATCTTCTCCAATTCGATCGCATTGTAGTATCTTCTTATTCGGTCGAAGTATCTTCCAATTCGATCTTTTCGAAGTCCAACGGAGCTTTTTTCGTGGGTATTTGATTTTTTCAATCAACATTTTTCGTGGGTATTTCTTATGTTCATTTTGTTACATCACTTTTTTTTCTGTTTTGGAGTCGCAAAGTTTTCTTCATTTTTGTTCTATCGTAATCTTTGTTTTCTAGATGATCGACGATATACATGACATCAGTGATATCTATCATTGTTTTCTAGATATGATCAATAGATATCAGTTATATCAGTGATATCAGTGATATCAGTAATCAATAGATATCAATGATATTAGTGATATTAGTGATATCGAGTGACTATTGTGCTTCCAATTAGTGATATACGATATTCTGTTGGAGCTCTTTTCGTGGGTATTTGAGTTTGTCAATCAACCAGATCTTTTTTCGTGGGTATTTTTTTTGTTCATTTTGTTATATCACTGTTTTTCTGCAATGTTTTGGAGTCGCAAGTCTGATTTTGGTGATTGTTTTGTTTTCTAGATATGCTAGAGAATACATATGACATCAGTGATATCAGTGATATCTATCATTGTTTTCTAGATACAATGATATCAGTGATATCATTGATCAATATATATGATATCAGTGATATCAATGATTAGTAGATATAAATGATATCAGTGATACCAGTGATACACTGTTTTCTAGGTATCAATGATATCAGTGATATCATTGATCAATAGATATGATATCAGTGATCAGTAGATATCAATGATATCACGATATCGATGATCAATAGATATCAATACTATCGGTGATATCATTAATCAATGATATCGAGTGACTATTGTGGTGATCGGTTTCTATATTACTTAATATTGTTAATGTTGTTATTACTTTTACGTAGGAACTATGATGAAGCTTCCAATAGTTATTTTTATAGTAGGCAATGGAATGAGAAAAATTTCTATGAGAATTACAAGACCATTGAAATTTTTGTTGATGAGATGATGTGTTTTGATGATTTTATTAATCTGATTGTGAAAGAAGTTCAAATGGATAGTTTTATTTCTTTTGTAGAATTGTCGATGTTATTAGGTTAGGGATAAATGATGCTCAGGATGTGGTTAAAATTCAAGAAGATAAAAATGTTGCTTGGTTTTTAACTTTAGTGAAAGATCAAAATACAAGATATCCTTTAGTTTCTCATATTACAAGAAGTCTAATAGAAAAGTTATGAGTAATAGGTAATAGATAGGTAGAAGTTTATCAGACAACTATTATTGATAGAAACCTATGACTTCTATCAGTAATAGTAGTCTATCACTTCTATCAGTGATAGTAGTCTATCACTTCTTTTTCATTAGCTTTTATCAATCATTAATAGGATAGTAGTCTATCACTTCTATCAGTGATAGACAACGATAGAAGTCGAATAGGAACAAGATGTCTAATAGATAATAGAAAAGTTATGAGTAATAGGTAATAGATAGACAATTGTGGTAGAAGTCTATCAGACAACTATCACTGATAGAAGTCTATCACTTCTATCAGTGATTGATATCACAATAGTAGTTTATCAAAATTAGAAGAAAAAATTAGTTATTAAATAAACAGACAAAAAAATTAGTTATTAAATAAACAGACTTCTATCGTGATATCACTGATAGAATCCCATCAGTGATATCACTGATAGCATCCCATCAGTGATATCACTGATAGCAGTGACTGCCGTGGGGTGTTTTAGTAATTTCAATTTCTCTTTTCAATTTTTTGCTATTTTTGCAAATAGATTGAGCAATTTGCTATATGGACAATTATATTGGTCCTTTTTGCTACCAACCCAATTGCCCCTAAAATCTATATAAAAAATAGACATTACTTTTTAAATGCATATAATAAAAGCTCTATTATTACGATTCTAATATCTACCTAGTCTCTTGTTAAAAAATAAATAATAATAATATCCACACGGACTTGTTTTAGTGCCTTTATTTTTCATATCAATCATTTAAAATTATAATTTTACATATAAAATTTAATAGGTAAAATAATTTTTTTTGGACAATATATCCACTTTTTCATAATAAGTGTGTCTTTATTTTTTAAGTTTAATTTTTAAATGAAATGTAAGCTTCAAACTTTTTTATATTTTTTTATTTTATAGTAATAGTCTTTTCTCACATGGTTCCTAAACTTAAATGTCCATACTTTTTAGAGTTGAATATATGAGGTGAGGTTAGAATTCAAAATCCATTTGGTTTAGCTAATCACTAGGATGATTGGTTAGAAATATACTTGAAGAAGTCTTTTCAATTTGTACTAAATGGTTGGATATTCTTAATTACGTTGAATTGAAACTTTATTTTATATACTATTTATAAAAATAAGTCTGAAGAGTTTTTCTTTAAATGTTTGTTCTAAAGGAACTTCAATGATATTAGATAATAGGAAAATAGGATATTTTGTAACCATGCGATGAATTTAGACAGCTAGCGAACATTACTCTGATGATTCTTTCTTCTTCTTTAATTCAATGTACAGTATAAAAGAACCAAAATAAGAAAAATATCATAAAATCTAAAATAATTTTGATAAATATTCCAAATAAAAAAACAAAAATAAATGACAGAATAAATGACATTAACATTTGAGAATTGTAAACTGATTTGATGTAGTTATTTTCTTTCCAATATAAGAAAAAAAAAGGTGACGATTATATATATATATATATATATATATTCCCTCATTAGTGAAATGATAAGGTGTCATCTTAATACAAAAACATTACAAAAGTAGAAAAATGTCTAGTGCTTCTTGGCCTCGTTATCCTCCTTGTGTTAGTGGTACTTGCACAGACTCTTTCTGTTGCACTTTAGGTCAAGGTGAGTGTTCATTCTTTATTTCTCTAACACTATAAAGTTTTTATTTGTTTCTACTGATGTGAATGTTGGTTCATGCAGGGCGATTTAGATGGCCAGAACTATTGGGAAAGAATGGGCAAGTAGCCAAAGCAGTGATCGAAAAAGAAGCTCCATTTGTGACAGTGGTTTTTATTAGACCAGGCATGGTTGGACTCCCTAATTTTTGTTGCAATCGCGTTAATGTTGTGCTTGATCCAAGTGGAAATGTCTCCAATATCCCATTCATTGGTTGAAATTTCGAAGGGAAAAAGACATGTCATATACAGTTTGTTTGTTGTACTTGATTGTATAACAAAATATATAATGTTAAAGTTGAATAAAGTCTTTAACCATTGACCATTCCTTCTCTATCGTTTCATATCATTCTTTTATTTACATGTTTATTTGGATTTAGTCTATCTAACTACTAGATTTAACCTCGTCGTCTATCACTTCAAGGAGTAAGTTACGAAACAAAAGTTCTAATTCCTTTTATTTAGACCCAATATTTTTTACTACTTCTTAAGCTTAGGTACAATTTTTTAAAAATATTTGGATGTAATAAAATATTTAGGTTGTATTCCATAACAATTTTGTTTTTTAATTTTATATTTTTTTACAAAATTGAGGTTATAAACATTATTTTCACCTATTGTTTTCTTGCTTTATTACCAGCTTTTTAAATGCTTTAAAAGATAAAAGAAAATTTTGAAAACTAAAAGAAGATGGGTTTCAAAAGTTTATTTTTTTTGAAATTCGGCTAAAAAAACAAGCATGATTTAACAAACAAGCTAAAAATAAGATGATAATCAAATGATATCTAGGTAACCAGTAGCAGAAATTTTTATCGAGGATGCTTAAATATGAAATTCAAAAAAATATTTAAAGTTGTCCATACAAGAACTTTAACTTAGGATTTGAGAGGAAGCTGGAAACATACTAACTACTAAGCAAGAAGACTTTTTTAATTTTTAATTTTATTTTTCCTATACATATTTTATAAAGTATACAAAAAAAATTGAGAGCGACTCGAGCCCTCTCTGGGCCTTAACTAAATTCGCCTCAGTTAATAACTATATTTTAAATATATCATAATATTCTTTAGGCACTTGTCTAAAGTTGATCTTGAAATGAATTGAGACTTGCAAATTATACAATATTACACATTTGATCTTGTGGGTTTTTTACTGTTTAGACTAATTTTAGAAAGAAAGTCTCTTTTTAAATTATTTAAGCCAACAAGAAAAGTGTAATCATGTTGCACATGACTTTTGGTTAAATTTCTAGGCTTTTTTTCAAACTAATTTTGTTCATTACATAAAAGGGAAAGACAAACTTAAAAAAAATAAAAATTGAAAGAAAGAAAGAAAATGTGACATCTCTAGATTTCAAAATTATAAAATTGTTTAAACCAAAATTAATGAGTTGTTTTTATTTATATATTTATTATTATTATTGGCATTCTTTTTTATTCAAATAAGTACATTTGTTTTAGAATCATATTGGGAAGGAAATTTAGATTCTTCGGCTTAAAAGTCTTACTGTCTTCAGATTTTTTACTTCAATCCATAGACATATATTACGAAAGAAGTTGTAGATTGATTTGAAAGAATCTAAAATGGATGAGGCAAATTAGGGAAAAAAAATATAAATGAAAAGTAATTATGCTTGACATTAATTTTAAGTCAATAGATCAATAGATCAATTTCTTTAGCACTCCCAAAAGAAAAAAACTTACACAAAGACAAAATTATTTAATAAAAATTTTTATACTCATAACAATACAAAATTCTAAACTTGAGTATAACTCTTCTGACTAAGCACATCAATGTTTTTTCTAAATATTATAGGTTTAAATCCTTGGAGGCAAATAACCAAACGTAGATGAGCAGACACTAATATTTGGAATAAGTGAGACACCCAACTTGGAGGTAGAATGTCGTACTTTGAACGACAATGCCTGATCCTTGAACTTGAGCAACACTCGATTGATCTTGCACATTAAATGAGTGAAGCTCGATCTTAAACTTGAAGTGAATGACACTTGAACTTGGACTTCATGAGATCGAAGACTCAAGCATGAACTTAAAGAGATGGAGCAATGCTCGATCTATTTGAAGCAAGTAAAATTCGAACGTAAACATCAAGAAAGTAGGTGGTCCCATGAACTTTAGGTAAGCAATGCCAAACACTAAGGCAGTGAGCGACAAACTGAACTTCAGGTGAATGACGCTAGAATGTAAAGCAAGTGAAGCTCTTTTGTATGCTTTACCTTGCAACATCTCTTTGCATGTGGATGAATTTTTTTTCGAGACTGAACCTAAAATATTTTTTTTCTTTAAGCTACCTACATACCATTTGAGTGAAAGAGATCCAAGTAATAACGTAGTCAAAGATTTTTTATTTACGTTTGTTAACCTGTTAAGCTCATACGAGCCATAATCATCATGCATTTTATGCTATTGCCATAAGGAGCTTATTTTTTTTTTTAAAAAAAAAATAGATGTTTTTGTCTTCATCATGGTCTCGATAAGATTCTTCAGTTGTCGGATTTGTTAAAATGATGATTTTTTTTTTACCTTTAAGGATCATTTTGTCTTTATGAGAATAAAGATCTTTCTTTTCATACCTAATGTGACGCTACTTTGAATCTTATTGTGGTTCACTTCATCAAACAGTTTTGCCATCGAGGATTCATCTTCCTTTCATGTTGACCACTTGTTAGTTTGAGGCGATAAAAACCAGATAGCGTTTAAGGTTTATCTTTCTCTAATGTTGAGATGATTTGCTTTTTGAAGAACGAACGTTGAGTTGAGACAAAAGTTGACATTGGTATTCTTCTTTTATCACGCCATATTCATCTTTTGGAAGACTGAAAGTCGGGTAGTTGAAAGCTTGATGCGATCAAAGATAGAAGTTATTCACACAACTTCTTTTGTATTGTCAGCTTCTTTCACCTCAATGTAATAAGCTTCACCATTTTCGACCTCATTTTTCATATGATGGAAATTTCTTGAGAGTAATTCCTTTAGATGCACTAGTTGGTAAGGTTAAGAAATTTTTTTATTCTACTCCCTCTTTTTTAGTTTTCTTTGATTATTTTTTTCTTAACATCTTTTCTTTTGAATGGACAATGTTTCTTTTGAACAACAAACAAAGTGCTTGTCGAAGGCTCTATCAAATAATTATTGTATTTTACCTAGACCTCTTAAATTTGCAGTAAAAGTTGTCAGGGTCGATCTGAAAAACTGGATTTATTAGAATAAGTCATTACCACAATTAATCATTCCCAATTTTAGTTAGAGAAACCAAATTAAATAATGAGAATATTAAAATCCTGCCCTATTATTTACAAGATTGGGGACATTTAGAAGAAACCTTTAGACATGAATTTTATCAATTTAACTCAATTACATTATTTGGATATTACGCGTGAAATCAATCCTATTGAAAACCAAAAATTCACACAAATAATCAATTGACTCTCTAAAGCTCAATCAACATCTATGTGTGTTTTAGTAAATGAGTCTCCCAGTCTAATTAAAAAACAAACATAGTTTTGTGTAAATTCCTAGCAAGTTGTTTAGCAGTTAATCCATTTACATGCTTCTACAACTAAAGATATGAAAGTTCATCTTAGATCAAGAACAACCTGTGACACCCGATAAAATCAGGTAAATTTTCTAATTCGAGAAGCATGTGTTCCTTGCTCATTTCGAAATTATTAAGAAATTTGGGCTGAGGTTGAATTTAAATGAATTTTAGGGCGGTGGTTAATTATCGGACCTTACAGGGGCTCAAATAATTAAACCCTCGCCTATGAATGCAGATTGTCAATAATCTCCTAAGGTTCATACCGAATGTTCAGTTGCAGAGAGAGAGGTAGTTCCCCCATTAGAATTTCATTTTGGGGTTCTTTTGGTTGGTATTAGAAAATAACTTTTTTTTTTTAAAAAAAAAAGGAAAAAGTCGCACGAAGTCGTTGACCCCCTTCCCCCTTTTCATTCTTCTTTGAAAGAGCACCCCCCATCGTCTTTGCCCAACTACAGCCTTCCCCGAGCTGTCGACCGTCCAAATCTTATCGTTGCCCCTCTCCGTCGTCGCTCTGATGGAGATATGATCCCCTTGAGCAGCGGAAACGTGTTTTAAGATCGATTATGCTTGTTTATTTTGGTTTACTAGAAATACCAGTACATTGGGTAAGAATACAGAGACAAGCATTCATCCTAATCTAATTAGATTAAACATGAATTCTAGGCATACAAACATGATGAAAATTAACTAAACTAAAAGGAAAAAACATTACCTTTGTAGATTCAATTATCAACAACTCCTTGCTCCAATTTGACAGCAACACAACAACCAACAACTCCTCTGTTCTTTTAACTACCACAAAGCTAACCTTCTATATCTCTGGATTCCACTTACACCAACCTTGGGTGGAAGGTTTTCCAACCAATTGGAAGAGGAAAGGGAATTTGAGTTAGAGAGAGAATTCTATGAATTCAATGCAATTCATCGATCCAAAAACAACTTCTCTCAATTGAGAAGTTAAAAGTCGAGGAGCTCTTCCCCCACTCCCTATCGATAGAGAGTTAGTGGGGAGAGGGGAATGTGTCCTCCTGACACGTTCCCATTAATTAATTAATTATTAAATTAATTAAAGCAAATTTAATTAATTATTTAACTAAATATCATATATTTAGTTATATATTAAGATCAAATCATATTTAATCCATTTCTCCTCTAACCGATAGTTTTATTGCACATCCCATGCACAATAAATTTTAACCTATAGTTTTTAAATATGAATCATATTCTCATTTAAATTAATATTTGAACTCTTTCAAATATTTAATTCTCTCATATAATCTAATATGAATCATATTCACATTAAATTTATGATATAAAGTTCCAAAACATTATATTATAATGTATCCATAAACATAAATATTTATTCCCTAATGAATTTGAACATTTCAAATTCAAACGATCTAACAACCCTTTACGAGCTAGAAGGTGGACCTAATGGACCTATAGATTAGAAGCTCCAACGATACGAGATTATTCGGTTGATCTCATTAACCTCATAATCAACATTCATTAACTGCGAGAACACTCCACTAAAGTCCCGCAGCTGCACTCTTCTCACTGCAGATATATTTTTGTGTCCACGAATATCGACCAATAACAGCAAGTCAATCCTTCACGAATGTTCCTAAAACCAGCTGCGCCAAATTACCGTTTTACCACTAGGTTACATCTTCTACCTTAAGTACCAATGCTCCTCTAATGAACAATTTAATTGTGGTCCTACCAACAAACAGAAGTCACTCTTCGGCCAATGACTGGATTGGACCCTTTGTTCAAGTCCCGGAGACACAATTTAAGGGAAAATTCATCTACTTAGCCTAGTAGGCGCGAATGAGTGAATTCCATCTTGCTAAGTTATGTCTCCAGTCGCTCACTCGGTCTTGTCCCCAAGAAGGTAGGCATATTGAGTCAGCGAATGTGGCAACTCTCACCATGCTAGTCAAAGGGAAATCCCTCACAAATTGGAGTTCGTAACCTGCTCAGGATTGAGATCAAGTTCTCTAGGTCATCCTAGTGAAATAGAAACATAGATAATGAACAGAGTTAAATTTAGTGGTTACTATTTCGCGGTACTGTCTTATGTAATCTCATTACATAGGATATCCCCACTCACATGTCATCTACACGAACACGTTAGGATCACAGTGATTGTATCATATACAAAGTTGGCCACATCCATAGTGTTACCGGGGTAAGGTACCCAAAACCTATCCCCTTGCTATAGACCCTTTAGGTTGTATCTCAAATCGAGATCCTTTATATGTACACTACATTCAGTTTAAGAGACATTTTACAGCCTTAGATGTTAGTTTATTGGATTTTGGGTTAAAACAAGGGCATTATAGTAAATAACGAACAATAACTCTTTATTACAATAATTAGAAAAAAATTACAAACTACGAGTTTTACGGCATAAACCCCAACAAACTCCAACTTGAACTAAAACTCTAGTGGGGTACATCAAAATCTAAAACAGTGGTTACAGAGATTCAAATACAATAAACTAGAGCATCCATGTGAAGGGAATGAAACTCCTCGCGCAGCGGAAGATGATCGAATCGTCGCGGTGTGGTTGTGTTACTTAGTTTCGTTAAAACTAACTATGTCTTACATATAGGTTAAACATGCATAAAATTGAAACGAAATACAACCAGATCTCGTTACTTACTTGTTGAAGACAATCTTCAAGCTTTCCTTTTCGTTCACGAACTCTTCGTGTTCTCCCAACGATCTCGAACTACTCGAACTCTTCTCACGAACAAGAACGAACACAACCACTTCGCTTCTCGATTGTTCTTCTTTGGAAGAAGGAAGATAGTGAGATCTTTGTTTTCATTTTGGGAGGAGAATACTTGAGAGATATCTGAGAGAGAGATCTATTATTTTTGGTGAAATTTCCAAAAATGAGAGAAAGCATAATCAACCCTTCTTACAAAGGGGTTTAAATAATAGAGATAGGTGTAGTTGAAATCTCCACCTATTTACAACTTTACCACAACTATAGGTTATGCAAATCATATTTGCATAACCACATATTATAAGATATCTCATATCTCATTTTACAAATCACATTTGCAATATTGTGGATTTATTAAAATGAATCAAATCCAATTTAATATCTCTCTATCTAATTTCTCCAATTAGCCCTAATTCAACAATTAGGCTAACCTATAGTTTATTCTGAATCTCATTCACATTAAACTATATATAATATCATTCACATCTCATATAAATGGCATAAATGCCTTTTAGTTAAATTGAACACTTCAATTCACACAAAAATAGTAACCCTTCTTTTAATCCAGATTGAGCAAACCGAGGGACCTAATGGACCTACAGTGACGAGCTCCAATGATCCGAGATTAACCTATCAAACTCTTTGACCCGGTTAATCAACCTTTATTAGCTACGGTAACACTCCACTAAAGCCCGTAGCTGCACTCCCGTCAGTGCAAGATATTACGTGTCCACTGATATAACCAATGCCCATGAGTCGACCCTTCACAGGTTTTTCGTAGACACTGCTGGGTCAAATTACGATTTTACCCCTGTGTCTACTTCTTGCTCCTTAAGTCCCCACTACTCCTCTAATGTACAACAACGTTGTAATGGTCAAACCATACACAACAACCCTCTCGTGCCTGTGAGAGGGTGGGTGCCCGTTGTCTAAGCCCTGAAGAAAGCACTTAAAGGAACAACCCCTTTAGTTTCCCTGGAGGCGGGAACGAGTGAATTCCATCTCGCGTAGTTAAGTTCCCAGCTCCCTACTTGGTCCTGTCCGTGAGAAGATAAACATATTAGGCGAGTAGCTGTGACTACCCTCACCCGTACTAGTAAAAGGACAGACCCCCAAAGACAGGTGTTCGTAACACACTCAGGATTCAGGTCGAGTCACTATTGGTCATCTATAAAGTTATTAGTCCTTACTGTCAACGGTGTTACATCAGTAGGTCTAATAATTCACGGTCCAGTCTTGTACAATCTCATTGTACAGGATGCACCCACTCGCATGTCAACCACATGAACCATTCAGATCACCTCGTTTGTTTCTTAATACAAAGCGGGTTGCATCCACAGTGCATCCAGGGTTAGGTCTCCAACCCCATCCATATACTGTAGATCGTTCGGGTCATTTACTCGAACGTGATCCTCCCTTTGTGTCCACTACACACCGTTAATGTTTTAGTTCTCTCATATATTGGATGACCCTGGAGCTTAGTTTATTGGTCAAAGTTTGTATAAAATGCGAGACACAAAATGATGAAATGAATAACTCTTTATTAATTTCAAATATATATTTATAAATTGAACGAGATTAGGACAAAACATGCCAACAAACTCCCACTTGAACTAAGCTAGTTGAGCAAATACATTTCTGAAATGTACATAAATTACAATGAAGTAATACAATAAACTAGGGTATTGAATACCCATTTACATATCTCCCACTTACCCTAGTCAGGAAGTACTCGAAGACCTAGACTCTCTAGGTGCCCCTCAAACACCTTAGCCGTGAAGGGCTTTGTAAATGGATCTGCTACGTTGTGCTCCACCGCTATCTGCGTGACTGTCACGTCGCCGCGGTGCACAATCTCCCATATCAAATGATTACTTTCGCTCAATGTGTTTGCCTCTCTTATGGCTCCGAGGCTCCTTGGAGTTGGCTACTGCACCACTATTGTCACAAAACAGAGCGATCGACAAGTTCATATTTGGAACAACTTCCAAATCTGTCATGAACTTCCTTAGCCAAACAGCTTCCTTTGCAGCTTCACAAGCCGCAACGTACTCCACTTCCATAGTGGAATCAGCGATGCATCCTTGCTTGATGCTTCACCATACTACAGTTCCTCCATTAAGAATGAAGGTTGATCCCGAAGTGGATTTCGTAGTATCCTTATCGGTCTGAAAGTTAGAATCTTTGTATCCCGTAAGGATCAAATCCCCATCGGCATACACTAAGTTGTAGTTCCTCGTTCTCCTCAAATACTTGAGGATTGCCTTTACGGCTGTCCAGTTATCTAATCCTGGATTGGACTGATACCAACTGACTATCCCTACTGCATAACAGATGTCGGGCCTAGTACACAGCATGACATACATTAGGCTCCCCACAGCTGAAGCATAGGGGATCTGTCTCATATCCTCAACCTCTTGAGGATTCTTAGGACACTGATCCTTAGACAGGTGAACTCCATGCCTAAAAGGCAGCAAACCCTTCTTGGAGTTCTGCATCTTATATCTAGACAACATCTTGTCAATATAAGACGCTTGAGACATGGCTAGCGTTATGTTCTTCCAGTTCCAGACTATCTGGATACCTAGAACATACTGAGTTTCTCCCAAATCTTTCATTTGGAATTGCGAAGCTAGCCATTTCTTTACGTCAGGAAGAAATTCTACCTCATTCCCAATGAGAAGAATATTATCCACGTATAATATAAGAAATGCGACAGTTTTGTCGACGATTTTCTTGTAAACACAAGGCTCGTCAACATTCTAATCAAAGCCATAAGATTTGATTTCCTCATCAAACCTTATATTCCAAGACCTCGAGGCTTGTTTCAGTCCAAAAATAGACCTATGAAGCCGCCAAACCTTTTGCTCTTGGCCTTGGGTAATGAACCCTTTGGACAAGTCCATGTAGATGGTTTCGTCAAGGTTGCCATTGAGAAAAGCGGTCTTGACATCCATCTTCCATACCTCGTAGTCATAATACGCGGCAATGGCCAGAAGGATCCTGATCGACTTTACCATGGCAACAGGTGAAAAGGTTTCTTCATAGTCAACCCCTTCGACTTGGGTAAAACCTGTTGCCACCAGTCGTGCTTTGAACGTCTGCACCTTCCCATCTACTCCACGTTTACGCTTGTAGATCCATTTACAACCTATAGGTTTCACCCCATCAGGTTGATCCACAAGCTCCCAGACAGAATTGAAGTACATCGACTCCATTTCCTGGACCATAACTTTAATCCATTCGTCCTTGTCAACATCAGCCATTGCCTGATCATAGGTCGATGGATCCTCGAAGTCATCATCAGGATTGACGACTTGAGTTTCAGCTAAACCAATGTAACGCTCAGGCTGTCCAACAACCCTCCCACTAAGTCGAGGCATTCCCATCCCTTGGGAACGGACTTAACTTGACGTGCTAGGATCAACAACACTTGTTGACGTACTAGCTGCATCAGCAACTCTTGCTGACATACTGTCCATTTCATTCAACACGATTTTGCTTCTAGGCAAATGATCCCTGATATGGTCTTCCTCAAGGAAAGTGGCGTTTTTCGACACAAGCACCCTATTTTCCTTAGGATCGTAAAATAGAACACCTCTGGTCTCTTTTGGGTAACCTACGAATAGGCACAATTTTGAACAGGGTTCCAATTTCTTTGGGTTTGACACCAACACGTGGGTCGGCCATCCCCAAATTCTGAAAAGGTGTAAACTGCCTTTACGACCATTCCAGAGTTCGAAAGGTGTTTCACAAACACTCTTCGACGGAACGTTGTTCAAAATATATACTGTAGTCTCCACTGCATAACCCCAAAAGGAACCTGGGAGACGAGCATAGCTCATCATCAACCGAACCATGTCCAATAGGGTTCTGTTTCTCCTCTCTGATATGCCATTCTGCTGCGGCATACGAGGTGCTGAGAGTTGGGACGTAATTCTGTGTTCTATCATATAGTCCTGGAATTCAGTGTCCATATACTCTCCACCTCGATCCGATCAAAATGTTTTAATGGTTTACCTAACAGGTTCTCAACCTCAGTCTTGTATTCCTTGAACTTTTTAAGAGTTTTAGACTTCCTATGCATTAGGTAAATATACCCATACCTCGAATAATCATCTATGAAAGATACGAAGTATTCACAACCACCTCGTGCTTTAACACTCATCGGACCATAAAGGTCAAAATGTATAAGCTCATGGGGCTCCTTAGCTCTATATCCTTTTCCACTAAAAGGACGTTTGGTCATTTTGCCTTCGAGGCATGACTCACACACCGGTAAAGAGTTTTCTTTCAACTAACTTAGAAGTCCACTCTTCACTAGTCACTCAATCCTATTGAGATTAATGTGTCCTAACCTTAGATGCCAAAGATGGGCATTCTCTTTTGGAGAAACTTTAACTCTCTTAGTTTGTGTTTCTGCAGTTTTAAATAACTCAGTGTTCAAAATGCTTTTGACTGAATTTGACTTTAAAACATACAAGTTAGACTTAAGTGAAGCAGAACAAATAAAATTACAATTTCTTGAAATAAACGCTTTATTACCATTAAACGAAACGAAGATACATTGTTCTAATAAATAGGAAATCGAAACAAGATTTCTAGTAAATCCTGGAACTATGCACATATTGTCTAACAAAATGTAACTCCTGCCAAAATAGAGTTTCACTTTGTCGACTACTGCAGCAGAGACAATCTCCCCGGATCAAACCCGTAGAGTCACCTCACCATCTCGCAGCTGCTGCCAGGAATCAATTCCCTGAAAAGAAGAACAAACGTGGTTAGTAGCGCCCGAATATAAAATCCAGGCAGAGTCACTACTCTCCACTAAACATGTTTCAGTTACCAGTAAATCAAATTTACCTTGATTCATCCTCTCAGCAAGGAACTTGGGAAAGCTTCTCTTCCAGTGGTCGTGTAACGACCCTACTTTTCAAACTCACTTTATCTAGGACCGATACTAAACATACCTACATTTGAGACCTGAACTAACATTAAATAAACAAAAATTTAAAATTAAAATCACTTTAGTTTGGGATCCCATAAAAGTAGAAAACATTTAAAACATAAATAAGTTTGACCTCAATTAAAATATCTCTATGCTACAAAAGTAGAAAACACAATCACTTAAAAATACTTTCTAAAACATGTATGCGGAAATCATGACTTTGTTCCCATGGCTTCTGTAGCACATCCCTATCACTCGCCTGGTATGCCCTCGCCTTTACCTGAGAACATTTTTCAAAATGGAGAAAACACAACAAGGTAAAGGGGTGAGTATTATAATAATACTCAGTAAGTGGAGGTTGGGAAATGCAAACACATGCAACATGACCTTCTCTTAAATATGACTGTTATTCGTGACCTTAAACTCATAAAACTTTATGCAGTGAGACCTAAAACTCTATTTCATAAAATCATGACTTTTTCTCTTTGGCTATACGTGGTCAATTGAATCTACCTGAGTCTTTTCATGTTGAGTCCCTCACAGACCCTTATAGGTTTGAGTCCCTCACAGACCCCTATAAGATTTGAGTCCCTCACAGACCCTTATAAGATTGAGTCCCTCATAGACTCCTATAAGTTTGAGTCCCTCACAGACTCCTATAAATTTGACCCATAGGGTCTCTGATGCATGTTTTACCATGCATAAATCCTGAGGAGACCAATTGCCACAACCTACATGACATATTCATACACATACAATATGCATGAGGTCCCATTCTCCAATCATATGTACATATGCATTCATAATGATGCGACAATCATATAAATCATAAATCATATCATGACTTTCAATGATAAACCATAAAAACGTTTGCAATTAAAATACGTATATATCCAACACAATGGTAGACATGAAAAATCTCAGATTACATAACTATACATGACTGTATCAAAAATTCATTTCAAATACTTTGAAATTTTTTCTGTTTGGGCCCTCTCAAACCCTTAAATCCTTTGGATTGATCTCAAATTACAGAGTGAAATACTTTTCTAACTTCTGTATTTTTAAACTAAATCTTTCAAAAGCCTATTCACTTCCCTTTTTAAAATGATTTGCAGAAAAGTCCCTTACAAAGCCTTAGCTCTAAGTGATTCCATAATTAAATCTTTGACCCTGCAATCCTTTCAATCGTGTTCGCTACTTGAGCCTCCTAAATCAATTTCATTAATCCCTTAGTTAAATCACATAAATAAACTTATATTTAAAATTTGGCAACAACTAGGTCGGATTACCACAAACGAAGGCTTAAAACGGACTTAGGGAACGAAACGGATGCAATCGGCGAGTTTCGACGAACGGCGGCGCGTGCAGTGACCGACGGCGGCGCGTGGTGGTCGGCAGCAGCGCGTGGTGACACCTCTCGGAGCGTAGAGGCCAGATCTATAAAGCTTGTGAGTCGATCTATTCAAACCCGGCTTCCAAAATGCAAGAACCGACCAACAAAGAGACTGAATCGGTGAACCAAGGCACACGGTTCACTTGATTTTCCCATTCTCAGCTTGCAGCGTCATAGCGACTCCAAGCAACACGACGACAAGGCAGAGACGATCGACCGACGGTGCGTCAGGTGTCACGACCCTACTTTTCAAACTCACTTTATATAGGACCGCTACCAAACATACATACATTTGAGACCTTAGCTAACATTAAATAAACAAAAATTTATAATTAAAATCACTTTAGTTTGGGATCCCATAAAAGTAGAAAACATTTAAAACATAAATAAGTTTGACCTCAATTAAAATATCTCTATCCTACCAAAGTAGAAAACACAATCACTTAAAAATACTTTCTAAAACATGTACGCGGAAATCTGACTTGGTTCCCATGGCTTCTGTAGCACATCCCTGTCACTCGCCTGGTATGCCCTCGCCTTTACCTTAGAACATTTTTAAAAATGGAGAAAACACAACAAGGTAAAGGGGTGAGTATTATAATAATACCTAGTAAGTGGAGGTCGAGAAATGCAAACACATGCAACATGACCTTCTCTTAAACATGACTGTTATTCGTGACCTTAAAAATCATAAAACTTTATGTAGTGGGACCTAAAACTCTCTTTCATAAAATCATGACTTTTTCTCTTTGGCTATACGTGGTCAATTGAATCTACCTGAGTCTTTTCATGTTGAGTCCCTCACAGACCCCTGTAGGTTTGAGTCCCTCACAGACCCCTATAAGAATTGAGTCCCTCACAGACCCCTAGAAGATTGAGTCCCTCACAGACTCTTATAAGTTTTAGTCCTTCACAGACTCCTATAAGTTTGACCCATAGGGTCCCTGATGCAGGTTTTACCATGCATAAATCCTCAGGAGACCAATTTCCACAACCTACATGACATGTTCATATACATACAATATGCATGAGGTCCCATTCTCCAATCAGCTGTACATATGCATTCATAATGATGTGACAATCATATAAATCATAAATCATATCATGACTTTCAATGATAAACCATAAAAACGTTAGCAATTAAAATAACTATACATGACTGCATCAAAAATTCATTTCAAATACTTTGAAATTATTTCTGTTCGGGCCCTCTCAAACCCTTAAATCCTTTAGATTCATCTCAAATTACAGAGTGAAATACTTTTCTAAATTTTGTATTTTTAAACTAAATCTTTCGAAAGCCTATTCACTTCCCTTTTTAAAATAATTTGCAGAAATGTCCCTTACTTTAGCCTTATTTCTGAGAGATTCCATAAATAAATCTCTGGCCCTGCAATCCATTCAATCGTGTTCGCTACTCGAGCCTCCGAAATCAATTTCATTAATCCCTTCGTTAAATCACAAAAATAAACTTATATTTAAAATTCGGCAATAACTAGGTCGGATTACAACAAACGGTGGCTTAAAACGGACTCGGGGAACGAAACGGATACAATCGACGCGTTCGGTGAACGGCGGCGCGTGGTGGCTGACGGCGACGCGTGGTGATACCTCTCGGAGCGTAGAGGCCATATCTATAAAGCTTGTGAGTGAATCTATTCGAAACCGGCTTCCAAAACGCAAAAACCGACCAACAAAGAGACTGAATCAGTGAACCAAGGCACACGGTTCACTTGATTTTCCCATTCTCAGCTTGCAGCGTCTAGAACTCCGTGAAAATTAGTAGATCTCATCGTCTGGATTTTCTTCTACAATGACCGAGTGGCGTCATAGCGACTCCAAGCAACACTGCGACAAGGTAGAGACGATCGACCGACGGTGCGTCGGGTGCTACTTGCCTGCAGTTGCAACGGCGTGGAGTCGGTGACTACAACCACGACCTGTTTAGCATAGGTTCGATGAGTCAGGGTGTTGGACGTCTGCGCGAGCCCCTTCACGACGATCTAACGGTGGGAGACGACGGTCTGAAGATGGCTGGCGGCGGTCGAGCTCCGGTGGTCTGAAGCTGGTCGGCGGCTGGAGGGGTTTGGTTGTCGTGAGGTTGGAGAGAAAGAAGAAGAAGAAATTTGCTTCTTGGGAACTGTGTGATAATAAGACAAAAGAGGAGATGGAAACACTAATTTTCTTTTCTAATAAATTACAAGAATGCCCCTCTTTTATCTCTTAACTACAAAAGGCCCTTAAACCAATTTAAATAATCCCAATTAATTCATAAATAGTTATGCCCATAAAATCTCTTAAATTTTCCAAAACATAAACTAAAGTAAGAATTTCAGGGCTTGATTACTTTAATTTTGCACTAAATTAATCCAAACACAATTTTAAGAGTGACTGGAGTTCTGGGGCGTGACAGGTCGTCCCCATTGCAGTGGAAATACTTTCCTTTCTCTGCAACTTCCTTTACCTTCTTGCCTTTTTGGGCGGCAGCTCGGTCAGCTTTACCCTTCTTCATTTTCTTCTTCCCTTTCGGGCGAGAAGGAGCAACAAATTTGGTCCCAGAGGTCGAACCCCCTGTAATATGATCTGTAGGCAACATTTGCCTCAGCTTCTGGTGTTCTGATCCTCATCAAGGACTGGAAGTTCTCTAGCTCATTGAGGAGGGTAGTAAGAGTGTAGCTAATTTTGTTCATAACAGCATTGCTACGAAACTGAAGGAAACTCTTCGGAAGAGTCTCCAAAATAAAGCTGACCTGGCTTGACTCGTCGATCGAAGCCTTGTTCATCTCTGCTAGATTAAAGTGGGTCATCATGTCCAGAACATGTTCACGGACAGACGTCCCTTCTTTCATCCATGCGTTGAAGACGTGTTTGAGTGAATCGTGCCTGACCTGAAAGGACTGTTGTCCAAACATGTCTTGCAACGACTCCATGATCTCCTTAGCGGTGATCATCAACTTGTGCTTCTTTGCCAAGACTTCAGATAAGCTGGCAATGATGCAGACCTTGGTCTTTTCATGGGCCCTGATCCATCGATCGTATGTATCACGAACACTTCGTGATGCAGTCGAGCTCCGCAACTGAGGACACTCCTCAGTAAGCACGAACTTCTGATCGTCAGTTACTAGAATCGTGTTTATATTATTCTTCCACGTTTGGAAGTTATCTCCCACTAGTTTGTCAGAAGCGAGTAAAGCGATTATTGAGGTAGACATGTTTTAGCTGAAAAATTCAAAAAAAAAAAATTGTGTCAGTCTCGCATAAACTTTTGAAAACCAATCAAGTTTTAGCAAAATTTAATCCTATGATCCGTAGGTCATTTAAAAATTGTAATGATATCCTAAAGGTTTAGAATGACCACCACCGGAGGGTGAACAAAAACACTCCTCCTCTAGGACGAGACTTTCTCGACCAAACCCTAATCCCAGAATAATTCTTATTCCATTAGGCGTCCAGTTACCATTATTTGGTCGAATTCATTAACTCATAACGAATCCCGTGAGTGTCACCCTCAATCTTTAAGTTTCCAAGTATTCGTCCAAACAATAGCTTCTGAAGGGTAAACCATGAAGGAAAACCAACAAGGAAACTGTATCCCTTTCGGGAATTCACGATGTTCTAACTCATATGATCAGGGCCCTCCGAAGGGATTGTCTAGTCCAAGCCAAACTAGCAGGCAGATCATAGGGGTCTCACGGTGTGAATCGAAAGAAGAGACCGTGGGTCCCGTTTTCACAGGTCCCGCTCCCACTCACTATAAGTACTCTCTCCATCCACGTTGATATTGACCCATACAAATACCATCCGAAGGGGGACACTCCCATTTGCGCCACGAGGCCGAGTATGGATCTCACGGTGCAGACTTAATGGAGATTTGTGGTCGAAAAATTAAATTTATCTCATACACTTTATTTCTTCCCACTCAGCACTTTATTATTTTCGGGATTGACCTAGATAAACCGGCTAAAATTTACCTAAGTCTACCAATATAACGCTTATATGGTATTTAGCCTAAGTTTATAATCACATTATTACTTAGGTCTATGTTAGTAAATTAATCAACTTTTAATTAACAACACTCACGAAAAAATATAATCTAGGAATCTTCGGACCGAACTCACTCCCAGGTCGGTTTCCAGGTAGGGGTGTTCCCTAAGCATCAACTTAAATACCACAACCTTAGACAAAACCTTCCTTAGGCAGAGTTACTAATCAGTCACCATTCAAAGATCACATTTTGATTTCCTAATTCTAATCTTATTCGAACTAGATAACCTAAGTCTAATTATTCAAGTTCTAAACACTTTAAAACTAATAATTAACTTAGGTTATATGCAATTCTATGTTATAGTGCTTGATCATTCATCACATGAATAACAATATACTATAACATAAAAATTCATCACATGAAATAAAATGCATGAGCATACTTTAATCTAAAAAAATATAACACTTATATTAATTAAATTAAAACATGCATTTAATTATATTATAACACTTATAATATAACCTATCATGCAAACTATATATTATAACACTTATAATATAACCTATCATGCAAACTATATATTATAACACTTATAATATAAATGATGCATGAAATGTTTAACCTAAGGTGGGATTTTAAATCTATATGACATACATTATGCACATAGAAATTAATTAAATCATACATCTCATGAATAAAATAATTAAATAGCAAAAATAGACCGGTTTTGGCACTTAGGGGCATTTATTTAATTAAATAACATTAATATAACATTTATATTAATATTATTTAAAAAAACAAATTAATTTAAAAAATTACATTTTTATAATTAAAAATTTAGCTGCTTCATAAGAAGTAACATACTCAGCCTCCATCGTGGAGTCAACATGCATCCTTACTTAATGCTTCGCCATACTATAACTCCCCTCGTTAAGGGTGAAAACTGTTCTCGATGTGGATTTCCTAGAATCCTTATCGGTCTGAAAATTAGAATCAGTGTATCCAGTAAGGATCAAATCCTTAGTCCCATACACAAACGTATAGTCCCTCGTTGTCCTAAGATACTTGTGGATATTTTTAACTGTGCTCAAGTGGTCTAACCCTGGATTGGATTGGTACCTAATGACTATTCCCACTGCATAACAAATGTGTGGCCTCGTGCACAACATAACATACATTAAGCTACCAACTGCAGAGAAATAGGGAATATGTCTCATATCATCAATTTCTTGAGGTTTCTTAGGACACTGTTCCTTAGACAAATGAACTCCATGCCTGGAGGCTAATAAGCCCATCTTGGAATTCTGCATCGAATATCAGGCCAACATTTTGTCGATATAAGACACTTAAGACAGAGCTACCATTCTGTTCTTCCTAAAAATCTGAATCCCAAGAATATACTGCGCCTCTCCCTAATCTTTCATTTGGAATTGGGTAGCCAACCATTTCTTTATGTCAGTTAGGTATCCTACATCATTCCCAATGAGTAGGATATATTCCACATAAAGTATTAAGAAAGCTAGTTTGTCGTTGATGATCCTCTTGTAAACACAAGGCTCATCAACGTTTTGGTCAAAGCCATAACACTTGATCGCAGTATAATGTCTTATGTTCCAAGATCTGAATGTTTGTTTTAACCCATAAATGGATCGATTGAGCTTGCAAACTTTTTGCTCCTGACCTTGGGTTATGAACCCTTCGGGCTGAGATATATAGATGCTCTCATCAAGATTACCATTCAAAAAGGCAATCTTGACGTCTATTTGCCAAATTTCATAATCGTAAAAAGCAGCTATGGACAAGAGTATCCTTATAGACTTAAGTATAGCAACAGGGGAAAAAGTTTCCTCATAGTCAAGTCCTTCCCTTTGAGTAAAACCCTTTGCTACAAGTCTGACCTTAAAAGTCTGTACCTTTCCGGCTGCATCTCTTTTTCCCTTATAGATCCATTTGCACCCTATGGGTCTTACTCCTTCAGGTTTGTCTACAAGTTCCCAAACTGAATTGAAGTACATTGACTCCATTTCAAGCTCCATGGCTTTGATCTATTGGTCCTTGTCTACATCATTCATTGCCTGTTTATAAGACAATGGATCCTCTACGCCGTCATAAGGTATGAAAACTTGAGTTTCAGCTAAACCCAAGTAGCGGTAAGGTTGGGAAACAACCCTCCCACTTCGTCGAGGCATTCCAAACGATTGAGATGGACGAGACTGACTCGATGTGTCAGCGTCTTCATCAACTCTTAATGAAGGCCCAACTTGATCAACAACTCTTGTTGACTCGTCTGTAGCTTCATTTAATACTAACTTACTACGTGGTTTATGGTTCCTCATGTAATCTTCCTCCAAGAAAGTATCATTTGTCGATACAATAACCTTATTTTCTTGTGGGTCGTAGAAAAGATCACCTCTCATTTCTTTGCGAGAGCCAACAAATTGACATAATCTTGAACGAGGTTCCAATTTCTTTTGGTTGGTCACCATCACGTGTGCCAGACAACCCCAAATCTTGAAGTGTTTTAAACTAGGTTCACGTCCCTACCATAACTCAAAAGGTATTTCTGAAACACTCTTTGATGGAACAGTGTTCAAGATTTAAACCGCAGTCTCTACTGCGTAACCCGAGAACGAGGCAGGCAATTGAGCATAGGTGATCATAGATCAAACCATGTCTAACAAGGTTCTATTTCTCCTTTCAGATACACCATTCTGCTGAGGTGTATTAGGTGCCGAGAGTTGAAATTGGATTCCATGTTCTATCAAATAGTCCTGGAATCATAGATCCATATACTCTCCACCTCGATCGGATCGAAGTGTCTTAATGGTTTTCCCTAAAGCATTCTCTACTTCAGCCTTATACTCTTTGAACTTTTCAAGAGACTCACACTTATGATGCATTAGGTATAGATAACCATACCTCGAATAATCATCTATGAAATAGATGAAATATTTGTACCCTCCACAAGCTTTAACATTCACCGAACCACAAAGATTCGAATGTATAAGCTCCAAGGGTTCTTTGGCTCTATAATCTTTTCCAGAAAAAGGTCGCTCAGTCATTTTACCTTTCAAGCATGATTCGCAAGGAGGTAGAGAATCATCTTCTAACTTATTTAGAAGTCCATTCTTTGATAGTTTCTCAATCCGGTTGAAATTTATATGACCAAGTCTAAGATGCCAAAGATAGGCATTATTATTTGGATAAATTCTATGCCTTTTACTTTGAGTATATGTAGTTTTAAACATTTTATGATTTAAAATTGCCTTAGTTTGATTCGGTTTAAGTACATACAAGTCGTTTTCTAACATAGAAGAACAAATATTGACACCTTTCTTTGAAATGAACACTTCATTAATTGAAAAGGTAATACAATAGCCAAGTTCAATTAAGGAAGAGATAGAAATCAAGATCGTCTTAATCTTGAGAACTATGTACAGATTTTCTAAAAATTTAAATCTATCTCTAAAAAACAGCTTGGCATCTCCCACTACATGAGCTTAAGTGACGTCTCCCGTTCCAACCCTGAGCGTCATCTCACCCTCTTCGAGCTCCTTGAAGGAACTAGTTTCCTGTAATGAAGAGCAAACATGGTTAGTGGCTCTTGAATCAAGTATCCAGGTAAAATCATCATTTTCCACTAAGCAAGTTTCAAGAACAGGTAAATCGAATTATCTTTCTTCTCTTTGAGCTCAGCAAGGTACTTTGGGCAGTTTCGCTTCTAGTGCCCGTCCATGTTCCAGTGGAAACACTTTCCTTTGTCTGCAACCTTGGCCTTTCCTTTCCCTTATCAAGAATGTGTGCCTTCCTTTTCTCAGAATGCGACCTAAACTCCAAATGCCTTTTCATTTTCACCTTTGGGTCAAATTTAATGAAAAATTAATTATTTGGGTCTTAGTTGTCGTAATTTAAATTAAGGTTATGTAAATTGGAAATTTTGAATTTGTTATAGATAAATTTAGAACATCAAATAGGCCCTAATGGAATTTTTGTAATTAAGAAAAGCTGAGTGGCCTTTTTGTAAAATTTAAGAAAAACATCAAATTAGTGTTCCTTATTATTATAGCACGCTTTACGAGGGGTTGGGTGAACTTCTCCTTCTTCTTCTCTCTCGTGAGCACGCCGATCAACCCCTCCCTTCGTTGTCCGACCACTCCATCGAGGGGCTCCTCTCCTTCGTCTTCTTCTCTCTCAGTCCATGGGTCATCGTCCCGACGAGCCACCCTCGTCGCCGCCAGAGCACGTCGCCCACCGTAGCACCGTCACCTCGCCTAGAGTTGCGACACGCACAAACGTAGGCCCCTGCAAGTTTTGACAGCCGTCGACCCTCGTCGGTTGACTCGCTCGGTCAGTTGTCGTTCTCTCACCGCAGACCACGGCGACGGGCGACCTCGAAACTCCTCCAAACGTGACCCCAATTGTTGGAGAGCAGTGGAGGAGATCGTTCTTTGTTCGAACGGTTCAACGAGTTTTTAGAGGTTTAGGACCGGTTTCGAATAGATCGGCTAACGAGGGATCAAGAAACGAGTTTCACGTGCCGAACCACCGTCGTCTGCCGCCGCTCGCCCGAGTTGGCCCGATCTAGTCAATTTCATCTCTCGAGTTCGTTTTTAGCCTCCGTTGGTGTTAATTCGATTTTGATATTGTCGATTTTCAATACAAGTTTATTTATGTGTATACTGATTAGGGAAATTGATTTGTTTTAGGGATTCATTCCTTGGATAGTCAGGGAGAGACGTTGAAGTAAAAATCAATTGAATTTCGAAGCTAAAACCAAGGTAAGGGATCTCATGCCTAACAATTTCAAAATGGGATGAAAGTTACAGTTTTCATTAAAGTTTTATGATTCGATATTTCGAAAGTATTATTTCTTAAAATGTTTTAACATTGAAAGTTATGAGCGTTATGTTTGATTTATGATTGGTTGACTTAAGTTTAATGTTATGATTATGTTATGATTTATGATTGATTGATAGCTTAAATGTTATGAAACAGTATGTTATAATATGTGAATTACTGTGATTGTATGACATGCACATTATAATATATGATAGGATAATGAGATCTTATGCCGGTTGGTATGTTCATGAAATAGTTGAGTGGTTGTGGTAATTATTCTCCATATGACAATAGGGGTTTGAGAGGACTCCACATATGATAGTGGTCTTCAGACCTAACATGCTCTCGGGGTTTTGAGAGGACCCTTAGTACTGGAGTCTTCAGACTGAACATGATTCAAGAGTCCTCAGACTCAACACGCTCTCGGGGTTTTGAGAGGACCCCATAGGTCAGGAGTCTTTGGACTCAACATGACTCAGGAGTCTTCGGACTTAACATGCTCTCAGGGTTAGGGAGGACTGAAGGGAGTCGAATCACGCAGCGGAAGCGAATGTGAATTGCGTGTTCTTAATTTCATTACATGGATTACATTCAAGAACAAATCTTACTAGATTAAGCATACAATAGCAAGATGCACAACAAGAATAATACCTTTGAAGAACTTTTCTTTGAGTGCTCCTTCTCCCACAATCACGATCTCAGCAATACGAACCCAAGCGATCACGGACACTACCACCGGATCTTCTCCTTTGTTCTCTTGGTGAGGAAGGAAGGTGGGTTCCCTTTAGGTGAGATGAGATGTTTGTGAGAGGGATTGTGTTTTGGAACCTTTCCAATAACACAACAAATTGACACACTAGGGTTTATCCAAGGCTTAGGTTAAAGTTGCATCTCATGCAACTATATATAAATAGGGAAATAAGGTGGAAAATACCATCATATCCCTCTTTCATTCTCTCTTTAGTATATAGTTAATATGTGAATCTAATTCACATTAAAACTATATATTATATCAATTATATCAAATATAACTGATATGACATCTCATATATGAAATTGAACACTTCAATTTCATTCCTAGCTTTATACCCTCAATATAACCATGTTGAGCAAACAGAGGGACCTAATGGACCTACAGTTCATGAGCTCCAATGATGTGAGGTAAACTGATCAAACTCTTTGATCAAGTTAATCAATATTAATTAACTACAAGTCACTCCACTATAGACTTGTAGTTGCACTCTCCTCACTGTAGATTATATTGTGTCCACTGATATAATCATTACCCATGAGTCGACCCTTCACAGGTTGTTCGTAATCATAACTGGGTCAAATTACTGTTTTACCTCTGTGATGACCTCTTTGTTCCTTAAGCACCACTGATCATCTAATGAACAACAAGTCTAAGGTCCTACCATAGACTCATACCCTCATAGAAGGCGGGGCCCCGTTGTTCATGACTTGGAGTCAGTTCTTAAGGGAACAACCTATCTAATTCCTTAGTGTAGGAAAGAGTGAATTCCATTGTAACGCCCCTAGTTTTCGACACGAATCCAACTAGGGACGTCACTGGATAGCACCCTCTGCGCCAAAATTTCGGCAGCATAACAGCGCTATCCGGATGAATCCAAAAATTTTACTTAACCTGTTTAAGCAAGAAACACTTCTAAGGACTTTTTCAATGCCCGACCTCCTCACAAGCTACAACAAAACAGGCCGGGCTCCAACAGAACACACAACAGAGTCAACGAAAGCACTGGACATAAGTTAAACAAACATGCTGAACAAGGAAACTAAAAGAATAACGTCATGCTCAACAACCCAAAGAGTTCAGGAAACCAACGAATAATTAACAGGAATAAAAGTTCACCTCATAATACAAAAAGCTTCCTAAGATCCAAAAATAAGGTTCCTCTAAGTCGAAAGTGGTCTCATAGCCCCGTCATGTCTCCACCGTCGCTCTCCAGCTCACTGTTTGCCCTTACCTGCAACCAAAGACATTAAAGTAAACATGCGAGTATAAGAATACTCAGTAAGTAGCCCACTCACGTCCAAACTACAAATTCACAAGTGCACACACAGAGGCAAAACAGGCTCGCAACCAAGCATCTTAGGGACTCAAGACTAGACGCTTACATGTCTACCTCACCCCAAGATTCACCGGTGATCTAGAAACCTAGGCGGCCATAGACGGGGATATGCCCCAACGCGAAAGAGTAATCACCCTAACGGCCACACAGAACGTAATAGAGCCTCGACTCTAAAGCCCACACAGATCGCACAAGGGCGGTCCACCCAAGTGCCCACACAGCAGTCATATAGAGCGCTCGACCCCATGTCCACACAAAATGCAAAAAAGGCGCACTCGACCCAAATGCCTACATACGATTCGCAAAAAGGCGCACTCGACCCTAATGCCCACACAGCTCGCAAAAGGGCGCGTTCGACCCTAATGCCCACACAGAGATGCCAGCCTAAAGGTCTTGTCTCGCTCGGGGTCACTCAGTGGGTTTGGTAACGCTAGCCTAGGAGGTCAAGCTCTAACGTTTCTCCTAGGCTTCCCCTAAACCGTTCAAGGTCATCCTGAAACCGAGTCCCTAACCAACAACCTAGCCAACCACTCACACAGCCCGCCAGCAAACTCTTGGCCCATCCACAGAACTAACCAGCCATTTCTAGCCAAAACCACCACACACTCATCCTGCTCCGCCTCAGGTCAACCACACAATTCGCTCTACCATACGGACTCGAGCCTCACTCAAAGAACCAATCCCGAGTCATAAGAGCACATTCATGAACTAAGCAATACATTCAGGCACACAAGTGATTCAACCACAAAACTTACAAGCGATGCAGGCAATCACCACGAATAGGATATTCGAGTCTCATGCACCAAACAACGATTAACAATCCACACAAAGTGATTATAAAGTCAACCACAACGACCTATATTCAAACTCATTCACTTACGAGCTTGATACTTAAACCAAACAGCTACTTACCTCGAAAAAGTGCGCAAAAGGGAGATCCTTACTCCTGCTAGTAGCCCTAAGCACCCACAATTTAAAAGTTGAACCGGCTTTCCGCTCGTTCTTAACCTCGATATTTCTTCCAAAGGCCTTACTCCTTTGCCAACGAATCAGTCCCTGTCCACAAAAAACACCATCAGCAAGATCAAAGTATTTTGATTTGGACAGAAGAGCTAGGGACATTGGTTCGGATTCGAGAGAGATATGGAGACAGATCTGAAGAGGGTGAGGGGGTCGGATCCGAGAGAAAGAGGGAGAGAAAGAAACGGGCAGAGAGGCAGCGACGGGTCGAGAGAGGGTGAGGCGGACGGCGGCGGTGTGGGTCTCGGCTAGTCGGTCGATTACGCAGGGGACAGGGAGAGAAAGAGACGGCGGATCGAGACGGGGAAAGAGAGAAAGCGGCAGAGAGGGTGAGGGAGAAAGAGAGAGACAGCGGTCGGAGGGTGACAGAGGAAGGGGGCGGCCGAGAGAGAAGACGGAAAGGAGAGAGAGCGAGGGACGACCGCTAGCACGCCGGCCGGCGGCTCGATTCCCGTGAATGGGGGCGGCGCCCCCTCCGTTGCGCAAGCAGACGAACTGGGGGGAGAGGCGCGCGCGACCCCATCCTCCATCGCAAACCCCTTTTTTTAAAAAAAAAAAATACCTAAAATAGAAAATAAGAGGGAGAGTCCAAAATTTACCTCGATTTTCCTCCTCCAAAGATGGTTGATGAGAAATTCAAGGCTTCCAACCCATTTTAAAGCGAGGTTTAGAAATAATTGGGTCCCTGCAAGATCCAAAAATCAATTTCTTGGCCCAACACTTTTAAAACTAGAATAAAAGTCCAAAATTAGCTCTGACAAGAACCAAAAACTTACTTGAATTTACCGGGCGTCACATCCTCCCCACCTTAAGAACTTTCGTCCTCGAAAGTGGCTAGTTCTCAAACAGCTCCGGGTAGTTCGTCCTCATCTCGTCCTCACGCTCCCAGGTAGCTTCTTTAAGGTGCTGGTTTTGCCACAAGAGCTTGACAAGGTTGATTTCTCTGCTTCTCAACACTTTCTTCTCTCGAGCTTAAGATTTCCACCGGTTTCTCCTCGTAGCTTAGATTCTCATCAACCTGCAGTGGCTTGTAGTCAATCACGTGGGATGCGTCTGGCACGTAGCCTCGCAGCATCGACACGTGAAACACGTCGTGCATGGCTGCCAGGGACAGTGGCAAGGCTAAACGATACGCCACTGGGCCAATACGCTCCAAGATCTCGAATGCTCCGATGAACCTAGGGCTCAACTTCCCTTTCTTGCCAAATCTCAACACACCTTTCATCGGTGCAACTTTCAGGAACGCATACTCTCCAACTGCGAACTCCAAGTCCCTACGCCTCACATCGGCATTACTCTTCTGTCTGCTCTGAGCCGCTAACATTCTCGCTCTAATCTTCTGCACAGCCTCATTAGTAACTTGGACCAACTCGGGTCCCAAAAGCTTATGCTCACTAACTTCTCCCCAATAAACTGGGGACCTGCACCTCTTCCCATACAAGGCCTCAAAAGGCGCCATCCCAATCGTTGCCTGATAACTTTTGTTATAGGCAAACTCCATCAAGTGAAGGTGCGAATCCTAACTCCCTGCGAAATCAAGGGCACAAGCTCGGAGCATATCTTCCAAGATCTGGTTCAACCTCTCAGTCTGACCGTTCTTCTGAGGGTGAAAAGCTGTACTGAAACTACGTTCCGCTCCTAAAGCCTTCTGGAAACCCATCCAGAAGTTGGATGTGAAACGAGGGTCCCTGTCAGAGACAATCTTCACCGGGACTCCGTGTAATCTGACAATTTCCTCCATGAACCGCTTCGCCCACTTCTCCACCGTATAAGTCAGTTTTCCAGGAAGAAAATGTGCCGACTTTGTCAGCCTATCCACGATCACCCAAACCACCGTGAATCCTCTAACGGTTCGGGGTAGACCTGAAATGAAGTCCATCAAAACTTCTTCCCATTTCCACTAAGGTACCTCTAAGGGTTGCAATAGCCCTGTCGGCTTCTGCCTAGGGGCTTTAACTTGTTGGCAGACTAAACATCTGCTAACAAACTCCGGTACGTCTTTCTTCATTCCACTCCACCAGTAGAACTGTTTCAGTTCCTGATACATCTTAGTGCTGCCAGGATGGAGTGATAAAGGGGAACTGTGAGCCTCGGCTAGAACTTCCTCCTTGAGGCCACTTACATCTGGAACGCATAACCGTCCTCTAAACAGCAAGCCCCCATCTGATGACACTGTGAACTCACTCTCTTGGCCCGACTTGGCCTGTTCCCACCAATCCACAAGACCAGGGTTCCCCTGTTGGGATTCTAGAACTCGTTGCCTCAAAGTCGGTTGAACTGACAATTGGTTAAACTGAGCCATGACCTGCCCTACCATCACGGCAATACCGGCACGCTCCATATCTACTCGCAAATGAAACTCCTTCGTGACCAAGGCCGACGTGTGAGCTACCTTCCTACTAAGGGCATCGACAACCACATTTTCCTTACTCGGGTGATACAAGATCTCAATCTCATAATCCTTCACAAACTCCAGCCACCTCCGTTGTCTCATGTTCAATTCTTTCTGCGTGAACAAGTACTTCAAGCTCTTGTGGTCTATATACATCTGGATCTTCTCACCATACAAATAGTGTCTCCATATTTTCAAGGCAAAGACCACTGCCGCTAACTCCAAGTCGTGGGTTGGGTAGTTTTTCTTGTAGTCTTTCAACTGTCGAGAGGCATAAGCAATTACCCTCCCATTCTGCATCAAAACACAACCCAAGCCCTTCTTGGAAGCATCACTGTAAACCACAAAGTTTCCTGATCAATCTGGCACTGTAAGCACTGGAGCTGAAATCAACCCCTACTTCAGATCCTGAAAGCTTGCCTCGCACGCCTCACTCTACACGAAGGCATTCCCCTTCCGTGTTAACTGAGTAAAGGGTGTTGCAATCTTGGAAAAGTCTTTCACAAATCGTCGGTAATAGCCAGCCAAACCCAAGAATACAAACTTCAGTGACAGTCTTGGGTCGAGGCCAATCTGAAACTACTTCCACCTTTGTCGGATCTACAGAGACACCTTCCTTAGATACTACATGCCCTAAAAAGGACACCTGCGACAACCAAAACTCGCACTTGGAGAACTTGGCGTACAACTGATTCTCTCTCAAAGTGGTCAAGACTTTCCTCAGGTGGTTTTCGTGCTCTTCGCTCGACTTTGAGTAAACTAGGATGTCGTCTATGAACACAATCACAAAGGTTTCCAGAAACTCTTTGAACACCCGATTCATCAGGCCCATGAACACAACCGGGGCATTTGTCAATCCAAACGACATCACGGTAAACTCGTAATGTCCATACCTGGATCTGAAGGCTGTCTTTGGGATATCTTCTTCTCTTATTCGGAACTGATGATAGCCCGAACGCAAATCAATCTTAGAGAACACTGTGGCTCCCTGTAACTGGTCAAACAGATCATCAATTCTGGGGAGCGGGTACTTGTTCTTTACTGTCACTTTATTTAACTCCCGATAGTCGATGCAAAGGCGCATCGACCCATCCTTCTTTTCCACAAAAAGTACCGCCACACCCCACGGAGAGACACTAGGGCGAATGAAGCCCTTGTCTAACAACTCCTGCAATTGAGTCTTGAGCTCCTTTAACTCGGCTGGGGCCATTCTGTACGGAGCTTTCGATAATGGTGCAGTGCCTGGCTCCAAATCAATACTGAAATCCACTTCCTTGGCCGGAGGCAAACCTGGCAAATCCTCAGGGAATACATCAGCGAACTCCCTGACTACTGGAACTGACGACACGTCTCCTTTCTCACTTTTCAAGTCCGTCACACTTGCCAAGAAGGCCCAAGCCCCTTGACCAACCAACTTACTTGCCTTAAGTGCTGAGATCACCTTGAGAACAGTCTTCGACTCACTTCCCTTAAACTTGAAGCTCGGTTCTGACGGAGGCTTGAACACAACCTCCCTACGGTGACAATCGATGTTGGCATGGTTTGCTGCTAGCCAATCCATGCCCAGGATTACATTGAAGTCACTCATCTCCAGGACAATCAGGGTCACTTCCAACGAGTGACCTTCTACCAAGACCTGACCGATCTTCACCTTTTCCCGTGTCACTAACTCTGCCTCTACTGGGGTTGCAACTGATAGGCTAAAACCTAAGGGTTCTACTTCTAGCTGGGCTTGTCCCACAAACAGTGCGGAAAATAAAGGAGTGCGTACAACCAGAATCAAAAAGTACAAAAGCTAAATGACCGAGAATAGGCGAGTACACAGTGATTTACTTTACCCGGCAAAGACCTTCATGCGGCTCGGCCGCACATAGCATACGCTCCTCCTCTTTGACGACCCTCCTGGTTTCTAGCATTTCTATTTTCCGGGCACGCTGAGGCCACATGGCCTTCCTTCCGACATATGTAACACACTTTCAGGTCTGAACTCTTATTCTGCCTGCACTCCGATGCCATATGGCCCACCTTACCACAATGGAAGCAAACTTTGGTGGCTGCCGGGCAAGCTCCTCTGTTATGTTGCCCTCCACAGTTAGGGCACGCGCCTCTGCCTTCTCCTTGGGCCCACTGTTTCCCCTGCGCTCCAGGTCGGTTTGGCCTAGGGAAGGCCTGATCGTGTCTCCTCTTCTGACCTGACCCAGAAGTTTGTCCTGCCCCTGCATGTTGTAGGTTCATATGGAGACTATGAGTTTATTGCATGTGTGAGGCTCACTAAGAATCGAGAGATTTTCTGGAGTATTTCACTTCCTGTTTATAATTTCATCTCATTGATTCAATGCATGTGTTAGTTAGGTCTTTAACTTGTAAAATCACTTCCTTTAATTCTATCAATTCGTGTCTCCACATGTTTTTTCATTTGTTTGTATTTACTTCAACCAACTATCCATGTTATGTTTCTTTAGCTAAAATCGAGAATTAGTACCTTAATAATTAATTAATCTAGAAACCCATTCCCGAGGACGATACTTGGACTCATAAATCACTATACTAAAACTTGACTCGTACACTTGCGGTATTGCAACATAATTCTACGCAACAAGTTTTTGGCGCCGTTGCCGGGGGATGGCGATTATTTAGATTAATTAATATTAGGAGAAAATTTGAAATTTTAGACTAAAGCTTGTTTGTTAGGCTTTCCTTAATTGTTTTGTGTGATTGTTTGTTTCTTTGTGTTATTTTAGTTTGGTGTGTTTTTGAGTCTTTGTCCCCTGTTTTTTGGTTGTGTTGCTATTGTGTAGAAGTCTTGTCTGAATTAGTGATTTTTCAAGCATGACTTTGCATGATTTTTCTCCATCATTCTATTACTCCTCTCGGGACCCTAGTTTTGTGCATCATGATTTTTCTCGATACCATGTGTCTAATTTTTACCATTACATGCACTGACATATATAAAAATTCACATGAAGGTAGTTATTTAGGCACTTGGAACCATAGTTTTCATACCTTAACCAACCCCTTGAAAAATCTTCTCTTGTGGACCAATTGATGGAATATACCTTAGAATTGAAAATTAAAACTTTGGTTCATGATGAATTCGAAAGGTTGGATAGGTTAGAAGTGAGGTGGTAAGACTTTGGAAAATAGTGCGGGGATAGATCCCATATCTTAATCAATTAGTAGTTTCCTTTTAGACCTTACAGAAACAATTTATATTCCTTACCACTCGGGAGATGCCACCTAGGAGGATTTGTTTAGATGTTAGTGAGGATAGTTTGGGGAGAGACGAGGCACACCATGATCAGGTTAGTGAGGAGGACACTCGGTGATACACTCTGGGCCAGTTCCACGAGAGAACCAGGTGATAGAGTTAGAGGTCGAGAAGTCTTCTTTCCCTTTATCCCCGAGAAATTTCCTTGATTTTTGATAACCATTGGTCTTTCACTCAGAGTCTTGTTTTGATTTGATTCTTTTTCATTTTATTAAACAAAAATACCAAAAATAATTATGTCTCTGGCGCCCATGAAAAGCAAGATAGCCTTTTAGACTTAGAGGCTACATTGATTCGAGCAAGAAGGGCCCAGGAGAAGTATGAGCAATTTTATGTGCCCCGATAAGTCACCGTCTAGCTAAAGACGTTAAAGAAAGCGCTTCTAGGGAGGCAACCCAAGTTTTATGTTTTATGTCTTTAGTTTTTGTTTTATTTTCTAGTTGTTTGTGCTTTTCTTTCTTATCTAATTTCTTTCTTTTTGTTCCTCCAGGTGTATGCCCAAAGGGAGAGCGGCAGACTTGCACCCTTTTGATCCTGAGATCGAGAGGACCTGTAGGAGACTCCTAAGGGAAGGAAGAGCAGAACCTCAGGAGATGGTTGATCAGGAGCTCATTAGTAACCCTAAACCTATAAGGGAGTATTTCCAACCTGTGTTTAATTCTGAGCAGACAGGAATAGTCCATGCCCCTATCAATGCTAATAACTTTGAACTTAAGACAGGGCTGATACAAATGGTTAGGGAAGGTGCTTTCAGAGGCTTAGCCACAGAAGATCCTAACTCTCATCTTCAAAACTTCTTAGAAATCTGTGGTACAGTTAAAATGAATGGTATCTCTGCTGATAGTATTCGCTTACGTCTCTTTCCTTTTTCGTTGTAGGGTAGAGCCAAAGAATGGCTAGGATCCCTTCCCTCAGGGAGTATCACTTCCTGGGAGGAGTTGGCCCAAGCCTTCATGACCAAATTCTTTCCACCTGTTAAAGCTGCAAAGTTAAGGACTGAGATAGGAACATTCAGGCAGCAAGAGGGAGAGCAGTTATTTGAGGCTTGGGAAAGGTACAAGGACATGATCGGGGAGTCGCCACAGCATGGCTACCAGGATCGCTCCAGTGCAATTGCTTTATAATTGACTGGAAGGTAAGACCAGGACCATTCTGGATGCTACTGCTGGAGGGGCTTTCATGGCGAAGACTGTGCCAGAAGCACGTGCCCTCCTGGAAGAAGTGTCAATCGCCACCTACCGCGTGGCCTCTGAGAAAATGACAGATCTAAGCCGATGAGTCGGATTATATCAACTGGACGAGGTAACCTCTCTTAGATCTCATATGGCGTCTCTCACTCATGCCTTGAATAATTGTGCAGGATCACCAAAGACAGGGATGTCCTCTCAATGCTCCCAGCCCAATGGAAAATCCAATATGGAGCAATTGCACTCCTGAACAATAGAAGCAACCACTATGGAGGAAATCAGACTCAGAATAACCTACCAACACATTACAATCCAGGTTTGAGGTATCATGAGAATTTCTCTTATGCTAACAACAAGAATGTGTTGAATCCTCATACAGGGCATGCTTCTACATGAGAGAGGAAACCATCTCTGGAAGACACATTGCACTCCTTCATAGCTGAATCCAGAAGTCGGTCCAACCAACCACTGAGAATGCAAATCACCATTTATCTCGTATAGTGACCATCATGGAGCTGCAATAAAGAATATAGAGACCCAGATTGGCCAAATGAACACATCACTCCAGGCACTGCAAGCAAGGAAAGAAACACCTCGAGGGAGTACAGTCTAGCTAAAGACGTTAAACAAAGCGTTTCTTGGGAGGCAACCCAAGTTTTACTTACTTTTGTTTTCCTGTCTTTAGCTTGCTTTAGTTGTTTTTGTTGTTTTTCAATTCTTAGTTAGTTGTTGTTTTACTTCGTAGGTTGTGGAGATGCCCTTCTTCGTTGAAATCCATGCTCCCATTCAGAGGAACTCCAACACACATGCTTTGGCTATCCAAGGAACTCAGAAAGATCTCCATCACCCAGGACAGTATCGTTCACTTTTACCCTTATACTTATCTCATGCTTATTTCTACAAACATTGGGGACAATGTTTAGTTTAAGTTTGGGGGTGGGGGATTGTGTTTATTTGTTGTGACTGTCCTGAGTATGTGTTGAATTGTTGGTTGATCTTTTACATAAGTATGAGTATGATAGCCTAGATGAGATATAATTGAAAATCTTTGTGATTCTGCTGAAACCTAAAAGCATGACATGAATTTGAGTTAATTTAAAAAAATTTCTTGAGTTTTTCCTGCATTATATGCATATAGCCTTTGTTCCTGTAGTTTTGAAATGCTTAGAACAAAGTTATTAGGCTTAGAAGTTTGATGTCACCTCGATAGGTCTGAAAACCGATTTGAGAGTTAAAGCTGCAAGATAGGGTAAATGACAATATGAAGTGCATGATCAGTATAATATGTGCATTATGTGAAAAAGTTTATTTTTGTTGTCTGCTTGTAAAAAAATCGTGAGGACAAAAAGAGCTACCTTCACTTTGTGATCAGTTAGGCCACTCATTGAGCGAGTGCTCTGGGTAAGGGTCCCTGCAGTGGATGTGTCAAAGCTAGTGTCCTTGCACAAAAAAAAAAAGAAGAAAATAGAAAAAAAAGTGGCATCAAAAGAGTGATTAAGTGCTGAGTAAAGTTGTTTATTTCTGAATGTGGAGAGGCTCAAAGATTAGTAACTAAGACCAGTGTAGGGGGAAGTCGAATGGAGAACCTAATAAAGTTGATCCCGGCTTAGTAAAAATGAAGGGAACATAGGCTAACCACACACACACGTAAGAACACTTAGGAAAAGTTTTAAATTACTTGTTGAAGTGTTATGTTTAAGTGTTTCCTGTAATTGCAAAATATTCTCTTAAATCTTTGAGGCTTGAATCACATGTATGTTTAAGAGCAATCTAATGTTTAACTCTTTTTTTGCTCGGGATTAGCAAAAGTTTAAGTTTGGGGGTGTTTGATAGCACACAAAATGTGCTATCCTTAGGCTTAATTATTGCTAGTTTTATAATGCTTTTGGGGCTTTTACGTGGTTAATTTATTCAATTTCAGGTTAAGAGCTTAAACGGAGCTATTGGAGACAATTTGGATCAGTCGGGATCAAAACGAGGCTATTTGGAGCTAAATATAACATCAAATGGAAGTGAAAGAATCAAACCAAGCTTTATGACCCGAGGTGATGGCGTTGCAACGCCATATAGAGCGTTGCAACGCCGAACGTGCAGCCAAACAGCTTTGAAGATCACTGTCGATAGCGTTGCAACACTGCTTTGCAGCGTCGCAACGCTAGATCGATAAGGGTGCATGCATGAGAAGCCGCACAGCGGGCGCGTTGCCGCCGCCTTGCGTCGCAACGCCAGATCGATCGATAAGGCGCGCAGCATCGTTAAGGTAGCAACGTTACTGCTAACGCCCGATAGTTTCCTTATTTACCACGCGTTTAGGTGTGCGAGCGTTGCAACGCTGTCCCTAGCGTTACTAACGCCGCCCCCATTGATGCCTATAAATACAACCTTATGATTCTTGCAATGGGGAGCACAATTTGGTAGAATTTTGTCCTAAATTCGAAATACAGCTCGTAAGAAGAGAGAAAAGAGTGATTTTGGGAGCCAAAGCATTCGTGGAGGTTCGAGATCGAAGACGGGAGCTCGGAGACGAAGGACCGGCATCGACACCTAAGTTTATTTCTCTTTCTTTCAATTTGTAATAGCGTTCTAAGACGTTTTCTACTTGTTTAGTTTGTTTTTCATGTGATTTAGAGTAGCTAAACATTGTAGTAGGATTTGATTTACTTGTTATGATTTTCTTGTGATGTATTAAAGCATGTTATGTCGTTATTTTTGGCAATTCGTTCTTTACTTTTTAATTTGTTGACTTAAGTGGACTCGAGAGATAAAGCTTGAATTAGAGCAAAATTGAAAACCCTTGGAAGTCTGGCACGAGAGTGACCTAGAAATCTTAGGGAAACACATAAAAAAGTTGCTTAATGCCATGCATGTTGTAGGTTCATATGGAGACTATGAGTTTATTGCATGTGTGAGGCTCACTAAGAATCGAGAGATTTTCTTGAGTATTTCAGTTCTTGTTTATAATTTCATCTCATTGATTCAATGCACGTGCTAGTTAGGTCTTTAACTTGTAAAATCACTTCCTTTAATTCTATCAATTCGTGTCTCCACATGTTTGTTCTTTTGTTTGTATTTACTTCAACCAACTATCCATGTTATGTTTCTTTAGCTAAAATCGAGAATTAGTACCTTAATAATTAATTAATCTAGAAACCCATTCCCGAGGACGATACTTGGACTCATAAATCACTTTACTAAAACTTGACCCGTACACTTGCGGTATTGCAACATAATTCTACGCAACAGTGGCCACTCGAACAACCGCAGCATAGGTCTTTGGGTCATGGGCAGCTACAGACCCACGTAACCCTCCACGCAGACCTGTGAGGAACCGTTCAATCTTCTTCTTATTTGTGTCCAGCAATTCTGCAGCAAACCGGGACAACATTGTGAACTCGTGCTCATACTCTTCGACCGACTGATTCGGTCCCTGCTTCAGATGTAGAAACTCAGCCTGTTTCTCGATTCTCATCACGGCTGGGTAGTACTTCTCATAGAATGCTTCCTGGAACTGCGCTCAGGTTATATGCCCTTCACTGGCGTGAATGAACCGCGAGGTAGTCTTCCACCATACATAGGCTCGTCCTCTGAGTGTGTAAACTGCGCACTGGACACTCTGTCGATCAGGGCAACACATGCGCTCAAATATGTCTTCCACCATCCCTAACCATGCCTCTGCAGCCACATGGTCAACTCCTTGCCCATCGAAGAGAGGTGGCTCGTATTTCCTGAAGTCCCGAAGGTATCTAGCCTCCTCTGTAGTGGCTCCACGTGTCTGGGCAGTCTCTCTTTCGTTCTGGGCTGGAGCTGCCTGGTTCTGGTTCTGCGCTCCCTGATTTTGGGTAGCCATCACCCTCAGAACTTGGGTGACTTGATTAAGCAGCGCCGTCTGACTAGCCAGAGTTGCCTGCAGTATCTCCTAGAGTCCTGCCATAGTTGCGGAGCTGTGGGGCTTGATCGTTCCCTCGCTTCTGAGGGTTTTCATCAACATGTTCTGACGGCTCCTCGACAGCTGGGGCGTCTTGATTAAGCTCCTCCTGGTGCTCGGAGTGCTCATCCACTAGTGGGTCCACCACCAGGCCCTGGCCACGGGCTCCACGACCTCGGCCTCTTCGGCCTCCACGACCACGCCCACCAGCCACAACTCTACCACGTCCACGTCCACGTGCCATACTCTGAGTTAACCACAACAACTTTAAAACACAGCACAAAGGTCTTAAACGAGAATGGATTCAAGCATCCAGAGGCAAACAACTTACTAAACCCGACTTACTTTACAAAAATAAATACAAGCAAACCTGGAGGTGACGAGGCGACATTCTGCGAGAAGCTATGAGGACCAGTACCTATGATGTAGGCGAGTATACAGGACCTAAAAACTTTCGCTCTGATACCAACTGTAACGCCCCTAGTTTTCGACACGAATCCAACTAGGGACGTCACTGGATAGCACCCTCTGCGCTGAAATTTCGGCAGCATAACGACGCTATCCGGATGAATCCAAAAATTTTACTTAACCTGTTTAAGCAAGAAACACTTCTAAGGACTTTTTCAATGCCCGACCTCCTCCCAAGCTACAACAAAACAGGTCGGGCTCCAGCAGAACACACAACAGAGTCAACGAAAGCACTGGACAGAAGTTAAACAAACATGCTGAACAAGGAAACTAAAAGAATAACGTCATGCTCAACAACCCAAAGAGTTCACAGGAATAAAAGTTGAACTCATAATACAAAAAGCTTCCTAAGATCCAAAAATAAGGTTCCTCTAAGTCGAAAGTTGTCTCATAGCCCCGTCATGTCGCCACCATCGCTCTCCAGCTCATTGTTTGCCCTTACCTGCAACCAAAGACATTAAAGTAAACGGGTGAGTATAAGAATACTCAGTAAGTAGCCCACTCACGTCCAAACTAAAAATTCACAAGTGCACACACAGAGGCAAAATAGGCTCGCAACCAAGAATCTTAGGGACTCAAGACTAGACGCTTACATGTCTACCTCACCCCGAGATTCACTGGTGATCCAGAAACCTAGGCGGCCATAGACGGGGACGCGCCCCAACGCGAAAGAGTAATCACCCTAACGCCCACACAGAACGCAATAGAGCCTCGACTCTAAAGCCCACACAGATCGCACAAGGGCGGTCCACCCAAGAGCCCACACAGCAGCCACATAGAGCGCTCGACCCCATGTCTACACAGCTCGCAAAAGGGCGCACTCGACCCAAATGGCCACACAGTTCGCAAAAGGGCGCACGCGACCCTAATGCCCACACAGCTCGCAAAAGGGCGTGTTCGACCCTAATGCCCACACAGAGATGCCAGCCTAAAGGTTTTGTCTCGCTCGGGGTCACTCAGTGGGTTTGGTAACGCTAGCCTAGGAGGTCAAGCTCTAACGTTTCTCCTAGACTTCCCCTAAACCGTTCAAGGTCATCCTGAAACCGAGTCCCTAACCAACAACCTAACCAACCACTCACACAGCCCGCCAGCAAACTCTTCGCCCATCCACAGAACTAACCAGCCATTTCTAGCCAAAACCACCACACAGCTCATCCTGTTCCGTTCCGGGGGTCAACCACACAATTCGCTCTACCATACAGACTCGAGCCTCACTCAACAACCAATCCCGAGTCATAAGAGCACATTCATGAACTAAGCAATACATTCAGGGCACACAAGTGATTCAACCACAAAACTTACAAGCGGTACAGGGCAATCACCACCAGAATAGGATATTCAGAGTCTCATGCACCAAACAACAGTTAACAATCCACACAACAGTTATAAAGTCAACCACAACGACCCTATATTCAAACTCATTCACTTACGAGCTTGATACTTAAACCAAACAACTACTTAGCTCGAAAAAGTGCGCAAAAGGGAGATCCTTACTCCTGCTAGCATCCCTAAGCACTCACAATTTAAAAGCTGAACCGGCTCTCCGCTCGTTCTTAACCTCGAGATTTCTTCCAAAGGCCTTACTCCCTTACCAACGAATCTGTCCCTGTCCACAAAACAACACCATCAGCAAGATCAAAGTATTTTGATTTGGACAAAAGAGCTAGGGAGATTAGTTCGGATCCGAGAGAGAGATGGAGACAGATCTGAAGAGGGTGAGGGGGTCGGATTCGAGAGAAAGAGGTAGAGAAAGAGACGAGTAGAGAGGCAGCGACGGGTCAAGAGAGGGTGAGGCAGACGGCGGCGCTGTGAGTCTCAGCTAGTCGGTCGATGACGGAGGGGAGAGGGAGAGAAAGAGACGGCGGATCGAGAGGGGGAAAGAGAGAAAGCGACAGAGAGGGTGTGGGAGAAAGAGAGAGACGGCAGTCGGAGGGTGACGGAGGAAGGGGGCGGCCGAGAGAGAAGACGGAAAGGAGAGAGAGCGAGGGACGGCCGCCGGCACGTCGGCCGCGGCGCTCGATTCCGTGAACGAGGCGGCGCCCCACCCTTAGCATAGGGCGATGAGCGGGGGAGAGAGAGGCGCGCACCCCCCTCCATCACAAACCCCTTTTTTCTTTTTTTTTTTAAAAAACCTAAAATAGAAAATAAGAGGGAGAGTCCAAAATTTACCTCGATTTTCCTCCTCCAAAGATGGTTGATGAGAAATTCAAGGCTACCAACCCATTTTAAAGAGAGGTTTAGAAATAATTGGGTCCCTGCAAGATCCAAAATTCAATTTCTTGGCCCAACACTTTTAAAACTAGAATAAAAGTCCAAAATTAGCTCTGACAAGAACCAAAAACTTACTTGAATTTACCGGGCATCACATCCATCTTGTATAGTTAAGGCCCCAGCTACCTACGAGGTTCTATCCCTGAGAAGGTAGGCTTATTGAGTTTGCTACATGCCACTCTCACCCATACTAGTCTAAGTACAAACCCCTATAAGCAGGAGTTCTTAACTTACTCAGGATTCAGATTGAGTCACTAATGACCATCTAAAGTCTCCTAATGTTGGACATTTGAGATTTAGAAGAATTTCAGCCAATCTGGCTTGATATTGAGCTGGATCTCCTATGAAGGCATTTGTTATAGTATAGACGAGAGTGTTTACTGCATCGTCTATTTTTTCTTCTATTTCAACTGTTTGAGGTAATTGACCTTCTACCTTGAGTGTTTGTACTCTTTTTTCAGTACTAGAATGATTTAAGATATAGTGGCGATCACCTTCCTTTAGGTATTGATCCCACCATTGTTTTAATTGTCCTGTGAATCCGGCAACGAGAAGTTGTGCTATCTCATGATCTCTTTTGCCTCTTTGTCTATAGGAATTGGAGGCGATCAACATCTCGTTTATTACGTTTATGATTAGATAATCAGATATTCCGTCCACATTCCATTCGTGGATGGCTAATCCATCATAAACGGCTTGAGTCATTTGTGTTTTTTCTTCAAATTGAATATCTGGGAATGATGGTTGAGGATACCAATTTCTCATTGTAGAATATTTCGATATTTTTGATTTTGTACCAATTTTTAAGACTTCATTTGGAAACTCAATTCTTTCTTCATTTAGAGAAAGATCCTTAGTCTTTTGGATAATTTGGTCAATAATGGAATCCTTTATAACGTTTATTGTGGGAATTGTTTTTGGAATATGAAGGCTGTTTAGCTTTTCTTCTATTAAAGCTAAAGTTTCTTCCTCTTTAGTTCTTATTTTAATTTTGCTATCAATGATTGTAGGTTTAAATAAAGGAATTGATTCATCTATTGAGGTATTAGTATTCCTCCATTTGAAGATGAAAGCAATGGAAGGTTTTGATATTTTTCCCTCAATCTTTTCTACCGATTTGCTATTGTGGAAAGAATTTTATTGGAAAAATTATTTTGAAGTTGAATATTTTTTATATCCTTGAGGGTAGGAACATTTTTTTCTTCCTTCTCACTAATATTTTTAAATGGACTAGCTTTGACCTTTTCTCCATAAATTGTTTCAAATTCTATCTCCTCTAGGGGAGGATGAGTTGAGTGAATATTTCCCCTTTGGCTTGTTTTCCATGTTTCTAACAACATATTGATTTCGTTTTCATATTGTTTCATCCATGTAAAAAATGTAATTTTTTGCTCTATTTCTTCCATAAATGAATACCATTTTGACCTTATTTCAGATTTTTGGTTTTCATCATATTTTTGGAAAAAGGCATTCCTCTTTGTTTTGGTTTTTATTGAAAGGAAATCCTTTTTTAGTGCTTCTTTGTTAATTGAAAATCCTTCAATGAGAACATTTAATTGACTAGAGAACATAGATCGATTATCCATGTCTGTTTGGGTTGGAGATTGTGGTTGTGCTTCATAATGAACATTTGCTACATTTTGTTCTATATTGACTGATTTTACCGCGAAGAGAATTAGGATCGTTTACAAGGCTAAGTGAGCGTGGAAGTATTTCAAACTTTAGAAGAAAGCTCGAAAGTTTTCCGATGCCCTTTGATTACAATATTGAAGTCTTTTATAGACTCCGGATTTGAAATTACAATACAATGCAAAAAATTAAAAGATAAGATTCAATCCGACAGGACAAGACCCCTGACTGGATTGATATGAAAAAAGATAAAATGATTACAAAAAACAAAATGTACGAAAAGTAAAAGATTCGATAATAATGCACACTACTATTCACTATAATGCATTTGCTATTACAATAATGCGTACTACTATTCCTCCACCATCTTTTGTCGTATCCCTTTATTAAAGTGACTTTAATAAAGATGATATTTGTTGTCCTTATCTGATAGGTTCGAATATCATGTCAAATCACTTTTCAGGCTTGAAGGCAAGATATGCTGACCAACGGATTTATTACTCATCTCAAGATTTATTACTGGGACCACACACCGCAACAGTCCTTCGCATCAGTCCTTTATGGTGATTCTTCATAATTTTCTTCCGCTACTAGATTTGGGCATTTTCCTTACGTTCTATTGTGGAGTTTATAATTTACAATTTATTATAATGTACATTTTATTATACAACACTTTTTTTTTTTTACATTGCTTGGGAATCTAAAAACGGATCATTGATATCATATTCATCATCTTCTTCCACTTCAGAGTTTTGTGGAGAAGACGAAGATGCTATTGAAGTAACTTGATTCAAATTTTTTGTAAATCGCTCTCTGTTGTTGTTTGTGCTAAAGCAAATAGCGACTTTGATTTGGAATTGAGGAACTCTGCATTTTTCTTCTTTGATAGGTCTTCGAGGTAGCCATTATCGGCAAACCATTGCTTCACTTCTTTGATTCCTGCGTGAGAAAAGTTGTACTTGTCCCACCATTTGATTTGTAAAACTTTTACGATTTGTTTGTAATAGGTGTAAGTATTGATTTGGAAATTCCAACAGAATATCCAAGGGGTTTGAAAGTATAAACAAAAACGCATTGTGAGTGGGAATGCATTTTTGTGTATTGTTTGTGAAAAATAATGGAATGATTCTTGAATAGGAACTCAGAAGATTTCTTCCGATAGGCCGAAAAGTCTTCCACCATTTGATAAACCGTAATGGGTAATCTATTTTGTAAGCATTTTGACAGAAATTGAATAAACCAAGAATGCTCATAATTCTTGTACCACATTACTTTGTACCAAGCTTCAACATAGTCTCTGATGCAGTATGTCCGGGGATTGAATGGTTTTGATAGTGTTCTTTACGTGAAGATATTTTGATTCCAATTGGTAGGGTTTAAAACTTTAAAAATTTTGAGTTTTGAGTAGGCAATTTTTGAACGATCATTTCTTTCCGGGATATGAGTTATCTCGGATGATGATTTTGAATCTACAAGGATGAATTCATAATATTTCCTTATTTTGATCAAAGATTCCTGTAGGAAATAGAATCCTTGAGGATACATATTTTGAATAATTTCAACAATTGAAATACTGTCAATTCAACTTCGACAATTGGCTCAAAATTTGAAGTGGTTTTTCAAATAATTTTTGATTTGAGTTTAGGGATAAACCTTTTGGGAGGATTGACGGCTTCAACAAAGGTTGTAGGGATTGAAGATCCCTGTTGAGACGAAGATGGAGTAGTAGGTGAGACGGAAGGTCTCATTAGTGTAACGGCAGTAGGCCGCATGAGGGAGGCTGATGGCCTCGGTGGTGGAGTTAATGACTCCATTGAATCTCTTATTTGAATCGATGCGCTTCTGGTTCTTGGGCGATTCACCCAGTGAAACCTGGATCCATTGCGTATTGATCGCCGCTCATGGGAGCTGGAATGTTTGAAGAAGAGGTTGGGCTTTTGCCCTTTGAAGATGAGGTTTTGCCTCGCTGATCACTCATGCTTCGAAATAGAGAGAGAAGAAGTTTTCTTTGTAAGAAATTCCCTTGAGAGATAATCTGCAAGGGGGTTTTGAACTCCTTTTATAGGCAAGATTTGGAAATCAAAGCATGATAAGATAGCTTGCCATCTTGCAAAAATTTGTTTTGAAACAAGATTTTTAACATCTTTTCTAAAACGAATTTAGAAGCTCTTGAATCCGCTTTTAATTGTAAAATGTTTATTAATTAAATCTCCTTGAAATTTTTGAACACACAAAACTATTGCTAAAATCTCCTTTTTATTTGTTGAATAATTTTTTTGAGTACTATTCCATATTCCGTAATGAAATCGAATAATTGATTCGTTCTTATCTATACATCTGTTTTTAGGATTCCTCCATATCCTATGTCGGATGCGTCTGGATTCCACTATTAAATTTGCTTTTGGATTTATCGACTTAAAAACAGGGAATTGATTTGACTAAAGCTTTAATTGATTTGACAGCATTTGTATGCTTATCCGTCCATGGCTCCGGATTCTTTTTTAGCCTTTGAAAAAGTGGCTTACATATAGACCTTAAGTTTTGAATAAAGTCAGAAACATAATTGAGACATCCTAGAAATCTTTGCAGTTGAGTTTTATCTAAAATTTGATCAGGGAAATTTGAAGCGAATTCAATTGATCTTTGTATTGGTTTTACTAAACCCAAATGAATATCAAATCCTAAAAATCGGATTTGGGTTTGAAAAAGTTTAATTTTTGGGAGTGACACTACTAAACCATTTTGTTTAATAATATCAAGAAATATATTGAGGTGTTTAAAATGTTGGTCTATGTTTTGAGAAAATATTAGGGCATCGTCGATGTAAACAATTGAAAATTCTTGAAAAGGGTTGAATATATCGTTCATAATTTTTTGAAATTCTGATGGAGCATTTTTTAATCCGAATGGCATAACATTCCATTCGTATTGACCAAAAGGGACATTGAAGGCGGTTTTGTATCGATCCTTTTCGGAAATTTGTATTTGCCAGAATCCCGATTTCATATCAAATTTTGAGAAAATTTTTAAGTTTGAAATTCTTTTAAGTAAATCTTGTTTATTTGGAATTGGATATCTTATCCATTCTAAGACTTTATTGAGTGGTTTGTAATTAATAACCAACCTTGGAACTCCTCGTTCCTTTTACTCGCTTGATTATTGACATAGAAGCGCACAAGACCAAGGGCTTTTGGGCTGGTCTGATGAGTCCTTTCAGTAAAAGATCATCTATTTCTTTCTTGCAATGGATTAACAATTCGAAATTCATTTGAATTGGCCTAGCTTTTGTTGGAATTTTTTCTTCATTGAAGTCTTTGGTATAAGGGAGATTAACTATATGTTGTTTTCTTTTCCAAAAGGCATTTGGAAGATTTGAACAAACCTCATTCTCTAATTTTGTTTTGAAATTAGATATTTTGTCTTGTATTGATTTTCTTTTTAACTCTTCATTTATTTTCTTGTATGAGATTTCTTCCTTTAAGAATTGAATTTGTTTTTGTTTGCTCTCTATAATATTTATGGATTTTTGGACTGTTGTTTGTTGTAAATTATGGATTTCATGGCGGGTTATTGGACTCGTAAACTTGAATATTATTTCTTGTCCCAATATATTGGATATTATTCCTTCTTCCGATATTGATATTGGGTATAATTGAGTAAGAAATGGCGTCCCTAAAATCAACTCTTGACCTAGGTCTTTGACTAACAAGAAAGAGTTTACAAAACAAACTCCCTTGTTGCAAACATGGACTTTTGACAATTTATAATTAATCATTAATTGTTGATTATTTGCACCTCGGAGTGTTTTTGATGTCTTTTCAAAGTAAATTGAGGGTATCAATCCTTCTTGAATGCAGTTTTGATCTGCACCTGAATCAATTAAGGCACGTAAAGTGATTTTGAAGTCATGAATTTTTAGGGTCACTAAAGAGTACCATTTTTGAAATCGAATGCTTGAGATAGCTCCAACGAAAGATTCTTCTTCTTCATTTGGAGTTTCTTCAGCTTGGGATTTCATTTGAGACATTTCTAGTCGGAGATGAAATATCTCACGATCAGTGTCATTTTTTATTTTATTGACTTCTCTTTTTAGGTTATTAATTTCTGCTTGAAGATCTTGAATAGTGATTGGTTTTAGTTCCTCGAATTTTTTGATAACGTTTTTCCATTCATAGGGTTTGAAATCACTAGTTTCTCCTTGATCTTTCTTTTCTAGTATTGAACTTTTTAGGCTATGCAGAATTGATTTTTTGAGTTCTACGTTGTCTATTTCATCAACAACGTTAAGTAGAGTTTCTTGATCTTTGGTTAGGACACATATGCATCCCAACAAACTCTTTTGCCTTCTTTTTCTTCCTCATCATATTCGCTGTAAGAATATGAATCAGTTTCTTCTTGTAATTCAAGTATTTGACCTTCATCGTAACTATAGATTGACTCTTGAGAATCAGTTGGATGATGTTTAGAAGTTGATGTTTAAATTCATCATCAATTTCTAATTCATTGATCTTCTTTTTCATAGGACACTTATTTGCATAGTGTCCATGTGATCGACATTTATAGCATTGAATCTTTTCTTTTGAATGTCCACATTTATAAGTGGGTCGTTTTTAGTATAAGAATTATAGGGCTTTCTATAATTCTTTCTTTGGAATGATCTATATGGACGATAACTTTGTCTTTCTTGATATTTTTGTATCTTTTATATAGCAGTTTCTGATCACAGAGGGTGGATGGACTTTTCCACATCCATATTGATCACGAAAATTCCTAATTCGCTTTTTTGATCCAAAGGTTTTGTTATGTTTTGTTTGAACTTTGGATTCGTTGCATAGACTGGATACTTTCACTTATTATGAATGAAGTTAAATTTCCATAGGTTAGACTATCCCAAGGAATTTTTCCGTCATATTTGGCATTTAAATCGATTTTGACTCTTTCAGCAAAGTAGTTGGGAAGTCCTTTGATAAATTGTTCCTTCCAAATTGAGGAAGAGCAATCGGCTCTAATTAAGACTTTGCTTAGGAACATATCTTTGTACCATCTAAAGTCTCCTAATGTTGGACATTTGAGATTTAGAAGAATTTCAGCTGATCCGGCTTGATATTGAGTGGATCTCCTATGAAGGCATTTGTTATAGTATAGGCGAGTGTGTTTTTGCATCGCCTATTTTTTCTTCTATTTCAACCGTTTGAGGTAATTGATCTTCTACCTTGAGTGTTTGTACTCTTTTTTCAGTACTAGAATGATTTAAGATATAGTGGCGATCACCTTCCTTTAGGTATTGATCCCACCATTGTTTTAATTGTCCTGTAAATCCGGCAACGAGAAGTTGTGCTATCTCATGATCTCTTTTGCCTCTTTGTCTATAGGCATTGGAGGCGATCAACATCTCGTTTATTACGTTTATGATTAGATAATCAGATATTCCGTCCACATTCCATTCGTGGATGTCTAATCCATCATAAACGGCTTGAGTCATTTGTGTTTTTTCTTCAAATTGAATATCTAGGAATGATGGTTGAGGATACCAATTTCTCATTGTAGAATATTTCGATATTTTTGATTTTGTACCAATTTTTAAGACTTCATTTGGAGACTCGATTCTTTCTTCATTTAGAGATAGATCCTTAGTCTTTTGGATAATTTGGTCAATAATGGAATCCTTTATAACGTTTATTGTGGGAATTGTTTTTGAAATATGAAGGCTGTTTAGTTTTTCTTCTATTAAAGCTAAAGTTTCTTCCTCTTTAGTTCTTATTTTAATTTTGCTATCAATGATTGTAGGTTTAAATAAAGGAATTGATTCATCTATTGGAGGTATTAGTATTCCTCCATTTGAAGACGAAGCAATGGAAGGTTTTGATATTTTTCCCTCAATCTTTTCTACCTGATTTGCTATTGTGGAAAGAATTTTATTGGAAAAATTATTTTGAAGTTGAATATTTTTTATATCCTTGAGGGTAGGAACATTTTTTTTCTTCCTTCTCACTAATATTTTTAAATGGACTAGCTTTGACCTTTTCTCCATAAATTGTTTCAAATTCTATCTCCTCTAGGGGAGAATGAGTTGAGTGAATATTTCCCCTTTGGCTTGTTTTCCATGTTTCTAGCAACATTTTGATTTCGTTTTCAGATTGTTTCATCCATGTAAAAAATGGAATATTTTGCTCTATTTCTTCCATAAATGAATACCATTTTGACCTTATTTCAGATCTTTGGTTTTCATCATATTTTTGGAAAAAGGCATTCCTCTTTGTTTTGTTTTTTATTGAAAGGAAATCTTTTTTTAGTGCTTCTTTGTTAATTGAAAATCCTTCAATGAGAACATTTAATTGACTAGAGAACATAGACCGATTATCCATGTCTGTTTGGGTTGGAGATTGTGGTTGTGCTTCATAATGAACATTTGCTACATTTTGTTCTATATTGACTGATTTTACTACATAACGAGTTCGATCGATCAAAATAGAATTTTGAGTCGACTCTTCGAGGCTCGAGTAAGTTCGAGAGGTACTTGGTCTTGAGGACATAAATTCCTTGACTTTAGTAACCTCTGCTTTCTTCCGAGAATTGTATTTCAACATGACCCCATCTGTATGTTCGATAATTTGTGCTAAATTTGAATTTCTTTTTGTTGAGTGAAAGCTTTAAGTAAGCTTCCACGTTGGATTTCTAGTGATTTGTTCCCAAGATAAACTTTTGGGACAATAATTGAGGACTTATCTAGATTTGCTTCTATAAGGATTGTTGATCCCTTTGGGGAAGACCTTAAAGCTCTTGGAGAAATGTTTTTATTCATTAATTTGTAACAAATTCTAAACATCACCACTGCAGAGTGAGATTCTTCTTGAATATTAAGATTTTGTGTATAAACATCTCCGCTATCAAGGAAGATAGGATGTTTGGATCTTGTAAGGAAAGAGTAAAATTTAGGTAACAATTGAAGAAAATTGGTCCTTTTTTGAGGTTAGACTGCATACCACCCGAGAAGAGAGTTTGAGAAATTAAAGTGTCTTTTATCTCTTAAAGAGACTAAGACAGTATATCTAAGCCTAATCTGAATAAAGGCTTGATGGCAATTTGAACTAATCCTATCCGAGATAATTAAATTCTTCACGGTGTTGTAGAATAAGCTTTTTTAAAAGAGATTTATTGATTCATGGTCATTGTTTATGGGAATGTTTTTCTCGTAAATTTTTACATAATTTCTCCGAGTGAGATTGAAAGTACTATGGTAATAGACCATTTTGGATCTATCTTTGGGATACTCCATTGATGAAGTTGTCTTCTATTTTTGCTATTGATAGCTCTTGATTAGTTAATTTAGAAACTATTGTATTTGAATCACCTTTGTAATCTTCATGGTCATCTGAAATTGAAATACCTTTTCCTTTGACTTCGGGGCTCATTATTTTTTTCAAAATTTTAGACATAATTAACTTCTTTTATGCATAACTTAAATTAGATTAGAAATAATTTTCTTTCTTTTTCAAAACTTGTAGAAAATACAGCAAATTATATCAAGTACTAGTTCTTGAGAGCATGAAGCTTACCAACGGACTTACACTTGCTGCCGGGAACACAACCTTTACCAACCAGCTGTCGACTAGCGGACACAAGATATAATTGATGAGTTTCCAAAGTTTGAAAAAATAGATTCAAAATTTTTTCTATTCTAGTAAAGGATGAGTAAAAGAAGGTAATTTTATTGAATAATGGCTCTGATACCAATTGCTCCTCGATATACCGCGAAGAGAATTAGGATCGTTTACAAGGCTAAGTGAGCGTGGAAGTATTTCAAACTTTAGAAGAAAGCTCGAAAGTTTTCCGATGCCCTTTGATTACAAGATTGAAGTCTTTTATAGACTCCGGATTTGAAATTACAATACAATGCAAAAAATTAAAAGATAAGATTCAATCAAAGCAGACAAGACCCTGATTGGATTGATATGACAAAAGATAAAATGATTACAAAAAACAAAATGTACGAAAAGTAAAAGATTCGATAATAATGCACACTACTATTCACTTACTATTACAATAATGCACTTACTATTACAATAATGCGTAGAGAAAGAAACATAAATACATTGTTCTATAAGGCAAGAAATGAAATAAGGTTTCTAGTAAACCCTGGTATCACTAAATAAAGCTTCATCGTGCCTACTGCTACAGCTGAGACGACTTCTCCATTTCAAACCCGGAGCGTTATCTCTCATTTCTGTAGTTGCTGACAGGAATCAATTCTCAGAAAAGAAGGGCAAACATGATTAGTGGCGCCTGAATCAAGTATCCAAGCAGTTTTATCATTGTTCACTAAACAAGCTTTTAAGCAAAGTAAATCATATTTACCTTCCTTCTTCTTTTCTGCAATGTACTTTGGACAGTTTCGTTTCCAATGCCCGTCTTCGTTGCAGTGGAAACACTTTCTTTTGTCTGCAACTTCTTTGACTTTCTTACCCTTCTAGGCGGCAGCTTTGTCAGCTCGTTTCCCTTTACCTACCTTCTTCATGTTCTTCTTCTTCCCTTTTAGGTTAGAAGAAGATGAAGCCATTGTTTTTTATCCAGAGGTCCAACCTCCATGATAACTCCTACTGGCATCATTTGCTTTACCTTTCGATCCCTGAATTTTCATCAAAGATTGAAAGGTCTGGAGTATATTCAGACGGGAGGTAAGATTAAAAGTAAACTTGTTCATAACAACATTTCTTCTAAACTGTAGGAAACTATATGCAAGGGTTTCCAGAATGAACCTAACCTGGCTCGATTCATCGATGGAAGCACCATTTGACTCCATGATGTTAAAGTGTACCATCATATCCAAGACATGATCCGAAACAGATGTACCCTCTGGCATCCTCGAGTTGAATATGTACTTTAGGGCATCGTGTCGGGCCTGTGTGGACAGTTATCCAATTATACCCTACACTGAATCCATGATTTCCTTAGCGTTCATCATGCCCTCATGCTTCTTGGCTAATATGTCAGACATACTTGCCAGTATGTAGATCTTGGCCTTATCATTGGCCTTGATCTATCGATCATATGCATCACGAACATTTCGTGACGCATTCGAGCCTAGCACCTGAGGACACTCCTCAGTTAGCACAAACTTCAGATCATCCACAACCAATATAGTGTTGAGTTTGTTTTTCCACGACATCATATTCTCTCCGCTTAACTTTTCCGCACTCAATAAGGAAATTATAGAGCTAGACATTTTTGCTGAAAATTAACAAACAAAACTTGTATGAGTTTCTTGCTATAACTGTCTAATCCAATCATGTTTTAGCTAATTATTAAATGATTCCTAGGTCATTTATAATTTGCAATGATGCTCCAGAGGTTTAGAATGTATGATACGGAAGGGTGATAAAAAACACTCCTCCTCTGGATTAAGACATTCTTGACCAAAACCTAATGCCAGAATAACTCTTATTCCTACAGGCTTTAGTTACCATTATTCGGTCAGGATACATACACAACTTATGTACCTTGTGAGTGTAACCTCTGTCTTTAGCTCCCAGAGTCCCCATCTAATAAAATATGTCGAAAGGAGGACTAGATTGAAAAACAGACTAAAGAAATCTTTATCCCTTTTCGGTGTCTACTGTGTTCGATACCCTATGATCAAGCCCTCCGAAGGGATTGTCTGGTCCAGGCCAAACCAGCAGGCTGACTGTAACGCCCCTACATTTCTAAGACTCATTTCCTAGGGGCATTACTACTCATGCATGCATTCGAGGCCCTAAATAAATTTAAATATGTAAAAATTGATAATTAAAAGGATCGATTTAATTTGGGATCCCATAAATACAAAACTTTTACAAACTAATTAACTTTGGCCTCCATTTAAAAATCGTTATACTACATAAGCGGAACTAAAATCATTTAAAAATACTTTCTAAATCATGTATGCGGAAAATCTTGACTTGGTTCCCATGGCTTCTGTACCGCATCCCCGTCGCTCGCCTGCTATGCCCTTGGCTTTACCTAAAAACATTTTAAAAGCGGAGGAAACAAAACAAAGGTAAAGGGGTGAGTATTATGATAATACCCAATAAGTGGGGGTCGGGAAATGCAAAACATGCAACATGACTTTTAAACATGGTTGTTAATCGTGACTTGTTTAAATCATAAAACTTTCTGCTGTGGGAAATAAAACTTTTTTTTTCATAAAATCCTGACTTTTCTCTATGGTTATGCGTGGTCAATTGAGTCTACCTGAGTCTTTTCATATTGGGTCCCTCACAGACCCCTATAGGTTTGAGTCCCTCACAGACCCCTATAAGATTTGAGTCCCTCGCAGACCCCTATAAGTTTTGAGTCCCTCACAGACCCCTATAAGATTGAGTCCCTCACAGACTCCTATAAGTTTGACCCATGGGATCTCTGATGCATGTTTTACCATGCATAAATTCCCAAGAGACCAATTGCCACCGCCTACATGACATGTTCATATGCATACAATATGCATGAGATCCCATTCTGCAAACACATATACATATACATTCAGAATGATGCAACAATCACATAAAACATAAAATCATGACATAACTTTTTCATAAGTACACTTACAATATAAAATATGTATTCAACATAGGCAGAAGTGAAAATCTCATTCTATGAAAATCTGAATAACTGTGTTAAGAACACTTTTTCAAATACTTCAAAGTCATTTTTATTCGGGTCATCTCAAACCCTTAAATCATCTGGAATCCTCTCAAATTCCAAGATGAAGTTCCTTTCTAAATCTTTTGCAATCATTTACTCAGGGTCCTTTCAAACTCTTTGAAATATTCCTTTTCCAAGTTCAAGTCTGAAGCATAAATCCTGGAAAATCATTCCTTGAAATAAATCCTTGCTATTCCTCTTTTTGGAATAAACCTTTGAAGTTTATCTTTTGAAATAATTCTTTCATAGCACAAGATTACTCCCTTTTTATAAAATCATTTATGGAAAATCTCTTACCTTGTGTTTCAATCTAAGGTCTCCAAAAGCTCCTAAAATCTTGTCTTTACTTTCACGTTCAACTCGACACTTCAATTTCTAAATCTCCTATATCAAAAACAAAATTCATAACTATTTCTTACTTAAAGTAGCTTTATTCGAAATTCGACAATAAGTAGGTCAATTTACCACTAACGGAGGCTTGAAACGGACTCGAGAAACGAAACGGGTGCAAACAGGCGAGTTCCGGCGAACGACAGCGACCAACGGCGGCGCATGGTGTGGCACGACGGCGCGTCTCCGAGCGTGGAGCATACCATTTGGAAGCTTGTGGCCCGATCTATCCAAAACCAACCTCTTCTCTCTGAAAACCGATCAGAAAAGTGATGAACCGACCGAACCAAACATCAAACTAGCGGTTCACAACTCAAACTTCCGACGACATGATTCATAATGCTCGATCTGGTGGCTTGCAGTTCGGGCGAGTACGACGTCTGCAGCAGACGCGTGCAACAGTTCAACCACTGGCATCTTCGCGTGATGGAGGTTGCAGCAGGGACGAGAATGTGAGAACGAGGTTGTTCGACTCACGACACTCTGGAGAAGCTTCATGGGCTGACATCCGACGGGGACGGCGGCTGAACGGACGCCTGCGACGTTCGGAGTTAGACGGTGCACACCAGCTCGACGAGTTCACGATCTTTTCTTGGGTTTGGTCGGCGGCAGGTGACTTACGGCGGGGCGAAACTTCCATCGTCGACTCGCGGAAGGAGGACTGGACGTGAGCTACTGGCCTTCCTTGTCCTCACCGGCGAGGCTGGTTTTCGGGCGGTAAGTGTTACTTCGCGAGGGCCAAGGAAAGAGGGAGAGGAAGAAGAAGACCCCTTGGGATTGGTGCGGCTAATAGGACAAAAAACTATCTTTTTCCCAAAACCCTAATTCAAGTTCTATTTAATTACTGAATAGCCCCTCTTCTTCCCCAACTCACCACTTTTCCTTGAACTTAATTAAAACTTCAAATCTTGTAATTCTCTTAGTTTGTACAAAGGAATTTACATATTCTAAAGGCCCCAACTTGAATAATTTCCCATAAAATTAATCCCCAACATACACTAAAAGGTACATGGAAATTTTGGTACGTTACACTGACCATAGTGATCTTACGGTGTAAACCGACTGAAGAGACCATAGGTTTTGTTTTCACTAAACCTGCTCCCACTCACTATAAGTACCCTCTCCATTCACCTTCATATTGACTCATACAAACACCATCCGAAGGGGGATGCTCCCGTTTGTGCCACGAGGCCAAGTATAAGTCTCACGGTGTGAACATCCCGGAGATACGTAGGTGGAAAAATCTGTATCATATTCACTTTTCCTCCCACTGGATACTTTAAATCTATAGGAATCTTACTTAGGTTAAACCCGGCTAATGGTTTTACCTAAGCTTATCAATATAACTCTTATATTGATAATCAATATAACTGTTATATGTTTTTATCCTAAGTTTGATAATATAACTCTTTATATTAAGCCTAGGATTTCTAGTTTATTAACCCCTTAATAAACCCACTGACGCTACTATAATTTATAAACTCTCTGATTAAATTTCACTCCTAGGTCAATTTCCACGTAGGGTTGTTCCATTTCCGTCAGCTTAAATACCCCAACCTAGACATAACCTTCCTTAGACAGAGTTCCTCTTTTAATCATTGTTTATAAATTACATGGTTCCTAATTCTAATCTAATTAGAACTAGATAACCGAAGGTCTATTATTTCCAAGTTCTAAACATTTTAAAACTAATAATTAACCTTAGGTGACATGCATACTATATCATAGAGCTTGATCATTCATCTCATGAATACTAAAACATACATAGCAGAATCATCTCATTAATTATAATGCATGTCAATGTTGTCCATAAGTTAATATAACACTTTATATTAATTAATCATGCAAACTATATAATATAACTCCTTATATTATAAATGATGCATGGAAATGCTTAACCTAAGTTGGGATTTCTAAATGAAAAGCATACATTATGCATGATTATAATTACACAACAATTGCATAATTTAAATGGCAAAATTAGACCAATTTTGGCACCCTAAAACAAATTTTAATTACTATAATCTAATTATATTAATTAAAATTAAATAAATTAAATATAAATAAATATAAAATATTTTTATATTTATTATATATAATAAATATGATTTTCTGCCCGTTGCTCCTTCGCGTGAAATGCATGTGGCGTTGCAACGCTGATACTAGCGTTGCAACGCTGCGGTTTGTCCTCTTTCGCTCGTTGAAACGCACCTTAGCAGCAGCGTTGCACAACGCCTTAGCACTGCAATGCTGATAACAGTGTTGTAACGCTGTCGTCTTCTGCGTGTCTCCTTCCGCAAGCACAACGTTGCAACGCCAATGAACAGCGTTGCAACGCTGCATACAGATAACATGGTGGAATCTCCATTTCTTGCTCGTTTCCGCTCTGTTTTTCTCAGAAACCACTTTGCCTCGATCGACACGGGCTTACAGACTCAAAACACCGGGACCTTACATTGAACGATTCAATGAAAATTGTAAATCTAAGTGCCAAAATTGAAAACGTCTAAATTGCAAACCGTTCATACATCACATGCAAAACAGTAAATCCCACCTAGTTCTTGAAAAATCCAGAACGTAAATCAAGAACGCAATTGGGCTCTGATACCAATTGAAGGAAATTGAATCCCGCAGCGGAAGCGATTGTGAATCGCACGTTCTTAATTTCATTACATGGATTACATTCAAGAACAAATCTAACTAGATTAAGCATACAATAGCAACATGGACAGCAAGAATAATACCTTTGAAGAACTTCTTCAAGTGCTCCTTCTCCCACGATCACGATCTCAGCAATACGAACCCAAGCAATCACGGACACTGCCACCAGATCTTCTCCGTTGTTCTCTAGGTGAGGGAGGAAGGTGGGTTCCCTTTAGGTGAGATGAGATGTTTATGAGAGAGATTGTGTTTTGGAACCTCTCCAACAACACAACAAAATGACACACGAGGGTTTATGTAGGGAAATAAGGTGAAAATTACCATCACATCCCTCTTTCATTCTCTCTTTAGTGTATAGTTAATATGTGAATCTAATTCACATTAAAACTATATATTATATCAATTATATCACATATAACATATATGACATCTCATATATGAAATTGAACACTTCAATTTCATTCCAAACTTTATACCCTCAATATAACCATGTTGAGCAAACAGAGGGACCTAATGGACCTACAGTTCATGAGCTCCAATGATGTGAGGTAGTCTGATCAAACTCTTTGATCCAGTTAATCAATATTCATTAACTACAAGTCACTCCACTATATACTTGTAGCTGCACTCTCCTCTGTAGATTATATTGTGTCCACTGATATAATCATTACCCACAGGTTGTTCGTAATCACGGTTGGGTCAAATTATCGTTTTACCCCTGTGATTACCTCTTTGTTCCTTAAGCGCCACTGATCCTCTAGTGAACAACAAGTCTAAGGTCCTACCATAGACTCATACCCTCATAGACGCAGGGCCCCGTTGTTCAAGACCTGGAGTAAGTTCTTAAGGGAACAACCTATCTAATTCCTCAGTGTAGGAATGAGTTAATTCCATCTTGTATAGTTAAGTCCCCAGCTACCTACGAGGTTCTGTCCCTGATAAGGTAGGCTTATTGAGTCGGCTACAGGCCACTCTCACCCATACTAGTCTAAGGACAAACCCATATAAGTAGGAGTTCTTAACTTACTCAGGATTCAGGTCGAGTCACTAATGACCATCTATAAATTATCTGCCTTATCCTGTTAACAGTGTTACACTAGTTAGACTAATAATTTACAGTCCGGTCTTGTATGAACTCTTCATACAGGATGTCCCCACTCGCATGTCAACCACATGAATGAGTTGGATTACCTCATTTGTACTAATTACAAAGTGGGTCGCATCCATGGTGTTACCAGAATGAGGTTTCCAACCTTATTCTTATACCATAGACCATTTAGGTTATATTCTTGAACACAATCCAAATAGTGTCCACTACACTGATGTTCAAGATATATTATAACCTTGGAGCTTAGTTTATCGGATTTATAAAGCAAGAATATAATTTTATCAAAACAAATAACTCTTTATTTATTTGATCAAAATTACACAAGTTTAAGGCATAAATCCCAACAAGGACTCCATAGTACAAGAGTCTTCGGACTCAATATGCTCTCAAGAGAACTTAATTGTCCACTAATAGCCAAGGGAAATAGTCATGATAGCTATATGAGAAAGTTAGGCTTTGCACAGAAAAACTTTGTAGTCATGATTGTATGTGTATGCATGTCCCAAACCTCGGTAGCGAGGTCACTTACTGGGTATTATTTTATAATACTCACCCTTTTGTTTTTAAGACGTTTTCAAGTAAAGGCAATGGTGTACAAAACTTTGATTTATGAAATTTGTTTCAGGACCTTGAGTAGGCCAACTCGGAAATGTTATTTCAATGTTTTCACATTTTGGGAACCCTAAAAGATATTTTTTGAGAGTGTTTTAAAGTTTCAATTGCTTTTAATTAAATTATTGGCCTAAAAGTACATGCATGTTTAGTAGTGTCCTTAGGAGTTTTAGCTTTTAAAGTTAGGGTCTTTACATGTAACGCCCCTACTTTTCTAACATAAATTCCTAGGGACATTACTACTCATGCATGCATTCGAGGCCTTAACTGAGCTTAAACTAAGTAAAAGTTGACAAATAAAAATCAATTTAATTTGGGATCCCATAGAAATACAAAACGTTTACAAGAAACATAATTAAGTTCGGCCTCTAGTTTCAAAACTCTGTACTACATAAGCGGAAGACAATAATCTTTTAAAATTCTTTCTAAATTATGGATGCGGAATTCATGACTTGGTTCCCATGGCTTCTGTAGCGCATCCATGCCACTCGCCTGGTATGCTCTCGTCTCTACCTGAAAACATTTTAAAACAAAGAAAGACACAACAAAGGTAGAGGGATGAGTATTATAAAATACCCAGTAAGTGGGGGGTCGGGATATGCATACACATACAATCATGATCTCTAAACTCATTCGTTACATACATAGATGGGACCTAAAACTTTCTAGAGTTGCCAGGTCTTTAATCCATGGCTGCACATTTAATTGTCAGGCCTTTAATCCGTGACTGCTTATTCAGTTGCCAGGTCTTTAATCCATGGCTGCTCATTCAATTGTCAGGTCTTTAATCCATGACTGTTTATTTAATTGCCAGGTCTTTAATCCATGGCTGTTCATTTAATTGCCAGGTCTTTAATCCATGGCTGTTCATTTAATTGCCGTCTCTTAATCCATGGCTATTCATTTAATTGTGAGGCCGACTGGTCATCCTGAGTCATTTCATTTCGAGTCCCTCACAGACCCCTGTACTTTGACCCATAGGTCTCTATTGCATGTTTGACCATGCACATAGCGATCTCAGGATGACCAATGTCCACACTATTCGCTAATTCATTTCGTGGCATACAAACATGCATGAGGTCCCATCGGTCACATAATAATAGAGTACATATCACAAACATCATCATCGATGATATCACCATACTTTCTCATGGGCAATTTGAAGATCATACTTTTGTAAGAAACATGAAACATTCTCATATAAACTCATCCCTATTCTCACATGAAATAATGGGATCCTTATACATAACATACGAGAATACTTTCACATAAAATAATGGTTCATTTTCACATAATACATCGAAGTATTTGCACATAAAATATCACGTATTCTCACAATAATATCTGTGTATTTTCATGTAAAACATATAAACTATTTCGCATAAAATCATGAAAATCATTTTCATTTACTCCCATTTAAAAGTTCGGCACAAGGTCCCTTACTAAACCTTTTGAAAATCATTCACTCGAGATTCTCGAGAAACCCTTTGAAATATTCGTTTCTAAATTCAAGCCCTAAGCATGAGTTTTGGAAATTCACCTTTTGAAATAATTCCTCAATTTTCATCCTTTAAAACAAATACATATTTCAGGAAATCGTATTCACTTCCCTTTTTAAGATCGTTTGTAGAAAATCCCTTACCATAGCCTTCGCTTAAACTCCTCATGCTCCGTTCCTAACTCAGGGTTCTTATCGGACTTGCTCGGTACTCGAATTCCTTCAATCCTATCTATTTTCCTAATTAAACACATAATAAGTAAACTTATTTTCCACATCCAATAAAAGATAAGTCGAATTACTACTCACGGAGTGAAACGAACTCGGGAATCGAAAGCAGTGAACCGAGTAGCGAAAGGGCGGCGGGCGTGGCGGTGGCGCGAAGGCGGCGGCGCGCGCGCGCGCGCGCGTGTGAGGTGTCAAAACCGCGCATGCGTAGCGTGGACATCGGGATTTGAAAACATCGTGAGCCGATCTATCCGAACCGCTTTCCAATCTAGGAAAACCGGTGCAAAACACCCCAAAACTCGAACCAAAAGTTCACGGCTCGTTGGGGCCGCTGCGTCGGCGTGAACAAACAGAGAGACGATCGGAGTTCCTACGTGCGACGCCGACCTTCGTTTGGCGTGTGGCATAACGTCTGCTCGGTTGTGGACGGTGCGAACGAATGCATCGTTTGCGCGAGAGATCCGGTGGGGCCCTACCGGTTGGCTTTGTTTGGGTGATCGGCATCGGTCTCCTAAGGCAAAGGGGTTCGACCGCCGATTTTAATCGAGAGAGAGAAGATGAACTCCTCGGCTTTCAATCGACAACGAACGGCGACCGGAGGTCCGTGCAGTGTAGTGTCCACTTGCAAGGGATGTCGACGTTTGCAACCAGACGGCAAATCCGCTTGGTGTTTGCCCGCCAAAGAACGTTTTGATGAAGACGAAAGGAACTGGAGGTTGAAGACTATCCTCAAAATTCGTGCTCATAAAAGGACAAGGATTTAACCCTAGCCTCTTCACCAAAATTACCAAATTGTCCTTTCACCTTAGATAAACCATAAAATTGCCCTTTAACTCAAATAAGTAATCCAACTCAACATCTATATGGTTAAACCATATTTATATTATTAATTTGCAAAACTTAACTTAAACTAAGAAACTTTAAGGCCCGATTAAAAATTAATTTCCATTACACTAATCCAAGTACAACCTAAAAGGTACTTGAAAATTCTAGGGCGTTACAATCTTCCCTCCTTAAGAACTTTCGTCCCCGAAAGTTCCTAACTCTTAAATAGCTCGAGATAACTAGCTCACGCTTCCTTCCCTTGCACCTAAGTAGTCTTTTCTGCCTTGTGATTCTAGAGTGACAAGATTTACTAAACTGGTTCGTTTTTGGCAGAAGCTCCAAACTCCCTTAAGGTTTATTGTACTTTTATTTCAAGGTATAACTCAATCGTTTCCTCTAGTCATCGCCTCCATAACCTTATCACCTTCACTAAAGATGTGACTTCAAGGATAGAGTTAGCAACTTTGTTTCGTTGATCAAGAGTCTTTACACTTTTGGTTAACCTTTCGCTACTCTCAACGACCTTGTAGTAAACCTTGCAGTGACGATCTCACTTGCGTAATTCATTAACTTTGGGGTTTTCTATTGAAATCAATAGCTCGTTGAAAGTCTTAGGTCATGGTGGGAGTAACTCAAACTTAAGTCTCATTTGGTTGTCGTGACACATGAAATGTTCTGTACAACTCTGTCATCCTTATTACAAGGATGCCCCAAAATTTCATGACATAACGGTGTAACTACAACAATGCTAAATTTTCTCTAATACTGCTTGATAGAAATTGCACTTCTAAAATCGGACAATTAACCAACCATCATGCCTCCAAACTTCATTTCAAGATTACTCGAGTTCGTAACACCCAATACATAGGAATGTTGGACAACCAAGTATAAGTGAAACTAAGTTTCTTTAATCGAAAGTGATGATTCTTTAAAGACAAGGAAATCTAACAATCAGGTTGCGGCATCCACTTTAAAACCAATTTTAAAAGAGTGTAACGAAGTCCTCTTGACTCACCTTACTTTAAAGTCTAAATAATTATAGGTTATCGCATTAAGTGGCAAAATTTTCATCATAAATTCTAGGAATTAGAATGAACCTTTTAAAGCAAGTTATTCAAGATACAACTCATACTCTATCTCTTTTAACCTTCTCTCGGTCTATGGCACAAACTGAATGTCATTCGCATCACCCTCCTAATATAACTCTAACCGATAACAATTTCGATACTAAGCGATCTCGCGAACATGAATCTAGTCTTTTAAAGCTCATTCTCCCATTACCTTCCAACTCCTTATATATCATGTTCAGGTGATCGTTCGAATATAATGAATTTTTCTTAACACTAACAGGGTCGGATACTTTCTAAGCGTATCCTCTACACTTCTTAACTGTTCCAGCTCTTTTGTCATGAAACCCTAACGTTCAACTTCGAATACGAATGGTTCATTCAATACTCTAGACTTTGAACTTTTCAAGAACTACAATATTCCTCTGTTAAGGTTCTACTCGCGAACTTAGTTGTTCAAGGTTTCTTGAAAGACTTTCACCTCGTAATGTCTACTCTTTCCTTCTTTTGTCCAAACTACCCCTTTTGATAACGCGCAAGTGAGTCTTATCTTGACAAAGTTTCCTTTAAGCCTTACATCCTGAACTCGGACATTTCCTTTCTAACATCGAACACCTGAGGTCACATACCCGTCTTTTCTTAGCTTAACAACTTTTATTATGCTTCTCTTTTGAAGTTTACTTAAGCCCTAATCTCCTTAGTGACCTTTCGACTACTTTCACCTATTAGGGCTTACTCTTCCCTCCTTATGCCTAAACTAATCGTTCTAAAGTACTTTCTATATCCCCTCTTAGACTCGGGCTAAACCGAAACATCTCTAGTAACTTATGTACAACAGTGTTTTACTCTTTTCTTGAGCGCTAAATCCATCAAGTCTATCAACATTAGGGTTACTTAAGTCGAAACTCTATAATTTCCATGATGTTCGAAAAGTGATTTGAAAGTCGTTTCGGAATATCTAATTCCTGGTTCATGACAGACGCTAACTTGACTCCAAAATCATCTTAAGGAACACTATGCTCCTCTCTTTGGTGGAATAGGTCGTTCATTCAAAAACGAAGAGATTTATCCTTAGCAACAACTGTCTCCACTTCTCATCTCTTATGCACACGCATAAGTATACCACTTTCTCCTTTATGCATCACACTAATACTTCTTATGGCGATAAACTACTATTAACTCTTATAAAGGAGGTTACGTACCTGTGACTTGAGTTCTTTTACTTTCTTTGGGGCATTCAGTAAGGAGTATTAGAAATTTCACATTCTCTCTACTTTTAATTCCATACTTAAGTCTGCTCTTGTGTTGGGGTAACTTTAAAAGATAAATCCTTCCTTATCTAATACTAGCGCATTGATCCTCGTGCTTAATCTCCTTAAACTTGGCCTTCTTCTTTTAGTAAGATTAAGGACATTCTCAACTATTTGTACTCGTTTGGTTATAAGTCAAATTCACTAAAACCTTTCTTAAGAAACCATCAACCTAGCCTTTACTAAAGGAACCTTATAGTTTCATATTTCTAATGGTCGCTCACTACTACAACCTAGTACACTTTACTAATTGAAAGGAGTTCCTCGGCTTTGATCACTATATAGCGAAGAGAGATTCAAAGCGTTTTCTCCTATTAACCGAATCCTCTCCCTTTAATCCTCCGATCGGAAGAGAAACTTTAACACCTCAGAGTTCAAGGTTAACACCTCATGTTATCTCTTTCAGGTCGTACACGTATATCTAGTCCAATAGGTAGAAATTAGTGGCAGGGTTCCTTATACACATTCCACAAGCGTGAACACACCAGTGTTCATATGAATGTCTAATCGTGCACCAGTTCCTGGAGTCCCGACAATCAATTCTTTTGTGTTCTCAAACTAAAACCCTAACTCCCTACTTTTCTTCTTTATACTTGTCTTTATTACGTTTATTTAGCTTGTGGTATCGCTTTTGAAACTTCATATCATGCCTATCTGTAGTATCCCATTAATTGTGTATAACCCTGTGGCTTTCCTCCCAGAGTAATGGTGTAAAAGAACGAAGTGTTTCAAGTGTCTTGGAAGGAAACTAATTTTCATCTCAACAATAACAATCTTTTTTTTTTTTTTTTTTTTTTTTTTTTTTTTTTTTTTTTTTTTTACAACTCGAGCCCATTTTCAAAACACTTTTGCTCTCTTTACTTTTCAACTCCTTAAATACTATGGTTATGTATTCTTGAAGATGAAGTGACTTTATTCAGGAGTCAACATGGTCGAGAATTCTAAAGTGGTACGTTTACTAAATCTCATACCTTTCCATCCAATTGTTCTAGCATGAATGAATGAGACCACTAAGCTCTTACCGAACACATTCAAACTTTGAACTTCTCATGAGTAGTCTTAACCTTTATTATTGAAAGCTATACTTAAGTAACCTAGTTTCTTAGCAACCTTTAACACTCTAACCTCTTAAGTCTTACCCTTTACTCCCTTGGTCAAAGCGGACCTTTTAATAATTCTCAACACGTGTTTTATGGCTACAAAACTTCATTTTTAGCGTAAACATTCTTAACTAAAACATTTTCCTTTCTATCATCAATAGTAGGGATCACATGTGTTCTCTTTCCTTTCAGCGTAAGATCACGCCAACGCTATGACGATATCTGCGTATAGATTCACATATAAGCATTTCATTTATGCATTTCCTTTTCATAGACATATAGTTTAGCTCATACATTCTCATTCTTTCTTAGTTTGGAAATTCATCAAACTCGATTTTTATATAAAATATTTTCTCATAGACTACTAAATTCTCTTTTCGTGAACATATAAAACTTTTAGTTCGAAGGCATACCTGGCGGTGACTGGAGTTGCTACTTAGCCATGGGATACTTGTTGCTTACTGTGTAGCGAGTCTACAAGACCTATAACCTTGGGCTCACGATACCAACCTATAACGCCCTACTTTTCTAACATAAATTCCTAGGGACATTACTACTCATGCATGCATTCGAGGCCTTAAATCGAGCTTAAACTAAGTAAAGTTGACAAATAAAAATCAATTTAATTTGGGATCCCATAGAAATACAAAACGTTTACAAGAAACATAATTAAGTTCGGCCTCTAGTTTCAAAACTCTTGTACTACATAAGCGGAAGACAATAATCTTTTAAAATTCTTTCTAAATTATGGATGCGAATTCATGACTTGGTTCCCATGGCCACATGAAGCGCATCCATGCCACTCGCTTTGGTATGCTCGTCTCTACACAAAAAACATTTTAAAACAAAGAAAGACACAACAAAGGTAGAGGATGAGTATTATAAAATACCCAGTAAGTGGGGGTCGGGATATGCATACACATACAATCATGATCTCTAAACTCATTCGTTACATACATAGATGGGACCTAAAACTTTCTAGAGTTGCTGTGTCTTTAATCCATGGTCGCACATTTAATTGTCGTGCCTTTAATCCGTGATCGCTTATTCATTGCGCGTCTTTAATCCATGGTCGCTCATTCAATTGTCGTGTCTTTAATCCATGGTCGTTTCATTTAATTGCCGTGTCTTTAATCCATGGTCGTGTTCATTTAATTGCCAGGTCTTTAATCCATGGCTATTCATTTAATTGTGAGGCCGACTGGTCATCCTGAGTCATTTCATTTCGAGTCCCTCACAGACCCCTGTACTTTGACCCATAGGTCTCTATTGCATGTTTGACCATGCACATAGCGATCTCAGGATGACCAATGTCCACACTATTCGCTAATTCATTTCGTGGCATACAAACATGCATGAGGTCCCATCGGTCACATAATAATAGAGTACATATCACAAACATCATCATCAGTATATCAGTCATACTTTCTCATGGACAGTTTGAAGATCATACTTTTGTAAGAAACATGAAACATTCTCATATAAACTACTGTCCTATTCTCACATGAAATAATGGGATCCTTATACATAACATACGAGAATACTTTCACATAAAATAATGGTTCATTTTCACATAATACATCGAAGTATTTGCACATAAAATATCACGTATTCTCACAATAATATCTGTGTATTTTCATGTAAAACATATAAACTATTTCGCATAAAATCATGAAAATCATTTTCATTTACTCCCATTTAAAAGTTCGGCACAAGGTCCCTTACTAAACCTTTTGAAAATCATTCACTCGAGATTCTCGAGAAACCCTTTGAAATATTCGTTTCTAAATTCAAGCCCTAAGCATGAGTTTTGGAAATTCACCTTTTGAAATAATTCCTCAATTTTCATCCTTTAAAACAAATACATATTTCAGAAATCGTATTCACTTCCCTTTTAAGATCGTTTGTAGAAAATCCTTTACCATAGCCTTCGCTTAAACTCCTCATGCTCCGTTCCTAACTCAGTGGTTCTTATCGGACTTGCTCGGTGCTCTCAATTCCTTCAATCCAATCTATTTTCCTAATTAAACACATAATAAGTAAACTTATTTTCCACATCCAATAAAAGATAAGTCGAATTACTACTCACGGAGGTGAAACGAACTCGTGGAATCGAACAGTGAAAGCAGAGTGAATCCCGGCGAAGCGCGCGTGGCGGGTGGCGGCGGCGCGGCGCGTGGCGCGCGGCGCAGCGGCGCGCAAGGCGGGCGTGAGGTGTCGGCCACCGCACGTCACGCGCGTGGACATCGATTTGAAAACATCGTGGCCGATCTATCCGAACCGCTTTCCAATCTAGGAAAACCGGTCTGAAAACACCCCAAAACTCGAACCAAAAGTTCACGACTGTTGGGACCGGCTCGTCGGCGTGAACAAACAGAGACTGATCGGAGTTCCTACGTGCGACGCTGACCTTCGTTTCGGCGTGTGGCATAACGTCTATCGGTTGTGACGGTGCGAACGAATGCATCGTTTGGCAGAGAGATCCGGTGGGGCCCCGGCTGGTTGGCTTTGTTTGGGTGATCGACAGACGGTCTCCTAAGGCAAAGGGGTTCGACCGCCAGACGGAATCGAGAGAGGAGAAGATGAACTCCTCGGCTTTCAATCGACAACGAACGGCGACCGGAGGTCCGTGCAGTGTAGTGTCCACTTGCAAGGGATGTCGACGTTTGCAACCAGACGGCAAATCCGCTTGGTCGGCTGCCAGCAACTCGTTTTGATGAAGACGAAAGGAACTGGGAGGTTGAAGACTATCCCTCAAAATTCGTGCTCACAAAAGGACAAGGATTTAACCCTAGCCTCTTCACCAAAATTACCAAATTGTCCTTTCACCTTAGATAAACCATAAAATTGCCCTTTAACTCAAATAAGTAATCCAACTCAACATCTATATGGTTAAACCATATTTATATTATTAATTTGCAAAACTTAACTTAAACTAAGAAACTTTAAGGCCCGATTAAAAATTAATTTCCATTACACTAATCCAAGTACAACCTAAAAGGTACTTGAAAATTCTAGGGCGTTACATTACACTTCCCTCATATCTTCTTCTTTTGGGTCTTCTTAAGCCCAGAAGAAGGACCACAAGACTTAGTTCTAGAGGATGAACCCTTATGGATCCTCTAGAATGGGCAAACAGATTTGCCTCTCCATAATCCTATCCCTTATTCTTCATAAGAGATTCAAAAGTCTGCAGTTCACTGAGTAGAGTAATCAGGTTGTACTCTATCTTGTTCATCACCGCATTGCTGCGGAATTGCAGGAATCTCTTCGGAAGAGATTCAGGATGAACGACACCTGACTTTGCTCGTCTATGACCGCGCCGTTCATTTCAGCCACGTTGAAGTGGACCATTAGATCGAGAACATGTTCTCTCACTAACGATTGCTCCTTTTTACAAGAGTTATAAACGTACTTGAGGGATTCGTGTCGAAGTTGTCTAGACGGTTGTCCAAACATATTCTGCAACGAACTTATGATCTCACGAGCTAAAACCATGCCCTCGTGATTTTTGGCCAGAACTTCAGAAACACTGACCAAAATGTAGACTTGGCCTTATCATTGGCCTTGCTCCAGCGATCGTACGCGTCCTTAACAGTTTGAGAAGTGTTTCGAGCAGGGACCTGAGGACATTCCTCAGTCAGTACAAATCGAAGGTCATCAACAACGAGAATCGTGTTCAGGTTGGACTTCCACGGAGTATAATTTTTGTCAGTTAAACGTTCGCTTTTGAGTAAGGCTATTATAGAGGACAACATGCTGAAATTTCAAAAGAGTTCTAATTAGTTATCCCTTTAACCCATTACAAACCAATAAAATTTAGCAAAATTATTAAAGAACCCTAGTGTTTAAATTATTTAATTTTGCTACGATACTTCAAGGGTTTAGAACAAAAGCTACTGGTCGGGTGGTGATCCTCTCCTCCCGAATTAAGACTATCTCAAATGATTTCGACTACTGAACATCTTATGTCCCAAGGATTCTTTGCTACCGTTTTTTTGGTCAAGGACTTGTTAACTAGCTTAACTTACCAAGTAAATGTGACCCTACCATTTTCAGATCCAATAGGTCCGAGCCAACATGCTACTATTAAGAAAGACAACTGTTTGTAAATTACCTAACATACCCTATCCATTTCTGAAGTTCGCGGTGTTCCAACCCCTATAGTCAGGCCCTCCAAAGGGATTGGTTGTTCCAGGACAACCTAGCAGGCGGACTATAGACATCTCACGGTGCGACCTAATGGAGGAGACCATAGGATACGTTGACACGCGTCCTGCTCCCATTTACTATGGATACTTCCCTCATTCACCTTGGTATTGAACCATGCAAAGACTTCTACAGTAGGGGCGCCCCTATTGACGCCACGTAGCCCACCATGGAACTCACGGTGTGAACTCTTGAGGACGTGAGAGTAAACTCGATGTGAACATCTACTTTTCTCTCTCTCTACTCCTAAGGTTAGGGTGTAGGTTTAACTTAGTTGGATTCTGCCTAAAAGGATTTATCTAAGTCTATGGCTATTATAACTATTATAACTAGGTCTTTTAACCTTATGTCTAGGTGCATAAACATTTTAATTACCTAGATATAAAAATAGGGTTATGGTTAATTCAACTCAAGCTCTAGGTCAGTTCCCAGGTAGGAGGTGCTCTGCTAGCCAGTCACCTTAAGTACCCCAACCATAGACAGAACATCACCGGCATGTGCAGTTCCTTATAACCAATGTCCTATTGTCCTACTATATTTTAAACTATTTAAACTACTATGTATGACTAACTTCTAATCCTATTAGAAATTAAACTTAGGTCTAAATTAATTTCAAACAATTTAAAACTAACTTAATTTAACCCAAGTTCCTATGTTTTCATGCAATTCATTGTTATAGGTTATGGTTTCTGAAACCCCTTTATTTATAACTTTTATAAATTTTAATAATTAACCTATGAAAAGGAACTATATTATAAAACCAACAATCGATTTCAAATTGGAATTATAAATAATATTCAACTAATTGAATAAAGCAAATTACTTAAATAAAATAACATTTATTTTAAACTAAGTAATTCCATGCTCCATGCAATTTATTTTCCATATAATCTAATTATAACGATTATAATTAATTACACATGAAAAATAAATTAAATCATGCATTTCTACCATATTTATATAACATTTATAAAAATAAAAATGCATGAACATGCTTATCCTAAGGTGGGAGAAATTCTAAATGACATTCATAAAGAAAAATAGTTGTATCACCGGAAAAATTTGGCCCCTAAAGTGCAAAAACAATAAAATTACACTAATTATATAACAGAATTGGTCCAAAACTCCATGAACCGGACTCACACCGCTCGAACCGGACCAAAATCGACCTGAACCGCCCAAACTAACCTGCACCTTCAGGTTGGCGTCACGGCGTTGCAACGCTGAGGAGAGAGTTACCAACCACCCACATCTCATCTGCATGTGCCTGGCATCGGGGTAGCAATTCATCTATTAAAAAACAACTTCTCTCAATTGAGAAGTCAAAAATCGAGGAGCTCTTGCCCCACTCCCTATCGATAGGGAGTTAGTGGGGAGGAGGAGAATGTGTCCTCCTGACACGTTCCCATTAATTAATTTATTAATAATTAATTAATTATTAAACTAATTAAACCCATATTAATTAATTATTTAACTAAATATCATATATTAAGATCAAATCATATTTAATCCATTTCTCTTCTAACCTATAGTTTTAATGCACATCCCATGCACATTAAATTTTAACCTATAGTTTTGAAATATGAATCATATTCACATTTAAATTAATATTTGAACTCTTTCAAATATTTAATTCTCTCATATAATTTAATATGAATCATATTCACATTAAATTTATAATATAAAGTTCGAAAAGTTTATATTATAATGTATCTATATACGTAAACGCTTATTCCCTAATAAATTTGAACATTTCAAATTCAAACGATCTAAGAACCCTTTACGAGCTAAAAGGTGAAACTAATGGACCTACATATAAGAAGCTCCAATGATACGAGATTATTCGGTTACTCTCATTAACCTCCTAATCAACATTCGTTAACTGCAGGAACATTTCACTAAAGTCCCGGAGCTACAATCTTCTCACTGCAGATATATTTTTGTGTCCACAGATATTGACCAATAACAACAAGTCAATCCTTCACGAATGTCCGTAACACCAGCTAGGTCAAATTACCGTTTTATCCTTTGGTTACATCTTCTAGCTTAAGTATCAGTGCTCCTCTAATGAACAATTTGATTGTGCTCTTACCAACAAACATAAGTTCCTCTCGGGCCAATGAGAGGGTCGGGTCCTTTGTTCAAGTCCCATAGACACCACTTAAGGGAACATTCATCTACTTACCCTAGTAGGAGGGAAGGAGTGAATTTCATCTTGCTAACTTAAGTCCCCAACCGCTCACTCAGTCTTGTCCCCAAGAAAGTAGGCTTATTGAGTTGGCGAATTTGGCCACTCTCACCCATACTTGTCAAAGGACAATCACTCGTAGACAAAAGTTCGTAACCTGCTCAGGATTGAGACCATGTTGCCTAGGTCATCATAGTGAAATAGAAACCTAGCTAGTCAACGAAGTTACATCTAGTGGTTACTATTTTGCGGTCTGGTCTTATGTAATCTCAATACATAGGATATCTCCACTCACATGTCATCTACACGAACACGTTAGGATCACAGTGTTTGTATCATATACAAAGTGGGCCACATCCATAGTGTTACAAGGGTAAGGTACCCAAACCCTATCCCCTTGCTATAGACCTTTTAGTGTCTATCTCGAACTGAGATCCTTTATATGTTCACTACATTCAGTTCAGGAGACATTTTACAGCCTTGGATGTTAGTTTATTGGATTTAGGGTTGAAACAAGGGCAATATCGTAAATAACGAACAATAACTCTTCATTGAAATAATAAGTCTTTAATAGAATAATTAGAACAAAATTACAAACTACGAGTTTTAGGGCATAAACCCCAACACGCTCAACTCGTTGTACCATTGGCATCCCGTCGTTCTCTTCGTTTGGATGAACCCAAGGAAGCCGCCACCCCCATTTATCTCCTTTGTGGAAGCACCTCTTGTCAGCCACACCATTCTTCCTCTCCCACGTTAGTCCCGTTTCCCTCTCCCTATCGCACGCCGAGCTGCGAACACCAACTCAATCGTCGTCTCCATCATCGTCCAACTATCCTTCTTCTCTTTTGGTGTGTTTTTAAATTGTTATGTCGTTAGTGCTCTCATTTGTAATCTTGGTTTAGACAAGGCGCTAAATATCAACAATGGGGGTTGTAGTTGCAAGGTTCGGATTGGTTCTGCGATAGACTTGGTAATGGAAACCGCTGTTTGACAATACAAGTAAGTTCTAAACTTTGAACTTTGATGTGTGTGATTTAATTTGAAGGACACGATGGTTGGTTGTCAATGTTTCAAGGGTAACCCTAGGGCTAAATTTGTTCCTTTAGCCTGGTGTAAGTAAGGTTGGTTTGGCAGGTTGTTTTGAGTCCCTAAGGGGTACCGTTGTGCGTTATTGATGAACAACCCCTTTTGTTGGTATGCTTCAGGTAACTCGATCACAACCTAGGAAGGGAGTACATAGCATTCAGAGTGTTTAATCAAAGGTAAGTAGTCAATTGGTTTAAACACTGAGCTCATAAGTGAAAGAGCATAGTGCATGGGGTCTCTTACTTGTTGTATTGTATCTTTCATGTTGTGTGGACTTCTAGAATGACTCGATAAGTGCAGGGTTGCATGAATCTCTGATCTTCTAGCATGTTATGTATGTAGTTAGGTGTTAGGTATATGCATACTTGTATGTGGACTTCTGGCTTGTCGTGAATGTGGTACGTGTGGCCTCTTGGTTGTTTGTTTTGCATGGGTTGGGTTGCCAAGTATGTGTGGTTGGCTAGTTCGGGATGGATCGGTTGAGCTGAGTGGTTGGTTAAGTTAGGACGGTGACTAGGGCTCTTAGACATACACCAAAATAACGGCTAGATTTGCTTAAGAGGAGCCTCGAAGGTTGCGAGAGAGTCCAAGCCAGTGGGTTAACATTACCAATCCCCTGAGATACCCTAGACGAGTACAAACCTCTAATATGGTGATTCTGTGTGGGCATTACAATCGTGCACCCTTTTGCGATTTGTGCATTAGGGTCGTGTGCCCTCTTGCGATCTCCATAGGCATTAGAATTGGTCGCCCGATCGCAACCTGTGCGGACATTAGAGTAGTCGGCTCTTTTCCATTTTATGTAAATTCCTATCAAGTTATTAAACAAGTAATCCATTTCTGTGACGACCACAACCACAGGTACTAATTATTTATCCTATTTAACGTTCTATCAACCTGTGTGTGTCTAATTGGATTTGTGAATTTCATCAAGCTCGGTGTTAATGAGTTTTTGATTTTATTAGTTTAAGGCGAAATATTCTCCTTTAGACAACTATTGATAAAAATTAAAAGGAAAAGGAAGTGGCAATGGCATTTTGGTGATTAATGTCTAAATTAGGGTGATAAATAGCACTTGGTTTTGACCTAATTTTGATAGTATATAAGCTCCTTATCATTGAAAGGTTAAAAGAAACCCTAACCCTAGCCCAACAACATCTTCTCCATCTCCTTCGTTACTTATGCCCTAACCAAACGAAACCCTACATGCTATCTATCGAGCCGGAGGAAAAACGCACACCAAACCCTAGTCCACATACCGGAATCTCGACGCCACACCCAAACCATCTCGTTCACCGGCCGCAGCAGAGAGAAGACGAGCTCCAAAGATTCACACTTCCAACCCGACCAACGAGACGCCGATCGGAGCATCGCTCCTTTGCGCCACGCCATTCTGTCGAACCCCTGCGAGTTCGTGATTTCCGTACTCATCCGAGGACCGCCGCCGCTCACGAGCCTCAGCTCGCCGTCCCGAGTCGGCGGCGCGAGCCTCGATCGCGCCTCCACCGCTTCATCGCCGTCTGCTGCGCCGCCGACGAACCACAAACATCCAAATACACGCCGACGTATTCACGGGCGGCTTACTCGGTAGAGGCGTCTGCGCAGCGATCGACTACGGCTACGATTTGCGGCGCTGAAGTCGAACGAGGAGAGCGCCACCGACGTTGCACCGAAACTCACGCCGTCGTGAACTCGTTCCTGCCGGAGCCACCGCCGATCCACGGCGCTGCGGCAACTCGGCTTCACCGTCCGTCGATCCGCGAGCACTGCGCAGCAGACCTGCGCCAGACTTCACGCCGCCGCCACCACGCGATTTGTCACCGCTAAGTTTACAAACCGTGAGTGTTCGTGTTGAGTTTCGATTTCGATGAAGATTTATTCGTGATCTATTATGTATCTAAACGTCTAATTGAGAGTGTAAAACTACGGTTTCCGAACACGATTTGTAGGAACGGATGAATTTCGTGGATCAAGACTTCCAAGTTTTGGAGCAACCAAATCCACGTTCTCGGTTTATTATTCGGAGTCGAGGTAATTGGAGCAAAGTGAGGATAATAGACGCTTTCGTACTTAGATTCTTTGTATTGAATGAGTTGTGTAGTAGGATAACGAATAGAAGAATTCTTGGTTGACAGGTTATTTGGAAAGGACCGTCAATTTAAGAATTAGAAGGAAAGAGTGAGATCAAAGCTCGAGGTAAGGGACCTTGTGCCGAATCTTTTTAAATGGGATTAAAGAAAACGAATTCCAATATTTTATGTGAAATTAGTACGATATTTTACTTAAAAAGATTTAATGATTTTACTCGAGAATATTCCGAGATTTTATGTGAGAATGCCTTGATATTCTATGTGAAGATATCTCAATATTTTATGTGAGCATAATCTAGTATTTTATGCGAGAATATCTTTGTATTTTATGTAAGGATATTCCAGTCTTTCATGTGAGGATACTACAGTATTATCTATGAGAATATTGCATGATTATATACGTGAGTATTACACCCTATCTGATGTGAAAAGTCATGATTTGCATATCAATGATAATGGTTGTGGCTTGTACACTATAGTTATGTTGAATGATGGGACCTCATGCATGTTATGTATGCCATGAAATGATTTGATGATAAATGTGGAAATTGGTCTCCTGAGTGCATTGTGTGCATGGTCAAACATGCATTAGAGACCCTATGGGTCAAATTACAGTGGGTCCGTGAGGGACTCAATCTATACAGGGTCATGTGAGGGACTCAAACCATACAGAGTCCATGAGGACTCAAATTATTACAGGGTCCGTGAGGGACTCAAAATGAAATGACTCAGGATGACCAATTGGCCACTTAAAATAAAAAGGAAGTCATGGATTAAAGACTCGACAATATGAGAAAGTTTTAGGTCCCGTGATATGTACATTTCGAACAAGTTTAAAAGTCATGATTGTATGTGTATGCATATCCCAAACCTCATTAGCGAGGTCACTTACTGGGTATTGTTTTGCAATACTCACCCTTTCTTTAAAAATGTTTTTCGTAAGGCCAAGGGCGTGCGGGGCGTGACTGAGGCGCGTTGCTAGAACCATGGGAATAGACATGTTTTCCGCACATTTCTTTTATAACCGATGTTGTCCCTTTATGTTTTCAAGTTTAAATTTACTTTACTGATTTTAAATAGGCCATGTTTAAACCGCTCCTTTTATCTGCTTTGAATGTTTTCTTGGGATCCCTAAAGACAAATTATTTTCATTGGAGATTTAAAGATCGTTTTATCTCTTTTTTGGCCTATAAATGCATGCATGTGTAGTAATGTCCCTAAGAGTTTAGTCATAGAAAAGTAGGGGCGTTATGAGTTTGGTATCGAGCCCCCTAGGTTTAAGGGTTACGTAGACTTGCTTACAGAGTAAGCACAGAGTAGTTCCCATGGTTGAACAACGCGTTAGGTCCACCGCCAGTGCGTTGCAGTATTTTATTAATTAAGCAAATGATTATGATGTAATTCTGTATTATGAATGTAAATGAATTTAAAACCCTAAGGGGTGATCCTATCTTATAGTTAGAAAGTAATGAAACTGAGTTAGAAACTCTCTGTATTGTAGTACTGACAAAATGCCACCTAGAGGTCGTGGGAGAGGTAGAGGACGTGGTAGGGGCCGGAGGCAAGAGAAAACGCGTTGACACCCAACCAGACTACCACGCTGGAACAGGAAGAGATTGCTCCACCCGTGCATTGACTCTCCCCGTGACCCACTGGTCGCGGGAGGATGCACTGCATCGCTCCAGTGGCGGATCAAGGGAACCCTAATGTTATGACTATGATGGTAGAGGCTATGCAGACTCTTGTGCGAGCTACAGAAGCCACTCAGCTGGCCCAAGCAAATCAGGGGCGAAACGATGCAACTTTGGAGTCTCGATATCCGAAGGACTTCGAAGTATGATCCCGCATCTTTCGATGGGTCTTCCAGTGACCCCACACCGTGGTCGAGTTGTGGTCGTCCTCCATTGAGACCATTTTCGATTTATGAATTGTCCTGAGGACCAGAGGGTATCCTGTGCTACCTTCATGTTGAGAGACGGCGCCTATTTATGGTGGGAGTCCGCCCAGGGAACCATAGTCGCCAGCGGGGAAACGATCACATGGAATCTGTTTAAAGAAGCATTCTGGCGGAAATTTTACCTCGTCGCAAACTTCGTTATAGGAAACAGCGAGATTCTTACAATTGAGCGAGCGAAGATGGGCGTGGAGGTATATGAAAGAGAATTCACCCGCTTGTCACGCTTTGCCCCGAGCTAGTAGACACACGGCGAAGAAAATGAACGTTTCATTATGGGGCTAGATGAAAATGTTCGAGGCTTCATTCAGGCACTAGCACCTCCTGATTATGCCTTCGCAGTGAGAGTGGCAGAATTGATTTGGGTGCAGGTGCAGACTGCACAGCAGGTAGTGGTTAACCCGGGGCAGCCCATGGCAAATCAGAAGAGGAAATGGGAACCGCTAAGCTCAGTGCTCGCAGCGTCCCAGCAAGTCGCCGCATAGACCAGAAATTTTTCGTGCGCGAGTTCAGTCGAAACCACAGTCAACAGGATGAGAACTAATAGTGGAGATAAGCCACAATGCAAAGACTGTGGTAAGCATCATTGGGTAAGTGTTTGGCCCGGTCCGAGTGTGCTTCGGATGTGGGAAAGAAGGGCATAGAGCTAATAACTGTCCGAGTCAAGCCAGTGCTAGCCAACCTCAGGTTATTAATAGTGGGGCTGCTGCCAAGCCCATAATACACCAAGGAAGAGCTTATGCAAGCACCAGAAAAAACATCTATGCACATGCACTCGGTGGTTACAGGTGTACACTTCCATTACTTGGGCACCTTGCCTTTGTATTATTTGATTCGGTTCTACCCACTCTTTTATTTCGCATCCTTCGTAAGTCAAGTGAGTTAGAATTAGAACGATTCACGGTATGCTTTGTCCTGCCTCCACTCCTGCGGGATAAACTTGTTAGCCACTATGAAAGTCGTGGATGGTAGTATGACTATCGCAGACCATGAGTTAACAATAAATCTAGTGGTCTTAGACATGATTGACTTTGATGTGATATTGGGCATGGATCGTTAGCGCAGAACCATGCTTGCATTGATTGTTTCGGTGAAGGAGGTAGTGTTCACTCCTCCCGACCAACCCGGCTCTGTGTTCAGAGGCACGTTAGCGGGAAGTAGGCCTAAGGTAATTCACGCCTTAAGGCGCGGAAGTTACTACATCGGGAGCTTGGGCGTCTTAGCTTGCATACTAGATGCAAGGTGTACGGAGATCTCAAAGTGTCACCTGTACGATGGTAAATGAATTTCCGACACGTTTTCCCCGAGGACCTCCCGGAGTACCTCCCGGTCGAGAGGTAGATTTTAACATCTGATTGGAATTGGGGACGACCCGATATCCAAGGCACCGTCATGTAATGGCACCCGCAGAGTTGAAAGAATCGAAACTACGATTACAAGACTTACTGGACAAGGGGTTTATACGCCATAGCGCGTTTACTGGGGGAGCACCATGTTGTTCGTGAAAAAGAAAGACGGGTCCATGCGCTTTGTGTATAGATTACAGAGGAGTTGAATAAAGTCACGATCAAGAATAAATATCCTCTTCCTAGAATAGATGATTTGTTCGATCGATTGCATGGGGAGCAACAACGATGTTCTCAAGATTGATCTCGAGATCAGGTTACCATCAGTTGAGGATTAATGAAGAGGATATTCCTAAGACAACATTTAGATCACGCGTTATGGGCATTACGAGTTCACGGTGATGCCGCTTTGGTTTGACCAACGCTCCCGCCGCTTTCATGGACTTGATGAACCGCTTATTCAAAGAGTTTCTAGATACGTTCGTGATTGTATTTATCGACGATATAATCGATATACTCCGGGTGTGATGAAGATCATGAAAGGCACCTGAGAAAAGTTTTACTCACGCCGAGAGAGAACAAGTTATATGCAAAATTTTCCAAGTGTGAATTCGCTCGACAATGGTATCCTTCTTAGGGCATGTGGTGTCCGGTCGAGTCTCCGTTGACCCAAATGAAAGTAGAGGCCGTCCACACGGGCCTGGCCTCGCCCCACCACCGCATTCTGCAGAGTACGTAGTTTTCTAGGTCTTGCGCAGGTTACTATAGACGTTTACGTGCGGGACTTCGCCAAGATAGCTATGCCCATGACTCACCGGCACGCAAGGGTAACTCATTTGTTTGGGATGATGCTTGCGAGAGAGTTTCCGGGAACTCAAGTGCGATTAGTGTGTCACTCCCGATTCTTCTGAAATCCCGAGGAACAGGAGCTTTGTGGTTTACAAAGTGATGCTTCTAAGAAAGGTTTGGGTGTGTACTAATGCAACACGGTAAAGTGATAGCCTATGCATCCCGACAATTGAAGACGCACGAGAGGAGAACTATCCAACTCATGACTTAGAACTAGCGGCGATGGTCTTTTGCATTAAAGATCCGAGACATTACCTTTATGGCGAGAAAATTGATTTTTACAGATCATAAAAGTCTCAAGTACTTGTTCACCCGAAGAAGAGTCAACATGAGGCAACGCAGATGGTTGGAATTAGTGAAGGATTACGACATAGACATTCAATACCACCCCTGTGAGGCTAATGTCGTGGCGATGCCCTCGATGGAAGCTTGATGCATACTTCAAAGACGAGTTACGACAGAGCAGAGTTTACAGCGAGTTTGCTCGAGCTGAAATTGCGATAGTAGTAGGAAAGACCACGGCTCGCTTAGCTCGGGCTTAATCAGTACAACCAACTTTGAGGCAACGCATCGTTGAGTCTCAGCAAGGGGACCCTCAGTTAGTAGAGAAGCTTGCGGCGGTAACTACAGGTGAGTTGGCAGAGTTTTCACTATCCGCAGATGGAGGACTATTATTCCAAGGACGATTATGTGTTCCAAACGATGACAAATCAAGGCGTAAATCTTGAACGAGGCCCATAACTCGCCATTTGCCATGCATCCCGGTAGTACCAAGATGTATCGAGATCCAAACGATCGTTCGTGGTGTAACATGAAACGCGACGTGGCAGAGTTTGTCAGCAAGTGTTTGACTTGTCAGCAGGTGAAGGCACCTAGACAGAGGCCCGCAGGACTATTGCAGCCTTTACATGTACCCCAGTGGAAATGGGAAGAAATCTCTATGGACTTCATAGTCGGACTGCCTAGAACCTTACGAGGTTACTCAGTGATTTGGGTCATCGTGGACAGATTAACCAAGTCAGCACATTTCATACCAGGGAAACCCACCTATTCTACGGATAAGTGGGCGCAGCTTTACCTGGAAGATATAGTCCGCCTGCATGGGATTCCAGTCAAGATCATTTCAGACAGGGATCCACGTTTCACCTCCAACTTTTGGAGGAGCCTACAGTAAAGCGTTAGGTTCACAGCTTGAACTTTAGTATGCTTTTCATCCACGCATTTGATGGGCGATGCAACGTTTGAACCAGATCTTAGAAGACATGTTACGAGCTTGCACTTTAGACTTCCTGGTAGTTGGGACACACATTTGCATTTGATGGAGTTTGCTTACAATAATAATATGACTACGATGCGACCATCGGAATGGCTCCATTTGAAGCTCTCTATGGAAAACGCTGCGTAACTCCCGCTTTTACGGGAGGAGGTTGGTGAACGCCGCTTATTGGGTCCAGAGTTAGTACAGTCACAAATAGTGCGACATGAGAAGATTAGGGGGCGAATGCGCATCGCCCAAGACAGCATAAAAGAGTTATGCCGACACGAGATGAAGGGACCTAGAATTCGGTGTTGGGGACCACGTATTTCTTAAGGTGGCCCCAATGAAAGGAATTCTGAGGTTTGGCCGAAAAGGGAAATTGAGTCCGCGCTTCATCGGACCATTCGAGATTTTAGAGAGGATTGGTGCGGTGGCCTACAGATTAGCACTGCCGCCTTCCCTTTCAGCGGTTCATAACGTGTTTCATGTCTCCATGTTGAGAAAATACGTTCCAGACCTGACTCACGTCATAGACTTCGAACCATTACAGTTAGTAGAAGATTTGAGTTATGGCGAACGACCTGTACAGATTATTGCTAGAGATCAAAAGACCCTCCGTAACCGTGAGATCAACTTAGTTAAAGTGTTATGGCAAAACCACCGTACGGAGGAAGCCACCTGGGAGCGAGAAGAGGAAGTGCGAGCTAAATACCCAGAGCTATTCCAGGAATAGGAACTTTCGAGGACGAAAGTTCTTAAGGAGGGAAGATTGTGACGACCACAACCACAGGTACTAATTATTTATCCTATTTAACGTTCTATCAACCTGTGTGTGTCTAATTGGATTTGTGAATTTCATCAAGCTCGGTGTTAATGAGTTTTTGATTTTATTAGTTTAAGGCGAAATATTCTCCTTTAGACAACTATTGATAAAAATTAAAAGAAAAAGGAAGTGGCAATGGCATTTTGGTGATTAATGTCTAAATTAGGGTGATAAATAGCACTTGGTTTTGACCTAATTTTGATAGTATATAAGCTCCTTATCATTGAAAGGTTAAAAGAAACCCTAACCCTAGCCCAACAACATCTTCTCCTTCTCCTTCGTTACTTATGCCCTAACCAAACGAAACCCTACATGCTATCTATCGATAAGAAGACCACACGAGTCGCCGGAGGAAAAACGCACACCAAACCCTAGTCCACATACCGGAATCTCGACGCCACACTCAGCTGCATCTCGTTCAGCCGGCCGCAGCAGAGAAGACGAGCTCACCCGCTCACACTTCCAACCCGACCAACGGAGACGCCGACGAGCCATCGCTCCCTTGCGCGCCGCCACGGTTCGATTCGAACCCCTGCGCAGCTTCGTGATTTCCGTACTCATCCGAGGACGCGCCACGCCACGAGCCTCAGCTCGCCGTCGAGTTCGGCAGCGCCAGAGCCTCGATCGCGCCTCCAGCCGCTTCATCGTCTGCTGCTGTCGCCGACGAACCACAAACATCCAGCCGCTCACGCCGACGTATTCACGGGCCGGCTTACTCAACCGAGAACGCCTCGCGAGCGATCGACTCACGCGCCTACGATTTGCGCCGAAGTCGAACGAGGAGAGCGCCACCGCCCGCAGCACCAAACTCACGCCGTCGTGAACTCGTTCTGTCGCCGAGCCACCGCCGATCCACGGCGCTGCAAAGCAACTCGGAGCTTCACCGTCCGTCGATCCGCGAGCACTGCAGCAGACTCGCCGGACTTCACGCCGCGCCGCCACCGCGATTTGTCAGCCGCTAAGTTTACAGCCGGTGAGTGTTCGTGTTGAGTTTCGATTTCGATGAAGATTTATTCGTGATCTATTATGTATCTAAACGTCTAATTGAGAGTGTAAAACTACGGTTTCGAACACGATTTGTAGGAACGGACTGAATTTCAGGATCAAGACTTCCAAGTTTTGGAGCAACCAAATCCACGTTCGGTTTATTATTCGGAGTCGAGGTAATTGGAGCAAAGTGAGGATTATAGACGCTTTCGTACTTAGATTCTTTGTATTGAATGAGTTGTGTAGTAGGATAACGAATAGAAGAATTCTTGGTTGACAGGTTATTTGGAAAGGACCGTCAATTTAAGAATTAGAAGGAAAGAGTGAGATCAAAGCTCGAGGTAAGGGACCTTGTGCTGAATCTTTTTAAATGGGATTAAAGAAAACGAATTCCAATATTTTATGTGAAATTAGTACGATATTTTACTTAAAAAGATTTAATGATTTTACTCGAGAATATTCCGAGATTTTATGTGAGAATGCCTTGATATTCTATGTGAAGATATCTCAATATTTTATGTGAGCATAATCTAGTATTTTATGCGAGAATATCTTTGTATTTTATGTAAGGATATTCCAGTTTTTCATGTGAGGATACTACAGATTATCTATGAGAATATTGCATGATTATATACGTGAGTATTACACCCTATCCGATTGGAAAAGTCATGATTTGCATATCAATGATAATGGTTGTGGCATGTACACTATAGTTATGTTGAATGATGGGACCTCATGCATGTTATGTATGCCATGAAATTATTTGATGATAAATGTGGAAATTGGTCTCTGAGTGTGCATTGTGTGCATGGTCAAACATGCATTAGAGACCCTATGGGTCAAATTACGTGGGTCCAGCGAGGGACTCAATCTATACAGGGTCCAGTGAGGGACTCAAACCATACAGGGTCCATGAGGGACTCAAATTATTACAGTGGGTCCATGAGGGACTCAAAATGAAATGACTCAGGATGACCAATTGGCCACTTAAATAAAAAGGAAGTCATGGATTAAAGACTGACAATATGAGAAAGTTTTAGGTCCCGCATATGTACATTTCCTCAACAAGTTTAAAAGTCATGATTGTATGTGTATGCATATCCCAAACCTCTGTGTAGCGAGGTCACTTACTGGGTATTGTTTTGCAATACTCACCCTTTCTTTTAAAAATGTTTTTCGTAAGGCCAAGGACGTGCGGGCGAGTGACTGAGGCGCGCGTTGCTAGAACCATGGGAATAGACATGTTTTCCGCACATTTCTTTTATAACTGATGTTGTCCCTTTATGTTTTCGAAGTTTAAATTTACTTTACAGATTTTAAATAGGCCATGTTTAAACTGCTCCTTTTATCTGTTTTGAATGTTTTCTTGGGATCCCTAAAGACAAATTATTTTCATTGGAGATTTAAAGATCGTTTTATCTCGTTTGGCCTATAAATGCATGCATGTGTAGTAATGTCCCTAAGAGTTTAGTCATAGAAAAGTAGGGGCGTTACAATTTCGATGCTCATAACAACTAAAGATATGCAAATTCGTCTCAGATCAAAGATTACTTTTTCAAGCTAAAACTTAATTCCTACGTGATGAATTTATGGCCTAGTAAATCACTCGCACAATCAACTTACATTCAACAATCTTTAAGCATAAAGACTCATCAAATGTAAATTAATCAAAAAATAATCCAGTCTACAAATATACGAGTTCAACACAAAAAACAACAACAACAATAACAGTTCCAAACTCATATGAAAATCTTATTAAACGATGCTACAATCTAAAAGAAAGAACAAGAAAAACTATTGGCGCGTGTTGCACTTGTTCCTTTCATAGACACCTCTATAAACTTGAAGGCAAACTGTTCCTTTTGATAAAATGGTGTCAGCTTTGAAAGTCTAGGGAGAATGTCGAGATGTTGTACCCTAATGCACATGTTATTTTAGGAAAATCGAAGTAGTGTCGAGACAATACACAAATCGTCCAGACACTACGGACGAAAAATTCGTGACACGCGTTTATTTCCATTCATATGCTATTTGTTTAAATTTAAATTTCTTTCTTAATTGTTTCTTAATTTTAAATTTCAAGCTTGAATTATTAATGGTAATTGACATCAGGTTTATTTCTAACATTGACTCTTAATAATGAGTTTTTGAAATAAAAAGTAAATTTTTTTCGTAGCAATAAGAAATTTCCCTTAATCACATTATGCAATGAGTTTGAAATAAAATAAATTGTTTTCTTTTAAAATTGGATTTCTGAATTAAGAACACTTAAATTTTCAAAATTTAATTTTTACAATGAAGTTTGGAATGAAATGAGTTTTTTTTAGTACGAATAAAATGAGTTGCCTTCTATTAAAACTGAACTTCTGAAATAAAAAACTTTTAATTAGGGATTGTGCTCTACTCTCAAATTAATAGAAATATAAATTCATTTAGATGAATTAACTTTTTTTTTGTTGAAATCTCGTGTGAATAGATACAACCTTTAATGTTTAGCTATTAAATAAAGAAATAAAATAAAGGATAGAAAATATAAAGATAGAATTTTTTTTTTTGTGTGTGTGAATATGAAATAACTTTGTGTGATTAAAAGGAAAAAAATGAAGCGAAATCAAATTTTTGTCCATTGACATAATGATTGCAAGAAAAGTATCATGACAATAACTATATTTAGAAATAACATTATTCATTTACCATCCAACCCAAACAAAATAATCCATTTTGTCCTTCCATCTATTTCAAATTTAGTATATAAAAATTTGTTATAGAAGTTTGTTATTTCTTTAGGGAAAAATAATTTCAAGATTTGATAGTAAAAAAACTTTGTTAATAAAATCTATATAAAAATAGACATTATTTCTCAAATGCATACAATAAAAGTTGTATTATTATGATTCCAATATCTACCTAGACTCTTATTAAAAAAAATAATAATAATATCCACACGGACTTGTTTTAGTGTCTTTATTTTTATTATCGATCATTTAAAATTATAATTTTATATATAAATTTTGATATGTAAAATAATTTTTTTGGACGATATATCCTCTTTTATTGTACCGACTTTATCATAATAAGTATGTTTTATTAATAGGAAAATAGGATATTTTGTAACCCTGCGATGAATTTAGACAACTAGAGAACATTACTATGATGATTCTTTATTCTTCTTTTAGTTCAATGTACAATATGAAAGAACCAAAATAAGAAAAATATCATAAAATCTAAAATAATTATGATAAATATTCCAAATAAAAAAATAAAAATAAAGGGTAGAATAAATTGCATTAACATTTGAGAAATGTAAACTGATTTGATGTAGTTATTTTCTTTCCAATATAAGAAAAAAAAAAGGTGAAGATTGTATATATATATATATATATATACATATTCCTTCATTAGTGAAATGATAAGGGGTCATCAAGAGTCATCTTAATTCAAAACATTAAAAAGAAGAAAAAATGTCTAGTGCTTCTTGGCCTCGTTATCCTCCTTGTGTTAGTGGTACTTGCACAGACTCTTTCTGTTGCACTTTAGGTCAAGGTGAGTGTTCACTCTTTATTTCTCTAAAACTATAAAGTTTTTATTTGTTTCTATTGATGTGAATGTTGGTTCATGCAGGACGATTTAGATGGCCAGAACTATTGGGAAAGAATGGGCAAGTAGCCAAAGCAGTGATCGAAAAAGAAGCTCCATTTGTGACAGTGGTTTTTATTAGACCAGGCATGGTTGGACTCCCTAATTTTTGTTGCAATCGCGTTAATGTTGTGCTTGATCCAAGTGGAAATGTCTCCAATATCCCATTCATTGGTTGAAATTTCGAAGGGAAAAAGGGATGTCATATACAGTTTTTTGTACTTGATTGTATAACAAAATAATGTTAAAGTTGAATAAAGTCTTTAACCATTGACTAGTCCTTCTCTATCTTTTCATATCATTCTTGTATTTACATGTTTATTTGGATTTGGTCAATCTAACTACTAGATTTAACCTCGTGGTCTATCACTTCAAGGAGTAAGTTAGGAAACAAAAATTCTAACTCCTTTTATTTAAACCCAATATTTTTTACTACTTCTTAAGCTTAGGTAAATTTTTTTAAAAATATTTGGATGATAATAAAATATTTAGGTTGTATTCCATAACCATTTTGTTTTTTATTTTTATATTTTTTTATAAATGGAGCTTATAAACATTACTTTAACCTATTGTTTTCTTACTTTATTACGAGCTTTTTAACGCTTTAAAAATTGAAGAAAATTTTGAAAACTAAAAGAAGCTAGGTATGAAAAGTTTTTTTTTTTTTTTTTGAAAAAAAATCGCCTAAAAAGAATAAGCATGATTGAACAAACAAGCTAAAAATAAGATGATAACCAAATGATATCTTAGTAACAAGTAGGTGATCTAGAATTTTATCGAGAGGTGCTTAAATATGAAATTCAAAAAAATATGTAAAGTTGTCTATACTAGAACTTGAACTTAGGATTTGAGAGAAAGCGGGAAAAATAGTAATTACTAAGCAAGAAGACTTTTTTATTTTTTAATTTTATTTTTCCTATACATATTATATAAAGTAAAAAAAAGAAATTGAGAGGGACTCGAGCCCTCTTTGGGCCTTAACTAAATTCGCCTCAATTAATAACTATATTTTAAATATATGATAATATTCTTTAGGCACTTGTCTAAAGTTGATGTTGAAATGAATTGAGACCCCCAAATTATACAATATTACACATTTGATCTTGTGTATTTTTTACTGTTTAGACTTATTTCAGGAAGAAAGTCTCTTTTTAAATTATTTAAGCCAACAAGAAAAGTGTAATCATGTTGCACATGACTTTTGGTGAAATTTCTAGGCTTTTTTTCCAACTAAATTTGTTCTTTACATAAAAGGGAAATACAAACTTAAAAAAAAAAAATGAAAGAAAGAAAGAAAATGTGACATATCTAGATTTCAAAATTATAAAATTGTTTAAACCAAAATTAATGAGTTGTTTTTATTTATTTATTTATTATTAATATTGGCTTTCTTTTTTATTCGAATAAGTGGATTTTTTTAGAATCATATTGGAAAGGAAATTCAGATTCTTCGGCTTAAAAGTCTTACTCTCTTCAGATTTTTTAATTAAATTCAAAGAAATATATTACAAAAGAAGTTGTAGATTGATTTGAAAGAATCTAAAACGAATGAGGCAAATTAGGGAAAAAAACTATAAATAAAAAGTAATTTTGCAAGACATTAATTTTAAGTCAATATATCAATAGATCAATTTCCTTAACACTCCCAAAAGAAAAAAAAATACACAACCACAAAATTGTTTAGATACTCATAACAATACAAAATTCTAAACATGAGTATAAGTCCTCTGACTAAGCACATCAAAGTTTTTTCTAAATATTATAGGTTTAAATCCTTGGAGGGAAATAACCAAACGATGAGCAGACACTAATATTTCGAAGAAGTGTGACGCCCAACTTGGAGGTTGAATGTTGAATGACTTTAAATACATAAAACTTGGTAATTTAAAACACTTTAATTTGTGATCCCGTAATAATACAAAACATTTCAAAACATAAATAAGTTTGGCCTCTGGTTTCAAACATCTATAATACATAAGCGGAAAATGATAATATTTTAAAAATGTTATCTAAAACGTATGGGCGAAAAACTATGACTTGGTCCCCATGGCTTCTGTAGCGCATCCCCATCATTCGTCTGGTGTGCCCTCACCTTTACCTGAAAACCTTAAAAAAAAAGGATAAAACAAAACAAAGGTAAAGGGGTGAGTATTATAAAATACCTAGTAAGTGGGGGTCGGGAAAAACAACCACATGCAACATGACTTTCTTTTAAACATGACTGTTATTCGTGACTTTTAGAATCATAAAACTTTATGTAGTGGGATCTAAAACTTTCTTTCATAAAATCATGTGTAACGTTCCAGATTTTTCAAGTACCTTTTATGATTGTACTTTGGATTAAGTTAATGGAAATTAAATTATTTGGATTTAAAAGTTTAATTTTGTACAACATAAGGAAATAAGCATTTGAGGGTTAATTAATTAAACGCAAGGGCATGTTTGTGGTTTAAAGGAAGTTGAAGGGCAATTTGTGAATTTAAAAGGAAAAGAATTAGGGTTTTGTTTCTTTTATGCACACAACCCAATGAACTATTTTGACCATCTTCCATCTCTTCGCCCCTTCACGAAGTAGAAGCCGACGACCAGCGTTAGAGTAGTTTCTTTTTTTTTTTTGTTATGTTTTGCAACCACTCGAGACACAAGTAGTTTTGAAAGTTGTTGTACGCGAGTCCCTGTCCCCGACTGATTGAAGCCGCCCGTTTCGCTTCAGCGAAGCTGAGGTTGAAGTCGATCAATTGACGCCTACTCGCGGACGTCGTAGCCTCGCAGGAAATCGGGGGCATTCGTGTAGATGGCCGAGTACCCCGTTGCCGCGTGTGAACCGCTGCGTTTTTCTTCAAGCCAAACTAGACTTTGGTTCGATCGGTTCACCTCGTTTTCGATTGGTTTTCATCAAAGCCTCATCGATTTTGAATAGATCGGTAAGTGGGCATCCCAGATCTAACCTCCACGCACCGCCACCACGCCGCCACTCGTCGGTCAACGGTCAACGTCGTCGGTCAATGGTCAATGTTGTCGATCAACGAAGATTGTCCAATTAGTGAGTTTGACCCGCCGAGCATGATTTGAACCTCCGTTAATGGTAATTTAGCCTAGTTAGTGTTGAATTTCAAGAATAAGATTAATTTTGTGTATGAACTAATTTGGGACTTATGAACTTGATTTTACGGCCCATTCATTGGGTCAATTCAAGAGCGGCGTTGAGGTAAGAACAGAATTTAGGAGGTCTCGGAGCTATGGCAAAAGTAAGGGACCTTGTGCCGAATTTATCTAAAATGGGATAAAAGAATAAAAATAAAATTTATTATTTTATTTCAGAAGTGTTTCATTGTTTACTTTGTGAAATCGATTATGTTTTCAAGTATTTTTTTTCAATCACGTTATGAAAGCTATGCCATGAATGTTAGTTATTATTTTCCCATGATATGCGCATTATAGTAATGATAGATAATGGGACCTCATGCATTTTATGTATGCCATGAAATGATAGTAAAGGAAATTTGTGGCAATTTGTCTCCGGAGGTTTTTATGCACGGTCAAACATGCATTAGAGACCCTATGGGTCAGCTTATAGGGGTCTGTGAGGGACTCAAATCATATAGGGGTCTGTGAGAGACTCAACGCTTATAGGGGTCTGTGAGGGACTCAAACTATAGGGGTCAGTGAGGGACTCAAAATGAAAGGAGTCCGGATGACCAATTGACCACTTAAGCCAAAAGGAAGTCATGTAATTTAGTTATGATCTATTATGAGAAAGTTTTAGGTCCCGCATATGAAAGTTTTATGTAAAGTTTAAAAGTCATGACTGTATATGTATGCATGTCCCAAACCTCGGTAGCGAGGTCACTTACAGGGTATTATTTTCATAATACTCACCCTTTTATTTTTAAAAAAATGTTTTCAGGTAAAGGCAAGGGCATACAAAGCGAGTGACGGGATACGTTACGAAGGCCATTTGGGAATCACTGTTGTTTTCCACATTTATTATGAATTAGTAGTTATTTCAATTGATTTTGTTTTCCGCTTAAGTAGTCTAGAGATTTAAAACTGAGGCCATACACTATTTTCACGTTATTTAAATGTTTTGATGTATTTTGGGATCGCCAAAAACTAGTTCTGAATTGTGATTTGAATACTTTATTCATATTATATTTATATGGCCTAAAACTGCATGCATGAGTAGTAATACCCCTAGGAAATGAGTCTTAGAAAAGTAGGGGCGTTACATCATGACTTTTCTCCTTGGCTATATGTGGTCAATTGAGTCTACCTGAGTCCTTCCATGTTCAGTCCCTCACAGACCCCTATAGGTTTTGAGTCCCTCACAGACCCCTATAAAAATTGAGTCCCTCACAGACCCCTACAAGTTTGAGTCCCTCACAGACTCCTATAAGTTTGACCCATATGGTCTCTGATGCATGTTTTACCATGTATAAATTCTCAGGAGACCAATTGCCACAGCCTACATAACATGTTCATATACATACAATATGTATGAGGTCCAATTCATCAATCACATATACATATGCATTCATAATGATACAACAATCACATAAATCATATAATCATGGCATAACTTTTATAACTTTAAACTCGAGACAATCAATCATAAATCATAAATACCTTTACCTTACCAAATACGTATTCATCACAACGAAATAACTGAAAATCTCAATATACGTAATTATACATAACTGTGTCAAAACGCAGTTTCAAATACTTTGAAATCCTTTCTATTCGAGTCTTTTATAATCATTTCTACTCGGGTTCTCTCAAACCCTTAAATTAGAATAAATTTTCTTAAAATCAAATCATGCATTGAATGTCCTCTCAAACCCTTTGGAAAAATAAATCTTGGGGAAAACTATTATTAAAAATAAATCATTGAGATTCCTCCTTTGGGATAAATCTTTGAAGTTCATCCTTTTAAACCAATATCCTTCAAAACATATATACTTCCCTTTTTCAACATAATTTGTAGAAAAATCCCTTACCTTGGGTTTTGATCCAAGATCTCTAAAAGCTCCTAAAATCTTGTCTTTACTTTCACGTTCAACTCGACACTTCAATTTTCGAATCCCCTATATCATAATCAAGATTCATAACTAATTCTTACTTAAGGAAGCTTATATTCAAAATTTGACAATAACTAGGTTGATTTACCACTCACGGAGGCTTGAACGGACTCGAACGTCAAAACGAATGAGATCGGGCACATTCTGGCGAACGACGGCGCGTGGCGACGCGTGTGGGAGCGAGTTTTGGCGCGTGAAGGTCAGATCTGTGAAGCTCGTGAGCCGATCTATCCAAAACTGATGTCGGTTTAACGAAAACAGGTCGGGAAGATCGCGAACCGATTGAACCAAGCGAGATCAAACCTTCTTCTTCCTCCCTGTTTCGAACGACGGCGACTCCTCAAACTGAAGACCGATCTGGCGGCTTGCATCTGGTGATGGGTTGCGATGAGGCTTAGCGGTCAGCGGCAAAGTTCGACTCGAGTTCTTGCGTGTTCGACGATTACCAGCGTTAGCGTGAGGATGGTCGACATCACATCGTGTGACGGTTTCCGGCCAAACCTGGGGCAGACGAAGGTCGTGGTGATGAAGTTGCATGCGGCTCGTGGATGGAGAACATGAACGACTCGACTGCAGATGGTTGTCGGAACTCGAGTTGTCATGCGATTGAAGCTGCAATGGAGGCATGGTTTTCAGAAAAGAAGACGTCGACGGCTGCAGCTACGGCTTGATCGATCGGCGATGGGGCTAGACGGATGGAGACGTGGGGTAAGCAACCGACTGGGAAGAAGAAGGTGTTATCTCGATAAACGTGTTAAATAAAACAAAACCCTAACTTTCTTTTTTTTTCTTAAAACAATTCCCAAAATGCCCCTCCAATCCCTTATTTGTAACGCCCCGAAATTTCCAGGTACATTTTAGGTTGTGATTTGGGCTAATGTAATGGAAATTAAATTTATTGAGCCTTGAGGCATTGTATTTTATTGAAAGGCTTTGTAAATTAAGAATTTTGTGTAATTGAAGATATTTTGAGGACATTTAATTTGGCATAAGGGCATGCTTGTGGTTAAAAGGAAGATGGAAGGGTATTTTCGTAATTTTGAAAGAAAGTCAAGGTAGGGTTTTTATCTTTGAATCATGCATATCGAGGTCTCTTCTTCTTCCATCCTCCCTACCTTCACGATGGAGCGCAAACACGCCACGCCAACCATCCGTCCGCCATTGTCGCACGTTGAAGCTAGCTAGAGGTCATCGCCGGAACCCCCACCCACTCTCATCGTGCACCAGACGAACCGCCGACCACACCTTCTTTGTGGATCACGTCGTCAGCAAACCAACTCCAATCCCTGAAGCCTTCCTCCGAGAGCCCCTCGCCGTCGACACCCACTGAACCCCGCTGGATGGAAGCCGTCGACACCCACTGAACCCCGTTGGATGGAAGCCGTCGAATCAGCCACCGCTCGAGTCGATTATCGCTGCTCGGATCCTCGTCGTGTCGTCTGACGTCACGCACGCAGCCTTGCTGGAGGACGTCGATCTCGCCAAATCAAGTGTCAAGCGGTGGTTCCGCCAGAGATGGTCGGTTTGAATGCGGATCAACGGTGGAGTGTCCCGAACACGAAGCGAAACACGCCAGCCAGCCGCCGCTCAAAGCTTGGCCGAGCACCGCCACTTTGGGTCGGTCGGTTCACCCCTTTTCTGGTCGGTTTTGCTTGAAATAAGATTGGTTTTGTATAGATCGGCCGACGAGCTTCTCAGATCTGATCTCCACTTGCCGCCAGTCGCCACCACGCGCCGCCGGCCGGTCACGCGCTGCCGTTCATCGAAACTCGCCCGTTTGCATCCCTTTCGCCTCCCGAGTCTGTTCCAAGCCTCCATTTGTGGTAACTCGACCTGGCTATTATTGAATTCGAATAAGTTTATTTATATGTGTTCTAATTAGGAAATTGGATTAAATTTAGAGAACTCAAGTATCAAGCACGATTGAGAGGAGCTTTGAATTATGAGCGAAACTTTAGGAGTTTCAAGCTAAGGCTAAGGTAAGGGAACCCACGCCAACCCTAAAATTTAGAAGTTAAGGACTTGTTTGAAAAATGTCATGTTCAGCTTGAAAAGTCTATTTTAAATGTCATGTTCCCGTTGAAATGTCCTTTATAAATGTCATGATTTGAATGAAAGGTTCGTTTTAAATGTCATGATCTGGTTGACTTGATATTTATCTCAGAGGCCATGAATTTCATATTGTAGTTGGTTTAAGATTGAACATTTTGACTTTTTATATAATTGTGCCATGAAAATTTTGCATGAATGTTGTTACTATTTCAGTTGGGACCATAAGCATGTACTTCCAAAAATGTTTGCGAAGGCTGTGGTGAAATCTTCCTGATAATATTCATTATATAAGTTATGTATGTGTTAGAGTCGACTCGAATTAGAGGCCATGATACGGGAGAACTTAATTGTCCACTAAAGGTCGAAGAGAAACTTTATAAAAATGAAAATGCTTACGAAGGTCGTGGCAGTTAAACTTCCAATATATATATATATGTATACATATTTGATGCTATGTAAGTTACGAAATACTTAGAGTCGACCTAAACTAAGAGGCCATGGATCAGGAAGTCTTAATTTTTCCACTGATAGCCGAAGAGAAAAAGTCATGAAATATGTTTTATTTATGTATGGGTCTCACATAAAGCCATGGTTTGTTTTGACAACTTGTTTTTCAACCCCGGTAGTGGGGGACACTTACTGAGTATTAATTCATAATGCTCACCCTTTCTTTTAAAAAAAAATATTTTCAGGTAAAGCAAGAACTTACAGGGCGAATGACGGGAATTCGTTGCGGAGGTCATGGGAATAGAAGTCATGTCTTCCGCATCTTTTGAACTTCGTTTCATGTTTTAAATTTGTTTTTATTTATAATCCTTCTGTCATATGTTGAACTTTATTTGAGAAGAGGCCAGAATTGAGTTTTTTTCTTTTTTTCATTTGAGTGAACTTGGTTTATAAACGATTGTTTTCTTGGGATCCCAATAAAGAAGGTATTTCGGTTTTGTTTTTACTTTTTGGCTGTTTTGTTTTTGACCTCAAATGAATGCATGGTTAGTACCCAACGGTCTCCTAAATTTAACTTGAGTTCCTTCCCCTCTATTGGGTCTTTCTATTAAGGCCTAGATAACTGGTATTCTTGACTCGAATTCTAAATCTTGAAAGTTCCAAATCCAAATCCCAGCAATAGCTTAGAATATTTACCTCGTGTTTTCTTCCACTGTCCCAAAATAGTCTTTTCTGTCTCGTGATTCCAGAGTGACCTGCTTTACTAATTGATTCCTTTTTGGTTGAATCTCAAAATTCCCTTAAGGCTTATTATACTAGCTACTAGTATTTACTTCAAGGATGACTCGATTGTTCTGTCTGACCATCGATTCCATAACCTTATCACTTTCCTAAGAGATGTGACTTCATTAAGGATGGAGTTAGCAACTTTGTTCCACTGTTCAACACTCTCTACATTATTGGTTCTCGTTTCTTCCAACGACCTTTTAGCAAAGGCTTAAGTAACAATCTCACTCACATACTTAATTAACTTTATGATTTCTATTGAAATTAATATCTTGTTGACAGCTTTAAGTCATTGTAGGAGTAACTCAAACTTAGGTCTCCTTTGGTTGTCGCGACACATGGAATGTTCCATAAAACTTTAACAATTTTATTACAAAAATGCTACGAAAATTTCGGCAGCATAACGGCATAACTACAACAATGCCAAAATTTTCACTAACACCTGTTTAATAGAAATTGCACCTCTAAACCAGACAATCAACCAATCATGCCTCCAAACTTCAATTCAAGATTACTCAAGGTTCAGAAGCACACCATACACAGGAATGTTGAACAACCAAAAATAAGTGAAACTTAAATTCTTTAACAAACTGTAAATAATTATTCTTCAAAGACAAGACAATCTAACAATAAGGTTGCAACCTCAACTTAAAAACAAAACTTTAAAAGAGTGTGACAAAATCCTCTTGACTTACCTTGCTTTAGAGCTTAATCAATTATAGGTTATCACACTAAGTGTCAAAATTTTCAGTTCAAGTTCTAGGTCATGAATGAAGGAACTTAACCTAACTTAACCTATGTCCCTCTATTCTACATAAGGCGTAATAATGAACTTTTAATGTTGCATTAACGCACAACTTAACACTTCTATGGAGACATCATTGTAAATTCATAATGTCCATAACGTGGCTTGAAATCTATCTTAGGATATCTTATCTTTGATTCCTGACTGGTGATAACTTGTCCTCATATTCATCTTAGAGAATATTGTTCTTCTTGTAACTAGTGGAGTAGATCGTCTTTCTGCAGAAGGAAACATTCGTTCTTAGCAGCGATTTTATTCGACTTTCTATAATTTAAGCACGAGCACATAGATACGTCTTTCTTTTCTTTTCTCTTTTTTCTTTTCAAACAACATTGGTACTCCTTGGGGCGATATGCTAGTATTGACTCTTTATATAAAAGGTCATGTATCTACAGCTCGAGCTCTTTTAACCTTGCCAGAAACACTCTATAAGGACTATAAGAATTAACTTATGCTCTCCACTTTAACTTCATGCTTAAGTCTATCTCTTGTGTTAAGGATAACCTTGTAAGATTAAACTTATTTTATCTAATACCAACACTTTGTTCCTCATACTTACTTTCTTTAAAACTGATTTTCTCATTATAGTCAGATTCAGAACTTTCTTAACTCCTTGTACCAGTTTCGTTCAAAAGTCAAATTCTCTAAAACCTCACTTAAGAAACCATGAACCTAATGTTTACTAAATGAACCTTTCAGTTTCTTTCCAATGGTCGCTTGACCACTAGAACTGTACACATTACTAATTCAGAGAAGTTCCTCAATTTGACTCCTACACGACGAAAAATAGACTCATTGATACTTTCTCCTGCTACTTATATCCTCCCTACTTAGTCCTCTGATTGGGGAAGAGGAAACATTATACCATATAGAAATTCCAAGGTTAAAGTCTCATACATTTTTCCTCCAACTCATACACCTACCATATCATAAAGTTGGAATTAATAATGAAGTCGTTTATACCAATTCCAACGGCTCGTGCACGTAAATGACAGGGTAAATGCCAAATTGTGCGCAGATATTTGGAGTCCACATAATCAACTCTCTTATGTTCCCAAACTACAACTCTAACTCTTCACTTTTCCTCTTCTTACTTATCCTTACTAAGTTCATTGAACTGTTAACACGACTTCTAAGACTCTATACCAAAACCTATCCCATCTAACATCTTAATTGTCCTATCACATTACTCGGCCTGGATAAGGTCCAAGAATTTCGAAGCACCTTGAGAAATTTATTTTCCTTTCCAACGTTAACAACCTGTCTTACATTTAAGTCTCAAGTTTCTTTTCAACCACTTTGACTTTCTTTATCATGTCTCGACTAAGATGGACCCTTAAGAACTCTTCATAGCGCCACCTATATTCTAGCTTTAACTTTTCCATTCGGTTGGCATGATATAGTAGTCATACATAACTCATCCTTAAAAGTTTCTCCCAAAAGATACAAACTCCATCGTCCTGCGCTTTTTTTTTAAAAAAAAAAAAAAACAAATCTCGACCTTTCAAAATTATTGCTCTTTTTATCCCCCAACTCTTTAAATACTAAGGTCAAGCATTCACTTAAATGTGAAGGAACTTTCTTTAGAACTAACAAAGTCGAGCACTCCATGGTAGCATGCATACTACATCTCATACTTCTTCATCCATTAGGTCTTGCATGCATAAACAAAACCATTAACCCTTTTTTTTAGTACATTCAAACCTTGGACTTCTCAAAGGTAGTCATAACATCTAGCTTTCAAAAATTTAGTTAATGAATTTAGTTGCTTAATAACCTTCAAACAACTTTAGTTTTTTTTTTTTTTTTAAGTCTTACTCTTCCCTCCTGTTGTCAAAGCCAACCCTTTCAATCACACACAAACATATGTTTTATGGCAATAGGCTTCCTTTAGACGTTAATAATTTCATCTCAGAAATTTTCTTTTCTATCCTCAATAATAGGGATCTCACATATTCATTTTCCTTAACTTCGAAAAAACACCATTTTAGTGTCATGTATACATATAGCTTCACATGTAAGCATTTTCTTTCTATAAACAAGCGATAGAAATCATACATTCTCATTCTTTCTTAACTAAAAAATATACATCATGCTCATTCTTTGCATTCCTGTAGCTTTACCCATAAATGCACATAATTTTCCATAAATAAAACGAAACTTTATTTTAAAAGCATACCTGGCGATGACTGGGAATTGCTACTTAGCCATGGGATTCCTAATGCTTACGATGTAAGCGAGTCTACAGAACTCGTAACCTTAGGCTCACGATACCAACCAGAACTAACCCTACTTTTATAGACTCTATTTCTAAAGGTCATTACTATCATGCGTGCATTCGAGGCCCTAAATGACTTTAAATAGATAAAACTTGGTAATTTAAAACACTTTAATTTGTGATCCCGGAATAATACAAAACATTTCAAAACATAAATAAGTTCGGCCTTTGGTTTCAAACTTCTATAATACATAAGCGGAAAACGATAATCTTCTAAAAATGCTATCTAAAACGTTTGTGCGGAAAACTATGACTTGGTCCCCATGGCTTTTGTAGCGCATCCTCGTCACTCGCCTGGTATGCCCTCACCTTTACCTGAAAACATTTAAAAAAAATGGACAAAACAAAACAAAGGTAAAAGGGTGAGAATTATAAAATACCCAGTAAGTGGGGGTCGGGAAAAGCAACCACATACAATATGACTTTCTTTTAAACATGACTGTTATTCGTGACTTTTAGAATCATAAAACTTTATGTAGTGGGACCTAAAACTTTTTTTTATAAAATCATGACTTTTCTCTTTGGCTATACGTGGTCAATTGAGTCTACCTGAGTCATTTCATGTTCAGTCCCTCGCACACCCCTATAGGTATTGAGTCCCTCACAAACCCCTATAAGAATTGAGTCCCTCACAGACCCCTATAAGTTTGAGTGTAAACCCGAGATCTTTCTTTGGAATTCAAGAAAGAAAAGGTTAATGTTTTATGGTTGGTTTTGTTTAGAAAAGAAAAGAAAAGAAAAGAAAGGAAAAGGAAAAGGAAAAGAATGAAAAGGGGAAAATGGATGGTGGGACCCTCACCTTTGTTATCTTTTTAAAACTCATTTTTCCATCGAATTCTTCTCATTTTATCAAGTAAAAGCAAGGGTTTTCGTGAGGGAAGCAGAAAGGAAGAGGAAGAAGGGGGTTTTTGGAGCTGAAGTTGCAGAAGAGAGGAGAAGAACTAAAGGTATGTCTTTTTGACAGCAAGTTAATCAATTCAATCCTATTCTGGTTTTTTGTTCATCTCGAGCTCCACAGGAAGAGGTAAGAGTTGAGGTTTTGTTTCGTGCAAGTTAACTCATATTGGAACAAAATTCGTGAAGGAAGCTCGAGCAAATTCGGATCTTAAGCTACTGATTTGTGAAGAGGAAGACAGAAGACAAAATTTGTTGTCAAATCCGAGAAGTCTCTGGTGTTTTGGTTGTACTGGTCTGTAGAGTTGGAATCAGAAGCTCTAATAGGTATGGTTGGAAAGCTTATTGAATTTCATACACCTTTCATGAAGAAATCGTGAATAGATAATGATTGGAAGAGGTTGTAAATATCAGGTCAAGTGTCGGGTAGCAGCAGGAAATCGAATCGGAATAGCAGAAGTTAGTTCCTGGGAAAGAAGTTTGCGAGATATTTCTGAACCAATCTGTTGGGAATTTCAATTTCATGCCTTCATATGATTTTTAGAGGGTTCAAAAAGGAAGAGTTTGATATAAGTTACATTATTTTTGGTTAAGTAATGAAGAAGTTATGGCTGTCTGAATACAAGGCATAAAATCTAAAAATGCTGGAAATATTGAAAGTGTGTTTTCTTGTAAGTTTAAGGTTAAAAAGCATGAGCTCGAGGTTCTAATGGTTGAATTTGGTTTGTTTGACAGACCAAGAGCAAATTGGTCGAGTGTACGGGCCAAGGATCTAGTTTAACACTGTGAATGACAAAACGAACTTCGGAAATGAACTATATGCTTGAGATATGTTTTAAGAAAACAAGTTTTGCTAGAATGAAATGGTTACAATGCTATGCGTTTTCTTTTGAACACATGTTTATGAGTATTCATGTTTTCCTAGAAACTTTTTCAAGTATTCATTGTGAGCTTAAATGTCTTGATGAAGTTTATATATGAGCATATGTTTATTGAATTTCCAAAGTTCATGGAAATGCTATGATTTCGAGCAAGTATGTTTTAGCAAGTATGATTTAAAGATTTCTTGTTTTATGAACAAGCTGAGTAAGCTTGAGTTTTATGAAAGAAAAGATAAGCAGGCATGTTCAAATGTTTTCATGTGATTTTCTCGAGATATTGAGCCCGAGGCTTTATGGTATCGTGTGCGACGGTCATTTCATTGTCGACGTTGAGTGAACTCCGTGACAACGGCCATTGCTGTGAGTCTTTGGCGTGCCCCCACTACGACAAAGACGATGGGAGTCTTCGGCGGGCCCCACTACATCGTAGAACAAACGTAGATTGTGACATGTTTTAAAAAGAGTTTATATCATTTACATGCCTTACGAGATTTTAACGATATACTTGTTGGTTTTTCTGAAAAGCTATTATGATTACACAGTTACTTTTAACGTTTGATTACAGATGCATATGCTCATAGATGGCCAGGTGATATGATTTACGAGTTAATTGTTTTCTTTTAATCTCAAGTCACTCACTGAGCTTCATAGCTCATTCTTTTAGTGTTTTTCCACTTTTCAGGTAGAGATCGAGCTCCCGGTGCCGGAAAACCTGCCATAGTCTGCTGGAAGTTCCAAGAGTTTGATACTTTGTACGTGGGTGGAGATGTATAGGAAGTCTATATAATATGTTAGAGGGACTAGACAGTTATGTTTATGAGTACATTTATGGTTGTGGCATGTGTGATCCATGGTTGGGTATGTTTTTGGTTGTGATGTTCATATCTCTTTCAGTTTTCCAGAGAGTCATAAGTAGGCTTACCCCTTACGTAGGTTACGTAATTGTCATTATTCCGCTGTGTTATGTTTAAGTGTTTCTTATACATGTTTAGTATGCTTATAAGGTAAAATAGGGTCAACAGGTATCGTTAGAGAGGTGAAGGATGTCTGTTGGATCCACGTCGTCTACCGGGCTAAGTTACCAGGTAGTTCGGGAGGGGGTGTGACATTGAGTCCCTCACAGACTCCTATAAGTTTCACCCATAGGGTCTCTGATGCATGTTTTACCATGCATAAATTCTCAGGAGACCAATTGTCACAAGCTACATAACATGTTCTGTGACGACCACAACCACAGGTACTAGTTATTTATTTTATTTAACGTTCTATCAACCTTTGTGTTTAGTCGGTTTAGTGAATAAGAATTAGAGGAAGAGGAAGGGGCAATGGCACTTTAGTGATTAATGCATAATTGAGGGTTAGATGTAGCCTTTGGAATTTGACCTAAACCCTAGCATTTAGTCTCCTTAGTATTTAATCCAAAAGAAAAAAAAAACCCTAGCCTTAGAATGCCAAGTATCTCCTTCTTCTCCTCCTTGCCCTAGCCGACAGCCATCTCCTAGTGCTATTGCTGCCGCCGACGAGCTGATCGGAGACTCCAGCTACCCACGAACATTTCAGTGCTCACGCCGGCGGATCCTCGAGCGAAGGTAGGTGTGTTGCGCGCCAGCGCCAAAGAAGCCTCTGATGAAGGCGTTTCAAAGACCCCCGCCGAACCACGTTCGAAACCTCGGCAGAGACGACTCCAAATCACGTCTGCCGGATTCACGTTGCCGCCGCCCGACACATTAGCGAGACCCCCACGCCGTCGCAGTCGCGCGGCTCGCGTCTGCGGCGGCTCTCTCCACCGCGAACACCGCAACGCCAAACCATCCGCGAGTCTTCACCGAGCCACCATCGATCCACGAGCACCTGCAGCAACGTCGAACCTCAGCCGTTCGTCCGGTCACGAGCCACAGCAGCAGACCTCGCCGGACTTCACGCACGCCAGCCGCCACGAGTCCCTCCAGTCACGGCTGCCGCTGTCCTCTGCCGCCGTCGAACTCTGCGACGCCGATCGACACCACTTTACAGCCGCTGAAGTTATAACCCGGTGAGCGATCTTGCTAAGTATGGATTTTGAATGAGGATTATTCATGACCTATTGATTATCTAAGCGTATAATTGAGAGCTTAAGCTACTGTTTCGAACGCTAATTGTAGGGACCAAGTTTGGAGCGGAATTGAGGGTCAAACGTCAAGACGAACTAAGGAGGATTAGGTATTCGCATTGAACTCGAGGTAAGCGGGGCATGAAATCTTAAGAACGTAATTTAAGTACCCTTACGATTATGGTTTTGGTGAATGCTTGAAGAATGAACTTGGATTTGTGGTGGGAATCAGGTTACACTAAAGAAGAGTGCTCAAGGAGCTCGGGTTAGGTTTCGGAGTAGAATTCGAACTAAGGTAAGGGACCTTGTGCCGAACCTTTTTAAATGGGATTAAAGAAAACGAATTTCATTATTTTATGTGAAATTAGTTCGTTATTTTACTTAAAAAGATTTAATGATTTTACACGAGAATATCTCAATATTTTATGTGAGAATATCCTTGTATTATACGTAAGAAAAACCTAGTATTTTATGTGAGGATATTACAGTATCTTGTGTGAGAATATTTCATGATTACCTATAAGATTGTTATCTTCAAACTATTATATGAGGAATGTATGATCTGCATAGCAATGATAATTGTTGTGGCATGTAAACTATTGTTATGTTGAATGATGGGACCTCATGCATGTTATGTATGCCATGAAATGATTTAATGAAAAATGTGGAAATTGGTCTCCCGAGTGCATTGTGTGCATGGTCAAACATGCATTAGAGACCCTATGGGTCTAATTACAGAGGGTGCAGAGGGGACTCAATCTTTACAGGGTCCGTGAGGGACTCAAACCATACAGGGGGCTGTGAGGACTCAAATAATTACAGAGGGTCCATGAGGACTCAAAATGAAATGACTCAGGGATGACCAATTGGCCACTTAAAGAAAAAAGGAAGCCATGGTTTATAGTCATGATGATATGAGAAAGTTTTAGGTCCCGTATATGTACATTTCAAACAGGTTTAAAGTCATGATTGTATGTGTTTGCATATCCCAAACCTCAGTGAGCGAGGTCACTTCACTGGTATTGTTTTGCAATACTCACCCTTTCTTTTAAAACTGCTTTTTGAGTAAGGCCAAGGCGTGCAAGGTGGCGAGAGTGACGGAGGCGCGCTGCGAAACCATGGGAATAGTCATGTTTTCCTCATATTTTCTTTGATAACTAACGTTGTCGTTTTATGGTTTTTTTTTAGGTTAAGTCTAACTTTCAGGATTTTAAGCAGGCCATGTTTTAAACTGCTCCTTTTACCTGTTTTGAATGTTTTGTTTTGGGATCCCTAAAGACAATTTATTTTCTATTGGAGATTTAAAGATCGTTTTATATCTTTTGTCCTATAAATGCATGCATGTGTAGTAATGTCCCTAAGAGTTTAGTTATAGAAAAGTAGGGGCGTTACAGTTGGTATCAGAGCCCTAGGTTTAAGGGTTCTGTAGACTTGCTTACAGAGTAAGCACAGAGTAGTTCCCATGGTTGAACAACGCATTCCGATCACCGCCAGGTACGTTCTGGTATTTTATAAATTGAGCAAATGATTATGATGTAAATCTGTATTGTGAATGCAAATGAATTTAAACCTTAAGGGTGATCCTACCTTACAATGAGAAAGTGATGAAAACTAAGCTGGAAATTCTCTGCATTGTAGTACTGACAAAAAATGCCACCTAGAGGTCGAGGGAGAGGTAGAGGACGTGGTAGGGGTCGGAGGGCAAGAGAAAACGTTGACACACAACCAGAATTACCACTGGAACAGGAAGAGATCACTCCACCCGTACCAGATCTCCCCCAGGACCAGCCTGGTCGCCAGGAGGATGCACCTGCAGTCGCTCCAGTGGCGGATCAAGGAAACCCTAATGTCATGACGATGATGGTAGAGGCCATGCAGACTCTTGTGCGAGCTACAGTAGCCACTCAGCTGGCCCAAGCAAGTCAGGGGCGGAATGATGTAACTCTGGAATCTCGATATCTGAAGGACTTCAGGAAGTATGATCCCAGATCTTTTGATGGGTCTTCTAGTGACCCCACTGTGGCTGAATTATGGTTGTCCTCCATTGAGACCATCTTTAGACTGATGAATTGTCCTGAGGACCAGAGGGTGTCCTGTGCTACCTTCATGCTGAGAGACGACGCCTATTTATGGTGGGAGTCCGCCCAGGGAACCATAGTCGCCAGCGGAGAAACGATTACATGGAATCTGTTTAAGGAAGCATTCGCGCAGAAAATTTTACCTGCTGCTGCACTCGTTACGAGAAGCAAGCGAGAATTTCTTACAACTTAGCCGCAACAGGAGGGGCGGTGGAGGTATATGAGAGAGAATTCACCCGCTTGTCACGCTTTGCCCCCGAGCTAGTAGACACAGAGGCGAAGAAAACAGAGCGTTTCATTATGGGACTAGATGAAAATGTCCGAGGCTTCATACAGGCACTAGCACCTCCTGACTATGCCTCCGCAGTGAGAGTGGCAGAATTGATTTGGGTACAGCGTGATCGCACATCAAGTGACTGGTTAACCTCGGGCACCCATGGCAAATCGAGAAAAAGGAAATGGGAACCTTGCTCAGCTCGGGCTCGCAGCGTTCCCCAGCAGTCGCCGCATAGACAAGGAAATTTTCGTGCGAGTTCAGTCGAAACCACAGTCAACAGGCGAGAACTAATAGTGGAGATAAGCCACAATGCAAAGACTGTGGTAAGCATCATTGGAGTAAGTGTTTGGCCCGGTCCGGAGTGTGCTTGGATGTGGGAAAGAAGGGCACAGAGCTAATAGTTGCCCGAGTCAAGCCATGCTGCTAGCCAACCTCGTGTTATCAATAGTGGAAATTGCTTTGCCCGTAATACACCAAGGAAGAGCTTATGCAAGCACCGAAAAAGCATTTATGGCAGGACTCGTGTAGTTACAGGTACACTTCCATTACTTGGGCACCTTGCCTTTGTATTATTTGATTCTGGTTCTACACATTCTTTTATTTCTGCATCCTTCGTGAGTCAAGCTGAGTTAGAATTAGAAACGATTCTGATGTGCTTTGTCTGCTTTCCCACTCCTGCGGGGATAAATTTGTTAGCCACTATGAAAGTCAAGAATGGTAGTGTGACTATCACAGACCATGAGTTAACAGTAAACCTAGTGGTCTTAGACATGATTGACTTTGATGTGATATTGGGTATGGACTGGTTAGCGCAGAACCATGCTTGCATTGATTGTTTCAGGAAGGAGGTAGTGTTCACTCCCCCTGGTCAGCCTGGTTACAAGTTCAGAGGCACCCTAGCGGGAAGTAGGCCCAAGGTGATTACTGCCCTTAAGGCCAGGAAATTATTACATCGGGGAGCTTGGGGCGTCTTAGCTTGCATATTAGATGCAAGGTGTACGGAGATTTCCGTGTCATCGGTACCAGTGGTGAATGAATTTCCAGACGTCTTCCCCGAGGACCTCCCCGGAGTACCTCCGGTCAGGGAGGTGGATTTTAACATCGGATTGGAGTTAGGGACGACTCCGATATCCAAGGCACCGCATGAATGGCACCGCAGAGTTGAAAAAGAATTGAAACTACGATTTACAAAGACTTCTTGGACAAGGGATTTATACGCCTAGCGTTTCGCTCGGGAGCCCTGTTGTTCGTGAAAAGAAAGACGGGTCCATGCGCTTTGTGTATAGATTACAGGGAGTTGAATAAAGTTACGATCAAGAATAAATACCCTCTTCCTAGAATTGATGATTTGTTCGATCAGTTGCAGGGAGCAACAGTGTTTTCCAAAATTGATCTGAGATCAGGCTACCATCAGTTGAGAATCAGTGAAGAGGATATTCCTAAGACAGCATTCAGATCACGTTATGGGCATTACGAGTTCACAGTGATGCCGTTTGGTTTAACCAACGCTCCTGCCGCTTTTATGGACTTGATGAACCGTTTATTCAAAGAGTTTCTAGATACGTTCGTGATTGTATTTATTGACGATATTCTGATATACTCCAGATGTGATGAAGATCATGAAAGGCACCTGAGGAAAGTGTTACTCACGCTGAGAGAGAATAAGTTATATGCAAAATTTTCCAAGTGAGAATTCTGGCTCAGACAGGTATCCTTCTTAGGGCATGTGGTATCCGAGGCTGGAGTCTCTGTAGATCCAAAGAAAAGTGGAAGCGATCCGCGCAGCTGGCCTCGTCCCACCACCACCGCCACAGAGGTACGTAGTTTTCTGGGTCTTGCAGGATACTATAGACGTTTCGTGCAGGACTTCGCCAAGATAGCCATGCCCATGACTCAGCTGACGCGCAAGGGTAACTCATTTGTGTGGGATGATAATTATGAGGCGAGTTTCCAAGAGCTCAAGTGTAGGTTGGTGTCAGCTCCGATTCTTACAGTCCCCGAGGGAACAGGGAACTTCGTGGTTTACAGTGATGCTTCTAAGAAAGGTTTGGGCTGTGTGCTAATGCAGCATGGTAAAGTAATAGCCTATGCATCCCGACAATTGAAGACGCACGAGAGGAATTATCCAACTCATGACTTGGAACTAGCAGCAGTAGTCTTTGCACTAAAGATCTGGAGACATTACCTTTATGGCGAGAAAATTCAGATTTTTACAGATCATAAAAGTCTGAAGTACTTGTTCACCCAGAAAGAACTGAACATGAGGCAACGCAGATGGTTGGAATTAGTGAAGGATTACGACATAGACATTCAATACCACCCCGGTAAGGCTAATGTCGTGGCCGATGCCTTCGAGAGAAAGCGATTCATACTTCAAAGGAGTTCTTGATGAGCGCGAGTTGCGCGCGAGTTTGCACGAGCTGAAATTGCAGTACTAGTAGGGAAGACCACGACACAGATAGCTCAATTAACTGTACAACCGACTTTGAGACAACGCATCGTTGAGTCTCAACAGGTGGACCCTCAGTTAGTAGAGAAGCTTGCAGCAGTAACTACAGGTGAGTTGGCAAAGTTTTCATTATCCACAGATGGAGGATTACTATTCCAAGGACGATTATGTGTTCCAAACGATGACAAACTGAAGGCAGAAATCTTAAGCGAAGCTCATAACTCACCATTCGCTATGCATCCCGGTAGTACCAAGATGTATCGGGATCTGAAACAGTCATTCTGGTGGTGTAACATGAAGCGCGACGTGGCAGAGTTTGTTAGCAAGTGCCTGACTTGTCAGCAGGTAAAGGCACCTAGACAGAGGCCTGCGGGACTATTGCAGCCTTTACATGTGCCCCAGTGGAAATGGGAGGAGATCTCTATGGACTTCATAATCGGATTGCCCAGGACTTTACGAGGTTACTCAGTAATTTGGGTCATTGTAGACAGATTAACCAAGTCAGCACATTTCATACCAGGGAAACCCACCTATTCTACGGATAAGTGGGCGCAGCTTTACCTGGAAGAGATAGTCCGTTTACATGGGATCCCAGCCAAGATCATTTCAGACAGGGACCCACGTTTCACCTCCAACTTTTGGAGGAGCCTACAGAAAGCGTTAGGTTCACAGTTGAACTTTAGTACAGCTTTTCATCCACAGACGGATGGGCAGACAGAACGTTTGAATCAGATCCTAGAGGACATGTTACGAGCTTGCACTTTAGACTTCCCAGGTAGTTGGGACACACATTTGCATCTGATGGAGTTTGCTTACAATAACAGTTATCAGTCGACCATCGGAATGGCTCCATTTGAAGCTCTCTATGGAAAACGTTGCAGAACTCCCGTTTTTCGGGAGGAGGTTGAGAACGCCGATTATTGGGTCCAGAGAGTTAGTACAGTCACAAATAGTGCGATCTGAGAAGATTAGGGTACGAATCTCTGATCAAGAAGACAGAGACAAAGAGTTATGCCGACACAAGACGAAGGGACCTAGAATTGAAGTTGGGGACCACGTATTCCTTAAGGTGGCCCCAATGAAAGGGATTCTAAGGTTTGGTCGAAAAGGGAAGTTGAGTCCGCGCTTCATAGGACCATTCGAGATTTTAGGGAGGGTTGGTGCGGTGGCCTCTGATCGCACTTGCCGCCTTCCCCTGTCGGCCATGGTTCTACAACGTATTTCATGTCTCCATGTTGAGAAAATACGTTCGGACCCGACTCATGTCGTGGACTTCAACCATTACGATTAGCGTAAGATTTGAGTTATGGCGAGCGGCCAGCATGCATTATTGCAAGAGATCAAAAGACCTCCGTGAACCGTGAAATCAACTTAGTTAAAGTGCTATGGCAAAAACCACCGCATGCGGAAGAAGCTACACGGGGCGAGAAGAGGAAATCTGAGCTAAATACCTAAACTATTCCAAGAGTAGGAACCGCCGAGGACGAAAGTTCTTAAGGAGGAAGATTGTGACGACCACAACCACAGTACTAGTTATTTATTTTATTTAACGTTCTATCAACCTTTGTGTTTAGTCGGTTTAGTGAATAAGAATTAGAGGAAGAGGAAGGGGCAATGGCACTTTAGTGATTAATGCATAATTGAGGTTAGATGTAGCCTTTGGAATTTGACCTAAACCCTAGCAGCATTTAGTCTCCTTAGTATTTAATCCAAAAGAAAAAAAACCCTAGCCTTAGAATGCCAAGTATCTCCTTCTTCTCCTCCTTGCCTGCTAGCCGAAGCGACCATCTCCTAGTGCTATTCTTTGCGCGACGAGTGATCGGAGACTCCACTACCCACGAACATTTCAGTGCTCACGCCGGCGGATCCTCGAGCGAAGGTAAGTGTTGCAGCCGCGCGCGCCAGCAAGCCTCGGACGAAGGCCGTTCAGCAATCCCCGCCGAACCACGTTCGAAACCTCAGGCAGAGACGACTCCAAATCACGTCTGCCGGATTCACGCTACCGCGCCCGACCTATTAGCAGACCCCCCACGCCGTCGCAAGCCGCAGCTCGCGTCTGCAGCCGAAGCTCTCCAACCGCGAACACCTGCAACGCCAGCCATCCGCGAGTCTTCACCGAGCCACCATCGATCCACGAGCACCTGCAGCAACGTCGAAACTTCAGCCGTTCGTCCGTTCACGAGCACAGCAGCAGACCTCGCCGGACTTCACGCACGCCAGCCGCCACGAGTCCCTCCATCCACGGCGCCCGCATGTCCCTCTCTGCCGCCGTCCGAACTCTGCGGCGCGATCGACACCACTTTACACTACTACCGAAGTTATAACCCGGTGAGCGATCTTGTTAAGTATAGATTTTGAATGAGGATTATTCATGACCTATTGATTATCTAAGCGTATAATTGAGAGCTTAAGCTACTGTTTCGAACGCTAATTGTAGGGACCAAGTTTGGAGCGGAATTGAGGGTCAAACGTCAATACGAACTAAGGAGGATTAGGTATTCGCATTGAACTCGAGGTAAGCGGGGCATGAAATCTTAAGAACGTAATTTAAGTACCCTTACGATTATGGTTTTGGTGAATGCTTGGAGAATGAACTTGGATTTGTGGTGGGAATCAGGTTACACTAAAGAAGAGTGCTCAAGGAGCTCGGGTTAGGTTTCGGAGTAGAATTCGAACTAAGGTAAGGGACCTTGTGCCGAACCTTTTTAAATGGGATTAAAGAAAACGAATTTCATTATTTTATGTGAAATTAGTTCGTTATTTTACTTAAAAAGATTTAATGATTTTACACGAGAATATCTCAATATTTTATGTGAGAATATCCTTGTATTATACGTAAGAAAAACCTAGTATTTTATGTGAGGATATTACAGTATCTTGTGTGAGAATATTTCATGATTACCTATAAGATTGTTATCTTCAAACTATTATATGAGGAATGTATGATCTGCATAGCAATGATAATTGTTGTGGCATGTACACTATTGTTATGTTGAATGATGGGACCTCATGCATGTTATGTATGCCATGAAATGATTTAATGAAAAATGTGGAAATTGGTCTCCTGAGTGCATTGTGTGCATGGTCAAACATGCATTAGAGACCCTATGGGTCTAATTACAGGGGTCTGTGAGGGACTCAATCTTTACAGGGTCCGTGAGGACTCAAACCATACGGGGCTGTGAGGACTCAAATAATTACAGAGGTGCATGAGGACTCAAAATGAAATGACTCAGGATGACCAATTGGCCACTTAAAGAAAAAGGAAGCCATGGTTTATAGTCATGATGATATGAGAAAGTTTTAGGTCCCGCATATGTACATTTCGAACAGGTTTAAAAGTCATGATTGTATGTGTTTGCATATCCCAAACCTCGGTAGCGAGGTCACTTACTGGGTATTGTTTTGCAATACTCACCCTTTCTTTTAAAACTGTTTTTCAGGTAAGGCCAAGGACGTGCAGGGCGAGTGACGGAGGCGCGTTGCCAGAACCATGGGAATAGTCATGTTTTCCGCATATTTTCTTTGATAACTAACGTTGTCGTTTTATGGTTTTTTTTTTAGGTTAAGTCTAACTTTCAGGATTTTAAGCAGGCCATGTTTTAAACTGCTCCTTTTACCTGTTTTGAATGTTTTGTTTTGGGATCCCTAAAGACAATTTATTTTCTATTGGAGATTTAAAGATCGTTTTATATCTTTTGGCCTATAAATGCATGCATGTGTAGTAATGTCCCTAAGAGTTTATTATAGAAAAGTAGGGGCGTTACATGTTCATATACATACAATATGCATGAGGTCCTATTCATCAATCACATATACATATGTATTCATAATGATGCAACAATCACATAAATCATATAATCATGGCATAACTTTTATAACTTTAAACTCGAGACAATCAATCATAAATCATAAATACCTTTACCTTACCAAATACGTATTCAACACAACGACATAACTGAAAATCTCAATATACGTAATTATACATAACTGTGTCAAAACTCATTTTCAAATACTTTGATATCCTTTCTATTTAAGTCTTTTGAAATCATTTCTACTTGGGTTCTCTCAAACCCTTAAATTATATGAAATTTTCTTAAAATCAAATCATGCATTTAATGTCCTCTCAAACCCATTCGAATAATAAATCTTGGGGAAAATTATTCTTAAAAATAAATCATTGAGATTCCTCCTTTGGGATAAATCTTTGAAGTTCATCCTTTTAAACCAATATCCTTCAAAGCATATATACTTCCCTTTTTCAACATAATTTGTAGAAAAATCTCTTACCTTGGGTTTCGATCCAAGATCTCTAAAAGCTCCTAAAATCTTGTCTTTACTTTCACGTTCAACTCGACACTTCAATTTTCGAATCCCCTATATCATAATCAAGATTCATAACTAATTCTTACTTATGAAAGCTTATATTCGAAATTCGGGAATAACTAGGTTGATTTACAACTAACGGAGGCTTGAACGGACTGGATCGTCAAAACAGATGAGATCGGGCACATTCTGACGAATGGCGATGCCTGGCGGCCGACGGCGGCGCGTGTGGCAGCGCATCTTGGCGCGTGAAGGTCAGATCCGTGAAGCTCGTGAGCCGATCTATCCAAAACTGGTGTCGGTTTATCAAAAACTGGTCGGGAAGATCGTGAACCGTTTGAACCAAAGGAGATCAAACCTTCTTCTTCCTCCCTGTTTCGAACGGCGGCGACTCCTCAAACTTAAGACCGATTCGACGACTTACATCTGGTGATGGGTTGCGATGAGGCTCAGCGGTCGGCGGCGAAGTTCGACTCGGGTTCTTGCATCTTCAACGATTATCGGCGTTCGCGGGAGGACGATCGACATCACGACGTGGGACGGTTTCCAGCCAAACCTGGGGCAGACGAAGGTCGTGGTGATGAAGTTGCGTGTGGCTCGTAGATAGACAACACGAACGACTCGACTGCAGATGGCTGCCAGAACTCGAGTTGTCGTGCGATTGAAGCTGCGGTGGAGGCAAGGTTTTCAGAAAAGAAGATGTCGACGGCTGCAGCTACGACTTGATCGATCGATGATGGGGTTGGACGGATGGAGTCGTGGGGTAAGCAGCCGGCTGGGAAGAAGAAGGCATTGTCTCGATAAGCGTGTCAAATAAAATAAAACCCTAACTTTCTTTTTTTTCATAAAACAATTCCCAAATTGCCCCTCCAATCCCTTATTAACCACAACAATGCCCTTATTCCATCTTAACCACTTCGAATTTGTTTATCTCTTCCGTAAGTGACACCAAACTTTAGTTTAAAAAGAAACTTCAAGCTTCGATTAATTTAATTTCCATTAAGTTAACCTAAAACTCATAATAAAAGGTACTTGAAAATTTTTGGGTGTTACAGTAAACATCAAGAAAGTAGGTTGTCCCATGAACTTTAGGTAAGCAAAGCCAAACACTACGGCAATGAGCGACAAACTGAACTTGAGGTTAATGACGCTCGAATGTAAAACAAGTGAAGCTCTTTTGTATGCTCTACCTTGCAACATCTCTTTGCATGTGGATGAATTTTTTTCGAGACTGAACCTAAAATGTTTTTTTCTTTAAGCTACCTACATACCATTTGAGTGAAAGAGATCCAAGTAATAACGTAGTTAAAGAATTTTTTTTATTTCGTTAACCTTTTAAGCTCATGCAGGCCAGAATCATCATGCATTTTATGCTCTTGCCATAAGGAGCTTTTTTTTTTTTTTTAATTTTAGATGATTTTTTCTTCATCATGGTCTCGATAAGATTCTTCATTTGTAGGATTTGTTAAGATGATGATCTTTTTCTTTACCTTTAAGGAACATTTTGTGTTTATGAGAATAAAGATCTTTCTTTTCATACCTGATGGGATGCTTCTTTGAATCTTATTGTGGTTCACTTCATCAAACAGTTCGAGGCGATAAAAACAAGATAGCGTTTAAGGTTGATCTTTCTTTGATGTGGAGATGATTGGCTTTTTGAAGAACGAACGTTGAGTTGAGACAAAAGTTGACATTGGTATTCTTTTTTTATCACGACCATATTCATCTTTTGGAAGACTGAAAGTCAGGCAGTTGAAGGCTTGATGCGATTAAAGATAGAAGTCATTTACACAACTTCTTTTGTATTGTCAGTTTTTTTCACCTCAATGTAATAAGCTTACACCATTTTCGTCCTCATTTTCATATGATGGAAATTTCTCTCAGAATGTTGTGCTCCGAAGCGATCTTCGTGACTTTCACATCTCCTCGTTGCACTCTTTCTCGTATCAGGTGATACTTCTTCTCGATGTGCTTGCCTCGCTTATGGTTGCGAGGTTCCTTTGAATTGGTTACCGCACCACTGTTGTCACAGTATAAGGTGATGGGAAATTCCATATTTGGAACAACTTCCAAATCAGTAAGGAATTTCCTTAGCCAAACAGCTTCTTTAGCTGCTTCACAAGCAGCAGCATACTCATCCTCCATCGTGGAGTCAGCGATGCATCCTTGCTTGATGCTTAGCCATACTATAGCTCCCCCGTTAAAGGGGAAAACTAATCCCGATGTGGATTTCCTTGAATTCTTATCGGTCTGAAAATCAGAATCAGTGTATCCAGTAAGGATCAAATCCTTAGTCGCATACACAAGTGTATAGTCCCTCGTTCTCCTAAGATACTTGTGGATATTTTTAACTGCACTCCAGTGGTCTAACCCTTGATTGGATTGGTACCTACTGACTATTCCCATTGCATAACAAATGTTTGGTCTCGTGCATATTATAGCATACATTAAGCTACAACCTATAGAGGCATAGGGAATACGTCTCATATCCTCAATTTCTTGAGGTGTCTTAGGACACTGTTCCTTAGACAAATGAACTACATGCCTGAAGGGTAATGAGCCCCTCTTGGAATTATGGATCGAATATCGGGCCAACATTATGTCGATATAAGACGCTTGAGATAGAGCTAGCGTTATGTTCTTGCGACTCCTAAAAATCTGAATCCCAAGAACGTACTGCGCCTCTCCCAAATCTTTCATTTGGAATTGGGTAGCAAACCATTTTGTAATGTCAGTTAGGTATCCTACACCATTCCCAATGAGTAGGATATCTTCCACATAAAGTACTAAGAAAGTTACTTTGTCGTTGATGATCCTCTTGTAAACACAAGGCTTATCAACGTTTTGGTCAAAGCCATAAAACTTGATCGCAGTATCAAATCTTATGTTCCAAGATCTGGATGCTTGTTTCAACCCATAAATGGATAGATTGAGCTTGCAAACTTTTTGCTCCTGACCTTGTGTTATGAACCCTTCGGGCTGAGACATATAGATGCTCTCGTCAAGATTACCATTCAAAAAGGTAGTCTTGACGTCCATTTGCCAAATTTCATAATCGTAAAAAGCAGTTATGGAGAAGAGTATCCTTATAGACTTAAGCATAGCAACAGGGGAAAAAGATTCCTCATAGTCAACTCCTTCCCTTTGGGTAAAACCCCTTGCTACAAGTCTGGCCTTAAAGGTCTGTACCTTTCCGGCTGCATCTCTTTTTCTCTTATAGATCCATTTGCACCCTATGGGTCTTACCCCTTCAGGTTGGTCTACAAGTTTCCAAACTGAATTGATGTACATTGACTCCATTTCAAGGTCCATGGCTTTGTTCCAGTGGTTCTTGTCTACGTCATTCATTGCCTGTTTATAAGACAATGGATCCTCACGCCGTCATCAGGTATGACAACTTGAGTTTCAGCTAAACCTAAGTAGCGGTCAGGATGGGAAACAATCCTCCCACTTCGCCGAGGCTTTCCCACAATTGAGAAGGACGAGACTGACTCGATGTGTCGGCATCTTCATCAACTCTTAATGAAGGTTCAACTTGATCAACAACTCTTGTTGACTCCTCTGTAGCTTCATTTAATACTAACTTACTACGTGGTTTATGGTTCCTCATGTGATCTTCCTCCAAGGAAGTAGCGTTTGTCGATACAATCACCTTATTTTCTTGTGGGTCGTAGAAAAGATCACCTCTTGTTTCTTTGGGATAGCCAACAAATTGACATAATCTTGAACAAGGTTCCAATTTCTTTTGGTTGGTCACCATCACGTGTGCGAGACAATCCCCAAATCCTGAAGTGTTTTAAACTAGGTTCGCACCCCTTCCAAAACTCAGAAGGTGTTTCTGAAACACTTTTTGATAGAACAATGTTCAAGATTTAGACCGCAGTCTCTACTGCATAACCCCAAAACGAGGTAGGCAATTGAGCATAGGTCATCATAGATTGAACAATATCTAACAAGGTTCTATTTCTCCTTTCAGATACACCATTTTGCTGAGGTGTATTAGGTGCCGAGAGTTGAGATTGGATTCCATGTTCTATCAAATAGTCCTGGAATCTTAGATCCATATACTATCCACCTCGATCGGATCGAAGTGTCTTAATGGTTTTCCCTAATGCATTCTCTACTTCAGACTTATAATCTTTGAACTTTTCAAGAGCCTTAGAAATATGATGCATTAGGTATAAATAACCATACCTCTAACAATCATCTATGAAAGAGATGAAATATTCGTACCCTCCACGAGCTTTAACATTCACCGGACCACAAAGATCCGAATGTATAAGCTCCAAGGGTTCTTTGGCTCTATAACCTTTTCCAGAAAAAGGTCGCTTAGTCATTTTACCTTCCAAGCATGATTCGCAAGGAGGTAGAGAATCATCTTCTAACTTATTTAGAAGACCATTCTTTGATATTCTCTCAATTCGGTTGAGATTTATATGACCAAGTCTAAGATGCCAAAGATAGGTATTATTATTTGGAGAAAGTCTTTGCCTTTTACTTTTAGTATATGCAGTTTTAAACATCTCATGATTTAAAATTGCCTTAGTTTGATTTAGTTTAAGTACATACAAGCCGGTTTCTAACTTAGCAGAACAAATATTGATACCTTTCTTTGAAATGAACACTTCATTAATTGAAAAGGTAATACAATCGCCAAGTTCAATAAAACAAGAGATAGAAATCAAGTTCCTCTTAATCTTGGGAACTATGTACAGATTTTCTAAAAATATAAATCTATCTCTAAAAAACAGCTTGGCATCTCCCACTACACGAGCTGAGATAACGTCTCATGTTCCGACCCTGAGCGTCATCTCACCCTCTTCGAGCTTGGGGGTGAAAGAAAAACATCAATAAAAAAGGGTAGAACTTTCTGATTGTGTAAATGATGTTGAAGATTTTGATCCTAGGGCTAGTGTAGAGGGAAGATGAGCAGAGGACTCAATAGGGTTATCTTGGGCTTATAAGGACTAAACTGGAAAAGGCTAGCACACACTCACTCAAGGGATAATTTGATTCAATTTTAAAATCCTAATATCTAGCCTTTAATCATTGCTGTCTTTTTTATGAATTTATTCTTCGATTCATAAAATTCCTGAGGTTTGAGTCATTAGTATGAAGCTTACTCTGATATGATTCTTCTTTCTCTTGTTTTTGCTCGAGGACTAGCAATTTTTTAAGTTTAGAGGTGATTGATAGCACCCAAAATGTGCTACCTTAGGCTTAAATTATTTTAGTTTTGTGATAATTTCAAGGCTTTCATGTGTTTATATTATTGAATTTCAGGTTAAAGAGCAATACAAGGACGGATGGAGAAATATGGGTGAAAAAGGAGTCAAAGTACGCTTAAAGGAGCTAACAATGACATTAAATGGAAGGAGGATGACCAAAACAAGCAATCAAACCCGAGAAGATGGCATTGCAACCCCAACACGCAACAAAGATACCTTGAAGACTCGCGACGACATCGTTGCAATGCTACTTTGATAAGCAAAAGGCGTGCGAGGGGTATCAGTGTTGCAACGCTGCGCTCAGCATTGCAATGCTGTAGGATTTTTTCCTTTTTTATATATTCGCCTAGGGCACAACGTTGCAACACCGTGTTGATAGTATAAAAAGGAAACTATGCATCTTAATTGCAGGGGACCTTTTTGGGAGATCATTTGAATCCATTGTCTAAAATTCATTTTGAGGGGTTGTAAGAAGACTTGTGGAGAGATTTCAAGTGGAAGACTTTTGTAGCTTGAGGTTCGTGATAAGTTTTGAGATCGTTGCCGTTCACGCCATGAGAATTCTTTCTTCTTTCTTTTCACTTTGTTTGTTAACTATGGTTTTGTATTTGAGTTTAGTAGATTTATAGTGGACATGAGTAGCGAAACTCGTTATCTTAGGGATAGATGTAACCTTTTAATTATGTTATTTTGTTGAATTAACTGGTTTTTGTTTAATGTAATGCTTTTATTCATGCAATTGCATCCTTAATGCTCATAGACTGTTGATCATTGTTTATTTGTTCTTAGGTCTGAATTTATTTTTGTGAATGATATTCTAGATCTGATCTACATTGCATGACTAATAGTTACTTTGACTTGAGAATGATTGAAGTGGTATTAGAAACCGATAAGAATCGTACTTAGTGTCATATTTGTTTTTTAGGCTGAACAAACATGTTTAATTCTATTTCATGCATGAGATTGACTTGCCTCGAGAGAGGTTATTTGTTATATTAGTTTCTTGGTTTATAAAAGCAGTGTAAAAACCCATTAGCATGATCTCAAGAAAATAGTTAATTAATTGGTGAAATCTAGTCCCTAAGATATTTGTCTCTCCTGATTGTTCTCAATTTTCACTCTTTGATTTTGTGTTTCACTTCACCTTAAGTTTTATTTTCTAGATAAAATTGAGTGGTGTTATTGAAAGGAATTAATTGAATTAAATAACCTAATCATGTGGACGATACTCGTACTCAAATTCACTATATTAAAACTTGACCCGTACACTTGCGGTGTTGCAAAATTTGCGCAACAATTTGTCTAAGGAGCAATGCCCTAAGACAGCTCAAGAAGTTGAGGATATGAGACAGATCCCTTATGCATCAGCTGTAGGTAGCTTGATGTACGCCATGTTCTGTACTAGGCCCGACATCTGTTATGCAATTGGGATTGTCAGTAGGTACAAATCTAATCCAGGATTTGATCACTGGATAACGGTTAAGACAATCCTCAAGTATCTTAGGAGAACGTGAGACTACATGCTTGTGTATGAAAGTAAGTATTTGATCCTTACGGGATACACATCAGGGCCAGTGTTTACTCTTAATGGAGGAGCTGTAGTTTGGCGAGGCATCAAGCAAGGATGGATCGCAAACTCCACAAAGGAGGCTTAATATGTAGCAGCTTGTGAAGCGTCCAAAGATGCAGTTTTGCTAAGGAAGTTCATGACAAATTTTAAAGTTGTTCCAAATATGAACTTGCTAATCATTGTTTATTGTGATATAAGTGGTGTGCTAGCAAACTCGAGGGAACCTCGAAGTCACAAAAGGGGAAAACACATCGAGCGAAAGTATCACCTGATACAAGAAATTGTGCATCAAGGGGGCGTGATCGTCACGAACATAGCTTCGGATCACAACCTTGTTAATCCATTGACAAAGGCTCTCAGGACTAAGGTGTTTGGTGTAAATTCAATATTTAGACCATTATATACATGTAGTCTATAACATTCCTTTGGAATATGGTTTTTATTGACCATAGTGTAAAGATAATATTTATACTACGGTTTTAAAAACATGTAGTCTATAACATGTTTTTAGACCATAGGTTTTATTGACCATGGTGTAAATTCAATATTTAGACCATGGTTTTATATACATGTAGTCTATAACATTCCTTTGGACTATGGTTCTTATTGACCATATTGTAAATATAATATTTATACCATATTGTAAATATAATATTTACACAACGGTTTTAAAAATGTGTAGTCTATAGCATGCTTTTAGACCATGGTTTTTATTAACCATGGTGTAAATTCAAAATTTAGACCATGGTTTTATATACATGTATTCTATAACATTCCTATGGACCATGGTTTTTATTGACCATAGTGTAAAGATAATATTTACACCACGATTTTTAAAACATGTAGTCTATAACACATTTTTAAATTAAACAACGATTTTTATAAAATGTAGTCTCTAAATGGGTGTATACATTTTACACGACGGTTACTTCAAGCTCTATGGTCGGATTACCGAAGCCCTCAAAAATATTTACTGGTGTTCTAGATCTAACTTGTAGAAATAGGGGATCAGGTCGAATCCCAAGGGGACCAATTAAATTAATTTCTCAAATTTAAAAAATAATGATAATAAAATAATGGGGAGGGAGGTTTGAATTGTCGAATAAAAAATTAAATTAAACAATAAGTAAAAAAATAAAAAAATAATTTTATGCAACTTCCAATTCAAGGATATAAATTTCATCCAATTTTAATCTTAATCATAGGCATAAAAAAAAGAAATCAATTTCTATTTTGTTAATTCAAGAACTCAGTCAATTTACTCGGAAAAGCCATAATAAATATAAACTCTCTTAATTTAATTGATTTTAACCTAGCATCAAAACAAAAACTTATAACTTAATCAATTGGGTAAGATAGCGTTCCATATTGATTAAATAATAGCATTAAAAACAATGAGAGGACTAAACAAAAATTAACTAATTGAGGTAACTACCAAGTTAATTAATCTTGTTTCTTTGTTTCCGTAGAATCTATTATGCAAGCTATGTAAAATGGAAAATTCATTAATTACACACACATAAGCCCACCCCTTGCTACATTTTTTTAATCATTTGTGATAATTACGGATCACAAAATCATGTATAGCAATAAATTGATTAAAACTAAATTAATGGGTCAATTTAATTAGTAACGATCAATCATAAAAATAAAACAAGAAACAAATAATTATTAAATTAGAAATGGAATTTCAATTAGGTCTAAAGCCTCACACAATTACAATTGGAAATGGAATGACCCTTGAATCAGAAATTAAAGTTTAGCCACACATGGTGGAAAAACAAGAATAACTGTAAATGGGAGAACATAAAATAAAAAGGCTAAAAACAAAGAATTAGAACACTCTCTAAACTTTTGTTTTTGTGGAGAACACTAAAACTCTTCACTCTTTGCTCAATGCATTGACATCCTTTTATACTTTAAAATGACTAAAACTAGGTCCCTTATATTTGTCATTTTTTGCTCCACAATGTGTGCCAAGCCACAACACAATTTCTCCCTTGCATTTCTCATGGAAAACTCCATGCATGTATGCCACCTACACAAAGAAGAAGAAAAAAAAAACACGAAAAAGAAAGAAAGAAATTAGATATTAAGCTTTTCCTCTTTTTCCTTTTCATTTTTTTATGTTATTTTTTTAATTTTTTAATTCGTTTGTTTTCTAGTTTTTTCAATTTTTATTTCAATTTACGAATTTGAACTAAAATATGTTTTTTAGACTAGTTCCACTAAATAATTGATTATTTGTCACCTAAACTAAATTGGATACAATTTCAACAATTAAACATATTATTCTCTTAAAATGTAAGGAAATTAGATATAATAAATATAATTAATTCATACTCATCACTCTACAATATTTTTTATTAGGTTGAATTTCACTTTTATATGGTTTTTTATTTATAAAAATAATTTTGACGATTTTTTCCTTTTAATATTTTTTTAAAGGAACTTCAAAATTATAGTGAAAAAATAAGACGTTTTGAACCAAGAGATGAACTTAGACCACTTGAGAACTTTCCTATCATGGTTCTTTCTTTTTTATTATTGTTTTAATTCAATGTGCAATATTAGAGAGAAAAAAAAAAGGAAAGTATCACAAAATCTGGAATAATTATGATTAATCCAAATAAGAAGAAAAATATATTAGAAAATAAATTCCATTCATGTTTAAGAATCCTAAACAGATTTGATTTAGTTATTTTCTTTCTTCTATTATTTAGTTATTTTCTTTCTAATATTAAAAATAGAAGGTGAAGAATGAATATATATATATATATATATATATATATATATATATTCCTTCATCAATGAAATGACAAGGGGACATCTAGAGTCGTTTGAATAAAAAAACACATACACAAAACTAGAAGGAATGTCAGGTGTTTCTTGGCCGCGTTACCCTCCTTGTGTTGGTGGTGCTTGCTCAAACTCTTTCTGTTGCACTTTAGGTCTAGGTGAGTATTCATTCTTTATTTCTCCAAAATTTAAAAGTTTTTATTTATTTTTATTTTTTTATTAATGTGAACATGTGATTCATGCAGGACGGTTTAGATGGCCAGAACTATTGGGAAAGAATGGACAAGAAGCCAAAAGGGTGATTGAAAGAGATGCTCCTTTTGTGACTGTTGTTTTCATTAGATCTGACATGGTTGAACTCCTTGATTTTTGTTGCAATCGTGTTAACGTTGTCCTTGATCCAAGTGGAAAGGTTCTTCGTATCCCATTCATTGGTTGAAATTGGAAGGGAAAAAGGCAAGGCATATATAACTTGTTTGTCGTACTTTGAATGTATAATGACAAACAATGTCAAAGTTAAATAAAATCTTTACCCATTTACTAGTAATAATCCTTCTCTATATTTTCCTATCATTATTATATTTGTATGTGTATTTGGATTTGGTCAATCTTAAATTTTGATTTAACTTCCCCATCTATCACTTGGAAAATTAACTTAGCGAACCAAAATTTTAATTCATTAATTAAAGAGCAATTTTTTCTCAATTACTTCTACAACTAAGTAGAATTATTTTAAGATAATTGGAAGATAAAAATATTTAAGTCCCAGTTGATAACTATTTTATTTTTAAGTTTTTTCTATTTGAAATCGAAGCCTATAAACAATATTTTCATCTATTGTTTTACTTGCTTTAGTACATACTTTTCGTAAAAAAACATGATTTTAAAAAAATAAAAAAATCCAAAAAAGAAAATAATTAGTAACTCTATTTGAAAACGAATAATGGTAATATCCTTTATTCAAAGGCTAAAGTAGATGTTCAAATTAAATTAAGCCTTGAATATTGTACAATATTGGGCATGTAATCTTATACGGTGAGCAAAACTTTACATCAAACCAGAAAAATGTAATCATCTTGCAAATTATTTAAGTGAAATTTATTGAAAATTAAAAAAATGAAAAACGAAATGTGATATTTGAAGATTTGAACGACATAAAATTGCTGAAACGAAAATTAATGAGTTGCTTTGTTTCTCTTTTTTATTTGAAGGAGTAATTTTCTTTTTGGAATCATATTATTAGAAAGAACATCCGGATTCCTCTATTTCAATGTCTCACTTTCTTCATATTTTTTATCATATCCAAATAAAAATTTTAGGAACAAAATGAAATTTAATTTCTGAGAGATTTTAATGAATGAGACAAGTTAAGGGAAAAAGAAAATAAAATAAAAACTAGTGATGTTTGGCATTAATTTAAGTCAAGATGTAACAACTCTAAATTTAGAAGGATCATATTTAGAGGGTAAACAAAGTTATACTGCCTATCTCTAGAATTTGGACAACATAACCACAAAACTGGGAACAAACAAAAAATTTCTGGAACCTGGAAAACATAACAAGACACTTCATAAATCGTGGAGAATGTTCATCCTCCACTAAACTTTGAATCACCATTAAGGTTGGGCTTCACACTTTCAAAGTTACCAGAACAGATACACAACAAACTAGAAAGGTTTATGGAGAAAACAAAGCCAAAAGTGTGCTAAAACATAACCCATAACATGCTAAGATTCAAAAGAATAGATAGTCAAACAAAAGCAACATGGTTTATAACCAAATACAAGAGCTCAATGGAAATAATAAAGCCAAATTCGTGGAGTAAAACAGATTCTAGGGACCAAAGAAAGTCTTCATACCTAACGATTTAGCCTTAGTGATCGTTTCCTTTTCTGGATAATTGTAAGCTTGTCGAGAGCCCGATCAAATAAACATTATGTAACTGATCTAAAATTAAATATTTGTAGTACTTAATAGTAGATCAAGTCAAACCACAGGAAGTAGTGAATTTCAATTTTCCAAAATTAGTTTCCAAGAGAAAACAAGAAGAAATAGAGGGGGGTGTATTTGGTTGGATTTAACTAAAAAGCAGAAAATTAAATAAAGAGTGAGACAGTTTAGGAGATACAAAATCTTACCAAATTCCAGTTCATAGGTATGGTTTCCTAATTGTAATATAGATCCTAGACATTCACAAATATATTTCAAGTAAATTGATAATTAACTTGGTCGACTTAGTGGTTTGTCCTAAAAAACTATTTTCCTAAGTTCATTAACTTTATCTTCCACCATAATTTTGTTGGGTTTTATGCCCTAAAACTTGTAGTTTGTAAATAATGTTCTAATTATATCAATAAAGAGTTATTGTTTATCATTATTTTCTATATTGCCTTAACTTAACCCTAAATAAAATAAACTAACATCCAAGGTTGTGGCATGTCTCTTGAACTGAATGTATGGGACATAATAGGATCTCAGTTTGAGACACAACCTAAAGGGTCTATAGTAAGGGGATAAGGTTTGGGTACCTTACCGTAGTTACTATGGATATGTCCCACTTTGTATATGATACAAACACAGTGATCCTAACGTGTCCCTATAGATGACATGTGAGTGGGGGTATCCTATGTAATGAGATTGCATAAGACCGAACAACAAAATAGTAACCACTAGATGTAACTCCGTTCACTGGTTAGGTTTCTATTTCAATACGGTGACCTAGGCAACTTGATCTCAATCTTGAGCAGGTTACGAACTCCTGTTTGCGAGGGATTGTCCTTTGACTAGTATAGGAGAGAGTGACTGTAGTCGCCGACTCAATAAGCCTACCTTCTTGGGGACAAAACCGAGCAGGCAGCTGGGGACTTAACCTCACAAGAAGGAATTCACTCCTTCCCACCTATTAGGGTAAGTAATGAATGTTCCCTTAAGTGCTGTCTCTGGGACTTGAACAAAAAGTTCAACCCTCTCATTGGCCCGAGAGGGACTTCTGTTTATTGTTAGGACCATAAACATGTTGTTCATAATAGGAACACTGAGACTTAAGGTAAAAGATGTAACCCAGGGGTAAAACGGTAATTTGACCCAGCTGGTGTTACGAACATTCGTGAAGGATTGACTTGTTGTTATTGGTCGGTATCCGTGGACACATAAATATATCTGCAGTGAGAATAGTGCAACTTCGGGATTGTAGTGAAGGGTCGCAGTTAACGAATGTTGATTAGGAGGTTAATGAGATTAACTGAATAATCTTATATCGTTGGAGCTTCTAATCTTTAGGTCCACCTTCTAGCTCGTATAAGGTTCTTAGATCATTTGAATTTTAAATATTCAAATTCATTTAGGGAATAACAATAATGTATAGAGATACATTATATTATAAAGTTTTCATGTGCATTAGAACTTTATATTATAAATTTAATTTGAGTATGATTCATATTAAATTATATGAGAGAATTAAAATATTTGAAAGAGTTCAAATATTAATTAAATGTGAATGAGATTCATATTTAAAACTATAGATTAAAATTTAATGTACATAAGATGTGCATTAAAACTCTAGGTTAGAGGAAAAATTGATTAAATGTGATTTCATCTCACTGCTATAAATTATAGATTTCTTGACACTTGTAAGTTTTAAATACTTAACGTTTTTATGAAAAAACGTCAAGTAAGATGAAGTTTTAAAAGAAAAACGTTAAGACATTTAAAAAACGTCAAGTGTAGCAAAATGGAAAAGACAGAAAAAGGCGTTTTTTTTTTTAAAATCTAATGCATATCACTTAACCCTTCGCGAGTCCTGCACCCTGTACGCGCAGACAAACCCTCGCCGCCGCAACCTCGCCTTTCGCTAACAATCGCCGCCGCAACCTCGCCGTCCCTCAACTGTTGACACCTCCGATTGCTTGAACAATCCAATCGTTTACGCCTCCAGCTTTTTTCCCCCTTAAATCTCATTGTGCGACTTTTTCCCTTTCCCTCCATCGATCTCACGACGTCTCTCCCAACTCCCAGCCGCCGATTGCCCCACGTCGGTCGTCCCTCGCCAGTCGCGTCCCAGCCGCCGACTGCCCCACGCCGGTCGTCCATTTTCGAGTTCCAAATCCACCGAAGGTATGGACGCCAGATTGAATCGGTTGTCTCCACCAAGTTCTGCCGGAACGCCAAGCAAATCGATTGCAAGAATGTCATCTACATCGAGTACCTTCTTCGTCGAGCTAACAAACAGTTGGATCAACTTAAAGGCCCTGCAATTGTTCGATTGTTATTGCTCAATCTCAATTTGTCTCGAACGCGAAATTCTCAGCATCTGTTTACACTGGAGTTGATTTCTTCAAACAACTATGCGGGGTATTCATTGTTCGAAGGTTAGTTTGACTAGACGTATATCTTGTTGTCTGAGTAATGGCAACTAGAATTTGTCTGAGATGAGTTTGCTTGTTTGCATCTGTGTTTTTGATAAATTTTGGACCGACTATGAGAAAAAATGGGATACGTGAACTAAGACTTGATGACAAGGTTCTTTTCATTGCTGACAGTTAACCCTCAATCCAATGTATTGGTGAAAGCATGGAAAATGCATTGCGTGCATCCTGCAAAGGAATAAAAATTGGGAAGATTCTAATTCAGCGTGAGGGAGACAATGGGAAGCGGGTGAAACTAAAACGTGTCTCTTGAATTAGAGTATTTGTTGGAGCTTGAACTTGTGCTTTCTTCTATCATTTCGGTTTATATTGACATCAAAATTTTGTCCCCTTTTTTTCAAACTAAACAGCTTATATACGAGAAATTACCCAATCTATTTGATGGGGAACAATCAATTTTGAAGGTCTTGTTGATGACAATTTTATAGTCTTTTATTGCTTTTGGTTACTTTATTTTACCTTCTAATATTCTCTAGCTGAGAGAAACATCCTATTCTTTATCTGGTCAAGAAACGCTTGTTCGTATTACTGGTATGGAATCTCTTTTGCTGAATGTTAAAATTAATATTGCATTGTTGTTGGTCTGCTTTTTTAGTGATTCTCTAGCTGAGAGAAACATCCTATTCTTTATCTGGTCAAGAAACGCTTGTTCGTATTACTGGTATGGAATCTCTTTTGCTGAATGTTAAAATTAATATTGCATTGTTGTTGGTCTGCTTTTTTAGTGATTCTACTGGTTACGTGATGGTTATGGGCATGTTAAAATTAATTTAGTTATTATTATTTTTTTTAAAATGAATCTTTGAAAGTGGTATGATCTCTTTAACTAGTTATTGATATGGATAAGTTTGCTTTCAAAGGTCATAATTGAATTGTTGAGGTTCTTGAAGCTGGAAATTCAAAACTAAGATGATTTTAAGTAGTAGTAGTAGCCAAGGGTAGTTACCACTTTGAAGATGCTTGAATTCTTGTGGTTGTTATTGTTGATAGTTTCACTATAAAAAATATGAACGACTTGATATAATGCCTTTGAGAAACTCTCCATGTGTTTTGGTACTTGGGTAAGACATCTGTTTGAGTAATGCTTATGGGAGAAATTGTCATATTGTTTATAAAAAAACTACTGGAGTCATTTGTTGGTAATGGTTGTAACCTTGTCTATGTAATACTTACATATAAGCATAGTCCTTTTTTTGAACCTATTCTAGTAATAATTTTTCATGTTTAAATACTAAATTAATTTTCTTATTCAGAGTCACAAAGGAGTATATGAAAGTGGCAGGAGATTTTGTAAGTAAAGAATAATGCAAGAGATGCAGAAACAATTACATGCCCTTGTTCGGTAAGAACACAAGTCATCAAACAACTTATGGGCAAATTTTGTTGTAAGGGATGCAGAAACAATTCTTGTGATTGTTGATATTGTTAGTTTTCATTCTTATTTTCTTGTAAATGCATCTTAGAAACTGATAGAGCTTATTTAGCCAACTATTACCATATGTTTGTTGTACTTTCTAATTTTGGCAGGGTATTAATTTTTTGTCATAGAATTTGGTAGCTTTCCTTGCTTCATAGAATACTATTTGATAAATGATGTTTATGGTGTAGAGGTCTGTGGGAACCACAAACAAAAGAACAACAATTTAATTTGTAGAACTCATGCGGAAAAGATCCTTGCTTCCTTTGATGGTATGACTACTATTGACTGTTGCAAGTTTTCTTTTAGTTTTCCAACTTGATAGTATAATGATCTTTGCTATCATCGAAATTGCAGATTGGTAATGGGTTACAAATGTTGCAGTAGCTTATTGGAATTAATGCAATTTTGTTCTATTCAAGTACCATATTTACAGCTGCTGGCAAGGAAAAATTTCGTCTTAATCCTCCTTGGTCGACGTTTATGACATTAGGCTAGAGTCTCCTTTCCCTCCCTTTGAGCACAATTCATAGGATATAGAGCACCAAATGTGCTAGCCTAGGGACGAGTCTTCGTTCTGTTTAGCATGAGTTTTGCTTTCCTTCACCGTGTGTGCTAGCTTAGGGGTGAATCCCCGTTGTAATTAGCGTGATTGTTTCTTTCCTTAACTAGGTTTTTGCTTCATAGGAAACTTTTTCATTTTTAGGAGACTTGCATAGGGTATGGAGGGACGAGGAAACGTTTAAGTACATTTTCCCCTCCTTTAGACACTTAAGAACTTTTTGGACACTCTTTCTATAATTATATATCCATATATATACTTGTCATGGTTTTTGTAGTACCTGTATTTTGTCTTTAATTCTCAACTCATTGTGGTAAATAGTTCACATGGTAGAATACATTATTTTCTGCGCAATTATCTAGGTTTATTCATTGATGCAAATAGGTTTTAAGAAAGAACTCTTTGCTTCACACAAACTGTTGGCCTCAAAGTAGCTACAAGAAAAGGAATCTCAAAGAAAGCTAAGTAATATACTTCCTCTCATCCTTAAGACGGATTTGAGTTTGCAATTCGTAGCGCATCCCTGTCTCTCGCCTAGTGTGCTCTCTCCTTTACCTGAAAATATTTTAAAAACGGAGAAAATAAAATAAAGGTAAAGGGGTGAGTATTATAAAATACCCAGTAAGTGGGGGTCGGGAAATGCAAGCACATGCAACATGACTTTCTTTTAAACATGACTTTTATACATGACTGTTATTCATGACTTTTAAAATCATAAAAGTTTCTGTTGTGGGACCTAAAACTCTTTTCATAAAATCATGACTTTCTTCTTTGGCTATAAGTGGTGAATTGCGTCTTTCTTCTTTGGCTATAAGTGGTCAATTGCGTCTTTCTATAGGTTTGAGTCCCTCACAGACCTCTATAGGTTTGAGTCCCTCACAGACCCCTATAAGATTTGAGTCCTTCACAGACCCTTCACAGACCCCTGTAAGTTTTGAGTCCCTCACAGACCCCTATAAGCTTGAGTCCCTCACAAACTCCTATAAGTTTGACCAATAGGGTCTCTGATGCATGTTTGACCATGAAAAATCCTCAGGAGACCAATTGCCACCGCCTACATGACATGTTCATATACATACAATATGCATGAGGTCCCATTCTTCAATCACATATACTTATGCATTAAGAATGATGCAACAATCACATAAATCATAAAATCATACCATAACTTTCATAACTTTAAATTCGAGTCAATCAATCATGAATCATAATTACATTTACAATTTTAAATACATATTCTTCACAACGACATAAATGAAAATCTTAATAGACATGAATATACATAGCCGTGTCAAAACTCGTTCTCCAATACTTTGAAATCTTTTCTGTTTGGGTCTTTTGAAATCATTTATATTTGAGGCGTCTCAAACCCTTAAATTATACGAAATTCTTTTAAAATCAAACCATGTATTGAATGCCCTCTCAAACCCTTTCGAATAATAAATCTTAGGAAAATCATTCTTGAAATAAATTATTGAGATTCTTCTCTTGAGACAAACCTTTGAAATGCATCATTTTAAACTAAAATCCCTCAAAACATACATGTTTCCCTTTTTTTTAAATTGATTTATATAAAAATCCCTTACCTCAACTTAGCTGAAACTCTAAAGTTCTGCTCCTAACTCAAGGTTCTTCTCAATCGTGCTTGGCACTCGAATCCCCTAAATTAAATTCATCAATTTCTTAATTAAAACACATAAACATAAACTTACTTTCGAATCCAATCCTAGTTAAGCTATATTACCACAAACGGAGGCTTCAAACAAACTCGGGAGTCAAAACGGGTGAAAAGGCGAGTTCCGGCGAGCGGCAACGCATGACGCCGGCCGGCGGCTGTGCGTGTGGCGGCCGGCGACGCGTCTTGGAGCGCGGGTTACGCTTTCGGATAGCTTGAAAGTCAATCTATTCAAAACCGGTCTTATCTCCAACAAAACTGACAGAAAAAGTCGTGAACCAGTCAGACCAAAAGAGCTCGAACCGACATTGTTCTTCAACTCCGTTCAGGCGATGACGAGTCTCTCGTTCTCTGGCGGCTTCAGGCGTGGACTAGCGGTTGCTCGCGAGTTGGGGTCGCGGCGATGAGTGGCCTTTTTTCCAGCAAGTCGCTCGAAACCTGGGGGTTGGTTCAAAGGTCGTAGGTTTCGACAGTTTGAACAACAAAGTGAGGCTCGACGCCCAGCAATCGGAGGTAGTGAGTTCGACAGTTGAAAAGCTTGCTTCGATCCGCGCGTGACGTGAACCGGCAACTTTACTTGAAATGTCGAACGCAGAAGAAGACGAAGACAAAGAAGATCTGTTCGTTGATGGCTTCTCACGGCGAAAGTAAAAAGAACGCGAAGAGGGAGTACAACCGAGGGTGGCTATCGTGAGGAAGAAGGTGAGGGCAAGGGAAACCTTGTTTTGCGTGCCCAAGAGAAAACCCTAAATCCAACATTTTTTTCCTATTCCAAAACTGCCCCTCCTTTTGCATAGAAACACAATTTTTCCATAACTCTTAATTAAAAGCTCAAATTATTCCATTCTCTTTAGTTTGTAAAGAAACCCTAACTAAAAAAAAAATTCCAAGCCAAACTAAATATTCCATTAAATAAATCTCAGTATAACCTAAAAGGTACTTGAAATTCCGGGACGTTAAACATGTGACGCCCGAGGAAGATGGGTACATGAATGAACCGAGTCCACATCTGAATGAGAGGAATCCTGAGGATATGGATGTATGGTGTCCGAGGAAGAGGGGTACATGAGAATGACAATGAGGATATGGATGTATAGTTGAGAAAAGCTTAAAAGAATTGATAGCTACTACCTATACCAACAAGGTGCACCTTTCTTTTCGTTGGCTCAATCATAGGAACTCTACAGTTAAGCGTGCTTGGCTTGGAACAATCCTATGTTGGGTGACCTCCTGGAAATTTTCCTAGGGAGCATGTAAGTGAGGACAAAAAATGGTAAAAGGGCCCCGTGTTGGTTTGTGGGGATAATGTCTTCACTCTTATAAGCAGTCATGGATGATATGGTGACGAAACAAGGACCCATGAGATCCTGGGCCTGGGGCGTTACATTCATTTAGCAAGAATCCAACTAAGTTAAACTTAAACCCTAACTTTAGGAAATTTAGTGGGAGAAAACGAGATGTTCGCATCAAGTTACAATGAGAGATTAAGTTACAATCCTTCTTGCAAGAAGGGTTTATATAGTGGAATTGGTGGAGTTAAAATGTCCACATAATTATCACTTTACCACAACTATAGGTTATGCAAATATCATTTGCACAACCACATAATATAAGATATCTCATATTGCAAATCTCATTTGCAATAATTGTGGATTAATTAAATTGAATCACATCCAATTTAATTTCTCTCAATCAATTTCTCCAATTAGCCCTAATTCAACAATTAGGCTAACCTATAATTTATTATGAATCTCATTCACATTAAACTATATATTATATCATTCATATCTCATATAAATGACATAAATGCCCTTAAAGTGAAATTGAACACTTCAATTTCATACCAAAACATTAACCCTTCTTTTAACCTAGGTGGAGCCAACCGAGCGACCTAATGGACCTACAATGACGGGCTCTAATGATCCGAGATTAACCTGCCAAACTCTTTGACCCGGTTAATCAACATTCATTAGCTACGGTAACACTCCACTATAGCCCGTAGCTGCACTCCCGTCAGTGCAGAATATTACGTGTCCACTGATATAACCAATACCCATGAGTCGACCCTTCACAGGTTGTTCGTAGACACGGCTGGGTCAAAATACCATTTTACCCCTGTGTCTACCTCTTGTTCCTTAAGTCCCCACTGCTCCTCTAATGAACAACATATTGTGATGGTCCGACCATACACAACACCCTTCTCGAGCGAGTGAGAAGGTGGGCGCTCGTTGTCCAAGCCTTGGAGACAACACTCAAGGGAACAACCCCTCTAGTTTCCCTAAAGGCGGGAACGAGTGAATTCCATCTCGCGTAGTTAAGTTCCCAACTCCCTACTTGGTTCTCGTCCTTGAGAAGATAGGCATATTGGGCGAGTAATCGTGACCACCACCACATTTACTAGTCAAAGAATGCACCCTCACGGGCGAGAGTCCGTAACACGCTCGTGGATTCGTGTCGAGTCACTAATGGTCATCTACAAAGTTATTAGTCCTACTTTATTAGCGGTGTTACATCGATGAGGTCTAATAAATCACGATGCAGTCTTGTACAATCTCATTGCACAGGATGCCCCCACTCGCATGTCAACCACATGAACGAGTCAGATCACGTCGTTTGTATCTAATACAAAACGGGTCGCATCCACAGTGTATCCAGGATTAGGTCTCCAACCCTATCCATGTACTGTAGACCGTTCGGGTCATTAAATCGAACGTGATCCTCCCTGTGTGTCCACTACACACCGTTCAAGTTCCAGTTCTCTCATAAATTCAATGACCCTAGAGCTTAGTTTATTGGAAAAGTTGATAAATATTGCGAGACACAAAGTGATGAAATGAATAACTCTTATTAATTTCAAACAATATATTACAAACACGAGATTAGGACAAAAATTCCAACAAACTCCCACTTGGACTAAGTGTAAAGACCCCAAAATTTGACTAAACCTGGCCCTAGAGTCTTTACTAAACATGCATGAATTGAGGCCTCTAAGTGATTGAAGTTAAAGGTTGAAGAAATGAATAAAAACAAATCAGTCATTCCATTTGGGATCCCAATAAAAGGAAATAAAAACGACATTATTTTAATACGGAAATCAACTCGATCTGGCCTCCCTAGACTTAATTTCAAAAAAAAATAAGCAAAAAGAAATGTTTTAACCAAAAGAATAGTTGACAGAAAACATGTGACTCAAACTTTGCGGAACTGGCTTCTCCTATCCCATGGCTTGTGTAGCGCTCCTTGTCAATCAACCATCTTGCCCTTGCCTTTACCTGAAAACATTTTTTTTTAAGAAAGGGGGTGAGTACTACATACATAATACTCAGTAAGAGTCCCCACAGGCGGGGGTTCAAAAATCATGGGCCTTCAAAACATAAAAACACACAAAAACATTCATGGCTTTTCTCTTCAGGTTTTGTGGAAATTTTTACTTCCTGTTCCATGGCCTCCATTCTGGGACGACCTATTATTATAATCATACATTTATTTAATAGTGGGAGTTAGTTGTCAAGCCTTCGTAAACAATTTCATTTAAATTTCTCTTCGGCTTCTAACGAACAACTAGTTCTCCAAAAACATGGCCTCTAAGTGGGTCGACTCCAGGAATCATAAAATTACATAACTATATCTTCAGGAAATTCCACCACAGCCTTCGCAAATAATTTAGTAAGGCAGTACTAGGAGTCTCAATTACATAACTCATTTTATTTGGAACACAATAAATCTCATGGCATTAACATAGTTCAACCAACATGCATAACCGGGGACAACGAGAATCTAACATTCATGGCATAGATGGTTGGCGATCCAACCCAATCATGGCATTCACAATATCAACGAAAAATCGGGACTCAATCCAACATGGCTTTTTAAACCAAAACCTCCAACCATGTAAGATGTTTTGAAGAAACTTTTCAAGCTGGATTTAAAAATCTCGTATGGGTTCCCTTACCTTAGCCTCAGCTTACAACCGAGTTGTTAATTTCTCCTACGTATCCTGACTCAAACGACTTTCGCTTAGGTCCGTTGCAAATTTCCACAACTTCGACGAATACCTAACACAACCATGGGTTAATTAATCTCAACTAAAACCAATCTTACGATTCAAGCCTTTCATAGAGATGGCAACTCACCCACCGCGAATCCGACGAAGGCCAAAATAATTTCGGCCACTGACGTGAGGGGCGGCGACCGGTGACGGCGCGGCGGCTGCGTATGGCGTGAGCTTGCAGACCCGCGCGTGAAGCTCCAAGCGAGCGGCGAGCTCGCGAACGGACGGACGGCGTGGCCGCGCGACTTCCGGCGACGCGCGCCAGCGTTGGTCGTGAGCGAGCGGCGGCGGTGCGGCGGCGGATCGAGTGGCGCGAGCGCTTGGACTTCGATCAGCGGGGCGCGACGATCTGGAGCTTCGATCGGTGGCGCGCGAGAGCTGGGGCTCGGATGGGGCTGCTTTTGGTTCTCAGGCGACACGGTGGCGTGCGAGATCTTCCGGCGGACGCGGCGCGCAGGAGACGGTGGTGGACGGCAGACGGCGGCGCGAACTCCCAGGCGTGCGGCGGCTAGGGTTTGCGTGAGAGGGAGATGGTGATGAGATGGTTGCCTCGATTTGCGTGATTTAAAAGAAAAAGGTACTCTCTCTTCCCAAAAACCCTAATGGTGGGGATATTACTAAAATACCCCTGAAACCCCTCTTTAATCACAACCATGCCCTAAGACCAAGTCAACTTACTTTACCTTTACATTTATATATACATACATACATACACATATATATATTTTTTTTGAAACCAACCCTAAAATAGCGAAAAATATAACTTTAAAAAAATTAAAAGGAGCACGAACCTTGTTCACGGGCGTTACACTAAGCTAGTGGAGAAAATACTTTTCAGAAATGTACATAAATTACAACGAAGTAATACAATAAACTAGGGCATTGAATACCCGGTTTACACATCTCTCCCATGCCCTAGTCGAGAAGCTCTCGAAGACCTGGACTCTCTAGGTGACCTCAAACACCTTAGCCGTGAGGTGCTTTGTAAATGGATCGACTACGTTGTGCTCCGACGCTATCTGCGTGACCGTCACGTCTCCGCGGTGCACAATCTCCCGTATCAGATGATACTTGCGCTCAATGTGTTTGCCTCTCTTATGGCTCCGAGGCTCACGTGAGTTTGCTCTTTGCACCACCAAGTTATCACGCGAGCGATGTGATGATCGACAAGTTCATGTTAGGAACAACTTCCAAATCATCATAAACTTCCTAAGACAAATGACTTCCTTTGCGACTTCACAAGCCGCAACATACTCCGCTTCCATAATGGAATCAACAATGCATCCTCGCTTGATGCTTCGCCATACTCTGACTCCTCCATTCAAAATGAAGGTGACCCAGAGGTGGATTTTCTAGAATCCTTATCGGTCCGAAAAATCGAGAATCAGTGTATCCCGTGAGATCAAATCCCCACTACCATACACTAAGTCAGAGTTCCTCGTTCTCCTAAGATACTTGAAGATTGCCTTTACCACCGTCCAGGTGATCTAATCTGGATTGGGCCGATATCTCTTGACAATTCCTCTTTGCATAATCAAGTTGCATAAAATTATATTGTAATCTGCAGCAGATGTGCGGTCAAGTTTTAGTATAGTGATTTATGAGTCCAAGTATCGTCCTCGGAATGGGTTTCTAGATTAATTAATTATTAAGGTACTAATTCTCAATTTTAGCTAAAGAAACATAACATGGATAGTTGGTTGAAGTAAATACAAACAAACGAACAAACATGTGGAGACACAAATTGATAGATTTGGGAGAAGTGATTTTACAAGTTAAAGACCTAACTAGCACATGCATTGAACCAATGAGATGAAATTATAAACAAGAAGTGAAATACTCAAGAAAATCTCTCGATTCTTAGTGAGCCTCACACATGCAATAAACTCATAGTCTTCATATGAACCTACAACATGCATGACATTAAGCAACTTCTTTATGTGTTTCCCTAAGATTTCTAGGTCACTCTCATGCCAGACTTCCAAGGGTTTTGACAATTTTGCTCTAATTCAAGCTTTATCTCTCGAGTCCACTTAAATCAACAAATTAAAAGTAAAGAACGAATTGCCAAAAATAACGACATAACATGCTTCAATACATCACAAGAAAGTCATAACAAGTAATTCAAATCCTAACTACTATGTTTAGCTACTCTAAATCACAAGAAAAAAAAATTAAACAAGTAGAAAACGTCTTAGAACGCTATTACAAATTGAAAGAAAGTGAAATAAACTTAGGTGTCGATGCCGGTCCTTCGTCTCCGAGCTCCCGTCTTCGATCTCGAACCTCCACGAATGCTTTGGCTCCCAAAATCACTCTTTTCTCTCTTCTTACAAGGTGTATTTCAATTTAGGGGCAAACTCTACCAAATTGTGCTCCCTTTTGCAAGAATCATAAGGTTGTATTTATAGGCATCAATGGGGCAGCGTTGCAACGCGTACCTAAACGCGTGCTAAATATGGAAACTATCGGCGGCGTTGCAGTAACGCTAGGGGACGGCGCCAGCAACGCTTCGCTACCTTAACGCGCGCGCCCTTATCGATCTGGCGTTGCGACACTGCAAGCGGCGTTACAACGCCCTGCAATGCGCGCTCTCATGCGTGGCTTCTCATCGAGATAGCGTTGCAGCATACGAGGCGACATTACAACGTTATCGCCTGGAGTCTTCAAAGGCTTTAAACAGCAAGCATGCGTTGCAATGCTCTGCATGGCGTTGCAACGCCATCACCTCGGGTCATCATGCTTGGATTGGTTCTTTTTCTTCCAATTGATGTTATCTTTAGCTCCAAATAGCCCCGTTTTGATCCCGAGTGATCCAAATTGTCTCCAATAGCTCCGTTTAAGCTCTTAACCTGAAATTGGATGGATTAAACACGTAAAAGTCCTGAAATCATCATAAAACTAGCAATAATTAAGCCTAAGGATAACACATTTTGTGTGCTATCAATAACAGATGTCAGCCTAGTACACAACATGGCATACATCAAAGCTCCTACAATTGAAGCATATGAAATCCGTCTCATATCCTCAACTTCTTGAGGAGTCTTAGGACACCGATCCTTAGACAAGTGAACCCCATGCCCGAAAAGGCGACAAAGCCCTTCTTGGAGTTCTCGCATCTTATATCTAGACAACATCTTGTCAATATAAGGCGCTTTGAGAAAAGGCTAGCGTTACGTTCTTCCTGTTCCGACTATCTCGGATACCTAGAACATCACGAGCTTCTCCCAAATCTTTCATTTGGAATTGCGAAGCTAGCCACTTTTAACGTCGATGAGAAATTCTACCTCATTCCCAATGAGAAGAATATCGCCCACGTACAACACCAAAAATCGACGCTTTGTCAACGATTTTCTTGTAGACACAAGGCTCGTCGACATTTTGATCAAAGCCATAAGATTTGATTGCCTCATCAAACCTTATATTCCAAGACCTCGAAGCCTGTTTCAGTCCATAAATGGACCTATGAAGCCGACAAACTTTTTGCTCTTGGCCTTGGGCAATGAACCCTTTGGGTTGGTCCATGTAGATGGTTTCATCAAGTTTGCCATTCAGAAAGGTTGTCTTGACGTCCATCTGCCATACCTCGTAGTCATAATACGCGACAATGGCTAGAAGGATCTGATCGACTTTACCATGGCAACAAAGCGAAAAAGGTCTCCTCATAGTCAACCCCTTCAACCTGGGTAAAACCCTTTGCCACTAATCGGGCTTTGAATGTCTGCACCTTCCCACCTACGCCACGTTTACGCTTGTAGATCCATTTGCAACCAATAGGTTTTACCCCATCCGGTTGATCCACAAGCTCCCATCTGATTGAAGTACATAGACTCCATTTCTGGTCCATAGCTTTAATCCACTGCGTCTTTGTCAACATCAACCATTGCTGATCATAGGTTAATGGATCCTCACGATCATCATCGGGAGCGACAAGCGAGGTTTCACTAAACCCATGTAGCGATCGGTGTCTCACGATCCTCCCACTACGTCGAGGCATTCCCAACTCTTGGGAACGGATTTGACTAGGCGTGCTAGATCAACAACACTTGTTGACGTACTAGCCCCATCGGCAACTCTTGCCGATGCACTCATCCCATTTCATTTAATACAATTTTACTCCTTGGTAAATGATCCACGACGTGGTCTTCCTCTAGGAAGGTGGCATTTGTCGACACAAGCACCCTATTTTCCCTAGGATCGTAAAAAGCACTCCACCCCTAGTCTCTTTAGGGTAACCTACGAATGGGCACAATTTGAGCGGGGTTCCAACTTTTTCGGTTTGACACCAACACATGGGCGGGCATCCCCAAATCCTGAAGTGATGTAAAGCGCCTTTACGTCCACTCCAGAGCTCGAAAGGTGTTTCACAAACACTCTTCGACTGGAACGTTGTTCAAAATATAAACGCATGATCTCCACTTCTGCGCACTTCAAAAAGAATCGGGAGACGAGCATAGCTCATCATCGACCAGAACCATGTCCAAAAAGGTCCTGTTCTCCTCTCCGATACACCATTCTGCATGTGGCATACCAGTCTTGAGAGTTGGGGCGTGATTCCGTGTTCTATCATATAGTCCTAGAATTCGGTGTCCATGTACTCTCCACCTCGATCCGATCGAAGTGTTTTAAGCGATTTACCTAAGAGGTTCTCAACCTCGCCTTGTACTCTTTGAACTTTTCAAGAGTTTCGGACTTTTTATGCATTAGGTAAATATACCCATATCCGGAGTAGTCGTCTATGAAGAGACACAAAGTACTCATAACCGCCTCGAGCTTTAACATTCATCGGACCACAAAGGTCGAATGTGTACTAACTCAAGAGGCTCTTTGGTCAGATATCCTTTTCCACTAAAAGGACGTTTGGTCATCTTGCCTCAAGGCATGACTCACACACCAAGAAAGAGTTTTCTTCCAACTCGTTTAGAAGTCCACTCTTCACTAGTTTCTCAATCCTATTGAGAGTAATGTGGCCTAACCAAGATGCCAAAGATGGGCATTTTCTTTTGGAGAAACTTTTGCTTTCTTAGTTCGTGTTTCTCATGCTTTTAAACAATTCATATTCAAAACACTTTTGACCGAATTGGGTTTCAAAACATACTGATTATTTTCAAGTGAAGTTTGAACAAATAACATTCCCTTTGAAAGAAATAAATGCTTTATTCAATTCAAAAGAAATCAAATACATTGTTCTATTAAGCGAGAAATTGAAATAAGGTTTCTAGTAAACCACGGAACTATGTACAGATTGTCCAACAATAAGTACTTCCCGCCAAAGTTTAGCTTCACTGTACAATCATGCAGCGAGACAAGCTCCCGGATCCAACCCGTGAGAGTCACCTCACCCTCTGCATGGCTACTGTGAATCAATCCACGAAAAGAAGAACAAACGTGGTTAGTGGCGCCGAATCCAATATCTAGGCGAGTCACTACTCTCCACTAAACATGTTTCATCCACAAGTAAATCACATTTACCTTGATTCTTCCTCTCGCCGAGAATTTGGGACGCTTTCTCTTCCAAAGGATCGCCCCTATCATAAAGTGGAAATACTTTCCTTTCTCTGCAACCTCCTTGACCTTCTTGCCTTTGTGGCGGAAACACGGTCAGTTTTACCCCTCTTCATCCTCTTCTTCCCTTTTGGGCGTGAAGGAGCAACAGGTTTTGTCGCAGAGGTCGAACCCCTGTGATAAGACCTGTAGGCAACATTTGCCTCAGATTCCTTGACCCTGTTCAAGGATTGGAAACTCTGTAGCTCATTGAGGAGGGTAGTCAGAGTGTAGCTAATTTTGTTCATAATAGCATTGCTACGAAACTGAAGGTTATGCCACATCAATCTCAATAGGATTGAGAGACTAGTGATGAGTGGACTTCTAAGAGAGTTTGAAGAAAACTCTTTACCGGTATGTGAGTTATACCGTGAAGGCAAAATGACCAAACATCCTTTTAGTAGAAAAGGATATAGAGCCAAAGAGCCCCTTGCGCTTATACATTATGACCTCTGTGGTCCGATGAGTGTTAAAGCACGAGGTGGTTACGAATACTTTGTATCTTTCATAGATGACTATTCAAGGTATGGGTATATTTACCCACTACATAGGAAGTCTGAAACTCTTGAAAAGTTCAAGGAGTACAAGACTGAGGTTGAGAACCTGTTAGATAAAACTATAAAAACACTTCGATCGGATTGAGGTGGAGAGTATATGGACATTGAATTCTAGGATTGTATGATAGAACATGGAATTACGTCCCAACTCTGAGCACCTGATATGCCACAGCAGAATGGTGTATCAGAGAGGAGAAACAGAACCCTGTTGCACATGGTTCGGTCGACGATGAGCTATGCTCGTCTCCCTGATTCTTTTTGGGATTACATAGTGGAGACTGCGGTTTATATTTTAAACAACGTTCCGTCGAAGAGTGTTTGTGAACTACCTTTCGAACTCTGGAATGGACGTAAAGGCAGTTTACACCATTTAAGAATTTGGAGATGTCCGACCCATGTGTTGGTGTCAAATCCGAAAAGTTGGAACCCCGTTCAAAATTGTGTCTATTTGTAGGTTACCCAAAAGAGACTAGGGGTGGTCTGTTTTACGATCCTAAGGATAATAGGGTGCTTGGTTCGACAAACACCACTTTCCTTGAGGAAGACCACGTCAGCGATCATTTACCTAAGAGTAAAATTGTGTTAAACGAAATGGACAATACATCAGCAAGAGTTGCTGATGGGGCTAGTACATCAAAAAGTGTTGTTGATCCTAGCTCGTCTAGTCAAGTCCGTTCTCAAGAGTTGAGAATGCCTCGACATAGTGGGAGGATTCTGAGACAGCCTGAATGTTACATGGGTTTAGCTGAAACCCAAGTCGTCACGCCTGATGATGACTGCAAGGATCCATTGACCTATGATCAAGCAATGACAGACGTTGACAAAGACGAATGGATTAAAGCTATGGACCAGGAAATGGTGTCGATGTACTTCAATTCTGTCTGGGAGCTTATGGATCAACCAGATGGGGTAAAACCTATAGGTTGCAAATGGATCTACAAGCGTAAACATGGCGTAGATGGAAAGGTGCAAACCTTCAAAGCACGACTAGTGGCAAAGGGTTTTACCCAGGTTGAAGGGGCTGACTATGAGGAAACCTTTTCACCTGTTGCCATGGTAAAGTCTATCAGAATCCTTCTGGCCATTGTCGCATATTATGACTATGAGGAATGGCAGATGAATGTCAAGACAACCTTTCTGAATGGCAAACTTGACGAAACCATCTACATGGACCATCCCAAAGGGTTCATTACCCAAGGCCAAGAGCAAAAGGTTTATCCGCTTCATAGGTCTATTTATGGACTGAAACAAGCCTCGAGGTCTTGGAATATAAGGTTTGATGAGGTGATCAAATCTTACGGTTTTAATCAGAATTTTGACGATCCTTGTGTCTACAAGAAAATCGTCAACAACACTATCGCATTTCTGATATTGTATGTGGATAATATCCTGCTCATTGAGAATGAGGTAGGATTTCTTACTGACGTTAAAAAATGGTTGGCTTCACAATTCCAAATGAAAGATTTGGGAGAAGCTCAGTATGTTCTAGGTATCCAGATAGTCCGGAATCGGAAGAACAGAACGCTGACCATGTTTCAGGCGTCTTATATTGACAAGATGTTGTGTAGATATAAGATGTAGAAATCCAATAAGGGCTTATTGCCTTTCACGTGTGGGGTTTACTTGTAAAAGGATCAATGTCCTAAGACTCCTCAAGAGGTTGAGGATATGAGACGAATCCCTTATGATTCAGCTGTTGGGAGCCTCATGTATGCCATGTTGTGTACTAGGCCCGATATCTGTTATGCAATTGGGATTGTTAGTAGGTATCACTCCAATCAAGGATTAGATCACTGGACAGCCGTAAAGGCAATCCTCAAGTATCTTAGGAGAACGAGGAACTACAACCTAGCGTATGGGAGTGGAGATTTGATCCTTATGGGATACACAGATTCTAACTTTCAGACCGATAAGGATTCTAGGAAATCCACTTCAGGGTCAACCCTCATTTTGAATGGAGGAGTTGTAGTATGGCGGAGCATCAAGCAGGGATGCATTGCTAATTCCACGATGGAAGTCGAGTATGTTGCGGCTTGTGAAGCTGCAAAGGAAGTTGTTTGGCTTAGGAAGTTCATGATGGATTTGGAAGTTTTTCCAAATATGAACTTGTCGATCACACTGTTTTGTGAAAACAGTGGACTGTAGCCAACTCGAGAGAGCCTCAGAGTCATAAGAGGGGCAAGCACATTGGGCAAAAGTATCACCTGATACGGGAGATTGTGCACCGCGGAGACGTGACAGTCACACAGATAGCGTCAGAGCACAACGTTGCTGATCCATTACAAAGACCCTCACGGCTAAAATGTTTGAGGGTCACCTAGAGAGTCTAGGTCTTTGACTGCTTCCTGACTAGGGCAAGTGGGAGTATTGTACAGGGGTATTCAATGCCCTAGTTTATTATATTACTTTTTTGTATTACTGTACATTTGAGAAATGTATAATTTACTCCACTAGCTTAGTCCAAGTGGGAGTCTGTTTGGATGTATATCCTGATCTCGTACTTGTTTGTAATATACTGATTGAAATAAATAAGATTTATTTTTTCATCACTTTGTGTCTCGCATATTTACAAACTTTGTCCAATAAACTAAGCTCTAGGGTCATTGAATTATGAGAGAACTAGAACTTGAACAGTTTGTAGTGGAAACACAGGGAGGATCACGTTCGAGTAAATGACCCGAAACTGTCTACAATATATGGATAGGGTTGGAGACCTAATCGTGGATACGCTATGGATACGACCTGCTTTGTATTATTAGATACAGGCACCCACATTCTCACTGGCCCGAGAGGGGTGCTGTTTATGGTTGGACCATCAACGTTGTTGTTCATTAGAGGAGCAGTGGGGACTTAAGGAGCAAGAGGTAGACACAGGGGTAAAACGATAATTTGACCAAACAGTGTGTACGAAAAACCTGGGAAGGGTCGACTCACAGGCATTGATTATACCAATGAACACAACTTGTCCTACAGTGATGTGAGTGCAGCTACGGGGTTTAGTGGAATCTTACCGTAGCCAATAAATGTTGATTAACCGGGTCAAAGAGTTTGACAGGTTAGTCTCGAGACATTGGAGCTCGTCACCTGTAGGTCCATTAGGTCCATCGGTTGACTCAATCTGGGTACATAGAGGGTTTATAGTTTGGTAAGGATTTGAAGTGTTCAAATTCATTAAAAGGGTATTTATGTCAGATATGATTGACATATAATATAGTTTAATGTGAATGAGATTCATAATAAAATATAGGTTAGCCTAATTGCTTAATTAAGACTAATTTAGAGAAATTGGATTGAGAGAAATTAAATTGAATGTGATTCAATTTAAAATCCACAATTAAACAAATGTGATTTGTATTATAAGGTATGAGATATCTTATTATACGTGGTTATGCAAATATGATTTACAAGACCTATGGTTGTGGTAAAATGATAAATAGGAGGAGATTTGAACTCCACCTATCACCATTATATAAACTCTTTTGCAAGAAGGATTGGAAACTTGAAGTTTCATTTTTTTTATTTCTCACCAAAAAGAACTCTCAAACTCTCTCAAACTTCTCTCATTTTTTTCTTCTTCTCCTTTACCAAAGGAATCCCACCACTTTACTTCTACCTAAGGAGAACAACCGAGAAGTCCTTTCGGAGGTGTCCGATTGTTCGAGGTTCGTTGAGATCGTGATCGTTGACATCGAGAACGCGAAGTATTCGTGACCGGAGAAGGAAATCGTGAAGAACGGTTCTTCAACAAGTAAGTATCACATCTTGCTGTGTTTCCTTCTTTATGCATGTTTCGCGTAGATTCTGTAGGATAGAATTGATTTTAAGAGATTGTTTTCACAAGCAAAACCACGATGATTCAAAGTCGATTTTCCGCTGCGGGAGTTTCATTCCCTTCAGCCCTGGAACAACCAAACCCTATGGAGGGCTTGACTATAGGGATCAGAACACCACGAACTCCAAAAATGAATAGGGTCTCCTAGGTAATTTTTCAAAAATTGTCTTTCTTAATAGTAGCCCGTTGGCTCGGACCTATTGGATCTGAAAATGGTAGGGTCACATTTACAGGATAAGTTAAGCTAGTTAACGAGTCCTTGAGAAAATATACGGTAGCTAAAAATCATTGAGACATGAGATGTTCTGGTAGTGATGATTAGCTGAGATAGTCTCAATTAAGGGGAGAAGTGTTGACCACCCAACGGTGGCTTTTATTCTAAACCCTTTAAGTCTCGTTGCAAAATTAAAGGTTTAAGTTTAAACACTAGGGTTCTTAATAATTTCGCTAAATCAGATTAGTTTTGCAATGGGTTAAGAGGCATAACTAATTAGAACTTTTTTTTTTCGCAATTTCAACATGTCGTCCTCGATAATAGTCTTATTAAAAATTGAACGTTTAACTGGAGAAAACTACACTACGTGGAAGTCCAACCTGAATGCGATTCTGGTTATGGACGACCTTCGATTCGTACTGACTGAGGAATGTCCTCGGTCCCTACCCAAAACACACCTCAATCTGTTAAGGACGCATATGACCACTGGACCAAGGTCAATGAGAAGGCCACGACCTACATCCTTGCTACCATATCTGAGGTTTTGGCCACGAAGCTTGAGGGAATGGTCTCAACTCGTTAGATCATAAGTTATCTGCAAAATTTGTCTCGACAATAGTCTGAATAGATTCAACACGAATCCCTCAAATACGTTTATAACACGCGCATGAAGGAGGGAACTTCAGTGAGAGAACATGTTCTCGATCTGATGGTTCACTTCAACGTGGCCGAAATGAACGGGGCAGTCATGGACGAGCAAAGTCAGGTGTCGTTCATCTTGGAATCTCTTCGGAAAGGCTTCGTGCAATTCCACAGCAATGCGGTGATGAACAAGATAAAGTACAACCTGACTACTCTCTTTAACGAGCTGCAGAGTTTCCAGTCTCTTATAAAGAATAAGGGACTGGTTGACGGAGAGGCAAATGTGTTTGCCCGTTCCAAAAGGTTCCAAGAGGGTTCATCCTCTTCGACTAAGTCCTAGAACTTTTCTTATGGACTTGAGGAGGCATAGAAGAAAAGGAAATGATGGAAGGGGATGACTTCTGCTACTGCTGAAAAAGGCTAAAAAAGAAGAAATGTAAATGTGATTTACTGGTTTTAGAAACATGTTTGCTGGCAAGTGATGACTTAACAAGGATACTTGATTCAGGGGCAACTAACCACGTTTGCTCTTCTTTACAGGAAAGTAGTTCCTTCAAAGAGCTCGATAATGGTGAGATGACGCTCAGGGTTGGAATAGGAGACGTCGTCTCAACTCGTGCAGCGGGAGATGTGAAGCTATATTTTAGAGATAGATTTTTATTTTTAGAAAATCTTTATATAGTTCCTAGATTAAAGAAGTACTTATTATCTATCTCTTGTTTAATTGAACATGGATATTGTATTTCTTTTTCTTTTAATGAAGCATTCATTTTGAGAAAAGGGGTCAATATTTCTTAAGCTAAATTAGAAAACGGCTTGTATGTATCAAAATCGAACCAAACTAAAGCAATTTTAAATCATGAGATGTTTAAAACTGCAAATACTCAAAGTAAAAGGCAAAAGACTTCTCCGAATAATAATACCTATCTTTGGCATGTAAGACTTGGTCACATAAATCTCAACCGAATTGAGATATTAAATAAGAATAGGCTTCTAAACAAGTTATAAGATGATTCTTTACCTCCTCGTGAGCCCTGTCTAGAAGGAAAAATGACTAAGCGACCTTTTACTAGAAAGAGGTTATAGAGCCAAATAGCCCTTAGAGCTTATACATTCGGATCTTTATGGTCCAATGAATGTAAGAGTTCGAGGAGGGTACGAATATTTCATCTCTTTCATAGATGATTATTCGAGGTATGGTTATCGCTATCCAATGCATAATAAGTCTGAGGCTCTTAAAAAGTTCAAAGAGTTCAAGGCTAAAGTAGAAAATGCATTAGGGAAAACCATTAAGAGACTTCGATCCAATCGAGGTGGATCTTATGGACTTAAGATTCTAAGACTATTTGATCGAACATAGAATCCAGTCACAACTCTCCGCACCTAATACACCATAACAGAATGGTGTATAAAAAAGAAGAAATAGAACCTTGTTAGATATGGTTCGATCTATGATGAGTTATGCTCAGTTGCCTTACTCGTTTTGGGGTTACGCAATAGAGACTCCAGTTCAAATCTTTAACACTGTTCCATCAAAAAGTGTTTCGGAAACACCTTTTGAGTTGTGGAAGGGGCGCAAACCTAGTTTACGTCACTACAAAATTTGAGGTTGTCCGACAAACGTGCTAGTGACAAAGTTGAAGAAACTGGAAGCTCGTTCAAGATTATGCATATTTGTAGGCTATCCCAAGGAAACGAGACGTTGTCTTTTCAACGACCCACAAGAAAATAAGATGCTTGTATCAACAAATGCAACTTTCTTTTAGGAAAATCACATGAGAAATCATAAACCACGTAGTAAGTTAGGATTAAATGAAGCTACAGAGGAGTCAACAAGAGTTGTTGACCAAGTCGAACCTTCATTAAAAGTTGATGAAAGAGTCGACACATTGAGTCAATCTCGCCCTTCTCAATCGTTGGGAATGCCTCGACGCAGTGGGAGGGTTGCACCTAATACACCACAACATAATGGTGTATCAGAAAGGAGAAATAAAACCTTATTAGATATGGTTCGATCTATGATGAGTTATGCTCAGTTGCCTGACTCGTTTTAAGGTTACGCAGTAGAGACTGCAGTTCAAATCTTGAACACTGTTCCATCAAAAAGTGTTTCAAAAACACCTTTGAGTTGTGGAAGGGGCGCAAACGTAGTTTACGTCACTTCAAAATTTGTGGTTATCCAGAAAACGTGCTAGTGACAAACTCGAAGAAATTGTAACCTCTTTGAAGATTATGCCTATTAGTAGGCTATCCCAAGGAAACGAGAGGTGTCTTTTCTACGACCCACAAGAAAATATGGTGCTTGTATCGACAAATATGACTTTCTTTGAGGAAGATGACATGAGAAATCATAAACCACGTAGTAAGTTAGCATTAAATGAAGCTATAGAGGAGTCAACAATAGTTGTTGACCAAGTCGAACCTTCATCAAGAGGTCATGAAGAAGCCGACACATCGAGTCAATCTCGCCTTTCTCAATCGTTGGGAATGCCTCGACGCAGTGGGAGGGTTGTTTCCCAACCTGACTGTTACTTAGGTTTAACTGAAACTCAGGTCGTCATACCAAATGACGACATAGAGGATCCATTGTCTTATAAATATGCAATGAATGATGTAGATAAGGACCAATGGATCAAAGTCATGAACCTTGAAATGGAGTCAAAGTACTTCAATTCAGTTTAGGATTTTATAGTCCAACCTGAAGGGGTAATACCTATATGGTGCAAATGGATCTGTAAGAGAAAGAGAGATGCAGCTAGAATGGTACAGACCTTTAAGGCTAGACTCGTAGCAAAGGGTTTTACCCAAAGGGAAGAAGTCGACTATGAGCAAACTTTTTCCCCTATTGCTATGTTATAGTCCATAAGGATACTCTTGTCCATAGCCACATTTTATGACTATGAGATCTGCCAAATGGACGTCAAGACTGCCTTTTTGAATGGTAATCTTGACGAGAGTATCTATATGTCTCAACCCAAAGGGTTCATAGCCCAAGGTCAAGAGCAAAAAGTTTGGAAGCTCAATCGATCCATTTATGGGTTGAAACAATCATCCAGATCTTGGAACATAAGATTTGATACTGCAATCAAGTCTTATGGCTTTGACAAAACGTTGATGAGCCTTATGTTTACAAGAGGATCATCAACGATAAAGTAGCTTTCTTAGTATTATATGTGGATGATATCCTACTCATTGGGAATGATGTAGGATACCTAACTGACCAAAAGAATTAGTTGGCGACCCAATTCGAAATGAAAGATTTGGGAGAGACACAATATCTTCTTGGGATTCAAATTTTTAGGAATCGCAAGAATATAACAATAGCTTTGTCTCAAGCATCTTATATCGACAAAATGTTGGTTCGATATTCGATGCAGAATTCCAAAAGAGGTTTATTGCCCTTTAAGCATGGAATTCATTTGTCTAAGGAACAGTGTCCTAAACACCTCAAGAAGTTGAGGATATGAGACGTATTCCCTATGCCTCGACAGTAGGTAGCTTAATATATCTTATGCTATGCACGAGGCCAGACATTTGCTATGTTGTGGGAATAGTCAGTAGGTACCAGTCTAATAAGAGGTTACACCACTGGACTGCAGTTAAGAATACCCTCAAGTATCTATGGAGAATGAGGGACTATACGCTTGTGTATATGTCTAAGGTTTTGATCCTTACAGGATATACTGATTTTTATTTTTAGACATATAAGGATTCGAGAAAATCCACATCGTAATCAGTTTTCACCCTTAACGGGGGAGTTGTAGTTTGTCGTAGCATTAAGCAAGGATGCATTGCCGACTCCTGTTGGGATGTTTTTCCTAATCTCTTTCAGTTTGTAAATTACTATTTGAAATTAATAAAGAGTTATTTATTTCATCTTTTGTGTCTCGCATTTATTACAAACTTTGACCAATAAACTAAGCTGCAGGGTCATTGAATATATGAGAGAACTAGAACTTGAAAGGTGTGTAGTGGACACATAGGGAGGATCACGTTCGAGTTAATGACCCGAACGTTCTACGGTAACTGGATGAGGTTGGAGACATAATCCTGGATACATGATATGACCCACTTTGTATTATGATACAAATAAGGTGATCTGACTCGTTCATGTGGTTGACATGCGAGTGGGGGCATCCTGTACAATGAGATTGTACAAGACCGAACCATGAATTATTAGACCTCACGATGTAAAACCGCTGTGATGAAGGGACTAATAACTTCGTAGATGACCATTAGTGACTCGACCTGAATCCTGAGGGTGTTACGGACTCCTGTCTGCGGGGGGTCTGTCCTTTGACTAGTACGAGTGAGGGTGGTCACAGTTACTAACCCAATATGCCTATCTTCTCAGGGACAAAACCAAGTAGGGAGTTGGAAACTTAACTACGGGAGATGGAATTCTCTCGTTCCCGCCTTTAGGGAAACTAGAGGGGTTGTTCCCTTAAGTGTTGTCTCCACAGCTTGGAAAACGGGCATCCACCTTCCACTGGCCCTAGAAGGTTTTTGTGTATGGTTGGACCATTACAACGTTGTTGTTCATTAGAGGAGCAATGGGGACTTAAGGAGCAAGAAGTAAACACAGGGGTAAAACGGTAATTTGACCCAGCAGTGTCTACGAACAACATGTGAAGGGTCAACTCATGGGCATTGGTTATATCAGTGGACACGTAATATCTTAGACTGACGGGAGTGCAGCTACGGGCTTTAGTGGAGTGTTACCGTAGCTAATGAATGGCGATTAACCTGGTCAAAGAGTTTGATAGGTTAATCTCGGATCATTGGATCTCGTCACAGTAGGTCCATAAGGTCCCTCGGTTGGCTCAAACTTGATCAAAAGAAGGTTTACTGATTTGGTGTGAATTGAAGCGTTCAATTTCACTAAAAGGCATTTATGTCATTTATATGAGATATGAATGATATAATATATAGTTTAATGTGAATGAGATTCATAATAAACTATAGGTTAGCCTAACTGTTGAATTATAGCTAATTTGGGAAAATTAGGTTGAGAGACATTAAATTGGATGTGATTCAATTTAATAAATCCACAATATTGCAAATGTGATTTGTAAAATGCGATATGAGATATCTTATAATATATGGTTATGCAAATATGATTTGCATAACCTATAGTTGTGGTAAAATGGTAAATAGGTGGAGATTTCAACTCCACCTATCTCCATTATTTAAATCCCTTTTTGCAAGAAGGGTTGTAACACAATTGCTCATTTTTGGATTTCTCACCAAAAAGAAGCAAAATCTCTCTCTCAAGTTCTCTCTGAAGGTTTCTCCTCCCAAAGACCAAAACCTAAGATCCCACCATCTTCCTTCTTCCAAAAGAAGAAAAACTGAGAAGCCAAGTGGGGGTGTTCGGTTTACGTTCGTGAGAAGAGTTCGAGATTGTTGAGATCGAGGAAGCACGAAGAGTTCGTGAATGGAAAGGAAGTCTTGAAGAACGTCTTCAACAAGTAAGTAACTAAACCTTGCTTTATTCCTTTCGTTTTATGCATGTTTGGCCTATATCTAATGGTTAGATAATTTTAACGAAATTGTGTTGCACAATATCACCGCGACGATTCGATCGTCTTCCGCTGTACGAGGAGTTTCATTCCCTTCAATTGGTATCAGAGTCATACGTTGGTTCTTGTTGTGCACTGATTTTTGTTAAAATTAGGTGGGTATTACCTTTAATTCATGAGATGAATGTTTGGTTTGCAAGATAGATGTTTACGATTTTGGCACTTTTATTAGATTTACGTTTCTTGTTGATTTGATCAATGTAAGGGCCCGAGTTTTGGGCAATTATTAATGTAAATCGAGTCTGTAAGTCCGAGTTGTTCATGGCAAGAGTTTCTGTGAAGAAATTGGAGCGAAAACGAGCGAGAAACGACGAAGAAAAACATGGGGAGCTTGTTGTTCTGTCAACAGCGTTGAGACAATGTTTATCGGCGTCTCAACGCTGTGATTGCTGGAGCATGGCGTGCTGCAGGACAGCGTTGCAACGCTAGGCGTAGCAACGCTGCTGGCGTTGGGAACGTTGGCACAACGCTGAACGCTGCAGCGTTGCAACGCTGCCCACGAAGTTGCAACGCTGTGAGCGTTATGGGCAGTTCGCTCCAGATCTCAAGCATCGTGGGGCGTGGGGGTTTTCAATCAACGTGGGCAGTTTTACATTTGTTTTTTATTTTATTTCTAAAATGTGAAATGTATTTATTTGTAGTTATTTAATTTATTTTATTAAATAATATTAATATAAATGTTATATTAATGTTATTAAATTAAATAAATGCCCCCTTAGTGCCCAAACCGGTCCATTTTTTCTATTTAATTATTTTATGCATGTGATGTATGATTTAATTAATTTTCTATGTGCATAATGTATGTCATATAGATTTAAAATCCCACCTTAGGTTAAATATTTCATGCATTAGTTATATTATAAATGTTATGATATATAGTTTGCATGATAGGTTATATTATAAGAGTTATAATATAATTAAATACATGTTTTAATTTTAATTAATATAAGTGTTATATTTTTAGATTAAAGTATGCTCATGCATTTTAATTTCATGTGATGAATGATTATGTTAAAGTATATAGTTATTCATGTGATGAATGATCAAACACTATAACATAAAAATGCATGTAACATAAGTTAATTATTAGTTTTAAAGTTTTTAGAACTTGAATAATTAGACTTAGGTTTTCTAGTTCTAATAAGATTAGAATTAGGAAATAAAAATGTAATATTTGAATGGTGACTGATTAGTAACTCTGTCTAAGGAAGGTTTTGTCTAAGGCTGGGGTATTTAAGTTGACGCTTGCGGAACACCCCTACCTGGAAACCGACCTGGGAGTGAATTAGGTATGGAGATTCTTCGATTATATTTTTCGTGAGTGTCATTAATTAAAAGTTGATTAATTTACTCACATAGACCTAAGTAATAATGTGATTATAAACTTAGGCTAAATACCATATAAGAGTTATATTGGTACACTTAGGTAAATTTTATCCGGTTTATCTAGGTCAATCCCGAAAATTATAAAGTGCTGAGTGGGAGGAAATAAAGTGTATAACGTACATTTAATTTTCCGACCACAAATCTCCGTTTAAGTCCGCACCGTGAGATCCATACTCAGGCTCGTGGCGCAAATGGGAGTGTCGGCCTTCAGATGGTATTTATATGGATCAATATCAAATTGGATTGAGAGAGTACTTATAGTGAGTGGGAGCGGGACATGTTAAAACGGGACCCACAGTCTCTTCTTTCGATTCACACCGTGAGAGCCCTATGATCCGCCTGCTAGTTTTGCCTGGACCAGACAATCCCTTCGGAGGGCCTTGATCATGAGAGTTGGAACACCGTGAATTCTCGAAAGGGATACAATTTCCTTGTTGGTTTTCCTTTGTGGTTCACCCTTGGGTGGCTATTGTTTGGACGGATACTTGGAAACTTAAAGATTGAGGGTGACACTTACGGGATTCGTTAAGTGTTAATGAATTCGAATAAATAATGGTAACTGGACGACTAATGGAATAAGTATTCTGGGATTAGGGTCTGGTCGAGAAAGTCTGGTCCTAGAGGAGGAGTGTTTCTTTTCACCCATCGGTGGCGGTCATTCTAAACCTTTAGGATATCGTTGCAATTTTTAAATGATCTAGGGATCATAGGAATAAATTTTGCTAAAACTTGATTAGTTTTCAAAAGTTTCTGCAAGACAGACACAAATTTATTTGATTTTTTCAGCTAAAAATATGTCTAGCTCAATTATCGCTTTACTTTCTTCCGACAAATTAGTGGGAGATAACTTCCAAACGTTGAAGAATAACATAAACACGATTCTAGTAACTGACGACCTGATGTTCGTGCTTACTGAGGAGTGTCCTTAGTTGTCGAGTTCGAGTGCATCACGAAGTGTTCATGATGCATACGATCGATGGATCAGGGCCAATGAAAAGGCCAAGGTCTATATAATTGCAAGCTTATTTGAAGTTTTGTCAAAGAAGCACGAGTTGATGATCACCGCGAAGGAGATCATGGAATCGTTGCAGGACATGTTTGGACAATAGTTATTCAAGTCAGGCACGATTCGCTCAAACACGTCTTCAACGCCCGAATGAAAGAAGGGACGTATGTCCGTGAACACGTTCTTGACATGATGACGCACTTTAATTTGGCGGAGATGAAAGGGGCTTCGATCGACGAGTCGAGCCAGGTCAGCTTTATTCTGGAGACTCTTCCGAAGAGTTTCCCTCAGTTTCGAAACAATGTTGTTATGAACAAAATTAGCTACACTCTGACCACCCTTCTTAACGAGCTACAGAACTTCCAGTCCATGATGAGGATCAGAACACCGAAAGCTGAGGCAAATGTTGCTTGCAGGTCTTATCATAGGGGTTCGACCTCTGGGACTAAACTCGTTGCTCCTTCTCACCCGAAAGGGAAGAAGAAGAAAATGAAGAAGGGTAAAGCTGACCGAGTTGTCGCCCAAGAGGGCAAGAAGGTCAAGGAAGTTGCAAAGAAAGGAAAGTGTTTCCACTGCAATGGGGATGGTCACTGGAAGAGAAATTGTCCCAAGTTTCTTGCCGAGAGGAAGAATCAAGGTAAATATGATTTACTGGTAACTGAAACTTGTTTAGTGGAGAGTAGTGACTCTGCCTGGATTTTTGATTCGGGCGCCACTAACCATGTTTAATTTGTTCTTCTTTTCAGGGAATTGATTCTTGGGAGCAGCTGCGAGAGGGTGAGGTGACTCTATGGGTTGGATCCGGGGAGATAGTCTCTACTGCAGCTATCGGCAAAGTGAAGCTTTTCATCGACAGGAATTACTTATTCTTAGACAATTTGTGCATAGTCCCAGGGTTTACTAGAAACCTTGTTTCTATTTCCTGACTTCTTGACCATTCAATTTCTGTAAATTTTTCTAGTAATAAAACATTTATTTCTAGAAATGAAAATTTCTTGTGTTCTACTTCACTTAAGTCTAATTTGTATGCTTTAAAACCTAATTCGGTCAAAAGCGTTTTGAACACTGAATTATTTTAAATTGCAGAAAGACGAACTAAGAGAGTTAAAGTTTCTCCAATAGAAAATGCCCATCTTTGGCATCTAAGGGTAGGCCACATCAATCTCAATCAGATTATGACCTCTGTGGTCCGATGAATGTCAAAGCACGAGGTGGTTACGAATACTTCGTATCTTACATTGATCATTATTCGAGGTATGAGTATATTTACCTAATGCATAGGAAGTCTGAAACTCTTGAAAAGTTCAAGGAGTACAAGACTGAGGTTAATAACCTATTAGGTAAAACCATAAAAACACTTCGATCGGATCGAGGTGGAGAGTATATGGACACAAAATTCAAGGACTATATGATAGAACACGAAATTACGTCCCAACTCTCAGCACCTGGTATTCCACAGCAGAATGGTGTATCGGAGAGGAGAAACAGAACCTTGTTGGACATGGTTCGGTCAATGATGAGCTAAGCTCGTCTCCCTGATTCCTTTTGGGGTTACGCAGTAGAGACTTCGGTGTATATTTTGAAGAACGTTCCGACGAAGAGTTTTTGTGAAACACCATTCGAACTCTGGAATGGTCGTGAAGGTAGTTTACACCATTTCAGAATTTGGGGATGCCCATCCCACGTGTTGGTGTCAAACTCAAAGAAATTGGAACCCCGTTCAAAATTGTGCCTATTCGTAGGTTACCCAAAAGAGACCAGAGGTGGTCTGTTTTACTATCCTAAGGAAAATAGGGTGCTTGTGTCGACAAACGTCACTTTCCTTGAGGAAGACCACATCAGGGGTCATTTGCCTAGGAGCCAAATCGTGTTGAATGAAATGGAAAGTACATCAGCAAGAGTTGCTGAGGGGTATAGTACGTCAACAAGTGTTGTTGATCCTAGCACATCAAGTCAAGTCCGTTCCCAAGAGTTGGGAATGCCTCGACGTAGTGGGAGGGTTGTTAGACATCCTGAACGTTACATGGGTTTAGCTGAAACCCAAGTTGTCAGTCCTGATGATGACTGCGAGGATCCATTGATCTATATCAGGCAGTGGTTGATGTTCACAAGGACGAATGAGTTCAAGTTATGGACCAGGAAATGGAGTCGATGTACTTCATTTCTGTCTGGGAGCTTATGGGTCAACCTGATGGGGTAAAATCTATAGGTTTCAAATGGATCTACAAGCATAAACGTGGCGTAGATGGGAAGGTGCAGACCTTCAAAGCACGACTAGGGGCAAAGGGTTTTACCCAGGTCCAAGGGGTTCACTATGAGGAAACCTTTTCACCTGTTGCCATGGTAAAGTCGATCAAGATCCTTTTGACCATTGTCGCGTATTATGACTACGAGGATGATATTCTTCTCATTGGAAATGAGGTAGAATTTCTTACTGACGTAAAGAAATTGCTAGCTTCGTAATTCCAAATGAAAGATTTGGGAGAAGCTCAGTATGTTCTAGGTATCTAGATAGCCCAGAACTGGAAGAATAGAACACTAGCTATGTCTTAAGTGTCTTATTTTGACAAGATGTTTACTAGATATAAGATGCCAAACTCCAAGAAGGGCTTACTGCCTTTCAGGCACGCGTTCACCTGTCTAAGGATCAGTGTCCTAAGACTCCTTAAGAGGTTGAGGATATGAGACGGATCCCCTATGCTTCAGTTATAGGGAGCCTTATGTATGCCATGTTGTGTACTAGGCCTGACATTTGTTATGCAGTAGGGATAGTCAGTAGGTATCAATCCAATCCAGGATTAGATCAATGGGCAGCCGTAAAGGCAATCCTCAAGTATGTTAGGAGAACGAGGAACTACAGCTTAGTGTATGGCGGTGGGGATTTGATCCTTACGGGATACACAGATTCTGACTTTCAGACTGATAAGGATTCTAGGAAATTCACTTCGGGGTCAGCCCTCATTCTGAATGGAGGAGCAGTAGTATGGAAAACCATAAAGCAGGGATGCATCGCTGATTCCACTATGGAAGCGGAGTACGTTGCGGCTTGTGATGCTGCAAAGGAAGCTGTTTGGCTTAGGAAGTTCATGACAGATTTGGAAGTTGTTCCAAATATGAACTTGTCGATCACGCTGTTTTGTGACAACAGTGGTGTTGTAGCCAACTCCAGAGAGCCTCAGACCCATAAGAGAGGCAAATAAATTGAGCAGAAGTATCATATGATACGGGAGATTGTGCACCGCGGCGACATGACAATCACGCAGATAGCGTCGGACCACAACGTAGATGATCCATTTACAAAGGCCCTCACGGCTAAGGTGTTTGAGGGTAACCTATAGAGTCTAGGTCTTCAATACTTCCTGACTGGGGCAAGTGGGAGATATGTAAACGGGTATTCAATGCCCTAGTTTATTGTATTACTTCATTGTAATTTATGTACATTACAGAAATGTATTTGCTCCACTAGCTTAGTCCAAGTGGGAGTTTGTTTGGATGTTTGTCCTAATCTCGTTCAAATTGTAAATTACTATTTGAAATTAATAAAGAGTTATTTATTTCATCTTTTGTGTCTCGCATTTATTACAAACTTTGACCAATAAACTAAGCTCCAGGGTCATTGAATATATGAGAGAACTAGAACTTGAATGGTGTGTAGTGGACACACAGGGAGGATCACGTTCGAGTTAATGACCCGAATGGTCTACGGTATATGGATTGGGTTGGAGACTAATCCTGGATACACTGTGGATGCGACCCGCTTTGTATTAAGATACAAATAAAGTGATCTGACTCGTTCATGTGGTTACCATGCGAGTGGGGGCATCCTGTACAATGAGATTGTACAAGACCGGACCATGAATTATTAGACCTACTAATGTAACACCGTTGACAGTAAGGACTAATAAGAAAGAGTTCAAATATTATTTAAATGTGAATGAGATTCATATTTAAAACTACAGGTTAAAATTTAATGTACATAAGATGTGCATTAAAACTATAGGTTAGAGGAAAACTAATTAAATGTGATTTAATCTTAATTTAATATATGATATTTTAATTAAACATGACTTAATTAAAATATGAATATATATTTTATTAAATAAGATTTAATTATATATATATTAATTAATTAAAACATTTAATTCATTAAATAATTAATTAAAGGGAACGTGTCACTCAGACACGTTCCCACAACCCCCTTAAGTCCCTATCGATAAGGAGTGGGGGTTAGCCCTCGGTTTTTTTCTTCCTTCTCGAGTGAAGGGGAAGGATGATCGATTGATGCAATTGAGAATTGCAAAATACTAGAATTCTCTCTCACACACAAATTCCCTGTTCTACAAATTTGTTGGAGGTTTACCACAAAATCTTGCTCTAAGACTCAAAGGATAGGAGGTTTTCTCTCGTGGTTGTGTCCTACTGTACCAGAGAAGAAACGTTGCTTAGATTTTTTTAAGTTGTTGTGTTGATTTTGGAGCAAGGAGTTGCTCTCGTTTGAAACTACAAAGGTAAATACTCTCTTCCTTTTGGTTTAGAACCTACAACATGTTTATTTATGCTTATCCATGCTTTAGAATTGTTTATCTCTGTTATTGCCTATGTATGGATTGTTGAAGTGAACCAAAATGGTGTGGAAATATGTTAAGCTTCATTAGAAAATTGGTTGTATGTTTTAAGACCAAATTCAGTCAAAACTTTTTTGAACACTGAATTATTTAAAACAACAAACACACAAACTAAGAAACGTAAAATTTATCATAAAGAAAATGTCCATCCTTGGCATCTTAGATTTGGTCACATTAACCTCAATAGGATTGAGAGATTTGTAAAGAATGGACTTCTAAATGAGTCAGAGGAAAATACTTTACCTGTATTTGAATCCTTCCTAGAAGGCAAAATGACTAAAAGACCTTTTAGTTGAAAAGGTTATAAAGCCAAAGAACCTCTTGAGCTTATACATTTAGACCTTTGTAATCCGATGAATGTTAAAGCCAGAGGAGGTTATGAATATTTCATCTCTTTCATAGATGATTATTCTAGATTTGGGTATATTTACCTAATGAATCATAAGTATGAAGCACTTGAAAAGTTCAAGGAATTCAAGACTGAAGTTGAAAATTAATTAGGTAAAATAATTAAAACACTTCGATCAGATCGGGGTAGAGAGTACATAGATTTGAAGTTCCATAACTATATGATAGAACATGGAATTACATCCCAACTCTCAGCACCCGGTATGCTCAGCAGAATGGTGTATCGAAAAGGAGAAATAGAACCTTGTTGGACATGGTTCGATCGATGATGAGTTATTCTCATCTCCCTGATTCGTTTTGGGGTTATGCATTAGAGACTGCGGTATACATTTTGAACAATGTGCCATCAAATAGTGTTTCTGAAACACCTTTTGAACTCTGGAAAGAACGTAAAGGTAGTTTATGTCATTTAAGAATTTGGGTTGTCCAGCACATGTGCTTTTGAAAAATCTAAAGAAGTTGGATACACGTTCAATATTGTGCCTATTTGTAGGTTACCCAAAAGAGACAAAAGGTGGATTATTCTATGATCCTAAGGAAGACTAGGTACTTGTGTCGACAAATGTCGCTTTCTTAGAGGAGGACCACATCATGGACTACAAACCAAGATGTAAAGTTCTGTTAAGTGAGTTAGACAAAACAATAGCAAAGGTTGCTAATAATGCTAGTACGCCAACAAGAGTTGTTTATACTAGCTTGTCCAGTCATGAGTGTCCATCTCAACAGTTGAGAATGCCTCGACGTAGTGAGAGGGTTATAACACAACCTGACCATTACATGGGTTTATTTCGAAACAAAGTTGTCATACTAGATGAAGACTGTGAGGATCCATTGACTTATAATCAACAGATGGTTGACAAAGACAAAGACAAGTGGGTCATAGCCATGGACCAAGAAATGGAGTCTATGCACTTCAATTATGTTTGGGATCTTGTAGATAAACCTGATGGGGTAAAACTTATAGGTTATAATTGGATCTACAAGAGAAAGCGTGGTGTAGATGGAAAGGTGTAAACCTTTAAAGCTAGACTACTAGCAAAGGGTTATACCTTGGTTGAAGGGGTAGACTAAGAGGAAACCCTTTCACCTGTTGCTAGGGTAAAGTCTATTCGTATCCTACTTGCCATTGTCGCATATAATGACTATGAGGTATGGCAAATGATATCAAGACAACATTCTTAAATGGCAATCTTGACGAGAACATCTACATGGATCAAACCAAAGCGTTCATTGAACCAGGACAAGAGCAAAAGGTTTGCAGGCTTAAAAGGTTTATTTATGGACTGAAACAAGCCTCTAGGTCCGAGAATATAAGGTTTGATAAGGCAATCAAATCTTTTGGCTTTGAACAGAATGATGATGAACCTTGTGTCTACAAGAAAATCGTCAATAGTTTCGTCGCATTCCTAGTTCTATATGTAGATGATAACCTACTTATTGGGAATGATGTAGGTTATCTTACTGACATTAAGAATTGGCTAGCTACGCAATTCCAAATGAAAGATTTGGGTGAAGCGTTGTTTGTTCTTCGGATCCATATTACCTGAAACCGCAAGAACAAAACACTAGCCTTGTCTAAGACATCTTACATCAACAAAGTGTTGTTGAAGTTTAAGATGCAAGATTCCAAAAAGGGTTTATTTCCTTTTAGATATGGAGTTCATTTGTCTAAGGAACAATGTCCTAAGACACCTCAAGGAGTTGAGGACTTGAGACGGATTCCTTATGCATCAGCTGTTAGGAGCCTAATGTATGTCATGTTTTGTACTAGGCCTGACATTTGTTTTGCAGTTGGAATGGTCAGTAGATATCAATCCAATCCAGGCCCTGAACACTGGACAATGGTTAAAACGATCCTTAAGTATCTTCGGAGAATAAAGAACTACATGCTTGTGTATGGGGTTAAGGATTTGATCCTTACAAGATACGCGGATTATAACTTTCAAACTCATAAAGATTCTCGAAAATCAACATCAGGGTCAGTATTTACTCTTAACGGAGGAGTTGTAGTATGGCGAAGCGTCAAGCAGGGATGCATCGCTAATTCCACTATGGAGGTCGAATACGTAGCAGCTTGTGAAGCACCTAAAGAGGTCGTCTGGTTAAGGAAGTTTACGTTAGATTTGGATGTTGTTCCAAATATGAGTTTGCATATCACGTTGTATTGTGATAACAATGGTGTCGTGAAATATTCAAAGGAATCCTGAAGTCACAAGACGGGTAAGCATATTGAGCGGAAATATCATCTCATCTAGGAGATCGTGCATCGAGCAGACGTGATCGTCACGAAGATAGCCTCCGAGCACAACATTGATGATCCTTTTACAATGGCTCTCACGACTAAAGTATTTGAGAGTCACCTAGAAGGTCTAGGCTTACAAGTCTTCCCCAACTAGGGCAAGTGGGGGTATATTGTACATGGGATTTAAATGGCCTAGTTTATTGTATTTTACATTATTGTAATGTTTAAATTATGTACTCCACAACCTTTAGGTCAAGTGGGGAGATTGTTGGATATGTGCCCTAAAATTTATGTAATTTTGGTCAAATAAATAAAGAGTTATTTGTTTTGATAAAATTATATTCTCCCTTTATAAACCCAATAAACTAAGCTCCAAGGTTATAATATATCTTGAACATCAGTGTACTAGACCCTATTTGGATTGTGTTCAAGTGTATAACCTAAATGGTCTATGGTATAAGAATAAGGTTGGAAACCTTACTCTGCTAACACCATGGATGCGACCCACTTTATAATTAGTACAAATGAGGTAATCCAACACATTCATATGGATGACATGCGAGTGGGGGTATCCTGTATGAAGAGTTCATACAAGCCGGATTGCAAAATATTAGTCTTAACAATATAACGCCGTTAACAGGATAAGACTGATAATTTATAGATGGTCATTAGTGACAAGACCTAAATCCTGAGCAAGTTAAGAACTCCTGCTCATAGGGGTTTGTCTTTAGACTAGTATGGGTGAGAGTGGCCTATAGCCGACTGAATAAGCCTACCTTCTAAGGGATAGAACCTCGTAGGTAGCTGGGGACTTAACTATGCAAGATGGAATTCACTCATTCCTAAACTAAGGAATTAGATAGGTTGTTCCCTTAAGAACTGAGTCTAGGTCTTCAACAACGAGGCCCCGCCCTCTAAACTAGCTTAAGAGGGTTTGAGTTTATGGTAGGACCATAGACTTGTTGTTCATTAGAGGACCAGTGGTGTTTAAAGAATAAAGAGGTAATCACAGGGGTAAAATGGTAATTTGACCCAACTGTGATTACAAACAACCTGTGAAGGGTCGACTCATGGGTAATGATTATATCAATGGACACAATATAATCTACAATGAGGAGAGTGCAACTGCAAGTCTATAGTGGGGTGACTTGTAGTTAATGAATATTGATTAACCAAATCAAAGATTTTGATCAGTTAATCTCTGAAGCTCATGAACTGTAGGTCCATTAGGTCCCTCTGTTAGGTCAACATGGTAATATTGAGGGTATAAAGTTAGGAATGAGATTGAAGTGTTCAATTTCATTAATGAGGTGTTATATCAATTATATGTGATATAATTGATATAATATATAGTTTTAATGTGAATAAGATTCACAAATTAGCTATATAGTAATGAGAGAATGAAGGAGGGATATGATGGTAATTTCCATCCTATTTCCCTATAAATAGTCGCATAAGATGCAACTTTGAGATAAGACTTTACACATAAACGCTAGAGTTCTCTCATTTGTGTTGGAAAGAGTTCGAAACACATTTCTAAAGGATCTCCTCACCTCATCCTAAAAGGAACCCACCTTCCTCCCTCACCTAGAGAACAACGGAGAAGATCTAGTGGTTGATCTTCACAAGGTTCGGGTTAATTGTTGAGATCGTGATCGTTGGAGGAGGAACTCGTGAAGAATGTATTCTTCAAAGGTATCTTGTCGTCCTATATTTCGTAAAGCATGCTTAATCTTAGTATATTGTTCTTGTATTTTAGATCTGTGTAGTAAAATCATGAACATGCGATTCACAATTGCTTCCGCTGCAGGATTCGATCCCTTCAACACGTATCTAAAAGCAAGAACAATATAACAAAAATTAAGCATGCTTTAGGACAACAAGAATCCTTATCAGTTTGAAAGTCAGATTCCATGTATCCTGTAAGGATCAAATCCTTAGCCCCATACACAAGCATGTAGTTCCTTGTTCTCCGTAGATATTTAAGGATTGTTTTAACCGTTGTCCAGTGGTCGGGTCCTGGATTGGATTGATATCTACTGACCATTCCAACTGCAAAACAAATGTCAGGCCAAGTACACAACATGGCATATATGAGGCTCCCAACAACTGATGCATAAGGAAACCGTCTCATGTCGTTAACTCCTTGAGTTTTCTTAGGACACTGTTCCTTAGACAAATGAACTCCATATCTAAAAGGCAATAAACCTTTCTTGGAGTCTTGCATCTTAAACCTCAACAACACTTTGTCGATGTAAGATGTCTGAGTTAATGCTAGGGTTTTATTCTTGCGGTTTCGGACAATCACGATCCCAAGAACAAACTGCGCTTCACCCAAATCATTCATTTGGAATTGCGTAGCTAGACAATTCTTAATGTCAGTAAGATAACCTACATCATTGCTAATGAGTAGGATATCATCCACATATAGAACTAGGAATGCGACAGAACTATTCATGATCTTCTTGTAGACACAAGGTTCATCATCATTTTGGTTAAAGCCAAAAGATTTGATTGTCTCATCAAATCTTATGTTCCAGGACCTAGAGGCTTGTTTCAGTCCATAAATAGACCTTTTAAACTTGCAAACCTTTTGCTCTTGTCCTGGTTCAATGAACCCTTTGGGTTGATCCATGTTAATGTTCTTTTCAAGATTGTCATTGAAGAATGTTGTCTTGACATCCATTCGCCATACCTCATAGACATAATATACGACAATGAGAAGTAGGATTCGGATAGACTTTACCATAGCAACAGGCGAAAAAGTTTCCTCATAGTCCACCCCTTCAACCTGGTATAACCCTTTGCTACTAGTCTAGCATCAAAGGTTTGCACCTTTCCATCTACACCACCCTTTCTCTTTTAGATCAGCTTAATACCTATAGGTTTTACCCCATCAGGTTTATTTACAAGATCCCAAACAGAATTGAAGTGCATAGACTCCATTTCTTGGTCCATGGCTATGACCCATTTGTCTTTGTCTTTGTCAACCATCGCTTGATTATAAGTTAATTGATCCTCACAGTTGTCATCTGCTATGACAACTTGGGTTTCAGATAAACCCATGTAACAGCCAGGTTTTGTTATAACCCTCCCACTATGTCGAGGAATTCTCAACTCTTGAGATGGACACTCATGACTAGACAAACTAGTATCAACAACTCTTATTGTCGTCTACTATTATTAGCAACCTTTGCTATTGTTCCATCTAACTCACATAACACAACTTTACTTCTTGTTTTTTGGTCCCTGATGTGGTCCTCCTCTAAGAAAGTGGCATTTGTCGACACAAGTACCTTGTCTTCCTTATGATCATAGAATAATCCACCTCTTGTCTCTTTTAGGTAGCCTACAAATAGGCACAATTTTGAATGTGAATCCAACTTCTTTGGTTTTTTCAGAAGCACATGTGCTGGACAACCCCAAATTCTAAAATGACATAAACTACCTTTACATCTTTTCCAGAGTTAAAAAGGTGTTTTAGAAACACTTTTTGATAGCACATTTTTCAAAATCTATGCCGCAGTCTCTACTATGTAACCCCAAAAAGAACCAGGAAGATGAGCATAACTCATCATCGATCGAACCATGCCCAACAAGGTTCTATTTCTCCTTTCCGATACACCATTCTGCTGAGGCCTACCAGGTGCTGAGAGTTGGGTTGCAATTTCATGTTCTATCATATAGTTCTGGAATTTCAAATCCATGTACTCTCCACGTCGATTTGATTGAAGTGCTTTAATTGTTTTACCTAATTGATTTTCAACTTCAGTCTTGAATTCCTTGAACTTTTCAAGTGCTTCAGACTTATGATGCATTAGGTAACTATGCCGAAATCCGGAATAATCATCTACGAAAGAGATGAAATATTCATAACCTCATTTGGCTTTAACATTCATCGGACCACAAAGGTCTTAATGTATAAGCTCAAAAGGTTCTTTGGCTCTATATCCTTTTCCACTAAAAGGTCTTTTAGTCATTTTGCTTTCTAGGCAGGATTCACATATAGGTAAAGTATTTTCTTCTAACTCATTTAGAAGTCCATTCTTTATCAATCTCTCAATCCTATTGAGGTTAATGTGACCCAATCTAAGATGCAAAAGATGGACATTTTCTTTAGGAGAAATTTCACGTTTCTTATCAGTTCATGTTTTTGCTATTTTGAATAATTCAATGGTTAAAACTATTTTAACCGAATTAAACCATAGCAAAAAATTCTCAAGAAGAGCAACACATAGTTCAATACTTTTCCAAAAAAATAAACACTTTATTCAATTGAAAAGAAATTGAAGTACTTTGTTTTCTTGCGAGACAATTGCTCTTTATTTGGTCCTTTTTCTTTTTCTTCTGTATCTTCTTATGTTTAGAAAAATAACTGCAGTACTTAGATCCAGAGGGTGAACCCTTATGAGAATTTTTTGGAATGGGCAAACAGATTTGCCTCTCCATTCTGTTGTCCCTTATCATCCACAAGAGATTGGTATGTCTGAATCTCATTTAGCAGAGAAGTTAGATCATACTCTATGTTGTTCATCGCTGCATTGTTGCGACTGCGTAAAACCCTTCTAAAAGATTCTAGGATGAACGATACCGGCTTTTCTCGTCTATGACCGCCCCGTTCATTTCCACTATGTTGAAGTGAGCCATCAGATTGAGAACATGTTCTCTTACTGATGTTCTCTCCTCTATGTGCGCGTTGTAAACGTACTTTAGGGCTTCATGCCGAATTTGTTTGGACTTTCGTCTAGACAAATTTAGCATAAAATTCATGATCTCACGAGCTGAGACCTTGCCCTCAAGCCTCCTGGCTAAAACATCAGATATGCTAGCTAGGATATAGGTTTTTGCCTTCTCATTGGCATTGATCCAGCGGTCATACGCATCCTTAACAGATTTAGGTGTGTTTTGAGTAGGGAATTGAGGACACTCCTCATTGAGAACAAACTTAAGATCATGTGCAACCAAGATTATGTTGAGTCTATTCTTCCAAGTCATTATGTTCTCTTCGGTTAATTTTTCCGCACCCAGTAAGGAAATAATTGAGCTAGACATTTTGCTGAAATTTACAAATAAAACTTCTATAAGTTTCACGACTAGAAAATTATCTAATCCAATCATGTTTTAGCTAATTATCTAATGATTCCTTAGTCATTAATAATTTTCAATGATACTCCAAAGGTTTAGAATGTATGACACCGAAAGGTAATAAAAAACACTCATCCACTGGATCAAGACATTCTTGCCCAAAACCTAATGCCAGAATAACTCTTATTCCTATAGGCTTTAGTTACCATTATTTGGTCAGGATACATACACTTCTTATGTACCTTGTGAGTGTAACCCTCTGTCTTTAGACCCCAGAGTCCCTGTCCAACAAAATTCGCCAAAGGGAGGACTAGGTTGAAAAACAGACTAAGGAAATCTTTATCCCTTTCGGGTGTCCACTGTGTTCGATCCCCTATGACCAAGCCCTCCGAAGAGATTGTCTTGTCGAGGCCAAACTAGCAGGCTGACCATAGTGATCTTAGGGTGTGAACCGACAGAAGAGACCATAAGTTTTGTTTTCACTAAACCTGCTCCCACTCATTATAAGTACCATCTTCATTCACCTTGATATTGACTCATACAAACACCATCCGAAGGGAGACGCTCCCAAAGAAAAGTAGGTGGAAATATATGTATCATATACACTTTTCCTCCCACTGGATACTTTAACTCTATAGGAAAATCACCTAGGCTAAACCCGGCTAATGGTTTTACCTAAACTTATCAATATTACTCTTATATTGATAATCAATATAACTCTTATAATGATTTTTATTCTATGTTTGCTAATATAACTTTTAATATTAAGCCTTGGATTCCTAGTTTATTAACCACTTAATAAACCCGCTAACGATACTATAATTTATAAACCATCTGATTAAAATTCACTCCCAGGTTAGTTCCCAGGTAGGGGTGTTCCGTTTCCATCAGCTTAAATACCCCAGCCTCGATAGAACCTTCCTTAGATAGAGTTCTTCTTTTAATCACTGTTTATAAATTACATGGTTCCTAATTCTAATTTGATTAGAACTAGATAACCTAAGGTCTATTAATTTCATGTTCTAAACATTTTAAAACTAATGAATTTAACCTTAGGAGACATGCAATTCTATGTTATTGTGCTTGATCATTCATCACATGAATAATAAAACATGCATAACATATTAATCTCATGAAAAATATGCATGTGAATGCTGTCAAAAAATTAATATAACACTTTATACAAATTATACATGCAAACTATATAATATAACACTTTATATTATAAATGATGCATGGAAATGTTGAACCTGAGGTGGGATATTTAAAATAAAAGCATACATTATGCATGACAATAATTATGCAACAATTGCATAAATTAAATAGGAAAATTAGACTATTTTTAGCACCATAAAATTAATTTCAATTAATATAATCTAATTATATTAATTAAAATTAATAATATACAATAATATTAAATATAAAATGTTTTTATATTTAATATATATACAAAAACGATTTTAATTCTATCTGTTTCTGCCTGTTGCTGCGTTACTCCAGTGGTGTTGCAACGCTGAGGATAGCATTGCAACGCTGATTCCTTCATGTCGCACGCCTCAACCGCTTCACTGTTGTGACGCATGTGCTGGCGTTGCAACCCCAACGTCTCCACGTCTGGCGTTGTGACGCTAGTGGGAGCGTTGCAACGCTGCATCACTTTGCAGCCTGAAATCTGCCTCCACGGCGTTGCAACGCTAATGAACATCATTGCAACTTATGCAACTATACCTCGATCAAGACGGACTTACAGACTCGATTTACATAATAAAATTCCAGAATCAATAGGCCTTTTACATTGAACAATTCAACATAAAATATGTAAATCTATAGTGCCAAAACTGAAAACATTTAATTTGCAAACCGATCATACATCTCATGAAATCAGTAAATCCCATGTTTGTTCTTGATAAATCTAGAACAAAATCAAGAACACAATTGGCGCTCTAATACCAATTGAAGGGATCGAATCCCGCAGCGGAAGCGATTGTGAATCGCGTGTTCATGATATTGTGACACAAATCTAAAAACAATAACAATATAACAAAGATTACGCATGCTTTACGACTTCGGACAACCAGAATTTACCTTTAAAGAACACTTTCTTCACGAGTTCCTCCTCCAATGGTAGAAATCTCAGAATACATAACTATACATGACTATATCAAAAATTCATTTCAAATACTTTGAAATTTTTTATGTTCGGGCCCTCTCAAACCCTTAAATCTTTTGGATTCATCTCAAATTACAGAGTGAAATACTTTTCTAACTTCTGTATTTTTAAACTAAATCTTTCGAAAGCCTATTCACTTCCCTTTTTAAAATGATTTGCAGAAAAGTCCCTTACTTTAGCCTTAGTTCTGAGTGATTCCATAATTAAATCTTTGACCCTGCAATCCTTTCAATCGTGTTCGCTACTCGAGCCTCCTAAATCAATTTCATTAATCCCTTAGTTAAATCACATCAATAAACTTATATTTAAAATTTGGCAATAACTAGGTCGGATTACCACAAACGAAGGCTTAAAACGGACTTAGGGAATGAAACAAATGCAATCGGCGAGTTCCGGCGAACGGCGGCGCGTGCAGTGACCGACGGCGGCGCGTGGTGGTCGGTGGCGGCGCGTGGTGACACCTCTCGGAGCGTAGAGGCCAGATCTGTAAAGCTTGTGAGTCGATCTATTCAAATCCGACTTCCAAAATGCAAGAACCGACCAACAAAGAGACTGAATCGGTGAACCAAGGCACACGATTCACTTGATTTTTCCATTCTCAGCTTGTAGCGTCATAGCGACTACAAGCAACACGGCGACAAGGCAGAGACGATCGACCGACGGTGCGTCAGGTGTCACTTGCCTGCAGTTGCAACGACGTGGAGTCGGTGACTACAACCACAACCTGTTCAGCAGAGGTCCGATGAGTCAGGGAGTTGGACGTCTGCGCGAGCCCCTTCACGACGATCTAACGGCAGGAGACGATGGTCTGAAGATGGCTGGCGGCGGTCGAGTTCCGGTGGTCTGAAGCTGGTCGACGGCAGGAGGGGTTTGGTTGTCGTGAGGTTGGAGAGAAAAAAGAAGAAAAAATTGGCTTCTTCAGAACTGTGCGATAATAAGACAAAAGAGGAGATGGAAACCCTAATTTTCTTTTATAATAAATTACAAGAATGCCCCTCTTTTATCTCTTAACTACAAAAGGCCCTTAACCCAATTTAAATAATCCCAATTAACTCATAAATAGTTATGCCCATAAAATCTCTTGAATTTTCCAAAACATAAACTAAAGTAAGAATTTCAGGTCTTGATTACTTTAATTTTGCACTAAATTAATCCAAACACAATTTTAAGAGTGACTGGAGTTCTGGGGCGTTACAATCTTCCCTCCTTAAGAACTTTCGTCCTTGAAAGTTTCCAATCTTGCAATAATTTCAGGATAGTTCACTCGCACCTTCTCCACTCGGTTACGACGAGTCTTCGATCCTTATGCGAGAATTAACACTAGCTGCTTCTCAAGTATCACACCTTGGCGTAAACTTATTACCCAACGGTCTCGTATCTTTAACTTGAGCTCATTCTCCACCCTGGGGTTTTTTTATTAAGGCCTACAAAACTGATGACCTTGACTCTAATTCTAAATTTTGAAAGTTCCAGATTCAAATCCTAAGATAGCTCGAGATATTCAGCTCGTGCTTTCTTCTCTTCCCCCTTCTAAGTAGTCCCTTCCGTCTAGTGGTTCTAGAGTGGCATGCTTCACTAAACAGATTTCTTTTTGGTGGGACCTCAAAACTCCGTCTTTTACGGTTTATGGCACCAACTACTAGCATTTAATTCAAGGCATGACTCTATCGTTTTGCCAGACCATCGAATCCATAACTTTATCTCCTCTCCCAGAGATGTGACGTCGCTAAAGATAGAGTTAACGACCTTGCTAGGCGTTTCAAAGTTAAAGTCTCAATGATTTCTCCCAACTTATACGTGCAACATAGCATTGGACTTAGTAGCGATGTTCCTCAAATCGGTTCTCCCAAAACTCGTGCACACAACTAACTCTGCAAAAGTCAAATTACTCCAGTATCTTAAATCCAAATGTTCAGTCCCCTTTATGCTCCATTCTAAAATTCTGACTTAACTCCTCACCTCAAGCTCGCCTTTATTATGGTTGTTTACCTTATGGTGCCATCTTGTAAGACTTTATATCCTCACCAATATCTTAGTTGTTTCTATTTGCATTCGTCGTCATGACTAAGATCTATGTGTTTCGAGGTATTTTGAAAACTAAACTTCGGACTGAAAGCCATCTTTTATTTTCTGTTTAAACCTCAAGCTCTTAGTTCCAACTACTCTGGTTCCTTTTATCATGTAACAAATAGAATGACCCTTTTAAAGACAGTTCTTCGTAAAGTCACTTATATCCTAACTTTAACATTTCTATTCTTCTTACATGACATAGTAGTCATTCACATTACCTCTTTAAAAGACTCATTCAAAAGCCTTAAACTTCCATATCAAATATTCCTTTTGTAAACAACTTCAAACCTGGTAACATTCACTTTCCTTGCCTTTCAACTGTTGAAATACTAGGTTCATGTATTCACTTGGAATCGAAAGAACTTTCCTTTATCACTTTCAAGGTTAAGTACCTCACAGTAGCATACACACTACCCTCATAACTCTTTCATCCATTTGTTTCTACAAAATTGAATAAGGCTACTAACCTCTTGTCTAGCACATTCAAACGTTCAACTTCTCGAGGAAAAGGAAAAATCAAAGTGTTCATCTTACAAAGCTTACTCGGGGAACTTAACTGCTTAGTGACTTTCTACTACTTTAACCTCTTGGGACTTACTTTTCCCTCTTTTTGTCTGAGCCACCCCTTTCAAAGTGCTTTTTCTGCCCCTTCTTAGTCTTGGACTAAACAAAAATATAACAGCTTAATCACAACAATATTTTAGCATTTCCTTGAGTTCTAAATCCATCAAGTCTATAAACACTGTGGGTGCTCTATTCAGATCTCTATAACTTCATGATGTTCATAAGGTAATTTGAAAGTTGTCTCGTGATATCTTATCCCTTATTCTTAGCGGGCACTAACTGGACCTCGTATTCATCTTAAGGAACACTATGCTCCTTGTAGCTGGTGGAATAGGTCGTTCATCCAAAGACGAAGTTATTTATCCTTAGTAGCAACTTCCTTCCACTTCCTATAACTGATGCGCAAACATAAAGATGCACCCTTCTCTTTTACGAACAACACTAATACTCCTTAGGGCACTATACTACTATTAACTCTTATATAAACGGTCTTGTACCTATGACTTGAGTTCTTTTAACCCTAATGGAGATTTCTATAAGGAGTATTAGAAACTACTGATGCCCTCCTTTTTAACTTCATGCTTACGTCTATCTCTTGTGTTAAGGGTAACCTTAAAAGATCAAACTCATTTTATCTAACACTAACACATTGTTCCTCATACTTACTTTCTTTAAATTTGACCTTTTTTTTCTTTTTTTTTTTTTGTTAAACTGAGGACATTCTCAGCTCCTTATACTAGTTTGGTTCTAATGTCGAATTTTCCAAAATCCATTTAAGAAGCCATCAACCTAACCCTTACTAAATGAACCTTCCAGTTCCATTCCAATGGTCGCTCGACCACTACAACTATACACTTCACTAATTTCAAGGAGTTCCTCAGTTTGACTTCCACACAACAAAGGAGAGACTCATTCACACTTTCCTCTATTACTCAAACTCTCTTTACAAAATCCTCTTATTGGGGAAAAGGAAACGTTATACCAAATAAGTATTCAAGGTTAACACCTCAAATTATCTCTTCTAAGTCGTTTATATATATATCCTGATGAAAAGGTGGAGAGTAGTGGCAAGGTTCCTTATTCACATTCCAAAAGCTAAAACACACAGGTGACCATGTGACTGTCGAAATGTGCATAAGGTTTTGAAGTCTAGATCATCAATTCTCTTATGTTCTCAAACTAAAACTCTAACTACTTACTTTTATTTTTCATACTTGTCCTTATGAAGTTCATTACGCTTATGGTATCACTTTTAAAACTCCATACCATGTCTATCTTCAGTAACACATAAATGTCTCGTATTTACAAAACTTCCTTTAGGTATCGACCCTTTTTGACTCAGCTCTTTCTTTTCTACCGCTAACAGTAGGAAACTCATGCTTTTTTTTCAACGCAGAAACACGTCACTTTCAAGACCTATATACGTTTAGCTTCACATATATCTGTCTTCTTTCTGTAAACAAACAGTCAGAATCATATATTTTCACTCTTTCATAGCTTAGAAAAACATCTTGCTCAAAACTCATACACATATAACTTTGCATATAAAACATACATAATTTTCTTTTCATAAACAAAGCATAACTTTATTTCAAAGGCATACCTGGCGATGACTGGGAGTTGCTACTTAGCCATGGGATACTAGTGCTTACGATGTAAGCAAGTCTACAGAACCCAAACATAGGGCTCTGATACCAACTATAACGACCCTACTTTTCAAACTCACTTTATATAGGACCGCTACTAAACATACGTACATTTGAGACCTTAACTAACATTAAATAAACAAAAATTTATAATTAAAAGCACTTTAGTTTGGGATCCCATAAAAGTAGAAAACATTTAAAACATAAATAAGTTTGACCTCAATTAAAATATCTCTATGCTACCAAAGTAGAAAACACAATCACTTAAAAATACTTTCTAAAACATGTACGCGGAAATCATGACTTGGTTCCCATGGCTTCTGTAGCACATCCCTGTCACTCGCCTGGTATGCCCTTGCCTTTACCTTAGAACATTTTTAAAAATGGAGAAAACACAACAAGGTAAAGGGGTGAGTATTATAATAATACCCAGTAAGTGGAGGTCGGGAAATGCAAACACATGCAACATGACCTTCTCTTAAACATGACTATTATTCGTGACCTTAAAAATCATAAAACTTTATGTAGTGGGACCTAAAACTCTCTTTCATAAAATCATGACCTTTTCTCTTTGGCTATACGTGGTCAATTGAATCTACCTGAGTCTTTTCATGTTGCGTCCCTCACAGGCCCCTATAGGTTTGAGTCCCTCACAGGCCCCTATAAGAATTGAGTCCCTCACAGACCCCTAGAAGATTGAGTCCCTCAAAGACTCTTATAAGTTTGAGTCCCTCACAGACTCCTATAAGTTTGACCCATAGGGTCTCTGATGCATGTTTTACCATGCATAAATCCTGAGGAGACCAATTTCCACAACCTACATGACATGTTCATATACATACAATATGCATGAGGTCCCATTCTCCAATCAGATGTACATATGCAATCATAATGATGCGACAATCATATAAATCATAAATCATATCATGACTTTCAATGATAAACCATACAAACGTTTGCAATTAAAATAACTATACATGACTGTATCAAAAATTTATTTCAAATACTTTGAAATTATTTCTGTTCGGGCCCTCTCAAACCCTTAAATCCTTTGGATTCATCTCAAATTACAGAGTGAAATACTTTTCTAAATTTTGTATTTTTAAACTAAATCTTTCGAAAGCCGATTCACTTCCCTTTTTAAAATGATTTGCAGAAATGTCCCTTACTTTAGCCTTCTTTCCGAGAGATTCCATAATTAAATCTCTGACCCTGCAATCCATTCAATCGTGTTCGCTACTCGAGCCTCCGAAATCAATTTCATTAATCCCTTTGTTAAATCACATAAATAAATTTATATTTAAAATTTGACAATAACTAGGTCGGATTACCACAAACGGTGGCTTAAAACGGACTCGGGGAATGAAACGGATACAATCGGCGCGTTCGGTGAACGGCAGCGCGTGTGGTAACCGAAGGTGGCGCGTGGTTGTCGGCGGCGGCGCGTGGTGATACCGCTCGGAGCAAAGAGGCCAGATCTATGAAGCTTGTGATTCAATCTATTCGAAACCGACTTCCAAAACGCAAAAACCGACCAACAAAGAGACTGAATCGGTGAACCAAGGCACACGGTTCACTTGATTTTCCCATTCTCAGCTTGCAGCGTCTACAACTCCTTGAAGAATTAGTAGATCTCAGCGTCTGGATTTGCTTCTACAATGACCAAGTGGCGTCATAGTGACTCCAAGCAACACTGCGACAAGGCAGAGACGATCGACCGACGGTGCGTCGGGTGCTACTTGCCTGCAGTTGCAACGGCGTGGAGTCGGTGACTACAACCACGACCTGTTCAGCATAGGTTCGATGAGTCAGGGAGTTAGATGTCTGCGCGAGCCCCTTCACGACGATCTAACGGCGGGAGACGACGGTCTGAAGATGACTGGCGGCAGTCGAGTTCCGGTGGTCTGAAGCTGGTCAGCGGCTGGAGGGGTTTGGTTGTCGTGAGGTTGGAGAGAAAGAAGAAGAAGAAATTGGCTTCTTGGGAACTGTGCGATAATAAGACAAAAGAGGAGATGGAAACCCTAATTTTATTTTCTAATAAATTACATGAATGCCCCTCTTTTATCTATTAACTACAAAAGGCCCTTAAACCAATTTAAATAATCCCAATTAATTCATAAATAGTTATGCCCATAAAATCTCTTAAATTTTCCAAAACATAAACTAAAGTAAGAATATCAGGGCTTGATTACTTCAATTTTGCACTAAATTAATCCAAACACAATTTTAAGAGTGACTGGAGTTTTGGGGCGTGACAGGTCGTCCCCATTGTAGTGGAAACACTTTCCTTTCTCTGCAACTTCCTTTACCTTCTTGCCTTTTTGTGCGGCAGCTCGGTCAACTTTACCCTTCTTCATTTTCTTCTTCCCTTTCGGGCGAGAAGGAGCAATGATTTGGTCCTGCAGGTCGAACCCTCAATTTGATCTCAGAGGCAACATTTGCCTCAGCTTCTGGTGTTCTAACCTCATCAAGGACTGGAAGTTCTGTAGCTCATTGAGGAGGGTAGTAAGAGTGTAGCTAATTTTGTTCATAACAGCATTGCTACGAAACTGAAGGAAACTCTTCGGAAGAGTCTCCAAAATAAAGCTGACCTAACTTGACTCGTCGATCGAAGCTCCGTTCATCTCTGCTAGATTAAAGTGGGTCATCATGTCCAGAACATGTTCACGGACAGACGTCCCTTCTTTCATCCGTGCGTTGAAGACGTGTTTGAGTGAATTGTGCCTGACCTGAAAGGACTGTTGTCCAAACATGTCTTGCAACGACTCCATGATCTCCTTAGCGGTGATCATCAACTTGGGCTTCTTTGCCAAGATTTCAGACAAGCTGGCAATGATGTAGACCTTGGTCTTTTCATTAGCCCTGATCCATCGATCGTATGCATCACGAACACTTCGTGATGCAGTCGAGCTCGGCAACTGAGGACACTCCTCAGTAAGCACGAACTTCTGATCGTCAGTTACTATAATCGTGTTTATATTATTCTTCCACGCTTGGAAGTTATCTCCCACTAGTTTGTCGGGCGAGTAAAGCGATTATTGAGGTAGACATGTTTTAGCCAAAAATTCAAAAAAAAAAAAAAATTGTCAGTCTCGCATAAACTTTTGAAAACCAATCAAGTTTTAGCAAAATTTATTCCTTTGATCCGTATGTCATTTAAAAATTGCAATGATATCCTAAAGGTTTAGAATGACCGCCACCGAAAGGTGAACAAAAACACTCCTCCTCTAGGACGAGACTTTCTCGACCAAACCCTAATCCCAGAATAATTCTTATTCCATTAGGCGTCCAGTTACCATTATTTGGTCGAATTAATTAACTCACAACGAATCCCGTGAGTGTCACCCTCAATCTTTAAGTTTCCAAGTGTTCGTCCAAACAATAGCCTCTGAAGGGTAAACCATGAAGGAAAACCAACAAGGAAACTGTATCCCTTTAGGAAATTCACGGTGTTCCGACTCCTATGATCAGGGCCGTCCAAAGGGATTGTCTGGTCCAAGCCAAACTAGCAGGCGGATCATAGGAGTCTCACGGTGTGAATCGAAAGAAGAGACCGTTGGTCCCGTTTTCACGGGTCCCGCTCCCACTCACTATAAGTACTCTCTCCATCCACGTTGATATTGACCCATACAAATACCATCCGAAGGGGGACACTCCCATTTGCGCCACGAGGCCGAGTATGGATATCACGGTGCGGACTTAATGGAGATTTGTGGTCGAAAAATTAAATTTATCTCATACACTTTATTTCTTCCTACTCAGCACTTTATTATTTTCCGGATGGACCTAGATAAACTGGCTAAAATTTACCTAAGTCTACCAATATAACGCTTATATGGTATTTAGCCTAAGTTTATAATCACATTATTACTTAGGTCTATGTGAGTAAATTAGTGAACTTTTAATTAACAACACTCACGAAAAAATATAATCTAGGAATCTCCGGACCGAATTCACTCCCAGGTCGGTTTCCAGGTAGGGGTGTTCCCCAAGCGTCAACTTAAATACCACAACCTTAGACAAAACCTTCCTTAGGCAGAGTTACTAATCAGTCACCATTCAAGGATCACATTTTAATTTCCTAATTCTAATCTTATTCGAACTAGAAAACCTAAGTCTAATTATTCAAGTTCTAAACACTTTAAAACTAATAATTAACTTAGGTTATATGTAGTTCTATGTTATAGTGCTTGATCATTCATCACATGAATAACTATATACTATAACATAATAATTCATCACATGAAATAAAATGCATGAGCATACTTTAATCTAAAAAAATATAACACTTATATTAATTAAATTAAAACATGCATTTAATTATATTATAACACTTATAATATAACCTATCATGCAAACTATATATTATAACACTTAGAATATAAATCATGTATGAAATGTTTAACCTAAGGTGGGATTTTAAATCTATATGACATACATTATGTACATAGAAATTAATTAAATCATACATCTCATGAATAAAATAATTAAATAGCAAAAATGGACCGGTTTTTGCACTTAGGGGCATTTATTTAATTAAATAACATTAATATAACATTTATATTAATAATATTTAAAAAATAAATTAATTTAAAAAAATTACATTTTTATAATTAAAAATTTAGTTGCTTCATAAGAAGCAACATATTCAGCCTCCATCGTGGAGTCAGCATGCATCCTTACTTAATGCTTCGCCATACTATAACTCCCCTCGTTAAGGGTGAAAACTGTTCTCGATGTGGATTTCCTAGAATCCTTATCGGTCTGAAAATTAGAATCAGTGTATCCAGTAAGGATCAAATCCTTAGTCCCATACACAAGCGTATAGTCCCTCGTTGTCCTAAGATATTTGTGGATATTTTTAACTGTGCTCAAGTGGTCTAACCCTGGATTGGATTGGTACCTAATGACTATTCCCACTGCATAACAAATGTGTGGCCTCGTGCAAAACATAACATACATTAAGCTACAAACTGCTGAGACATAGGGAATATGTCTCATATCATCAATTTCTTGAGGTTTCTTAGGACACTGTTCCTTAGACAAATGAACTCCATGCCTGAAGGCTAATAACCCATCTTGGAATTCTGCATCGAATATAAGGCCAACATTTTGTCGATATAAGACACTTGAGACAGAGCTAGCATCCTGTTCTTCCTGAAAATCTGAATCCCAAGAACATACTGCGCCTCTCCCTAATCTTTCATTTGTAATTGGGTAGCCAACCATTTCTTTATGTCAGTTAGGTATCCTACATCATTCCCAATGAGTAGGATATCTTCCACATAAAGTATTAAGAAAGCTAGTTTGTCGTTGATGATCCTCTTGTAAACACAAGGCTCATCAACGTTTTGGTCAAAGCCATCACACTTGATCGCAGTATCAAATCTTATGTTCCAAGATCTGGATGTTTGTTTTAACCCATAAATGGATCGATTGAGCTTGCAAACTTTTTGCTCCTGACCTTGGGTTATGAACCATTCGGACTGAGATATATAGATGCTCTCGTCAAGATTACCATTCAAAAAGGCAGTCTTGACGTCCATTTGCCAAATTTCATAATCGTAAAAAGCAGCTATGGACAAGAGTATCCTTTAGACTTAAGCATAGCAACAGGGGAAAAAGTTTCCTCATAGTCAAGTCCTTCCCTTTGGGTAAAACCCTTTGTTACAAGTCTGACCTTAAAAGTCTGTACCTTTCCGGCTGCATCTCTTTTTCCCTTATAGATCCATTTGCACCCTATGGGTCTTACTCCTTCAGGTTTGTCTACAAGTTCCCAAACTGAATTGAAGTACATTGACTCCATTACAAGGTCCATGGCTTTGATCCATTGGTCCTTGTCTACGTCATTCATTGCCTGTTTATAAGACAATGGATCCTCTACGCCGTCATAAAGTATGACAACTTGAGTTTAAGCTAAACCCAAGTAGCGATAAGGTTGGGAAACAACCCTCCTACTGCGTCGAGGCATTCCAAACGATTGAGATGGACGAGACTGACTCGATGTGTCAGCGTCTTCATCAACTCTTAATGAAGGTCCAGCTTGATAAACAACTCTTGTTGACTCTTCTGTTGCTTCATTTAATACTAACTTACTACGCGGTTTATGGTTCCTCATGTAATCTTCCTCCAAGAAAGTATCGTTTGTCGATACAATAACCTTATTTTCTTGTGGGTCGTAGAAAAGATCACCTCTCGTTTCTTTGCGACAGCCAACAAATTGACATAATCTTGAAGGAGGTTCCAATTTCTTTTGGTTGGTCACCATCACGCAGCCGATAACCCCAAATCTCAAGTGTTTTAAACTAGGTTCACGTCCCTACCATAACTCAAAAGGTGTTTCTGAAACACTCTTTGATGGAACAGTGTTCAAGATTTAAACCGCAGTCTCTACTGCGTAACCCGAGAACGAGGCAGGCAATTGAGCATAGGTCATCATATATCAAACCATGTCTAACAAGGTTCTATTTCTTCTTTCAGATACACCATTCTGCTGAGGTGTATTAGGTGCCGAGAGTTGAGATTGGATTCCATGTTCTATCAAATAGTCCTGGAATCATAGATCCATATACTCTCCACCTCGATCGGATCGAAGTGTCTTAATGGTTTTCCCTAATGCATTATCTACTTCAGCCTTATACTCTTTGAACTTTTCAAGAGGCTCACACTTATGATGCATTAGGTATAGATAACCATACCTCGAATAATCATCTATGAAAGAGATAAAATATTTGTACCCTCCAAGAGCTTTAACATTCACCGAACCACAAAGATCCGAATGTATAAGCAACAAGGGTTCTTTGGCTCTATAATCTTTTCCAGAAAAATGTTGCTCAGTCATTTTACCTTTAAAGCATGATTCGCAAGGAGGTAGAGAATCATCTTCTAACTTATTTAAAAGTCCATTCTTTGATAGTTTCTCAATTCGGTTGAAATTGATATGACCAAGTCTAAGATGCCAAAGATAGGTATTATTATTTGGAGAAATTCTATGCCTTTTACTTTGAGTATATGTAGTTTTAAACATGTCATGATTTAAAATTGCCTTAGTTTGATTCGGTTTAAGTACATACAAGTCGTTTTCTAACTTAGAAGAACAAATATTGACACTTTTCTTTGAAATGAACTCTTCATTAATTCAAAAGGTAATACAATAGCCAAGTTCAATTAAGGAAGAGATAGAAATCAAGATCCTCTTAATCTTGAGAACTATGTACAAATTTTCTAGAAATTTAAATCAATCTCTAAAAAATAGCTTGGCATCTCCCACTACATGAGCTTAAATGACGTCTCCCGTTCCAACCCTGAGCGTCATCTCACCCTCTTCGAGCTCCTTGAAGGAACTAGTTTCCTCTAATGAAGAGCAAACATGGTTAGTGGCTCTTGAATCAAGTATCCAGGTAAAATCATCATTTTCCACTAAGCAAGTTTCAAGAACAGGTAAATCGAATTATCTTTCTTCTCTTTGAGCTTAGTTATAACACACCATAAGGGAGTTATTTTACTAGAATTTTAGTATTTAATCCACTCGAATTGCATTTAATTTAGTCATCCTCATGTTATTTTATCCCTAAATAACTTGTGTTAGCTTTGAAATCTTGAATTTAATGTGCAAAAAGAATTAATTTTGATGTTTTTGTGCTTTAATTCAAGAAATATAGGAAAACAAGCTAACGGTTGATTAAAAACCGAAATTTGAGATTTTTCTTAACTCCAAAAATCAATGAATATTTAGTTTGATTTATTATTGACTTCATTAATTTATTTGAGATTTTTTTGTCTGCAGGAGATGTTTAAAAATTACAAGAGTCCCTAAGGGCATTTTAGACATTTTAGACGAAGGGTAATATGGTCTTTTTACCCTTAAGGGTATTTTTCTAATTTGTGGAGTTAGGGCAACACCATATTGTATAAGGAGGCTAGGGTTTACAAGTGTGAGAAGAAGAGAGAATTTTGCGACAAGAGGAAGAGACCGAGAAGAGAAGGAGAACCAAGTGATTGCTACAGCAAAGTGTGCGTTGGAGAGACAAATCATGATTGTGTCTTTGCTGTAGCAATCGTGAGGTTCATCCGTGGTCGAGGCAATTGTTGGAGGCGCACTGAGAGGGGCTTCAATTTTGCTACAGACAAAGCCGAGGAGCAGATTAGTGAGGGCATTCGGGAGAGCCAACCTACCACCTTGTCAAGCGATGGAGGAAGGCGCCGAGATTTGCTGTAGCAATTGCGAGGGACGACATCGGAGAGTTGGTCCATCGATTTCGGAAAAGCAATCGCGTGAGGTTCGCGCGCGTTGGAGCCGCCGAGGTTTGGCCGGCAATCGCGTGAGGTTGCTTTGGCGCTGGGAGTCGCCGAGGTTTGCTTTGGCAATCGCCGCTCACTCTGTGGAAGTAGGAACCCGAGAACCCTTTTGCCGGGCAATTGGGCGATCTGTCTTTGAGGCCATCCAAAGGGTTTTGCTGAAGCAAAGTGCCCTACCGCAGCCCATCAACAGGGGGTCGCTAGGCAATTGTTGTAGCAAAACAAGGCCACTTGCCGTAAAATTGTTCCTTTCTTTTAGTGCTTTTGCCTATTATTTTGGCCAATTATCACTGCTTTTGTTGGGTTGTTTATACACTAATTAGAGGTTAATTTGCTCACTGTTTAGACAATTGTGTGACTATTTTCGTGCTGCTATTTATAAATCTCTTGATTAGTAAAAGCATGTTCAACTTAAAGATGTGCAATTTCACCCAAATCATGAACTAAAATTCTTCTAGGCACAGGTTAGGTTGTTCTTCAATGTATAAATTGTAATAAATTAATGGTTGATGCCATAGTTGGATTTATGAGATTTTAATGTTTGCAACGATGCATGAGGGTTAAAATTTGGCCACTTTAATTTCTCTTAAAATTCACGAACTTGGAAAAGCTAGTGAATTAGGAAATTAAAATTTCATTATAGGATCTTGAGTTAATTAGGGATAATTAACCCACCTAGAACCGCTTTTGATAGGTCTCAATTGGAAAATTGTTGGTTTTAAAATTTAATGATTTTGGAAAAATTCACTTGATCACATGTGTAGGTAAATTCAAGGCATCAACCACATATTTGTTATTATAATTATACATGAAACTTCAACTTAACCCTAGCCTATCTCTTAATCTAAAAGCTCCAGTTTTGTAACGGCCCTAATTTTCTTGAACTATAAACCCTAGGGACCCTACTAAACATGCATGCACTTTTAGGCCAGCAAATAAGTAAAACAATTTAACCTGCAATGTTCTAAAATATCTTTAGGGATCCCATCAAAAGCGTCAAAACAATTTTAAAATGAACGTTTCGGAGTTGGCCTACTTAAAATCCTGTAAACATAATTCAAAAATCAAAGTTCTTTAACATCAATATTAGCTGTGAAGAAAATGCGGAAATCATGACTTTTCCCATGGTGATGGCAACACGCCTCCGTCACTCGCCCCGTACATCCTTAGCTTTACCTGAAAATATTTTTAAAATGAAAGGGTGAGTATTGTGAAACAATACCCAGTAAGTGACCTCGATACCGAGGTTGGGGACAAGCATACACATACAATCATGAGTTTCAGACGTTACATAAAATTTTTACATGCGGGACCTAATCTTTCTCATAATAACCATAGTTAAAATACATGACTTTCTTTTAAGTTGAGCGGTCAATTGGTCACCCCGAGTCTTTTCATTTTGAGTCCCTCACAGACCCCTATAGTTTGAGTCCCTCACAGACCCCTATAAGCTTTGAGTCCCTCACAGACTCCTATATGTTTTGAGCCCCTCACAGACTCCTATAAGTTTACCCATAGGGTCTCAAATGCATGTTTCACCATGCATAAACCTCAGGAGGCCAATTGACACGCTTCCCTTTATTAGCACTTCATGGCACACATACAATGCATGAGGTCCCATCTACTTATCATGACTATAATGCACATATCATGGGGGCAAGGATCGTAACTATCATTCATGGCTTACTTTCATAACATGATTACTATAGTACTTTAAAGCATGATAAATTTCAAGCATGTAAATAATAAAATACTTTTGAAATAAAATATCGAAACTCTTTTCTTTATGTCCCATTTTAGAAAGTTCGGCATGAGGTCTCTTACCTCAAGCTTTGATCCAACCGCTTTACTTCTAATTCTCAAGATGAGAGTCTTTTTCGAGTTCCCTGTTAATCAAGAAGTCTTCTAATTTGTCACTCAACCACAAGACACTTCTAGGACTATAAACGTTTACGTACATAAAGATCTATGATTCGCCACTTTGCTCTAAATACCTTAACTCCGAAGTATAAACCGAACGCCACTTCGCTTGCTCCAAATCTTGGAAGTTTTGATACCGAAATTCGGCTTGTTCCTACAATATTATCACACGATTCAGATCTAACTGATTCTACACCTCCAAAACAGAAAAGGTTTCACATAGGCTCACCTATCCAAAAATCTCAGTTCCAAATGACCCTCGACGGCAGCGTAACGACGAAACCGAAGATCTGCTGGTCGGACGGCGTACTGGTGAGAAACACGTGATCGTGGTTGCTGAGCAAAAACGTGGACGAACTCCGGCCGGCAAGACACGTGAAACTCGCAGACTTTCGGCGCAGATCGATGACTTGGCGACTCGCGCTATTTGCGATCGAGGGCACTCGCCGCGATCTCTCGCGTTACTCGCTTGCGTCAAAGCGGTAGGGCGATCCACGATCGGGCCGGAGGCGTGTGTGCTCGGGGTTTGGCGGCGAGGTCTTCTTCCGATTGCGATGGGTGAAGGCGCGATCACAAATTCTTTTTTTTTTTTTTGTTTTTAATAATCTAATCTTTTGTTTTCTGTCTGGCAGTTTGGCGAGGGGGAAAAATCTAGGGTTGTGAGCTCTTCAAAATAAACCTAATCCCCCTCCCAAAAATCCACATTTGTCCTTTAATTTAAGTACTATTTACTAAAGTGCCATTGGACCTCTTTTAGGTGAAACAAAAGCCCAATTTCATAAAATCTCACTTTAAACTATACTAAAATTTAAGGCTCAACTTACAAAGGATGATAAATTCCGTTAATCCGACCCAACATATAGGTTGTAAGAAAAGAAATTAAATTAGAAAACTAATACCTGTGGGAGTGGGTCGTCACAAGTTTTCTCTCGTTTAGTTTATGTTTTTAATGTTTTCACATATTTTGATTTATTGCATTAATCTTAATAATATTTAACTCATTCAAACAACAAAAAAATCAAATTCCTATTATTGCATTCATTTATTCTGAACAAAAACTTGCATGCCCATGCATTGCACCAAAAAATAAGGAGAAAAGTTTCTAGGACACTCATTGGTTTAGATTCTACTAGTCCTCGTGGGATCGATGCTTTTCTTATCACTTGCTGCACTTGACCGTGTATACTTGCATGTCACAGAAGAGTTAGAGTCTCATCCTAATTTGCATTAGTTTAGGGCACTGATATTTTCGCATCATGTTTTTGGCGCCGTTGCCGGGGACTAGTGCTTTAATTCAAGAAAATTAGGAAAACAAGCTAACGGTTGATTAAAAACCGAAATTTGAGATTTTTCTTAACTCCAAAAATCCTTGAATATTTAGTTTGATTTATAATTGACTTCATTAATTTATTTGGGATTTTTCTGTGTGCAGGAGATGTTTAAAAATTACAAGAGTCCCTAAGGGCATTTTAGACATTTTACCCGAAGGGTAATATGGTCTTTTTACCCTTAAGGGTATTTTTGTAATTTGTGGAGTTAGGGCAACACCATCTTGTATAAGGAGGCTAGGGTTTACAAGTGTGAGAAGAAGAGAGAATTTTGCGACAAGAGGAAGAGACCGAGAAGAGAAGGAGAACCAAGTGATTGCTAAAGCAAAGTGTGCGTTGGAGAGACAAATCATGATGGTGTCTTTGTTGTAGCAATCGTGAGGTTCATCCGTGGCTGAGGCAATTGTTGGAGGCAGAACATGAGGGGCTTCAATTTTGCTACAGCAAAGCCGAGGGAGCAGATTAGTGAGAGCATTCGGGAGAGCCAACCTACCACCTTGTTGAAGCAGTCGGAGGAAGGCGCTGAGATTTGCTGTAGCAATTGCGAGGGACGACATCGGGAGAGTTGGCCCATCGATTTGCTGAAGCAATCGCGTGAGGTAGCGGGCGTTGAAGCTGTCGAGGTTTGCTTCGAAGCAATCGCGTGAGGTTGCCGGGCGTTGGGAGTCGCGAGGTTTGTTTGAAGCAATCGCCTCGTCGCGTGAAGTAGGAACCCGAGAACCCTTTTCTTTGCCAAGCAATTGGTCGATCTATCTTTGAGGCCATCCAAAGGGTTTTGCTGAAGCAAAGAGCCCTACTGCAGTCCATCGACAGAGGGCTGCTGCAAGGCAATTGTTGTAGCAAAACAAGGCCACTTGCTGTGTAAATTGTTCCCTTTCTTTTAGTGCATTTTGGCCAATTATCACTGCTTTTGTTGGGTTGTTTATACACTAATTAGAGATTAATTTGCTCACTGTTTAGACAATTGTGTGACTATTTTCGTGATGCTATTTATAAATCTCTTGATTAGTGAAAGCATGTTCAACTCAAAGATGTGCAATTTGACCCAAATCATGAACTAAAATTCTTCTAGGCACAGGTTAGGTTGTTCTTCAATGTATAAATTGTAATAAATTAATGGTTGATGCCATAGTTGGATTTATGAGATTTTAATGTTTGCAACGATGCATGAGGGTTAAAATTTGGCCACTTTAACTTCTCTTAAAATTCACGAACTTGGAAAAGCTAGTGAATTAGGAAATTAAAATTTCATTCTAGGATCTTGAGTTAATTAGCGATAATTAACCCACGTAGAACCTTAAAATCATGAGCGTAATTTAGGTCTCAATTGGGAAATTGTTGGTTTTAAAATTTAATGATTTTGAAAAAATTCACATGATCACATGTGTAGGTAAATTCAATGCATCAACCACATATTTGTTATTCTAATTATACATGAAACTTAAACTTAACTCTAGCCTATCTCTTAATCTAAAAGCTCCAGTTTTCTCTGTTTAGTTTATGTTTTTAATGTTTTCACATATTTTTATTTATTGCATTAGTCTTACTTATATTTAACTCATTCAAACAACAAAAAAATCAAATTCCTATTATTGCATTCATTTATTCTGAACAAAAACTTGCATGCCCATGCATTGCACCAAAAAATAAGGAGAAAAGTTTCTAGGACACTCATTGGTTTAGATTCTACTAGTCCTCGTGGGATCGATACTTTTCTTATCACTTGCTGCACTTGACCGTGTATACTTGCACGTCACAGAAGAGTCAGACTCTCATCCTAATTTGCATTAGTTTATGGCACTGATATTTTTACATCACTCAACAAGGTACTTTGGGCAGTTTCGCTTCTAGTGCCCGTCCATGTAGCAGTGGAAACACTTTCGTTTGTCTGCAACCTTGGCCTTTCCTTTGCCCTTATCAGCAACAGGTGCCTTCCCTTTCTATAACGACCCTAAACTCCAAATGCCTTTTCATTTTCACCTTTGGGTCAAATTTAATGAAAAATTAATTATTTGGGTCTTAGGTGTCTTAATTTAAATTAAGGTTATGTAAATTGGAAATTTTGAATTTGTTATAGAAAAATTTAGAACATCAAATAGGCCCTAATGGCATTTTTGTAATTAAGAAAAGCTGAGTGGCCTTTTTGTAAAATTTAAGAAAAACATCAAATTAGTGTTCCTTATTATTATAGCACGCTCTACGAGGGGTTGGGTGAACTTCTCCTTCTTCTTCTTCTCTCTCGTGAGCACGCCGATCAACCCCTCCCTTCGTCGTCCGACCACACCATCGAGGGGCTCCTCTCCTTCGTCTTCTTCTCTCTCAGTCCATGGGTCATCGTCCCGACTAGCCACCCTTGTCGCCACTAGAGCACGTCGCCCACCGTAGCACCGTCACCTCGCCTTGAGTCGCGACACGCACAAACGTAGGCCCCTGCAAGTTTCGACAGCTGTCAACCCTCGTCGATTGACTCGCTCGGTCAGTCGTTGTTCTCTCACCGCAGACCACGGCGATGGGCGACCTCGAAACTCCTGCAAACGTGACCCTAATTGTTGGAGAGCAGTGGAGGAGATCGTTCTTTGTTCGAACGGTTCAACGAGTTTTTGGCCGATTTTTGGAGGTTTAGGACCGATTTCGAATAGATCGGCTAACGAGGGATCAAGAAACGAGTTTCACGTGCCGAACCACCGTCGTCTGCCGCCGCTCGCCCGAGTTGGCCCGATCTAGTCAATTTCATCTCTCGAGTTCATTTTTAGCGTTCTTTGGTGTTAATTCGATTTTGATATTGTCGATTTTCAATACAAGTTTATTTATGTGTATATTGATTAGGGAAATTGATTTCGTTTTAGGGATTCATTCCTTTGATAGTCAGGGAGAGATGTTGAAGTAAAAATCGATTGAATTTCGAAGCTAAAGCCAAGGTAAGGGATCTCATGCCAAACAATTTCAAAATGGGATGAAAGTTACAGTTTTCATTAAAGTTTTATGATTCGATATTTCGAAAGTATTATTTCTCAAAATGTTTTAACATTGAAAGTTATGAGCGTTATGTTTGATTTATGATTGATTGACTTAAGTTTAATGTTATGATTATGTTATGATTTATGATTGATTGATAGCTTAAATGTTATGAAACAATATGTTATAATATGTGAATTACTGTGATTGTATGACATGCACATTATAATATATGATAGGATAATGAGATCTTATGCCAGTTGGTATGTTCATGAAACAGTTGAGTGGTTGTGGTAATTATTCTCCATATGACAATAGGGGGTTGAGAGGACTCCACATATGATAGTAGTCTTCAGACCTAACATGCTCCCGAGGTTTTGAGAGGACCCTTAGTACTGGAGTCTTCGGACTGAACATGATTCAAGAGTCCTCAGACTCAACACGCTCTCGGGGTTTTGAGAGGACCCCATATGTCAGGAGTCTTTGGACTCAACATGACTCAGGAGTCTTCGGACTCAACATGCTCTCAGGGTTAGGAGGGACTGAAGGGAGTCGAATCATGTGAATCGCGCGTTCTTAATTTCATTACATGGATTACATTCAAGAACAAATCTTACTAGATTAAGCATACAATAGCAAGATGCACAGCAAGAATAATATCTTTGAAGAACTTTTCTTTGAGTGCTCCTTCTCCCACAATCACGATCTCAGCAATACGAACCCAAGCGATCACGGACACTACCACCGGATCTTCTCCGTTGTTCTCTAGGTGAGGAAGGAAGGTGGGTTCCCTTTAGGTGAGATGAGATGTTTGTGAGAGGGATTGTGTTTTGGAACCTTTCCAATAACACAACAAAATGACACACTAGGGTTTATCCAAGGCTTAGGTTAAAGTTGCATCTCATGCAACTATATATATAAAGGGAAATAAGGTGGAAAATACCATCATATCCCTCTTTCATTCTCTCTTTAGTATATAGTTAATATGTGAATCTAATTCACATTAAAACTATATATTATATCTATTATATCAAATATAACTGATATGACATCTCATATATGAAATTGAACACTTCAATTTCATTCCTAACTCAATACCCTCAATATAACCATGTTGAGCAAACGGAGGGACCTAACGGACCTACAGTTCATGAGCTCCAATGATGTGAGGTTAACTGATCAAACTCTTTGATTAAGTTAATCAATATTAGTTAACTACAAGTCACTCCACTATAGACTTGTAGTTGCACTCTCCTCACTGTAGATTATATTGTGTCCACTGATATAATCATTACCCATGAGTCGACACTTCACAGGTTGTTCGTAATCATAGTTGGGTCAAATTACCGTTTTACCCCTGTGATTACCTCTTTGTTCCTTAAGCACCACTGATCATCTAATGAACAACAAGTCTAAGGTCCTACCATAGACTCATACCCTCATAGAAGGCGGGGCCCCGTTGTTCATGACTTGGAGTCAGTTCTTAAGGGAACAACCTATCTAATTCCTTAGTGTAAGAAAGAGTGAATTCCATCTTGTATAGTTAAGGTCTAGCTACCTACGAGGTTCTGTCCATGAGAAGGTAGGCTTATTGAGTTGGCTACATAACACTCTCACCCATACTAGTCTAAGTACAAACCCCTATAAGCAGGAGTTCTTAACTTACTCAGGATTCAGATTGAGTCACTAATGACCATCTATAAATTATCAGTCTTATCCTGTTAAGGGTGTTATACTGGTTAGACTAATAATTTGCAGTCCGAACTTGTATGAACTCTTCATACAAGATGCCCCCACTCGGATGCCAACCACATGAATGAGTTGGATTACCTCATTTGTACTAATTACAAAGTGGGTCGCATCCATGGTGTTACCAAAATGAGGTTTCCAACCTTATTCTTATACCATAGACCATTTAGGTTATATTCTTGAACACAATCCAAATAGTGTCCACTACACTAATGTTAAAGATATATTATAACCTTGAAGCTTAGTTTATTGGATTTATAAAGCAAGAATATAAATTTGTCAACACAAATAACTCTTTATTTATTTGATCAAAATTACACAAGTTTAGGGCATAAATCCCAACAATCTCCCACTTGACCTAAAGCATGTGGAGTACTAAAACATTACAGTAATGTAAATACAATAAATTAGGGCATTTAACCCATTTCTACAGAATACTCCCACTTGCCCTAGTTGGGGAAGACTTGTAAACCTAAACCTTCTAGGTGACTCTCAAACACTTTAGCCGTGAGAGCCTTTGTAAAAGGATCAACAACGTTGTGCTCTGAGGCTATCTTCGTGACAATCACGTCTCGTCGATGCACGATCTCCCGGATGAGATGATATTTTCGCTCAATGTGCTTTCCCCTCTTGTGACTTCGGGGTTCCCTCGAATTTGCCACTGCACCACTGTTATTGCAATACAACATGATGGGCAAAGTTATATTTGGAACAACTTCCAAATTTAGCATGAATTTCGTTAACGAAACGACCTCTTTAGTTGCTTCATAAGCTACTACATATTCGGCCTCCATGGTGGAATCAGCGATGCATCCTTGCTTGTGCTTCGTCATACTACAACTCCTCCGTTAAGAGTAAATACTTACCTTGATGTAGATTTTCGAGAATCTTTATAAGTCTGAAAGTCAGAATTTGTGTATGCTGTAAGGATCAAATCCTTAGCCCCATACACAAACATGTAGTTCCTTGTCCTCCGTAGATACATAAGGATTATTTTAACCATTTTTCAGTGTTCAAGTCCTAGATTGGATTGATACCTACTGACCATTCCAACTGCAAAACAGATGTCAGGCCTAGTACACAACATGGCGTACATCAGGCTCCCAATAGTTGATGCATAAGGAAACCGTCTCATATCCTCAACTCCTTAAGGTGTCTTAGGACACTGTTCTTTAGACAAATGAACTCCATGTCTAAAAGGCAATAAGCCCTTTTTGGAGTCTTGCATCGTAAACCTTGACAACACTTTGTCGATGTAAGATGTATGAGAAAGGGCTAGTGTTTTATTCTTGCGGTTCTGGAGAACAAAATTCGCTTCACCGAAATCTTTCATTTGGAATTGCGTAGCTAGCCAATTCTTAATGTCAGTAAGATATCCTACATCATTTCGAATGAGTAGGATATCATCCACATATAGAACTAGCAATGCGACAGAACTATTGATGACTTTCTTATAGACACAAGATTCATCATCTTTCTGGTCAAAACCATAAGACTTGATTGCCTCATCAAATCTTATATTCTAGGACCTAGAGGCTTGTTTCAATCCATAAATTGACCTTTTAAGCCTGCAAACCGTTTGCTCTTGTCCTGGTCAATGAACCCTTTGGGTTGGTCCGTGTAGATGTTTTCCTCAAGATTGTCATTCAAAAAGGCTGTCTTGACATCCATTTGCCATACTTCATAGTCATAATATGCGACAATGGCAAGTAAGATACGGATAGACTTTACCATAGCAATAGGTGAAAAGGTTTCCTCATAGTCAACCCCTTCTACCTGGGTATAACTCTTTGCTACTAGTCTAACTTTAAAGGTTTGCACCTTCCTATCGCACCACACTTTCTCTTGTAGATCCACTTACAACCTATAGGTTTTACCCCATCAGGTTTATCTACAAGATCTCAAACAGAATTGAAGTGCATAGACTCCATTTCTTGGTTCATGGCTATGATCCATTTGCCTTTGTCTTTGTCATCCATTACTTGATTATAAGTCGATGGATCCTCACAGTTGTCATCTGGTATATACAACAGGGTTTCAGATAAACCCATGTAATGGTCAGGTTGCTTTATAACCCTCCCACGACATCGAGGCATACTCAACTCTTGAGATGGACTCTCTTGACTAGACAAGCTAGTATCAACAACTTATGTGGTCCTCCTCTAAGAAAGTGGCATTTGTCTACACAAAAACCTTATCTTCCTTAGGATCATAGAATAAACCACCTCTTGTTTCTTTTGGGTATCCTACGAATAGGCAAAACTTTGAACGTGAATCCAACATCTTTAGATTTGTCACAAGCACATGTGTTGGACAACCCCATATTCTGAAATGACATAAACTACCTACGTCCTTTCCAGAGTTCAAAAAGTGTTTCAGAAACACTTTTTGATGGCACATTGTTCAAAATGTATATCACAGTCTCCACTGCGTAACCCCAAAAGGAACTAGGGAGATGAGCATAACTCATTATTTATCTAACGATGTCCAACAGGGTTCTATTTCTCCTTTCCGATACACCGTTTTGTTGTGGTGTATCGGGAGCCAAGAGTTAGGATGTAATTTCATGTTCTATCATATAGTTCTAGAATTTTAAATCCATGTACTCTTCACCTCGATCCGATCAAAGTATCTTAATCGTTTTACCTAATTGATTTTCAACTTCAGTCTTGAATTCCATAAACTCTTCAAGTGCTTCAGACTTATGTTGTATTAGGTAAATATGCCAAAATCTAGAATAATCATCTATAAAGGAGATGAAATATTCATAACCTCCTCTAGCTTTAACATTCATCGGACCACAAAGGTCTGAATGTATAAGCTCAAGAGGTCCTTTGGCTCTATAACCTTTTCCACTAAAAGGTCTTTTAGTCATTTTACCTTCTAGGCAGGATTCACATACAGGTAAAGTATTTTCTTCTAACTCATTTAGAAGTCCATTCTTTACCAATCTCTCAATCTTATTGAGATTAATGTGAATCAATCTAAGATGCCAAAGATGAGCATTTTCTTTAGGAGAAATTTTACGTTTCTGAGTTTTTGTGTTTGCAGTTTTAAATAATTAAGTATTCAAAACCATTTTGATTGAATTAAGCCTTAAAACATACAACCCATTTTCTAATGAAGCTGAACATATTTCCACACCTTTCTTCAAAATAAGCACTTCATTCATAGAGAAAGAAACATAAATACATTGTTCAATAAGGCAAGAAATTGAAATAAGGTTTCTAGTAAACCCTGGTATCACTAATATATTGTTTAACAACATATATTTCTTGCCAAAATAAAGCTTCATCGTGCCTACTGCTACAGCTGAGACGACTTCTCCATTTCCAACCCGGAGCGTTATCTCTCATTTCTGTAGTTGCTGATAGGAATCAATTCCCAAAAAAGAAGGGCAAACATGATTAGTGGCGCCTGAATCAAGTATCCAAGCAGTTTTATCATTGTCCACTAAACAAGCTTCTAAGGAAAGTAAATCATATTTACCTTCCTTCTTCTTTTCTGCAATGTACTTTGGACAGTTGTGTTTCCAATGCCCGTCTTCATTGCAGTGGAAACACTTTTTTTTGTCTGCAACTTCTTTGACTTTCTTGCCCTTCTAGGCGGCAGCCTTGTCAGCTCGTTTCCCTTTACCTACCTTCTTCATGAAGCCATTGTTTTTTATCCAGAGGTCCAACCTCTATGATAACTCCTACTGGTATCATTTGCTTTACCTTTCAATCCCTGAATTTTTATCAAAGATTGAAAGGTCTGGAGTTCATTCAGACGGGAGGTAAGATTAAAAGTAAACTTGTTCATAACAACATTTCTTCTAAACTGTAGGAAACTATCTGGAAGGGTTTCCAGAATTAACCTGACCTGGCTCGATTCATCGATGGAAGCACCATTTGACTCCACGATGTTAAAATGTACCATCATATCCAAGACATGATCCCAAACAGATGTGCCCTCTGGCATCCTCAAGTTGAATATGTACTTTAGGGCATCGTGTTGGGCCTGTGTGGACTGTTATCCAATTATACCCTGCACTGAATCAATGATTTCCTTAGCGGTCATCATGCCCCCATGCTTCTTGGCTAATATTTCAGACATACTTGCCAGTATGTAGACCTTGGCCTTATCATTGGCCTTGATCCATCGATCATATGCATCACGAACATTTCGTGACACATTCGAGCCTAGCACTTGAGGACACTCCTCAGTTAGCACAAACTTTAGATCATCCACAACCAATATAGTGTTGAGTTTGTTTTTCCACGTCATCATATTCTCTCCTCTTAACTTTTCCGCACCCAATAAGGAAATTATAGAGCTAGACATTTTTGCTGAAAATTAACAAACAAAATTTGTATGAGTTTCTTGCTATAACTGTCTAATCCAATCATGTGTTAGCTAATTATTAAATGATTTCTAGGTCATTTATAATTTGCAATGATGCTCCAGAGGTTTAGAATGTATGATACCGAAGGGTGATAAAAAAACACTCCTCCTCTGGATCAAGACATTCTTGACCAAAACCTAATGCCAGAATAACTCTTATTCCTATAGGCTTTAGTTACCATTATTCGGTCAGGATACATACACAACTTATGTACCTTGTGAGTGTAACCTCTGTCTTTAGCTCCCACAGTCCCCATTTAATAAAATATGTCGAAGGGAGGTTTAGATTGAAAAACAGACTAAAGAAATCTTTATCCCTTTTAGGTGTCTACTGTGTTCGATACCCTATGATCAAGCCCTCCGAAGGGATTGTCTGGTCCAGGCCAAACAAGCAGGCTGACTGTAACGCCCCTACATTTCTAAGACTCATTTCGTAGGGACATTACTACTCATGCATGCATTCGAGACCCTAAATAAATTTAAATATGTAAAAATTGATAATTAAAATGATCGATTTAATTTGGGATCCCATAAATACAAAACTTTTACAAACTAATTAACTTTGGCCTCAATTTAAAAATCGTTATACTACATAAGCGGAACTAAAATCATTTAAAAATACTTTCTAAATCATGTATGCGGAAAATCTTGACTTGGTTCCCATGGCTTCTGTAGCCCATCTTGGAATTCTGCATCGAATATCAGGCCAACATTTTATCGATATAAGACGCTTGAGACAGAGCTAGCATTCTGTTCTTCCTGAAAATCTGAATCCCAAGAACATACTGCGCCTCTCCCTAATCTTTCATTTGGAATTGAGTAGCCAACCATTTTTTTATGTCAGTTAGGTATCCTACATCATTCCCAATGAGTAGGATATCTTCCACATAAAGTATTAAGAAAGCTAGTTTGTCGTTGATGATCCTCTTGTAAACACAAGGCTCATCAACGTTTTGGTCAAAGCCATAACACTTGATCGCAGGATCAAATCTTATGTTCCAAGATCTGGATTTTGTTTTAACCGATAAATGGATCGATTGAGCTTGTAAACTTTTTGCTCCTGACCTTGGGTTATGAACCCTTCGGGCTGAGATATGTAGATGCTCTCGTCAAGATTACCATTCAAAAAGGCAGTCTTGACGTCCATTTGCCAAATTTCATAATCGTAAAAAGCAGCTATGGACAAGAGTATCCTTATAGATTTAAGCATAGCAACAGGGGAAAAAGTTTCCTCATAGTCAAGTCCTTCCCTTTGGGTAAAACCCTTTGCTACAAGTCTGACCTTAAAAGTCTGTACCTTTCCGGCTGCATCTTTTTTTCCCTTATAGATCCATTTTCACCATATGGGTCTTACTCCTTCAGGTTTGTCTACAAGTTCCCAAACTGAATTGAAGTACATTGACTCCATTTCAAGGTCCATGGCTTTGATCCATTGGTCCTTGTCTACGTCATTCATTGCCTGTTTATAAGACAATGGATCCTCTACGCCGTCATAAGGTATGACAACTTGAGTTTAAGCTAAACCCATGTAGCGGTAAGGTTGGAAAACAACCCTCCCACTGCGTCGAGGCATTCCAAACGATTGAGATGGACGAGACTGACTCGATGTGTCAGCGTCTTCATCAACTCTTAATGAAGGTCCAGCTTGATAAACAACTCTTGTTGACTCTTCTGTAGCTTCATTTAATACTAACTTACTACGCGGTTTATGGTTCCTCATGTAATCTTTCTCTAAGAAAGTATCGTTTGTCGATACAATAACCTTATTTTCTTGTGGGTCGTAGAAAATATCACCTCTCGTTTCTTTGTGATAACCAACAAATTGACATAATCTTGAACGAGATTCCAATTTCTTTTGGTTGGTCAACACCATGTGTCCCAGACAACCCCAAATCCTGAAGTGTTTTAAACTAGGTTCACGCCCCTACCATAACTCAAAAGGTGTTTCTGAAACACTCTTTGATGGAACAGTGTTCATGATTTAAACCGCAGTCTCTACTGCGTAACCTGAGAACGAGGCAGGCAATTGAGCATAGGTCATCATAGATCAAACCATGTCTAACAAGGTTCTATTTCCCCTTTCAGATACACCATTCTGCTGAGGTGTATTAGGTGCCGAGAGTTGAGATTGGATTCCATGTTCTATCAAATAGTCCTGGAATCATAGATCCATATACTCTCCACCTCGATCGGATCGAAGTGTCTTAATGGTTTTCCCTAATGCATTCTCTATTTCAGCCTTATACTCTTTGAACTTTTCAAGAGGCTCACACTTATGATGCATTAGGTATAGATAACCATACCTCGAATAATCATCTATGACAGAGATGAAATATTTGTACCCTCCACGAGCTTTAACATTCACCGAACCACAAAGATCCGAATGTATAAGCTCCAAGGGTTCTTTGGCTCTATAATCTTTTCCAGAAAAAGGTTGCTCAGTCATTTTACCTTTCAAGCATGATTCGCAAGGAGGTAGAGAATTATCTTCTAACTTATTTAGAAGTCCATTCTTTGATAGTTTCTCAATCCGGTTGAAATTTATATGACCAAGCCTAAGATGCCAAAGATAGGTATTATTATTTGGAGAAATTCTATGCCTTTTACTTTGAGTATATGTAGTTTTAAACATGTCATGATTTAAAATTACCTTAGTTTGATTCGGTTTAAGTACATACAAGTCGTTTTCTAACTTAGAAGAACAAATATTGACACCTTTCTTTGAAATGAACACTTCATTAATTGAAAAGGTAATACAATAGCCAAGTTCAATTAAGGAAGAGATAGAAATCAAGATCCTCTTAATCTTGAGAGCTATGTACAGATTTTCTAGAAATTTAAATCTATCTCTAAAAAACAGCTTGGCATCTCCCACTACATGAGCTTAAATGACGTCTCCCGTTCCAACCCTGAGCATCATCTCACCCTCTTCGAGCTCCTTGAAGGAACTAGTTTCCTGTAATGAAGAGCAAACATGGTTAGTGGCTCTTGAATCAAGTATCCAGGTACAATCATCATTTTCCACTAAACAAGTTTCAAGAACGAGTAAATCGAATTATCTTTCTTCTCTTTGAGCTCGATGAAGGTACTTTGGGCGCTTTCGCTTAGTGTGCGGCCCATGTTGCAAAGGAAAACACTTTCCTTTGTCTGCAACCTTGGCCTTTCCTTTGCCCTTATCAGCAACAGGTGCCTTCCCTTTATGTAACGACCCTAAACTCCAAATGCCTTTTCATTTTCACCTTTGGGTCAAATTTAATGAAAAATTAATTATTTGGGTCTTAGGCGTCGTAATTTAAATTAAGGTTATGTAAATTGGAAATTTTGAATTTGTTATAGATAAATTTAGAACATCAAATAGGCCCTAATGGCATTTTTATAATTAAGAAAAGCTGAGTGGCCGTTTTGTAAAATTTAAGAAAAACATCAAATTAGTTTTCCTTATTATTATAGCACGTTTTACGAGGGGTTGGGTGAACTTCTCCTTCTTCTTCTTCTCTCTCGTGAGCACGCCGATCAACCCCTCCGTTCGCTGTCCGACCACTCCATCGAGGGGCTCCTCTCCTTCGTCTTCTTCTCTCTCAGCCCATGGGTCGTCGTCCCGACTAGGCACCCTCCTCGCCGCCAGAGCACGTCGCCCACCGTAGCACCGTCACCTCGCCTGGAGTCGCGACACGCAAAAACGTAGGCCCCTGCAAGTTTCGACAGTCGTCGACCCTCGTCGGTTGACTCGCTCGGTCAGTCGTCGTTCACTCACCGTAGACCACGGCGACGGGCGACCTCGAAACTCCTGCAAACGTGACCCCAATTGTCGGAGAGCAGTGGAGGAGATCGTTCATTGTTCGAACGGTTCAACGAGTTTTTGGCCGATTTTTGGAGGTTTAGGACCGGTTTCGAATAGACCGGCTAACGAGGGATCAAGAAACGAGTTTCACGCGCCGAACCACCGTCGTCTGCCGCCGGTCGCCCGAGTTGGCCCGATCTAGTCAATTTCATCTCTCGAGTTCGTTTTTAGCCTCCATTGGTGTTAATTCGATTTTGATATTGTCGATTTTCAAAACAAGTTTATTTATGTGTATACTGATTAGGGAAATTGATTTCGTTTTAGGGATTCATTCCTTGGATAGTCAGGGAGAGATGTTGAAGTAAAAATCGATTGAATTTCGAAGCTAAAGCCAAGGTAAGGGATCTCATGCCGAACAATTTCAAACTGGGATGAAGTTACAGTTTTCATTAAAGTTTTATGATTCGATATTTCGAAAGTATTATTTCTTAAAATGTTTTAACATTGAAAGTTATGAGCGTTATGTTTGATTTATGATTGATTGACTTAAGTTTAATGTTATGATTATGTTATGATTTATGATTGATTGATAGCTTAAATGTTATGAAATAGTATGTTATAATATGTGAATTACTGTGATTGTATGACATGCACATTATAATATATGATAGGATAAAGAGATCTTATGTCGGTTGGTATGTTCATGAAATAGTTGACTGGTTGTGGTAATTATTCTCCATATGACAATTGGGGTTTGAGAGGACTCCACATATGATAGTGGTCTTCAGACCTAACATGCTCCCGGGGTTTTGAGAGGACCCTTAATACTGGAGTCTTCGGACTGAACATGATTCAAGAGTCCTCAGACTCAATACGCTCTCGGGGTTTTGAGAGGACCACATAGGTCAGGAGTCTTTGGACTCAACATGACTCAGGACTCTTCGAACTCAACATGCTCTCAGGGTTAGGGAGGACTGAAGGGAATCGAATCACGCAGCGGAAGCGATTGTGAATCGCGCGTTCTTAATTTCATTACATGGATTACATTCAAGAACAAATCTTACTAGATTAAGCATACAATAGCAAGATGGACAGCAAGAATAATACCTTTGAAGAACTTTTCTTTGAGTGCTCCTTCTCCCACAATCACGATCTCAGCAATACGAACCCAAGCGATCACAGACATTACCACCGGATCTTCTCCGTTGTTCTCTAGGTGAGGGAGGAAGGTGGGTTCCCTTTAGGTGAGTTGAGATTTTTGTGAGAGGTATTGTGTTTTGGAACCTTTCCAACAACACAACAAAATGATACACTAGGGTTTATCCAAGGCTTAGGTTAAAGTTGCATCTCATGCAACTATATATATATAGGGAAATAAGGTGGAAAATACCATCATATCCCTCTTTCATTCTCTCTTTAGTATATAGTTAATATGTGAATCTAATTCACATTAAAACTATATATTATATCTATTATATCAAATATAACTGATTTGACATCTCATATATGAAATTGAACACTTCAATTTCATTCCTAACTCAATACCCTCAATATAACCATGTTGAGCAAACGGAGGGACTTAACGGACCTACAGTTCATGAGCTCCAATGATGTGAGGTTAACTGATCAAACTCTTTGATTAAGTTAATCAATATTAATTAACTACAAGTCACTCCACTATAGACTTGTAGTTGCACTCTCCTCACTGTAGATTATATTGTGTCCACTGATATAACCACTACCCATGAGTCGACCCTTCACAAGTTGTTCGTAATCATAGCTGGGTCAAATTACCGTTTTACCCCTGTGATTACCTTTTTGTTCCTTAAGCACCACTGATCATCTAATGAACAACAAGTCTAAGGTCCTACCATAGACTCATACCCTCATAGAAGGCGGGGCCCCGTTGTTCATGACTTGGAGTCAGTTCTTAACGGAACAACCTATCTAATTCCTTAGTATAGGAAAGAGTGAATTCCATCTTGTATACTTAAGGCCCCAACTACCTACGAGTTCTTGTAATTCTCTTAGTTTGTACAAAGGAATTTACATATTCTAAAGGCCCCAACTTGAATAATTTTTCATAAAATTAATCCCCAACATAGACTAAAAGGTACATGGAAATTTTGGGACGTTACACTTGTCACACCCCCTCCCGAACTACCTGAAAACTAGGCTCGAAAGGCGGCGTGAAGCCAACAGACATTGTTTATCTCTTTACAATACCTGTTGACCCTGTACTCCTGATAACTTACTATGTTCGCATATGGAACATTTGAACATAACACAGCAGAAGCTGGACAACTATTAAACATACACAAGGAGAAACCCTTCACAAGTCTCTCTTGGAAACTAAAAGTCAAGCGCATCAAAACAATACAAGACAACTCAATGTTTATACAACCACTAATGTACAAACTTCTATAACTACATAACGACTTGCTATACAACACCAGCCACGTACAAACTATCAACTTTTGAAACTTCCAGCAGACTATGGCAGGATGTCAGGTACCAGGAGCTTGATCTCTACCGTATTAGAATTGGAACCTTGGCTTGTAAACTTGACCTATTTGCTCTTGGCCTGTCAAACAAGCCAAATCAATCATTAGAACCTCGAGCTCATGATCTTTGACCTTAAAATTTGCAAGAAAACACACTTTCAAAATTCCAGCATTTTCAGATTTTCTGCCCTGTTTTTAGACAGCCATAACTTTTTCATTTCTCAGCCAAACAGGGTGAAATTTATACCAAACTCTTCCTTTTTGAATCCTCTAAAACTCTTATGAAGATATGAAAATGAGATTCCTAACGTATTGGTGAGAAATTACCTCAGTAGCTTAACCCCTAAAATGATTCTGCTGCTGTTCCAGATTCGGATTTCCTGCTGCACAACATATTTAACCTGATATTTAGAACATCTTTTAGACATTTTCTACTCACGATTTCTTCACGAAAGTTGTAGGAAATTCAATAAGCTTTCGAACCATACCAATTAGAGCTTCTAACTCCAAGTATTCTGATCAGAACAACCAAAACATCAGAGACTTCCCAGATTTGACAGCAAATTCTGTCTTCTGTCTTCCTCTTAACAAAACAGTAAGTTAACTTCAGTATTAGCTCGAGCTTCCTTCACAAATTTTGTTCCAAATTGAGTTAACTTTCATGTATCAAAAACTCAACTCTTACCTCTTCTTGTTGAGCTCGAAAAGACCAAAACATCAGAACTTGTCTGAGTTGATCACTTTGCTGCTATACAATTATGCTTTGAGTTCTCCTCCTTTCTTCTGCAATTCCAGCTCCAAACTCACGAAAATGGCTTCCATTTTCTTCCTTTCTCCTTCTCCCACGAAGCTTCAAGTTTGGTTTTGATAAATAAAGAAGAAAATTGAGAAGATAAAGCCATTTTATAAACCAAGAGGCAAACTTTGTCCTTTTCCCTTTTGCTTTTTCTTTTTTTTTTCCTTTTCTTTTCCTTTCCTTTATCCCTTTCTTTCTTTTCTTTTTAAAACACCAAAATAAGTGTATTAAGAAACCCTAAGCATTTAGCCAACTTATCCCAAGTCTGTGAGACATATGACCTTCCATTCAATACATGATGCACCTAAAACTTCTCCAATTGCTAATGATTTGAACTTACTTCAATGCAACTTTTAATATGCTTATTTCAATGTTTACCTATCCCTTTATGAAGTTTAGACACATTGTAGCTCCAAATTCAATAGATTCCGAAATTCGATCACGACATCGTTTAGTGCAACCTATCCGATTTTGCTTATTTCAAAACATCATAAACGAGTGATCAATGATAAAAGAGAATAGAGTTTAGGGCTTACAACACTGACCATAGTGATCTTACGGTGTAAACCGACTGAAGAGACCATAGGTTTTGTTTTCACTAAACCTGCTCCCACTCACTATAAGTACCCTCTCCATTCACCTTCATATTGACTCATACAAACACCATCCGAAGGGGAATGCTCCCGTTTGCGCCACGAGGCCAAGTATGAGTCTCACGGTGTGAACATGCCGGAGATACGTAGGTGAAAAAATCTGTATCATATTCACTTTTCCTCCCACTAGATATAGGAATCTTACTTAGGTTAAACCCGGCTAATAGTTTTACCTAAGCTTATCAATATAACTCTTATATTGATAATCAATATAACTCTTATATGTTTTTATCCTAAGTTTGATAATATAACTCTTTATATTAAGCCTAGGATTTCTAGTTTATTAATCCCTTAATAAACCCACTGACGCTACTATAAGTTATAAACTCTCTGATTAAATTTCACTCCCAGGTCAGTTTCCATGTAGGGGTGTTCCGTTTCCGTTAGCTTAAATACCCCAACCTAGACATAACCTTCCTTATACAAAGTTCCTCTTTTAATCATTGTTTATAAATTACATGGTTCCTAATTCTAATCTAATTAGAACTAGATAACCTAAGGTCTATTATTTCCAAGTTCGAAACATTTTAAAACTAATAATTAACCTTAGGTGACATGCATACTATGTCATAGTGCTTGATCATTCATCTCATGAATACTAAAACATACATAGCAGAATCATCTCATTAATTATAATGCATGTCAATGCTGTCCATAAATTAATATAACACTTTATATTAATTAATCATGCAAACTATATAATATAACTCTTTATATTATAAATGATGCATGGAAATGCTTAACCTAAGTTGGGATTTCTAAATTAAAATCATACATTATGCATGATTATAATTACACAACAATTGCATAATTTAAATGGCAAAATTAGACCAATTTTGGCACCCTAAAACAAATTTTAATTACTATAATCTAATTATATTAATTAAAATTAAATAAATTAAATATAAATAAATATAAAATATTTTTATATTTATTATATATAATAAATATGATTTTCTGCCCATTGCTTCTTCGCGTGAAATGCCTGTGGCGTTGCAACGCTGATACTAGCGTTGCAACGCTGCGGTTTGTCCTCTTCCGCTCGTTGAAACGCACCTCAGCAGCAGCGTTACACAACACCTTAGCGCTGCAATGCTGATAACAGTGTTGCAACGCTAATGAACAACGTTGCAACGCTGCACACAGACAACATAGTGGAATCTCCATTTCTGCGCGTCTCCTTCCGCAAGCACAACGTTGCAACGCCAATGAACAGCGTTGCAACGCTGCACACAGACAACATGGTGGAATCTCCATTTCTTGCTCGTTTCCGCTCTATTTTTCTCAGCAACCACTTTGCCTCGATCGACACGGACTTACAGACTCGATTTACAATTAAAATTGTCCAAAACACCGGGACCTTACATTGAACGATTCAATGAAAATTGTAAATCTAAGTGCTAAAATTGAAAACGTCTAAATTGCAAACCGTTCATACATCACATGCAAAACAGTAAATCCCATCTCGTTCTTGAAAAATCCAGAACATAAATCAAGAACGCAATTGGACTCTGATACCAATTGAAGGAAATTGAATCCCGCAGCGGAAGCGATTGTGAATCGTGTGTTCTTAATTTCATTACATGGATTACATTCAAGAACAAATCTAACTAGATTAAGCATACAATAGCAACATGGACAGCAAGAATAATACCTTTGAAGAACTTCTTCAAGTGTTCCTTCTCCCACGATCACGATATCAGCAATACGAACCCAAGCAATCACGGACACTGCCACCGGATCTTCTCCGTTGTTCTCTAGGTGAGGGAGGAAGGTGGGTTCCCTTTAGGTGAGATGAGATGTTTGTGAGAGAGATTGTGTTTTGGAACCTTTCCAACAACACATCAAAATGACACACTAGGGTTTATGTAGGGAAATAAGGTGGAAATTACCATCACATCCCTCTTTCATTCTCTCTTTAGTGTATAGTTAATATGTGAATCTAATTCACATTAAAACTATATATTATATCAATTATATCACATATAACATATATGACATCTCATATATGAAATTGAACACTTCAATTTCATTCCAAACTTTATACCCTCAATATAACCATGTTGAGCAAACAGAGGGACCTAATGGACCTACAGTTCATGAGCTCCAAAGATGTGAGGTAGTCTGATCAAACTCTTTGATCCAGTTAATTAATATTCATTAACTACAAGTCACTCCACTATATACTTGTAGCTGCACTCTCCTCTGTAGATTATATTGTGTCCACTAATATAATCATTACCCATAGGTTCTTCGTAATCACAACTGGGTTAAATTACCGTTTTACCCCTGTCATTACCTCTTTGTTCCTTAAGCGCCACTGATCCTCTAGTGAACAACAAGTCTAAGGTCCTACCATAGACTCATACCCTCATAGAGGGCGGGGCCCCGTTGTTCAAGACCTGGAGTAAGTTCTTAAGGGAACAACCTATCTAATTCCTCAGTGTAGGAATGAGTTAATTTCATCTAGTATAGTTAAGTCCCCAGCTACCTACGAGGTTCTGTCCCTGATAAGGAAGGCTTATTGAGTCGGCTACAGGCCACCCTCACCCATACTAGTCTAAGGACAAACCCATATAAGTAGGAGTTCTTAACTTACTCAGGATTCAGGTCGAGTCACTAATGACCATCTATAAATTATCTGCCTTATCCTGTTAACGGTGTTACACTAGTTAGACTAATAATTTACAGTCCGGTCTTGTATGAACTCTTCATACAGGATGTCCCCACTCGCATGTCAACCACATGAATGAGTTGGATTACCTCATTTGTACTAATTACAAAGTAGGTCGCATCCATGTTGTTACCAGAATGAGGTTTCCAACCTTATTTTTATACCATAGACCATTTAGGTTATATTCTTGAACACAATCCAAATAGTGTCCACTACACTGATGTTCAAGATATATTATAACCTTGGAGCTTAGTTTATCGGATTTATAAAGCAAGAATATAATTTTATCAAAACAAATAACTCTTTATTTATTTGATTAAAATTACACGAGTTTAAGGCATAAATCCCAACAAGGACCCCATAGTACAAGAGTCTTCGGACTCAATATGCTCTCAGGAGAACTTAATTGTCCACTAATAGCCAAGGGAAATAGTCATGATAGCTATATGAGAAAGTTAGGCTTTGCACAGAAAAACTTTGTAGTCATGATTGTATGTGTATGCATGTCCCAAACCTCGGTAGCGAGGTCACTTACTGGGTATTGTTTTATAATACTCACTCTTTTGTTTTTAAGACGTTTTAAGGTAACGACAATGGTGTACTGGGGGTGACGGGGACGACACCATGAGAAAAGTTATGATTTTTGCATTTTCTTTTATATTTATAGTTGATGTTAAAAAACTTTGATTTATGAAATTTGTTTCAGGACCTTGAGTAGGCCAACTCGGAAATGTTATTTCAATGTTTTCACATTTTGGGATCCCTAAAAGATATTTTTGGAGAATGTTTTAAAGTTTCAATTGCTTTTAATTAAACTGTTGGCCCAAGAGTACATGCATGTTTAGTAGTGTCCCTAGGAGGTTTAGCTTTTAAAGTTAGGGGCTTTACACTTCCCTCATATCTTCTTCTTTTGGGTCTTCTTAAGCCCAGAAGAAAGACCACAAGACTTAGTTCTAGAGGATGAACCCTTATGGAACCTCTAGAATGGGCAAACAGATTTGCCTCTCCATCATCCTATCCCTTATTCTTCATAAGAGATTGGAAAGTCTGCAGTTCACTGAGTAGAGTAATCAGGTTGTATTCTATCTTGTTCATCACCGCATTGCTGTGGAATTACAGGAATCTCTTCGGAAGAGATTCCAGGATGAACGACACCTGACTTTGCTCGTCTATGACCGCGCCGTTCATTTCAGCCACGTTGAAGTGGACCATCAGATCGAGAACATGTTCTCTCACAAACGATTGCTCCTTCATACAAGAGTTATAAACGTACTTGAGGGATTCGTGTCGAAGCTGTCTAGACGGTTGTCCAAACATATTCTGCAACGAACTTATGATCTCACGAGCTAAAACCATGCCCTCGTGATTTTTGGCCAGAACATCAGAAACACTGACCAAAATGTAGACTTGGCTTTATCATTGGCCTTGCTCCAGCGGTCGTACGCATCCTTAACAGTTTGAGGAGTGTTTCGAGCAGGGACCTGAGGACATTCCTCAGTCAGTACAAACCGAAGGTCATCAACAACAAGAATCGTGTTCAGGTTGGACTTCCATGGAGTATAATTTTCGTCAGTTAAACGTTCGCTTTTGAGTAAGGCTATTATAGAGGACAACATGCTGAAATTTCAAAAGAGTTTGAATTAGTTATCCCTTTAACCCATTGCAAACCAATAAAATTCAGCAAAATTATTAAAGAACCCTAGTGTTTAAATTATTTAATTTTGCAACGATACTTCAAGGGTTTAGAACAAAAGCTACCGTCGGGTGGTCAGTCACTCCTCCCCTGAATTAAGACTATCTCAGCTAATTCTGACTACCAGAACATCTTATGACCCAATGATTCTTTGCTACCGTTTTTTTGCTCAAGGACTTGTTAACTAGCTTAACTTATCAAGTAAATGTGACCCTACCATTTTCAGATCCAATAGGTCCGAGCCAACATGCTACTATTAAGAAAGACAACTGTTTCTAAATTACCTAACATACCCTATCCATTTCTGGAGTTCGCGGTGTTCAAATCCCTATAGTCAGGCCCTCCATAGGGATTGGTTGTTCCAGGACAACCTCGCAGGCGGACTACAGACATCTCACGGTGCGACCTAATGGAGGAGACCATAGGATACGTTGACACGCGTCCTGCTCCCATTTACTATGGATACTTCCCTCATTCACCTTGGTATTGAACCATGCAAACACTTACTGTAGGGGGACACCCTATTGACGCCACGTAGCCCACCATGGAACTCACGGTGTGAACTCTTGAGGACGTGAGAGTAAACTCGATGTGAACATCTACTTTTCTCTCACTAAAGTTCCTAAGGTTAGGGTGTAGGTTTAACTTAGTTGGATTCTGCCTAAAAGGATTTATCTAAGTCTATGGCTATTATAACTATTATAACTAGGTCTTTTAACCTTGTGTCTAGGTGCATAAACATTTTAATTACCTAGATATAAAAATAGGGCTATGGTTAATTCAACTCAAGCTCTAGGTCAGTTCCCAGGTAGGAGGTGCTCCCTTAGCCGTCACCTTAAGTACTCCCAACCATAGACAGAACATCACTGGTACAGTTCCCTTATAACCAATGTCCTATTGTCCTACTATATTTTAAACTATTTAAAATACTATGTATGACTAACTTCTAATCCTATTAGAAATTAAACTTAGGTCTAAATTAATTTTAAACAATTTAAAACTAACTTAATTTAACCCAAGTTCCTATGTTTTCATGCAATTCATTGTTATAGGTTATGGTTTCTAAAACCCCTTTATTTATAACTTTTATAAATTTTAATAATTAACCTTTGAAAAGGAACTATATTATAAAACCAACAATCGATTTCAAATTGGAATTATAAATAATATTCAACTAATTGAATAATGCAAATTACTTAAATAAAATAACATTTATTTTAAACTAAGTAATTCCATGCTCCATGCAATTTATTTTCCATATAATCTAATTATAACAATTATAATTAATTACACATCAAAAATAAATTAAATCATGCATTTCTACCATATTTATATAACATTTATACAAATAAAAATGCATGAACATGTTTATCCTAAGGTGGGAGAAATTCTAAATGACATTCATAAAGAAAAATAGTTGTATCACCGGAAAAATTTGGCTCCTAAAGTGCAAAAACAATAAAATTACACTAATTATATAACAGAACTGGTCCAAAACTCCTTGAACCGGACTCACATCCCTCGAACCGGACCAAAATCGACCCGAACCGACCAAACTAACCTGCACCTGCAGGTTGGCGTCATGGCGTTGCAACGCTGAGGAGAGCGTTGCAATGCCACCTCATCTCGGGCGTGTGCCTGGCATCGGGTTAGCAATTCATCGATAAAAAAACAACTTCTCTCAATTGAGATGTCAAAAATCGAGGAGCTCTTGCCCCACTCCCTATCGATATGGAGTTAGTGGGGAGGAGGAGAATGTGTCCTCCTGACATGTTCTCATTAATTAATTTATTAATAATTAATTAATTATTAAATTAATTAAACCCATATTAATTAATTATTTAACTAAATATCATATATTAAGATCAAATCATATTTAATCCATTTCTCCTCTAACCTATAGTTTTAATGCACATCCCATGCACATTAAATTTTAACCTATAGTTTTGAAATATGAATCATATTCACATTTAAATTAATATTTGAACTCTTTCAAATATTTAATTCTCTCATATAATTTAATATGAATCATATTCACATTAAATTTATAATATAAAGTTCGAAAAGTTTATATTATAATGTATCTATATACGTAAACACTTATTCCCTAATAAATTTGAACATTTCAAATTCAAACGATCTAAGAACCCTTTACGAGCTAGAAGGTGGAACTAATGGACCTACAGATAAGAAGCTCCAATGATACGAGATTATTCAGTTACTCTCATTAACCTCCTAATCAACATTCGTTAACTGCGGGAACATTTCACACTAAAGTCCCGGAGCTACAATCTTCTCACTGCAGATATATTTTTGTGTCCACAGATATTGACAAATAACAACAAGTCAATCCTTCACGAATGTCCGTAACACCAGCTAGGTCAAATTACCGTTTTATCCTTTGGTTACATCTTCTAGCTTAAGTACCAGTGCTCCTCTAATGAACAATTTGATTGTGCTCCTACCAACAAACACAAGTTCCTCTCGGGCCAATGAGAGGGTCGGGTCCTTTGTTCAAGTCCCGGAGACACCACTTAAGGGAACATTCATCTACTTATCCTAGTAGGAGGGAAGGAGTGAATTCCATCTTGCTAACTTAAGTCCCCAACCGCTCACTCAGTCTTGTCCCCAAGAAAGTAGGCTTATTGAGTTGGCGAATCTGGTCACTCTCACCCATACTTGTCAAAGGACAATCACTCGCAAACAAAAGTTCGTAACCTACTCAGGATTGAGACCAAGTTGCCTAGGTCATCATAGTGAAATAGAAACCTAGCTAGTCAACGAAGTTACATCTAGTGGTTACTATTTTGCGGTCTGGTCTTATGTAATCTCAATACATAGGATATCCCCACTCACATGTCATCTACACGAACACGTTAGGATCACAGTGTTTGTATCATATACAAAGTGGGCCACATCCATAGTGTTACAAGGGTAAGCTACCCAAACCCTATCCCCTTGCTATAGATCTTTTAGTGTCTATCTCAAACTGAGATCCTTTATATGTTCACTACATTCAGTTCAAGAGACCTTTTACAGCCTTGGATATCAGTTTATTGGATTTAGGGTTGAAACAAGGGCAATATCGTAAATAACGAACAATAACTCTTTATTGAAATAATAAGTCTTTAATAGAATAATTAGAACAAAATTACAAACTACGAGTTTTAGGGCATAAACCCCAACACGCTCAACTCGTTGTACCATCGGCATCCCGTCGTTCTCTTCGTTTTCATGAACCCAAAGAAGCCGCCAACCCCATTTATCTCCTTTGTGCAAGCACCTCTTGTCAGCCACACAATTCTTCCTCTCCCACGTTAGTCCCGTTTCCCTCTCCCTATCGCACGTCGAGCTGCGAACACCAACTCGATCATCGTCTCCATCACCGTCCAACTTTCCTTCTTCTCTTTTGGTGTGTTTTTAAATTGTTATGTCGTTAGTGCTCTGATTTGTAATCTTGGTTTAGATAAGGCGCTAAATATCAACAATGGGGGTTGCAGTTGCAAGGTTCGGATTGGTTCTGCGATAGACTTGGCAATGGAAACCGTTGTTTGACAATACAAGTAAGTTCTAAACTTTGAACTTTGATGTGTGTGATTTAATTTGAAGGCCACGATGGTTGGTTGTCAATGTTTCAAGGGTAACCCTAGGGCTAAATTTGTTCCTTTAGCCTGGTGTAAGTAAGGTTGGTTTGGCAGGTTGTTTTGAGTCCGTAAGGGGTACCGTCGTGCGCTATTGATGAACAACCCCTTTTGTTGGTATGCTTCAGGTAACTCGGTCACAACCTAGGAAGGGAGTAGCTAGCATTTGGAGTGTTTAATCAAAGGTAAGTAGTCAATTGGTTTAAACACCGAGCTCATAAGTGAAAGAGCATAGTGCATGGGGTCTCTTATTTGTTGTATTGTATCTTTCATGTTGTGTGGACTTCTAGAATGACTCGATAAGTGCAGGGTTGCATGAATCTCTGATCTTCTAGCATGTTATGTATGTAGTTAGGTGTTAGGTATATGCATACTTGTATGTGGTCTTCTGGCTTGTCGTGAATGTGGTACGTGTGGCCTCTTGTTTGTTTGTTTTGCATGGGTTGGGTTGCCAAGTATGTGTGGTTGGCTAGTTCGGGATGGATCGGTTGAGCTGAGTGGTTGGTTAAGTTAGGACGGTGACTAGGACTCTTAGACATACACCAAAATAACGGCTAGATTTGCTTAGGAGGAGCCTCGATGGTTGCGAGAGAGTCCAACCCGGTGGGTTAGCATTACCAATCCCCTGAGATACCAGACGAGTACAAACCTCTAATATGGTGATTCTGTGTGGGCATTACGATCGTGCACCCTTTTGCGATTTGTGCATTAGGGTCGTGTGCCCTCTTGCGATCTCCATAGGCATTAGAATTGGTCGCCCGGTCGCAACCTGTGTGGACATTAGAGTAGTCGGCTCTTTTCCATTCTAATTCGTAAACAAACATTGTTTTATGTAAATTCCTATCAAGTTATTAAACAAGTAATCCATTTCGATGCTCATAACAACTAAAGATATGCAAATTCGTCTCAGATCAAAGATTACTTTTTCAAGCTAAAACTTAATTCCTACGTGATGAATTTATGGCCTAGTAAATCATTCACACAATCAGATGAATTTATGGCCTAGTAAATCACTCGCACAATCTACTTACATTCAACAATCTTTAAGCATAAAGACTCATCAAATATAAATTAATTAAAAAATAATCCAGTCTACAAATATACGAGTTCAACACAAAAAACAACAACAACAATAACAGTTCTAAACTCATATGAAAATCTTATTAAACGATGCTACAATCTAAAAGAAAGAACAAGAAAAACTATTGGCGCGTGTTGCACTTGTTCCTGTCATAGACACCTTTATAAACTTGAAGGCAAACTGTTCATTTTGATAAAATGGTGTAAGCTTTGAAAGTCTAGGGAGAATGTCGAGACGTTGTACCCTAATGCGCATGTTATTTTAGGAAAATTGAAGTAGCGTCGAGACAATACACAAATCGTCCAGACACTACGGACGAAAAATTCGTGACACGCGTTTATTTCCATTCATATGTTATTTGTTTAAATTTAAATTTCTTTCTTAATTGTTTCTTAATTTTAAATTTCAAGCTTGAATTATTAATGGTAATTGACATTGACTCTTAATAATGAGTTTTTTAAATAAAAAGTAAATTTTTTTCGTAGCAATAAGAAATTTCCTTTAATCACATAATGCAATGAGTTTGAAATAAAATAAATTGTTTTCTTTTAAAATTGGATTTCTGAATTAAGAACACTTAAATTTTCAAAATTTAATTTTTACAATGAAGTTTGGAATGAAATGAGTTATTTTTTAGTACGAATAAAATGAGTTGCCTTCTATTAAAACTGAACTTCTGAAATAAAAAACTTTTAATTAGGGATTGTGCTCTACTCTCAAATTAATAGAAATATAAATTCATTTAGATGAATTAACTTTTTTTTTGTTGAAATCTCGTGTGAATAGATACAACCTTTAATGTTTAGCTATTAAATAATAAAATAAAATAAAGGATAGAAAATATAAAGATAGAACTTTTTTTTTTGTGTGTGAATATGAAATAACTTTGTGTGATTAAAAGGAAAAAAATGAAGCGAAATCAAATTTTTGTCCATTGACATCATGATTGCAAGGAAAGAATCATAACAATAACTATATTTAGAAATAACATTATTCATTTACCATCCAACCCAAACAAAATAATCCATTTTGTCCTTCCATCTATTTCAAATTTAGTATATAATAATTTGTTATAGAAGTTTGTTATTTCTTTAGGGGAAAATAATTTCAAGATTTGATAGTAAAAATACTTTGTTAATAAAATCTATATAAAAATAGACATTATTTCTCAAATGCATACAGTTGTATTATTACGATTCTAATATCTACCTAGATTCTTATTAAAAAAATAATAATAATATCCACACGAACTTGTTTTAGTGTCTTTATTTTTATTATCGATCATTTAAAATTATAATTTTATATATAAAATTTGATATTAAAATAATTTTTTTGGACGATATATCCTCTTTTATTGTACCGACTTTATCATAATAAGTATGTTTTATTAATAGGAAAATAGGATATTTTGTAACCCTGCGATGAATTTAGACAACTAGAGAACATTACTATGATGATTCTTTCTTCTTCTTTTAATTCAATGTACAATATGAAAGAACCAAAATAAGAAAAATATCATAAAATCTAAAATAATTATGATAAATATTCCAAATAAAAAAATAAAAATAAAGGGTAGAATAAATTGCATTAACATTTGAGAAATGTAAACTGATTTGATGTAGTTATTTTCTTTCCAATATAAGAAAAAAAAAAGGTGAAGATTGTATATATATATATATATATACATATTCCTTCATTAGTGAAATGATAAGGGGTCATCAAGAGTCATCTTAATTCAAAAACATTAAAAAAGAAGAAAAAATGTCTAGTGCTTCTTGGCCTCGTTATCCTCCTTGTGTTAGTGGTACTTGCACAGACTCTTTCTGTTGCACTTTAGGTCAAGGTGAGTGTTCACTCTTTATTTCTCTAAAACTATAAAGTTTTTATTTGTTTCTATTGATGTGAATGTTGGTTCATGCAGGACGATTTAGATGGCCAGAACTATTGGGAAAGAATGGGCAAGTAGCCAAAGCAGTGATCGAAAAAGAAGCTCCATTTGTGACAGTGGTTTTTATTAGACCAGGCATGGTTGGACTCCCTAATTTTTGTTGCAATCGCGTTAATGTTGTGCTTGATCCAAGTGGAAATGTCTCCAATATCCCATTCATTGGTTGAAATTTCAAAGGAAAAAAGGGATGTCATATACAGTTTGTTTGTCGTACTTGATTGCATAACAAAATAATGTTAAAGTTGAATAAAGTCTTTAACCATTGACTAGTCCTTCTCTATCTTTTCATATCATTCTTGTATTTACATGTTTATTTGGATTTGGTCAATCTAACTACTAGATTTAACCTCGTCGTCTATCACTTCAAGGAGTAAGTTAGGAAACAAAAATTCTAACTCCTTTTATTTAAACCCAATATTTTTTACTACTTCTTAAGCTTAGGTAAATTTTTTTAAAAATTTTTGGATGATAATAAAATATTTAGGTTGTATTCCATAACCATTTTGTGTTTTATTTTTATATTTTTTTATAAATGGAGCTTATAAACATTACTTTAACCTATTGTTTTCTTGCTTTATTACGAGCTTGTTAATGCTTTAAAAATTGAAGAAAATTTTGAAAACTAAAAGAAGCTGGGTTTGAAAAGTTTTTTATTTTTTTTTGAAAAAATTAGGCTAAAAAGAATAAGCATGATTTAACAAACAAGCTAAAAATAAGATGATAACCAAATGATATCTTAGTAACTAGTAGCAGATCTAGAATTTTATCGAGAGGTGCTTAAATATGAAATTCAAAAAAATATTTAAAGTTATCTATACTAGAACTTGAACTTAGAATTTGACAGAAAGCGGAAAAAATAGTAATTACTAAGCAAGATGACTTTTTTATTTTTTAATTTTATTTTTCCTATACATATTATATAAAGTAAAAAAAATAAAATTGAGAGGGACTCGAGCCCTCTTTGGGCCTTAACTAAATTCGCCTCAATTAATAACTATATTTTAAATATATGATAATATTCTTAAGGCACTTGTCTAAAGTTGATGTTGAAATGAATTGAGACCCCCAAATTATACAATATTACACATTTGATCTTGTTTATTTTTTTACTGTTTAGACTTATTTCGGGAAGAAAGTCTCTTTTTAAATTATTTAAGCCAACAAGAAAAGTATAATCATGTTGCACATGACTTTTGGTGAAATTTCTAGGCTTTTTTTCCAACTAAATTTGTTCTTTACATAAAAGGGAAATACAAACTTAAAAAAAATAAAAATTGAAAGAAAGAAAGAAAATGTGACATATCTAGATTTCAAAATTATAAAATTGTTTAAACCAAAATTAATGAGTTGTTTTTATTTATTTATTTATTATTAATATTGGCTTTCTTTTTTATTCGAATAAGTGGATTTGTTTTAGAATCATATTGGAAAGGAAATTCAGATTCTTCGGCTTAAAAGTCTTACTGTCTTCAGATTTTTTACTTAAATCCAAAGAAATATATTACAAAAGAAGTTGTAGATTGATTTGAAAGAATCTAAAACGAATGAGGCAAATTAGGGAAAAAACTATAAATAAAAAGTAATTTTGCAAGATATTAATTTTAAGTCAATATATCAATAGATCAATTTCCTTAACACTCCCAAAAGAAAAAAAAAATACACAACCACAAAATTGTTTAGTGAAAACGTTTATACTCATAACAATACAAAATTCTAAACTTGAGTATAAGTCCTCTGACTAAGCACATCAAAGTTTTTTTCTAAATATTATAGGTCTAAATCCTTGGAGGGAAATAACCAAATGTAGATGAGCAGACACTAATATTTCGAATAAGTGTGACGCCCAACTTGGAGGTTGAATGTTGAATGACTTTAAATACATAAAACTTGGTAATTTAAAACACTTTAATTTGTGATCCCGTAATAATACAAAACATTTCAAAACATAAATAAGTTCGGCCTCTGGTTTCAAACTTCTATAATACATAAGAGGAAAACGATAATATTTTAAAAATGTTATCTAAAACGTATGGGCGAAAAACTATGACTTGGTCCCCATGGCTTCTGTAGCGCATCTCCATCACTCGTCTGGTGTGCCCTCACCTTTACCTGAAAACCTTTAAAAAAATGGAGAAAACAAAACAAAGGTAAAGGGGTGAGTATTATAAAATACCCAGTAAGTGGGAGTCGAGAAAAGCAACCACATGCAACATGACTTTCTTTTAAACATGACTGTTATTCGTGACTTTTAGAATCATGAAACTTTATGTAGTGGGATCTAAAACTTTCTTTCATAAAATCATGTGTAACGTTCCAGATTTTTCAAGTACCTTTTATGATTGTACTTTGGATTAAGTTAATGGAAATTAAATTATTTGGATTTAAAGGTTTAATTTTGTACAACATAAGGAAATAAGCATTTGAGGGTTAATTAATTAAACGCAAGGGCATGTTTGTGGTTTAAAGGAAGTTGAAGGGCAATTGTGAATTTAAAAGGAAAAGAATTAGGGTTTTGTTTCTTCTATGCACACAACCCAATGAACTATTTTGACCATCTTCCATCTCTTCTCGCCTTCACGAAGTAGAAGCCGCCGACCAGCGTTAGAGTAGTTTCTTTTTTTTTTGTTATGTTTTGCAACCACTCGGCCTAACAACCAGATGAAGCCGTCGCGAACTGTCGAACACGCCAGCCGAAAACCATCGCACGTGTCTGCTCCAGCAACACGCCTCAAATTGAGACACAAGTAGTTTTCGAAGTTGTTGTACGCGAGTCCCTGTCCCCGACCGATTGAAGCCGCCCGTTTCGCTTCAGCCAAGCTGAGGTTGAAGCCGATCGATTGACGACTACTCGCGGACGTCGTAGCCTCGCAGGAAATCGGGGGCATTCGTGTAGATGGCCGAGTACCCCGTTGCCGCGTGTGAACCGCTGCATTTTTCTTCAAGCCAAACTAGACTTTGGTTCGATCGGTTCACCTCGTTTTCGATCGGTTTTCATCAAAGCCTCATCGGTTTTGAATAGATCGGTAAGTGGGCATCCCAGATCTAACCTCCACGCACCGCCACCACGCCGCCACTCGCCGGTCAACGGTCAACGTCGTCGGTCAATGGTCAATGTTGTCGATCAACGAAGATAGTCCAATTAGTGAGTTTGACCCGCCGAGCATGATTTGAACCTCCGTTAATGGTAATTTAGCCTAGTTAGTGTTGAATTTCAAGAATAAGATTAATCTTGTGTATGAACTAATTTGGGACTTATTAACTTGATTTTAGGGCCCATTCATTGGGTCAGTTCAAGAGCGGCGTTGAGGTAAGAACATAATTTAGGAGGTCTCGGAGCTATGGCAAAGGTAAGGGACCTTGTGCCGAATTTATCTAAAATGGGATAAAAGAATAAAAAAATAAAATTTATTATTTTATTTCAGAAGTGTTTCATTGTTTACTTTGTGAAATCGATTATGTTTTCAAGTATTTGTTTTCAATACTGTTATGAAAGCTATGCCATGAATGTTAGTTATTATTTTCCCATGATATGCGCATTATAGTAATGATAGATAATGGGACCTCATGCATTTTATGTATGCCACGAAATGATAGTAAAGGAAATTTGTGGCAATTGGTCTCCGGAGGTTTTTATGCATGGTCAAACATGCATTAGGGACCCTATGGGTCAGCTTATAGGGGTCTGTGAGGGACTCAAATCATATAGGGGTCTGTGAGAGACTCAACGCTTATAGGGGTCTGTGAGGGACTCAAAATGAAAGGACTCCCGATGACCAATTGACCACTTAAGCCAAAAGAAAGTCATGTAATTTAGTTATGATCTATTATGAGAAAGTTTTAGGTCCCGCATATGAAAGTTTTATGTAAAGTTTAAAAGTCATGACTGTATGTGTATGCATGTCCCAAACCTCGGTAGCGAGGTCACTTACAGGGTATTATTTTCATAATACTCACCCTTTTATTTTTAAAAAAATGTTTTCAGGTAAAGGTAAGGGCATACAAAGCGAGTTACGGGATACGTTACGAAGGCCATTGGGAACCAGTGTTGTTTTCAACATTTATTATGAATTAGTAGTTATTTATATTGATTTTGTTTTCCGCTTAAGTAGTCTAGAGATTTAAAACTGAGGCCATACACTATTTTCACGTTATTTAAATGTTTTGATGTATTTTGGGATCCCCAAAAACTAGTTCTGAATTGTGATTTGAATACTTTATTCATATTATATTTATATGGCCTAAAACTGCATGCATGAGTAGTAATACCCCTAGGAAATGAGTCTTAGAAAAGTAGGGGTGTTACACCATGACTTTTCTCCTTGGCTATATGTGGTCAATTGAGTCTACCTAAGTCCTTTCATGTTCAGTCCCTCACCGACCCCTATAGGTTTTGAGTCCCTCACAGACCCCTATAAGTTTGAGTGCCTCACAGACTCCTATAAGTTTGACCCATATGGTCTTTGATGCATGTTTTACCATGCATAAATTCTCATGAGACCAATTGCCACAGCCTACATAACATGTTCATATACATACAATATGCATGAGGTCCCATTCATCAATCACATATACATATGCATTCATAATGATACAACAATCACAACAATCATATAATCATGGCATAACTTTTATAACTTTAAACTCGAGACAATCAATCATAAATCATAAATACCTTTACCTTACAAAATACGTATTCATCAGAACGACATAACTGAAAATCTCAATATACGTAATTATACATAACTGTGTCAAAACGCAGTTTCAAATACTTTGAAATCCTTTCTATTCGAGTCTTTTATAATCATTTTTACTCGGGTTCTCTCAAACCCTTAAATTAGAAGAAATTTTCTTAAAATCAAATCATGCATTGAATGTCCTCTCAAACCCTTTGGAAAAATAAATCTTGGGGAAAACTATTATTAAAAATAAATCATTGAGATTCCTCCTTTGGGATAAATCTTTGATGTTCATCCTTTTAAACCAATATCCTTCAAAACATATATACTTCCCTTTTTCAACATAATTTGTAGAAAAATCCCTTACCTTGGGTTTCGATCCAAGATCTCTAAAAGCTCCTAAAATCTTGTCTTTACTTTCACGTTCACCTCGACACTTCAATTTTCGAATCCCCTATATCAAAATCAAGATTCATAACTAATTCTTACTTAAGGAAGCTTATATTCGAAATTTGACAATAACTAGGTTGATTTACCACTCACGGAGGCTTGAACGGACTCGAACGTCAAAACGGATGAGATCGGGCACATTCTGGCGAACAGCGGCGCGTGGCGACGCGTGTGGGAGCGAGTCTTGGCGCGTGAAGGTCAGATCCGTGAAGCTCGTGAGCCGATCAATCCAAAACTGATGTTGGTTTAACGAAAACAGGTCGGGAAGATCGCGAACCGGTTGAACCAAGCGAGATCAAACCTTCTTCTTCCTCCCTATTTCGAATGACGGCGACTCCTCAAACTGAAGAGCGATCTGGCTGCTTGCATCTGGTGATGGGTTGCAATGAGGCTCAGCGGTCGACAGCGAAGTTCGACTCGGGTTCTTGCGTGTTCAATGATTACCAGCGTTCGCGTGAGGATGGTCGACATCACATCGTGGGACGGTTTTCGGCCAAACCTTGGGCAGACGAAGGTCGTGGTGATGAAGTTGCGTGCGGCTCGTTGATGGAGAACATGAACGACTCGGCTGCAGATGGCTGTCAGAGCTCGAGTTGTCATGCGATTGAAGCTGCAGTGAAGGCATGGTTTTCAGAAAAGAAGACGTCGGCGGCTGCAGCTACGGCTTGATTGATCGGCGATGGGGCTAGACGGATGGAGACGTGGGGTAAGCAACTGGCTGGGAAGAAGAAGGTGTTGTCTCGATAAGCGTGTCAAATAAAACAAAACCCTAACTTTCTTTTTTTTTTCCTTAAAAAAATTCCCAAAATGCCCCTCCAATCCCTTATTAACCACAACAATGCCCTTATTCCATCTTAAACACTTCAAATTGGTTTATCTCTTCCTTAAGTGACACCAAACTTTAATTTAATAAGAAACTTCAAGCTTCGATTAATTTAATTTCCATTAAGTTAACCCAAAACTCATAATAAAAGGTACATGGAAATTCTTGGGCGTTACAATCTTCCATCCTTAAGAACTTTCGTCCTCGAAAGTTTCCAATCTTTTAACAATTCAGGGTAGATTGCCTCACACCTTTTCCACTCAGTTACGAAGGGTCCTTCGGTCCCTATGCGAGAATTAGCACTAGCTGCTTCTCAGGTGACACACACTGGGATACAAACTCATTACCCAACGGTCTCCTAAATTTAACTTGAGTTCCTTCCCCTCTATTGGATCTTTCTATTAAGGCCTAGATAACTGGTATTCTTGACACGAATTCTAAATCTTGAAAGTTCCAAATCCAAATCCCAGCAATAGCTTAGAATATTTACCTCGTGTTTTCTTCCACTGTCCCAAAATAGTCTTTTCTGTCTCTTGATTCCAGAGTGACCTGCTTTACTAATTGATTCCTTTTTGGTTGAATCTCAAAATTCCCTTAAGGCTTATTATACTAGCTACTAGTATTTACTTCCAGGCATGACTCGATCGTTCGGTCTGACCATCGATTCCATAACCTTATCACTTTCCTAAGAGATGTGACTTCATTAAGGATGGAGTTAGCAACTTTGTTCCACTGTTCAACACTCTCTACATTATTGGTTCTCGTTTCTCCCAACGACCTTTTAGCAAAGGTTTAAGTGACAATCTCACTCACATACTTAATTATCTTTATGATTTCTATTGAAATTAATATCTCGTTGACAGCTTTAAGTCATGGTAGGAGTAACTCAAACTTAGGTCTCCTTTGGTTGTCGCGACACATGGAATGTTCCATAAAACTTTAACAATTTTATTACAAAAATGCTACGAAAATATCGGCAACATAACGACATAACTACAACAATGCCAAAATTTTCTCTAACACCTGTTTAATAGAAATTGCACTTCTAAACCAGACAATCAACCAATCATGCCTCCAAACTTCAATTCAAGATTACTCAAGGTTCAGAAGCACACCATACACAGGAATGTTGGACAACAAAAAATAAGTGAAACTTAAATTCATTAACAAACTGTAAATAATTATTCTTCAAAGACAAGACAATCTAACAATAAGGTTGCAACCTCAACTTAAAAACAAAACTTTAAAAGAGTGTGACAAAATCCTCTTGACTTACCTTGCTTTAGAGCTTAATCAATTATAGGTTATCACACTAAGTGTCAAAATTTTCAGTGAAAGTTCTAGGTCATGAATGAAGGAACTTAACCTAACTTAACTTATGTCCCTCTATTCTACATAAGGCGTAATAATGAACTTTTAATGTTGCACTAACGCACTACTTAACACTTCTATGGAGACATCATTGTAAATTCATAATGTCCATAACCTGGCTTGAAATCTATCTTAGGATATCTTAACTTTGATTCCTGACTGGTGATAACTTGTCCATATTCATCTTAGAGAATATTGTTCTTCTTGTAACTAGTGGAGTAGATCGTCTTTCTACAGAAGGAGACATTCGTTCTTAGCAGCGATTTTATTCGACATTCTATAATTTAAGCACGAGCACATAGATACGTCTTTCTTTTCTTTTCTCTTTTTTTTTTCAAACAACATTGGTACTCCTTGGGGCGATATGCTAGTATTGACTCTTTATATAAAAGGTCATGTATCTACAGCTCCAGCTCTTTTAACCTTGCCAGAAACACTCTATAAGGACTATAAGAATTAACTTATGCTCTCCACTTTAACTTCATGCTTAAGTCTATCTCTTGTGTTAAGGGTAACCTTGAAAGATTAAACTTATTTTATCAAATACCAACACTCTGTTCCTCATACTTACTTTCATTAAAACTTATTTTCTCATTATAGTCAGATTGAGAACTTTCTTAACTCCTTGTACCAGTTTGGTTCTAAAGTCAAATTCTCTAAAACCTCACTTAAGAAACCATCAACCTAATGTTTACTAAATGAACCTTTCAGTTTCTTTCCAATGGTCGCTTGACCACTAGAACTGTACACATTACTAATACAGAGAAGTTCCTCAATTTGACTCCTACATGACGAAAACTTTCTCCTGCTACTCATATCCTCCCTACTTAGTCCTCTGATTGGGGAAGAGGAAACATTATACCATATAGAAATTCCAAGGTTAAAGTCTCATACATTTTTCCTCAAACTCATACACCTACCATATCATAAAGTTGGAATTAATAATGAAGTCGTTTATACCAATTCCAACGGCTCGTGCACGTAAATGACAGGGTAAATGCCAAATTGTGCGCAGATATTTGGAGTCCACATAATCAACTCTCTTATGTTCCCAAACTACGACTTCTAAGACTCTATACCAAAACCTATCCCATATAACATCTTAATTGTTATATCACATTACTCGGCCTGGATAAGGTCCAAGAATTTCGATGCACCTTGAGAAATTTATTTCCCTTTCCAACGTTAACAACCTGTCTTACATTTAAGTCTCAAGTTTCTTTTCAACCACTTTGACTTTCTTTATCATGTCTCAACTAAGATGGACCCTTAAGAACTCTTCATAGCACCACCTATATTCTAGCTTTAACTTTTCCATTCGGTTGGCATGATATAGTAGTCATACATAACTCATCCTTAAAAGTTTCTCCCAAAAGATACAAACTCCATCGTCCTGCGCTCTTTAAAAAAAAAAAAAAACAAATCTCGACCTTTCAAAATTATTGCTCTTTTTATCCCCCAACTCTTTAAATACTAAGGTCAAGCATTCACTTAAATGTGAAGGAACTTTCTTTAGAACTAACAAAGTCGAGCACTCCATGGTAGCATGCATACTACATCTCATACTTCTTCATCCATTAGGTCTGGCATGCATAAACAAAACCATTAACCCTTTTTTTTTTCAACACATTCAAACCTTGGACTTCTCAAAGGTAGTCATAACATCTAGCTTTCAAAAATTTAGTTAATGAATTTAGTTGCTTAATAACCTTCAAACAACTTTATTTATTTATTTTTTTTAAGTCTTACTCTTCCCTCCTGTTGTCAAAGCCAACCCTGTCAATCACACACAAACATATGTTTTATGGCAATAGGCTTCCTTTAGACGTTAATAATTTCATCTCAGAAATTTTCTTTTCTATCCTCAATAATAGGGATCTCACATATTCATTTTCCTTAACTTGGAAAAAACACCATTTTAGTGTCATGGATACATATAGCTTCACATTTAAGCATTTTCTTTCTATAAACAAGCGATAAAAATCATACATTCTCATTCTTCCTTAACTCAAAAATATACATCATGCTCATTCTTTGCATTCCTGTAGCTTTACCCATAAATGCACATAATTTTCCATAAATAAAACGAAACTTTATTTTAAAAGCATACCTGGCGATGACTGGGAAGTGCTACTTAGCCATGGGATTCCTAATGCTTACGATGTAAGCGAGTCTACAAAACTCGTAACCTTAGGCTCTGATACCAACTGTAACGACCCTACTTTTATAGACTCTATTTCTAAAGGTCATTACTATCATGCGTGCATTCGAGGCCCTAAATGACTTTAAATAGATAAAACTTGGTAATTTAAAACACTTTAATTTGTGATCCCGGAATAATACAAAACATTTCAAAACATAAATAAGTTCGGCCTCTGGTTTCAAACTTCTATAATACATAAGCGGAAAACGATAATCTTCTAAAAATGCTATCTAAAACGTATGTGCGGAAAACTATGACTTGGTCCCCATGGCTTCTGTAGCGCATCCTCGTCACTCGCCTGGTATGCCCTCACCTTTACCTGAAAACATTTAAAAAAAACGGACAAAACAAAACAAAGGTAAAGGGGTGAGAATTATAAAATACCTAGTAAGTGGGGGTCGGGAAAAGCAACCACATGCAATATGACTTTCTTTTAAACATGACTGTTATTCAAGACTTTTAGAATCATAAAACTTTATGTAGTGGGACCTAAAACTTTCTTTCATAAAATCATGACTTTTCTCTTTGGCTATACGTGGTCAATTGAGTCTACCTGAGTCATTTCATGTTCAGTCCCTCGCAGACCCCTATAGGTATTGAGTCCCTCACAAACCCTTATAAGAATTGAGTCTCTCACAGACCCCTATAAGTTTGAGTCCCTCACAGACTCCTATAAGTTTGACCCATAGGGTCTCTGATGCATGTCTTACCATGCATAAATTCTCAGGAGACAAATTGTCACAAGCTACATAACATGTTCATATACATACAATATGCATGACGTCCCATTCATCAATCACATATACATATGTATTCATAATGATGCAACAATCACATAAATCATATAATTATGGCATAACTTTTATAACTTTAAACTCGAGACAATCAATCATAAATCATAAATACCTTTACCTTACCAAATACGTATTCAACACAACGACATAACTGAAAATCTCAATATACATAATTATACATAACTGTGTCAAAACTCATTTTCAAATACTTTGAAATCCTTTCTATTTAAGTCTTTTGCAATCATTTCTACTTGGGTTCTCTCAAACCCTTAAATTATATGAAATTTTCTTAAAATCAAATCATGCATTTAATGTCCTCTCTCAAACCCTTTTGAATAATAAATCTTGGGGAAAATTATTCTTAAAAATAAATCATTGAGATTCCTCCTTTGGGATAAATCTTTGAAGTTCATCCTTTTAAACCAATATCCTTCAAAACATATATACTTCCCTTTTTCAACATTATTTGTAGAAAAATCTCTTACCTTGGGTTTCGATCCAAGATCTCTAAAAACTCCTAAAATCTTGTCTTTACTTTCACGTTCAACTCGACACTTAAATTTTCGAATCCCCTATATCATAATCAAGATTCATAACTAATTCTTACTTATGAAAGCTTATATTCCAAATTCGAGAATAACTAGGTTGATTTACCACTAACGGAGGCTTGAACGGACTGGATCGTCAAAACGGATGAGATCGGGCACATTTCGACGAATGGCGACGCGTGGCAACCGACGACGGCGCGTGTGGCGGCGCGTCTTGGTGCGTGAAGGTCAGATCCGTGAAGCTCGTGAGTCGATCTATCCAAAACTAGTGTCGGTTTATTAAAAACTGGTCGGGAAGATCGTGAACCGTTTGAACCAAGGGAGATCAAACCTTATTCTTCCTCCCTGTTTCGAACGACGGCGACTCCTCAAACTGAAGACCGATTCGACGACTTGCATCTGGTGATGGGTTGCGATGAGGCTCAGCGGTCGACAACGAAGTTCGACTCGGGTTCTTGCGTCTTCAACGATTATCGGCGTTCGCGGGAGGACGGTCGACATCACGACGTGGGACGGTTTCCAGCCAAACCTGGGGCAGACGAAGGTCGTGGTGATAAAGTTGCGTGCGACTCGTAGATGGACAACACGAATGACTCGGCTGCAGATGGCTGCCAGAACTCGAGTTGTCGTGCGATTGAAGCTGCGGTGGAGGCAATGTTTTCAGAAAAGAAGACGTCGACGGCTGCAGCTACGGCTTGATCGATCGACGATGGGGTTGGACGGATGGAGTCGTGGGGTAAGCAGCCGGCTGGGAAGAAGAATGGATTGTCTCAATAAGCGTGTCAAATAAAATAAAACCCTAATTTTTTTTTTTCATAAAACAATTCCCAAATTGCCCCTCCAATCCCTTATTAACCACAACAATGCCCTTATTCAATCTTAACCACTTCGAATTTGTTTATCTCTTCCTTAAGTGACACCAAACTTTAATTTAAAAAGAAACTTCAAGCTTCGATTAATTTAATTTCCATTAAGTTAACCCAAAACTCATAATAAAAGGTACTTGGAAATTCTTGGGCGTTACAGTAAACATGAAGAAAGTAGGTTGTCCCATGAACTTTAGGTAAGCAAAGCCAAACACTACGACAATGAGCGACAAACTGAACTTGAGGTTAATGACGCTCGAATGTAAAACAAGTGAAGCTCTTTTGTATGCTCTACCTTGCAACATCTCTTTGCATGTGGATGAATTTTTTTCGAGACTGAACCTAAAATGTTTTTTTCTTTAAGCTACCTACATACCATTTGAGTGAAAGAGATCCAAGTAATAACGTAGTTAAAGAATTTTTATTCATGTTCGTTAATCTTTTAAGCTCATGCGGGTCAGAATCATCATGCATTTTATGCTCTTGCCATAAGGAGCTTTTTTTTTTTTTTTTAAATTTTAGATGCTTTTGTCTTCATCATGGTCTCGATAAGATTCTTCATTTGTAGGATTTGTTAAGATGATGATCCTTTTCTTTACCTTTAAGGAACATTTTGTGTTTATGAGAATAAAGATCTTTCTTTTCATACCTGATGGGACGCTTCTTTTAATCTTATTGTGGTTCACTTCATCAAACAGTTTTGCCATCGAGGATTCATCTTCCTTTCATGTTGACCATTTGTTAGTTCAAGGCGAAAAAAACAGGATAGCGTTTAAGGTTGATCTTTCTTTGATGTGGAGATGATTTTCTTTTTGAAGAACGAACGTTGAGTTGAGACAAAAGTTGACATTGGTATTCTTCTTTTATCACGACCATATTCATCTTTTGGAAGACTAAAAGTCAGGTAGTTGAAGGCTTGATGCGATCAAAGATAGAAGTAATTTACACAACTTCTTTTGTATTGTCAGTTTTTTTCACCTCAATGTAATAAGCTTACACCATTTTCGTCCTCATTTTCATATGATGGAAATTTCTCCAGAATGTTGTGCTCCGAAGCGATCTTCGTGACTTTCACATCTCCTCGTTGCACTCTTTCTCGTATCAGGTGATACTTCCTCTCGATGTGCTTGCCTCGCTTATGGTTACGACGTTCCTTTGAATTGGCTACCACACCACTGTTGTCACAGTATAAGGTGATGGGAAATTCCATATTTGGAACAACTTCCAAATTTGTAACGAATTTCCTTAGCCAAACAGCTTCTTTAGCTGCTTCACAAGCAGCAACATACTCATCCTCCATCATGGAGTCAGCGATGCATCCTTGCTTGATGCTTAGCCATACTATAGCTCCCCCGTTAAAGGTGAAAACTGATCCCGATGTGGATTTCCTAGAATCCTTATCGGTCTGAAAATCAGAATCAGTGTATCTAGTAAGGATCAAATCCTTAGTCCCATACACAAGTGTATAGTCCCTCGTTCTCCTAAGATACTTGTGGATATTTTTAACTGCGCTCCAGTGGTCTAACCCTTGATTGGATTGGTACTTACTGACTATTCCCATTGCATAACAAATGTTTGGTCTCGTGCATATTATAGCATACATTAAGCTACAACCTATAGAGGCATAGGGAATACGTCTCATATCCTCAATTTCTTGAGGTGTCTTATGACACTGTTCCTTAGACAAATGAACTACATGCGTGAAGGGTAATGAGCCCCTCTTGGAATTATGGATCGGATATCGGGCCAACATTATGTCGATATAAGACGCTTGAGATAGAGCTAGTGTTCTGTTCTTGCGATTCCTAAAAATCTGAATCCCAAGAACATACTGCGCCTCTCTCAAATCTTTCATTTGGAATTGGGTAGCCAAACATTTCGTAATGTCGGTTAGGTATCCTACATCATTCCCAATGAGTAGGATATCTTCCACATAAAGTACTAAGAAAGTTACTTTGTCGTTCATGATCCTCTTGTAAACACAAGGCTTATCAACGTTTTGGTCAAAGCCATAAGACTTGATCGCAGTATCAAATCTTATGTTCCAAGATTTGGTTGCTTGTTTCAACCCATAAATGGATAGATTGAGCTTGCAAACTTTTTGCTCCTGACATTGGGTTATGAACCCTTCGGGCTGAGACATATAGATGCTCTCGTCAAGATTACCATTCAAAAAGGTAGTCTTGACGTCCATTTTCCAAATTTCATAATCGTAAAAAGCAGTTATGGAGAAGAGTATCCTTATAGACTTAAGCATAGCAACAGGGGAAGAAGTTTCCTCATAGTCAACTCCTTCCCTTTGGGTAAAACCCCTTGCTACAAGTCTGGCCTTAAAGGTCTGTACCTTTCCGGCTGCATCTCTTTTTCTCTTATAGATCCATTTGCACCCTATGGGTCTTACCCCTTCAGGTTGGTCTACAAGTTTCCAAACTGAATTGATGTACATTGACTCCATTTCAAGGTCCATGGCTTTGTTCCAGTGGTTCTTGTCTACGTCATTCATTGCCTGTTTATAAGACAATGGATCCTCACGCCGTCATCAGGCATGGCAACTTGAGTTTCAGCTAAACCTAAGTAGCGGTCAGGATGGGAAACAATCCTCCCACTTCGTCGAGGCTTTCCCACAATTGAGAAGGACGTGACTGACTCGATGTGTCGGCGTCTTCATCAACTCTTAATGAAGGTCCAGCTTGATCAACAACTCTTGTCGACTCCTCTGTAGCTTCATTTAATACTAACTTACTACGTGGTTTATGGTTCCTCCTGTGGTCTTCCTCCAAGGAAGTAGCGTTTGTGGATACAATCACCTATTCTTGTGGGTCGTAGAAAAGATCACCTCTTGTTTCTTTGGGTTAGCCAACAAATTAACATAGTCTTGAACAAGGTTCCAATTTCTTTTGGTTGGTCACCATCACGTGTGCGAGACAATCCCCAAATCCTGAAGTGTTTTAATCTAGGTTTGCACCCCTTCCATAACTCAAAAGGTGTTTCTGAAACACTTTTTGATAGAACAGTGTTCAAGATTTAAACCGCAGTCTCTACTGCGTAACCCCAAAACGAGGCAGGCAATTGAGCATAGGTCATCATAGATTGAACCATATCTAACAAGGTTCTATTTCTCCTTTCAGATACACCATTTTGCTGAGGTGTATTAGGTGCCGAGAGTTGAGATTGGATTCCATGTTCTATCAAATAGTCCTAGAATCTTAGATCCATATATTATCCACCTCGATCGGATTGAAGTGTCTTAATGGTTTTCCCTAATGCATTCTCTACTTCAGACTTATAATCTTTGAACTTTTCAAGAGCCTTAGAATTATGATGCATTAGGTATAAATAACCATACCTCTAACAATTATCTATTAAAGAGATGAAATATTCGTACTCTCCACGAGCTTTAACATTCACCGGACCACAAAGATCCGAATGTATAAGCTCCAAGGGTTCTTTGGCTCTATAACCTTTTCCAGAAAAAGGTCGCTTAGTCATTTTACCTTCCAAGCATGATTCCCAAGGAGGTAGAGAATCATCTTCTAACTTATTTTGAAGTCCATTCTTTGATATTCTCTCAATCCAGTTGAGATTTATAGGACCAAGTCTAAGATGCCAAAGATAGGTATTATTATTTGGAGAAATTCTTTGCCTTTTACTTTGAGTATAAGCAGTTTTAAACATCTCATGATTTAAAATTGCCTTAGTTTGATTTAGTTTAAGTACATACAAGTCGTTTTCTAACTTAGCAGAACAAATATTGACACCTTTCTTTGAAATGAACACTTTATAAATTGAAAAGGTAATACAATCGCCAAGTTCAATAAAGCAAGAGATAGAAATCAAGTTCCTCTTAATCTTGGGAACTATGTACAGATTTTCTAAAAATATAAATCTATCTCTAAAAAACATCTTGGCATCTCCCACTAAACGAGCTGAGATAACGTCTCATGTTCCGACCCTGAGCGTCATCTCACCCTCTTCGAGCTCCTTGAAGGAACTAGTTTCCTATAATGAAGAGCAAACATGGTTAGTAGCTCCTGAATCAAGTATCTAGGTAAAATCATTATTTTCCACTAAGCAAGTTTCAAGAACACGTAAATCGAATTTACCTTTCTTCTCTTTGAGCTCAGCAAGGTACTTTGGGCAATTTCGCTTTCAGTTCCCGTCCATGTTGTAGTGGAAACACTTTCCTTTGTTTGCAACCTTGGCCTTTCCCTTGCCCTTATCAGCAGCAGGTGCCTTCCCTTTCTCTCCTATCTTCTTCTTTTAGGTCTTCTTAAGCCCAGAAGATGGACCACAAGACTTAGTTCTAGACGATGAACCCTTCAGGAACCTTCTGGAATGGGCAAACAGATTTTCCTCTCCATTAGCCTATCCCTTATTCTTCATAAGAGACTAGAAAGTTTGCAGTTTATTGAGGAGAGTAATCAGGTTGTACTCTATCTTGTTCATCACCGCATTACTGCGGAATTACAAGAAACTCTTCGAAAGAGATTCCAGGATGAACGACACCAGACTTTTCTCGTCTATGACAGCGTCGTTCCTTTCATCCACGTTGAAGTGGACCATCAGATCCAGAACATATTCTCTCACTGACGATCACTCCTTCCTACAAGAGTTATAAACGTGCTTGAGGGATTCGTGTCGAAGTTGTCCAGACGGTTGTCCAAACATATTCTGCAACAAACTCATGATCTCACGAGTTGAGACCATGTCCTCGTGCTTTTTGGCCAGAACTTCGGAAACACTGACAAAAATGTAGACCTTGGCCTTATCATTGGCCTTGATCCAACGGTCGTATGCATCTTTAACAATTTGAGGAGTGTTTCGAGCAGGGACCTGAGGACATTCCTCAGTCAGTACAAATCGAAGGTCGTCAACAACGAGAATCGTATTCAGGTCGAACTTCCACGTAGTATAATTTTCGCAAGTTAAACGTTCGCTTTTGAGTAAGGCTATTATAGAGGACAACATGCTGAAATTTAAAAACAGTTATAATTAGTTATCCCTTTAACCCATTACAAACCAATCAAATTTAGCAAAATTATTAAAGAACCCTAGTGTGTAAATTAAACCTTTAATTTTGCAGCGATACTTCAAGGGTTTAGAACAAAAGCCACCGTCGGGTGGTCAGTCACTCCGCCCTAGAATTGAGACTATCTCAGCTAATTCTCACTACCAGAACATCTCATGTCCCAATGATTCTTAGCTACCGTTTGTTTGGTCAAGGACTTGTTAACTAGCTTAACTTATCCCGTAAATGTGACCCTACCATTTTAAGATCCAATAGGTCCGAGCAAACATGCTACTATTAAGAAAGACAACTGTTGGCAAATTACCTAAGAAACCCTATCGATTTCTGGAGTTCGCAATGTTCCGACCCCTATAGTCGGGCCCTCCGTAGGGATTGGTTGTTCCAGGACAACCTAGCAGGCGGACTATAGAAATCTCACGATGCGACCTAATGGAGGAGACCATAGGATATGTTGACACGCGTCCTGCTCCCATTTACTATGGAAACTTCCCTCATTAACCTTGGTATTGAACCATGCAAACAATTAGCGTAGGGGGACGCCCTATTGACGCCTCATAGCCGAGTATGGAACTCACGGTGTGAACTCTTGAGGACGTGAGAGTAAACTCAATCCGAACATCTCGTTTTCTCTCACTGAAGTTCCGAAGGATTGGGTGTAGGTTTAACTTAGTTGGATTGTGGCAAAAAGAATCTATATAAGTCTATGCCTATTATAACTATTATAACTAGGTCTTTTAATCTTATGTCTAGGTGATAAACATTTTAATTACCTAAATATAAAAACAGGACTATGGTTAATTCAACTCAAGCTCTAGGTCAGTTCCCAGGTAGGAGGTGTTCTGTTAACCGTCAGCTTAAGTACCCCGAACCTTAGACAAAACATCACTGGTAGAGTCCCCTTATAACCAACGTCCTATTGTCCTACTTTATTTTAAACTATTTAAAATACTATGTAAGACTAACTTCTCATCCTATTAGAAATTAAACTTAGGTCTAAATTAATTTTAAACAATTTAAAACTAATTTAATTTAACCCAAGTTCCTATGTTTTCATGCAATTCATTGTTATAGGTTATGGTTTCTAAAACCCCTTTATTTATAACTTTTATAACTTTTAATAATTAACCTATGACAAGGAACTATATTATAAAACCAACAATCGATTTCAAATTTGAATTATAAATAATATTCAACTAATTGAATAAAGAAAATTACTTAAATAAAATAACATTTATTTTAAACCATGTAATTTCATGCTCCATGCAATTTATTTTCCATATAATCTAATTATAACAATTATAATTAATTATTCATGAAAAATAAATTAAATCATGCATTTTTACCATCTTTAACATTTATACAAATAAAAATGCATGGAGATGCTTATCCTAAGGTTGGAGAAATTCTAAATGACATTCATAAAGAAAAATAGTTGTATAACCGGAAAAATTTGGCCCCAAAAGTGCAAAAACAATAAAATTACACTAATTCTATTACACAACCAATCCAAAACTCCTTGAACCGGGCTCAGACCACTCCAACCGAACAAAAATCGATCCGAACCGCCCAAACCAACTTGCACCTTAAGGTTGGCGTCATGACGTTGCAACACTGAGGAGAGCGTTGCAATGCCGCCTTATCTCGCGCGTGCGCCTACCATCGGGGTAGCGTTGCAACGCTGCCCCTCAGCGCTGCAACGCCATCGACCCTTGACATTTCCGTGATCGATAGGGGCTTCGCGTTGTGATGTCGTTCTCGCCGTTACAACGCCGATGAACAACGCTACAACGTCGATAGCGCGTTGCAACCCTAGTGGTTCTGCCAGTAGCAAAATCCTTCGAAAACAACAGTTTCAATCGCCAATTTCTCACCTGATACTCATCCAAATTGCACAAAATTTGTCATGAACGACTCATAACAATATTATAGACTCTATTTTGCACTTAATTGGCCAAAACGCAGGGGACTTTACACCAACCCAAATGCAATTCCCACCTATCCAATCTAAATTTGTTTCAACCAAAACTAAACAAGCATTACTCTGATACCAATTGATGGAGATCTGAATCTCCCTAAGCAGCGGAAACGTGTTTTAAGATCGATTATACTTGTTTATTTTGGTTTACTAGAAATACCAGTACATTGGGTAAGAATACAGGACAAACATTCATCCTAATCTAATTAGATTCAACATGGCTTCTAGGCATACAAGCATGATGAAAATTAACTAAACTAAAAGGAAAAAACATCACCTTTTGTAGATTCAATTTTTAGCAACTCCTTGCTCCAAATAGACAACAACCCAACAACCAAAAACTCCTCTGTTCTCTCAACAAGACACTACCACAAAGCTAACCTTCTATATCTCTGGATTCCACTTAGACCAACCTTGGTTGGAAGGTTTTCCAACAAATTGGAAGAGGAAAGAGAATTTGAGTGAGAGAGAGAATTCTATCAATTCAATGCAATTCATTGATAAAAAAACAACTTCTCTCAATTGAGAAGTCAAAAGTGGAGGAGCTCTTCCCCCACTCCCTATCGATAGGGAGTTAGTGGGGAGGAGGAGAACGTGTCCTCCTGACACGTTCCCATTAATTAATTAATTAATTATTAAATTAATTAAACAAAAATTAATTAATTATTTAACTAAATATAATATATTTAGTTATATATTAAGATCAAATCATATTTATACCATATCTCCTCTAACCTATAGTTTTAATGCACAACCCATGAACATTAAATTTTAACCTATAGTTTTGAAATATGAATCATATTCACATTCAAATTAATATTTGAACTCTTTCAAATATTTAATTCTCTCATATAATTTAATATGAATCATATCCACATTAAATTTAAAATATAAAGTTCCAAAACTTTATATGATAATGTATCTATAATACATAAACATTTATTCCCTAATGAATTTGAACATTTAGGGGTCATTTGGCCCCCTATTTTGGATTTGGATGGTTTCTGATTCCAAATCCAAAACCATGTTTGGCCCAATGTGTTCAAAACCCTTGGTTTTGAAACACAACCCCATGGGTTACAACAGTGCAACCCCATGGGTTTGTTCCATGTTTTCTTATTTTATTTGTCATCTTTCATTTTTCGGCAATTACTTCAACAATAATTTCGGTGGCAACTCAAACAACTACACCGGCGACCTGACTTTAGCTAATGGCTACCTCCGGTGACCCGACCACTGCTGACAATTACCTCTGGCGACAACTCCGACGACCACTGCTGACAATTACCTCCAGTGACAACTCCGACGACGTCACTGGTGACCCCACTACTGCTGACGACTACACCGACGACCCCCCACCGCTGACAACTACCTCCGACAACCACACTGACGACCCCAACGACCCCTGATGACTACCTCCGACGACCACACCGGCGACCTCCACCATCGCTAACGACTACCTCCGACGACGACACCGACGACGCCAACCACCGCTGAAGACTAATTCTGATGGCAACTCCGACGACCCTTTCCACCGCTGACGACAACCTCTGACGACAACATCGACGACCATACCGATGACCTCGACCACCGCTGACGACTACCTCCGACGACAACTCCGACGACCACACCAATGACCCCAACCACCGCTGACGACTACCTCCGACGACAACTCCGACGACAACTCCGATGACCCCAACCACCACTGACGACTACCTCTGATGGCAACTCCGACGACCACACTGGTGACCCCTGCCACCACTAACGACTACCTTTAGCGACAACTCTGATGACCATACCGATGACCCCGACCACCGCTGACAACTACCTCCGACGACTCCAACCATCGTTGAAGACTACCTCGAACGACAACACCGACGACCCCAACCACCGATGACGACTACCTTCGACGACAACTCTAATGACTACATCGACGACCTAACTACTACTAACGACTACTTTCGACAATAACTTAAGAGACTTGTATACGCCTACCCCAACATCCCGATCACTCGAGCAATCAACTACCCTAACGACCTAACTTGTGCGCAGTCACCACTTTTCTTATTAGAGTTCCAAAAATAGGTTTATGGATACTTTGTGGAATAAAATTTTAAATTTTCTACTCAATTAAATAGACTTCCAATTTTTTAATTTCCAAAATAGAATTCCAAAAATAAGTTTTTGAATACACTATAAAATATAGTTTCAAATTACCTAATTTATTAAATAAACTTCTAGTTTTTTTAACTTTAATGTATAATTCTAAAAAATAGTTTTCAAAATACTATGTGGCGTGAAATAGAGTTTTTAATTCCCTAAATTCTTAAATAAACTTCTATTTTTTTTTAATTTATAAAATAGAGTTCCAAAAATACTTTTTTAAATATTTTTTGAAATAGAGCTTTAAATCCCTAATTTCTTAAATGAACATTCAATTTTTTAATTTCTAATATAGAGTTCGAAAATACTTTTCTAAATACTTTGTAGAGCTTTAAATTTCCTAATTTCTTACATAGACTTCTAAATTCTTAATTTGTAAAATAGAGATTTAATTTTGTCACTTATTTATGTTATACAAGGGTATGTACAATTGACAAAACTTCCACTAAAAAATAAGAGAACAAAACAGCTAAAGAGAAAGAAAAAAAAATAGCATAAACCCAAGATTCAAAACACTGCACCCCAGATATTGTTTTTTTATTCCCAGGCTTCAGAACACTGCACCCCAAACACAGCTTTCTGATTCCACTCTTCAGAACCCCCCAGAACAAACCCCCTCAGGGTTTTGATTCCCAGGATTTTGATTCCAAGACAGGGGCCAAATAACCCCTTAAAATTCAAACGATCTAAGAACCCTTTACGAGCTAGAAGGTGGAACTAATGGACCTACAAATAAGAAGCTCCAACGATACGAGATTATTCGGTTACTCTCATTAACCTCCTAATCAACATTTGTTATCTGCGGAAACATTCCACTAAAGTCTCGCAGTTGCACTCTTCTCACTGCAGATATATTTCTGTGTCCATGAATATCGACCAATAACAACAAGTCAATCCTTCACGAATGTCCGTAACAACAGCAGGGTCAAATTACCATTTTACCCTTGGGTTACATCTTCTAGCTTAAGTACCAGTGCTCCTCTAATGAACAATGTGATTGTGGTCCTACCAACAAACAGAAGTCCCTCTCGGGCCAATGAGAGGGTCGGGCCCTTTGTTCAAGTCCCAGAGACACTACTTAAGGGAACATTCATCTACTTACCCTAGTAGGCGGGAAGGGGTGAATTCCATCTTGCTAACTTAAGTCCCCAGCCGCTCACTCGATCTTGTCCCCAAGAAGGTAGGCATATTGAGTCGGTGAATCTGACCACTCTCACCCATACTAGTCAAAGGACAATCCCTCGCAAACAGGAGTTCGTAACCTGCTCAGGATTGTGACCATGTTGCCTTGGTCATCCTAGTGAAATAAAAACCTAGCTAGTCAACGAAGTTAAATGTAGTGGTTACTATTTTTGTAACGCCCCAAAATTTCCAAATACCTATAGGTTGTGCCTTGGGCATAAATTAGTGGAAATTACTTAAGTTTGAACTATAAAAATAGATAGATTAATTTAGTATTCTTGTGCAAATTTAAGAGAATTAGATAAATGGAGGTGTTATTTAACTCCAAGGGCATGTGTGTGATTTAGAAGAGGTTGGAGGACTTTTTAGTAATTTGTTTTGAATTAGGGTTAAAGACACTTTGTCTTGTAGGGGCACGCAAAATGATGCATCTTCTTCCTCTCAACACCCCTCCTTCACGACAAGGCCATCGTGCAGCATCCTCTACTTTGTTCTCTGTTGATGGGTGATCACCTGAACATTGTCCGTCGGCCGAATTTAATCGCAGACCCAAGCCACGTATGAGTCTCGCCGGAAAATGCTCCTCCATCGTGCGCTGTAGACTCGCCTTGGTTGTGTGACGCCGCGAGTTGCAGATCTGAGCGACTTCACCGGATCGAATGCTTCATCACCGACCGACTCGAGCTCCAGCTTCCCACCTTCACTTGCAGGTATCGTTGAAGTCCCCTCGCCGTCGAACAACCAACACAAGTCTCGAGCATCTCAGCCGTCGGTTCGCAGGTTTGTTTCAAGTTTTTGGCTGTTTTCTGACCGGTTTTAAGAGAGTAGAGATCAGTTTTGGATAGATCGGGCTATGAGCTTCCCAACGATGTGTTCCACGCTTCGAGACGCACCGCCACCGGCCACCGCACGCACCGCCGCCGACTGGAATATTCCGGATCTCATCCGTTCTGACACCCGAGTCCGTTTTAAGCCTCCGTTTGGATAAATTCGCTTGGTTATTACTTGATATTTCAAGTATTTTCCATTTAGGCTCTAAGTTATGGTTATATGATTTAATTAAAGAATGAATGAAATTGATTTAGGAGACTCGAGTTTTGAACCGATTGAAAGGATTGCAGAGTCAGAGATTTACGTATGGAATATCTGGGAGCTAAGGCTAAGGTAAGGAATTTTCTGTAAATGATTTTGAAAAGGGGAGTGAATATATTTATGAAAGGTTTATGTTAAGAGATGAAATTCAAAAGTTTATTCCAAAAAGAGGAACCTCAAGGATCTACTTCAAGGAACGATTTTTCCGGATTTAGTCATAAGACATAATTTTTTAAAAAAAATGGAATATTCCAAAGGGTTTGAGAGGACCCTGAATGAATGATTTTCAAACAGATTTAGAAAGGAACTTCATCTTGGAATTTGAGAGGATTTCAGATGATTTAAGAGTCTCAAATGACCCGAACAGAAATGATTTTAAGTATCTGAAAAAGAGTTTTGACACAGTTTATCAGATATACACATATTGAGATTTGTACTTATGCCATTGTGTTGAATACGTATTTTAGATTATAAATGTATTTATGATTTATGATTTATTGACTCGAGTTTAATGTTATGTAAGTTACGTCGTGATTATACGATTGATATGGTTGTTGCATCATTATGAATGCTTATGTACATGTGAGTGATGAATGGTACCTCATGCATATTGTATGTATATATGCATGATTATGAAGGCTGTGGCAAATGGTCTCCTGAGGACTTATGCATGGTCAAACATGCATCAGAGACCCTATGGGTCAAACATATAGGAGTTTGTGAGGGACTCAAACTTATAGGGGTCTGTGAGGGACTCAAACCTACAGGGGTCTACGAGGGACTCAAACTTATAGGGGTCTGCGAGGGACTCAAACTTATAGGGGTCTGTGAGGGACTCAAACTTACAGGGGTCTGTGAGGGACTCAGCATGAAAAGAAGCAGGTAGATTCAATTGACCACATAAAGTCGAAGAGAAAAGTCATGATTTTGTAAAAGGAAGCTTTAGGTCCCACTACATAACGTTTTATGATTTAAACAAGTCACAATTAACAACCATGTTTAAAAGTCATGTTGCATGTTTTGCATTTTCCGACCCCCACTTACTGGGTATTATCATAATACTCACCCCTTTGCCTTTGTTTTGTTTTCTCTGCTTTTAAAATATTTTCAGGTAAAGGTGAGGGCATACCAGGCGAGCGACGGGGATGCGCTACAGAAGCCATGGGAACCAAGTCATGATTTTCCGCATACATGATTTAGAAAGTATATTTTAAATGATTTTGGTTTTCCGCTTATGTAGCCTAATGACCTATAAATTGAGGCCAAAGTTAATTATGTATTTTTAAATATTTTGTATTTATCGGATCGTAAATTAAACTAATTTATATTATCAAGTTTTACCTATTTAAGGTCATTTAGGGCCTCAAATGCATGCATGATAGTAATGTCCCAAGGAAATGAGTCTTAGAAATGTAGGGGCGTTACAATTTCGTCGTCTGGTCTTATGTAATCTCATTACATAGGATATCCCCACTCACATGTCATCTACACGAACACGTTAGGATCACAGTGTTTGTATCCTATACAAAGTGGGCCACATCCATAGTGTTACCAGGGTAAGGTACCCAATTTCTCTTCGTTTGCATGAACCCAAGGAAGTCGCCACTCCCATTTCTCTTCTTTGTGCAAGCACCTCTTGTCAGACGCACCATTCTTCCTCTCTCACGTTAGTCCCGTTTCCCTCTCCTTATCGCACGTCGAGCTGCGAACAACAACTCGATCGTCGTCTCCATCCCCGTCCAACTCTGTTTCTTCTTTTTTGGTGCATTTTTAAATTGTTATGTCATTAGTGATCTTATTTGTAATCTTCGTTTAGACAAGGCGCTAAACTTCAACAATGGAGGTTGCAGTTGCAAGGTTTGGATTGGTTCTGCGATAAACTTTGCAATGGAAACCGCTGTTTGACAATACAAGTAACTTCTAAACTTTGCACTTTGATGTGGGTGATTTAATCTGAAGGCCACGATTGTTGGTTGTTAATGTTTCAATGGTAACCCTAGGGCCAATTTTGTTCCTTTAGCCTTGTGTAAGTAAGGTTGGTTTGGTAAGTTGTTTTGAGTCCATAAGGGGTACCTTCATGCGCTATTAATGAACTGCCCCTCTTGTTGGTATGCTTTAGGTAACTCGGTCACAACCTAGGAACGGAGTAGCTAGCATTCGGTGTGTTTAATCAAAGGTAAGTAGTCAATTGGTTTAAACAATGAGCTCATAAGTGAAAGAGCATAGTGCATGGGGTCTCTTACTTTAGTACTAATTTACTACGCGGTTTATGGTTTCTCATGTGATCTTCCTCCAAGAACGTGGCGTTTGTCGATACAATCACCTTATTTTCTTGTGGGTCGTAGAAAAGACCACCTCTCGTTTCTTTGGGATAGCCAACAAATTGGCACAATCTTGAACGAGGTTCTAGTTTCTTTGGGTTTGTCACGAGCACGTGTGCCGGACAACCCCAAATCCTGAAGTGTTGTAAACTAGGTTTACGCCCCTTCCATAGTTCAAAAGGTGTTTCTGAAACACTTTTTTATGGAACACTGTTCAAGATTTGAACTGCAGTGTCTACTGCGTATCCCCAAAACGAGGCAGGCAGTTGAGCATAGCTCATCATAGAACGAACCATGTCTAACAAGGTTCTATTTCTCCTTTCTGACACACCATTTTGCTGTGGTGTATTAGGTGCTGAGAGTTGAGATTTAATTCCATGTTCTATCATATAGTCCTGGAATCTCAAATCCTATACTCTCCACCTCGATCAGATCGAAGTGTTTTAATGTTTTTCCTTAATGCATTCTCTACTTCAGCCTTATACTCTTTGAACATTTCAAGAGCTTCAGATTTGTGATGCATTAGGTATAGATAACCATACCTCGAATAATCACCTATGAAAGAGATGAAATATTCGTACCCTCCTCGAGCTTTGACATTCACTGGACCACAAAGATCCGAATGCACAAGTTCTAGGGGCTCTATGGCTCTGTAACCTTTTCCAGTAAAAGGTCGCTTGGTCATTTTACCCTCCAAGCATGATTCGCAAGGAGGTAGAGAATCATCTTCTAACTTGTTTAGAAGTCCATTCTTAGAGAGTCTCTCAATCTCGTTGAGATTAATATGACCAAGTCTAAGATGCCACAGATAGGTATTATTATTTGGAGAAATGTTTTGCCTTTTATTCTGAGTACTAGCATTTTTAAACATCTCATAATTTAAAATTGCTTTGGTTCTATTCGGTTTCAGTACGTACAAGCCATTTTTCAATTTAGCAGAACAAATATTGACACCCTCTTTCAAAATGAACGCTTCATTGATTGAAAAAGAAATACAATAACCAAGTTCTATTAAACAAGAGATAGAAATCAAGTTCATTTTAAGATTAGGAACTATATATAGATTTTTTAAAGAAAGAAATCTATCTCTGAAAAATAACTTGGCATTTCCCACTGCACGAGCTGAGACGACGTCTCCCGTTCCGACCCTGAGCGTCATCTCACCCTCTTCGAGGTCCTTGAAGGAACTAGTTTCCTGAAATGAAGAGCAAACGTGATTAGTGGCTCCTGAATCAAGTATCCAGGTTATATCTGAAGGGAATGAAAATCCCCGCGCAGCGGAAGACGATCGAATCGTCGTGGTATCATTATGCAACTCGTATTTGTTAAAACCGATCTAACACTTAGACCTAGGCTAAACATGCTGAATAGGAAGAAATTTACGACAAGAAGGAGTTTTACTTAACCGATCTAATTACCACTTTACCACAACCATAGGTTATGCAAATCTCATTTGCATAACCACATAATATAAGATATCTCATATCTCATATTGCAAATCTCATTTGCAATAATTGTGGATTAATTAAATTGAATCACATCCAATTTAATTTCTCTCAATCAAATTCTCCAATTAGCCCTAATTTAACAATTAGGCTAACCTATAGTTTATTATGAATCTCATTCACATTAAACTATATATTATATCATTCATATCTCATATAAATGACATAAATGCCCTTCAAGTGAAATTGAACACTTCAATTGCATACCAAAATATTAACCCTTCTTTTAACCCAAATTGAGCCAACCGAGGGACCTAATGGACCTACAGTGACTTGCTCTAATTATCCGAGATTAACCTGTCAAACTCTTTGACCCGGTTAACCAACATTCATTAGCTACGATAACACTCCACTATAGCCCGTAGCTGCACTCCCGTCAGTGTAGAATATTACGAGTCCACTGATATAACCAATGCTCATGAGTCGACCCTTCACATGTTGTTCGTAGACACAGCTGGGTCAAATTACCGTTTTATCCCTGTGTCTACTTCTTGTTCCTTAAGTCCCCACTGTTCCTCTAATGAACAACATATTGTGATTGTCCAACCATACACAACACCCTTCTCGGGCCAGTGAGAAGGTAGGCGCCCGTTGTCCAAGCCATGGAGACAGCACTTAAGGGAACAACCCCTCTAGTTTCTCTAAAGACGGGAACGAGTGAATTCCATCTCGCGTAGTTATGTTCCCAGCTCCCTACTTGGTCCTGTCCCTGAGAAGATGGGCATATTGGGCGAGTAACTGTGACAACCCTCACCCGTACTAGTAAAAGGACAGACACCCGCAGACAGGAGTCCATAGCACGCTCAGGATTCAGGTCGAGTCACTAATGGTCATCTACGAAGTTATTAGTCCTTATTGTCAGCGGTGTTTACATCGTGAGGTCTAATAATTCACGGTGCGGTCTTGTACAATTTCATTGCACAGAATGCCCCACTCGCATGTCAACCACATGAACGAGTCAGATCACCTTGTTTGTATCTAATACAAAGCGGGTCGCATCCACAGTGTATCCAGGATTAGGTCTCCAACCCTATCCATATACTGTAGACCGTTCGGGTCATTAACTCGAACGTGATCCTCCCTGTGTGTCCACTACACACCGTTCAAGTTCTAGTTTTTTCATAAATTCAATGACCCTGGAGCTTAATTTATTGGAAAAACTTATAAATATTGCGAGACACAAAGTGATGAAATGAATAACTCTTATTAATTTCAAACAATATATTACGAACACGAGATTAGGACAAAAATCCCAACAATATCATCATTTTCCACTAAACAGGTTTCAATAACAAGTAAATCTAATTTACCTTCCTTCTCTTTGAGCTTAGCAAGGTATTTTGGGCAGTTTCTCTTCCAGTGTCCATCCATGTTACAGTGGAAACACTTTCCTTTATCTACAAGCTTGGCTTTTTCCTTTTCTTTGTCAGCAGCAGGTGCCTTCCCTTTCCCTCCTATTTTCTTCTTTTGGGTCTTCTTAAGCCCAGAAGAAGAGTTACAGGACTTAGTCCTAGAGGATGAACCCTTCTGGAACCTTATGAAATTGGCAAACAGATTTGCCTCTCCATCAGCCTGCCCCTTATTTTTCATAAAAGACTGGAAAGTTTGTAGTTCATTAACGAGAGTAGTTAGGTTATACTCTATCTTGTTCATCACCGCATTGCTGTTGAATTGCAGGAAACTCTTCGAAAGAGATTCCAGGATGAACAATACCTGACCTTGCTCGTCAATGACCGCTCCGTTCATTTCCGCCACGTTGAAGTGGACCATCAGATCAAGAACGTGTTCTCTCACCGACGACCCCTCCTTCATACGGGAGTTATAAACGTATTTGAGGGATCCGTGACGAATCTGTCCAGACGGTTGTCAAAATATTTCTTGCAGTGAACTCATGAACTCACGAGCTGAGACCATGCCTTCGTGCTTTTTGGCCAGAACTTCAGAAACACTAGCCAAAATGTAGACTTTGGCCTTATTATTGGCCTTAATCCTGCGGTCGTACGCCTCCTTAACAGATTGAGAAGCGTTACGAGCAGGAATCTGAAGACATTCATCAGTTAGTACGAACCGAAGGTCGTCAACAACGAGAATCGTATTCAAGTTGGACTTCCACGTAGTAAAATTCTCACCAGTTAAACGGTCGCTTTTAAGTAAGGCTATTATTGAGGACGACATGCTGAAAATCCAAAATAGTTCTAATTAGTTATGTCTTTTAAACCCATTGTAAAAACCAATCTAATTTAGCAAAATTATTAAAGAACCCTAGTGTTTAAACTAAAACTCACAGTTTAAGTTAACCCTTTAATTTTGCAACGATACTTCAAGGGTTTAGAACAAAAGCCTCCGTCGGACGGTCAGTCATTCCTCCCTTGAATTGAGACTTTCTCAGCCAATTTCCAGAACATCTCATGTTCCAATGGTCCTTAGCTACCGTTTGTTTGGTCAAGGATTTGTTAACTAGCTTAACTCTTCCCGTAAATGTGACCCTGCCATTTTCAGATCCAATAGGCCCGAGCCAACAAAGCTACTATTAAGAAAGACAATCACAAAAACAACCTAAGAGACCCTATCCATTTCTCGAGTTCGCGGTGTTCCCGATCCCTATAGTCGGGCCCTCCGTAGGGGATTGGTTGTTCCAAGACAACCTAGCAAAGTGACTATAGAAATCTCACTGATGCGACCTAATGGAGGAGACCGTAGGATACGTTGACACGCGTCCCCGCTCCCATTTACTATGGATACTTCCCTCATTCACCTTGGTATTGAACCATGCAAACACATACCGTAGGGGGACACCTTATTGACGCCATGTAGCCATGCATGGAACTCACGGTGTGAACTATTGAGGACGTGAGAGTAAACTCGATTCGAACATCTCGTTTTCTCCCACTTAAGTTCCTAAAATTAGGGTATGGATTTAACTTAGTCAGATTCTGGCTAAAAGAATCTATCTAAGTCTATGCCTATTATAACTATTATAACTAGGTCTTAAAACCTTATGTCTAGGTGAATAAACATTTTAATTACCTAGAGATAAAACAGGTTCCGGGTTTGTTCCCAGGTAGGAGGTGTTCCGTTAATCGTTAGCTTAAGTACCCCCAGCCTTAGACAGAAGTTCACCGGTAGAGCTCCCTTATAACCAAAGTCCTAAAGTCCTACTATAGTTTAAACTATTCAAAATACTAGGTAAGATTTATTTCTAATCCTATTAGAAATTGAAACTTAGGTCTAAATTAATTTTAAACGATTTAAAGCTAATTAAATTTAACCCAAGTTCCTATGTTTGTATGCATTTCTTTATTATAGGTTATGGTTTCTAAAACCCCTTTAATTTATAACTTTTATAAATTTTAATAATTAACACATGATAAAGAAACTATATTATAAATCCAACAATCAATATTCAAACAGGAATTATAAAAGGAATTCAACTATTTGAATTATAAAATTACTTAAACAAAATAACATTTATTTTAAACTAAGTAATTTCATGGTCCATGCAATTTATTTTCCATATAATCTAATTATAACACTTATAATTAATTACTCATGAAAAAATAAATTAGTCATGCATCAACCATAATCATATAACATTTATATAAATAAAATGCATGAACATGCTTATCCTAAGGTGGGAATAATCTAAATGACATTCATATAGATAAATAGCTGTAAAACCGGAATAATTTGGCTCCCAAAGTACAAAAAAAAAAAAATACATTAATTTATTTCATGAAACCGGTCCAAAAACACCCTGAACCGCTCAAACCGGACCAAAACCAACGAACCAGCTCGAACCGATCTGCTACTGCTTGAATCGCCTCTCGGCGTTGCAACGCCCGCTTCATCCTCGCGCGCCCCTGCTATCGGGATGGCGTTCCAACGCTGAGGGGTAGCGTTGCAACGCCACTGACCCCTTGATCGCCCGCGTCGATAGGGAACGCTGGCGTTGCGACGCCGTTCTTCAGCGTTGCAACGCTACTGCTTCGGCATCAACCTTCTTCAACGAACACAACAGCTTCAAACTTCAATTTCTCCTTCGATTCTCAACCGAAATGCATGAAACTTGTCCCGAACGACTCGTAACTCAATTACAGACTTAATTTTGCACTTTATGCCCAAAAAATGCAGGGGCATTTACAAACTAATTGATCAAAATCAAAGTAAACTAAGGCCAAAACATTCCTAAACAAGTTTTACAAAAAACCAAATGCATTTTCCACCAAATCAATGCAATCTTGTTTCAAAACAAAATAATGCAAGCATGCTCGGATACCAATTGATGGAGATCTGATCTCCTTGAGCAGCGGAAACAAAATTGGGATCGTTAATTCGCTTGATTGTTTTGCTTAAAACAAAAACCAGTACATTGACCAAAAATAAAGAACAAGTATGGAAAATCTAATCCTATTAGACATGGATAATAACATACATGCAAACATATTAAGTTTAACAATTAAACTAACAGGAAAGAAAATTATTACCTTTGTAGTTTTCCTCAGCAAGTCCTTGCTCCAAGCAATACAGTAACAAAGGAACTTCCAAGAAACTTCTCTGTTCTTCACCAACAGGACACCACCAATTGGATAAACCTTCTATCCTCTGAGTTCTTAGAACAAAATCCTTTGTGGGAAGGATTCCAATAATTGGAAGGTTTTGAAAATTCTAGTGAGAGAGAAGAGAGTTTTTCCTTCTGTGAAAACACCAAAAATGATCGATCGATTACCCAAGTGAGCAACCCCCTTCTTCCTGTTAAACCGTCGATAGGGAGAAGGGGAGGGGTAATGGGGAACGTGTCTAGATGACACGTTTCCTTTTTTTTATTATAATAATAATAATAATATAATATAATTAAATCAAATTTAATTATTCATTTAAATCATATTTAAATAATACAAATAAAATATCATATATTTAATTTGGATTAAATCTCATTTAATCATATTACCCCTTTAACCTATAGTTTTATTGTACAACAAGTGCACATTAAATTTTATCCTATAGTTTGCAATTGTGAATCACATTCACATCTAATATAATATTTGAACTCTTTCAAATATTCAATTCTCTCATATAATTTAATATGAATCTCATTCACATTAAATTTATAATATATAGTTCCAAAATTATATATTATATTGTATCAATAAATATATTCCCTAATGAATTTGAATATTTCAAATTCAAATGATCTAAGAACCCTTTACGAGCTAGAAGGTGGACATAATGGACCTACAGATCAGAAACTCAAACGATACGAGATTGCTCGGTTAATCTCATTAACCTCCCAATCAACATTCGTTAATCATGGAACACTCCACTAAAGTGCCACGATTCACTCTTCTCACTGCGCAGACATATTTACGTGTCCATGGATATTGACCAATAACAACAAGTCAATCCTTCACGAATGTTCGTAACACCACCGGGTCAAATTACCGTTTTACCCACAGGTTACATCTTGTGCCTTAAGTACCAAAGGCTCTCTAATGAACAATTTGTTTGTGGTCCTACCAACATGCAGAGTCCTGTCAAAGCCAATGAGAGGGTTCGGACCCTTTGTTCAAGTCCCGAGACACCACTTAGGGAACATTCCTCTACTTTCTCTAGTAGGCGGGAAGGAGTGAATTCCATCTTGCTAAGTTAAGTTCACATCCGCTCACTCGGTCTTGTCCCCAAGAAGGTAGGCATATTGAGTCGGCGAATCTGGCCACTCCCACTCATACTAGTCAATGGACAATCGCTCGCGAACAGGAGTTCGTAACTTGCTCGGGATTGAGATCAAGTTGCCTAGGTCATCCTAGTGAAATAGAAACCTAACTAATCAACGTAGTTACAGCTAGAGGTTACTATTTCGTGGTTCGGTCTTGTGTAATCTGATTACATAGGATATCCCCACTCACATGTCATCTACACGAACACGTTAGGATCACAGTGTTTGTATCAAATACAAAGTGGGCCACATCCATAGTTTAACCAGGGTAAGGTATCCAAACCTTATCCCTTAACTATAGACCCTTTAGGCTGTATCTCAAATCGAGATCCTTTTTATGTACATTACATTCAGTTAAATACTCATTTCACAGCCTTGGATGTTTAGTTTATTGGATTTAGGGTTTAAATGAAGGCAAACTCGTAGATAATGAATAATAACACTTTATTGAAATAATAACACTTTATTACATTAATTAGAACATAATTACAAACTACGAGTTTTAGGGCACAAATCCCAACACTAAAGATATGCAAATTCGTCTCAGATCAAAGATTAAGCTAAAACTTATTCCTACGTGATGAATTTATGGCCTAGTAAATCATTCACACAATCAGATGAATTTATGGCCTAGTAAATCATTCGCACAATCAACTTACATTCAACAATCTTTAAGCATAAAGAATCATCAAATATAAATTAATCAAAAAATAATCCAATCTAGAAATATACGAGTTCAACACAAAAAACAACAACAACAATAACAGTTCTAAACAAATACAAAAATCTTATTAAACGATGCTACAATCTAAAATAAAGAACGAGAAAAACTTCTGGCGCGTGTTGCACTTGTTCCCGTCAATGACACCACAATCTTGAGCCTTGAATTTCTTCATCGACACTCAAAAGCACTCCTCTAGCCTCTAGAACACTGTGGAAATCGAAAATAAGGATTGATCTATCCAAATGGGGTCTATAAACTTTAAGGCAAACTATTCCTTTTGATAAAAAGGTGTCAGCTTCAAAAGTCTAGGGACAATGTCGAGACGTTGTACCCTAGTGCGCATGTTATATTAAGAAAATCAAAGTAGCATCGAGACACTACACAAATCGTCCAGACACTACGGACGAACAATTGGAGACAGGCGTTTATTTCCATTCATATGTTATTTGTTTAAATTTAAATTTCTTTCATTAATTGTTTCTTAATTTTAATTTTGAAGCTTGAATTATTAATGCTAATTGACATCACGTTTATTTCTAGCATTGACTCTTAATAATGAGTGTTGGAATAGAAATTTTGACAAATCAAAAATTGTCACGTCATCACCAGACATTGGTGGCAAAATTATTTAATTAGGGACTAATTAAATCTGCAGGCATCCCTAAATTATATTTGTGGCAATACAATTGGGTTCCTTTATAGATAAAAGTCTAAATTAAAGACCCAATAAGCAAAAGTCCAAGCCCGATGCAGAGACGTAGGCCTAAAATCAATCAGGTCTGGTCTTGACAGAAGGCCCAAATCAGCAAAGCCCAAAAAGGTTGGTCCAACCCAAAATGGTTCGCCCGAAGCCAACCTTGTCCAACCCAAAGGAGTTGACCCAACAAAGAGCAAGTCTAGTCCAACGGGCCCAAGCCCATTTGGACGCCAAGAGAAACTCTATAAATAGAGATCTCCCTCCTTCATTTTAAGGGTTTAGGAATTGAAAACTCTATAGAGAAAATTTAGAAAGGTTCAGAAATTTGAGATTCTAGAGAGAATTCACAAATAAGAAGACTCTTTGTATTCCTAAAGATCAAACATTTTCTGAACGAAGAACACTGCTTCAAAGATCAAGAACATCCTTCAAATTTGAGGAACATCTCTTCGAGTCTAAAGAACCCATTGCAACTTCAATCTCGAGGACAAGCTTTGCAACTTCAATCTCGAGAACAAGCTTTGTAACCCTCGAGTGAAACATACGATGGTTCAAAAGTGGAATACTCCAGAGAAATCCAGAGAGAATTCTCAACAAAGATTAGAAAACTCTTTGCACTCCTAAAGATCAGATACTTTCCTGAACAAAGAACGCTTCACAAAGATCAAGAACACTCCAAGCATCCAGTGAAGTTTCAACCTTGAGAACAAGCTCTTCAGCCCTCGAGAAAAGATTACAAGTTGAAGATTTTCAACAAGCTTACAAGCTTAAGACCTTCAACAAGGTACAAGCTGAAGATCTTTAACAACCTTACAAGCCGGAGACCTTCAACACGCTACAAGCCGACGATCTTCAACAAGCTATAAGCTGAAGACCTTCAACATGATTAGTGGCGCCTGAATCAAGTATCCAAGCTGTTTTATCATTATCCACTAAACAAGCTTGTAGGCAAAGTAAATCATATTTACCTTCCTTCTTCTTTTCTGCAATGTACTTCGGGCAGTTCCATTTCCAATGCCCGTCTTCGTTGCAGTGGAAACATTTTTCTTTGTCAGCAACGTCTTTGACTTTCTTTCCTTCGGCGCGCACTTTGTCACTGTTTCCCTTTACCAACCTTCTTCATGTTCTTTCTTCTTACCCCAAAGTTAGAAGAAGATGAAGCCATCGCTTTTTGTCCCGCAGGTCGAACCTCTGTGATAACTCCTACTGGCAACATTTGCCTCACCTTTCGATCCCTGAATTTTCATCAAAGACTGAAAGGTTTGGAGTTCATTCAGAAGGGAGGTAAGATTAAACGTAAGCTTGTTCATAACAACATTACTGCTAAACTGCAGGAAACTATCTGAAAGGGTTTCCAGAATTAAGCTGACCTGGCTCGACTCATCGATGGAAGTACCATTCGACTCTTCGATGTTAAAGTGTACCATCATATCTAGGACATGATCCCGAACAGATGTGCCCTATGGCATCTTCGAGTTGAATATGTACTTTAGGGCATTATGTCGCGCTTGTGTGGAGTGTTGTCCAAACATACCCTGCACAGAATCCATGATTTCCTTGGCGGTAATCATGCCCTCATGCTTCTTGGCTAATATGTCACACATACTTGCCAGCATGTAGACCTTGGCCTTATCATTGGCCTTGATCCATCGATCATATGCATCACGAACATTTCGTGACGCATTCGAGCCTAGCACCTGAGGACACTCCTCAGTTAGCACAAACTTCAAATCATCCACTACCAAAATAGTGTTGAGTTTGTTTTTCCATGTCATCATATTCTCTCCGGTTAACTTTTCCGCACTTAATAAGGAAATTATAGAGCTAGAAATTTTTGCTGTAAATTTACAAACAAATTGTATGAGTTTCTTGCTATGACTCTAATCCAATCATGTTTTAGCTAATTATCAGATGATTCCTAGGCCATTTATAATTTGTAATGATACTCAAAAGGTTTAGAATGTATGACACCGAAGGGTAATCAAAAACACTCCTCCTCTGGATCAAGACAATCTTGACCAAAACCTAACACCAGAATAACTTTTATTCCTACAGGTTTTAGTTACCATTTTTCAGTCTGAATACATACACAACTTATGTACCCCGTGAGTGTAACCCTTTGTCTTTCGATCCCAGAGTCTCGATCCAATAAAATCCGCCGAAGGGAGGACTAGATTGAAAAATAGTCTAAGGAAATCTCTATCCCTTTCAGGTGTCTACTGTGTTAGATCCCCTATGATCAAGCCCTCCGAAGGGATTGTCTGGTCCAGGCCAAACTAGCAGGCTGACCATAGTGGTATAACGGTGTAAACCGACAAAAGAGATCGTAGGGTTTGTTTTCACTAAACCTACTCCCACTCAATATAAGTACCCTCTCCATTCACCTTGGTATTCACTCATACAAACACCATCTGAAGGGGGACGCTCCCGTTTGCGCCACGAGGCCAAGTATGAGTCTCACGGTGTGAACTTCCCGGAGATAACGTAGGTGGAAAAATATGTATCTCATACACTTTTCCTCCCACTGAATACTTTAAGTCTATAGGAATCTTCCTTAGGTTAAAACCCGGCTAATGGTTTTACCTAACTCTATCAACATAACTCTTATATTGATCATCAATATAACTCTTATATTGATTTTATCCTAAGTTTGTTAATATAACTCCTTATATTGAATCTAGGATTTCTAGTTTATTAACCCCTTAATAAACCCGTTGACGCTACTAGAATTTATAAGACTCTCTAATTAAATTTCACTCCCAGGTCAGTTCCCAGGTAGGGGTGTTCTGTTTCCGTCAGCTTAAATACCCAGCCTAGACAGAACTTTCCTTAGACAGAGTTCCTCTTTTAATTATAGCTTATAAATCACTTGGTTCCTGATTCTAATCTAATTAGAACTAGATAACCTAAGGTCTATTATTTCCATGTTCTAACCACTTTAAAACTAATAATTAACCTTAGGTGACATGCATACTATGTTTTAGTGCTTGATCATTCATCACATAAATAATAAAACATTCATAGCATATTCATCTCATGAAAAATAATGCATGTCAATGTTGTCCAAAAATTAATATAACCTTATATTAATTAATCATGCAAACTATATAATATAACTCCTTATATTATAAATGATGCATGAAAATGCTTAACCTAAGGTGGGATTTCTAAAATACAAGCATACACTATGCATGCCAATAATTACACAACAATTGCATAATTAAGATAGCAAAAAATAGATCAATTTTGGCATCCTAGAAATAATTTTAATTAATATAATCTAATTATGTTAATTAAAATTAAATATATTAAATATATTAAATATAAACGTTTTATAATTAATATATATAAATAAAAATCCGTTTTCTACCCGTTGTTCCTCGCGTGAAACGTATTCGGCGTTGCAAGGCTGAGGGCAGCGTTGCAACGTTGTCGTCTTCTCCAGCTGCGCGCCTGCCGCAGTGGCGTTGCAACGCCATTCACAGAACAACACATGGAATTACCATTCCTTGCTCGTTTTCGCTCCGATCTTCTCAGCAATCGTTTTGCCTCGATCAACACGGACTTACAGACTCGATTTACAATTAAATTTGCCCAAAACACCGGGCCCTTACATTGAACATTTCAATAAAATTGTAAATCTAAGTGCCAAAATTGAAAACATCTAATTTCGCAAAAACCGTTCATAGATCTGATGCAAAAAACAGTAAATCCCACCTTGTTCTTGAAAATTCAAGAACATAAATCAAAAACACAAATAGGCTCTGATACCAGTTGAACGAAATTGAAGCCCCCGCAACGGAAGCGATTGCGAATCGCGTGCTCTTGATTTATTTACAACGAAAAATTGAAAAACGTAAACATGGATTAAGCATATAGTAAGAGTATGGACAACAAGTATATACCTTTGAAGAACCTTTCTTCAAGTGTTCCTCTCTCCACATCCACGATCTCAAAGAATAAGAACTCAAATTTAACACCGACACCACCACCAGATCTTTTCCGTTGTTCTCTAGGTGAGGGAGGAAGGTGGGTTCCCTTTTGGAGTGGTGAGTTATTTTGTGAGAGAGTTTTGTGTTTTGGAACTCTTCCAACAACACAACAAGGAGGCTAGGAATACTCTTTGAAGTCTTGACCTAGTTGCATCTCATGCAACTATATATATGGGAATGGTATAGAAATGACCATTCTACCCCTCCTTTAATCTCTCTTTAGTATATAGTTTATATATGAATCTAATTCACATTAAAACTATATATTATATCAATTACATCATATATAATTGATATAACTCCACATTTATGAAATTAAACACTTCAATTTCACTCCTAACTTTATACCCTCAATATTACCATGTTGAGCCATTGGAGGGATCTAATGGACCTACAGATCATGAGCTCCAATGATGTGAGATTAACTGATCAAACTCTTTGATCTAGTTAATCAATATTCATTAACTACAAGTCACTCCACTATAGACTTGTAGTTGCACTCTCCTCACTGTAGATATTATTGTGTCCACTGATATAGTCATTACCCATGAGTCGACCCTTCATAGGTTGTTCGTAATCACAGCTGGGTCAAATTACCGTTTTACCCCTGTGATTACTTCTATGCTCCTTAAGCACCATTGATCCTCTAATGAACAACAAGTCTAAGGTTCTACCTTAGACTCATACCCTCATAGAGGGCGGGGCCCCGTTGTTCAAGACCTGGAGTCAATTCTTAAGGGAACAACCTATCTAATTCCTTACTAGAGGAATGAGTGAATTCCATCTTGCACAGGTAAGTTCCCAGCTACCTACGAGGTTCTGTCCCTGAGAAGGTATGCTTATTGAGTCGGCTACAGGCCACTTTCACCCATACTAGTCTAAGGACAAACCCCTATAAGCAGGAGTTCTTAACTTGCATTATTCAGGTCAAGCCAGTAATGACCATCTATAAATTATTAGTCTTATCTTGTTAACGGTGTTATACTGGTTAGACTAATAATTTGCGATCTAGTTTTGTATGAACTCTTCATACAGGATGCCCCCACTCGCATGTCAACTACATGAATGAGTTGGATTACCTCATTTGTACTAATTACAAAGTGGGTCGCATCCATGGTGTTACCAGAATAAGGTTTCCAACCTTATTCTTATACTGTAGACTATTTAGGTTATAATCTTGAACTCAATCCAAATAGTGTCCACTACACTGATTTAAAGATAAATGATATAACCTTGGAACTTAGTTTATTGAATTTATAAAAGCAAGACTGTAATCTTATCAAAACAAATAACATTTTATTTAATTGATCAAAATTACACAAGTTTAGGGCATAAATCCCAACACTTTAGTCTTCCAAAGGATGAGTATGGTCGCGACAGAAGAAGAAGACCAAAACCCAACTTCTATCATAACTCGACCTTCAACCTTCCGAAGGTTAAATGGCTCCACATCAAAGAAAGATCGATCTTCAACATCTGTTTTTGATCGTCTCGAAGTAACAAGTGATCAACAAAAAAAAAAGATGAAATTCTTGAAGGAAGAATTGTTCGATGAAGTGAACCACAACAAAATTCATAGTAGCATTCCTTCACGTATGAAAAGGAAGTTCTCCATTCTCATAAATTCAAATGGCTCATTGAGAGAAAAACCATCTAAAATCGAAGCCCTCTTTGTCGCAAGAGCTTAAACTGCATGACGTTTCTGACCCGCACGAGCTTAAAAGGTGAACGACCAAAAAAAAATTCTTTTGAACTACGTTATGACTTGATCCCTTCCATTCAAAGGGTATGTAGGCAACTTAAAGACAAACTTTAAGTTCAATTCCTCACAATAAAAAAAAAATTGTCATCATTACTTAGATTTGATATTGAAGTTTAAGATTAACTATTTGTTGGGGGCAATACCACAAATTGAAGATGTCTAATCCTTTTGTAGATAACAACACCATAAATTCTTTGTGAGGATAACGCTACAAGTTAAATTATTGCGAGATTGCCATGTGTCCTCTCCAAGTTCGAGGGGTTCGTCGCTTCCTCTCCAAGTTCGAGAACTTTGTCGCTTCCTCTGACAATTCGAGGGGCTTCTTTGCTTCCTCTCTAAATTCGAGAGGCTTTGCCGCTCTCCAACTTCGAGGGACTTTGTCGCTTCCTCTCCAAATTTTAGGGATTTCATCGCTTCCTCTAAAAAAATCGAGGGGTTTCCTTACATCCTCTCAAAATTCGAGGGGTTTCCTTGTTTCCTCTCCAAGTTCGAGAGACTTCGTCTCTTCCTCTCCAAATTCGAGAGGCTTCATCGTTTCCTCTTAAAGTTCGAGGGACTTTGTCGCTTTCTCTCCAAATTCAAGGGATTTCATCTCTTGCTCTAAAGTTTGAGCGGCTTCCTTGCTTCCTCTACAAATTTGAGGGACTTCATCGCTTCCTCTAAAAAGTCGAGGGACTTCGTCACTTCCTCTCCAAGTTCGAGAGACTTCGTCGCTTCCTCCCCATATTCAAGGGACTTCGTCGCTTCCTCTCCAAGTTTGAGGGACTTCGTCGCTTCCTCCCCAAGTTCGAGGGGCTTCGTCGCTTCCTCTAAAAATTTGAGGGGCTTCCTTGCTTCCTCTCCAAATTCGAGAGGCTTCGTTGCTTCGTCTTCAAGTTCGTTGCTTCCTCCCCAAGTTCGAGGGACTTTGTCGCCTCTTCCCCAAGATTCAAAGGGTTTCATATTTAAAGTCCTTCTTTCAGTGGCTTCATCTTCAAGGTCCTTCTTTCTGCACCTCCATCATCAAGGTCTGGTTGTGATGACTTCATCTTAATGGTCCGACTTTGGTGCTACATCTTCAAGGTCAGATCTTCGACACTTGTTCTTCAAGGTCCAACCTTCGGCGATATGTCTTCAAGGCCAGACTTTCAGCGCTTCATCTTCAAAGTCTGACTTTTAATGGCACTTCGTCTTCAAAGTCTAACTTTTGGCGGCACTTCGTCTTCAAAGTCTATGGCGACGTTTCAACCTTAAAGCCTTTGGCGGTGCTTCATCTTCAAGTCTCCATGCCCAAGCGTCACCTCGTATGTGCTTCAGAATGGACACTTGAGGATCTACTGAAGCACCACCTCGTAGTTGCTTCAGAGTGAACAATTGAAGATTTTCTCAAGCGCCACCTCGTAGTTGCTTCAGAGTGAACACTTGAGGATCTACTCAAATGTCACTTCATAGAGGGTGAACACTTGACGGCAGATGCCATAACCCCAGCGTCACTTCATAGAGAGTGAACATTGAGGGCGGATGCCATAACTCAAGTGTCACTTCATAGAGGGTGAACACTTGAGGGCGGATGCCATAACCCAGGCGTCACTTCATAGAGGCTGAACACTAAGGGTGGATGTCATAACTCAATTGTCACTTCATAGAGGGTGAACACTTGAGGACGGATGCCCTAACTCAAGTGTCACTTCATAGAGGGTGAACACTGAGGGCGGATGCCATAACTCAAGTGTCACTTCATAGAGGGTGAACACTTAAGGGCGGATACCATAACACAAGTGTCACTTCATAGAGAGTGAACACTTGAGGGCGGATGCCATAACTCAAGTGTCACTTCATAGAGGGTGAACACTTGAGGGCGGATGCCATAACTCAAGTGTCACATTACAGATAAATGCTTCGTCTGGTTTAAGTGAGGAGTGAACACTTGAGGGCGGATGCCATAACTCAACCGTCACTTCATAGAGGGTGAACTCTATAGAGCGGATTCCATAACTCAAGTGTCACTTCATAGAGCGTGAACACTTGAGGTGGATGCCATAACTCAAGTGTCACATTGCAAATGCTTCGTCTGGTTGAAGTGAGAAGTGAACACTTGAGCGCGGATACCATACTCAAGTGTTAGTATGCTCGAGGTTCGTCCTGACAAAAAAAAAATACAAAAAATAAGAGAGAAAAATGCATGAAAAAAATCATTTACCTGGAAAAAATCATTTACCTGCCTTACCTCTTTTTGGAGTGTGGATGGATGCGTTTGGATATGTGCCCTAAACTTATGTAATTTTGATCAAATAAATAAAGAGTTATTTGTTTTGATAAAATTATATTCTTGCTCTATAAATCTAATAAACTAAGCTCCAAGGTTATAATGTATCTCGAACATCAGTGTAGGAGACACTATTTGGATTGTGTTCAAGAGTATAACCTAAAGGGTCAATGGTATAAGAATAAGGTTGGAAACCTTATTCTGGTAACACCATAAATGTCGCCCACTTTGTAATTAGTACAAATGAGGTAATCCAATTTTCATTCATGTAGTTGACATGCGAGTGTGGCATCCTGTATGAAGAGTTCATACAAGACCGGACTTCAAATTATTAGTCTATTCAGTATAACGTCGTTAACAGGATAAGACTGATAATTTATAGATTGTCATTAGTGACTCGACTTGAATCCTGAGCAAGTTAAGAACTCCTACTTATAGGAGTTTGTCCTTAGACTAGTATGGGTGAGAGTGGCTTGTAGCCGACTCAACAAGCCTACCTTCTCAGAGACAAAACCTCGTAGGTAGCTGGGGACTTAACTATGCAAGATGGAATTCACTCATTCCTACACTAAGGAATTAGATAGGTTGTTCCCTTAAGAAATGAGTCCAGGTCTTGAACAACGGGGCCCCGCCCTCTAAACTGACTTAAGAGGGTATGAGTCTATGGTAGGACCTTAGACTTGTTGTTCATTAGAGGATCAGTGGTGCTTAAGGAAAAAAGAGGTAATCACAGGGGTAAAATGGTAATTTGACCCAACCGTGATTACGAACAACCTGTGAAGGGTCGACTCATGGGTAATGCTTATATCAATGGACACAATATAATCTACAGTGAGGAGAGTGCAACAACAAGTCTATAGTGGAGTGACTTGTAGTTAATGAATATTGATTAATTGGATCAAAGAGTTTGATCAGTTAATCTCACATCATTGGAGCTCATGAATTGTAGGTCCATTAGGTCCCTCCTTTAGCTAAATATGGTAATATTGAGGTTATAAAGTTAGGAATGAAATTGAAGTGTTCAATTTCATATATGAGGTGTTATATCAGTTAAATGTGATATAATTTATATAATATATAGTTTTAATGTGAATTAGATTCACATATTAACTATATACTAATGAGAGAATGAAGGAGGGATGAGATGGTAATTTCTACCATATTTCCCTATAAATAGTTGCATGAGATGCAACTTTATGCGCTACTCCTTGGAAACCCTAGATTATCATTTTGTTGTGTTGTTTGAAAGGTTCCACCAACACATTCTCTCACAACCTCCACATCTCACCCTAAAAGGAACCCACATTCCTCCCTCACCTAGAGAACAACGAAGAAGATCTAGTGGTGTCATCTTTATACGTTCGGGTTCAAGTTGCTGAGATCGTGATCGTGGGAGAAGGTGCGCTAGAAGAAAGAGTTCTTCAAAGGTAACCTCTTGTTGTCCTATGTCATGTATAGCATGCTTATTCTTAGTTGTTTTTGTTCTTGATTGAAATCCATGTTACAAAATAAGAACACGCGATTCACAGTCGTTTCCGCTGCGGGATTCGATCCCTTCAGTTTGTATCAGAGCCCAATTATATTCTTTATTTTCTTCTGATTTTATCAAGATCATAGGTGGGATTTACTGTTTTTCATGTAATGAATGAACGGTTTGTAAATTAGATGTTTTCAATTTTGGCACTTAGATTTAAATTTTTTTTTCATTGAATCGTTCAATGTAAGGGCCCGGTGTTTTGGACAATTTTAATTGTAAATCAAGTCTGTAAGTCTGTGTCGATCAAGGCAAAGTGGATGCCGAGAAGAACCGAGCAAAAATGAGGCGAAAACATGGAAGATATCATGTTGTCTGCGTGTAGTGTTGCAACGTTGTTCATTGGCGTTGCAACGCTACACTTGCGGGTGGAGGCGCGCATCAGAGGTACCGTTGCAACGCTGCCATCAGCGTTGTAGTGCCGAAGGCGTTTGGAAGCGCGTTTCAACGGTCCGAAACGAAAAATTGTAGCGTTGCAACGCTGCCATCAACGTTGCAATGACGAAGGCGTTTCAAGAGTTTCAACCGACAAAAAAATGTTTATTCAATTATATATATTAAATATAAAATATTTTATATTTAATTATATTTAATTAATTTAATTTTAATTAATATAATTAGATTATATTAATTAAAATTAATTCTTGGGTGCCAAAATTGGTCTAATTTTGCTATATAAATTATGCAATTGTTGTATAATTATTGTCATGCATAATGTATGCTTTTATTTTAGATATCGCACCATAGGTTAAGCATTACCATGCATCATTTAGAATATAAAGTGTTTTATTATATAGTTTGCATGTATAATTAATTTAAAGTGTTATATTAATTTATGGACAACATTGACATGCATTATATTTCATGAGATGATTATGCTATGTATGTTTTATTATTCATGAGATGAATGATCAAGCAATATAACATAGTATGCATGTCACCTAAGATTAATTATTAGTTTTAAAATGTTTAGAACTTGGAATTAATAGACCTTAGGTTATCTAGTTCTAATTAGATTAGAATTAGGAACCAAATAATTTATAAACATTGATTAAAAGACGAACTCTGTCTAAGGAAAGTTCTGTCTAGGTCAGTATTTAAGTCGACTTGGAAGCTGAACACCCCTACCCGGACTGACTGGGACTGAATTTTAATCAGAGAGTTTATAAATTATAGTAGCGACAACGGGTTTATTAAGGGGTTAATAAACTAGAAACCATAGGCTTAATATAAAGAGTTATATTGGCAAACTTAGGATAAGTTCAATATAAGAGTTATATTCATAAGTTTAGGTAAAACCATTAGCCAGGTTTTAGTCTAAGTAATTTTCCTATAGAGTTGAAGTATCTAGTGGGAAGAAAAGTGTATATGATATATATTTTTGCACATACGTATCTCCGTGAAGTTCACACCGTGAGACTCATACTTAGCCTCATGGCGTATACGGGAGTGTCCCCCTTCGCATGGTGTTTGTATGAGTTAATATCAAGGTGAATGGAGAGGGTACTTATAGTGAGTGTTGGGATTTATGCCCTAAACTTGTAAAATTTTGATGAAATAAATAAAGGGTTATTTGTTTTGATAAAATTATATTCTTGCTTTATAAATCCAATAAACTAAGCTCCAAGGTTATAATATGTCTTGAACATTAGTGTAGTGGACACTATTTGGATTGTGTTCAAGAATATAACCTAAATGATCTCTAGTATAAGAATAAGGTTGGAAACCTTATTCTGGTTACACCATGGATGCGGCCCACTCTGTAATTAGTACAAATGAGGTAATCCAGTTCATTCATGTGGTTGACATGCGAGTGGGGGCATTGATAGCACACAAAATGTGCTATCCTTAGGCTTAATTATTGCTAGTTTTATGATGATTTCAAGACTTTTACGTGGTTAATCCATTCAATTTCAGGTTAAGAGCTTAAACGGAGCTATTGGAGACAATTTGGATCACTCGGGATCAAAACGGGGCTATTTGGAGCTAAAGATAACATCAATTGGAAGAAAAAGAACCAATCCAAGCATGATGACCCGAGGTGATGGCGTTGCAACGCCATACTTGTTGTTTAAAGGCTTTGAAGACTCGGCGATAGCGCGCAACGCCGCCTTGGGGCGCGTTAACGCTATCTCGATAAGAAGCCACGCGTGAGAAGTCGCATATAGCGCGTTGCAACGCCGCCGCAGCGGCCGCAACGCCATTTCGGCGCGAGCGTGCGCGCGTTAGGGTAGCGGGGTTGCAACGCCGCTTCGCGTTACAACGCCATCGATTATTTCCATATCGCGCCACCGCTTAGGGTGCGCTGTTACACGCCGTCCCTAGTGTTGCAACGCCCCCCATTGATGCCTATAAATACAACCTTATGATTCTTGAAAAGGGGAGCACAATTTGGTAGAGTTTTGCCCTAAATTCAAAATACACCTTGTAAGAAGAGAGAAAAGAGTGATTTTGGGAGCCAAAGCATTCGTGGAGGTTCGAGATCGAAGACGGGAGCTCGTAGACGAAGGACCGACATTGACACCTAAGTTTATTTCTCTTTCTTTCAATTTCTAATAGCGTTCTAAGGCGTTTTCTACTTGTTTAGTTTGTTTTTCTTGTGATTTAGAGTAGCTAAACATAGTAGTTAGGATTTGAATTACTTGTTATGACATTCTTGTGATGTATTGAAGCATGTTATGTCGTTATTTTTGGCAATTCGTTCTTTACTTTTTAATTTGTTGATTTAAGTGGACTCGAGAGATAAAGCTTGAATTAGAGCAAAATTGTCAAACCCCTTGGAAGTCTGGCATGAGAGTGACATAGAAATCTTAGGGAAACACATAAAGAAGTTGCTTAATGCCATGCATGTTGTAGGTTCATATGGAGACTATGAGTTTATTGCATGTGTGAGGCTCACTAAGAATCGAGAGATTTTCTTGAGTATTTCACTTCTTGTTTATAATTTCATCTCATTGGTTGAATGCATGTGCTAGTTAGGTCTTTAACTTGTAAAATCACTTCTCCCAAATCTATCAATCTGTGTCTCCACATGTTTGTTCGTTTGTTTATATTTACTTCAACCAACTATCCATGTTATGTTTCTTTAGCTAAAATTGAGAATTAGTACCTTAATAATTAATTAATCTAGAAACCCATTCCCGAGGACGATACTTGGACTCATAAATCATTATACTAAAACTTGACCCGTACACTGCGGTGTTGCAATAAAATATTATGCAACAAGTTTTTGGCGTCGTTGCCGGGGAATGGCGATTATTTAGATTAATTAATATTCGGAGAAATTTGAAATTTTAGACTAAAGCTTGTTTGTTTGTCTTTCCTTAATTGTTTTATGTGATTGTTTATTTCCTTATTTGTGTTATTTTAGTTTTTTGTGTTTTTGAGTCTTTGTTTCCTGTTTTGGTTGTGTTGATAGTGTGGGAAGTCTTGTTGTGAAATTACTGATTTTTCAAGTATGACTTTGTATAATTTTGAGTTTCCACCATTCTACTGTCCCTCTTAGGATCCTAGTTTTGTGCATCATGATTTTTCTGATTACCATGTGTCTAATTTTTACCATGTTGTACCTGACATATATGAAAATTCACATGAGGGTAGTTATTTAGGCACTTGGAACCATAGTTTTTCGTGACTTTAACCAACCACCGAAAAAATCTTCTCTTATGGACCAATTGGCAGAATATACCTTAGAGTTGAAATTGAAAAATTTGGTTCATAGTGAATTAGAGAGGTTGGATAGGTTAGAAACTGAAGTGGTAGACTTTGGGAAATGGTACAGGATAGAGCTCAATATCTTAACCAGCTAGTAGTTTCCCTTAATGCCTTACAGGAACAATTTCTTATCCTTACCACTCAGGAGGTGCCACCTAGGAGGATTTGTATAGATGTTAGTGAGGATAGTTTGTGGGAGACTGAGGCACACCATGATCAGGTTATTGAGGAGGACACTGGTGATACACTTAGTTCTGCAGGAGAGATCCAGGTGATAGAGTTAGAGGCTGAGAAGTCTTCTTTCCCTTTATCCCCAAAAATTTCCTTGATTTTTGATAACCATTGGTCTTTCACTCACGAGTCTTGTTTTGATTTCAGTTCTTTCATTTTATTAAACAAAAATACCAAAAATAATTATGTCTCTAGTGCCCATGAAAAGCAAGATAGCCTTTTAGACTTAGAGGGCTACATTGATTCGAGCAAGAAGGGCCCGAAGAAATATGAGCAATTTATGTGCCCTAATTAGTCACCGTCTAGCTAAAGACGTTAAAGAAAGCGCTTCTTGTGAGGCAACCCAAGTTTTATGTTTTATGTCTTTATTTATTTTTTTTTATTTGCTAGTTGCTTGTGTTTTTCTTTTGTATCTAATTTCTCTCTTTTTGTTCCTCCAGGTGTATGCCCAAGGGGAGAACTGCAGACTTGCACCCTTTTGATCCTGAGATCGAGAGGAGCTGTAGGAGACTCCGAAGGGAAGGAAGAGCAGAACCTCAGGAGATGGCTGATCAGGAGCTCATCAATAACCCTAAACCTATAAGGGAGTATTTTCAACCTGTGTTTAATTCTGAGCAGGCTGGAATAGTCCATGCCCCTATCAATGCTAATAACTTTGAACTGAAAACAGGGTTGATACAAATGGTTGGGGAAGGTGCTTTCAGAGGCCTAGCCACAGAAGATCCTAACTCTCATCTTCAATTTTTTTTGAAAATCTGTGGTACATTTAAAATGAATGGTATCTTTGCTGATAGTATTCGCTTACGTCTCTTTCCTTTTTCTTTGCAGGGTAGAGCCAAAGAATGGCTAGGGTCCCTTCCCTCAGGGAGTATCACTTTCTGGGAGGAGTTGGCCCAAGCCTTCATGACCAAATTCTTTCCACCTGTTAAAGCTGCAAAGTTGAGGACTGAGATAGGAACATTCAGGCAGCAAGAGGGAGAGTAGTTATTTGAAGCATGGGAAAGGTACAAGGACATGCTCAGGAGGTGCCCACAAATGGCTACCTGATCGGCTCCAGTGCAATTTGCTTTATAATGGATGAAAAGGTAAGACCAGGGACCATTCTCGGATGCTACTCGCTAGGGGCTTTCATGGCAAAGACTGTGCTAGAAGCACGTGCCTTCCTAGAGGAAGTGTCAATCGCCACTACCAAAGTGGCCTCTGAGAAAATGACAGATCTAAGCCAGTAGCTGGATTATATCAACTGGACGAGGTAACCTCTCTTAGATCTCATATGGCATCTCTCACTCATGCCTTGAATAATTTTGCAGGATCACCACAGACAGGGTTGTCCTCTCAATGATCCCAACCCAATAGAGAATCCACTATGGAGCAAATGCACTACCTGAACAATAGAAGCAACCACTATGGAGGAAATCAGGTCCAACATGGTAATATTGAGGGTATAAAGTTAGGAATGAAATTAAAGTGTTCAATTTCATAAATGAGGTGTTATATCAATTATATATGATATAATCGATATAATATATGGTTTTAATGTGAATTAGATTCACATATAAACCATATAATAGTGGGAGAATATAAGAGGCATAGGATGGTAATTTCCATCCTATTTCCCTATATATATAGTTACATGGGATGCCACTAGGCTAAGTTAAGTGATTTCATCTCTTTGCGAGAAACCCTAGAGAATTCGCCCACATAGTGTTGGAAAGAGTTCCAACTACTTTTTCACAAACAAAACACCTCATCTCACTTAAAGGGAACCCGCCTTCATCCCTCACCTAGAGAACGACGGAGAAGATTCGGTGGTAGTGTCGGTAAACGTGTGGGTTCGTGTTGTTGAGATCGTGGTCGTGGGAGAAGGAGCACTTGAAGAAAGGTTCTTCAAAGGTAATATCTTGCTGTCCATATTGTTATTATATGCTTAATCAAGATAGAATTGTTCTTAAATGTAATCTTTGTAACGAAATTAAGAACGCGGGATTCACAATCGCTTCCGCTGCGGGATTCAATTCCCTTCAGTGAGTGGGAGCAGGTTTAGTGAAAACAAAACCTATGGTCTCTTCAGTCGGTTTACACCGTAAGATCACTATGGTCAGCCTGCTAGTTTGGCCTAGACCAGACAATCCCTTCGGAGGTATTGATCATAGGGGATCGAACACAGTAGACACCCAAAAGGGATAAAAATTTCCTTAGTCTGTTTTTCAATCTAGTCCTCCCTTCGGCTGATTTTATTGGATGGGGACTCTGGGGTCTAAAGACAGAGGGTTACACTCACAAGGTACATAAGAAGTGTATGTGTCCTGACCGAATAATGGTAACTAAAGCCTATAGGAATAAGAGTTATTCTTGCATTAGGTTTTGGTCAAGAGTGTCTTGATCCAGAGGAGGATTGTTTTTTATTACCCTTCGGTGTCATACATTCTAAGCCTTTGATGTATCATTGCAAATTATAAATGACCTAGGAATAATTTAATAACTAGGTAAAACATGATTGGATTAGACAATTATAGCAAGAAGCTTATACATTTTTTTTTTTGTAAATTTTCAGCAAAATGTCTAGCTCAATTATTTCCTTACTGGGTGCGGAAAAATTAACTGGAGAGAACATAATGACTTGGAGGAATAGGTTCGACATAATCTTGGTTGAACATGATCTTAAGTTCGTTCGCAATGAGGAGTGTCCTCAATTCCCTGCTCAAAAGACACCTCAATCTGTTGAGGATGTGTATGATCGTTGGATCAATGCCAATGAAAAGGAAAAAGCCTATATCCTTTCTATCATACCTGAGGTTTTAGCTAGGAGGCTGGAGGTCAAGGTCTTAGCTCGTGAGATCGTGGATTTGTGCTAAATTTGTCTAGACAACCGTCCAAACAAATTCGACATGAAGCCCTAAAGTACGTTTACAACACGCACATGGAGGATGGAACGTCAATAAGAGAACATGTATCTGATGGCTCACTTCAACATAGCAGAATTAAACGGGGTGGTCATAGATGAGAAAAGTCAGGTTTCGTTCATCCTAGAATCACTTCCGAAGAGTTTTCTGCAATTCCACAGCAATGCAACGATGAACATTATAGAGTATGATCTGACTTCTCTGCTAATTGAACTGCATAATTATCAGTTTCTAATGGATGATAAGAGACAACACCATGGAGAGGCAAATCTTTTTGCCCATTCGAAAAGTTCTCAGAAGGGTTCACCCTCTGGAACTAAGAATTGCAGTCATAATTTTGAACTTAAGGAGATACAGAAGAAAAAAAAAAGAGCAAATAAAGAGCAATCGCCTGGCAAGAAAAAGTTGTTATTTGATAACATTTATGTAGTGTCAGGGTTGATTAGAAACCTTATTTCTATTTTTTGCTTTAGCGAACATTGTACTTCAATTTCTTTTCAATTGAATAAATAGTTTATTTCTTTGAAAAAGTATTGAACTATGTGTTGCTCTTCTTGAGAATTATTTGCAATGGTTTAATTCAGTTAAAATAATTCTAAACACTGAATTATTCAAAATAGCAAGTACACGAACTGATTTCTCCTAAAGAAAATGCTCATCTTTGGCATTTTAGATTGGGTCACATTAACCTCAATAGGATTGAGAGATTGGTAAAGAATGGACTTCTAAATGAGTTAGAAGAAAATACTTTACATGTATGTGTATCCTGCCTAGAAGGGAAAATGACTAAAAGTCCTTTTAGTGGAAAAGGTTATAGAGTTAAAGAACCTCTTGAGCTTATACATTCAGACCTTTGTGGTCCGATGAGTGTTAAAGCCAGAGGAGGTTATGAATGTTCATCTCCTTTATAGATGATTATTCTATATTTGGGCATATTTACTTAATGCATCATAAGTCTTAAGCACTTGAAAAGTTGAAGGAATTGAAGACTGAAGTTGAAAATCAATTAGGTAAAACAATTAAAACACTTCGATCAGATCGAGGTGGAGAGTACATGGATTTAAAATTCCAGAACTATATGATAGAACATGGAATTACATCCCAACTCTCAACTCCCTGTACGGCACAGCAAAATGGTGTATCGGAAAGGAGAAATAGAACCTTGTTGGACATGGTTCCATCAATGATGAGTTATGTTCATCTCCCTAGTTCTTTTTGGGGTTACGCAATGGAGACTGCGGGATACATTTTGAACAATGTGCCATCAAAAAGTGTTTCTGAAACACCTTTTGAACTTTGGAAAGGACGTAAAGGTAGTTTATGTCATTTTAGAATTTGGGGTTGTCCAGCACATGTGCTTGTGACAAATCCAAATAAGTTGGATTCACGTTCAAAATTATGGTTATTCGTAGGCTACCCAAAAGAAATAAGAGGTGGTTTATTCTATGATCCTAAGGAAGATAAGGTTTTTGTGTCGACAAATGCCACTTTCTTGGAGGAGGACCACATAAGGGACCACAAACAAAGAAGTAAAATTGTGTTAAGTGAGTTAGATGGAACAATAGCAAAGATTGCTAACAAAACTAGTATGTCAACAAAAGTTGTTGATACTGGCTTGTCTAGTCAAGAAGTCCATCTCAAGAGTTGAGTATGCCTCGACGTATTGGGATGGTTATAACAAAGCCTGACCGTTACATGGGTTTATCTCAAACCCAAGTTGTTATACCAGATGACGACTGTGAGGATCCATCGACTTATAATCAATCGATGGTTGACAAAGACAAAGACAAATGAGTCATAGCCATGGACCAAGAAATGGAGTCTATGTACTTCAATTCTGTTTGGGATATTGTAGATAAACCTGATAGGGTAAAATCTATAGGTTGTTAGTGGATCTACAAGAGAAAGTGTTGTGTAGATGTGTTGCGTATAATTTATATTATGCAATACCGCAGTGTACAGGTCAAGTTTTATTATAGTGATTTTAGAGTCCAAGTATCATCCTCGGGAATGGGTTTATAGATTAATTAATTGCTAAGATACTAATTCTCAATTTTAGCTAAAGAAACATAACATGGATAGGTGATTGAAAATAAAGACACACAAACAAACAAACATGTGGAGACGCGAATTGATAGATTTGAGGAAAGTGATTATACAAGTTAATGATTTAACTAACACATGCAATGAACCAATGAGATAAATTTATAAATAAGAAGTAAAATACTCAAGAAAACCTCTCGATTCTTAGTGAGTCTCGCACATGCAATAAACTCCATAGTCTCCATATGAACCTAATACATGCACGACATTAAGCAACCTCTTTATGTGTTTCCCTTAGGTTTCTAGGTCATTCTCATTCCAGATTCTTAAGGGTTTTGACAACTTTGCTCTAATTAAAGTTTTATCTCTCAAGTCCACTTAAACCAACAGAATTAAGAGTTAATGAACGAATTGCCAAAAATAAGAACAATACATGCTTCAATACATAGCAATTTAGTCTTAACAAGTAAATCAAATCCTAAATACAATGTCTAGCTACTCTAAATCACATGAAAACCAAGCTAAACAAGTAGAAAACGTCTCAAACGAAGTTACAATCTGAAAGAAAAGGAAATTAAACTTATGTGTTGATGTCGGTCCTTCGTCTCCAAGCTTCCGTCTTCGATCTCGAACCTCCACGAATGCTTTTGCTCCCAAAAATGCTTTTTTCTCTCTTCTTACAAAGTGTATTTTGAAATTATGGTGTATTGTCTACCAAATCCGGCTCCTTTTGCAAGAAAACATAAGGTTGTATTTATAGTGTCTCTCGGTACAGCGTTGCAACGCTAGGGACAGCGTTGCAATGCTGTACCCTAACTGCGTGGTATATATGAAAATAGTCGGCAGCGTTGCAACGCTAGGGACACCGTTGCAACGCTGCTACCTTAACGTGCGCGCCTCCTATCGATCTGGCGTTGAAGCGCTCAAAGGCAGCGTTGCAACGCTACCTGCATATGCCTTCAACGCATCTACACAACACGCTCGGCGTTGCAACGCAATCACTTCGGGTCTTCTAGCTTGGGATGATCCTTTACTTCCAATTGATATTACTTTTAGCTCCAAAAGCCTCGTTTCGATCCCGAGTGATCCAAAATGTCTCCAAATGTCTTGTTTGTGCTCTTAACCTGAAATTGAGTAATTTAAACACGTAAAAGATCTTAAATCATTACAAAACTAGTAGTAATTAAGCCTAAGGATAGCACATTTTGTGTGGTATCAAACACCCCTAAACTTAAACTTTTGCTAGTCCCGAGCAAAAAAAAATTAAACATCAGATTGTTCATATACATACATTTGATTCAAACCTCAAAGATTTAAGAGAAAAATCTGACAATCACAGGAAACACTAAAACATAACAGTTCAGCAAGCAATTTAAAACTTTTCCTAAGTATTCCTCCGTGTGTGTGTGATTAGCCTATGTTCCCTTCATTTTTCTTAAGTCCGGATCAACTTTACTAGGCTCTCCATTCAACTTCCCCATGCACTGGTCTTAATTATTAATCTTTGAGCCTTCCCACATTCAAGAATTAAATAACCTTACTCAACACTTACTCACTTTTTATCAATTTTTTCTATTTTCTTCTTTTTTTTTTGTGCAAGGACACTAGCTTTCACACATCCACTGCAGGGACCCTTACCCAGAGCACTCACTCAATGAGTGGCCTAGCTGATCACAATGAAGGTAGCTCTTTTTGCCCTCACGAATTTTTTAGCAAACAAACAACAAAAACAAACTATTTCACATACTATACAGGTCATGCACTTCATATTGTTATTCACCTTATCCTGCAGTTTAACTCTCAAATCAGTTCTTAGACCTATCGAGGTGACATCAAACTTCTAAACCTAATAACTTTGTTCTAAGCTTTTCAAAACTACAGGAACACAGAGTATGTGCATAATAATGCAGGAAAAACTCAAGAATATTTTTAAATTAACTCGAATTCTTATCATGCTCTCAAGTTTAAGCAGAATCACAAGAATTTCCATTTAATTCTCATCCTAGGCTATCATAATCATACTTATGCAAAGATCAATCAACAATTCAGCATATACTCAAGACAAACACAATCATAGCAATAACATCCTACCCCCAAACTTCAACTAAACATCGTCCCTAATGTTTGCAGATATAAGCACAAATAAAGTATAAGGGTAAGAGTGAACAATACTGTCCTGGGTTCTAGAGATCTTTCTGAGTTCCTTGGATAGCCAAAGCATGTGTGTTGGAGTTCCTCAGAACGGGAGCATGGATTTTAACAAAGGATGATATCATCACAACCTACAAAGCAAAACCAACAAACTAGTAAATAAGCTAAGAACTCAAAAACAACTAAAACAAACTAAAGACAGAAAACAACAAAAATGTAAAGCTTGGGTTGCCTCCCAAGAAACGCTTTGTTTAACGTCTTTAGCTAGACTGTACTCCCTCAAGGTATTTCTTTCCTTTCTTGTAGTGCTCGGAGTGATGTGTTCATCTTGCCAATCTGGGTCTCAATATTCTTTATTGCAGCTCCATGACTAGTCACTATACCACATAAACTGGTGACTGCATTCTCCAGCTCGTTGGACCGACTTCTTGATTCAGCTATGAAGGAGTGCAATGTTTCTTCTAGAGATGCTTTCCTCTCTGATGTAGAAGCATGTCCTGTAGGAGGATTCAACACATTTTTGTTGTTAGCATAAGAGAAATTCTCATGATGCCTCAAACATGGATTATAATGTGTTGGGAGGTTATTCTAAGTCTGGCTTCCTCCATAGTTGTTGCCTCTGTTGTTCAGGTAGTGTAATAACATCATAGTGGATTCTCCATTGGGCTGGGAGCATTGAGAGGACATCCCTGTTTGTGGTGATCCTGCAAAATTATTCAGAGCATGAGTGAGAGATGCCATATGAGATCTAAGAGAGGTTACCTCATCCTGTTGATACAATCCAACTACCGGCTTAGATCTGTCATTGTCTGTAGGCCACTGGTAGCTGGCAGTTGACACTTCCTCGAGGAGGGCCCGTGTTTCTGGCACAGTCTTCGCCATGAAAGCTCCTCCAGCAGTGGCATCCATAATGGTCCTAGTCTTACCTTCCAGTCCATTATAAAACAGTTGTACCTAGAGCCAATCTAGGTAGCCATGCTGTGGGCACGTCCTAAGCATGTCCTTGTACCTTTCCAAGGCCTCAAATAGCTGCTCTCCCTCCTGCTGCGTGAATGTTCCTATCTCAGTCCTTAACTTTGCGGCCTTCACAAGTGGAAAGAATTTGGTCATGAAGGCTTGGGCCAACTCCTCCCAGAAAGTGATACTGCCTGAGGGAAGGGACCCTAACCATTCTTTAGCTCTGCCCTGCAAAGAAAAAGGAAAGAGGCATAAGCGAATATTATCAACAGAGATACCATTCATTTTAAACGTACCACAGATTTCTAAAAAATTCAGTAAGTGTGAGTTAGGATCTTCTGAGGCTAATCCTCTAAAAGCACCTTCCCTAACCATCTGTATAAGCCTTGTCTTAAGTTCAAAGTTGTTAGCATTTATAGGGGCATAGACTATTCCAGCCTGCTCAGAATCAAACACAGGTTGGAAATACTCCCTGATAGGTTTAAGGTTACTGAAGAGGTCCTGATAAGCCATTGCCTTAGGTTCTGCTCTTTCTTCCCTTAGGAGTCTCCTACAGGTCCTCTCGATTTAAGGATCAAAAGGGTGCAAGTCTGCAGCTCTCCCTTTGGGCATACACTTGGAGGTACAAAACGATAAGAAATTAGATAAAAACAACAAACTAGAAAATGAAATAAAACATAAAAGACGAAAAATACAAAAATAAAGACATGAAACATAAAACTTGGGTTGCCTCCCAAGAAGCGCTTTCTTTAACGTCTTTAGCTAGACGGTTTCTTATCAAGGCACATAAAACTGCTCATATTTCTTTGGGCCCTTCTTGCTTGCATCGATATAACCTTCTAAGTCTAAAAGGCTATCATGTTTCTCCTGGGCACCAGACAAATAGTTATTTTTGGTATTTTTGTTTATCGACATAAAAGAACAAAAATCAAAACAAGACTCGTGAGTGTAGGACAAATGAGTATCAAAAATAAAGGAAATTTCTGGAGATAAAAGGAAAGAAGACTTCTCAGCCTCTAACTCTATCAACTAGAGTTCCTCTGTGGAAGTGATTATATCACCAATGTCTACCTCACTAACCTGATTATCGTGTGCCTCGGTCTCCCCCAAACTATCCTCATTATCATATGAACAAATCCTCCTAAGTGGCACCTCCTTAGTGGTAAGGATAAGAAATTGTTCTTGTAAGGCCTTAAGGGAAATTACTAGCTGATTAAGATACTGAGCTCTATCCTGTACTATTTCCTAAACTCCTACCACCTCAGCTTGTAACCTATTCAATCTTTCTAATTCATTATGAACAAATTTTTTTATTTTCAACTCTAAGGTATATTCCATTAATTGGTCCACAAGAGAAGATTTTTCTAATGGTTGGTCAGGGTACAAAAAATTATAGTCCCAAGTGCCTAAATAACTACCATCATAAGAATTTTTATCAATTTTCGGTACAAAATTGTAAAAATTAGACACATGGTATTCAGATAAATCATGATGCACATACCTAGGATCCTCAGAGGCACAATAGAATGGTGGAAACTCAAAATCATGAAAAGTCATACTTTAAAAATCAGTAATTCAGATCAAGACTTTTACATCATAGCAACACAACAAAAAAAAGGGGATAAAGACTCAAAAACACACAAAACTAAATTATGACAAAAAAGGAAACAACAAACAATGAAATAAAACAAATAAGGAAAACACACAAACACCCTTTAGTCCGAAATTTCAAATTTTCTGCCAATATTAATTAATGTAAATAATCGCCATTCCCCGGCAACGACGGAAAAAACTTGTTGCGTATAATTTATATTATATAATACCGCAGTGTAAGGGTCAAGTTTTAGTATAGTGATTTTAGAGTCCAAGTATCGTCCTCGGGAATGGGTTTCTAGATTAATTAATTACTAAGATACTAATTCTCAATTTTAGCTAAAGAAACATAACATGCATAGGTGATTGAAAATAAAGACACACAAACAAACAAACATGTGGAGACACGAATGGATAGATTTGAGGAAAGTGATTATACAAGTTAATGACTTAACTAACACGTGCAATGAACCAATGAGATGAATTTATAAACAAGAAGTAAAATACTCAAGAAAACCTCTCAATTCTTAGTGAGCCTCGCAGATGCAATAAACTCCATAGCCTGCATATGAACCTACGACATGCACGACATTAAGCAACCTCTTTATGTATTTCCTTTAGGTTTCTAGGTAATTCTCATGCAAGATTCTTAAGGGTTTTGACAACTTTGGTCTAATTCAAGTTTTATCTCTCGAGTCTACTTAAACCAACAGAATTATGATTTAAAGAACGAATTGCCAAAAATAAGAACAAAACATGCTTCAATACATAGCAATTTAGTCTTAACAAGTAAATCAAATCTTAACTACAATGTCTAACTACTCTAAATTACATGAAAACCAAGCTAAACAAGTAGAAAACGTTACAAACGGAGTTACAATCTGAAAGAAATGGAAATTAAACTTATGTGTCGATGTCGGTCTTTCGTCTTCGAGCTCTCGTCTGCGATCTCAAATCTCCACGAATGCTTTGGCTCCCAAAAATTGTTTTTTCTCTCTTCTTACAAAGTGTATTTCGAAATTATGGTGGATTGTCTACCAAATTCGGCTCCCTTTTACAAGAAAACATAAGGTTGTATTTATAGTGTCTCTGTCACACCCCCTCCCGAACCTCCTGCTAACTTAGCCCGGAAAGAGGCATGAAGCCAACAGACATTGTTTACCTCTTAACAATACCTGATGACCCCGTTTCTACCCGATAAACATACTATGCTCAGATATGGTAAACTTTAACATCAAACAGCGGAAACTTGATAACTACTAAACATACATAGGGAGAAACATTTCTTAAGTCTCCCATTTGAAAACTTAAACGAGCAATAGCATCACAACCCAAAACATGCCAACCCACTGTTTATACAACCTCTTATGTACAAACCACTATAACTACATAACGACTTGCTATACAACACCAGCCACGTACAAAATACCAACTTATGAAACTTCCAGCAGACTATGGCAGAATGATTCACCTTGCTGCTTTAATAATTCCCTTGAGATCTTCTCCTTTCTTCTGCAATTCCAGCTCCAAAATCAGAGCTTTTCTCCTTCTTCTTCTCCCTTGAACTTCAACTCACGAAACTCACAGCTTCCTTTTGGTAAATGAAGAAGAAAATGGAGAAGATAAAGCCTTTTTAAAAAGCCAATGGTGGAGGAAAAGACAAATTTGTCTTTTTCCCTTTTGCTTTTTCTTTTCTTTTCCTTTTTAATTTCTCCTTTATCTCTTTCTTTCTTTTCTTTTCTTTTCTCTTATTTACAAAACAAAACAAAACTTAATATATTTAACTTTTCTTTCATTTTCTTTTCTTCTTTTATCTTTTAAAGCAAACCAAACCAAAATGGTTTAAACTTTCCTTCCTTGTTTTCCTTTTGTCTTTCACTTCATTTCTTCTTTCCTTTTGTTGTTTTTTTTTTAATAAGGAAGTTCCAAAGAAAGATCTTGGGTTTACAACTTACCTCCCCTTAAGAAATTTCCTCCTCGAAATTGAGTAGTCTTTAAGTGAAAATCATCAGGTACTTCCTCCTCATTAGGTCCTCTAATTCCCAGGTTGCCTCCTCCATCCCGTGATGTCTCCAACGAACCTTTACGAGTGAGATCATCTTGTTTCTCAAAACTTGTTCTTTCATGTCGAGGATTTGAACTGCATCCTCTATGTAACTCATGTCTTCTTTCAACTCAACTGGTTCTGCTTGCAACACATGTGTCGGAACTGGAAAATACTTCCTCAACATGGACACATGAAAAACATCATGTACTCGAGATAGTTCTCACTGAAACTCCAATCAGTGAAATCACGCCCAACTCGTCCCATGAATCGGATAAGGACCAATATATCTAGGGCTTAGTTTACCTTTCTTGCCAAAACGAAGGACACCTCTCCACGGAGATAACTTTAAGAAAACTTGATCTCTGACCTGGAATTCTACGTTCTTTCGTCGCTTATCTGCATAACTCTTCTGACGGTCTTGTGCTACCTTCAGATTCTCTCTGATTACCTTAATATTGTTTGTCGTAATTTGTACCAACTCAGGACTGATTAGCTTCCGCTCTCCTACTTCATTCCAACATACGGGCATTCTACATGGTCTTCCATACAGAGCCTCAAACGGTGCCATGCCAATACTTGACTGATAGCTGTTATTATAAGCGAATTCCATAAGTGATAGGTGTGCATCCCAACTTCCCTTAAATTGAAGAACACATGCTCTCAACATGTCCTCTAGGGTCTGGATGGTCCTCTCTGACTGCCCATCTGTCTGAGGATGGAATGTTGTACTAAAATTAAACTTTGTCCCCATAGCCTTCTGTAAACTAGGCCAAAACTTAGAAGTAAATCTTGGATTCCTATCTGAAACTATGGACACTGACACTCCGTATTGACTCACAATTCTTTCGACGTATAGCTCAACAAGCTGATCAAGTGTAGATGTCACTTTAATCGGTATAAACTGTGCTGTCTTAGTGAGTCTATCCACTATAACCCAAATACCATCATGTCCACATGAAGTACGTGGTAATCCAAATAGAAAATCCATAGTGATATGCTCCCATTTCCATTCCGGCACTGGCAATGGATTAAGGAGTCCTCCTGGTCTCTGTCTAACTGGTTTAACCTGTTGGCAGATCAAACATTATCAACATATTCAGCTAACTCCCGCTTCATCCCAGGCCACCAATACGTTCCCTTTCAATATCTTATACATCTTGGTGCTTCCTGGATGCATAGCGTAAGCTGAACTGTGAGCTTCTTCTAGAATAGCATCTTTAAGCTCACTAACACTCGGAACACATAGTCTTCCTTGCCTCTTTATGGCTCCATCTGATCTCATTTTAAATTCGTCCTCTGGGCCCTGTTTGGACTTTCCAAACATTTTCTGCAAGTTACTATCATCTGGTTGTCTTCTTACAATCTCTACTACGAGCGAAGACTTGACTTGGAATTGAGCTAAAAGACTCCCTGAATTCTCTGCAATCACAACTGCCTTAGAATCCCTTAGAGTACTTAAAAATATCGCTCGAAGACCACACAAGGCGTTCCTAGGAAGTCTTGACTTCCTACTTAGTGCATCTGCTACCACATTCGCCTAACTTGGATGGTATTCTATTGTACAATCATAATCTTTAATCAGTTCTAACCATCTTCTCTGTCTCATATTCAACTCCTTCTGATCAAAGATATATTTCAGACTCTTATGATCCGTAAAAATGTGACACCTCTCACCAAACAAATAATGTCTCCAAATCTTCAATGCTAAATAACTGCTGCTAACTCAAGATCATGTGTAGGGTAATTACACTCGTGCTTTTTTTTCAATAGCCTTGATGCATAAGCTATTACTTTCCTTCTTGCATGAGCACACACCCTAAACCTTGCCTCGAGGCGTCAATAAATTACATACTCTATTCCCGTTACAGGAAGTGTCAGAATAGGTGTTGTAACTAACCTCTTTTCCAGCTCTTGAAAACTCTATTCACACTTAGCTAACCATTCAAACTTAGCATTCCTCTTTGTCAAAGTTGTTAATGGTAATGCTAATCGTTAGAAATCCTCAATAAACCGTCTGTAGTATCCTGCCAAGCCTAGGAAACTACGTACCTTTGTCGCACTAACTAGTCTCTCCAAGTTGACCACAACTTTCACTTTATTTGGATCCATTCTAACATCATTTGTTGATATAACATGCCCCAAAAACACTACCTGATTCAACAAAAACTCACATTTTGTGAATTTAGCGTACAACTGTTTATCACGTAGTGTTTGCGGAATAATCCTGAGATGTTCCTCATGGGCTGTCTTGTCAACCGAGTAAACTAGTATATCATCAATGAATACTATCACAAACTGATCCAAATACTGATGGAAAATCCTGTTCATGAGATCCATGAAAACGGCTGGTGCATTCGTCAAACCGAACGACATTACTAAAAACTCATAATGCCCGTACCTCGTTCTGAATGTTGTCTTAGGAATGTCTGATTCCCTTACCTTTAACTGATGGTATCCTGATCTTAAATCAATCTTGGAAAACACTGATGCTCCTCTTAACTGGTCAAACAAGTCATCTATACGGGGTAAAGGATACTTATTACGTATCGTGACTTCTTTAACTGTCTATAATCAATGCATAATCTAAGGGTACCATCTTTCTTCTTTACAAATAACACTGGAGCTCCCCAAGGCGATACACTAGGTCTGATGTATCCCTTATCAACTAGTTATTGTAACTGCGTCTTCAGCTCTTTGAGCTCGCTTGGATCCATTCCATACGACGCTTGCAAAATAGGTGTTGTTTCTGGTAGCAATTCAATAGTGAACTCAACTTCCCTATCAGGTGGCAACCCTGACAGTTCTGCTGGAAAAACATCAAGAAATTCGTTCACAACAAGAACATTTTCTGGTTTAAACTTATCCTCCTGCACCTCCACTACGTGTGCAAGAAATGTCATGCAACCTTTCCTTAAGAACCTTTCAGCTTTTAATGCTGAAATCAAGCTCGTAGGGATAATCTTTCTTTCACCCCTAAAAACCACTTCAGCTAATCCTGGTTTCTTGAAAACAACTTCATTTCTATGGCAATCCATGGAAGCATAATGAGTGAATACGAAATCCATCCCTAAGATTGCATCTAACACCTGCAACCCTAGTGGAAGAAGATCCACTAACATATTGAGACCTTCTACTAAGACCTCACAATTCTTCAGCACTGCATCGACTAGTAAAGCATCATCAACTTGCGTGTATATAACTAACCTCTCAAATAAAGGCTCTAACTTCCTATTCAGCTTAGTTAGGAATATACTGGAAACAAAGGAATGCGTAGCACCTGAATCTTTCAAAACACGTGCAGGTACATTACAAATAGAAATCGTACCAGTAATCACATCTGGTGCATCCTCCGCCTCCTGCTGAGTCATAGCGTAGACCTTTCCCTGTTGCCTAGGTCTTCCTACAACTCCTTTCTGTTTAGCACCACTGGTGCCCTCTCTTGTAGCTACTGGAACTCTTGGTTGCTCAACTGTCTGGGACCCAACTCCTTGGTCCCTCTATGTGGCTGCTCTCAGCTGTGGACAATCCCTCTTGAAATGCCCTGGCTGCCCACACTGGTAACACACATTGACACCAACCAGACATTGGCCTCGGTGATTCTTACCACAATTGGTACATGGAGTTCTCCTTGCTGCACTTGCAACAGACTCATGTATTGTCGGTGGTCTTACTGTGGATCTGGCAGATTGACTAGGTGCTCTTTGGCTCTACCTCTGATAGGCACCACTAACATGCGTTTGCCTCAATGTCTGGCCGCCAGCTCGACTTTTAAAGTCCTGACGACTCGAAACATTTACTCCAGGTGTGAATCGTCACTGCTCACGACCATGGAAACTGCTCGTCGTTGAAAGCCCTCGAGTTGCTCCACTATTGGTTGTGCCTCTGTTATACTCTGCTCAACACATAGAGCAGTCTCTACCAGCAGGGAAAAGTCAGCCCACTTTGCAATGCCTGTGACTGAGGTTCGTAACTCAGGACGTAACCCTCTTTCAAATCTCCGACACCTGTCACTCTTAGATGCCACAATCACATCAGCATACCGTGACAGCTCGGTATACCTTCTCTCATACTTAGCCACTGAAAGTGTCCCTTGCTTCAGTTATAAAAATTCATCCCTCTTTGCCTCACGATACGTGCTAGCGTAATATTTATCTTCGAAGATGCTTCTGAAAGTTTGCAAATTTAAAGTATGTGTATCACTGCGCCTAGCTCGTATTGACTTCCACCATCCCTCTGTTTCTTTCTCTAGCAGGAATGTGGCTAACTTGACTTTTCGCTCTTCAGGGCAGCTCATTACATCAAAATATTTTTCAAGCTTATCCAGCCAAACCTCGGCGTCAGCTGGATCTTTTCTTTACAAAACCAAACAAAACTTAATATATTTAACTTTTCTTTCATTTTCATTTCTTCTTTTATCTTTTAAAGCAAACCAAACCAAAATGGTTTAAACTTTTCTTCCTTGTTTTCCTTTTGTCTTTCACTTCATTTCTTCTTTCCTTTTGTTGTTTTTTTTTAATAAGGAAGTTCCAAATAAAGATCTTGGGTTTCCAGTCTCTCGCTACAACCTTGCAACGCTAGGGACAACATTGCAACGTTGTACCCTAACCGCGTGGTATATATGGCAACAGACGACAGCGTTGCAACGCTGCTACCTTAACGAGTGCGCCTCCTATCGATCTAGCGTTGCAACGCTAAAAGGCAGCGATGCAACCCCCTCGCCACGGTTCCTCGTGCTTGATCCCTTATCGAGATAGCGTTGCAACGCTACCTACATATGCCTTCAACCGCATCTACACAACACGCTCGGCGTTGCAACACAATGGACAGCGTTGCAACGCCATCACTTCGGGTCTTCTAGCTTGGGATGATCCTTTTACTTCCAATTGATTTTACTTTTAGCTCCAAAGAGCCTCGTTTCAATCTCGAGTGATCCAAAATCTCTCCAATTGTCTTGTTTGTGCTCTTAACCTGGAATTGAGTAATTTAAACACGTAAAAGCTCTGAAATCATTACAAATCTAGCAGCAATTAAGCCTAAGGACAACTCATTTTGTGTGCTATCAAGATGGAATGGTGCAAACCTTTACAGCTAGACTAGTAGCAAAGGGTTATACCAAGGCTAAAGGGTTGACTATAAGGAAACCTTTTCACTTGTTGCTATGGTAAAGTCTATCTGTATCCTACTTGCCATTTCCGCATATTATGGCTATGAGGTATGGCAAATGGATGTCGAGACAACCTTTTTGAATGGTAAGCTTGAGGAAAACATCTACATGGACCAACCCAAAGGGTTCATTGAACCAGGACAAGAGCAAAAGGTTTGCAGGCTCAAAAGGTTCATCTATGGACTGAAACAAGCTTCTAGGTCATGGAATATAAGATTTGATGAGGCAATCAAATCTTTTGGCTTTGATCAGAATGATGATGAACCTTGTGTCTATAAGAAAATCATCAATAGTTATGTCGCATTCCTAGTTCTATATTTGGATGATATCCTACTCATTGGGAATGACGTAGGATATCTTACTGACATTAAGAATTGGATAGCTACACAATTCCAAATGAAAGATTTGGGTGAAGCGCAGTTTGTTCTTGGGATTCAGATTGTCTGGAACTGCAAGAATAAAACGCTAGCCTTGTCTCAGACATTTTACATCGACAAAGTGTCGTTGAGGTTTAAGATGCATGACTCCAAAAAGGGTTTATTGCCTTTTAGATATGGAGTTCATTTGTTTAAGGAGCAGTGTCCTAAGACACCTCAAGGAGTTGAGGATATGAGACAGATTCCTTATGCATTAGTTGTTGAGAGCTTGATGTACGCCATGTTGTGTATTAGGCCAGACATCTGTTTTGCAGTTGGAATGGTCAGTAGGTATCAATCCAATCCAAGACCTAAACACTGGATATCGGTTAAACCAATCCTTAAGTATCTACGGAGAACAAGGAACTACATGCTTGTGTATGGGGCTAAGGATTTGATCCTTACAAGATACATGGATTCTGACTTTCAGACTAATAAAAATTCTAGGAAATCTACATCAGGGTCAATATTCACTCTTAACCGAGGAGTTGTAGTATGGTGAAGCGTCAAGCAAAGATGCATCACAGATTCCACCATTGAGGCCGAATATGTAGCAGCTTGTGAAGTAGCAAAAGAGGTCGTTTGGTTAAGGAAATTTATGTTAAATTTGGAAGTTGTTCCAAATATGAGTTTTTCCATCACGTTGTATTGTGATAACAGTGGTGCTATGGAAAATTCAAGGGATCCCCAAAGTCACAAGAGGGGAAAGCATATTGAGCAGATATCATCTCATCCGGGATATCGTACATCGAGGAGACGTGATCGTCACGAAGATAGCCTCAGAGCACAACGTTGTTGATCCTTTAACAAAGGCTCTTACGGCTAAAGTATTTGAGAGTCAACTAGAAGGTCTATGCTTACAAGTCTTCCCTAACTAGGGCAAGTGGGAGTATATTGTACAAAGGGTTTAAATGCCCTAGTTTATTGTATTTACATTATTGTAATGTTTTAATACTCAACAAGCTTTAGATCAAATAGGAGATTGTTGGGATTTGTGCCCTAAACTTATTTAATTTTGATCAAATAAATAAAGAGTTTTTTTTTTTTATAAAATTATATTCTTGCTCTATAAATCCAATAAATTAAGCTCCAAGGTTATAATGTATCTTGAACATCAGTGTAGTAGACACTATTTTCATTGTGTTCAAGAGTATAGCCTAAAGGGTCTATGGTATAAGAATAAGGTTTCCATGGATGCGACCCACTTTGTAATTAGTACAAATGTGTTGGGATTTATGCCCTAAACTTGTGTAATTTTGATCAATTAAATAAAGTATTATTTGTTTTGATAAGATTACAGTCTTGCTTTTATAAATCCAATAAACTAAGCTCCAAGGTTATAACGTTTATCTTGAAATAAGTGTAGTGGACACTATTTGGGTTGAGTTCAAGATTATAACCTAAATAGTCTATGGTATAAGAATAAGGTTGGAAACCTCATTCTGGCAACACCATGGATGCGGCCCACTTTGTAATTAGTACAAATGAGGTAATCCAACTCATTCATGTAGTTGACATGCGAGTGGGGGCATCCTGTATGAAGAGTTCATACAAGATTGGATCACAAATTATTAGTCTAACCAGTATAACACCGTTAATAGGATAAGACTAGTAATTTATAGATGGTCATTATTGACTTGACCTGAATCGTGAGCATGTTAAGAACTCCTGCTTATAGGGGTTTGTCCTTAGGCTAGTATGGGTGAGAGTGGCCTGTAGCCTACTCAATAGGCCTACCTTCTCGTGAGACGTAACCTCGTGGTAGTGGGGAACTTAACTGTGCAAGATGAAATTCACTCATTCCTCTACTGAGGAATCAGATAGGCTATTCCCTTAAGAACTGACTCCAGGTCATGAACAACGGGGCCCCGCCCTCTATGAGGGTATGAGTTTAAGGTAGGACCTTAGACTTGTTGTTAATTAGAGGATCAGTGGTGCTTAAGGAGCAAAGAGGTAATCACAGGGGTAAAACGATATTTTGACCCAGCTGTGATTACAAACAACCTGTGAAAGGTCGACTCATGGGCAATGACTATATTAGTGGACACAATAATATCTACAGTGAGGAGAGTGCAGCTACAGGTCTATAGTGGAGTGACTGTAGTTAATGAATATTGATTAACTGGATCAAAGAGTTTGATCAGCGAATCTCACATCATTGGAGCTCATGATCTGTAGGTCCATTAGATCCCTCCGTTGGCTCAACATGGTAATATTAAGGGTATAAAGTTAGGAGTTAAATTGAAGTGTTCAATTTCATACATGAGGAGTTATATCAATTATATATGATGTAATTGATATAATATATAGTTTTAATGTGAATTAGATTCATATATAAACTATATACTAATGAGAGATTAAAGGAGGGGTAGGATGGTCATTTCCATCCCATTCACCTATATATATAGTTGCATGAGATGCAACTAGGTTAAGACATTGTCAAGACTTTGGTAAGACTTTGAGCAAGTATACCTAGCCTCCTTGTTGTGTTGTTGGAAGAGTTCCAAAACACAACTCTCTCTCACAAAAATACCTCACATCTCCTAAGGGGAACCCACCTTCCTCCCTCACCTAGAGAACAACAGAGAAGATCCAGTGGTCGTGTCTTCGTGCGTTGGAGTTCTTGTTGCTGAGATCGTGACCGTGGAGAGAGGAGCACTTGAAGAAAGGTTCTTCAAAGGTAAACTTCTTGCTGTCCATTTCTGTATTTTATGCTTAATCCATGTTTTACGTTCATGAAATTTCCATTGTAACTAAATCAAGAACATGCGATTCACAATCGCTTCCACTGCGGGGACTTCGATTCCCTTCAATTGGTATCAGAGACCAATTGTGTTCTTGATTTATGTTCTGAAATTTTCAAGAACAAGGTGGGATTTACTGTTTTGGGCATGAGATGTATGAACGGTTTTGCGAAATTAGATGTTTTCCATTTTGGCACTTAGATTTACAATTTTTCATTGAAATGTTCAATGTAAGGGCCCGGTGTTTTAGGCAATTTTAATTGTAAATCGAGTATGTAAGTCCGTGTCGATCGAGGCAAGGCGGTTGCTGAAAAGATCGGAGCGAAATCGAGCTGAAAACAATGGAGATTGTTGTCGTTTGTCTATGCGCAAGCGTTAACGCTGCTTCATCGGCGTTACAACGCCGCGTTCTTTGGAGAAGCGCCGCGCAGAGGCGTTACCAACGCTTTCCTCGTAAAACGACGCACAAAGCGGCGTTACAACGCCGCTATCGCATTGATTGCAATACCGAAGACGTTTCACGCGAGGAGCAACGGGCATAAAGAAAATTCTTTATTATTTATATTAATTTAAAACGTTTTATTTTAATATATTTAATAATTTTAATTTTAATTAATATAATTAGATTATATTAATTAAAATTATTTCTAGGGTACCGAAATTGGTCTAATTTTTGCTATTTTGATTATGCAATTGTTGTGTAATTATTGCCATGCATAGTGTATGCTTGTATTTTAGAAATCCCACCTTAGGTTAAGCATTTTCATGCATCATTTATAAAATAAGGAGTTATATTATATAGTTTGCATGATTAATTAATATATGGTTGTTATATTAATTTTTTTTGGACAGCATTGACATGCATTATATTTCATGAGATGAATATGCTATGTATGTTTTATTATTCATGTGATGAATGATCAAGCACTATAACATAGTATGCATGTCACCTAAGGTTAATTATTAGTTTTAAAGTGTTTAGAACTTGGAAATAATAGACTTTAGTTTATCTAGTTCTAATTAGATTAGAATTAGGAACCAAGTAATTTATAAGTTATGATTAAAAGAGGAGCTCTGTCTAAGGAAAGTTCTGTCTAGGTCAGTATTTTAAACTGATTTAAAAACGAAACACTACACCCGGAACCGACTGGGGAGTGAAATTTAATCAGAGAGTGTTATAAATTACAGAAGCGTCAGCGGGTTTATTAAGGGGTTAACAAACTAGAAATCCTAGGTTTAATATAAGGAGTTATATTAACAAACTTAGGATAAAATCAATATAAGAGTTATATTGATTATCAATATAAGAGTTATGTTGATAGATATAGGTAAAACCATTACCCGGGTTTTTGCCTAAGAAAGATTCCTATAGACTTAAAGTATTCAGTGGGAGGAAAAAGTGTATGAGATACACATTTTTCCACCTACGCTATCTCCGGGAAGTTCACATCGTGAGACTCATACTTGGCCTCGTGGTGCAAACGGGAGCGTCCCCTTTCGGATGGTGTTTGTATGAGTCAATACCAAGGTGAATGGAGAGGGTAGTTATAGTGAGTGGGAGCAAGTTTAGTGAAAACAGAACCTACGGTCTCTTTTGTCGGTTTACACCGTTGGACCACTATGGTCAGCCTGCTAGTTTGGTCTGGACCAGACAATCCCTTCGGAGGGCTTGATCATAGGGGATCTAACACAGTAGACACCCGAAAGGGATAAAGATTTCCTTAGACTATTTTCCAATCTAGTCCTCCCTTCGACAGATTTTATTGGATCGAGACTCTAGGATCTAAAGACAAAGGGTTACACTCATGGGATACATAAGTTGTATATGTATTCAGACCGAAAAATCGTAACTAAAACCTATAGGAATAAGAGTTATTCTAGTGTTAGATTTTGGTCGAGAATGTCTTGATCCAGAGGAGGAGTGTTTTTTATTACCCTTCGGTGTCATACATTCTAAACCTCTGGAGTATCATTGCAAATTATAAATGCCTAGGAATCATTTGATAATTAGCTAAAACATGATTGGATTAGAGTTATAGCAAGAAACTCATACAAGTTTGTTTGTAAATTTTTCAGCAAAAATGTCTAACTCTATGATTTCCTTATTGGGTGCGAAAAAGTTAACCGGAGAGAACATAGTGACATGGAGGGATGGACTCAACATAATTTTGGTTACACATGATAAGTTCGTTCTCAATGAGGAGTGTCCTCAATGTCCTGCTCAAAATGCATCTCAAGTTGTTGAGGATGCGTATGACCGCTGGATTAATGCCAACGAAAAGGCAAAAGCCTATATCCTGGCTAGCATACCTGATATTTTAGCCAGGAGGCTGGACGGTAAGGTCTCAGCTCGAGAGATCATGGATTTTGTGCTAAATTTGTCTAGACAACCGTCCAAACAAATTCGGCATGAAGCCCTAAAATTCGTTTATAACGCACGTATGAAGGAAAGCGTGATGGAGCTAAAGACCCTACCCTGAAGAAATTGATAGAAGAGGTGAACTTGAATCGGAGAGCGATTACACGGCAAGGCGTGATGGAGCGTTGATGAAGTATGGTAGATTTTGTGTATCTAAAGATGAAACTTTGAGAAATGCGATACTAGAAGAAGCACATAGTTCACCTATGCGATGCATCCAGAGGTACAAAGATGTATCGGACCTTAAAGAACCATTATTGGTGGCGGGAATGAAACGAGAAAATAGCGAGTATGTCTCTAAATGTCTAATTTGTCAATGGTGAAACTGAGCGGAAGAAACCAGAGGGCTTCTAAATCCACTCCCAATACCGAATGGAAGTGGGAGCATGTAACGATGGATTTCTTATTTGGACTTCCCCAAACACCGAGTGGTTATGACGGGATTTGGGTGATAGTAGAGCAGATTGACTAAGATCGCTTTCGATTTTTACCCGTCAAGGTAACTTTTACTCTGGATAAACTTGCTAAATTATATGTTGACAGGATTGTAAGCCAACACGAGCCCCCCATATCTATTGTGTCGGATAGGGATTCGAGATTTACTTCCAAGTTCGCCGAGTCTCCAAGAGGCCTTGGGAACTAAGTTGCACTTTAGTACAACATTTCATCCACAAACCGATGGTCACTCGAGAAAGAACCATTCGACCCTCGAAGACATGCTTGAGCATGCGTCTTGCAATATAAAGGAAGTCGGGAGACTCACCTATCATTGATGGAGTTTGCATACAATAATAGTTATCATTCTAGCATCGGAATGGCACCGCATCTGAGCATTATATGGAAGAAAATGTAGAACCCTATTTGGCTTGGGGAGGTAGGAGAAAGGAAGGCGATAGGGCTGAGTTGGTCCAAGTTACCTCGGAGAATGTTAAACTTATCGGGGAAAGATCAAGACAAAGACACAAGATAGACAAAAGAGCTACTGTGACAAACGAAGAAGAGATTTAGAATTCAAATCAAAGACAAAGTTTTCCCAGAGACTATCCCCATGGAAGAGTATTTTACGGTTCGGAAGGAAGGGGAAATCGAGCCCGAGATATATAGGGCCTTACGAGATTCTGGCGTGTAGGGCCATCACTTCACAGATTAGCTTTCTTTACCGATAGAATTGTCTCGGTACATAATGTTTTCCATGTATCAATGTTGAGGAAATACATTTACGATCCGTCACATGTGCTCAAGGTAGAACCAATACAACTTAAGGAGAATCTATCATATGAGGAAGAACCTCTACAAGTACTGGATCGGAAAGGACAGGTGCTTAGGAACAAGTCAATACCACTGGTAAAGGTCTTGTGGAGAAATCACGACGTCGAGGAAGCAACATGGGAAAGCGAAGAAACAATGAAAGAAAAGTACCCACAACTTTTCTCGTCTTTGAATTTCGAGGGCGAAATTCCTCTTAAGGGGGTAGTAAATTGTAAGCCCTAAACCCTATTCTCTTTTATCATTGATCACTCGTTCATGATGTTTTGAAATATGCAAAATCGTATAGGTTGCACTAAACGATGTCGTGATCGAATTTGGGAATCTATTGAATTTGGAGCTACAATGTGTCTAAACTTCATAAGGGGATAGGTAAACCATTGAAATAAGCATATTAAAAGTTGCATTGAAGTAAGTTCAAATCATTAGCAAATTGGAGAAGTTTTAGGTGCATCAAGTATTGAATGGAAGATCATATGTCTCACAAACTTAGGATAAGTTGGCTAAATGCTTAGGGTTTACTTACACACTTATTTTGTTGTTTTAAAAGGTGATTATGATGTAAATACTGAAGTAGGAGCTGGCCAAAGGAGGTGAAGGCTCAAGTTAAGTTTGGCAAGAAGGTGGTGTCAAATTCTTACTAAGACAGCAAGCAGCTGGAAAATGGTCCAACTTCAATCGATCATATCTCTCTATCTACTGAACCAAATTCGATGATTTTTGTGTCAAAATCTCATAAATTGAGTGTAGAATACGAAACTGGTCGGCGTTGCAGAAAATACCAAGAGGACGAAAGAGAAAAGTGCAGAACAGTGAAGGGTGTTCAAGTTTCTCAGGTAGCAGAACAGTATGAGGAGATCAGTCTGTTTTGAGCTCTTGAGGAGGAATTAGAAGCTGAAATTTTGAGGTAAGTAAGTTAAGATGTTGTCCTTGAGGTTTATCAAAAAATATTTGGTGGTTGTGTTGATAAATTTTGAGGAACTCAAGCTGGAAGTTGAACCTGTAATTTTAGGTGAAAGGGAAAAACTTCTAGCAAGAGATTGAAGGCGATTCTCTTCCATTTCTATTTACCTTACAACCAATTGTGTGTATGGCTATTCTTAATTGAGTTATGAGACTGAATTAGACCTGTTTCCTAGGTGCATAAGGAAAGGAATTGATGTTACTGTTTAGTTAAGAGAAGGCAGAAAACAGAAGTATGCTGTCAAATCCGGGAAGTCTCTGATGTTTTGGTTGTTCTGATCTGTACACGTGGAGTTAGAAGCTCTAATTGGTATGGTTAGAAAGCCTATGGAATTTCCTACAACTTTCGTGAAGAAATCGTGAGTAGAAAAGGTCTATAAGATGTCTTAAATATCAGATTAAATTTGTTGTGCAGCAGGAAATTCGAATCTGAAAACAGCAGAAGTCTGTTTTGAGGAAAGTAGCTTTCGAGGTATTTCTGAACAAATCCGTTTAGAATTTCAATTTCATGTTTTCCAATGATTTTTAGAGGGTTCAAAAAGGAAGAGTTTGGTATAAATTACATTATTTTTGGATAAGTAATGAAGAAGTTATGGCTGTCTGAATACAGGGCAGAAAATCTGAAAATGCTGGAAAATTTAAAAGTGTGTTTTCTTGCAAGTTTTAAGGTTAAAAATCATGAGCTCGAGGTTCTAATGGTTGAGTTGGTTTGTTTGACAGGCCAAGAGCAAATAGGTCAAGTTTACAAGCCAAGGTTCTAATTCTAATACTGTGAGTGACTCTATCTTAGAACTATGCTTAGCCTTCACAAGACCTATTTGCCACCACGCCATTTAGCTCCTTGTATATACACTTTCTCTGTATATGGTTTGTAGTGAGAACATGTTAGATGGGTTGTAATAAACTTGGAAACTTTATGACTATCTATAGAACATAGTAAAGGAAGTGAATGTGTTTCATATATAAGTGTATATCAGTGCTTAACTTTGCTTATTCAAACATGATGTGTTACGTCTATTTTAAGTTAAGTCTTGGGTTAGTCAAGGAAAGCCAACAAGAGGTTTTGTTATCTTTGTCTTTGCATCTCTTCCTAGGTTAGACAAGTAAGCTGGGATGGGGTGTGACAGTTTATTTCGTTGAAAAAGTATTGTACTATGTGTTGCTCTTTTTGAGAATTATTTGCAAATGCTTTAATTCAGTTAAAATAGTTTTAACAAGTGAATTTTACAGAATTGCAAGCACACGAACTAATTTCTCCTAAAGAAAATGCTCATCTTTGGCATCTAAGATTGGGTCACATTAAACTCAATAGGATTGAGAGATTTGTAAAGAACGGACTTCTAAACAAGTTAGAAGAAAATTCTTTGCCAGTATGTGAATCCTGCCTAGAAGGCAAGATGACTAAAAGACCTTTTAGTGGAAAAGGTTATAGAGCCAAAGATACTCTAGAGCTTATACATTCAGACCTTTGTGGTTCGATGAATGTTAAAGCCAGGGGAGGATATGAATATTTCATCTCTTTTATAGATGATTATTCCAGATATGAGCATATTTACCTAATGCACCACAAGTCTGAAGCACTTGAAAAGTTCAAGGAATTGAAGACTGAGGTTGAAAATCAATTAGGTAAAAGAGTTAAAACACTTCGATCGGATCGAGGTGGAGAGTACATGGATTTAAAATTTCAGAACTATATGATAGAACATGGAATTACATCCCAACTCTCAGCTCCCAGCACAACATAACAAAACGGTGTATCCGAAAGGAGAAATAGAACCTTGTTGGACATGGTTCGATCAATGATGAGTTATGCTCATCTCCCTAGTTCCTTTTGGTGTTATGCAGTGGAGACTGCAGTATACATTTTGAATAGTGTGCCCTCCAAAAGTGTTTCTGAAACACCTTTTAAACTCTGGAAAGGACGTAAAGGTAGTTTATGTCACTTGAGTATATGGGGCATCCCAAAGACATGTGCTTCTGACAAATCCAAAGAAGTTGGATTCACGTTCAAAGTTGTGCTTATTCGTAGGATACCCAAAACAAACAAGAGGTGGTTTATTCTATGATCCTAAGGAGGATAAGGTCTTTGTGTCGACAAATGCCACTTTCATGGAGGTGGACCACATAAGGGACCACAAACTAAAAATCAAGGTAGTGTTGAGTGAGTTAGACGAAAAAATAGCAAAGGTTGCTAATAAGAACACTAGTACGTCAACAAGAGTTGTGGATACTAGTTTGTCTAGTCAAGAGGGTCCATCTCAAGAGTTATGTATGCCTCGACGTAGTGGGAAGGTTGTGATACAGCCCGAGCGTTACATGGGTTTAGCTGAAACCCAAGTTGTTATACCAGATGACAACTGCGAGGATCCATTGACTTATAATCAAGCAATGGTTGACAAAGACAAAGACAAATGGATCATAGCCATGGACCAAGAAATGGAGTCTATGCACTTCAATTCTCTTTGGGATCTTGTAGATAAGCTTGATGGGGTAAAACCTATAGGTTGTAAGTGGATCTACAAGAGAAAACGTGGTGTAGATGGGAAGGTGCAAATCTTTAAAGCTAGACTAGTAGCAAAGGGTTATACTCAGGTTGAAGGGGTTGACTTTGAGGAAACCTTTTCACCTGTTGCTATGGTAAAGTCTATCTGTATCCTTCTTGCCATTGCCGCATATTATGACTATGAGGTATGGCAAATGGATGTCAAGACAGCCTTTTTGAATGGCAATCTTGAGGAAACCATCTACATGGACCAACCCAAAGGGTTCATTAACACAGAACAAGAGCAAAAGGTTTGCAGGCTTAAAAGGTCGATTTATGGACTAAAACAAGCCTCTAGGTCACGGAATATAAGATTTGATGAGGCTATCGATCTTATGGTTTTTACTGAGAATGATGATGAACCTTGTGTCTACAAGAAAATCATCAATAGTTACCATCGCTTTCCTAATTCTCCATGTGGATGATATCCTACTCATTAGGAATGATGTAGGATATCTTCTTGACGACATCAAGGAATGGCTAGCTACGCAATTCCAAATGAATGATTTCGGTGATGTGCGCTTTGTTCTTGGGATCCGTTGTCCTAAACGCAAGAAGAATAAAACAGTAGCCTTGTCTCAAGCATCATACATAGACAAAGTGTTGTCAAGCTTTAAGATGCAAGTTTCCAAAAAGGGCTTGTTTCCTTTTAGACATGGAATCCATTTGTCTAAGGAACAGTGTCCTAAGACACCTTAAGGAGTTGAGGACATGAGACAGATTCCGTACACATCAGCTGTTGGGAGCCTGATGTACGCCATGTTGTGTACTAGGCCTGACATCTGTTTTGCAGTTGGGATGGTCAGTAGGTATCAATCCAATCAAGGACTTGAACACTGGACAACGGTTAAAACGATCCTTAAGTATCTTCGGAGAACAAGGAACTACATGCTTGTGTATGGGGCTAAGGATTTGATCCTTACAGGATACACGGATTCTGACTTTCAGACTGATAAAGATTCTCGAAAGTCTACATCAAGGTCAGTTTTCACTCTTAACGGAGGAGTTGTAGTATGGCGAAGCGTCAAACAAGGATGCATCGCTGATTCCACCATGGAGGCCAAATATGTAGCAGCTTGTGAAGCAGCTAAGGAGGCCGTTTGGTTGAGGAAATTTATGCTAAATTTCGAAATTGTTCCAAATATGACTTTGCTCGTCACACTGTATTGCGACAACAGTGGTGCAGTGGCAAATTCGAGGGAACCCCGAAGTCACAAGAGGGGAAAGCACATAGAGCGGAAATATCATCTCATACGAGAGATCGTGCATAGAGGAGACGTGATTGTCACGAAGATAGCCTTAGAGCACAACATTGTTGATCCTTTTACAATGGCTCTCACGACTAAAGTATTTGAGAGTCACCTAGAAGGTCTAGGTTTACAAGTCTACCCCAACTAGGGCAAGTGGGAGTATTTTTGTACAAAGGGGTTTAAATGCCCTAGTACAATTGTGTTGGGATTTATGCCCTAAACTTGTGTAATTTTGATCAATTAAATAAAGTGTTATTTGTTTTGATAAGATTACAGTCTTGCTTTTATAAATCCAATAAACTAAGCTTCAAGGTTATAACGTTTATCTTGAAATCAGTGTAGTGGACACTATTTGGGTTGAGTTTAAGATTATAACCTAAATAGTCTATGGTATAAGAATAAGGTTGGAAACCTCATTCTGGTAACACAATGGATGCGGCCCACTTTGTAATTAGTACAAATGAGGTAATCCAACTCATTCATGTAGTTGACATGCGAGTGGGGGCATCCTGTATGAAGAGTTCATACAAGATTGGATCACAAATTATTAGTCTAACCAGTATAACACCGTTAATAGGATAAGACTAGTAATTTATAGATGGTCATTAGTGACTTGACCTGAATCGTGAGCATGTTAAGAACTCCTGCTTATAGGGGTTTGTCCTTAGGCTAGTATGGGTGAGAGTGGCCTGTAGCCTACTCAATAGGCCTACCTTCTCAGGGACAGAACCTCGTAGGTAGCTGGGAACTTAACTGTGCAAGATGAAATTCACTCATTCCTCTACTGAGGAATCAGATAGGCTATTCCCTTAAGAACTGACTCCAGGTCATGAACAACGGGGCCCGCCCTCTGAGAGGTATGAGTTTAAGGTAGGACCTTAGACTTGTTGTTCATTAGAGGATCAGTGGTGCTTAAGGAGCAAAGAGGTAATCACAGGGGTAAAACGGTAATTTGATCCAGCTGTGATTACGAACAACCTGTGAAAGGTCGACTCATGGGCAATGACTATATCAGTGGACACAATAACATCTACAGTGAGGAGAGTGCAGCTACAGGTCTATAGTGGAGTGACTTGTAGTTAATGAATATTGATTAACTGGATCAAAGAGTTTGATCAGCTAATCTCACATCATTGGAGCTCATGATCTGTAGGTCCATTAGATCCCTCCGTTGGCTCAACATGGTAATATTGAGGGTATAATGTTAGGAGTGAAATTGAAGTGTTCAATTTCATACATGAGGAGTTATATCAATTATATATGATGTAATTGATATAATATATAGTTTTAATGTGAATTAGATTCATATATAAACTATATACTAATGAGAGATTAAAGGAGGGGTTGGATGGTCATTTCCATCTCATTCACCTATATATATAGTTGCATGAGATGCAACTAGGTTAAGACATTCTCAAGACTTTGGTAAGACTTTGAGAAAGTATACCTAGCTTCCTTGTTGTGTTGTTGGAAGAGTTCCAAAACACCACTCTCTCTCACAAAAATACCTCACATCTCCTAAGGGGAACCCACCTTCCTCCCTCACCTAGAGAACAACGGAGAAGATCCGGTGGTCGTGTCTTCGTGCGTTGGAGTTTTTGTTGCTGAGATCATGACCGTGGAGAGAGAAGCACTTGAAGAAAGGTTCTTCAAAGGTAATTGATATGATTTATAGTTTTAATGTGAATTAGATTCACATATTAACTATATACTAATGAGAGAATGAAGGAGGGATAGGATGGTAATTTCTACCCTATTTTCCTATAAATAGTTGCATGGGATGCAACTTTAAGCACTAGATTATCATTTTGTTGTGTTGTTGGAAAGGTACCACAAACACATTCTCTCACAACCTCTACATCTCACCCTAAAAGAAACCCACATTCCTCCCTCACCTAGAGAACAACCGAGAAGATCTAGTTGTGTCATCTTCATACGTTCGGGTTCAAGTTGCTGAAGATCGTGATTGTGGGAGAAGGAGCACTAGAAGAAAGACTTTCTTCAAAGGTAACATCTTGTTGTCCTATGTCATATATAACATGCTTAATCTTAGTTGTTTTTGTTCTTGATTGAAATCCATGTTACAAAATAAGAACACGCGATTCACAATAGCTTCCGCTGCGGGATTCGATCCCTTGAGGATGTATTCCCTTTTACAAAGGAATATTAGTAGGGTGATTTCAATCTACAAAAGAGAGAAAATTGAATTGAAAAGAAAAATAGGAAAAAAAGTTTGAACAAAAAAAGAAGGAAAAAAGTAATAAAAGAATGAAAGAGAAAGCTAGAACAAAAATAAAAAATAAATCTTACAAAAAAGTTTGAAAGAAAAAAAAAAGTTAAATGAAAAGAATTAAAAAAAAAATTGAAAAAAATGTTGTAAAAAATAGAAAAAAAATGTGTTTTGCATGCACACGAAAAGCAAACTCTTCAATATGAAGATTGAAGTAAGAACCAAACTTTGTTCCACCCACTCTTTCCTGTTGTGAATGAATGGAAGACTCACTTCTCTATTTATAGGGAGAAATATGAAATCAGTATCACAACCAACTTGGTTTCAAATCCAACTAAATCTCTAAAAAATCTCAAGTTCAAATTGGATTTTGACTTCAAAATGTTGGTAGTTAGGTTGGGATCTTACAAAATGGAGAATACCAAGAATCTAATTTTAAATTAAAGTTAGGAAGGTTGTTCAAGTTCAATTCTTAGGATCCAAATTCAGGTCAAAAAACTCTCAAATTTTGTGCATAAATGAAATATTTGATCCCAAATCAAATTTTGGTATAACTCAAAATTTTGTCTCAAATCAAAATTTGGCCAAATTCAAGTCAAATTTCTCGAGTCAAAATCTGGAAATGACTCGAAAATTCAAATAAAGTTTTGGTCGAATTTTCAAATTTTATCCCAAATCAAAATTGGATTGTAATTAAAATCAAAATATAAATTCTATTCCAATTCAAAATTATATTGGGTAGAAATTTTCCTCAAATCAAAATTTGGGGATAATCCAAATTTTATCCCAAATCGAAGTTGGATTGGAATTCAAATAAAAACTGAGTTGAAATTCAAATCCAAGTTCAAATTCTATTCCAATTCCAAATTATAATTGGGTAGAAATTTCCGTCAAATCAAAATTTGGCCATAATCCAAAATTTATCCCAAATTGAAATTGGATATTGGGTAGAAACTTTCTTCAAATCAAGATTTTGACATTATCCAATTTTTATTTAAAGTCAAGGTTGGAATCCAAATTTTATCCTAAGTCGGGGTTGAAATCAAAATTTTATTCTAGGAGGAGGATGGAGGAAAGATGTCAAATTTTACTACAAGTTTCCAAGTCCTAACCCAATTTCAAAATTTTTGGATAAGATTATGAAGAGACTTTTGCACCCGTTGCTAGATTAGAAGCTATTAGAATGTTACTTGCTTTTGCTTCTTATAAAAATTTTATCTTGTACCAAATGGATGTGAAAAGTGCCTTTTTAAATGGTTATATTATGGAGGAAGTTTATGTAGAACAACCTCTGGGCTTTGAAAGTTTTGATTTTCCTAATCATGTCTATAAGTTGAAAAAGGGTCTTTATGGCTTACAACAAGCTCCAAGATCTTGGTATGATAGGCTTAGTAATTTTCTTCTTGAGAATGATTTTAAAATGGGTAAACTTGACACTACTCTTTTTATTAAGACTAAGGAAAATGATATGCTTTTAGTACAAATCCATGTAGATGATATTATCTTTGGTTCTACTAATCCTTCTTTGTGTGAAGAATTTTCTAAATGCATGCATAGTGAGTTTGAGATGAGTATGATGGGAGAATATAGTTTCTTCCTTGGACTTCAAATCAAACAACTCAAGGATGGTATCTTCATAAGTCAAGAGAAATACACAAAAGATTTGCACAAAAAGTTCAAGTTCAATGAAGGTAAAATTGCAAAAACTCCTATGAGCACATCCACTAAGCTTGACAAGGATAAAAAAGGTAAATGTGTGGACATAAAAACTTATCGAGGTATGATAGGATCTCTACTTTATTTAACCGCTAGTAGACCCGATATCATGTTTAGTTTATGTCTTTGTGCTAGATTTCAATATTGTCCTAAGGAATCCCATTTGCATGCCGTTAAGAGAATATTTAAATATTTGCTTGGGACTATTGATTTAGGTTTATTGTATCCTAGAAATGTTGAGCTTACTTTGGTAGGATATTCTGATGCGGATTTTGCCGGAAGTTTACTTGACCGTAAAAGTACTAGTGGAACTTGTCAATTTCTTGGTAGCTCTTTAGTATCATGGTTTAGTAAAAAGTAATATTCGGTTGCCTTATCCACTACCGAAGCAGAATATATTGTGGTTTTTAGTTGTTGTGCTCAAATTCATTGGATGAAAAAAACTCTTTGTGATTTTGGATTAAAGTTTGATAATGTGCCTATATTTTGTGATAATACTAGTGCTATTAATTTGACTAAAAATCCTATCCATCATTCTAGACCTAAGCATATTGATATTAGACATCACTTTATTAGAGAACATGTGCAAAATGGTCATATTATTTTTGATTATGTGAGCTCTAATAATCAATTAGCGGATATTTTCACCAAGCCTTTGAATGAAGAAAATTTTTGTAAAAATAGACTTGAACTTTGTATTATTCGTTGTGATGTCTCTTGAATCTGTAATTTAGTTTTCTAAGGCATATTGATAGGGGGAGTTATGTACAATATATATTCATGTTCTTAGGGGGAGCTTGCATGTAGTTCTTAATCTTTCATAATTGTGTCTTTTTTATGATTCCAAAGGGAGATGTTTAAGAAAAATATGTTCTAAATTTTGTATCATGTTTTAGTTTTGCATTAATTTAGGGGGAGAATGATATATTATATTTATTTCATTGATTGTTCAAGTATCAGTTTTATGGTGGCATATTGCACTTTATATTGAAATTATTACTTGAATACTTGGCTTATCTTATTTATTTTATGAACTTCAAGTTATTTTTCTTAAATGGTTTGTCATCATAAAAAACGGAGACATTGTTGGCTTTTTGGCCATTAATCTAAAATTAATTCATTTTAATTATTAATTAATTAATATTTTGATGATAACAAATCTGCTATTAATTACTAATAGTTTAATTATTTTGAAGTCTCTATTGCATAGAGCTCGGAATAACCATTCCAACGCCTTTTGAATCACTCAAATCGGAGCTAAAACGAAAAAGTTATGACCAATACAATTTTGAACGGAAATTTCCCGACCCCATGACGTGCCGACCAAATTACCATTTTTAGATCAATTAAAGTGTGACATGTGGACATATGGGAGAGTAACATTTGGTGGGATTTTGGTTGTTTTAAAATAAAAAGAAAATAAAATAAAAAAATCTTATATATATATGTAGCCGTTCGAATGTTTAAAAACAAAATCAGAATTGCATTAATGCAATTCTGACCGTTGGAGTTTAAAAAAAAAAAATCAAAATTTTTTTATGTTTCCGTTACTCACATAGATAATAATAATAATAATAATAATAATCATTATTAATTCTTTTAATAATTATTTTCGTTTTACTTTTAATCTCCACCATTCATTTCTCTTTTACCACAATCCATTGGTCCAAATTAAAATTTGATTTTTACCTCATTTCCCTCTCTTTTTATACCATCTTCTTCTCCAATTTTTCAAAACAAGTTTTGGCATTTTACAATCCTCCAAAAAATCAAAAGCTTCTATTGTTGCTCTCTCCAAGCTCTCAATTTTTTTTTTCTTTTCATCTTATTCTTGAGAGAGTTTTGTTGTATTGTGAGGATTGATTTGTAAGAGTTAAAATTTGTGAATCTCTCTATCAAGAGAGTGTATTAGTGTATTTTTCAAATCTTTACTAAACTTTGTAACAGTTTGATCCTAAGGCATGGAAAGGATCGAGTTTTCTCTTGAACCCGTAAAAAGAGTGGTGTAGCGGTTGGGCTCTAATTTGTGGAAAGAGTCGGTGCAATTTTTTATTCAAATTCTCAAGAGGCACTTGGGGAGTGGAGTAGGTCGTGTTTGACCGAATCACTATAAAATTACGGTGTCATCTTCTCTAACTCATTCCTATTTATTTTTGCAATTACTTGTAGTAGTTTATGCATGCTTTAATTGTTCCTTAATTAATTGTTAAGTATTGGATAAAACTAATTTTTGTTATACTTTTTATCAATCTTGCACATTGCATTAATTTCTCTTAATTATTTTTTTTAATTGTTTTTTAAAAAGTTTGTTAATTAGATAAATTGAGCATATTTAGTAAAAAGTTTAATTAAACCCTATTCACCACCCCTCTAGGGTTGTCATACCGATCGAACACCACTAACCATGTTTGTTGTTCTTTTCAGGAAATTAGTTCCAGGCAACAGCTGCGAGAGGGAGAGATAATGCTACGGGTTGGATCCGGGGAGGTTGTCTCTGCTGCAGCAATCAACACGGTGAAGCTGTTTTTTGGCAAGAATTACTTTTTATTAGATAATTTGTATATAGTTTTAGGTTTTACAAGAAACCTAATTTCTATTTCCTGCCTGTTAGAACATTGTACTTTCGTTTCATTTACCGGTAATAAAGTGTTTATTTCCCGAAATGGAAACTTGATTTGTTCTACTTCATTTGAGAATAACTTGTATATTTTGAAATCTATTTCAGTCAAAAGTGTTTTGAATACTGAATTGTTTAAAACGATTGAAACACAAACTAAAAGAGTAAAAGTTTCTCGAAAAGAAAATGCCCATCTTTTGCATCTAAGGTTAGGCCACATTAATCTCAATCGGATTGAGAGACTAGTGAAGAGTAGACTTCTAAGCGAGTTGGAAGAAAACTCTTTACTGGTATGTGAGTCATGCCTTGAAGGCAAAATGACCAAACTTCCTTTTAGTAGTAAAGGATATAGAGACAAAGAGCCTCTGGAGCTTATACATTCTGACTTCCGTGGTCCAATGAGTGTTAAAGTACGAGGAGGTTACGAATACTTTGTATGTTTTATAGATGACTATTCAAGGTATGGGTATATTTACCTAATGCATAGGAAGTTTGAAACTCTTGAAAAGTTCGAGGAGTACAAGAGTGAGGCTGAGAACCTGTTAGGTAAAACAATAAAAACACTTCGATCGGATCGAGGTGGAGAGTATATGGACACTGAATTCCAGGACTATATGATAGAATATGGAATTACGTCCCAACTCTCAACACCAAGTATGCCACAGCAGAATGGTGTATCGGAGAGGAGAAATAGAACCCTGTTGGACATTATTCGGTCAATGATGAGCTATGCTCGTCTCCCTGATTCTTTTTGGGGTTACGCAGTGGAGACTACGGTTTATATTTTGAACAACGTTCCGTCGAAGAGTGTTTGTGAAACACATTTCGAACTCTGAAATTGACGTAAAGGAAGTTTACATCATTTAAGAATTTGGGGATGCCCAACCCATGTGTTGGTGTAAAACCCGAAGAAGTTCGAACCCCGTTAAAAATTGTGCCTCTTTATAGGTTACCCAAAAGAGACTAGGGGTGGTTTGTTTTACGATCCTAAGGAAAATAGGGTGTTTGTGCCGACAACCATCACATTCGTTGAGGAATACCACATCATGGATCACTTACAAAGGAGTAAGATTGTGTTAAACGAAATGGGCAGTACATCAGTAAGACTTGAAAATGGGCAGTACATCAGTAAGACTTGCTGATGGGGCTAGTACGTCAACAAGTTATGTTGATCCTAGCTCATCTAATAAAGTCCGTTCTCAAGAGTTGAGAATGCATCGACGTAGTGGGAGGGTTGTGAGACAACCTGAACGTTACATGGGTTTAGTTGAAACCCAAGTCGTCACCCTTGATGATGACTGCGAGGATCCGTTGACCTATGATCAGGCAATGGCAGACATTGACAAAGACAGATGCATTAAAGCTATGGACCAGGAAATGGAGTCGATGTAGTTCAATTCTTTCTGGTTGTAAATGGATCTACAAGTGTAAACGTGGCGTAGATGGGATGGTGGAAACCTTCAAAGCTCGACAAGTGGCAAAGGGTTTTACCCGGTTGAAGCGGTAAAGTCGATCAGGATCCTTCTGGCCATTGCCGCATATTATGACTATGAGGTATGGCAGATGGATGTCAAGACATCCTTTTTGAATGGCAATCTTGATGAAACCATTTACATGGACAAATCCAAAGGGTTCATGCCCAAGCCCAATAGCTAAAGGTTTGTCGGCTTCATAGGTCTGTTTATAGACTGAAACAAGCCTCGAGGTCTTAGAATATTAGGTTTTATGAGGTGATCAAATCTTATGGCTTCGATCAGAATGTTGACGAGCCTTGTGTCTACAAGAAAATCGTCAACAACACTGTCGCATTTCTTATATTATACGTGGATGATATCCATCTCATTGGGAATGGGATAGAATTTCTTACTGACATTAAGAAATTGTTGGCTTCACAATTCCAAATGAAAGATTTTGGGGAGGCCCAGTATGTTCTAGGTATCCAGATACTCCTCTACCGGAAGAATAAAACGCTAGCCATATCACAGGCGTCTTATATTGACAAGATGTTGTCTAGATATAAGATGCAGAACTCCAAGAACGACTTGCTACCTTTAAGGCATGAGGTTTACTTGTCTAAGGAACAATGTCCTAAAACACCTCAAGAGGTTGAAGATATGAGACGAATCCCCTATGCTTCAGTGTAGGGAGCCTCATGTATATCATGTTGTGTACTAGGCCTGACATCTGTTATGCAGTTGGGATTGCCAGTAGGTATCAATCCAATCCAGGACTAGATCACTGGACAACCGTTAAGGCAATCTTCAAGTATCTTAGGAGAACAAGGAACTACAACATTGTGTATGGGAGTGGGGATTTGATCCTTACGGGATACACAGACTCTGACTTTCAGACCGATAAGGATTCTAGGAAATCCACTTCGGGGTCAACCTTCATTCTAAATTGAGGAGCTTAGTATGACGAAGCATCAAACAGGGATGCATTGTTGATTCCACGATGGAAGTCGAGTATGTTGCGGCTTGTGAAGCTGCAAAGGAACCTGCTTTGCTTAGGAAGTTCATGATTGATTTGGAAGTTGTTCCAAATATGAATTTGTCAATTATCTTTTTTTGTGACAACAGTGGTGCAGTAGCCAACTCTAGAGAACCTCGGAGTAATAAGAGGGGCAAGCACATTGAGCGGAACTGTCACCTGATACGGGAGATTTTGCACCACCGAGACGTGGCAGTCACGCAGATAGCGTCGGAGCACAACGTTGCTGGTCCATTTACAAAGGCCCTCACGGCTAAGGTGTTTGAGGGTAACCTAGAGAGTATAGGTCTTCAAATGTTTCCTTACTAGGGCAAGTGGGAGTATTGTAAAGGGTATTCAATGCGCTAGTTTATTGTATTTTGACTCTACATTTGGGAAATGTATTTTGTACTCCACTAGCATAGTCCAAGTGGGAGTTTGTTGGGATGTATGTCCTAATCTCGTATATGTTTGTAATATTCATTATTGAAATAAATAAGAGTTATTTCTTCATCAGTTTATGTCTCGCATATTTAGAAACTTCGTCCAATGAACTAAGCTCCAGGGTCATTGAATTATGAGAGAACTAGAACTTGAACGGTGTGTAGTGGACACAGAGGGAGGATCACGTTCAAATTTATGACCCGAATGATCTATAGTAGTTTCAATTCAGCAACTCCTTGCCAATTGTCCAACAACACAGGAACGCTTTGGATCTCCACTGTTCTTTCTTCACCACAGGAACGCTTTGGATCTCCTCTATTCTTTCTTCACCACAGTGAGAACCTCCAATCCTCTAAGTATCTACTTAGATCACCCTAGGTGGGAAGTGAAGGGAATCGAAGTCCCGCAGCGGAAGCAATTGTGAATCGCGCGCTCTTGATTTAGTTACAAGATTTAATTCAAGAACATGCATAACTTGATTAAGCATATGAATATAATGGACAACAAGAAAGTTACCTTTGAAGAACCTTTCTTCAAGTGCTCCTCCTCTCTTATGATCAAGATCTCAGCAACACGAACTCGTACGAACACCGACACTACCACCGGATCTTCTCCGTTGTTCTCTAGGTGAGGGAGGAAGGTGGGTTCCCTTTAGGAGAGTTGAGGTGTTTTGTGAGAGAGATGTTTGTGTCTTGGAACATTTCCAACAACACAACAAAAGCTTGGAATCACTTAACCTAGTTGCATCTCATGCAAACATATATATAGGAGAATAGGATGGAAATGACCATCCTACCCCTCCTTTATTCTCTCTTTAGTATATTGTTTATATATGAATCTAATTCACATTAAAACTATATATTTATATCAATTATATCATATATAATTGATATAACACCTCATGTATGAAATTGAACACTTCAATTTCATTCCTAACTTTATACCCTCAATATTACCATATTTAGCCAACGGAGGGACCTAATGGACCTACAGTTCATGAGCTCCAATGATGTGAGATTTAACTGATCTAACTCTGTGATCCAGTTAATCAATATTCATTAACTGCAAGTCACTCCACTATAGACTTGTAGTTGCACTCTCCTCACTGTAGATAATATTGTGTCCACTGATATAGTCATTACCCATGAGTCGGCCCTTCACAGGTTGTTCGTAATTACAGTTGGGTCAAATTACCGTTTTACCCCTGTGATTACCTATTTGCTTCTTAAGCACCACTGATCCTCTAATGAACAACAAGTCTAAGGTCCTACCTTAGACTCATACCCTCATAGAGGGCGGGGCCCCGTTGTTCAAGACCTGGAGTCAGTTCTTGTAACGCCCCTACTTTTCTATGACCAACTCCCATTGACATTACTACACATGCATGCATTTATAGGCCGAGAGATAAAAGAACTTAAAAGAAATTTCCAATTAACATAAATAGTTCCAGGGATCCCAAAGCCAAAACATTAAAATTAGATAAAAACATCGATTTAGCATGGCCTATTAAAAACGTAAATAAGTTTAACTCCAAATAAAAACATAGAGACAACATCAGTTTGAAACAAGAATATGCGGAAATCATGCTGGTTCCCATGGTCTTAGTAACGCTCCTCCGTCACACGCCCTGCACGTCCTTTCCTTTACCTGTAAAACATTTTTAAAAGAAAGGGTGAGTATTGCAAAACAATACCCAGTAAGTAACCTCGCTACCGAGGTTTGGGATATGCATACACATACAATCATGACCTTTAAACTTATTCGTAACATACATATACGGAACCTAGAACTTTCTCATATAGTCAGTCTTTAATCCATGACTGCTTATTTAATTGTCGAGTCTTTAATCCATGATCGCTTATTTAATTATCAGTCTTTAATCCATGATCGCTTATTTAATTGTCAGTCTTTAATCCATGACTGCTTATTTAATTGTCAGGTCTTTAATCCATGACTGCTTATTTAATTGTGGGGTCGACTGGTCATCCTGAGTCATTTCGTTTTGAGTCCCTCACAGACCCTTGTACTTTGACCCATAGGGTCTCTATTGCATGTTCGACCATGCACATAATGATCTCAGGATACCAGTGTCCACACTATTCATTAATTCATTTCGTGGCATACAAAACATGCATGAGGTCCCATCATTCACATAATAATAGTGCACATGTCACAAACACCATCATCGATATGCCAATCATACTTTTCTCATAAACAGTTTGAAGATCATACTTTTGTAAGAAAACATGAAATATTCTCATACAAACTACTGTCCTATTCTCACATGAAATAATGGAATACTTTTACATAGCATACGAGAATAATCTCACATAAAATAATAGTTTATTTCCACATGATGCATCGAAATATTTGCACATAAAATATTAAGTATTCTCACGATAATATCTGTATATTTTTCATATGAAAAATATAAACTAATTTCGCATGAAATCATGAAAATCATTTTCATTCAGTCCCATTAAAAAGTTCGGCACAAGGTCCCTTACCTCGAGCTTTGATCTCACTCTTTCCTTCTAATTCTTAAATTGACGGTCCTTTCCAAGTCACCTGTCAACCAAGAATTCTTCTATTCGTTATCCTACTACACCACTCATTCAATACAAAGAATCTAAGTACGAAAGCGTCTATAGTCCTCACTTTGCTCCAATTACCTCAACTTCGAATAATAAATCGAATGTGGATCTGTTCGCTCCAAAGCTTGGAAGTCTTGCACCCGAAATTCAGCTCGTTCCTACAATGCGTTCGAAACAGGGGGTTACGTTCTAAATTTAATGACTAAATATTCAATAGGTTACGTGTAGCTTTCCCTCAAAATCGGACTTAATATAGACGCTCACCGAAAGCAATCCCCGCTGCTGTAAGCGGTATTGGTCGGCGCTGTGATCACGATCGGCGGTGAAGGAAAAGTTCGCGAGCGGCGTGCCGACTTGATCGACGGTTGCGGCTGGAAGAGCAGCTCGCGAGTTGCTGTTTACGTGGGGTTCTCGACCGTGGGGCTTCGACGGCGGCGACGCTTGTGGGACGTGCTCGTGGAGGCTCTCGGCTGCAGGCGTGAGCGGCGGCTGGAGGACGGAATGAGCGCTCCAAGTAAAACGACCGGGACCACAAGCTTCGTCCGTGGGTTTCGGCGGCGCGCGTTCTAACTAAGGGACCTCCGGCGTGTTGCGGCGTAGATGGCTGGATCGGCTGCACGGCGTTCCTTCGTGCGTGGGTCTGCAGCGGCCCTCGATCGGGAAGATACCGGCGTGGTTTGTTGGAGGCAGCTGCGGTTGGAGCTCCGGTTGCAGGCGGCGCTCGATTGATCTTGGGTAGCTACCGATCCTTTCAGTTGCAGCAAGATGGCGGCAACGACCACCTGAACTCGGGGAGAGGTATCGCCGGCGGTGGAAGTAATTTTGAAGGTCTTGGGTGGTCGGCTAGGGCAAAGCAAAGGAAGGAGAAAGTGAGGAAGAGATTAGGGTTAGGGTTAGGGTTAGGGTTTTTGGATTCTCCTTCTTCTTCTTTCAACTTAAGGACCTTATATACTCCAAATTAGGTTAAATCCAAATGTCCACTTTACCCTCATTTAGGCAATAATCACCAAAGTGCCGTTGCAATTTCCTTTTCCTTTAATTTCATAACTAATCTCATTTTAAAAGGAATAATTCACTTAAACTAAACAAAATTACGGCCTCCCTCTCGCCGAGCTTGATTAAAACACTAATCCGACTAAATACGGCGGTTAATAGAGCGTTAAATAAAATAAAAAGTAGTACCTGTGATGGTGGTCGTCACAGTTCTTAAGGGAACAACATATCTAATTCCTTAGTATAAAAATGAGTGAATTCCATCTTGCACAGTTAAGTTCCCAGCTACCTACGAGGTTCTATCCCTGAGAAGGTAGGCTTATTGAGTCGGCTACAGGCCACTCTCACCCATACTAGTCTAAGGACAAACCCCTATAAGCAGGAGTTCTTAACTTGCTCAGGATTCAGGTCGAGTCACTAATAACCATCTATAAATTACTAGTCTCATCCTGTTAACAGTGTTACACTTGTTAGACTAATAATTTGCGATCCAGTCTTGTATGAACCCTTCATACATGATGGCCCCACTCGCATGTCTGTTGGGATTTCTGTCCTAATCTTGTGTTTGTAAAATATTGTTTTGAAATTAATAAGAGTTATTCATTTCTTCACTTTGTGTCTCGCAAATATTTTAAACCTTTCCAATAAACTAAGCTCCAGGGTCATTGAATATATGAGAGAACTAGAACTTGAACGGTGTGTACTTGACACACAAGGAGGATCTCGTTCGAGTTAATGACCCGAACGGTCTACAGTATAAGGATGGGGTTGGAGACCTAATCCTGGATACACTGTGGATGCGACCCACTTTGTATTAGATACAAACGAGGTGATCCGACTCGTTCATGTGGTTGACATGCGAGTGGGGGCATCCCGTACAATGAGATTGTACAAGACCGGACCGTGAATCATTAGACTTACTGATATAACACCGTTGACAGTAAAGACTAATAAATTCGTAGATGACCATTAGTGACTCGACTTGAATCCAGAGCGTATTACGGACTCCTGTCTGCGGGAGTCTTTCTTTTGACTAGTACGGGTGAGGGTGGTCTTGGTTACTCGCCCAATATGCCTATCTTCTCAGGGACGTAACCAAGTAGAGAGTCGGGAACCTAATTACGCGAGATGGAATTCACTCGTTCCACTTTATAGGGAATCTAGAGGGGTTGTTCCCTTAAGTGTTGTCTCCGTGGCTTGGACAACGTGCGCCCACCTTCTCACTGGCCCGAGAAGGGTGTTGTGTATGGTTGGACCATCACAATATGTTGTTCATTAGAGGAGCAGTGAGGACTTAAGGAACAAGATGTAGACACAGGGGTAAAACGCTAATTTGACCCAAAGTGTCTCTGAACAACTTTGTGAAGGGTCGACTCATGAGCATTGGTTATATCGGTGGACACGTAATATTCTACATCGATGGGAGAGTACAACTACAGAGGCTTTAGTGGAATGTTCATGTAGCTAATGAACATCGGTTGACCAGTGTCAAAGAGTTTGACCGTTAACCTCAAATCATTGGAGCCCATCACTTTGTAGGTCCATTAGGTCCCTTGGTTGGCTCAATGCAGGATAAAAAGAAGGGTTAATGTTTTGGTATGAAATTGATGTGTTCAATTTCACTTTAATAATATTTATATCATGAAGATGATATCATATATAGTTTAATATGAATGAGATTCATAATAAACTATATCTTAGCCTAATTGTTGAATTAAAGGCTAATTGGAGAAATTGATAGAGAGAAAATAAATTAAATGTGATTCAATTTAATTAAATCCACATTATTGCAAATGAGATTTGCAACATAAGATATGAGATATCTTATATTATATAATTATGTAAATGAGATTTACATAACATATGGTTGTGGTAAACTGGTAATAAAATGAAGTTGTGAACTTCATCATTCCACTATTTAAACTCCTCTGCAAAAGGGTTTTGTAACCTAATCTAACCTAAACTAAGCTTTGGAAGCTAAGTGAGATTCTCTCTTCTCTCTCAGTTTTCTCATCTCTTTCCAAAACACAAAGTTCCCACCAACTTTTCTTCTCCTAAAGAGAACAACCAAGAAGATCAATTGGTAGTGTTTGGGATCCGATAGTGGGAAGAGTTTGTGGAGATCGAGAAGCGAGAAGAGTTCGTGATCTACAAGGAGAGTTTGCTGAATTGGTCTACAACAAGTAAGTTTCCCTTCTTGCTGTAAAATTTCAGCATGTTTAGCCTTGATCTAATAGTTAGATCATTTTTAATAAGCATGTAGCATGATGATACCATGACGATTCGATCGTCTTCCGCTGCGCGGGGATTCTCATTCCCTTCAATGTCAACTACATGAATGAGTTGGATTAACTCATTTGTACTAATTATAATGTGAGTGGCATCCATGGTGTTACCAGAATGAGGTTTCCAACCTTATTCTTATACCATATACTCTTTAGGTTATATTCTCGAACTCAACCCAAATAGTGTCCACTACACTGATGTTCAAGATAAATGTTATAACCTTGGAGCTTAGTTTATTGGATTTATAAAGCAAGAGTGTAATTCTATCAAAACAAATAACACTTTATTTAATTGATCAAAATTACACAAGTTTATGGCATAAATCCCAACAATCTCCCACTTGACGTAAAGCTTGTGGAGTACTAAAACATTACAGTAATGTAAATACAATAAACTAGGGCATTTAAACCCTTTTATACAACATACTCCCACTTGCCCTAGTTGGGGAAGACTTGTAAACCTAGACCTTCTAGGTGACTCTCAAATACTTTAGTCGTGAGAGCCATTGTAAAAAGATTAGCAACATTGTGCTCTGAGGCTATCTTCGTGACAATCACGTCTCCTCTATGCACGATTTCTCGGATGAGATGATACTTCCGCTCTATGTGCTTTCCCCTCTTGTGACTTTGGGGTTCCCTCGAAGTTGCCACTTGCACCACCAAGTTATCGCAATCTGACGTGATGATGGGCAAAGTCATATTTGGAACAACTTCCAAATTTAACATGAATTTCCTTAACCAAACGACCTCCTTAGCTGCTTCACAAGCTGCTACATATTCGACCTCCGTGGTGGAATCAGCGATGCATCGTTGCTTCACGCTTCGCCATACTACAGCTCCTTCGTTAAGAGTGAATACTGACCCTGATGTAGATTTCTGAGAATCTTTATCAGTCTGAAAGTCAGAATCCGTGTATCCTGTAAGGATCAAATCCTTAGCCCCATACACAAGCATGTAGTTCCTTGTTCTCTGGAGATACTTAAGGATTGTTTTAACCGTTGTCCAGTGTTCAAGTCCTGGATTGGATTGATACCTACTGACCATCCCAACTGCAAAACAGATGTCGGGCCTAGTACACAACATGGTGTACATCAGGCTCCCAACAACCGATGCATAAGGAATCTGTCTCATATCCTCAACTTTTTTAGGTGTCCTAGGACATTGTTCCATAGACAAATGAATTCCATGTCTAAAAGGCAACATGCCCTTTTCGGAATCTTGCATCTTAAACCTTGACAACACTTTGTCTATGTAAGATGCTTGAGACAAGGCTAGTGTTTTATTCTTGCGGTTCCAGACAATCTGGATCCCAAAAACAAACTGCGCATCACCCAAATCTTTAATTTAGAACTGCATAGCTAGCCATTCCTTGATGTCCGTAAGATAATCTACATCATTCCCAATGAGTAGGATATCATGCACATAGAGAATTAGGAATGCGACAGAACTATTGATGACTTTCTTGTACACACAAGGTTCATCATCATTCATGTCAAAACCATAAGATCTGATTGCCTCATCAAATCTTATATTCCAAGACCTAGAGGCTTATTTCAGTCCATAAATTGACCTTTTAAGCCTGCAAACCTTTTGCTCTTGTCCTGGTTCAAAGAACCCTTTTGGTTGGTCCATGTAGATGTTTTCCTCAAGATTGTCATTGAAAAAGATTGTCTTGACATCCATTTTTCATACCTCATAGTCATAATATGTGGCAATGGCAAGAAGGATACAGATAGACTTTACCATAGCAACATGTGAAAAGGTCTCCTCATAGTCAACCCCTTCAACTTGGGTATAACCCTTTGCTACTAGCCTAGCTTTAAAGGTTTGAACCTTCCCATCTACACCACGCTTTCTCTTGTAGATCCACTTACAACCTATAGGTTTTACCCCATCAGGCTTATCTACAAGATCCCAAACAGAATTGAAGTACATAGACTCCATTTCTTGGTCAATGGCTATGACCCATTTGTCTTTGTCTTTGTCAACCATTGCTTGATTATAAGTCAATGGATCCTCGCAGTTGTCATCTGGTATAACAATTTGGGTTTCAGCTAAACCCATGTAATGATCAGGCTTTATTACAACCCTCCCACTACGTCGAGGCATACTCAACTCTTGAGATGGACTCTCTTGACTAGACAAACTAGTATCAACAACTCTTGTTGACGTACTAGTGTTCTTATTAACAACCTTTGCTATTGTTCCGTCTAACTCACACAACACTACTTTACTTTTTGGTTTGTGGTCCCTTATGTGGTCCTCCTCTAAGAAAATGACATTTGTCGACACAAAAACCTTATCTTCCTTAGGATCATAGAATAAACCACCTCTTGTTTCTTTTGGGTATCCTACGAATAGCCATAACTTTGAACGTGAATCCAACTTCTTTGGATTTGTCACAAGCACATGTGTCGGACAACCTCATATTCTGATGTGACATAAACTACCTTTACGTCCTTTCCAAAGTTCAAAAGGTGTTTCAGAAACACTTTTGGAGGGCACATTATTCAAAATGTATACTGCAATCTCCACTGCGTAACCCAAAAAGTAACTAGGGAGATGAGCATAACTCATCATTGATCGAACCATGTCCAACAAGGTTCTATTTCTCCTTTCCGATACACCGTTTTGTTGTGGTGTGCCGGGAGCTGAGAGTTGGAATGTAATTCCATGTTCTATCATATAGTTATGGAATTTTAAATCCATGTACTATCCACCTCGATCCAATCGAAATGTTTTAATAGTTTTACCTAATTGATTTTCAACCTCAGTCTTGAAGTCCTTGAACTTTTCAAGTGCTTTAGACTTGTGGTGCATTAGGTAAATATGTCCAAATCTAGAATAATCATCTATAAAAGAGATGAAATATTCATATCCTCCCCTGCCTTTAACATTCTTCGGACCACAAAGGTCTGAATGTATAAGTTATAGAGGGTCTTTGGCTCTATAACCTTTTCCACTAAAAGGTCTTTTAGTCATTTTTCATTCTAGGCATGATTCACATGTTGGCAAAGAATTTTCTTCTAACTCGTTTAGAAGTCTGTTCTTTACCAATCTCTCAATCGTATTGAGATTAATGTGACCCAATCTTAGATGCCAAAGATGAGCATTTTCTTTAGGAGAAATTTTACGTTTCTTAGTTTGTGCGTTTGCAGTTTTAAATAATTAAGTGTCCAAACCATTTTGACTGAATTAGGCCTTAAAACATACAATCTATTTTCTAATGAACCTGAACATATTTCTAAACCTTTCTTCAAAATAAACACTTTATTCATAGAAAAGGAAACAAAAATACATTGTTCTATAAGGCTAAAATGGAAATAAGGTTTCTAGTAAACCCTAGTATCACTAATATATTGTCCAACAATACATATTTCTTGCCAAAATAAAGTTTCATTGTGCCTACTGCTATAGCTGAGACGACTTCTCCATTTCCATCCCGGAGCATTATCTCTCCTTGCTGTAGTTGTTGCCAGGAATCAATTCCTTGAAAAGAAGAGCAAACATGATTAGTGGCGCCTGAATCAAGTATCCAAGCTGTTTTATCATTATCCACTAAATAAGCTTCTATGTACTTCGGACAGTTCTGTTTCCAATGCTCGTCTTCGTTGCAGTGGAAACACTTTCCTTTGTCAGCAACATCTTTGACTTTCCTGCCCTTCTGGGTGGCAGGTTTGTCAGCTTGTTTCCCTTTACCAACCTTCTTCATGTTCTTCTTCTTTCCGCTCAAGTTAGAAGAAGATGAAGCCACTGTTTTTGTCCCAGAGGTCGAACCTCTGTGATAACTCCTACTGGCAACATTTGCCTCACCTTTCGATCCCTGCATTTTCATCAAAGACTGAAAGGTTTGGAGTTCATTCAGAAGGGAGGTAAGATTAAAAGTAAGCTTGTTCATAACAACATTACTTCTAAATTGCACGAAACTATCTTGAAGGGTTTCAAGAATGAAGCTGACCTGGCTCGACTCCTCGATGGAAGCACCATTCGACTCCGCGATGTTTAAGTGCACCATCATATCCAGGACATGATCCCGAACAGATGTACCCTCTGGCATCATTGAGTTGAATATGTACTTAAGGGCATTATGTTGGGCCTGTGTGGACTGTCGTCCAAACATACCCTGCACAGAATCCATGATTTCCTTGGCGGTAATGATGCCCTCATGCTTATTGGCTAATATGTCAGACATACTTGCCAGCATGTAGACCTTGGCCTTATCATTGGCCTTGATCCATCGATCATATGCATCACGAACATTTCGTGACGCATTCGCGCCTTGCACCTGAGGACACTCCTTAGTTAGCACAGACTTCATATCATCCACTACCAATATAGTGTTGAGTTTGTTTTTCCATGTCATCATATTATCTCCAGTTCACTTTTCCGCACCCAATAAGGGATTTATGGAGTTAGAGATTTTTGCTGAAAAATTTACAAACAAACATGTATGAGTTTCTTGCTATAACTCTAATCCAATCATGTTTTAGCTAATTATCAAATGATTCCTAGGCCATTTATAATTTGCAATGATACTCAAAAGGTTTAGAATGCATGACATCGAAGGGTAATAAAAAACACTCCTCCTCTGGATCAAGACACTCTTGACAAAAACGTTATACCAGAATAACTCTTTTTCCTATTGGTTTTAGTTACCATTTTTCGGTCAGGATACATACACAACTTATGTACCCCGTGAGTGTAACCCTCTATCTTTAGATCTCAAAGTCTCCATCCAATAAAATCCGCCGAAGGGAGAACTAGATTGAAAAATAGTCTAAGGAAATCTTTATCCCATTCGAGTGTCTACTGTGTTCGATCCCCTATGATCAAGCCCTCCGAAGGGATTGTCTTGTCCAGGCCAAACTAGCAGGCTGACCATAGTGGTCTAACGGTGTAAACCGACAAAATAGATCGTAGGTTTTATTTTCACTAAACCTGCTCCCACTCACTATAAGTATCCTCTCCATTCACCTTGATTTTGACTCATACAAACACCATCCGAAGGGGGACACTCCCGTTTGCGCCACGAGGCCAAGTATGAGTCTCACGGTGTGAACTTCCCGGAGATAGGGTAGGTGGAAAAGTATGTATCTCATACACTTTTTCTCCCACTGAATACTTTAAAGTTTATAGGAATCTTACTTAGGCTAAATCCGGCTAATGGTTTTACCTAACTCTATCAATATAACTTTTATATTGATAATCAATATAACTCTTATATTGATATTATCCTAAGTTTGTTAATATAACTCCTTATACTCTAGGATTTCTATTTTATTAACCCCTTAATAAACCCGCTGACGCTACTGTAACTTATAAAACTCTCTGATTAAATTTCACTTCCAGGTCAGTTCCCTGGTAGGGGTGTTCTGTTTCCATCAGCTTAAATACCCCAGCCTACATAAAACTTTCCTTAGACAGAGTTCCTCTTTTAATTATAACTTATAAATTACTGTGTTCCAAATTCTAATCTAATTAGAGCTAGATAACCTAAGGTCTATTATTTCCAAGTTCTAAACACTTTAAAACTAAGAACTAACCTTAGGTGACATGCATACTATGTTATAGTGCTTGGTCATTCATCAAATGAATAATAAGACATTCATAGCATATTCATCTCATGATATATAATGCATGTCAATGTTGTCCATAAATTAATATAACAACTTTATATTAATTAATCATGCAAAGTATATAATATAACTCCTTATTTTATAAATGATGCATGAAAATACTTAACCTAAGGTGGAATTTCTAAAATAAAAGTATACATTATGCCTGGCAATAATTACACAACAATTGCATAATTAAAATATCAAAATTAGACCAATTTTTGGCACCATAAATTCAATTTTAATTAAATATAATCTAATTATATTAATTAATATTATATAAATTAAATAGATTAAATATAAAACTTTTTATAATTAATATATATAATAAAACAAATTTTCGCATGTTGCTCCTTCGCGTGAAACGTATGTGGCATTGCAACGCTGCGCCTTGTCCGTTTCTGCCCGTTGGAACGCGTTGCGAAACGCCTTCGGCGTTGCAACGCTACCTCCTGTGCGCACCTTCTCCCGCAAACGCAACGTTGCAACGCCAATGAACAGCGTTGCAACGCTGCACACAGAAAGCAAAGGGAATTCTCCCATTCTTCCTCGTTTTCGCTCCGATCTTCTCAGCAACAACTTTGCCTCGATCGACACGGACTTACAGACTCGATTTACAATTAAAATTGCCCAAAACACCGGGCCCTTACATTGAACGATTCAATGGAAATTGTAAATCTAAGTGCAAAAATTGAAACAATCTAATTTTGCAAAACCGTTCATACATCTCATGCAAAAACAGTAAATCCCACCTTGTTCTTGAAAAATCCAGAACATAAATCAAGAATGCAATTGGGATCTGGTACCAATTGAAGGGAATCAAAGTCCCGCAGCGGAAGCGATTGTGAATCGCACGCTCTTGATTTAGTTACAACGATTTAATTTAAGAACATGTATAACTAGATTAAGCATATGAATATAATGGACAACAAGAAAGTTACCTTTGAAGAACCTTTCTTCAAGTGCTCCTCCTCTCCCACGATCAAGATCTCAGCAACACGAACTCGTACGAACACCGACACTACCACCGGATCTTCTCCGTTGTTATCTAGGTGAGGGAGGAAGGTGGGTTCCCTTTAGGAGAGGTGAGGTGTTTTCTGGGAGAGATGTTTGTGTCTTGGAATTTTTCCAACGACACAACAAAAGCTTGGAATCACTTAACCTAGTTACATCGCATGCAAACATATATATAGGAGAATAGGATAAAAATGACCATCCTACCCCTCCTTTATTCTCTCTTTAGTATATAGTTTATATATGAATCTAATTCACATTAAAACTATATATTCTATTAATTATATCATATATAGATGATATAACACCTCATGTATGAAATTGAACACTTCAATTTCATTCCTAACTTTATACCCTCAATATTACAATATTGAGCCAACGGAGGGACCTAATGGACCTACAGTTCATGAGCTCCAATAATGTGAGATTTAACTGATAAAACTCTTTGATCCAGTTAATCAATATTCATTAAATGCAAGTCACTCCACTATAGACTTATAGCTGCACTCTCCTCACTGTAGATAATATTGTGTCCACTGATATAGTCATTACCAATGAGTCGACCCTTCACAGGTTGTTCGTAATTACAGCTGGGTCAAATTACCGTTTTACCCCTGTGATTACCTCTTTACTCCTTAAGCACCACTAATCCTCTAATGGACAACAAGTCTAAGGTCCTACCATAGACTCATACCCTCATAGACGACGGGGTCCCGTTGTTTAAGATCTGGAGTCAGTTCTTAAGGGAACAACCTATCTAATTTTTTAGTATAGGAAAGAGTGAATTCCATCTTGCACAGTTAAGTCGGCTACAGGCCACTCTCACCCATACTACTCTAAGGAAAAACCCCTATAAGCAGGAGTTCTTAACTTTCTCAAGATTAAGGTAGAGTCACTAATGACCATTTATAAATTACTAGTCTTATCCTCATTAATTGATTGTTACAATTTGTTAGACTAATAATTTGGGATCCAGTCTTGTATGAACTCTTCATACAGGATGCCCCCACTCGCATGTCAACTACATCAATGAGTTGGATTACCTCATTTGTACAAATTACAAAGGGAGTCGCATCCATGGTGTTACCAGAATGAGGTTTCCAACCTTATTCTTCTACCATAGATAATTTAGGTTATATTATTGAACTCAACCCAAATAGTGTCATTTTATATGACCTAGGGATCATAGGATTAATTTTTGCTAAAACTTGATTGGATTTAAAATGTTTTTGGAGACTAACACAAAATTTTTAATTCTATTTTTCAGCAAAATATGTCTAGCTCAATAATCGCTTTACTCGCTTCGGAAAAGTTAGTGGGAGATAACTTCCAAACGTGGAAGAGCAATATCAACACGATATTTGTAACGGAGGACCTTATGTTCGTGCTTACTGAGGAGTGTCCTCAGTTATCGAGCTCGACTGCATCACAAATTGTTCATGATGCATACGATTGATGGATGAGGGTCAATGAAAAGGCCAAGGTCTATATTATTGCAAGCTTATCTGAAGTCTTGGCAAGGAAGCACGAGTTGATGATCACTGCTAAGGAGATCATGGAGCCGTTGAAGGACATGTTTGGACAACAGTCCTTTCACGTCAAGCATAACTCGCTCAAACACGTCTTCAACGCACGGATTAAAGAAGGGATGTCTATCCGTGAACATGTTCTGGACATGATGACCCACTTTAATCTAGCGGAGATGAACGGGGCTTCGGTCGACGAGTCGAGCCAGGTCAGCTTTATTTTAGAGACTCTTCCGAAGAGTTTCCTTCAGGTTCGTAGCAACGCTGTTATGAACAAGATAAGCTACACACTGACTATCCTTTTAAACGAGCTATAAAACTTCCAGTCCTTGATGAGGATCAGTACACCGTAAGCTGAGGCAACTGTTGCCTTCAGGACCTATCACAGGGGTTGGACCTCTGGGACAAAATCTGTTGCTCCTTCTCGCCCAAAAGGGAAGAAGAAGATGAAGGGTAAAGCTAACCGAGTTGTCGCCCAAAATGACAAGAAAGTAAACGAAGTTGCAGAAAAAGGAAAGTGTTTCCACTACAATGGAGACGGGCACTGGAAGAGAAACTGTCCCAAGTTCCTTGACGAGAGTAAGACTCAAGGTAAATGTGATTTACTTGTGACTAAAACATGTTTACTAGAGAGTAGTGACTCTGCCTGGATTTTGGATTCAAGCGCCACTAACCACGTTTGTTCTTATTTTCAGGGAATTGATTCCTGGCAGCAGCTGCGAGAGGGTGAGGTGACTCTACGAGTTGGATCTGGGGAGATTGTCTCTGCTATCGCAATCGGCAAAGTGAAGCTCTACTTTGGCAAGAATTACATTTTGTTAGACAATATGTATATAGTTCGAGGGTTTATTAGAAACTTCTTTTCTATTTCCTGTCATTTAGAACAATGTATTTCTGTTTCTTTTAATGGAAATAAAGCGTTTATTTCCAGAAATGGTAATCTCCTTTGTCCTGCTTCACTAAAGTGAAATTTATATGTTTTAAATCCTAATTCGGTCAAAACCGTTTTGAACAGTGAATTATTTAAAACTGCAGAAACACGAACTAAAAGAGTTAAAGTTTCTCCAAAAGAAAATGCCCATCTTTGACATTTACGGTTAGGCCACATTAATCTCAATAGGGTTGAGAGACTAGTGACGAGTGGACTTCTGAACGAGTTGGAAGAAAACTCTTTATCGGTGTGTGAGTCATGCCTCGAAGGCAAAATGACCAAACGTCCTTTTAGTGGAAAAGGATATAGAGCCAAGGAGCCCTTGAGCTTATACATTCTGATCTCTGTAATCCGATGAGTGTTAAATCACGAGGTGGTTACGAATACTTCGTATCTTTCATAGATGACTATTCGAGGTATGGGTATATTTACCTAATGAATAGGGAGTCTGAAACTCTTGAAAAGTTCAAGGAGTACAAGACTGAGGTTGAGAACCTGTTAGGTAAAACCATAAAAACACTTCGATCGGATCGAGGTGGAGATGGACATATAATTCCAGGAATATATGATAGAACACGATATTACGTCCCAACTCTTAGCTCCTGGTATGCCACAGCAGAATGTTGTATCAGAGAGGAGAAACAAAACCTTGTTTGACATGGTTCGATCGATGATGAGCTATGCTCGTTTCCCTTTTTTTGTTACGCAGAGGAGACTGTGGTTTCTATTTTGAACAATTTTCCGTCGAAGAGTGTTTGTGAAACACCTTTCGAACTCTGGAATGGACATAAAGGTAGTTTACAACATTTCAGAATTTGGGGATGCCCGACCCATGTGTTGGTGTCAAACCCGAAGAAATTGGAACCCCGTTCAAATTTGTGCCTATTCGTATGTTACCCAAAAGAGACTAAGGGTGGTCTATTTTTCGATCGTAAGGAAAATAGGGTGCTTGTGTCGACAAGCGCCACTTTCCTTGAGGAAGTCCATGTCAGGGATCATTTTCCTAGGAGCAAAATCGTGTTAAACAAAATGGACAGTACATTAGCAAGAGTTGTTGATAGGGCCAGTACATCAACAAGTGTTGTTGATCTGAGCACGTCAAATCAATTCCGTTCCAAAGAGTTGGGAATGCCTCGATGTAGTGGGAGGGTTGTGAGACAGTCTAAACGTTACATGGGTTTAGCTGAAACTCAAGTCGTCACCACTTAAGATGGCTGCGAGGATCCATTGACCTATTATCAGACAATGGTTGACGTTGACAAGGACGAATGGATAAAAGCTATGGACCAGGAAATGGAGTCGATGTACTTCAATTCTCCCTAGGAGCTTGTGGATCAACCAGATGGGGTGAAAACCTATTGGTTGTAAATGGATCTACAAGCGTAAATGTGGCGTAGATGGGAAAGTGCAGACCTTCAAAGCACGACTAGTGGCAAAGGGTTTTACACAGGTCGATGGGGTTGACTATGAGGAGACCTTTTCACCTGTTGCCATGGTAAAGTCGATCAGGATCCTTCTGGCCATTGCCGCATATTATTACTACGAGGTATGGCAGATGGATGTCAAACGGTTCATAACCAAAGGCCAAGAGCAAAAAGTTTGTCGGCTTCATAGGTCAATTTTGTTGGGATGTTTGTCCTAATCTCATATAGTTTGTAAATTACTATTTGAAATTAATAAAGAATTATTTATTTCATCTTTTGTGTCTCGCATTTATTACAAACTTTGTCCAATAAACTAAGCTCCAGGGTTATTGAATATATGAGAGAATTAGAACTTGAACGGTGTGTAGTAGCCACCCAGGGAGGATCACGTTCGAGTAAATGACCCGAACGGTCTGCAGTATATGGATGAGGTTGGAGACCTAATCCTGGATAAACTGTGGATGCGACCCGCTTTGTATTAGATACAAATAAGGTGATCTGACTCGTTCATGTGGTTGACATGCGAGTGTGGGCATCCTGTACAATGAGATTGTACAAGACCGGATCGTGAATTATTAGACCTATTGATATAACACCGTTGACAGTAAAGACTAATAACTTCGTAAATGACAATTAGTGACTCGACCTGAATCCTAAGCGTGTTACGGACTCATGTCTGCGGAGGTCTGTGCTTTGACTAGTACGGGTGAGGGTGGTCACAGTTACTCGCTCAATATGCCTATCTTCTCAGGGATAGGACCAAGTAGGGAGCTGAGAACTTAACTACGCGAGATGAAATTCACTCGTTCTTTCCTTTAGGAAACCTAGAGGGATTGTTCCCTAAAGTGTTGTCTCCAGGGCATGGACAACAGGCGCCCACCCTCTCACTGGCACAAGAGGGTTGTTGTGTATGGTTGGACCATTACAATGTTGTTGTTCATTAGAGAGTAGTGGGGACTGAAGAAGCAAGAAGTAGACATAGGGGTAAAACGGTAATTTGACCCAGCAGTGTCTACGAACAACTTGTGAAGTGTCGACTCATGGGCATTGGCTATACTAGCGGGCACGTAATATCTTCCACTGACGGGAGTGCAACTACAGGCTTCAGTGGAGTGTTACGGAGCTAATGAATGTTGATTAACCGGGTCAAAGAGTTTGATAGGTTAATCTCGGATCATTGGAAATCGTCACTGTATGTCCATTAGGTCCCTCGGTTTGCTCAAACTGGATTAAAAGACGGTTTACGTTTTTGGTGTGAATTGAAGTGTTCAAGTTCACTAAAGGGCATTTATGTCATTTATATGAGATATGATACAACATATAGTTTAATGTGAATGAGATTCATAATAAACTATAGGTTAGCCTAATTGTTGAATTAGAGCTAATTTGGAGAAATTAGATTGAAAGATATTAAATTGGACGTGATTGAAATTAAGAATCCGCAATATTGCAAATGTGATTTGTAAAATTAGATATGAGATATCTTATAATATGTGGTTATGCAAGTATGATTTGCATAACCTATGGTTGTGGTAAAATGGTAAATAGGTGGAGATTTCAACTCCACCTATCTCCACTATATAAACCCCATTGTAAGAAGGGGTGTGCACTCTTGTTGCTCATTTTTTGTTTTTCTGACCAAAGCAATTAGAGAATTCTCTCTCAAATCAATCTCTCTCTAAAATTCTCTTCCCTAACCAAAAACGAAAAATCCCACCATTCTCCTTCTTCCAAAAGAAGAACAACCGAGAAATCGAGTTGAGGGTGTCCGTTCGTTTGATTTTTTCGAGGAGTTTGAGATCGTTGGGAGAACACGAAGAGTTCGTGATCATCGGAGGAAAGAACTTTGAAGACAGTCTTCAACATTGTAAGTAGACCTAACTTGCTGTTTTCCTTCCTAGAATCCATGTTTAATCTAAATTATGTGATAATTAGTTTTAACTTAAATAAGTAGCACAACATCACCACGACGATTCGATCATCTTTCGCTGCACGGGGACTCTCATTCCCTTCAATTGATAACAAAGCCATTCGTTGGTTCTTGTTGTTGCACTTAATTTTGTTAAAATTAGGTGGGTATTTCCTTTAATTCATGAGATGAATTTTTGCGAAATGGGTGTTTTTGGTTTTGGCACCATTTTCAGATTTACGTTTTATGTTGATTTGATCGATGTTTTGGGCAATTTTAATGTAAATCGAGTTTGTAAGTCCGTGTCGTTCGTGGCATGAGATGCTGTGAAGAAATTAGAGCGGAAACGGGCGAGAATCGACGAAGAACAACAAAAGGTGCTTGTTGTTCTGTCGACAGCGTTGAGACGTTGTTCATCGGCGTCTAAACGATGCACATGCGGACGGAGGCCTGGCTGTAGAGCAGCGTTGCAACACTAGGCGTAACGTTGCAACGCCGAGGCGTGGAGCATGTGGGGCGCGACGCTGGACGCTGCAGCGTTGCGTGTAGTTGATGTGTGCAGCGAGCAGTTCGCGTGTAGTGGGCAGTTGAAAGAGTTTCAACTTCGTGGGCAGTTTTCAATTCATTTTTATTTATAATTTTAAATGAAAAATGTAAAATGTAAAATGTAATTTATTTATTTTATTTTATTAAATAATATTAATATGAATGTTATTTAATTAAATAATTACCACTAAGTGCCAAAACCGATCATTTTGCTATTTAATTATTTTATGCATGAGTTGTATGATTTAATTAAATTCTATGTGCATAATGTATGTCATATAGATTTAAAATCCCACCTTAGGTTAAACATATTCATGCATCATTTATATTATATGTGTTATAATATATAGCTTGCATGATAGGTTATATTATAAGTGTTATAATATAATTAAATACATATTTTAATTTAATTAATATAAGTGTTATATTTTTAGATTAAAGTATGCTCATCCGAATTATTATGTTATAATATAGTTAGTCATGTGATGAATGATCAAGCACTATAACATAGAAATGCATGTAACCTAAGTTAATTATTAGTTTTAAAGTGTTTAGAACTTGAATAATTAGACTTAGGTTTTCCAGTTCTAATAAGATTACAATTAGGATATCAAAATGTAATATTTGAATGGTGACTGATTAGTAACTCTGTCTAAAGAAGGTTTTGTCTAAGGCTGGGGTATTTAAGTTGACGCTTGCGGAACACCCCTACCTAGAAACTGACATGGGAGTGAATTGGGTCCGAAGATTCTTAGGTTATATTTTTTGTAAGTGTTGTTAACTAAAAGTTGATTAATTTACTCACATAGACCTAAGTAATAATGTGATTATAAACTTAGGCTAAATACCATATAAGAGTTATATTGGTAGACTTAGGTAAATTTAGACGATTTATCTCGGTCAATCTCGAAAATTATAGAGTGCTGAGTGGGAGGAAATAAAGTGTATAAGATACATTTAATTTTCCGACCACAAATCTCCGTTAAGTCCGCACCGTGAGATCCATACTCGGCCTCGTGGCGCAAATGGGAGAATCCCCCTTTGGATGGTATTTGTATGGGTAAATATCAACGTGGATGGATAGAATACTTATAGTGAGTGGGAGTGGGACCTGTGAAAACGGGACCCACAGTCTATTCTTTCGATTCACAACGTGAGACCCCTATGATTCGCTTGCTAGTTCGGCCTGGACCAGACAATCCCTTCGGAGGGCCTTGATCATGGGAGTCGGAACACCATGAATTTCCGAAAGGGATATAGTTTCCTTGTTGGTTTGCCTTCGTGGTTCACCCTTCGGTGGCTATTGTTTGGACGGATACTTGGAAACTTAAGGATTGAGGGTGACACTCACGGGATTCGTTAAGTGCTAATGAATTCAACCAAATAATGGTAACTGGACGCCTAATGAAATAAGAGTTATTTTGGGATTAGGGTCTGGTTGAGAAATTCACGTCCTAGAGGAGGAGTGTTTCTGTTCATCCTTCGGTGGCGGTCATTCTAAACCTTTAGGATATCATTGCAATTTTTAAATGACCTAAGGATCATAGGATTAAATTTTGCTAAAACATGATTGGTTTTCAAAAAGTTTATGCGAGACTGACAAAAAATTATTTGATTTTTTCAGTTAAAAAATGTCTAGTTCAATTATCGCTTTACTCCCTTCTGACAAGTTAGTGGGAGATAACTTCCAAACGTGGAAGAATAATATAAACATGATTCATGTAACCGACGACCTAAAATTCGTGCTTACTGGGGAGTGTCCTCAGTTTCCGAGCTCGACTGCATCACGAAGTTTTCGTGATGCATACGATCAATGGATCAGGGCGAATGAAAAGGCCAAGGTCTATATAATTGCCAGCTTATCTGAAGTCTTGGCAAAGAAGCACGAGTTGATGATTACCGGTAAGGAGATCATGGAGTCGTTGTAGGACATGTTTTGGCAATAGTCCTTTCAGGTCAAGCACGATTCACTCAAACACGTCTTCAACGCCCGAATGAAAGAAGGGACGTCTGTCTGTGAACATGTTCTAGACATGATGACCCACTTTAATTTAGCAGAGATGAGTAGGGCTTCGATCGATGAGTCGACCCAGGTCAGCTTTATTTTGGAGACTGTTCCGAAGAGTTTCCTTCAGTTTCGTAGCAATGTTGTTATGAACAAAATTTGCTACGCTCTGACCACCCTTCTTAACGAGCTTCATAACTTCCAGTTCTTGATGAGGATCAGGACACCGGAAGCTGACGCAAATGTTGCCTACAAATCATATCATAGTGGTTCGACTTATGGGGCCAAATTTGTCGCTTCTTCTTGCCCGAAAGGGAAGAAGAAAAGGAAAGTATTTCCACTGTAATGGGGACGGCCAATGGAAGAGCAACTGCCCAAGTTCCTTGCCAAGAGGAAGAATCAAGGTAAATATGATTTACTGGTAACTGAAACTTGTTTAGTGGAGAGTAGTGACTCTGCGTGGATATTGGATTCGGGCGCCACTACGACGTTTTTTCTTCTTTTCACGGAATTGATTCCTGGCATCAGCTGCGAGAGGGTGAGGTGACTCTATGGGTTGGATCCGTAGAGATTGTCTCTGTTGCAGCGATCGACAAAGTGAAGCTCTACTTTTGCAGGAATTACTTATTGTTAGACAATTTGTATATAGTTCAAGGGTTTACTAGAAACCTTGTTTCTATTTCCTGTCTTTTAGAACAATGTATCTCCATTTCATTTAATGGTAATAAAGCGTTTATTTTCAGAAATGATAATCTTATTTGTTCAGCTTCACTAAAGTCAAATTTGTATGTTTTAAAGCCTAATTCGGTCAAAAGCGTTTTGAACAGTGAATTATTTCAAACTGCAAAAACACGAACTAAGAGAGTTAAAGTTTCTCCAAAAGAAAATGTTCATCCTTAGCATCTAAGGATAGGCCACATTTATCTCAATCGGATTGAGAGACTAGTGAAGAGTGGACTTCTAAGTCAGTTGGAAGAAAACTCTTTACCGGTGTGTGAGTCATGCCTTGAAGGCAAAATGACCAAACACCCTTTTAGTGGAAAATGATATAGAGCCAAGGAGCCCCTTGAGCTTATACATTCTGACATCTGTGGTCCGATGAGTCTCTAAGCACGAGGTGGTTACGAATAGTTCGTATCTTTCATATATGATTATTCGAGGTATAGGTATATTTACCTAATGCATAAGAAGTCTGAAACTCTTGAAAAGTTCAAGGAGTACAAGACTAAGGTTGAGAACCTATTAGGTAAAACCATAAAAACACTTCGATCGAATCGAGTGGAGAGTATATGGACACTGAATTCTAGGACTATATGATAGAACATGGAATTACGTCCCAACTCTCAGCACTTGGTATGCCACACAATTGTGTGTCGAGAGAGAGAGAAAGCAGAACCTGTTGGACATGGTTCGGTCGATGATGAGCTATGCTCGTCTCTGATTCTTTTTTTTAGTTACGCAGCGATGGAGATGCGGTGTATATTTTGAACAAAGTTCCGTCGAAGAATGTTTGTGAAACACCTTTCGAACTCTGGAATGGTCGTGAAGGTAGTTTACACCATTTAAGAATTTGGGGATGCCCGACCCACGTGTTGGTGTCAAACCCGATGAAATTGGAACTCCGTTCAAAATTGTGCCTATTCGTAGGTTACCCAAAAGAGACTAGGGGTGGTCTATTTTTCGATCCTAAGGATAATAGGGTGCTTGTGTCGGCAAACGACACTTTCCTTGAGGAAGACCACATCAAGGATCATTTGCCTAGGAGCAAAATCGTGTGGAATGAAATGGATAGTACGACAGCAAGAGTTGCTGATGGGACTAGTTCGTCAACAAGTGTTGTTGATCCTAACACGTCATGTCAAGTTCGTTCCCAAGAGTTGGGAATTCCTCGATGTAGTGGGAGGGTTGTTTGACAGCCTGAACGTTATATGGGTTTAGCTGAAACCCAAGTCGTCAATCATGATGATGACTATGAGGATCAATTGACCTATGATCAGACAATGGTTGATGTTGACAAGGACGAATGAATTAAAGCTATGGACCAGGAAATGGAGTCAATGTACTTCAATTCTCTCTGGGAGCTTGTGGATCAACCGGATGGGGTAAAACCTATTGGTTGCAAGTGGATCTACAAGCGTAAACGTGGCGTAGATGGGAAGGTGCATACCATCAAAGAACGACTAGTGGCAAAGAGTTTTACCTAGGTTGAAGGGATTGACTATGAGGAAACCTTTTCAATTGTTGCCATGGTAAAGTCGATTAGGATGCTTCTGGCCATTGTCACGTATTATGACTATGAGGTATGGCAGATGGATGTAAAGACCGCCTTTCTGAATGGAAACCTTAACGAAACCATCTACAGGGCTTCATAACCCATGGCCAAGAGCAAAAGGTTTGCCAGCTTCATAGGTCTATTTATGGACAGAAACAAGCCTTAACGTCTTGGAATATAAGGTTTGATGAGGGAATCAAATCTTATGGCTTTGATCAGAATGTTGACGAGCCTTGTGTCTACAAGAAAATCGTTGACAAAACCGTCGCATTTCTGATATTATACGTGGATGATATTCTTCTAATTGGAAATGAGGTAGAATTTCTTACTAACGCAAAGAAATGGCTAGCTTCGCAATTCCAAATGAAAGATTTTTCGAGAAGCTCAGTATGTTCTAGGTATCCGATTGTCCAGAATTGGAAGAACAGAACGCTAGCCATGTCTCAAGCGTCTTATATTGATTAGATGTTGTCTAGATATAAGATGCAGAACTCCGAGAAGGCCTTGTTGCCTTTCAAGCACGGTTCACCTGTCTAAGGAATAGTGTCCTAAGACTCCTCAAGAGGTTGAGGATATGAGACGCATCCCTTACGCTTTAGCTGTAGGGCGCCATATGTATGGCATGCTATTTACTAGGCCCAACATCTGTTATGCAGTAGGGATTGTCAGTAGGTATCAATCCAATCCAGCATTAGATCACTGGACATCCGTAAAGGCAATCCTCAAGTATCTTAAGAGAACGAGGAACTACAGCTTAGTGTATGGCAGTGGGGATTTGATCCTTACAGGATACACAGATTCTGACTTTCAGACCGATAAGGATTCTAAGAAATCCACTTCAGGGTCAACCTGCATTCTGAATGGAGGAGTTGTAGTATGGCAAAACATCAAGCAGGGATTCATCGCCGATTCCACTATGGAAGCGGAGTACGTTGCGGCTTGTGAAGCTGCAAAGGAAGTTGTTTGGCTTAGGAATTTCATGACATATTTGGAAGTTGTTCTAAATATGAACTTGTCGATCACATTGTTTTGTGAAAACAATGGTGCAGTAGCCAACTCCAGGAAGCCTCGGAGCCATAAGAGTGGCAAACACATTGAGCGGAAGTATCACCTGGTACAGGAGATTGTGCACCCCGACGACGTGATAGTGACGGTGTGACGCAGATAACATCGGAGCACAACGTAGTTGTTTGATTTACAAAGTCCCTCACGGCTAAGGTGTTTGAGGGTCATCTAGAGAGTCTAGGTCTTCGAGTGCTTTCTTACTAGGGCAAGTGGGAGATATTTAAACGGGTATTCAATGCCCTAGTTTATTGTATTACTTCATTGTAATTTATGTACATTTTAGAAATGTATCTGCTCCACTAGCTTAGTCCAAGTGGGAGTTTGTTGGGATGTTTGTCCTAAACTCGTATAGTTTGTAAATTACTAGTGGACACAACTTGTCTTACACTTATGGGAGTGCAACTACGGGCTGTAGTGTAGTGTTACAGTTGAAGGCAATGAAAATCCTCGCGCAGCGAAAGACGATCGAATCGTCAAGGTATCATTATGCTACTTGATCGTGTTAAAATGATCTAACACTTAGACCTAGGCCAAACATGCTGAAAAGGAAGAAATTTACAGTAAGAAGGAGTTTACTTACTTGTTGTAGACAAACTTCAAGAATTTCTTCCTCGGATCACGAACTCTTCGTGCTTCTCAACGATCGCTTCTCTCGTACAAAACGAACACCACCAACGACCTTCTCGGTTGTTCTTCCTTAGGAAGAAGGAAAGTGGTGGGACTTTTTGTTTTGGAAAGGGAGGAGAATTGAGAGAAAAGGGTTGAGAGAATTCTTCTTCTCTTCTTTGATGAAAATCAAAAAAATGAGAGAATGAGATTCATTCCTTCTTGCAAGAAGGGTTTATATAGTGGAATTGATGGAGTTAAAATCTCCATAATTACCACTTTACCACAACCATAGGTTATGCAAATCTCATTTGCGTAACCATATAATATAAGATATCTCATATCTCATATTGGAAATCTCATTTGCAATAATTTTGGATTAATTAAATTGAATCATATCCAATTTAATTTCTCTCAATCCAATTCTCCAATTAGCCCTAATTCAACAATTAGGCTAACCTATAGTTTATTATGAATCTCATTCACATTAAACTATATTATATCATTCATATCTCATATAAATGACATAAATGCCCTTAAAGTGAAATTGAACACTTCAATTTCATACCAAAACATTAACCCTTCTTTTAACCCAGATTGAGTCAACGGAAGGACCTAATGGACCTACAGTGACGGGCTCCAATGATCTGAGATTAACTTGTAAAACTCTTTGACCCGGTTAACCAACATTCATTAGCTATAGTAACACTCGACTATAGTCCGTAGTTGCACTCCCGTTAGTGTAGAATATTACGTGTCCAATGATATAACCAATGCCCATGAGTCGACCCTTCACAGGTTGTTCGTAGACACGGCTGGGTCAAATTATCGTTTTACCCCTGTGTCTACCTCTTGTTCTTTAAGTTTCCACTGCTCCTTTAATGAACAACATATTGTGATGGTCCAACCATACACAACACCCTTCTCAGGCCAGTGAGAAGGTGGGCGCCTGTTGTCCAAGCCCTGGAGACAACACTTAAGGGAACAACCCTCTAGTTTCCCTAAAGTGGGGAGCAGTGAATTCCATCTCGCGTAGTTAAGTTCCCGGCTCCTAGTTGGTTACGTCCTTGAGAAGTTAGGCATATTGGGCGAGTAACTGTGACCACTCTCACCCGTACTAGTCAAAGGACAAACTCCATGAGACGAGTCCGTAACACACTCGAGATTCAGTCGAGTCACTAATGGTCATCTACGAAGTAATTAGTCCCTTCTTTGTCAGCGGTGTTACATCGATGAGTCTAATAATTCCCGGTCCGGTCTTGTACAATCTCATTGCACAGATGCCCCCACTCGCATGCCAACCACATTGAACGAGTCAGATCACCTCGTTTGTATCTAATACAAAGCGGGTCGCATCCACGGTGTATCGAGTTAGGTCTCCAACCCTATCCATATATCAGAGACCGTTCGGGTCATTAACTCGAACATGATCCTCTCTGTGTGTCCACTACACACCGTTCAAGTTCTAGTTCTCTAAAAAATTCAATGACCCTGGAGCTTAGTTTATTGGAAAAGTTTATAAATATTGCGAGACACAAAGTGATGAAATGAATAACTCTTATTAATTTCAAAACAAACACGAGATTAGGACAAAAATCCCAACAAACTCCCACTTGGACTAAGCTAGTGGAGAAAATACATTTCTGAAATGTACATAAATTACAATGAAGTAATAAACTAGGGCGTTCAATACCCGTTTACACATCTCCCACTTGCCCTAGTCAGGAAGCTCTCGAAGACCTAGACTCTCTAGGTGACCCTCAAACACTTTAGCCGTGAGGGGCTTTGTAAATGGATAAGCTACGTTGTGCTCCGATGCTATCTGGGTGACCGTCCTTTCTCCGCAGTGCACAATCTCCCGTATCAGATGATAGTTGCGCTCAATGTGTTTGCCTCTCTTATGGCTCCGAGGCTCACGTGAGTTGGCTACTGCACCACTGTTACCACAGAACACTGTGATCGACAAGTTCATATTTGGAACAACTTCCAAATCTGCCATGAACTTCCTAAGCCAAACAGCTTCCTTTGCAGCTTCACAAGTCGCAACATACTCCGCTTCCGTAGTGGAATCAGCAATGCATCCCTGCTTGATGTTTCGCCATACTACAACTCCTCCATTCAAAATGAAGGCTAACCCCGAAGTGGATTTCCTAGAATCCTTATCGTTCTGAAAATCAGAATCCGTGTATCCCGTAAGGATCAAATCCCCACTACCATACACTAATTTGTAGTTCCTCGTTCTCCTAAGAAACTTGAGGATTGCCTTTACGGCTGTCCAGTGATATAATCCTGGATTGGACTGATATCTACTGACAATTCCTACTTCATAACAGATGTCGGGCCTAGTACACAGCATGGCATACATCAGGCTCCCTAAAGCTGAAGCATATGGAATCCATCTCATACCCTCAACATCTTGAGGAGTCTTAGGACACTGATCCTTAGACAAGTCAATCCCATGCCTGAAAGGCAGCAAGCCCTTCTTTGACTTCTGCATCTTATATCTAGACAACATCTTGTCAATATAAGACGCCTGAGACAAGGCTACCGTTTTGTTCTTCCGGTTCAAGACTATCTAGATACCTAGAACATACTGAGCTTCTCCCAAATCTTTCATTTGGAATTGCGAAGCTAGCCACTTCTTAACGTCAGTAAGAAATTCTACCTCATTCCCAATGAGAAGAATATCGTCCACATACAACACCAAAAATGTGACAGTTTTGTCAACGATTTTCTTGTAAACACAAGGCTCGTCGACATTTTGATCAAAGTCATAAGATTTGATCGCCTCATCAAATCTTATATTCCAAGACCTCGAAGCCTGTTTTAGTCCATAAATGGACCTATGAAGCCGACAAACCTTTTGCTCTTGACCTTGGGCAATGAACCCTTTGGGTTGGTCCATGTAGATGGTCTTATCAAGTTTGTCATTCGAAAAGGTCGTGTTGACGCGTCCATCCGTCATACCTCGTAGTCATAATACGCGGCAATGGCGGAAGGATCTGATCGACTTTACCATGGCAACAAAGTGAAAAGGTCTCCTCATAGTCAACCCCTTCAACTCGGGTAAAACCCTTTGCCACTAGTCGGGCTTTGAAGGTCTGCACCTTCCCATCTACGCCACGCGTTTACGCTTGTAGATCCATTTGCAACCAATAGGTTTTACCCCATCCGGTTGATCCACAAGCTCCCATACGTGAATTGAAGTACATAGACTCCATTTCTGGTCCATAGCTTTAATCCACTCGTCTTTGTCAACATCAACCATTGCCTGATCATAGGTCAATTGATCCTCACAATCATCATCAAGAGCGACAACTGAGGTTTCAGTTAAACCCATGTAGCGATCGGGCTGTCTCACAGTCCTCCCACTACGTCGAGGTATTCCCAACTCTTGGGAACGGATTTGACTAGACGTGCTAGGATCAACAATACTTGTTGACGTACTAGCCCTACCAAAGAACTCTTCTTTGGTGTCTTTGCCTATTTAATTTAACACAATTTTACTCCCTGGTAAATGATTCCTGACGTGGTCTTCCTCTAGGAAAGTGCCGTTAGTCCACAAAAGTGATGTAAACTGCCTTTACGTCCACTCCAGAGCTCGAAAGGTGTTTCACAAACACTCTTCGACGGAACATTGTTCAAAATATAAACCGCATGATCTCCACTGCGCACTTCAAAAAAAATCGGGAGAGACGAGCATAGCTCATCATCGATGAGAACCATGTCCAACAAGGTTCTGCTTTCTCCTCTCCGATACACCATTCTGTTTGTGGGCATACTAGGCGCTGAGAGTTGAGACGTAATTTCGTGTTCTATCATATAGTCTTGGAATTTAGTGTCCATGTACTCTCCACCTCGATCCGATCGAAGTGTTTTAAGCGATTTACCTAAGAGGTCCTCAACCTCAGTCTTGTACTCCTTGAACTTTTCAAGAGTTTCAGACTTCTTGTTCATTAGGTAAATATACCCATATCTGGAGTAATCGTCTATGAAAGACACGAAATACTCATAACCGCCCCGAGCTTTAACATTCATCGGACCACAGGGGTCAGAATGTACTAACTCAAGAGGCTCTTTGGCTCTATATCCTTTTCCACTAAAAGGACGTTTGGTCATCTTGCCCTCAAGGCATGACTCACACACCGACAAAGAGTTTTCTTCCAACTCGTTTAGAAGTCCACTCTTCACTAGTTTCTCAATCCTATTGAGATGAATGTGGCCTAGCCGTAGATGCCAAAGATGGGCATTTTCTTTTGGAGAAACTTTTGCTTTCTTAGTTCGTGTTTCTGCAGTTTTAAACAATTCAGTATTCAAAACATTTTTGACCGAATTAGGTTTCAAAACATCCAGATCATGGTCGAGTGAAGCTGAACAAATAACATTACCTTTGAAAGAAATAAACGCTTTATTTAATTCAAAAGAAACAGATATACAATGTTCAATTAAGCAGGAAATGGAAACAAGGTTTCTAGTAAACCCTGGAACTATGTAAAAATTGTCCAACAATAAGTACTTCCCGCCAAAGTGTACCTTCACCGTGTCGATCGCTGCAGCAAAGATAAGTTCCCCGGAACCAACCCGTAAGTCACCTCACCCTCTCACAGCGGCTGCCAGGAATCTATCCCCTGAAAAGAAGAACAAACGTGGTTAGTGGCGCCCGAATCCAATATCCAGGTAGAGTCACTACTCTCCACTAAACATGTTTCTGTCACAAGTAAATCACATTTACCTTGATTCTTGCTATCGGCCAGGAATTTGGAACAGTTCCTCTTCCAGTGTCTGCCCCCATTGCAGTGGAAAAACTTTCCTTTCTCTGCAACGTCCTTGACCTTCTTGCCCTTCTGGGCGGCAGCTCGGTCAGTTTTACCCCTCTTTATCCTCTTCTTCCCTTTCGAGCATGAAGGAGCAACAGGTTTCGTCCCAGAGGTCGAACCCCTGTGATAAGACCTGTAGGCAACATTTGCCTCAGATTCCTTGACCCTGTTCAAGGATTAGAAATTTTGTAGCTTATTGAGGAGGGTAGTCAGTGTGTAGCTAATTTTGTTCATAACAGCATTGCCACGAAACTGAAGGAAACTCTTCGGAAAAGTCTCCAAATTAAAACTGACCTAGCTCGACTTGTCGATCGAAGCCCCGTTCATCTCGGCCAGATTAAAGTGGGTCATCATGTCTAGAACGTGTTCACGGACAGACGACGCCTCTTTCATCCGTACGTTGAAGACGTATTTGAGTGAGTCATGCTGGACCTGAAAGGACTGTTGTCCAAACATTTCCTGCAAGGACTCCATGATCTCCTTGGCGGAAACAATCAGCTCATGCTTCTTTGCCAAGATATCAGACATGCTGGCAATTATGTAGACCTTTGCCTTTTCGTTGGCCCTGATCCACCGATCGTACGCATCGCGAACACTTTGCGACGCGGTCGAGCCAAGCATCTGAGGACACTTCTCAGACAGCACGAACTTTATGTCATCAGTTACCAAAATTGTGTTAATGTTATTTTTTCAACTTTGGTAATTATCTCCCACTAACTTATCGGATGCGAGTAAAGCTATTATTGCGCTAGACATTTTTAGCTGAAAAATAAGAAAAACTTTATATTAGTCTCGCAAAAAACTTTTTGAAATCCAATCAAGTATTAGCAAAAATTATTTCATGATCCCTAGGTCATTCAAAATTTTGCAATGATACCCTAAAGGTTTAGAATGACCGCCACCGAAGGGTGAACATAACACTCCTCCTCTAGGACAAGACTTTCTCGATCAGACCCTAATACTATAATAACTCTTATTCCATTAGGCGTCTAATTACCATTGTTCGATCGAATTCATTAACACTTAACGAATTCTGTGAGTGTCACCCTAAATCTTTAAGTTTCCAAGTATCCGTCCAAACAATAGCCACCGAAGGGTGAACCAAGAAGGAAAACCAACCAGGAAACTGTATCCCTTTCGAGAATTCACGGTGTTCCAACTCCCATGATCAAGCCCTTCGAAGGGATTGTCTGGTCCAGGCCAAACTAGCAGGCAGATCATAGGCGTCTCACGGTGTGAATCGAAAGAAGAGACCGTTGGTCTCATTTTCACAAGTCCCGCTCCCACTCACTATAAGTAGTCTCTCCATCCACGATGATATTGACCTATATAAATGCCACCTGAAGGGGGACGCTCCCATTTGCGCCACGAGGTCGAGTATAGATGTCACGGTGTGGACTTAAAGGAGAATTGTGGATGGAAATTGAAATGTATCTCATACACTATATTTCCTCCCACTCAACACTTTAATTTTAATAGGGATTGACCTAGATAAACCGACTAAAATTTACCTAAGTCTATCAATATAACTCTTATATGGTATTAACCTAAGTTTATAATCACATTATTAACTTAGGTCTATGTCAGTAAATTAATTAACACTTAATTAACGACACTCACGAGAATATAACCTAAGAATCTTCGGACCGAATTCACTCCCGGTGTCGGTTTCGAGCGGGGTGTTCATGCAAGCGTCAACTTAAATACCCCAACCTTAGACAAAACCTTCCTTAGACAGAGTTACTTATCAGTCTCCATTCAAAGGTTATATTTGATTTTTTAATTTCTAATCTTATTAGAAAATTAGAAAACCTAAGTCTAATTATTCCAGTTCTAAACTTTTTAAAACAAATAATTAACTTAGGTTGCATGCATTTCTATGTTATAGTGCTTGATCATCCATCACATGAATAATACTATACTATAACATACATTCATCACATGAATTAAATGCATGAGCATGCTTTTAATTTAAAAAAAAAATATAACACTTATATTCAAATAAATTCAAACATGCATACATTATATTATAACTCCTTATAATATAATCCTATCATGCATACTATATATTATAACTCTTATAATATAAAAATGATGCATGAAATGTTTAACCTAAGGTGGGATTTTAAATCTATATGGCATACCTTATGCACATAGAAATTAATTAAAATATACATCTCATGCATAAAATAATTAAACAGCAAAAATGGACCTGTATTTGGCACCTAGGGGAAATTATTTAATTAAATAACATTAATATAACATTTATATTAATATTATTTAATAAAAAATTAATTAAATAAATTACATTTTACGAATAATAAAATAATTAAAAAAATGAAATAAAACTGCCCCATTTAAAAATTCACGTCCCACGTCGTCGCGAAACTGCTGCGAACTACTCCTCAACGCGTGCAACATTGCAACGCCGTGGGCAGTGTTGCAACGCTGTCGCTTGTAGCGTCGACCCGCGTTCTCAATGCTCTGCTGCAGGGCCTCCGTCCGCAATGACAGCGTTGAGACGCCAAAGGGCAGCGTCTCAACGCCATCGACAGAACAACAAACTCTTTGTTGTTCTTCCACCGATTTCTGCCTGTTTTCTCTCCGATTTCTTCACAGCAACTCCTGCCACGAACGACCCGGACTTACAGACTCGATTTACAACAAAATGCCCAAAAACAACGGGCCCTTACATTGATCTCATCAACATAAATTGTAAATCTATTCTAGTGCCAAAAACCGAAAATATCCATTTAAGCAAACCAAACAATCATCTCAGAAATTAAGGCAATATACCCACCTAATTTTAAAGAAAACAGTGCATAAATGAATTACCATCGACCTGGCTCGGATACCAATTGAAGGGAATGAAAATCCCCGCGCAGGGGAAGACGATCGAATCGTCAAGGTATCATTATGCTACTTGATCTTGTTAAAATGATCTAACATTTAGACCTAGGCTAAACATGCTGAAAAGGAAGAAATTTACAGCAAGACGAAGTTTACTTACTTGTTGTAGACAAACTTCAAGAATTTCATCCTCGGATCACGAACTCTTCGTGCTTATCAACGATCGCTTCTCTCGTACAAAACGAACACCACCAACGGCGTTCTCGGTTGTTCTTCCTTAGGAAGAAGGAAAGTGGTAGGACTTTTTGTTTTGGAAAGGGAGGAGAATTGAGAGAAAAGGGGTGAGAGAATTCTTCTTCTCTTCTTTGATGAAAATAAAAAAATGAGAGAATGAGATTCATTCCTTCTTGCAAGAAGGGTTTATATAGTGGAATTGATGGAGTTAAAATCTCCACATAATTACCACTTTACCACAACCATAGGTTATGCAAATCTCATTTGCATAACCATATAATATAAGATATCTCCTATCTCATATTGCAAATCTCATTTGTAATAATTGTGGATTAATTAAATTGAATCATATCAAATTTAATTTCTCTCAATCAAATTCTCCAATTAGCCCTAATTCAACAATTAGGCTAACCTATAGTTTATTATGAATCTCATTCACATTAAACTATATATTATATCATTCATATCTCATATAAATGACATAAATGCCCTTAAAGTGAAATTGAACACTTCAATTTCATACCAAAACATTAACCCTTCTTTTAACCAAGATTGAGCCAACCGAGGGACCTAATGGCCTACAGTGAAGGATTTGCTCCAATGATCCGAGATTAACTCACAAACTCTTTGACCCTTAGTTAACCAACATTCATTAGCTACGGTAACACTCCACTATAGCTCGTAGCTGCACTCCCGTCAGTGTAGAATATTACGTGTCCACTGATATAACCAATGCCCATGAGTCGACCCTTCACAGGTTGTTCGTAGGCACGATTGGGTCAAATTATCGTTTTACCCCTGTGTCTACCTCTTGTTCCTTAAGTCCCCACTGCTCCTCTAATGAACAACATATTGTGATGGTCCAACCATACACAACACCCTTCTCAGGCCAGTGAGAAGGTGGGTGTCGTTGTCCAAGCCCTAGAGACATCACTTAAAGGAACAACCCCTCTAGTTTCCCTAGTTTCCCTAAAGGCGGGAACGAGTGAATTCCATCTCGCGTAGTTAAGTTCCAAGCTCCCTAGTTGGTTCTATCCCTGAGAAGATAGGCATATTGGGCGAGTAACTGTGACCACCCTCACCCGTACTAGTCAAAGGACAGACCCCCGCAGACAAGAGTCTGTAACACGCTCAGGATTCAGGTCGAGTCACTAATGGTCATCTACGAAGTAATTAGTCCTTACTGTCAACGGTGTTACATCAGTGATGCGAAAATATCGGGTGGCCTAAACTAATGAAAATTAGAATAAAACCCCTACACTTTTACGACGTGCAAGTATACACGGTCGAGAGCAGCAAGTGATAAGTTAAAAGTATCGATCCCACGAGGACTAGCTAGACCTAAATTTGTGAGTGTCCTAGCAAATTTTCCTTATTTTAGTGCAATGCATGAGTGTGCAAATTATTGTTGTAAATAAATAAATTGATAAGTAAGAAATATAAGATAAGACAAAAGAAAATAACTGAATTTAAATGTGGGGAGAGGAGAATGCAAACAAAAAGATAGATACAAGAGATGAGTTTTGTAATGAAAAATAAGCTCGGGTTAGGTTAGAGTTCTAATGTTCTTGGAATAAATTTTTAGTGATGCCTTGAATTTACCTACACATGCATTCAAATGATTCTTTCCAAAATCACTAAGTTTTAAAACCTACAATTTCCCAATTGTGATCTAAATTATGCCCATGATTATAGGTTCTAGGTGGGTTAATTATCCCTAATCAACTCAATAATCCTAGAATGAAATTTTAGTTTTCTAATTAATTAGCTTTCCCAAGTTTATGAATTTTAGAGAAGTTAAAAAGGCCAATTTTAATTCTCATGCAACGTTAAATTTAATAAAATTTCATAAATTCAATCAATGACATCAACCATAAATTTAATCCAAAATTACATTAAAACAACCTAACCCTTCCTAAGACAATTTAGTTCATGATTAAAATCGAGTCACACATCTCTAAATTAAGCATGCTGGTGTTGTTTAATAAATTCAAATATGTGTTGTAACAGTATCACAAAACAACTCAAATTAATCACAAATTCAAATTTCAAAAACAAGAATAATGAATTTAGCCTAAAATAGTGAGTCAAAAGAGCACAATAAACGCTCAAAATTGGAGTAACAACAAGCCAAACTAATTAAGGAATAGGAGAAGTTTACAGGAGGCAATTGACATGTGTTTTGCTTCAGCAAATCGCCAAGATCCCACGTATGCGCGCAGTAATAGCAATGAGTTTTAGTGTTCTCAGCTTCATCCGATATCAATATCTGATGAACCGGAGCTCTGAACAATGATCCAAACGTTGAAAACTACGGTCTATGCGTCCCCAACAAGCAGACAAAATTTTGGCACAATGGAACGGTTCAAAATCCAGAAAACGATAACTTTGTGTGTGTCGTCTGTGAAAAACCGAACTGTAGTGGGCGCCTAATGTTACAGTGATATCTGATACCGGGAAGCACCAAACGGCCATCCAACCGTTCAAAAGGGAGCTCTATGAGTCCTTAATAGCCTGACAAAATTGTAGAAAAATCCAACGGTTGGATAGCCAGAAATCGCAAATTTCGTGAACGACGTCTGTAAAAACCGAACTGCAAATGCTCTCGATTTTGCTTCAGCAAAGATGGGCAAATCATAGCAGATGGACAAACCCCTACTCTCGGGTTTGCTTCAGCAAAGGTAGGTTGATTCCAGCAGATGACCAAACCTCTTCTCCACAGTTTGCTTTAGCAATGCCTCCCTATCGTGATTTCTTCTTCTCTCACCCAATTGCTTCAAAGAAACACCACCCTTACCGCTAAGCACACACTTTGCACTTTGCTTCAAAGAAAAGTCCTCCCTCTCGGATGTGTGCAAAGAAACATTTGCTTCAAAGAAAGGGTCAGAGATTTTTTCCTTCCAACGCAAGCCCTTTGCTTCAGCAATCTCACGAGTTCTTTTTCTCCCTCTCAATCTCTTCCTCCTTTCACAACTCCAACTCCACCTTCACACTTGTAAACCCTAGCCTCCTTATACAAGATGGTGTTGCCCTAACTCCACAAATTACAAAAATACCCTTAAGGATAAAAAGACCATATTACCCTTCGGGTAAAATGTCTAAAATGCCCTTATGGACTCTTGTAATTTTTAAACATCTTCTGCACACAGAAAAATCCCAAAGGATTGTTAGAGTTAAGAAAAATCTCAAATTTTCGTCTTTAACTAACCGTTAGCTTATTTTCCTAAATTTCTTAAATTAAAGCACAAAAACATCAAAATTAATTCTTTTTGCACCTAATACTTAAATTCAAGATTTTAAAGCTAACACACATAATTTAGGAATAAAATAACATGAGGATCACTAAATTAAATGCAATTCAAGTGGATTAAACACTAAAATTCTAGTAAAATAACTCCCTTATGGTGAGTTATCAATCAGTAGGTCTAATAATTCACGATCCGGTCTTGTACAATCTCATTGCACAGGATGCCCCCACTCGCATGTCAACCACATGAACGAGTCGATCACCTCGTTTGTATGTAATACAAAGCGGGCGCATCCACAATGTATCCGAGGATTAGGTCTCCAACCCTATACATATACATGGGAGACCGCTCGGGTCATTAACTCAATATGATCCTCCCTGTGTGTCCACTACACACCGTTCAAGTTCTAGTTCTCTCATAAATTCAATGACCCTGGAGCTTAGTTTATTGAAATTTTTTTAAATATTGCGAGACACAAAGTGATGAAATGAATAACTCTTATTAATTTTAAACAATATATTACAAATACGAGATTAGGACAAAAATTCCAACAACTGTAGCTAATGAATATTGATTAATCAGGTCAAAGAGTTTGATAGGTTAATGTTGGATCATTGGAGCTCGTCACTGTAGGTCCATGAGGTCCTCGGTTGGCTCAAACTAGATTAATAGAAGGTTTACAATTTTTATGTGAATTTGAAGTGTTCGAGTTCACTAAACGGTAATTATGTCATTTATATGAGATATGAATGATATATTATATAGTTTAATGTGAATGAGATTCATAATAAACTATAGGTTAGCCTAATTGGTGAATTAGGGCTTACTTGGAGAAATTATATTGAGAGAAATTAAATTGAATGAGATTCAATTTTAAAATCCACAACAATACAAATGTGATTTGTAAAATTGAGATATGAGATATCTTATAATTTTTTGTTATGCAAATATGATTTGCATAACCTATGGTTGTGGTAAAATGGTAAATAGGTGGAGATTTCAACTCCACCTATCTCCATTATTTAAACCCTTTTGCAAGAAGGGTTCATTGATCACTTGCTCATTTTTGGAATTCTCATCAAAAGAAGCAACTCTCTTCTCTCTAAATTCACTCTAAATTTCTCCTTCCAAAATCAAAGAAGGATCCAACCATCCTCCTTCTACCTAAAGAAGAACAACCGAGAAACCAAGTGGAATTGTGAGCTTTCTCCTCAGTGTGAGAAGTTCGAGATCGTGGAGAACAAGGAGAGCACGAAGAGTTCGTGGTCGGAAGAAGGATTTTGAAGACGGTCTTCAACAAGTAAGTAACTACAACTTGTTGTTTTTCCTTCTTAGAAAGCATGCTTATCCTTTACACTATTAGATAGTTAATTTTAACAAAATCGAATTGCACAACGATACCATGACGATTCGTATTCCCTTCTGTTAAAAGCTTTTTTTTTTCACAAATGCAAGCCACACATTGGCCTCATCTGTCAAATAAGCTGCTTCTAGGCTTCTAACACCTGTTGTAGATACTCTCCACTGTGTGCCTCGAACTCCCACCACCTTGACTGCAGAATTCAAATAAGAGTCTGGAGTGGCTACCTCTATCTCATTGTAGATTACATTAAAAGTTTTTTGAAGGTTGTATAAGCCATTGATTGTAGAAGGGGTCCAGTCGAAAACTTTCCTCTTATTAATGTTTGATAGGTGCAATTTGGCTCCAAGTTTGAATAAAACTCCTGGATTATGGGGATTATAGTTCGTTCAGGTTGCTGGAAGAACTGCTCCTAACCATTGTTGATGATGTTGGTCGTTAGAAAGAGAGGAAGAGTCGAATAGGGCAGAGAAAAACCTTTTTAGGCAACATTTCCCTTACTTTGATTAGTTCATAGTGACTCCTTGCAACATCAGTGATGAACATTTCTCTAGAAGAGTGCTTGGAAGGATTAAGTAGTTGCTTACTCTTTTTCTTTGAAACTTTCAATTGAGCCACTACCACAGCCTGTTCCAGTTGTTCAGGGTAAGTGGATGCATCATAGGCAGTTTCTTCCCCAGTGGGCTCTTCTACTACCTTCTTCTTGCCCATGGACTTAAAGGATTATGACTTGCTTCTCGAATGAGAGTGTTTGGGGTTCTCAGTCTCCTCTGCAACAAGTTTCTCCTCGAAATCTTCCTCAACAAACTCATTAATGACTTTCTTCTTCCCTGTAGACATAGAAGGCGCCATTCTAGCTTCTAAGAATGAAGATTGTTATTACTTTTCTTTTCACTATCTTTAGGCTTTCTCGAGCTCCTGGTATGCACCAACCTTTAATCGAGCCTCTATTTAAAGAGTTGGTTGGGCATGGAGGAGAGTGTGCATTGATTCCCTTTAATTTCTTCACAAATTCCTCCACTTCTCCTCTGGTCAAACAGACTAGACCATTCAATGCAGCTGCCAAACGATTTCCTAATCTCTTTTGCTAGAATTTGCTTCCGTTTTTTGTTTGATGTTTTCATGGCAGGCTTGTTATCCTTGCAGAGGTGTCCACCACTTCCAAAGTTGGAAAGATTGTCTGCCAGAAGATTACATGCGGCAAACTCCCTTAGGCTTTCTGCTGACATGTTACATTGAAACTGAAGGGAATCGAATCCCGCAGCGGAAGCGATTGTGAATTGCACGTTCTAAATTACATTACATGGATTACGTTCAAGAACAATTCTTCCTAGATTAAGCATATATTTAGAAAATGGACAGCGAAATATTACCTTTGAAGAACTTTTCTTCGAGTGCTCCTTTCTCCCACGATCACGATCTTAGCAACTGGAACACGAACGGATGAAGACACGACCACTGGATCTTCTCCGTAGTTCTCTAGGTGAGGGAGGAATGTGGGTTCCCTTTAGGTGAGATAAGATATTTTTGTGACAGAGAGATTATGTTTTGGAACCTTTCCAACAACACAACAAAAAGACACACTACGGTTTGCTTCACCTAGCCTAGTTGCATCTTATGCAACTATATATATAAGGAGATAGGGATGGAAATTACCATCCTATCCCTCTTTCATTCTCTCTTTAGTATATAGCTAATATGTGAATCTAATTCACATTACAACTATATATTATATCAATTATATCACATATAATTGATATGATATCTAAGATGTGAAATTGAACACTTCAATTTCATCCCTAACTATATACCCTCAATATAACCATGTTGAGCCAACGTAGGGACCTAATGGACCTACAGTTCATGAGCTCTAATGATGTGAGATTAACTGATCAAACTCTTTTATCAAGTTAATCAATATTCATTAACTACAAGTCACTCCACTATAGACTTGTAGCTGCACTCTCCTCACTTTAGATTATATTGTGTCCATTGATATAATTATTACCCATAAGTCGACCCTTCACAGGTTTTTCGTAATCACGGCTAGGTCAAATTACCGTTTTACCCCTGTGATTACCTCTTTGTTCCTAAACACTACTGATCCTCTAATGAACAACAAGTCTAAGGTCCTACCATAGACTCATACCCTCATAGAGGGCGGGGCCCCGTTGTTCAAGACCTGGAGTCAGTTCTTAAGGCAACAACCTATCGAATTCCTTAGTGTAGGAATGTGTGAATTCTATCTTGCACAGTTAAGTCCCCAACTACCAACGAGATGCTGCCCCTGAGAAGGTAGGCTTATTGAGTCGGCTACAGACCACTCTCACCAATACTAGTATAAGGACAAACCCCTATAAGCAGGAGTTCTTAACATGCTCAGGATTCAGGTCGAGTCACTAATGACCATCTATAAATTATCAGTCTTACACTGTTAACGTTGTTATACTTGTTAGACTAATAATTTCCAGTCTGGTCTTGTATGAACTCTTCATACAGAATGCCTCCACTCGCATGTCAACTACATGAATGAGTTGGATTACCTCATTTGTACTAATTACAAAGTGGCCCGTATCCATGGTGTTAGCAAAATGAGGTTTCCATCCTTATTCTTATACCATAGACCATTTAGGTTATATTCTTGAAAACAATCCAAATATGTCCACTACACTGTAGTTCAAGTTATATTATATCCTTGGAGCTTAGTTTATTGGATTTATAAAACAAGCATTACAAATTTCATCAAAACAAATAACCCTTTATTTATTTGATCAAAATTACACAAGTTTAGGTCATAAATCCCAACAGAAACACACAAACAACTGAATGAAAAGACAAAACAAAAAAACTTAACAAAAACTTTTAAACAAAAAGGGAAAACTAGAAATGGCTTAAGTAAATGAAAAGAGAGTATCACATGGGAGAGCTTTTAATTTTCAAGAAAAGAATACTCCCTTATTTCAATAGGTTCTTCAGAAGTCTAGTCTATCTGAGAGCATCCTACTGGAGGCTATCCTCTTTTTGAACTCTTCTCCCCAATAGAGCTTTCGACTTTGCCCATTCACCTTGAATTCTCGACCATCTTTGTCATTTCTAACAAGAACAACACCATGTGGAAATGCTTTAATCACTTTAAATGGACCAAACAATTTTGACTTTTGCTTCCCTTGAAAGAATTTCAATCTTGAGTTGAAAAGCAGTACATGTTGCCCTTTCTCAAAGGATTTGTGGACAATTCTTCTATCATGCCAAGCGTTGGTTTTCTCCTTATGGAGTTTAGCATTTTCATAAGCCAAGTGCCTAAACTCTTATAATTCATTGAGTTGCAACATCTGTATGGTGCCAGTTGCTGTGAAGTCCAGATTCAACTCTTTTAAGGCCCAAAATATTGGCATTTATGCCCTAAACTTGTGTAATTTGGATCAATTATATAAAGTGTTATTTGTTTTGATAAGATTACAATCTTGCTTTTATAAATCCAATAAACTAAGCTTCAAGGTTATAACGTTTATCTTGAAATCAGTGTAGTGGACACTATTTGCGTTGAGTTCAAGATTATAACCTAAATAGTCTATGGTATAAAAATAAGATTGGAAACCTTATTCTGGTAACACCATGGATGATGCCCACTGTGTAATTAGTACAAATGAGGTAATCCAACTCATTCATGTAGTTGACATGCGAGTGGGGGCATCCTGTATGAGGAGTTCATACAAGACTGGATCGCAAATTATTAGTCTAACCAGCATAACACCGTTAACAGGATAAGACTGGTAATTTATAGATGGTCATTAGTGACTCGACCTGAATCCTGAGCAAGTTAAGAACTCCTGCTAATAGGTGTTTGTCCTTAGACTAGTATGGGTGAGAGTGGTCTGTAGCCGACTCAATAAGCCTACCTTCTCAGGGACAGAACCTCGTAGGTAGCTAGGAACTTAACTGTGCAAGAATGTATTCACTCATTCATCTACTGAGGTAATAGATAGGTTGTTCCCTGAAGAACTGACTCCAGGTCTTGAACATAGGGGCCCCGCCCTCTATGAGCGTATGAGTCTAAGGTAGGACCTTAGACTTGTTGTTCATTAGAGGATCAGTGGTGCTTAAGGAGCAAAGAGGTAATCACAGGGGTAAAACGGTAATTTGACCCAGCTGTGATTACGAACAACTTGTCAAGGGTCGACTCATGGGTAATGACTATATCAGTGGACACAATATTATCTACAGTGAGGAGAGTGCAGCTACAAGTCTATAGTGGAGTGACTTGTAGTTAATGAATATTGATTAACTAGATCTAAGAGTTTGATCAGTTAATCTTACATCATTGGAGCTCATGATCTGTAGGTCCATTAGACCCCTCCGTTGGCTCAATATGGTAATATTTAGGGTATAAAGTTAGGAGTGAAATTGAATTATTCAATTTCATACATGAGGTGTTATATCTATTATATTTGATATAATTGATATAATATATAGTTTTAATGTGAATTAGATTCATATATAATCTATATACTAAAGAGAGAATAAAGGAAGGGTAGGATTGTCATTTCCATCCCATTCCCCTATATATATGGTTGCATGAGATGCAACTAGGTTAGGTCATTCTAAGTGATTCCTAGCATCTTGTTGTTGTTGGAAAAGTTCCAAGACAACAAACATCTCTCTCACAAAACACCTCACTATTCCTAAAGGGAACCCACCTTCCTCCGAAACCTAGAGAACAACGGAGAAGATCCGGTGGTGGTGTCAGTGTTTGTACGAGTTCGTGTTGCGTTGATCTTGATCGTGAAGAGAGGAGGAGCACTTGAAGAAAGGTTCTTCGAAGGCAACTTTCTTGCTGCCCATTCTATATATATGCTTAATCTAGTGTTTTATGTTTTGAACAAATCGTTGTAACTAAATCAAGAGCGCGCGATTCGCAATTGCTTCCGCTGCGGGGACTTCGATTCCCTTCAATTGGTATTAGAGCCCAATTGCGTTCTTCATTTATGTGTTGTATTTTTCAAGAACAAGGTGGGATTTACTATTTTTTTTGCATGAGATGTATGAACGGTTTTTTGCAAAATTAGATGATAATAGTTTTGGCACTTAGATTTACAATTTCCAATTAAATGTTCAATGTAAAGGCCCGGTGTTTTGGACAAATTTAATTATAAATCGAGTCGATCGAGGCAAAGTAGTTGCTGAGAAGATCAAAGCAAAAACGAGCAAGAAATGGTGATTTCATGTGTTGTCTGTGTGCTGCGTTACAACGCTGCCCATGCGGGAGAAGGCGCGTGCAGGAGGCAACGTTGCAAGGTAGCCTCTAGCGTTGCAACGCTCGAGATAAGACGACAAAAGCAGCGTTGCAACGCCAGGGCGTTTCGCAGAATTCAGCAACCACTACACCAAAACTAGGATACAATGACGGTCAAAAAAAATAAGGAGGGAGAAACCATGACGAGCGATCGAAAACACGCGGGTGGAATTAAAATGAACATACAATGCCCGTCATCGTATGTTTTCTTTAATGACGGGCTTTGCCCGTCATTGTAGGGTATTTTTTTTAAAAAAGAAAATAAGTCCCATCACACCTCAATCCCTCACTCTCTCTCTTCTTCCTCGACAACTCCCTCAGATTCGACACTCTCTCTTTTCCCTCACTCCATCTCTTCTTCCTCATGACAGAGCACCATCGCCCGAACCCACCTCTTTGTCGTCGTCCGTAGTAGTCACCGCCGAACGCATTCATCGTCGCCGACCACCGAATCTGCATCTTCTCGCCAGCTGCTGTAGTCTGAAGTCTTCGTCCGCCGTTCGTGGTCGTTCAAGGTCCAGATCCACATCTTCTCGCCGATTGCCGTGGTCGTTCGAGGTCGTCGTTGCAGATCTGAAGCGTGCTCCATCGGAGAGGTCGCGTCGCCGTCGTTTGAAGTGGTCGTCCGCCGTCCGTGGTCGTTCGAGGTTCAGATCTGAAGCCATCATCGTTTGCCGGTTATCAAAGACCATATTTGAAGCCATCGTTTGCAGATCTTGTTCGTTGAGGTCTAGATCTACACCGATCAGTCAACATTTGAAGGAGTTCGCTGCTGTCGGGTTCACCGGAGGTTCTGTTCTGACCAAAAATTTCATTAAAATCATAGGCATTAATCTGTTTATATATTTGACAGAAGCGACTTAGATCTCACCAAGGCACTCACGAAATTTTGGAATTATATCTTCCCTCTCACTCTCCCCTTCCCAACATTCTTCACTCTTACCACAAATTTTTTTATTTTCTTTGTTTTATTATCTTGATTTTTATTTTCCAATTCATCATTAAAATTGGTTGTCTAATCTTATGTATTATATCCAGGTCGTACTTGCACGTAGTACCCGAATAATGACAAGTGTGGATGTTGATCCTGTTACATGGGTAGCATGTTTACAGGTAGCTTTTTATGTTGTTACTTCACTTCTCTATGAATGTTACTTTTTTATGTTGTAATTTTTTTCTAAGTCTAGTTTTGATGTACCAGAAAGAGGGAAAAAACTCTTATCAGTTATGTGTCCAACCATCTAATGGTTCTTCCTTCATAGGTGTTGCGTAAAATTATATTATATTGCAATACCGCAGTGTACGAGTCAAGTTTTAGTATAGTGATTTATGAGTCCAAGTATCGTCCTCGGGAATGGGTTTCTAGATTAATTAATTATTAAGGTACTAATTCTCGATTTTAGCTAAAGAAGCATAACATGGATAGTTGGTGAAACAGGAATTAAAGACAAAGAAACAAACAAACATATGGAGACACGAATTGATAGAATTAAAGGAAGTGATTTTACAAATTAATAACTTAACTACACATGCATTGACCTCATGAGATGAATTTATAAACAAGAAGTAAATTACTCAAGAAAACCTCTCGGTTCTTAGTGAGCCTCACACATGCAATAGAATTCATAGTCTTCATACGAACCTACAACATGCATGGCATTAAGTAACTTATTTAAATGTTTTCCTAAGAATTCTAGGTCACTCTCGTGCCAGACTTCCAAGGGTTTTGACAATTTTGCTCTAATTCAAGCTTTATCTCTCGAGTCCACTTAAATCAACAAATTAAAAAGTAAAGAACGAATTGCCAAAAATAACGACATAACATGCTTCAATACATCACAAGAAAGTCATAACATGTAAATCAAATCCAACTACAATATTTAGCTACTCTAAATCACATGAAAAACAAACTAAACAAGTAGGAAACGTCTTAGAACGCTATTACAAATTGAAAGAAAGAGAAATAAACTTAGGTGTCGATGCCAGTCCTTCGTCTCCGAGCTCCCGTCTTCGATCTCGAACCTCCACCAATGCTTGTGCTCCCAAAATCACTATTTTCTCTCTTCTTACAAGGTGTATTGCGAAACTAGGGCTAAAAACTACCAAATTCGACTCCCTTTGCTCAAATGCATCATGTTGTATTTATAGAAGGAATAGGTGCAGCGTTGCAACGCTGCACTACCTAAGCGGCCGCGCGATATGGAAATAATCGATGGCGTTGCAAACGCTGAGAGACACGTTACCAACGCCGCTACCCCTAAGCGCGCGCTCCTTATCGATCTGGCGTTGCGACGCTGCATGGCGCGCGTTACCGCGCCCCGCGGCGACTTCTCATGCGTGCGTCCTTAATCGATATAGCGTTGCGACGCTGCAAAGCGGCGTTGCAACGCTATCGGTAGTGGTCTTCAACGCCCTCAAACAGCAAGCATGGCGTTGCAACGCTGTCCTCAGCGTTGCAACGCCATCACCTCGGGTCATCATGCTTGGATTGATCCTTTCTCTCCCAAATGGTATTACTTTTAGCTCCAAATAGCCTCGTTTTGATCCCGAGTGATCCAAATTGTCTCCAATAGCTCCGTTTAAGCTCTTAACCTGAAATTGAATGGATTAACCACGTAAAAGCCCTGAAATCATCATAAAACTAGCAATAATTAAGCCTAAGGATAGCACATTTTGTGTGCTATCAATAGGAAATACGGTATGTGCGATTTGTTTTCTTGTAACGGATTGGGCATGCTTCATTTAACAGATTGGGCATTGATTTGTTTATATATTTTAGCATGGATGTTTTTGTTGTTAGTTTAAGGGTCGATGTACTGACCGCCGAAGAGAAATTTGATGACCTTAATCTCGACGAGGACGAGTATGCATTTTGTTTGATGGGAGTGAGTTGTTTTTCTTCTTGATACCCATTTGTTTTGTGTTTTTAATATCAAAGAATTTTGTGCAGACTATTTACGGTGGAAGAATTAAGGCCATTGTTCCATTATCTTCATCCTGGAGAATTGTCTCATGCCCAACATTACACAAGTCATTTGATTAATGAGGTATATTAGTAGTTGATTTGAAGAGATTAAGAAATGAAACATGGTGAAAAAATCAGTTTTATGTTTTATTTAACACTGCAGGTTGATGATAACAAAAATCAGTTTTAGGATAAGAAGAATAAATGAGGAAGAGGATTTGGTTTTGTCACAATTTCAACTGCAGGTTGAAGTAGTTGCTCAACAATTTAATGGCTATATAAGTCACTACACTTTTTTTGCACCTTATTGTTTTTATGGTTGCTCATTAACTTTCCCAGAATCATACACACATATCCTAGTTGCTCTCATCATTTTTTCAAGTCGGGGTGGCCTTTCTAACAACAGGTAAACCAAAGCACTATTACAATTTTCCCTGCTAGATTAATAATTTGCATGATACAAAGATGGTAGTAGAGTTTTCATGAATAGTATTCAGACATCAACCTCGTTATTATTAAAGTTTAGGCACTTGAGGATTTGATCCAGAGTTTTTCATAGGTTTTAACTAATCATGAATATAATTTGTAGTCGTTGCTCTATGCAGGACCTAGTGATGCGCCTCTTGCACCCACTACTTTTGAATCATTTGTGAAGGTTCCAAGTTTCTTGCACCCACATATTCAAATCTATTGCACAAGGTATACTCTAATTGCATGTAGAGGGAGTTGGATAATTAATGCGTCTTGTAGCAATACTCAATGAAATGGGAGATGAATATGTAACTATTTCACAGGTCTTGTAGGTTGGTGTTTAGAGATTGATTTGGGGATTGAGGTTGAGGATAGGGGTAGGTTTGTTCTTAGAGATCATTCATAATTTTTGTTAAGTTAAGTTCTAATTTGTTTAAGTTAGGTTAAGTTTATTTTAAGTTTGTGGTTGACTTTTGAGCTTGAGTTTTGATAAGTATACAAGCTTTGAGTTTATTTCATTTGAAACTTGTTTGACAAGTCTAGTTAAGTTAATTAGAATGTGGGCTTTTCGGTTAGACAATCTTTGATTTTATCTTTGACTTCTTTTTTACTTTGAATTTGAAGGTTTAAAAAGGTGGATATCAATCTTTGGATGAGGTTTTTGAACTTTTGTTTATGTGAACATATGTTGTTTCATTTTACTTGGTTGGCAATCTTTTTCTCATTTTACATGGCTGACCATCTTTGTTTTTATAATTTTTTTTCAGCTCTTGGGTGTAGAGGCATTTCATTTCTCAAGAGGACAAATGACACAACAAAAGAATCCAAGGAGGTTATGTTAAACAATATTTGAATATGTAAATTGTTTGTATTCTTTCCTAATATGTTGGGTCTCGTCAAGTGTTGTTTTCCCATTCATTGTAGTTTCGTGTAAATGTTGATCCAAATCATTGTGCATGGTATAGATATATTAATTAATGTTTAAGTTTTTTTTGTGAAGTTACTTGTATAAAAATGTAATTACTATTGAGATTTTATTTTGTACGAAAAAAAAATATTGCTGGTTAGCCACATTTATAATAATTTTTTATTATATTATTGACAAAAGATGACGGGCATTACCCGTCATTAAAAGTTGGTCATAGGTGAAAAACGCCATTTTTGAATGACGGGCATTGCCCGTCATTAAATCTCACTTTTCATGACGGGCAATGTCCGTCATTAAAACTCGGGTTCCAACCCACTTTTTAATGGCGGGCAATACCCGTCATTTTATGTTACAATGACACTCGCATAGATGACGGGTGCGCGCCCATCATCAAAACCCTTTAATGACGGGCAATGCCCGTCATTAAAACCCTATTTTCTTCTAGTGAACGGGCAGAAATATTTTTTTTAATTATATATTCAATATAAAAATGTTTTATATTTAATTTATATTTAATTAATTATTTTTAAGAGAATTTATAATGGGTAGCAAGAATGGTTTTACTATTTGTAAATATAGCTACATTTTAAAAGAATTGCAAATATGGCAAAAATCTTTAAATTCTTTTCATAATTCCTATCATACCATTTGCTTAAATCTATTAATTTTTTTTCTTCCTCGTTATTTCCTTCTTCTTCCTTTTTTCAAGAAAAAAATTAGGAAAAATAAAAGTGGGGCCCATCTAGTTTGGTAATTTGAGAGAGGAATAACACTACAACAAGTTGGCACTTCACCAAACTTCCGCTTTCAAACACCCCAAAATTAAGAAAATATTAATCAATTTTTTTTCTTTTTTTTTTTTAGTTTACATTACAAGATTTTTCTCGGAATCCAAACACAACTCTCTCTCATTTCTCTCTATCGGTGGAATTTTCCTTTTCATTTTCTCGGGAAAATGTTAGTATTAACACTTTAGAAAATTAGGTAATATTAAAAGAGAAAAAAACATAGTAATGAGGGATGTTATTAACTAACGCCATGTCGTTTTTTTGAAGTTGCTTGATTTTTAACTTTAGTGAAAGATCAAAATACAAGATAACCTTTAGTTGCTCATATTAATGATGCTTGTTTTGATAACTCCTCTTGTGCAATTAGTGATGGGAGTGACAACTTATGGAGGTGTAATCCGCCCAGTTGGGAATCATTCTGAATGGAGTTAGATAGATGTTGGCATCAATGCATTACCTCCAATTGTTAAACGTCATGCAGGAAGACCGCGAAAGCAAATGATTTCGTCGATTGTTGAAGCAAGAAGTCACTGTCATCGTGTTGGTTACAATCGTAGGGCATGTAATTTTCCACCATTTTTACCATGATGTAATTTTTGACAATTACTTTTAGATATACTTTTCAAGATAGAACTCAATATTGTTGTTATCATACTATTAATACAAGGTTTGTGATTGTTTCAAATGTTTAATATCAATACTATGAACACAAGGACTTTGGCATCTGATGAGAAAATTTGAAAACCACACAACAAACAGTAGTAGCTAACAGATAGAAAGCTATCAGTAATAGTTATAGACAACTACCACTGATAGAAATCTATCACTTGTATCAGTGATAGACATCTATCACCGATAAAAGTATATTACTGGAAAGAAGTTAATCATTGATAGAAAACTATAAGTGATAGACAGAAGTCGGATAGAAAAAGTTAATAATCATGAAGAACAAGAAGTCTAATAGAAAAGTTATGAGTAATAGGTAATAGATAGATAGAAGTCTATCAGACAACTATCACTGATAAAAGCCTATCACTTCTATCAGTGATAGTAGTCTATCACTTTTTTTCTTTAACTTCTATCAATCATTAACAGTCATAGTAGTCTATCACTTCTTTTAGTGATAGACAATGATAGAAGTCGGATAGGAACAAGAAGTCTAATAGATAATAGAAAAGTTAGGAGTAATAGGTAATAGATAGACAACTGCGGTAGAAGTCTATCAGACAACTATCAATGATAGATATCACTTCTATCAGTGATAGATAACACAATAGTAGTCTATCACTTCTATTGGACATCTATCACTGATAGAAGTCTATCACTGAAAAAAAGTTAATGATTGATAGACAAACTATCAGTGATAGACATTTATCACAAGCCTGATAGAATAATATTCATGAAGAACAAGAAGTCTAATAGAGTTATAGACTTCTATCACTTATATCAGTTCTATCACCTAATAGACTTGTATCACCGATATCAAATGATAGAAGTCTAACACTGTAACACATTGACAATCGTTATAGACTTCTATCACTGATATCAGTTCTATCACCTGATATACTTTTATCACTGATATCAGATGGTAGAAGTCTAACACTATAACACATTGACAATCGTGTAACCATTCCCAAAAGACAAAAAAAATAGTTATTAAATAAACAAACTTCTATCAGTGATTTCTTCTTCGTTTGCTATCAATGGGGGTGATGGAAAACTAAAATTATAAGAAAAAAATTAGTTATTAAATAAGCAGACTTCTATCAGTGATATCACTGATAGCATCCTATCAATGATATCACTGATATCAGTGACTGGCGGGTAATAACGTGGGGTATTTTAGTAATTTCAATTTCTCTTTTCAAATTTTTGCTATTTTTGCAAATAGATTGTGTCATTTGCTATATGGGCAATTATATTGGGCTTATTTGCTACCAACCCAATTGTCCCTATTTTTAATTAATATAATTAGATTATATTAATTAAAATTAAAATTAGGTTGCCAAAATTGGTCTAATTTTTGTTATTTTAATTATGAAATTGTTGTGTAATTATTGTCATGCATAGTGTAGGCTTTTATTTTAGAAATCACACCTTAGGTTAAGCATTTTCATTGATCATTTATAATATAAGGAGTTATATTATATAGTTTGCATGATTAATTAATATAAGGTTATTATATTAATTTTTGGACAACATTGACATGCATTATTTTTCGTGAGATGAATATGCAATGAATGTCTTATTATTCATGTGATGAATGATCATGCACTATAACATAGTATGCATGTCACCTAAGGTTAATTATTAGTTTTAAAGTGTTTAGAACATGGAAATAATAGACCTTAGGTGTAACGACCACCATCTCAGGTACGATTAGTTATTTTAATTAACACTCTTTTAGCAGCTGTATTTAGTCGTTTTGGTGTTCTAACCAAGCTCGGGGAGAGTGAGACCTTAATTTGTGTTTAGTTCAAATGAATGGTTCCCTATAAGACAAGATTATTTATGGAATTGAAGGAATAGGAAATTTGCAAGGGCATTTTAGCTATTACCATCTAATTGGAGATGTAATTAGCAATTAAACTTAACCTAATGCATGGTATTTAAGCATCACTAAGTCCCAAATCAAAGAAGTGAAGAATTGAACCCTAACCCTAGCAAAACCCTAGCCTCTTCTTATGGTAAACCTAAGTGAAACCCTAACCCTCACCACCTTCTTCAGCCGATTCTTGCCTCTAGCCGGAAACGCAACTTCAACATCTCACACGCCGTCACCAACCAGAAGCCGTACGGAGGTCTTCATCGCCGGCGAGTCCGCAGGTCGAAGTTCTCCAGCTGCATTACCGAGAGTTTCACGCGAGCTTTGGCCGTGCCCTAGCCGCCGGCCTGCACGAGGAGACTTCGCACGCCAACCCTAGCCGCCGGCAAGAAGAGTCCCACGCGCGCAGACCAGATCCACCGAGCAAGCCGCCGGCTGACCGTCCGCGAAGTCTTCAGCCGAACCGCGACCATCGAACGAGACTGCACGCAGCCACCGGAAGTCTGTTCCTCGTCCAGCCGGTCACGAGCGGAGGGAGCCCCACGTCGAGTCCGATTGCCGTTGTTTGCTCGCGTTCGCCGGTCTTCCAGCCGACCGTTCACGCCTGCGCAGACCGAGAGCCACGGAGGCAGCCGCACGAAATCTTCCGCCCCTTCACCGCCGTCGAGACCTTCACAGCAACAAGGATTCGTCGTCGGTAAGCGATCGTGCTAGGTATCGAGTCCGGTTGAGGATAATTTGTGTACCGTCGATTATTTAAGAGTTTGTTGGAGAACCTAGGTTACGTGTTCGAATATCTCTTGTAGGAACCGGACTCGGAACGGAATTGGAGGTCAATTGCCAAGCGAACTAGAGAATATCGAGTTCTCGCGCGAAAACCGAGGTAAGAGGGACACGACATCGTATTACAGTATTTCGAGTTTCGCATGATTAGGGTTAAGTGTGATTACTTGGAGTTGAATTCGGAAATATTAATGTGTTTCAGGTTTCATTAAAAGGAGAATAGACCGGGAGTTCGATTAAGTTTTGGGATTAAAGTCGAAGCTCGAGGTAAGGGACCTCGTGTCTTAACTTTTAATGAGAGTAAATGAAAATGAATTTCATGATTTTATGCGAATCGCTTTATAGTTTTCACATGAAAGCACACAATTATTCTTTTGAGAATACGCGACATTTTATGTGCAAATGCCTCTATGTACTACGTGAAATTGAACCATTATTTTATGTGAAAGTATTCTCGTATGGTATGTATAGAGATTCCATTATTTCATGTGAGAATAGGACAGCAGTGTGTATGAGAATGTTTTATGTTGTTTACAAAAGTATGATTTATCACCCTGTCCATGAGAAAGTATGAATGAGGTGTTGATGTTGATAATTGTGATATGTACACCATGATTACATGACTGTTGGGACCTTATGCATGATTTTGTATGTCACGAAATGAATTATTGAATAGTGTGGACATTGGTTATCCTGAGATCGCTGAAATGACTCAGGATGACCAGTCGGCCTCACAACTGAATGAATAGCCACGGATTAAAGACCTGGCAATTATATGTACAGCCACGGATTAAAGACCTGGCAATTATATGAACAGCCATGGATTAAAGACCTGGCAATCTTATGAACAGCCACGGATTAAAGACCTGGCAATTTTATGAACAGTCATGGATTAAAGGCCTGACATTTAAATATACAGCCATGGATTAAAGACCTGGCAACCTTAGAAAGTTTATTTCCCATCTATGTATGTTATGAATGAATTTAAAGATCATGATTGTATGTGTATGCATATCCCAAACCTCGGTAGCGAGGTTACTTACTGGGTATTGTTTATGCAATACTCACCCTTTCTTTTAAAAATGTTTTTCAGGTAAAGGGAAGGACGTGCAGGGCGTGTGGACGGAAAGCGTGATTTGGACCATGGGAACCAAAGATTGATTTCCGCATATTCATGATTTGAACTATTGTTGTCTTTATGTTTTCCTTTGAAGTTAAACTGACTGACCGTTTTCTTTTAAAAGGCCAAGCTGATGTGATGTCTTTTTAAATGATTTGAATGTTTTGTTTTTGTTTGGGATCCCTGGAACTATTTAATTCAAATGGAAATTTCCTTTAAGTTTCTTCTATTTCTCGGCCTATAAATGCATGCATGGGTAGTAATGTCCCTAGGGTTTTGGTCTTAGAAAAGTAGGGGCGTTACAGTTGGTATCAGAGCCCTAGGTTTAAGGGTTCTGTAGACTTGCTTACAGAGTAAGCACAGAGTAGTTCCCATGGTTTAACAACGCCTTCCGATCACCGCTGTGCGTTACGATGTTTTATTAAGAAAGTAAATGATTATGATATGATATAGTTTTATGCATACATAACCTTAAAAGCCCTAAGGGGTGATTCTATCTTATGATTTGAAAGTAAAGAAAACTGAGCTAGAAACTCTCTATATTGTAGTTTTGACATAATGCCACCTAGAGGCCGAGGGAGAGGTAGGGGACGTGGTAGGGGCCGGAGGGCAAGGGTAAATGTTGACGCCACCGGATTACCCACGATCGGAAGAGAGATTACTCCACCCGCTCGAGACCTCCCCAGACCCGCCCGACCGTCGGAGAATGTACTGCAGCTGCCCCCGTGGGCGCACTGTGGGAATGCAAATGTTATGACTATGATGGTGGAGGCCATGCAGAGCCTTGTGCGAGCCACGTAGCCACCCACCGCCCCAAGCAAATCGTCGGGCGAAACGACGCAACCCCCAGAGTCCCGCACCGAAGGACTTCAGGAAGTATGATCCGAGATCTTTCAATGGGTCTTCCAGTGACCCCACTGTGGCGGAGTTGTGGCTGTCCTCCATTGAGACCATCTTCAGACTGATGAACTGCCCTGAGGACCAGAGGGTGTCCTGTGCGACCTTCATGCTGAGGGATGACGCGTACTTGTGGTGGGAGTCCGCCCAAGGAACCATCGTTACAATGGAGCGATTACTTGAATCTATTCAAGGAAGCATTTTGGCGGAAATTCTATCCTCGCGCACTTCGTTATGAAGCGGCGTAATTCTTACACTGTGCGCAACAGAGAGAGCAAAGGGAGATATATGAGAGGGAATTTACCCGTCTGTCCCGTTTTGCCCCTGAGCTAGTGGATACGGAAGCAAAGAAGACTGAGCGCTTCATCATGGGGCTAGATGAGAATGTACGAGGCTTTATTCAAGCATTAGCACCTCCTGATTACGCCTCTGCAGTGAGAGTGGCGGAACTGATTTGGGTGCAGGCTCAGACTGCACAGCAGGTGGTAGTTAACTCGGGGCAGCCCATGGCGAATCATAAGAGGAAGTGGACCCACCCCATTCCACTCACGCCCTTCGCCCAGCGACACCGTGATAGACCGGGCATTTCCGTACAAGTTCCAGTCAGAAACCACCAGTCAACAGATCAGGGAATAGCAGCGGAGATAGGCCACAGTGCAAGGAATGTGGTAAACTGCACTGGGGTAAATGTATGGCCCGGTCCGGAGCATGTTTCAAGTGTGGAAAGGAAGGGCACAGAGCTAATATTTGCCCGAATCAAGCCAGCACTAGCCAGCCACAGATTATGAGTAGTGGGCCTGCTGTGAAACCAGCCATACAACAGGGGAGAGCCTATGCAAGCACCAGTCGAGACATCTATGGCTCAGACTCAGTGGTTACAGGTACACTTCCATTACTTGGGCACCTCGCCTTTGTACTATTTGATTCTGGTTCTACGCACTCTTTTATTTCTGCATCCTTTGTAAGTCAAGCTGAATTAGAACTAGAACGATTCTGATGATGCTCTATCTGTATCCACTCCTGCGGGGATAAATTTGTTAGCCAATATGAAAGTCAAGGATGGTGGTGTGACCATCGCAGACCATGAGTTAGCAGTGAACCTAGTGGTTCTAGATATGTTTGATTTTGATGTAATATTGGGCATGGACTGGTTAGCGCAGAACCATGCTTGTATTGACTGTTTCAGGAAGGAGGTAGTGTTCACTCCTCCTAACCAACCTGGCTACAGGTTCAGAGGCACTATAGCAGGAAGTAGACCTAAGGTAATTACTGCCCTTAAGGCCAGAAAGTTATTGCATCGGGGAGCTTGGGGAGTCTTAGCCTGCATACTAGATGCAAGATGCACAGAGATCTCAAAGTGACATCGCGCGCGAGGTGAATGAGTTTGCAGACGCTTTCCCAGGATCTCCCTAATACCTCCAATCGTGGAGGTAGATTTTAACATCGGATTGGAATTGGGGACGACCCCGATATCCAAGGCCCCGTACAGAATGGCACCAGCAGAGTTGAAAGAGCTAAAAGTACAGTTACAGGACTTGCTAGACAAAGGGTTTATACGCCCGAGCGTTTCACCCTGGGGAGCACCGGTATTGTTCGTGAAAAAGAAAGACGGATCCATGCGCCTGTGTATAGACTACCGGGAGTTGAATAAAGTTACAATCAAGAATAAATATCCTCTCCCCAGGATAGATGATTTGTTCGATCAGTTGCAAGGAGCGACAGTGTTTTCTAAGATCGATCTGAGATCAGGCTACCATCAGTTGAGGATCAGTGAGGGGGATATCCCTAAAACAGCATTCAGATCACGGTATGGGCATTACGAGTTCACAGTGATGCCGTTTGGCTCCACCAATGCTCCTGCCGCCTTCATGGACTTGATGAACCGTTTGTTCAAGGAGTTTCTTGATACGTTCGTGATTGTATTCATCGATGATATATTGATATACTCCAGGTGTGATGAAGAACATGAAATGCACCTGAGGAAAGTCTTACTCACACTGAGAGAGAATAAGTTGTATGCAAAATTCTCCAAGTGTGAATTTTGGCTCGATGTATCTTTTCTAGGGCATGTGGTGTCCAAGTCGAGTCTCGGTTGATCCAAAGAAAAGTGGAGGCCGTCACACAAAGGGCCTCGTCCCGACCACGCCATTCTGAGGTACGTAGTTTTCTGGTCTTGCAGGATACTATAGGCGTTTCGTGCAGGATTTCTCCAAGATAGCTATGCCTATGACTCAGCTGACGCGTAAAGGAAACTCTTTTGTTTGGGATGATGCTTGTGAAGCGAGTTTCCAGGAACTCAAGCACAGATTAGTGTCGGCCCCGATTCTTACAGTTCCCGAGGGAACAGGGGAGCTTTGTGGTTTCTGATGATGCTTCCAAGAAAGGGTTGGGGCGTGTCTTGATGCAAAGACGGTAAAGTAATAGCTTATGCATCCCGACAATTGAAGACGCACGAGAGGAACTATCCGACTCATGACCTGGAACTAGCAGCAGTAGTATTTGCGTTAAAGATCTGGAGACACTACCTGTATGGCGAGAAGATTCAGATTTTTACAGATCATAAAAGTCCAAGTATCTGCTTCACTCGTAAGGAATTGAACATGAGGCAACGCAGATGGTTGGAATTGGTGAAAGATTATGATATTGACATACAGCACCATCCCTGTAAGGCTAATGTAGTGGCCGATGCCCTCGCAGAGAAGCTGCATGCATACTGCCGCACGAGTGACAGCATGCAGCAGAGTTACAGCGAGAGTTTGCTCGAGCTGAAATTGCGCAGCATAGTAGGAAGGACCACGCTCGCTTAGCCCGATTAACGATGCGGCGGCACCTTGAGGCAACGTATTATAGAGGCTCAAAGTGGACCCCGCTTAGTGGAAAAACTTACTGCAAAGAACTACAGGTGAGTTGACAGAGTTTTCCCTATCCACGAGATGGTGGATTACTATTTCGAGGACGCGTTTGTGTGCCGACGAGGACAAAGTGAGAATCAAATCTTGAACGGCTTCCCATAACTCACCATTTTCTATGCATCCCGGCGGTACCAAGATGTACCGGATCTCAAATAGCTTGTTTTGGTGGTGCAACATGAAGCGCGATGTGGCGAGAGTTTGTCGCCAAGTGTTTGACTTGTCGCAGTGAAGGCACCTAGCGCGAGGCCCGCAGGATTACCGCAACCACTACATGTGCCTCGGTGGAAATGGGAGGAGATCTCTATGGATTTTATAGTTGGATTGCCTAGGACTTTACGAGGGTTACACGGTGATTTGGGTCATAGTGGACAAAGTTAACAAAGTCAAGACATTTCATACCGTGAAACCCACCTATTCTACGAGATAAGTGGCGCACTTCACCGAAGAGATAGTCCGCTTACATGGAATCCCAAACAAGATTATCTCGAGATAGGATCCACGTTTCACCTCCAACTTCGGAGAAGTTTACAGAGAGCATTGGGTTTCGCAGCTGAACTTCATGACGGCTTTTCATCCACGATTTGATGGACGAGCGGAGCGCTTCAATCGAGATATTAGAGGATATGTTGCGAGCTTGCACTTTAGATTTCCCGTAGTTGGGACACTCATTTGCATCTAATGGAGTTTGCTTATAACAACATTATATCGATCGACCATCGGAATGGCTCCATTTGAAGCTCTCTATGGGAAACGTTGCAGAACTCCAGTATTCTGGGAGGAGGTTGGTGAACGTCAGTTGTTGGGTCCAGAATTAGTACAGGCCACGAATGAGGCAATGCAAAAGATCGTGGCACGAATGCATGCACCATCCCAAGTCGACAAAAAAGAGTTATGCTTGACACGAGAAGAAGGGACCTAGAATTCGACGTTGGGGACCACGTATTTCTTAAGGTGGCCCCAATGAAGGGAATTCTAAGGTTTGGCCGTAAAGGGAAGTTGAGTCCGCGCTTCATCGGGCCATTTGAAATCTTAGAGAGGATTGGTGCGGTGGCCTACAGATTAGCACTGCCGCCTTCCCTTTCAGCAGTTCATAACGTATTCCATGTCTCCATGTTGAGGAAGTACGTCCCAGATCCGACCCATGTCATAGACTTCGAACCATTGCAGTTAGCAGAAGATCTGAGTTATGGCGAACGACCGGTACAGATTATTGCGAGAGATCGAAAGACCCTCCGTAACCGTGAGATCAGCTTAGTCAAGGTATTGTGGCAAAACCACCGCGCGGAGGAAGCTACTTGGGAGCGAGAAGAGGAAGTACGCGCTAAATATCCAGAACTATTTCAAGAATAGGAACTTTCGAGGACGAAAGTTCTTAAGGAGGGAAGATTGTAACGACCACCATCTCAGGTACGATTAGTTATTTTAATTAACACTCTTTTAGCAGCTGTATTTAGTCGTTTTGGTGTTCTAACCAAGCTCGGGGAGAGTGAGACCTTAATTTGTGTTTAGTTCAAATGAATGGTTCCCTATAAGACAAGATTATTTATGGAATTGAAGGAATAGGAAATTTGCAAGGGCATTTTAGCTATTACCATCTAATTGGAGATGTAATTAGCAATTAAACTTAACCTAATGCATGGTATTTAAGCATCACTAAGTCCCAAATCAAAGAAGTGAAGAATTGAACCCTAACCCTAGCAAAACCCTAGCCTCTTCTTATGGTAAACCTAAGTGAAACCCTAACCCTCACCACCTTCTTCAGCCGATTCTTGCCCTAGCCGGAAAACGCAACTTCAACATCTGCAGCTGCCGTCACCAACCAGAAGCCGTACGGAGGTCTTCATCGCCGGCGAGTCCGCAGGTCGAAGTTCTCCAGCTGCATTACCGAGAGTTTCACGCGAGCTTTGGCCGTGCCCTAGCCGCCGGCCTGCACGAGGAGACTTCGCACGCCAACCCTAGCCGCCGGCAAGAAGAGTCCCACGCGCGCGCACTGATCCACCGAGCAAGCCGCCACCGACCGTCCGCGAAGTCTTCACCAACCGCGCGACCATCGAACGAGATCGCACGCAAACCACCGGAAGTCTGTTCCTCGCCCACCGGGCCACGAGCGGAGGAGCCCCACGCCGAGTCCGATTGCCGCTGCTTTGCTCGCTCGCTCGCCGGTCTTCCACCGACCGCTCACGCTCACGCGAGCATCGAGAGCCACGGAGGCACCGCGACGAAATCTTCCGCCCCTTCACCGCCGCCGTCGAGACCTTCACAAAGAACAAGGATTCGCCGCGTCGTAAGCGATCGTGCTAGGTATCGAGTCCGCTTGAGGATAATTTGTGTACCGTCGATTATTTAAGAGTTTGTTGGAGAACCTAGGTTACGTGTTCGAATATCTCTTGTAGGAACCGGACTCGGAACGGAATTGGAGGTCAATTGCCAAGCGAACTAGAGAATATCGAGTTCTCGTCATGAAAACCGAGGTAAGAGGGACACGACATCGACATTCTGATTTTCGAGTTTCGCATGATTAGGGTTAAGTGTGATTACTTGGAGTTGAATTCGGAAATATTAATGTGTTTCAGGTTTCATTAAAAGGAGAATAGACCGGGAGTTCGATTAAGTTTTGGGATTAAAGTCGAAGCTCGAGGTAAGGGACCTCGTGCCGAACTTTTAATGAGAGTAAATGAAAATGAATTTCATGATTTTATGCGAATCAGTTTATAGTTTTCACATGAAAGCACACAATTATTCTTTTGAGAATACGCGACATTTTATGTGCAAATGCCTCTATGTACTACGTGAAATTGAACCATTATTTTATGTGAAAGTATTCTCGTATGGTATGTATAGAGATTCCATTATTTCATGTGAGAATAGGACAAAGAGCAGTGTATGAGAATGTTTTATGTTGTTTACAAAAGTATGATTTATCACCCTGTCCATGAGAAAGTATGAATGAGGTGTTGATGTTGATAATTGTGATATGTACACCATGATTACATGACTGTTGGGACCTTATGCATGATTTTGTATGTCACGAAATGAATTATTGAATAGTGTGGACATTGGTTATCCTGAGATCGCTGAAATGACTCAGGATGACCAGTCGGCCTCACAACTGAATGAATAGCCACGGATTAAAGACACGGCAATTATATGTACAAAATGACCACGGATTAAAGACCTGGCAATTGAATGTGTAGCCATGGATTAAAGACCTGGCAATTATATGAACAGCCATGGATTAAAGACTTGGCAATCTTATGAACAGCCACGGATTAAAGACTTGGCAATTTTATGAACAGTCATGGATTAAAGGCCTGACATTTAAATATACAGCCATGGATTAAAGACCTGGCAACCTTAGAAAGTTTATTTCCCATCTATGTATGTTATGAATGAATTTAAAGATCATGATTGTATGTGTATGCATATCCCAAACCTCAGTAGCGAGGTTACTTACTGGTATTGTTTATGCAATACTCACCCTTTCTTTTAAAAATGTTTTTCGTAAAAGGGAAGGACGTGCGGGCGTGTGACGGAAAGCGTGATTTGGACCATGGGAACCAGCATTGATTTCCGCATATTCATGATTTGAACTATTGTTGTCTTTATGTTTTCCTTTGAAGTTAAACTGACTGACCGTTTTCTTTTAAAAGGCCAAGCTGATGTGATGTCTTTTTAAATGATTTGAATGTTTTGTTTTTGTTTGGGATCCTCGAACTATTTAATTCAAATGGAAATTTCCTTTAAGTTTCTTCTATTTCTCGCCTATAAATGCATGCATGGGTAGTAATGTCCCTAGGGTTTTGGTCTTAGAAAAGTAGGGGCGTTACATTAGGTTATCTAGTTCTAATTAGATTAGAATTAGGAACCAAGTAATTTATAAACTATGATTAAAAGATGAACTCTGTCTACGGAAAAGTTTTGTCTAGGTCAGTATTTAAGTCGACGGAAACTAACACCCCTACCCAGAATCGACACGGGAGTGAAATTTAATCAGAGAGTTTTATAAATTACAGTAGCGTCAGCGGGTTTATGAAGGGGTTAATGAACAAGAAATCCTAGGTTTAATATAAGGAGTTATATTAACAAACTTAGGATAAAATCAATATAAGAGTTATATTGATAGAGTTAGGAAAAATCATTAGCCGGGTTTTTAGCCTAACTAAGATTCCTATAAACTTAAAGTATTCAGTGGGAGAAAAAAGTGTATGGGATACATATTTTTCCACCTACGCTATCTCCGGGAAGTTCACACCGTGAGACTCATACTTGGCCTCGTGGCGCAAACGGGAGCGTCCCCATTCGGATGGTGTTTGTATGAGTCAATATCAAGGTGAATGGAAAGGGTACTTATAGTGAGTGGGAACAGGTTTAGTGAAAACAAAACCTACGGTCTCTTTTGTCGGTTTACACCGTTAGACCACTATGGTCAGCCTGCTAGTTTGGCCTGGACCAGACAATCCCTTCAGAGGGCTTGATTATAGGGGACCTAACACAGTAGACACCCGAAAGGGATAAAGATTTTCTTAGACTATTTTCCAATCTAGTCCTCCCTTCGACGAATTTTATTGGATCGAGACTCTGGGATCTAAGGACAGAGGGTTACACTCACAGGGTACATAAGTTGTGTATGTATCCAGACCGAAAAAATGGTAACTAGAATCTATAGGAATAAGAGTTATTCTGGTATTAGGTTTTGATCAAGAGTGTCTTGATCTAGAGGAGGAGTGTTTTTTATTACCCTTCGGTGTCATACATTCTAAACCTTTGGAGTATCATTGCAAATTATAAATGGCCTAGGAATCATTTGATAATTAGCAAAAACATGATTAGATTAGAGTTATAGCAAGAAACTCGTACAAGTTTGTATGTAAATTTTCAGCAAAATGTATAGCTCTATAATTTCCTTACTGAGTGCGGAAAAGTTAACCGGAGAGAATATGATGACATGGAAAAACAAACTCAACACTATTTTGGTAGTGGATGATCTGAAGTTTGTGCTAATGGAGGAGTGTCCTCAAGTGCCAGGCTCGAATGCGTCACAAAATGTTCGTGATGCATATGATCGATGGATCAAGGCCAATGATAAGGCCAAGGTCTACATGCTGGCAAGTATGTCTGACATATTAGCCAAGAAGCATGAGGGCATGATTACTGCCAAGGAAATCATGGATTTTGTGTAGGGTAGGTTTGGACAACAGTCCACACAAGCCCAACATAATGCCCTAAAGTACATATTGAACTCGAGGATGCCAGAGGGTACATCTGTTCGGGATCATGTCCTGGATATGATGGTGCACTTTAAGATCGCGGAGTCGAATGGTGCTTCCATCGATGAGTCGAGCCAGGTCAGCTTCATTCTTGAAACCCTTCCAGACAGTTTCCTGTAGTTTAGAAGTAATGCTGTTATGAACACACTTTCTTTTAATCTTACCTCCCTTCTAAATGAACTCCTGACCTTTCAGTCTTTGATGAAAATTCAGGGATCGAAAGGTGAGGCAAATGTTGCCAGTAGGAGTTATCACAGAGGTTCGCCCTCTAGGCAAAAACAGTGGCTTCATCTTCTTGTAACCTGAGAGGTAAGAAGAAGAACATGAAGAAGGTTGGTAGAGGGAAACAGGCTGACAAAGCTGCCGCCCCGAAGGGCAAGAAAGTCAAAGACGTTGCTGACAAACGAAAGTGTTTCCACTGCAACGAAGACGGACATTGGAGACGAAACTGTCCGAAGTACATTGCACAAAAGAAGAAGGAAGGTAAATATGATTTACTTTTCCTAGAAGCATGTTTAGTAGATAATGATAAAACAACTTGGATACTTGATTCAGGCGCCACTAATCATGTTTGTTCTTCTTTTCTGGGAATTGATTCCTGGCATCAGCTACAACAAAGAGAGATAACGCTCCGGGTTGGAAATGGAGAGGTCGTCTCAGCTGTAGCAGTAGGCACAATGAACCTTTATTTTCACAAGAAATATGTATTGTTGGACAATATATTAGTGATACCAGGGTTTACTAGAAAACTTATTTCCATTTCTTGCCTTATTGAACAATGTATTTTTGTTTCCTTTTCTATGAATAAAGTGTTTATTTTGAAGAAAGCTTTAGAAATATGTTCAGCTTCATTAGAAAATGGATTGTATGTTTTAAGGCCTAATTCAGTGAAAATGGTTTTGAACATTGAATTATTTAAAACTGCAAACGCATAAACTAAGAAACGTAAAATTTCTCCTAAAGAAAATGCTCATCTTTGGCATCTAAGATTGGATCACATTAATCTCAATAGGATTGAGAGATTGGTAAAGAAAGGACTTCTAAGCGAGTTAGAAGAAAATTTTTTGCCAGTATGTGAATCATGCCTAGAAGGCAAAATGACTAAAAGACCTTTTAGTGGAAAAGGTTATGGAGCCAAAGACCCTCTAGAGCTTATACATTCCGACCTTTGTGGTCCGATGAATGTTAAAGTCAGGGGAGGATATGAATATTTCATCTCTTTTTTAGATGATTATTCTAGATTTGGGCATATTTACCTAATGCACCACAAGTCTGAAACACTTGAAAAGTTCAAGGAATTCAAGACTCAGGTTGAAAATAAATTAGGTAAAACGGTTAAAACACTTCGATCGGATCGAGGTGGAGAGTACATGGATTTAAAATTCCAGAACTATATGATAAAACATGGAATTACATCCCAACTCTCAGCTTCCGGCACACCACAACAAAACGGTGTATCGGAAAGGAGAAATAGAACCTTGTTGGACATGGTTCGATCAATGATGAGTTATGCTCATCTCCCTAGTTCTTTTTGGGGTTACGCAGTGGAGACTGCAGTAAAGATTTTGAATAATGTGCCCTCCAAAAGTGTTTCTGAAACACCTTTTGAACTCTGGAAAGGACGTAAAGGTAGTTTATGTCACTTCAGAATATTGGACTGTCCTGCACATGTGCTTGTGAAAAATCCAATGAAGTTGGATTCACGTTCAAAATTATGCCTATTCGTAGGATACCCAAAAGAAACAAGAGGTGTTTTATTCTATGATCTAAGGAAGATAAGGTTTTTGTGTCGACAAATTCCATTTCCTTGGACGAGGACCACATAAGGGACCATAAACCAAAAAGTAAAGTAGTGTTGAGTGAGTTAGACGGAACAATAGCAAAGGTTGCTAATAAGAACACTAGCACGTCAACAAGAGTTGTTGATACTAGTTTGTCTAGTCAAGAACGTCCATCTCAAGAGTTGAGTATGCTGCGACGTAGTGGGAGGGTTGTGATACAGCCTGATCGTTACATGGGTTTAGCTGAAACCCAAGTTGTTATACCAGATGACAACTGCGAGGATCCATTGACTTATAATCAAGCAATGGTTGACAAAGACAAAGACAAATGGGTCATAGCCATGGACCAAGAAATGGAGTCGATGTACTTCAATTCTATTTGGGATCTTGTAGATAAGCCTGATGGAGTAAAACCTATAGGTTGTAAGTGGATCTACAAGAGAAAACGTGGTATAGATGAGAAGGTGCAAACCTTTAAAGCTAGACTAGTAGCAAAGGGTTATACCAAGGTTGAAGGGGTTGACTATGAGGAGACCTTTTCACCTGTTGCTATGGTAAAGTCTATCCGTATCCTTCTTGCCATTGTCGCATATTATGACTACGAGGTATGGCAAATGGATGTCAAGACAGCCTTTTTGAATGGCAATCTTGAGGAAACCATCTACATGGACCAACCCAAACGGTTCATTAAACAAGGACAAAAGCAAAAGGTTTGCAGGCTTAAAAGGTCGATTTATGGACTGAAACAAGCCTCTAGGTCCTGGAATATAAGATTTGATAAGGCTATCAAATCTTATGGTTTTGACCAAAATGATGATGAACCTTGTGTCTACAAGAAAATCATCAATAGTTCTGTCGCATTCCTAATTCTCTATGTGGATGATATCCTACTCAATGGGAATGATGTAGATTATCTTACTGACATCAAGGAATGGCTAGCTACGCAGTTCCAAATGAAAGATTGTGATGCGCAGTTTGTTCTTGGGATCCAGATTGTCCGGAACCGCAAGAATAAAACACTAGCCTTGTCTTAAGCATCTTACATAGACAAAGTGTTGTCATGGTTTAAGATGCAAGATTCCAAAAAGGGCTTGTTGTCTTTTAGACAAGGAATCCATTTGTCTAAGGAACAGTGTCCTAAGACACCTCAAAGAGTTGAGAATATGAGACGGATTCCTTACGCATCAGCTGTTGGGAGCCTGATGTACGCCATGTTGTGTACTAGGCCTAACATCTATTTTGCAGTTGGGATGGCCAGTAGGTATCAATCCAATCCAGGACTTGAACACTGGACAACGGTTAAAACAATCCTTAAGTATCTTCGGAGAACAAGGAACTACATGCTTGTGTATGGGGCTAAGGATTTGATCATAACAGGATACACGGATTCTGACTTTCAGACTGATAAAGATTCTCGGAAATCTACATCAGGGTCAGTATTCACTCTTAACGGAGGAGCTGTAGTATGACGAAGCGTCATGCAAGGATGCATCGCTGATTCCACCATGGAGGTCGAATATGTAATATCTTGTGAAGCAGATAAGGAGGCCGTTTGGTTAAGGAAATTCATGCTAAATTTGGAAGTTGTTCCAAATATGACTTTGCCCATCACGCTGTATTGTGATAACAGTGGTGCAGTGGAAATTCGATGGAACCCCGAAGTCACAAGAGGGGAAAGCACATAGGGCGGAAGTATCATCTCATCCGTGAGATCGTGCATATAGGAGACGTGATTCTCACGAAGATAGCCTCAGAGCACAACATTGTTGATCCTTTTACAAAGGCGCTCACGATTAAAGTATTTGAGAGTCACCTAGAAGGTCTAGGTCTACATTACTGTAATGTTTAGTACTCCACAAGCTTTAGGTCAAGTGGGAGATTGTTGGGATTTATGCCCTAAACTTGTGTAATCTTGTTCAATTAAATAAAGTGTTATTTGTTTTGATAAGATTATAGTCTTGCTTTTATAAATCGAATAAACTAAGCTCCAAGGTTATAACGTTTATCTTGAAATCAGTGTAGTGGACACTATTTGGGTTGAGTTCAAGATTATAACCTAAATAGTCTATGGTATAAGAATAAGATTGAAAACCTTATTCTGGTAACACCATGGATGCGAGCCACTTTGTAATTAGTACAAATGAGGTAATCCAACTCATTCATGTAGTTGACATGCGAGTGGGAGCATCTTGTATAAAGAGTTCATACAAGACTGGATCACAAATTATAAGTCTAACCAGTATAACACCGTTAACAGGATAAGACTGGTAATTTATAGATGGTCATTAGTGACTCGACCTGAATCCTGAGCAAGTTAAGAACTCCTGCTTATAGGGGTTTGTCCTTAGACTAGTATGGGTGAAAGTGGCCTGTAGCTGACTCAATAAGCCTACCTTCTGAGGGACAGAACCTCGTAGGTAGCTGGGAACTTAACTGTGCAAGAATGTATTCACTCATTCCTCTACTAAGGTATTAGATAGGTTGTTCCTTGAAGAACTGACTCCAGGTCTTGAACAACGGCGCCCCGCCCTCTATGAGGGTATGAGTCTAAGGTAGGAGCTTAGACTTGTTGTTCATTAGAGGATCAGTGTTGTTTAAGGAGCAAAGAGGTAATCACAGGGGTAAAACGGTAATTTGACCCACCTGTGATTACGAACAACTTGTGAAGGGTCGACTCATGGGTAATGACTATATCAGTGGACACAATATTATCTACAGTGAGGAGAGTGCAACTACAAGTCTATAGTGGAGTGACTTGTAGTTAATGAATATTGATTAACTGAATCTAAGAGTTTGATCAGTTAATCTCACATCATTGGAACTCATGATCTGTAGGTCCATTAGATCCCTCCGTTGGATTAATATGGTAATATTGAGGGTATAAAGTTATGAGTGAAATTGAAGTGTTCAATTTCATACATATGAGGTGTTATATCTATTATATATGATATAATTGATATAATATATAGTTTTAATGTGAATTAGATTCATATATAAACTATATACTAGAGAGAGAATAAAGGAGGGGTAGGATGGTCATTTCTAACTCATTCCCCTATATATATGGTTGCATGAGATGCAACTAGGTTAGGTCATTCTAAGTGATTCCTAGCATCTTGTTGTTGTTGGAAAAGTTCTAAGACAACAAACATCTTTCTCACAAAACACCTCACTATTCCTAAAGGGAACCCACCTTCCTCTCTCACCTAGAGAACAACGGAGAAGATCCAGTGGTGGTGTCGGTGTTTGTACGAGTTCGTGTTGCGTTGATCTTGATCGTGAAGAGAGGAGGAGCACTTGAAGAAAGGTTCTTCAAAGGTAACTTTCTTGTTGTCCATTCTATATATATGGCTTAATCTAGTGTTTTATGTTTTTGAACAAATCGTTGTAACTAAATCAAGAGCGCGCGATTCGCAATCGCTTCCGCTGCGGGGACTTCGATTACCTTCACAAATAGCCTTATGCTCTAGTTCAAGAGCAAATGAAAAGCCTTGCCATACACCATATTAAAGGGAGACATACCCAAAGGGGTTTTGAAGGTTGTTCTATAGGCCCATAATGAGTCATCTAACTTGGTTGACCAGTCTTCTCTATTAGAATTCACAATTTTTTTTTCCAAGATGCTTTTGATTTCTCTGTTTGATACTTTTGCCTGTCCATTGGCTTGAGGATGGTATGGTGTTGAGATTTGTGCTTGACATTATACTTCCCAAGGAGAGTGCTCATTGGTCTATTTACAAAATGTGAGCCTTCATCACTGATGAGAGCTCTTGTCGTCCCAAACCGAGTAAAAATGTGTCTAATCAAGAACTTCATCACTGTCTTGGCATCATTTGCTGCACATGCCATAGCCTCAACCAATTTTGAAACATAATGTACTGCCAATAGGATGTAAAGGTTTCCATAAGATGGTGGGAAGGGGCCCATAAAGTCAATTCCCCAAACATCAAATAATTCCACCTCAAGGATATATGTTAGGGGCATTTCATCTCTTTTCCCTATGTTGCCCCTTCTTTGACATTTTTCAAAAATTTTGCTGAACATATGTGCATCCTCAAAAACAGTTGGCCAATATAAGCCACTCTGAAAGATCTTAGTTGTTGTTCTTTATCCATTGAAGTGTCCACCATAAGGAGAGCTATGACAATGTTCCAAAACAGAAGTGAATTTACTCTCATCTGCACATCTTCTCAAGATTCCATCAGCACACTGTTTGTATAAGAAAGGTGTTGGGATTTATGCGGTAAACACGTGTATTTGTAATAAATCGAGGAAATGAATAAAGTTGTTATTTTTCCTTCAAACTTGTATTCTCACAATTACAAACTAAATTCAATACACTAAGCTCAAGGGTAACATTTAGAATGTCACCCAAATGGTCTATAGTAGAGGATTAGGTCGGGAACCTTATCCTGTTAACACTATGGATGCAACCCACTTTGTATTTGATACAAACGAGGCAATTTAGCTCGTTCATGTAGTTGACATGTGAGTGGGGGCATCCTGTCCAAAGAGTTTGCATAAGACCGAACCAAGAATTGTTAGACTAATCAAGTAACGTCGTTGATAGGTTAGGGCTAATGATTCAAACGATGACCAATAGTGATTCAACCTTAATCCTTAGCGAGTTGCGAACTTCTGTCTGCTGGAGATTATCCCTTGACTAGTACGGGTAAGAGTGGCAACAGTTGCTGACTCAATATGCCTACCTTCTAAGGGATGAAACCTTGTAGGGAGATGGGGACTCAACTTCGTAAGAAGGAATTCATTCGTTCCCCGTTCTAGGGTAACTAGATAGGTTGTTCCCGTAAGAGATGTATCCAGGTCTTGAACAACGGGGCCCCTCCCTCTTGTTTGCCCGAGAGGGAGAATGTTTATGGTATGACCATAAACTTGTTGTTCATTAGAGGATCAGTGGTGCTTAAGGTGCAAGAAGTAGTCATAAGGGTAAAATGGTAATTTTATCCGATTGTGACTACGAACGACCTGTGAAGGGTTGATTCACGGGAATTCGTTAAATCAATGGACACAACTTATCCTACAGCGAGAAGAGTGCAACTACAATTCTTTAGTGGAGTGACTCTGTTGTGTATAATTTTGATGATGCAATATTGCAAGTGTACAGGTCAAATTTTAGTATAGTGATTTAGGTGTCCAAGTATCGTCCTCGGGAATAGGTTTCTTGATTAATTAACTACCAAAATACTAATTCTCAATTTTAGCTAAAGTAACATAACATGGATAGGTGATTGAAAGTAAAGACAAACAACATACTAAAACTTGGAGACACGAATTGATACAATTGAGGAAAGTGACTTTACAAGTTAGTTACTTAATCAACACATGCAATGAATTTATAAACAAGAAGTAAGATACTCAAGAAAATCTCTCGATTCTTAGTGAGTATTGCACATGCAATAAATTCTAAGTCTCCTTAAGATATCTAAAACATGCACGACATTAAGTAACTTCTTTATGTGTTTCCCTTAGACTTTTAGGTCATTCTCATGCCAGACTCCTAAGGGTTTTAACAACTTTGTTCTAATTCAAGTTTTATCTCACGAGTCCACTTAAACCAACAAAATTAAGAGTTAAAGAACGAATTGCCAAAAATAAAGAACAACACATACTTCAATATATATCAAAAAACTCTTAACAAGCAAATCAGATACTAACTACAACATTTAGCTACTCTAAATCACATGAAAACTATGCTAAACATGTAGAAAACGTCTTAAAACGGTATTACAATCTGAAAGAAAAAGAAATTAAACTTATGTATCGATGTCGGTTCTTCGTCTTCGAGCTCCCGTCTTCGATCTCGAACCTTCACGAATGCTTTGGCTCCCAAAAACGGTTATGAACGCTTCGGGCTGAGACATATAGATGTTCTCGTCAAGATTATCATTCAAAAAGAAAGTCTTGACGCCCATTTGCCAAATTTCATAATCATAAAATGCGGCCATGGACAAGATTATCCTAACAGACTTAATCATAGCAACAGGGGAAAAAGCTTTCTCATAGTCAACCCCGTCCCTCTGGGTAAAATCCTTTGCTACAAGTCGAGCCTTAAAAGTCTATACCTTTCCGGTTGCATTTTTCTTTCTCTTGTATATCAATTTGCACCCTATGGGTCTCATCCCTTCAGGTTGGTCTACAAGTTCCCATACTTATTTGAAGTACATTGACTCCATTTCAAGGTCCATGACTTTGATCCATTGGTCCTTGTCTACGTCACTCATTGCCTGTTTATAAGACAATGGATCTTCTACGTCGTCATCAGGTATGACGACTTGAGTTTCAGCTAAACCCAAGTAGCGGTCAGGTTGGGAAAACAACCCTCCCACTGCGTCGAGGCATTCTCAACGATTGAGAAGGACGAGACTGACTTGAGGTGTTGGCCTCTTCATCAACTCTTGATGAAAGTCCAGCTTGATCAACAACTCTTGTTGGTTCATCTGTAGCTTCATTTAGTACTAGTTTACTACGTGGTTTATGGTTCCTCATGTGATCTTCCTCCAAGAAAGTGGTGTTTGTCGATACAATCACCTTGTTTTCTTGTGGGTTGTAGAAAAGACCACCTCTCGTTTCTTTGGGATAACCAACAAATTGGCATAATCTAGAACGAGGTTCCAGCTTCTTTGGGTTTGTCACCAGCACGTGTGCCGGACAACCCCAAATTCTGAACTGTTGTAAACTAGGTTTACACCCCTTCCACATTTCAAAAGGTGTTTATGAAACACTCTTTGATGGAACAGTGTTCAAGATTTAAACTGTAGTCTCTACTGCGTATCTCCAAAACAAGGCAGGCAATTGAGCATAGCTCATCATAAACCGAATCATGTCCAACAAGGTTCTATTTCTCCTTTCTGATACACCATTTTGTTGTTGTGTATTAGGTGCTGAGAGTTGAGATTTAATTCCATGTTCTATCAAATAGTCCTGGAATCTCAAATCTATATACTCTCCACCTCGATCGGATCGAAGTGTTTTAATGGTTTTCCATAATGCATTCTCTACTTCAACCTTATACTCTTTGAACTTTTCAAAAGCCACAGACTTATGATGTATTAGGTATAAATAATCATACCTCAAATAATCATCTATGAAAGAGATGAAATATTCGTACCCTCCTCGAGTTTTAACATTCACTGGACCACAAAGATCCGAATGTAAAAGTTCTAAGGGTTCTGTGACTCTATAACCTTTTCCAGTAAAAGGTCGCTTAGTCATTTTACCTTCCAAGCAGGATTCACAAGGAGGTAAAGAATCGTCTTCTAACTTGTTTAGAAGTCAATTCTTAGATAGTCTCTCAATCCGGTTGAGATTTATATGACCAAGTCTAAGATGTCATAGATAGGTATTATTATGAGAAATTCTTTGCCTTTTACTTTGAGTATTAGAAGTTTTAAACATCTCATGATTCAAAATTGCTTTAGTTCGATTCGGTTTAAGTACATACATGTCGTTTTCTAACTTAGCAGAATAAATATTGACACCTTTCTTTAAAATGAACTCTTCATTAAACGAAAAGGTAATACATAGGCAAATTTAATTAAACAAGAGATGAAAATTAAGTTCCTCTTAATCTTAGGAACTATATATATATATTCTAAAAAGATAAATCTATCTCTAAAAAACAGTTTGACATCTCCCACTGCACGAGCTGAGACGACGTCTCTCGTTCTGACCCTGAGCGTCATCTAACCCTCTTCGAGCTCCTTGAAGGAACTAGTTTCCTGAAAAGAAGAGCAAACGTGATTAGTGGCTCCTGAATCAAGTATCCAGTAAAATCATCATTTTCCACTAAGCAAGTTTCAAGAACAAGTAAATCAAATTTACCTTTATTCTCTTTGAGCTCAGTAAGGTATTTTCTGCAGTTTCGCTTCCAGTGCCCATCCATGTTGCAGTGGAAACACTTTCCTTTGTCTGCAACCTTGGCTTTTCCTTTGCCCTTATCAACAGCAGGTTACTTCTCTTTCCCTCAAATCTTCTTCTTTTGGGTCTTCTTAAGCCCAGAAGATGAACTACGTGACTTAATCCCAGAGGATGAACTCTTCTGGAACCTTCTTGAATGGGCAACAAAATTTGCCTCTCTATCAGCCTTCCCATTATTCTTCATAAGAGACTGGAATGTTTGTAGCTCATTAAGGAGAGTAGTCAGGTTATACAATATCTTGTTCATAACCGCATTGCTGCGGAATTGCAGGAAAACCTTCGGAAGAGATTCGAGGATGAACGAGACCTGACTTCGCTCGTTAATGATCGCGCCGTTCATTTCAACCACGTTGAAGTGGCTCACTAACGACCCCTCCTTCATACGGGAGTTATAAACGTACTTAAGAGATTCGTGTCGAAGCTGGCCAAACGATTGTCCAAACATATTTTGCAACGAACTCATGATCTCACGAGCTGAGACCATGCCCTCGTACTTTTTGGCTAGAACTTCAAAAACACTAGCCAAAATATTGACCTTGGCCTAATCATAGGCCTTGATCCAGCGGTCGTACGCCTCCTTAACAGATTGAGGAGCGTTTCGAGCGGGGACCTGAGGACATTCTTCAGTCAGTACAAACCGAAGGTCTTCAACAACTAGAATCGTATTCAGGTTGGACTTCAACGTAGTATAGTTTTCACGAGGTAAACGTTCGCTTTTCAGTAAGGCTATAATTGAGGACGACATGCTGAAATTTCAAAAAGTAGTTCTAATTAGGGCATTTAACCCATTATAAACCAATCAATTTTAGCAAAATTGTTAAAGTACCATCGTGTTTAAATTAAACCTTTAATTTTGCAACAATACTTCAAGGGTTTAGAATAAAAGCCATCGTCGGGTGGTCAGTTACTCCTCCGTTGAATTGAGACTATCTCAGCCAAATCTCATTACCAGAACATCTCATGTCTCAATGATCTTTAGCTATGATTTGTTTGGTTAAGGATTTGTTAACTAGCTTAACTTATCCCGTAAATGTGACCCTACAATTTCCAGATCCAATAGGTCCGAGCCAACAAGCTACTATTAAGAAAGACAACTGTTGGCAAATTACCTAAGGAGTTCGCGGTGTTTCGATCCCTATAGGCAGACCCTCCGTAGGGTTTGGTTGTTCTAGGACAACCTAGCAGGCGGACTATAGAAATCCCACGATGCGACCGAGTGGAGGAGACCGCAAGATACGTTGACACGCGTCCTGCTCCCATTTACTATGGATCCTTCCCTCATTCACCTTGGTATTGAACAATGCAGACACTTACCGTAGGGGGACGCCCTATTGACGCCATGAGAGTAAACTCGATGTGAACATATCATTTTCTCCCACTGAAGCTCCTATGGTTAGGGTGAATAAACATTTTAACTTAGTCGGATTCTGGCTAAAAGAATCTATCTAAGTCTATGCCTATTATAACTATTATAACTAGGTCTTTTAACCTTATGTCTAGGTGAATAAACATTTTAGTTACCTAGATATAAAACAGGGCTATGGTTAATTTAACTTAAGTTCCGAGTTAGTTCCCAGGCAGGTGATGTTCCGTTAACTGTCAGCTTAAATACCCCCAACCTTAGACAGAACTTCACCTGTAGAAATTTCTTATAACCATAGTTCTATTGTCCTACTATATTTTAAACTATTTAAAATACTATGTAAGACAAACTTCTAATCTTATTAGAAATTAAAATCTTAGGCCTAAATTAATTTTAAATAATTAAACTAATTTAATTTTAACCCCACTTCCTATGTTTGCATGGAATTCTTTATTTTAGGTTATGGTTTCTAAAACCCCTTTAATTTATTACTCTTATAAATTTTATTAATTAACCTATGACTAGGAACTATATTATAAAACCAAATTGGAATTATAAAAAATTATTCAACTAATTGAATAACTAAATTACTTAATTAGAATAACAATTATTTTAAACTAAGTAATTTCATGCTCCATGCAATTTATTTTCCATATTTATCCAATTATAACAATTATAAATAAATACTTATGAAAAATAAATTAGATCATTCATTTCTACCATATTCATATAACAATTATTCAAATAAAATGCATGAACATGCTTATCCTAAGGTGAGAAAATATCTAAATGACATCCATAAAGAAAAATAGCTGTAAAACTGGAATAATTGGGCCCCTAAAGTGCAAAAATAATAAAATTACTCTAATTTTATTACAAAACCAGTCCAAAACACCTTGAACTGGGCTAAACCGCTCGAACCGGACCAAAAAACAACCGAACCGCCCAGACTGGTCTGCAGCATCTGTTTTGGCATCACAACGTTGCAACGCTGATGGAAGCGTTGCAACGCTCGCTTCATCCGCGCGCGCCTGGTATCGGGGTAGCATTGCAACGACGAGAGGCAGCGTTGCAATGTTGCTGACCACTGGAGATTCTGCAGCGATAGGGAAGCTTGGCATTGCGACGCCGTTCCTCAGCATTGAAATGTTGATGAACGGCGATGCAACGCTACCACTGTTGCTTCAACAGCAGCTTTTTCCTTTGAACACAATAGCTTCAAACACCAAATTCTCCCTCGATACTCGGCCAAACTGGACGAAACTGGTCCCGAATGACTCTTAACTCGATTACAGACTCGAGTATGCACTTAATTTCCCAAAAACACAGGGGCTTAATAAAATCAAAAGAAAACTAAGGCCAAAAATTCTGAAACAGTTTTACAACAAACCAAAATGCAATTCCCACCTAATCCAATGCAAATTTGTTTCAACCAAAACAAAACAATCATTGCTCTGATACAAGTTGATGGAGATCGGATCTCCCTGAGCAGCGGAAACGTGATTTGAAATCGTAATTGCAAGTTTAATTTTTTGTTGAAATAACAAATACCAGTACACTAGATAAAAACAAAACAAGCATACATTTCCTAATCTAATTAGGCATGGAACTAATCATGCAAACACATGTTGTTTAGAGATTAAACTAAAAGGATATAGACGATTAACTTTGTAGTTTATATTCAACAACTCCTTGATCCAAATGTGCAACGACACAACAACCAAGATTTCTTCTCTGTTTTCTTCAACAAGACAACTGAAGGGAATCGAAGTCCCTGCAGTGGAAGCGATTGCGAATCGCGCGCTCTTGATTTAGTTATAACAGAAAATTCAAGAACGTAAACATGGATTAAGCATAAAATAAGAGTTTCGACAACAAGTATATACCTTTGAAGAACATTTCTTCAAGTGCTCCTCTCTCCACGGTCACGATCTCAGAAACAAGAACTCGAACGTGCGAAGACACGACCACCGGATCTTCTCCGTTGTTCTCTAGGTGAGGGAGGAAGGTGGGTTCCCTTTAGGAGATGTGAGGTATTTTTGAGAGAGAGATGTTTTTGTTGTCTTGGAACTCTTCCACCAACAACAAAAGAGCTTATCAAAAACCTTAACCTAGTTGCATCTCATGCAACCATATATATAGAGAAATAGGATGGAAATGACCATCCTACCCCTCATTTAATCTCTCTTTAGTATATAGTTTATATATGAATCTAATTCACATTAAAACTATATATTATATCAATTATATCATATATAATTGATATAACTCCTCATGCATGAAATTGAACACTTCAATTTCACTCCTTACTTTATACCCTCAATATCACCATATTGAGCCAACGGAGGGATCTAATGGACCTACAGATCATGAGATCCAATGATGTGAGATTAACTGATCAAACTCTTTGATCCAGTTAATCAATATTCATTAACTACAAGTCACTCCACTATAGACTTGTAGTTGCACTCTCCTCACTGTAGATATTATTGTGTCCACTGATATTAATTACCCATGAGTCGACCCTTCACAGGTTGTTTGTAATCACAGCTGGGTCAAATTACCGTTCTACCCCTGTGATTACCTCTTTGCTCCTTAAGCACCACTTATCCCCTAATGAACAACAAGTCTAAGGTCCTACCTTAGACTCATACCCTCATACAGGGCGGGGCCCCGTTGTTCAAGACCTGGAGTCAATTCTTAAGGAAACAACCTATCTAATTCCTCAGTAGAGGAATGAGTGAATTCCATATTGCACAGTTAAGTTTCCAGCTACCTACGAGGTTCTGTCCCTGAAAAGGTAGGCTTATTGAGTCGGCTACAGGCCACTCTCACCCATAATAGTCTAAGGACAAACCACTATAAGCAGGAGTTCTTAACTTGCTCAGGATTCAGGTCAAGTCACTAATAACCATCTATAAATTACTAGTCTTATCCTGTTAACGGTGTTATACTGGTTAGACTAATAATTTGTGATCCAGTCTTGTATGAACTCTTCATACAGGATGCCCCCACTCGCATGTCAACTACATGAATGAGTTGGATTACCTCATTTGTACTAATTACAAAGTGGGTTGCATCCATGGTGTTACCAGAATGAGGTTTCTAACCTTATTCTTATACCATAGACTATTTAGGTTATAATCTTGAATTCAACCTAAATAGTGTCCACTACAGTGATTTCAAGATAAACGTTATAACCTTGGAGCTTAGTTTATTGGATTTATAAAAGCAAGACTGTAACCTTATCAAAACAAATAACACTTTATTTAATTGATCAAAATTAAACAAGTTTAGGGCATAAATCCCAACAATCTCCCACTTGACCTAAACCTTGTGGAGTACTAAACATTACATTAATGTAAATACAATAAACTAGGGCATTTAAACCCCTTTGTACAAAATACTCCCACATGCCCTAGTTGGGGAAGACTTGTAAACCTAGACCTTCTAGGTGACTCTCAAATACTTTAGCCGTGAGAGCCTTTGTAAAAGGATCAGCAACGTTGTGCTCTGAGACTATCTTCGTGACAATCACGTCTCCTCTATGCACGATCTCCCGAATTATATGATATTTTTGCTCAATGTGCTTTCCCCTCTTGTGACTTCGGGGTTCACTCGAATTTTCCACTGCACCACTAGTATCGCAATACAGCGTGATGGGCAAAGTCATATTTGGAACAACTTCAAAATTTAGCATGAACTTCCTTAACCAAACGACCTCTTTAGTTGCTCCACAAGCTGCTACATATTTGGCCTTCATTGTGGAATCAGCGATGCATCCTTGCTTGACGCTTCGCAATACTACAGCTCCTCCGTTAAGAGTGAAAGTTGACCCTGATGTAGATTTTCCAGAGTCTTTATCAGTCTGAAAGTCAGAATTTGTGTATCCTGTAAGGATCAAATCCTTAGCCCCATACACAAGCATGTAGTTCCTTGTTCTCAGAAGATACTTAAGGATCGTTTTAACCAATGTCCAGTGTTCAAGTCATGGATTGGATTGATACCTACTGACCATCCCAACTGCAAATCAGATGTCAGGCCTAGTACACAACATGGCGTACATCAGGCTCCCAACAACTAATGCATAAGGAATCCGTCTCATATCCTCAACTCCTTGAGGTGTCATAGGACACTGTTCCATTGACAAATGGACTCCATGTCTAAAAGGCAATAAGCTCTTTTTGGAATCTTGCATCTTAAACCTTGACAACACTTTGTCTATGTATGATGCTTGAGACAAGGCTAGTGTTTTATTCTTGCGGTTCCGGACAATCTGGATCCCAAGAACAAACTGCGCATCACCCAGATCTTTCATTTGGATAGACTTTATCATAGCAAAGGGTGAAAAGGTTTCCTCAATGTCAACCCCTTCAACGTGGGTATAACCCTTTGCTACTAGTCTAGCCTTAAAGGTTTGCACCTTCCCATCTACACCACGTTTTCTCTTGTAGATCCATTTACAACCTATAGGTTTCACTTCATCAGGCTTATCTACAAGATCCCAAACAAAATTGAAGTGCATAGACTCACTTTCTTGGTCCATGGCTATGACCCATTTGTCTTTGTCAATGTCAACCATTGCTTGATTATAAGTCAATGGATCCTCGCAGTTGCCATCTGGTATAACAACTTGGGTTTCAAATAAACCCATGTAACGGTCAGGCTGTATCATAACCCTCCCACTACGTCGAGGCATACTCAATTCTTGAGATGGACCCTCTTGACTAGACAAACTAGTATCAACAACTCTTGTTGAGGTACTAGTGTTCTTATTAGCAACCTTTGCTATTGTTTCGTCTAACTCACTCAACACTACCTTACTTTTTGGTTTGTGGTCCCTTATGTGGTCCTCCTCCAAGAAAGTGGCATTTGTCGACACAAAAACATTATCTTCCTTAGGATCATAGAATAAACTACCTCTTGTTTTTTTTAGGTATCCTACAAATAGGCACAACTTTGAACGTGAATGCAACTTCTTTGGATTTGTCACAAGCACATGTGCTGGACAACCCCATATTCCGAAGTGACATAAACTACCTTTACGTCCTTTCCAGAGTTAAAAGGTGTTTCATAAACACTTTTGGAGGGCACACTATTCAAAATGTATACTACTGTCTCCACTGTTTAACCCCAAAAGGAACTACGGAGATGAGCATAACTCATCATTGATCGAACCATGCCCAACAAGGTTCTATTTCTCCTTTTCGATACACCATTTTGTTGTGGTGTGCCGGGAGCTGAGAGTTGGGATGTAATTCCATGTTCTATCATATAGTTCTGGAATTTTAAATCCATGTACTCTCCACCTCGATCAGATCGAAGTGTTTTAACTCTTTTACCGAATTGATTTTCAACCTCATTCTTGAATTCCTTGAACTTTTCAAGTGCTTCAGACTTGTGGTGCATTAGGTAAATATGCCCATATCTGGAATAAACATCTATAAAAGAGATGAAATATTCACATCCTCCCCTGGCTTTAACATTCATCGGACCACAAAGGTCTGAATGTATAAGCTCTAGAGGATCTTTGGCTCTATAACCTTTTCCACTAAAAGGTCTTTTAGTCATTTTACCTTCTAGGCATGATTCACATACTGGTAAGGAATTTTCTTCTAACTTGTTTAGAAGTCCGTTCTTTACCAATCTCTCAATCCTATTGAGATTAATGTGATCTAATCTTAGATGCCAAAGATGAGCATTTTCTTTAGGAGAAATTTTTCGTTTCTTAGTTTGTGCATGTGCAGTTTAAAATAATTCAGTGTTCAAAACCATTTTGACTGAATTAGGCCTTAAAACATACAATCCATTTTCTAATGAAGCTGAACATATTTCTAAACCTTTCTTTAAAATAAACACTTTATTCATAGAAAAGAAAACAAAAATACATTGTTCAATAAGGCAAGAAATGGAAATAAGGTTTCTAGTAAACCTTGGTATCACTAATATATTGTCCAACAATACATATTTATTGCGTAAATAGAGCTTCATTGTGCCTACTGCTACAGCTGAGACGACTTCTCCATTTCCAACTCGGAGCATTATTCTCCTTGCTGTAGCTGCTCCAAGAATCAATTACCTAAAAAGAAGAACAAACATGATTAGTGGCGCCTGAATCAAGTATCTAAGATGTTTTATCATTATCCACTAAACAAGCTTCTAGGCAAAGTAAATCATATTTACCTTCCTTCTTCTTTTCTGCAATGTACTTCAGATAGTTCCGTTTCCAATGCCCGTCTTCGTTGCAGTTGAAACACTTTCCTTTGTCAGCAACGTCTTTGACTTTCTTGCCCTTCTGGGCGGCTGCTTCGTCAGCCTGTTTCCCTTTAGAAGAAGATGAAGCCACTGTTTTTGTCCCAGAGGTCGAACTTTTGTGATAACTCGTACTGGCAACATTTGCCTCACCTTTCGATCCCTGAATTTTCATCAAAGACTGAACGGTGTTATACTGCCTCGACTCATCGATGGAAGCACCATTCGACTCCGCGATGTTGAAGTGTACCATCATATCTAGGACATGATCCCGAACAGATGTACCCTCTGGCATCCTCGAGTTGAATATGTACTTTAGGGCATTATGTCGGGCTTGTGTGGACTGTTGTCCAAACATACCCTGCACAGAATCCATAATTTCCTTGGCGGTAATCATGCCCTCATGCTTCTTGGCTAATATGTCTAACATACTTGCCAGCATGTAGACCTTGGCCTTATCATTGGCCTTGATCCATCGATCATATGCATCACGAACATTTCGTGACGCATTCAAGCCTGACACCTGAGGACACTCCTCAGTTAGCACAAACTTCAGATCATCCACTACAAAAATAGTGTTGAGTTTGTCTTTCCATGTCATCATATTCTCTCCGGTTAACTTTTCCGCACCCAATAAAGAAAATTATAGAGCTATGCATTTTTGCTGAAAAATTTACAAACAAACTTGTATGAGTTTCTTGCTATAACTCTAATCCAATCATGTTTTAGCTAATTATCAAATGATTCCTAGGCCCTTTATAATTTGCAATGATGCTCCAAAGGTTTAGAATGTATGACACCGAAGGGTAATCAAAACACTCCTCCTCTGGATCAAGACACTCTTGACCAAAACCTAACACCAGAATAACACTTATTCCTATAGGTTTTAGTTACCATTTTTCGGTCTTGATACATACACAACTTATGTACCGCGTGAGTGTAACCCTTTGTCTTTAGATCCCAGAGTCTCGATCCAATAAAATCCACCGAAGGGAGGACTAGATTGGAAAATAGTCTAAGGAAATCTTTATCCCTTTCGGGTGTCTACTGTGTTAGATCCCCTATGATCAAGCCCTCCGAAGGGATTGTCTGGTCAAGGCCAAACTAGCAGGCTGACCATAGTGGTCTAACGGTGTAAACCGACAAAAGAGACCGTAGGTTTTGTTTTCACTAAACCTGCTCCACTCACTATAAGTACCCTCTCCATTCACCTTGGTATTGACTCATACAAACACCATCCGAAGGGGGACGCTCCCGTTTGCGCCATGAGGCCAAGTATGAGTCTCACGGTGTGAACTTCCCGGAGATAGCGTAGGTGGAAAAATGTGTATCTCATACACTTTTTCCTCCCACTGAATACTTTAAGTCTATAGGAATCTTTCTCAGGCTAAAACCCGGGTAATGGTTTTACCTATATCTATCAACATAACTCTTATATTGATAATCAATATAACTCTTATATTGATTTTATCCTAAGTTTGTTAATATAACTCCTTATATTAAACCTAGGATTTCTAGTTTGTTAACCCCTTAATAAACCCGCTGACGCTTCTGTAATTTATAACACTCTCTGATTAAATTTCACTCCCAGGTCAGATCCCAGGTAGGGTTGTTCCGTTTCCGTCAGCTTAAATACCCCAGCCTAGACAAAACTTTTCTTAGACAGAGTTCCTCTTTTAATCATACCTTATAAATTACTTGGTTCCTAATTGTACTCTAAGTAGAACTAGATAACCTAAGGTTTATTATTTCCAAGTTCTAAACACTTTAAAACTAATAATTAACCTTAGGTGAAATGCATACTATGTTATAGTGCTTGATCATTCATCACATGAATAATAAAACATTCATAGCATATTCATCTCATGAAAAATAATGCATGTCAATGTTGTCCAAAAATTAATATAACAACTTTATATTAATTAATCATGCAAACTATATAATATAACTCCTTATATTATAAATGATTCATGAAAATGCTTAACCTAAGGTGGAATTTCTAAAATTCAAGCATACACTATGCATGGCAATCATTACACAACAATTGCATAATTAAAATTGCAAAAATTAGACCAATTTTGGCACCATAGAAATAATTTTAATTAATATAATCTAATTTTATTAATTAAAATTAAATATATTAAATATATTAAATATAAAACATTTTAATAATTAAATATATTAAAAATTCTGTTTTCTGCCTGTTGCTCCTCGTGTGAAACGTATTCCGCGTTGCAACGCTGATAGCAGCGTTAAGACGCTGCTTTTGTCGTTTTCTGCCGAGCGTTGCAACGCTGAGGGCAGCGTTGCAACACCATTCACAGAACAACACATGGAATCACCATTCCTTGCTCGTTTTCGCTCTGATCTTCTTAGCAACCGCTTTGCCTCGATTGACACGGACTTACAGACTCAATTTACAATTCAATTTTCCCAAAACACCAGGCCCTTACATTGAAAATTTCAATGAAATTGTAAACCTAAGTTCCAAAATTGAAAACATCTAATTTCGCAAAAATCGTTCATAGATCTCATGCAAAAAACAGTAAATCCCACCTTGTTCTGGAAAATTCCAGAACATAAATAAAGAACGCAATTGGGCTCTGATACCAATTGAAGGGAATCGAAGTCCTTTGAAGAACTTCGATTCCCTTCAATTGGTATCAGAGCCCAATTGCAGAAAATTCAAGAACGTAAACATGGATTAAGCATAAGAACTCGAACGTGGTCGTCTTTTCCAACCGCGATTCCCTTCAATTGAAGCGTTCTTGATTTAGTTACAACATAAAAATCAAGAACGTAAACATGGATTAAGCATAAAATAAGAGTTTGGACAGCAAGTATATACCTTTGAAGAACCTTTCTTCAAGTGCTCCTCTTTCCACGGTCATGATCTCAGCAACAAGAACTCGAACGTGCGAAGACACGACCACCGGATCTTCTCCGTTGTTCCCTAGGTGAGGGAGGAAGGTGGGTTCCCTTTAGGAGATGTGAGGTATTTTTGAGAAAGAGATGTTTTTGTTGTCTTGGAACTCTTCCACCAACAACAAAAGAGCTTATCAAAAACCTTAACCTAGCTAGTTGCATCTCATGCAACCATATATATAGAGAAATAGGATGGAAATGACCATCCTACCCCTCATTTAATCTCTCTTTAGTATATAGTTTTTATATGAATCTAATTCACATTAAAACTATATATTATATCAATTACATCATATATATAATTGATATAACTCCTCATGCATGAAATTGAACACTTCAATTTTACTCCTAACTTTATACCCTCAATATTACTACATTGAGCAAACGGAGGGATCTAATGGACCTACAGATCATGAGCTCCAATGATGTGAGATTAACTGATCAAACGCTTTGATCCAGTTAATTAATATTCATTAACTACAAGTCACTCCACTATAGACTTTAGCTGCACTCTCCTCATTGTAGATATTATTGTGTCCATTTATATAGTCATTACCCATGAGTCGACCCTTCACAGGTTGTTCGTAATCACAGCTGGGTTAAATTACTGTTTTACCCCTGTGATTACCTCTTTGCTCCTTAAGCACCACTAATCCTCTAATGAACAACAAGTCTAAGGTCCTACCTTAGACTCATACCCTCATAGAGGGTGGGGCCCCGTTGTTCAAGACCTGGAGTCAGTTCTTAATGGAACAACCTATCTAATTCCTCAGTAGAGGAATGAGTGAATTCCATCTTGCACAGTTAAGTTCCCAGCTACCTTCGAGGTTCTGTCCCTGAGAAGGTAGGCTTATTGAGTCGCCTACAGCCACTCTCACCCATACTAGTCTAAGGACAAACCCCTATAAGCAGGAGTTCTTAACTTGCTCAGGATTCAGGTCAAGTCACTAATGACCATCTATAAATTACTAGTTTTATCCTGTTAACGGTGTTATACTTGTTAGACTAATAATTTGCGATCCAGTCTTGTATGAACTCTTCATACAAGATGTCCCCACTCGCATGTCAACTACATGAATGAGTTGGATTACCTAATTTGTACTAATTACAAAGTGAGTCGCACCCTAAAGGAACCCACCTTCCTCCCTCACCTAGAGAACAACGGAGAAGATCCGGTGGTGGTGTCCGTGATTGTTTGGGTTCGAGTTGCTGAGATCGTGATCGTGGGAGAAGAGCACTTGAAGAAAGTGTTATTCAAAGGTAATCTGTTGCTATCCTATGTTAAATAGCATGCTTAATCTTAGTTATATTTCATCTTGATAGAGATCCATGTTACAAAATAAGAACAGGCGATTCATAATCACTTCCGCTGCGGGATCCGATCCCTTCAATGTAAGGGCCCGGTGTTTTGGACAATTTTAATTGTAAATCGAGTCTGTAAGTCCGTGTCGATCGAGGCAAAGTGGTTGCCGAGAAGAACGGCACAAAAACGAGCAAGAAAAATGAAGAATAGTAGCTGTTCTGTGAATGGCGTGCAACGCTGTTCATTAGTGTTGCAACGCCACTGCGGCAGGCACGCGGCTGAGGAGACGACAATGTTGCAACGCTATCCTCGACATTGTAATGCTGAGTCGCTTGTGCTGAGGCGCGCTTCAACGGGCAGAAGAGGACAAGTTGCAGTGTTGCAACGCCACAGGCGTTTCACGGGAAAGGGCAAGGGATAAAAATGTAATTTTAATTATATATTAAATATAAAAAATGTTTTATATTTAATTTGTTTTATTTGAATTAATATAATTAGATTATATTAATTAAAATTGAATTTAGGGTGTCAAAATTGGTGTAATTTTGCTATTTAAATTATGTAATTGTTGTGTAATCATTGCCATGCATAATGTATGCTTTTAATTTAAATATCCCACCTTAGGTTAAGCATTTCCATGCATCATTTATGATATAAAGAGTTATATTATATAGTTTGCATGTATAATTAATATAAACAGTTATATTAATTTATGGACAACATTGACATGCATTATAATTCTTGAGATGATTATGCCATGTATGTTTTATTATTCATGAGATGAATGATCAAGCACTATAACATAGTATGCATGTCACCTAAGGTTAATTATCAGTTTTAAAATGTTTAGAACTTGGAAATAATAGGTCTTAGGTTATCTAGTTTTAATTCGATTAGAATTAGGAACCAAGTAATTTATGAACAATGATTAAAACAGGAAGTCTGTCTAAGGAAAGTTTTATCTAAGTTGGGGTATTTAAGCTGACAGAAACGGAACACCGCTACCTGGGAACTGACCTGGGAGTAAAATTTAATAAGAAAGTTTATAAATTATAGTAGCGTCAGCGAGTTTATTCAGGGGTTAATAAACTAGAAATCCTAGGCTTATTATAAAGAGTTATATTAGCAAACTTAGGATAAAATCAATATAGAGTTATATTGATTATCAATATAAGAGTTATATTGATAAGTTTTGGTAAAACCATTAGCCGGGTTGAGCCTAAGTAAATTTCCTATAAAGTTAAAGTATCCAGTGGGAGGAAAAGTATATATGATACATATTTTTCCACCTACGTATCTCTAGGAAGTTAACACCATGAGACTCATACTTGTCCTCATGGCGCAAACGGGAGCGTCCCCCTTCAGATGGTGTTTGTATGAGTCAATATCAAGGTTAATGGAGAGGGTACTTATAGTGAGTGGGAATAGGTTTAGTGAAAACAAAACCTATGGTCTCTTTTGTCGGTTTACAATGTAATATCACTATGGTCAGCCTGGTAGTTTGGCATGGACCAGTTAATCCCTTCCGAGGCTTGATCATAGGGGATCGAACACAGTAGACACCCGATAGGGATAAAGATTTCCTTAGTCTATTTTTCAATCTAGTCCTCCCTTCGGCGGATTTTATTGGATGGGGATTCTGGGGTCTAAAGACAGTGAGTTACACTCACAAGGTACATAAGAAGTGTATGTATCCTGACCGAATAATGGTAACTAAAGCCTATGGGAAAAAGAGTTATTCTAGCACTAGGTTTTGGTCAAGAGTGTCTTGATCCAAAGGAGGAGTGTTTTTTATTACCCTCCAGTGTCATACATTCTAAACCTTTGGAGTATCATTGCAAATTATAAATGACCCAGGAATCATTTGATAATTGGCTAAAACAAGATTGGATTAGAAAATTGTAGCAAGAAGCTTATACAAGTTTATTTTGTAAATTTTCAACAAAAATGTCTAGCTCTATAATTTCCTTATTGGGTGCAGAAAAATTAACCGGAGAGAATATGATGACGTGGAAAAACAAACTCAACACCATTTTGGTAGTGGATGATCTAAAGTTTGTGCTAACTGAGGAGTGTCCTCAGGTGCCAGACTCGAATGCTTCACGAAATGTTCGTGATGCATATGATCGATGGATCGAGGCCAATGATAAGGCCAAGGTCTACATGCTGGCAAGTATGTCTGACATACTAGCAAAGAAGCACGAGGGCATGATGACCGCTAAGCAAATCATGGATTCAGTGCAGGGTATGTTTGGACAATAGTCTACACAGGCCCGACACAATGCCCTCAAGTATATATTCAACTCGAGGATGCCAAAGGGTTCATCTGTTCAGGATCATGTCTTAGATATGATGGTACACTTTAACATCGTAGAATCGAATCGTGCTTCTATCGTTGAATCGAGTGAGGTCAGCTTTATTCTAGAAATTCTTCCAGATTGTTTCCTGCAGTTTAGAAGTAATGTTGTTGTGAACAAGCTTACTTTTAATCTTACCTCCCTTCTGAATGAACTCCAGACCTTTCAATCTTTGATGAAAATTTAGGAATCGAAAGGTGAGGCAAATAGTGGCAGTAGGAGTTATCCTAGAGGTTCGACCTCTGGATAAAAAATAGTGGTTTCATCTTCTTCTAACCTAAAAGGGAAGAAGGAGAACAGGAAGAAGGTTTGTAAAGGGAAACGAGCTGACAAAACTGCCGCCCAGAAGGGTAAGAAAGTCAAAGAACTTGCAGATACAGGAAAGTGTTTCCACTGCAACGAAGACGGGCATTGGAAACCAAACTGTCCGAAGTACATTGGAGGAAATAAGAAGGAAGGTAAATATGATTTACTTTGCTTAGAAACTTTTTTAGTGGATAATGATAAAACTGCTTGGATACTTGATTCAGACGCCAATTAATCATATTTGCTCTTCTTTTTAGGGAATTGATTCTTGGCAGCAGCTACATAAAGGATAGATAACGTTCCGAGTTGGAAATGGAGAAGTCGTTTAAGCTGTAGTAGTAGGCAGGATGAAGCTTTATTTTGGCAAGAAATATATGTTGTTAGACAATATATTAGTGATACCAGGGTTTACTAGAATCCTTATTTCAATTTCTTGCCTTATAGAACAATGTATTTCTGTTTCATTCTCTATGAATAAAGTGTTTATTTTGAAGAAAGGACTGGAAATATGTTCAGCTTCATTAGAAAATGGGTTGTATGTTTTAAGGCCTAATTCAGTCAAAATGGTTTTGAACACTGAATTATTTACAACTGCCAACACAAAAACTAAGAAACGTAATTTTTTTTCTAAAGAAAATGCTCATCTTTGGCATCTTAGACTGGGTCACATTAATGTCAATAGGATTGAGAGATTGGTAAAGAATGAACTTCTAAATGAGTTAGAAGAAAATACTTTACCTGTATGTGAATCTTGCCTAGAAGGCAAAATTACTAAAAGGCCTTTTAGTGGAAAAGGTTATAGAGCCAAAGAACCTCTTGAGCTTATATATTCAGACCATTGTGGTCCGTTGAATGTTAAACCCAGAGGAGGTTATGAATATTTCATCTCTTTTATAGATGATTATTCTAGATTTGGGCATATTTACCTAATGCATCACAAGTCTGAAGCACTTGAAAAGTTCAAGGAATTCAAGACTGAAGTTGAAAATCAATTAGGTAAAACGATTAAGACACTTCGATCAGATCGAGGTGGAGAGTACATGGATTTAAAATTCCAGAACTATATGATACAACATGGAATTCCATCCCAACTCTCAGCTCCTAGCACGCAACAACAAAACGGTGTATCTTAAAGGAGAAATAGAACCTTGTTGGACATGGTTCGATCAATGATGAGCTATGCTCATCTCCCTAATTCCTTTTGGGGTTACGCAGTAGAGACTGCGGTATACATTTTGAACAATGTGTCATCAAAGAGTGTTTCTGAAACACCTTTTGAACTCTGGAAAGGACGTAAAGGTAGTTTATGTCATTTCAGAATATGGGGTTGTCCAGCACATGTGCTTGTGACAAATCAAAAGAAGTTGGATTGACGTTCAAAGTTGTGCCTATTCGTAGGCTACCCAAAAGAAACAAAAGGTGGTTTATTCTATGATCCTAAGGAAGATAAAGTTTTTGTGTCGACAAATGCCACTTTCTTAGAGGAGGACCACATAAGGGACCACAAACCAAGAAGCATAATTGTGTTAAGTGAGTTAGAGAGAAGAATAGCAAAGGTTGCTAATAAAACTAGTACGTCAACAAGAGTTGTTGATACTAGCTTGTCTAGTCAAGAGAGTTCATCTCAAGAGTTGAGTATGCCTCGACGTAGTGGGAGAGTTATAACACAACCTAACCGTTACATGGGTTTATCTGAAACCCAAGTTGTTATGGCAGATGACGACTGCGAGGATCCATCGACTTACAAACAAGCGATGATTGACAAAGACAAAGACAAGTGGGTCATAGCCATGGACCAAGAAATGGAGTCTATCCACTTCAATTCTGTTTGGGATCTTGTAGATAAACCTGCTGGGGTAAAACCTATAGCTTGTAATGGGTCTACAAGAGAAGGCGTGGTATAGATGGAAAGGTGCAAACCTTTAAAGCTAGACTAGTAGCAAAGGGTTATACCCAGGTTGAAGAGGTTGACTATGAGGAAACCTTTTCACCTGTTGCTATGGTAAAGTCTATTCGCGTCCTACTTGTCATTGTCGCATATTATGACAATGAGGTGTGGCAAATGGATGTCAAGACAACCTTTTTGAATGGCAATCTTGAGGAAAACATCTACATGGACCAACCCAAGAGTTCATTGAACCAGGACAAAAGCAAAAGGTTTGCAGGCTTAAAAGGTCAATTTATGGGCTAAAACAAGCCTCTAGGTCCTGGAACATAATATTTGATGAGGCAATCAAATCTTTTGGTTTTGACTAGAATGATGATGAACCTTGTGTCTACAAGAAAATCATCAATAGTTCTGTCGCATTCATAGTTCTATATGTGGATGATATCCTACTCATTGGAAATGAGGTAGGGAATTTTACTGACATTAAGAATTGGCTAGCTACGCAATTCCAAATGATAGATTTGGGTGAAGCGCAGTTTGTTCTTGGGATCCAGATTGTCCGGAACCGCAAGAATAAAACACTAGCCCCGTCTCAGACATCTTACCTCGACAAAGTGTTGTTGAGGTTTAAGATTGAAGACTCCAAAAAGGGTTTATTGCCTTTTAGACATGGAGTTCATTTGTCTAAGGAAAAGTGTCCTAAGACACTACAAGGAGTTGAGGATATGAGACGGATTCCTTACACATCAGCTGTTAGGAGCCTGATGTACGCCATGTTGTGTACTAGGTCGGACATCTGTATTGCAGTTGGAATGGTCTGTAGGTATCACTCCAATCCAGGACTTGAAAACTGGACAACGGTTAAAACAATCCTTCAGTACCTACGGAGAACAATGAACTACATGCTTGTGTATGGGGCTAAGGATTTGATATTTACAGGATACACGGATTCGGACTTTCAGACTGATAAAGATTCTCAGAAATCTACATCAGGGTCAGTATTCACTCTGAACGAAGGAGCTGTAGTATGGCGAAGCATCAAGTAGGGATGCATCGCTGATTCCACCATGGAGGTCGAATATGTAGCAGCTTCTGAAGCAACTAAGGAGGTTGTTTGGTTAAGAAAATTCATGCTAAACTTTAAAGTTGTTCGAAATATGAGTATGCCCATCACGCTGTATTATGATAACAGTGGTGCCGTGGCAAATTCAAGGGAACCCCGAAGTCACAAGAGGGGAAAGCATATTGAGCGGAAATATCATCTTATCCGGGAGATCGTGCATCGAAGAGATGTGATCGTCATGAACATAGTCTCGGAGCACAACGTTGCTGATCCTTTTACAAAGGTTCTCACGGCTAAAGTGTTTGAGAGTCACCTAGAAGGTCTAGGTTTACAAGTCTTCCCCAACTAGGGCAAGTGGATGTATTTTGCACAAAGGGTTTAAATGCCCTAGTTTATTGTATTTACATTACTGTAATGTTTTAGTACTCTACAAGCTGTAGGTCAAGTGGGAGATTGTTCGGATCTATGCCCTAAACTTGTGTAATTTCGATCAAATAAATAAAGAGTCATTTGTATTGATAAAATTATATTCTTGCTTTATAAATCCAATAAACTAAGCTCTAAGGTTATAATATATATTGAACATTAGTGTAGTGGACACTATTTGGATTGTGTTCAAGAATATAACCTAAATGGTCTATGGTATAAGAATAAGGTTGGAAACCTTATTCTGGTAACACCATGGATGCGACCCACTTTGTAATTAGTACAAATGAGGTAATCCAACTCATTCATGTGGTTGACATGTGAGTGGGGGCATCATGTATGAAGAGTTCATACAAGACCAGACTGCAAATTATTAGTCTAACCAATGTAACACCGTTAACATGATAAGACTAGTAATTTATAGATGGTCATTAGTGACTCGACTTGAATCCTGAGTAAGTTAAGAACTCCTGCTTATAGGGGGTTGTCCTTAGACTAGTATGGGTGAGAGTGGCCTGTAGCCGACTCAATAAGCCTACCTTCTCAGGGACAGAACCTCGTAGGTAGTTGGGGACTTAACTGTACAAGATGGAATTCACTCATTCATAAACTAAGGAATTAGATAAGTTGTTCCCTTAAGAACTAACTCTAGTTCTAGAGGATCAGTGGTGCTTAAGGAACAAATAGGTAATCACAGTGATAAAACGATAATTTGACCCAGCTGTGATTACGAACAACCTGTGAAAGGTCGACTCATGGGTAATGATTATGTCAGTGGACACAATATAATCTACAGTGAGGAGAGTGCAACTACAAGTTTATAGTGGAGTGACTTGTAGTTAATGAATATTGATTAATTGGATCAAAGAGTTTGATCAGTTAATCACACATCATTGGAGCTCATGAACAGTAGGTCCATTAGGTCCCTCCGTTGGCTTAACATTGTTATATTGAGGGTATAAAGTTGGGATTGAAATTGAAGTGTTCAATTTCATATATGAGGTGTTATATTAGTTATATGTGATATAATTGATATAATATATGGTTTTAATGTGAATTAGATTCGCATATAAACTATATACTAATGAAAGAATGAAGGAGGGATGGGATGGTAATTTCTATCCTATTTCCCTATATATATAGTTGCATGAGATGCAATTTGAGGTTAAGGCTTTTCAACAAAACCCTAGCATTCTCTCACACATTGTGTTGGAAAGAGTTCCAACGATAGTCTCACAAATATCTCACCTCACCTAAAGGGAACCCACATTCCTCCCTCACCTAGAGAACAATGGAGAAGATCCGGTGGTAGTGTTTGTGATCGTTCGGGTTCATGTTGCCTGAGATCATGAACGTGGGAGAAGGAGCACTTGAAGAAAGAGTTCTTCATAGGTAATATCTTGATGTTCATCTTGTAGAAATGCATGCTTAATCTAGTTAGATTAGTTCTTGATTGGAATCCATGTAACTAAATTAAGAACACGTGATGTACAATCACTTCCGCTGCGGTATTCGATCCCTTCACCGACTAGGTTCTCAAACTAACAAGGCTCAACTCAAACAATGCACTCATTAGGAATGCTAGACACCACTAGAAGAACGACCCCTGTCTCACATAGCTTCACATTACAGAATCAAAAGCAATGCAAACATGGTAAACAAGTTCAAAACATGCTTCGCAAACCTGATGTAACATTCATGCAATCGTATCAAGCTTAAAACTCATAAAGGCATGCTACAAGCTCCAAAATCTTTAGCTAGCTAGCCTAAGGTCCAACAGTAAACTAAAAAACACACAAGTAATGCATACACCTTTCCCCTTCGCTTAGGAGCTCGGCGTTACTCCAACTGACTACTTACCTCAAACAGAAGTGTCATGGGATGGTCCTTGCCCTTTCTAGCAGCCTAGTGCACCTACAAAATACCACAAACGATGCACAGACCTCAGTGAGGAACCAACCTAAAACAGACATTCCTTGACAAACCTTCGATGAAAACACAACCGACCCAACCTTTCTAATCTTAACTACATAACCAAATAATCAAGATCGAGGCTTACCCACTGCGGCGAGTACGGAGTCTTCAAGCGAAACGAAAAATAAAACAAGCGAACCCTTTAAAGAATGCCCCTTTTTGTCGCACACAGACCTGTCCAAACAACAACGAAAGGCAATTAGAGAGAGAAACGAGCATGGGATCGAGAGAGAGAGAGAGATAATCTAAGGAAAAGGGAGAGGTCGGCTCCGGCGGCTGCACGATCGGTCGCGGCTACCAGACCTCCTACATGAAGAAGGAGAACGTCGACGATAGTAGCTAGCTTACGGATGGCCTCGGCGCGACGCGATACGAACGAGGGAGGGAAGACGATCATTCGACGTGGGTCTTGGCTCGAATAAAGAAGAGGGCGGCTCCTGGGCTTCGGTGCGCGGACGGACGACGAGGAGCGGCGACTCGCGGTTGTGAGATGAAGAAGAGGGCTCTGGGGCGCGCATGGTCTTACCTCTCCTCCTTTCCCATTTTTTGAAAAATAAAAGAAAACTAAAACTGAAAATGAAACAAAAGGAAACCTTACTATGTAGAAAAGAGAGAGGATTACCTCGATTTCTTCTCCAAAATGCTCGATAAGAAACCCAGGAGCTGCCAGAAAAATTTAAAGGTGAGGCTTAATTATTTGGGTCCCTGCAAGAACCAATAATTAACCTCTTAGTCCAAAACTTTTAAAACTGCGACATGAACCTGGAATCAACTTCCACAAAACAAACACATACCTCAATTTACCGGGCGTCAGACTCAAGGATTAGAAATTATGACCAGTGTACGGGAGAAGTTGAATGGAGAACCTAATCAATTTTTTCCTTGCTTAGTACAAATGAAAGGAAAGGAGGCTAATCAGACACACACGTAGGAACGCTTAGGAAATGTTTTAAATTGCTTGTTGATGTATCATGTTTGATTGTTTCTCGTGATTGCTAAAATTTCCTCTAAATCTCTGGGGCTTGAGTTTGATATATGCATAAGAAAGATCTTATAGTTTAATTATGTTTGTTTGGGACTAGAAAAAGCATAAGTGTGGGGGTATTTGATAGCATGAAAATATGTTATCTTATTTCTTATATTTTAGCTAGTTTTTAAAATTAAAGCATGGGCTTTCATGGCATTTTATGGTTAATTTCATGAAACTGAGCTTGAGAGGCTATTTTGGGTGCAATTTGGACAATGTGTATGCTTAATTGAAGACCCAAGAAAAATCTAGATCTATTTTGAGTATAAGAAATATACTTAGGGGGCGTTTGGATCGCAGAGTTGGGTTGAGTTGGGTTGAGTTTGGTTGAGTTGGGCAGAGTTGTTTTGTCAGTGAGTTTTTGTAAATCAGTGTTTGGTTTGCAGAGTTGAGTTGAGTTGAGTCAGGAAGTCAGTGTTTGGTTTGCAGAGTTGAGTTATTATGTCAGGGGTATCTGATGGAGTTTTTTGTAAAGTGAATAAGTCTAATTTTTTGTGACTTTTTTCTTTAATTTTTTTGTTTCCACCAAATCAATTGCAAACATATTTGTCTACAATTTCAAAGCTTTATTATGAGATCAATTACAAATTTACAATATATATTACCATTTGCAAGATATATGGGATATTTAGAACATTACTGAATATTGAGATTGATATCAATTTTTCTTCTCCCCTAAAAATCATGTTTATCTTATGTAAAGTGAAATGTTTGAATTTTATTGTGACTTTTTTCCTTACTTTGTTTTCACAACAAATCAAATACAAACACATTTGTCTACAATTTCAAAACTCAATTATGTGATCAATTATAAAATTACAATATATATTACCATTTGCCAAATGTATGTTAGGAGTATTTGCAAAAGTAATGGATATTGGGTTTGATATCAATATTTCTTTTCTAATAAAATTCATTATTTATAACTTTTACTCTTCAATATGAACGTTATTCCTTTTTTTATGCACATGTTTACCACTACTTTTTTATTTTAATTTAGGTAGGTTCTTAATTTAGTATTAATACTTTGCATATGAAGACTGAAGAGTGTTTATTTAAATTTGTCTAAACACATGCATTGTCTATGGACATCTTTAGAATAGAATAAATAGTTTACCTTGTAAAAATGTTAAAAATATGTCAACATACTTAAATATTTTATGTCATATTGAAGTTGTATATCTACAAAATATTAGATATGTCATCAAGGTTTTAGTAGCGTCGTTATGCTACCAGAATTTTCGGTGTAGGCAATGTTGCTTAGTAACGTCCCTAGGAAATTTTGAGTTTGAAAAATTAGGGTTGTTACAGTTGGTATCAGAGCATGGGTCTTAGATTCTGCATACTCGCCTACTTCGTAGGCAACGATCCTTATAGCCTCTCGCAGGAAGTCTAGTTAAAGTTATTTGAGTTGCTTGTGTGTTGACACTTGTTATGCTATGATTTTGACTTCTTTGTTCTTGTGCAAATGTAGCTTAGAGTTTAAGTTTAGATTATGACTCGAAGATGTGACCGTTGTAAAGTTCTAGCAACTTTCGAGGACGAAAATTTTTCTTAGATGGATATATTGTGGTGCCCCGTAAAATTAGATGCTTTAATTGTATTTGTTTTAAATATGAATCTTTGGATAATCAGAACAAGATTAGAAAATGGTGTTTCAAAGTTTAAAAAAGGATTAGGATTTCTGTTTGTTTAGGATTTCTTTTTCTAAAAGGATTAGAATTCCTTATTCTAAAAGGAGACTTTTTGGTGTCTATTTAAAATAGAGTATTAGAAACATAAAGACACACTTAAAAACTCTCCTCATCTTCTTATTTTCTCCACTTTCTTCATCTCGTCAGACAGTCGTCGGAGACTCGCCGGACTGTCATCGGAAAGTTGTCGGATCGCCACCGGAAACTACCGTACGGTTGAGTTAATAACTCAACTCCATGGGGTTGAGTTATTAAGTCACCGGTTATAATTGTTGGTGAAACAAACAAGGAGTTGGATTATTAACCCAACTCAACTCAACCCAACCCCATAAACCAAACACTCCCTTAGAGATTCTACATCGACTCACGATTCCAACGCATCAAACTTGATGTCATTTGGACACCCGAGCGAAAAGATATGACAAAAATGGTTGCAGTGAGTTGGATGGCAGCAAGCACGGCGTTGCAACGCCGACACTAGAGCATTTGTGGAGGCTCGAGAGAAAGAAGAGCATTCCTTGGGAGCCAGAGCATTTGTGGAGGCTCGAGATCGTGACGGGAGCTCAATAACGAGGGACAGACATCGACACATAAGTTTATTTCTCTTTCTTTTAGTTTGTAATTGAGTTTAAAGACTTTTCCTATGACTTTAGCTTGTGTTTTATTATGATTTTGAGTAGCTAAACCTTGTAGTTGGAATTTGATCAACATGTTTTAGATTTATTTGATTATGTATTGAACATTGTTATGTTATTTATTTTGGGCAATTCGTTCTTAATTTCATCAATCTTGTTGGTTTAAGTGGACTCGAGAGAAAGAAACATAGATTAGAGTAAAGTTGTCAACATCCTTAGAAATCTGGCATGAGAATGACCTAGAGTTCCTTGGGAAACACATAAAGAAGTTGCTTAATGTCGTGCATGCTTATAAAATTCATAAGGAAACTTTAGAATTTATCGTGTGTGCGAGACTCACTACGGATCGAGAGATTCTCTTGAGTATTTTAACTTTTGGTTTATAAATTCATAATATTAGTTCATTGCATGTGTTAAATAAGGAATAACTTATGAAATCATCGTCCTTGAATTATATCATATTCGTGTCTCCAATTGTACATTTATTTTCTATCTTTGTTTTCACTATCCATCAAAATTTTGTTGCTTTAGCTAAAATTAAGAATAAGTATCTTGGTAGTTAATTAATCTGGAAAACTCATTCTTGATGACGTTACTGTGTACTCAAATCACTATATTAAAACTTTACTTGTACACTTGCAGTATTGCAATATAATTTTACACAGCATTACCATTGTGACTGGACCTGAATCCTGAGCGGGTTACAAACTTCTGTCTGCGAGGGTGTGTCCATAGACTAGTATGGGTGAAAGTGGCCACGACTCAATATGCTTACCTTCTCAGGAACGAAACCTCGTGGGGAGCTGGGAACTTAACCCCGCGAGATGGAATTCACTTGATCTCGAGCTAGGAAACTTAAATCAGTTGTTCCCTTAAAGGCTGAATCCAGGTCTTAAACAACAGGGCCCCACCCTCTCAATGGCCTAAGAGGAACATTGTTTATGATATGAGCATAAACTAGTTGTTCCTTAGAGGATCAGTGGTACTTAAGGAGTAAGAGGTAGTCACAGGCGTAAAACGGTAATTTGACCTAACTATGACTACGAACAACCAGTGAAGGGTCAACTTACAGGCAATGGTTAATCAATGAGCACAACTTGTACTACAGTGAGGAGAGTGCAACTACGAGCATATAGTGGAATGACTCGTAGTTCATGAATGTTTGTCAACCGGATCAAAGAGTTTGATCGGTTCACCTCGTATCATTTGAGCTCATGAAATGTAGGTCCATTAGGTCCCTCCATACCCTCAACATAGAAATATAAAGGGTATAAAGTTTTGGAGTGAACTTGAAGTGTTCAATTTGGTAAATGGGAGTTATATCGCTTATATGTGATATAATCGATATAATATATAGTTTAATATAGATATGATTCATAATAACCTATATACTATATTTGGATTATTTCCAAATACATTTTAGCATGAAATTTTTTCATATTAAATTATAGAATAAATAATTAATTTGAGAGAAAAATTGAATATGATTCAATAATGCAATTATGAAAAGTGTATGATTTGTATAATAAGGTATAGGATACCTTATATTGTCCAATTATGCAAATGTGATTTGCATAATGCGTAATTTATACAGTTAGTGTGATAATGGGGGGAGGAAGTTATCTCCACCCTCACTCCCTATGTAAGAATGCATCTTGATGCATTTTGGGTGTGATTCTTCATAATTTGGAAATAGGAATTTCGAAAAACACTTAGGCCCCATTTGGTAACGTTTTTGTTCCCTGTTTTCTGTTTCTTGTTTCTCATTTCTCATTTTTTACGAACAAGAAACAAGAATATGTTTGATAACTATTTCTTTTTCTTGTTTCCTGAAAACAAGAAATAGAATCAGAAGCGTGTTTGATAACTCTTTCTTATTTCTTGTTCTTGTTTTTTTTTCTTCTTAATTTTTCTATTTTTTTTAGTTTAAAAGAATTTAGTTATATATTATATTACATACATTAAAATATATGAAAATATAGTTAATTATAACACTTTCTATTAACTAATACCAACAAGAATCGATGCAAAATTAACTTAATAATAAAAGTAGATAAATAAAATTTTTTTATCCTTCAAATATTGTCCAAATTTGACCTGCAATCTTAAGCGAGTCATTTGCCTTAAATGATGTCCAGTCAAATCAAATCCAATTATGTTGCTAAATGTTGTGGTTGAAAAATATGAAACTGAGGCTAAATGCATGTTTTAGGGAGCAAAATTTATTTATTGAAAAATTCTAACAGGTTCTTATTATACTAAAAATTAAATATAATATATATTGCAAAAACTAAAATTTTAAATTTTAAAAATATATAAATACACATTAAAAATCTAATACATATCTTTTTGAAAAATCAAAAATCAAAATAATATATAACTATATTTATTGCAAAATTTAAATTTCAAAATAAAAGTATATATCAATAAATATATTTAAAATATAATATTGAGAATTACAATAATATATAAATATAATATTTATATATTAATAATAATAAAAAAACAATATTAAAATAAGAAGTAAAAATTATACTGCTTGGGGTTCAAACTCAGGCCTTGTGAAATAGCCAAACGATTGGAACAACACCTTTTGCCAACATACAAATAACCTAGTCCTAGTTATTCGTGAAACGTTTTAATTTAAAAAGAAATAAAATAAAGAGAAACTACTATTTGTAGTTTCTAAAATTTAGCTCTAATTTTAGAGACGTTTTTCCAATTTAAGGAATAAGAAATAAGATGGATTATCAAACAAGTATGTTTCATAAAAAGTGTGAACCAGGAACTAGAAACAGGAAACAAGAACGTTATCAAACAAGCCCTTACATTATCTCAAATTCTCTCTACTTGACATTCTTTCCTTTTTCTCCACAAAGGAACACCACCATTCTCCCTCTCCTAGAAAACAACGAAGAAAATCTTGGGGAATGTATTTGAGAATTTTTGTTCGAGTTGTTCGTTGAGAATAAGAATGAGATTGGAGTAGGATCACATGAAGAAAAGGACTCTTCAAAGATAATTAATGTTCTTCTCCATTATGCTTAGTCTCTTTTCTGTTTTGTGTTTAATCAAACAACGTAATTAGCGGCAAAAAAGTGATTCCAATGCTTCCGCTACGGGATTCGATCCCATTAGTTTCTAATCGTTTGCAATGCCATTACAAGCAGGAGTATGAGGACATTCCTAAGTTAAGAAAAATCGAAAGGTCGTCCACAACGAGAATCATATTCAAGCTGGAATTCTACCTAGCGTAGATATCCCCAGTTAACTTTTCATTCTCGAGCAAATCAATAATTGAAGATGACATGCTGAAAACATAAATTTGTCCAAGTTTGTTATCTATGCCTTAACCCATCACATGCAATCCAATAAATTTAGAAAAATAACAAAGAATCCTAATGTTTAATTTTTAAACCAATGTATTTAATTTTGCAACGATACTTCAGAGGTTTAGAATAAAAGCTACCGTCGGGTGATCAATCACTCCTCGCTTGAATTCAGGTCATCTCAGCTCATCGTCACTACCAAAATATCTAATATTTTTTATGACGTTTTTTAGTCGAGGAATTGTTGCCATTTTAAGATCCTATAGGTCCGAGCCAACAGGCTACCGTTAGGAAAGACAACTATGTTTGGGTTTGTGCCCCTAAAACTCGTAGTTTGTAATTTTTGTTCTAATTTTTGTAATAAAGAGTTACTATTTCAATAAAGAGTTATTGTTCATTATTTACGATATTGCCCTTTTTTAATCCTAAATCCAATAAAGTAAACATTAAAGGTTGTAAAATGTCTCTTGAACTGAATGTAATGTACATATAAAGGATCTCGTTTCGAGATACAACCTAAATGGTCTATAGTAAGGGGATAAGGTTTGGGTACCTTACCCTGGTAATACTATGGATGTGGCCCACTTTGTATATGATACAAACACTGTGGTCCTAACGTTTTCCTGTAGATGACATGTGAGTGGGGATATCCTATGTAATGAGATTACATAAGACCGGACCGTGAAATAGTAACCACTAGATGTAACTCCGTTGACTAGCTAGGTTTCTATTTCACTAGTAAGACCTAACCAACTTGATCTTAATCCTGAGTAGGTTACGAACTCCTGGTTGCGAGGGATTGCCCTTTGACTAGTATGGGTGAGAGTGGCCAGATTCGCCGACTCAATTTGCCTACCTTCATGGGGACAAGACCGAGTGAGCGACTGGGGACTTAACTTAGCAATATGGAATTCATTCCTTCCCGCCTACTAGAGTAAGTAGATGAATGTTCCCTTAAGTGGTGTGTCCAGGACTTGAACAAAGGGCCCGACCCTCTCATTGGCCCGAGAGGGACTTCTGTTATTTGGTAGGACCATAAACAAATAGTTCATTAGAGAGGCACTAGTACTTAAGGTACATGATGTAACCTAGGGGTAAAACGGTAATTTGACCATGCTGGTGTTACGAACATTCGTGAAGGATTGACTTGTTATTATTGGTCAATATCCGTAGACACATAAATATATCTGTAGTGAAAATAGTGCAGTTGCGGGACTTTAGTGGAGTGTTCCCGCAGTTAACGAATGTTGATTAGGAGGTTAATGAGATTAACCGAATAATTTCGTATCGTTGGTCCATTAGGTCCACCTTCTAGCTCGTAAAGAGTTCTTAGATCATTTGAATTTGAAATGTTAAAATTCAATTAGGGAATAAATTTAATGTATATAGATACGTTACAATATAAGGTTTTGGAACTTTATATTATAAATTTAATGTGAATATGATTCGTATTGAAGTACATAACATAATTAAATATTTGAAAGAGTTCAAATATTAATTTAAATGTGAATGTGATTCATATTTGAAAAACTATAGGTTAAAATTTAATGTTCATAAGATGTACATTAAACTATATGTTAAAGGGTAAAATGATTAATTTTGATTTAATCATTTAATTAATTAATGTGATATTTAAATTAAATATGATTTAATTTAACTTAATTAATTAATAATTTATAATAAATTAATTGGGAACGTGTCAAGATGACACGTTCTCACCACTTCCAATTCCCTCTCGATAGAGAGTGCGGAGTTACCCAAAGAACTCTTCTTCTTCTCCTGGTGAGAAGGGGAATGATTGATCGATCATTCGATTTGTGCAGTTGGTGAAATTGCTTTATAAAAAACTCTCTTTCTCAATTTTTCCTTCTTCTCTTCCAAATTGTTAGAACACCTTCCCACCAAGGTTGATCTAACCTACTCAGAGATATAGGAGGTTCTCTTTGTGGTAGTGTTGTGTTGAAAGAATAGAGGAATTTCTTAGTTGTTGTGTTGTTGTGCAAAAGGAGCAAGGAGTTGCTGTTGATTTGAGAAACTTCAAAGGTAATTGTTTCGAATTTCCTTTAGTTTAAATATTTTACAGAATGTGTTTGCATGTTGTAGAACCATGCTTAATTTAATTAGATTAGATTAATTGCTCATCCTCTGTAATTTCACCAATGTATTGGTATTTGTATTAAACCAAAACAAACAAATAATTACAATTTTAATCATGTTACCACTGCTCAATGGGATCTGATTCCCATCAATTGGTATCAAAACAATACTTGTTTTGTTTTGGTTGAAACAAATTTGCATTGGATAGATGAAAATTGCATTTGGTTTGTTGTAAAACTAGTTTAGGAAGATTTTGTCCTTAGATTTATTTTTTATTAGATCAAATTAAATGAAAAGGCCGCTGTGTTTTGGGCAATTAAGTGCATAATCGAGTCTGTAATTAAGTTATGAGTCATTCGTGACAAATTTCGTGCAAATCGAATGAGATTCAGGTGACAGTTTGGCCTTTGAAGGCATTGCAACGCCGTTCATCAGGGTTGCAACAGTGAGGAATGGCGTCGCAGCACTGAAGCCCCTATCGACACGAAATTGTGAGGGGTCACGAGCATTGCAATGCTACCCTGATGCTAGGCGCGCGCGTGAGATGAGGCGGCGTTTACAACCCTCTCCTCAGCGTTACAACGTTGTGATGACAACCTGAAGGTGCAGAAGCATTTCGGGTCAATTTTGGTCCGGTTCCAGCGTTCTAAGCACGGTTCAAGGAATTTTGGACCGGTTTTGTAAGGAAATTAATGTAATTTTATTATTTTTGCACTTTAGGGGCTAAAGTTTTTCGGTTTTACGGCTATTTTTTATGAATGTCATTTAGAATATTTTCCACCTTAGGATAAGCATGTTCATGCATTTTTTTATTTGAATATCTGTTATAAAAATATGGTAGAAATGCATGATTTGATTTATTTTTCATGAGTAATTAATTATAATTGTTATAATTAGATTATATGGAAAATAAAAAGCATGGAGCATGAAATTACTTAGTTTAAAATAAATGTTATTTTATTTAAGTAATTTGCTTTTTTTAATTAGTTGAATGTCTTTTATAATTCCAATTCGAAATCGTTTGCTCGTTTTATAATATAGTTCCTTGTCATATGTTAATTATTAAAATTTATAAAAGTTATAAATAAAGGGATTTTAGAAACCATAACCTATAACAAATAATTGCATGCAAACATAGGAACTTAGGTTATATTAAATTAGTTTTAAATTGTTTAAAATTATTTTAGACTTAAGTTTAATTTCTAATAGGATTAGAAGCTAGTCTTACATATTATTTTAAATAGTTTAAAATATAGTAGGACAATAGGACATTGGTTATAAGGGAACTCTATCGGTGATGTTCTGTCTAAGGTTGGGGGTACTTAAGCTGACGGTTAACGGAACACCTCATACCTGGGAACTGACCTGGAAATTGAGTTGAATTAACCATAGTCCTATATTATATCTAGGTAATTAAAATGTTTATTCACCTAGACATAAGGTTAAAAGACCTAGTTATACAAGTTATAATAGACATAAACTTAGATAGATTTCATTAGCAAGTATCCGACTAAGTTAAACCTATACCCTAACCTTAAGAGCTTTAATGGGGGAAAACAAGGTGTTCGCATCGAGTTTACTCTCACGTCCTCAAGAGTTCACACTGTGAGTTCCATGCTCGGCTACGTGGCGTCAATAGGGCGTTCTTCTACGATAAGTGTTTGCATGGTTCAATACCAAGGTGAATGAGGGAAGTATCCACAGTAAATGGAAGCAGGACGCGTGTCAACGTATCCTACGGTCTCCTCCATTAGGTTGCACCGTGAGATTTCTATAGTTTGCCTACTAGGTTGTCCTGGAACAGCCAATCCATACGGAGGGTCTGACTATAGGGGTCAGAACACCGCAGACTCCATAAATGGATAAGGTCTCTTAGGTTATTTACCAACGGTTGTCTTTCTTAAGAGTAGTCTGTTGGCTCAAACCTACTGGATCTGAAAATGGTAGTGTCACATTTTAAAGGATAAGTTAAGCTAGTTAACTAGTCTTTGCCCAAACAAACGGTAGCTAAGAATCATTGGGACATGAGATGTTATGGTAGTGAGAATTAGCTGAGATAGTCTCAATTAAGAAGAGGAGTGACTGACCACCCGACGGTGGCTTTTGTTCTAAACCCTTGAAGTATCGTTGCAAAATTAAGGTTTAATTTAAATACTAGGGTTCTTTAATAATTTTGCTAAAATTTGTTGGTTTGTAATGTGTTAAAGGCATAGCTAATTAGAACTATTTTGAATTTTCAGCATGTCGTCCTCAATTATAGCCTTACTCAAAAGTGAACGTTTAACAGACGAGAATTATACTACGTGGAAGTCCAACCTGAATGCGATTCTTGTTATGGATGACTTCGGTTTGTAATAACTGAGGAATGTTTCAGATCCCTACTAAAAACACACCTCAATCAGTTAAGGAAGCGTTTGACCGCTAGTCCAAGGCCAATGAAAAGGCCAAGGGCTATATCTTTGTTAGCATATCTGATGTTTTGGCAAGGAAGTTGGAGGGAATTGGTCTCAACTCGTGAGATCATGGGTTATCTGCAGAGTTTGTCTAGACAACCGTCTGAACAAATTCGGCACGAATCCCTCAAGTACATTTATAACGCGCGCATGAAGAAGGAAACTTCAGTGAGAGAACATGTTCTTGATCTGATAGTTCACTTCAACGCGGCCGAAATGAACGGAGCGGTCTTGGATGAGCAAAGTAAGGTATTGTTTATCTTGGAATCTCTTCCGAAGAGTTTCCTGCCATTCCGTAGCGGAGATGAACAAAAGGGAGTATAACCTAACTTCCCTCCTAAATGAATTGCAGACTTACCAGTCTCTTATAGATAATAAGGGACAGGTTGGTGGAGAGGAAGATAAATTTGCCCATTCCAAAAGGGTCCATATGGGTTCATCCTCTGGAACCAAGCCCTGTGGTTCTTCTTCTGGGATTAAGAAGACTCGGAAGAAAACGAAATGAGGGAGAGGGAAATAAGAAAGGTAAATTTGATTTACTTGTTCTTGAAACTTGTTTAGTGGAAAATGATGAATTTACTTGGATACTTGATTCAGGAGCCACTAACCATGTTTGTTCTTCTTTACAGGAAACTAGTTCCTTCAAGGAGCTCGAAGAGGGTGAGATGACGCTTAGGGTCGGAACGGGTACGTCGTCTTAGCTCGTGCAGTGGGAGATGCCAAGCTGGTTTTTAGAGATAGATTTATATTTTTAGAAATTTTGTACATAGTTACCAAGATTAAGAGGAACTTGATATCCATCTCTTGTCTAATTGAATATCATTTCTGAATTTCCTTTTCTAGTAATGAAGCGTTCATTTCAAAGAAAAGTGTCAATATTTCTTCTGTTAAGTTTGAAAACGGCTTCTATGTACTTAAATCGAATAAAACTAAGGCAATTTTAAATCATGATATGTTTAAAATGCAAATACTCAAAGTAAACGACAAAGAATTTCTCCAAATAATAATACCTATCTTTGGCATCTTAGACTTGGTCATATAAATCTCAATCATATTGAGAGACTATCAAAGAATGCACTTCTAAATAAGATAGAAGATGATTCTCTACCTCCTTGCGAATCATGGTTGGAAGGTAAAACGACTAAGCGACCTTTTTCTACAAAAGGTTATAGAGCCAAAGAACCTTTGGAGCTTATACGTTCAGCACTTTGTGGTTCGGTGAATGTTAAAGCTCGTGGAGGGTACAAATATTTCATCTCTTTCATAGATTATTATTTGAGGTATGGTTATCTATACCTAATGCATCATAAGTCTGAGACTCTTGAAGAGTTCAAAGAGTATACGGCTGAAGTAGAGAATGTGTTTGTGGAAGGTGGGTTCCCTTTAGGTGAGATGAAATATTTTTGTGAGAGAATGTGTTTGTGGAACCTTTCCAACAACACATAAGAGCTTGGATTATCTTAACCAATGCAACTATATATATAGGGAAATAGGATGGAAATTACCATTCTATCCCTCTTTCATTCTCTCTTTAGTATATAGTTAATATGTGAATCTAATTTACATTAAAACTATATATTATACCAATTATATCACATATAACTGATATGACATCTCATATATGAAATTGAACACTTCAATTTCATTCCTAACTTTATACCCTAAATATAATCCTGTTGAGCCAATGGAGGGACCTAATGGACCTACAGTTCATGAGCTCCAATGATGTGAGATTAACTGATCAGACTCTTTGATCTAGTTAATCAATATTCATTAACTACAAGTCACTCCACTATAGACTTGTAGTTGCACTCTCCTCACTGTAGATTGTATTGTGTCCATTAATATGGTCATTACCTATGAGTCGACCCTTCACAGGTTGTTCGTGATCACAGATTGGTCAAATTACCGTTTTACCCCTATGATTACCTCTTTTTTCCTTAAGCACCACTGATCCTCTAATGAACAACAAGTCTACGGTCCTACCATAGACTCATACCCTCATAGAGGGCGGGGCCCCGGTTTTCAAGATCTGGAGTCTGTTCTTAAATGAACAACCTATCTAATTCCTTAGTGTAGGCATGATTGAATTCCATCTTGCATAGTTAAGTTCCCAGCTACCTACGAGGTTCTGTCCCTGAGAAGGTAGGCTTATTGAGTCCGCTACAGGCCACTCTTACCCATACTAGTCAAAGGACAAACCCCTATTAGCAGGAGTTCTTAACTCGCTCAGGCTTCAGGTCGAGTCACTAATGCCCATCTATAAATTACTAGTCTTATCCTGTTAACGATGTTACACTTGTTAGACTAATGATTTGCGGTCCAGCCTAGTATGAACTCTTCATACAGGATGCCCCCACTCGCATGTCAACTACATGAATGAGTTGGATTACCTCATTTGTACTAATTACAAAGTAGGTCGCATCCATGGTGTTACCAGAATTAGGTTTCCAATCTTATTCTTACACCATAGACCATTTAGGTTATATTCTTGAAGACAATCCAAATAGTGTCCACTACACTGATGTTCAAGATATATATTATAACCTTGGAGCTTAGTTTATTGGATTTATAAAGCAAGACTGTAATTTTATCAAAACAAATAACTCTTTATTTCTTTGATCAAAATTATACAAGTTTTAGGACATACATCCCAACATGACTAGTATGGGTGAGAGTGGCAAGATTCGCCGACTCAATAAGCCTACCGTTTTGGGGACAAGACCGAGTGAGCGACTAGGAACTTAACTTAGCAAGATGGAATTCACTCCTTTCCGCCTACTAGGGTAAGTAGAGGAATGTTCCCTTAAGTGGTGTCTCTGGGACTTGAACAAAGCGCCCGACCCTCTCATTGGCCCGAGAGGGACTCTGTTTGTTAGTAGGACCACAAACAAATTGTTCATTATAGGAGCATTGGTACTTAAGGTGTAAACCTGAGATCTTTCTTTGGAATTCAAAAAAAAACAAAAACAAAGGAAAAGAAGAAAGAAAAGGTTAATACTATGGTTTGTTTTGTTTTAAAAAGAAAAGAAAAGAAAGGAAAAGAAAGGAAAAGGAAAGAATGAAAAAGGGTAAGTGGAGGGTGGGACCCCCACTTATGTTTTCTTTTTAAAAACTCATTTTCCATCGATCTTCTTCTTTATTTATCAAAAGGAAGCTAAGGGTTTCGTGGGAGAAGCATAAAGGAACAGGAAGAAGGTGATTTTGGAGCTGGAATTGTATAAGAGAGGGAGAGACCTCAAGCAAATTAGTATAGCAGCAAGGTAATCATTCTGCCATGTTCTGATGTTTTTATCATTTCGAGCTCAACAAGAAGAGTTAAGAATTGAGGTTTGGTTTTCTCGAAAGCTAATTCATTTTTGAAAAAATTTTGTGAAGGAAGCTCGAGCCAATTCCGACCTTAAGTTACAGTTTTGTGAAGAGGAAGGCAGAAGACAGAAATTTGTTGTGCAACAGGAAATTGATTATGGAAACAGCAGCAGGTGGATTTTAGGGAAGAAGCTGTTGAGGTATTTTCGAATCAATCCGTTGGGAATATCAATTTCATTTCTTCATATGATTTTTAGAGGATTCAAAAAGGAAGAGTTTAGTATACAATACAACCATTTTGGATAAGTAATAAAGAAGTTATGACTGTTTGAATACAGGGTATAAAATCTGTGAAATGCTGGAAAATTGGATGGTGTGGTTTTTGTAATTTTAAGGTTAAAAATCATGAGCTCGAGGTTCTAATACATGGATATGGTTTGTTTGACAGGCCAAGAGGAGATAGGTCGAGTGTACGGGCCAAGGTTCTAGTTCTAACACTGTGAGCGACAAAACGAACTTCGAAAATGAACTATATGCTTGAAAAATGCAATTTTTGCTAGAATGAAAGATTTTAATGCTTTAAGTTTTCTTTTTGAACACATGTTTAAGAGTATAAATATTTTCCTAGATATGGTTTCAAGTATTCTTTGTGACCCTAAATGTTCTGATGAAATGCTTACATGAGTATTCATATTTTTCTAAGAAATGATTTCAAGTGCTCGTTGTGAGCCTAAATGTCTTGATGAAATTTATACGTGAGCATATGTTCTTGATTGTCGAAATTTATGAAAATGTTATGATTTCGAGCAAGTATGTATTAGCAAGTATGATTTAAAGATTTTCAGTTTTATGAACAACCTGAGTAAGCTTGAGTTTTATGAAAGAAAGAGAAGCATGCATGTTCAAACATTTTTATAATGTTTTCTGAGACTCGATTGAGTAAATGACTGAGATATTGAGCCCGAGGCTTTATGGTACCGTGTGCACACAGGTCATTTTCTGTTGTCGACGTTGAATGTACTCCATGACAACAATGTTGTTGTGAGTGCTGGGCGGGTCCCACTACGACAAAGACGATGGGAGTGTTGGGCGGGCCCCACTATATCGTAGAGTAAACGTTGGTTGTACTGGGCGTCCCCTACACAACGTGGATTGTGACATGTTTTAAAAGGATTTATATCATTCACATGCTTTACGAGATTTAACGACATACTTGTTGGTTTCCCTGAAAAGCTATTATGATTACACAGTTACTTTTAACGTTTGATTACAGATGCATATGCTCATAGATGATCAGGTGATATGATTTACGAGTTAATAGTTTTCTTTTAAACTCAAGTCACTCACTGAGCTTCATAGCACATTCTTTCAGTGTTTTCCCACTTTTTAGGTAGAGGTCGAGCTCCCAGTGCCTTACATCCTGCCATAGTCTACTAGAAGCTCAACGAGCTTGATATTTTGTACGTGGGTGGTGTTGTATAGCAAGTCCTTATCTGTTGTAGTAATGTTTAAGGGGACTATGTGTTGGGATTTATGGCCTAAACATGTGTAATTTTGATCAATTAAATAAAGTGTTATTTGTTTTGATAAGATTACAGTATTGCTTTTATAAATTCAATAAACTAAGCTCCAAGGTTATAACGTTTATCTTGAAATCAGTGTAGTGGACACTATTTGGGTTGAGTTCAAGATTATAACCTAAATAGTCTATGGTATAAGAATAAGGTTGGAAACCTCATTCTGGTAAAACCATGGATGCGACCCACACTGTAATTAGTACAAATGAGGTAATCCAACTAATAAATGTAGTTGACATGCGAGTGGGGGCATCGTGTATGAAGAGTTCATACAAGACTAGATCGCAAATTATTAGTCTAACAAGTATAACACCGTTAACAGGATAAGACTAGTAATTTATAGATGGTCATTAGTGACTTGACCTGAATCCTTAGCAAATTAAGAACTCCTGCTTATAGGGGTTTGTCCTTAGACTAGTATGGGTGAGAGTGGCCTGTAGCCGACTCAATAAGCCTACCTTCTCAGGGACAGAACCTCGTAGGTAGCTGGGAACTTAACTGTGCAAGATGGAATTCACTCATTCCTCTACTGAGGAATCAGATAGGTTGTTCCCTTAAGAACTGACTCCAAGTCTTGAACAACGGGGCCCCGCCCTCTATGAGGGTATGAGTTTAAGGTAGGACCTTAGACTTGTTGTTCATTAGAGGATCAGTGGTGCTTAAGGAGCAAACATGTAATCACAGGGGTAAAATGGTAATTTGACCCACCGTGATTACTGAACAACTGTGAAAGGGTCGACTCATGGGTTATGACTATATCAGTGGACACAATAATATCTACAACGAGGAGAGTGCAAATACAGTCTATAGTGGAGTGACTTGTAGTTAATGAATATTGATTAAGCTGGATCAAAGAGTTTGATCGATTAATCTCACATCATTGGAGCTCATGATCCAGAGGTCCATTAGATCCTCCGTTGGCTCAACATGGTAATATTGAGGGTATAAAGTTAGGAGTGAAATTGAAGTGTTCAATTTCATACATGAGGAGTTATATCAATTATATATGATGTAATTGATATAACATATAGTTTTAATGTGAATTAGATTCATATATAAACTATATACTAAAGAGAGATAAAAGGAAGGGTAGGATGGTCATTTCCATCCCATTCCCCTATATATATAGTTGCATGAGATGCAACTAGGGTAAGACTTTGGTAAGACTTTGAGAAAGTATACCTAGCCTCCTTGTTGTGTTGTTGGAAGAGTTCCAAAACAGAACTCTCTCTCACAAAAAATACCGCACATCTCCTAAAGGGAACCCACCTTCCTCCCTCACCTAGAGAACAATGGAGAAGATCCGGTTGTCGTGTCTTCGTGCGTTGGAGTTCTTGTTGTTGAGATCGTGACCATGGAGAGAGGAGCACTTGAAGAAAGGTTCTTCAAAGGTAAACTTCTTGCTGTCCATTTCTGTATTTTATGCTTAACTCATGTTTTACGTTCATGAATTTTCCATTGTAACTAAATCAAGAACACGCGATTCTCAATCGCTTCTGCTGCGGGGACTTCGATTCCCTTCAATTGGTATCAGAGCCCAATTGTGTTCTTGATTTATGTTCTGCAATTTTCAAGAACAAGGTGGGATTTACTGTTTGTGCATGAGATGTATGAATGGTTTTGCGAAATTAGATGTTTTCGATTTTGGCACTTAGATTTACAACTTTTCATTGAAATGTTCAATGTAAGGGCTCGATGTTTTGGGCAATTTTAATTGTAAATCGAGTCTGTAAGTTCGTGTTGATCGAGGCAAGGCAGTTGCTGAAAAGATCGGAGCGAAATCGAGCTGAAAACAATGGAGATTGTTGCTGTCTGTGTGCAGCCTTGCAACGTTGTTCGTCGGCGTTGCAACGCCGCGCTTGCGGGAGAAGGCGCACAGAAGGTAGCGTTGCAACGCTGTGGCGTTGCGCAACGCTCGACCGAAAACGACAAATGCAGCGTTGCAACGCGGAAGACGTTTCACGGAAGGCAGCAACAGACAGAAACGTTGGTTTTAATATATATTAAATATAAAAACGTTTTGTATTTAATTTATATTTAATTAATTAATGTTAATTAATATAATTAGATTATATTATTTAAAATTAATTTTAGGGTGCCAAAATTTGTCTAATTTTTGCTATTTTAATTATGCAATTGTTGTGTAATTATTGCCATGCATAGTGTATGCTTGTATTTTAGAAATCCCACTTTAGGTTAATCATTTTCATGCATCATTTATAATATAAGGAGTTATATTATATATTTTGCATGATTAATTAATATAAGGTTCTTATATAAATTTTTGGACAGCATTGACATGCATTATATTTCATGAGATGAATATGCTATGTATGTTTTATTATTCATGTGATGAATGATCAAACACTATAACATAGTATGCATGTCACCTAAGGTTAATTATTAGTTTTAAAGTGTTTAGAACTTGGAAATAATAGACCTTAGGTTATCTAGTTCTAATTAGATTAGAATTAGGAACCAAGTAATTTATAAGTTATGATTAAAAGAGGAACTTTGTGTATGAAAAGTTACATCTGAAAGGTCAGTATTTAAGGTCGACGGAAATGAACACACCCCTACCAGGGAACTGACCTAGGAGTGAAATTTAATCAGAGAGTCTTATAAATTACAGTAGCGTCAGCGGGTTTATTAAGGGGTTAATAAACTAAAAATCCTAGGTTTAATATAAGGAGTGATATTAACAAACTTAGGATAAAATAATTATAAGAGTTATATTGATTATCAATATAAGAGTTATGTTGATAGATATAGGTAAAACCATTAGCCGGGTTTTAGCCTAAGAAAGATTCCTATGGACTTAAAGTATTCAGTGGGAGGAAAAAGTGTATGACATACATATTTTTCTACCTACGATATCTCCTTGAAATTGACACCGTGAGACTCATACATGGCCTCATGGCGCAAATGGGAGCGTCTCCCTTCGGATGGTGTTTGTATGAGTCAATACCAAGGTGGATGGAGAGGGTACTTAGAGTGAGTGGGAGCAGGTTTAGTGAAAACAAAACCTATGGTCTCTTTTGTCGGTTTACACCGTTGGACCACTATGGACCAGACAATCCCTTCGGAGGGCTTGATCATAGGGGATCTAACACAGTAGACACCCCGAAAGGGATAAAAATTTCCTTAGACTATTTTCCAATCTAGTCCTCCCTTCGGCGGATTTTATTGGATCAAGACTCTGGGATCTAAAGACAAAGGGTTACACTCACGAGATACACAAGTTGTGTATGTATTCAGACCGAAAAATGGTAACTAAAACCTATAGGAATAAGAGTTATTCTGCTGTTAGTTTTTGGTCAAGAATGTCTTGATCTAGAGGAGGAGTGTTCTTGATTACCCTTCGGTGTCATACATTCTAAACCTCTGGACTATCATTGCAAATTATAAATGCCTAGGAATCATTTGATAATTAGCTAAAACATGATTGGATTAGAGTTATAGCAAGAAACTCATACAAGTTTGTTTGTAAATTTTCAACAAAAATGTCTAGCTCTATAATTTCCTTATTGGATGCGGAAAAGTTAACCGGAGAGAATATGATGACATGGAAAAACAAACTCAACACTATTTTGATAGTGGATGATCTGAAGGTTGTGCTAACTGAGGAGTATCCTCAGGTGCCAGGCTCGAATGCGTCACGAAATGTTCGTGATGCATATGATCGATGGATCAAGGCCAATGATAAGGCTAAGGTCTACATGCTGGCAAGTATGTCTGACATATTAGTCAAGAAGCATGAGGGCATGATTACCGCCAAGGAAATCATGGATTCTGCATGCGGTATGTTTGGACAACAATCCCACAAGCCCGACATAATGCCCTAAAGTACATATTCAACTCGAGGATGCCGAGGGTACATCTGTTCAGGATCATGTCCTGGATATGATGGTACACTTTAACATCGCGGAGTCGAATGGTGCTTCCATTGATGAGTCGAGCCACGTCAGCTTCATTCTGGAAACCCTTCCAGATAGTTTCCTGCAGTTTAGAAGTAATGTTGTTATGAACAAGCTTACTTTTTATCTTACCTCCCTTCCGAATGAACTCCAGACCTTTCAATCTTTGATGAAAATTCAAGGATCGAAAGGAGAGGCATATGTTGCCAGTAGGAGTTATCACAGAGGTTCGACCTCTGGGAAAAAAACAGTGGTTTCATCTTCTTCTAACCTGAGAGGTAAGAAGAAGAACATGAAGAAGGTTGGTAAAAGGAAACAGGCTGATAAAGTTACCGCCCAGAAGGGCAAGAAAGTCAAAGACGTTGCTGACAAAGGAAAGTGTTTCCACTGCAACGAAGACGAGCATTGGAAACGGAACTGTCCGAAGTATATTGCAGAAAAGAAGAAGGAAGGTAAATATGATTTACTTTGCCTAGAAGCTTGTTTAGTGGATAATGATAAAACAACTTGGATACTTGATTCAGGCGCCATTAATCATGTTTGTTCTTCTTTTCAGGGAATTGATTCCTGTCAGCAGCTACAACAAGGAGAGATAACACTCCGGGTTGGAAATGGACAAGTCGTCTCAGTTGTAGCAGTAGGCACAATGAAGCTTTATTTTGGCAAGAAATATGTATTGTTGGACAATATATTAGTGATACCAGGGCTTACTAGAAACCTTATTTTCATTTCTTGCCTTATTGAACAATGTATTTATGTTTCCTTTTCTATGAATAAAGTGTTTATTTTGAAGAAAGGTTTAGAAATATGTTCTGCTTCATTAGAAAATGGATTGTATGTTTTAAGGCCTAATTCAGTCAAATTGGTTTTGAACACTGAATTATTTAAAACTGCAACTGCACAAACTAAGAAACGAACAATTTTTTCTAAAGAAAATGCTCATCTTTGGCATCTAAGATTGGGTCACATTAATCTCAATAGGATTGAGAGATTGGTAAAGAACAGACTTCTAAACGAGTTAGAAGAAAATTCTTTGCCAGTATGTGAATCCTGCCTAGAAGGCAAGATGACTAAAAGACCTTTTAGTGGAAAAGGTTATAGAGCCAAAGATACTCTAGAGCTTATACATTCAGACCTTTGTGGTCCGATGAATGTTAAAACTTGGGGAGGATATGAATATTTCATCTCTTTTATAGATGATTATTCCAAATATGGGCATATTTACCTAATGCACCACAAGTCTGAAGAACGTAAAAGAGTTAAAACACTTCGATCGGATCGAGGTGGAGAGTACATGGATTTAAAATTCTAGAACTATATGATAGAACATGGAATTACATCCCATCTCTCAGCTCCCGACACACCACAACAAAACGGTGTATCGGAAAGGAGAAATAAAACCTTGTTGAACATGGTTCGATCAATGATGAGTTATGCTCATCTCCCTAGTTCCTTTTGGGGTTATGTAGTGGAGACTGCAGTAGACATTTTGAATAGTGTGCCCTCCAAAAGTGTTTCTGAAACACCTTTTGAACTCTGGAAAGGACGTAAAGGTAGTTTATGTCACTTCAGAATATGGGGTTGTCCAACACATGTGGTTGTGACAAATCCAAAGAAGTTGGATTCACGTTCAAAGTTGTGTCTATTCGTAGGATAACCAAAAGAAACAAGAGGTGGTTTATTTTATGATCCTAATTAAGATAAGGTCTTTGTGTCGACAAATGCTACTTGGAGGAGGACCACATAAGGGACCACAAACCAAAAAGCAAGGTAGTGTTGAATGAGTTAGACGGAACAATAGCAAAGGTTGCTAATAAGAACACTAGTACGTCAAACAAGAGTTGTTGATACTAGTTTGTCTAGTCAAGAGGGTCCATCTCAAGAGTTGAGTATGGCTCGACGTAGTGGGAGGGTTGTGATACAGCCTGACCGTTACATGGGTTTAAATTGAAACCCAAGTTGTTATACCGGATGACAATCATGGGATCCATTGACTTATAATCAAGCAATGGTTGACAAAGACAAAGACAAATGGGTCATAGCCATGGACCAAGAAATGAAGTCTATGCACTTCAATTCTGTTTGGGATCCTGTAGATAAGCCTGATGGGGTAAAACCTATAGGTTGTAAGTGGATCTACAAGAGAAAACGTGGTGTAGATGGGAAGGTGCAAACCTTTAAAGCTAGACTAGTAGCAAAGGGTTATACCCAGGTTGAAGGGGTTGACTTTGAGGAAACTTTTTCACCTGTTGCTATGGTAAAGTCTATCCGTATCCTTCTTGCCATTGCCGCATATTATGACTATGAGGTATGGCAAATGGATGTCAAGACAGCCTTTTTGAATGACAATCTTTAGGAAACCATCTACATGGACCAACCCAAAGGGTTCATTAAACCAGGACAAGAGCAAAATGTTTGCCGGCTTAAAAGGTCGATTTATGGAGTAAAACAAGCCTCTAGGTCCTGGAATATAAGATTTGATGAGGCTATCAGATCTTATGGTTTTGGCAAGAATGATGATGAACCTTGTGTCTACAAGAAAATCATCAATAGTTCTGTCGCTTTCCTAATTCTCTATGTGGATGATATCCTACTCATTGGGAATGATGTAGGATATCTTACTGACATCAAGGAATGGCTAGCTACGCAATTCCAAATGAAAGATTTGGGTGATGCGCAGTTTGTTCTTGGGAACCAGATTGTCCGAAACCGCAAGAATAAAACACTAGCCTTGTCTCAAGCATCATACATAGACAAAGTGTGTTCAAGGTTTAAGATGCAAGATTCCAAAAAGGGTTTGTTGCCTTTTAGACATGGAATCCATTTTTCTAAGGAACATGGTCCTAAGACACCTCAAGGAGTTGAGGATATGAGACGGATTCCTTACGCATCAGCTGTTGGGAGCCTGATGTACGCCATGTTTTGTACTAGGCCTGTAACGCCCCAGAAATTCAAGTACCTTTTAATTTGTGACTAGGGTTAATTTATTGGAGATTAAATTAATTGGGCCTTGGGGCTCTGTAATTTATTGAAAGGTAATGTAAATTAAGAATTTTGTGTAATTAAAGCCCTTTTGAGAACATTTAAATTGGTTTAAGGGCATGCTTGTGATTAGATGAAGAAGGAGGGGCAATTTGGTAATTAAGAGGAGGTCCAATTAGGGTTGTCTTTTAGCTGGCACGAAGTTCAAGCACCTTCTCCCTCTTTCACGCAATTCACGAGCACGAAGCAGCCGGCCCTTCCATCCTTCTTCCGACCGCAGCAGCACGACTCCGGCGACTCTTCTTCGTGCTGCACGCTGCCGCAACTCCAACCCGATGCTACCGCTCGTCGTTGCCGCGAAACCAGCGCCGGAAGCCACATGTCAGTCTGCGTGTCTCACCGGGAGTCTCCACGCCAGCTGAAAGCCATCACACGGGTCTGCTCGAGCCGCACACCTCAGATCTGGAGACGAGCTGCCACCTGCAGCCGCTGCAAGCCGAGTCCGAGCATCCAACCGACGCTGCCATTCGAGTCGTCTGCAAGTCGAGGTTGTCTCTACTGCAACCTCCGTCGGCGATCGATTCGTCCGTTGAAGTCGCAACCGCACGTCGTCGTGCCTCGCCTGAACGCCACGCAAACCAGCATATCCTCATCGGAAGCTGTTCTTCTTTGCAGGTCCTTGAAGCTATCGGTTCGGTTTTGGTTCGGGTTTTTGAGGGAGTTTCCGATCAGTTTTCGAAGTTATAGGACCGGTTTTGGATAGATCGGGCCACAAGGACTCCAACGACATACTACACGCCCCGAGACGCGCTGCAGAACCACCTCCACGCGCGCCGCGGTACTCAGCCCCACGCGCGCCGCTCTCAAACCGCAAATTGCTTCCGCTTTCGTTCCCGAGTCCGCTTTCAATTTGCTGTTAGTGGTAATTCGACTTATCTTTTATTGGATTCGAAAAATAAGTTTACTCATTATGTGTTAATTAGGAAAATGGGTTGGATTGAAGGAACTTGAGTACCGAGCAGGTTGAGAGGAACCTTGAATTAGGATCGGAGCTTGAGGAGTTTCAAGCTATGCTAAGGTAAGGGATATTTTCTACAAATGATCTTGAAAAGAGGAGTAAACACGGTTTCTGAAAGATTTATTTTAAAAAGTTGAAATTCAAAGATTTATTTCAAATGGTGAATTTCCAAAACTCATGCTTAGGGCTTGAATTTAGAAAACAAATATTTCGAAGGGTTTTTCGAGGACCTTGAGAGAATGATTTTCAAAAGGTTTAGAAAGGAACTTGATGATTTAAGGGTTTGGGAGGACCCGAGCTGAAATGATTTCAAAGTATTTAAAATGAGTCTTGACACAGTTATGTATAGTTCTGTATATTGAGATTTTCAGTTATGTCATTGGGCTAGTTATGCACCTTAAATTATAAACGTGCTTATTACTGATGATTGATTGACTCTAGTTAAAGTTATGAAAGTTATGTCATGATCTTAAGACTTATGTGATTGTTGCATCATTTCTGAATGTATATGTATATGTGTTTAAAGAATGGGACCTCATGCATATTGTATGTATATGAACATTTCATGTAGGCTGTGGCAATTGGTCTCCTGAGAATTTATGCATGGTAAAACATGCATCAGAGACCCTATGGGTCAAACTTATAGGAGTCTGTGAGGGACTCAAATTTACAGGGGTCTGTGAGGGACTCAAAACTTATGGGGTCTGTGAGGGACTCAAATCTTATAGGGGTTTGTGAGGGACTCAAACCTATAGGGGTCTGTGAGGGACTCATTATGAAAACACTCAGGTAGACTCAATTGACCACGTATAGCCAAAGAGAAAAAGTCATGATTTTATGAAAGAAAGTTTTAGGTCCCATTACAGAAAGTTTTATGATCTCAAAAGTCACAAATCACAGTCATGTATAAAAGTCATGTTTAAAAGAAAGTCATGTCGTATGTGTTTGCATTTCCCGACCCCCCACTTACTGGGTATTTTATAATACTCACCCCTTTACCTTTGTTGTGTATTCTCTGTTTTAAAATGTTTTCAGGTAAAGGCGAGAGCATACCAGGCGAGTGGCAGGGATGCGCTACAGAAGCCATGGGAACCGAGTCATGAATTCCGCATCCATGATTTAGAAAGAATTCTTTTAAATGATTATTGTATTCCGCTTATGTAACATAGAGTTTTGAAATTAGAGGCCGAACTTCGTTATGTTCTTGTAAAAGTTTTGTATTTCTATGGGATCCCAAATTATATTGATTTTATTTATCAACTTTTACTTATTTAAAGTCAGTTAGGGCCTCGAATGCACGCATGAGTAGTAATGTCCCCTAGGAATATATGTCTATAAAAGTAGGGGCGTTACAAGGCCTGACATCTGTTTTGCAGTTGGGATGGTCAGTAGGTATCAATCCAATCCAGGACTTGAACATCGGCGCTGGTTAAAAACGATGCTTAAGTATCTTCTGAGAACAAGGAACTACATGCTTGTGTATGGGGCTAAGGATTTGATCCTTACAGGGATACACTGATTCGACTTTCGCATGCATAAAGATTCTCGGAAGTCTACATCGTGTCGATTTCACTCTTAACGTAGGAGTCAGTAGTATGGCGAAGCGTCAAGCAAGGATGCATCGCTGATTCCACCATGGAGGTCGAATATGTAGCAGCTTGTGAAGCAGCTAAGGACGCCGTTTGGTTGAGGAAATTTATGCTAAATTTGGAAGTTGTTCCAAATATGACTTTGCTGTCACCTTCAGACATGCGACAACAAGGTGGTGCGATGGCAAATCGAGGAACCCCAAGTCACAAGAGGGGAAAGCACATAGGGCGGAAATATCATCTCATCTGGGAGATCGTGCATAGAGGAGACGTGATTGTCACGAAGATAGCCTCAGAGCACAACATTGCTGATCCTTTTACAAAGGCTCTCACGGCTAAAGTATTTGAGAGTCACCTAGAAGGTCTAGGTTTACAAGTCTTCCCCAACTAGGGCAAGTGGGTGTATTTTGTACAAAGGGGTTTAAATGCCCTAGTTTATTGTATTTATATTATTGTAATGTTTAGTACTCCACAAGCTTTATACTTGCAATTCAGGGATTTATATGTAAGTAGCTATTGTGTTGAAGTGATAAAGCTTTTTGCTAGAGCTTTTTCGAAGGATATATGAATCTCGATAAAAAAATATTTTTGAAGGCTTTAAAGTCTTTGAAAATAATATTGTAAACCTTTAAAAGTAATAAGAACCTTCGAAAAAGATAATTGAAAATGAATAAGTATCGATAAACAATTTGATAATTTTGGAAGATATATGACCTTTAAAAAATAATCATTTTCAAAGGTGAATGTACCTTTGATAAAAGCTTTTTCGACAGGATCTATTTCGACACTTTTTGAAGGTTCTGTTAACCTTCAAAAAAGGATTTATCGAAGGTTTGTTTAGTATTTTTTCTAAGGTTATGACCTTCGAAAAAAGTCAATTTTCTTGTAGCGTGAATTGCAATGGTGTTCTACTTGCTATCGATGCAATTGAATTGCAGTTGCACTGTCTTTCTAAAAGGAAAAAGCATTCTTGGGTCCGTTATTTTACCATTTTTTTCAATTCTCTTTACGTTAATTTAAACCATCTTACAATTATATTGTGTCTTGGACTACCGTAGTTGCAATCGTTCAGAATTTGTGTGTTTGTATTTTTTGATTGAAATTCGTCCCTCAGGTATGATACTCTGGAATACTTCCAGTTTTATATTACTGCGATCACTTGCGCTTGCGTGCATCCAACCATTAGAAGATTGACAAGTCAACAATTTCAAGGCCAATAGTTCAAAAGTCATGCCTTATTGGGAAGAAAACCGAAGGCGAAATGAAGGATCGATTGCTCTGACCCATTTTGAATGAGAGAAATAAAAATTTATTATTGCGGTTGATAGAACATGAATTCAAATAAATAGATAAAAAAATTGATCAAGAGAGAATCTTTCTAAGGCTAGTCTTGTCTAGGCTATACTATTTAAGCAAACGGTAGGGAACAACTATACCTGGGGACTTACCTGGGAGTTTAATTGATCAAGCTTTTAATTTGAATTTCATTTTCTTGTGACCAAAACCAATAGTAGAAGAAGAGCTAGCTAAGAACGTGGTTGTTAGACATACGTTCATGAAAGGAACAAGAAAAGCATTCTTAGTGACGATATCATTTCTGGAGGCTAGTGGATTTCCTTCTTCAACTTTAACTTTACTTGCTTTAATTAGAGTAGATTAATGTTTTTTTCTTTTGTTTCTTTTGTTAGGTATTGTTTGTGTTGTTTGTTGTATTGCTTGTTGTGTTGTTCGTGTTTACTTTTTAGCATTCATAAAAAAAGTTTATACACATCTCCCAAGCATGACATTAAAATCATTTTTCAAAAACAAAATTGCAAATTGTTTTCTTTGGTGTTTTGTTAAAAAGTCTTTGATGATGATACATAGTGTAACGACCCTACTTTTCTATGACCAAATTCCTAGGGACATTACTACACATGCATGCATTTATAGGCCGAGAGATAAAAAGAACTTAAAAGCCATTTCCAATTAACGTAAATAGTTCTAGGGATCCCAAATAAAAACAAAACATTCAAATCATTTAAAAACATCACATCAGCTTGGCCTATTAAAAACTGTAAGTAAGTTTAACTTCAAATGAAGACATAGGGACAACAATAGTTCAAAATAAGAATATGCGGAATTCATGCTGGTTCCCATGGTCCTAATAACGCTCCCTCGTCACACGCCCTGCACGTCCTTCCCTTTACCTGAAAAACATTTTTAAAAGAAAGGGTGAGTATTGCAAAACAATATCCAGTAAGTAACCTCGCTACCGAGGTTTGGGATATGCATACACATACAATCATGATCTCTAAACTCATGCATAACATACATAGATGGGACCTAAAACTTTCTAGAGTTGCCAGGTCTTTAATCCATGGCTGTATATTCAATTGTCAGGCCTTTAATCCATGACTGCTTATTCAGTTGCCAAGTCTTTAACCCATGGCTATTCATTTAATTGCCAGGTCTTTAATCCATGGCTATTCATTTAATTGCCAGGTCTTTAATCCATGGCTATTCATTTAATTGCCAGGTCTTTAATCCATGGCTATTCATTTAATTGTGAGGCCGATGGTCATCCCGAGTTATTTCATTTCGAGTCCTCACAGCACCCTCAGATTTTGACCCATAGGTCTCTATTGCATGTTTGACCATGCACATAGCGATCTCAGGATAACCAATGTCCACACTATACGCTAATTCATTTCGTGGCATACAAAACATGCAGGAGGTCCCTTCAGTCACATAATCATGGTGTACATATCACAAACATCATCATCAATATATCATTCATACTTTCTCATGGACAGTTTGAAAAGTCATACTTTTGTAAGAACATGAAACATTCTCATACAATCCATCATCCTATTCTCACATGCAATAATGGGATCCTTATACATACCATACGAGAATACTTTCACATAAAATAATGATTCATTTTCACATAATACATCGAAGCATTTGCACTAAAATATCACGTATTCTCAAAATAATAACTTGTGTATTTTCATGTGAAAAATATAAACTATTTCGCATAAATCATGAAAATCATTTTCATTTACTCCCATTAAAAATTCGCACAAGGTCCCTTACCTCGAGCTTTGATCTCACTATTTCCTTCTAATTCTTAATTTAACGGTCTCCTCAATAACTCAAAACCAAGGATTCTTCTATTCGTCATCCTACCGCATGAGCCCATCAACATAAAGAATCTAGGTACGAAAGCGTCATTATTCTCACCTTACTCCAATTACCTCGACTCAGAATAACAATCCGAACGTGGGTTTGGTTGTTCCAAAGCTTGGAAATCTTGATCCTACGCTTCAGTTCGTTCCTACAATTCGTGTTCGAACAATAATTTCAGTTCCTCACGTAAACGTCATAATAATTCAAGGTCATCGTATAACTCAATTCGATTTCAGATCGTAACAAGGAATTTGCTCACCAAGTCGAAAATCGATCATTTGCAGGATCGGTGCTGCGCGTGGCCGTGTGGTCGTGGACGGATCCGACGGGCGACGGCGACGCTTTCTTCAACAAAGATCCGCGGTGGAGAGAGAAACTCCCGATCGCTGTCTTGCGGCTGGAGCTTCGACCAAGGCGATCTCCGACACGAGCAGCAGCAGCGGCCGGACTTCGGCGCGGGACTCCTTCGCTCGTGAACGGCTGTACGAGGATCAACTCTTCCGGCGGCGGCGGCTGTGAGTCGATCGTCGGTACCTCGCGAGAACTTCTGTGCTGTAGGGTTCGGTCGGCGATGAGCACGGAACCGGACTGTAGCTACCTCCCTTGCGAGTGAGCACTCCGGCTAGGACTTCCTTCCACGACGTCCGGTGCGGCTAGGAGAGCGTATTGGAGTGGCTTCGTGGTTCGTCGGCGGCAGCAGTAGTGTGAACGATCTTCGAGTGGTTCGGCCGGCGAAGGTCACGGTGGTTGGATGGAGGCTCACGGCTAGGGCATAAATTGTGATGGAGAGAGCAGCCGGTCTCCTTCCTCTAGGGTTAGGGTTAGGGTAAGATGAAAATAGTGTGAGAGATAAAGTTAGGGTTTGGGAAAATGTTTAAGATGAAGAGGATGAGGAAAATTAGGGTTAGGGTTTGTACATGTTGGTGGTTTCACTTAAGGAGACTTATATACCAACAATTTAGGTTAACTCAAATTGCTAAGGTAGCCCTCCATTAAATGTTAATAACCAAAATGCCCTTGAACTTCCCTTTTCTTTCCATTTCATAACTCATCTCATCTTAAAGAATAATTCACCTAAGTTAAAAGGTTCACGATTTCTCTCTCACGAGTTTGATTAAAACACCATTCCAACTAAATACAGCGGCCTATAAAGTGTTGAACAAAATAACTAATAATACCTGAGATGGCGGTCGTCACAATCTTCCCTCCTTAAGAACTTTCGTCCTCGAAAGTTCCTATTCTTGGAATAGTTCAGGATATTTAGCGCGTACTTCCTCTTCTCGCTCCCAGGTAGCTTCCTCCGTGCGGTGGTTCTGCCATAACACTTTAACTAAGCTGATCTCACGGTTACGGAGGGTCTTTCGATCTCTTGCAATAATTTGTACTGGTCGTTCGCCATAACTCGGATCTTCATCAAACCGCAATGGTTCAAGTCTATGACATGAGTCGGGTCTGGGACATACTTCCTCAACATGGAGACATGGAATACGTTATGAACCGCCGAAAGAGAAGGCGGCAGTGCTAATCTGTAGGCCACTGCACCAATCCTCTCTAAGATCTCAAATGGTCCGATGAATCGCGGACTCAACTTCCCTTTCCGGCCAAACCTTAGAATTCCCTTCATTGGGGCCACCCTGAGAAATACGTGGTCCCCAACATCGAATTCTAGGTCTCTTCGCCTCGTGTCGGCATAACTCTTCTCATCGCTCGGGCGGCTTGCATCCGCGCTCTAATCTTTTACCTTTGCCTCGTTAGTGACTGCACTAGTCTGGACCCAACAACTGGCGTTCACCAACCTCCTCCCAGAAAACGGGAGTTCTGCAACGTCTTCCATAAAGAGCTTCAAATGGAGCCATTCCGATGGTCGACTGGTAACTGTTATTGTAAGCAAACTCCATCAGATGCAAATGAGTGTCCCAACTGCCTGGGAAGTCTAAAGTGCAAGCTCGCAACATATCCTCTAATATCTGGTTTAATCGTTCTGTCTGCCCATCCGTCTGTGGATGAAAAGCTGTACTGAAGTTCAACTGCGAACCCAACGCTCTCTGTAAACTCCTCCAGAAGTTGGATGTGAAACGTGGATCCCTGTCTGAAATAATCTTGACTGGAATCCCATGCAAACGGACTATCTCTTCCAGGTAAAGCTGCGCCCACTTATCTGTAGAATAGGTGGGTTTCCCTGGTATGAAATGTGCTGACTTTGTTAATCTGTCCACTATGACCCAAATCACTGTGTAACCTCGTAAAGTTCTAGGCAGTCCAACTATGAAATCCATTGAGATCTCCTCCCATTTCCACTGAGGTACATGTAAAGGTTGCAGCAATCCCGCGGGTCTCTGTCTAGGTGCCTTCACCTGCTGACAAGTCAAACACTTGCTGACAAACTCTGCTATGTCGCGCTTCATGTTACCCCACCAAAATGACTGTTTCAGATCTCGGTACATCTTGGTACTGCCAGGATGCATAGAAAATGGTGAGTTATGGGCTTCACTCAATATTTCGCCATTGTCGTCCGTCCGCACACACACATCGTCCCTGAAATAGCAACCTCTCCATCTGTGGATAGGGAAAACTCACAACTCACCTCAGTAGTTCTTTGCGCAGTAAGTTTTTCCACTAACCGAGGGTCCACTGCTGAGCCTCAATGATACGTTGCCTCAAGGTCGGTTGCCAGCACTGCTAATCGGGCTAATCGAGCCGTGGTCTTTCCTACTAAGCACTGCAATTTCACTCGAGCAAACTCGCTCAGTAACTCTGCATTGCTCTGTCACTCGCGCAGCAGATATGCACCGCTTCTTCTCTTGAGGGCATCGGCCACTACATTAGCCTTACCGGATGGTACTGTATGTCAATATCATAATCTTTCACTAATTCCAACCATCTGCGTTGCCTCATGTTCAATTCCTTACGGGTGAACAGATACTTGAGACTTTTATGATCTGTAAAAATCAAATTTTCTCGCCATACTGTAGTGTCTCCGGATCTTTAATGCAAATACCACTCGCTGCTAGTTCCGTGTCATGAGTTGGATAGTTCCTCTCGTGCGTCTTCAATTGTCGGGATGCATAAGCTATTACTTTACCGTCTTTGCATCATCGATACACGCCCAACCCTTTCTTGGAAGCATCACTTTGAAACCACAAAGCTCCCTCGCCCTCGGAATCGTAAGAATCGGGGCCGACACTAATCGCGCTTGAGTTCCCGGAAACTCGCTTCACAAGCATCATCCCAAACAAAAGAGAGTTCCTTACGCGCGTCACCGAGTCATAGGCATGGCTATCTTGGCAAAATCCTCGCACGAAACGTCCTATAGTATCCTGCAAGACCCGAGAAAACTACGCACCTGCATAGCGGGCTCTGACGAGGCCACCGTGTGACGGCCTCCACTTTTGCTTTGGATCAACAGAGACTCCACTTTCTCATACACCACATGCCCTAGAAAAGATACATGCGAGCCAAAATTCACACTTGGAGAATTTTGCATACAACTATTCTCTCTCGGTGTGAGTAAGACTTTCCTCGTGTGCATTTCATGCTCTTCATCACACTTGGAGTATATCAATATATCATCGATGAACACAATCACGAACGTATCAAGAAACTCCTTGAACAACCGGTTCATCAAGTCCATGAAGGCGGCGGGGCGTTGGTCAAACCAAACGGCATCACCGTGAACTCGTAATGCCCATAACGTGATCTCAATCTTTGTTTTAGGGATATCCCCTTCACCGATCCTCAATCGATGATAGCTTTGATCTCGGATCGATCTTAGAGAACACCGTCGCTCCTTGCAAATCGATCGAACAAATCATCTATTCTCGGGAGAGGATATTTATTCTTGATTGTAACTTTATTCAACTCCTCGTAATCTATACACAGCGCATGGATCCGTCTTTCTTTTTTTCACGAACAATACCGGTGCTCCCGGTGGTGAAACGCAGGCGTATAAACCCTTTGTCTAGCAAGTCTTGTAATCTGTATTTTTAGTTCTTTCAACTCTGCTGGTGCCATTCTCAGACGGGGCCTTGGATATCGGGGTCGTCCCCAACTCCAATCCGATGTTAAAATCTACCTCCCTGACTGGAGGTATTCCGGGGAGGTCCTCGGGGAAAACGTCTGCAAACTCATTCACTCATCGCACCGATGTCACCGAGATCTCTGTGCACCTTGCATCTAGTATGCGAAGCTAAGACGCCCCAAGCTCCCGATGCAATAATTTTTCGCCTTAAGGGCGTGAATTACCTTAGGCCTACTTCCACTCATCAGGCCTCAACTCAGAGCTGGTTGGTTAGGAGGAGTGAACACTACCTCCTTCCTGAAACAATCAATGCACGCATGGTTCTGCGCTAACCAGTCCATGCCCAATATTACATCAAAATCAAACATGTCTAAGACCACTAGGTTCACTGCTAACTCATGGTCTGCGATGGTCACACTACCATCCTTGACTTTCATATTGGCTAACAAATTTATTCCCGCAGGAGTGGAGACAGACAGGGGCATCACATGTGAATCGTTTCTAGTTCTAACTCAGCTTGACTTACAAAGGATGCAGAAATAAAAGAGTGTGTAGAACCAGAATCAAATAGTACAAAGGCGAGGTGCCCAAGTAATGGAAGTGTACCTGTAACCACTGAGTCTGAGCCATAGATGTCTCTACTGGTGCTTGCATAGGCTCTCCCCTGATGTATGGCCGGCTTCACAGCAGGCCCACTATTCAAAACCTGTGGCTGGCTAGTGCTGGCTTGACTCGGGCAGTTATTAGCTCTGTGCCCTTCCTTTCCACACTTGAAACACGCTCCGGACCGGGCCATACATTTACCCCAGTGCTGCTTACCACATTCTTTGCACTGTGGCCTATCTCCGCTGCTATTTCCCGATCTGTTGACTTGTGGTTCTACGCCGGACACTGCATTTAAAATGCCCCTGTCTATGCGATGTACGCTGGGGGCGCTGTGAGCTGGAATTGGGCTGGTCCCACTTCCTCTTATGATTCGCTATGGGCTGCCCCGAGTTAACTACCACTGCTGTGCGATCGAGCTGCACCCAAATCGGGCCTCACCACTCACCGCTGCGGGCGCGAATCGGGAGGTGCTAATGCTTGAATAAAGCCTCGAACATTCTCATCTAGCCCCATAATGAAGCGCTCGGTCTTCTTTGCTTCCAGATATCCACCACTTCGGGGCAAAAGCGGGACAGACGGGTAAATTCCCTCTCATATATCTCCACGCCCTCCTGTTTCGCACACCAGTAAGAATTACTCGCTTCTTCTCGTGAACGAGTGCGCAGCAGATAGAATTTCCGCCGAGAATGCTTCTTTGAATAGATTCCAAGTAATCATTTCTCCGCTGCAACAATGGTTCCTTGGGCGGACTCCCACCACAAGTACGCGCGTCATCCTCGGCATGAAGGTCGCACAGACACCCTCTCGGTCCTCGTGGCGCTTCATTAGTCGAAGATGGTCTCAATGGAGGACGACCACAACTCCGCCACGGTGGGGTCACTGGAAGACCCATTGAAAGATCTCGGATCATACTTCAAAGTCCTTCGGATAACGAGACTCTAGAGTTGCGTCGTTTACCCGATTTGCTTGGGCGGTGGGTGGCTCTCGTAGCTCGCACTAGGCTCTGCATGGCCTCCACCATCATAGTCATAACATTGGCGTTCCCACTCGTCCGCCACGGGGGGCAATGCGGTACATTCTCCGACGGTCGGGGCGGGTCCTGGGGGAGGTCTCGAACGGGTGGAGTAATCTCTTCCTGATCCAGGGGTAATTCCGGTTGGGCGTCAACGTTTACCCTTGCCCTCCGGCCCCTACCACGTCCCCTACCTCTCCCTCGGCCTCTAGGTGGCATTATGTCAAAACTACAATATAGAGAGTTTCTAACTCAGTTTCCTTTACTTTCAAATCATAAAATAGGATCACCCCTTGGGGCTTTTAAGGTTATGTATATGCATAAAACTGTATCATATCATAATCATTTACTTTCTTAGTAAAATATCGAGCGTGCACTCGCGTGGATCAAAGCGTTGTTAAACCATGGGAACTACTCTGTGCTTACTCTGTAAGCAAGTCTACGTAACCTTAAACCTAGGGCTCGATACCAACCGTAACGCCCCTACTTTTCTATGACCAAATTCCTAGGGACATTACTACACATGCATGCATTTATAGGCCGAGAGATAAAAAGAACTTAAAAGCCATTTCCAATTAACGTAAATAGTTCTAGGGATCCCAAATAAAAACAAAACATTCAAATCATTTAAAAACATCACATCGACTTGGCCTATTAAAAAAAGCGTAAGTAAGTTTAACTTCAAATGAAGACATAGGGACAACAATAGTTCAAAATACGAATATGCGAATTCATGCTTTGGTTCCCATGGTCCTAATAACGCTCCTCGTCACACGCCCTGCACGTCCTTCCCTTTACCTAAAAAACATTTTTAAAAGAAAGGGTGAGTATTGCAAAACAATACCCAGTAAGTAACCTCGCTACCGAGGTTTGGGATATGCATACACATACAATCATGATCTCTAAACTCATGCATAACATACATAGATGGGACCTAAAACTTTCTAGAGTTGCGTGTCTTTAATCCATGGTCAGATATTCAATTGTCGCCTTTTTAATCCATGATCGCTTATTCATTGCGTGTCTTTAACCCATGGCTATTCATTTAATTGCCAGGTCTTTAATCCATGGCTATTCATTTAATTGCCAGGTCTTTAATCCATGGCTATTCATTTAATTGCCAGGTCTTTAATCCATGGCTATTCATTTAATTGTGAGGCCGACTGGTCATCCTGAGTTATTTCATTTCGAGTCCCTCACAGACCCCTGTACTTTGACCCATAGGTCTCTATTGCATGTTTGACCATGCACATAGCGATCTCAGGATAACCAATGTCCACACTATACGCTAATTCATTTCGTGGCATACAAAACATGCATGAGGTCCCTTCAGTCACATAATCATGGTGTACATATCACAAACATCATCATCAATATATCATTCATACTTTCTCATGGACAGTTTGAAAAGTCATACTTTTGTAAGAACATGAAACATTCTCATACAATCTACTGTCCTATTCTCACATGCAATAATGGGATCCTTATACATACCATACGAGAATACTTTCACATAAAATAATGATTCATTTTCACATAATACATCGAAGCATTTGCACATAAAATATCACGTATTCTCAAAATAATAACTGTGTATTTTCATGTGAAAAATATAAACTATTTCGCATAAATCATGAAAATCATTTTCATTTACTCCCATTAAAAATTCGGCACAAGGTCCCTTACCTCGAGCTTTGATCTCACTATTTCCTTCTAATTCTTAATTTAACGGTCTCCTCCAATAACCTGAAACCAAGGATTCTTCTATTCGTCATCCTACTGCACAGTTCCATCAACATAAAGAATCTAGGTACGAAAGCGTCATTATTCTCACCTTACTCCAATTACCTCGACTCAGAATAACAATCCGAACGTGGGTTTGGTTGTTCCAAAGCTTGGAAATCTTGATCCTACGCTTCAGTTCGTTCCTACAATTCGTGTTCGAACAATAATTTCAGTTCCTCACGTAAACGTCATAATAATTCAAGGTCATCGTATAACTCAATTCGATTTCAGATCGTAACAAGGAATTTGCTCACCAAGTCGAAAATCGGCCAGCGCGATGGGCGGCGCGCCTGCCGTGGTCGTGGACGGATCCGGACGGCGGCACGCGCTTCTTCAACAAAGATCGCGGGTGGAGAGAAACTCCCGATCGCCGCTTTGCGGTGGAGCTTCGACCAAGGCGATCTCCGACACGAGCAGCAGCAGCGGCCGGACTTCGGCGCGGGACTCCTTCGCTCGTGAACGGCTGTACGAGGATCAACTCTTCCGGCGGCGACGGCTGTGAGTCGATCGTCGGTACCTCGCGAGAACTTCTGTGCTGTAGGGTTCGGTCGGCGATGAGCACGGAACCGGATCGTAGCTACCTCCTTGCGCGGTGAGCACTCCGCTGGACTTCCTTCCACGACGTCCGGTGCGGCTAGGAGAGCGTATTGGAGTGGCTTCGTGGTTCGTCGGCGGCAGCAGTAGTGTGAACGATCTTCGAGTGGTTCGGCCGGCGAAGGTCACGGTGGTTGGATGGAGGCTCACGGCTAGGGCATAAATTGTGATCGAGAGAGCAGCCGGTCTCCTTCCTCTAGGGTTAGGGTTAGGGTAAGATGAAAATAGTGTGAGAGATAAAGTTAGGGTTTGGGAAAATGTTTAAGATGAAGAGGATGAGGAAAATTAGGGTTAGGGTTTGTACATGTTGGTGGTTTCACTTAAGGAGACTTATATACCAACAATTTAGGTTAACTCAAATTGCTAAGGTAGCCCTCCATTAAATGTTAATAACCAAAATGCCCTTGAACTTCCCTTTTCTTTCCATTTCATAACTCATCTCATCTTAAAGAATAATTCACCTAAGTTAAAAAGGTTACGATTTCTCTCTCGCCGAGTTTGATTAAAACACCATTCCAACTAAATACAGCGGCCTATAAAGTGTTGAACAAAATAACTAATAATACCTGAGATGGCGGTCGTCACACATAGAGTGTTCTCAACTTTCAAGTGCTTTTACACACAGATTTGAGTTTTTCAAAATCGTAAAACTTGATAAATTATTTTTCTCCATAGAACATTCGAACCTAAATTCACCATGTGGGTATCCCAGTTAATGGACGTAAAAGAGCTTAGCTTCGACTTTTAGAAAGTTTAGTGACCCAAATATATACTCCAACTCCTGTTATTATAGTTCTTAGTCGATGAGACATTGACCCATTTAAGTTTGGGGGTGAGTTTTATGACACTATTTTTGTGATAATTGTTGTCAACATTATTGTAATTTCATGATATTATAATAGTATGTTGTTGTAGATTATTTTGTTGTGACAGTTGCTAGGACCCCAAAAAGATGATATCCTCCTTCTAGAATTAACTGAGTAACATGATGTAATCATGCCACCCATGATTTCCTTTGCATGAAAGCTTAACTTACGAAATGAGTATATGAAAACGGTCTTAGCAGTGACGCAAGTTCATAGCCAACTACTTTCACCACAAAGTTTAGTAAGTTGGAACAAAGGTACAAGTACAGTAAGACTCTTGTGAAGATAAAATTAAAAGAAGAAGAAAATGAGGTCTAGCAACAACTTTGTATGATTTTGGAGAAAGAAAATTTTGTGAACTTCTAAACTCTATGAGTATCATTTTGGTAGGATAAGCATAATATGTGGGTTTGTATATCTTAAGTTTGGGGTGTGATAAGTCTTACCATTCAAACTTATTTAATATCTTTACGCTCGAGAAGTTGTTTGTTTTGCTTTGAAACAAATGAGAATTGAAATTCTGCTAAAACATGCAAAGTGTGTATGAGTGAGAAGGAAAAGAATAGACTATATAAATTGAGTTTGGATCATTTGCGCAAGAAAAATAAGAAAATGAGAAACTGTTTGTTATTCCTTGATTTTCTATTGATTTTGCAGTCTGATTGAAGCTGAAACTTCGATTGTAAATACAAGAATTCTTCATAGAAAGAGTTGGGGGATTAGGTCGATTGAAGCGGATGGAAGAACTCATGAATATTGGCTTGAACCAATGTTAAAGTTACTCTATTTTAGTCCACCTTTGTTCTAAGCTTGTATTACTTTTCAATTTCCATTCCTCAAGCTTTCTGTATCGTTGTTGAACTCAATTTTTTTAATGAATTTAATGTGGAAATACCTCCCTAGAAGTTTTAGAAATTTGGATTTTGTTCATAAGGTGAGACTTCACATTCGGGGGGCCAATTGACTGAGCATTTTTCTTAATCTCATTCTTCCACTAAGCAAGTTTTAATAAATCTCAACTTATATTTGCATTTTCTTTAAACTTGCTTTTACTTTATTTCATTCATTCTGTTATCTATTCCAGTGAAGGTGTAAGTTCATTATGAAAACCAACCCAATGAAATTTTTTAAAGTTTTTAATTCAATTATATGAGATAAACTTCCCAACGGGTTCAATGATGTGAATTCCTAAGAAGTACATGTAGACAAAATCCAACAAATTTAGCTTACATTTCAATTGTTTTGCATGTGTTAAATAAACTGTAGTTCAGATCCTTGATTAATCAACTAGGGTAACAACTTGAGCTTAGATTGAATACTAATAGGTTAGTGATAAGTGGATTTTGCACAATTATGGAGACAAAAGCTTGGACATAACCCAATTTTTACCCTATACATAGGGATTAAAGACTCCAAACTCCATAAAATTGTTGAGCTAAATTATCTAAGATAGAGGGACTATAGACATATAAGTCACTCACTCAGTCTCCTAAAAACTTAAATTTTATGATGAGTATGATAGCACTTTTGGTTTATAATTGAGTGTAGAGTAGGTTGGATTTGCATTTTTGGTTTTGTAATTACAACTTCAGACAATGATATTCTAGAGCCTCATTTCCCTCATTTACCTTTTCTTCCATCTCCTACGTTTCTTTCTATTTTCCTTTTGCAAAATTTGATTATGTGATCTATTTTGGGATTTGCTTTTGTAATTTATTTCTTTGTCCTTTTGTTTATACAATGTTAAATTTTTCAATTGAAGTTAACACAATTAACCTTTTAGTTATTTTTTTATTTCATACCAAAACTCTCCAAAACGGTTTTTCCATTTCTAGTATTCAAAATTGCAATTCTTCTTACATAACTGGTTTTTGCAATATTTTGGTTACTAGTCCATTCCCCGTGGGATTCACAGTCAGTGATATTCTTCTTTTTTTTAATTACTTGCATTTACAATATGCACTTGCACTAGGTTTGAACATAATTACTCGTTTTTTTCACCCTAAAGATCACGCGATCACAAAATCTTTTACAGCTGGGTAAGCTACCGAGAGCTACTGAAAAAGCTGCCCTAAAGTCTAGGTTTAACTTATTGAGTGAGATTTTTTTTCTTGTTCTTTTGCATGGTTAGGTTAAGTAATTTTAAGTGTATTTGAGCTGCCAGAACACAAAAGGAACATTATAACCAAACATAACAAACAACACACATTTTGTTTTCTTCATTACTTCAACATGCATTTTTTTTTTCTTTCTAGGAAAGACATACACAAGAACTATGCAACAAGAAGTCTAACCTACAACTTCTTCACACATACCAAACCAAAGCAACAACATTCAGCAGCACAACAAAGCATAAATAGCAATCAAAAAGTAGAAACAACAACACGTAAATCAAACGACAGTAAGAAAGAGTTAGGCCCTCCCCATTCAGCTTGGGCCACCCGTAGTCCTTTTCTTCACCAAGGATATCATCTCTTCACCAACTTTTTCATCCTCAAATGGTGCCAACGGTGGTACCACACTTGCTGGGAACTCCAGGAAGCTTGAATACAGGTTTCTAAAATTAGCCGTTATCGTCACCCTTACAGTGGAGTCTCTTTGCTGAGCGTACTCCCAATAACACCTTGCCTGAGCCTTAGAATGGAGAAATCCCGCCACAATGTGGCCATGAATTTTTTACCGTTGGATGAAAAGAGAGAAGTATTTCGATTTTATATCCAATGGTTATTTGGGGCATGAAAATTATTTGATCCACATCCAACGGTTATTAAGAGACAACCACATTGTGGCGGCCTCGTTGAATAATTTTTCCTTAGATACGCTCATCATGTTCAGCATGGCGTCAATTTGGGTGAGGAGGTGGTCAATTCCCACTGGTACTCCCATTTCCTTCCTTGAATCGGTTTGGATATGTAGATCCAAGGACACTGTAGCATCATGAGTTGTTGGGAGGATGATAAGTCTAAAATTAAAGCTTATTTAGATGCTTATAAACTTAAAAATTGCATGCTATTGTCTAGAAATCATAGGAGAAATTTGGTAACATGCTTGAAATAAATACCAATAACTTGTGAGAAGTGCATGTGAAAGTGAAAATGAGGAAAATAGAGAATAATTAAAAAGAGATTCTTTTGTGCAAGAATTGCAAACCGATTGGCAAAACTACATTGCAAGATAGACTCACAATCTTAGAGCAATAGAAATAGTAAAAAAAGGGAAAAAAATATCTGTGTGAGCCCATATTGAAAATCTACCATTTCTATATGATTTGAGGGATTGAGAGCACAAAATTGAACCCTAATGAAGTCCTACATAAGAAGAAAAGATTGGTGAAGAAAGGGGAGCCGTTTTAGTTTGATCTCGAAGCTATTTTTGGAAGAACTATCATGGATTTTTTTTCAACTTTTGTTCTCTATTTTCCTTTTGGGTTTCTTCTCTATTTTGCTATGTTTAAGTTCTATTTTTAGATCTAAACACTTGTTGTTTTCATTTACCTAGTAACGGTTAGTTTCGAGATAAAATGAAAATTTGAATTAATCTTTGAGTTATTATTTTGGGTTTTTGTCGAGCTTTTTCGATGAAGTTTTTTTTTTTGTTTTTTCTTTATTTTTTGTGAACATGAGGTGCTTGAAATGTCATAAAGTGTTGGGCTGGACTTTTTTATTACAGTAGTATTTGTAACTTGAATGCGAATTTGGATAAACAAATCTTGATTTTTCATTTTCCTAATTTTAATTGGGATTTAATTTAGTTGAATTTTTGTTTAGAATTTGTTTTGAATTTTATAAATTGAACATGAGTTCATCCTTCTTATGGGTTCAAAAATGTGAATTCCCTAAGAAAGTAATTGAAGGCAAAATTTCTAATAAAATCAAGCCTACACCTCAATTGTTTGCTTGTGTTGAACATAATTCCACCGAGATCGTAGATTGATCAACTAAGGTTGCAACTCATGTTTAGATCTAATACCGACAAGCTTAGAAATAAATGGATTTCTCACAAGTAATGTTGAAACGAGCTTAGACATAAGCCGATTCCTTACCCTAGACATATGGATTAAGGACTCCAAAACCTAAGAAGTTATTGTGCCAAAGTACCTAAGATAGAGAGAATATAGAAATATAATTCTTTGACCAATTCTCTTAAAATCCAAAAATCGAGGTAAATGAGAGTTGTAATTTCGGTTTACAATTGAGTGCAGAGGAGGTGGAATTGCAATTTTGGCTTACAATTACAACACAAGTAAATGACAGTTTTTAGTCCATCTTTCCTTAAAATTTTATTTGCAATTTCAATTAGGTTTACATTTCAAGTTAGTCTAGCAATTTGATTATGCAATTAGACTATCAATATTTATTGCCTTTTAAGTTTTTGCAATTCTCTTATTTGCTATTTAGATTGCAATACTGTCGGTTATGCAATATAATTTTGCAAACTAGACTTTGAACTTATTTTCAGTTGTCTTAAAAACACCAGACCAACCTTGTTTTGTAATTTTAGTTTTAATTGCAAATCTCTTACAGTTTTGGTAAACAATGATTTTTGTTACACCGTTCCCTTGAGGGATAGATACTATGGAGTATTCCTGTTTTAATACTAATATCGGAAGTGTGCATTTTCACTAGGAAGAATGTAAATTCTTACTTTTCTTTGCCCAAAGATATTCCAACGGGAGGATGTTGAGCTTAATGAAAGAAAGCCAAATGTGTGCCTTGAGAGTAAGGTATGAGGCTAACATTGTCCTAGTACCTGTACGACTTACTCTCCATTGGGCTCTGTCAACTCTTATTGTACGATTGCAGCATTAAGATGAGAATTTCAGGGAGCCATTAACATTTCATTAAAGGTGCCATATGTAAAGCATTGAAGATTTAAGACAATACTGATGAACACTGAACTGCAATCTACCTCAACTTCTCTCACAATGGAATTTTGTTCATTAGGCATAGAAATGATTGGCATGATTCTTTATTAGCTTCTCAACCTTTCTTGGTCTCATGCCTTTACTCTTCCTTGGCATGATGCTTTCAAACTGTTAATATGAACAAGAAAATAAATTCTGGTGACAGCAAAGAGGGTAAGATTGCTCTCGGGTGAGAGAAACCAACTAGCAGAAAATTCCTATGTGTTTGAGCTAATTAGGGGCCATCCTTTGACTGCGCGCGTGTGGGTGCAAAAAGTAGGTACAAATTTGTTCAACGCAGAATACGTAAGTATACATAGTCCATTGCCGTAAGCAATAAAATAAACGGTATTGAGTACCGAGTATCGTCTCCACAGGAGTAAATGAGATTCTCAATAAATTTCAAATCTTTTGCAGTGAATTTTAGGATAATCGACAGAAATGTAAAAATAAATGATAAATGGGGGGTGGTTTGGCACGAAAAGTAAATGACAAAAATATAAAGAAAGCGAATAAAGGAAAGCAGTAAAGAAAGCGACAAATGAAAGCAATAAATGAAAACAGTAAAAGAAAGCATATAAAGAAAACGAGTAAATGACAAGAAAAGTAATATTCACAAGGTGAGGTTGTTTCGGTTCATTAAAGCAAGTAGGTTCAAATTAAAGAGAGTTCCTTAAGCCTAATGCTTCCTATTAAGTCTATGTGATCCTCTTGACATCATAACAAGTGTTCATGGTAGTTTTTCCTAAAACTTACCTAATTTTTCAGAAAGTAAATTCCCATTTAACATGCCTAGCATGCCCTTTCTCATATTCTAGGTGAGAGATCATTCTTAATCTTCCCTTCTTCGACACAAAATTTCTCTTAGTTTTTTATCCTAGAATGGAAATGGTAAATCGGCTTCCTCTTTTTCCCAAAAGCAAGAAACACGATGAAAATCAAAATGACTAATTTCAATCCCAACATAAATCATTCAACACAACCAATTTCAACGTCAAGAGTCAAACATACACCCAACAATAAGTCAAATAACTCAAAAAGGTCATTAATCATAGCCATTCAACATCATAGTGCATAATCTTCATACATTAGATGATAAAAATGAGGTACATAACAATTAAAGGCTCTCGACCACAAGGAAAGCATACACGTGAGAGTAGATCCAAAAGAAAAAGGGAAATCTAAGCTAATGGAAGTAATACAAAGATAGATCTAAGTAAAACTCTCTCTTTGATGAAGCTTTTTGAGGCTCAATCACTCCCTTCTTGAAGATCTCCCTTGTGCACTTCTCCTTGGACAAAGCTCTAACTGAAAATGTGACCCACAAACAAAACCTAAGTCTAACAATGAGAACATAATGCTTATATAACCCCAATCAAACCCTAACTTAACCTAGTGAACCCTAACCAAAGCCCAACGGTTTCGAACTTGAGTTAGTTCAGATGAGTTTGCAAATCACGTGTTCTTTTTACAAAATCCCATGCAGAATCTACAGTTTTTTTTCAACTGTCAAACACAACATTGCAACATTGCTGAAGCCAAGCACTTCCAGGATGCTGAAGCAGACTTTTCTACAATCAGGTGATCAGCTTCTCCAAAACTTCTCTTCTCAGCTTTTTCCTTCCTAAAGAAGCAAAATGTCTCCATTTAGACACAAATATCATAAATTCACTCATTGCTAGTGCTAAGATCAATTTATAACAAAAACACAAGCAATCATGCATAATTCAGGAAGATAAAAAGCAAAAAAAACACAAATCAATAAAAGTAATGTAAATTATAGTAGCAGGAATGAAGCTAAATAACTCTTTATTGGAGAGTTATCATCCCTTCTTAAGGGCAAGTTTCTCAGCTTGCTGAGTGAAAAGAGAAACTTGATATGTTGTCCCGTTATTACTATATGATTTAAATGCAGGCAAAAAAGGTAAGCGAGAATTCAGAGATTCTTTCGAGTTTGAGGTGTCATGACACGAACTGATTGTTGGAGCTTGGTAAAGTTGAGTTAGCAAGTGGCTACAGTCACAGCTCAATCACACTTTTTTGTACTTCCTTGCTAAAGATTTATGGACAAGAGCTTGTTGCCACAAACTACTTCCACAGCTACAATAAGTGTAGATTGCTGTTGGAGCAATCAAAGAACATCTTTTAAGTCTCTTCTTAACTTCTCCCAAAATTCTGCTGAAGATTTCTTCTTCATTGCCCAATGTTGTTGCTTTTCCCATTACCTAGGCAACTAAAAAGTAACTAGCAAACAAAGCTAATACCAAAAAACCAAGTTAGTTAAAAAGAAACTAAAGAAATTAATGTGAAGACACAAAATGAAATAAGGACAACCATAACAACTAAATTATATATATGCAACTAAGGCAACAACAACTAACATCTTCCCTACTTGGTTCCAACAATTAATTTAAGGGAAGGAAAAAAAATGGTGCAAACTAAAGCAAATTGAACTAACTAAAATCAACGAATTCAAAGTAGCAACTACAACAATTAAGGCAACTAAATTAACTGCAGTGAAATTCAATGGAGCTCTGGGATTTAACAGGGAATACCAGCTTCTCACATACATTTTCTTTATTCTTCTTTCAATTGTAAAGAGGCAATGCCTCTTTGGAAATTCTCACCCCAATAATATTTGAGTCTCTAGCCATTAACAGTGAATTCCCTATCATCCCTCTCATCCTTGATGTTGATAACATAATAGGGAAAATCTTGTATACTGATAAAGGGATCGGGTCACTTGGTTCTATCAACTTCAAGTCGCTCTTTTTCAATATTATGACCATACATAATTTTTTCTTTCACTATAGAGTTACATTTCTCCCAATTTAAGACCAAATTGATTTCTTCCCACCTTTCTAGCACTTTCCCCAAATTGACTAAACCAGCTTCAAAAGAATCCCCCAAAGACTGAGAAATCATCCATGAAGACTTTCATGATAGACACTTATACCAACGAAGACAACCCACATGCATCTCTAAAATGTGGCAGAACCATTACACAAGACAAAGAGAATTCTCCTAAAGACAAAAATTCCATAGGAGAAACTAAAGTGGATTTTCTTAATTTTGAGGGGCTATGGTTATCTCGTTATACCTAGAGTATCCATCTAAGAAAAAGTAGCAATCTAGTTCAACCAGTTTTTCCAACATTTGATCAATGAAGGTTAAAGGGAAATGGTCATTCCTAGTGGCTTTATTTAGTCTCCAATAGTCCATTCAAACCCTCCAACATCTCATCGTTCTTGTTGGCACTAGCTCATTATCCTTGTTCACAACTACTATCATGCCACTTTTATTGGGCACACATTGGATGAAGGTAACCCAACTACTATTAGAGATAATACTAACGATACCAGTATCAAGCAACTTAATGATTTCTTTCTTGACAACATCCTTTATGGGTGGGTTTAGTCTTCTTTGGTGCTCAATGGATTTGACGTTTCTTTCATCCAAGTTGATTTATGCATGCAAAAAGAAGGACTTATACCTTGAATGTCAGTGAAGGTCCAACCATGCCTAAAGGGATCAAATCTCGTAGCGGAAGTGTTTGAATTACTTTTTGCCGACAATTACACTATGGAATTCTCACAAGAACAAAAAAATGGTTACACTATTAGGGAGAAGAAGAGCTGTTTACCTTTGTAGAACCACTTCTTATAATCCTTCTCCAATCTCGTACTTGCACCTCCTTCTCAACGATTAACCCGATCACTTCCAACAAGATTTCTTTGTTGTTATCTAGGAGAGGGAGAATTGTGGGAGTTCCTTTTTGTTTTGGGAGAATTTTCTCTTTGAGAGGGAATTGAGAGAATTGAGAGAATTTTTGTTATGGAATTTTCGAAAACAAGAAAATTGTTCAAGTGCATCTTAATGCACTTATTTATAGAGAGTGATGACAAAGTTAATCCATTCACATACTATATATACTTGTACTATGGACTATATGGGATTTTATGCCCTACTAATGATGTTTGTAAATGCTCAATAAATTTAAAAAATATTTATTTTTTCATCATTTCTTGTATACTCGCATGTAAAAACTTAAATTCAATAAACTAAGCTCAAGAGTTATGAATATGAGATCTTCAACAGTGTGTAATCGACACACAGGTAAAATTATGTTCGAGTATAAAATCCAGATGGTTTATAGTACATGGATAGGGTTGGGAACCTCATCTTGGTAACTGTTAGCTCTCAGAATAAGAGCTATGATTGAGTATTTAGAGTGATTATTCTTGTTATGTTGAGTTCTTTTGTCATTTTATCTTTTGAAACTTCTTCATTATGTACTTTTGTGTACTAATTTTCACAAAGAAGTTTTGAATTACCATAAGGCCATTTAAATGTTTTTCATTGCTGAGTATTGTTGTTTTGACCATTTCACAGGAGCTTTTGGGAGGTTGAATTTTATTCAGTGCTAGAAGACTGTTTTGTGCTGTTGTAGGAGTACAATTACTGAGAGGTCAAGCTTGCTGGAAAATAATTTTGGTATCAGTTCACAGAATGTGCATGTCTGAGAGATTTCATTAATTGAGCTGGACATATTCTGCCACATCAGCTACTGAGAGCCAATGGAAAGCTACCATACCATTTCTCCCTGTCTATTCAACCCTCATTTCGATAAAGGCATGGTATAAAACATTTCTTTAGACATTGTTTAGAGAAGGGAGACATAGGAAGAGAAAAAGAAGGAGATATCGATTGGAAAGGGAGCAGAATTCGAGAAGGGAGCAGAAGGCAAGCTTGGAAGTCATTCCTCTTCTAGAAAGGGGTTGGACTACAAAAAGAGCCATAAACTTCTCCCACCTGTCAATTCTTCTTTATCCTTGCTCTTTACTCTTCTTATATTGTAACTAAGATTTCCTTAAGCATGTTTAGAGCTAGGTTTACTGTTTCATTGCTGCTTTTCTTGTCATTATGAACTAATCACACTTGGGGTGAGGATTAGAAATTTTATGTGGATGCAATCTTAATGAAGGAGTATGTTACTGCAATTCTCACTCTTATGCCTTGTGATTTTACTACTTAGCTAAGGTTTGTTTGGTCATCTCATCTTAGTATTTTTTATTCCAACTTGGGAAAGGGAAGAGTAAACCGATTTCAAGGCATAACACTAGTTCTGATAAAGAGATTTACTTCTCTCAGGTGATTGAGGAGTCTAAGAATAGTAACTCACCAAGTGTTAACAGTTAGGAGCTAAAATTGAGGTGTTAATTACCTAATTTGCAAGGAAATTAGGGAAGATTCCGAGAACTGAATTGTTTTGGGTTCTGGTGCAGTTTTGAGGTCTAGCATTAAGATTGTTGAAGCATAATTTCATTCCTAATTCAATCCCCTTTTTACTGCTTTAGTTTAAATCATATTCCTACCCCTACTGTTTGTTAGCCATTTTCAACATTTCCTAGAGTTTTTCTTTGTTTACCTTAGTCCTTAAAGGGTTGTTACTCAATTTTTATGTTGGTTACATTCACTCACTGATTTCAACTCAACTCAATGAATTCCCCACAACTAATTCCCGAGGAGACGAAAAAATATATTTATCACTTGTTGCTTAGATTGTGTACACTTGCACAGTTTAGGAGTATTTTATTGATAAATTCATAAAGCCCTTTTAAGCAAACAAGTTTTGGGCGCCGTTTTCGGGGATTAGTTTGATTTTTACTTTGTTTGAGTTGCTTTTACTTATTTTGAGCTGAAAGAAAGGTCTAACTAAGGTGTTTCTTAGTTTTTCAGGTGTTATAATTGTGCATGAATGATTTCTCGGGTTTAGAATTTTTCTTATATCCTTAACCTGAGAGAGAATTTCATAGAAGAGGGAGGATTCAAAAGGAAAAAATGGAAGATTTTTGTGGAGGTCCTGTAGATCCTAATAATCCTCAAAATAACCCTGAGAACCAGCCACAAGGTCAAGGAGGCTTTAGACCACCTTTAGTTGAACCCAAAGCTATGGTCCCTGTCAGTGTTATTGTCTTAGCAGATGACAGAGAGAGATATACCAGAACTTATGCCAATCCCTTTGTTGAAGAGCTATATCTAGGGATCATTAGACAAGAAATTCAAGCCCCTACGTTTGAACTTAAGCCTGTCATGTTTCAAATGCTTCAAACCATAGGACAGTTTCATGAACTATCATTTGAAGATATTCATTTGCATTTGAAATCCTTCCTATAGGTTAGTGATTCTTTTATATTGCCAGAAGTGCCTAAGGATGCCCTAAGGTTGAGTTTGTTCCCTTATGCCCTTAGTGATGCAACCAAGATATGGTTGAATACACTTCCTCCTAGGCAGTTGATTCATGGATCATCCCTGCTGAGAAATTCCTCATTAAGTATTTCCCACCAACAAGGAATGCTAAATTTAGGAATGAAATTGTGGCTTTTCAGCAAATGATGAAACCTTAAGTGAGGTCTGGGAGATATTTAAGGACTTGCTTAGGAAGTGCCCTTATCATGGACTTCCTCATTGCATTCAAATGGAGATATTTTACAATGGGTTGAGAATACAACTACTAAACAAGTTGTACATGCTTCTGCAAATGGGGTTCTTTTGTCAACGACCTATAATAAAGGGTTTGAGATATTGGAAAGAATATCCCCAAACAACTGTCCGTGGGTTGATTCAAGGAGCTCCCAAGGCAAAAACGAATAAAGGAATGTTGGAGTTGGATGCCTTAATTGTTATAAATACCTAAATGGCGTCCATGGCTAACATGTTGAAGAACTTAATTGTTGGAAATGTAGTTCAACCCTCCCCTACTATTCAAAATGCAGCTACGGTGAACCAAGTAGTAAGTACTTTATCATGTTTTTATTGTGCTGAAGGGCACACTTTTGAATTTTGCACTAATAATCCAGCCTCAGTTTACTATGTTTGGAACCAAGCAAATCACAGGAACAATCCTTTATTCTAATACCTATAATCCAGGTTGGAGAAATTATCCTAACTTTGCTTGTGGAGGTCAAGGAAGTAATTCCCAAGCCCCTCGAATGCAACAAAAGGTGAATTATCCACAAGGTTTTGGGTATAAGAATATGCAGTCCTATGGAAATCAGCAAACGATTCTCCAGCATCAGAGGACAACATCACCACAACATGTTTCAGGTACTTCTCTTGAAAGCTTGGTGAAGGAATATATGGCTAAAAGTGATGTTGTTATTCAAAGTCAACAAGCTTCAATGAGAAACCTTGAAGTACAATTGGGTCAGCTAGCTAATGAATTAAGAGCAAGGTTGAATGGAATGGATTTCCCGATGCGGAAGCTTTGCGAAACACCGTTGATTCGTTGTGTTTCTATTTTCTTGAAATTGAATATATTGTAGGAATCGAGTCCCGCAGCGGAAGAGATTGTGAATCACGTGTTCGTGAACTTATTACATGGATTAACATCAAGAACAATTTAACTACGCTTAAGCTAACAATTTAGTTTTGACAACAAATAAACATACCTTTAAAGAACACTTTCTTCACGTACTCCTTCTTCAGTGAGAAAGATCTCAGCGACCCAAACCCGACATCTGTGAAGATCCACCACTAAATCTTCTCCGTTGTGTTGGAATTTTTGTCCTAATCTCGTTCTGTTTGTAAATTACTATTTGAAAATAATAAAGAGTTATTTATTTCATCATTTTGTGTCTCGCATCTATTACACACATTGTCCAATAAACTAAGCTCCAGGGTCATTGAATATATGAGAGAACTAGAACTTGCATTGAACGGAGTGTAGTGTTGGGATTTATGCCCTAGAACTTGTGTAATTTTGATCAATTAAATAAAGTGTTATTTGTTTTGATAAGATTACAGTCTTACTTTTATAAATCCAATAAACTAAGCTCCAAGGCTATAACATTTATCTTGAAATCAGTGTAGTGGACACTATTTGGGTTGAGTTGAAGATTATAACCTCAATAGTCTATGGTATAAGAATAAGGTTGGAAACCTCATTCTGGTAACACCATGGATGCGACCCACTTTGTAATTAGTACAAATGAGGAAATCCAACTCATTCATGTAGTTGACATGCGAGTGGGGGCATCCTGTATGAAGAGTTCATACAAGACTGGATCGCAAATTATTAGTCTAACTAGTATAACACCGTTAATAGGATAAGACCAGTAATTTATAGATGGTCATTAGTGACTTGACCTGAATCTTGAGCAAGTTAAGAGCTCCTGCTTATAGGAATTTGTCCTTAGACTAGTATGGGTGAGAGTGGCCTGTAGCCGACTCAATAAGCCTACTTTCTTAGGGACAGAACCTCGTAGGCAGTTGGGAGCTTAACTGTGCAAGATGGAATTCACTCATTCCTCTACTAAGGAATTAGATAGGTTGTTCCCTTAAGAACTTACTCTAGGTCTTGAACAACGGGGCCTCGCCCTCTATGAGGGTATGAGTCTAAGGTAGAGCCTTAGACTTGTTGTTCATTAGAGGATCAGTGGTGCTTAAGGAGCAAAGAGGTAATCACAGGGGTAAAACGGTAAATTGACCCAGCTGTGATTACGAACAACCTGTGAAGGGTCGACTCATGGGTAATGACTATATCAGTGGACACAATATTATCTATAGTGAGGAGAGTGCAGCTACAAGTCTATAGTGGAGTGACTTGTAGTTAATGAATATTGATTAACTGGATCAAAGAGTTTGATCAGTTAATCTCACATCATTGGAGCTCATGATCTGTAGGTCCATTAGATCCCTCCGTTGGCTCAACATGGTAATATTGAGGGTATAAAGTTAGGAGCGAAATTGAAGTGTTCAATTTCATACATGAGGAGTTATATCAATTATATATGATATAATTGATATAATATATAGTTTTAATATGAATAAGATTCATATATAAACTATATACTAAAGAGAGATTAAAGGAGGGGTAGGATGGTCATTTCAATCTCATTCCCTTATATATATGGTTGCATGAGATGCAACTAGGGTAAGGTTTTTGGAAGCTCACTTGTTGTTGTTGTTGGAAGAGTTCCAAGACAAAACAAACATCTCTCTCTCAAAATACCTCACATCTCCTAAAAGGAACCCACCTTCCTCCCTCACCTAGAGAACAACGGAGAAGATCTGGTGGTCATGTCTTCGTACGTTGTAGTTCTTGTCGCTGAGATCGTGACTGTGGAGAGATGAGCACTTGAAGAAAGGTTCTTCAAAGGTAAATTCTTGTTGTCCATTTCACTTTTATGCTTAATCTAGTTTTGTATGTTCTTGAATTTATCGTTGTAACTAAATCAAGAGCATGCGATTCACAATCGTTTCCGCTGTGGGGACTTCGATTTCCTTCATGTAGTCGACACACAGGGAGGATTACGTATGAGTAAATGACCCGAACGGTCTACAATATATGGATGAGGTTGGAGACCTAATCCTTGATACACTGTGGATGCGACCCGTCTTGTATTAAGATACAAACAAGGTGATCTGACTCGTTCATGTGGTTGACATGCGAGTGGGGGCATCCTGTACAATGAGATTGTACAAGACCGGATCGTGAATTATTAGACCTATTGATGTAACACTGTTAACAGTATGGACTAATAACTTCGTAGATGACCATTAGTGACTCGACCTGAATCTTGAGCGTGTTACGGACTCCTGTCTGCGGGGGTCTATCCTTTGACTAGTACGGGTGAGGGTGGTCACAGATACTCGCCCAATATGCCTATCTTCTCAAGGACAGGACCAAGTAGGGAGTTGGGAACTTAACAACGCGAGATGGAATTCACTCGTTCCCACCTTTAGGGTAACTAGAAGGGTTGTTCAATTAAATGGTTTCTCCGGGGCTTGGACAATGGGTGCCCACCCTCTCACTGGCACGAGAAGGATGTTGTGTATGGTTGGACCATTACAACGTTGTTGTTCATTAGAGGAGCAGTGGAGACTTAAGGAGCAAGAAGTAGACACAGGGGTAAAACGATAATTTGACACAACAGTGTCTATGAACAACCTGTGAAGGGTCGACTCATGGGTATTGGTTATATTTATGGACACAACTAGTCTTACACTGACGGGAGTGCATCTACAGGCTTTAGTGGAGTGTTACCGTAGCTAATGAATGTGGATTAACTAGGTCAAAGAGTTTGATAGGTTAATCTCGGATCATTGGAGATCGTCACTGTAGGTCCATAAGGTCCCTCGGTTGGCTCAAACTTGATTACGAGAAGGTTTACTATTTTGGTGTGAATTGAAGTGTTCAAGTTCACTAAAGGGCAATTATGTCATTTATATGAGATATGAATGATATATTATATAGTTTAATGTGAATGAGATTGATAATAAACTATAGGTTAGCCTAATTGTTGAATTAGGGCTAATTTTGAGAAATTAGGTTGAAAGATATTAAATTTGATGTGATTCAATTTAAAAATCCACAATATTGCAAATGTGATTTGTAAAATGAGATATGAGATATCTTATAATATGTCGTTATGCAAATATGATTTGCAGAACCCATAGTTGTGGTAAAATGTTAAATAGGTGGAGATTTCAACTCCACCTATCACCATTATATAAACCCTTTTTTGCAAGAATAGTTTATTATTTTACTCTCAATTTTGGAATTCTCACCAAAAGAAGAGTTCTCCCCTCCCTCAAATCCTCTAAAAAAGCTCTCCTCCTTAACCAAAAGAAGGATCCCACCATCCTCCTTCTTCCAAAAGAAGAACAACCTTGTAACCATGTGGAGGTGTCCGGTCGTTGTTCGTGTGAGGAGATCGAGATCGTTGAGACAGAGAAAAGCACGAAGAGTTCGTGAACGGAAGGAATCTTGAAGAAAGTCTTCAACAAGTAAGTACGTCTACTCTAAACTTACTCATTTCCTTCTTAGAAAGCATGTTTAATATATAATTATGTGATAATTAGTTTTTGCGAAATTAAGTTGCACAACATCACTACAACGATTCGATCGTCTTCCGCTGCGTTGGGACTCTTATTCCCGTCACGTTGTTCTCTAAGTAAGGGAGGAAGGTGGGATCCTTTAGGAATGAGATGTTGAATATAGTTAATATGTGAATCTAATTCACATTAAAACTATATATTATATCAATTGTATCACATATAATTGATATAACACCTCATATATGACATTGAACACTTTAATTTCACTATTAACTTTATACCCTCAATATTACCAGGTTGAGCTAACGGAGGGACTTAATGGACCTACAGTTCATGAGCTCCAATGATGTGAGATTAACTGATCAAACTCCTTGATCCAATTAGTTAATATTCAATAACTACAAGTCACTCCACTATAGACTTGTAGTTGCACTCTCCTCACTGTAGAATATATTGTGTCCATCGATATTATCATTAGCCATCAGTCGACCCTTCACAGGTTGTTCGTAATCACAGTTGGGTAAAATTGTCGTTTTACCCATATGATTACCTCTTTGTTCCTTAAGCACCATTGATCCTCTAATGAACAACAAGTCAATGGTCCTACCATAAACTCAATCCCTCTTAAGCTAGTTTAGAGGGCAGGGCCCTGTTGTTCAAGACCTGGAGTCAGTTCTTAAGGGAACAACCTATCTAATTCCTTAGTTTAGGAATGAGTGAATTCCATCTTTCAGAGTTAAGTCCCCAGCTACCTACGAGGTTCTATCCCTGAGAAGGTAGGCTTATTGAGTCGGCTACAGGCCACTCTCACCCATACTAGTGTAAGGACAAACCCCATAAGCAGGAGTTCTTAACTTGCTCAGGTTTCAGGTTGAGCCACTAATGACCATCCATAAATTATCAGTCTTATCCTGTTAACGACATGACGTTATACTGGTCAGACTAATAATTTGGAGTTCGATCTTGTATGAACTCTTTATACAGGATGCCCCCACTCGCATGTCATTCATATGAATGAGTTGGAATACCTCATTTGTACTAACTACAAAGTGCGTCGCATCCATGGTGTTACCAAAATAAGGTTTCCAACCTTATTCTTATACCATAGACCATTTAGGTTATACTCTTGAACATAATCCAAATAATGTCTACTATACTGATATTCAAGATCCATTATAACCTTGGAGCTTAGTTTATTGGATTTATAAAGCGAGAATATAATTTCATCAAATCAAATAACTATTTATTCATTTGACTAAAATTACACAAGTTTAGGGCACATATCCCAACAATCTCCCACTTGACCTAAAGCTAGTGGAGTACGTAATAAACATTACAAAATGTAAAATACAATAAACTAGGGCACTTTGTATAATATACTCCCACTTGCCCTAGTTAGAGCAGACTTGTAAACCTAGACCTTCTAGGTGACTCTCAAATACTTTCGCCGTGAGAGCCTTTGTAAACGGATCAACAATGTTGTGCTCCGAGGTTATCTTCGTAACGATCACGTCTCCTCGATGCACGATCTCTCAGATAAGATGATATTTTCCCTCAATGTGTTTACCCCTCTTGTGACTTCGGGGTTCTCTTGAATTTTCCACAGCACCATTGTTGTGACAGCACAACGTGATAGACAAACTCATATTTGGAACAACTTCCAAATCTAACATGAATTTCCTTAACCAAACGACCTCTTTAGCTACTTCACGAGCTGCTACATATTCGACCTCCATGGTGAAATCAGCGATGCATCCCTGCTTGACACTTCGCCATACTACAACTCCTCCTGTAGATTTCCGAGAATCTTTATCAATTTGAAAGTCAGAATCCTTAAGGGAATGGAACTCCCACCCAGCGAAAGACGATTGAATCGTCGTGGTTAAGTTGTGCAACTATTATACATTAAAATTAATCTAACACTTAGATTATAGGTTAAACATGCATAAATTGGAAGAAAATACAGCAAATACCTACTTGTTGTAGACGTTCTTCAAAATTCCTTCCAACGATCCACGAACTCTTCGTGATTTCTCGAACTCAATGATCTCAAACCCTTCTCTCGAACAAAGATCGAACACAACCCTTTGGCTTCTCGGTTGTTCTTCTTTTGGAAGAAGGAAGATTGTGGGATCTTCTTTATTTTTCTTTTGAGATGAGAGAAAATTGAGAGAGAATTGATCTCTTCTTTTGTTGAAAATCCAAAAATGAGAGAATTGCTTTTTCACCACTCTTGCAAGAAGGGTTTATATAATGGAGATAGGTGGAGTTGAAATCTCCACCTATTTACCATTTTACCATAACTATAGGTTATGCAAATCATATTTGCATAACCATATATTATAAGATATCTCATATCTCATATTGCAAATAACATTTGCAATATTGTGGATTTATTAAATTGAATCACTTCAAATTTAATATCTCTCAACCTAATTTCTCTAATTAGCCATAATTCAACAACTAGGCTAACTTATAGTTTATTATGAATTCATTCACATTAAACTATATATTATATCATTCATATTTCATATAAATGACATAAATGCCCTTTATTGAAATTGAACACTTCAATTCACACCAAAACAGTAACCCTTCTTTTAACCCAGATTGAGCCAATCGAGAGACCTAATGGACCTACAGTGACGAGCTCCAATGATTCGAGATTAACCTATCAAACTCTTTGACTCGGTTAATCAACATTCATTAGCTATGGTAACACTCCACTAAATCCCGTAGATGCACTCCCGTCAGTGTAGAATATTAAGTGTCCACTGATATAACCAATGCCCATGAGTTGACCCTTCACAGGTTGTTCGTAGACACTGCTGGGTCAAATTACCGTTTTACCCCTGTGTCTACTTCTTGCTCCTTACGTCCCCATTGCTCTTTTAATGAACGAAAACGTTGTAATGGTCCAACCATACACAACAACCCTCTCGTGCCAGTGAGAGGGTGGGCGCCCGTTGTCGAAGCCCTAGAGACAACTCTTAAGGGCACAACCCCTCTAGTTTCCCTAAAGGCGGGAACGAGTTAATTCCATCTCTCGTAGTTAAGTTCCCAGCTCCTTACTTGGTTCTGTCCAAGAGAAGGTAGGCATATTGGGTGAGAAACTGTGACCACCCTCACCTTTAGTAGTCAAAGGACAGACCCCCGCAGACAGGAGTCCGTAACACGCTCAGGATTTAGGTCGAGTCACTAATGGTCATCTACGAAGTTATTAGTCCTTCACAACAGCGGTGTTACATCGTGAGGTCTAATAATTCACGATCGGTCTTGTACAATCTCATTGTACAGGATGCCCCCACTCGCATGCCAACCACATGAACGAGTCAGATCACCTCGTTTGTATCTTAATACAAAGCAGGTCGCATCCACAGTGTATCCAGGATTAGATCTCTAACCCCATCCATATACTTTAGACCGTTCGGGTCATTTACTCGAACGTGATTCTCCATGTGTGTCCACTACACACCGTTCAAGTTCTAGTTCTCTAAAATATTCAATGATCCTGGAGCTTAGTTTATTGGTCAATGTTTGTATAAAATGCGAGACACAAAATGATGAAATGAATAACACTTTATTAATTTCAAATAGTAATTTACAAACACGAGATTAGGACAAAAATCCCAACAAACTCCCACTTGGATTAAGTTAGTGGAGGAAATACATTTTAGAAATGTACATAAATTACAATGAAGTAATACAATAAACTAGGGAATTGAATACCCGTTTACATATCTCCGACTTGCCCTAGTAAGGAAGTACTCGATGGCCCAGACTCTCTAGGTGACCCTCAAACACCTTAGCCGCGAGGGGCTTTGTAAATGGATCAGCTACGTTGTGCTCCGACGCTCTCTGCGTGACTGTCACGTCGCCGCGGTGCACAATCTCCCGTATCAGATGATACTTCCGCTCAATGTGTTTGCCTCTCTTATGGCTCCAAGGCTCACTTGAGTTGGCTACTGCACCTCTGTAGTAACAAAACAGTGTGATTGGCAAGTTCATATTTGGAAGAACTTCCAAATCCGTCATGAACTTCCTAAGCCAAACAGCTTCCTTTGGAGCTTCACAAGTCGCAACGTACTCTGCTTCCATAGTGGAATCGGCGATGCATCCGTGCTTGATGTTTCGCCATATTACAACTCCTCCATTCAGAATGAAGGCTGACCCCGAAGTCGATTTCCTAGAATACTTATCGGTCTGAAAGTAAGAATCCGTGTATCCCGTAAGGATCAAATCCTCACCACCATACACTAAGTTGTAGTTCTTCGTTCTCCAATGGTACTTGAGGATTGCCTTTACGGTTGTCTAGTGAACTACTCCTGGATTGGATTGATACCTACTGACATTCCCTACTACATAACAGATGTCGGGCCTAGTACACAGCATGGCATACATCAGGCTCCCTACAGCTGAAGCATAGGAGATCCATCTCATATCCTTAACCTCTTGAGGAGTCTTAGGACACTAATCCTTATAGAAGTGAACCCCGTGCCTGAAAGGCAGCAAGCCCTTCTTGGAGTTCTGCATCTTATATCAAAACAACATCTTGTCAATATAAGACGCTTGAGACATGGCTAGCGTTCTGTTCTTCCAGTTCCGAACTATCTAGATACCTAGAACATACTGAGCTTCTCCCAAATATTTCAGTTGGAATTGCGAAGCTAGTCATTTCTTCACGTCAGTAAGAAGTTCTACCTCATTCCCAATGAGAAGAATATCATCCACGTATAATATCAGAAATGCGACAGTTTTGTCAATGATTTTCTTGTAAACATAAGGTTCGTCATCATTCTGATCAAAGCCATAAGATTTGATTGCCTTATCAAACATTATATTCCAATACCTCGAGGCTTGTTTCAATCCATAAATTGACCTATGAAGCCGACAAACCTTTTGCTCCTGGCCTTGGGCAATGAACCCTTTGGGTTAGTCAATATAGATGGTTTCGTCAAGGTTGTCATTCCGAAAGGTGGTCTTGACATCCATCTGCCATACATCGTAGTCATAATACGCGACAATGGCCAGAACGATCCTGATCGAATTTACCATGGTAATAGGTGAAAAGGTTTCCTCATAGTCAACCCCTTCGACCTCAGTAAAACCCTTTGCGACTAGTCGTGCTTTGAAGGTCTGCACCTTCCCATCTACGCCACGTTTACGCTTGTAGATCCATTTACAACCTATAGATTTTTCCCCATCAGGTTGATCCGCATGCTCCCATGCACAATTGAAGTACATCGACTCCATTTCCTGGTCCATAGCTTTAATCCATTTGTCCTTGTCAACATCAACCATTGTCTGATCATAGGTCAATAGATCCTCAGAGTCATCATCAGGATTGACGACTTGGGTTTCAGCTAAACCCATGTAACATTCAGGCTGTCTCACAACCCTCCCACTACATCGAGGCATTCCCAACTCTTGGGAACGGACTTGACTTGGCGTGCTAGAATCAACAACACTTGTTGACGTACTAGCCCCATTAGCATCTCTTGCTGATGTACTGTCCATTTCGTTCAACACGATTTTGCTCCTAGGCACATGATCCCTGATATGGTCTTCCTCAAGGAAAGTGGCGTTTGTCGACACAAGGACCCTATTATCCTTAGGATCGGAAAATAGACCACCTCTGGTATCTTTTGGGTAACCTATGAATAGACACTATTTTGAACGGGGTTCCAATTTCTTCGGGTTTTACACAAACACGTGGGCGGGAATTCCCAAAATCTGAAATGGTGTAAACTGCCTTTACGACCATTCAAGAGTTCGAAAGGTGTTTCACAAACACTCTTCGACAGAACGTTGTTCAAAATGTAAACCGCAGTCTCCACTGCGTAACCCCAAAAAGAATCAGGGAGACGAGCGTAGCTCATCATCGGTCGAACCATGTCCAACAGGGTTCTGTTTCTCCTCTCCGATATGCCATTCTGCTGTGGCATACCAGGTGCTGAGAGTTGGGACATAATTCTGTGTTCTATCATATAGTCCTGGAATTCAGTGTCCATATACTCTCCACCTCGATCCGATCGAAGTGTTTTTATGGTTTTACCTAACAGGTTCTCAACCTCAGTCTTGTACTCCTTGAACTTTTCAAGAGTTTCAGACTTCCTATGCATTAGGTAAATATACCCATAGCTCGATTAATCATCAATGAAAGAAACGAAGTATTCGTAACCACGTCGTGCTTTAACACTCATCGGACCACAAAGGTAAGAATGTATAAGCTCAAGGGGCTCCTTGGCTCTATGTCCTTTTCCACTAAAATAACGTTTGGTCATTTTGCCTTCAAGGCATGACTCACACATCAGTAAAGAGTTTTCTTCTAGCTGACTTAGAAGTCCACTCTTCACTAGTCTCTCAATCCGATTGAGATTAATGTGGCCTAACCTTAGATACCAAAGATGGGCATTTTCTTTTGGAGAAACCTTAACTCTCTTAGTTCGTGTTTCTGCAGTTTTAAATAACTCAGTGTTCAAAACGCTTTTGACTGAATTTGGATTTAAAACATACAAATTAGACTAAAGTGAAGCTAAACAAATCAAATTGCCTTTGAAAGAAATAAATGATTTTTAGAATCAAAGAAAATTGAAATACAATGTTCAATAAGACAGGAAATAGGAACAAGGTTTCTAGTAAACCCTAGGACTATATACATATTGTCCAACAATAAATAATTCCTGTCAAAATAGAGCTTCACTTTGTCGATCGCTACAGTAGAGACTATCTCTTCGGATCCAACCCGTAGAGTCACCTCACCCTCCCGCAGCGGCTGCCAGGAATCAATTTCTTGAAAAGAAGAACAAATGTGGTTAGTGGCGCTCGAATCTAAAATCCAGGCAGAGTCATTACTCTCCACTAAACATGTTTCAGTTACCAGTAAATCACTTTTACCTTGATTCTTCCTCTCGGAAAGGAATTTGGGACAGTTTCTCGTCCAGTGGTCGTCCCCATTGCAGTGGAAACACTTTCCTTTCTCTGCAAGTTCCTTGACCTTCTTGTCCTTTTGGGCGGAAGCTCGGTCAGCTTTACCCCTCTTCATCATCTTCTTCTTCCCTTTCGGGTAAGAAGGAGCAACAGGTTTAGTCCCAGAGGTCGAACCCCTATGAATAGACCTGTAGGCAACATTTACCTCAGTTTCCGGTGCCCTGATCCTCATCAAGGACTGAAAATTCTGTAGCTCATTGAGGAGGGTGGTCAGAGTGTAGGTAATTTTTTTCATAACAACATTGCTACGAAACTGAAGGAAACTCTTCGGAAGAGTCTCCAATATAAAGCTGACCTGGCTCGACTCGTCGATCGAAGCTCCGTTCATCTCCGCCAGATTAAAGTGGGTCATCATGTCTAGAACATGTTCTCGGACAGACGCCCCTTCTTTCATCCGGGCGTTGAAGACGTGTTTGAGCGAACCGTGCTTGACCTGAAAGGAGTTTTGTCCAAACATGTCCTGCAACGACTCCATGATCTCCTTGGCGGTAATCATCAACTCGTGTTTCTTTGCCAATACTTCAGATAAGCTGGCAATGATGTAGACCTTGGCCTTTTCATTGGCCCTTATCCATCGATCGTATGCATCACGAACACTTTGTGATGCAGTCGAGCTCGGCAACTGAGAACACTCCTCAGTAAGCACGAACTTCAGGTCGTCAGTTACTAGAATCGTGTTAATATTATTCTTCCATGTTTGGAAGTTATCTCCCACTAATTTGTTGTAAGCTAGTAAATCTATTATTGAGCTAGACATATTTTTAGCTGAAAAAATCAAATAAAATTTTGTGTCAGTCTCGCATATACTTTTTGAAAACCAATCAAGTTTTAGCAAAATTTAATCCTATGATCCCTAGGTCATTTAAAATTTGCAATAATATCCTAAAGGTTTAGAATGACCGCCACCGAAGGGTGAGCATAAACACTCCTCCTCTAGGACGAGACTTTCTCGACCAGACCCTAATCGTAGAATAACTCTTATTCCATTAGGCGTCTAGTTACCATTATTTGGTCAAATTCATTAACACTTTACGAATTTTTTGAGTGTCACCCTCAATCTTTAAGTTTCCAAGTATCTGTCCAAACAATAGCCACCGAAGGGTGAACCACGAAGGAAAACCAACAAGAAAACTGTATCCCTTTCGGAAATTCACGGTGTTCCGACTCCCATGATCAAGGCCCTCCGAAGAGATTGTCTGGTCCAGGCAAACTAGCAGAGGAATCATAGGGGTCTCACGGTGTGAATCGAAAGAAGAGACTGTGAGTCCCGTTTTCACAAGTCTCGCTCCCACTCACTATAAGTACTCTCTGCATCCACTTTGATATTGATCCATACAAATACCATCCGAAGGGGGGATACTCCCATTTGCGCACGAGGCTGAATATGGATCTCACGGTGCGGACTTAACGGAGATTTGTGGTCGAAAAAACCAATGTATCTTATACACTTTATTTCCTCCCACTCAACACTTTATTATTTTCGGGATTGACCTAGATAAACCGGCTAAAATTTACCTAAGTCTACCAATATAACTCTTATATGGTAATTAGCCTAAGTTTATAATCACATTATTACTTAGGTTTATGTGAGTAAATTAATCAAGTTTAAATTAACGGCAATCACGAAAAATATAATCTAAGAATCTCCAGACCGAATTCACTCCCAGATCGGTTTCCAGGTAGAGATGTTCCGCAAGCGTCAACTTAAATACCCCAGCCTTAGACAAAACCTTCCTTAGACAAAGTTACTTATCAGCCACCATTCAAAGATTATATTTTGATTTCCTAATTCTAATCTTATTAGAACTAGAAAACCTTAGTCTAATTATTCAAGTTCTAAACACTTAAAAACTAATAATTAACTTAGGTTACATGCATTTCTATGTTATTGTGCTTAATCATTCATCACATGAATAACTATATACTATAACATAAATAATTCATCACATGAAATAAAACATGAACATACTTTAATCTAAAAAATATAACACTTATATTAATTAAATTAAAACATGCATTTAATTATATCATAACTCTTATAACATAACCTATCATGCAAACTATATATTATAACACTTATAATATAAATGATGCGTGAAATGTTTAACTTAAGGTGGAATTTCAAATCAATATGACATACATTATGCACATAGAAATGAATTAAATCGTATATCTCATGCATAAAATAATTAAATAGCAAAAATGGACCGGTTTTGGCACTTAGGGGCATTAATTTAATTAAATAACATTAATATAACAATTACATTAATATTATTTAACAAAATCAATTAAAAACAAAAGAAAAATACCATTTACATTTTGAAAATTAAATAAAACGAAATTAAAATAAGCCCAATGAAGTGATAACTTCACAACCGCCCACGTTTTGCAAAAGCTCCTCGCGAACTGCCCACTAACACACGCAACGTTGCAACGTCGTGGGTAGGGTTGCAATGCTACAACATTCACCATTGTGTTAGCGTTCCCAACGCCAGAAGCGTTGCAACACTACGCCTAGCGTTGCAACGTTGTCCTACAGCGCGCCTTGCTCCAATAATGGCATCGTTGAGACGCCAATGAACAGCGTCTCAATACTGTCGACAGAACAACAAGCTCCTCTTGATGTTCTTCGTCGTTTCTCGCCCATTTTCGCTCCAATTTCTTCACACAAACTCTTGCCACGAACGACTCGGACTTACATACTCGATTTACAACAAAATGCACCAAAACAACGGGCCCTTACATCGATCACATCAACATAAAATTGTAAATCAAAACAAATGCAAAAATCGTAAACATCCATAATGCAAACCAACAATTTATAACATAAATTAAGGCAATACCCACCTAAATTTTAACGAAAAAATAGTGCACAACATCGAACCAACGTATGGCTCTAATACCAATTGAAGGGAATGAAACTCCCACGCAGCGGAAGACGATTGAATCGTCGTGGTGAAGTTTTGCAACTATTATACGTTAAAATTAATCTAACACTTAGATTATAGGTTAAACATGCATAAATTGGAAGAAAATACAACAACTATTTACTTGTTGTAGACGTGCTTCAAAATTCCTTCCAACAATCCACGAACTCTTCGTGCTTTCTCAAACTCAACAATCTCGAACCCTTCTCTCGAACAAAGACTGAACAGAACCCATCGGCTTCTCGGTTGTTCTTCTTTTGGAAGAAACAAAATTGTGGGATCTTCTTTGTTTTGGTTTTGAGAGGAGAAAAATAGAGAGAAAAATGAGAGAGAATTGATCTCTTCTTTTGGTGAAAATCCAAAAATGAGAGAATTATTTTTTCACCCTTCTTGCAAGAAAGGTTTATATAATGGAGATAGGTGGAGTTGAAATCTCCACCTATTTACCATTTTACCACAACTATAGGTTATGCAAATCATATTTGCATAACCATATATTATAAGATATCTCATATCTCATATTGCAAATCTCATTTGCAATATTGTGGATTTATTAAATTGAATCACAACCCATTTAATATCTCTCAACCTAATTTCTCCAATTCTAATTCAACAATTAGGCTAACTTATAGATTATTATGAATCTCAATCACATTAAACTATATATTATATTATTCATATCTCATATAAATGACATAAATGCCCTTTAGTGAAATTGAACACTTCAATTCACACCAAAACAGTAACCCTTCATTTAACCCAGATTGAGCCAACCGAGAGACCTAATGGACCTACAGTGACGAGCTCCAATGATTCGAGATTAACCTATCAAACTATTTGACCCGGTTAATCAACATTCATTAGTTACGGTAACACTCCACTAAATCCCGTAGCTGCACTCACGTCAGTGAAGAATATTAGTGTCCACTGATATAACTAATGCCCATGAGTCGACCCTTCACAGGTTGTTCGTAGACACTGGTGGGTTAAATTACCATTTTACCCCTGTGTTTACTTCTTGCTCCTTAAGTCCCCACTGCTCTTCTAATGAACAACAACGTTGTAATGGTCCAACCATACACAACAACCCTCTCGTGCCGGTGAGAGGGTGAGCGCCCGTTGTCCAAGCCCTGGAGACAGCACTTAAGGGAACAACCCGTCTAATTTCCCTAAAGGTGGGAACGAGTGAATTCCATCTCGCGTAGTTAAGTTCCAGTTCCCTACTTGGTTATGTCCCTGAGAAGGTAGGCATATTGGGCGAGTAACATTGACCACCCTCACCCGTACTAGTGAAAGGACAGACCCCCACAGACAAGAGTCCATAACACGCTCAGAATTCAGGTCGAGTCACTAATGGTCATCTACGAAGTTATTAGTCCTTCTGTCAACGGTGCTATATCAGTAGGTCTAATAATTCACGGTCTGGTCTTGTACAATCTCATTTTACAGGATGCCCCCACTCGCATGTCAACCACATGAACGAGTCAGATCACCTCGTTTGTATCTTAATACAAAGCGGGTCGCATCCACAGTGTATCCAGGATTAGATCTCCATCCTCATCCATATACTGTAGACCGTTCGGGTCATTTACTTGAACGTGATCCTCCCTGTGTGTCCACTACACACCGTTCAAGTTTTAGTTCTCTCAAATATTCAATAACCCTGGAGCTTAGTTTATTAGTCAAAGTTTGTATAAAATGCGAGACACAAAATGATTAAATGAATAAAACTTTATTAATTTCAAATAGTAATTTACAAACACGAGATTAGGAAAAAAATCTCAACAAATCCTTGTATCTTGTAAGGATCAAATCCTTAGCTCCATTCACAAGTATGTAGTTCCTTGTTCTCCGAAGATACTTCAGGATCGTTTTAGCCGCTGTCTAGTATTTAGGTCTTGGATTGGATTGAAATCTACTGACCATTCCAACTGCAAAACAGATTGGCCTATAACACAACATGGCGTACATCAGGCTTCCAACAACTGATGCATAAGGAATCCGTCTCATGTCTTCAACTCCTTGAGGTGTCTTAGGACACTATTCCTTAGACAAATGAACTCCATATTGAAAAGGCAATAAACCATTCTTTGAGTGTTGCATCATAAAACTCAACAATACTTTGTCGATGTAAGATATCTAAGACAATGCTAGAGTTTTATTCTTGCGGTTTCGGACAATCTGGATCCCAAGAACAAACTGCGCTTCTCCCAAATCATTCATTTGGAATTGCGTAGTTAGTCAATTTTTAATGTTAGTAAGATAACATACATCATTTCCAATGAGTAGGATATCATCCATATATAGAACTATGAATGCGACAGAACTATTGATGATCTTCTTGTAGACACAATGTTCATCATCATTCTGGTCAAAACCAAAAGATTTGATTGCCTCATCAAACCTTATATTCCAAGACCTAGTGGCTTGTTTCAGCCCATAGATTGTCCTCTTAAGCTTGCAAACTTTTTTCTCTTGTCCTGGTTCAATGAAACCTTTGGGTTGGTCCATGTAGTGTTGGGATTTATGGCCTAAACTTGTGTAATTTTGATCAATTAAATAAAGTGTTATTTGTTTTGATAAGATTACAGTCTTGATTTTATAAATCCAATAAACTAAGCTCCAAGGTTATAACGTTTATCTTGAAATCATTGTAGTGGACAATATTTGGGTTGAGTTGAAGATTATAACCTAAATAGTCTATGGTATAAGAATAAGGTTGGAAACCTCATTTTGGTAACACCATGGATGCGACCCACTTTGTAATTAGTACAAATGAGGTAATTCAACTTATTCATGTAGTTGACATGCGAGTGGGGGCATCTTGTATGAAGAGTTCATACAAGACTGGATCACAAATTATTAGTCTAACCAGTATAACACCGTTAACAGGATAAGACTAGTAATATATAGATAGTCATTAGTGACTTGACCTGAATCCTGAGCAAGTTAAGAACTCTTGCTTATAGGGGTTTGTCCTTAACCTAGTATGGGTCAGAGTGGCCTGTAGCAAACTCAATAAGCCTACCTTCTCAGGGACAGAACCTTGTAGGTAGCTGGGAACTTAACTGTGCAAGATGAAATTCACTCATTCCTCTACTGAGGAATCAAATAGGTTGTTCCCTTAAGAACTTACTCCAGGTCTTGAACAACGGGGCCTCGTCCTCTATGAGGGTATGAGTCTAAGGTAGGACCTTAGACTTGTTTTTTATTAGAGGATCAGTGGTGCTTAAGGAGCAAAGAGGTAATCAAAGGGGTAAAACGGTAATTTGACCCAGCTGTGATTACGAACAACCTGTGAAGGGTCGACTCATGGGTAATGACTATATCACTTTGGACACAATAATATCTACAGATGAGGAGGAGTGCAGCTACAAGTCTATAGTGGAGTGACTTGTAGTTAATGAATATTGATTAACCTGGACCAAAAATTTTGATCGGTTAATCTCACATCATTGGAGCTTATGATCGGTAGGTCCATTAGATCCTCCGTTGGCTCAACATGGTAATATTGAGGGTATAAAGTTAGGAGTGAAATTGAAGTGTTCAATTTCATACATGAGGAGTTATATCAATTATATATGATGTAATTGATATAATATATAGTTTTAATGTGAATTAGATTCATATATAAACTATATACTAAAGAGAGATTAAAGGAGGGGTAGGATGGTCATTTCCATCCCATTCCCCTATATATGTAGTTGCATGAAATGCAACTTGGTTAAGTCTTTTAGAAAGTTTTTATAAGCCTCCTTGTTGTGTTGTTGGAAGTGTTCCAAAACACAAATCTCTCTCACAAAATACCTCACCACTCCTAAACGGAACACACCTTCCTCCCTCACCTAGACAACAATGGAGAAGATCCGGTGGTGGTGTCGGTGATCGTACGAGTTCTTGTTGCTGAGATCGTGACCGTGGAGAGAGGAGCACTTGAAGAAAGGTTCTTCAAAGGTAATATGTTTGTTGTCCATTTCTGTATTTTATGCTTAATCCATGTTTTACATTCATGAATTTTCCATTGTAACTAAATCAAGAGCGCGCGATTCACAATCGCTTCCGCTGTGGGGACTTCGATTCCCTTCAATTGGTATTAGAGCCCTATTGCGTTCTTGATTTATGTTTTGGAATTTTCAAGAACAAGGTGGAATTTACTGTTTTGTGCATGAGATGTATGAACGTTTTTTTGCAAAATTAGATGTTTTCAATTTTGGCACTTAGATTTACAATTTCCATTGAAATGTTTAATGTAAGGGCCCAATATTTTGGGCAATTTTGATTGTAAATCGAGTCTGTAAGTCCGTGTCGATCGAGGCAAAGCGGTTGCTGAGAAGATCGGAGCGAAAACGAGCAAGGAATGGAAATTCCTATGGTTGTTCTGTGAATGGCGTTTCAACGCTGCCCTCAGCATTGCAACGCCACTGCGGCAGGCGCGCGGCTGGAGAAGACGACAGCGTTGCAACGCTCGACAGAAAATGACAAAAGCAGCATTGCAACGCTGCTGCTCGCACGTTACTGCTGAGCCGGGCTTAACGCGAGGAGCAACGAGTAGAAACATTTTTTTTATTATTTATATTAATTATAATAATGTTTTATTTTAATATATTTAATAATTTTAATTTTAATTAATATAATTAGATTATATTAATTAAAATTATTTCTAGGGTGCCAAAAATGGTCTAATTTTTGCTATTTTAATTATGCAATTGTTGTGTAATGATTGTCATGCATAGTGTATGCTTGTATTTTAGAAATCCCACCTTAGGTTAAGCATTTTCATGCATCATTTATAATATAAGGAGTTATATTATATAGTTTGCATGATTAATTAATATAAGGTTCTTATATAAATTTTTGGACAGCATTGACATGCATTATATTTCATGAGATGAATATGCTATGAATGTTTTATTATTCATGTGATGAATCATCAAGCACTATAACATAATATGCATGTCACCTAAGGTTAATTATTAGTTTTAAAGTGTTTAGAACTTTAAAATAATAGACCTTAGGTTATCTAATTCTAATTAGATTAAAATTAGAAACCAAGTAATTTATAAGCTATGATTAAAAGAGAAACTCTGTCTAAGGAAAGTTCTGTCTAGGATGGGGTATTTAAGCTAACTTCAAATGTAACACCCCTACACGAATCGACTGGGAGTGAAATTTAATCGAGAGAGTCTTATAAATTACAAGATGGCGTCAATGGTTTATTAAGGGGTTAATAAACTAGAAATCCTAGGTTTAATATAAGGAGTTATATTAACAAACATAGGATAAAATCAATATAAGAGTCATATTGATTATCAATATAAGAGTTATGTTTATAATATAAGTAAAACTATTAGCCGGGTTTTAGCCTAAGAAAGATTCCTATAGACTTAAAGTATTCAATGGGAGGAAAAAGTGTATGAGATACATATTTTTCCACCTACGCTATCTCCGGAAGTTCACACCGTGAGACTCATACTTGGCCTCTCGCAAGCAAAACGGAGCGTCCCCCTTCGGATGGTGTTTGTATGAGTCAATACCAAGGTGAATAGAGAGGGTACTTATAGTGAGTGAGAGCAGGTTTAGTGAAAACAAAACCTACGGTCTCTTTTGTCGGTTTACACCGTTAGACCACTATGGTCAGCCTGCTAGTTTGGTTTGGACCAGACAATCCCTTCAGAGGGCTTGATCATAGGGGATCTAACACAGTAGACACCCAAAAGGGATAAAGATTTCCTTAGACTGTTTTCCAATCTAGTCCTCCCTTCGGCGGATTTTATTGGATCGTGACTCTGGGATCTAAAGACAAAGGGTTACACTCACGGGATACATAAGTTGTATATGTATTCTGACCGAAAAAATGGTAACTAAAGCCTATAGGAATAAGATTTATTCTGGTATTAGGTTTTGGTCAAGAATGTCTTGAACCAGAGGAGGAGTGTTTTTGATTACCCTTCGGTTTCATACATTTTAAACCTTTGGAGTATCATTGCAAATTATAAATCGCCTAGGAATCATTTGATAATTAGCTAAAACATGATTGGATTAGAGTAATAGCAAGAAACTCATACATGTTTATTTGTAAATTTTTCAGCAAAAATGTCTAACTCTATAATTTCCTTATTGGGTGCCAAAAAGTTAACCGGAGAGAATATGATGACATGGAAAAATAAACTCAACACTATTTTGGTAGTGGATGATCTGAAGTTTGTGCTAACTGAGGAGTGCATGTGTCAGGCTCGAATGCGTCACGAAATGTTCGTAATGCATATGATGAATGAATCAAGGCTAATGATAAGGCCAAGGTCTACATGCTGACAAGTATGTCTGACATATTAGCCAAGAAGCATGAGGGCATGATTACCGCCAAGGAAATCATGGATTCTGTGCAGGGTATGTTTGGAAAATAGTCCACACAAGCCCGACATAATGCCCTAAAGTACATATTCAACTCAAGGATGCCAGAGGGTACATCTGTTCGGGATCATGTCCTGGATATGATGGTACACTTTAACATCGCGGAGTCGAATGGTACTTCCATCGATGAGTCGAGCCAGGTCAGCTTCATTCTGGAAACCCTTCCAGATAGTTTCCTACTGTTTAGAAGTAATGTTGTTATGAACAAGCTTACTTTTAATCTTATCTCCCTTCTGGATGAACTCCAGACCTTTCAGTCTCTGATGAAAATTTAGGGATCGAAAGGTGAGGCAAATGTTGCTAGTAGGAGTTATCACAGAGGTTCGACCTCTTGGACAAAAACAGTGGCTTCATCTTCTTCTAACGTGAGAGGTAAGAAGAAGAACATGAAGAAGGTTGGTAAAGGGAAACAGGTTGACAATGCTACCGCCCAGAAGGGCAAGAAAGTCAAAGACGTTGCTGACAAAGAAAAGTGTTTCCACTGCAACGAAGACGGGCATTGGAAACGGATCTATCCGAAGTACATTGTAGAAAATAACAAGAAAGGTAAATATGATTTACCTTGGCTACAAGCTTGTTTAGTGGATAATGATAAAACAACTTGGATACTTGATTCAGGCGCCACTAATCATGTTTGTTCTTCTTTTCAGGGAATTGATTCCTGGCAGCAGCTACAACAAGGAGAGATAACACTCCGGGTTGGAAATGGAGAAGTCGTCTCAGCTGTAGTAGTAGGCACAATGAAGCTTCATTTTGGCAAGAAATATGTATTGTTGGACAATATATTAGTGATACCAGGGTTTACTAGAAACCTTATTTCGATTTCTTGCCTTATTGAACAATGTATTTTTGTTTCATTTTCTATGAATAAAGTGTTTATTTTGAAGAAAGGTTTAGAAATATGTTCTGCTTCATTAGAACATGGATTGTATGTTTTAAGGCCTAATTCAGTCGAAATGGTTTTGAACACTGAATTATTTAAAACTGCAAACGCACAAAATAAGAAACGAAAAATTTCTCCTAAAGAAAATGCTCATCTTTGACATCAAAGATTGGGTCACATTAATCTCAATAGGATTGAGAGATTGATAAAGAACGGACTTCGAAACGAGTTAGAAGAAAATTCCTTGCCAGTATGTGAATCCTGCTTAGAAGGCAAGATGACTAAAAGACCTTTTAGTGGAAAGAGTTATAGAGCCAAAGATACTCTAGAGCTTATACATTCAGACCTTTGTGGTCGGATGAATGTTAAAGCCAGGGGAGGATATGAATATTTAATCTCTTTTATAGATGATTATTCCAAATATGGGCATATTTATCTAATGCACCACAAGTCTGAAGCACTTGAAAAGTTCAAGTCTAATGCACCACAAGTCTGAAGCACTTGAAAAGTTCAAGGAATTCAAGACTAAGGTTGAAAATCAATTAGGTAAAAGAGTTAAAACACTTCGATCGGATCGAGGTGGAGAGTACATGGATTTAAAATTCTAGAACTATATGATAGAACATGGAATTACATCCCAACTCTCAACTCCCGGCACACCACAGCAAAATGGTGTATGGAAAAGGAGAAATAGAACCTTGTTGGACATGGTTCGATCAATGATGAGTTATGCTCATCTCCCTAGTTCCTTTTGGGGTTATGAAGTGGAGACTGCAGTATACATTTTGAATAGTGTGCCCTCCAAAAAGTGTTTCTGAAACACCTTTTGAACTCTGGAAATGACGTAAAGGTAGTTTATGTCACTTCAGAATATGGGATTGTCCAGCACATGTGCTTGTGACAAATCCAAAGAAGTTGGATTCACGTTCAAAGTTGTGCCTATTCGTAGGATACCCAAAAGAAACAAGAGGTGGTTTATTCTATGATCCTAAGGAAGATAAGGTCTTTGTGTCGACAAATGTCACGTTCTTGGAGGAGGGCCACATAAGGGACCACAAACAAAAAAGTAAGGTAGTGTTGAGTGAGTTAGACAGAACAGTAGCAGATGTTGCTAATAAGAACACTAGTACATCAACAAGAGTTGTTGATATTAGTTTGTCTAGTCAAGAGGGTCCATCTCAAGAGTTGAGTATGCCTCGACGTAGTGGGAGGGTTGTGATACAGCCTGCCGTTACATGGGTTTAGATGAAACCCAAGTTGATATACCAGATGACAACTGCGAGGATCCATTGACTTATAATCAAGCAATGGTTGACATTGACAAAGACAAATGGGTCATAGCCATGGACCAAGAAATGGAGTCAATGCACTTCAATTCTGTTTGGGATGTTGTAGATAAGCCTGATTGGGTAAAACCTATAGGTTGTAAGTAGATCTACAAGAGAAAACGTGGTGTAGATGGGAATGTGCAAACCTTTAAAGCTAGACTAGTAGGAAAGGGTTATACCCAGGTTGAAGGGGTTGACTTTGAGGAAACCTTTTCACCTGTTGCTATGGTAAAGTCTATCCGTATCCTTCTTGCCATTGCCGCATATTATGACTATGAGGTATGGCAAATGGATTTCAAGACAGCCTTTTTGAATGGCAATCTTGAGGAAACCATCTACATGGACCAACCCAAAGGGTTCATTAAACCTGGACAAGAGCAAATGGTTTGCAGGCTTAAAAGGTCGATTTATGGACTGAAACAAGCCTTTAGGTCCTGGAATATAACATTTGATGAGACTAGCAGATCTTTTGGTTTTGACCAGAATGATGATAAACCTTGTGTCTATAAGAAAATTATCAATAGTTCTGTCGCTTTCGTAATTCTCTATGTGGATGATATCCTACTCATTGGGAATGATGTAGGTTATCTTACTGACATCAAGGAATAGCTAGCTACACAATTCTAAATGAAAGATTTGGGTGATGCGCAGTTTTTTCTTCGGATCCAGATTGTCCGGAACCGCAATAATAAAACACTAGCTGTCTCAAGCATCATACATAGACAAAGTGTTGTCAAGGTTTAAGATGCAAGATTCAAAAAAGGGCTTGTTGCCTTTTAGACATGGAATCCATTTGTCTAAGGAACAGTGTCCTAAGACACCTCAAGGAGTTGAGGATATGAGACGGATTCCTTACGCATCAATTGTTGGGAGCCTGATATACGGCATGTTGTGTACTCGGGCTGACATCTGTTTTGCAGTTGGGATGGTCAGTAGGTATCAATCCAATCCAGGACTTGAACACTGGACAGCGGTTAAAACGATCCTTAAGTATCTTCGGAGAACAAGGAACTACATGCTTGTGTATGAGGCTAAGGATTTGATCCTTACAGGATACACGGATTCTGACTTTCAGACTGATAAAGATTCTCGAAAATCTACATCAGGGTAAGTTTTCACTCTTAACGGAGGAGCTGTAGTATGGCGAAGCGTCAAGCAAGGATGCATCGTTGATTCCACCATGGAGGTCGAATATGTAGCAGCTTGTGAAGCAGGTAAAGATGCAGTTTGGTTAAGGAAATTTATGCTAAATTTGGAAGTTGTTCCAAATATGACTTTACCCGTGCATCAGTATTGCGATAACAAAGAAGGTCTAGCTGGCAAATCGAGGACCCCGAAGTCACAAGAGGAGAAAGCATATAGAGCGGAAGTATCATCTCATCAGGAAGATCGTGCATAGAAGAGACGTGATTGTCACGAAAATAGCCTCAGGACACAACATTGCTGATCCTTTTACAAAGGCTCTCACAGCTAAAGTATTTGAGAGTCACCTAGAAGGTCTAGGTTTACAAGTCTTCCCCAACTAGGGCAAGTGGGAGTATTTTGTACAAAGGGGTTTAAATGCCTTAGTTTATTGTATTTACATTATTGTAATGTTTAGTACTCCACAAGCTTTAAGTCAAGTGGGAGATTGTTGGGATTTATGCCCTAAAGTTGTGTAATTTTGATTAATTAAATAAAGTATTATTTGTTTTGATAAGATTACAGTCTTGCTTTTATAAATCCAATAAACTAAGCTCCAAGGTTATAACGTTTATCTTGAAATCAGTGTAGTGGACACTATTTGAGTTGAGTTCAAGATTATAACCTAAATAGTCTATGGTATAAGAATAAGGTTGGAACTCTCATTCTGGTAACACCATGGATGCGGCCCATTTTGTAATTAGTACAAATGAGGTAATCCAACTCATTCATGTAGTTGACATGCGAGTGGGGGCATCCTGTATGAGGAGTTCATACAAGATTGGATCAGCAATGAGAGCCTTTGTAAAAGGATCAATTGGGGAAAACTTGCCCTAGTTGGGGAAAACTTGTACAAAATACTCCCACTTGCCCTAGTTGGGGAAAACTTGCAAACCTAGACCTTCTAGGTGACTCTCAAATACTCTAGCCGTGAGAGCCTTTGTAAAAGGATCTGCAATGTTGTGCTCTGAGGCTATCATCGTGACAATCACGTCTCCTCTATGCACGATGTCCCGGATGAGATGATACTTCCGCTCTATGTGCTTTCTGTTGGATCGGTATAGCAACCCTAGAGGGGGAGTGAATAGGGTTTAATTAAACTTTTTACTAAATATGCTCAATTTATCTAATTAACAAACTTTTTAAGATACAATGAAAAAAATAATTAAGAGAAATTTATGCAATATGCAAGATAGATAAAAAGTATAACAAAAATTAATTTTATCCAATACTTAGCAATTAATTAAGGAACAAATTAAAGCATGCATAAACTACTACAGGTAATTGCAAAAATAAATAGGAAAGAGTTACAAAAAATGACACCGTAATTTTATAGTTGTTCGGTCAAACTCGACCTACTCCACTCCCCAAGCGCCTCTTGGAAGTTTGAATAAAAAAAAATTTACACCGACTCTTTCCACGGATTAGAGCCCAACCGCTACACCACTCTTTTTACGGGTTCAAGAGCAAACCTGATCCTTTCCAGGGCTAAGGATCAAATCGTTACAAAGTTTGGGAAAGATTTCAAAAACACACTAATACACTCTCTTGATAGAGTAGATTTACAAATTTTAACTCTCACAAACTAATCCTCACAATACAACAAAACTCTCTCAAGAATAAGATGAAAGAGAAAAAAATTGAGAGCTTGGAGAGAGCAATAATGGAGGCTTTTGATTTTTGGAGGATTGTAAAATGCTAAAATTTGTTGTAAAAAAAAATTGGAAAAGAAGATGGTATAAAAAGTGAGGGAATTGAGGTAAAAATCAAATTTTATTTGGACCAATGCATTGTTGTAAAAGAGAAATGAATGGTGGAGATTAAAAGTAAAAAGAAAATAATTATTAAAAAGAAATAATAATAATAATAATAATAATAAATATTATATATATATTTATGTGAGTAACGGAAACATAAAAAATTTTGATTTTATTTATTTATTTATTTATATTTTTAAACATCCAATGGTGAGAATTGCATTTAATCCCATTCCGTTTTTTTGTTTTTAAACAATCCAACGACTATATATATAATATTTTTTTATTTTAGTTTCTTTTTATTTTAAAACAACCAAAATCCCACCAAATGTTACTCTCCCATATGTCCACATGACACACTTTAATTGGTCTAAAAATGGTAATTTGGCCTCCACGTCATCGGGTAGAAAAATTTTCGTTCAAATTTGTTTTGGTCATAACTTCTTCGTTTTAGCTCCGATTTGAGTGATTCAAGAGGCGTTGGAATCGTTATTCCGAGCACTATGCAATAGACACTTCAAAATAATTAAACTATTAGTAATTAATAGCAGGTTTGTTATCATCAAAATATTAATTAATTAATAATTAAAATTAATTAATTTTAGATTAAGGGCCAAAAAAACCAACAGTCTCCCCCTTTTTGATGATGACAAACCATTAGAGAAAAATAATTTGACGTTCATAAAATAAAGTCCAATATGCCACCATAACGTTCATACTTGAACAATCACTCAAATAAATATAATATATCGTTCTCCCCCTAAATTAATGCAAAACTAAAACATGATACATCATTTAGAACCTGTTTTTCTTAAACTTCTCCCTCATTGGAATCATCAAAAAGACATAATTATGAAAGATTAAGAACTACATGCAAGCTCCCCCTAGGAACATGAATACATAGTTAACATAACTCGCCCTATCAATATGCCATAGAAAACTAAAATTATAGATTCAAGTGGCATCACAACGAATAATACCAAGCTCAAGCCTATTTTTGCAAAAATTTTCTTCATTCAAAGGTTTGGTGAAAATATCTGCTAATTGATCATTAGAGCTCACATATTCAAGAGTAATATGACTATTTTGCACATGTTCTCTAATAAAGTGATGTCTAATATCAATATGCTTAGTTCTAGAATGATGAATAGGATTTTTAGTCAAATTAATAGCACTAGTATTATCACAAAATATAGGCACATTATCAAACTTTAATCCAAAATCACAAAGAGTTTGTTTCATTCAAAGAATTTGAGCACAACAACTAGCAACCGCAATATATTCCGCTTCGGTAGTGGATAAGGCAACCTGATTTTGCTTTTTACTAAACCAAGATACTAAAGAGCTACCAATAAATTGACAAGTTCCACTAGTACTTTTACGGTCAAGTAAGCTTCCAAGCAAAATCCATCGAATATCCTATCAAATTAAGCTCAACATTTCTAGGATACCATAAACCTAAATCAATAGTCTCAAGCAAATATTTAAATATTCTCTTAACGGCATGCAACTGGGATTCCTTAGGACAAGATTGAAATCTAGCACAAATACATGCACTAAACATGATATCAGGTCTACTAGCGGTTAAATAAAGTAGAGATCCTATCATACCTCGATAAGTTTTTATGTCTACACATTTACCTTTTTCATCCTTGTCAAGCTTAGTGGATGTGCTCATAGGAGTTTTTGCAATTTTACCTTCATTGAACTTGAACTTTTTGAGCAAATCTTTTGTGTATTTCTCTTAACTTAAGAAGATACCATCCTTGAGTTATTTGATTTGAAGTCCAAGGAAGAAACTAAGTTCTCCCATCATACTCATCTCAAACTCACTATGCATACATTTAGAAAATTCTTCACACAAAGAAGGGTTAGTAGAACCAAAGATAATATCATCTACATAGATTTGTACTAAAAACATATCATTTTCCTTAGTCTTAATAAAAAGAGTAGTGTCAAGTTTACCCATTTTAAAACCATTCTCAAGTAGAAAATTACTATGCCTATCATACCAAGCTCTTGGAGCTTGTTTTAAGCCATAAAGAGCCTTTTTCAACTTATAGTCATGATTAGGTAAATCAAAACTTTCAAAGCCTGGAGGTTGTTCTACATAAACTTCCTCCATAATATAACCATTTAAAAAGGCACTTTTCACATCGATTTGATACAAGATAAAATTTTTATAAGAAGCAAAAGCAAGTAACATTCTAATAGCTTCTAATCTAGCAACGGGTGCAAAAGTCTCTTCATAATCTATACCTTCCTCTTGACAATAACCTTAATCTACAAGTCTAGCTTTATTTCTAATGATATTACCATTTTCATCCATTTTATTTCTAAAGACCCATTTCGTCCCAATAATAGAAGCATTAGAAGGCCTAGGGACTAATTCACAAACTTTGTTCCTTTCAAATTGATTTAATTCCTCTTGCATAGCTAAAATCCAAAATTCATCATTTTCCGCATCTTTAAAACTTTTAGGTTCAATTTGAGAAACAAAAGCAAGATTATTAAACAAATTAAGAGAGGAACGAGTTTTCACACCTTGTTCGGGATCACCAAGAATCAAGTCCTTAGGATGGGATACAGCATACCTCCATTCTTTAGACATAGATGAACAACCATTTTCATTCTTTTCATTGAAGCTCACTTCTTGCTTACTTAAGTCAATTTCCTTGCCTTTGTCACCAACAAGTAAATCTCCAAAATTCCTTTCTAAATCATCACTACAAATAGACTCATTAGAAACATTATTGCAAGATTCATCAAATACAACATGCATAGATTCCTCAATAATTAAAGTTCTCTTATTGAAAACTCTATAGGCTTTACTAGTAGATGAATAACCTAAAAAAATACCAACATCCATCTTAGAATCAAATTTTCCATGTTTTTCTTTGTTGTTCAAAATAAAACATTTGCAACAAAAAACTTTGAAATACCCAATATTTGGGATTTTGTTATGCCAAAGCTCATAAGGAGTTTTATCTAAAGAAGGTCTAATTAAAACTCTATTTAAAACATAACAAGCGGTGTTAACGGCTTCCACCCAAAAGTATTTAGGTAAATCATACTCATGCAACATTGACCTAGCAAATTCTTGCAAAGTACGATTTTTCCTTTCAACAACACCGTTTTGTTGAGGAGTTCTTGGAGCGGAGAAATTATGAGAAAAACCATTTTCTTCACAAAAATTTTCAAAAGCAATACTATCAAATTCTCCTCCATGGTCGCTCCTAATTTTAGAAATAAAAAATCCCTTTTCATTTTGAACTCTTTTTGCAAAACTAGAAAAACTTTTCAAAGCATCATCTTTATGAGTTAACATCAAAACCCAAGTAAATCTTGAAAAAATCATAAACTATCACAAAAGCATAATAATTTCCTCCAAAACTAGCAATTCTAGAAGGGCCAAATAAGTCCATGTGTAATAGTTGAAGGGGTCTAGATGTAGAGATCACATTTTTAGATTTGAAAGAGGACTTGGTTTGCTTACCCATTTGACAAGCATCACAAACTTTATCCTTTTAAAATTTAAATTTAGGTAGACCTCTAACTAAAGAATTCTTGGAAATATTTGAAATTAAGTGCATGCTAGCATGTCCTAGTCTTCTATGCCATAACCAAGAATCATCATGCAAAGCCGAAAGACATTTATCATTATTAGGGCAATCATTAAAATCAATACTATACACATTTTCATCCCTATTACAAACAAACAATACTTTTCTATCACTAGCATTTTCAATGATACAATTCTTTTTATCAAACACAAGTCTAAAACCTTTATCACATAATTGACTAATACTAAGTAAATCATGCTTTAGACCCTCAATTAAAAGTACATTTTCAATCAAAGTAGAAGAACTATTACCTATATTACCCTTACCAATAATTTTACCTTTCTTGTTGTCACCAAAAGTTACTAAACCTCTATCCTTTTTGGAAAGATTGACAAACTTGGATTGGTCTCTCGTCATATGCCTCGAACAGCCACTATCCAAGAACCATTTGTTTTTCTTGGAGACTTTCAAACATACCTACAAACAAAATTATTCAAGATTGATCTTTTGGTACCAATACTTGTTTGGGTCCTAGAAGGTAGGGCATTTACAAACTTGGGAACCCATATTTTTGCATTCACATTTAAAGCATTGGGTTTAAACAAGTAACAAAAATAAGCTTTATGTCCATACTTGCCACATGAGAAACAAACAACATTATTCAAAGATTTATCTCTTACGACAAATTTATGCACTCTACTTTTCTTGGAGAAATTCTTTCTTGGAGCATTGTGAAACTTTGCTCTTTGAGAAAAATTTCTTCTTGAAGAAGTAGTATGAGCATATTTTAATTTAAAGAAATATTTGGTCTAATATGACCTTCGACACCACAATGATGACATATAGGCACAAAACTAGATTTATCATGTTTAGATCCAATCTTAGGCATATTATGATTAGGCACAATGGGAGATGTTTTAACAAAGATAGTTTTAGAACTTGAAGGAGTAGAACATTCATTAATATAGCCTAAACCTCTTTTATCACCATAAGGTTTGCCAACTTCAATTATTTTGTCCAATTTTTGAGCACCTATTGTCAACTTTTTAATGGACTCTTTTGCCTTATCAAGTTCTTGCAAAGCATTTAATTCATTTTTCTTAAGCAATCTAATCAAATTATCTTTTTCATAACTATCATGCTCAAGAAATCTAACTTTATCAAGCAAGGAATTTTTCTCATCACAATCAAAAGCATGCTTACCACAAGAAATATTCATTTCATCAATTTTCACAACATTATGCTCATTTTCTTTAAAGCAAGCAATTTCATCAAGTAAAGACTTATTTTCACTAGTTAGAGCATTGTATTTCTTTTTAAGCACAACATATTTAGAACCAAGCTTTTCTATGTCATTTTGCATATTTTCAAAAGCTTCAAATAATTCATCATAAGAATGGGGCTCTAGAGTTACCTCATCATCTTGTTCATCACCATTGTCACTACGAGGCATGAAGCAAAAGCTTGCTACTTCTTCATTGTCACTTCCACTTTCACTTTCATAACTATCATCCCAAGTGCCTTTCATTGCTTTCTTCTTGGATTTCTTTGATGATTTGAGGAGAGGGAAATTCGTTCTTATGTGACCCGGTTTCTTGCATTCATAGCATATTACCTCATCCTTTTTACACTTTTCACCCTTTGACTCTTTTTTGTTTGAAATATGTCTATTGAATTGTTTTTTCTTCTTAATGAACTTTTTATACTTACATGAAAAATATGCAATATCTTCTTCATCAAGAACACCCTCATCTTCGGATTCAACTTCCAAGGATAAAATCTTTAAAGCAATACCTTTCTTCTTTTTGGACTCATCCTCCATGTGTTCCTTCAAAGTGATCTCATGTGTCATGAGAGAGCCAATAAGTTCCTCCAAAGGAAGTTTGGTGAGATCTTTTGCTTCTACAATTGCCGTCACCTTAGCTTCCCAATTCTTAGGTAAAAATCTAAGAATTTTCCTAACATTTTCCGAGTTAGTATAAACTTTACCAAGACTTTTCAAAGTATTTGTAATGTTAGTAAATCTAGTAAATATCTCGGTAATAGATTCATTAGCATCCTTCTTAAACAATTCATAATTATGAACTAACATGTTAATTTTTGATTCTTTAACTTGATTAGTTCCTTCATGAGTCACTTCAAGAATATTCCATATTTCTTTAGCCGAAGAGCACATAAATATTCTATTAAATTCATCCTTACTGAAAGCACAATAAAAATAATTTATAGCTCTAGCATTAAGACCACACTTTTTCAAATCAATTTCATCATATTCATTTTCTAATTTTGGAACATCATTTTCATTAACAATTTTCATGGGAATATAAGGACCATTAACCACATTTAACCATAAACTATAGTCAACGGATTGCAAATAAATTTTCATTCTAGCCTTCCAATAAGAATAATTTGACCCATCAAAATAAGGAGGCCTAGAAGTGGATTGTCCTTCAGTAACACCATTTACTACTAGGTTTGCCATAAAGCTCAAACAATAAAGTTTATAAACAAAATTTTAAAAGAGCAACCTCGCTCTGATACCAATTGTTGGATCGGTATGGCAACCCTAGAGGGGGGTGAATAGGGTTTAATTAAACTTTTTACTAAATATGCCCAATTTATCTAATTAACAAACTTTTAAAGAAACAATTAAAAAATAATTAAGAGAAATTTATGCAATATGCAAGATAGATAAAAGTATAACAAAAATTAATTTTATCCAATACTTAGCAATTAATGAAGGAACAAATTAAAGCATTCCTAAACTACTACAAGTAATTGCAAAAATAAGTAGGAAAAAGTTAGGGAAAATGAAACTATAATTTTATAGTGGTTCGGTCAAACTCGACCTACTCCACACCCCAAGCGCCTCTTGGGAATTTGAATAAAAAAAATTTGCACCGACTCTTTCCACGGATTAGAGCCCAACCGCTACGCCACCTTCTTACGGGTTCAAGAGCAAACTCGTTCCATTCCACGGCTTAGGATCAAACTGTTACAAAGTTTTGTAAAGATTTGAAAAACACACTAATACATTCTCTTGATAGAGTAGATTCACAAATTTTAACTCTCACAAAATAATCCTCACAATACAACAAAACTCTCTCAAGAATAAGATGAAAAGAGAAAAGAATTGAGAGCTTGGAGAGAGCAACAATGGAGGCTTTTGATTTTTGGAGGATTGTAAAATGCTAAAACTTGTTGTAAAAAAAAAGTTGGAGAAGAAGATGGTATAAAAATAGAGGGAAATGAGGTAAAAATCAAATTTATATTTGGATCATTGGATTGTGGTAAAAGAGAAATAGATGGTGGAGATTAAAAGTAAAAAGAAAATAATTATTAAAAAGAATTAATAATAATAATAATAATAACAATAATAATAATAATAGACTTTATATATTTATGTGAGTAACGGAAACAAAAAAAAAATTTGATTTTTTTTTAAACCTCCAACAGTCAGAATTGCATATTCTGTTTTTTTTTTAACAATCCAACGACTATATATATATATATATAATATTTTTTATTTTATTTTATTTTTATTTTAAAACAAACAAAATTCCACCAAATGTTACTGTCCCATATGTCCACATGTCACACTTTAATTGGTCTAAGAATGGTAATTTGGCCGCCACGTCATCGGGTCGGAAAATTTTCGTTCAAATTTGTTTTGGTCATAACTTCTTCGTTTTAGCTCCGATTTGAGTGACTCAAGAGGCGTTGGAATTGTTATTCTGAGCTCTATGTAATAGACACTTCAAAACAATTAAACTATTAGTAATTAATAGCAGGTTTGTTATCATCAAAATATTAATTAATTAATAATTAAAATTAATTAATTTTAGATTAAGGGCAAAAAAAACCAACACTTTCCCCTTTTTGTGACTTCGGGGTTCCCTCGAATTTGCCACTACACCACTGTTATTGCAATACAGCGTGATGGGCAAAGTCATATTTGGAACAACTTCCAAATTTATCATAAATTTTCTCAACCGAACGACCTCTTTAGCTGCTTCACAAGCTGCTACATATTCGGCTTCCATGGTGGAATCAGTGATGCATCCTTGCTTGACGCTTCGTCATACTACAACTCCTCTGTTAAGAGTGAAAACTTACCCTAATGTAGATTTTCGAGAATCTTTATCAGTATGAAAGTCAGAATTTGTGTATCAATTAAGGATCAAATCCTTAGCCCCATAGACAAGCATGTAGTTCCTTGTTCTCGGAAGATACTTATGGATTGTTTTAACCGTTGTCCAGTGTTCAAGTCCTGGATTGGATTGATACCTACTGACCATCCCAACTGCAAAATAGATGTCAGGCCTAGTACACAACATGGCGTACATCAGGCTCCCAACAGCTGATGCGTAAGGAATCCGTCTCATATCCTCAATTCCTTGAGGTGTCATAGGACACTGTTCCTTAGACAAATGGATTCCATGTCTAAAAGGCAATAAGCCCTTTTTGGAATCTTGCATCTTAAACCTTGACAACACTTTGTCTATGTATGATGCTTGAGACAAGGCTCGTGTTTTATTCTTGCGGTTCCGGACAATCTGGATCCCATGAACAAACTGCGCATCACCCAAATCTTTCATTTGGAACTGCGTAGCTAGTCATTCCTTAATGTCAGTAAGATAACCTACATCATTTCCAATGAGTAGGATATCATCCACATAGAGAATTAGGAAAGCGACAGAACCATTGATGATTTTCTTGTAGTGTAAACCCGAGATCTTTCTTTGGAATTCAAAAAAAAAAAAAACAAAAACAAAGGAAAACAAGAAAGGAAAGGATATTATTTATTGGTTGGTTGTCTTTAAAAGAAAAGAAAAGAAAAGAAAAGAAAAGGAAGGAAAAGGAAAAATGAAAAAGGGAAAAGTGGAAGGTGGGACCCTCACTTAAGTTTCCTTTTTAAAACTCATATATCCATCGATTTCCTTCTCATTTTCAACAAGGAGCAGTAAGGGTTTCGTGGGAGAAGGAGAAAGGAAGAAGAAGAAGAAGCTTTTCATGAGTTAGAGTTGCAAAAGAAGGAAGGAGAGCTCAAAGCTTGGTTGTTTAGCAGCAAGGAGATCAACTCAACCCGGTTCTGGTTTTCTGTTCATCTCGAGCTCCACAGGAAGAGGTAAAACTTGAGGCTTGGTTTTCTTGAAATCTAATTCATTTTTGAACAAAGTTCGTGAAGGATTCTTGAGCCAATTCTGACCTTAAGTTGCTGTTGTGTGAAGAGGAAGACAGAAGAAAGAATTTGCTATCAAATCCGAGAAGTCTCTGATGTTTTGGTTGTACTGATCTGTACTGTTAGAATCAGAAGCTCTAATTGGTATGGTTCGAAAGCTTATTGAATTTTATACAAGTTTTGTGAAGAAATCGTGAGTAGAAAATGTCTGGAAGATGTCTTAAATCTCAGGTTAAGTTTGTTGTGCAGCAGGAAAAATGAAACTGGAACAACAGGAAGTTGTTTTGAGGAAAGTAGCTTTCGAGGTACATTAGAACAATTCCGTTTGGAATCTCATTTTCATGTCTTCATAAGAGTTTTAGAGGGTTCAAAAAGGAAGAGTTTGGTATAAATTACATTATTTTTGGATAAGTAATGAAGAAGTTATGGCTGTCTGATAACAGAGCAGAAAATCTGTGAAATGTTGGAAAATTGGTTGGAGTGTTTACTTGTAGTTTTAAGGTTAAAAACCATGAGCTCGAGGTTCTAATACATGGATTTGGTTTGTTTGACAGGCCAAGAGGAGATAGGTCGAGTGTACAGGCCAAGGTTCTAGTTTAACACTGTGAGTGACAAAACGAACTTTGGAAACGATCTATATGCTTGAAATACGCTTTGAGAAATACAAGTTTTGCTAGAATGAAAGGGTTTCAATGTTTCTTGTTTTTCTTGAACACATACTTATGAGCATTCATGTTTTCCTAGAAATGATTTCAAGTACTCATTGTGAGCCTAAATGTTTTGATGAAATTTATACATGAGCATATGTTTATTGTTTGCCGAAATTTATGGAAATGTTATGGTTTCTAGTAAGTGTGTTCTAGTAAGTATGATTTAAAGATTTCAAGTTTTTACGATGAACTGAGTAAGCTTGAGATTTAGGGAAGAAAAGATAAGCAGGCATGTTCAAATATTTTTATGTTATTTTCTGAGTCTCGAATGAGTAAATAACTAAGATATTGCGTCTGAGGCTTTAGAGTACCATGTGCACATAGGTCATATTCTGTTGTCGACGTTGAGTGTACTCCGTGACAACAATGCTGTCGTGAGTGCTGGGCGAGCCCCACTACGACAAAGACGATGGGAGTGCTGGGCGGGCCCGGCTACATCGTAGAGCAAATGTGGTTATTCTGGGTGTGCCCTACATTGTGTGGAATGTTATATGTTATTATAAGGATTATTAATATCGATATGTCTTACGAAATTTAATGTCATGCGTGCTGGATTTCTGAAAAAGCTACCATGATTACACGTTTACTTATAAAACTTGCTATAGATGCTTATGCTCATATGTTGCCAGGTGATATGATTTATGAGTTATAGATTTTATACTCAGTCACTCACTGAGCTTCATAGCTCATTCTTTCAATGTTTTCAAACTTTTCAGGTAGAGATTGAGCTCTTGGTACCTGATATCCAGCCATAGCCTGCTGGAAGCTCCTTAGGTCTTGATACTTTGTACGTGGCTGGAGTTGTATAGCAAGTCCTTACGTGTTATAGTTTATTTGAGAAGATTATGTAGTTATAGCTGTTTGTACATTAGTGGTTGTATAAACAGTGGTTGTTGTGTTTTAAGTAGTGATGCACTTTCCGTTTAGGTTTTCAAGAGAGACTTATGAAGAGTTTCTCCTTATGTATGTTTAGTAGTTGTTAAGTTATCATTTGTGTTATGTTAAAGTGTTCCATAAGCGAACATAGTATGTTTATCGTAAAATAGGGTCAGCAGTATTGTTAAGAGGTAAACAATGTCTGTTGGCTTCACGCCACTTTTCGGGCTAAGTTAGCAGGTAGTTCGGGAGGGGGTGTGACAACTTGGTATCAGAGCAGTTAGCTCCATGGGAATGAGACAGGGCAAGTTAGCTCTGAGAATAAAGTAAAAGTCATAGCAAGTTATTGAGTTAGTTCAGATTGAACTAGTAGAGTATGGTTCAAGTAAGGATAAGAGCAAGTCCAGTTAGGGCTAAAATGTGAATAGAAGTTTAGTACTGTGTACTTATGTTAAGTAACCATAGTATGTCTAATATGTTGAAATGTTATAGGAGTCATGCCACCACGTACTAGCAGACGACGCAGGCAGGATCAGGGCGGGACGCAGGATCCTACCCAAGGCCAATCTGAGAGGGGATCTAGTGCCCCGAGTCCGTGACCGAGGCCGAGAGATGAGCAAAGATGATGGTTCCTCACAGGAGGTAGGCAGGCCAGAAAGAGTAGGGCCTAGTGATCCAGAGAAGACGTATGGAATAGAACGTCCAAAGAAACTAGGAGCCACAAAGTGTTTGAGGTTCCATAGACCTGTGCTTGATGTTGAGGTTTGGTTGAACAAGCTTGAGAAATGCTTTGATGTGATGAGTTGCCCGAGGAGCGGAAGGCCAAGTTGGCCACATTTACGCTAGAAAAGGAAGCGGAGGGTTGGTGGAAGTCAATATTAGCCAGGCGCAGTGATGCACGTACTCTCGACTGGAAAACTTTCAGAAGCATATTTGAGGATAAGTATTACCCTAGCACGTATCGTGAGGCAAAGAAGGATGAATTTTTAGAACTAAAGCAAGGGACACTTTCAAAGTGGTGAGTATGAGAAGAAGGTATCTTGAGAAATTTGTCGCGGTATCTTGATGTGATTGTGGCATCCGAGAGTGACAGTGTCGAAGATTTGAAAGAGGGTTACGACCGAGATACGTACTCCCGCCATGACCATTGCTAAGTGGACTGATTTTTCTCAGTTGGTAGAGACTGCCCTACGTGTTGAGCAGAGTATAACAGAGGCGCAGTCAGTAGTGGAGCCAACTCGAGGGCCTTCAAAGAGCGGTTTTCAGGGTCGCGAACAACGAAGATTCACACCGGGAGTGAATGTTTCAAGCCGTCAGGACTTTAAGAATTGAGCTGGCAGCCAGGCATCGAAGCAGATAAATGTTAGTGGTGCCTATCAGTGGCAGAGTCAGAGAGCACCTAGTCAGTCGGCCAGATCCACAGCAAGACCACAGACAATGTAGGAGTCTGTTGCTAGTGTAGCAAGGAGAACACCTTGTGCAAATTGTGGCAAGAGTCATCGAGGTCACTGTCTTGCTGGAGTCGGTGTGTGTTACCAGTGTGGACAACCAGGGCATTTCAAGAGGGATTGTCCACAACTTAGAGCAGCCGCACAGAGAGACCAGGGAGTTGGGTCCCAAACAGTTGAGCAGCCGAGAGTTTCAGTAGCTGCAGGAGAGGGCACCACCGGTTCCAAACAGAAGGGAGTTGTAGGGAGACCAAGGCAACAGGGAAAGGTCTATGCTATGACTCAGCAAGAAGCAGAGGATGCACCAGAAGTGATTACTGGTACGATTTCTATTTGTAATGTACCTGCACGTGTTTTAATAGATCCAGGTGCTACACATTCCTTTGTTTCTAGTATATTCCTGACTAAGCTGAATAGAAAGCTAGAGCCTTTATTTGAGGGGTTAGTTATATACACGCCAGTTGGTGATGCTTTATTAGTCGAGGCGATGATTATGAGATTGTGAGGTCTTAGTATAAGGTCTCAATATGTTAGTGGATCTTCTACCATTAGAGTTGCAGGTGTTAGATGCAATCTTAGGGATGGATTTCTTATTCACTCATTATGCTTCCATGGATTGCCATAGAAAGGAAGTTGTGTTCAGGAAACCAGGAATGGCTGAAGTGATTTTCAGGGGTGAAAGAAAGATTATTCCTACAAGTTTGATTTCAGCATTAAAAGCGGAGAAGTTATTGAGGAAAGGTTGTACGACGTTTCTTGCACATGTAATAGAGGTTCATGAGAAAAAGCTAAAACTAGAAAATGTTCTTGTTGTGAACGAGTTTCTTGATGTTTTTCAGTGAGATCCGTCGGGGGTTGCCACTTTGATAGGGAAGTAGAGTTCACTATTGAATTGCTACCAGGAACAACACCTATTTCGCAAGCGCCGTATAGAATGGCTCCAAGTGAGCTCAGAGAGCTGAAGATGCAGTTACAAGAACTAGTTGGTAAGGGATACATCAGACCTTGTGTATCGCCTTGGAGAGCTCCATTATTATTTGTAAAGAAGAAAGATGGTACCCTTATTGTATTGATTACAGACAGTTAAACAATGTCACGATACGTAACAAGTATCCTTTACCCCGAATAGATGACTTGTTTGACCAGTTACGAGGAGCATCAGTGTTTTCTAAGATTGATTTGAGATCAGGATACCATCAGTTAAAGGTAAGGGAATCAGATATTCCTATGACAGCATTCAGAACGAGGTACGAGCATTATGAGTTTTTAGTAATGCCATTCGGTTTAACTAATGCACCAGAAGTTTTCATGGACCTCATGAACAGGATTTTCCATCAGTATTTGGATCAGTTTGTGATAGTATTCATTGATGATATACTAGTCTACTCGGTTGACAGGAAAGCCCATGAGGAACATTTGAGGATTATTTTGCAAACACTACGTGATAAACAGTTATATGCTAAATTCACCAAATGTGAGTTTTGGTTGGATCAGGTAGTGTTTTTGGGGCATGTTGTCTCAGCAAATGGTGTTTGTGTGGACCCAAATAAAGTTAAAGTTGTAGTCAACTGGGAGAGACCAACCAATGCGACAGAGGTATGTAGTTTCCTAGGCTTGGCAAGATACTACAGGCGGTTTGTTGAGGATTTCTCACGACTAGCATTACCCTTAACAGCTTTGACAAGGAAAAATGCTAAGTTTGAATGGTCAGATAAGTGTGAACAGACAACACCTATTCTGGCACTTCCTGTAACAGGAAAAGAGTATGTAATTTACTGTGATGCTTCGAGGCAAGGTTTGGGATGTGTGCTCATGCAAGTGGGTAAAGTAATAGCTTATGCATCAAGGCAATTGAAAAAACACGAGTGTAATTACCCTACCCATGATCTTGAGCTAGCAGCAATTGTTTTAGCATTGAAGATCTGGAGACATTACTTGTTTGGTGCGAGGTGTCATATTTTTACAGACCATAAGAGTCTGAAGTATATCTTTCATCAGAGGGAGTTGAATATGAGACAGAGAAGATGGTTAGAACTGATTAAATATTATGATTGTACCATAGAATACCATCCTGGTAAGGCGAATGTGGTAGCAGATGCACTGAGCAGGAAGTCAAGATTTCCTAGCGATGTCTTGTGTGGTATTCGAGCAACATTTTTAAGTACTCTAAGGGATTCTAAAGCAAATTGTGGATCGCAAAGAGTTCAGGGGGTCTCTTAGCTCAATTCCAAGTCAGGTCTTCACTTATAGCAGAGATTGTGAGAAGACAGACAGAGGATAGTAACCTGCAGAAAATGTTTGGAAAGTCCAAACAGGGCTCAGAAGAAGAGTTTAAGATGAGATCAGATGGGGCCATAGAGAGGCAAGGAAGACTATGCGTTCCGAGTGTTAGTGAGCTTAAAGATGCTATTTTAGAGGAAGCTCACAGTTCAGCTTACGCTATGCATCCAGGAAGCACCAAGATGTATAAGACTTTGAAGGGGACGTATTGGTGGCCAGGGATGAAGCGAGAGATAGCTGATTATGTTGATATATGTTTGATCTGCCAGCAGGTTAAACCAATTAGAGAGAGGTCAGGAGGACTCCTTAATCCACTTCTAGTGCCAGAGTGGAAATGAGAGCATATCACTATGGATTTTCTGTTGGAATTACCACGTACTTCAAGAGGACATGATGGTATTTGGGTAATAGTAGATAGACTCACTAAGACAACACGGTTTGTATCGATTAAAGCAACATTTACGCTTGATCAGCTTGCTAAGCTATACGTCGATAAAATTGTGAGTCAATACGAAGTGCCAGTGTCCATAGTTTCAGATAGAGATCCGAGATTTACTTCTGAGTTTTGGCCTAGCTTACCGAAAGCTATGGGAACAAAGTTGAATTTTAGTACAGCGTTCCATCCTCAAACAGATGGGCAGTCAGAGAGGACCATCCAGACCTTAGAGGACATGTTGAGAGCATGTGTCCTTCAATTTAAAGGGAGTTGGGATACACACCTATCACTTATGGAATTCGCTTACAATAATAGCTATCAGTCGAGTATTGGTATGGCACCATTTGAGGCTCTGTATGGAAGACCATGTAGAACGCCCATATGTTGGAACGAAGTAGGAGAGCGGAAGCTTATCGGACCTGAGTTGGTGCAAGTTACAACAGATAATATTAAGGTAATCAGGGAGAATCTAAAGGTAGCTCAAGACCGTCAAAAAGAGTTCTGTGAGATAAGCGTGAAAAGGACTTTGAATTCCAAGTCAGAGATCAAGTTTTCTTGAAATTATCTCCGTGGAGAGACGTCCTTCGTTTTGACAAGAAAGGTAAGCTAAGCCCTTGATATATTGGTCCTTATCCAATAACGGCACGAGTTGGGCCAGCAGCCTACAGACTGGAGTTACCAGCAGAACTATCTCGAGTACATGATGTTTTCCATGTGTCCATGTTGAGGAAGTATATTCCAGATCCGACACATATGCTGCAAGCACAACCTGTGGAGCTAAAAGAAGACATGAGTTACGTAGAGGATGCAGTTGAAATTTTTGACAGGAAAGAACAAGTCTTGAGAAACAAGACGATCCCACTCGTGAAGGTTCGTTGGAGACATCACGGAGTGGAGGAGGCAACCTGGGAGTTAGAGGACCAAATGAGGAGGAAGTACCCGATGATATTCACTTAAAGACTGCTAAATTTCGAGGACGAAATTTCTTAAGGGGGAGGTAAGTTGTAAACTCGAGATCATTCTTTGGAATTCAAAAAAAAAAAACAAAGGAAAACAAGAAAGAAACGGATATTATTTATTGGTTGGTTGTCTTTAAAAGAAAAGAAATGAAAAGAAAAGAAAAGGAAGGAAAAGGAAAAATGAAAAAGGAGAAAGTGGAAGGTGGGACCCTCACTTAAGTTTTCTTTTTAAAACTCGTGTATCCATCGATTTCCTTCTCATTTTCAACAAGGAGCAGCAAGGGTTTCGTGGGAGAAGGAGAAAGGAAGAAGAAGAAGAAGCTTTTCATGAGTTAGAGTTGCAAAAGAAGGAAGGAGAGCTCAAAGCTTGGTTGTTTAGCAGCAAGGAGATCAACTCAACCCGGTTCTGGTTTTCTGTTCATCTCGAGCTCCACAAAGAGAGGTAAGAGTTGAGGCTTAGTTTTCTTGAAAGCTAATTCATTTTTGAACAAAGTTCGTGAAGGATTCTTGAGCCAATTCTGACCTTAAGTTGCTGTTGTGTGAAGAGGAAGACAGAAGACAAGATTTTGCTATCAAATCCGAGAAGTCTCTGATATTTTGGTTGTACTAATCTGTACAGTTGGAATCAGAAGCTCTAATTGGTATGGTTCGAAAGCTTATTGAATTTCCTACAAGTTTTGTGAAGAAATCGTGAGTAGAAGCTGTCTGGAAGATGTCTTAAATCTCAGGTTAAGTTTGTTGTGCAGCAGGAAAAACGAAACTGGAACAACAGAAAGTTGTTTCGAGGAGGTTATGGTTGTCTGATAACAGGGTAGAAAATCTGTGAAATGCTAGAAAATTGGTTGGAGTGTTTACTTGTAGTTTTAAGGTTAAAAACCATGAGCTCGAGGTTCTAATACATGGATTTGGTTTGTTTGACAGGCCAAGAGGAGATAGGTCGAGTGTACAGGCCAAGGTTCTAGTTTAACACTGTGAGTGACAAAACGAACTTTGGAAACGATCTATATGCTTGGAATACGCTTTGAGAAATACAAGTTTTGCTAGAATAAAAGGGTTTCAATGTTTCTTGTTTTTCTTGAACACATACTTATGAGCATTCATGTTTTCCTAGAACTGATTTTAAGTACTCATTGTGAGCATAAATGTTTTGATGAAATTTATACATGAGCATATGTTTATTGTTTGCCGAAATTTATGGAAATGTTATGGTTTCTAGTAAGTGTGACGATGAACTGAGTAAGCTTGAGATTTAGGGAAGAAAAGATAAGCAGGCATGTTCAAATATTTTTATGTTATTTTCTGAGACTCGAATGAGTAAATAACTAAGATATTGCGTCTGAGGCTTTATAGTACCATGTGCTCATAGGTCATATTCTGTTGTCGACGTTGAGTGTACTCCGTGACAACAATGCTGTCGTGAGTGCTGGGCGAGCCCCACTACGACAAAGACGATGGGAGTGCTGAGCGGGCCCCACTACATCGTAGAGCAAATGTGGTTATTCTGGGTGTGCCCTACATTATGTGGAATGTTATATGTTATTATAAGGATTATTAATATCGATATGCCTTACGAAATTTAATGTCATGCTTGCTGGATTTCTGAAAAAGCTACCATGATTAGACGTTTACTTATAAAACTTGCTACAGATGCTTATGCTCATTTGTTGCCAGGTGATATGATTTATGAGTTATAGATTTTATACTCAGTCACTCACTGAGCTTCAAAGCTCATTCTTTCAATGTTTTCAAACTTTTCAGATAGAGATCGAGCTCCTGGTACCTGATATCCTGCCATAGCCTGCTGGAAGCTTCTTAGGTCTTGATACTTTGTACGTGGCTGGTGTTGTATAGCAAGTCCTTACGTGTTATAGTTTATTTGAGAAGATTATGTAGTTATAGTTGTTTGTGCATTAGTGGTTGTATAAACAGTGGATGTTGTGTTTTAAGTAGTGATGCACTTTCCGTTTAGGTTTTCAAGAGAGACTTATGAAGAGTGTCTCCTTATGTATGTTTAGTAGTTGTTAAGTTATCGCTGTGTTATGTTAAAGTGTTCCATAAGCGAACATAGTATGTTTATCAGGTAAAATAGGGTCAACAGGTATTGTTAAGAGGTAAACAATGTCTGTTGGCTTCACGCCACTTTTCGCGCTAAGTTAGCAGGTAGTTCGGGAGGGGGTGTGACATGTAGACACAAGGTTCATCATCATTCTGGTCAAAACCATAAGATCTAATAGCCTCATCAAATCTTATATTCCAGGACCTAGAGGCTTGTTTCAGTCCATAAATCGACCTTTTAAGTCTGCAAACCTTTTGCTCCTGTCCTGGTTTAATGAACCCTTTGGGTTGGTCCATGTAGATGGTTTCCTCAAGATTGCCATTCAAAAATGTTGTCTTGACATCCATTTGCCATACCTCATAGTCATAATATGCGACAATGGCAAGAAGGATACGGATAGACTTTACCATAGCAATAGGTGAAAAGGTCTCCTCATAGTCAACCCCTTCAAATTGGGTATAGCCCTTTGCTACTAGTCTAGCTTTAAAGGTTTGCACCTTCTCATCTACACCACGTTTTCTATTGTAGATCCACTTACAACCTATGGGTTTTAACCCATCCGGCTTATCTACAAGATCCCAAATAGAATTGAAGTACATCGACTCCATTTCTTGGTCCATGGCTATGACCCATTTGTCTTTGTCCTTGTCAACCATTGCTTGACTATAAGTCAATGGATCCTCGCAGTTGTCATCTGGTATAAAAACTTGGGTTTCACCTAAACCCATGTAACGGTCAGGCTGCATCACAACCCTCCCACTACGTCGAGGCATACTCAACTCCTGTGATTGACTCTCTTTACTAGACAAACTAGTATCAACAACCCTTGTTGATGTACTAGTGTTCTTATTAGCAACCTTTGTTCTTGTTCCGTCTAACACACTCAACACTACATTACTTTTTGATTTGTGGTCCCTTATGTGGTCCTCCTCCAAGAAAATGACATTTGTCGACACAAAAATCTTATCTTCCTTAGGATCATAGAATAAACCACCTCTTGTTTCGTTTAGGTATTCTACGAATAGGCACAACTTTGAACGTGAATCTAACTTCTTTGGATTTGTCACAAGCACATGTGCTGGACAACCGCAAATTCTAAAATGACATAAACTACCTTTACGTCCTTTCCAGAGTTCAAAAGGTGTTTCAGAAACACTTTTGGAGGGCACATTATTCAAAATGTATACTGCAGTCTCCACTGCGTAACCCCAAAAGGAACTAGAGAGATGAGCATAACTCATCATTGATCGAACCATGTCCAACAAGGTTCTATTTCTCCTTTGCGATACAACGTTTTGTTGTGGTGTGCTGGGAGTTGAGAGTGGGGATGTAATTCCATGTTCTATCATATAGTTCTGGAATTTTAAATCCATGTACTCTCCACCTCGATTCGATCGAAGTGTTTTAACTCTTTTACCTAGTTGATTTTCAACCTCAGTCTTGAATTCCTTGAACTTTTCAAGTGCTTCAGAGTTGTGGTGCATTAGGTAAATATGCCCATATCTGGAATAATAATCTATTAACGAGATTAAATATTCATATCCTCCCCTGGCTTTAACATTCATCGGACCACAAAGGTCTGAATGTATAAGCTCTAGAGAATCTTTGGCTCTATAACCTTTTCCACTAAAAGGTCTTTTAGTCATCTTGCCTTCTAGGCATGATTCACATACTGGCAAAGAATTTTCTTCTAACTCGTTTAGAAGTCCTTTCTTTAGCAATCTCTAAATCCTATTGAGATTAATGTGACCCAATCTTAGATGCCAAAGATGAGCATTTTCTTTAGGAGAAATTTTACGTTTCTTAGTTTGTGTGTTTGTAGTTTTAAATAATTCAGTGTTCAAAACCATTTTGACTGAATTAGGCCTTAAAACATACAATCCATTTTCTAATGAACCTGAACATATTTCTAAACCTTTCTTCAAAATAAACACTGTATTCATAGAAAAGGAAACAAAAACACATTGTTCAATAAGGCAAGAAATGGAAATAAGGTTTCTAGTAAACCCTGGTATCACTAATATATTGTCCAAAAATACATATTTCTTGCAAAAATAAAGCTTGATTGTGCCTACCGCTCCTGCTGAGATGACCTGTCCATTTCCAACCCAGAGTGTTATCTCTCCTTGCTTAACTGTTGCAAGGAATCAATTCCATGAAGAGAAGAACAAACATGATTAGTGGCGCCTGAATCAAGTATCCAAGTTGTTTTATGATTATCCACTAAACAAGCTTCTAGGCAAAGTAAATCATATTTATCTTCCTTCTTCTTTTCTGCAATGTACTTCGGATAGTTCCGTTTCCAATGCCCGTCTTTGTTGCAGTGGAAACACTTTGTCAGCAACGTCTTTGACTTTCTTGCCCTTCTGGGCGGCAACTTTGTCAACCTGTTTCCCTTTACCAACCTTCTTCATGTTCTTCTTCTTACCTCTCAGGTTATAAGAATATGAAGCCACTGTTTTTTTTTCCAGAGGTCGAACCTCTGTGATTTCTCCTACAGGAAACATTTGCCTCACCTTTCGATCCCTGAATTTTCTTCAATGAGTGAAAGGTCTGGAGTTCATTCAGAAGGGAGGTAAGATTAAAAGTAAGCTTGTTTATAACAACATTACTTCTAAACTACAGGAAGCTATCTGGAAGGATTTCCAAAATGAAGCTGACCTGGCTCGACTCATCGATGTTAAAGTGCACCATCATATCCAGGACATGATCCCGAACAGATGTACCCTCTGGCATCCTCGAGTTGAATATGTACTTTAGGGCATTATGTCGGGCTTGTATAGACTGTTGTCCAAACATACCATGCACAGAATCCATGATTTCCTTGGCAGTAATCATGCCCTCATGCTTCTTGGCTAATATGTCAGACATACTTGCCAACATGTAGACCTTGGCCTTATCATTGGCCTTGATCAATCGATCATATGCATCACGAACATTTCGTGACACATTCGAGCCTGACACCTGAGGACACTCCTCAGTTAGCACAAACTTCAGATCATCCACTACCAAAATAGTGTTGAGTTTGTTATTCTATGTCATCATATTCTCTCCAGTTATCTTTTCCGCACCCAATAAGGAAATTATAGAGGTAGACATTTTTGCTGAAAAATTTACAAACAAACTTGTATGAGTTTCTTGGTATAACTCTAATCCAATCATGTTTTAGCTAATAATCAAATGATTCCTAGGCCATTTATAATTGCAATGATACTCTAAAGGTTTACAATGTATGACACCGAAGGGTAATAAAAAACACTCCTCCTCTTGATCAAGACACTCTTGACCAAAACCTAACACCAGAATAACTCTTATTCCTATATGTTTTAGTTACCATTTTTCTGGCCCGATACATACACAACTTATGTACCTTCTGTGAGTGTAACCCTTTGTCTTTAGATCCCAGAGTCTCGATCCAATAAAATCCGTCGAAGGGAGGACTAGATTGAAAAATAGTCTAAGGAAATCTTTATCCTTTTTGGGTGTCTACTGTGTTAGATCCCCTATGATCAAGCCCTCCGAAGGGATTGTCTTGTCCAGGCAAAACTAGCAGGCTGACCATAGTGGTCTAATGGTGTAAACCGACAAAAGAGACCGTAGGTTTTGTTTTCACTAAACCTGTTCCCACTCACTATAAGTACCCTCTCCATTCACCTTGATATTGACTCATACAAACACCATCCGAAGGGGGACGCTCTCGTTTGCGCCACGAGGCCAAGTATGAGTCTCACGGTGTGAACTTCCCGGAGATAGCGTAGGTAGAAAAATATGTATCTCATACACTTTTTCCTCCCACTGAATACTTTAAGTTTATAGGAATCTTTCTTAGGCTAAAAACCCGACTAATGGTTTTACTTAACTCTATCAACATAACTCTTATATTGATAATCAATATAACTCTTATATTGATTTTATCCTAAGTTCGTTAATATAACTCCTTATATTGAACCTAGGATTTCTAGTTTATTAACCCCTTAATAAACCCGCCGACGCTATTGTAATTTATTAGACTCCCTGATTAAATTTCACTCCCGTCGCCGGCCTCAGTGGGGGGTGTTCCATTTCCGTCAGCTTAAATACCCCAGCCTAGACAGAACTTTCCTTCGACAGAGTTCCTCTTTTAATTATAGCTTATAAATTACTTGGTTCCTAATTCTAATCTAATTAGACCTAGATAACCTAACGTCTATTATTTCCAAGTTCTAAACATTTTAAAACTAATAATTAACCTTAGGTGACATGCATACTATGTTATAGTGTTTGATCATTCATCACATGAATAATAAGACATTCATAGCATATTGATCTCATGAAAAATAATGCATGTCAATGCTGTCCAAAAATTAATATAACAGCCTTATATTAATTAATCATGCAAACTATATAATATAACTCCTTATATTATAAATGATGCATGAAAATACTTAACCTAAGGTGGGATTTCTAAAATAAAAGCATACACTATGCATGACAATAATTACACAACAATTGCATAATTAAAATAGCAAAAATTAAACCAATTTTGGCACCCTGAAAATAATTTTAATTAATATAAACTAATTATATTAATTAAAATTAAATATATTAAATATAAAATATTTTTATAATTAATATATATAATAAAAAAATATTTTCTGCCCGTTGCTCCTCGCGTGAAACGTATCTGGCGTTGCAACGCTGCTTTTGTCGTCTTATGCCGAGCGCGTTGCAGCCACGCCTCTCCTGCGCGCTTCTCTCCCAGCGCGCGCGCGTGCAACGCCGATGGACGACGTTACGCGCATTACGCATAACAACGATTCCTTATATTGAACATTTCAATGGAAATTGTAAATCTAACTGCCAAAATTGAAAACATTTAATTTTGCAAAATCGTTCATACATCTCATGCAAAAATAGTAAATCTCACCTTGTTGTTGACAAAACAAGAACATAATCAAGAACGCAATTGGGCTCTGATACTAATTGAAGGGGATGAAAGTCCCCGCAGCGGAAGCGATTGTGAATCGCGCGCTCTTGATTTAGTTACAACGATAAATTCAAGAACATACAAAACTAGATTAAGCATAAAAGTGAAATGGACAACAAGAATTTACCTTTGAAAATCCTTTCTTGAAGTGCTCCTCTCTCTACGGTCACGAACTCAGCGACAAGAACTCCAACGTGCGAAGACACGACCACCGGATCTTCTCCGTACTCTAGGTGAGGGAGGAAGGTGGGTCCCTTTAGGAGATGTGAGGTATTTTGAGAGAGAGATGTTTGTGTTGTCTTGGAACTCTTCCAACAACAACAACAAGTGAGCTTCGAAAAACCAAACCCTAGTTGCATCTCATGCATCCATATATATAGGAGAATGGGATGGAAATGACCATCCTACCCCTCCTTTAATCTCTCTTTAGTATATAGTTTATATATGAATCTAATTCACATTAAAACTACATATTATATCAATTATATAATATATAATTGATATCACTCCTCGTGTATGAAATTGAACACTTCAATTTCACTCCTAACTTTATACCCTCAATATTTCCATGTTGAGCCAACGGAAGGATCTAATGGACCTACAGATCATGAGCTCCAATGATGTGAGATTAACTGATCAAACTCTTTGATCCAGTTAATCAATATTCATTAACTACAAGTCACTCCACTATAGACTTGTAGCTACACTCTCTTCACTGTAGATAATATTGTGTCCACTGATATAACCATTACCCATGAGTCGACCTTTCACAGGTTGTTCGTAATCACAGCGGGTCAAATTACCGCTTTATCCTGTGATTACACTCATTTACTCCTTAAGCACCACCGATCCTCTAATGAACAACAAGTCTAAGGTCCTACCTTAGACTCATACCCTCATAGAGGGCGGGGGCCCCGTTGTTCAAGATATGGAGTCGGGCCTCTAAGGGAACAACCTATCTAAATCCTCGAGAGAGGAATGAGTGAATTCCATCTTGCACAGTTAAGTTCCCAGCTACCTACGAGGTTCTGTCCCTGAAAAGGTAGGCTTATTGAGTCGGCTACAGGCCACTCTCACCCATACTAGTCTAAGGACAAACCCCTATAAGAAGGAGTTCATAACTTTCTCAGGATTCAGGTCAAGTCACTAATGACCATCTATAAATTACTAGTCTTATCCTGTTAACGGTGTTATACTGGTTAGACTAATAATGTAACGCCCCTACTTTTACAACATAAATTCCTAGGGGCATTACTACTCATGCATGCATTCGAGGCCTTAACTGAGCTTAAAACAAATAAAAGTTGATACATAAAAATCAATTTAATTTGGGATCCCATAGAAATACAAAACGTTTACAAGAAACATAATTAAGTTCGGCCTCTAGTTTCAAAACTCTGTACTACATAAGCGAAAGACCATAATCTTTTAAAATTCTTTCTAAATCATGGATGCGGAATTCATGACTTGGTTCCCATGGCTTCTGTAGCGCCTCCATGCCACTCGCTTGGTGTGCTCTCGTCTCTACCTGAAAACATTTTAAAAACAAAGAAAGACAAAACAAAGGTAGAGGGATGAGTATTATAAAATACCCAGTAAGTGGGGGTCGGGATATGCATACACATACAATCATGACTTTCAAACTTGTTCGAAATGTACATATGCGGGACCTAGGACTTTCTCATATTGTCAGGTCTTTAATCCATGACTTCCTTTTTAATTGTGTATTGTCAGGTCTTTAATCCATGACTGCTTTTTCATCTGTGTATTGTCAGGTCTTTAATCCATGACTGCTTATTTAATTGTCAGGTCTTTAATCCATGATCGCTATTTAATTGTCGTGTCTTTAATCCATGATCGCTATTTATTTGTGGGGCCGATCGGTCATCCTGAGTCATTTCGTTTTGAGTCCTCACGCACTTCACAGTTTTTGACCCATAGGGTCTCTATTGCATGTTTGACCATGCCCATCACGATCTCAGGATACCAATGTCCACACTATTCATTTATTCATTTCGTGGCATACAAAACATGCATGAGGTCCCATCATTCACATAATAATAGTGCACATGTCACAAACATCATCATCGATATGCCAATCATACTTTTCTCATAGACAGTTTGAAGATCATACTTTTGTAAGAAAACATGAAATATTCTCATACAAACTACTGTCCTATTCTCACATGAAATAATGGAATACTTTTACATAGCATACGAGAATAGTCTTGTGACGACCATCTTTACAGGTATTATTTGGTTATTTTAATTAACACTCTATTAGCAGCTGTAGTTAGTCGTTGTGATGTTTTAATCAAGCTCGACGAGAGGGAGGCCGTATCTTTGTTTAACTCATGTGAATTACTTCTTGTCTAATGAGATTAACCATAAGAATTAAAGGGAGAGGTAAGCGTAAGGGCGTTTTAGGGAATTAATTCTAAATTAGGGAGATCACTAGCACACAACTTGACCTAGATGATGGTATTTATATCATGAGAAACCCTAGCCTCCACACCTACTCTTCATTGTATCAATCCAAACCCTAACCCTAAAAGAATACACATCTTCTTCTTCTCTTTGAATTACAAAACCCTAACCCTAAAATAGTGCAATCTTCTTCTTCTTCTCTTGCACTCCTTGCCCTAGCCGTAACAGCCCCTCTTGTACTGAGATTCTCCGCCGGCCATCACGAGACTTCACCGTCGAACTCGAGTTGAGAACCACGTCGCCGGAGCTACGAGCACGCACCTACAGTCGGAACCGCGCCTCACACATCCGGCCACGAGACTGCTCGCGAGCCGCCATTGCAAGCTTGCGCAAGCCTCGCCGCGAGTCCTCAAACGCCGGAGACGTTCCAATCACCCACCGCGGCCGTGTATCGCTTCACGAAAGGCATCTCACGCTGAGTTCTACGCGCCGCCACCGCCGTATCCACGGCCGGCGTTTTTCACCCGCCACCGATCGTTGAAGCCGCGCCCCGAAGCCACCTGCACCGGCGGGACCCTCGAGCAGAAGAGATCCCCGAGCCACGAACGCCCGCAGCCACGCCGGAGTCACGATCGGAGGAGCCTTGCCATTGAGGTCTCGAACACACGCGCCCAGCAGACCCGAAGTCTTCGGCCGCTGCTGCTGCTGTTCGTGGACGGTGCCGCCGACTACTCGTGCGCCTTGCCGTCGCCGTCCGGATCCATCTCCGACTACAGTGCCGATCGGCACCATTTTGTCAGCCGCTAAGTTTGCAGCCGGTGAGTGTTCGGGTTGAGTTTCGATTCCGATGAAAATTATTCGTAATCTATTAATCTGAACGTCTAACTGAGAGTGTGAACCTAAGGTGTCGAACACGATTTGTAGGGCACGGATCGAATTTCGAGCAAGACCTCCAAGTTTGGAGCAAACGAATCCACGTTCGGATTATTATTCGGAGTCGAGGTAATTAGTGCAAAGTGAGTATTATAGACGCTTGCGTACTTAGATTCCCCTTATTGAATGAACTGAGTAGTGGGATAATGAATAGGAGAATTTCTGATTTACAGGTTATTTGGAAGAAAACCGCTAGATTAAGGGTTAGAAGGGAGTAGTGAGATCGATCATCGAGGTAAGGGACCTCGTGTCTTAGAACTTTTTAAATGGGAGGAAATGAAAATGATTTTTATGATTTTATGTGAAATAGTTCATATTTTTCCACATGAAAATCCACAGATATTATTTGAGAATACGTGACATTTTATGTGCAATATTTCGATGAATTATGTGAAAAGGAAATTATTATTTTATGTGAAAGTACTCTTGCATGTTAAGTATAAAGATCCCATTATTTCATGTGAAAACAGGATGATAGGGTGTGTGAGAATGTTTCATGTTTATTACAAAAGTATGATTTATCACCCCATCCATGAGAAAGTATGAATGATATGTTGATAATGATATTTATGATATGTACACCATGATTATGTGACTGATGGGATCTTATGCATGATTTTGTATGTCACGAAATGAAATATTGAATAGTGTGGACATTGGTTAGCCTGAGATCGCTGTAATGACTCGGGATGACCAGTCGGCCTCGCAACTGAATGAATAGCCATGGATTAAAGACCTGGCAAATGAATGTGTAGCCATGGATTAAAGACCTGGCAATTTTATGAATAACCATGGATTAAAGACACGCAATTATATGTACACCATGGATTAAAGACACAGCAATTGAATGTGTAGCCATGGATTAAAGACACGCAATTATATGAATAATCATGGATTAAAGGCACGACATTTAAATATACAAACCATGGATTAAAGACACGCAACTTTAGAAAGTTTTAATTCCCAAATATGTATGTTATGAATGGATTTAGAGATCATGATTGTATGTGTATGCATATCCCGAACCTCAGTAGCGAGGTTACTTATCGGGTATTGTTTATGCAATACTCACCCTTTCTTTTAAAAATGTTTTTCGTAAAGGGAAGGGCGTGCGGGGCGTGTGGACGAAAGCGTGATTAGGACCATGGGAACCAAAGATTGATTTCCGCATATTCATGATTTGAAATATTGTTGTCTTTATGTTTTCCTTTGAAATTAAACTTACTTACGCTTTTAATAGACCAAGTGATGTGATGTTTTTAAATGATTTGAATGTTTTGTTTTTGTTTGGGATCCCCGGAACTATTTATTACAAATGAGAAATGGCTTTTAAGTTCTTCTATTCCTCGGTCTATAAATGCATGCATGTGTAGTAATGTCCCTAGGGATTTGGTCATAGAAAAATTAGGGCGTTATGAGTTGGTATCGAGCCCTAGGTTTAAGGGTTCAGAGACTTGCTTACAGAGTAAGCACTGAGTAGTTCCCATGGTTTAACAACGCTTCCAGATCACCGCTGTGCACGCTCGACATTTTATTAAGAAAGTAAATGATTATGATATGATACGCTTTTATGCATACATAACCTTAAAAGCCCCAAGGGTGATTCTATCTTATGATTTGAAAGTAAAGGAAACTGAAAGTTAGAAACTCTCTTTAATGTAGTTTTGACATAATGCCACCTAGAGGCCGAGGGAGAGGTAGAGGGCGTGGTAGGGGCCGGAGGGCAAGGGAAAACACCGACGCCAACCGGAATTACCCTGGATCGGAAGAGATTACTCCACCCGTTCGAGACCTCCCCGGACCCGCTTTGAACGTCGGGAGAATATACTGCAGCTGCCCCCGTGGCGCGGACAGGAGAAACGCCAATGTGATGACTATGATGGTGGAGGCCATGCAGAGCCTAGTCGAGAGCCACGGTAGCCACCCGGCTAGCCCAAGCAAATCGGGGCGAAACGACGCAACCACGAGTCCCGTTACACGAAGGACTTCGAGAAGTATGATCCGAGATCTTTCAATGGGTCTTCCAGTGACCCCACCGTGGCGGAGTTGTGGCCGTCCTCCATTGAGACCATCTTGATGATGAACCGCCTCGAGGACCGAGGGTGTCCTGTCGCGACCTTCATGCTTTGAGGATGACGCGCGTACTTGTGGTGGGAGTCCGCCAAGAACCATTGTTGCCAGCGAGAAACGATTACTTGGAATCTATTCAAGGAAGCATTCAGCGGAAATTCTATCCTGCTGCCGCACTCGTTCACGAAGCGAGCGAGAATTCTTACAAATGTGCGAGCAGAGAGAGCGGGAGATTTATGAGAGGGAATTTACCGTCTATCCCGTTTTGCCCACGAGCTAGTGGATACGAAGCAAAGAAGACCGAAGCGCTTCATCATGGGGCTGAGACGAAAATGTACGAGGCTTTATCCGGGCATTAGCACCTCCCGATTACGCCTCCGCGGTGAGAGTGGCGGAGGCCGATTTGGTGCGAGCTCGGTACACAACAAAGTGTAGTTAACTTTCGGGGCGGCCCCATAGCGAATCATAAGAGGAAGTGGGACCAGCCCCATTCCACCTCCACGGCGCCCCAGCGTACATCGCATAGACTGAGGGCATTTCCGTACAAGTTCCAAATGGAAACCACGGTCAACGGATCGAGGAATAGCGGCGGAGATAGGCCACACAGTCACAAGAAATGTGGTAAATCGCACTGGGGGTAAATGTATGGCCCGGTCCGAGCATGTTTCAAGTGTGGAAAGGAAGGGCACAGAGCTAATATCTGCCGAATCAAGCCAAGCACTAGCGACCCACAGATTATGAGTAGTGGGCTGCTTTGTGAAGCCCGCCATACAACAGAGGAGAGCCTATGCAAGCACCAATCGAGACATCTATGGCTCGGACTTCGGTGGTTCTGGTACACTTCCATTACTTGGGCACCTCGCCTTTGTACTATTTGATTCTGTTCTCGCACTCTTTTATTTCTCGCATCATTTGTAAGTCAAGTGAGTTAGAACTAGAAACGATTCTGATATGCCCTATCTGTCTCCACTCCTGCGGGATAAATTTGTTAGCCAATATGAAAGTCAAGGATGGTAGTGTGACCATCGCAGGCAAGTGAGTTAGCAAAGAACCTAGTGGTTCTAGATATGATTGATTTTGATGTAATATTGGGCATGGGTGGTTAGCGCAGAACCATGCTTGTATTGGATCATTTCGGAAGGAGGTAGTGTTCACTCCTCTCCTAACCAACTCAGCTCTGAGTTCAGAGCACGATAACGAGAAGTAGGCCTAAGGTAATTCACGCTCTTAAGGCCGAGAAAGTTATTGCATCGGGGAGCTTGGGGCGTCTTAGCTCGCATACTAGATGCAAGATGCACAGAGATCTCGGTGACATCGGTGCGATGGTGAATGAGTTTGCGAGACGTTTTCCCGAGGATCTCCCGAATACCTCCAAATCGGGAGGTAGATTTTAACATCGGATTAGAATTGGGGCGACCCCGATATCCAAGGCCCCATACGAGAATGGCACCAGCAGAGTTGAAAGAGCTAAAAAATACGATTCTGTGGACTTGCTAGACAAAGGGTTTATACGCCCAAGCGTTTCACCACAGGGAGCACCTGATCTGTTCGTGAAAAGAAAGACGGATCCATGCGCTGTGTATAGACTACGAGGAGTTGAATAAAGTTACAATCAAGAATAAATATCCTCTCCCCGTGATAGATGATTTGTTCGATCGATTTGCAAGGAGCGACGGTGTTCTCTAAGATCGATCCGAGATCGGGCTACCATCGATTGAGGATCGATGAAGGGGACATCCCTAAAACAAAGATTCGATCACGTTATGGGCATTACGAGTTCACGGTGATGCCGTTGGCCCGACCAATGCTCCTGCCGCCTTCATGGACTTGATGAACCGTTTGTTCAAGGAGTTTCTTGATACGTTCGTAATTGTGTTCATCGATGATATATTGATATACTCCGTGTGATGAAGAACATGAAATGCACACGAGAAAGTCTTACTCACACCGAGAGAGAGAACAAGTTGTATGCAAAATTCTCCAAGTGTGAATTTTGGCTCGAGCATGTATCTTTTCTAGGGCATGTGGTGTCCGAAGTGAGTCTCTGATGATCCAGTGAAAGTGGAGGCCGTCACCACGCTGGCCTCGTCCCCACCACGATTCTGAGGCAGGTACGTAGTTTTCTGGGTCTTGCAGGATACTATAGGCGCTTTGTGCGGGATTTTGCCAAGATAGCCATGCCTATGACTCGGTGACGCGTAAGAAACTCTTTTGTGTGGAATGATGCTTGTGAAGCGAGCTTCCGGGAACTCAAGCACGCTTTAGTGTCGGCCCCTGATTCTTACAGTTCCAGGAGCGAGGAGCTTTGTGGTTTCTGATGATGCTTCCAAGAAAGGGTTGGGTGCGTGTCTTTGATGCAAAGACGGTAAAGTAATAGCTTATGCATCCCGACAATTGAAGACGCACGAGAGGAATTATCCAACTCATGATCCGGAATTAGCAAAGCGGTGGTATATTTGCATTAAAGATCGGAGACACTACACTCGTATGGCGAGAAAATACAGATTTCACAGATCATAAAAGTTTGAAGTACTGTTCACCCGAAGGAATTGAACATGAGGCAACGTAGATGGTTGGAATTGGTGAAAGATTACGACATTGACATCCAGTACCATCCCGTAAGGCTAATGTAGTGGCCGATGCCCTCTCAAGAGAAGCGATGCATACTGCCACACGAGTGACGAGCAGCAGAAGTTACAGCGAGTTTGCTCGAGTGAAATTGCGCGCTAGTAGGAAAGACCACACCGATTAGCCCGATTAACAGTCTGCAACCGACCTTGAGGCAACGTATTATAGAGGCTCGGCAAAGTGGACCTCGCTTAGTGGAAAAACTTACTGCAGATAATCGCAGTGAGTTGACAGAGTTTTCCTATCCACGGATGGAGGATTGTTGTTTCGTGGACGATCGTGTGTGCGCGACGATGACAAGTCGAGAACCGAGATCTGAGAACGAAGCCCATAACTCACCATTTTCTATGCACCTGGCAGTACCAAGATGTACCGAGATCTCAAATTGATCGTTTTGGTGGTGCAACATGAAGCGCGACGTGGCGAGTTTGTCGCCAAGTGTTTGACTTGTCGCCAGTGAAGGCACCTAGGCGAGGCCTGCGGGATTGCCGCAACCATTACATGTACCTCGGTGGAAATGGGAGGAGATCTCTATGGATTTTATAGTTGGATTGCCTAGAACTTTACGAGGTTACACAAAGATTTGGGTCATAGTGGGCGATTAACAAAGTCAAGACATTTTGTACCGGGAAACCCACCTATTCTACGGATAAGTGGGCACGACTTTACGGAAGAGATAGTCCGTTTACATGGAATCCCGGTCAAGATTATATCGCATGAGGATCCACGCTTTCACCTCCAACTTCGGAGAAGTTTACGAGCGTTGGGTTCACAGTTGAACTTGATGATGCCTTTTCATCCACAGACGGATGGACAGACGGAGCGTTTAAACCAGATATTAGAGGATATGTTGCGAGCTTGCACTTTAGATTTCCCAGGCAGTTGGGACACTCATGTACATCTGATGGAGTTTGCTTATAACAACAGTTATCAGTCGACCATCGGAATGGCTCCATTTGAAGCTCTCTATGGGAAACGTTGCAGAACTCCAGTGTTCTGGGAGGAGGTTGGTGAACGTCAGTTGTTGGGTCCAGAATTAGTACAGGTCACTAATGAGGCAATGCAAAAGATCAGGGCACGAATGCAGACCGCCCAAGTCAGACAAAAGAATTATGCTGACACGAGACGAAGGGACCTAGAATTCGAGGTTGGGGACCACGTGTTTCTTAAGGTGGCTCCAATGAAGGGAATTCTAAGGTTTGGCCGTAAAGGGAAGTTGAGTCCGCGATTCATCGGACCATTTGAGATTTTAGAGAGGATTGGTGCAGTGGCCTACAGATTAGCACTGCCGCCTTCTCTTTCAAATGTCCATAATGTGTTTCATGTCTCCATGTTGAGAAAGTACGTCCCGCACCCGACTCATGTCATAGACTTGAACCATTGCGATTAGCGAGAAGATTTGAGTTATGGCGGCGGCCAGCATGCATTATTGCAAGAGATCGAAAGACCCTCCGTGTATCATGAGATCAGCTTAGTTAAGGTATTGTGGCAGAACCACCGCACGGAGGAAGCTACTTGGGAGCGAGAGGAGGAAGTACGCGCTAAATATCCAGAACTATTTCGAGAATAGGAACTTTCGAGGACGAAAGTTCTTAAGGAGGGAAGATTGTGACGACCATCTTTACAGTATTATTTGGTTATTTTAATTAACACTCTATTAGCAAATTGTAGTTAGTCGTTGTGATGTTTTAATCAAGCTCGACGCGAGAGGAGGCCGTATCTTTGTTTAACTCATGTGAATTACTTCTTGTCTAATGAGATTAACCATAAGAATTAAAGGGAGAGGTAAGCGTAAGGCGTTTTAGGGAATTAATTCTAAATTAGGAGATCACTAGCACACAACTTGACCTAGATGATGGTATTTATATCATGAGAAACCCTAGCCTCCACACCTACTCTTCATTGTATCAATCCAAACCCTAACCCTAAAAGAATACACATCTTCTTCTTCTCTTTTTGAATTACAAAACCCTAACCCTAAAATAGTGCAATCTTCTTCTTCTTCTCTTGCACTCCTTGCCCTAGCCGTAACAGCCCCTCTTGTACTGAGATTCTCCGCCGGCCATCACGAGACTTCACCGTCGAACTCGAGTTGAGAACCACGTCGCCGGAGCTACGAGCACGCACCTCTGATCGGGCCGCGCCTCACACATCCGGCCACGAGATCGCTCTCGCGAGCCGCCATTGCAAGCTTGCGCAAGCCTCGCCCACAGTCCTCAAACGCCGGAGACGCGTTCCAATCACCCGGCCACGGTGCCGTATGTTCGCTTCACCAAGGCATCTCACGCTGAGTTCGTACGCGCCACCGCCGCGTATCCACGGCCGAAGTTTTTCCAGCCGTCACCGATCGTTGAAGCCGCGCCCCGAAGCCACCTGCACCGGCGGGACCCTCGAGCAGAAGAGATCCCCGAGCCACGAACGCCCGCAGCCACGCCGGAGTCACGATCGGAGGAGCCTTGCCATTGAGGTCTCGAACACACGCGCCAGCCGGACCCGGTCTTCGGCGGCTATGCTGCTGCTGTTCGTGGACGGTGCCGCCGACTACTCGTGCGCCTTGCCGTCGCCGTCCGGATCCATCTCCGACTACAGTGCCGATCGGCACCATTTTGTCAGCCGCTAAGTTTGCAGCCGGTGAGTGTTCGGGTTGAGTTTCGATTCCGATGAAAATTATTCGTAATCTATTAATCTGAACGTCTAACTGAGAGTGTGAACCTAAGGTGTCGAACACGATTTGTAGGAACGGACTGAATTTCAGGAGCAAGACCTCCAAGTTTGGAGCAAACGAATCCACGTTCGGATTATTATTCGGAGTCGAGGTAATTAGTGCAAAGTGAGTATTATAGACGCTTGCGTACTTAGATTCCCCTTATTGAATGAACTGAGTAGTGGGATAATGAATAGGAGAATTTCTGATTTACAGGTTATTTGGAAGAAAACCGCTAGATTAAGGGTTAGAAGGGAGTAGTGAGATCGATCATCGAGGTAAGGGACCTCGTGCCGAACTTTTAAATGGGAGGAAATGAAAATGATTTTTATGATTTTATGTGAAATAGTTCATATTTTTCCACATGAAAATCCACAGATATTATTTGAGAATACGTGACATTTTATGTGCAATATTTCGATGAATTATGTGAAAAGGAAATTATTATTTTATGTGAAAGTACTCTTGCATGTTAAGTATAAAGATCCCATTATTTCATGTGAAAACAGGACAGTAGGGTGTGTGAGAATGTTTCATGTTTATTACAAAAGTATGATTTATCACCCTGTCCATGAGAAAGTATGAATGATATGTTGATAACGATATTTATGATATGTACACCATGATTATGTGACTGATGGGATCTTATGCATGATTTTGTATGTCACGAAATGAAATATTGAATAGTGTGGACATTGGTTAGCCTGAGATCGCTGTAATGACTCGGGATGACCAGTCGGCCTCGCAACTGAATGAATAGCCATGGATTAAAGACCTGGCAAATGAATGTGTAGCCATGGATTAAAGACCTGGCAATTTTATGAACAGCCATGGATTAAAGACCTGGCAATTATATGTACAGCCATGGATTAAAGACCTGGCAATTGAATGTGTAGCCATGGATTAAAGACTGCAATTATATGAATGACCATGGATTAAAGGCACGACATTTAAATATACAGCCATGGATTAAAGACCTGGCAACTTTAGAAAGTTTTAATTCCCAGCTATGTATGTTATGAATGGATTTAGAGATCATGATTGTATGTGTATGCATATCCCGAACCTCGGTAGCGAGGTTACTTACTGGGTATTGTTTATGCAATACTCACCCTTTCTTTTAAAAATGTTTTTCAGGTAAAGGGAAGGACGTGCAGGGCGTGTGACGGGAAAGCGTGATTAGGACCATGGGAACCAGCATTGATTTCCGCATATTCATGATTTGAAATATTGTTGTCTTTATGTTTTCCTTTGAAATTAAACTTACTTACAGTTTTTAATAGACCAAGCTGATGTGATGTTTTTAAATGATTTGAATGTTTTGTTTTTGTTTGGGATCCCTGGAACTATTTATTACAAATGAGAAATGGCTTTTAAGTTCTTCTATTCCTCGGTCTATAAATGCATGCATGTGTAGTAATGTCCCTAGGGATTTGGTCATAGAAAAATTAGGGGCGTTACAAGTCTCACATAAAATAATGGTTTATTTCCACATGATGCATCGAAATATTTGCACATAAAATATTAAGTATTCTCACGATAATATCTGTATATTTTTATATGAAAAATATAAACTAATTTCGCATGAAATCATGAAAATCATTTTCATTCAGTCCCATTAAAAAGTTCGGCACAAGGTCCCTTACTAAACCTTTTGAAAATCATTCACTCGAGATTCTCGAGAAACCCTTTGAAATATTCGTTTTCTAAATTCAAGCCCTAAGCATGAGTTTTGGAGATTCACCTTTTGAAATAAATCCTCAATTTTCATCTTTTAAAACAAATACATATTTCAGGAAATCGTATTCACTTCCCTTTTTAAGATCGTTTGTAGAAAATCCCTTACCTTAGCTCGAAGCTCCTTACATTCCGTTTCTAACTCAAGGTTTCGCTTAGTCGAGCTCGATAGCCGAATCCCCTAAATTAATTTCATCAGTTCCTTAATTAAATTACACAATTAGAAACTTATTTTGAATCCAATCATAGTTAGGCTAAGTTACCGTAAACGGACGCTTAAAACGAACTCGGGAAACGAAATTGATCGGGTCGGGTGACTCGGCGAAGCGCGCGCGGCGCGGCGGCGAGCGCGGCGGCGCGTGGCCGGAGTATGGCGGCGCGTGTGGTGCCAGAGACGGCGCGTACCGGCGCGTGAAGCATGTCGTTGGAAACCTTGTGGCCCGATCTATCCAAAACCGATCTCGAAACTTCGAAAACCGATCGAAAACTGGACGAATCACTCGAACCAAACACTGAACCGGCGAATCACAGTTCTGTGCTACGGCGTGCGTCTCTTCCTCAGGCGCATCTTCAGCTTCCGGCGGCTCGAACTGATGCGAAGGCGACCTGACAACCTCACCCTCGCTCTCGACTTGGCGACAAAGGGACTCCGGCGAAGCTTCGTGGATTGATTTCGACGGGAACGACGACTGAAACGAACGCCTGTAACTGCTGGAGTCCGACGGCGTGCACGACAGATCGACGAGCTTGCGGCTGGGTGGTTCCTTCACAGTCGAGCTATCGACGCATCCTCACAGATGGTCGTTCGTAGCGTCTCCTTACTGGTCGGCAGCGTGCTCCAAAAACTCGTTCCCGATCATGTCGTGGCTGCCGGCGAAGGTGGAAGAGACAGTGAGCTCTCTCGGTTCTCTATCGTGCGGCTGGTGAAAGAGAGAGATGGTGACCTCGGAAAACGTGCCCTCATTAGAGAAAACCCTAAATTCTTCTTTCAGACTAAAATTACCAAAATACCCTTCTTTTAACTTCTAACTACAAAAATGCCCCAAACCCTAATTAAAACCTTTATTTGCCTAGTTTCTTTAACTTGCACAAGAGTATTAAATCCATTTATCTATTTTAAAGGTCCAACTTAACTAATCCTCCCTAAAATAAGCCCAAGGCACCACTTAAGGGTATTTAGAAAATTCTAGGGCATTACAAATAATTTGTGATCCAGTCTTGTATGAACTCTTCATATAGGATGCCCCCACTCGCATGTCAACTACATGAATGAGTTGGATTACCTCATTTGTACTAATTACAAAGTGGGCCGCATCCATGGTGTTACCAGAATGAGGTTTCCAACCTTATTCTTATACCATAGACTATTTAGGTTATAATCTTGAACTCAACCCAAATAGTGTCCACTATACTGATTTCAAGATAATTGTTATAACCTTGGAGCTTAGTTTATTGAATTTATAAAAGCAAGACTGTAATCTTATCAAAACAAATAACACTTGATTTAATTGATCAAAATTACACAAGTTTAGGGCATAAATCCCAACATATGGGTCTAACCCCTTCAGGTTGGTCTACAAGTTCCCATATTTAATTGAAGTCCATTGGCTGCATTTCAAGGTCCATGGCTTTGATCTATTGGTCCTTGTTTACGTCATTCATTGCCTGTTTATAAGACAATGGATCTTCTACGCCGTCATCAGGTATGACGACTTGAGTTTCAGTTAAATTCAAGTAGTGGTCAGGTTGGGAAACAACCCTCCCATTGCATCGAGGCATTCCCAACCATTGAGAAGGACGAGACTGACTTGAGGTGTTGGCTCCTCCATCAACTCTTGATGAAGGTCCAGCATGATCAACAACTTTTGTTGGTTCACCTGTAGCTTCATTTACCACTAATTTACTACGCGATTTATGGTTTCTCATGTGATCTTCCTCCAAGAAAGTGGCGTTTGTCGATACAATCACCTTATTTTCTTGTGGTCGTAGAAAAGACTACCTCTCGTTTCTTTGGGATGGCCAACAAATTGGCATAATCTTGAATGAGGTTCCAATTTCTTTGGGTTTGTCACTAGCACGTATGTCGGATAACCCCAAATCCTGAAGTGTTGTAAACTAGGTTTACGCCCCTTCCACAATTGAAAAGGTGTTTTACAAATACTCATTGATGGAACAGTGTTCAAGATTTGAACTTCAGTCTCTACAGCGTATCTCCAAAATGAGGCAGGCAATTGAGCATAGCGTATCCCCAGAAGATGAACCACATGACTTAGTCCCAGAGGATGAACCCTTCTGGAACCTTCTGGAATGGTCAAACAGATTTGCGTCTCCATCAGCCTGTCCCTTACTCTTCATTAGAGGTTGGAAAGTTTGTAGTTCATTAAGGAGAGTAGTCAGGTTATACTCTATCTTGTTCATCATCGCATTGCTCTAGAATTGCAGAAAACTCTTCGGAAGAGATTCCAGGATGAACGATACCTGATTTTTCTCATAAATGACCGCTTCGTTCATGTCTCCTACGTTGAAGTGGACCATCAGATCGAGAACATGTTCTCTCACCGACGATCCTCCTTCATACGAGAGTTATAAACATATGTGAGGGATTCATGCCGAATCTGTCCAGGCGGTTGTCCAAACATTTCCTGCAGCGAACTCATGATCTCACGAGCTGAGACCATACCCTCGTGCATTTTGGCCAGAACTTCAGAACCACTAGCCAAAATGTAGACCTTGGCCTTATCATTGGCCTTGATCCAGCGGTCATACGCCTCCTTAACAGACTGAGGAGCGTTACGAGCAGGGATCTGAGGACATTCCTCAGTTAGTACAAATCGTAGGTCGTCAACAACGAGAATCGTATTCAAGTTGGACTTCCACGTAGTAAAATTCTCACCAGTTAAACGATCGCTATTAAGTAAGGCTATTATCGAGAACGACATGCTGAAAATCTAGATAGTTCTAATTAGTTATGCCTTTTAACCCATCATAAAACCAATCATATTTAGCAAAATTATTAAAAAACCCTAGTGTTTAAACTAAACCCAATGTTTAAATTAAACCTTTAATTTTGCAACGATACTTCAAGGGTTTAGAACAAAAGCCTTCGTCGGGCGGTCAGTCATTCCTCCCTTGAATTGATACTTTCTCAGCCAATTCTCACTACCAGAACATCTCATGTCTCAATGGTCCTTAGCTACCGTTTGTTTGGTCAATAACTTGTTAACTAGCTTATCTCATCCCGTAAATGTGACCCTACCATTTTCAGATCCAATAGGTCCGATCCAACAGGCTACTATTTAGAAAGACAATTGTTGGCAAATTACCTAAGAGACCCTATCCATTTCTGGAGTTCGCGGTGTTCTGATCCCTATTGTCGGGCCCTCCGTAGGGTTTGGCTGTTCTAGGACAACCTAGCAGGCGGACTATAGAAATCTCACGGTGCGACCTAATGGAGGAGACCATAGTATACGTTGACACGCGTCCGGCTCCCATTTACTATGGATACTTCCCTCATTCACCTTGGGTTTGGCTGTTCTAGGACAACCTAGCAGGCGGACTATAGAAATCTCACGGTGCGACCTAATGGAGGAGACCATAGTATACGTTGACACGCGTCCGGCTCCCATTTACTATGGATACTTCCCTCATTCACCTTGGTGTTGAACCATGCAAACACATACCGTAGGGGGACGCCCTATTGACACCACGTAGCCGAGCATGGAACTCACGGTGTGAACTCTTGAGGACGTGAAAGTAAAGTCGATGTGAACATCTCGTTTTCTCCCACTGAAACTCCTAAAAATAGGGTATAGGTTTAACTTAGTTGGATTCCGGCCAAAAAAATCTATCTAAGTTTATGCCTATAAAATAGAACTATGGTTAATTCAACTCAGGCTCCGGGTCAGTTTCCAGGTAGAAGGTGTTCCGTTAACCATCAACTTAAGTACCCCCAACCTTAGACACAACTTCACCGGTAGAGTTCCCTTATAACCAAAGTCCTAAAGTCCTACTATATTTTAAACTATTTAAAATACTACGTAAGACTAATTTCTAATCCTATTAGAAATTAAAATTTAGTTCTAAATTAATTTTAAACGATTTAAAACTAATTTTAAAAAATTAACCCAAGTTCCTAATGTTAACATGCATTTCTTTATTATAGGTTATGGTTTCTAAAACCCCTTTAATTTATAACTTTTATAAATTTAATTATTAACCTATGATAAAGAAACCATATTATAAATCAAACAATTAACTTTTCAAATTGGAATTATAAAAATATTCAACTAACTGAATAATAAAAATTACGTAAATAAAATAACATTTATTTTAAAATAAGTAATTTCATGCTCCATGCAATTTATTTTTCATATAATCTAATTATAACAATTATAACTAATTACTCATGAAAAATAAATTAATCATGCATTTTCAACCATATTCATATAACATTTATACAAATAAAATACATGAACATGCTTATCCTAGAGTGAGAATAATCTAATGACATTCATAAAGACATAAAGCCATAAAACCGGAATATTTTGGCCCCTAAAGTGCAAAAAAATTAAATTACATTAAGTTTATTACACAGAACCGGTCCAAAACACCTTGAACCGCTCGAACCAGACCGAAAAGAACCTGAACCGTTGAACCGGTTTGCAGCTGCTGGAATGCCCCACGGCGTTCCAACGCTGATGCGAGCGATGCAACGCCCGCTTTGTCCTTATGCGCACCTGCTATCGAGGTGGCGTTGCAACGCTGAGGGGCAGCGTTGTAACGCCGCTGACCCCTTGAAAGCCCGCGTCGATAGGGGACGCTGGCGTTGCGTCGCCGTTCTTCAGCGTTCCAATGCTGATGAACGACGTTGCAACGCTGCTGATCGCATTGCAACGTTGCTGCTTCGACAACAGCTTTCTTCTTCGAACACAACAGCTTCCTTCTTCAATATCTCCTTCGATTCTCAACCGAATTACTTGAAATTGGTCCCGAACGACTCGTAACTCAATTAGTGACTCAATAATGCACTTTTACCCAAAAACGTAAGGGCCTTTACATACAAAATTGTCAAATCAAAAGAAGTAAACTAAGGCCAAACACTCCTAAATAGTTTTACAGTAAACCCAATGCATTGCCCACCAAATCAATGCAATTTTGTTTCAAAACAAAACAATACAAGCATTGCTCTAATATCAATTGATGGAGATCTGATCTCCTTGAGTAGCGGAAACGTGTTTGAGATCGTAAATTGCTTGATTGTTTGTTTTAATTGAAACAAAAACCGATACATTGACAAAAATACAGAATATGCATGCTTTTAATCTAATTAAAACATGGAGATATACATGCAAACATGATTAAAGTTTAAGAATTAAACTAAGAATGGAAAGGAAATTACCTTTGTAGACTAAATTCTCCAGTAGCAACTCCTTACTTCAAAACGTAGTAACACAATAACTTTCTCTATTTTCTTCCAGCAAGAACACAACCACCAGAGATCACCTTCTATATCTCTGAATCCTTAGATCCTCCTTGGTGGAAAGGATTCCAACTTTTGTAAGAGAATGAGAGAGAGAGAATTCTTGCAAAGAGAACTCTTCACAAAAACTTCCAGATCGATCCACCTCCTCTCCTCCATTGGAGAGGAATAAAACGAGGGATCACCTCCCCACTCCGTATCGATGGGGAGGGAGGTGGGGAATGTGTCCTTCTGACACGTTCCCATTCATTTAATATTAAATAAAATTAAATATTAATTAAATCATATTTAATTAATCAAATTAAATATCTTATATTTAATTAAGATTAAATCATATTTAATCATATCCTTCCCTCTAACATATAGTTTTAATGCACATCCAATGCACATTAAATTTTAACCTATAGTTTTCAAATGTGAATCACATTCACTTTTAATATAATATTTGAATTCTTTCAAATATTCAATTCTCTCATATAACTTAATATGAATAATATTCACATTTAATTTATAATATATAGTTTCAAAACTATATATTATATCGTATCTAAATACATTAAATATATTTTCTCATGAATTTGAACATTTCAAATTCAAATGATCTAAGAACCCTTTACGAGCTAGAAGGTGGACCTAATGGACCTAGAGATCAGAAGCTCCAACGATACGAGATTACTCGATTAATCTCATTCACCTCCCAATCAACATTCGTTAACTGCAGGAACGCTCCACTAAAGTCCCACAGCTGCACTCTTCTCACTACAGATATATTTCTGTGTCCACTGATAATGACCAATAACAGCAAGTCAATCCTTCACTAATGTTCGTAACACCAGCTGGGTCAAATTACCGTTTTACCCCTGGGTTACATCTTGTGCCTTAAGTACCAGTGTTCCTCTAATGAACAATATTTTTGTGGTCCTACCAACAAACAGAGTTCCTCTCGGGCCCATGAGAGGGTCGGGCCCTTTGTTCAAGTCCCAAAGATACCACTTAAGGGAACATTACTCTACTTACCCTAGTAGGCGGGAAGGAGTGAATTCCATCTTGCTAAGTTAAGTTCCCAGCCGCTCACTCAGTTTTGTCCCAAAGAAGGTAGGCATATTCAGTCGGCGAATCTGGCCACTCTCACCCATACTAGTCAAAGGACAATCCCTCGCGAACAGGAGTTCATAACCTGCTCAGGATTAAGATCAAGTTGCCTAGGTCATCCTAGTGAAATAGAAACCTAACTAGTCAACGAAGTTACAGCTAGAGATTACTTGGTTCGGTCTTATGTAATCTCATTACATAGGATATCCCCACTCACATGTCATCTACACGAACACGTTAGGATCACAGTGTTTGTATAAAATACAAAGTGGGCCACATCCATAGTTTTAGCAGGTTAAGGTACCCAAACCTTATCCCCTAACTATAGACCCTCTAGGTTGTATCTCGAACCGAGATCCTTTATATGTACACTACATTCCGTTAAAGATTCATACAACAACCTTGGATGTTTAGTTTATTGGATTTAGGGTTTAAATAAAGGCAAACTCGTAGATAACGAACAATAAATCTTTATTGAAATAATAACACTTTATTACATTAATTAGAACATAATTTCAATCTATGAGTTTTAGTGCACAAATCCCAACAATAACCAAAGTTCTAATGTCCTACTATATTTTAAACTATTTAAAATACTATGTAAGACTAATTTCTAATCTTATTAGAAATTAAAACTTAGGTCAAAATGAATTTTAAACAATTTTAAACTAATTTAATTTACCCAACTTCCTATGTTTGTATGCATTTCTTTATTATAGGTTATAGTTTCTAAAACTCCTTTAATTTATAACTTTAATAAATTTAATAATTAACCTATGACAAAGAACTATATTATAAAACCAATATTGGAATTATAAATAAAATATTCAACTAATTGAATAATTAAATTACTTAAATAAAATAACATTTATTTTAAACTAATTAATTTCATGCTCCATGCAATTTATTTTACATATAATCTAATTATAACAATTATAATTAATTACTCATGAAAAATAAAATAATCATGCATCTAAACCATATTCATATAACAATTATACAAATAAAATGCATGAACATGCTTATCCTAACGTGGGAAAAAATCTAAAAGACATTAATAAAGAAATACAGCTGTAAAACAAGAATAATTTGGCCTCTAAAGTGCAAAATAATAAAATTACTCTAATTTAATTACATAAATCGGTCCAAAACTCCCTGAACCGGACTTGAACCGCTCGAACCTGACTGAAAACCAACCCAAAAACTGAACAGGTCTGCTGCTGGTGAAATGCCATCACGTCGTTGCAACGCTGATGAGGGCGTTGCAACACTGACTTTGTCTGTGCGGGCGCCTACTATCGGGGTAGCGTTGCAACGCTGCTGACTCCTGGAGCTCTCGCGTCGATAGGTAATGTTGGCATTGCGACAACGCGTTGTAACGCTGCGCTGATGAACGGCGTTGCAACGCTGCTGGATGCGTTGCAATGCTGCTGCTTCTGCAGCAGCTTTCTCCTTCGAACATAACACCTTCAATCTTCAATTTCTCCTTCGATTCTCAACCGTATTGCACGAAACTTGTCCCGAACGACTCTTAACTCGAATAAAGACTCGATAATGCACTTAATTGCCCAAAAACACAGGGGCCTTTACATTTAATTTGATCAAAACAAAGAATAAACTATGGCCAAATACTCCTAAATAGTTTTATAGCAAATCAAAATGAATTTCCCACAAAATCAATGCAATTTTGTTTGAACCAAGACAAATCAAGCATCGCTCTGATACCAATTGATGGAGATCTAATCCCCTTGAGCAGTGAAAACGAGTTTGGAATCGTAATTTGCAAGCTTGTTTTCGTATGGAGATTAATCATGCAAACATGCTAAGTTTAACTAATCTAATTAGATGTAATGCCCCGAAATTTCTAAGTACATATTTTAGGTCGTACTTTAGATTAATTTAATGAAAATTAAATTAATTGGGCCTTGAAGTTTGTTAATTGAGAATCTTTAAGAGATTAATGGTCATTGTAAAATATTTAAATGAACCTAAGGGCAATTTTGTAGTTGAGAGTTAAAAGAAGGGCATTTTCGTAATTTTGTTTAAAGGGAGGGAATTAGGGTTTTTCTAGATTGAAGACACAATTTTCGAGGCAGCCTCCTTCTACCTTCACCTTGCCATCACGATGGAGCTTCCCACTTGAAGGAATAGTCTGTCGCCGGCCAACGCAGTAAGCTGCGCCGTCGTGCCCCCGCCGCGAGCCGCCACACGGTCGCCGTTGAAGCCATCAATCCTTCAACCCATCTCGCCGCCGACCAGCCCACCCAGCCGCAACCGCCGTAGATCTGGGTCATCGGGCCACCGCTGGCCGCCGCACGCCGCGACGCCGTTTGAAGGAAGAAGTCGCGTCGAATCCGCTTCATCGCACAAGGCCACGCCACGGAGACCTCCGATGCGTCATCCATGTAAGCCGATCGAACGCCGTAGCGCACACTAGCCTTGGCGCTTTCGTTCGTCCGGCCGGCTCGTGCAAACTCAAAGTCAGCGAGGGTTGGTTCGTTCAAGCGGTTACTCGCCCATCGGTTTTGGACGAATCATGATCGGTTCTAAGTAGATCGGCAAGTGGGCATCCGGGATCTGGTCTCCACGCGTCGCCATCACGCCGCTGCTATATCCCACGCGCCGCCGCCGACCACTGCACGCGCCGCCGCCGTTCGTCGGATTACGCCCGGTCTTATCCGTTTCGACTCTTGAGTCCGTTTTAAGCCTCCGTTTGGGTAGATCCGCTTAATTATTACTTGATGTTCCAACTACTTGCTATTGGGCTCTAAGTTTATGTTTATGTGTTTTCAATTAAGGAATTGATGAGTTTAATTTAGGTGATTCGAGTGCCAAACACGATTGAGAAGAACCTCGAGTTAGGAGCAGAACTTTAGGAAGTTTCAAGCTAAGATGAGGTAAGAGATTTTTCTATAAATTATTTTAAAAGGGAAGTGAATATGTTTCCAAAAGTATTAGTTTAAAAAGAACGGATTTCAAGATTTATCTAAAGACAGAATTTAGAAAAGTATTTCACTCTTTAACTGGAGGTGAATCCAAAAGATTTAAGGGTTGAGAGGGCCCAAACTGAAATGATTTCAAAGTATTTGGAATGAATTTTGATACAGTCATGTATAGTTATGTAATCTGAGATCTTTCATGTCGGTCACTGTGTTGGATATATATACGTATTTTAATTGCAAACGTATTTATGATTTATGATTGAAAGTCATGCTATGATTTATGATTTATATGATTGTTGCATCATTATGAATGCATAGATATATCCGATTGAATAATGGGACCTCATGCATATTGTATGTAAATGAACATGTCATGTAGGTCAGGCAATTGGTCTCTCGAGAACTTATGCATGGTAAAACATGCATCGAGACCCTATGTGTCAATATTACACTGTCCGTGAGGGACTCAAACCTACAGGGTCCAGCGAGGACTCAAACTTATAGGGTCTGTGAGGACTCAAACCTCTGAGGGTCCATGAGGACTCAAACTTATAAATGGTCCGTGAGGACTCAAAATGAAAAGACTCGGGTAGATTCAATTGACCACGCATAGCCAAAGAGAAAAAGTCATGATTTTATGAAAGAAAGTTTTAGGTCCCATTACAGAAAGCTTTATGATTTTAAAAGTCACGAATAATAGTCATGTTTAAAAAGTCAGATTTGAAGGAAAATCATATGCATGTGTTTGCATTTCCCGACCCCCACTTACTGGGTATTTTATAATACTCACCCCTCTACCTTTGTTGTGTTTTCTCTGTTTTAAAATGTTTTCAGGTAAAGTCGAGAGCATACTGTGTAGTGGCATGGATGCGCTACAGAAACCATGGGAACCGAGTCATGAATTCCCCGTCCATGATTTAGAAAGAATTTTAAATGATTATTGTTTTCCACTTATGTAGTACAGAGTTTTGAAACTAGAGGCCGAACTTAATTATGTTTCTTGTAAACGTTTTTTGTATTTCTATGGGATCCCAAATATAATTGATTTTTATTTATCAACTCTTACTTATTTTAAAGTCAGTTAAGGCCTCGAATGCATGCATGAGTAGTAATGTCCCTAGAAATTTATGTTATAAAAAGTAGGGCGTTAAAGGTTGGTATCGAGCCCAAGGTTATAGGTCTTGTAGACTCGCTTACAGAGTAAGCAACAAGTATCCCATGGCTAAGTAGCAACTCCAGGTCACCGCCAGGTATGCCTTTGAACTAAAGTTTTATTTATTCATGAAAAGAAAATTTAGTATTCTATGTGAGATATTTTTATATAAAAATCGAGTTTGATGAATTTCCAAACTAAGAAAGAATGAGAATGTATGAGCTAAACTATATGTCTATGAAAAGGAAATGCTTATATGTGAACCTATATGCGTTTATGTCGTAAAGTTGACGTGATTTTAACCCGAAAGGAAAGAGAATACATGTGATCCCTGCTTTTGACGATAGAAAGGAAAATGTTTTAGTTAAGAATGTTTACGCTAAAAATGAAGTTTTATAGCCATAAAACACATATTGTGGGTTATTAAAAGGTCCGCTTTAACCAAGGGAGTGGAGAGTAAGATTTAAGAGGCTAGAGTCTTAAAGGTTGCTAAGCAACTAGATTACTTAAGTGTAGTTTTCAATAATAAAGGTTAAGACTACTCATGAGAAGTTCAAAGTTTGAATGTGTTCGGTAAGAAGTTAGTGGTCTCATTCATTCATGCTAGAACAATTGGATAAAAAGGTATGAGACTTAGTAAACGTACCACTTTGGAGTTTTCGACTTTGTTGGTTCCTAAATAAAGTCCCTTCATCTTCAAGTGAATACATAACTGTAGTATTTTAGGAGTTGAAAAGTAAACAGAGCAAGGGTGTCTTTGAAAATGGGCTCGAGATGTAAAGGGAAGAATAGATTGTTACTGTTGAGATGAAAATTAATTTTCTTCAAAATACTTGAAACACTTCGATTTTATTTATACCATTGCTCTGATAGGAAAGCCACAGGGTTATACACAATTAACGTGTTACTGCAGGTAGGCATGATACGAAGTTTCAAAAGCAATTCCATAAACTAAATAAACTTAATAAAGACAAGTATAAAGAAAGAAAGTAAGGAGTTAGAGTCTTAGTCTGAGAACACAAGAGAATTGATTGTCGGGACTCCAGAAACTTGTGCACGAATTGACATTCATATGATCACTTGTGTGTTCAAGCTCGTGGAATGTGTATAAGGAACTTCGCCACTAATTTCTACTTGTTGGACTAGATATACGTGTACAACTTGAAAGAGATAACATGAGGTGTTAAACTTGAACTCTTATGTAGTGAAGTTTCCTTTTCCCGATCGAGAGGATTAAGGAGAGAGGATTCGGTTAATAGAGGAAGGTGCTTTGAATCTCTTCTTCGTTATGTAGCATCAAATTTGAGGAACTCCTTTCAATTAGTAAATCAGACAGAGTGGTAGTGGTCGAGCGACCATTAGAAATATGAAACTATAAGGTTCCTTTAGTAAAGGCTAGGTTGATGGTTTCTTAAGAGATGTTTTAGTGAATTTGACATTATAACCAAACTAGTACAGATAGTTGAGAAAGTCTTTAATCTGATTAAAAGAAGAAAGTCAAGTTTAAGGAGAGTAAGCACGAGGAACAATGCGTTAGTGTTAGATAAAGAAGGTTTTATCTTTTAAAGTTACCCCTAACACAAGAGACAAACTTAAGTATGGAATTAAAAGTAGAGAGTAACAGTAATTTCTAATACTCCTTACAGAATGCTCCAGTAAAGTAAAAGAACCCAAGTCATAGGTACATAACCTTTTATGTAAGAGTTAATAGTAGTTTTTCGCCATAAGGAGTATTAGGGGGGTGCGTAAAGGAGAAAAGTGTATCCTTATGCTTGTGCATAGGAGATGAGAAGTGGAAGAAAGTGGTTGCTAAGAATAAATACCTTCGTCTTTGGATGAACGACCTATTCCACCAGTACGAGGAGCATAGTGTTCCATAAAGTGATTTTGGAGTCAAGTTAGCGCCTGTCATGAACCAGGGATTAGATATTCCGAGACAACTTTCAAATCACTTTACGAACATTATGAAGTTATAGAGACCCGACTAGAACACCCACGATGTTTATAGACATGACGGATTTACGGCTTAAGGAAATACTAAAATATTGTTATGCATAAGTTACTGGAGATGTTTGGTTTAGCCCAAGTCTAAGAAGGGATAGAGAAAGTACTTTAGAACGATTGGTTTAGGCATAAGGAGGGAAGAGTAAGTCCTAATAGGTGAAAGTAGTCGAAAGGTCACTAAGGAGTTAAGTGCTCAAGTAAACTTCAAAAGATGAGCATAATGAAATTTGTTAAGCTAAGAAAAGACGAATATGTGACCTCAGGTGTTTGTTGTTAGAAAGGAAATATCTGAGTTCAGGATGTAAGGCTTAAAGGAAACTTTGTCAAGATAAGACTCACTTGCGCGTTATCAAAAAGGGGTAGTTTGGACAAAAGAGGGAAAGAGTAGACATTACGAGGTGAAAGTTTTTCAGGAAACCTTGAACAACTAAGTTCGCGAGTAGAACCTTAACAGAGGAATATTGTAGTTCTTGAAAAGTTCAAAGTCTAGAGGTGTTGAATAAACTATTCCGTATTCGAAGTTGAACGTTAGAGTTTCATGACAAAAGAGTCTGAACAGTTAAGAAGTGTAGAGGATACTATTATAAAGTATCCAACCCTATTAGTGTTAAGAAAGTTTCATTACATTCAAGTGATTACTTGAGCAGGATATTTAAGGGAGAATGAGTTTTAGACGACTAAATTCATTTTGGCAAGATCGCTTAATATCGAGGTTGTTATCGGTTGAGTTATATTAAGGGGAATGATATGAATGACTGTTGCGTCGTACCATAGGCTGAGGAAAGGTTAAAAGAGATAGAGTACGAGTTGTATCATGAATAACTTGCTTTAAGTGGTTCATTATGTTTCCTAGAACTTGTAAAAAAAAAAAAAAAAAAAAAAACTTGACACTTAATGCGATAACCTATAAATGTTTAGTCTCTAACGCAAGGTAAGTCAAGAGAATTTCAGTACACTCTTCTAAAGGTTGTTTTAAAGTTGATGTCGCAATCTGATTGTTAGATTATTTTGTCTTTGAAGAACCATTGTTTACGATTAAAGAAACTTAGTTTCACTTATATTCGTTTGTTCAACATTCCTATGTATTAGGTGTTCTGAACTCTGAGTAAATCTTGAAATGAAGTTTGGAGGCATGACTGGTTGGTTGTCTGATTTTAGAAGTGCATTTCTATCAAACAGGTGTTAGAGAAAATTTTGGCATTGTTGTAGTTATGCCGTTATGCTGCCGAAATTTTCGGAGCATTTTTGTAATAAAATTGGTAAAATTTTATGAAACAGTTCATGTATCACGACAACCAAAGGAGACCTAAGTTTGAGTTACTCCTACCGTGACTTGAAACTTTCAACGAGCTATTGATTTCAATAGAAAACCCCAAAGTTAATTAAATACGCGAGTGAGATTTTCACTGCAACGTTTACTAAAACGTCGCTGAGAGTAGCGAAGGGTTAACCATTAATGTGAAAAGTCTCGAACAACCGAACAAAGTTGTTAACTCTATCCTTGAAGTCACCTCTCTTAGAAGGTGTTAAGGTTATGGAAGTGATGGTCAGACGGAACGATCGAGTCATGCCTTGAAATGGATGCTAGTAGAGGGTGCAACAAACCTTAAAGAGAATTTTGAGGCTCAACAACAATGAAATCGAGTTGGCAAAGAATTCAATTCTATAATCGCAAGACAGAAGAGACTATTTAGAGACACTAGAGGAAAACACAAGGTAAGTATTCTGAGCTATTTCAGAGTTTGGATTTAGAACTTCCAAAAAGATAGGATTCGAGTTAAGGATATTAGTTACTTAGGCCTTATTAGAAGGGCCACTAGAAGGGAAAAAGCTCGAGATAAAGTTATGAGACCATGAATAATACGTAATCACCATGGTGATACTTGAGAAACATCAGAGGTAAATTCTCGCATAAGGGGCCACGAGACGCTTCATAATAGATTGGAGAAGGTGTGAGCGCTATCCTGATTTTATTCTAAGATTGAAAACTTTCGAGGACGAAAGTTCTTGAGGAGGGAAGATTGTAATGCCCCGAAATTTCTAAGTACATATTTTAGGTCGTACTTTGGATTAATTTAATGAAAATTAAATTAATTGGGCCTTGAAGTTTGTTAATTGAGAATCTTTAAGAGATTAATGGTCATTGTAAAATATTAAAATTAACCTAAGGGCAATTTTGTAGTTGAGAGTTAAAAGAAGGGCATTTTCGTAATTTTGTTTAAAGGGAGGGAATTAGGGTTTTTCTAGATTGAAGACACAATTTTCGAGGCAACCTCCTTCTACCTTCACCTTGCCTTCACGATGGAGCTTCCCACTTGAAGGAATAGTCTGCCGTCGGCCAACGCAGTAAGCTACGCCGTCGTGCCCCCGCCGCGAGCCGCCACACGGTCGCCGTTGTAGCCATCAATCCTTCAACCCATCTCGCTGCCGACCAGCCCACCCAGCCGCAACCGCCGTAGATCTGGGTCATCGAAGGCCACCGCCGGTCCGCTTTCGCACGACGATGCCGCTTTGAAGGAAGAAGTCGCGTCGAATCCGCTTCATCGCACACGGCCACGCCACGCGAGACCTCGGTCGTCATCCATGTAAGCCAGATCGAACGCCGGTAAGCACACTAGCCTTGGCAGTTTCGTTCGTCCGGCCGGTTCGTGCAAACTCAAAGTCAAGCAGTGGGTTGGTTCAAGCGGTTCGCCTCAGTTTCCATCGGTTTTGGGCGAATCATGACCGGTTCTAAGTAGATCGGCAAGTGGGCATCCCGGATCTGGTCTCCACGCGCCGCCATCACGCCGCTGCTATATCCCACGCGCCGCCGCCGACCACTGCACGCGCCGCCGCCGACCGCCACGCGCCGCCGTTCGTCGGGTTACGCCCGGTCTTATCCGTTTCGACTCTTGAGTCCGTTTTAAGCCTCCGTTTGGGTAGATCCGCTTAATTATTACTTAATGTTCCAACTACTTCCTATTAGGCTATAAGTTTATGTTTATGTGTTTTCAATTAAGGAATTGATGAGTTTAATTTAGGGGATTCGAGTGCCAAACACGATTGAGAAGAACCTCGAGTTAGGAGCAGAACTTTAGGAAGTTTCAAGCTAAGATGAGGTAAGGGATTTTTCTATAAATTATTTTAAAAGGGAAGTGAATATGTTTCCAAAAGTATTAGTTTAAAAAGAACGGATTTCAAGATTTATCTAAAGACAGAATTTAGAAAAGTATTTCACTCTTTAACTGGAGGTGAATCCAAAAGATTTAAGGGTTGAGAGGGCCCAAACTGAAATGATTTCAAAGTATTTGGAATGAATTTTGATACAGTCATGTATAGTTATGTAATCTGAGATCTTTCATGTCGGTCACTGTGTTGGATATATATACGTATTTTAATTGCAAACGTATTTATGATTTATGATTGAAAGTCATGCTATGATTTATGATTTATATGATTGTTGCATCATTATGAATGCATAGATATATCTGATTGAATAATGGGACCTCATGCATATTGTATGTATATGAACATGTCATGTAGGCTGTGGCAATTGGTCTCCTAAGAACTTATGCATGGTAAAACATGCATCAGAGACCCTATGGGTCAATATTACAGGGGTCTGTGAGGGACTCAAACCTACAGGGGTCTGTGAGGGACTCAAACTTATAGGGGTCTGCATGAAGAACTCAAACCTACAGGGGTCCGTGAGGACTCAAACTTATAAAGGGTCCATGAGGACTCAAAATGAAAAGACTCAGGTAGATTCAATTGACCACGCATAGCCAAAGAGAAAAAGTCATGATTTTATGAAAGAAAGTTTTAGGTCCCATTACAGAAAGCTTTATGATTTTAAAAGTCACGAATAATAGTCATGTTTAAAAAGTCAGATTTGAAGGAAAATCATATGCATGTGTTTGCATTTCCCGACCCCCACTTACTGGGTATTTTATAATACTCACCCTCTACCTTTGTTGTGTTTTCTCTGTTTTAAAATGTTTTGTGTAAAGTCGAGAGCATACCAAAGTAGTGGCATGGATGCGCTACAGAAGCCATGGGAACCGAGTGATGAATTCCCCATCCATGATTTAGAAAGAATTTTAAATGATTATTGTTTTCTGCTTATGTAGTACAGAGTTTTGAAACTAGAGGCCGAACTTAATTATGTTTCTTGTAAACGTTTTTTGTATTTCTATGGGATACCAAATATAATTGATTTTTATTTATCAACTCTTACTTATTTTAAAGTCAGTTAAGGCCTCGAATGCATACATGAGTAGTAATGTCCCTAGAAATTTATGTTATAAAAAGTAGGGGCGATACATTAGATATGGAGATTGATCATGCAAACATGCTAAGTTTAACTATTAAACTAAAAGGAAGGAAAAAAAAGGGATTACCTTTGTGGATTTTCACAGAACAACTGATGGAGATCTGATCTCCTTGAGCAGCGGAAACGTGTTTGGGATCGTAAATTTGCTTGATTGTTTTAATTGAAACAAAAACCACTACACGACAAAAACATACAGAACAAGCATGCTAATTCTAATATAATTAGGCATGGAGATATACATGCAAACATTCATAAATTTAACTATTAAATTAAGAAGAGAAAGAGATTATTACCTTTGTAGACTCGCAACAACTCCTTGCTCGAAGCAAATTCAAGTATCTCAGCAACACAGCAACTCCTCTAGTCTTCACCAACAGAACACAACCACTAGCGTAAACCCTCTATCCTCTGAATGCTTAGATTCTCCTTGGTGGGAAGGATTCCAACTTTTGGAAGAAGAAGGGAATGAGAGTGTGTGACAGAATATTTTCAGCAATTGTCCAATTTGCCAAAATGAATATCAAAATCCTCTTTCAAAGAGAAACCCCCTTCTCCCCATTAAACTGTCGATAGGAAGAAGAAGAGGGATAGTGGGAACGTGTCTGGATGACACGTTCTCTTATTTTATTATTAAAATATAATAATAATAATAATTATTATTAAATAATAATTATTAAATCAAATTTAATTATTAATTTAAATCATATTTAAATAATACAAATTAAATATCATATATTTAATTTGGATTAAATCTCATCTAATCATATATTCAATTCTCTCATATAATTTAATATGAATCATATTCACATTAAATTTATAATATATAGTTCCAAAACTATATATTATATCGTCTTTATATACATTAAATATATTTCCTAATGAATTTGGACATTTTAAATTCAAATGATCTAAGAACCCTTTACGAGCTAGAAGGTGGACCTAATGGACCTACAGATCAGAAGCTTCAACGATACGAGATTACTCGGTTAATCTCATTAACCTCCCAATCAACATTCGTTAACTGCAGGAACACTCCACTAAAGTCCCGCAACTGCACTCTCCTCACTGCAGATATATTTCTGTGTCCACGGATATTTACGAATAACAGCAAGTCAATCCTTCACTAATGTTCGTAACACCAGCTGGGTCAAATTACGTTTTTACCACTAAATTACATCTTGTGCCTTAAGTACGAGTGCTCCTCTAATGAACAATTTGTTTGTGGTCCTACCAACAAACAGAGTCCCTCTCGGGCCAATGAGAGGGTCGTGCTCTTTGTTCAAGTCCCAGAGACACCACTTAAGGGAACATTACTCTACTTACCCTAGTAGGAGGGAAGGAGTGAATTCCATCTTGCTAAGTTAAGTTCTCAGCTGCTCACTCGGTCTTGTCCCCAAGAGGGTAGGCATATTGAGTTGGAGAATCTGGCCACTCTCACCCATACTAGTCAAAGGACAATCCCTCGCGAACAAGAGTTCGTAACCTGCTCAGGATTGAGATCAAGTTGCCTAGGTCATCCTAGTGAAATAGAAACCTAACTAGTCAACGATGTTACAACTAGAGGTTACTATTTCGTGGTCCAGTCTTATGTAATCTCATTACATAGGATATCCCCACTCACATGTCATCTACACGAACACGTTAGGATCACAGTGTTTGTATCAAATACAAAGTGGGCCACATCCATAGTTTAATCAGGGTAAGGTACCCAAACCTTATCCCCTAATTATAGACCATTTAGGTTGTAACTCGAACCGAGATCCTTTATATGTACACTACATTCAGTTAAAGATTCATACAACAACCTTAGATGTTTAGTTTATTGGATTTAGGGTTTAAATAAAGGCAAACTCGTAGATAACGAACAATAAATCTTTATTGAAATAATAACACTTTATTACATTAATTAGAACATAATTTTGAACTATGAGTTTTATGGCACAAATCCCAACAATAACCAAAGTTCTAATGCCTTATTATATTTTAAACTATTTAAAATACTATGTAAGACTAATTTCTAATCCTATTAGAAATTAAAATTTCGGTCAAAATTAATTTTAAACAATTTAAAACTAATTTAATGTACCCAACTTCCTATGTTTGCATGCATTTCTTTATTATAGGCTATAGTTTCTAAAACCCCTTTAATTTATAACTTTTATAAATTTAATAATTAACCTATCACAAAGAACTATATTATAAAACCAATATTGAAATTATAAATAAAATATTCAACTAATTGAATAATTAAATTACTTAAATAAAATAACATTTATTTTAAACTAAGTAATTTCATGCTCCATGCAATTTATTTTACATATAATCTAATTATAAAAATTATAATTAATTACTCATGAAAAATAAATTAATCATGCATCTAAACCATATTCATATAACAATTATACAAATAAAATGCATGAACATGCTTATCCTAAGGTGGGAAAAAATCTAAATGACATTCATAAAGAAATACAGCTGTAAATCAAGAATAATTTGGCCTCTAAAGTGCAAAATAATAAAATTAGTCTAATTTAATTACATAAATCGGTCCAAAACTCCCTGAACCGGACATGAACCGCTCGAATCGGACTGAAAACTAACCCAAAAACTCAACCGGTCTGCAGCTGGTGAAATGCCATCACGGCGTTGCAACGCTGATGAGGGCGTTGCAACACTGACTTTGTCTGTGCGCGCGCTTACTATCAGTGTAGCGTTTTAACGCTGCTGACCCCTGGAGCTCCCGCGTCGATAGGTAATGTTGGCATTGCGACGACGTTCCTCAGCATTGCAACGCTGATGAACGGCGTTGCTGTAACGCCCCTACTTTTCCGTAACTATAACTCCTAGGGACACTACTACACATGCAGGCATTCTTAAGCCAAAAACACATAAAAGATATTTAAATTGTCATTGTAACAAAATTTCCTTTAGGGATCCCGAAGAAAACGTTAAAGCATTTAAAAGAACAGTTTAAACTTGGCATTCTCAAAATCCTGAAAATAAAATTTAACTTCGAAATCATAAAACGACAACATCAGTTATTAAGGAAAACAAAATGCGGAAAACATGACTATTCCCATGGTTTGACTACGCGCCTCCGTCACTCGCCTCGTACGTCCTTAGCTTTACCTGAAAACATTTTAAAATAAAAGGGTGAGTATTGTAATACAATACCCAGTAAGTGACCTCGCTACCGAAGTTTGGGATATGCACACATATACAATCATGACTTTTAAACTTGGTCAAAATGTTCATATGTGGGACCTAAACTTTCTCGTATCAAACGTGACGGTAATACATGACTTCCTTTTTCTTTAGATGGTTAATTGGTCATCCTGAGTCATTTCATTTTGACTCCCTCACAGACCCCTATAAATATTTGAGTCCCTCACAGCCCCCTGTATGGATTGAGTCCCTCACATACCCCTGTATGGATTGAGTCCCTCACAGACCCCTGTAAACTTGACCCATAGGGTCTCTAATGCATGTTTGACCATGCATACAATACACTCAGGAGACCAATTCCCACATTTTAATTCAGATCATTTTATGGCATACATAACATGCATGAGGTCCCATCATCTAACGTGACTATAATGCACATGTCATGAAACATTATCACTGATATGCAAATTGTAACTTTTCACAACAGTTTGAAGATAATACTTTTGGGCTTGATCGATCTCGTACTTTCACTAGTAGAAAACTTTCGTATGAAATCATGAAATATTCTCACATAAAACACTGAATATTCTCACATAACATACTAAAATACTCTCACATAAAATATAGAAATATTCTCACATAATATACTGAAATATTCTCACATAAAATATTGAGATATTCTCGCATAAAATATTGAAGTATTCTCACATAAAATACTGAAATATTCTCACATAAAATATTGAGATATTCTCGCATAAAATATTGAAGTATTCTCACATAAAATACTGAAATATTCTCATGTAAAATAACGGGCTAATTTCGCATAAATTAATGAAACTCATTTTCTTTAATCCCATTTAGAAGAGTTCGGCACAAGGTCCCTTACCTTAGTCTAAGCTGAAAATTCTGAGTTCAAGAGAAATTTCTCTTCTTCTCTTCCAATTCCACGATTCTCTTTTCGAACCTTGACTTAGATTTTTGGATGGATCTTGTTTAATAATTGGTTCAATCCACGTCAAGACTCCAAGAATCCCTAAGAAGATCACGATCCGAAATCAAGTTAAACACTCAAACTAACTACGGTACCAAACTTAAAAGAATGGAGACGGCAATTGGCTTACCAAACGAATGGGACGTTCTTAATCGAATTGGAGTTGAAGACCGAGGAGTACGACGCCGATGACAGCAACACCAAGTTCGCACAGGACGGATGGCAACCGGGCCTGTACTCTACGGTGCGTGAGGCGGCTGGTCACGAACGGTCTGGTTATGCCAATCTCGAAGAAGAGAGATGTCGGGGCGGCTGTTCGGCGGAAATCTGTGGCTGGAGCGTCTCTTTCGTCGGCGACAGGAGCTGCGCGGCGGCGATGGTGAGATCTGGACGCAAACGGCGGCGATCGACGCGAGGTGAAGTGTGGCGAGAACCGGCGCAAGTGGCTCGCGATCAGGATGGCGGCGGTGCAGCTCCGAGGCTCGCGATCGACGACGAATCCCTGCGATCCCGCGCTTCAGTGATGTCGACTTCACTGGTGCTCGCCGGTGAAGCTCGTGTGGCGTGCTGGACGTGCGAGAGTTGCAACAAGGGTGGGTGTTTTCGGCTAGGGCAAGGAGAAGAAGAAGAAGGAGAAGATGATGGACCCTAGGGTTAGGGTTTCTTTGTGGTTGCAAGGTTAAAGAAGACTAAATACTAAAAGCTAGGTCAAATTCCAAAAGTCATACATAACCCTTACTTAGGTATTATTTACTAAAGTGCCATTGTCACTTCCTCCTCCTTTATTTTTATATGTAATTTCATCTCAAAGAAAACAATTCACTTAAAACCACATGAAATTAAGGGTTCACTCTCACCGAGCCTAATAAAATTTACCAATCCGACTAGAACATTAAATAAAATAAATGCTTAGTACCGTGGTCATGGTCGCCACACACACGATTACCGCCATTTATGGATTTTGCGTTCAATCTTCTTTACACTACTTTCTCCTTCGATCATAACACCTTCAATCTTCAATTTCTCCTTCGATTCTCAATCGAATTGGACGAAACTTGTCCCGAACGACTCTTAACTCGAATAAAAACTCGATAATGCACTTAATTGCCCAAAAACACAGGGGCTTTTACATTTAATTTGATCCAAACAAAGAGTAAAATATGGCCAAATACTCCTAAATAGTTTTATAGCAAACCAAAATGAATTTCCCACAAAATCAATGCAATTTTGTGTGAACCAAGACAAATCAAGCATCGCTCTGATACCAATTGATGGAGATCTAATCCCCTTGAGCAGTGAAAACGAGTTTGGAATCGAAATTTGCAAGCTTGTTTTGGTATGGAGATTAATCATGCAAACATGCTAAGTTTAACTATTAAACTAAAAGGAAGGAAAAAAAAAAAGGATTACCTTTGTAGATGTTCACAGAACAACTGATGGAGATCTGATCTCCTTGAGCAGCGGGAACGTGTTTGGGATCGTAAATTTGCTTGATTGTTTTAATTGAAACAAAAACCAGTACATTAACAAAAACATACAGAACAAGCATGTTAATTCTAATCTAATTAGGCATGGAGATATACATGCAAACATTCATAAATTTAACTATTAAATTAAGAAGAGAAAGGGATTATTACCTTTGTAGACTCGCAGCAACTCCTTGCTCGAAGCAAATTCTAGTAACTCAGCAACACAACAACTCCTCTAGTCTTCACCAACATGCAAACATTCATAAATTTAACTATTAAATTAAAATGCATGAACATGCTTAGATTCTCCTTAGTGGGAAGGATTCCAACTTTTGGAAGAAGAAGGGAATGAGAGTGTGTGTCAGAATATTTTCAGCAATTCTCCAATTTGCCAAAATGAATATCAAAATCCTCTTCCAAAGAGCAACCCCCTTCTCCCTATTAAACTGTCGATAGGAAGAACAAGAGGGATAGTGGGAACGTGTCTGGATGACACGTTCCCTTATTTTATTATTAAAATAATAATAATAATTAAATAATAATAATTAAATCAAATTTAATTATTAATTTAAATCATATTTAAATAAAACAAATTAAATATCATATATTTAATTTGGATTAAATCTCATTTAATCATATTACCCCTTTAACATGTAGTTTTAGTGTACATCCAGTCTACATTAAATTTTAACCAATAGTTTTCAAATGTGAATCACATTCACATTTAATATAATATTTGATCTCATTCAAATATTCAATTCTCTCATATAATTTAATATGAATTATATTCACATTAAATTTATAATATATAGTTCCAAAACTATATATTATATCGTATTTATATACATTAAATATATTTTCTAATGAATTTGAACATTTTAAATTCAAATGATCTAAGAACCCTTTACGAGCTAGAAGGTGGACCTAATGGACCTACAGATCAGAAGCTCCAACGATACGAGATTACTCGGTTAATCTCATTAACCTCCCAATCAACATTCGTTAACTGCAGGAACACTCCACTAAAGTCTCGCAGCTGCACTCTTCTCACTGCAAATATATTTCTGTGTCCACGAATATTTACCAATAACAGCAAGTCAATCCTTCACTAATGTTCGTAACACCAGCTGGGTCAAATTACCGTTTTACCCCTAGATTACATCTTGGCCCTTAAGTACCAGTGCTCCTCTAATGAACAATTTGTTTGTGGTCCAACCAACAAACAGAGTCCCTCTCGGGCCAATGAGAGGGTCGTGCCCTTTGTTCAAGTCCCAGAGATACCACTTAAGGGAACATTACTCTACTTACCCTAGTAGGAGGGAAGGAGTGAATTCCATCTTGCTAAGTTAAGTTCTTAGCTGCTCACTCGGTCTTGTCCCCAAGAGGGTAGGCATATTGAGTTGGAGAATCTGGCCACTCTCACCCATACTAGTCAAAGGACAATCACTCGCGAATAAGAATTCGTAACCTGCTCAGGATTGAGATCAAGTTGCCTAGGTCATCCTAGTGAAATAGAAACCTAACTAGTCAACGATGTTACAACTAGAGGTTACTATTTCGTGGTCCAGTCTTATGTAATCTCATTACATAGGATATCCCCACTCACATGTCATCTACACGAACACGTTAGGATCACAAAGTGTTTGTATCAAATACAAAGTGGGCCACATCCATAGTTTTACCAGTGTAAAGGTACCCAAACCTTATCCCCAATTATAGACCCTTTAGGTCAGATCTAGAACCGAGATCCTTTATATGTACACTACATTCAGTTAAAGATTCATACAACAGCCTTGGATGTTTAGTTTATTGGATTTATGGTTTAAGTAAAGGCAAACTTGTAGATAACGAACAATAACTTTTTATTGAAATAATAACACTTTATTACATTAATTAGAATATAAATACAAACTACGAGTTTTAGGGCACAAACCCCAACAAACTCCCACTTGAACTAAAACTCTAGTGGGGTACATCATAATCTAAAACAATGGTTACATGAGATAGAAATACAATAAACTAGGGCATCCATATACCCCATTACATATCTCCCACTTGCCTTAGATTAGCCTATGTACACATCTCGTAGACCCAGACTTTCCAGATGACCCTCGAACACTTTAGCCGTGAGAGTCTTTGTAAACGGATCAACAATATTGTGCTCCGAAGCGATCTTCATGACTGTCACATCTCCTCGTTGCACTGTCTCTCGTATCAGGTGATACTTCCTCTCGATGTGCTTACCTCGCTTATGGCTGCGAGGTTCCTTTGAATTGGATACCGCACCACTGTTGTCACAGTATAAGGTGATGGGAGATTCCATATTCGGAACAACTTCCAAATCAGTAAGGAATTTCCTTAGCCAAACAACCTCTTTAGCTGCTTCACAAACATCGACATACTCAACCTCCATTGTGGAGTCAGCGATGGATCCTTGCTTGATGCTTCTCCATACTATAGCTCTCGCGTTAAGGGTGAAAACAGATCCCGATGTGGATTTCGGAGAATCCTTATCGGTTTGAAAATTAGGATCAGTGTATCCAGTAAGGATCAAATCCTTAGACCCATACACAAGCGTATAGTCCCTCGTTCTCCTTAGATACTTGAGGATATTTTTAACTGTTGTCCAGTGGTCTAACCTTAGATTGGACTGGTACCTACTGACTATTCCTACTGCATAGCAAATGTTCGGCCTCATGCACAGCATAGCATACATTAAGCTACCTACTGTAGAGACATAGGGAATATGTCTCATATCCTTAACTTCTTGAGGTGTCTTGGGACACTGCTTCCTGAAACAGATGAACTCACGGGGCACAAGGGCAATAAGCCTCTCTTGGAATTCTGCATCGAATATCTGCACAACATTTTGTCGATGTAAGACGCTTGAGACAGTGCTAGCGTTCTGTTCTTGCGATTCCTGAAGATCTTAATCCCAAAAACATATTGCGCCTCTCCCAAATTTTTCATTTGGAATTGGGTCGCCATCCAATTCTTTATGTCAGTAAGGTATCCTGCATCATTCCCAATGAGTAGGATATCATCCACATAAAGTACTAACAAAGTTACTTTGTTGTTGATGATCCTCTTGTAAACACAAGGCTCATCAACGTTTTGGTCAAAGCCGAAAGACTTGATCGCAGTATCAAATCTTATATTCCAAGATCTTGACGCTTGTTTCAATCCATAAATGGATCGATTAAGCTTGCAAACTTTTTGCTCCTAACCTTGGGCTATGAACCCTTCGGGCTGAGACATATAGATGCTCTCGTCAAGATTACAATTCAAAAAGGAAGTCTTGACGTCCATTTGCCAAATTTCATAATCATAAAATGCGGCTATGGAGAAGAGTATCCTTATAGACTTCAGCATAGCAACAGGGGAAAAAGTTTCTTCATAGTCAACTCCTTCCCTTTGGGTAAAACCCTTTGCTATAAGTCTAGCCTTAAAGATGTTTACCTTTCCGGCTGCATCTCTCTTTCTCTTATAGATCCATTTACACCCTATGGGTCTAACCCCTTCAGGTTGGTCTACAAGTTCCCATACTGAATTGAAGTCCATTGACTCCATTTCAAGGTCCATGGCTTTGATCCATTGGTCCTTGTCTACGTCATTCATTGTTTGTTTATAAGACAAAGGATCTTCTAAGCCATCATCAGGTATGACAACTTGAGTTTCAGCTAAACCCAAGTAGCGGTCAGGTTGGGAAACAACCCTCCCACTGCGTCGAGGCATTCCCAACGGTTGAGAAGGACGAGACTGACTTGTGGTGTTTGCTCTTCCATCAACTCTTGATGAAGGTTCAACATGATCAACAACTCTTGTTGGTTCATGTGTAGCTTCATTTAGTACTATTTTACTACGCGGTTTGTGGTTCCTCATGTGATATTCCTCCAAGAATGTGGCGTTTGTCGATACAATCACCTTGTTTTCTTGTGGGTCGTAGAAAAGACCACCTCTCGTTTCTTTGGGATAGCCAACAAATTGGCAAAATCTTGATCGAGGTTCCATTTTCTTTAGGTTTGTCACGAGCACGTGTGCCGGACAACTCCAAATCCTGAAGTGTTGTAAACTAGGTTTACGCCCCTTCCAAAGTTCAAAAGGTGTTTCTGAAACACTTTTTGATGGAACACTGTTCAAGATTTGAACTGCAGTCTCTACTTAGTATCCCCAAAACGAGGCAGGCAATTGAGCATAACTCATCATAGAACGAACGATGTCAAGCAAGGTTCTATTTCTCCTTTCTGACACACCATTTTGTTATGGTGTATTAGGTGCTGAGAGTTGAGATTTAATTCCATGTTCTATCATTAAGTCCTGAAATCTCAAATCCATATACTCTCCACCTCGATCGGATCGAAGCATTTTAATTGTTTTTCCTAATGCATTCTCTACTTCACCTCGAACTTTTCAAGAGCTTCAGACTTGTGATGCATTAGGTATAGATAACCATACCTAGAATAATCATCTATGAAAGAGATGAACTATTCGTACTCTCCTCGAGCTTTGACATTCACTAGACCACAAACATCCGAATGCACAAGTTCTAGGGGCTCTACGGCTCTGTAACCTTTTCCAGTAAAAGGTCGTTTGGTAATTTTACCTTCCAAGCAAGACTCGCAAGGCGGTAAAGAATCATCTTCAAGCTTGTTTAGAAGTCCATTCTTAGAGAGTCTCTCAATCCGGTTGAGATTAATATGACCAAGTCCAAGATTCCATAGATAGGTATTATTATTAGGAGAACTTCTTTGGCTTTTATTTTGAGTGGGAGCATTCTTAAACATCTCATGATTTAAAATTGCTTTGGTTTTGTTCGGTTTCAGTACATACAAGAAATTTTTCAATTTAGCAGAACAAATATTGACACCATCTTTAAAACTGAACGCTTCATTAATTGAAAAAGAAATACAATATCCAAGTTCTATTAAACAAGAGATAGAAATTAAGTTCCTTTTAAGCTTAGGAACTATATACAGATTTTTCAATAAAAGAAATCTATCTCCGAAAAATAACTTGGCATCTCCCATCGCATTTGTGAGGAGCGTCTCCTCCTGCTCCGACCACGAGCGTCATTTCACCCTTTTCGAGCTCCTTGAAGGAACTAGTTTCCTGAAATGAAGAGCATACGTGATTAGTGGCTCCTGAATCAAGTATCCAGGTAAAATCATCATTTTCCACTAAACAAGTTTCAAGAACAAGTAAATTTAATTTACCTTTCTTCTCTTTGAGCTCAGCAAGGTACTTTGGGCAGCTTCGCTTCTAATGCCCATCCACATTCCAGTGGAAACATTTTCCTTTACCTGCAACTTTAGCTTTTCCCTTGCCCTTGTCAGCAGCAGGTGCCTTCCCTTTCCCTCCTATTTTCTTCTTTTGGGTCTCCTTAAGCCCAGAAGATGAGCTACAGGACTTAGTCCCAGAGGATGAATCCTTCTGGAACCTTCTAGAATGGGCAAACACATTTGCCTCTCCATCAGTCAGTCCCTTATTCTTCATAAGAGACTGGAAAGTCTGTAGTTCATTTAAGAGAGTAGTCAGGCTATACTCTATCTTGTTCATCACCGCATTGCTGCGGAATTGCAGGAAACTCTTCGGAAGAGACTCCAGGATGAACGATACCTGACTTTGCTCGTCAATGACCGCTCCGTTCATCTCAGCCACGTTGAAGTGGACCATCAGATCAAGAACGTGTTCTCTCACCGATGACCCCTCCTTCATACGGGAGTTATAAACGTATTTAAGGGATTCATGTCGAATCTGTCCAGACAGTTTTTCAAACATTTCTTGCAGCGAACTCATGATCTCACGAGCTGAGACCATGCCCTCGTGCTTTTTGGCCTGAACTTCCGAAACACTAGCCAAAATGTAGACCTTGGCCTTGTCATTTTCCTTCATCCAGCGGTCGTATGCCTCCTTAACAGATTGAGGAGCGTTACGAGCAGGGATCTGAGGACATTCCTCAGACAGTACGGACCGTAAGTCGTCAACAACGAGAATCGTATTCAAGTTGGACTTCCACGTAGTAAAATTTTCAGCAGTTAAACGGTCGCTTTTAAGTAAGGCTATTATTGAGGACGACATGCTGAAAATCCAAAATAGTTCTAATTAGTTATGTCTTTTAAACCCAATGTAAAAACCAATCGTATTTAGCAAAATTATTAAAGAACCCTATTGTTTAAACTATAACCACTATTTAAATTAAACCTTTAATTTTGCAACGATACTTCAAGAGTTTAGAACAAAAGCCTTCGTCGGGCGGTCAGTCATTCCTCCCTTGAATTGAGACATTCTCAGCCAATTCTCACTACCAGAACATCTCATGTCCCAATGGTCCTTAGCTACCGTTTGTTTGGTCAAGGATTTGTTAACTAACTTAACGCATCCCGTAAATGTGACCCTACCATTTTTAGATCCAAGAGGCTTGAGGCAACAAGCTACTATTAACAAAGACAACTGTTGGCAATCAACCTAAGAGACCCTATCCATTTCTAGAGTTCGCGGTGTTCTGATCCCTATAGTCAGACCCTCCGTAGGGTTTGGCTGTTCCAGGATAACCTAGCAGGCGAACTATAGAAATCTCACGGTGCGAGCTAATGGAGGAGACCATAGGATACGTTGACACGCGTCCTGCTCCCATTTACTATGGATACTTCCCTCATTCACCTTGGTATTGAACCATGCAAACACATACCGTAGGGGGACGCCCTATTGACGCCACGTAGCCGGGCATGGAACTCACGGTGTGAACTCGTGAGGACATGAGAGTAAACTCGATGTGAACATCTCATTTTCTCCCACTGAAGTTCCTAAAATTAGAGTATAGGTTTAACTTAGTTGGATTCTGGCTAAAAGAATCTATCTAAGTCTATGCCTATTATAACTATTATAACTAGGTCTTAAAACCTTATGTCTGGGTGAATAAACATTTTAATTACCTAGAGATAAAAATAAAACTAAGGTTAATTCAACTCAGGTTCCGGGTCAGTTCCCAGGTAGGAGGTGTTCCGTTAACCGTCAGCTTAAGTACCCCAAGCCATAGACAGAACTTCACCAGTACAGTTCTCTTATAACCAAAGTCCTAAAGTCCTACTATATTTTAAACTATTTAAAATACTACGTAAGACTAATTTCTAATCCTATTAGAAATTTAAACATAGGTCTAAATTAATTTTAAACGATTTAAAACTAATTTAAAAAATGGCCCAAGTTCCTATGTTTCCATGCATTTCTTTATTATAGGTTATGGTTTTTAAAACCCCTTTGATTTATAACTTTTATAAATTTTAATAATTAACCTATGAAAGAAACTATATTATAAATCCAACAATCTATATTCAAATTGGAATTATAAAAGGAATTCAACTTTTTGAATTATAAAATTACTTAAACAAAATAACATTTGTTTTAAACTAAGTAATTTCATGCTCCATGCAATTTATTTTCCATATAATCTAATTATAACACTTATAATTAATTACTCATGAAAAAATAAATTAATCATGCAGTCAACCATATTCATATAACATTTATATAAATAAAATGCATGAACATGCTTATCCTAAGGTGAGAATAATCTAAATGACATTCATAAAAACATAAAATTGTAAAACCAGAATAATTTGGCCCCTAAAGTGCAAAAAAAAAAAAAAATACATTAATTTATTTCATGAAACCGGTAAAAAAACACCCTGAACCGGCCTTGAACCGCTCGAACTGGATCAAAACTAACAAACCAGTCGAACCGGTCTGCAGCTGCTGGAATGCCCCACGGCATTGCAGCGCTGATGCCAGCATTGCAACGCCCGCTTTGTCGTATGCGCGCCTACTATCGGGATGGCGTTGCTGAAGGGAAGGAGAATCCCTGCGCAGTGGAAGACGATTGAATCGTCATGGTATCATTACGTAACTCGATTTTTGTTAAAACGATCTACTATAGATCTAGGCTAAACATGCTGGAAAAGGAAGAAAAATACAGTAAGATTAGAGGTACTTACTTGTTGAAGACTTTCTTCAAGGTTTCTTCCTCAAATCACGAACTATTCGTGCTTCTCGATCTCAACGAACTCTTCCCACGAACAGAATCCGAACTCCACCACTTGGAGACTCAGTTGTTCTCTTTTGGACAAGGGAAGTTTGTGGGAACTTTTGAGTTCTGGAGAGGGAGGAGAGAGAATTCTTCTATTCTTTTATGAAAATAAAAAAAATGAGAGAATGATTACATTTCTTCTTGCAAGAAAGGATTATATAGTGGAATGACGGAGTTAATATCTCCACATTATTACCACTTTACCACAACCATAGGTTATGCAAATCTCATTTGCATAACCACATAATATAAGATATCTCATATCTCATATTCCAAATTTCATTTGCATTAATTGTGGATTAATTAAATTGAATCACATCCAATTTAATTGCTCTAAATTAAATTCTCCAATTAGCCCTAATTCAACAATTAGGCTAACGTATAGTTTATTATGAATCCCATTCACATTAAACTATATATTATATCATTCATATCTCATATAAATGACATAAATGCCCTTAAAGTGAAATTGAACACTTCAATTTCATACCAAAACATTAACCATTCTTTTAACCCAGATTGAGCCAACCGAGGGACCTAATGGACATATAGTGACGGGCTCCAATGATCCGAGATTAACCTGTCAAACTCTTTGACCCGGTTAACCAACATTCATTAGCTACGGTAACACTCCACTATAGCCCGTAGTTGCACTCCCGTTAGTGCAGAATATTACGTGTCCACTGATATAACCAATGCCCATGAGTCGACCCTTCACAGGTTGTTCGTAGACACGGTTGGGTCAAATTATCGTTTTACCCCTGTGTCTACCTCTTGTTCCTTAATTCCCCACTGCTCCTCTAATGAACATATTGTGATGGTCCAACCAAACGCAACACCCTTCTCGGGCCAGTGAGAAGGTAGACGCCCATTGTCCAAGCCCTCGAGACAGCACTTAAGGTAACAACCCCTCTAGTTTTCATAAAGGCAGGAACGGGTGAATTCCATCTCGCGTAGTTAAGTTCCCAACTCCTTAGTTGGTTCTGTCCTTGAGAAGATAGACATATTGGGCGAGTAACTTTGACCACCCTCACCCGTACTAGTCAAAGAACAGTCCCCCGCAGACAGGAGTCCGTAACACACTCAGGATTCAGGTCGAGTCACTAATGGTCATCTACAAAGTTATTAGTCCTTACTGTCAACGGTGTTATATAAGTAGGTCTAATAATTCACGGTCCGGTCTTGTACAATCTCATTGCACAGGATGCCGCCACTCGCATGTCACCCACATGAACGAGTCAGATCACCTCGTTTGTATCTAATACAAAGCGGGTCGCATCCACAGTGTATCCAGGATTAGGTCTCCAACCCTATCCATATATTGTAGATCGTTTGGGTCATTAACTCGAACGTGATCCTCCCTGTGTGTCCACTACACACTGTTCAAGTTTTAGTTCTCTCATAAATTCAATGACCCTAGAGCTTAGTTTATTGGAAAAGTTTATAAATATTGCGAGACACAAAGTGATGAAATGAATAACTCTTATTAATTTCAAACAATATATTACAAACACGAGATTAGAACAAAAATCCCAACAAACTCCCACTTGAACTAAACTAGTGGAGAAAATACATTTCTGAAATGTACATAAATTACAATGAACTAATACAATAAACTAGTACATTCAATACCCATTTACACATCTCCCAGTTGCCCTAGTCAGGAAGATCTCGAAGACCTATACTCTCTAGGTGACCCTCAAACACATTAGGCGTGAGGGGCTTTGTAAATGGATCAGCTACGTTGTGCTCCGACGCTATCTGCGTGACCGTCACGTCTTCGTGGTGCACAATCTCCCGTATCAAATGATACTTGCACTCAATGTGTTTGTCTCTCTTATGGCTCCAAGACTCACGTGAATTGGCTACTGCACCACTGTTATCACAGAACAGTGTGATAGGTAAGTTCATATTTGGAACAACTTCCAAATCCGTCATGAACTTCCTAAGCCAAACAGCTTCCTTTGCAGCTTCACAAGCCGGAACATACTCTGCTTTCATAGTGGAATCAGCGATGCATCTCTGCTTGATGCTTTGCCATACTACAGCTCCTCCATTCAAAATGAAGGCTGAGCCCGAAGTGAATTTCCTAGAATCCTTATCGGTCTGAAAATCAGAATCCGTGTATCCCGTAAGGATGAAATTCCCACTGCCATACACTAAGCTGTAGTTCCTTGTTCTCCTAAGATACTTGAGAATTGCCTTTATGGCTGTCCAGTGATCTAATCCTTGATTGGACGGATATCTACTGAAAATTCCTACTGCAAAACAGATGTCGGGCCTAGTACACAACATGGCATACATCAGGCTCCCTACAGCTGAAGCATATGGAATTCGTCTCATATCCTCAACATCTTGAGGAGTGTTAGGACACTAATCCTTAGACAAGTGAACCCCATGCCTGAAAGGCAGCAAGCCCTTCTTAGAGTTCTACATCTTATATCTAGAAAACATCTTGTCAATACAAGACGCCTGAGACAAGGCTAGCGTTCTATTCTTCCGGTTTCGGACTATCTGCATACCTAGAACATACTGAACTTCTCCCAAATCTTTCATTTGGAATTGCGAAGCTAGCCACTTCTTAACATCAGTAAGAAATTCTACCTCATTCCCAATGAGAAGAATATCGTCCACATACAACACCAAAAATACGACAGTTTTGTCAACGATTTTCTTGTAGACACAAGGCTCGTCGACATTTTGATCAAAGCCATAAGATTTGATCGCCTCATCAAACCTTATATTCCAAGACCTCGAATCTTGTTTCAGCCAATAAACGGACCTATGAAGCCGGCAAACCTTTTGCTCTTGGCCATGGGCAATGAACCATTTGGGCTGGTCCATGTAGATGGTCTCATCAAGTTTGCCATTTGGGCTAGTCCATGTAGATGGTCTCATCCACTTGTCTTTGTCAACATCAACCATTGCCTCATCATAGGTCAATGGATCCTCACAGTCATCATCAGGAGCGACAACTAAGGTTTCAGCTAAACCCATGTAGCGATCAGGTTGCCTCACAGTTCTCCCACTACGTCGAGGCATTCTTGTTGATGTACTGTCCATTTCATTTAACACAATTTTACTCCTTGGTAAATGATCCTTGACGTGGTTTTCCTCTAGGAAAGTGGCGTTTGTGGACACAAGCACCCTATTTTCTTTAGGATCGTAAAACAGACCACCCCTAGTCTCTTTAGGGTAACCTACGAATAGGCACAATTTCGAATGGGGTTCCAACTTTTTCGGGTTTGACACCAACACGTGGGTCGGGAATCCCCAAATCCTTAAGTGATGTAAACTGCCTTTACGTCTACTCCAGAGCTCGAAAGGTGTTTCACAAACACTATTCGACAGATCATTGTTAAAAATATAAACCGCAGTCTCCACTACATACCCCCAAAAAGAATCAGGGAGACGAGCATACCTCATCATCGACCAAACCATGTCCAACAAGGTTCTGTTTCTCCTCTCTGATACACCATTCTGCTGGGGCATACTAGGCGCTGAGAGTTGGGACGTATTTCCATGTTCTATCATATAGTCCTGGAATTCAGTGTCCATGTACTCTCCACCTCGATCCGATCGAAGTATTTTAAGCGATTTACCTAAGTGGTTCTCAACCTAAGTCTTGTACTCCTTGAACTTTTCAAGAGTTTCAGACTTCTTGTGCATTAGGTAAATATACCCATATCTGGAGTAATCATCTATGAAAGATACGAAATACTCATAACCTCCCCGAGCTTTAACATTCATCGGACCACAAAGGTCAGAATGTACTAACTCAAGAGGCACTTTGGCTCTATATCATTTTCCACTAAAAGGACGTTTGGTCATCTTGCCCTCAAGGCATGACTCACACACCGACAAAGAGTTTTCTTCCAACTCGTTTAGAAGTCCACTCTTCACTAGTTTCTCAATCCTATTGAGATTAATGTGACCTAACCGTAGATGCCAAAGATGGGCATTTTCCTTTGGACAAACTTTCGCTTTCTTAGTTGGCGTTTCAGCCGTTTTTAACATTTCGGTGTTCAAAACACTTTTGACAGAATTTGGGTTCAAAACATATAGATTACTCTCAAGCGAAGCAGAACAAATCAAATTTCCATTTCGAGAAATAAACACTTTATTACTCTTGAATGAAACAGAAATATTTTGTTGTAATAGGCAGGAAATAGAAACTAGGTTTCTCGTAAACCCAGGAACTATGTACATATTATCCAATAATAAGTACTTCCCGCCAAAGAACAGCTTCACCGTGCCTATTGCTGCAGCTGAGGCAACTTCTCCGGATCCAACCGTGAGTGTTATCCCACCCTCTTGCAGCCGCTGCCCGGAACTTAATCCTTGAAAAGAAGAGCAAACATGGTTAGTGGCGCCTGAATCCAATATCCAATCAGAGTCATTACTCTCCACTAAACAAGTTTCTGTGACAAGTAAATCACGTTTACCTGTCATCTTCTTTACATCAAGGAACTTGGGACAACTCCTTTTCAGGCATCCGTCCCCGTTGTTGTAGAAACACTTTTTGGCAACATCGTTGATTTCTTTGCCTTTTAGGGCGGAAGCGTGGTCAACCTTAACTTCCTTCAACTTCTTCTTCTTCCCTTTAGGGCTTGAAGAGTCTACAAACTTTATCCCAGAGGTAAACCCCCTATGAAAAGGTCTTAAGGGAACACTTGCCTCAGCTTCCTGTCCCTTAGTTTGCACCAAGGACTGGAAGGTTTGTAGATCGTTGAATAGGACTGTTGAACCGTGCACCTGAGAACCTTCCTCAGTGAGCGCGAACTCTTGGTCGTCATTTACCAAAATCATGTTTATGTTGTTTTACAAACTTTGGTAATTACCTCCCACTAACTTATCGGACGTGAGTAGTGCTATTATTGCGCTAGACATTTTTAGCTGAAAAATAAGAAAAACTTTGTATTAGTCTCGCAAAAAACTTTTTGAAATCCAATCAAGTTTTAGCAAAATTGTTTTATGATCTCTAGGTCATTCAAAATTTTGCAATGATACCCTAAAGGTTTAGAATGACCGCCACCGAAGGGTGAACGGAACACTCCTCCTCTAGGACGAGACTTTCTCGATCAGACCCTAATCCCATAATAACTTTTATTCCATCAGGCGTCCAATTATCATTGTTCGGTCGAATTCATTAACACTTAACGAATTGTGAGAGTGTCACCCTCAATCTTTAAGTTTCGAAGTATCCGTCCAAACAATAGCCACCGAAGGGTGAACCAAGAAGGAAAACCAACCAGAAAATTGTATCCCTTTCGGGAATTCACGGTGTTCCGACTCCCATGATCAAGCCCCCCGAAGGGGTTGTCTGGTCCATGCCAAACTAGCGGGCAGATCATAGGCGTCTCACGGTGTCAATCGAAAGAAGAGACCGTGGGTCTCGTTTTCACAAGTCTCGCTCCCACTCACTATAAGTACTCTCTCCATCCACGATGATATTGACCTATACAAATGGCACCCGAAGGGGGACGCTCCCATTTGCGCCACGAGGCCGAGTATAGATCTCACGGTGCAGACTTAACGGAGATTTGTGGTTGAAAATTCAAATGTATCTCATACACTTTATTCCCTCCCACTCAACACTATAATTTTAATAGGGATTGACCTATATGAACCGGCTAAAATTTACCTAAGTCTACCAATATAACACTTATATGGTATTAACCTAAGTCTATAATCACATTGTAACTTAGGTCTATGTGAGTAAATTAATTAACTCTTAATTAACGGCACTAACGAGAATATAACCTAAGAATCTCCGGACCGAATTTACTCCCAAGTCGGTTCCAGGTAGGGGTGTTCCGCAAGTGTCAACATAAATACCCCAACCTTAGACAAAAACATTCCTTAGACAGAGTTACTTATCAGTCTCCATTCAAAGGTCATATTTCATTTCCTAATTTCTAATCTCATTAGAAAATAGAAAACTTAAGTCTAATTATTCAAGTTCTAAACTCTTTAAAACTAATAATTAACTTAGGTTGCATGCATTTCTATGTTATAGTGCTTGATCATCCATCACATGAATAATACTATACTATAACATACATTCATCACATTAATTAAATGCATGAGCATGCTTTTAATTTAAAAATATAACACTTATATTTAAATAAATTAAAACATGCAAAAATTATATTATAACTCTTATAATATAATCCTAACATGCATACTATATATTATAACTCTGATAATATAAATATGATGCATGAAATGTTTAACCTAAGGTGAGATTTTAAATCTATATGACATACAATATGCACATATAAATTAATTAAAATACACATCTCATGCATAAAATAATCAAACAACAAATATGGAACGGTTTTTGGCACCTAGGGGCAATTATTTAATTAAATAACATTAATATAACAATTATATTAAGATTATTTAATAAAATAATTAAAGAAATAAAAATAAATACATTTTACAAAAAATAAAATAAAAAAAATAAAAAAAAAACGCCCCACTTTGAGAAAATGCGGCCACGTCCTCGCGAAAATGAAGTTGCAACCGCTCCTGAACGCGTGCAGCGTTGCAACACTGTCGCCTCCAACGTCAAACTGCGTTCTCAACGCCAGCGGCGTTGCAACACTATGCCCAAAGTTGCAACGCTGCTCTGCTGCAGGGCCTCCGTCCGCAAAGACAGCGTTGAGACGCCGTAAGGCAGCGTCTCAACGCCTTCGACAGAACAACAAACTCTTTGTTGTTCTTTCACCGATTTTCGCCTGTTTCCGCTCCGATTTCTTCACAGCAACTCTTGCCACGAACGACCCGAACTTACAGACTCGATTTATTTTCTAAAATGCCCAAAAACACGGGCCCTTTACATTTGATCTCATCAAACAGAAAATAAATCGAAAATGCCAAAAATCGAACCATCCATTTAAGCAAACCAACATTCATCTCATGAAATTAAGGCAATTTACCCACCTAATTTTAACAAAAAACAGTACATAAATGAAGAACCATCGAAATGGCTCTAATACCAATTGAAGGGAATGAGAATCCCCGCGCAGCAGAAGACGATTGAATCGTCATGGTATCATTACGCAACTCGGTTTTTGTTAAAACGATCTACTATAGATCTAGGCTAAACATGTTGAAAAAGGAAGAAAAATACAGTAAGATTAGAGGTACTTACTTGTTGAAGACTTTCTTCAAGGTTTCTTCCTCAAATCACGAACTCTTCGTGCTTCCCGATCTCAACGAACTCTTCCCACGAACGGAACCCGAACACCACAACTTGGAGACTCGGTTGTTCTCTTTTTTGAAAAGGAAAGTTTGTGGGAACTTTTGAGTTTTGGAGAGGGAGGAGAATTGAGAGAGAGTAGAGATAATTCTTCTTCTCTTCTTTGATGAAAATAAAAAAAAATGAGAGAATGATTACATTCCTTCTTGCAAGAAGGGATTATATAGTGGAATGATGGAGTTAAAATCTCCACATTATTACCACTTTACCACAACCATAGGTTATGCAAATCTCATTTGCATAACCACATAATATAAGATATCTCATATATCATATTGCAAATCTCATTTGCATTAATTGTGGATTAATTAAATTGAATCACATCCAATTTAATTGTTCTCAATTAAATTCTCCAATTAGCCCTAATTCAACAATTAGGCTAGCCTATAGTTTATTATGAATCTCATTCACATTAAACTATATATTATATCATTCATATCTCATATAAATGACATAAATGCCCTTAAAATGAAATTGAACACTTCAATTTCATACCAAAACATTAACCCTTCTTTTAACCCAAATTGAGCCAACCGAGAGACCTAATGGACCTACGGTAACGGGCTCCAATGGTCCGAGATTAACATGTCAAACTCTTTGACCCGGTTAACCAACATTCATTAGCTACGGTAACACTCCACTATAGCCCGTAGCTGCACTCCCGTCAGTGCAGAATATTACGTGTCCACTGATATAACCAATGCCCATGAGTCGACCCTTCACAAGTTGTTCGTAGACACGGTTGGGTAAAATTACCGTTTTACCCCTGTGTCTACATTTTGAGAATTTTTGGAATTTTCGGAATGATCGATCAACTGAAGTGAGCAACCCCTTTCTCCCTGTGAAACTGTCGATAGGGAGAATGGGAGGGGTAGTGGGGAACGTGTCTGAGTGACACGTTCCCTCATTTATTATTATTAAAATAATAATAATAATAATAATAATATAATATAATTAAATCAAATTTAATTATTCATTTAAATCATATTTAAATAATACAAATTAAATATCATATATTTAATTTGGATTAAATCTCATTTAATCATATTACCCCTTTAACTTATAGTTTTAATGTACAACCAGTGCACATTAAATTTTATCCTATAGTTTGTAAATGTGAATCACATTCACATTTAATATAATATTTGAACTCTTTCAAATATTCAATTCTCTAATATAATTTAATATGAATCATATTCACATTAAATTTATAATATATAGTTCCAAAACAATATATTATATTGTATCAATATACATTAAGTTTATTCCCTAATGAATTTGAACATTTCAAATTCAAATGATCTAAGAACCCTTTACGAACTAGAAGGTGGTCCTAATGGACCTACAGATCAGAAACTCCAACGATACAAGATTTCTCGGTTAATCTCATTAACCTTCCATTCAACATTCGTTAACTGCGGGAACACTCCACTAAAGTCCCATAGCTGCACTCTTCTCACTGCAAATAGATTTATGTGTCCATGGATATTGACCAATAACAGCAAGTCAATCCTTCACGAATGTTCGTAACACCACCACCAGTCAAATTACCGTTTTACCCCTAGGTTACATCTTGTGCCTTAAGTACCAGTGCTCCTCTAATGAACAATTTTTTTGTGGTCCTACCAACAAACATAGTCCCTATCGGGCCAATGACAGGGTCGGGCCCTTTGTTCAAGTCCCAGAGACACCACTTAAGGGAACATTCCTCTACTTACCCTAGTAGGCGGGAAGGAGTGAATTTCTTCTTGCTAAGTTAAGTTCCCAACCGCTCACTCGGTCTTGTCCCCAAGAAGGTAGGCATATTGAGTCGGCAAATCAGGCCACTCTCACCCATACTAGTCAAAGGACAATCCTTCGCGAACAGGAGTTCGTAACCTGCTCAGGATTGAGATCAAGTTGCCTATGTTATCGTAGTGAAATAGTAACCTAACTAGTCAACGGAGTTACAGCTAGAGGTTACTATTTCGTGGTCCGGTCTTATGTAATCTCATTACATAGGATATCCCCACTCACATGTCATCTACGCAAACACGTTAGGATCACAGTGTTTGTATCAAATACAAAGTGGGCCACATCCATAGTTTTACCAGGGTAAGGTACCCAAACCTTATCCCCTAAATATAGACCATTTAGGCTGTATCTCTAACCGAGATCCTTTTTATGTACATTACATTCAGTTAAAGATTCATTTAACAGCCTTGACTGTTTAATTTATTGGATTTAAGGTTTAAATAAAGGCAAACTCGTAGATAACGAACAATAACACTGTATGGAAATAATAACACTTTATTATATTAATTAGAACATAATTACAAACTACGAGTTTTAGGGCACAAATCCCAACAAAAAATTCCTTTTAAATCTTTGAGGCTTGAATCAAAAGTATGTATAAGATCAATCTCATGTTTAATTCTGTTTTTGCTCGAGACTAGTAAAAGTTTAAGTTTGGGGGTGTTTGATAGCACACAAAGTGTGCTATCTTTAGGCTTAATTTGAAGGGAATTAAACTCCCCCCGCAGCAGAAGACAATCGAATCGTCATGGTGAAGTTATGCAATTGAATTTCATTAAAATGATTTAACACTTAAATCTAGGCTAAACATACATAATATGGAAAGAAAAAACACAACAAGTACTAGAAAACTTACTTGTTGAAGACGTGCTTCGATTTTTCTTTTCTGGTCACGAATTCTTTGTGTTCTCCTAACGATCCCGAACTTCTCGAACCCTTCTCTCAATCAAGAACGAACACCACCCTTTTGAATCTCGGTTGTTCTTATTTTGGAAGAAGTAAAGTTGTGGGACTTTCTTTGTTTTGGAGAAGGGAGGAGAACAAATTTGAGAGGAATTGAGAGAGTATTGAATCTCTTCTCTTTGGTGAAAATCCAAAAAATGAGAGAATGTCTTACTTTCCTTCTTGCAAGAAAGGTTTAAATAATGGAAAATAATGGAGTTAAAATCTCCACATTATTACCATTTTACCACAACCATAGGTTATGAAAATCATATTAGCATAACCATATGATATAAGATGTCTCATATCTCATCTTACAAATCATATTTGTATAATGTGGATTTATTAAATAGAATCACATTCAATTTAATTTCTCTCAATTAATTTCTTCAATTAGCCCTAATTCAACAATTAGGCTAACCTATAGTTTATTATGAATGTCATTCACATTAAACTATATATTATATTATTCATATCTCATATAAATGACATAAATACCCTTAAGTGAAATTGAACACTTCAATTCACACCAAAACATTAACCCTTCTTTTAACACAGTTTGAGCCAACCGAGGGACCTAATGGACCTATAGTGACGAGCTCCAATGATCCGAGATTAACCTATCAAACTCTTTGACCCGGCTAATGAACATTCATTAGCTACGGTAACAATCCACGAAAGCCCGTAGCTGCACTCCCGTAAGTGTCGAATATTACGTGTCCACTGATATAACCAATGCCCATGAGTCGACCCTTCACAGGTTGTTCATAGACACTGCTTGGTCAAATTACCGTTTTACCCTTGTGTCAACTTCTTGCTCCTTAAGTCCCCACTACTCCTCTATTGAACAACAACGTTGTAATGGTCCTACCATACACAACAACTCTCTCGTGCCAGTGAGAGAGTGGGCGCCCGTTGCCCAAGCCCTGGAGACAGCACTTAAGGGAACAACCTCTCTAGTTACCCTAAAGGCGGGAACGAGTGAATTCCATCTCGCGTGGTTAAGTTCCTAGCTTCATACTTGGTTCTGTCCCTGAGAAGATAGACATATTGGGCGAGTAACTGTGACCACCCTCACCCGTACTAGTCAAATGACAAACCCCGCATGACGGAGTCCATAACACGCTCGAGATTCGTGTCGAGTCACTAATGGTCATTCACGAAGTTATTAGTCCTTACCATCACAACGGTGTTACATCAGTAGGTCTAATAATTCATAGTCGGGTCTTGTTCAATCTCATTGTACAGGATGCCCCCACTCTCATGTCAAACACATGAACGAGTCAGATCACCTCGTTTGTATCTTAAAACAAAGCGGGTCGCATCCACAACGTATCAAGGATTAGGTCTCCAACCCTATCCATATACTGTAGACTGTTCGGGTCATTTACTCGAACGTGATCCTCCCTATGTGTCCACTATATACCGATCAAGTTCTAGTTCTCTCATATATTCAATGACCCTGCAGCTTAGTTTATTGGTCAAAGTTTGTATAAAATGCGAGACACAAATTGATGAAATGAATAACACTTTATTAATCTTAAAGAGTAATTTACAAACACGAGATTAAGACAAAAATCCCAACAAACTCCCACTTGGACTAAGCTAGTGGAGGAAATACATTTTCAAAATGTAAATAAATTACAACGAAGTAATACAATAAACTAGGGCATTGAATACCTGTTTACATATCTCCCACTTGTCCTAGTCAGGAAGTACTCGAAGACTTAGACTCTCTAGGTGACCCTCAAACACCTTAGCCGTGATGGGCTTTGTAAATGGATCAACTACGTTGTGCTCCGATGCTATATGCGTGACTGTCACGTCGCCTCGGTGCACAATCTCCCGTATCAGATGATACTTCCGCTCAATGTGTATGCCTCTCTTATGGCTCCGAGGTTCCCTGGAGTTCGCTACTGTTGTAACAAAATAGTGTGATCGGCAAGTTCATATTTGGAACAACTTCCAAATCGGTCATGAACTTCCTAAGCCAAACAACTACTTTTGTTGCTTCAAAAGACGCAACGTACTCTGTTTCCATAGTGGAATCGGCGATGCATCCCTGCTTGATGTTTCGCCATACTTTAGCTCCTCCATTCAGAATGAAGGTTACCCCCGAAGTGGATTTCCTAGAATCCTTATCGGTCTGAAAGTTAAAATCTATGTATCCCGTAAGGATCAAATCCACACCGCCATACACTAAGCTTTAGTTCCTCGTTCTCCTAAGATAGTTGAGGATTGCCTTTACGGCTGTCCAGTGATCTAATCCTGGATTGGATTGATACCTACTGACTATCCCTACTGCATAACAGATGTCAGGCCTAGTACACAACATGGCATACATAAGGCTCCCTACAACTGAAGCATAGGGGGTCCGTCTCATATCCTCAACCTCTTGAGGAGTCTTAGGACACTGATCCTTAGACTAGTGAACCCTGTGCCTGAAAGACAGCAAGCCCTTCTTGGAGTTCTGCATCTTATATCTAGACAACATCTTGTCAATATAAGATGCTTGAGTCATGGCCAGCGTTCCGTTCTTCCGGTTCCGGACTATCTGGATACCTATAACATACTGAGCTTCTCCCAAATCTTTCATTTGGAATTGTGAAGCTAGCCATTTCTTTACGTCAGTAAGAAATGCTACCTCATTCCCAATGAGAAGAATATCATCCATGTATAATATCAGAAATGCGACAGTTCTGTCAACGATTTTCTTGTAGACAAAAGGCTCGCAAACATTCTGATCAAAGCTATAAGATTTGATTGGCTCATCAAACCTTATATTGCAAGACCTCGACGCTTGTTTCTGTCCATAAATAGACCTATGAAGCCGGAAAACCTTTTGCCCTTGGCCTTGGGCAATGAACCCTTTGGGTTGGTCCATGTAGATCGTTTCGTCAAGGTTTCCATTTAGAAAGATGGTCTTGACATCCATCTGCCATACCTCGTAGTCATAATACGTGGCAATGGCCAGAAAGATCCTTATCAACTTTACCATGGCAACAAGTGAAAAGGTTTCCTAATAGTCAACCCCTTCGACCTAGGTAAAACCCTTTGCCACTAGTCGTGCTTTGAAGGTCTGCACCTTCCCATCTACGCCACGTTTACGCTTGTAGATCCATTTGCAACCTATAGGTTTTACCCCATTAGGTTGATCCACAAGCTCCTAGACAGAATTGAAGTACATCGACTCCATTTCCTGGTCCATAGCTTTAATCCATTCGTCCTTGTCAACATTAGTCATTGGCTGATCATAGGTCAATGGATCCTCACAGTCATCATCAGAATTGACGACTTGGGTTTCAGCTAAATCCATGTAATGTTCAGGCTGTCTCACAACCCTCCGACTACGTCGAGGCATTTCCAACTCTTGGGAACGAACTTGACTTGACCTGCTAGGATAAACAATACTTGTTGACGTACTAGCCCCATCAGCAACCCTTACTGATGTAATGTCCATTTCATTCAACACGATTTCGCTTCTTGGCACATGATCCCTGATATGGTCTTCCTCAAGGAACGTGGCGTTTGTCGATACAAGCACCCTATTATTCTTAGGATCGTAAAACAGACCACCTCTGGTCTCTCTTGGGTAACCTACGAATAGGGACAATTTTGAACGGGGTTTCAGTTTCTTCGGGTTTGACACCAACACATGGGTCGGGCATCCCCAAATTATGAAATTGTGTAAACTACCTTTACGACCATTCCAGAGATTGAATGGTGTTTCACAAACACTCTTCGACGGAACGTTGTTCAAAATATAAACTGCAGTCTCTACTGCGTAACCCTAAAAGGAATCAAGGAGACGAGCATAGCTCATCATTGATCGAACCATGTCCAACAGGGTTATGTTTCTCCTCTCTGATACACCATTCTGCTGTGGCATACCAGGTGCTGAAAGTTGGGACGTAATTTCGTGTTCTATCATATAGTCCTAGAATTCAGTGTCCACATATTCTCGACCTCGATCCGATCGAAATGTTTTTATCGATTTACCTAACATGTTCTCAACCTCAGTCTTATACTCCTTGAACTTTTCAAGAGTTTCAGACTTCCTATGGATTAGGTAAATATACCCATACATCGAATAATCATGAATAAAAGAAACGAAGTATTCGTAAGCACCTCTTGCTTTAACACTCATTGGACCACAAAGGTCAGAATGTATAAGCTCAAGGGGCTCCTTGGCTCTATATCCTTTTCCACTAAAAGGACGTTTGGTCATTTTTCCTTCAAGGCATGACTCACACACCGGTAAAGAGTTTTCTTCTAACTGACTTAGAAGTCCACTCTTCACTAGTCTCTCAATCCCATTGAGGTTAATATCGCCTAACCTTAGATGCCAAAGATGGGCATTTTCTTTAGGAGAAGCCTTAAATCTCTTAGTTCGCGTTTCTGTAGTTTTAAACAATTCTGTATTCAAATCGCTTTTGACCGAATTTTGCTTTAAAACATACAAATTAGACTTAAGTGAAGCAGAACACAAGAAATTTCCATTTCTAGAAATAAACTCTTTATTACTAGAAAAAATTAAAGAAATTGAATGTTCAAGAAGATAGGAAATAGAAACAAGGTTTCTAGTAAACCCTGGAACTATATACAATTTGTCTGACAATAAGTAATTCCTGCCAAAATAGAGCTTCACTTAGTCGATAGTTGCAACAGAGACTATCTCCCCGGATCCAACCCGTAGAGTCACCTCACCCTCTCGCAGCTGCTGTCCGAAATCAATTCCCTGAAAAGAACAAACATGATTACTGGCGCCCGAATCTAAAATCCAGGCAGAGTCACTACTCTCAACTAAGAAAGTTTTAGTTACCAGTAAATCACATTTACCTTGATTCTTCCCTCAGAAAGGAACTTGTGACAGTTTCTCTTTCACTGGTCGTCCCCATTGCAGAGGAAACACCTTCCTTTCACTGCAACTTCCTTGTCCTTCTTGCCCTTTTGGGCGGTAGCTCGATCAGCTTTACCCCTCTTCATCTTCTTCTTCTTCCCTTTCGAGTGAGAAGGAGCAACAGGTTTAGTCCCAGTGGTCGAACCCCTGTGATAAGACCTGTAGGCAACATTTGCCTCAGATTCTGGTGCCCTGATTCTCATCAAGGACTGAAAATTCTGTAGATCATTGAGAAGGGTAGTCAGAGTGTAGCTAATCTTGTTCATAACAGCGTTGCTACGAAACTGAAGGAAACTCTTCGGAAGAGTCTCCAAAATAAAGTTGACCTGGCTCGACTCGTCGATCGAAGCCCCGTTCATCTCCGTCAGATTAAAAAGGGTCATGATGTCTAGAACATGTTCACGGACAGACAACCCTTCTTTCATCCAGGCATTGAAGACGTGTTTGAGCGAATCGTGTCTGACCTGAAAGGGCTGTTGTCCAAACATGTCTTGCAACGAATCCTTAATCTCCTTTGCGGTGACCATCAACTCATGCTTCTTTGCTAAAACTTCAGATAAGCTGGCAATGATGTAGACCTTGGCCTTTTCATTGGCCCTGATCCATCGATCGTAAGCATCACGAACACTTCGTGATGCAGTCGAACTCGACAACTGAGGACACTCCTCAGTAAGCACGAACTTCAGGTCGTCAGTTACTAGAATCGTGTTAATATTATTCTTCCAAGTTTGGAAGTTATCTTCCACTAGTTTGTCAGAAGCTAGTAAAGCGATTATTGAGCTAGACATGTTTTTAGCTGAAAAATCAAATAAAATTTTGTTTCAGTCTCACATAGACTTTTTGAAAAACCAATCAAGTTTTAGCAAAATTTAATCCTATGATCCCTAGGTCATATAAAAATTGCAATGATATCCTAAAGGTTTAGAATGACTGCCACCGAAGGGTGAACATAAACACTCATTCTTTAGGACGAGACTTTCTCGACCAGACCCTAATCCAATAATAACTCTTATTCCATTAGGCGTCCAGTTACTATTATTTGGTCAAATTTATTAACACTTAACGAATTTTGTGAGTGTCACCCTCAATCTTTAAGTTCCAAGTATCCGTCCAAACAATAGCCACCGAAGGGTGAACCACGAAGGAAAACCAACAAGAAAACTGTATCCCTTTCGGGAATTTACGGTGTTCCGACTCCCATGATCAAGGCCCTCCGAAGGGATTGTCTGGTCCAGGCCAAACTAGCAGGCGAATCATAGGGGTCTCACGTTGTGAATCGAAAGAAGAGACCGTGGGTCGCGTTTTCACAGATCCCGCTCCCCTCATTATAAGTACTCGCTCCATCCACGTTGATATTGACCCATACAAATACCATCCGAAGGGAGACGCTCCCATTTGCGCCATGAGGCCGAGTATGGATCTCACGGTGCGGACTTAACGGAGATTTGTGGTCGGCAATTAAATGTATCTTATACACTATATTTCCTCCCACTCAACACTTTATAATTTCGGGATTGACCTAGATAAACAGACTAAAATTTACCTAATTCTACCAATATAACTCTTGTACAGTATTTAGCCTAAGTTTATAATCACATTATTACTTAGGTCTATGTGAGTAAATTAAAATACTTTTAATTAACGACACTCGCTATAAGTATAATCTAAGAATCTCCGGACCAAATTCACTCCCAGGTCGATTTGAAGGTAGGGGTGTTCCGTAAGCGTCAACTTAAATACCCCTGCCTTAGACAAAACCTTCCTTAGACAGAGTTACTAATCAGTCACCATTCAAAGGCTATACTTTGATTTCCTAATCCTAATCTTATTAGAACTAGAAAACCTAAGTCTAATTATTCATGTTCTAAACAATTTAAAACTGATAATTAACTTAGGTTACATGCATTTCTATGTTATAGTGTTTGATCATTCATCACATGAATATAAATGCATCAGCATACTTTAATCTAAAAAATATAACACTTATATTAATTAAATTAATACATGCATTTAATTACATTATAACTCTTACAATATAACCTATCAGGCAAACTATATATTATAACTCTTATAATATAAATGATGCATGGAATGTTTAACCTAAGGTGGAATTTTAAATCTATATGACATACATTATGCACATAGAAATTAATTAAATAATACATCACATGCATAAAATAATTAAATAGAAAAAATGAATCGGTTTTGGCACCCAGGGGCACTTATTTAATAAAATAAATAAAGAAAATTCATTTTACATTTTATAAATTAAAAAAAAAAATCACGTTGCAAACTGCCCCACGAAGCTCCAACTGCCAACTTTCTCGCGAACCGCTCGCTACTCACTCCCACTAAGCGTGCAGTGTTAACGTTGTAGCGTCCAGCGTCACGCCCCGCGTGCTCCAGGCCTCGGCGTTGCAACACTATGCCTAGCGTTGCAACGCTGCTTTGCAACCAAGCCTCTGCCAGCAATTGCACCGTTGAGACGCCGAAGAACAACGTTGAGACGCTGTCGATAGAACAACAAGCTCCTCTTGCTGCTCTTCGTCGTTTCTCGCCCGTTTCCACTCCGATTTCTTCGCATCAACTCTTGCCACGAACAACACGGACTTACACACTCGATTTATTTTCAAAATTGCTCAAAAAATACGGGCCCTTACATTTGACCTCATCAAACAGAAAATAAATCTAAAAGTGCCAAAACCGAAAACATCCAATTTTTGCAAACCAATAATTTATCACATAAATTAAGGTTTTACCCACCTACTTTTAACAAAATTAAGTGCAAAACCAAAGAATCAACGACTGGCTTTGATACCAATTGAAGGGATCAGAATCCCAGCGCATCGGAAGACGATCGAATCATCGTGGTGTCGTTTTGCAACTCAGTTTCATTAAAATCAACTATCTAATAGTTTAGGCTAAACATATAAAAAGGAAAGAAAAATAACAAGTAAATGTACAATTACTTGTTGAAGACGTGCTTCGAATCTCCCTTTCCAGTCACAAACTCTTCATGTTCCTCAAACTTCTCGAACTCTTCTCTCGATCAAGTACGAACACCACCAATCGGAATCTCAGTCTTTTTTAAGGGAGGAGAAAATGAGAGAGTTTGAGAGAAAATTGAATCTCTTCTCTTTGGTGAAATCCAAAAAATGAGAGAATTCCTTGCTTTCCTTCTTGCAAGAAGGGTTTAAATAATGGAAAATGTGTTGGGATTTATGCCCTAAACTTGTGTAATTTTGATCAATTAAATAAAGTGTTATCTGTTTTGATAAGATTACAATCTTGCTTTTATAAATCCAATAAACTAAGCTCCAAGGTTATAACGTTTATCTTGAAATCAGTGTAGTGGACACTATTTGGGTTGACTTCAAGATTATAACCTAAATAGTCTATGGTATAAGAATAAGGTTGAAAACCTAATTCTGGTAACACAATGGATGCGACCCACTTTGTAATTAGTACAAATGAGGTAATCCAACTCATTCATGTAGTTGACATGCGAGTGGGGGCATCCTGTATGAAGAGTTCATACAAGACTAGATCGCAAATTATTAGTCTAACTAGTATAACACCGTTAACAGGATAAGACTAGTAATTTATAGATGGTCATTAGTGACTTGACCTGAATCCTGAGCAATTTAAGAACTCCTGCTTATAGGGGTTTGTCCTTAGACTAGTATGGGTGAGAGTGGCCTGTCGCCGACTCAATAAGCCTACCTTCTCAGGGACAGAACCTCGTAGGTAGCTGGGAACTTAATTCTGCAAGATGAAATTCACTCATTCCTCTACTCAGGAATCAGATAGGTTGTTCCCTTAAGAACTGACTCCAGGTCTTGAACAACGGGGCCCCGCCCTCCATGAGGGTATGAGTTTAAGATAGGAATTTAGACTTCTTGTTCATTAGAGGATCAGTAGTGCTTAAGGAGCAAAGAGGTAATCACAGGGGTAAAACGGTAATTTGACCCAGCTATGATTACGAACAACCTGTGAAGGGTCGACTCATGGGCAATGACTATATCAGTGGACACAATAATATCTACAGTGAGGATAGTGCAGCTAGAAGTCTATAGTGGAGTGACTTGTAGTTAATGAATATTGATTAACTGGATCAAAGAGTTTGATCTGTTAATCTCACATCATTGGAGCTCATGATCTGTAGGTCCATTAGATCCCTCCGTAGGCTCAACATGGTTATATTGAGGGTATAAAGTTATGAGTGAAATTGAAATGTTCAATTTCATACATGAGGAGTTATATCAATTATATATGATGTTATTGATATAATATATAGTTTCAATGTGAATTAGATTCATATATAAACTATATACTAAAGAGAGATAAAAGGAAGGGTAGGATGGTCATTTCCATTCCATTACCCTATATATATGATTGCATGAGATGCAATTAGAAAAAGTTTTGGTAAGCCTCCTTATTGTGTTGTTGGACGAGTTCCAAAACATAAATCCCTCTCAAAAACACCTCACATCTCCTAAGGGGAACCCACCTTCCTCCCTCACCTAGAGAACAACGGAGAAGATCCGGTGGTCGTGTCTTCGTGCGTTGGAGTTCTTGTTGCTGAGATCGTGACCGTGGAGAGAGGAGCACTGAAGAAAGATTCTTCAAAGGTAAACTTCTTGCTGTCCATTTCTATGTTTTATGCTTAATCCATGTTTTTAGTTCATGATATTTTCATTCTAACTAAATCAAGAAGACGCGATTTACAATCGCTTCCGCTACGGAGAGTTCGATTCCCTTCAAAATGATGGAGTTAAAATCTCCACATTATTACCATTTTACCTCAACCATAGGTTATGCAAATCATATTTGCATAACCATATAAAATAAGATATCCCATATCTCATCTTACAAATCATATTTGTATAATTGTGGATTTGTTAAATTGAATCACATTCAATTTAATTTCTCTCAATTAATCAATCCAATTAGCCCTAATTCAACAATTAGGCTAACCTATAGTTTATTATGAATCTCATTCACATTAAACTATATATTATATCATTCATATCTCATGTATATGACATAAATGCCCTTAAGTGAAATTGAACACTTCAATTCACACCAAAACATTAACCCTTCTTTCAACCCAGTTTGAGCCAACCGAGGGACCTAATGGACCTACAGTGGCGAGCTGCAATGATCCGAAATTAACCTATCAAACTCTTTGACCCGTTAATCAACCTTCATTAGCTACGTAACACTACACTAAAGCCCGTAGATGCACTTCCGTCAATGCAGAATATTATGTGTCCACTGATATAACCAATGCACATGAGTCGCCTCTTCACAGGTTGTTCGTAGACACTGTTGGGTCAAATTACCGTTTTACCCCTGTTTCTACTTCTTGCTCCTTAAGTCCCCAATGCTCCTCTAATGAACAACAACGTTGTGATGGTCTAACCATACACAACAACTCTCTCGTGCCAGTGAGAGAGTGGGCGCCTGTTGTCCAAGCCCTAGAGACAACACTGAAGGGAACAACCCCTCTAGTTTCCTTAAAGGCGGGAACGAGTGAATTCCATCTCGCGTAGTTAAGTTCCCAGCTCCCTACTTGGTCCTGTCCCTGAGAAGGTAGGCATATTGTGTGAGTAACTGTGACCACCCTCACTCGTACTAGTCAAAGGACAGATCTTCGTAGACAAGAGTCTGTAACACGCTCAGGATTCAGGTCGAGTCAGTAATGGTCGACTACGAAGTTATTAGTCCTTATTGTCAACGGTGTTACATCAGTAGGTCTAATAATTCACGGTCCAGTCTTGTACAATCTCATTGTAGAGGATGCCCCCACTCACATGTCAACAACATGAACGAGTTAGATCACCTCGTTTGTATCTTCATACAAAGTGGGCCGCGTCCATAGTGTATCAACGATTAGGTCTCCAACCCCTGATGCAGAAAAATGTCAGGTGTCCTAAACTAATGCAACTAGGATGAGACTCTGACTCTCCTTTGACGTGCAAGTATACACGGTCAGTGCAGCAAGTGATAAGAAAAGTATCGATCCCACGAGGACTAGTAGAATCTAAAGCAATGAGTGTCCTAGAAATTTGTCTCCTATTTATTTTTGGTGCAATGCATGAGCATGCAAGTTTTTGTTAGGAATAAATGAATGCAAAAATAAGAATTCGATTGTTTTGTTGTTTGAATGAGTTAAATATAATTAAGACTAATGCAATAAATCTAAATATGTGAAAACATTAAACATAAACTAAACGAGAGAAAACTGGGGCTTTTAGATTAAGAGATAGGCTAGGGTTAAGTTGAAGTTCCATGTATAATTAGATTAACAAATGTGTGGTTGATGCCTTGAATTTACCTTCACACGTGATCAAGTGAATTTTTCCAAAATCACTAAATTTTAAGACCAACAATTTCCCAATTGAGACCTAAATTACGCTCATGACTTTAAGGTTCTAGGTGGATTAATTATCCCTAATTAACTCATGATCCTAGAATGAAATTCTAATTTCCTAACTCACTAGCTTTTCCAAGTTCATGAATTTAAAGAGAAGTTAAAGTGGCCAAATTTTAACCTCATGCATCGTTGTAAACATTAAAATCTCATAAATTCAACTATGACATCAACCATTAATTTATTACAATTTATACATTGCAGAACAACTTAACCCTGTGCCTAGGAGAATTTAGCTCATGATTGAGTCAAATTACACATATTTAAGTTCAAAGATGCTTTCACTAATCAAGAGATTTATATCAAGAGAACAACACAAAACAACCACACAATTTGTCTAAACAAAGAGCAATTTTGACTTCTAATCGATGTAAAACAACTCAACAAAACGAAGGTCAAATTTGCAAGAATAATAAGCAATAGCACTTCAAAGTAAGGAATAGTTACACAACAGTAGCTTGTTTGTTTTGCTTCAAAGAATAGCCTAGCAAAGCACCTCAACTTTGGTCTACTGGCGAGGTACTTTGCTTCAAAGAACCGCCTCGATTGACCTCAACACTCGATCCGCCAAATTGCTTCAAAGAAATGGCTTATCGGGTTTTGCTCTTCACGACTTACCACGTGATTGCTTCAAAGAATAGTCGGGTGACTCGTGAAATTGCTTCAAATAATCGGGTGACTCCTCACAAAGAACACAAAGGCCGCACAAATGCTTCAAAGCAATACTTGGCCGATACTCACCAATGCGCGCGAATGCTTCAAAGAAAAGTTGGGCGATTCCTCGCACCTACGCGCACAACAACGCTCCTCCGTCCCTCCTTCGCGATTGCTTCAAAGAATCGGCGGGTCTGCTCTTCCGATGCGCCGCAATTGCTACTCTGACAATATTTTCGTGCCTTCTTCCGATTGCTTCAAAGCAAGGAGGTAGGTTGGCTCTCTCGATGCCTCCACCGCTTTTTCTCCCTCGGCTTTGCTTTGTGCAAAACGCCAACCTCGCCTCCTCACAATTGCTTCAGCAATCGACAGCAGCCACTGTGTTCTCACTGCTCCTCTCGTTCCCGTCTCTCGGCCTTGCTGTAGCAACACCCTAACTTCTTCCGCGATTGCCTCAGCAAACACTAGCACTCTCCTCTCGCAAAAAAAACGCCCCGCCAGCTCCTCTCTTCTTTTCCTTTTTATCACAAGAAGATGTTGCCCTAGTTTGATAATTACAAACACGCCATTTAGGGTATAAAGACCATTTTGCCCTTCGGATAAAATGTCTAAAATGCCCTTATGGGTTTTTGTAATTTTTTTTTTTACACATCTCCTGCACACAGAAAATTCCTCGTATATCATTATCAATCATAAATCAAACTAAATATGTAAAAGTTAAGAAAAATCTCAAATTATGTCTTTAATTACTTGTTAGCTAATTTCTCCAAATTAAAGCACAAAATCATCAAAATTAATTCTTTTAGAACCTAATGCTTAAATTCAAGATTTTCAACTAACATTCATAATTTTAGGGATAAAATAACATGAAGCTCAATGAATTCTATGCAATTCAAGTTGATTAAGCACTAAAATTCTAGTAAAATAACTCTCCTATGGCGAGTTATCAAACCCCAAACTTGAACTACTCATTGTCCTCAATGAGTTCTATTCCCTAAAAATTTTAAAGACCTTCCAAGACTCAAATCAATTCATGTTAATCGAACAAGAGTTAAAGACTTATGCTCTAAGTTGCAAGTTACTATTCATTCAATGCTTTCTAAGTGGTTCATCCAGAGTTTCCTACATAACACTTAATTCTTAGTACCAAGAGCAAACCAACTAGGATCTGGCACCTACCCTCAAGCTCAATCACTATAGTCCTAATCATTCAAATCAGGCAACCCATAGTTAAAGATAAGTCACAATCCAAAACTCGCATGTCTTCAAATTCATGATCATTCCTTTTTATTTTATTTTATATATATATATATATTTTAAAACAAATATGTACATTACCCCTCCATTTCCTTAAACACAACGTAGGGCTAGTTTTATTTTTTATTTTTTAATTTTATTTATTTAATTTTTTTTTCGACTTTCCCGTAGTTCTTAGAATGGCACACGTGGTTAGCGCAGCGCACCTAAGCAATGGGGTTCTCCCGTAGTTCTTAGAATGGCACACGTTGTTAGCGCAAAGACACCTAAGCAATGGGTACAAGTTACTTGCTTGATACCTTCGCCCCAAGAGGCCAATGGTTAGTGCCTGCACTTCCGACATCGAGTACCAAGTTACCTGAACTGACTCTAAATAACATAATAAATAACATCTCTTTTTTTTTAGCCCAACAAAGTTTTAGGGAAATGGAAAGTTTGCACACTCTTTCTTTCTTTCTCTTTTTTTTCTTTAAAAATAAACACGAAGAATTTACCTTTCCCCCCAAACTTAGAGTACTCAATGTCCTCATTGAGTTAGGAGAATCGGGTAACTCCCCCAAACTTGAAATGATCACAAATTTGGAGTTTACTCATTTTGGAACATTCTAAACGATGTATGAGTTACCTAACTTGTCATGGCCTCTAGCTTTCGAACTTTTTGGCCTAGGAGTTGAATCCTAACTACTTTGATTTACACACCAACCATAAGCGCACTAAAGAACCCAAATGACAAGCTTCACCTTGAGAAACACCAAACAAGATAGCATACCCTTACCTCAAACACAAGTAACAACTCTTGTTTTCATTAACCATAAGATTGTTTTAACTTTTCAGTTCTAACGAGTTTCTCACCAAGTTTCTACAAAAGACACATACTTTCTACCAATAAAAACATGCAGAAACTTAGTTCTTATAAAAGGGACAACAACCATCTTTTTTTTTTTATTTCTACTTGCTTAAACATGGTAGATCAACTACCTACATCATGCATAACCAATCAACACGAAATATGGATTTCAGTAGTCAAAACAGAATATTTAGAAGTCTTAAAGCAAGTAAATAACAAAGAATTCTCAGTAGAAACCATTACACCCAACAAAACCTACATATGCTTATAAAAAGGGAATTAAATCAACAAATTGCAAAAAGGCAACAACAAATTATAAAAGAAAAGACAACAAGCAAAACAAATCAAAATGCTAAAGAAAAAAAAAAAAAAGGGGCCTCCCTCTTTTGCTCTAGTAGTCATCCTCCTCGTTTTCCTCTTCTTGGGCTTCCTCCTCCTCCACGTTGTTCATCTCATCTTCTTCATCATCACCCGACTGCATCCAAGGCTGCAAAATGGAGTGGGGAAATTCAGGGAAATTTGGGTAGGGGTTTGGAAAATTGGCTTGCATAGCGGCTCGGTGGGCTAAATCTCTCTCCTGGGCATACTTCCAATAACAATATGATTGATCTTGCATATGGTGCATCATGCTCATCATCACATTGTTTTGGTGTATGAGTTGGTCCATACCTACCATTAACCCCATCCCCTTATTTGAACCAATTTGGGTGTGATGGTCCATAATGGTGTCTAAAGGCCCGCTAGCTAAGATTTTATCCTCCCAAATATAATAAGGAACCCCAGCCCTAATGCAAAGAGAGGTTACTAAACTAGGGAAGAAGATTTTTCCACTCTTTTTCTTCGCACACCCTTCCATTTCCCTAGCTACTAGGTTTCCTACATCGATTTGCAATTCTGAGAGGAAGGCATAAAGAAGCATGATTCGACTCCTCGAGACCGTTGAATCATGCGAAGTGGGCATGAGATTCAACTTCACGAAAGGAAGCCACATGTGTGCTTCAGGAGCTAAATAGGAAGCTAACATAGTCCTCGCTCCCGTTGAGCTTACCATCCATTTTGCCCCATTGATCCCTACCGTTCTTAGGGCGGCATTCATTTGAGTGTCGGATGGGGCCATTAACAACTCGTTTGTCCTACCATAAAGTTGGCAAGGCAATTCAAGAATGGAGTTAATTGTATCCGTGTCCCAATGAACATATCTACCCCCCTACTATGGATACCCTCTCCTCAAGATAGATGTTCGCATAGAACTCCCTAACTATGGTGGGGATGGCGGCCTCAGGTTCTTTACAAAATGTTTCCCAACCTAGATTTGCTATATTTTGGGATAGGAAAGGAGGAATCTCTCTTGAGCTTAGGTTGAAGCCTCTCTCTAGCAAAAGAGCTCTTTTCTTCAACTTCTCATATTTTGTTCTTGCTCTTTCATCGATAAATCTCTCGGGGATATCTTCCTCACACAATACCTCCTTCATCACTTCGGGATTGTTTTCCTAGTATACCCTTTCTTCTTCTTTTCCTTCTTCTCTTTGGACTTAGGTACCGGTGGTTCAGGGGCCTCCAAAGGATATGCATCCTCTAAGGGCCATTCACTAACCACTTGCTTTTCCTTTCTCATGAGGAAGAGGAGGAATGGGTGGACGATCTAGGATTGGATTGGCTCACTTCTACCATTGCACTCTTCAATTTTTCTACCTCTTTCTTGCTTTTTTTGCTTCTTCAGAGCCACATGATTAAATATGAAGCAAAAAGAGAGAAAGGTACTAGAAAAATTCTAAGGAATGGACAAAGAAGCTTCCTAAGCTAAGAAAGATTCTCGCTAAGCTAGATTTGGATCTAGATTGGTTTCTCCTAACTCAAGTCATTTTTAGGTTCTAAGTCTAGGATTCCCTTTACGACTAATCCCCAAAGCAACTTCTTTTTTTTTTTTTTTTTTTTCCTTTTCCCACTAACTCCTATCCTTTGTCCAACTACTTAACCTAAAGGGCGAAACATAACCTAAAATAGGTCAACTCGCAAAACAAAAAGGAAAGCATAAAGTCAACATTTAAACAAAAAGGAAAGCATGATTAAATTGTATTTAATTCAAATGATACGAAATGAACAATCATGCTTGGTGATCGAGCGAGAGGAGAAGGAATTCTTACCTCTAACCTTTGTATGCTTCAATTCTACATCCTAACGACACTTAATCAAAGATTAACTATATGTGATAAAACAAAGAGAAAAACATGAAATAACTGGATCAAGAATCATATGAACAACTAAATCTCCTATCATGCATAGACAACGAATAAAAGGAAAAAATAAAACAACCTAGCTAAGCTTTTTTTTTTTTTTTTTTTTTTTGTATAGAAGGATTCACTACACTTCATTATCACTCAACTTCCATGTGGACATGTTCCTTTGGAAGTCTTCACCCCAATAGTGTTTCAAACGTTGCCCATTAACAAGAAACTCTCTTCCATCCTGCTCACATCGAAGCTTAATAGCCCCGTAGGAGAGTTTCGATCATCGTAAAGGGGCCCACCATCTAGACCTAAGCTTACCAGAAAAAGTTTAAGGCGGGGTTGAATAATAAAACTCTTTGGCCTTCGCTTCAAAGTCTTTGGAATGAGTCTCCTATCATGCCAAGCTTTAGTTCTTTCTTTGTAAAGCTTTGCATTCTCATAAGAAAATCTTCTAAACTCATCCAAATCATTCAATTGAAGTAGCCTCGGATCTCCCTGCAAAGAATTAGATTTAGATTGAGTTCCTTTAAGGCCCGTAATGCCTTATGCTCTAATTCTAAGGGTAGGTGACAAGCCTTACCAAACACAAGTCTATAAGGGGACATTCCAATGGGGGTTTTAAAGCGGTCCTATACGCCCACAAGGCTTCATCCACTGACGGACCAATCCTTTCTTTGAGGTTTTACAACCTTCTCAAGGATTCCTTTAATCTCCTATTGGACACTTCACTTTGTCCATTAGCTTGTGGATGGTACGGGGTGGAGATTCTATGCTTTACATTATACTTGGCCAGGAGGGTATTCATTGCCTTATTAACAAAATGAGAACCTCATCACCGATTAAGACTCTAGGGGTCCCAAATCTCGTGAATATGTGCCTATGCAAGAATCGACCACTGCTTTAAGTCATTATTCGGGCACGCCATGGCTTCTACCCACTTAGAGACATAATCTACTGCCACTAAGATATACAAATTCCCTTAGGGAGAAAAAGGGCCCATGAAATCAATCCCCAAACATCAAAGAGCTCCACCTCTAAGATGTATGTCAAGGGCATTTCCTCTCTCTTTCCTATATTACCTCTCCTCTGCATGTATCACATGTCTTGCTAAAAACATAGGCATCCTTAAAGACAGATGGCCAATAATAGCCGATCGAACACCTTTGTTTGCAGATCCTTTGGCCACCAAAATGGCCTCCATAAGGGGACGAATGACAATGCTCGAGAATAGATGGTATCTCGCTTTCGGTCACACATCTCCTAATCATACCATCTACACACCGTCTATATAAACATGGATCGTCCCACGTAAAAATTTGGAGTCATGCAAGAATCTCTTTTTCTCATTGTCTTTGACAAATCGTGGGGAAGGATATTGCAAGCCAAGTAATTGGCATAGTCCGCAAAACCAAGGGGGTTGGTATTTTGGACCTCACCAACTAACAAGAGTTGCTCATCGTGAAGTCATCCCTTATGTGGGAGTGTGAGGGTAAAGGCTCGAGTTCTCAATCCTAGACAAATGGTCTCACCACCACATTCTCTCAACCCTTTTTATCTTTGATTTCCACTTCAAACTCCTGCAGAAGTAATACCCATCTAATCAATCTTGGTTTGGCATCTTTCTTTGCCAACAAATACCTAATGGCAACATGATGATCTGTAGACTACCACCTTAGTACCAACCGGATATGGTCTAAACTTTTCAAAAGCAAAGACTCATCGCTAACAACTCCTTTTCGTAGTTAGTTGTGTAGTTCATCCGAGCTTCATTTAAAGTTTTACTCGCATAATAAATTGGATGTATTACCTTCTCTTGCCTTTGTCCTAGCATAACACCCACAAAGATAGTCACTTGCATCACACATCAACTCTCGAATGGCGGTTTCAAATCGGTGAAGACATAATAGGTGCAATGACTAGAGGTCATCTTGAGGACATTAAAGGCATGGAGACACTCCTCACTAAATATAAAGGGCTTGTTGACTTCGGGAGAGAGCACAATGGTTTTGAGATTTTGAGAAATCTTTGATGAATCTTCTATAGAACCCCGCATGTCCAAGGAAACTTCTCACTCCTTGACATTTGTGGGCGGTTCCAATTTCTCAATAATCTCAATCTTCGCCCTATCTACTTCTATCCCCATGCATGATATCTTATGCCCTAACACAATCCCCTCTCTAACCATGAAGTGACACTTTTCCCAATTTAGAACTAGGTGTGTCTCTTCACAACGTCAAGTACTTTTCCCAAATTCTCCAAGCAAACCTCAAATGAGTTTCCAAAGACCGAGAAGTCATCCATGAAAACCTCCATGATGTCCTCTACATAGTCGAGAAAATCGCCATCATGCACCTTTGAAAGGTCGCAGGGGCATTACATAGTCCAAATGGCATCCTTCGAAAGCAAAGGTGCCATATGGGCATGTAAATGTTGTTTTCTCTTGGTCTTGTGGTGCAATGGTTATTTGGTTATAACCACCAGAACCATCAAGGAAACAATAAAAGGCTTGACTCGCCAGTTTGTCCAACATTTGATCTATGAACGGGAGAGGAAAATGGTCTTTCCTGGTGGCCTTGTTTAGCCTCCTATAGTCCATACAGACTCTCCAACCGCTCACTACCCTAGAAGGAATGATTTCATTGGCTTCATTAATAATTCTCGTCATCCTCCTTTTTGGGAACACATTGGATGGACTAACCCAATTGCTATCCGCTATGGGGTAGATAATTCCAAAGATCCAACCATTTAATGACTTCTTTCTTCACCACTTCTTTCATGGTCAAGTTAAGTCTTCTCTGGGGCTCTATGGATCTGAAAGTCCTTCCTCTAAGGTAATCTTGTGCATGCAATAAGAAGGACTAATCCCTTTGAATGTCAAAGAAGAGTCCATCCTATGGCCTTCTTGTGTTGCTTAAGGACATTAAGCAACAACTGTTCGTCCTTAGGGGGTAGACTTGCTGATATGATAATGGGAAGAGTTTCCTTATCACCCAAGAATGCATACTTTAAGTGCTGGGGTAAAGGTTTAAGTTCTAGTGTTGGGGGTTCTTGAACTGAGGGTATCATAGAAGGTCTCTCTCCTTCCTTCAAATCTAATGACTCAAAGATTTTTCTGAACTTTGCTATTTCTGCTAGTTCTTCCAAACCCTGGGTCAACTCTTCTATTCCTGACTTCTCTAACTCACTTTCTCTCAGATCTCCAAATCTCATCTCATGGATTCCTTTCAATTCTTCATCGCGGTTTTTAAATAACTCCATCTAAAACATGAATTACGTAACAACTTCTCATCCCATTTTGGATACCTCATCAGATTATCATAGATGCTAAATCGGACCTCTTGTTCATTCATTCTCGACTTAATGGTCCTCTGCATGAACATCTATCACGCTTCTACTGTTTTTCGTGAAAGGTCGCCCTAGGATAATAGGAACATCCTTGTCGACTTCATAATCCAGGTGATAAAATCCATTTGGAATATGAATTTATCCACTTGGACCGGGATGTCCTCTATTTTTCCTTCGGGGTAGGCTATGGATCTGTCACGCTAGGCTGCAGGGTCACCGTGGTGGGCCTCGCCTCCCCCAATGCCTAATCCCTTATAAATAGAGAGGCATCAAGTTGATGCTAGCTCCTAAATCACATAGCGCCTCCCCCAACTGCTCTTCCACCAATAGACACGGTATGGTAAAAGATCCGAGATCCTTCTCCTTATGGGGTATCCTATTTCTCGAACACCGCACTACACTCCTCACTCAACGATACCACTTTGAACTCTTGGAACTTCTCTTTTCGTAATGTATGTCCTTGAGAAACTTCAAGTAGTTGGGCATTTGCTTCAACGCATCAATCGGTGGTATGTTGATATGGACCTCCTTTAGCATATCCGTGAATTTTTCAAAATGGGCTTCCTTCTTCTGCTTTCCTCTTGATCCTTTGAGGATAGGGTGGTGGGGGTGGTTTGAACTCGTGCAATCGCTTTCTCTGTTGTTTCCTTGGAAGTTGAGGCTTGTTGAGATTCTCGTTTATCTCAATCCCACTCTGTTCCCGATGTTTTGGATCTACCATTTCCTCATCTTGCCCTTCCTCATCAACAGTCGGTTCGCTCATCTCTCCGGGTTTCCTCACACTACCCCTCTCCTAAAATTCTCCCACTCCTTAATTCTACTTGCTAGAACATGTTCCTTCCCATCTCTCTTTGGGATTTCGTGGTTCACAGGAGCGTGCCCAAATGGCCTTGCCTTTAGCTCATTTGCTAATTGGCCAACTTGCATTTCAAGATTTCTTATAGAAGCTTGTTGACTCTGAATAATAATAGCATCATTGCGAGTAAAAATAGCATCATTGCGAGCTAAAATAGCATCATTATGAGCTATGTATTCTTTGAACAAACTTTCTAGAGAATCACCCAAACTTCTTTGGGAGGGTGTAGCCTTCACATGTTGTGGTTGAAGGCGAGTTCGATTCCCATAATTCGATACCCTTGATTCCTAAAACCAGTGGTTGATTCACTCTATTTTGCATTTGAGGGGCTTGGGCATTGCTGCTTTGGCCTCCCCAAGATAGATTTGGGTGATTCCTCCATCCTGGGTTATAGGTGCTCGAATATGGGTTATTCCTAGATTGACCCTGGTTTGAGTTTCCTACATAACAGACCGATGCAGGGTTACTAGGGCAGAACTCAAAAGTGTGTCCTTCACCACAGTAGACACAGGATTCTAAACTCTCTTGAGGTGCAAAAGATGGGGTTGGAGCATTGGAAGAAATTTGGTTCACGTTACCCACACCAAATTCTTCAACATGGAAGCCATGGAAGAGATTTGAGCATTTATTGAGTTCAACGTGTCCAACTCAAGGACTCCTTTTGCTTTTCCTACCGAAGTTCTCCTCACATCCGCCCACTGGCAATTGTTGGATGAGATCCTCTCTAATATCTCGTAGGCCTCATTGTAAGTTTTGGCCAACAAAGCTCCATTAGCAGAGGCATCCACTACTTGCTTAGTGGAGGTGTTCAAACCATGGTAGAATGTCTCCATTTGGATGCAGTGAGGCAATCCATGGTGGGGGCATTTACGCAAAAGATCCTTAAACCTCTCCTGTGCCTCGCTCGTGGTTTCATCATCAAACCGTTGAAAGCTACAATTTCATTCCTAAATCTTGCATTCCTAGTGGGTGGGAAATATTTTATTAGGAATTTCTCTGCCAAGGAGTTCCAGAATCTCTCAGACTTTGCGGAAGCGAATTTCAACCAGGCTCTTTGCAAAAGCATCCCCGAGGGAATAAGGGAATAAGCTCAATCTAATGGCGTCACTAGAGACTCGGCATGATGAAGGAATCACTTACTCCCGTGAATGATTTCAAATGGAGATGGGGTCCTCAGTGGTAAGCCATGGAATCGCCAATCGTTTGGAGCATTTGAAACATAACCGGTTTTAGCTCAAAAGAAGTAGCTTGTATAACAGTCCGATTATCCTCGGATTGATTCATCCACTAAGGGGTTGGCATAGGTCCTAATGGCTCGCTCTCGGTCATTGGCTAGCTCTATCACATTGGTAGGACCCCTCTCTTTGGAAGGTTAAAGAGTGGATTGTCTCTAACATCTTGGGGTGCTCTAGGGTTATGGTGTTGGGCTAGAGGATCTATAGGGTCTCTAGGATTATTCTCAGTTAGCCATGGCTAATTTTTGCTCTCTCAACCGCTTCCTAAAGGTTCTATCTATTTCGGGGTCAAAATCAAACTCTAATCGACGACGCACATTCATAAACTATCCTCAAGTACTGAAATGCGTAAAAAAACAACTCAAGCAATATTATGAAAAGAAACTAATCCTAAAAAAAAACAAAAGTAAAAGAAAATTTCACAGAACTCACAGATAAGATTCAAAGCTAGTCCCAAAGAACTAGCGCGCCAAAAACTTGATGCGAGAAAAATGTCGGTGTCCTAAACTAATGCAACTAGGATGAGACTCGACTCTCCTTTGACGTGCAAGTATACACGGTCGGTCAAACAAGTGATAAGAAAAGTATCGATCCCACGAGGACTAGTAGAATCTAAAGCAATGAGTGTCCTAGAAATTTGTCTCCTATTTATTTTGGTGCAATGCATGAGCATGCAAGTTTTTGTTAGGAATAAATGAATGCAAAAATAAGAATTCGATTGTTTTGTTGTTTGAATGAGTTAAATATAATTAAGACTAATGCAATAAATCTAAATATGTGAAAACATTAAACATAAACTAAACGAGAGAAAATTGGGGCTTTTAGATTAAGAGATAGGCTAGGGTTAAGTTGAAGTTCCATGTATAATTAGATTAACAAATGTGTGGTTGATGCCTTGAATTTACCTTCACACGTGATCAAGTGAATTTTTCCAAAATCACTAAATTTTAAGACCAACAATTTCCCAATTGAGACCTAAATTACGCTCATGACTTTAAGGTTCTAGGTGGATTAATTATCCCTAATTAACTCATGATCCTAGAATGAAATTCTAATTTCCTAACTCACTAGCTTTTCCAAGTTCATGAATTTAAAGAGAAGTTAAAGTGGCCAAATTTTAACCCTCATGCATCGTTGTAAACATTAAAATCTCATAAATTCAACTATGACATCAACCATTAATTTATTACAATTTATACATTGCAGAACAACTTAACCCGTGCCTAGGAGAATTTAGCTCATGATTGAGTCAAATTACACATATTTAAGTTCAAAGATGCTTTCACTAATCAAGAGATTTATATCAAGAGAACAACACAAAACAACCACACACAATTTGTCTAAACAGTGAGCAATTTTGACTTCTAATCAGTGTAAAACAACTCAACAAAACAGTGTCAAATTTGCAAGAATAATAAGCAATAGCACTTCAAAGTAAGGAATAGTTACACAACAGGTAGCTTGTTTGTTTTTGCTTCAGCAATAGCCTAGCAAAGCACCTCAACTTTGGTCTACTGGCGAGGTACTTTGCTTCAAAGAACCGCCTCGATTGACCTCAACATCGATCCGCCAAATTGCTTCAAAGAATGGCTTATCGGGTTTTGCTCTTCACGACTTACCACGTGATTGCTTCAAAGAATAGTCGGGTGACTCCGGAAATTGCTTCAAAAATAATCGGGTGACTCTCACAAAGAACACAAAGGCCGCACAAATGCTTCAAAGCAATACTTGGCCGATACTCACCAATGCGCGCGAATGCTTCAAAAAAAGTTGGGCGATTCCTCGCACCTACGCGCGCACAACAACGCTCCTCTGTCCTCCTTCGCGATTGCTTCAAGAATCGAAGGGTCTCGCTTCTTCCGATGTCGCCTCGCGAATGCTACGACAATATTTTCGTGCCTTCTTCCGATTGCTTCAAAGAAGGAGGTAGGTTGGCTCTCTCGATGCCTCCACCGTTTTTCTCCCCTCGGCTTTGCTGCAGTAGCAAAACGCCGAACCTCGCCTCCCTCACAATTGCTTCAAAGAATCGACAGCAGCCCACTGTGTTCTCACCGCTCCTCTCGTGCTCCTCGCTCTCGGCCTTCAGCAGTAGCACACCCTAACTTCTTCCGCGATTGCCTCAAAGAAACACTAGCACTCTCCTCTCAAAAAAAACGCCCCGCCACTCCTCTCTTCTTTTCCTTTTTATCACAAGAAGATGTTGCCCTAGTTTGATAATTACAAACACGCCATTTAGGGTATAAAGACCATTTTGCCCTTCGGATAAAATGTCTAAAATGCCCTTATGGGTTTTTGTAATTTTTTTTACACATCTCCCACATACGTAAAATTCCTCGTATATCATTATCAATCATAAATCAAACTAAATATGTAAAAGTTAAGAAAATCTCAAATTATGGTCTTTAATTACTTGTTAGCTAATTTCTCCAAATTAAAGCACAAAATCATCAAAATTAATTCTTTTAGAACCTAATGCTTAAATTCAAGATTTTCAACTAACATTCATAATTTTAGGGATAAAATAACATGAAGCTCAATGAATTCTATGCAATTCAAGTTGATTAAGCACTAAAATTCTAGTAAAATAACTCTCCTATGGCGAGTTATCAACCCCATCCATATACTGAAGACCGTTCGGGTCATTTACTCGAACGTGATCGTCCTTGTGTGTCCACTACATACTGTTCAAGTTCTTGTTCTCTCATATATTCAATGACCCGAGAGCTTAGTTTATTGGTCAAAGTTTGTATAAAATGCGAGACACAAAATGAAGAAATGAATAACTCTTTATTAATTTCAAACAGTAATTTACAAACACAAGATTAGGACAAAAGTCCCAACAAAAATTAAACGCAACACAACACGTTTGAACAAGCAAGATTGAACACTGAAATACACATATAAACGAAACACATTCACTTCCGGTACTATGTTCTTTAGCTAGTCATAAAGCTTTCAAGTTTATTACAACCCATCTAATATGTTCTCGCTACAAACCATATACAAAAGAAAGTGTATATACAAGGAGGTAAAATGACGTGGTGGCAAACAGGTCTTGTCAAGGCTGGGCACCGAAAACTCGTCTGCAACCTAGGAAGAGTAAACATAATAAATACGTGAGCTTGGAAGCCCAGTGAGTGTCTATTTTTAGAACATTATAAGCACAAAGGTGAAGTATAATAATGTGCAGACTATAAGTAGAAAATAACTTAACATTTGTTTGTAAACATAATCAACCCATGCTTTCAATTTATAGGTTTAAGTCACCACTTATGTATAACATAAAAACTCATAATATAGTACTATAATGAGGGTAGATAGATCAACAACGTAGAAGCTCATAACAATAAAACTCATAGCATGATACCACTTTCGAACTTAAGCGGTGGTAGAGTTATATTTATACCAATAACGTTCATACCTCTCTCACATGCACGTGGAATGTCATTGGCACTTTGGTTTTCCCTAATACCTTCTCTATGTCCTTCAGTATTAAGGTATGACCATTTACTACCCGAATACCTTCTCATTGTTCTTCAGTATCGGGAAATCATGATTCCTTCCCCCCTAATTATCTTCTCTAATGTCCTTCAGTACTAGGGGTTAACAACAAACATGAGCATAGTTTCTATACCATGGAAATCATGTATTAATAATACATACAACAATTTCGATACATTTGCATATTATTTTCTAAACATGTTCCCAAGTGGATTTACACAAAGCATTCTATATAGGAAATCATACTTTCATAATTTAGTTTCCATACTTGGATATATAGTTACAAACAAATTCAAAACATGCTTTGGTTCCATCAAGAACATTATGTTAAAAACTCCATGAAACTATACATAATTAATTAAAGCAGGATTCAATAATCAACATTTATGTTTTCGAAGAAAAAAAAAAAGGTCAAGTATAGTTCTAAAATAGGGTCACTCTCAATCACCAAAAGAGTTCCAAGGATTATAAGCTATTCCTATGTCCGTTTGCCCTGAAAATGAAACTAGTAACATTAATCCCTTTCCTTATGCACCTTAAAAACATATCTAATTCAATCCCATAACTCAATTCAAAATAACTATACACACTTGGTTGTAAGGTATATAGAAATGGAAGAACATCTCCTTCAATCTTTTGCTAGCAGTTTTTCCCTTGCACCTAAAATTTCAGGTTGAACTTTCATCTTGGGTTCCTCAAAAGTTATCAACACAACCACCCAATATTTTTTGATAAACCTCAAGTACAACATCATAGCTTACTTACCTAAAAATGTCAGCTTCTAATTCCTCCTCATGAGCTCAAAATAGACTAATATCCTCACACTGTTCTGCTACCCGAGAACTTTGAACACCACGCAGCGTTCTGCACTTTGCTGCTTCTTCCTCTTCATATTTTCACAAAGGCCAACCATTTTCGTATTCTACACTCAATTCCCGAGATTATGACTCAAAAAATATCGAATTTGGTTTAGTAAATTAAGAGATAAGGTCGTTTGAAGTTGACACATTTTTCAGCAGCTTGCTGTTTTTCTATGAATTTGACAGCACCTACTTGATAATTTAACTTCAAGGCTTCACCTCCTTTGGCCAGCTCCTAATACCATATTTACATCATAATCCCCTTTTTAAAACACCAAAATAAGTAAGTAAATAAACCCTAAGCATTTAGCTAATTATCCAAAGTTTGTGAGATATAAGATCTTCCATTCAATACATATTGCACCTAAAAGTTCTCCAATTTGCTAATGATTTTAACTTACTTCAATTCAACTTTTAATATGCTTATTTCAATGACTTACCTATCTCCTTATGAAGCTTTAAACACATTGTAGCACCCAATTCAATATATTCCAAAATCCAATCACGACATCCTTTAGTGCAACCTATATCATTTTGCATATTTCAAAACATTTGTACGAGTGCAAAATGATAAAAGAAAATAGAGTTTAGGGCTTACAATTTACTACCCCCCTTAAGAGGAGTTTCTCAAAATTCAGCACGAGAAAAGTTGTGGGTACTTTTCTTTTATTTGGTCTTCGCTCTCCCATGTTGCTTCCTCGACGTTGTGATTTCTCCACAATATCTTTACCAATGGTATTGACATGTTCCTATGTACCTGTTCTTTCCGATCAAGTACTTGTCGAGGTTCATCCTCATAGGATAGATTCTCCTTAAGTTGTATTGCTTCTACCTTGAGAACATGCGATGTGTCAGAAATGTATTTCCTCAACATTGATTCATGGAAAACATTATGTACCCGAGACAATTTTATAGGTAAAGCTAATCTTAAGCTGATGGCCCTAAACGTTCCAAAATCACGTAAGGCTCTATATATATCGGGCTCAGTTTCCTTTTCCTTCCGAACCGTAAAATACCCTTCCACGTGGACAGTCTCAAGAAAACTTTGTCTCCGATTTTGAATTCTAAATCTCTTTTTTGCTTGTCAGCGTAGCTCTTTTGTCTATCTTGTAATGCCTTCAGTCTTTTCCTGATAAATTTAACATTCTCCGAGGTAACTTGGACCAACTCTGGCCCTATCAGCTTCCTTTCCCCTACCTACCCCCCAGCAAATAGGGGTTCTACATTTCATTCCATATAATGCTTCGTATGGTGCCATTCTGATGCCAGAATGATAACTATTATTGTATGCAAATTCCATCAACGACTGGTGATCCTCCCAATTTCCTTTATATTACAATACGCATGCTCGAAGCATGTCTTCGAGGGTTTGAATTGTTCTTTCTGACTGACCATCGGTTTGTGGATGAAATATTGTACTAAAGTGCAACTTAGTTCCTAAGGCCTCTAGGAGACTGAACAAGAACTTGGAAGTAAATCTCGAATCCCTATCCGACACAATAGGTACTGGGGCTCCGTATTGGCTTACAATCCTATCAACATATAATTTAGCAAGTTTATCCAAAGTAAAAGTTACCTTGAAGGGTAAGAATCGAGCAGTCATAGTCAACCTGTCTACTATCACCCATATACCGTCATAACCGCTCGGTGTCCGTGGAAGGCCAAATAAGAAATCCATGGTTACATGCTCCCACTTCCATTCTGGTATAGGGATTTGATTTAAAGCCCTCCTGGTTTCTGTCGTTCAGGTTTCACCTGCTGACAAATTAAACATTTAGAGACATACTCTACTATTTCTCGTTTCATTCCTGGCCACTAATAATGGTTCTTTAGGGTCTGAAACATCTTTGTACCTCCTGGATGCGTCGCATAGGCTGAACTATGTGCTTCCTCTAGTATTGCATTTCTCAAAGTTTCATCTTTAGGTACACAAAATCTATCACACTTCATCAACGCTCAATCACGTCTTACTTCGTAATCTACTCTCTGCTTTAAGTTCACCTCTTCAATAAATTTTTTCAGGGCAGGGTCTTTGGCTTGACTTGAGATAACATCATTAAGTAAGGTAGGTCTTACCTGAAAATGAGCTAACAAATTTCCTTTGTCACCAACATACATTTTTGCATTACAACTCTTGAGTTCCTCAAATAGAGCCACTCTAACAGTATTAAGTGAACCCCTATGTTGCTTACACGTCCTACTTAGTGCATCAGCTACAACATTAACCTTTCCTGGGTGGTATTCAATCGTGCAGTCATAATCTTTTATCAACACAAGGCACTGCCACTGTCTCAAATTCAACTCTTTGTGTTCGAAGATATATTTTAAACTTTTATGATCTGTGTAAATACAACACTCCTCACCAAACAGATAATGCGTCCAAATCATTAAAGCTAATACAACTGTTGCGATCTCCAGATCATGAGTATGATAATTACATTCATGCTTTTTCAACTGTCTTGACGCATAAGGGATCACTTTCTCATCCTGCATAAGCACACATCCAAAGCCCTTATGTGAGACATCACAGTAAACCTCACAAACACTTTTCCCGTGGTGGGTAGAGTTAGTACCGGTGTTATGACAAGTATGTTCTTTAACTATTGAAAACTTTTTCCACACCCTTCACTCCACCCGAACTTCATATTCTTCTTTGTCAAACTTGTTAATGGAAGAGCTATCTTCGAAAATCCCTCGAAAAAATGTCGATAGTATCCTGCAAGTCCCAAAAAACTACGGACTTTCGATATTGAAGTGTGTTGTTCCCACTTAACGATAGCTTCTATCTTCTGAGGATCCGCTTTAACCCCAGCTGCTGACACTACGTGTCCCTAAAACACAACCTGTTCCAGCCAAAACTCACATTTACTAAATTTAGCATACAAATTTCGATTTCGTAATGTCTGTAGCACTATTCTGAGATGTTCTGCATGCTTCTCTTTTCTTTTTGAATACACCAAGATGTCATCAATAAATACTATCACAAACTGATCAAGGTAAGGATGGAATACCCGATTCATGAGATCCATGAATGTTGCTGGGGAATTTGTTAACCCAAATGGCATTACCAAGAATTCGTAATGCCCATACCTTGTTCTGAAAGATGATTTTGGTACATCAGAATAATTGATCTTCAACTATTGGTAACCTGATCGTAAATAAATTTTGGAAAATATTGAGGCACCCTTTAGGTGATTTAACAGGTCATTTATGCAGGGCAAAAGATATTTGTTACGTATTGTTACCTTATTTAGTTGTCGGTAATCAATACATACATCCTTCTTTTTAACAAACAACACAGGTGATCCCCACGAAGATATGCTTGGTCGAATGTAACCCTTATCCACCAACTTCTGCAACTGAGTTTTCAATTCTTTCAATTCCTTCGGTGCCATCCTATACGGGGCTTCAGATATTGGCGCTATTCCTGGCATCAGGTTTATGGTAAACTCGACCTCTCTATCAGGTGGCAACTCTGTTAGCCCCTCTAGGAAGACATCTAAATACTCACATACTACTGGAATGTCTTCAGGTTTCAATTTACTCACCTATGCACAAACTACATATGCAAGATATGTTGTACAACATTTCTTCAATAATTTTCTAGCTTTAATAGTTGATATCATACAAGTAGGTAATATCTTCCTATACCCCTTAAAGAAAACCTCAGTGTCGCCTGGCTTCCTCAACACAACGTCCCAGCCTACTTGCTTAACCTAGGAAGAGATGCAAAGACAGAGAAAACCGACCCTTTTACTGGCTCTCCCTGACTAACCCAAGACTTAACCTAAAATTAAACACAACACAACACGTTTGAACAAGCAAGATTAAACACTGAAATACACATATAAACGAAACACATTCACTTCCGGTACTATGTTCTTTATCTAGTCATAAAGCTTTAAAGTTTATTACAACCCATCTAATATGTTCTCGCAACAAACCATATACAAAAGAAAGTGTATATCCAAGGAGCTTAAACGGCGTGGTGGCAAACAGGCCTTGTCAAGGCTACACAATGGGAACTCGTCAACTACCTTGGAAGTGTAAACATTATAAATACGTGAGCTGGGAAGCCCAGTGAGTGTCTTTTTTTAGAACATTATAAGATCAAAGGTGAAGCATAATAATGGGCACACGATAAGTAGAAAATAACTTAACAATTGTTTGTAAACATAATCAAGCCATGCTTTGAATATACAGGTTTAAGTCACCACTTATGTATAACATAAAAACTCATAATGTAGTACTATAATGAGGGTAGATAGATCAACAAAGCTCATAGCAATAAAACTCATAGGATGATACCACTTTCGAACCTAAGCGGTGGTAGAGTTATATTTATATCAATAACGTTCATACCTCTCTCACGTGCACGGGGAATGTCATTGGCACTTTGGTTTTCCCTAATACCTTCTCTATGTCCTTCAGTATTAGTGTAACGCCCCTACTTTTCTATAACTATAACTCTTAGGGACATTACTACACATGCATGCATTCTTAGGCCAAAAGACATAAAGTGAACTTTAAATCTCCACTGAAAGCGAATTATCTTTAGGGATCCCATTAAAACATTCAAAACATGCAAGAGAAGTAGTTTAAACTTGGCCTACTTAAAAATCCGGAAATTTAAACTTAAACTTGGAAATCATAAAACGACAACATCAGCTGTTTCAAGAAAATATGCGGAAAATATGACTATTCCCATGGTCCTGACAACGCGCCTCCGTCACTCGCCCCGCACGTCCTTGGCCTTACCTCGAAAATATTTTTAAAAGCGAAAGGGTGAGTATTGCAAAACAATACTCGATGAAGTGACTCTACTGAGGTTTGCGATATATGCAAACACATACAATCATATGACTTTTAAACTGCTCAAATGTACATATGCGGGACCTAAAACTTTCTCATATCATCGTGACTATAGTCCGTGACTTCCTTTTTCTTTAAGTGGTCAATTGGTCATCCCGAGTCATTTCATTTTGAGTCACTCACGCACTCTGTAATCATTTGAGTCCTCACGCACCCTCAGTATGGTTCGAGTCCCTCACAGCACTTCAGATAGATTGAGTCCTCACAAACCTCAGTAAACTTGACCCATACGGTCTCTAATGCATGTTTGACCATGCATACAATGCACTCGTGGAGACCAATTTCCACATTTTTCATCAAATCATTTTATGGCATACATAACATGCATGAGGTCCCATCATTCAACATAACTATAGTGTACATGCCACAAACATTATCATTGATATGCAAATCATGACTTTTCACAACAATTTAGAAATAACATTCTTGCATGTAATCATGAAATATTCTCATATAAAAGTAATCTTGTAATAACTCCACGATATAATTGGAATATACTTACTTAAAATACAAGGATATTCTCACATAAAATACTAGATTATACTCACATAAAATATTGAGATATCTTCACATAGAATACTAAAGCATTCTCACATAAAATCTTGAGATATTCTCGCGTAAAATTATTAAATCTTTTTAAGTAAAATAACGAACTAATTTCTCATAAAATTGTGAAATTCGTTTTCTTTAATCCCATTTAAAAGATTGGGCACAAGATCCCTTACCTTAGTTCAGATTCTACTTCGAAACCTAACCCGAGCTCCTTGAGTACTCTTTTTAGTAGAACCTTAGTCACACAACAATCCAAAATTATTCCCCAACTATTCACCAAAACAATAATCGTAAAGGTACCTAACTCAAGTCCTTAAGATTTCATGCCCCGTTTACCTCAAGTTCAACGTGAAGACTTAATATTCCTTAGTTCGTCTTGACGTTTGACCTTCAATTCCGCTCCAAACTTGGTCCCTACAATTTTGCGTTCGAAACAGTAGCTTGAGTTCTCAATTAAACGCTTAGATATCCAATAGATCACGTATAATTCTCTTTCAAATTCAAAACTTAACAAGATTGCTCACCGGGCTGCAATCTCAGCGGCTGTAAAGTAGCGTTGGCCGGCGTTGCAAAGCTCGACGGCAGCAGGGGACAGCGTGCGTAAGAGTCTCGGCGGCGGCGCAGATCGAGCAGCGGCAGAAGCTGGAGTTGCGTGGAATCCGGCGAGGACCTGCTGCTCGAGCGTCCTCCTCGTCGGCGGGATTTCTCCGTCCGTGCTCTTCCGGCGTGCCGGTGGATGGAAGCGGCTGCGAACGGCTGGACAAAAACGAGTTCACAAGCGGCGGCGGCGCAAGTGACTCGCGATGTGGGCTCTCGGCTGTGAAGACTCGACGGCGGCAGGTGTTCGTGGATCGTGTTCGTGTTCGTGGATCGGCGGTGGCTCTCGGCTGGATGTGCGTGACTGGCGGTCCGGCGCTGCAAGACTTCGACGGCGGGCTTCACGTTCGATCTCCGGCGCAACTCAGATGCGAGCGGCTTCAAAGAAACGGCTTCAAAGAAGTGACTTCAACGAACGGCTGCGGCTGGGGATCTTCGGCTGCAGCTGGAGTCTCTGATCGTGGCTTGCCGTGCGACAAAGAATGAAAGACAAGGAGGGGCTGGTCAGCGGCGAAGGCAATAGTAAGGATAGGTTTTAGGGTTTCAATGGGGTCACAAAAAGAAAGTGGGGGTAATATGAGAGGTGGCTAGGGTTTTCTCCTGTCCAATTATCCTCACAAATATATAGGTCCTAAACCCTAGGTCTTTTTCTTTTCACAAGCCCAACTAGTCCTTGCCTTGAGCATAATTTCTCTAAAATGCCATTGCCACCTTCTCATCTTTCATTAAATTATGAGTCTATTGTCTAAAGGAGAACGTTTTGCTTTAAACTGAATAAAATCAAAGACTAATTAACACCGAGCTTGATGAAATTCACTAATCCGACTAGACACTCACAGGTCGATAGAACGTTAAATAAAATAAATAATTAGTACCTGTGGTTGTGGTCGTCACAATCTTCCCTCTTTAAGAACTTTCGTCCTCGAAAGTTCCTATTCTTGGAATAGTTCTGGATATCTAGCTCGTACTTCCTCCTCTCGCTCCCAGGTAGCTTCTTCCGTACGGTGGTTTTGCCATAACACTTTAACTAAGCTGATTTCCCGGTTACGGAGTGTCTTTTGATCTCTTGCAATAATCTGTACAGGTCGTTCGCCATAACTCAAATCTTCTGCTAACCGTAATGGTTCAAAGTCTATGACGTGAGTCGGGTCTGGAACGTATTTTCTCAACATGGAGACATGGAATACGTTATGAACTGCTGATAGGGAAGGCGGCAATGCTAGCCTGTAGGCCACCACGCCGACCCTCTCTAAGATCTCAAATGGCCCTATAAAGCGCGGACTCAACTTCCCTTTTTGACCAAACCTTAGGATCCCTTTCATTGGGGCCACCTTAAGAAATACGTGGTCCCCAACTCCGAATTCTAAGTCCCTTCGTCTTGTATCGGCATAACTCTTTTGTCTGTCTTGGGCGGTCTGCATTCGCACCCTGATCTTCTGTATCGCACTATTAGTGACCTGTACTAATTCTGGGCCCAAGAGCTGGCGTTCACCAACCTCCTCCCAGAAAACGGGAGTTCTGCAACGCTTCCCATAAAGGGCTTCAAATGGAGCCATTCCGATGGTCGACTGATAACTGTTGTTGTAAGCAAACTCCATCAAATGCAAATGATTGTCCCAACTACCCGGAAAGTCTAAGGTGCAAGCTCGCAACATGTCCTCCAAGATCTGATTCAAACGTTCTGTCTGCCCATCCGTCTGTGGATGAAAAGCTGTACTGAAGTTTAACTGAGAACCTAACGCTTTCTGTAAACTTCTCCAAAAATTGGAGGTGAAACGTGGATCTCTGTCTGAAATAATCCTGGCTGGAATCCCATGTAAACGGACTATCTCTTCCAGGTAAAGCTGCGCCCACTTATCCGTAGAGTAGGTGGGTTTCCCTGGTATGAAGTGTGCTGACTTGGTTAATCTGTCTACAATGACCCAAATTACTGAGTAACCTCGTAAAGTTCTAGGCAGTCCGACTATGAACTCCATAGAGATCTCCTCCCATTTCCACTTGGGTACATGTAAAGGCTGCAGTAGTCCCGCGGGCCTCTCGCCTTCAGGTGCCTTCACCGTTGACAAGTCAGACACTTGCTAACAAATTCTGCATGCGCGCTTCATGTTACACCACCGTAATGATCAAGCTTGGATCGTGGTACATCTTGGTACTACCAGGATGTATTGAAAAAGGTGAGTTATGAGCTTCGCTAAAGATTTCGATTTCGGTTTGTCGTCGTCGGTACACATAAACGCGTCCACGAAATAGTAATCCACCATCCGTGGATAGTGAAAACTCGCCAACTCGCTTTGTAGTTACCGCCGTAAGCTTACTACTAATCGAGGGTCCCCTCGTTGAGACTCGGCGATGCGTTGCCTCAAAGTCGGTTATGCAGCTTAATCGAGCTAATCGTGCCGTGGTCTTCCTACTAGTATCGCAATTTCACTCGTGCAAACTCGCCGCAACTCGCTCTCAAGAACTCTCGTGCTTGAAGTATGAACTGCTTTCTCACGAGGGCATCGACCACGACATTAGCCTTACCGGGTGGTACTGAATATCTATGTCGTAATCCTTCACTAATTCCAACCATCTGCGTTGCCTCATGTTCAATTCCTTCTGGGTGAACAGATACTTCAGACTTTTATGATCTGTAAAAATCTGAATTTTCTCGCCATAAAGGTAATGTCTCCAGATCTTTAGTGCAAAAACTACTGCCGCTAGTTCCAAGTCATGTGTGGGATAATTTCTCTCGTCATGCCTTTCATTGTGTCGGGACGCATAGGCTATTACCTTACCGTCTTTGCATTAGAACACAACCCAAACCTTTCTTTGAAGCATCACTGTAAACTACAAAGCTCCCTGTTCCCTCGGGGACTGTAAGAATCGGAGCTGACACCAACCTACACTTGAGTTCCTGGAAACTCGCCTCACAAGTGTCATCCCAAACAAAAGGGTTACCTTTGCGCGTTAGCTGAGTCATGGGCATGGCTATCTTGGCGAAGTCCTGCACGAAACGTCTATAGTATCCTGCAAGACCCAGAAAACTACGTACCTGCGTGGATTTGGTCGGACGAGGCCACTGTGTGACGGCCTCCACTTTCGCTGGGTCAACAGAGACTCCAGCTTCGGACACCACATGCCCTAAGAAGGATACCTGTCTGAGCCAGAATTCGCACTTGGAAAATTTTGCATATAACTTATTCTCTCTCAGCGTGAGTAAAACTTTTCTCAGGTGCCTTTCATGATCTTCATCACATCTGGAGTATATCAGAATATCGTCAATAAATACAATCACGAACGTATCTAGAAACTCTTTGAATAAACGGTTCATCAAGTCCATGAAAGCGGCAAGAGCGTTGGTCAAACCAAACGACATCACTGTGAACTCGTAATGCCCATAACGTGATCTGAATGCTGTCTTAGGAATATCCTCTTCACTGATTCTCAACTGATGGTAGCCTGATCTCAGATCAATCTTGGAAAACACTGTTGCTCCCTGCAACTGATCGAACAAATCATCTATCCTAGGAAGAGGGTATTTATTTTTGATCGTAACCTTATTCAACTCTCTGTAATCTATACACAGGCGCATGGACCCGTCTTTCTTTTTCACAAACAACACTGGGGCTCCCCAAGGCGAAACGCTAGGGCGTATAAATCCCTTGTTTAGTAAGTCCTGTAACTGTAGTTTCAGTTCTTTCAACTCTGCCGGTGCCATTCTATACGGTGCCTTGAGAGTTGTCCCTGACTCCAATCCTATGTTAAAATCCACCTCCCTGACCTGAGGTACTCCGGGGAGGTCCTCGGGAAAGACGTCTGGAAATTCATTCACCACTGGTACCGATGACATTGAGATCTCCGTGCACCTGGCATCTAGTATACAAGCTAAGACGCCCCAAGCTCCCCGATGTAATAACTTCTTGGCCTTAAGGGCAGTAATTACCTTAGGCCTACTTCCCGCTAGGGTACCTCTGAACCTGTAACCAGGTTGGCCAGGGGGAGTGAACACTACTTCCTTCCTGAAACAATCAATGCAAGCATGGTTCTGTGCTAACCAGTCCATACCCAAAATCACATCAAAGTCAACCATGTCTAAGACCACTAGGTTTACTGTTAACTCATGGTCTGTGATAGTCACACTACCATTCTTGACTTTCATAGTGGCTAACAAATTTATCCCCGCAGGAGTGGAAACAGACAAAGCATACTGTAACTGTTCTAACTCTAACTCAGCTTGACTCACGAAGGATGCAGAAATAAAAGAATGTGTAGAACCAGAATCAAATAATACAAAGGCAAGGTGCCCTAGTAATGGGAGTGTACCTGTAACCACGGAGTCTGTGCCATGATTGCTCTTACTTGTGCTCGCATAAGCTCTTCCTTGGTGTATTACGGGCTTGGCAGCAGCCCCACTATTGATAACCTGAGGTTGGCTAGCACCGGCCGACTCGGGACGATTATTAGCTCTGTGCCCTTCTTTCCCACATCTCAAGCACACTCCGGGACCAGGCCAAACACTTACCCCAATGATGTTTACCACACGCTTTGCATTGTGGCTTATCTCCACCGTTAGTTCTGCCCGTTGAACTGTGGTTTCGACCTAAACCGCACGAAAAGTTTCTGGTCTATGCGGGCGTCTGGCCGGGGCGCCGCGAGCTTGAATTTGGTTGTTCCCATTTCTCTTACGATTTGCCGAGGTCGCCTGTTAGCCACTACACGATGTGCGATATGTGCACATGCCCAAATCAATTCCGCTACTCTCATCACTGCGAGGCATAGTCGAGGGGTGCTAGTGCTCGTATGAAGCCTCGAACATTTTCATCTAGTCCCATAATGAAACGCTCTGCTTTCTTCGCCTCGGTGTCTACTAACTCGGGGGCAAAACGTGACAACCGGTGAATTCTCTCTCATATACTTCCACCGCCCTCCTGCTCGCTAAGTCAGTAAGAATTTCTCGCTGCTTCCTATATCGAGCTGCAGCAGGGTAAAATTTCCGCCAGAATGCTTCCTTAAACAAATTGTAGGTAATCGTTTCTCATTGGCGACTATGGTTCCCCGAGCGGACTCCACCATAAATAAGCGTCGTCTCTCAAAGATGAAGGTAGCACAGACACCCTCTGGTCCTCAGGACAATTCATCAGTCTGAAAATGGTCTCAATGGAGGACAACCATAATTCAGCAACAGTGGGGTCACTAGAAGACCCAACAAAAGATCTGGGATCATATTTCCTGAAATCCTTCAGATATCGAGACTCCAGAGTGGCATCATTCCGTTCCTGACTTGCTTGGGCCAACTGGGTGGCTACTGTAGCTCGCACAAGAGTCTGCATAGCCTCTACCATCATGGTCATGACATTAGGGTTTCCTTGATCCGCCACTGGAGCGACTGCAGGTGCATTCTCCTGGCGATCTGGTTGGTCCTGGGGGAGGTCTGGCATAGGTGGAGTAATCTCTTCCTGTTCCAGTGGTAATTCTAGTTGGGTGTTAACGTTTCCTTCTGTCCTCCGACCCTTACCACGTCCTCTACCTCTCCCGAAACATCTAGGTGGCATTTTTGTCAGTACTACAATGCGGAGAATTTCTAACTCAGTTTCCATTACTTTCTAACTGTAAGATAGGATCACCCTTAGGGTTTAAATTCATTTACATTCACAATACAGAATTACATCATAATCATTTGCTTAGTTTATAATTTACTGTAACGTGCACTGGCGGGGGACCTAACGCGTTGCTCAACCATGGGAACTACTCTGTGCTTACTCTGTAAGCAAGTCTACAGAACCCTAAACCTAGGGCTCTGATACCAACTGTAACGCCCCTACTTTTCTATAACTATAACTCTTAGGGACATTACTACACATGCATGCATTCTTAGGCCAAAAGACATAAAGTGATCTTTAAATCTCCACTGAAAGCGAATTATCTTTAGGGATCCCATTAAAACATTCAAAACATGCAAGAGAAGTAGTTTAAACTTTGCCTACTTAAAAATCCGGAAATTTAAACTTAAACTTGGAAATCAGAAAACGACAACATCAGCTGTTTCAAGAAAATATGCGGAAAATATGACTATTCCCATGGTCCTGACAACGCGCCTCCGTCACTCGCCCCGCACGTCCTTGGCCTTACCTGAAAAATATTTTTAAAACGAAAGGGTGAGTATTGCAAAACAATACTCAGTAAGTGACCTCGCTACCGAGGTTTGCGATATGCAAACAGATACAATCATGACTTTTAAACCTGTTCAAAATGTACATATGCGGGACCTAAAACTTTCTCATATCATCGTGACTATAGTCCGTGACTTCCTTTTTCTTTAAGTGGTCAATTGGTCATCCTGAGTCATTTCATTTTGAGTCCCCCACAGACCCCTGTAATCATTTGAGTCCCTCACAGACCCCTGTATAGATTGAGTCCCTCACAAACCCCTGTAAACTTGACCCATAGGGTCTCTAATGCATGTTTGACCATGAATACAATGCACTCAGGAGACCAATTTCCACATTTTTCATCAAATCATTTTATGGCATACATAACATGCATGAGGTCCCATCATTCAACATAACTATAGTGTACATGCCACAAACATTATCATTGATATGCAAATCATGACTTTTCACAACAATTTAGAAATAACATTCTTGCATGTAATCATGAAATATTCTCATATAAAGTACTGTAATAACTCCACCTGATATACTGGAATATACTTACTTAAAATACAAGGATATTCTCACATAAAATACTAGATTATACTCACATAAAATATTGAGATATCTTCACATAGAATACTAAAGCATTCTCACATAAAATCTTGAGATATTCTCGCGTAAAATTATTAAATCTTTTTAAGTAAAATAACGAACTAATTTCTCATAAAATTGTGAAATTCGCTTTCTTTTTAATCCCATTTAAAAGATTGGGCACAAGATCCCTTACCTTAGTTCGATTCTACTTGAAACCTAACCCGAGCTCCTTGAGTACTCTTTTTAGTAGAACCTTAGTCACACAACAATCCAAAATTATTCCCAACTATTCACCAAAACCATAATCGTAAAGGTACCTAACTCAAGTCCTTAAGATTTCATGCCCCGCTTACCTCAAGTTCAACGTGAAGACTTAATATTCCTTAGTTCGTCTTGACGTTTAACCTTCAATTCCGCTCCAAACTTGGTCCCTACAATTTTATGCGTTAACAAGAGCTTGAGTTCTCAATTAAACGCTTAGATATCCAATAGATCACGTATAATTCTCTTTCAAATTCAAAACTTAACAAGATTGCTCACCGGGCTGCAATCTCGCCAGTAAGTAAATGGCGTTGGCGGCGTTAAAGCTCGGCAGGCAGCGGGGGACGGCGTGCGTAAGAGTCTCTCGGCGCGCGCGCAGACGAGCAGGCAAATGCAGGCCGGAGTTGCGTGGAATCCGGCGAGGACTCTGCTGCTCGGCGCGCCCTCCTCGTCGGCGGATTTCTCCGTCTGTGCTCTTCCGCTGCGCGTCTTGGATGGATGGAAGCGCGCCGCGAACGGCCGACAAAAACGAGTTCACAGCGCGCGCGGCGCAGTGACTCGCGATGTGGGCTCTCGGTTTGTGAAGACTCGGCGGCGGCGGTGTTCGTGGATCGTGTTCGTGTGTTCGTGGATCGGCGGTGGCTCTCACCGGATGTGCGTGGATCGCGCGTCCGCTACCGCAAGACTTCGACGGCGGGCTTCACGTTCGATCTCCGGCGCAACTCAGATGCGAGCGGCTTCAAAGAAACGGCTTCAAAGAAGTGACTTTAACGAACGGCTGCGGCTGGGGATCTTCGGTGCGCACTGAGTCTCTGATCGTGGCTTGCTTGGCGACGACAAGAATAAAGAGAGAGGAGGGTGGCCGGCCATGCGAAGGCAATAGTAAGGATAGGTTTTAGGGTTTCAAATAGGTCATAAAAAGAAAGTGGGGGTAATATGAGAGGTGGCTAGGTTTTCTCTCTGTCCAATTATCCTCACAAATATATAGGTCCTAAACCCTAGGTCTTTTTCTTTTCACAAGCCCAACTAATCCTTGCCTTGAGCATAATTTCTCTAAAATGCCATTGCCACCTTCTCATCTTTCATTAAATTATGAGTCTATTGTCTAAAGGAGAACGTTTTGCTTTAAACTGAATAAAATCAAAGACTCATTAACACCGAGCTTGATGAAATTCACTAATCCGACTAGACACTCACAGGTCGATAGAACGTTAAATAAAATAAATAATTAGTACATGTGGTTGTGGTCGTCACAATTAGTGACCATTTACTACCTAAATACCTTCTCATTGTCCTTCAGTATCGGGAAATCATGATTCCTTCCCCCCTAAGTATCTTCTCTAATGTCCTTCAGTATTGGGGGTTAACAACAAACATGGTCATAATTTGTATACCATGGAAATCATGTTTTAATAATACATACAACAATTTCTCAACATTTGCATATTATTTTTCTAAACATGTTCCCAAGTGGATTTACACAAAGCATTCTATAGAGGAAATCATACTTCCATAATTTAGTTTCCATACTTGGATATATAGTTACACACTAATTCAAAACATGCTTAGATTCCATCAAGAATATTATGTTAAAAACTCCATGAAACTATACATAATTAATTCAAGCAGGATTCAATGATCAACATTTATGTTTTCAAAGAAAAAACAAAGGTCAAGTATAGTTCTAAAATAGAGTCACTCACGATCACCAAAAGAGTTCCAAGGATTATAAGCTATTCCTATCTCCGTTTGCCCTGAAAATTAAATTAGTAACATTAATTCATTTCCTTATGCACCTTAAAAAGAGATATAATTCAATCTCATAACTTAATTCAAAATAACTATACACACTTGGTTGTAAGGTATATAGAAATGGAAGAACGTCTCCTTCAATCTCTTGCTAGCAGTTTTTCCCTTGCACCTAAAATTTCAGGTTCAACATTCAGCTTGGGTTCCTCAAATTTATCAACACAACCACCCAATATTTTTTGATAAACCTCAAGTACAACATCTTAGCTTACTTACCTCAAAATGTCAGCTTCTAATTCCTCCTCATGAGCTCAAAAGGGACTAATCTCCTCACACTGTTCTGCTACCCAAAAACTTTGAACACCTCTCAGCGTTCTGCATTTTTCTCCTTCTTCCTCTTCATATTTTCACAAAAGCCGACCAGTTTCGTATTTTACACTCAATTCTCGAGATTTTGACTTAAAAAGAATCGAATTGGTTCAGTAAATTAAGAGATAAAGTCGTTTGAAGTTGATCCATTTTTCAGCAGCTTGTTGTTTTTCTATGAATTTGACAGCACCTACTAGATAATTTAACTTCAAGGCTTCACCTCTTTTGGCCAGATCCTACTACCATATTTACATCATAATCCCCTTTTTAAAACACCAAAATAAGTAAGTAAATAAACTGTAAGCATTTAGCTAACTTATCCTAAGTTTGTGAGATATAAGATCTTCCATTCAATACATATTGCACCTAAAATTTCCCTAATTTGCTAATGATTTTAACTTATTTCAATTCAAGTTTTAATATGCTTATTTTAATGCATTACCTATCTCCCTATGATGCTTTAAACACATTGTTGCCCCAAATTCAATAGATTCCCAAATCCGATCACGACATCCTTTAGTTCAACCTATATCAGTTTGCATATTTCAAAACATCATGTACGAGTGCAAAATGATAAAAGAAAATAGAGTTTAGGGATTACACGTTGCAAAGCTGCCTTGTAGCGTCACAACACCAGATCGATAAGGACGCGCGCGTTAAGGTAGCAGCATTGCAACGTCGTCCCTAGCATTGCAACACTGACGATAATTTTCATATGTGCTACGCGTTTAGGGCACAACGTTGAAACGTTGCCCCTAGCGTTGCAACCCTATACTGATTTCCATTATAAATAGAACATTGCATCTTCTTGCAAGGGGAGCCGAATTGGATAGTCCTTGCACCCTAATTTCGAAATACACACTGTAATAAGAGAAAAATGAGCATTCTTTGGGAGTCAAAGCATTCGTGGAGGTTCGAGATCGTGACAGGAGCTCGGGGACAAGGGACCGACATCGACACATAAGTTTATTTTCTCTTTCTTTTAGATTGTAACACCATTTTCAGACGTTTTCTATAACTTTAGCTTAGGTTTTATTGTGATTTAGAGTGGCTAAAGGTTGTAGCTAGGATTTGATTTGCTTGTTTTAGACTTGTTTGCTATGTATTGAAGTATGTTTTGTTGTTTATTTTTGGCAATTCGTTCTTTAATTCTTTGATATTGTTGGTTAAGTGGACTCGAGAGAAAGAAACTTAGATTAGAGCAAAGTTGTCAAAACTATTAGAAGTCTGGCATGGGAATGACCAAGAAGTCTAAGGGAAACACATAAAAAAGTTGCTTAATGTCGTGCATGTTTTAGTTTCATATGGAGACTATAGATTTTATTGCATGTGCGAGACTTACTAAGAATCGAGAGATTTTCTTGAGTATCTTATGTTGAGATTTGTGCCCTAAACTTATGTAATTTTGATCAAATAAATAAAGAGTTATTTGTTTTGATAAAATTTTATTCTCGCTTTATAAATCCAATAAACTAAGCTCCAAGGTTATAACATATCTTGAACATCAGTGTAGTAGACACTATTTGGATTGTGTTCAAGAGAATAACGTAAATGGTCTATGGTATAAAAATAAGGTTTGAAACCTTATTCTGGTAACACCATGAATGCGACCCACTTTGTAGTTAGTACAAATGAGGTAATCCAACTCATTCATGTGGATGACATGCGAGTGGGGGCATCTTGTATAAAGAGTTCATACAAGACCAAACTGAAAATTATTAGTCTAACCAGTATAACGTCGTGAAAAGGATAAGACTGATAATTTATAGATGGTCATTAGTGACTCGACCTAAATCCTTAAGAATTAAGAACTCCTGCTTATAGGGTTTGTCCTTAGACTAGTATGGGTGAGAGTGGCCTGTAGCCGACTCAATAAGCCTACCTTCTAAGGGGTAGAACCTCGTAGGTAGCTTGGGACTTAACTATGCAAGATGGAATTCACTCATTCCTACATTAAGGAATTAGATGGGTTGTTCCCTTAAGAACTCAGTCCAGGTCTTGAACGACGGGGCCCCACCCTCTAAACTGGTTTAATAGGGTATGAGTTTATGGTAGGACCATAGACTTGTTGTTCATTAGAGGATCAGTGGTGCTTAAGGAACAAAGAGGAAATCAAGGGGTAAAACGGTAATTTGACCCAACTGTGATTACGAACAACCTGTGAAGGGTCGACTCATGGGTATTGATTATATCAATATACACAATATAATATACAGTGAGGATAATGCAGCTACAAGTCTATAATGGAGTGACTTGTAGTTAATGAATATTGATTAACTAGATCAATGATTTTGATCAGTTAATCTCACATCATTGGAGCTCATGAGCTGTAGGTCCATTAGGTCCCTCCGTTGGCTCAACATGGTAATATTGAGGGTATAAAGTTAGGAATGAGATTGAAGTGTTCAATTTCATATATGAGGTGATATATCAATAATATGTGATATAATTGATATAATATATAGTTTCAATGTGAATTAGATTCACACATTAATTATATGCTAATGAGAGAATGAAAAAGGGATAGGATGGTAATATCCATCCTATTTCCCTATAAATAGTTGCATAAGATGCAACATTGAGGCTAAGCTTTGGTAACTGTAGAGTTCCATATTGTTGTGTTGTTGGAAAAGTTCCAAGCACAACTTCTCTCAAAACCTCCACACCTAATCCTAAAGGAACCCACATTCCTCCCTCACCTAGAGAACAACGAAGAAGATCTAGTGGCAGAATATCACACGAATCGGGTTCGTTTTGCTGATATCGTGATCGTTGGAGAAGGAACTCGAGAAGAAAGCGTTAGTCAAAGGTAATTTTCTTGATGTCCTATGTTGTAGAGCATGCTTAATTTTATATATTTTGTTCTTGAATGAAATCTGTGCAACAAAATAAATAACACGCGATTCACAATCGCTTCCGCTGTGGGATTCGATCCCTTCATCTTACTTCTTGTTTATAAATTCATCACATTAGTTCATTGCATGTGTCAATTAAGTTATTAACTTGTGAAATCAATTTCCTCTAATTCTATCATATTTGTGTCTCCACTTGTTTGTTTATCTTTTATCTTTGTTTTCATCACCTATCCATGATTATGTTACTTTAGCTAAAATGGAGAATTAGTATCTTTGTAATTCATTAATCTAGAAACCAATTTCCGAGGACGATACTTGGAACTCTAAAATCACTATACTAAAACTTGACTCGTACACTTGTGTTATTGCAATATTATTTTACGCAACAAAGCCCTAGATTAAATTCACTCCCAAGTCAGTTCCTAGGTAGGGATGTTCCATTCCCGTCCGCTTAAATACCCCAGCCTAGACAGAACTTTCCTTAGACAGAGTCCCTCTTCAATCATAGCTTATAGATTGTTCGTTTCCTAATTCTAATCTAATTAGAACGATATAACCTAAAGTCTATTGATGTCATTCTCGAAAAATTTTAAAACTAATTAATTAACCTTAAGTGATATGCAATTCTATGTTGTAGGTGCTTGATCATTCATCAGATGAATAATAAAACATACATAACATATTCATCTCATGATTCATAATGCATGTCAATGTTATCGAAAACTAGTATAACACTTATACTAATCTATCATGCAAACTATATAATATAACTACGTATATTATAAATGATGCATGAATATGCTTCTCCTAAGGTGAGATTTTAACTAAATAACATATATTATGCGTGAAAATAATTCATACAAAAATTGCATAAATTAAACACCAAAATTCGACAACTTTTGGCACCCTAAGAATTAATTTAAATTAATATAATCTAATTATATTAACTAAAATTAGTAATTTAAATTTAATATAAAAAATGATTCATATATTAAATATAAATAGAACTTCAGTTTCTTCCCATTCGAGTGTTGCTACCGTTTCACCTTCGGCATTGCAACGCCATTGCAACGTCGATGCCTCTTCAGCGCACGTTACTCCTTCGGCGTTGCAACGTCAGTTGTGGCGTTGCAATGCTGATGCTTCTTCAACCAAAAACCAGCAAGCTTGGTGTTGCAACACTGGAGAACAGCGTTGCAACGCCGAGCATAGGACATAATGCTCCCTCTTCTGTTTTTGATCCATTTTGCTCCGATCTTCTCAGCAACTTCTTTGCCTCGATCAACACGAACTTACAGACTTGATTTACAATACATTTTGCCTAAAACACCGGGCCCTTACATTTGAACTATTCAATGGAAAAAATTGTAAATCTAAGTGCCAAAAGTGAAAACATCTAATTTGCAAACAAATATTCATCTTATGAATATAATGCAATCCCACCTATGTTTTTGAAAGATCTAGAACAAAAACAAGAGCACAATTGGCTATGATACCAATTGATAGGATGAGATCCCGCAACAGAAGCGAATTGAGTCGCGTGTTCTTGAAATTCGTTATGTAGCTCAAATCAAAAACATAATAAAACTATGATTAAGCATAAATTAAGAAATATGGACAACATATTACCTTTGTAGATCAAAAATTCTTCTAGTGCTTTTTGCTCCTCACGATCTCAATAATCTTGCGTTTTCTACGAGTCTCGAACATATTCGACACACCGCCATTGATCTTCTTCGTTATGACTCTAGGAGAGGGAGGAAGGTGGGATTCCTCTTCTTGGAGTTAGGAGAGTATGAGAGAAGGGATGAAAACTCTTTTCAGCAATTTGTGCGCACTAGGGTTTCTATGGAATGACCTTCAAAAAACGCATCTCATGCATCCATTTTTAGGGAAATAGGATAGAAATTACCATCCTATCCCCATTGTCCAATCTAATGCTTATAAGGTATCATATACCTTAATATATAAATAATATGTATAAATTGAATCAACATTCAATTTTGCATATCTCTCATGTATATAGTTTGTTATGAATCCAATTCATATTTAAACTATATATTATATCAATTATATCACATATAATTGATATATCTTTCTCACATATTAAATTGAACACTTCAATTTTTACTCCAAACTCTATACCCTCAATATTTCCATGTTCAGCCAATGGAGGGACATAATGCACGTACAGATCATGAGCTCCATTGATACGAGATTGACCAATCAAACTCTTTGATCTAATAAATCAACATTCATTAACTACGAGTCAGTCCACTATAGACTCGTAGCTGCAGTCTCCTCACTGTATATTGTGGTGTGTCCATTGATATAATCAATACATGTGAGTTGACCCTTCATAGGTTGTTCGTAATCACAGTCAGGTCAATTTACTGTTTTACCCCTATGGTTACCTCTTGCTCCTTAAGCACTACTTATCCTCTAATGAACAACATGTCTATGGTCCTACCATATACATAATCTCTCTTATGCTAGTAAGAAAGCGGGGTCTCGTTGTTCAAGACCTAGATTCAGTTCTTAAGAGAACAACCTATCTAATTCACTTATTAATGAATGAGTGAATTCCATCTTGAAGAGTTAAGTCCCCAACTACCTACAACGTTCTGTCCCTTAGAAGGTAGGCATATTCAGTCGACTACAGGCCACTCTCACCCATATTAAAAGGACAACCCCTATAAGCAGGAATTTGTAACTTGTCAGGATTCAGGTCAAGTCACTAATGATCATCTATAAATTGTTAGACCTATCTTCTTAACGGTGTTAGACTAGTAGGTTAATAATTTGCAGTATGGTCTTGTAAGATCTCATCGCATAAGATGCCCCCACTCGCATGTCTACCACATGAACGAGTTGGATTACCTCGTTTGTACTAAATACAAAGCGAGTCGCATCCATGGTGTTACTAGAATAAGGTTTCCAACCTCATGCGTATACCATACACCATTTTGGTTATGTACTGGAACATTTAGCCAACTTCTGTCCACTACACATTTGTTAAAGACTTATCATTATAACCTTGGAACTTAGTTTATTGCATTTAGATTCATGTGCGAGAATACAATAATCATCAAAATAAATAACTCTTTATTTATTTGATTAACAATTTACAAAACTACACAAGTTTAGAGCATAAACCCCAACACACTTGATCTTCTCGTTTGTTCTCGGGAGGATGAGGGAGAGTGGTGAGACTCAATTTGTATTTCGGGTTGGAGAGAATTTGTGAGATTGAGAGAATTTTGAGAGAAGAATACTGTTCATTTTGATTGAATTCCAAAAAATGAGAAGAAGTCACTATTGAATGTCTCACATTCCACCTATTTATAATTGTGTGTGGTGGAGTTAAAATCTCCATCAATTCAAAAAAATACCACAACTATATAATACGCAATTCATATTTATATCTTACATAATATAAGGTATCTCATACCTTATTATACAAATCACATTTGCATAATTGTGAAATTTTAAATTGAATCATATTCATTTTAATTTCTCTCAAATCAATTTCTCCAAAGTATGACCTCATTAAATAATTAGGTTATTATATACTTTATTATGAATCTCATTCAAATTAAACTATATATTATGTCAATCAGATCTCATATAAATGACATAAATACCTCTTTAATGAATTTGAACACTTCAAATTCACTCCAAACTGTAAACCCTCATTTAGTCCAATTTGAACCAACTGAGGGACCTAATGGACCTAGAGATCATGAGCTCCAATGATACGGAGTTAATCGATCAAACTCTTTGACCCGATTAATCAACATTCATTAACTATAGGGACACACCACTATAGCCCGTAGTTGCACTCTCCTCACCGTAGGACATGTTGTATCCATCAATATAACCAATGCCCATGAGTCAACCCTTCACAGATTGTTCATAGTCAGAGTTGGGTCAAATTACTGTGTTACCATTTGTCTACCTCTTGCTCCTTAAGTCCCACTGCTCCTCTAATGAGCAACTTTTTTGCATAGTCCAACCATAAACAGCATCCCTCTCGGCCCAGGGAGAGGGTGAGGCGCCGTTGTTCAAGCCCTGGAGACAACAACTAAGGGAACAACCCCTCTAGTTTCTCTAGCTCAGGAACGAATGAATTCCATCTTGCATAGTTAAGTTTCGAGTTCCCCACATGGTCCTGTCCCCAAGAAGATAGGCATATTAGGCGAGCGCTCAGGCCACCCTCACCTGTACTAGTCAAGGACGGATCCCCGCAGACAGGAGTCCATATCACGCTCAGGATTAAGGACAAGTAACTAATGGTCATCTACGCATATATTATTCCTATACTGTTAACGTTTTTACATCATTAAGTCTAATAATTCACGGTCCGATCTTGTACAATCTCATTGCATAAGATGCCCGACTCGCATGTCAACCACATGAACGAGTTGGATCACCTCGTTTGTATCTAATACAAAGCAGGTCATATCCACAGTGTCACCAGGATAAGGTTTCCAACCATTTCCATATATTGTAGATCGTTAGGGTCAATAACTCAAACGAGATCCTCCCCGTGTGTCCATTACACACAGTTCAAGTTTTCTCAAATATAACCCTAGAGCTTAGTTTATTGGATTATGTTTATAAAATGTGAGATACAAAGTTTGAATAATAAATAACTTGTATTCATTAATTCAACATGTATTACTGTTGCGTAAAATGATATTGCAATACTTCAAATGTAGGAGACAAATTTTAATATAGTGATTTAAGTTACGAGTATCGTCCTCACGAATGGTTTTCTAGATTGATTAACTACCAAGATACTAATTCTAAATTTTATCAAAAGCAACAAAACTTTGATAAAAGGTGAAAAGAAAGATAGAAAAGTAAATATACAAGTGGAGACACGAGTATGCAAGAATTGTTTGGGGAATTGATTTCACAAGTTATTTACTTATTTAGCACATGCAATTGACTATGGTTATGAGATTATAAACAAGAAGTAAAGATATTCAAAAGACTCTCTCAAGAATTAATGATTCTCATGCATAACAATAAATCCTAAAGTTACCTTATGAATTATAAAAGCATGCATGACATTAAGCAAATTCTTAAAACGTTTTGCAAAGAACCCGAGTCACTTTCGTGCCCAGAAGTACTAAGGATTCTGGAAACTTTGCTCTAATCTAAGTATATTCTATCGAATCAACTTAAACGAACAAATCATGGTAAACGTGGCCAAAGAAAAATAAGTAATTTAAGGAAGAATTGCCAAAAATAAAGCAACACAAACATAAGTTCAATACATACTTAAATAAGATCATAACATGCTAATCAACCCCCTAACTACGACAATTAGCTACTCATACTCTCAAAACAAGCTAATGTCATACTAAAGTCTATAACAAGACTACAAAGGAAAAGGAAGAAGAAAGAAAACTCGTCGGTCAAGATGTCTGTCCCTCGTTCCCGAGCTCCCGTCACGATCTCGAGCCTCTTTTTACGTGATTGCCCACCGAAGAATAGTATTATGCTCCTTTTTTAGTTTAAGATTCGAAAATAGGTCTAAAATTCTATAAAATTTTGCTCCCTTTCGAATGGCTCATAAGGATGTATATATAGGAAATTGGCACAGCGTTGCAACCCCATGAGCGGAGTTGCAACGTTGCGTTGCTGCCAGACAACAAACTGCAACTATTTTTGTCATATCTTTTCGCTCGTGTGTCCGAATGACCTCCAGTTTGATGCGTTGGAATCATGATTCTAGAATTTCTCAGAATATTTCGTATACTCAAAATACATCTATATTTTTCGTGGGTCTTCAATTAAGGATACATATGCTACAAATTGCACCAAAATAGTCTCAAACACTCTATTTTTGCTTCTCAAGCTCATTTTTCTAAAATTAACAAAAAAATGCCATGAAAGCCCATTTTTTAATTATAAAAACTAGTTCAAATATAAGAAATAAGATAACATATTTGTATGCTATCAAATACCCCCACACTTAAACTTTTGCTAGTCCCGAGATATATGAAAAAAATAGATCTTCCTTATGCATATATCAAACTCAACCCTCAGAGATTTAAAAGAAAATTTCAGCAATCACGAGAAAGAATAAAAATGATACTTCAACAAGTAATTTAAAACTTTTCCTAAGTGTTCCTAGTGTGTGTGTAATTAGCCTCCGTTACTTTCATCTCTACTAAGCCCGGATCAAAATTATTAGGTTCTCATTCAACTTCCCCTTACATTGGTCATAATTTCTAATGCTTGAGTCTCCCCACATTCAAGAAATAAACAAATTTACTCAGCACTTAACACTTTTTTTATGCCACTTTTTATATTTTGTTATTTTTTTTTTGTGCAAGGGCACTAGCTTTTACACATCCACTGCAGGGACCCTTACCTAGAGCACTAGCTCAATGAGTGGCCAAACTGATCACAGTGAAGGTTGCTTTTTTTGTCCTCACGATTTTTTTCTTTAGCAAACAAAACAACAAAAACAAAACAGACAAACTTTTTTTTTACATAATGCACATATTTTACAGATCATGCACTTCATATTGTCATTCACCCTATCCTGCAGTTTAACTCTGAAATCATCCCTTATACGTATCGAGGTGACATCAAACTTCTAAACCTAATAATTTTGTTCTAAGCATTCAAAATTATAAGAATGAAGGGATCAGATCCCGCAGCGGAAGCGATTGTGAATCGCGTGTTCTTATTCAGTTACATGGATTTCAATCAAGATCAAATAAAGCTAAGATTAAGCATGTTATAAGATATTGGACAACAAGAATTTACCTTTGAAGAACTCTTTCTTCAAGTGCTCCTTCTCCCACGATCATGATCTCAGCAACTGGAACCCGAACGATCACGGACACCACCACCAGATCTTCTCCGTTGTTCTCTAGGTGAAAGAGGAAGGTGGGTTTCTTTTAGGGTGAGATGTGGAGTTTTGAGAGACGGTGTGTGTGGAACTTTTCGAACTGCACAACAATAGAATAATCTAGGGTTTCCAAAGATTTTTGCTTGGCCACATAGTTGCATCTCATGCAACTATTTATTGGGAAATAGGATGGAAATTACCATCCTATCCCTCCTTCATTCTCTCATTTATTATATAGTTTATATGTGAATGTAATTAGCATTAAAACCATATATTATATCAATTATATCACATATAACCGATATAACATCTCATATATGAAATTGAACACTTCAATTTCATTCCTAACTTTATACCCTCAATATAACCATGTTGAGCCAATAGAGGAACCTAATGGACCTACAGTTCATGACCTCCAATGATGTGAGATTAACTGATCAAACTCTTTGATACAATTAATCAATATTTCATAACTACAAGTCACTCCACTATAGACTTATAGCTGCACTCTCCTCACTGTAGATTATATTGTGTCCATTGATATAAACATTACCCATGAGTCGACCCTTCATAGGTTGTTCGTAATCACAACTCGATCAAATTACTGTTTTACCCCTGTGATTACCTCATTGTTCCTTAAGCACCACTGATCCTCTAATGAACAACAAGTCTAAGGTCCTACCATAGACTCGTACCCTCTTAAGTCAATTTAGAGGTGGGGCCCCATTGTTGAAGACCTGGAGTCAGTTCTTAAGGGAAAAACCTATCTAATTCCTTAATGTAAAAATGAGTGAATTCCATCTTGTATAGTTAAGTCCCTAGCTACCTACGAGGTTCTGTCCCTGAGAAGGTAGACTTATTGAGTCGGCCACATGTCACTCTCACCCATACTAGTCGAAGGACAAACGCCTATAAGCAGGAGTTCTTAACTAACTCAGGATTCAGGTCGAGTCACCAATGACAATCTACAAATTATCAGTCTTAACTTATTAACGGTGTTACACTGATTAGACTAATAATTTGCAGTCTAGTATTGTGTGAACTCTTCATACAAGATACCCCCACTCGCATGTCAACTACATGAGTGAGTCGGATTACCTCATTTGTACTAATTACAAAGTGGGCCGCATCCATGGTGTTACCAGAATAAGGTTTCCAACCTTATTCTTATACCATAGACCATTTAGGTTATATTTTTTAACACAATCCAAATAATGTCTGCTATACTAATGTTCAAGATACATTATAACCATGGAGCTTAGTTTATTGGATTTATAAAGCAAGAATATAATTTCATCAAAACAAATAACTCTTCATTTTTTTGATCAAAATTACATAAGTTTAGGGAACAAATCCCAACAAAGAACACATGCTATGTGCACAATATTTAAGGAAAAACTCATGAAAAGTTTTAAATTAACTCAGATTCATATCATGCTCTCAGGTTTCAGCAGAATTACAAAAATTTTCAATTAAATCTCATCCTAGGTCATCCTAATCATACTTATGCATAAGATCAATCAACAATTCAGCACATACTCAGGACAACCACAACAGATAAACAAAACATCCCACCCCTAAACTTAAACTAAACATTGTCCCAAATGTTTGCAAAATAAGCTCAAAGGAATTAAGAGAAGGGTAAGAGTGAACAATATTGTCCTGAGTAATGGAGATCTTCATTTTTCTTTTTGAATTCATTGGATAAAAGCATTATAATATCATCTTTGTTTATTTTAATTCATATAAGTGTTATATTAATTAGATAAAAGCATTGAAATGCATTTTTATACATGTGATGTATGTATGTTACAAAGTATGATTTTCATGTGATGAATAATCAAACATTATAACATAGAAATGCATATAACCTAAGTTAATTAATTAGTTTTAAATGGTTTAGAACTTGAATGAATTAGACTTAGATTTTCTAGTTCTAACAAGATTAGAATTAGGAAGTCAAATCTAACTTATGGATGGTGACTAATTAGAAACTCTGTCTAAGGAAGGTTCTGTCAAAGGCTGGGGTGTTTAAACTGACGCTTTGCGGAACACCCCTACCTGGAAACAGACCTGGTAGTGAATTTGGTCCAGACATTCATAGGTTATATTTCTCATGAGTGGCGTTAATTAAGTGTTAATTAAATAAACTAACATAAATATAAGTTAATAATTTGATTATATACTTAGGTTAATCAAATATAAGAGTTGTATTGGCAGACTTAGGTAAATATAGCCAGTTTATTTAGGTCAATCCCATTAATCTAAAGTGTTGAGTGGGAGGAAATAAAGTGTGTGAGATACATTTAAATTTCCATCCACAAAACTCTGCGAAGTTCACACCGTGAGATCCATACTCGAACTCGTGGCGTAAATGGGAGCGTCTCCCTTCGGATGGTATTTGTATGGGTCAAAATTAATGGTGAATGGACAGAGTACTTATAGTGATTTGGAGCGGGACCTATGAAAATGGGACCCATGGTCTCTTCTATCGATTCACCCCGTGCCTATGATCTGCCTGGTAGTTTGGTCTTAACCAAACAATCTCTTCGGAGGGCCTTGATCATGTGGGTCAGAACATCGTCAATTCCCGAAAGGGATACGATTTCCTTTATTTGTTTTCCTTCTTAGTCCTCCCTTCGACAGCTATCGTTTGGATGGAAACTCCAGAGATATGAAGATAGAGGGTTACACTCACAGGATTCATTAAGAGTTAATGAGTGCATACCAAAAAATGGCAACTGGATGCCTATAGGAATAAGAGTTATTCTGGTATTAGGGTTTGGTCAAGAAAGTTTCGCCCCAGAGGAGGAGTGATTCTGTCTCGCCCTCGGTGGCGGTCATTCTAAACCTTTGGGGTTTCATTGCATCTTTTAATGATATAGGGATCATAAAATAAAATTTGCTAAAAAAATGATTGGATTTTCAAAAGTTTTTGCGAGATCTAATACAAAGTTTTTCTTTTCAACAAAATGTCGAGTTCTATGACCAGGTGATGAATGATGTCTATGACCAGGCGATGAATGATGTATGTGAGGTTATTTATGACCTATTGACCTATGACCAGGCGATGAATGATGTTGACATAGAAAACAGTACTGTCGCATTTCTGATATTATATGTGGATGATATCCTACTTATTGAGAATGATGTAGGTTTCCTTATTGACGTTAAGGAATGGCTAGCTTTGCAATTCCAAATGAGAGAGTTGAGAGAAGCATAGTATTTTCGAGGTATCCAGATAGTCCAGAACCGAACGAACAAGACGCTAGCCATGTATCATGCATCTTATATCGACAAGATATTGTCATGATATAATATGCAAAACTCCAAAAAGGGCTTGTTTCCTTTGAGGCATGTGGTTCACCTATCTAAGGAACAGTGTCCTAAGAAACCTCAAGAGGTTGAGGATATGAGACGGATCCCTTATGTTTCAACTGTAGGGAGCCTTATGTATGCCATGTTGTGTACTAGGCTCGACATCTGTTATGCATTTGGGATTGTCAGTAGATATCAATCCAATCCATGATTAGATCACTGGACAGTGGTAAAGGCAATCCTCAAATATATTAGGAGAACGAGGGATTATATGCTTGTGTATGTGAGTGAGGATTTGATCCTTACGGTATTCACAAACTCTGACTTTCAGTCCAATAAGGATTCTAGGAAGTCCACATCGAGGTCAGTGTGCACTTTTAATGGAGGAGTTGTAGTGTGGCGAAGCATGAAGCAGGGATGCATCACTGATTCCACGATGGAGGTCGAGTATGTTGCGAATTGTGAAGCTGCTAAGGAAGCGGGTTGGCTCAGGAAGTTCATGTTAGATTTCGAAGTTGTTCAAATACGAAGTTTCCAGTGACATTGTTTTGTGACAATAGTGGTGCAGTAGCAAACTCGAGAGAACTTCGGAGTCGCAAGAGGGGCAAGTATGTTGAATGCAAGTATCCCCTGATACGGGAGATTGTGCACCGCGGAGATAGGATAGCATCAGAGCATAATGTCGCTGATCTATTTACAAAGGCTCTCACGGCTAATGTGTTTGAGGGTCATCTAGAGAGCCTAGGTCTTCGAGTGCTTCATTACTAGGGCAAGTGGGAGTATTGTAAAGGGTATTCAATGCCCTAGTTTATTGTATTACTTTACAGTTTGGAAATGTATTATTTACTTCACTAGCTTAGTTCAAGTGGGAGTTTGTTGGGGTGCATGCCCTAATCTCGTGTAGTTTGTAATACAGTTGTTTTAATAAATAAAGGTTGTTTATTTATCAAACTTTGTATGTCACATTTTATTAACTTGATCCAATAAACTAAGCTCTAGAGTCATATTATTTGAGAGAACTAGAACTTGAACTATGTGTAATGGACACACGGGGAAGATCACATTCGAGTTAATGACCCGAACGGTTTAAAGTATACGGATAGGGTTGGGAACCTCATCATGGCAACACTGTGAATGTGACCCTCTTTATATTAGATACAAACGAGGTGATCCAGCTCGTTCATGTGGTTGTTATGCAAGTGGGGGCATGCTGTACAATGAGATTGTACAAGACCGAACCGTGAATTATTAGACCTACTAATGTAACACCGTTAACAGTATAGGACTAATAACTTCGTAGATGACTATTAGTGACTCATCCTTAATCCTGAGTGTGTTACAGACACTTGTCTGTAGGGGTTTGTCCTTTGACTAGTACGGGTGAGGGTGGCCTCAGTCCCTCGCCCAATATGCCTATCTTTTTGGGGGCAGGACCACGTGGGGAGTTGGGAACTTAACTACGCAAGAAGGAATTCACTCGTTCCCGAGCTAGGAAAACTAAAGGGGTTGCTCCTTAAGTGTTGTCTCCAAGGCTTGGACAATGGGCGCCCACCCTCTCACTGCCCTGATAGGGATGTTGGTTATGGTTGGACCATGCAACAAAGTTGTTCATTAGATGAGCAGTGGGACATCAGGAACCAGAGGTAGACACAGGGGTAAAATGGTAATTCGACCCAATTGTGACTATGAACATTCTATGAAGGGTCGACTTAAAGGGATTGGTTATATCGATGGACACAACTTGTCCTACAGTATGTAGAGTGCAGCTACGAGGTTTAGTGGAGTGTTATCGTAGTTAATGAATGTTGATTAACAGGGTCAAAGAGTTCAATCGGTTAATCTCGTATCATTGGAGCTCGTCATCTGTAGGTCCATTAGGTACCTCGGTTGGCTCAAATTGGATAAAACGAGGGTTTACAGTTTTGAGTGGATTTAAAGTATTCAAATTCATTAAAAGGGTATTTATATCTTTTATATCTGATATGAGTGAAATAATATATAGTTTAATTTGAATGAGATTCATAATAAACTATAGTGTAGTCTAATTATTTCATTAGGGCTAGTTTGGAGAAATTAGATTGAGAGAAATTATATTGAATATAATTTAATTTAAAATTCCACGATTATACAAATGTTATTTGTATAATAACGTATGAGATACCTTATATTATAGGATATGCAAATATGATTTGCATATTATATAGTTGTTGTATTTTGGTGAATTGGTGGAGATTTTAACTCCACCACACACTATTATAAATAGGTGTATTGAAAGGCTTTTTACAACCTACACTCTCATTTTTCGAAATCCACCAAAGAAGTGAGAAAGAGTTCTCTCTCAAAATTCTCTCCAACCCGAAATCCAAAGGGAGTCACACCACTCTCCCCCATCCTTCCGAGAACAACACAGAATATCAAGTGGAGGTGTCCCCTTGCATTGGTTCGTCACTTTCATTGGAGAGTTCGTTGGATCGTTGAGATCGTGACTAGAGAAGGAAAAACTCGAAGAATAGTTCTTCAAGAGGTAGGGTTTCGAAACTTTTATGTTTTCTTCTCTGTTTTTTCATGCTTAGCCTAAATTGTATGTTGATACTTTCACTTTTAAGAAAATTAGAACAACAACGAAACAACGGCGATTCACATCGCAATTCTACTGCGGAAAATCCATTCTCTTTAATGAAATAAAAGAACCAAATTCAAAACAATACTCGTGCGTATAGGAAAATGGTTATCAAGATTAAAAAAAAAACTTTTTGAGATAAGAGGAGGGGAGACTTTTCAGCCTCGAACTCTATCACCTGAATTTCTTCTGCGGAAGTGATCGCATTACAATTCTCTACCTCACAAACCTATTTTTGGTGTGTTTATATCTGCCCCAACTTATCCCCACTATCATTAGCATAAGTCCACCTAGGATGCTCTTCCTCAGTGACAATGATAAGAATTTGCTCATATAGGGTCTTAAGGGATTCAACTATTTGATTAAGATGATGAGTCATTCCATTTATTATTGTCCCAATTTCCACCACTTTAGCTTCTAACCTATCCCACCTTTCTAATTCAGCATGACACAAATTTTTAACTCTTAACTCTAAAATGTACTCATTTAGTAAATCAACAAGAAAAGAGTTTTCTATTGATTTGTTGGGGTAGGAAAAATTTTGGTCCAAGTATCTATATGATTACCATAAAAAGAATTTTCATAAATCATAGATTCAGAATGGTAAGGATAAGATATTTGGTATCTAGAGAAATCATGATTCATAATCCTAGGGTTCTGAGAGGAATAGTACATTGGGGACGAATTAAAATTATGAAACGTGATACTTTAAATCACAATAATTCAAATCTAGACTTTATACAAAAAATAAAGATAACCAAAATAGGAGACAAAGACTCGAAAAACAAACAAAACTAAATTAAGAACAAATAAGGAAAAAAACACAAAAACAAATAAGGAGAAAAAATAAAAACGGAAAGACACAAAAAAGAAAAAGAAAACACAAAAAGGAAAAAACAAGAAAGGAAAAAACGCATATAAGGAAAAAACAACAAATAAGGAAAGAAACAAATAAGGAAAGAAACGAATAAGGAAAAAATAAAAATGGAAAAAAATAAAGAAAAACTTTTAGTCTAAAATCTCGAAATTTCTCCTAATATTAATCAATCTAAATAATTTTCATTCCCCGAAAGCGGCGCCAAAAAGTTGTTGCGTAACACAATATTGCAATACTGCAAGTGTACGGGTCAAGTTTTAATATAGTGATTTAAGTTACGAGTATCATATTTAAGAATGGTTTTCTAGATTGATTAACTATCAAGATACTGATTCTAAATTTTATTTAAAGCAACAAAACTTTGATAAAAAGGTGAAAACAAAGATAGAAAAGTAAATATACAAGTGGAGACACGAATATGCAAGAATTGTTAAGAGAATTGATTTCACAAGTTATTTCCTTATTTAGCTCATGCAATTGACTATGGTTGTGAGATTATAAACAAGAAGTAAAGATATTCAAAAGACTCTCTCGAGAACTAATGATTCTCATGCATAGCAATAAATCCTGAAGTTACGTTATAAATTTTAAGAGCATGCATGACATTAGGCAACTTCTTAAAACGTTTCCCAAAGAACTCGAGTCACTTTCGTGGCCAGAATTACTAAGGGTTTTGGCAACTTTGCTCTAATCTAAGTCTATTCTATCGAATCAACTTAAACCAACAAATCATGCTAAACTTGGCCAAAGAAAAACAAGTAATTTAAGAAAGTATTGCCAAAAATAAAGCAACACAAACATAAGTTCAATACATATATAAATAAGTTCATAACATGCTAATCAACCCCCTAACTACGACAATTTGCTACTCATAATCACTCTCAAAACAAGCTAATGTCATACTAGACTCTATAACAAAACTATAAACGAAAGGAAGAAGAAATAAAACTCGTTGGTGAACATGTCGGTCCCTCGTTCCCGAGCTCCCATCACGATCTCAATCCTCCTCTGACGTGCTTGGCCCCCAAAGAATAGTATTTTGTTCCTTTTTGAGTGTTAGAGTCGAAAATAGGTCTAAAACTCTATACAATTCAGCTCCTATTCGAATTGGTTCATAAGGATGTATATACAGGAAATCGGCACAGCGTTGCAACCCGATGGGTAGCGTTGCAACGCTGTGCAACGTTGCGACACTACGGAACAGCGTTGCAACTATTTTTGTCATATGTTTTCGCTCGTTTGTCTGAATGACCTACAGTTTGATGCGTTGGAATCGTGATTCGATGTAGAATATCCCAGAATATTTCTTATACTCAAAATACATCTATATCGTTTTGGGATTTAAATTAAGGATACACATGCTCTAAATTACACCAAAATAGTCTCGAACACCCTATTTTTGCTTCTCAAGCTCAATTTCCTGAAATTAAGCATAAGATGCCATAAAACGCTCGTGTTTTAAGTATAAAAACTAGCTAAAATATAAAAAATAAGATAGCATATTTGTATGCTATCAATTACAAACTACACGAGATTAGGGCATACACCCCAACAAATTTTAATCTGACAACGATGAATGGGGTTTCTATCGACGAGTCGAGCCAGATCAGCTTCATTTTGGAGACTCTTCCAAAGAGTTTCATTAAGTTTTGTAGCAATGTTTGTTAAGAACAAAATTATCTACAATCTGGCCACCCTCCTCAACAAACTACAGACATTCCAGTCCTTCGTGAGAGTCAAGGGACAGGAGGCTGAGGAAAATATTGCCTTTAGGTCCTTCCACAGAGGTTTGACCTTTGGGAACAAGTCTGTAGCTTCATCTTCAGACCCGAAAGGGAAGATGAAGAAGTTTAAGAAGGTTGGGAAACCTGATCGCGTTGCCGCCCAGAAGGGCAAGAAGGACAACGAGGTTGCAGAAAAAGGAAAACGTTTCTACTCCAACGGGGAGAAACACAGGAAAAAAACTGCCGCAAATTCCTTGCCGACAAAAAGAAGGAAGGTAAATGTGATTTACTTGTTATTAAAACTTTTTTAGTCGTGAGTAATGACTCTTTCTGGATACTTGATTCAGGTGCCACTAACCATGTTTGCTCTTCTTCTCAAGGAATTATTTCCTGGCAGTGACTACAAGAATGGGAGATAACGCTCATGGTTCGATCCGGGGAGGTTCACTCAGCTACAGCAATAGGCACGGTGAAGCTTTATTTTTGCAGGAAGTACCTATTATTAGATAATTTGTACATAGATCAAGGGTTTACTAAAAACCTCGTTTATATTTTGAACAATGTTCCGTCGAAGAGTGTTTGTGAAACATCTTTCGAACTCTGGAATGGACGTAAAGGTAGTTTACATCATTTCAAAATTTGGGGATGCTCGACCCACGTGTTGGTGCAAAATGGCGAGAGACAATGTTGTTGGTCTATTTTTCGATCCTAAGGAAAATAGGGTGCTTGTGTCGACAAACACCACTTTCTTTGAGGAAGACCACATCAGGCATCATTTACCTAGGAGCAAAATCGTGTTGAACGAAATGAACAGTACGTCAGCAAGAGTTGCTGATGGGGCTCGTACATCAACAAGTGTTGTTGATCCTACCACGTCAAGTCAAATCTGTTCCCAAGAGTTGGGAATGCCTCGATGTAGTGGGAGAATTGTTAGACAGTCTGAACGTTATATGGGTTTAGCTGAAACCGAAGTCGTCAATCCTGATGATGCCAGTGAGGATCCATTGAACTATGATCAGGCAATAGTTGATGTTGACAAGGACGAATGGATTAAAGCTATGGACAAGAAAATGGAGTCAATGTACTTTAATTATGTGTGGGAGCTTCTGGATGAACCGGAGGGGGTAAAACCCATTGGTTGCAAATGGATCTACAAGCGTAAAAGTGGAGTAGATGGGAAGTTGCATACCTCTAAAGCATGACTAGTGGCAAAGGGTTTTTGTTGGGGTTTTTGTCCTAATCTCGTGTTTGTAAATTACTGTTTGAAATTAATAAGAGTTATTTATTTCACCACTTTGTGTCTTGCAATATTTACAAACTTTTCCAATAAACTAAGCTATAGGGTCATAGAATTTATAAGAGAACTAGAACTTGAACGTTGTATAGTGGACACACAGGGAGGATCGCGTTCGAGTTAATGACCTGAACGGTCTACATTATATGGGTAGGGTTGGAGACCTAATCCTGGATACACTATGGATGCGACCCGCTTTGTATTAGATACAAACGAGGTGATCTGACTCGTTCATGTGGTGTACAAGACCAGACCGTGAATTATTAGACCTACTGATGTAACACCGTTGACAGTAAGGACTAATAACTTCGTAGATGACCGTTAGTGACTCGACTCGAATCACGAAGCGCAGTTACGGACTCCACTGCGCAGGGTCCGCCCTTTGACTAGTACGGGTGAGGGTGGTCACAGTTCCTCGCCAAATATGCCTATCTTCTCAAGGACAGGACCAAGTAGGGAGCTGGAAACTTAACTACGCGAGATAGAATTCATTCGTTCCCGCCTTTAGGGAAACTATTGGGATTGTTCCCTTAAGTGCTGTCTCCAAGGCTTGGACAACGGGCGCCCACCTTCTCACTGACGCGAGAAGGGTGTTGTGTATGGTTGGACCATCACAATATGTTGTTCATTAGAGGAGCAATGGGGACTTAAGGAACAAGAGGTAGACACAGGAGTAAAACGATAATTTGACCCAGCTGTGTCTACGAACAAATTGTGAAGGGTCGACTCATGGGCATTGGTTATATCAGTGGACACGTAATATTCTGCACTGACGGGAGTGCAGTGACGGGCTATAGTGGAGTGTTACCGTAGCTAATGAATGTTGATTAGCCGGGTCAAAGAGTTTGACAGGTTAATCTCGGATCATTGGAGCCCATCATTGTAGGTCCATTAGGTCCCTCGGTTGGCTCAATCCGGGTTAAAAGAAGGGTTAATGTTTTGGTATGAAATTGAAGTGTTCAATTTCACTTAAAGGGCATTTATGTCATTTATATGAGATATGAATGATATAATATATAGTTTAATGTGAATGAGATTCATAATAAACTATAGGTTAGCCTAATTGTTGAATTAGGGCTAATTGGAGAAATTAATTGAGTGAAATTAAATTGGATGTGATTCAACTTAATTAAATGACAATTGTTGCAAATGTGATTTGCAATATGAGATATGAGATATCTTATATTCTGTGGTGATGCAAATGAGATTTGCATAACCTATGGTCGTGGTAAAGTGGTAATAATGTGGAGATTTTATCTCCATGATTATTCCACTATATAATCCCTTATTACAAGAAGGAATTAAAGCCAAACTCTCATTTCTTGGATTCTCACCCAAAAAGAAGAGTTTTTCTCTCAATATACTCTCTCAAGTCTCCTCTCTCTCCAAACCACTAGAGTCCCACAGCTGTCCTTCTTCCAAAGGAAGAACAACCGAGAAGACTATTGGTAGTGTTCGAATTCCGTTCGAGGGAAGCGTTCGTTGAGATCGACAGGCATGAAGTGTTCGTGATCAAGGAAGATTTTGAAGAATTGTCTTCAACAAGTAAGTACATTCTTCTCGCTGTAAATTTCTTCCTTCTATTGCATGTTTAGCCTAGATCCAATAGTTAGATCATTTTGACAAAATTCAAGTTGCGTAATGATACCATGACGATTCGATCGTCTTCTGCTGCGCGGGAATTCTTATTCCCTTCAGTTTTACCCAGGTCGAAGGGGTTGACTATGAGGAAACCTTTTCACCTGTTGCCATGGTAAAGTCGACCAGGATCCTTCTGGCCATTGTCGCGTATTATGACTACGAGGTATGGCAGATGGATGTCAAGACCGCCTTTCTGTTGGGATTTGTGCCCTAAACTTATGTAATTTTGATCAAATAAATAAAGACTTATTTGTATTTGATAAAATTATATTCTTCCTTTATAAATACAATAAACTAAGCTCCAAGGTTATAATGTATCTTGAACATCAGTGTAGTAGATACTTTTTAGATTGTGTTCAAGAAGATAACCTAAATGGTCTATGGTATAAGAATAAGGTTGGAAACTTTATTCTGGTACCATGGATGCGACCCTCTTTGTAATTAGTACAAATGAGGTAATCCAACTCATTCATGTGGTTCACATGCGAGTGGGTGCATCCTGTATGAAGAGTTCATACAAGACCAGACTGAAAATTATTAGTCTAACCAGCATACACCGTTAATAGGATAAGACTGATAATTGATAGATATTCATTAATGACTCGTCCTGAATCATGAGTAAGTTATGAACTCCTGCTTATAGGGGTTTGTCCTTAGACTAGTATGGGTGAGAGTGGCCTGTAGCCGACTTAATAAGCCTACCTTCTCAGGGACAGAACCTCGTAGGTAGCTGGAGACTTAACTATACAAGATGGAATTCACTCATCCATACACTAAGGAATTAGATAGGTTATTCCCTTAAGAACTGAATCCAGGTCTTGAACAACGGGGCCCCGCCATCTAAACTGATTAAGAGGGTACGAGTTTATGGCAGGACCTTATACTTGTTGTTCATTAGAGGATCAGTGGTGCTTAGGGAACAAAGAGGTAATCACAGGGGTAAAACTGTAATTTGACTCAGTGATTACGAACAACCTGTGTAGGGTCGACTCATGGATAATGATTATATCAATGGACACAATATAATCTACAGTGAGGAGAGTGCAGCTACAAGTCTATAGTGGAGTGACTTGTAGTTAATGAATATTGATTAACTGGATCAAAGAGTTTGATCAGTTAAATCTCACATCATTGGTGCTCCTGAACTGTTGGTCCATTAGGTTCCTTCGTTGGCTAAACATGGTAATATTGAGGGTATAAAGTTAGGAATGAAATTGAAGTGTTCAATTTCATATATGAGGGGTTATATAAGTTAGATATGATATAATTGATATAATATATGCTTTTAATGTGAATGAGATTCACATATAAACCATATACTAATGAGAGAATAAATGAGGGATAGGATGGTAAGTTTCATCCTATTTCCCTATATATAGTTGCATGAGATGCAACTTTGACAATGTTTTTTGAGAAACCTTAGAGTATCAAATAGTTGTATTCGAAGAGTTCCATACACAACCTCTCTCACAACCTCACACCTTATCCTAAAGGAACCCACCTTCCTCCCTCGTCTAGGGAACAATGGAGACGATCAGGTGGTGGTGTCCGTGATCTTTCGGGTTCGAGTTGCTGAGATCGTGATCGTGGGAAAAGGAGCATCTGAAGAAAGAGTTCTTCAAAGGTAAATTCTTTGCTGTCCAATTTCTTAAAGCACGCTTAATCTTAGTTTTTGTTTGATCTTAATTGAAATTCATGTAACTAAATAAGAACACGGGATTCACCATCGCTTCCGCTGCGAGATCCGATCCCTTCACTTTCTAAATGGCAACCTTGACGAAACCATCTACATGGACCAACCTATGGGTTCATAGCCCAAGGCCAAGAGCAAAAGGTTTGTCGGCTTCATATGTCCATTTATGGACTGAAACAAGCCTCAAGGTCTTGGAATATAAGGTTTGATGAGGCAATCAAATCTTATGGCTTTGATCAGAACGTTGACTAGCCTAGTGTCTACAAGAAAATCGTCGACCAAATTGTCGCATTTCTTATATTATACATGGATGATATCCTTCTCATTGGGAATGAGGTAGGATTTCTTACTGACGTAAAGAAATGGCTAGATTCGCAATTCCAAATGAATGATTTGGTAGAAGCTCAGTATGTTCTAGGTATCCGATGATAGTCCTAACTGTAAGAAAAGCAAGCGGTAGCCATGTCTCAAACGTCTTATATTGACAAGATGTTGTCTAGATATAATATGCAGAACTCCAAGAAGGGCTTCCTGGCTTTCAGGCACGGGGTTCACTTGTCTAAGGATTAGTGTCCTAAGACTCCTTAAGAGGTTGAGGATATGCGACGGATCCCCTATGCTTCAGCTGTAGGGAGCCTCATGTATGCGATGTTATGTACTAGGCTCGACATCTGTTATGCAGTAGGGATTGTCAGTAGGTATCAATCCAATCAAGGATTAGATCACTGGACAGTCGTAAAGGCAATCCTCAAGTATCTTAGGAGAATGAAGAACTACAACTTAGTGTATGGCGGTGGGGATTTGATTCTTACGGGATACACAGATTCTGATTTTTAGAACGATAAGGATTATAGAAAATCAACTTCGAGGTCAACCTTCATTCTGAATGGTGGAGTTGTAGTATGGTGAAGCATCAAGCAGGGATGCATCGCTGATTCCACTATGGAAGTGGAGTACGTTGTGGCTTGTGAAGCTTCAAAGGAAGCTGTTTGGCTTAGGCAGTTCATAACGGATTTGGAAGTTTTTCCAAATATGAACTTTTCGATCACGCTGTTTTGTGACAAAAGTGGTTCAGTAGCCAACTCTAGAGAGCCTCGGAGCTATAAAAGACGCAAGCACATTGAGCGGAAGTATCACCTGATACGAGAGATTGTGCACCGCGGCGACGTGACAGTCACGCAGATAGAGTCGGAGCACAACGTAGCTGATCCATTTACAAAGCCCCTCACAGCTAAGGTGTTTGAGGGTCACCTAGAGAGTCTAGGTCTTCGAGTACTTCCTGACTAGGGCAAGTGGGAGATATGTAAACGGATATTCACTGCCCTAGTTTATTGTATTACTTCATTGTAATTTATGTACATTTCAGAAATGTATTTGCTCCACTAGCTTAGTCCAATTAGGAATTTGTTGGGATGTTTGTCATAATCTCGTTCTGTTTGAAAATTTTCATTTGAAATTAATAAAGAGTTATTAATTTTATCATTTTGTGTCTCGCATTTATTACAAACTTTGTAAATTACCATTTGAAATTAATAAAGAGTGGAGGCATCCTGTACAATCAGATTGTACAAGACAGGACTGTTAATTATTAGACCTACTGATGTAACACCGTTAACAGTATGGACTAATAACTTCGTAGATGACCATTAGTGACTCGACCTGAATTCTGAGCGTGTTACGGACTCCTGTTTGCGAGAGTCTGTCCTTTGACTAGAGGGGTTGTCCTTTGACTAGAGGAGTCTGTCCTTGGACTTCACTCGTTCCCGACCATAGGGAAACTAGAGGGGTTGTTCCCTTAAGTGTTGTCTCCAAGGCTTGGACAACGGGCACCCACCCTCTCACCAGCACGAGATGGTTGTTGTGTATGGTTGGACCATTACAACGTTGTTGTTCATTAGAGGAGCAGTGGAGACTTAAGGAGCAAGAAGTAGACACAGGGGTATAACAGTAATTTAATCCAGTAGTGTCTACGAACAACCTGTGAAGGGTCGACTCATGGGTATTGGTTATATCGTGGACACAACTTGTCGTACACTAATGGAAGTGCACCTACGGGCTTTAGTGGAGTGTTACCGTAGCTAATGAATGTTGATTAACCAGGTCAAAGAGTTTGACAAGTTAATCTCGGATCATTGGAGCTCGTCACTATAGGTCCATAATGAAAGGAATGAAAATCCCCGCGCAGCGGAAGACGATCGAATCGTCAAATGGTATCGTTACGCTACTAGAGTTTTGTTAAAATTATCTAACACTTAGATCTAAGTTAAACATACAATAACTATGGAAGAAAATCAGTAAGAAGAAATCTACTTGTTGAAGACTCTCTTCAAGGTTTCTTCCAAGGTCACGAACACTTCGTGCTTCTCGATCTCAACGAACGCTTCCCTCGAACAAAACCCGAACACCACCAATGGCCTTCTCGGTTGTTCTTCCTTTGGAAGAAGGAAAGTTGTGGGACTTTTAGTTTTGGAGAGGGAGGAGATTTGAGAGAATTGCTTGAGAGAGAATTCTCTTCTTTTGGTTGAAATTCCAAAAATGAGAGATTGAAGTCTAAGAAACCATTCTTACAAAGGGTTTAAATAGTGAAATAACATGGTGTTAAACTCTCCACATTATTACCATTTTACCACAACTATAGGTTATGCAAATCACATTTGCATAACCATATATCATAAGATATCTCATATCTAATTATACAAATCACATTTGCATAATTGTGGATTTTATTAAATTGAATCACATCCAATTTAATTTCTCTCAATTAATTTCCCCAATTATCCATAATTCAACAATTAGGCTATCCTATAGTTTATTATGAATCTCATCCACATTAAACTATATATTATATCATTCATATCACATATAAATGACATAAATTCCCTTTAAGTGAAATTGAACACTTCAATTTCTTACCAAAACATTAACCCTTCTTTTAACCAAGATTGAGCCAACCGAGGGACCTAAATGACCTACAGTGACGGGCTCCAATGATCCGAGATTAACCTATCAAACACTTTGACCCGGTTAATTAACATTCATTAGCTACGGTAACACTCCACTATAGCCCATAGTTGCACTCCCGTCAGTGCAGAATATTACGTGTCCACTGATATAACCAATGCCCATGAGTCGACCCTTCACAGGTTGTTCGTAGACACGGTTGGGTCAAATTACTATTTTACCCTGTGTCTAACTCTTGTTCCTTAAGTCACCACTGCTCCTCCAATGAACAACACATCGTGATGGTCCAACCATACACAACACCTTCTCGGGCCAGTGAGAAGGTGGGCGCCCGTTGTCCAAGCCCTGGAAACAGTACTTAAGGGAACAACTCCTTTAGTTTCCCTAAAGGCAGGAATGAGTGAATTCCATCTCGCGTAGTTAAGTTCCCAACTCCCTACTTGGTCCTGTTCCTGAAAAGATAGGCATATTGGGCGAGTCACTGTGACCACCCTCACCCGTACTAGTCAAAGGACAGACCCACACAGACAGGAGTCCATAACACGCTCACGATTCAGGTCGTGTCAGTAATGGTCATCTACAAAGTTATTAGTCCTTACTGTCAACGGTATTACATCAGTAGGTCTAATAATTCACGGTATAATCTTCTACAATCTCACTGCACAGGATGCCCCCACTGGCATGCCAACCACATGAACGAGTCAGATGATATACAAAGCGGTCATTAACTCGAATGTGATCCTCCTTGTGTGTCCACTACACACCGTTCAAGTTCTAGTTCTCTCATAAATTCAATGACCCTAGAGCTTAGTTTAGTGGAAAAGTTTGTAAAATTTGCGAGACACAAAGTAATGAAATAAATAACTCTTATTGATTTCAAACAGTAATTTACAAACACGAGATTAGGAAAAAAATCCAAACAAACTCCCACTTGGACTAAGCTAGTGGAGAAAATACATTTATTAAATGTACATAAATGACAACGAAGTAATACAATAAACTAAGGCATTAAATACCCGTTTACTTATCTCCCACTTGCCCTAGTCAGGAAGTCTTCGAAGACCTAGACTCTCTAGGTGACCCTCAAACACCTTAGCCGTGAGGGGCTTTGTAAATGGATCAGCTACGTTGTGCTCCGACGCTATCTGTGTGACTGTCACGTCCCCTCGGTGCACAATCTCCCGTATCAGATGATACTTCAGCTCAATGTGTTTGCCTCTCTTATGGCTCTGAGGCTGTCTGGAGTTGGCTACTGCACCACTGTTATGACAGAACAATGTGATCGGCAAGTTCATATTTGGAACAACTTCCAAATCGGTCATGAACTTCCTAAGCCAAAACAACTTCTTTGCGCTTCACACAAGCGCGCACATACTCCGCTTCCATAGTGGAATCGGCGATGCATCCTTGCTTGAGGCTTTGCCATACTACAGCTCCTCCATTCAGAATGAAGGCGTACCCCGAAGTGGATTTCCTAGAGTCCTTATTGGTCTGAATGTCAGAATCAGTGTATCCCGTAAGGATCAAATCCCCACTGCCATACACTAAGTTGTAGTTCCTCGTTCTCCTAAGATACATGAGGATTGCCTTTATAGCTGTCCAGTGATCTAATCCTGGATTGGACAGATACCTACTGACAATTCCTACTGCATAACAGAAATCGGGTCTAGTACACAACATGACATACATCAGGCTCCCTACAACTGAAGCATATGGAATCCGTCTCATATCCTCAACCTCTTAAGGAGTCTTAGGACACTGATCCTTAGAGAAGTGAACCCCATGCCTTAAAGGCAGGAATCCCTTCTTGAAGTTCTGCATCTTATACCTAGACAACATCTTGTCAATATGAGAGCTTCTCCCAAATCTTTCATTTGGAATTGCGAAGCTAGCCACTTCTTAACGTCAGTAAGAAATTTTACCTCATTCCCAATGAGAAGAATATCATCCACATGCAACACTAAAAATTCGATAGTTTCAAGGTGACGTACTTGCTGGATTTCTAAAAAGTTATTATGATTACACGTGTATTTCTAACGCTTGATTACAGATGCATATACTCATAAGTTTCAAGGTGATATGATTTATGAGTTTTTAGATCATTAACTCAGTCACTCACTAAGCTTCATAGCTCATTCTATTAGTGTTTTCAAACTTTTAAGGTAGAGATCGAGCTCTCGGTGCCTGATAACCTACCATAGTCTGCTGGAAGCTCCTCGAGGTTGATATTTTGTGCGTGGGTGGAGTTGTATAGGAAGTCTATATGTATTGTACGAGGAATATGAAGTTATGTATATGTGTACATTCTAGGTTGTGGATGTGCAAACCATTGTTGGGTATGTTTGTGGTTGTGATGTTCATATCCGTTTCAGTTTACAAAAGAGTCTTAAGTAGGGTTACTTCTTACGTAGGTTACGTAATTGTCAATATTCCGCTGTGGTATGTTTAAAGTGTTTTTTATACAAGTATAGTATGCTTATCAGGTAAAACAGGGTAAACAGGTATCATTAGAGAGGTGAACGATGTTTGTTGGCTTCACGCCGTCTGCCGGGCTAAGTTAGCTGGTAGCTTGGGAGGGGGTGTGACAACTCTCACCGAACAAATAATGCCTCCAGATCTTCAATGCTAAAACAAATCGTTGGTAGGGTAATTACATTCGTGCTTTTTCAATTGCCATGACCCATAAGCTATTATCTTTCCCTCTTGCATGAGCACACACCCTAAACCTTGCCTTGAAGCGTCACAGTAAATCACATACTCTTTTCCCGTTACAGAAAGTGTTAGAATAGGTGATGTAACTAATCTCTTCTTCAACTCCTAGAAACTCTGTCACATTTACACAGATCATAAGAGTTTGAAATATATTTTTGATCAGAGGGAAACAAGAAAGAAAAGGTTAATATATTATGGTTGGTTTTGTTTTAAAAAGGAAAAATGAAGAAGGAAAGTGGAAGGTGGGACCCCCACCTATGTTTTCTTTTAAGTAACCAAGTTTCCTTCGATTTTCTTCTCATTTCAACAAAGAGAAGCTGAGGGTTTCGTGGGAGAAGGAGAAAGGAAGAGGAAGAAGGTGATTTTCATGAGTTAGAGTTGCAGAAGAAGGGAGGAGAACTCAAAGTTTGTTTGTATAGCAGCAAGGTGATCAACTCAACCCTGTTCTGATTTTCTGATCATCTCAAGCTCCACAGAAAGAGGTAAGAGTTAAGGTTTGATTTTCTAGAAAGCTAATTCATTTTTGAACAATGTTCGTGACGGATGCTCGAGCCCATTCTGATCTTAAGTTACAGTTTTGTGAAGAGGAAGGCAGAAGACAGAAAGTTGCTGTCAAATCCGAGAAGCCTCTGGTGTTTTGGTTGTCCTGATGTGTAGAGTTTGAATCAGAAGCTCTAAAAGGTATGGTTGGAAAGCTTATTGAATTTCCTACAACGTGTGTGAAGAAATCGGGAGTAGAAAAGGACTCGAAGATGTTCTAAATTTAAGGTTAAGTTTATTGTGCAGCAGGAAATCGAATATGAAAACAGCAGCAGATTGTTTTTAGGGGAGAAGATTTCGAGGTATTTTCGAATAAATCCGTTGGGAATCTCAATTTCATTTCATCATATGATTTTTAGAGAGTTCAAAAGGGAAGAGTTTGGTATAGAGTACATCTATTTTGGATTAGTAATGAAGAAGTTATGACTGTTTGAATACAGGGTATAAAATCTGTGAAATGCTGGAAAAGTGGATGGTGTGGTTTTTGTAATTTTAAGGTTAAAAATCATGAGCTCGAGGTTCTAATACATGGATTTAGTTTGTTTGATAGGCCAAAAGGAGATAGGTCGAGTGCACGGGTCAAGGTTCTAGTTCATATACTGTGAGTGACAAAACGAACTTCGAAAATGAACTATATGCTTGAAAAAAATGCTTTAAGAAATGCAAGTTTTGCTAGAATGAAAGATTTCAATGCTTTAAGTTTTCTTTGTGTAAACCATGGTTGGGTATGTTTTTGGTTGTGATGTTCATATCCGTTTCAGTTTTCAAGAGAGTCTTAAGTAGGGTTACTCCTTACGTAGGTTACGTAATTGTCAATATTTCGCTGTTGTATGTTTAGAGTGTTTCTTATACAAGTATAGTATGTTTATCAGGCAAAACAAGGTCAACAGGTATCATTAGAGAGGTGAACGATGTTTGTTGGCTTCGCGCCGTCTGCCGGGCAAAGTTAGCTGGTAGCTTGAGAGGAGGTGTGACAAGATAACACTTATTAATTTCAAACAGTAATTTACAAACACGAGATTAGGACAAAAATCCCAACACATAAGGTCCCTCGGTTGGTTCAAACTGGATTAAAAGAAGATTTACTAATTTAGTGTGAATTTAACTGTTCAAATTCACTATAGGGTATTTATGTCAATTATATGAGATAGGAATGATATAATATATAGTTTAATGTGAATGAGATTCACAATAAACTATAGGTTAACCTAATTATTGAATTAGGGCTAATTTTTAGAAATTAGATTGAGAGATATTAAATTGAATGTGATTCAATTTGAAATTCCACGATAATGCAAATGTGATTTGTAAAATAAGATATGAGATATCTCATAATATGTGGTTATGCAAATATGATTTACATAACCTATGGTTGTGGTAAAATGGTAAATAGGTGGAGATTTCAACTCCACCTATCACCATTTTATAAACCCCTTTGCAAGAAGGGTTCATTAAGCAAATCCTCATTTTTGGAAATCTCACCTAAAGAAGGATTCTCTTTTCTCCCAAATTCTTTCATCTTCTCCTCCCAAACAAAAAAGGAAAAGGATCCCACAATCCTCATGCTTTCTAAAGTAGAACAGTCGTGTAGCCTATTGGAGGTGTCTGAACGGTGTTCGTGTGAATTGATCGAGGTCGTTGAGATTGAGGAGAGCACGAAGAGTTCGTGAACGGAAAGGAAACTTTGAAGATCGTCTTCAACATGTAAGTACCTTGAACTTGCTGTTTTTCCTTTCATAGATTGCATGTTTAGCCTTAACTATTAGATAATTTAATTTTAACATAATTGAGTTGCATAACAAAACCATGACGATTCGATCGTCTTCTGCTACGCTAGGACTCTAATTCCTTTCAATTCGTATCAGAGCCAATCGTTGGCCTCTTGTTGTTGCATTTCATTTGTTAAAATTTATGTGCGTTTGTGCTTTCCTTCATGAGATGAATGTTGATTTGCAAAATTGGCGTTTTCGGTTTCGAAAAATGGGCGTTTTATTTACATTTTATGTTCATATGATCAATGTAAAGGCTCGTGTTTTGGGCAATTTTTAATGTAAATCGAGTCTGTAAGTCTGTGTCGTTCGTAGCATGGGATTCTGTAAAGAAATTGGAGTGAAAACAGGCGAGAAACGACGAAGAACAGCAAGAGGTGCTTGATTTTCTGTCCACATCGTTGAGACACTGTTCATCGGTGTCTCAACGCTGCAATTGCGGGCGGAGGCTTGGTTGCAGAGCAGCGTTGCAATGCTAGGCGTAGTGTTGCAACGCCAAGGCGTGGAGTACGCGTGGCGTGACACTGGATGCTGCAGCGTGCAAGCATAGTGGACAGTTCTCGAGGCCACTTCGCTGCAATCGTGGGCAGTTGGTGAAGGAGTTCATCGTGGGGCTTTTTTATTAATTTTTGTAAAATGTATTTTTAGTTTATTTAGTTTATTTTATTCAATAATATTAATATTAATATTATATTAATGTTATTTAATTAAATAATTACCCATATGTGCCAAAATCGGTCCATTTTTTATATTTAATTATTTTATGCATGTGATGTATGATTTAATTAAATTCTATGTGCATAATGTATGGCATATAGATTTAAAATTCCACCTTAGGTTAAACATGTTCATGCATCATTTATATTATAAGTGTTATAATGTATAGTTTGCATGATAGGTTATATTATAAGTGTTATAATATAATTAAATGCATGTTTTAATTTAATTAAATATAAGTGTTATATTTTTTTAGATTAAAGTATGTTCATGCTTTTAATTTCATGTGATGAATTATTTTGTTATAGTCTATAGTTATTCATGTGATGAATTATCAAGCACTATAACATAGAAATGCATGCAACCTAAGTTAATTATTAGTTTTAAAGTGTTAAGAACTTGAATAATTAGACTTCGGTTTTCTAGTTCTAATAAGATTAGAATTAGGAAATCAAAATGTAATCTTTGAATGATGACTGATTAGTAACTCTGTCTAAGGAAAGTTTTGTCTAAGGCTGGGGTATTTAAGTTGGCGCTTGCGAAACACCCCTACCTGGAAATCGACCTTGAAGTGAATTCGGTCCGGAGATTCTTAGATTATATTTTTCGCGAGTGTCATTAATTAAATGTTGATTAATTTACTCACATAAACCTAAGTAATAATGTGATTATAAACTTCGATTAAATACCATATAAGAGTTATATTGGTAGACTTAGGTAAATTTTAACCGGTTTATCTAGGTCAATCCCGAAAATTATAAAGTGTTGAGTGGGAGGAAATAAAGTGTATAAGATACATTTAATTTTCCGACCAAAAATCTCTTTAAAGTCTGCACCGTTAGATCCATACTCGGCCACGTGGCGCAAATGGGAGCGTCCCCCTTCGGATGGTATTTGTATGGATCAATATAAACGTGGATGGAGAGAGTACTTATAGTGAGTGGGAGCGGGACCTGTGAAAACAGGGCCCACGGTCTCTTCTTTCGATTCATACCGTGAGACCCCTATGATCCGCGTACGAGTTTGGCCTGAACCAGAGAATCCCTTCGGAGGGCCTTGTCATGGTAGTCAGAACACCTTGAATTCCGGAAAGGGATACAGTTTCCTTGTTGGTTTTCCTTCGTGGTTCACCCTTCGGTGGCTATTGTTTGGACGGATACTTGGAAACTTAAAGATTGAGGGTGACACTCACGGGATTCGTTAAGTGTTAATGAATTCGACGAAATAATGGTAACTGGACGCCTAATGGAATAAGATTTATTCTTGATTAGGGACTGGTCGAGAATGTCTCATCCTAGAGGAGGAATGTTTCTGTTCACCCTTCGGTGGCGGTCATTCTAAACCTTTAGGATATCATTGCAATTTTTAAATGACCTAGGGATCATAGGATTAAAGTTTGCTAAAACTTCATTGGACTTAAAAAGTTTTTTGCGAGACTGACACAAAATTTTAATTTATTTTTTCAGCAAAAATGTCTAGCTCAATTATCGATTTACTCGCTTCCGATACGTTAATGGGAGATATCATCCAAACATGGACGAATAATATAAACACGATTCTTGTAACCAACGACTTGATGTTCGTGCTTACAGTGGAGTGTCCTCAGTTGCCGACCTTGACTGCATCACGAAGTGTTCGTGATGCACACGATCGATGGATCAGGGCCAATGAAAAGGCTAAGGTCTATATCATTGCCAGCTTATCTGAAGTCTTGGCAAAGAAGCACGAGTTGATGATCACCGCTAAGGAGATCATGGAGTCGTTGCAGGACATGTTTGGACAACAGTCCTTTCAGGTCAGGCACGATTCACTCAAACACGTCTTCAAGGGCTGAATGAAAGAAGGAACGTCTGTCCGTGAACATGTTCTGGACATGATGATCCACTTTAATTTGGCGAAGATGAACGGGGCTTCAATCGATGAGTCGAGCTAGGTCAGCTTTATTTTGGAGAGTCTTCCGAAGATTTTCCTTCAGTTTCGTAGTAATGTGGTTATGAACAAAATTAGCTACACTCTGACTACCCTCCTCAATGAGCTACAGAACTTCCAGTTCTTGATGAGGATCAGGACACCGGAAGTTGAGGCAAATGTTGCCTACAGGGCAAGGGTTAAACCTCTGGGACAAAATTTGTTGCTCCTTCTCGCCCGAAAGGGAAGAAGAAGATGAAGAAGGGTAAAGCTGACCGAGCTGCCGCCCAAAAGGGCAAAAAGGTCAAGGAAGTTGCAGAGAAACGAAAGTATTTCCACTGCAATGGGGACGACACTGGAAGAGAAATTGTCCCAAGTTGCTTGCCGAGAGGAAGAATCAAGGTAAATGTGATTTACTTGTGACAGAAACATGTTTAGTGGAGAGTAGTGACTCTGCGTTGATATTGGATTCGGGCGCCACTAACCACGTTTGTTCTTCTTTTCAGGGAATTGATTCCTGGCAGTAGCTGCAAGAGGGTGAGGTGACTCTACTTGTTGGATCTGGGGAGATAGTCTCTGCTGCAGCTATCGACAAAGTGATGCTTTTCTTTGGCAGGAATTAAATGTTGTTAACAACATGTATATAGTTCCAGGGTTTACTAGAAACCTCGTTTCTACTTCCTGTCTTTTAGAACAATGTATTTCCGTTTCATTCCATGGTCATAAAGCGTTTATTTACAGAAATGATAATTTTATTTGTTCTGCTTCACATAAGTCAAATTTGTATGTTTTGAAGCCTAATTCGGTTAAAAGTGTTTTGAACACTAAGTTATTTAAAACTGTAGAAACACGAACTAAAAGAGTAAAAGTTTCTCCAAACGAAAATGTCTATCTTTGACATCTAAGGGTAGGCCACATTAATCTCAATAGGATTGAGAGACTGGTGAAGAGTGGACTTCTAAGTCAGTTGGAAGAAAACTCTTTACCGGTGTGTGAGTCATGCCTTGAAGGCAAAATGACCAAACGTCCTTTTATTGGAAAAGGATATAGAGCCAAGGAGCCCCTAGAGCTTATACATTCTGACCTCTGTAGTCCGATGAGTGTTAAAGAACGAGGAGGTTACGAATACTTCGTATCTTTCATAGATGACTATTCGAGGTATGGGTATATTTACCTAATGCATAGGAAGTCTGAAACTCTTGAAAAGATCAAGGAGTACAAGAATGAGATTGAGAACCTGTTAGGTAAAACCATATAAACACTTTGATTGGATCGAGGTGGAGAGTATATAGACACTTAATTCTAGGACGATATGATAGAACATGGAATAACGTCCCAACTATCAGCACCTGGTATGCCACAACAGAATGGTGTATCGAAGAGGAGAAACAGAACCCTGTTGACATGGTTCGATCAATGATGAGCTATGCTCATCTCCCTATTTTTTTTTGGGGGTTACGCAGTGGAGACTACAGTTTATATTTTGAACAATGTTCCGTCGAAGAGTGTTTGTGAAACACCTTTCGAACTCTGGAATGGACGTAAAGGTAGTTTACATCATTTCAGAAGTTGGGGATGGACCCACGTGTTGGTGTCAAAGTCGAAGAAATTGGAACTCCGTTCAAAATTGTGCCTATTCGTAGGTTACCCAAAAGAGACTAGGGGTGATCAATTTTTCGATCCTAAGGAAAATAGGATTCTTCTGTCGAAAAATGTCACTTTCCTTGAGGAAGACCACATCAGGGATCATTTGCCTAGGAGCAAAATCATGTTGAACGAAATGGACAGTACGTCAGCAAGAGTTACTGATGGGGCTAGTACATCAGCAAGTGCTGTTGATCCTAACACGTCAAGTCAAATCCGTTCCCAAGAGTTGGGAATGCCTCAACGTAGTGGGAGGGCTGTGAGACAACCTAAACATTACATGGGTTTAGCTGAAATCGGCGACACATCCCTGCTTGATGCTTCGCCATACTACAACTCCTACATTCAGATTGAAGGATGACCCCGAAGTAGATTTCCTAGAATCTTTATCGGTCTGAAAGTCAGAATCTATGTATCCCGTAAGGATCAAATCCCCACCGCCATACACTAAGTTGTAGTTCCTCGTTCTCCTAAGATACTTGAGGATTGCCTTTACGGTTGTCCAGTGATCTAATCCTGTATTAGATTGATACCTACTGACTATCCCTACAGCATAACAGATGTCGGGCCTAGTACACAGCAATGCATACATCAGGCTCCCTACAGCTGAAGCATAGGGGATCTGTCGCATATCCTCAACCTCTTGAGGAGTCTTAGAACACTGATCCTTAGATAGGTGAACCCCGTGACAGAAAGGCAGCAAGCCCTTCTTGGAGTTCTGCATCTTATATCTAGACAACATCTTGTCAATATAAGACGCTTGAGACGTGGCCAGCGTTCTTTTCTTCTGGTTCTGGACAATCTGGATACCTAGAACATACTGAGGTTCTCCCAAATCTTTCATTTGGAATTGTGAAGCTACTCATTTCTTTACGTCAGTAAGAAATTCTTCCTCATTCCCTATGAGAAGAATATCATCCACGTATAATATAAGAAATGCGACAGTTTTGCCAACGATTTTCTTATAAACACAAGACTCGTCAACATTCTGATCAAAGCCATATGATTTGATTGCCTCATCAAACCTTATATTCCAAGACCTCGAGGCTTGTTTCAGTCCATAAATAGACCTATGAAGCCGGCAAACCTTTTGCTCTTGGCCTTAGGCAATGAAACCTTTTGGGCTTGTCCATGTAGATGGTTTCGTCAAGGTTGCCATTCAGAAAGGCGGTCTTGACATCAATCTGCCATACCTCGCAGTCATAATACGCGGCAATGGCTAGAAGGATCCTAATCGACTTTACCATGGCAATAGGTGAAATGGTTTTCTCATAGTCAACCCCTTCGACCAGGGTAAAAGCCTTTGCCACTAGTCGGGCTTTGAAGGTCTGCACCTTCCTATTTATGCCACGTTTACGCTTGTAGAACCATTTACATTCTATAGGTTTTACCCCATCAGGTTGATCCACAAGCTCCCAGACAGAATTGAAGTACATCGACTCCATTTTCTTGTCCATAGCTTTGATCCATTCGTCCTTGTCAACATCAACCATTGCCTGATCATAGGTCAATGGATCCTGACAGTCATCATCAGGATTGATGACTTGGGTATCAGCTAAACCCTTGTAACGTTCGGGCTGTCTAACAGCCCTCCCACTACATCGAGGCATTCCCAACTCTTGGGAACGAACTTGACTTGACGTGCTAGGATCAACAACACTTGTTGACGTACTAGCCCCATCAGCAACTCTTGCTGATGTACTGTCCATTTCATTCAACACGATTTTGCTCCTAGGTACATGATCCCTGATATGGTGGTCCTCAAGGAAAGTGGTGTTTGTCGATACAAGCACCCTATTATCCTTAGGATCGTAAAACAGACCACCTCTGGTCTCTTTTATGTAACCTACAAATAGGAACAATTTTGAACGGCGTTGCAATTTCTTCGAGTTTGACACCAACACGTGGGTCGGGCATCCCCAAATTCTGAAATGGTGTAAACTGCCTTTACGATCATTCTAGAGTTCAAAAGGTGTTTCACAAACACTCTTCGACAGAACGTTGTTCAAAATATAAACTGCAGTCTCCATTGTGTAACCCAAAAAATAATCAGGGAGACGAGCATAGCTCATCATAGACCGAACCATGTCCAACAGGGTTCTGTTTCTCCACTTCGATACGCCATTCTGCTGTGGAATACTAGGTGTTGAGAGTTTGGATGTCATTCCGTGTTCTATCATATAGTCCTGGAATTTAGTGTCCATATACTCTCCACCTCGATCCGATCGAAGTGCTTTTATGGTTTTACCTAACAGGTTCTCAACCTAAGTCTTATACTCCTTGATCTTTTCAAGAGTTTCAGACTTCCTATGCATTAGGTAAATATACCCATACCTAGAATAATCATAAAATGAAAGAAACGAAGTATTCATAACCTCCTCGTGCTTTAACACTCATTAGACCACAGAGGTCAGAATGTATAAGCTCAAGGGGCTCCTTGGCTCTATATCCTTTTCCACCAAAAGGACCTTTGGTCATTTTGCCTTCAAGGCATGACTCACATACCGATAAAGAGTTTTCTTCAAACTGACTTAGAAGTCCACTCTTCACTAGTTTCTCAATCCGATTGAGATTAATGTGGCCTAACCTTAGATGCCAAAGATGGGCATTTTCTTTTGGAGAAACCTTAACTCTCTTAGTTCGTGTTTCTGCAGTTTTAAATAACTCAGTGTTCAGAACGCGTTTGACTGAATTAGGCTTTAAAACATACAAGTTAGACTCAAGTGAAGCTGAACAAATCAAATTGCCTTTGAAAGAAATAAACGCTTTATTAGAATCAAAGGAAATTGAAATACACTGTTCAATTAGACAGGAAATAGAAACAAACTTTCTAGTAAACCCTGAGACTATATACATATTGTCCAATAATAAATAATTCGTGCCAAAATAAAGCTTCACATTGTCGATCGCTGCAGCTGAGACTATCGCCCCTGATCCAACCCGTATAGTCACCTCACCCTCTCGTAGCGGCTGCCAGGAATCAATTCCCTGAAAAGAAGAACAAACGTTGTTAGTGGCGCCCGAATCCAAAATCAAGGCATAGTCACTATTCTCCAGTAAACATGTTTCAGTTACCAGTAAATCACATTTACCTTGATTCTTCCTCTCGACAACGAACTTGGGACTGTTTCTCTTCAAGTGGCAATCCCCATTGCAGTGGTAACACTTTCCTTTCTCTGCAACTTCCTTGACCTTCTTGCCCTTTTGGGTGGCAGCTCGGTCAGCTTTACCCTTTTTCATCTTCTTCTTCTTCCCTTTCGGGTGAGAAGGAGCAACAGGTTTAGTCCCTGAGGTCGAACCCATGTGATGAGACGTGTAGGCAACATTTGCCTCAAATTTCAGTGCCCTGATCCTCATCAAGGACTGGAAATTTTGTAGCTCATTGAGGAGGGTAGTTAGAGTGTAGTTTATCTTGTTCATAACAGCGTTGCTACGAAACTGAAGGAAACTCTTCGGAAGAGTCTCCAAAATAAAGCTGACCTGGCTCGACTCGTCGATCGAAGCACCGTTCATCTTCGCCAGATTAAAGTGGGTCATCATGTCTAGAACATGTTCACGGACAAACGACCCTACTTTCATCCATGCGTTGAAAACGTGTTTGAGCGAATCGTGCCTGACCTGAAAGGACTGGTCCAAACATGTCTTGCAACGAATCCATGATCTCCTTAGCGGTGACCATCAACTCATGCTTCTTTGCCAAAACTTCAGATAAGATGGAAATGATGTAGACCATGGCCTTTTCATTGGCTCTGATCCATCGATCTTAAGCATCACGAACACTTCGTGATGCAGTCGAGCTCGGCAACTGAGGACATTTCTCAGTAAGCACAAACTTCAGGTCGTCAGTTACTAGAATCGTGTTAATATTATTTTTCCATGTTTGGAAGTTATCTCCGACTAGTTTGTCGGAAGCGAGTAAAGCTATTATTGAGCTAGACATATTTTTAGCTGAAAAAATCAAATAAAATTTTGTGTCATTCTCGCATAAACTTTTTGAAACCAATCAACTTTTAGCAAAATTTAATCCTATGATCCCTAGGTCATATAAAAATTGCAATGATATCCTAAAGGTTTAGAATGACCGCCACCTAAGGGTGAACAGAAACACTCCTCCTCTAGCACGAGACTTTCTCTACCAGAGCCTAATCCCATAATAACTCTTATTCCATTAGGCATCCAGTTACCATTATTTGGTCAAATTCATTAACACTGAACGAATTTTGTGAGTGTCACCCTTAATCTTTAAGTTTCCAAGTATCTGTCCAAACAATAGCCACCAAAGGGTGAACCACGAAGGAAAACCAACAAGGAAACTGTATACCTTTCGGGAATTCACGGTGTTCCGACTCCTATGATCAAGGCCCTCCGAAGGGATTGTCTATTCCAGGCCAAACTAGCATGCAGATCATAGGGGTCTCACGGTGTGAATCGAAAGAGGAGACTGTGGGTCCCGTTTTCACAGGTCCAACTCCCACTCACTATAAAGACTCTCTCCATCCACGATGATATTGATCCATACAAATACCATTCGAAGGGAGACGCTCCCATTTGCGCCACAAGGCCGAGTATGGATCTCACGGTGGGGAATTAACAGAGATTTGTGGTCGAAAAATTAAATATATCTTATATAATTTATTTCCTCCCACTCAGCACTTTATAATTATCGGGATTGACCTAGATAAACAGGCTAACCTAGGTCTACCAATATAACTCTCATATGGTCTTTAGCCTAAGTTTATAATCATATTATTACTTAGGTCTATGTGAGTAAATTAATCATCTTTTAATTAACGACACTCACGAGAAAATATAATCTAAGAATCTCCAGACCAAACTCACTCCCAGGTCAGTTTCTAGGTAGGGGTGTTCCGCAAATGTCAACTTCAATACCCCAGCCTTAGACAAAACCGTCCTTAGACAGAGTTACTAATCAGTCTCCATTCAAAAACTATACTTTGATTTCCTAATTCTAATCTTATTAGAACTAGAAAACCTAAGTTTAATTATTCAAGTTCTAAACACTTTAAAACTAATAATTAACTTAGGTTACATGCATTTCTATGCTATAGTGTTTGATCATTCATCACATGAATAACTATATTATAACATAATAATTCATCACATGAAATTAAAATGTTTGAGCATACTTTTATCTAAAAAAATATAACACTTATATTAATTAAATTAAAACATGCATTTAATTACATTATAACTCTTATAATATAATCTATCATGCAAACCATATATTATAACTCTTATAATATAAATGATGCATGAAATGTTTAACCTAAGGTGGGATTTTAAATCTTTATGACATACATTACGCACTTAGAATTTAATTAAATCATACATCACATCATAAAATAATTAAATAGCAAAAATGGACCGATTTTGGCACTTAGGGGCATTTATTTAATTAAATAACATTAATATAACTTTTATATTAATATTATTTAATAAAATAACATTAATATAACTTTTATATTAAAATTATTTAATAAAATAAATAAATTAATAAACATAAAATACATATTACAATTAAAAATAAATAAATAAATCTAATTTTTTTAACCCACGTATAGAAATTATGGAGATCTGATCTCCTTGAGCAACGGAAACGTGTTTGGGATCTTAATGTGCTTGATTGTTTTAATTGAAACAAAAAATAGTGCATTCATAAAAAATACAGAACAAGCATATATTCTAATCCTATTAGGCATGGATTAAATGCATACAAACATGCTACAACTTTAACAATTAAACTAATAAAATAGAGTGATACCTTTGAAGACTTTCTCCAGCAACTTGTTGCTCCAAAGGTTGTAAAGAAAATCAATTGTAGAACTTCTCTGTTTTTCTTCTAGCAAGAACAAAACAAACAGGAGAACCTCCTATGTCTCTGAGTTCAGTTTAGATCAACCTTGGTGGGAAGGATTACAACCATTGGAAGGTTTTGGGAATGAGTGTGAGAGAGAGAATTCCAAGAAGTTGCAAATTTCCCCAATTGCAAGAATGATCGATCTGTCTAAAAGCACATCCCTTCTCCCTGTTAAGCTATCGAAAGTGAGAAGGAAGGGGATAGTGGGAACGTGTCTGGAAGACACGTTCCCTTATTTTATTATTAAAATAATAATAACAATAATAATTAAATCAAATTTAATTATTAATTAAATAATACAAATTAAATATCATATAATTAATTTGGATTAAATCTCATTTAATCATATTACACCTTTAACCTATAGTTTTAATGTACATCCAGTGCACATTAAATTTTAACCTATAGATTTCAAATGTGAATCACATTCACATTTAACATAATATTTGAACTCTTTCAAATATTCAATTCTTTCATATAACTTAATATGAATCACATTCACATTAAATATATAATATATAGTTCCAAAACTATATATTATATTGTATCAACATACATTAAGTTTATTCCCTAATGAATTTAAACATTTCAAATTCAAATGATCTAAGAACCCTTTACGAGCTAGAAGGTGGACCTAATGGACCTATAGATCAGAAGCTCTAACGATACGAGATTGCTCGATTAATCTCATTAACCTCCCAATCAACATTCGTTAACTGCAGGAACACTCCACTAAAGTCCCACAGTTGCACTATTCTCACTGCAGATATATTTCTGTGTCCATGGATATTGACCAATAACAGCAATTCAATCCTTCACGAATGTTCGTAACACTAGCTGCGTCAAATTATCGTTTTACCCCTGTGTTACATCTTGTGCCTTAAGTACGAGTGCTCCTCTAATGAACAATTGTTTGTGGTCCTACCAAAAAATAGAGTCCCTCTCGGACCAATGAGAGGGTCGGGCCCTTTGTTCAAGTCCCAGAGACACCACTTAACGGAACATTTCTCTACTTACGCTAGTAGGCGGGAAGGAGTGAATGTCATCTTGCTAAGTTAGGTTCTCAGCCGCTCACTCGATCTTGTCCCCAAGAAGGTAGGCATATTGAGTCGGCGAATCTGGCCACTCTCACCCATACTAGTCAAAGGACAATCCCTCGCGAACAGGAGTTAGTAACCTGCTCAGGATTGAGATCAAGTTGCCTAGGTCATCCTAGTGAAATAGAAACCTAACTAGTCAACGGAGTTACAGCTAGACGTTACTATTTCGTGGTCCGGTCTCATGTAATCTCATTACATAGGATATCCCCACTCACATGTCATCTACACGAACACGTTAGGATCACAGTGTTTGTATCAAATATAAAGTGGGCCACATCCATAGTTTAACCAGGGTAAGGTACCTTATCCCCTAACTATAGACCCTTTAGGTTGTATCTCGAACCGAGATCCTTTTTATGTACATTACATTCAGTTAAAGATTCATTTAACACCCTTGGATGTTTAGTTTATTGGATTTAGGGTTTAAATAAAGGCAAACTCGTAAATAACGAACAATAACACTTTATTGAATTAATAACACGTTATTACATTAATTAGAACATAATTACAAACTACGAGTTTTAGGGCACAAAACCTAACAAACTCCCACATGCACTAAAACTCTAGTGGGGTACATCATAATCTAAAACAGTGGTTACAAGAGATAGAAATACAATAAACTATGGCATCCATATACCCCATTACATATCTCCCACTTGCCCTATATTAGCTTATGTACATATCTCGTAGACCCAGACTTTCCAGATGACCCTCGAACACTTTAGCCGTGATAGTCTTTGTAAAAGGATCAGCAATATTTTGCTCGGCGATCTTCTTCGTGGTATCACATCTCCTCGTTGCACTATTTCTCGTATCGGTGATACTTCCTCTCGATGTGCTTTCCTCGCTTATGGCTGCGAGGTTCCTTGGAATTTACTACCGCACCACTGTTGTCACAGTATAAGGTGATGGGAGATTCCATATTTGGAACAACTTCCAATTCACTAAGGAATTTCCTTAGCCAAACAGCCTCCTTAGCTGCTTCACACGAAGCGACATACTCAGCCTCCATTGTGGAGTAAGCGATGCATCCTTGCTTGATGCTTCGCCATACTATAGCTCCCCCGTTGAGGGTGAAAACTGATCCCGATGTCGATTTTTGAGAATCCTTATCGGTCTGAAAATCAAAATCAGTGTATCCAGTAAGGATCAGATCCTTAGACCCATACACAAGCATATAGTCCCTCGTTCTCCTTAGATACTTGAGGATATTTTTAACTGTTGTCCAGTGGTCTAACCCTAGATTCGATTGGTACCTACTAACTATTCCCACTGCATAACAAATGTTTGGCCTCGTGCACAACATAGCATACATTAAGCTACCTACTGCAGAGGCATAGGGAATATGTCTCATATCCTCAACATCTTGAGGTGTCTTGGGACACTATTCCCTAGACATATGAACTCCATGCCTGAAGGGTAATAAGCCCCTCTTGGAATTCTGCATCGAATATTCGGACAACATCTTGTCGATATAAGACGCTTGAGACAGAGCTAGCGTTCTGTTCTTGCAATTTCTAAAGATTTGAATACCTAGAACATACCGCGCCTCTCCCAAATCTTTCATTTGGAATTGGGTTGCCAGCCAATTCTTTATGTCAGTTAGGTATCCTACATCATTCCCAATGAGTAGGATATTATCCACATAAAGTACTGACAAAGCTACTTTGTCGTTGACGGTCCTCTTGTAAACACAAGGCTCGTCAACGTTTTGGTCAAAGCCATAAGACTTGATCGCAGTATCAAATCTTATATTCCAAGATCTTGATGCTTGTTTCAATCCATTAATGGATCGATTAAGCTTGCAAACTTTTTGCTCCTGACCTTGTGTTATGACCCTTCGGGCTGAGACATATAGATGCTCTCGTCATGATTACCATTCAAAAAGCCAGTCTTGACGTCCATTTGCCAAATTTCATAATCATAAAACGCGGCTATGGACAAGAGAATCCTTATAAATTTCAGCATAGCAATAGGGGAAAAAGTTTCTTCATAGTCAACTCCTTCCCTTTGGGTAAAACCCTTTGCTACAAGTCTAGCCTTAAAGATTTGTACCTTTCCTAAACAGCATCTCTCTCTTTCTCTTATAGATCCATTTACACCCAATGGGTCTAACCCCTTCAGGTTGGTCTACAAGTTCCCATACTGAATTGAAGTTCATTGACTCCATTTCAAGGTCCATGGCTTTGATCCATTGGTCCTTGTCTACGTCATTCATTGCCTGTTTATAAGACAATGGATCTTCTATGCCGTCATCAGGTATGACAACTTGAGTTTCAGCTAAACCCAAGTATCGGTCAGGTTGGGAAACAACCCTCCCACTGCGTCGAGGCATTCCCAACGATTGAGAAGGACGAGACTGACTTGAGGCGCTGACTCCTCCATCAACTCTTGATGAAGGTCCGGCTTGATCAACAACTCTTGTTGGTTCAAGTGTAGCTTCATTTAGTACTAATTTACTACGCGGTTTATGGTTTCTCATGTGATCTTCCTCCAAGAATGTGGGGTTTGTCGATACAATCACCTTGTTTTCTTGTGGGTCGTAGAAAAGACCACCTCTCGTTTCTTTGGGATAGCCAACAAATTGGCACAATCTTGAACGAGGTTCCGGTTTCTTTGGGTTTGTCACAAGCACGTGTGTCGGACACCCCCAAATCCTGAAGCGTTGTAAACTAGGTTTACGCCCCTTCCAAAGTTCAAAATGTGTTTCTGAAACACTTTTTGATGGAACACTGTTCAAGATTTGAACTGCAGTCTCTACTGCGTATCTCCAAAACGAGGCAGGCAATTGAGCATAGCTAATCATAGAACGAACCATGTCTAACAAGGTTCTATTTCTCGTTTCTGACACACCGTTTTGCTGTGGTGTATTAGGTGCTGAGAGTTGAGATTTAATTCCATGTTCTATCATATAGTCTTGGAATCTCAAATCCATATACTCTCCACCTCGATCGGATCGATGTGTTTTAATGGTTTTCCCTGATGCATTCTCTACTTCAGCCTTATACTCTTTGAACTTTTCAAGAGGTTCAGACTTGTGATGCATTAGGTATAAATAACCATACCTCGATTATTCATCTATGAAAGTGATGAAGTATTCGTACCCTCCTCGAGCTTTAACATTCACCGGACCACAAAGATCTTAATGCACAAGTTCTAAGGCTCTACGGCTCTATAACCTTTTCCAGTAAAAGGTTGTTTGGTCATTTTACCTTCCAAGCAAGACTCGCAAGGCGGCAAGGAATCATCATCTAACTTGTTTAGAAGTCCATTCTTAGAAAGTCTCTCAATCCGGTTGAGATTAATATGACCAAGTCTAAGAAGCCACAGATAGGTATTATTATTGGGAGAAATTCTTTGCCTTTTATTTTGAGTATTAGCATTTTTAAACATCTCATGATTTAAAATTGCTTTGCTTTTATTCGGTTTCAGTACGTACAAGCCATTTTTCAATTTAGCAGAAAAAATATTGACACCCTCTTTCAAAATGAACGCTTCATTAACAGAAAATGAAATACAATATCCAAGTTCTATTAAACAAGAGATAGAAATTAAGTTCCTTTTAAGCTTAGGAACTATATACAGATTTTTTAATAAAAGAATTCTATTTCCGAAAAATAACTTGGCATCTCCCACTGCACGAGCTGAGACAACGTCTCTCGTTCCGACCCTGAGCGTCATCTCACCCTAGCAAACGTGATTAGTGGCTCCTGAATTAAGTATCCAGGTTAAATCATCATTTTCCACTGATCATGTTTCAAGAACAAGTAAATCTAATTCACCTTTCTTCTCTTTGAGCTCAGCAATGTATTTTGGGCAGTTTCTCTTCCAGTGCCCATCCATATTGCAGTGGAAACACTTTCCTGTATCTGCAATCTTGACTTTTTACTTGCCTTTGTCAGCAGCATGTGCCTTCCCTTTCCCTTACATTTTCTGCTTTCGGGTCTTCTTAAGCCCAGAAGAAGAGTTACAGGACTTAGTCCCAGAGGATGAACCCTTCTAGAACCTTCTGGAATGGGCAAAGAGATTTGGCTCTCCATCAGCCTGTCCCTTATTCTTTATAAGAGACGTCTGTAGTTCATTAAGGAGAGTAGACAGGTTATACTCTATCTTGTTCAACACTGTTGGGATTTTTGTCCTAATCTCGTGTTTGTAATATATTGTTTGAAATTAATAAGAGTTATTCATTTCATCACTTTGTGTCTCGCATTATTTATAAACTTTTCGAATAAACTAAGCTCCAGGGTCATTGAATTTATGAGAGAACTAGAACTTGAACGGTGGGTAGTTGACACATAGGGAGGATCACGTTCGAGTTAATGACCCGAACGGTCTACAGTATATGGATAGGGTTGGAGACCTAATCTTAGATAAACTGTGGATGCGGACCACTCGTTCATGTGGTTGACATGCGAGTGGGGGCATCCTGTGCAATGAGATTGTACAAGACCGGACCGTGAATTATTAGACCTACAGATGTAACACCGTTGACAGTAAGGACTAATAACTTCGTAGATGACCATTAGTGACTCGACCTTAATCTTGGCGTGTTTATGGACTCCACCCGCAGTGGTCCGTCCTTTGACTAGTACGGGTGAGGGTGGTCACAGTTACTCGCCCAATATGCCTATCTTCTCACGGTCAGGATCAAGTAGGGAGCTGGGAACTTAACTACGCAAGATGGAATTCACTCGTTCCCGCCTTTAGGGAAACTAGAGGGGTTGTTCCCTTAAGTGTTGTCTCCAGGGCTTGGACAACGGGCGCCCACCTTCTCACTGGCCTGAGAAGGGTGTCGTGTATGGTTGGACCATCATAATATGTTGTTCATTAGGGGAGCAGTGGGGACTTAAGGAACAAGAAGTAGACACAGGGGTCAAACGGTAATTTGACCCAGCCGTGTCTACGAACAACCTGTGAAGGGTCGACTCATGGGCATTAGTTATATTAGTGGACACGTAATATTCTACACTGACGAGAGTGCAGCTACGGGCTATAGTGGAGTGTTACCATAGCTAATGAATGTTGTTTAACCGGGTCAAAGAGTTTTATAGGTTAATCTCGGATCATTGGAGTCCGTCACTGTAGGTCCATTAGGTCCCTCGGTTGGCTCAATCTAGGTTAAAAGAAGGGTTAATGTTTTGGTATGAAATTGAAGTGTTCAATTTCACTTTAAGGGCATTTATGTCATTTATATGAGATATGAATGATATAATATATAGTTAATATGAATGAGATTCATATTAAATTATAGGTTAGCCTAATTGTTGAATTAGGGCTAATTGGAGAATTTGATTAGGAGAAATTAAATTGGATGTGATTTAATTTAATTAATCCACAATTATTGCAAATGAGATTTGCAATATGAGATATGAGATATCTTATATTATGTAGTTATGCAAATGAGATTTGCATAACCTATGGTTGTGGTAAAGTGGTATTAATGTGGAGATATTAACTCCATCATTTCCACTATTTAATCCCTTCTTGCAAGAAGGAATTCAAGATCTTATTCTCTCATTTTTGGAATTTCAACCAAAAGAAGAGAATTCTCTCTCAACCCTTTCTCTCAATTCTCCTCCCTTCCCAAAACTAAAGTCCCATCACTTTCCTTCTTTCTAAGGAAGAACAACCGAGAAGACCATTTGGTGGTGTTCGAGATCCGTTCGTGGGAAGAGTTCATTCAGATCGAGAAGCACAAAGAGTTCGTGATCCGAGGAAGAAATTCTTGAGTTTGTCTACAACAAGTAAGTAAAACTCCTTCTTGCTGTAAATTTCTTCCTTTTCAGCATGTTTAGCCTAGGTCTAAGTGTTAGATCGGTTTTAACAAATACAAGTTGCATAATGATACCACGACGATTCGATCGTCTTCTGTTGTGCGGGGATTTTCATTCCCTTCAATCACCGCATTGCTGTGGAATTGCAGGAAACTCTTCGGAAGAGATTCCAGGATGAATGATACCTGACTTTGCTCGTCAATGACCGCTCCGTTCATCCCAGCCACGTTGAAGTGGACCATCAAATCAAGAACGTGTTCTCTCACCGACGACCCCTCCTTCATACGAGAGTTATAAACGTTTTTGAGGGATTTTTGTTGAATCTGTCCTGACGGTTGTCCAAACATTTCTTGCAGTGAACTCATGATCTCACGAGCTGAGACCATGCCCTCGTGCTTTTTGGCCAGAACTTCAGAAACAGTAGCCAAAGTGTAGACCTTGACCTTATCATTGGCCTTGATCCAACTGTCGTACGCCTCCTTAACGGATTGAGGAGCGTTACGAGAAGGAATCTGAGGACATTCCTCAGTTAGTACGAACCGAAGGTCGTCAACAACGAGAATCGTATTCAAGTTGGACTTCCACGTAGTAAAATTCTTACTAGTTAAACGGTCGCTTTTAAGTAAGGCTAATATTGAGGACGACATGCTGAAAATCCAAAATAGTTCTAATTAGTTATGCCTTTAAACCTATTTTAAAAACCAATCTAATTTAACAAAATTATCAAAGAACCCTAGTGTTTAAACTAAAACCCACTGTTTAAGTTAAACCTTTAATTTTGCAACGATACTTCAAGGGTTTAGAACAAAAGCCTCCGTCGTGCGGTCAGTCATTCCTCCCTTGAATTGAGACTTTCTAAGCCAATTCCCACTACCAGAACATCTCATGTCCCAATGGTCCTTAGCTACCGTTTGTTTGGTCAAGGATTTGTTAACTAGCTTAACTCATCCCGTAAATGTGACCCTACCATATTCAGATCCAATAGGCCCGAGCCAACAGGCTACTATTAAGAAAGACAACTGCTGACAAACAACCTAAGAGACCCTATCCATTTCTGGAGTTCGCAATGTTCCGATCCCTATAGTCAGACCCTCCATAGCGATCAAATTTAAAATAATAATAATAATAATAATAATAATAATAACTAAATCAAATTTAATTATTAATTAAATAATACAATAGAAATATCATATATTTAATTTGGATTAAATCTCATTTAATCATATTACCCCTTTAACCTATAGTTTTAATGTACATCCAGTGAACATTAAATTTTAACCTATAGTTTTCAAATGTGAATCACATTCACATTTAACATAATATTTGAACTCTTTCAAATATTCAATTCTCTCATAGAACTTATTATGAATCACATTCACATTAAATTTATAATATATAGTTCCAAAACTATATATTATATTGTATCAACATACATTAAGTTTATTCCCTAATGAATTTGAACATTTCAAATTCAAATGATCTAAGAACCCTTTACGAGCTAAAAGGTGGACCTAATGGACCTACTGGATCGTAAGCTCCAACGATACGAGATTGCTCGGTTAATCTCATTAACCTCCCAATCAACATTCGTTAACTGCGGGAACACTCCACTAAAGTCCCACAGTTGCACTCTTCTCACTGCAGATATATTTTTGTGTCCACGGATATTGACCAATAACAGCAAGTCAATCCTTCACGAATGTTCGTAACACCAGCTGCGTCAAATTATCGTTTTACCCCTGGGTTACATCTTGTGCCGTAAGTACGAGTGCTCCTCTAATGAACAATTTGTTTGTGGTCCTACCAACAAACAGAGTCCCTCTTGGGCCAATGAGAGGGTCAGGCCCTTTGTTCAAGTCCCGGAGACACCACTTAAGGGAACATTCCTCTACTTACCCTAGTAGGCGGGAAGGGGTGAATTTCATATTGCTAAGTTAAGTTCCCAGTCGCTCACTCGGTCTTGTCCCCAAGAAGGTAGGCATATTGAGTCGGCTTATCTGGCCACTCTCACCCATACTAGTCAAAAGATAATCCCTCGCGAACAGAAGTTCGTAACCTGCTCAAGACTGAGATCAAGTTACCTAGGTCATCCTAGTGAAATAGAAACCTAACGAGCCAACAGAGTTACAGCTAGAGGTTACTATTTCGTGGTTCGGTCTTATGTAATCTCATTACATAGGATATCCCCACTCACATGTCATCTACACGAACACGTTAGGATCACAGTGTTTGTATCAAATACAAAGTGGGCCACATCCATAGTTTAACCAGGGTAAGGTACCCAAACTTTATCCCCTAACTCTAGACCCTTTAGGTTGTATCTCGAACCGAGATCCTTTTTATGTACATTACATTCAGTTAAAGTTTCATTAAACAGCCTTGGATGTTTAGTTTATTGGATTTAGGGTTTAAATAACGGCAAACTCGTAGATAACGAACAATAACACTTTATTGAAATAATAACACTTTATTACATTAATTAGAACATAATTACAAACTACGAGTTTAAGGGCACAAAACCCATCAAGAAAAACTTCCATGCCCCACTTTGAAAGCGAAATTGTCGCGAACTGCTCCTCTACGCTCACAACGTTGCAATGTTGCAGCGTCCAGCGTTGTGCCAGCGTTCTCAACGCCAACGGCGTTGCAATGTCCTGCAGCGCGCCTTGCTCCAAAGAATGGCGGCGTTGAGAGATCGCCGATGAACAGCTCTCTCAACGCTGCCGGCGCAACGATAAGCTCCTCTCATCGTTTCTTCGTCGCCGCCCGTTTCGCCTGATTTCTTCACATCAACTCTTGCCACGAAAGACTCGGACTTACAAACTCGATTTACAACAAAATATCCAAAAACAACAGGCCGTTACATTGATCACATCAACATAAATATTGTAAATCTAAACATAAAGTGCCAAAACCGAAACATCCATCATGCAAACCACAATTTATCTCATAAATTAAGGCAATGCCCACCTAAATTTCAATGAAAAACAGTGCACAACATCGAACAAACCTGGCTCTGATACCAATTGAAGGGAATGAGAATCACACGCAGCGGAAGACGATTGAATCGTCATTGTGTTGTTTTGCAACTATTGCTTCGTTAAAATTAATCTCACATTTAGATCTAGGTTAAACATGCATAAAAGGAAAGAAATTGCAGCAACTTCTTGCTACTTACTTGTTCAAAACCTTCTTCAAGAATTTCTTTCAAGATTCTGGAACTCTTCATGCGCTCCTCGATCTCTGCGAACTCGAACTCTTTTCACGAACAAGAACACCACCAATCGACTTCTCGGTTGTTCTACTTTTTGAAGAAGAAAGTTGGTGGGAACTTGGTGTTTTTGTTGGGGAGGAGAGGAATTGAGAGAGAATTTGAGAGAGAACTTTTTGCTTCTTTTGGTGAAAAATCCAAAAATGAGCAAATGAGTCAGTTCCCCTTCTTGCAAAGGGGTTTAAATAATGGACATAGGTGGAGTTGAAATCTCCACCTATTTACCATTTTACCACAACTATAGGTTATGCAAATCATATTTGCATAACATATATTATAAGACATCTCATATCTCATATCACAAATCACATTTGCAATATTGTGGATTTATTAAATTGAATCACATCCAATTTAATATCTCTCAACCGAATTTCTCCAATTAGCCCTAATTCAACAATTAGGCTAACCTCTAGTTTATTATGAATCTCATTCACATTAAACACTATATTATATCATTCATATCTCATATAAATGACATAAATGTCCTTTAGTGAAATTGAACACTTCAATTCACACCAAAACAGTAACCATTATTTTAACCCAGATTGAGGCAACCGAGGGACCTAATGGACCTACAATGACGAGCTCCAATGATCTGACATTAACCTATCAAATTCTTTGACTCGGTTAATCATCATTCATTAGTTACGGTAACACACCACTAAAGCCCGTAGTTGCACTCCCGTTAGTGCAGAATATTACGTGTTAACTGATATAACCAATGCCCATGAGTCGACCCTTCAAAGGTTGTTCGTACACACTCATGGGTCAAATTATCGTTTTACCCCTGTGTCTACTTCTTGCTCCTTAAGTCCCCACTGCTCCTCTAATGAACAACAACGTTGTAATGGTCCAACCATACACAACAACCCTCTCGTGCTAGTGAGAGGGTGGGCGCCCGTTGTCCATGCCCTGGAGACAGCACTTAAGGGAACAACCCCTCTAGTTTCCCTAAAGACGGGAATGAGTAAATTTCATCTTGCGTAGTTAAGTTCCCAGCTCCCTACTTGGTTCTGTCACTGAGAAGATATGCATATTGGGCGAGTAACTGTGACTACCCTCACCCGTACTAGTCAAAGGACAGACCCCCGCAGACAGGAGTCCGTAACATGCTAAGGATTCAGGTCGAGTCACAAATGGTCATCTACAAAGTTATTAGTCATTACTTTCAACGGTGTTACATCAGTAGGTCTAATAATTCACGGTCCGATTTTGTACAATCTCATTGTACAGGATGCCCCCACTCGCATTGTCAACCAATGAACGAGTCAGATCACCTCGTTTGTATCTTGAGTGGGTCGGATCCACGGTGTATCAAGGATTAGGTCTCCAACCCCATCGATATACTGTAGACCGTTCGGGTTATTTACTCGAACGTGATCCACCCTGTGTCCACTACACACCGTTCAAGTTCTAGTTCTCTCATATATTCAATGACCGTGGAGCTTTATTTATTCGTCAAAGTTTGTATAAAATGCGAGAAACAAAATAATGAAATGAATAACACATTATTAAATTCAAATAGTAATTTACAAACACGAGATTAGGACAAAAATCTCAACGCATAGTCATAATATGCGACAATGGCAAGTAGGATACAGACAGACTTTACCATAGCAATAGGTGAAAAGGTTTCCTCATAGTCAACCCGTTGAACCTAGGTATAACCCTTTGCTTCTAGTCTAGTTTTAAATGTTTTCACCTTTCCATCTACACCACGCTTTCTCTTGTAGATCCACTTACAACCAATAGATATTACCCCATCAGGTTTATCTACAAGATCCCAAACAGAATTGAAGTATATAGAGTCTATTTCTTAGTCCATGGCTATAAGTCGATGGATCCTCACGGTCGTCATCTGGTATAATAACTTGGGTTTCAGATAAACTCATGTAACGGTCAGGTTGTGTTATAACCCTCCCACTACGTCGAGGCATACTCAACTCTTGAGATGGACTCTCATGACCAGACAAGCAAGTATCAACAACTTTTGTTGACGTACTAGCTTTATTAGCAACCTTTGTTATTTTTCTGTCTAGCTCACTTAACACAACTTTACTCCTTGGTTTGTTATCCCTGATGTGCTCCTTCTCTAAGAAAGTGTCATTTGTCGACACAAGTACCTTATCTTCTTGGGATCATAGAATAATCCACCTCTTGTCTCTTTTGGGTAGCCTACGAATAGGCACAATTTTGAACGTGAATCCAACTTCTTTGGATTTGTCAGAAGCACATGTGTTGAATAACCCCAAATTCTTAAATGACATAAACTACCTTTACGTCCTTTCCAGAGTTCAAAAGGTTTTTCAAAAATACTATTTGATGGCACATTGTTCAAAATGTATCCTGAAGGGATCGGATCCCGCAGCGGAAGCTATTGTGAATCGTGTGTTCTTATTTAGTTACATGGATATCAATCAAGATCAAATAAAGTTAAGATTAAGCATGTTGTAATATATTGGACAACAATAATTTACCTTTGAAGAACTCTTTCTTCAAGTGCTCCTTTTCCCACGATCACGATATCAGCAACTCGAACCCGAATGATCACGGACACCACCACCAGATCTTCTCCATTCTTCTCTAAGTCAGGGAGGAAGGTGGGTTCCTTTTAGAGTGAGATGTGGAGTTTTGAGAGAAGATGTGTGTGGAACTTTTTCAACTACACAACAATAGAATAATCTAGGGATTCCAAAGATTTTTTCTTTTTTTGTTGCACATAGTTGCATCTCATGCAACTATTTATAAGGAAATTGGACGAAAATTACCATCATATCCCTCCTTCATTCTTTAATTTATTATATAGTTTATATGTGAATCTAATTCACATTAAAACCATATATTATATCAATTATATCACATATAATCGATATAACATCTCATATATGAAATTGAACACTTCAATTTCATTCCTAACTTTATACCCTCAATATAACCATGTTGAGCCAACGGAGGGACCTAATGAACCTAGAGTTCACGAGCTCCAATGATGTGAGATTAACTGATCAAACTCTTTGATCCAATTAATCAATATTCATTAACTACAAGTCACTCCACTATATACTTGTAGTTGCACTCTCCTCACTGTAGATTATATTGTGTCCATTGATATAATAATTATCCATGAGTCGACCCTTCACAGGTTGTTCGTAATCACAGCTGGCTCAAATTACCGTTTTACCCCTATGATTACCTCTTTGTTCCTTAAACACCACTGATCCTCTAATGAACAACAAGTCTATGGTCCTACGATAGACTCGTACCTTCTTACGTCTAAAGGGCGGGGCCCCATTGTTCAAGACATGGAATCAGTTCTTAAGGGAACATCCTATCTAATTCCTTAGTGTAGGAATGAGTGAATTCCATCTTGTATAGTTAAGTCCCCAGCTACCTACGGGGTTCTGTCCTTGAGAAGGTAGGCTTATTCAGTCGGCTACAGGCCACTCTCATCCATACTAGTCTAAGGACAAACCCCTATAAGCAGGAGTTCTTAACTTACTCAGGATTCATGTCGAGTCACCATTGACCATCTATAAATTATCAGTCTTATCCTGTTAACGATGTTAGACTGATTAGACTAATAATTTGCAATCCAGTCTTGTATGAACTCTTCATCCAGGATGCCTACACTCGCATGTCAACCACATGAATGAGTTGGATTACCTCATTTGTACTAATTACAAAGTGGGTCGCATCCATGGTGTTACCGACCTTATTCTTATACCATAGACCATTTAGGTTATATTCTTGAACACAATCCAAATAATGTCTACTACACTGATGTTTAAGATACATTATAACCTTGGAGCTTAGATTATTGGATTTATAACACAAGAATATAATTTCATCAAAACAAATAACTCTTTATTTATTTGATCAAAATTACATATGTTTAGGGCACAAATCCCAACAATCTCCCACTTGACCTAAAGCTTGTGGAGTATTAAAACATTACAATAATGTAAATATAATAAACTAGGGTATTTAAACCCTTTGTAGAGAATACTCCCACTTGCCCTAGTTAGGAAAGACTTGTAAACCTAGACCTTCTAGGTGACTCTAAAAAACTATTGTCGTGGGAGCCTTTGTAAAAGGATCAGCAACGTTGTGCTCTGAGGCTATCTTCGTGACGATCACGTCTCCTCGATGCACAATCTTCCGGATGAGATGATATTTTCGCTAAATATGCTCTCCCCTCTAGTGACTTCGGGGTTTAATGAATTTGTCACGGCACCACTGTTATCACAATACAACGTAATGGGCAAACTCATATTTGAAATAACTCCCAAATTTAGCATGAATTTCCTTAACGAAACGACCTCTTTAGTTGCTTCACAAGCTGCTACATATTCGGCGTCCATGGTGGAATCAGCGATGCATCCCTGCTTGATGCTTCGCCATACTACAGCTCCTCCGTTAAGAGTAAATACTGACCCTTATGTAGAATTCCGAGAATTTTTATCATTCGGAAAGTTAGAATCCATGTATCATGTAAGGATCAAATCCTTAGCCCCATACACAAGTATGTAGTTCCTTCTTCTCCGTAGATACTTATGGATTGTTTTAACCGTTGTCCAGTGTTCAGGTCCTGGATTGTATTGATACCTACTGACCATTCCTACTGCAATACAGATGTCTGGCCTAGTACATAACATGGCGTACATCAGGCTCCCAACAACTTGTGCATAAGGAATCTGTCTCATATCCTCAACTCCTTGAGGTGTCTTAGGACATTGTTCCTTAGACAAATGAACTCCATGTCTAAAAGGCAATAAACCCTTTTTGGAGTCTTGCATCTTAAACCTCAACAACACATTGTTGATGTAAGATGTCTGAGACAGGGCTAGTGTTTTATTCTTGCGGTTCCAGGCAATCTGTATCCCAAGAACAAACTGTGCCTCACCCAAATCTTTCATTTAGAATTGCGTAGCTAGCAAATTCTTAATGTCAGTAAGATGTCCAACGTCATTCCCAATGAGTAGGATATCATCCACATATAGAACAAGGAATGCGACAGAACTATTGATGATTTTCTTATAGACACTGTTTGGACTTTGTCCTAATCTCGTGTTTGTAAATTACTATTTGAAATTAATAAAGTGTTATTCATTTCATCATTTTGTGTCTCGCATTTTCTACAAACTTTGACCAATAAACTAAGCTCTGGGGTCATTGAATACATGAGAGAACTAGAACGGTGTGTAGTCGACACACAAGGAGGATCACGTTCGAGTAAATGACCCAAACGGTCTACAGTATATGGATAGGGTTGGAGACCTAATCCTTGATACGCTGTGGATGCAACCCGCTTTGTATTAAGATACAAACGAGGTGATCTGACTCGTTCATGTGGTTGACATGCGAGTGGGGGCATCCAGTACAATGAGATTGTACAAGACTGGACCGTGAATTATTAGACCTACTAATGTAACACCGTTGACAGTAAGGACTAATAATTTCGTAGATGACCATTAGTGACTCGACCTGAATCCTGAGGGTGTTACGAACTCCTGTCTGCGGGGGCCTGTCCTTTGACTAGTACGGGTGAGGGTGGTCACAGTTACTCGCCCAATATGCCTATCTTCTCAGGGACAGGACCAAGTAGGGAGTTGGGAACTTAATTAAGCGAGATGGAATTCACTCGTTCCCGCCTTTAGGGAAACTAGAGGGGTTGTTCCCTTAAGTGTTGTCTCCAGGGCTTGCACAACGGGTGCCCACTCTCTCACTTGCACGAGAGAGTTGTTGTGTATGGTCGAACCATTACAACGTTGTTATTTATTAGAGGAGCAGTGGGGAGTTAAGGAGCAAGAAGTAGACACAGGGGTAAAACGGTAATTTGACCTAGTAATGTCTACGAACAACCTGTGAAGGGTCGACTCATGGGCATTGGTTATATAAGTGGACACGTAATATCTTGCACTGACGGGAGTGCAGCTACGGGCTTTAGTGGAGTGTTACCGTAGCTAATGAATGTTGATTAACCGGGTCAAAGAGTTTGATAGGTTAATCTCGAATCTTTGGAGCTCGTCACCGTAGGTCCATAAGGTCACTCGGTTGGCTCGAACTGGGTTAAAAGAAGGGTTTATGTTTTGGTGTGAAATTGAAGTGTTCAAGTTCACTAAAGAGTATTTATATCATTTATATGAGTTATGAATGATACAATATATAGTTTAATGTGAATGAGATTCATAATAAACTATATGTTAGCCTAATTTTTGAATTAGGGCTAATTGGAGAAATTAGATTGAGAGATATTAAATTTGATGTGATTCAATTTAATAAATCCACAATATTACAAATGTGATTTGTAATATGAGATATGAGATATCTTATAATATGTGGTTATGCAAATATGATTTGCATAACCTATAGTTGTTATAAAATGGTAAATAGGTGGAGATCAACTCTACCTATGTCCATTATTTAAACCCTTCTTGCAAAAAGGATGGTGACTGATTCTCTCATTTTTGGAATTCTCACCAAAAGAAGAGAACTCACTCTCTCAAAATTCTGTCAAGAATTCTCCTCCCTTCTCCGAAACATAAAGATCCCACCATTTTCCCTCTTCCAAAAGAAGAACAACCGAGAAGCCTTTTTGGTGGTGTTCTTGTTCGTGAGAAGAGCTCGGGTTCGTAAAGATCGACGAGCACACGAAGAGTTCGTGAATCTGGAAAGGAACAGTTGAAGAAGGTCTTCAACAAGTACGTAACTACAACTTGCTGCAATTTCTTTCCTTTTATGCATGTTTAACCTATAGTCTAAGTGTTAGATTAATTTAACGAACAACAATTACATAACTTCACAATGACGATTCAATCATCTTCCGTTGCGAGGGTGTTTAATTCACTTCAGACACAAGGTTCATCATCATTCTTATCAAAGCCATAGGATTTGATTGTCTCATCGAATCTTATATTCCAAGACCTAGAGGCTTGTTTCAATCAATAGATTGACCTTTTAATCCTGCAAACCTTTTGCTCTTGTCCTGGTTCAATGAACCCTTTTGGGTTTGTCCATGTAGATGTTCTCGTCAAGATTGGATTTCAAAAAGGCTGTCTTGACATCCATTTGCCACACCGCATAGTCATAATATGCAGCAATGGCAAGTAGGATACGGATAGACTTTACCATAGCAACAGGTGAAAAGGTTTTCTCATAGTCAACCCTTTCAACCTAGGTATAACCATTTGCTACTAGTCTAGCTTTAAAGGTTTGCACCTTTCCATCTACACCACGCTTTCTCTTGTAGATGCACTTACAACCTATAGATTTTACCCCATCAGGTTTATCTACAAGATCCCAAACAGAATTGAAGTACATAGACTCCATTTCCTAGTCCATGGCTATGACCCATTTGTCTTTGTCTTTGTCAACCATCGCTTGATTATAAGTCCATGTAACGGTCAGGTTGTGTTATAACCCTCCCACTACGTCGAGGCATAGTCAACTCTTGAGATGGACTCTCTTGACTAGACAATCTAGTCTCAACAACTCTTGTTGACGTACTAGTTTTATTAGCAACCTTTGCCATTGTTCCGTCTAACTCACTTAACACAACTTTACATCTTGGTTTGTTGTCCCTTATGTGGTCCTCCTCTAAGAAAGTGGCATTTTTCGACATAAAAACCTTATCTTCGTTAGGATCATAGAATAAACCACATTTTGTTTATTTTGGGAATCCTACGATTAGGCATAATTTTGAACGTCAATCCAACTTTTTTGGATTTGTCACAAGCACATGTGTTGGACAACCCCATATTCTAAAATGACATAAACTACCTTTACTTCCTTTCTAGGATTCAAATGATTTTCAGAAAAACTTTTTGATGGCACATTGTTTAAAATGTATCCTGCAGTCTCTACTGCTTAACCTCAAAAGAAACTAGAGAGATGAGCATAACTCATCATTGATCGAACCATGTCCAATAGGGTTCTATTTCTCCGTTTCGATACACCGTTTTGTTGTGGCGTATCGGGAGCTGAGAGTTGGGATGTAATTTGGCTCTGATACCAATTGAAGGGATCGAATCCCGCCGCGGAAGCGATTGTGAATCGCGTGTTCTTATTTAGTTACCTGGATTTCAATTAAGTTCAAAGAAAGCTAAGATTAACCATGCTATTAGAAATTGGACAACAAGAATTTACCTTTGAAGAACTCTTTCTTCAAGTGCTCCTTCTCCCACGATCACGATCTCAACAACTCGAACCAAAACGATCACGGACACCACCACCGGATCGTCTCGGTTGTTCTCTAGGTCAGGGAGGAAGGTGGGTTCCTTTATGGGTGAGATGTGGAGTTTTGAGAGAAGATGTGTGTGGAACTTTTCCAACTACAAAACGATAGAATAATCTAGGGTTTCCAAAGACTTTTGCTTTTTTTTTTGCCACATAGTTGCATCTCATGCAACTATTTATAGGGTAATTAATATAAGTTTTATATTATTTAGATTAAAAACATTGACATGCATTTATTCATGTGATGAATGTATGTTATCTAGTTTAATTATTCATGTGATGAATGATCAAGCACAATAACATAGAAATGCATGTAACCTAAGTTTATTAATTAGTTTTAAATGGTTTAGAACTTCAATTAGTTAGACTTAGGATTTATAGTTCTAATAAGATTAGAATTAAGAAATCAAATGTAACTTATGGATGGTGACTAATTAGTAACTCTATCTAAGGAATGTTCTGTCTAAGGCTAGGGTATTTAAGCTGACGCTTTGCGGAACACCCCTAGCTGGGAATCGACCTACGAGTTAATTTCGTCCAGAGATTCATAGGTTATATTTCTCGTGATTGGCGTTAATTAAGTGTTAATTAAATAAACTAACATAGACCTAAGTTAATAATTTGATTATAGACTTTGGCTAGTCGAATATAAGAGTTATATTGGTAGACTTATGTAAATATAGTCGGTTTATCTAGGTCAATCTCATTAATCCAAAGTGCTGAGCGGCAGGAAATAAAGTGTATGAGATACATTTAAATTTAAATCCACAAATCTCCGTGAAGTTTACACCGTGAGATCCATACTCGACCTCGTGGAGCAAATGGGAGCGTCCCTCTTTGAATGGTATTTATATGTGTCACACCCCCTCCCGAACCACTTGCTAACTTAGCCCGGGAGACGGCATGAAGCCAACAGACATCGTTACCTCTTAACAATACCTGCTGACACTACTTAACCTGAAAGCAAACTATGTTCGCATATGGAACACTTTAACTTAACTCAGCGGAAACTGGACATCTATAAGACGTACATGAGGAGAAACTCTTCTTAAGTCTCTCTTGGAAACTAAGATGAGCAAGAATATCGTAAACCACAAACACCCAAACCACTAATTAAGCTACCACAACCTCTAAAGCACATACGACTATAGCTACATAGTTCTCTTAAAATAATTTACAGACATATGGACTTGCTAAACCACACCAGGCACGTACAAAATATCAAACATGTGAAGCTTCAGCAGACTATGGCAGGTTCTCAGGCACCGGGAGCTCGATCTCTACCGAAAAGTGGGAAAAACCACTCGGAAGAATGAGCTATGAAGCTCGATGAGTGACTTGAGTTTAAAAGAAAGCTATTAATTAAGAAATCATATCACCCGCCATCTATGAGCATATGCATCCGTAATCAAGCGTTAAAAGTAATCGTGTAATCATTAAAGCTTTTCATGAAAACAAGCAAGACACCGTTAAAATCTCGTAAGGCATGTAAATGATATAAACTCTTTTTAAAACATGTCACAATCTACTTTGTTCTACGATGTAGTGGGGCCCGCCCAGCACTCCCATCGTCTTTGTCGAGTGGGGCTCGCCAAAGACTCACGACAATGACTGTTGTCACGGAGTACACTCAACGTCGACAACAGAATAAGACCTGTGTGCACACGGTACTACATAGCCTCGGGTTCAATATCTCAGAAGATCACATGAAAACATTTGAACATGCCAGCTTATCTTTTCTTCCATAAAACTCAAGCTTACTTAGCTTGTTCATAAAACTGGAAATCTTTAAAACATACTTGCTAGTACATGCTTGCTTGAAATCATCACATTTTCATAAGTTTTGGCAACCATTGGACATATGCTCATGTATAAACTTTATAAAGACTTTTAGGCTCATCATGAACACTTCAAAACATTTCTAAGAAAACAAGAATACTTCATAGTCATGTGTTCAAAAATAAAACACAAAGCTTTGAAACAATTCATTCTAGCAAAACTTGCATTTCTTCAAGCATTTTTCAAGCATATAGCTCATTATCGAAGTTCGTTTTGTCACTCACAGTGTTAGAACTAGAGTCTTGACCCGTACACTCGACCTTTTGTTCTTGGCCTGTCAAACAAACCAAAACCATGTTTTAGAACCTCGAGCTCATGGTTTTAACTTTAAAACTTCAAGAAAACACTCCAACAAAAATTCCAGCATTTAACAGATTTTATGCCCTGTATTCAGACACTCGTAACTTCTTCATTACTTAACCAAAAATAATGTACTTTATACCAAACTCTTCCTTTTTGAACCCTCTAAAACGCTTATGAAGACATGGAAATGAGATTCCCAATAGATTGGTTCATAAATACCTCGAAAGCTTCTTTCCCCGGAACCAACTTCTGCTATTCCAGAATCGAATTTCTGCTGCAACCCGAAACTTGACCTGCTATTTACAACAACTTCCAATCATTTTCTAATCACGAATTCTTCACGAAAGTTGTAGGAAATTCAATAAGCTTTCCAACCATACCTAATAGAGCTTCTGATTCCAACTCTACAGGTCAGTACAACCCAAACATCAGAGACTTCTCGGATTTGACAGTAAATTCTGTGTTCTGTCTTCCTCTTCATAAATCAGTAGCTTAAGGTCCGAATTTGCTCAAGCATCCTTCACGAAATTTGTTCCAATATGAGTTAACTTGCACGAAACAAAATTTCAGCTCTTACCTCTTTCTGTGGAGCTCGAGATGAACCAAATAGCAGAACATGGCAGAGTGATTACCTTGCTGTCAAAAAGAATCCTCTTGAGTTCTCTCCCTCTCTTCTGCAAAACCAGCTCCAAAACGACCTTCTTCTTCTTCCTTAAAGCTTCTCCCATGGAAACCCTTGTCTTTCATTTGATAAAATGAAGAAGAAGATCGATGGAAGCTTGTTTTTAAGAAGAACTTAGGTGGGGTCCCACCACCCACCATCCTTTCTCTCCTTTTCTTTCTTTTTCCTTTTCTTTTCTTTTCCTTTCTTTTCTTTTCTTTCCCTTTTCTTTCCTTTTCTTTTCTAAACTTAACAAACTTAGTATATTAAACATTGTTTCAATTCCTTTCCTTCTTTTGTCTTAAAAGCAATCCAAACCAAAATGGGTTAAACTTTCCTTCCTTGTTTTCCTTTTGCCTTTCACTTCCTTTCTTTCCTTTTTAAAACAAGGAAAACCAAGTTTTAAGCATTCATTTCTTCCTTTCTTTTGTTGTTTGATAAAAAGGAGGTTCCAAAGAAAGATCTCGGGTTTACAATATGGGTCAAAATTCAAGGTGATGGAGAGAGTACTTATTGTAAGCCCTAAACTCTATTTTCTTTTATCATTTTGCACTCAGTCATGATGTTTTGAAATATGCAAAATCGTATAGGTTGCACTAAATGATGTCTTGATCAGATTTGGGAATCTATCGAATTTGGAGCTACAATGTGTCTAAGCTTCATAAGGAAATAGGTAAGCCATTTAAATAAGCTTATTAAAAGTTGCATTGAAGTAAGTTCAAATCATTAGCAAATTGGAGAATTTTTAGGTGCATCATGTATTGAATGGAAGATCATATGTCTCAAAAACTTAGGATTATTTACACACTTATTTTGGTGTTTTAAAAAGGTGATTATGATGTAAATATTGAAGGAGGAGCTGGCCAAGGGAGGTGAAGCCTCGGAGTTAAACAAGGCAAGTAGGTGCTGTCAAATTCGCAGAAAAATAGCAAGCAGCTGGAAAATGGGTCATCTTCAAACGATCATATCTCTCAATTTACTAAGTCAAATTTGTTGATTTTTGCGTCAAAAACTCATAAATTTAGTGTAGAATACGAAACGGGTCGGCTTTAGGAAAACTACAGAGAGGACGAAGGCGAAAAGTGCAGAATAGTGAGAGGTGTTCAAAGTTCCCGGGTAGCAGAACAGTGTGAGGAGTCCAGTCTATTTTGAGCTCATTAGGAGGAATTAGAAGCTGAAATTTTGAGGTAAGTAAGCTAAGATGTTGTCCTTGAGGTTTATGAAAAAATATTTGGTGGTTGTGTTGCTAAATTTTTAGGAACCCAAGCTGAAAATTGAACCTGTAATTTTAGGTGCAAGGGAAAAACTGCTAGCAAGAGATTGAAGGAGATTCTCTTCCATAACTATATACCTTACAACCAATTGTGTGTATGTCTATTCTGAATTGAGTTATGGGACTGAATTAGATCTGTTTCTAAGGTGCATAGGGGAAAGAATTGATATTACTAATTTCATTTTCAGGGCGAACGGAGATAGGAAAAGCGTATAACCCTTGGAACTCTTTTGGTGATTGTGAGTGACTCTATTATAGAATTATGCTTAACCTATGTTTTACTTCAAAAACATAATTGTTGAACATAGAATCCTGTTTGATCTAATTATGTATAACTTCATGGAGTTTCTAACATAAAGTTCATGATGGAACCTAAGCATGTTTTGAATTAGTTTGTAACTATAAATCCAAGTATGGAAACTAAATTATGAAAGTATGTTTTCCTTTAGAGAATGTTTTGTGTAAATCCACTTGGGAACATGTTTAGAAGATAATGTGAAAATGTCGAGAAATTGTTGTATGTGTTATAAAGACATGATTTCCATGGTAAACAAATTATGCCCTTGTTTGTGGTTAACCCTAATCTTGAAGGACATTCAGAGAAGGTACTTAGGGGAATGAATCATAATTTCACGATCTTCAAGGACAATGAGAAGGTATTCGGGTAGTAAATGGTCTTACCTTAATACTGAAGGACATAGAGAAGGTATTAGGGAAAACCAAATGGCCAAAGGTATTCCACGTGCACGTGAGAGAGTTATGAACCTTATTGGTATAAATGTAACTCTGTCACCTCTATAGTTCGAAAGTGGTATCATGCTATGTGTTTTATTGTTATGAGCTAATACATCATTGATCTATCTACACTCAATATAATACTACATTATGAGTTATGTGCTATGCATAAGTGGTGACTTAAACCTGTAAATTGGAAGCATGGTTTGTTTATGTTAAGCTATTTTCTACTTATAATCTGCCATTATTATGCTTCACCTTTGAGCTTATAATAGACACTCACTGGGCTTCCTAGCTCACGTTTTCTTTATGTCTACTCTTCCCAGGTAGCAGACGAGTTTCCAGTCCTTAGCCTTCACAACCTATTTGCCACCGCGCCATTTAGCTCCTCGTATATACACTTTCTTTTGTATATGGTTTATAGTGAGAACATATTAGATGAGCTGTAATAAACATGAAAGCTTTATGATTACCTAAGAACATAGTAATGGAAGTGAATATGTTTCATTTATAAGTGTATATCAGTGATTAATTTTGCTTGTTTAAACATGTTGTGTTACATTTAATTTAAGTTAAGTCTTGGGTTAGTCAAGGAAAGCCAACAAGAGGTTTGGTTATCTTTGTCCTTGCATCTCTTCCTAGGTTAGGTAAGTAAGCTGGGACGGGATGTGAAAACTTGGTATCAGAGCAAAAGGTTTTGGGAAGGGAACTAGGTTCATGCATTAAACTAGGAGCTTGTTGTCTTACCTATTTTAATAAGATTGTATAATTTAGGACCATGGCTCGAGGTGGCAAACGAGGCTGGCAAGTGGAGACTGGAACTCAAGAAGCTACTGGTGATAGAGGAAGAAAGGTATTAGAGGGAGAGTCTAGTCATTCTTAGCAAGAGGTGAACATGGAGGAACAGATCTTTACGCGAATAACTAAAAGAATAGTTGAAAGTGTTGGATCAGCACAAGCAGATCCAGAAAAGAAGTATGGCATTTAAAGGCTGAAAGCCTTAGGTGCAACAACATTTGAAGGCACGACAGATCCCGCTGGTGCTGAGGTTTGGTTAAATCTGATTGAGAAGTGCTTTAGGGTCATGCGATGCCCTGAAGACAGGAAGGTCGATTTAGCAGCATTCTTACGCCAGAAAGGAGCAGATGATTGGTGGAAGATAACAGAGAGCATAAAAGGGGATGCTTGGAGCTGGAAAGAGTTTCAAAAGGCCTTTGAAGATAAGTATTATCCGAGCTCTTATCGTGATGCAAAGAGGAACGAGTTTCTAGGACTTGTTCAAGGATCGATGACAGTAACAGAATATGAGAAGAAGTTCACAAAATTATCAAAGTATGCTAGCACTATTGTTGCAAACGAGACAGATCGATGCAAGAGGTTCAAGGATGGTCTACGAACAGAGATCAGAACGCCTGTGACAGCAAGTTCGGAGTGGGTTGAGTTCTCCAAGTTTGTTGAGACGGCATTACGGGTAGAGCGAAGCCTTGTAGATGACAGAATGGGAAAATGGGTTGTAGGTGGTGGTCATACCACTTATTCTATTGATTTACCACGAGACCGATTCCAACGAGGAGATAATAGGAGATTCACTCCAGGAGTTTCAAGAAAAGGGAGATTTAAACCCCATTGTGGTGGGCAGTCTACTCCAAGGACTGGTACAGGTGGACGTGGGGAAAGACAGAGGCAGCAGGGATCAAGTTTCCTTATGGGACCAGTGAGGGACTCCCGTACAAGGCAACCTAGTGAGTCAGTAGCAAGTTCAGGAAGGAAACCTTTGTGCAACACTTGTGGAAAGTATCATTGGGGTCGATGTTTGAGTGGCGAAAATGTATGTTTCAACTGTGGCCAAGGTGGTCACTTCAAAAGGGAATGCCCCCAATTAATGCAAGAAGGCATGGTGGGACAGAGAACTACATCGCATACTGCGAACCAGCAGCAAAATACTAGGGCAGCTGGAGGAGAAGGCACTAGTAGTGCTAAGCAAAAGGGGCAGGTAGGTCGACCCCGACAACAGGGGAAGATTTACGCCATGACACAGCAGGAGGCAGATGATGCACCAGAAGTTGTTACGGGTACACTTTTTATCTATAGTAAACCTGCACATGCATTATTAGATCCAGGAGCTACAAATTCTTTTATCTCTAAAATGTTTGCTGCTAGCATTGTTGCGAAGTTAAAACCTTTATCTGAGGAGCTGTGTATTTATACTCCTATTGGTGATATGTCGATAGTTTGTAGTGTTTATACTAATTGTATGGTGGAAGTGAATGGTATGACCATGACAACTGAATTGATTCCCTTAGATCTCCAAGAGTTCGACGTTATTTTGGGGATGGATTTCTTATCTAGGTATCATGCCTTAATGGACCATCATAGGAAGGAAGTTGTGTTGAGGAAATCAAAGACACTCGAGGTTGTGTTTAAGGGGCATAGGAAGATATTCCTACTTGTATGATATCAACTATTAAACACGGAAATTTATTGAAGAAAGGTTGTACAAATATCTTGCATATGTAGTTTGTGCACCAAAGGAGTAAATCAAACACAAAGACATTCCAGAGTATGTGAGTATTTAGATGTCTTCCCGGAAGAGCTACTGAGGTTGCCACCGATAGAGAGGTGGAGTTTACCACAGACCTGATGCAAGGAACAACGCCAATATCCCAAGCCCCGTATAGGATGGCACCAAAGGAATTGAAGGAATTGAAAACATAATTGCAGGAGTTGGTGGATAAGGGTTATATTCGACCAAGTGTATCTCTGTGGGGAGCACCTGTGTTGTTTGTTAAAAAGAAGGATGGGACATTACGATTATGTATTGATTACCGACAACTGAATAAGGTAACAATACGCAACAAATATCCTTTGCCCCGCATAGATGACTTGTTTGATCAACTAAAGGGTGCCTCAGTGTTTTCTAAAATTAATTTACGATCAGGTTACCATCAGCTGAAGATCAATGATTCTGATGTACCAAAAACAGCTTTCAGGACAAGGTATGGGCATTATGAATTCTTGGTAATGCCAATCGGGTTAACAAATGTCCCGCAGCATTCATGGATCTCATGAATCGGGTATTTCATCCTTACCTTGATCAGTTTGTGAGAGTATTTATTGATGACATCTTGGTGTATTCAGAAAGTAAAGAGAAGCACGCAGAACATCTCAGACTAGTGCTACAGACATTACGAAATCGGAAGTTGTATGCTAAATTTAGTAAATGTGAGTTTTGGTTGGAACAGGTTGTGTTTTTGGGACACGTAGTGTCAGCAGCTTGAGTTCAAGTGGATCCTCAGAAGACAGAAGCTATAGTAAAGTGGGAGCAACCCACTTCAATAACGGAAGTCTGTAGTTTTTTGGGACTTGCACGATACTATCGACGTTTTGTCGAGGGATTTTCGAAGATAGCTCTTCCATTAACCAGTTTGACAAAGAAGAATACGAAGTTCGAGTTGAGTGAAAAGTGTGGAAAAAGTTTTCAAGAGTTAAAGAACAGACTTGTCACAGCACTGGTACTAGCTCTACCAACCACGGGAAAAGAGTTTGAGGTTTACTGTGATGCCTCACATCAGGGCCTTGGATGTGTACTTATGCAGGATGGGAAAGTGATTGCTTTTGCCTCAAGACAATTAAAAAAGCATGAATGTAATTATCCTACTCATGATCTTCAGCTCGCAGCAGTTGTGTTAGCTTTAAAGATTTGGAGGCATTATCTGTTTGGTGAGAAGTGTTGTATTTACACAGATCATAAAAGTTTAAGATACATCTTCGAACAAAAAGAGTTGAATTTGAGACAACGGCGGTGGCTTGAATTGATAAAAGATTATGACTGCACGATTGAATACCAACCCGGGAAGGCTAATGTTGTAGCTAATGCACAGAGTAGGAAGTCGAAGCAACGTAGGGGTTCACTTAATGCTGTTAGAGTGGCTCTATTTGAGGAACTCAAGAGTTCTAATGCAAAAGTGTATGTTTGTGACAAAGGGAACTTGTTAGCTCATTTTTAAGTAAGACCTACCTTGATTAATGATGTTATCTCAAGTCAAGCTAAAGACCCTACCCTGAAGAAACTTTGAGAAATGCGATACTAGAAGAAGCACATAGTTCAGCCTATGTGATGCATCCAGGAGGTACAAAGATGTATCTGACCTTAAAGAACCATTATTGGTGGCCATGAATGAAACGAGAAATAGCAGAGTATGTCTCTAAATGTTTAATTTGTCAGCAGGTGAAACCTGAACGGCAGAAACCAGGAGGGCTTCTAAATTCACTCCCAATACCTTAATGGAAGTGGGAGCATGTAACGATGGATTTCTTATTTGGACTTCCCCGAACACCGAGTGGTTATGATGGGATTTGGGTGATAGTAGACAGATTGACTAAGACTGCTCGATTCTTACCCGTCAAGGTAACTTTTACTCTGGATAAGCTTGCTAAATTATATGTTGGCAGGATTGTAAGCCAATACGGAGCCCCAGTATCTATTGTGTCGGATAGGGATTCGAGATTTACATCCAAGTTCTGGCCGAGTCTCCAAGAGGCCTTGGGAACTAAGTTGCACTTTAGTACAACATTTCATCCACAACCCGATGGCCAGTCAGAAAGAACCATTCAGACCCTCGAAGACATGCTTCGAGCATGCGTATTGCAATATAAAGGAAGCTGGGAGACTCACCTATCATTGATGGAGATTGCATACAATAATAGTTATCATTCTAGCATCGGAATGGCACCGTACGAGGCATTATATGGAAGGAAATGTAGAACCCCTATTTGCTGGGGGGAGGTAGGAGAAAGGAAGCTGATAGGGCCAGAGTTGGTCCAAGTTACCTCGGAGAATGTTAAATTTATCAGGGAAAGACTGAAGACAACACAAGATAGACAAAAGAGCTAAGCTGACAAACGAAGAAGAGATTTAGAATTCGAAATCGGAGATAAAGTTTTCCTGAGACTATCCCCGTGTGGAAGAGTATTTTGCGTTTCGGAAGGAAGGGAAAGCGAGCCCGAGATATATAGGGCCTTACGAGGTTCTGGAACGTGTAGGGCAATCAGCTTACAGATTAGCTTTACTGATAGAATTGTCTCGGGTACATAATGTTTTTCATGTATCAATGTTGAGGAAATACATTTCTGATCCATCACATGTGCTCAAGGTAGAACCAATACAACTTAAGGAGAATCTATCATATGAGGAAGAACCTCTACAAGTACTGGATCGGAAAGAACAAGTGCTTAGGAACAAGTCAATACCATTGGTAAAGGTGTTGTGGAGAAATCACGACGTTGAGGAAGCAACATGGGAGAGCGAAGACCAAATGAAAGAAAAGTACCCAAAACTTTTCTCGTGTTGAATTTCGAGGGCGAAATTCCTCTTAAGGGGGTAGTAAATTGTAAGCCCTAAACTCTATTTTCTTTTATCATTTTGCACTCATTCATGATGTTTTGAATTATGCAAAATCGTATAGGTTGCACTAAATGATGTCGTGATCGGATTTGGGAATGTATTGAATTTGGAGCTACAATGTGTCTAAGCTTCATAAGGAGATAGGTAAACCATTGAAATAAGCATATTAAAAGTTGCATTGAAGTAAGTTCAAATCATTAGCAAATTGGAGAAGTTTTAGGTGCATCATGTATTGAATGGAAGATCATATGTCTCACAAACTTAGGATAAGTTGGCTAAATGCTTAGGGTTTATTTACACACTTATTTTGGTGTTTTAAAAAGGTGATTATGATGTAAATATTGAAGGAGGAGCTGCCCAAGGGGGGTGAAGCCTCGAAGTTAAACAAGGCAAGTAGGTGCTGTCAAATTCGCAGAAAAACAGCAAGCAGCTTGAAAATGGGTCATCTTCAAACAATCATATCTCTCAATTTACTGAGTACAATTCGTTGATTTTTGAGTCATAATCTCATAAATCGAGTGTAGAATACGAAACTGGTCGACTTTAGGAAAAATAAAGAGAGGACGAAGGAGAAAAGTGCAGAATAGTGAGAGGTGTTCAAAGTTCTCGGGTAGCAGAACAGTGTGAGGAGTTCAGTCTATTTTGAGCTCATTAGGAGGAATTAGAAGCTGAGATTTTGAGGTAAGTAAGCTAAGATGTTGTCCTTGAGGTTTATCAAAAACTATTTGTTGGTTGTGTTGCTTAATTTTGAGGAACCCCAAGCTGAAAGTTGAACCTGTAATTTTAGGTGCAAGGGAAAAACTGCTAGCAAGAGATTGAAGGAGATTCTCTTCCATAACTATATACCTTACAGCCAATTGTGTGTATGTCTATTCTGAATTGAGTTATGGGACTGAATTAGATCTGTTTCTAAGGTGCATAGGGGAAAGAATTGATATTACTAATTTTATTTTCAGGGCGAACGGAGATAGGAAAAGCGTATAACCCTTGGAACTCTTTTGGTGATTGGGAGTGACCCTATTATAGAATTATGCTTAACCTATGTCTTACTTCAAAAACATAATTGTTGAACATAGAATCCTGTTTGAACTAATTATGTATAGCTTCATGGAGTTTCTAACATAATGTTCATGATGGAACCTAAGCATGTTTTGAATTAGTTTGTAACTATAAATCCAAGTATGGAAACTAAATTATGAAAGTATGTTTTCCTTTAGAGAATGTTTTGTTTAAATCCACTTGGGAACATGTTTAGAAGATAATGTGAAAATGTCGAGAAATAGTTGTATGTGTTATAAAGACATGATTTCCATGGTAAACAAATTATGCCCTTGTTTGTGGTTAACCCCTAATCTTGAGTTAGGGTCTGGTCGAGAAAGTCTCGTCCCGAAGGAGGAGTGATTCTGTCTACCCTACGGTGGCGGTCATTCTAATCTTTTGGGGTATCATTGCAATTTTAAAGTGACCTAGGGATCATAGGATAAAATTTACTAAAAAATGATTGGATTTTTTCAAAAGTTTTTTGCGAGATCTAATACAAAAGTTTTTCTTTCAGCAAAAATGTAGAGTTCATTAATAGCCCCTTTGGCTTCCGATAAGCTCATTGAAGATAACTAACATACGTGGAAAAACAATATAAACACAATCTTAGTTACCGACGACCTTAAGTTCGCGCTCACTGAGGAGTGTCCTCAGGTGCCCAGTCCGACCACCCGCCTCAACGAACTACAGACCTTCCGATCCTTGATACAAGTCAAGGGACAGGAAGCTGAGGAAAATGTTGCCTTCAGGTCCTTTCACAAGGGTTCGACCTCTGGGACGAAGTCTGTAGGTTCTTCAGGCTCGAAAGCGAAGAATAACAAGTTGAAGAAGGGCAAAGTTGACCGCACTACCACCCACAGGGGCAAAAAGGTCAACAAAGTTGCGGAATAAGGAAAGTGCTTCTACTGCAATGGGGACGACCACTAGAAGAGGAATTGTCCCAAGTTCCTCGCCGAGAAGAAGAAGGAAGGTAAATGTGATTACTTGTTACAGAAATTTATTTAGTGGAGAGTAGTGACTCTTCCTGGATACTTGATTCAGGCGCCCCTAACCATGTTTGTTCTTCTTTTCACGGAATTAGTTCCTGGCAGCGACTGCAGAAGGGTGAGATAACACTCAGGGTTGGATCTAGAGAAGTTGTCTCGCCTGCAGCGGTAGGCAAGGTGAAACTTTTCTTTAGCAGAAAGTACATTTTATTGGATAATATGTACATAGTTCTAAGGTTTACTAGAAACCTTATTTTGATTTCCTGTCTACTTGAGTATTGTATTTCCATTTATTTTCAGAGCAATAAAGCGTTTATTTCTCATGATGGAAGTGTGTTGTGTTCTGCTTCACTTGAGAATAATTTATATGTTTTAAAACCTAATTCCGTCAAAAGTGTTTTGAATACTGAATTGTTTAAAACAGATGAAACGCGAACAAAAAGATTAAAAGTTTCTCCAAAACAAAACGCCCATCTTTGGCATCTAAGGTTAGGTCACATAAAGCTCAATAGGATTGAGAGACTAGTGATGAGTGGACTTCTAAGCGAGTTAGAAGAAAACACTTCACTGGTTTGTGACATACCTTGAAGGCAAAATGACCAAAAGACCTTTTAGTGGAAAATGTTATAGAGCTAAGGAGCCTCTTGAGCTTATACATTGTTGACCTCTTTGGTCCGATGAATGTTAAAGCACGGGGAGGTTATGAATACTTTGTATCTTTTATAGATGACTATTCGAGATATGGATACGTTTACCTAATGCATCGAAAGTCTTAATCTCTTGAAAAGTTCAAGTTGTACAAGACTGTGGTTAAGAACCAATTAGGTAGAACGATTAAAACACTTCGATCGGATCGAGGTGGAGAGTACATGGACATTGAATTCCAGGACTATATGATAGAACATTGAATTACGTCCCAACTCTCAACAACTGGTATGCCACAACAGAATGGTGTATCGGAGAGGAGAAAAAGAACCTTGTTCGACATCGATAGGTCGATGATGAGCTACGTACATCTCCTCGACTCATTTTGGGGCTACTGCGATATATATTTTGAACATTGTTTCGTCGAAGAGTGTTTCTAAAACTCCTTTCACACTCTGGTATGGTCGTAAAACTACTTAACGTCATTGAAGAATTTGGGGATGCCAGACCCATGTGTCTGTGTCAAAATCGAAGAAGCTGGAACCTCGTTCAAAATCGTGCCTCTTCGTAGGATACCCACAAGAGACAAAAGGTGGTCTATTTTACGATCCTAAGGGAAATAGGGTGCTTGTGTCGGCAAATGCCACATTCTTTTAGGAGGACCACATCAGGGAGCATAAAGAACATAGTAAGATTGTGTTAAACGAAATTGGCAGTTCATCAGCAAGAGTTACTGATGGTGCCAGTACTTCAACAAGTGTTGTTGATCCTAGCTCGTCTAGTCAAGTACGTTCTCCCAATGTTGAGAATGTCTCGATGTAGTGGGAGGGTTGTGAGTCAACCTGAACATTACATGAGTTTAACTGAAACTCAAGTCGTCATATTTGATGATGACTTTGAGGATCCATTGACCTATGATCAGGCAATGAATGACGTTGACAAAGACGAATGGATTAAAGCCATGGACTAGGAAATGGAGTCAATGTACTTCAATTCCGTTTGGAAGCTTGTGGACCAACTGGATGGGTTAAACCTATTGGTTGCAAGTGGATCTACAAGCGTAAACGTGGTGTAGATGGGAAGGTGCAAACTTTCAAAGCCAGACTAGCGGCAAAGGGATTTAGCCAGAGATAAGGGGTTGATTATGAGGAAACCTTTTCTCCTATTGAAATGGTAAAGTCTATCAGGATCCTTCTGGCCATCGCCGCATATTAGAGACTATGAGGTATGGTAGATGGATGTCAAGACGACATACCTCAATGGTAATCTTGACGAGACCATCTACATGGACCAGCCAAGGTTCATTACTCAAGGCCAAGAGCAAAAGGTTTGCAGGCTTCAAAGGTCTATTTATTGACTGAAACAAGCCTCGCGGTCTTGGAATATAAGTTTTGATGAGGCTATCAAATCTTATGGCTTTAATCAGAATGTTGATGAACCTTGTGTCTACAAGAAAGTCATCAACAACACTGTCGCATTTCTTATATTGTATGTGGATGATATCCTACTCATTTGGAATGATGTAGGTTTCCTTACTGACATTAAGGAATGGTTGGCTTCGCAATTCCAAATGAAAAATTTGGGAGAAGCATAGTATGTTCTAGGTATCCAAATTGTCTGGAACCGAAAACACAGAACTCTAGTCATGTCTCAGGCATCTTATATCAAAAAAATGTTGTCACGATATAGTTTGCAGAACTCCAAGAACGGATTGCTTCCTTTCAGGCATGGAGTTCACCTGTCTAAGGATCATTGTCCTAAGACACCTCAAGAGGTTGAGGATATGAGACGGATCCCTTATGCTTCAGTTTTAGGGAGCCTGATGTATGTCATGTTGTGTACTAGGCCTGAAATCTTTTATGCAGTTGGGATTGTTAGTAGGTATCAATCCAATTAAGGATTAGATCACTGAACAACCATAAAGGCAATCCTCAAGTATCTTAGGAGAACGAGAGACTACGTGCTTGTGTATGGAAGTGGGGATTTGATCCTTACGGGATACACAGACTATGACTTTCAGACCGATAAGGATTCTAGGAAATCTATGATTATTGCTAGTCTTATGATAATTTCAGGGTGTTTATGTATTTAAATCACTCAATTTCAAGTTAAGAGCTTAAACAGAACAATTAGAGACATTTTAGATCACTCGGGATCAAAACGAGGCTTTTTGGAGCTAAAAAAAATATCAATTGGAAGTAGAAGAACCAATTCAAGCTAGTAGACCCGAAGTGATGGCGTTGCAACGCCATGCAGAGCGTTGCAACGCTGTGATTGCAGCTTTGAAGCATAGAAGAACTCTGTCGATAGCGTTGCAATGCTGCCTTGCAGCGTCGCAACGCTAATCTCGATAAGAGAATGAGCAGAAGACCCGTGCAGAGGGTTTGATTATTGCAAGTTTTATGATAATTTCAAGGCGTTTATGTGTTTAAATCACTTAATTTACAGTAAAGAGCTTAAACAGGACAATTAGAGATATTTTAGATCACTTGGGATTTAAACGAGGCTTTTTGGAGCTAAAAATAATATCAATTGGATGTAGAAGAACCAATTCAAGCTAGTAAACCCGAAGTGATGGCATTGCAACGCCGTGGTTAGAGCTTTGAAGCATAGAAGAACCCTATCGATAGCGTTGCAACGCTGCCTTGCAGCGTCGCAATGCTATCTCGATAAGAGAATAAGCAGAAGTCCCGTGCAGAGGGCGTTGATAGAGATTTCACCCTAATTTCGAAATACACTCTGTAAGAAGAGAAAAATGAGCATTGTTGGGAGCTAGAGCCTTCGTGGAGGTTCGAGATCGAGACGGTAGCTCGGGGACGAAGGACCGCATCGACACATTAGTTTATTTCCTCTTTTTTTTAGATTGTAACACCGTTTTAAGACGTTTTCTACACTTTTAGTTTTGTTTTACTGTGATTTAGAGTAGCTAAATGTTGTAGTTAGGAATTGAATTGCATGTAAAGACTTGTTTGCCATGTTTTGAAGTATGTTTTGTTATTTATTTTTGAAAAATCGTTATTTAATTCTCTGATATTGTTGGTTTAAGTGGACTCGAGAGAAAAAGCTAAGATTAGAGCAAAATTGTAAAAACTCTTATAAGTCTTGCATGAGAATGACCTAGAAGTCTAAGGGAAACACATAAAGAAGTTGCTTAATGTCTTGCATGTTGTAGGTTCATATGGAGACTATAGCATTTATTGCATGTGTGAGGCTCACTAAGAATCAAGACATTTTCTTTAGTATTCTACTTCTTGTTTATAAATTCATCACATTAGTTCATTGCATGTGTTAATTAAGTTATTAACTTGTGAAGTCACTTTTGTCAAAATCTATCAATTTGTATCTCCACGTGTTTGTTTGTCTTTTATCTTTGTTTCACCACCTATCCATGTTATGTTACTTTAGCTAAAATTGAGAATAAGTATCTTGGTAATTAATTAATCTAGAAACCCATTCCCGAGGATGATACTTGGACTCTTAAATCACTATACTAAAACATGACCCGTACACTTGCGGTATTGCACAATATAATTTTGCGCAACAAGTTTTTGGCGTCGTTGCCGAGGAATGGCGATTATTTAAATTAATTAATATTCGGAGAAAATTTGAGATTTTAGACTAAAGTGTGTTTGTGTTGTCTTTCCTTATTTGTGTCTTTGTTTGTTGTTTGGTTCCTTATTTATTTTAGTTTTGTGTGTTTTGAGTCTTTGTTCCCTGTTTTTTTTTTGTCATGTTGCTACTTTGTAAAAGTCTTGATTTGAATCACTGGTTTTTAAAGAACGACTTTTCATGATTTTGACTCTCCACCATTGTATTGTCCTTCCCAGGAGCCTAGGTATGGACATCATGATTTTTCTGGTTACCATTTGTCTAATTTTTACCATTCTGAATCTATGATTGATGAAAACTCTTTTGATGGTAATTTAGGCACCTGTAACAAAAATTTCTCGTACCCTGACCAACCTATAGAAAAATATTCTCTTGTGGCCCAATTAATAGAATATACGTTAGAGTTGAAAATTAAAAATTTGATTCATGAAGAATTAGAATGGTTGGGTATGTTAGAGGTTAAAGTGGTAGAACTTTGGGAAATAGTATAGGAAAGTGCTCATTTTCTTAATCAATTAGTAATTTCCCTTAAGGACTTACAGGAACAATTTCTTATTCTTACCACTGAGGATGAGCCACCTAGGAGGATTTATTCATATGATAGTGAAGATGGGTTGGAGGAGACTGAAACACACCAGAAGCAGGTTTGTAAGGTAGACAGTGGTAATACAACCACTTCCACAGGGGAGATTCAGGTGATAGAGTTCGAGGCTTAAAAGTCCTTTCCCCTTTTATCTCCAAAAATTTCCTTTAATCTTGATAGCCATTTGTCCTACACTCACGAGTCTTGTTTTGATTTTTTTTTCTTCTATTTCAATACACAATAATACCAAAAATAATCTTGTTTCTGGTGCCCAGGACAAAAAGGATAGCCTTTTAGACTTACAAGGCTATATCAATTCAAGCAAGAAGGGCCCAAAGAAATATGAGTTGTTTTACGTGCCTTGATAAGTCACCGTTTAGCTAAACACGTTAAAGAAAGCGCTTCTTGGGAGGCAACCAAAGTTTTATGTTTTAGTTCTCTCTTTTATTGTGTTTTCTTTCTTTTTATGCTTTCTTTCCTTTCCTAGTTTTTTTCTAATTCTTATCTTTTTTTTTGGTACCTCCAAGTGTATGCCCAAGGATAGAGCTGCAGACTTGCACCCTTTTGATCCTTAGATCGAAAGGACCTGTAGGAGACCTCTAAGACAAGGGAGAGCATAAATTCTGAAAATGGTTGATCAGGAGCTAATCAAGAACCAACTCATTAGGGAGTACTTCCAACCTGTGTTTAACTCTGAGCAGGCTTGAATTGTCCATGCCCCCATAAATGCTAACAATTTTGAACTTAAAACTGGGCTTATACAGATGGTTAGGGAAGGTGCTTTTAGAGGACTAGCCACAGAAGATCCTAATTTACATTTACAAAATTTTCTAGAAATCTGTGGTACAATTAGATTGAATGGTATTTCTGTTGATATTATTCACTTACGTCTCTTTCCTTTCTCTTTGTAGGGTAGAGCCAAGGAATGGCTAGGGTCTCTCCCACCATGCAGTATCACTTCTTGGGAAGAGTTGGCTCAAGCCTTCATGACCAAATTCTTTCCTCTTGTGAAAGCTGCAAAGTTAACGACAGAGATAGGAACATTCAGGCAGCAAGTGGGAGAGTAGCTATTTGAGGCCTAGGACCGTTTTAAGGACATGCTCAGGAGGTGTCCACAACATGGTTACCCAGACTAGCTCCAGGTACAATTATTCTATAATAGACTTGAAGGTAAGACCAGGACCATTCTGGATGCCACTCTTGGAGGGGCTTTCATGGCGAAGACTGTGCCAGAAGCACGTGCTTTCCTAGAGGATAGATCTAAGCCAGTAGTTGGATTGTATCAATTGGATGAGGTAACCTCCCTTAGATCTCATATGGTATCCCTCACTCATGCTCTTAATAATTTTGCAGGATCACCCCAAACAGTGGTACCCTCTCAATGCTCCAAACCGAATGGAAAATCTACTTTGGAGCAAATACATTATCTGAACAACAGAAAAAACACTTATGGAGGAAACCAGACCAAGAATACCCTTCCAACAAATTATAATCCAGGTTTGAGGTTGAAGGGAATGAGAATCCCCGCGCAGCGGAAGACGATCGAATCGTCATGGTATCATTACGCAACTCGGTTTTTGTTAAAACGATCTACTAAAGAGATACTTACTTGTTGAAGACTCTCTTCAAGGTTTCTTCCTCAGATCACGAACGCTTTGCGCTTCTCAAACTCAACGAACTCTTCCAACGAACGGAACCCAAACACTACCACTTGGAGTCTCGTTTGTTCTCTTTTGGGGGAACTTTTGGAAAGTTTGTGGGAACTTTTGGAGTTTTCGAGAGGGAGGAGAATAGAGAGAAAGTAGAGAGAACTTTCTTCTTCTCTTTTGATGAAATTCTAAAAAATAAGAGAATGCTCACCATCCTTCTTGCAATAATGGATTATATAGTGGAATTGATGGAGTTAAAATCTCCACATTATTACCAGTTTACCACAACCATAGGTTATGCAAATCTCATTTGCATAATCACATAATATAAGATATCTCATATCTCATATTGCAAATTTAATTTTCAATAATTGTTGATTAATTAAATTGAATCACATCCAATTTAATTTCTCTCAATTAATTTCTCCAATTAGCCCTAATTCATCAATTAGGCTAACCTATAGTTTATTATGAATCTCATTCACATTAAACTATATATTATATCATTCATATCTCATATAAATGACATAAATGCCCTTAAAGTGAAATTGAACACTTCAATTTCATACCAAAACATTAACCCTTCTTTTAACCCATATTGAGCCAACTGAGGGACCTAATGGACCTACTGTGACGAGCTCCAATGATTCGAGATTAACCTGTCAAACTCTTTGACCCGGTTAACCAACATTCATTAGCTACGGTAACACTCCACTATAGCCCGTAGCTGCACTCCCGTCAGTGCAGAATATTACGTGTCCACTGATATAACCAATACCCATGAGTCGACCCTTCACAGGTTGTTCGTAGACACGGCTGGGTCAAATTATCGTTTTACCCCTGTGTCTACCTCTTGTTCCTTAAGTCCCCACTGCTCCTCTAATGAACAACATATTGTGATGGTTCAACCATACACAACACCCTTCTTGGGCCAGTGAGAAGGTGGGCGCCCGTTGTCCAAGCCCTGGAGACAACACTTAAGGGAACAACCCCTTTAGTTTCCCTAAAGGCGGGAACGAGTGAATTCCATCTCGCGTAGTTAAGTTTCCAGCTCCCTACTTGGTCCTGTCCCTAAGAAGATAGGAATATTGGGCGTCTAAATATTGCGAGACATTAGGTCTAATACTACTACTACTAGATTTATGGTTGGTCCATTCCTTCTTCTCTTTCTCCTCAATACTTGTTTCTTATTCACACCATTTAAAAAAAACAGACAATCAATAATCCCCTTTTCTTAATAGCAAAGGAAGCTTAAATTACAAAAATACCCCTGAAAGAAATATAAGCACATATTCTACTGTATGATTTTAGAACTAACCAGAGTGAAAAGTTAGACCAAATGAGTTAGCATGTTACAGTGTTTAAGATTCCTAGTGGGACATGAACTAGAATGTGAAATTCCTGCAATTTTTTGTTCCACAAAAATTCTCCCATATAAATAGATGTCTTCATCTTCATGGATGGTGTGATTATGAATGAGAATGTCATTTAGCAGAGACCATGGAGTGTGGTATTTGGCATTTTGGAGTGGATAAAAGCAAAAAAAAAGGGAATGGATCGAGATATGAAGAAATAAAGACAATGAAATATAAAACCTCTAGCTTTCATATGTGCAAACTCCAAGTCAATAGTAAAACTCCCCCAACAACAGAAAAATGCCATAGAAATTCAAAGAAAAGAAACTAAAAAAAAAAATTACTCTGAATTTTCGACCCATCTTCTGGACTTTATATTGCATAGTATAATCGAAGGGAAGCCTGTTCAACGAACCCTTACCTGCCATCTTCCCTGAAGAATCAACAATATATCGGCTCAAGGTTATGAGTAGTCAAGATTTTCTTACTTCAGTCGGAGCGAGGAAATTTAGAGAAGAGGATGAAAGAGCTATAAAATCGATTTGGTGAGAGAGAACTAAAATTTCGTTTTGAGAAAACACACTGGCGATGAGGCTACAACGATAGGTTTCGCGAGGAAGCTGGCCGGAGCGCGGACGATGGTGGAAGAAGAGAATAAAATCGGAAGAGGGGTCGACGAAACACGAAAAACCGATCTACGAGGAGCCTCCTGGCTGCTGCTGCGCGAAAACACGAAGAATAAGACGTTGGCTTTCGTGTTGGTCGGTCGACGGAGGGGACGGACGGGGAAATCGGAGGCTGCGAGAACCTGAAAAAGACGAAGAAGAAGAAACAGGTGGGGTGGGGTTCCGCACGGCGAGGGAACCCTCATTCCCTTTCTCTCTTTTTTTTTAAGAAACATTGTATTACAACCTCAGTGTTTTTTAACTTTAAAATATTTTAATTTGACATTTTTAAAGTGTCAAGTTTTATCATAGTTTGAAAAAATCCGAAAAAGTTCGTCAACCTCCGCATTTTTTTCATTTTCTTGACATTTTTTTTTGTGTAAAATTCATTTTACTTGACGTTTTTATGAAAAAACGTCAAGTAATTAGAAGTTGCAAGCGTCAAGTAATGTAGTTTTTGTAGTAGTGGTTGTTTTGTGACAACAGCGGTGCAGTCGCCAACTCAAAAGAACCAAGTCATGAGAGGGGCAAGCATATTGAACACAAGTATCACCTGATACGAGAGATTGTGCACCGTAGAGACGTGACAGTCACGCAGATAGCTTCTTAGCACAACGTTGCTGATCTATTTACAAAGGCCCTCACGGCTAAGGTGTTTAAGGGTCACCTAGAGAGCTTCGGTCTACGAGTGCTTCCTGACTAGGGAAAGTGGGAGTATTGTAAAGGGGTATTCAATGCCCTAGTTTATTGTATTACTTTTATGTATTACTTTTCATTTGGGAAATGTATTTTGTATTCCACTAGCATAGTTCAAGTGGGAGTTTGTTAGGGTGTTTGCCCTAATCTCGTGTAGTTTGTAATACAGTTGATTTAAATAAATAAGAGTTATTTATTTATCAAACTTTGTATCTCGCACTTTCTAAACATAATCCAATAAACTAAGCTCTAGGGTCATATTATATCAGAGAATTAAAACTTGAACGGTGTGCAGTTGACACACGGGGAGGATCACGTTCGAGTTAATAACCAGAACGGTCTACTGTGTATGGATAGGGTTGGAAACCTCATCCTGGTGACACAGTGGATCCGACCTGCTTTGTTTTAGATATAAATGAGGTGATCGTTCATGTGGTTGACATGCGAGTGGGGGCATCCTGTTCAATGAGATTTTACAAGACCGGACCGTGAATTATTAGACCTACTGATGTAACATTGTTAATAGTATAGGACTAATAACTTCGTAGATGACAATTAGTTACTCGTCCTTAATCTTCAGTGTGTTACGGATTCCCGTGTGCGGAGATATGTTGATAACTGGCCATAGGAGAGTAATTTTACTAGAATTTTAGTGCTTAATCTACTTGAATTGCATATAATTTGTTGAGCCTCTTGTTATTTTATCCCTAAATTGTGTGTGTTAGCTATAAAATCTTGAATTTAAGCATTATGTTCGAAAAAAAATTAATTTTGATGTTTTTTTATGCTTTAATTTAAGAAAATTGGATAAATAAGCTAATAATAATTAAAGACCGAAAAACGAAATTTTAACTCCAAAAGAATTCTCTCATATTTAGTTGATCCATAATTTAATTGATGAATTTATTGGGATTTTTCTGTATGCAGGAGATGTTTGAAAATTAGAGGAGACCCTAAGTGCATTTTAGACATTTTACCCGAAAGGTAAGATGTTCTTTCTACCCCTAAGGACTTTTTTGTAATTTTTGGAGTTAGGGCAACATCATCTTATATAAAGAGGCTAAGGTTCACAAGTGCCAAGGTGAGAAGGAGTTGCCGCAAAAGGGGAAGAGACCGAGAGAGAAGGGGTGATTGCTACAGCAAAGGTGTGCATTGGAGAGAAAAATCATGAAGGTTTCTTTGTTGTAGCAATTGTGCGAGTGAGTAAAAAAAATTGAATTTTCAAGGTGTCATTGTTGTACCAAAACCGTGCAGTTCCGTTTTTCACAGACGACGCTCACAAAGTTGTCGTTTTCTAGAGTTTCCACCGTTGGATTTTGCTGCAATTGTTTCAGCATGTTCAAGATTCATAGGAATTTATTTTGAACGGTTGGATCGTCGATCTAATTTTCGATGCGTCAGAAATTTTTGTCACGTTGGTAGATCAGTGCAATTCGATTTTTCACCGGCGGCGCTCACGAATTTGTCTTTTTCTGGAGTTTCAACCGTTGGATTGTGCTGAAATGTTGTCAGCATGTTCAAGACTCACAGCGCTTCGGCTGGGACGGTTGGATTGCCATTTGGATCTTTGGTTTATCAGATATTGTTGTCGACAGAACCTGCAATAACTGAAATCTGCTACTATTGGTTGTTGTCTTTGGTGGTATCTCTTGGTGTTTTGCTGAAACAAAACATGTGTCATTACCTCTCCTAATCTTTAATTGTAAATGTTATTTTTCTACCATTGGACACATATTTACGACTATTTTTGCTTTCTTTTTTAGACCGAATTCATGACTTTTTTTAGGCTAGAATTTTGACTGATTTAGGCTAAATTTGTGAACATTGTTGGGCTATTTTCATGAACTCTTTAATCGATAAAGGCATGCATAAATTAGAAACTTATGAGTTGATCTTCATCATGAACTAAATTGTCTTACACAAGCGTTAGGTTGTTTTCAAGGTAAATTTTGGAACGAATTTATGATTGATGTCATGTTTGGATTTATTAAATTTTATTGATTTTAATAGTTCATGAGAATTAAAGATTGGCCACATTAACTTCTCTATAATTCATAAACTTGGGAAAGCTAATGATTTAGAAAACTAAAATTTTATTATAGGATTCTTGAGTTGATTAGGGATAATTAACCCACCTAGAACCTAAAATCATGAGCATAATTTAGATAACAATTGGGATATTGTAGGTTTTAAAACTTAAAAAGTTTGGAAAATTAATTTGAACTTGTGTAGGTAAATTCAAGGCGTCAATCACATTTTAAGTCTAATTGAGCATGAAAACTCCAACCTAACTCAAACCTATTTTCATTAAAAATCTCATCTCTTGCATCTTCCCTCTTGTTTGCATTTTCATATCCTCCCCTTAATTTTAATTAATTTCTTGTATGTTGTTCCATTATCATTATTTGTCGCATCAAATTTAGAAAATCCAATTCCTATTCGTGTGTTTATTTATTTTCAACAAAAATTGCATGCTCATGTATTGCACAAAAATATAAAGAAAAGTTTCTAAGACACTCAATCACTTAGATTCAGCTAGTCCTCGTGGGATCGATACTTAACTTATCACTTTCTACGTACGATCGTATACTTGCACGTCATAAAAGTCTCGGAGTCTCATTCTAATTTGTATAAGTTTAGGGCACTTATATTTTCGCATCATCTGTCCTTTGACGAATAAGGGTAAGGTGGTTTGAGTACGCCCAATATGCCTATCTTTTTGGGGACAGGACCTCGTGGGGAGCTAGGAACTAAACTACGCAAGAAGGAATTCACTCGGTCCCGAGATATGGAAACCAGAGGGGTCTTTCCCTTAAGTGATGTCTCTACGGTTTGAACAACGGGCACCCACCCTATCACTGGCCCGAGAGGGATGTTGTTTATGGTCGGACCATGCAACAATCTTGTTCATTAGAGGAGTAGTGGGACTTAAGGAACAAGAAATAAACATAGGGGTAAAATGATAATTTGACCCAGTTGTGACTACGAACAACTTGTGAAGGGACGACTCACAGGCATTCGTTATATCGATGGACCCAACTTGTCCTACAGTGAGGAGAATGCAGCAACACGCTTTAGTGGAGTGTTACCATAGTTAATGAATGTTGATTAAACCGGGTCAAAGAGTTTAATCGATTTAATCTCGTATCATTGGAGCTCGTCAATTGTAGGTCTGTTAGGTCCCTCGGTTGGCTCAAATTGGAAAAAATGTGGGTTTACAGTTTGGAGTGGATTTGAACTGTTTAAATTTATACAAGGGTATTTATATCATTTATATGTGATATAATTGATATAATATATAGATTAATGTGAATGAGATTCATAATAAACTATAGTATAGCCTAATTAATTAATTAGGGCGAATTCGGAGAAATTGAATTGAGATAAATTAAATTGAATATGATTCAATTTAAAATTCTAAAATTATGCAAATGTGATTTGTATAATAAGGTATGAGATACCTTATATTATATGATATGCAAATATGATTTGCATATCATATGGTTCTGGTAAAATGGTGAATTGGTGGAGATTTTAACTTCACCACACAGCATTATAAGTAGGTGGAATGTGAGACGTTCCATAAGCAATCTTGCCATTTTTTGGAATTCCATCCAATGATGCAAGTGAAATTCTCTCAAGCTCTCTTTCTCAATTCTCTCCATTTCTGCAAAACCCAATTCCAAAGGGAGTCCGACGAAGACCAAGAGGAAGTGTCTAACTTGTTCTGTTCGAGATTCGATTTGAGGATCGAGATCGTGGTTTCGTTGGATTGAGAGAGATCGTGATTCGAGGAGGAATTCGAAGAAACGTTCTTCAAGAGGTTAGTAATTCTTTTACTTTCTGTTTTTCCTTCTCGAAAAGCATGTTTATTCTAGAAATGTATGAGATACTTCTTGTTTTAAGAATATTAGAACAACAACGAATGAACGGTGTTTCACAATACTTCCACTGCGGGAAATCCATTCCCTTCATACCCTTATTTTGAAATTAGGGCTTCTTTTGGAGAAATTGATTTGAGAGAAATAAAATTGAATGTGATTCAATTTTAAATTCCGCAATTATGCAAATGAGATTTGTATAATAAGGTATGCGATACATTATATTATATGGTTGTGGTAAACTTGTAAATTGGTGCAGATTTTACCTGCACGACATACCACTATATAAGGGTGGATTGTAAAGGATTCCGTAAGCTTCAGTCTCATTTTTGGAAATCCACCAAAAGAGTTTTCACCATTCTCTCAAAATCTCTCTAGCTTTCTCCTCGCCCAAAATCCAAAGGGAGTCCCACAACACTCCCTCATGTTCCAGGGAACAACCGAGATTATCAAGTCGTAAGTGTTTGCATAGTTCAATACCAAGGTGAATGAGGGAAGTATCCATAGTAAATGGGAGCAGGACGTGTGTCAACGTATCCTACGATCTTCTCCACTAGGTCGCACCGTGAGAATTCTATAGTCTGCCTGCTAGGTTGTCCTGGAAAAGCCAATCCCTACGGATGCCCTCACTATAGGGGTCAGAAAACTGCGAACTCCAAAAATGGATAGGGTCTCTTAGGTAATTTGCGAACAGTTGTCTTTCTTAATAGTAGCCTGTTGGCTCGGACCTATTGGATCTGATAATGGTAGGGTCACATTTACGGGATAAGGTAAGCTAGTTAATAAGTCTTTGATAAATCAAACGGTAGCTAAGAATTATTGGGACATAAGATGTTCTAGTAGTGAGAATTAGCTGAGATAGTCTCAATTCAGTGGAAGAGTGACTGACCACCCGACGATGGCTTTTGTTCTAAACCCTTGAAGTATCGTTGCAAAATTAAAGGTTTAATTTAAACACTAGGGTTCTTGAATAATTTTGCTAAATTTGATTGGTTTCTAATGGATTAAATGCATAACTAATTAGAACTATCTTTAAAATTTCAGCATGTCGTCCTCAATTATAGACTTACTCAAAAGTGAACGTTTAACTGGCGGGAATTATACTTCGTGGAAATCCAATCTGGATGCGATTCTAGTTATGGATGACCTTCGGTTTGTAGTAACTGAGGAATGTCCTCAGATCCCTGCTCAAAATCCACCTCAATCAGTTAAGATGCGTATGACCGCTTGTCCAAGGCCAATGAAAAGGCCAAGGCCTATATCCTGGCTAGCATATCTGATGTTTTGGCCAGGAAGTTGGAGGTAATGGTCTCAGCTCGTGAGATTCATGGGTTATCTGTAGAGTTTGTCTGGACAACCGTCTGAACTAATTCGGCACGAATCCCTCAAGTACGTTTATAACGCGCGCATGAAGGAGGGTACTTCAGTGAGAGAACATGTTCTTGATCTGATAGTTCACTTCAACGTGGTCGAAATGAACTGAGCGGTCTTGGATGAGCAAAGTCAGATATTCTATATCCTGGAATATCTTCCGAAGAGTTTCCTGCCATTCCGCAGCAATGCGGAGATGAACAAAAGTGAGTATAACCTGACTTCCCTCCTAAATGAATTGCAGACTTATCAGTCTCTTATGGACAATAAGGAAAAGGTTGATGGAGAGGCAAATCAGTTTGCCCATTCCAGAAGGGTCCAGATGGGTTCATCCTCTAGAGCCAAGCCCTGCAGTTCTTCTTCTGAGATTAAGAAGACTCGGAAGAAGAGTAAAGGAGGAAAAGGGAAAGCTTCTGCTACTGCAGACGTTGAGTTCAAAGAGAAGAAAGGTAAATTCGTTTTACTTGTTCTTGAAACTTGTTTAGTGGAAAATGATGATTTTACCTAGATACTTGATTCAGGAGCCACTAACCATGTCTACTCTTCCTTACCGGAAACTAGTTCCTTTAAGGAGCTCGAAGAGGGTGAGATGACGCTCGGGGTCGGAACCAGAGACGTCGTCTCAGCTCGTGCAGTGGGAGATGCCAAGCTTTTTTTTAGAGATATATTTTTAATTTTAGAAAATCTGTACATAGTTCCCAAGATTAAGAGGAACTTGATATCTATCTCTTGTGTAATTGAACATCATTATTGTATTTCCTTTTCTAGTAATGAGGCGTTCATTTCAAAAAAAGGTGTCAATGTTTGTTCTACTAAATTAGAAAATGGCATATATGTACTTAAACCGAACCAAACTAAAGCAATTTAAAATCATGAGATGTTTAAAACTGCAAATACTCAAAGTAAAAGGTAAAGAATTTCTCCAAATAATAATACCTATCTTTGGCATCTTAGACTTAAGAGACTATCAAAGAATGAACTTCTAAATAAGTTAGAAGATGATTCTCTACCTCCTTGTGAATCATGCTTGGAAGGTAAAATGACTAAGCGACCTTTTTCTGGAAAAGGTTATAGAGCCAAAGAACCCTTATAACTTATACATTCCGATCTTTGTGGTCCGGTGAATGTTAAAGCTCGTGGAGGGTACGAGTATTTCATCTCTTTCATTGATAATTATTCGAGATATGGTTATCAATACCTAATGCATCACAAGTCTGACGCTCTTGAAAAGTTCAAAGACTATAAGGTTGAAATAAGGAATGCATTAAGACACTTCGATCCGATCGAGGTAGAGAGTATAGGGATCTAAGATTCCAGGACTATTTGATAGAACAAGGAATCCAATCTCAACTCTCGGCACCTAATACACCTCAACAAAATGGTGTATCTGAAATGAGAAATAGAACCTTGTTAGACATGGTTCGATCTATGATGAGCTATGCTCAATTGCCTACCTCATTTTGGGGTTACGCAGTAGAGACTACGATTCAAATCTTGAACATTGTTCCATCAAACAGTGTTTCAGAAACACCTTTTGAGTTATGGAATGGGCGTAAACCTAGTTTACAACACTTCAGGATTTGGAGTTGTCCGACACAAGTGCTGGTGACAAACCCAAAGAAATTGGAACCTCGTTTAAGATTATGCCAATTTGTTGGCTATCCCAAAGAAACGAGAGGTGGTGTTTTCTATGACCCACAAGAAAACAAGGTGATTGTATCGACAAACGCCACTTTCTTCGGTGATTAGTATTAAATGAAGCTATAGATGAGTCAATAAGAGTTGTTGATCAAGCTGGACTTTCATCAAGAGTTGTTAAAGAAACCGACACATCGAGTCAGTCTCGTCCTTCTCAATCGTTGGGAATGCTTCGACGCAGTGGGAGGGTTGTTTCCCAACCCGACCGCTACTTGAGTTTAGCTGAAACTCAAGTTGTTATACCTGATGTCGGTGTAGAGGATCCATTGTCCTATAAACATGCAATGAATGACGTAGATAAGGACCAATGAATCAAAGCCATGGACCTTGAAATGGAGTCAATGTACTTCAATTCAGTTTTGGAACATGTAGACCAACCTGAATGGGTAAGACCCATAAGGTGCAAATTGATCTATAAGAGAAAGAGAGATGCAACCGGAAAGGTACAAACCTTTGAGGTTAGACTTGTAGCAAAAGGTTTTACCCAAAGGAAGGAGTTGACTATGAGGAAACTTTTCCCCTGCTACTATGGTTAAGTCTATAGGGATACTCTTGTCCATAGCCGCTTTTTATGATTATGCAATTTGGAAAATGGACGTCAAGACTGCCTTTTTGAATGGTAATCCTGACGAGAGCATCTATATGTCTCAACCCAAAGGGTTCATAACCCAAGGATAGGAGCAAAAAGTTTGCAAGCTCAATAGATCCATTTATGGGTTGAAACAAGCATCCAGATCTTGGAACATAAGTTTTGATACTGCGATCAATTCTTATGGCTTTGACCAAAAAGTTGATGAGCCTTGTGTTTGCAAGAGGATCATCAACGCTAAAGTAGCTTTCTTAGTACTTTATGTGGATGATATCCTACTCATTGAGAATGATGTAGGATACCTTACTGACATAAAGAAATTGTTGGCGACCCAATTCCAAATGAAAGATTTGGGAGAGGCGCTGTATGTTCTTGGGATTCAAATTTTTCAGGGATCGTAAGAACAGAACGCTAGCTTTGTCTCAAACATCTTATATCGACAAAATGTTGACCCGATATTCGATGTAGAATTTCAAGAGGGGCTTATTACCCTTCAGTCATGAAGTTCATCTGTCTAAGGAACAGTGTCCTAAGACGCCTCAAGAAGTTGAGGATATGATACATATTCTCTATGCCTCTGCAGTAGGTAGCTTAATGTATGTTATGTTGTGCACGAGGCCAGACATTTGTTATGTAGTGGGAATAGTCAGTAGGTACCAATCCAATCTAGGGTTAGACTACTGGGCCGCAGTTAAAAATATCCTCAAGTATCTTAGGAGAACGAGGGATTATATGCTTGTGTATGGGACTAAGGATTTGATCCTCACTAGATACACTGATTTTGATTTTCAGACCGATTAGGATTCTAGGAAATCCACATCGGGAACAGTTTTCATCCTTAACAGGGGAGCTATAATATGGCGAAATATCAAGCAAGGATGCAATATTGACTCCACGATGGGGGCTGAGTATGTCGCTGCTTGTGAAGCAGCTAAAGAGATTGTTTGGCTAAGGAAATTCCTTACTGATTTGGAAGTTGTTCCAAATATGAAATTTCCCATCACCTTATACTGTGACAACAGTGGTGCGGTACCCAATTCAAAGGAACCTCGCAGCCATAAACGAGGCAACACATCGAGAGGAAGTATCACCTAATACGAGAAATGGTGCAACGAGGAGATGTGAAAGTCACGAAGATCGATTTGGAGCACAATATTGTTAATCCGTTTACAAAGACTCTCTGGCTAAAGTGTTCGAGGGTCATCTGGAAAGTCTAGGTCTACAAGACATGTACATAGGTTCATCTAGGGAATGTTGGAGATATGTAATGGGTATGTGGATGCCCTAATTTATTGTTTTTTGTATCTCTATAACCACTATTTTAGATTTTGATGTACCCCACTAGAGTTTTAGTTCAAGTGTGAGTTTGTTGGGGTTTGTGCCCTAAAACTCGTAGTTTGTAATTTTGTTCTATTTTTTGTAATAAAGAGTTATCATTTCAATAAAGAGTTATTGTTTGTTATTTACGATACTGCCTTTTGTTTTAACCCCAAAATTCAATAAACTAACATCCAAGGTTGTAAAATGTCTCTTGAACTGAATGTAGTCTACATATAAAGGATCTTGGTTCGAGATACAACCTAAAAGGTCTATAGTAAGGGGATAAGGTTTGGGTACCTTGCCCTGGTAATACTATGGATGTGGCCCACTTTGTATATGATACAAACACTGTGATCCTAACGTGTTCGTGTAGATGACATGTTATTGGGGATATCCTATGTAATGAGATTTCATAAGACCGGACAACGAAATAGTAACCACTAGATGTAACTCTGTTGACTAGCTAGGTTTCTATTTCACTAAGATGACCTAGACAACTTTATATCAATCCTGAGCAGGTTACGAACTCCTATTTGCAAGGGATTATCCTTGGACTATTATGGGTGAGAGTGGCCAAATTCGTCGACTCAATATGCCTACCTTCTTGGGGACAAGACCGAGTGAGCGGCTGAGGACTTAACTTAGACAGATTGAATTCACACCTTCCCGCCTATTAGGGTGAGTAGATGAATGTTCCCTTAAGTGGTGTCTCCAGGACTTGACAAAGGGCCCAACCCTCCCATTGGCCCGAAAGAGACTTTTATTTGTTGGTAGAACCACAAACAAATTGTTCATTAGAGAGCACTGGTACTTATGGTACAAGATGTATGTAACCTAGGGGTAAAACGGTAATTTGACGCAGCTGGTGTTACGAACATTCGTGAAGGATTGACTTGTTGTTATTGGTCAATATCCGTGGACACGAAAATATATCTGCAGTTAGAAGAGTGCAGCTGCGGGACTTTAGTGGAGTGTTCTCGCATTCAACGAATGTTGATTAGGAGGATAATGAGATTAACCAAATAATCTCGTATCGTTGGAACTTCTGATCTGTAGGTGCATTAGGTCCACCTTCTAGCTCGTAAAGGGTTCTTAAAGCGTTTGAATTTGAAATGTTAAAATTCATTAGGGAATAAATTTATGTATATAGATACGTTATAATATAAACTTTTAGAAATTTATATTAAAAATTTAATGTGAATATGATTCATATTAAATTATATGAGAGAATTAAATATTTGAAAAAGTTAAAATATTAATTTAAATGTGAATGTGATTCATATTTGAAAACTATAGGTTAAAATTTAATGTGCATGTGATGTGCATTAAAACTATAGGTTAGAGGGAATATTGATTAAATATGATTAAATCATAATTAAATATATGATATTTAACTTAATTTTAGTTAAATGTGATTTAATTAAAATTAATATTAATTTGTAATTAAATATGATTTAATTATTAATTAATTAATTAATTAAACTAATTAAGGGAATGTGTCAGGATGACACGTTCCCAATACCCCTATTCCTCTCCCTATCGAAAAATAAACTGGGAGAGGGGATCAGTGAGGAGATGATCGACCGATCATTTTTCTGTGCAATTTGTGGAATTGCTCTCTATACTCTCTCTTTCAATTTTCCTTCCTCCTTCCAAATGGTTGAAATCCTTCCCACCAAGGATTGATCAAAAGAACTCAGAGGATAGAAGGTTTTCCTCATGGTGTTGTCCCATTGGAGAAGAAAGAACAGAGTTTTTCCTTGTTGCTGTGTTGTTTTCCAATTGGAGCAAGGGCTGCTGGATTGATAAACTACAAAGGTAAATGATTTCTTACTTTTAGTTTATGAATTACACAACATGTTTGTATGCTTAGAATCCATGCTCTAATTAGATTAGATTTAATTGCTTGTCTCTTTATTTTTTAGCCAATGTAATGGTACTTGAAGTAAACCAAAACAAACGAGCAAATACGATTTTAATCACGTTTTCGCTGCTCAAGGGGATCTGATTCCCATCATGGAGGTGTCCCAAGATCGACGTCGGTTCGTGACTTGAATAGAGATCAAAGAGATCGTGAACGGGAGGAGGAAAATACGAAGAACGGTTCTTCAAGAGGTTAGTAGAATCGTTGTACTTTTTCCTTCTCTAATGCATGCTTAACCTAGACTTTCATGAGATGTATGTTAGTTTTAACAAAAATGGTAACACAATGAAAAGCAACGTGATTCGTGTCGCTTACGTTGCGGGATTCAATCCCATCAACAATAATCTAAGGAACCCTATCCATTTCTGAGACTTCATCGTGTTTCGACCTGTATGATCAGGCCCACCAAAGGGATGGTTGCTCTAGGATAACACGCAAGCAGATCATAGGATTCTCACGGTGCGACCTAATGGAGGAGACCGAAGAATTCGTTCGCACAAATCTTGCTCATACTTACTATAAGTACTCTCCCAATTCACCTTGGTATTGAACCATGCAAAAACCATTCGAAAGGGGATACCCTATTGGCGCCACGAGGTCGAGCATAGATCTCATAATATGAACTTCATGAGGAAACATGAAAGAAAAATCGACGTTTCGTATACACCTCTTTCTTCCAACTGAGTAATTTAGGTTATTCAATTTTTAGGGTCTAACATAGATAAACCAGTAAACATTTACCTAAGACTACCAATATAACTTATATATTTGTTTGTAATCTAAGTCTATTAAATAGTTTAATAAACCTAATTCTATGAGTTTTATTCATTACAAATTTAATAAATGCCACTCACAAATATTAATTTATAAAACCATTGGATTAAATTCACTCTCAAGTCGGGTTCCAGGTTGGGGTATCCCGTTTCCGTCAGCTTAAATACCCCAGCCTCGCCAAAACCTTCCTTAGATAGAGATTCCTTAATCATAGTTTTATAAATTATAGATTACCTAATTTTAATCTTATTAGAACAAGATAGCCTAGGGTCTAATTAAACCAATTCTAAAACCATTTTAAACTTGTTAATGAACCTTAGGTTACATGCATTTCTATTTTATAATGTTTGATCATCCATGAACATTTATAATAAATAGGCATCCATAACATAGTCATCACATGAATAAATGCATGACTATGCTTTTAACTTAAATTATCATAACATTTACATTAATTTATAAATTAACCATGCATACTATATAATATAACATTTATATTATAAAATCATGCATGAACATGTTTAACCTAAGGTGAGATTTTAAACTATATGACATACTTATCAACATATAAACCATACATCAAATGCATAATTAAAATAACAAAAATGAACCAAATTTTGGCATCCTAAACATTAATAATATTAATATAACTAATTTATATTAATAAAATAATTAAATTATATATTAAATTAATAAAAAAATCAGTTAGCCCCACGTTCGGAACTCTCTAACTTCACGCACACTTCTCGCAGCGATGAGACGTTGGGTGCCTTCTTCGCCCTAGACACTTTCTGGTTGCATCGTTGAGATGTCCATCCGAGCTCTTGACGTTGCACAACATCTCAACGTTGTTAGGCAACATCTCAATGCTGACCCTTCGGACAGAGAAGAATGCTCTATTTTCTACATCGATTCTTCACCGTTCTTTGCTGCAACTCTTTACCTCGAACGACACAGACTAATCGACTCGATAAAAATAAATAAATTCTCAAAACAATTGGCCCTTTACACTGAACGATTCAATGGAAATTACAAATCTATTGCCATTTAATCATTAATTTTGCAAAACCCAAAAACACATCACATGAACTAATGGATACCCACATCTTTTTGAACAATTTCACAACGAAATCAAGAGCAACTTGTCTCTAATACCAATTGAAGGGATCAAATCCCAATGTGGAAGCGTATGATTGCTTTTGCTCTAAATGCATTATGAATTCATGTAAAAAAATCCTAAGGTTAAACATGGGGAAAGATGCATTATCTTTGGAGAAAACATCTTTCTTCTTGTAATCCTTTCTCAAACGATCATGAACCCGATCTCAACAACACCGATAATGATACCTCTAAAACGCCTTCTTCGCTATTCACTTGTACAAGAAAATGATTGGTGGGAATCCTTTTTAGAAGAGAGAAAAGTTGTGAAGAAAGGATTTTGGTGGAGAGAGAACTTGGAGAGATTTTTAAGAACTCCTTCTCAAAGTTATTTTCCTTTTATGTGTTATGTTCACCAAAATTGCAATGAAACCACCTATATATAATGGTATGGATTAAACCACCGACCATACCATTATTTCCACCAAAATATCAATATGTAATCCAATTTGCATAATGCATTTAATTAAGTACCATCTACTTAATTAAATATACATTGAATCATATTCCAATGTATTTCCTCTCATATAACTTATAGTTTTAATTTGAATCTTATCCAAATTAATTTTTATCTCATAGATTAAAATGAATCATATTCACATAGAGTAAAATTGAATCTCTCAATTTAACAACAACGTTAAATTTTGAATCTCATTGCAAAATAACTTTGTATTATATCAACTATATCATATATTGTTGACATTCTCTCTAAAATTTAAACAATTCAAATTTCTTCCAAAACTCATATTCCTCATTAAATCCATATCAAGTTAGCAAGGGGACCTAATGGACCTACAGATCATGAGCTATAATGATACGAGATTAACTAGTGAAACTCTTTGACCCTAGCTGATCAACATTCATTAACTACGAGCGACTATACTATAGACTCGTAGTTGCACTCTCCTCGTGGTAGGACAAGTTGTGTCCATCAATATAACTCATACCCGTAAGTCAACCCTTCACAAGTTGTTCGTACTCATAGTTGAGTTAAAATTATCATTTTACCCCTGCGACTACATCTTGTTCCTTAAGGACCACTGATCCTCTAATGAACAACTTGTTTATGGCCCTACCATAAACAAAGTCCTTTTCGAGTGAATGAGAGGGTGGGGTTCTGTTGAACAAGTCCCGAATCAACACTTAAGGGAACAACTCATCTAAATTCCCTAGGCATGAGAATTAGTGAATTCCATCTTGCTAGGCTACGCTCCTAGCTCCCCACTAGTTTCTGTCCCCAAAAAGGTAGACCTATTGAGTTAGCGTCTCGGACAACTCTCACCCATAGTAGTCAAAGGATAAACCCTAATAGACAGTAGTTTGTAACCCGCTCAAGATTAAGGTCGAGTTACTAAAGGTCATCTATGAATTATTAAACCTAAAGATGTTAACGGTGTTACAACAACTGGTTAATAATTTGTGGTCCGGTCTTATGCAAACTCATTGCAAAAGATACCCCAACTCACATGACCATTACACGAACACATTGGATCATTGTGTTTGTATAAATACAAAGTGGGTTGTATTCATAGTGTTCCCAGGATAAGGTACCCAACCATATCCCTATACTATTGACCCTTTAGGTGGTTTCTTGAACATTGATTCTCGTATGTCTCCACATATAGTTTAAGACTCATAACACATCGTAGGATGTTAGTTTATTGGATTTAGGGTTATTTAAGGTAAAAACAAATACATTCTCAACAACCTTTATTGAATAAACTCCGTCAATATTTTATTGATGATGATAACCAATTTCTTAAAATTATTATCTACGAGTTTTAGGGCATATATAAAACCCAATTGAATTTGGAGGACCTAACTCTTTCTTATTTTCATTTGCTTAACGTTGCTGTTTTTTCTACTTTTTGCTTGCTATTTCTGATTTGTTGTGTTGCTGAATGTTGTTGCTTTGGTTTGGTATGTGTTAAGAAGTTGCGGGTTAGGCTTCTTGTTACTTGCTTCTTCTGTATGTCTTTCTAGAAAGAAAAAAAAATGCATGTTGTAGCCATGTTACCCTCATAATGCAGTAATGAAGAAAACAAAATGTGTTTTGTTTGCTAATTTTGGTTATCAAGTTCCTTTTGTGTTTCGGGCAGCTAAAATGCACTTAAAAAAATTTAACCTAACCAAGTCAAAAAACAAAAATAATTCTCTCAAGAAAGAGACTTGCCCCTTTCCATATTGTTAGTCATTTGAAGTTTGGGGGTCTTACCCTTTCCTCCTCACTCAACAAGGACATTGACTGCCTTATGTTTGGCGGAGTGAGGTAAGGTCTCGTATAAAAAAAAAGTGAAGAAAAATGTCAAAAATAGAAAAAGGAAAAGAATAAGACACTTTATTTCTCTGAATGCTCAACTACGCTTAGTGTAGAAACATTTGAGGATTTTACTCTTGTGCTTGTTGTTAGGTGCCCTTCATCACCCATGTTAGCATCCAAATCAAAGGTTCTTAGCTAAAATCCACTTCTCCCTTTGATTCGGTGTGCTTCATCACCAATGTTTTCATTCTAAGATCTATGGGAACATTTAAACTGAGAAGAGCCTTCAACAAATGGCATTTTCTTTGCTTAGGTGGGCTTCATCACCAATGTGTGTTGGAAACGTAGTAGACACCCACAACACAACTCAAGAGAGAAGAGAAGAAAATTGTTCTCTTACTCACACACAATTTTGGAGAAACAAGAACTTGTATTTTGGTAAACAACTTCACTTCAATTTTTCTTGCATTCAAATGACAAATCCTACACATATTTATACTAGTAGGAAAGTACATCAAAAGACATCAATATTAAATACTAATACATGACTCTTCACAAATACATGAACATTTATCAATGTACTTAATTGATTCATGTATCAAACTATTCATGTAATTTATGTATCAAACTATTCATGTATTTGAAAATGTCTAGATTAATCTTAACATCCTCCCTTAATCTAGACTTGAGCAACTCCGAGCTTTTCTCTGAACTTAACAAATAAGTCAAATTTCAAATACTTTCAGTAAAAATGTCGCCATTTGATCTTGAGTCTTGCAATACTTCATCATCACTTCTCCATCTTTAATCAACTCTCTCGATGAAATGATACTTGATTCTAATATGTTTGCTTCTTCCATGAAAGATTGGATTCTTTGATAATGCAATGGTAGAACCATTATCACAAAATAAAACAGTCTCACTTCTTTGAGCACACTTCAATTCTTTCAACATCCACCTGAGCCATAAAGCTTGACATCCAGTTGCAAATAAAGAGATATATTCTACTTCGGTGGTAGAAAGGGCAACAACGGGTTGTTTCTTTGAAGCCCATGAAAAAGCACCCGAACCAATACTAAAAACATAATCGGATGTACTTTTATGATCATCAACATTACCACCCAATCACTACTATCACAAAAACCAACCAACACTGATTCTGAAACTTTCTTGTAATGAATTCCCAAATTTATGGTTCCACGAATGTAACGAAAAACTCTTTTACTCGCTGTCCCCAATGACTTCTTTTCGGGCTTGTCATGAATCTACTTAACATACTTACAAAGAAATAAAATATCAGCCTCGTTGCGGTCAAGTACATCAAACTTCCAACTAAGCTTCGATACAAACTTGGATCAACCTCTTCTCCAGTATCATTTTTACTGAATTTCAAATTTGCATCCATGGGCGTATTACAAGGACAAGCATTTTCCATCTTGAACTTTTTCAACAAGTCACAGACATACTTTTGTTGTGAGATAACAATCTCTCCATCTTTTTGATTTACTTCAATTCCAAGAAAGTAATGGATGAGGCCCATATCGCTCATTTCAAATTCCCTTTTCATGGAATTCTTAAAATCATCACACATTAATTTATCATTTCCAGTAAATAGCAAATCATTGACATATAATGAAACAATAAGAAATTTTCCATACTTATCTTCTTTGACATAGAGTGCATGCTCATATGGACACCTTTGAAATCCCGTCTTCAAAAAAAAACTGTCGATGCAACTATACCAAGCTCGTGGAGCTTGCTTCAATCCATACAAGGCTTTTTTCAGCTTGTATACTTTCTCTTCTTCTCCTTTTTTTACATAACCCAAAGGTTGTTCAACAAATATCTCTTCCTTCAAGTATCCATTCAAAAAAGCGGACTTTACATCCATTTGGTAAACATTCCACCTATTTTGAGCAGCCACAGACAAAATCAATCGAATGGTCTCAATTCTAGTGACGGGGGCAAATATCTCTTCATAATCCACTCCATACTCTTGCTTCTAACCTTTTACAACAAGTCTTGCCTTGTATTTTTCAACATCACCATTTGACTTCAACTTTGTTCTATACACCCATTTCACTCCAAGCGCCTGTTTGTTTATAGGAAGCTCCAATAACTCCCATGTTTCATTTCTTTTTATCGCATCAATTTCTTGATCCATTGCAATCTTTCATTTTTCATCTTTGATTGCCTCATCAAAATGTATAGGATCGACACCAGCAAATAATGCAAAATTAGCAAAATTGTCAATTCTGCTAGTAGCATTATAAATTTCTTGAATATTTCTCATTCTCCTTGATGAAGTTTCTTCATCACTAGCTGGTGACAAAGATGACTCATCTCCTGAATCTCTACTTGCTCCAAATCTTGAGCACTTTTATTTTCATCCATAATAACATGAAATGGACTTTCAGCTTCACAAACTACATCCCAATTCCAAGATTCCTCTTCATTAAAAATCACATCTCGACTAATAATAACCTTTCTCGACACAGGATTATACAACCGATAAGCTTTAGAATTCTCAACAGAACCCACCATAATACTTTTTTCAGATTTATCATCTAACTTGCCTCTTAGCTTATCTGGAATATGAGAATAAGCTATACTCCCAAAAACTCTTAAATGACTAACACATGGTTTCTCACCAATCCATGTTTCATAAGGAGTCATACCTGGGACACTATTTGTTGGAGCTCGATTCAAGATGTAAGTAGTACATGCAACAAAGATCTCCCAAAACTCTCATCCGGCATCTTCTTGGCTTTTAACATGCTTCTAGCCATCTCCATGATCGTTCTATTCTTTGTCTCTCGCAACTCCATTCTGCTTGTGGAGTCATTCGAACAGATCTTTTGATGGTGAATACCGTGCTCCTTGAAAAATTCATCAAAAGCTACATACTCTCCACATCGCACGATCTCAAAGTTTTTATCTTATAGCCACTTTGATTCTCACCTAAAGCTTTGAAAGTTTTAAAACATTCAAAAGCTTTACTTTTTTCTTTCAAAAAATAAATCCACAACTTTCTGCTGAAATCATCAATGAAGGTTATAAAATAACGATTACCTCCATTTGATATTGTGCGCATGGGACCACACAAATCTGTATGAATAAGTTCTAGAGGTTTGGAAGCTCTCCAAGCTTTACCAATTGGAAACGAATTCGATGGTGTTTTGCAAGTATACATACCTCACAAATATCTGACTTATGATTGATATTTTGATTGCCCCTCACCATATGATTTTTGCATAGATACGATAATGATCCAAAATTCAAGTGACCATATCGAAAATGCCAAAGCCAAGATGGATCATTAAATATGCTACTAAAACAAGAGATTTGACCATATGTAAAGTTTAGAGGAAACATCTTATTATCAGTCATTTTTACCTTGGCAATAAGCACATCACTCTTACCTTTGATTGCACATACACCATCTTCAAATGAAACTTTGAGTCCTCGCTGGAGCAGTTGACCAATACTCAAAAGATTATGCTTCAGACCTGGAACATAGAACACATCCATAACTTGTTTTGTGCCTTTCTTTGTCTTAACAAGAATATCACCTCGACCTTTAACTTGCAATCTGGTATTATCACCACTTTTCACTTCACTTTGGAGAGATTCATCCAAAGTATCAAATATACTTTTGTTTCCCGTCATGTGGTTACTACAACCACTGTCTAGATACCATGTAGGCTCCACATCATCTTCTTGAACACTACATGCAAGAAATAAAACGCCTTCATCATTTTTCTCCTCCTTATGCATCATGGTGGGATTAATATTTCCATCTCTATTTTTCGGAGCCCAACAATCTGCTTGAAAATGTCCATACTTTTTACAGTTAAAACATTGAATGTGAGTGGTCGGGTTGTCGAAGCCCTTCAAAATATTTACTGGTTTTCTAGATCTAACTTGTAGAAATAGTGGACCAGGTCGAATCCCAAGGGAACCAATCGAATTAATTTCTCAAAGTTAAAAATAATAATAATAACAAAAATAAAGGGGGTTTTGAATTGTCGAACAAAAAATGAAATTAAAAACAAAAGGTAAAAAGATAATTTTATGCAACTTCCAATTCAAGGATGTAAATTTCATCCAATTGTAATCTTGATCATAGGCTTCAAAAGGAAAAAAAAAAAATCAATTTTAATTTTGCTAATTCAAGAACACAGTCAATTTACTCGGAAAAGCCGAAATAAATATAAACTCTCCTAATTTAATTGATCTTAACCAAGCATCAAAATCAAAACTTATAATTTAATCCGTTGGGTACGATAGCGTTCCATATGGATTAAATAATAGCATTAAAAACAATGAGAGGACTAAACCAAAATTAACTAATTGAGATAACTACAAATTAATTAATTTTGTTTCTTTGTTTCCCTAGAGTCTATTATGCAAGCTATATAAAATGGAAAAGCCATTAATTACACACACATAAGTCAACCCCTTGCTACATTTTTTTTTTCAATCATTTGTGACAATTACGGATCACAAAATCATGGATAGCAATAAATTGATTGAAACTAAATTAAGGCGTCAATTTAATTAGTAACGATCAACCATAAAAATAAAACAAGAAACAAAAAATTCTTAAATTATAAACAAAATTTCAATTAGGTTTAAAGCCTCACAAAATTACAATTGAAAATAAAATTACCCTTCAATCAGAAATTAAAGCTTAGTCATACATGGTGGAAAAGCAAGAATAACTGTAAAGGGAAGAAAACATAAAATAAAAAGAATAAAAACAAAAAAAAACTAGAACACTCTCTAAACTTTTGTTTTTGTAGAGAACACTAAAACTCTGCACTCCTTTTGCTCAATGCATTGCCCTCCTTTTATACTTGAAAATGACCAAAAATAGGTCCCTTAAATGTGTCATTTCTTGCTCCACAATGTGTGCCAAGCCACAAGATAATTTCTCCCTTGCATTTCTCATGGAAGACTCCATGCATGCATGCCACCTACACAAAGAAAAAAAGAAATAAAAGAAAAAATTAGATAATAAACTTTCATCTTTTTCCTTTTCATTTTTTATGTTATTTTTTTCCAATTTCTTTAATTCTTTTTTTTATTTTCAATTCTCTCATTATTTTGTTTTCTAATTTTTCAATTTTTATTTCAATTTACGAATTTGAACTAAAAAGTACTTTTTAGACTAGTTTCACTAAATAATGATAAATTATCACCTAAACTAAATTGGACACAATTTCGATAATTAAACATTTTATTCACTTAGAATGTAAGGAAATTAGATATAATAAGTATAATTAATTTCTACTCATCAGTGAGAAAAATTGCTCCGACCATTTCTTTGGTTTCTTCCAAAACCTCTTCCTTTTCCACCTCATTTTCCTCGAGATAAAGAAGAGCTTTCTTGCTTATTTTCATAATTCACACCATCATAGTTTCTTCCACCTCCTTGTCCACCACGACCGCCACGTCTTCTACGAGAACCTCCTTTGAAGGAGGTTTGCATATGAAAAGCTTCCTCGGGAGGAGTAACATCAAATTGAGTTAATCTAAGCTCATGGGATTGAAGGGAACCCATCAAGCTATTTAAAGATAATGTAGACAAGTCTTTCGGCTCTTCAATTGCAACAACAATATGCTCAAACTTTCTCGGCATACTTTTAAGAATTTTTTCAACTAGTCTTTGATCGCCTATTACTTCTCCATTTGATCTCAAATTATTGACAATCGCAAGAATACGATTAAAAAAATCTTCAACACTTTCGGCCTCTTTCATCTTTATGGAATCAAATTCAGATCTGAGGGCTTGTAATCTTACCATCTTTACGCTATCCTCTCCTTGATAGGTAGATTGTAGAAGATCCCAAGCCTCCTTTGCAGTAGCAGCTGTTGAAATTCTTTCAAATATTCCTTCATCAACAGCTTGATAAATAAAGAATAAAGCCTTCTTGTCCTTCTTACGATTTTATCTCAACTCGGCAAGTTGTTGATTAGTGAGCCCGTTTTGATTCTCAACTTCAGTATATCCTCTTTCGACAATTTTCCACAAATCTTGCGAACCGTATAACACTTTCATTTGAATACTCCATTGACTAAAATTCTTCCCGCTGAATTTTGGAAGTTGGGGTTGCAACATGTTACCACTTGATGACATCTCTGTTCTTTTCTCTGATACCACTTGTTGGAAACGTAGTAGACACCCACAACACAACTCAAGAGACAAGAGAAGAAAATTGTTCTCTTACTCACACACAATTTTGGAGAAACAAGAACTTGTATTTTGGTAAACAACTTCACTTCAATTTTTCTTGCATTCAAATGACAAATCCTACACATATTTATACTAGTAGGAAAGTACATCAAAAGACATCAATATTAAATACTAATACAAGACTCTTCACAAATACATGAACATTGATCAATGTACTTAATTGATTCATGTATCAAACTATTCATGTATATAATTAAATGTAATTCATGTATCAAACTATTCATGTATTTGAAAATGTCTAGATTAATCTTAACAATGTGTCCATGCTAAGAATTATGAAAGGAATTTTCTCTTTAAGAAGCCTTAAGGAAATAAATGTTTGCCTCACAAGTGTTATAATAAGGAAGGATCAATAATAAGAAATTTGGGTTTTTCACAATTGGGACATTTGAACTATGCGGAGTGTGAGGCACGAATGAGTCATCACTAAATTGAGAGAGGTATTTGAGCTTCCCTTTTGTTGTTTGACAAAGAGGGTGCTTAGGAGACTTAGAGAGATATGCAGAGTTGTTTTTGGGAGAAGAATAAGAATCTTGACAAGTGGAGGAAGAGAAGCTGAAGAGAACTGATTTTGCAGCAAAGCAAGAAAGGATCGTTGTTTTAGATTCCTAATATAAGCTTATCATTTTTTCTCTTAGTTTTACATCTCTTCCTCTTGCTTCTCATTTGCCCTAATGTTGTAATGCTTTCTAAAATATATTTTCAGCATCTTTTTACTGTAGTTATGAACTAATTTCAACTTAGGCAAGGATTAGGAAACTTATGTAATTTGGGATTGAGCTAAAAAAGTTTTTGTAAACACAGTTTGTTGTTGGATTTTAATTGAACTTATTGTTAATGTGGAACTAAGTTTGACCAACTTCATTCCTCAATTTTTTTTACTTTTGGGAAAACTAGGGAAAATTGATTGCTATTATCAATTTTCGGATTGATTAAAAGTGAATTCTTGCAGTGAAATAGACGGGTTAAGGATAACCATCCACTTAAAGTACAATAACAATAAGTTTAACAAAGTTATTGAATGGGAATTTAATTGCTGAAAAGATTTTGAGAATTCTTGGAACAATCCAATATTAGATTGTTGGGGCGCAATTCTAAGTTTGCAAATTACTTTAGCAATATATCTCAGATTGCATAAGGAACCCTTTATTCTAAGTCTATTCTTTTTAGCCATATTTAAACCCTCTAGCAAGCCTTGCTTTATGCACATTTAGGCATATTTTTAGCATACATTAGTGAAATTTTTGTAACTTTTGAATGTTTTTTTTTTGTTGGTTACACTTCAAGTTCAATATAAGTATCTTCAACTTGATAAATTTTGTGGTCTAATCTCTATGGATATGATATAAATATACTTATCACTTTTTGCGAAGGGTTGTGTATACTTGCACATTTAAAGATGTTGATTGCAACACTTATCACCCAAACACCTTCTTGACACCATCGTGCAAAGTTGGTTGGGGAGGGACCAAAGGCAAGCAGTGGGTGATGGATATTGCTTCTTCTATTCTACTGAAGAAAAACAAATGAGGGGAGAGATGCATGTGGTTTTCGAGAAAACCTAAGGGGAAAGTTTCATAACAATAACTACACTTAATTTGCCATACCACCCCAAAAAGAATATTCCATTATATTCGTCTGTCTATTTCCCATTTGGTATATAGAAATATTGTAACACCCCGTAATTTTGAACACATCCTACTTGGGGCGTTACTCCAAGTTATACCGTTCGCGCCGAAATTTCGGGAGCATAACGACACAACCAAGAGAAACCGAAAAAATTTAAACCTGAATCTGAGCAAAGAAGCACTTCAATGAAGTCAAACAAGGGTACCAAGCCTCCTCCAAACTACAAAATCAACAGGCTTGGCTCGAGTCCCTCAGAGATCTTAGACAACCACAAAAAAAAAAAAAACAGAACAAGCTTCAATTACAAAAAATACCAACAAGACATGGTAAAGTTGAACAATACAACCAAATGCAGCCAAGAAAAGGAACGAACTAGAGAAACAGAGTACAACAGAGTTTAAGGGAAAACAAAACTCTTAGCAACACAACACCTAACTAAACCTAACAAGCCTTCCATAGCATTGCAGAATCTCGTCGACTCTGGTCACCTCACTGTTTCGTACTCCTACTTGCAACCAAAACACACAAAACGAGGGGTGAGTATGGAATACTCAGTAAGTAGCCCACTTCGTCCAAAGTAAAGCAACAGATGGGTCAAGCCCTAAGCCTAAGCACTCACAACTCGCCAGCCCGTTCTACAGAACTCTACCTTAATCCTGAACCCGACACAAGGTCGGACCCGTTATTCTCATGTGCTACCCTTAGCTACTGGACTAGGTTGGTGCCAAAACAATACTCTGGGCTCACTCCCTGAGCTACCCCACTAGATGGAGGACGGACCCCACATCCCATCTCTAAACTCGTCTACCAGATGGAAAACGAATCCCACATCCCGTGTCTAACCTCGCCAAAAAGATGGAGAGCGAACCTCACATCTCATGTCTCATCACATCTAATTGATGGAGGACGAATCCCACATCTCATGTCTCATCACCTCTACTAGATGGAGGACGAACCCCACATCTAATGTCTCATCACCTCTACTAGATTGAGGTGGACCCCACATGTCACGTTAACCTCGCCAACCTAAAGTCTCAATTACTAAGGGCTACACAAGAGCCTTGGATCCACACTAGGGTTGTGTCGGCCACAAATCTAAGGTTACACAACACGTTTTCAAGGTTATCACAGAACCAAGATCATACCCTACGAGTCTCTACATGAGGGAACATACAACATGATTCAGATTTAACATGCACAGTATCAGTACCCGCTTTACATCACGTATAAACAAACAATCTCAAAAACGAGGAACGTAGGACACATGCTAACACAGGATTCGAAGCAGTCAAATACAACTTCTAATTTTTCTACTGCATGCAGTTTTGTCTCTAACCCCTACTCTTATGGGTGGGGTAGTGCAAATGACTACTTACCTAAATCTAGCAATTGTGCAATTCAAGAAGAATAGACGTGCTCCAATTAGTGCCTCTACCTCTACCTAAACCTTACGACGAACACAAACACATATTAGCAAACCGGAAAACAAAGAGGGCCTAAAAGGCTTTCAGGAATTCAAACTTACTCACGGATGTCCAAAACGAGCTGAGGAACGAACAAAGGGAAATGCATGAACTTGGTGACCGACGGGCTACAGGCGATGGCACATCTCACCGGATCTGGTCTCCTCGTGGCCCGATAATAAGAAACCGACTTCCAAAAGGCGAGAACCGATCCGAAAAGGCACGAATCGACCTAACCAAAGGGTGTCGGCTTCGCGGCGTTGGTAGATTCGGGGTTGCGGCGCGACTGAAGGGAAAGAAACGGTGTGCGCGAGGGAGCGACGGCGTCTGCGGGGCTACAGGCGGCACGACGCGGCGATGTAGATTGCGGCGAACTCCGACAGTGAAGGGGAAGACACGGCGAGAGAGAGAAAGAAAGAGAGAGAGAGAAGTGACGGCTTGAGGGATCTGAAAAGGAGAGGGAGACGAGTGAGAGAGGGAGAAAAAGAGAGGGAGAGAAAGACGTGACAGTCGACCGCCTCGCCTGCGGTACGCACGAAGAAAGGGGCCCTCCCGACTCTTTCTTATCCTTTTTCTTTTTTTTCCTTCTTTGCAAATAAAAGCTAGACGACACAAATGTTGTTTTAGAAATTGGTTGAATTACAAGTTTAGTTCCTGAACTTTGAGGTTTGTGTCTATTTTGTCCCTAAACTTTCAAAATTGTCAAATGTGTCCCTTAACTTTCAATTTTGTATCTATTTGGTCCCTAAACTTTGAAACGTGTCTAATAAGTCTTCAAATTTTCAATTTTGTATCTAATAGGTCCCTGAATTTTTGATTTTGTGTCTAATAGGTCGTTGACCTAGTTGAAGTTTTTTAAAATTCATGAACTTACTAGGCACAAGATTGAAAGCTTAAGCTTCTATTGGACAAAAAATTCAATTTTATATATAATAGATCGATTAATTTTAAAAAAAAAAGTGTGAATATATTAGGGTCCTATTAGAAGTTCAAGAACTAATTAGACATTTTTAAAGTTCAGGGAATTATTAGACACAAAATTGAAAGTTCAGGGATGTATTTGACACCTTTTAAGGTTCATGGACCAAATAGGCATAAACCTCTAAATTCAGGGACTAAACTTCTAATTTAACCCATAGAAGTTTAATATTGTTTTAGAAAAAAATAGTTTTAAGTTTTGATAGTAATAATATTCTATTAATAGAAAAATCTATATGAATGAATGATATACATATTATTACTTTTCTAACTTATATAATAAATATTTTAAATAGTGTTATAAACTGAATAATTACATTCCTATATCCATACGATTCAGTTTTGCCATCTTTATTTTTCATATCAACCATTTAACTATAAATTTTAAAAAGATGAAATTTAATATAGAAATTTTTTATTTTTTTTTTCCAAGCATTTTCTTTTTACTTTTTCTTTTCTATTTTTTTGTGACATACGCGCCATCTTGTATTGGTGACATACGCGGTCAACTAAAGTGAATGTTGACAGTTTTTTGGTGACATACGCGGTTTACTACAAATTTGCCTTTTATTGACAGCTAAAAACTGTCAACATTCACTTTAGTTGACATTTTTTGACCGTCATTGAAAGCGGTGTCAATAAAGCCAAGCGTCAATATATAGTTGATAGTTGACGGTCGTTAAACGTCAACGATTATGTTTTTATTGACGGATTTTAATCATCAATAATATTAATGTTGACACTTATTAGCCATCAACTATGACGTAAATCATCAACAAAAACTTATTTATTGACACTTATTTGATGTCAACATAGGGTATAGTTGATGGTTTTTAGCCACAATATTCAAAGTGCAAGCGCCAACAAAAACTTTTTATTGACACGTATGTGCCACAACATAGAGTATAGTTGATGGTTCTTAGCCACAATATTTAGGTCTAAGCGTCAATAATAACAACTTTATTGACATCTCGTGAGCCACAACATCGTGTATAGTTGATATTTTTAACCGTCAACATTTTTAGCCAACCGTCAATAATACCCCTTTTATTGACACCTGTTGTCTATCAATATAAATATATCTTGACGTAGTTTAGTTGTCATCTATGACATATATGTTGACAGTTTTGAACCGTCAATATTGCCGATTTTAATGTCGCTTTTTAGCCAAACTTTAACTATTTATAAAAATAAAAAAATTGGATATTATTCACCCATCCTCTCGCTAACTCGTTGCATCCAGTATGAACATCACTATATAAGACAAATTTTATCAAAATAAACCATAATTGCAAATGAACTAAATCAAAGTTCCATTTACTAACTAAATAAGTTAAAATTACTACATATAGTTCTAAGCAAACTGTTAAAGAACATAATATTAACTAACTCCTGAAAATCAAATAAATGAAGTATGATAACAAAAATTCCCATAAGTATTGATTTACAAATTCACATAACTCAACTCGTATCTCGTCCAAGTCATCTTGGGTGTACTTATCTTTTCTCGTCAACTGAAACATAAATAAGTGTACATGCATTAAAAAATTGAATAAATCAAGAAATCAGAAAACATATAGATTAAGATCAAAGTATTACCACGTCTCATATCACTAGACTTCTCTCGTGTTACTATATCTCGAATAAACTTCATAGTATAGTAACCACACTCTGTACTTCCCGGTTGTTTAGCACACTATATAAATATATTAAAACAAATAGTAAGCAAGACTCGAATAAATAAATAAAATGGTGAAAAAATGGTAGATTTGAAACAATTACCTGAACAACTATCCAATTAAAAATTGGACTTCTAGCGTTTGCTTGAGCATAGAACATCCTAATAGCCCTATACAAGTACAAATACATAAAAATAAGTGAATAACGATTTTTTATAAAAAAAAAATATATCAATGGTAGAAGTTTCATAATACTTACGTATTAACTATATTTTTCACGTAATCGCGAATGTCATGTCCTACGCAGTCAATCGACCAAATTGTAGATGTTTTCAATGATATAACCACCAACAACCAATGGTGTCTAAATATAGAATTGCCAACAAATAAGAGTTAAGAATATATACAAAATATAAGTAAATTAATAAGAACATGGTTTACGTACCCTGAATTACAAGGACAAATCAATAGTTTATTCGTGGTCTCTCGTAACCTATTACATAGGAATCGACAACGTTGCTCTTCAGGTCCAGAGGCATATGAAATCAATGATGGTTGAAGGAATGCATATTTTTCTAATATGATAGGTTGAGATTGGCACAAGTACCTAACAATAAATAAAAAAATATTAAAGTTTAAAATATTACAATAAAAATTAATAATATATGATACAATGTACCTTTCTAAAACAAAAACACACTTCTAAACTCAACATCCAAATAACACAATCAAACTCAAATTCACTAATCATTTTAACGATTCAATAACGCTAGACCACAAAAAATGATACAAAACATACACTCAACAACTTCAAAGGAAGTATAACTCACATGTCACAATTGCTAAGCAGAACTCAAAACTAACAAACTAGTTACTCACATGTCTCGAAAATTTCGGCAGCATAACAACATAATTACAACAATACCAAAATGTTACATGTACCTGTCTGAAAAAAAAAACACTTCTAACCTCAACATCCAGATAACTCAATCAAACTCCAATTCACTAATCATTTTAACGATTCAAGAATACCCCTAAATTTGAGCAAAGATAACAACACAATTACAACAATACAAAAAAATTTAACATGTACACATGCTTAACAAAAACACACTTCTATACTCAACATCCAGATAACTCAATCAAACTTCAATTCACTTCCATTTTAATGATTCAAGAATACTCAACCACCATAAACTCAACAACTTCAAAACAATAATAACTCACATGTCATAATTTTTAAGCATAACTCAAAACTAACAAGCCAGCTACTATGTATATCCTAAAGTGGTAAATAACGAGAATATCAAAGTCTACATAATTAAATAATACTTACACGATATAAGTCGATATAACCGAGATTGCAAGTTCCTCCATCATGCGTAGTCACAGCATGTCTTGTCTTTCATTAAATGAAAGTTGAATTGATATCCGAACACATGAACAGATATTGGGATGTCTATATACTCAGTCTTCATGCCTTCAAGAATTTTGATCATGTATTTAACTGCAAGTGGCATATGCAGCATCATTTCTACCTCTCTTCTCCCTTAATGCCGCTAGCTCACGGTCAGGTTTCTTACGTTCCTACGAACACGATGTTATATATTAAAAATCATAGACATTAAGTTAAACAAGAACGAGCGTTTTCAAATAAATTTACCTTTTCTATTTTATCTACTATTACAAGATTCTTTGGCATGGAACGTGAGAACCAATCGCATTTGAAACTATCCCAATACTCCCAGCTATCGGTATAGGTAATGCATCATTGAAATCAGATACAAGAGTGATAAGTACTCTTACATCGTTCGATCTGAGAGGCACACCGTACACAACTTCATGCAGACTTAACCTCTCATAAACCATTCGTGATACCACAATATTGTTTATATTTTCAACAGCTAAATCACAAGATTTTCCCTACATAGTATATTAAAAATTATGACTTAGTATTTATATACATTTTCTTAAAATTCAATTAACGAATATTTAGAAAAAGAGTTATCTGATCAAGATTTTCAGTAGATGTCGAAACAGGGTGGTTGTGCTTGGCAACTACCCCTATTTGGCAAGAGAGTGACATCACCACACCGTTTCTCTCCATCTTTTTCACGTGTTTGTTTTGTCGTTATTTGACCGTATCGAGTCATCGCTCTTTCTTTTCTTTCTTCCAACTCGCTTTCTTCGCGACCATGACGTTACTTTTTCCGAGTCGAAGGTGTGGGTTTATGAAAGAAGAATGAGGGTTTGATTAAACCTCCCACACCTCTTACACATCCTAAGTGTTCAGGAGTACCTAATGCATCTGTCAGAATATCATCATGCGCATACTCTGGATCTTTTGCTAGCTGATCCTACAAATTAATAAAAATATAAATATATATTTACTACTCTAGTATAATGTCAAAAAAATATAAAAATATATGAACATTATTGCTTACAATTACATCAGCAACGCCTCTGCAATCTCTTCATTCAAGAATTTGCCATCCTTTCCTTGTCGAGCTTGTATCCATAGCTTAGCTCGATCTGCATCCAAATCTACTTGTCCTTTTTTATTCTACAAACATATGTAGTCATCTAATTAATAAATGAGCAGACATAACATACTAATGTATAAATTCTGAAATCAAAATATACCAACTCTTCCACAAAATTTGCATATCCCTTACGAGCAAGCCTATGATTGTATTTAGTTTTGGAACGTTTGTCCTTTTGCAAACTGCTTACTTTCTACATCACACAATTATAGCACAACACAAGGTTAATTAGTATCTTTGTGTAAACATGTATAAACAAAAAACAATTCATTTTTCAATACTTACTTGAAACTCTTCAGATAGAACTTTATCAACGAATTCATCCCAATGAACTTGCTCGATGTGGTTATATGTCGGCGGTGGAGACTTCAAACATTCAGGCATATCTTGAAATGGAATAATATATTTAGTCCTCAAAATACTCTTAAATTGCCGAAATGAAATTCCAACTTTCATCAATATGTCCTTCTTTGATTTACGATCTACTACGAAGGAATGCTGACAAAAAGAATATAATATATATAAGTAATTTTCATTGAAACTAGTAGCACATGATATTTAATGAGTTAGTGAAAGAATAGATTACCTCAATGCAAGAATAAATCTTTTCTTTCAATTCTCTTGGTACTTCAGGTCACGAGTCATATGTAATTGGAATGTGGTGTCGCACACACGTTCCAATATAGCTTATCATTTTCGTTGCATTCCTACCAATCCACTGTCCATGAGCATTGTATTCGATCACTCTTCGATCGACTTTCATTTTTAATTCCTGCAAGCTCGAGCATCACAAAGAGCGCCTCTAGTAGGCGCGCACATTGAGGTTGCACCATATCATCATTCTCTCGCCATCATCTTCAAGTGGCATGCGGTCATCATCACTAGAGTATTGATCCATAAGAGTATCCTGCTAAATACCCATAGTACATTAGTTGAGTTAAATATAAATCATAAAAACATCAAATTGTATCAACATCTAAATTCAGCAGTGAAAAGTTATACCATATAATTTATGCTCCATTTTCATTTTCGATCCAAATGCCATCACATCGAGCATGAACATATGTTGAACTATCATCATCTATTTCATCAGATTCATTAGTAGTAAGAACGTAGTTAGAGTTATTGTAGTTTAAAATTAAGTCCCCGAGCTCGTCTTCGTTAATATGATCTTCGTACTCTCTATTTGGAGGATGCAACACAATAGACCATCGGGAGTCACTTGGATCTTCTATATAGAACACTTGTTTAGCTTGTGAAGCTAAAATGAAAGAATCGGATTTGTATCTAATACGTCTAAGATCAACAAGTTTAAATCCAAATTCATCTGTTTTAACACCCCCATTAATTTCAACCCAGTTACATTTTAAAATTACAATCATAAAATTATGGTAATTTAATTCCCATATCTCTTGAATCACACCATAAAAAGACATGTTTGTGGTTATTGGATTTTTATCTTTTGCACTAGATACTTGCATCGTACTGTCTACTAAACATACTCCACTATTTTGAACATTTCGAGTACCATCACGAAGCTTTGTATTGTAGCGAACACCATTCACTACGTAGCTTAAATAGGTTATCACAGTGGGTGAAGGACCATGTGATACCCACCTCAATGTGTTAGATATAGTATGGTTTGGTACTTCAAGATCAATAGCAACCTATACACATAAACCCTGTTAATATTTGAGTATAAGTCGTTAAAAACTAAAATGAAAAAAAGAAAAAATGAGCAGAATTGTTAAAACCATACTTGATTATGTATCCAAGAAATGAAGGTTCTATTGTGTTGATCTTGTAACCACTTCTGATTTCTTGATCTTGATGGATAGATACGTTTCAAATAGTTCATATGTTTTCTATAATATACATAGAATCATTAGTGTTAGTATATTAAATTTAAGGATTAACTTTAAATTAGTATAAGAAGTGAACGTACTCTATGAAAGGTTGAACGTCATCCGTATTTTCTAAGACATATAGATGAGCCCGCTTGAGTTGTTCCTTATCGTGCTTCATATGAGAAGTCACGATGCAGTCTCCCAAATTCATCATCCTGAGCTCATTCACTTGCCTTTCCGAGTCCAATAGGTTATACATCATGCAAAAATTCGGTGCAAAACTCTATAGCTTCCTCGACAATATAACCTTCAGCAATACAAGCTTCAGGTTGATTCCTATTTCTCACATATCCTTTAAGAACTTTCATGTATCTTTCAAAAGGATACATCCATCGAAGATACACAGACCACAAAGTCGCACTTCTCCCACCTGATGTGTACCGTTATGCATCATTATCGTGAAGAACGATGGAGGGAAGTATTTTTCAAATGCAGACACGCATCATTACTACTACGATCTCGTGCTCCAACTCACTTAATTGTGAAACATCCACCACTTTATTGCATATTGCATTGAAAAACAAGCGAGAATCGTGTGATAGCAATTCTCACATGCTTAGGTAGTGTAGATCGAATTGCAAATCGATAACAATTGTTGCATGAGCACGTGACAATCATGTGACTTCAATCCATTAACTTTTAGATTATCAAGTGATACAAGGTTCTTTATATTGGAAGAATAACCTTCGAACTTTCATTTTGACAATGATTGACAAACCACACGCTTTCTCACTTTTCGATAATGTGTAGCAGTCAAGCAGTATGAATGTCCTTCTTCCTATAACTTTTGGGGCCAACTCGGGACGAATACCTAATCGTTCTAAATCACGTCGAGTTTGTAATCCATCCTTTGTCTTACCGGGGATGTCAAGTAAAGTGCCTATTAAATTCATATAAACATTTTTCTCGATATGCATTACATCTAAGCAATGTCGAACATAAAGCTTCTTCAAATATTCAAGTTCAAAAAATATAGACTTTTTCTTCCAACACGAACATAAGGCACCTATTGGTTTTTTCTCTTTTAACATATCTTCATCGAAACGTTCGTTGTTGGTGAATTTTTCAATAATTTCTTCTCCTGACAATGGTTGTGGAGCATTTCCTTATTCTTTTTCATTATTGAATGCTTTCATCTGTCTTCTAAATGAATGAGCTAGTGGCAAAAAATTTATGTGTCTAAGATAAGTCATCTTCTTTCCAAATTTTAAATGCATAGCTGATGTGTGTTCTCCACATATGGGGCATGCACAATATCCTTTGACACTACAACCGTCTAAATTACCATATGCAGGAAAATCGTTAATTGTCCACAACAACACTGATTTTAATGTGAATACTTCATCTCGATATGCATCATAACAGGGCACTCCATCATTCCAAAGAATTTTTAAATCATCTATTAAAGGAGCCAAATACACATCTATGTTGTACCCCGGTTGCTTTGGCCCAGATATTACCATGGTTAGCATAACAAATTTACGTCTCATACATAACCAAGGTGGGAGATTGTATGTTGTCAATATTACAGGCCAACAACTGTACTTGCTATTCATTTCACTATGAGGATTTATTCCATCAGGTTGATAGAGCAAGACGAAGGTTTCTCTCTTCACTTCCAAATTCAAAGCCACAAATGATCGATCAATTTCCAAGATGGAGTATCAGCAGGATGTCGTAACTTGCCATCAACTAATCTCTCATTAGCATGCCAAGTTAAATCCTTGGAAATTAACGTGCTATTGAACATCCTTTAAAATCGTGGAATTGGGGGAAACTACCATATAACTTTAGCAGGGACTCCCTCTTTCACTTCCAACGAATTCTTACGTTTCATCGATCTTGACTCGTTACAGTGAGGACAATTAGATGCATTAGCGTATTCTTTCCTATACAAGCAACAATCATTGGGACATGCATGAATTTTTTCATACGTCATTCCCAAAGTGACTAATGTCTTCTTTGCTTCATATGTAGATGTCGGCAATTCATTCTTTTCTGTAATATATCTTTCAATAAGGTCAACAACTCAGAAACTAGTATCACTCCACTCAAATTTGGCTTTCAGGTGATACAATCTAACTAATGTACCTAACTTAGTTAATCTACTACATCCTGGATATAGAGGTTTTTCAGCATCTACAAGCAACTTCTTAAATTTTTTTGGATCTTCTTCAAAATGTTGTTGGTGCAGTTTCAACCATCTCCACAATGTTGTCATCAGAGTTCTCTTCATATACTTGCTCATTAGTGGTGTAGTTTAAATTTGACTCTACATTGTTTCTAGAATGTCTATCAAGGGTTTCTCCGTACAAATCCAATTATCATATCTTTGATCGATACCATACGCAACTAAGTGGTTCCTGACTACATTAGTGTTGAGAATCTTCAAATTTACACATTTAACACATGGGCATCGTATAGAAAGTTTACCACTCGCATGTTCGTGTGCAAATTGAATAAAAGTGTCTACACCTTCTTCATACTCTTTAGAGAATCTATCTTTCGACATCCATAATTTGTCCATTATGTTATACCCTAATTAAATGAAGTCAATAGATATTTTTGGATTAATATAATCAATCTAAGTCCTAAAAAAAGTAGAATAAACTACATATTTTTCATGTTAGCCATAATTTTTCATGTTAATCGTAACCAACTATAACGACCCTAAAACATAGGACGAACCTAATTAAGAAGGTTACTTTCACCCATGCCGCTCTACTTTGAAATATCTGCAAAGATAACTATAACTAGGAGATGACCAAAATTTCTCCAAGTCCTGTAAATCCAAACAAACACTCCTTAAGGTAAAATAAATGCCCAACCTCCAACAGACTTCAACAAACATTAGGTTGGGCTTAAAAAAAAAACAGAAACTCAACATGCTTTAAACATACAAATAGGCAAAAAAATTGTAAATTACACTACCTCATGCACCCATTACAAGCAAAAGAACCATATTCTAGAAGCACATTCCCACAAGAAAATTTTAATTCATATATCTGACAATGGACAATAATTTGACAGGTACTTAATTATGATTTCATAACTTGACATTTTAATCAAGCCAATCATATCTTATGAGCAGTATGTGAGAATCAGATAATTATTTCAGCCAATACCAAAAACAAAGAGTTGCTCGTTTACAAATTTAGAGCAATTGTTAATGTTTCTTCCTAACATACACTACTACAAATTTGGCTTTTATTGACAGCTAAAAACTGTCAACATTCACTTTAGTTGACATTTTTTGACCGTCATTGAAAGCGGTGTCAATAAATCTAAGCGTCAATAAAAAGTTGATAGTTGACGGTCTTTAAACGTCAACGATTATGTCTTTATTGATGAATTTTAATCATCAATAATATTAATGTTGACACTTATTAGCCAAATCAACTATGACGTAAATCATCAACAAAGACCTATTTATTGACACTTATTTGCTGCCAACATAGGGTATAGTTGATAGTTTTTAGCCAAATCAATATTTAGGTAAAAGCGTCAATAAAACCCTTTTTATTGACACGTATGTGACGTCAACATAGAGTATAGTTGATGGTTCTTAGCCGTCAATATTTAGGTCAAAGCGTCAATAATAACCACTTTATTGACATCTGAGCCGTCAACATTAAGTATAGTTGATATTTTTAATCATCAACATTTTTAGCGAACCGTCAATAATACCCCTTTTATTGACACTTGTTGCCTGTCAATATAAATATATCTTGACACTTTTTAGTTGTCATCTATAACTATACTTGACGTTTGACATTGTTGACTATGACATATATGTTGATGATTTTAATTTGTCAATACCGCGCTTTTAATGTCGTTTTTAGCCACAACTATAACTATTTATAAAAATAAAAAAATGGATATTATTCACCCATTCTCTACCACCATCTGTATGAACAAGTCTATCGAGACTCAACGATTTATCAAATTATATAAAACAAATTTTATCAAAATAAACAATAATTGCAAATGAACTAAAACAAAATTTCATTGACTAACTAATAAGTTAAAATTACTAAATATCTTTCTAAGCAAACTGTTAAAGAACATAACACTAACTCTTGAAAATCAAATAAATGAAGTTTGATAACAAAAATGTTCATAAGTACTGATTTACAAATTCACATAACTCAACTCGTATCTCGTCCCAACTCATCTTTGGTGTACTTATCGTTTCTCGTCACAATCAAAACACAAAAAGTGTACATGCATTAAAAAATTGAATAAATGAAGAAACTCAGAAACACATAGAATAAGATCAAAGTATTACCACGTCATCATATCGGTTGACTTCTCTCGTGTTACTATATCTCGAATAAACTTCATTGTATAGTACCCACACTCTGTACTCCCCGGTTGCTTAGCACACTGTATAAATAGATTAAAACAAACAGTAAGCAAGACTCGAATAAATAAACAAAATGATGGAAAAAATGGTAGATTTGAAACGATTACCTGAACAGCTATCCAATTAAAAATTGGACTTCTAGCGTTTGCTTGAGCATAGAACATCCTAATAGCCCTATACAAGTACAAATACATAAAAGTATGTGAATAACGCTACCCATGTCAATAAAATATCAATGGTAGAAGTTTCATAATACTTACGACCCTAAAACTTAGGACGAACCTAATTAAGAAGGTTACTCAGCCATGCCGTTTGCGCTGAAATTTCGGCAGCATAACGACATAACTAGGAGATAACCAAAATTTCTCCAAGTCCTGTGAATCCAAACAAGCACTCCTTAAGGTACAATAAATGCCCAACCTCCAACAGACTTCAACAAACATTAGGTTGGGCTTCAAAAATAACAGAAACTCAACATGCTTTAAACTTACAAATAGGCAAAAAAAAAGCAGAATTACACTACCTCATGCACCCATTACAAGCACAAGAACCATATTATAGAAGCACATTCCTACAAGAAAATTTTAATTCATATATATGACAATGGACAATAATTTGACATGTACTTAATTATGACTTCATAACTTGACATTTTAAACAAGTCAATCGTATTTTATGAGCAGTATGTGAAAATCAGATAATTATTTCAGCCAATACCAAAAACAAAGAGATGCTCGTTTACAAATTTAGAGCAATTGTTAATGTTTCTTCCTAAGATACTTGGTTTCAACACTAATGGATATCCACTTACGAAATTTAAATAGAAAGAGATGCTCATCTACATAATACTAAAAGTAGAAAAGATGCTCATATATGAATTTCACATGAATTACACATTTTTGTTAAATTTTGCATATTATTAATCTATCGTACTTAGAGTATTGATTTAAGGATATTGACGAGCTACTGAAAATAGAAATTCAAATAACCTACCGAAAAGTGATCTCAAACCTGAGGGAGAGATAACGTGGCTGAGAAACCCGAGAGGCGACAGTGAGATATCCGACTCTGAGATCCGACACAGACGTCGGTGAAATCGTCGATGAGGGGTTGCGGGATTCGGCTGTGAGTCCGACTCAATTAGACGGCGGCGAGAGCTCCGACTTCACAGATTGGCGAAGATCGATGGCGGCGAGAGCTCCGGCTGCGACTTAGACGGCGGCGAGAGATTCGGCTTCACAGATCGACGGCGGTGAGAGTTCCGGCAGTGACTCAGACGGCGGCGAGAGCTTCGGCCGGCTTCACAGATCGACGAAGATCAACGGCGGCGAGACTTCGGCTTCACAGATTGACGAAGATTGACGGCGATGAGACCTCCGATTGTGACTCAGACGGCGGCGGGAGCTTCGGCTTCACAGACGGCGGGAGAGAGAGAAGATCGACGACGACCTGAGACCTCCGATTGTGACTCAGACGGCGGCGGGAGCTTCGGCTTCCGACGGCAGGAGAGAGAGAGATCGATCGACGGCGACCTGAGACCTCCGATTGTGACTCGACGGCGGCGGGAGCTTCGGCTTCACCAGACAGCGGGGAGAGAGAAGATCGGAGGCGACTGAGTGTTCCGACAGTGACTCTAGACGGCGGCGGGAGCTTCCGGCTTCACTGACATTTACAGCGAGAGAGAAACTCGACGGCGGCGATGGAGGAGTTGAGAGAGAGATCGATGAAGACGGACACAGATGACGGCGGAGAGATCGATGAGCATGTGTGAAAAGGGATTAGGGTTCCTTCCTATTTTTGGTTTTCTTTTTTTTTAATAATAGGAAAAGCTAAACGACGTCGTTTAGTTTCGAAACGACGCCGTTTTATACGTTTTCTTGACGGGTATTACCACAATGAAAACTCTTATATTGACGGCTCTTAACCGCTAAGGAAAGTGTCCGCCGCATGTCTATAAAACCGCCAAACAACGACGCTCGTTTTTCATGTTTTGTTGACGGTGATTACCCGTCAAGGAATATACCATATATTGACGGTGTTTAACCGTCAATGAAAGCGTCTGTCAGCGCTGTCAATAAAGCCATCAAACAATGAAGGTTTTTTACCGTCAAGAAAAGCAAAACACGGAATTTGATTATTTTTGACGCGAAAATTTCGTAATTAACGTCAATAAAAGTATCTTTATTGACAGTTAATTGTAAAAAATTAAATTTATACATTTGTTGACACTTTATAACCATCAATATATATATTTCTAAATTAATAATGGTTTTTAAAATGAATTTTGGTCTTTTGTTGACACTTTTTTTAGTCAAGCGTCAACAATTTGAAAAACGAACGCGTCAATAAAGGCCTAATTTGTAGTAGTGATACTTGGTTTCAACACTAATGGATATCCACTTACGAAATTTAAATAGAAAGAGATGCTCATCTACATAATACTAAAAGTAGAAATGATGCCCATATATGAATTTCACATGAATTACACATTTTTGTTAAATTTTGCATATCATTAATCTATCATACTTAAAGTATTGATTTAAGGATATTGACGAGCAACTGAAAATAGAAATTTAAATAACCTACCGAAAAGTGATCTCAAACCTGAGGGAGAGATAACGTGGTTGAGAAACCCGAGAGACGACAGTGAGATATCCGACTCTGAGATCCGACACAGACGTCGGTGAAATCGTCGATGAGGGGTTGCGGGATCCGACTGTGTGTCCGACTCAATTAGACGGCAGCGAGAGCTCCGGCTTCACAGATTGGCGAAGATCGATGGCGGCGAGAGCTCCGGCTGTGACTCAGACGGCGGCGAGAGATTCGACTTCAAAGATCGACGACAGCGAGAGCTCCGACAGTGACTCAGACGGCGGCGAGAGCTTCGGCCGGCTTCACAGATCGACGAAGATCAACGGCGGCGAGAGCTCTGCTGTGATTCAAACAACGACAGAGATTCGACTTCACAAATCGACGGCGGCGAGAGCTCCGACAGTGACTCAGATGGCGGCGAGAACTTCGGGTTCACAGATTTACGGCGGCGAGACCTCCGACTGTGACTCAGACAGCGGCGGGAGCTTCAGCTTCACAAACGCCGGCGATGGAGTTGAGAGAGAGATTGATGAAGACGGACACATATCGAGCATGTGAAAAGGGTTTCGGGTTCCGTCCTATTTTTGGTTTTTTTTTTAATAATAGGAAAAGCTAAACGACGTCGTTTAGTTTCGAAACGACGTCGTTTTTTAAGTTTTGTTGACGATTATTACCCGTCAATGAAAACGCTTATATTGACGAATTTTAACCGTCAAGGAAAGTGTCCGCCTGCATGTCTATAAAACCGCCAAACAACGACGTCGTTTTTCATGTTTTGTTGACGGTGATTACCCGTCAAGGAATATACCATATATTGACGGTGTTTAACCGTCAATGAAAGCGTCTGTCAGCGTTGTCAATAAAGCCATCAAACAATAAAGCCGTCAAGAAAAGGAAAACACGGAATTTGATTAATTTTGATGTGAAAATTTCGTAATTAACGTCAATAAAAGTATATTTATTGACAGTTAATTGTAAAAAATTAAATTTATACATTTAATGACACTTTATAACCATCAATACATATATTTCGAAATTAATAATGGTTTTTAAAATTAATTTTCGTCTTTTGTTGACACTTTTTTTAGCCAGGCGTCAACAATTTGAAAAAGGAACGCATCAATAAAGGCCTTATTCGAGGGAACCACGAAGTTGTTCCAAACATGACTTTGCCCATCACCCTGTATTGCGATAACAGTGGTGCAGTGGCAAATTCGAGGGAACCCTGAAGTCACAAGAGCGGAAAGCACATAGAGCGGAAGTATCATCTCATCCGGGAGATCGTGCATAGAGGAGACGTGATTGTCACGAAGATAGCCTCAGAGCACAACATTGTTGATCCTTTTACAAAGGCTCTCACCGCTAAAGTATTTGAGAGTCACCTAGAAGGTCTAGGTTTACAAGTCTTCCCCAACTAGGGCAAGTGGGAGTATTTTGTACAAAGGGTTTAAATGCCCTAGTTTCTTGTATTTACATTAATGTAATGTTTAGTACTCCACAAGCTTTAGGTCAAGTGGGAGATTGTTGGAATTTATGCCCCAAACTTGTGTAATTTTGATCAATTAAATAAAGTGTTATTTGTTTTGATAAGATTACAGTCTTGCTCTTATAAATCCAATAAATTAAGCTCCAAGGTTATAATGTTTATCTTGAAATCAGTGTAGTGGACACTATTTGGGTTGAATTCAAGATTATAACCTAAATAGTCTATGGTATAAGAATAAGGTTGGAAACCTCATTCTCAGTAATCAAGGGAATTGAAGTCCTCATGTGTAAGCGATTGAGAATCGCGTGTTCTTGATTTAGTTACAATGGAAATTTCATGAACGTAAAACATGGATTAAGCATAAAATACAGAAATGGAAAGCAAGAAGTTTACCTTTGAAGAACCTTTCTTCAAGTGCTCCTCTCTCCACGGTCACGATCTCAGCAACAAGAACTTCTACGCATGAAGACACGACCACCGGATCTTCTCCGTTGTTCTCTAGGTGAGGGAGGAAGGTGGGTTCCCCTTAGGAGATGTGAGGTATTTTTGTGAGAGAGAGTTGTGTTTTGGAACTCTTCCAAAAACACAACAAGGAGGCTAGGTATACTTTCTCAAAGTCTTACCAAAGTCTTGACAATGTCTTAACCTAGTTGCATCTCATGCAACTATATATAAGGGAATGGTATGGAAATGACCATTCTACCCCTCCTTCTATCTCTCTTTAGTATATAGTTTATATATGAATCTAATTCACATTAAAACTATATATTATATCAATTACATCATTTATAACTGATATAACTCCTCATGTATGAAATTGAACACTTCAATTTCACTCCTAATTTTATACCCTCAATATTACCATGTTGAGCCAACGGAGGGATCTGATGGACCTACAGATCATGAGCTCCAATGATGTGAGATTAACTGATCAAACTTTTTGATCCAATTAATCAATATTCATTAACTACAAGTCACTCCACTATAGACTTGTAGCTGCACTCTCCTCACTGTAGATATTATTGTGTCCACTGATATAGTCATTGCCCATGAGTCGACCCTTCACAGGTTGTTCGTAATCACAGCTGGGTCAAATTACCGTTTTACCCCTATGATTACCTTTTTGCTCCTTAAGCACCACTGATCCTCTAATGAGCAACAATTCTAAGGTCCTACCTTAAACTCATACCCTCATAGAGGGCGGGGCCCCGTTGTTCAAGACCTGGAGTCAGTTCTTAAGGGAACAACCTATCTGATTCCTCAGTAGAGGATTGAGTGAATTCCTTCTTGCACAGTTAAGTTCCCAGCTACCTCGAGGTTCCGTCCCACCCGAGAAGGTAGGCTTATTGAGTCGACTACGCCATGCACTCTCTCACCCATACTAGTCTAAGGACAAACCCCTATAAGCGGGGAGTTCTTAACTTGCTCAGGATTCAGGTCAAGTCACTAATGACCATCTATAAATTACTAGTCTTATCCTGTTAACGGTGTATACTGGTTAGACTAATAATTTGCGATCCAGACTTGTATGAACTCTTCATACAGGATGCCCCCACTCGCATGTCAACTACATGAATGAGTTGGATTACCTCATTTGAACTAATTACAAAGTGGGTCGCATCCCTTTACCAAAACTAGGGTTGGTTGTGTCGGCCACGAATCTAAGGTTACACAACTCATTTTCCAGGTTATCACAGAACCAAGATCATACCCTACGAGCCTCTACTTGAGGGAACATACAACATGATTCAGATTTAACATCCACAGTATCAGTACCAGTTTTACATCACGTATAAACAGACAATCCCAAAATCCGACACGAGGAACGTACGACACATGCTAACACAGGATTCGAAGCAGTCAAATACAACTCCTAGTTTTTCTATTGCATGCATTTTGTCCCTAACCCCTACTCTCATGGGTGGGGTAATGCAAATGACTAGTTACCTAAATCCAGCAATTGTGCAATTCAAGAAGAACAACCGTGCTCCAATTAGTGCCTCTACCTCCACCTAAGCCTTAACGACGAACACAAACACATATTTGCAAACCGGAAACCAAAAAGGGCCTAAAAGGTTTTCAGGAATTCAAACTTACCAACGGATGTCCAAAACGAGTTGAGGAACAAACAAAGGGAAATGCACGAACTTGGTGACCGACGGGCTACATGCGATGGCACATCTCACCGGATCTGGACTCCTCGTGGCTCGATAATCAGGAACCGACTTCCAAAAGGCGAGAAACGATTTGAAAAGGCACGAACCAACCTAACCAAAGGGTACCGGCTTCGCGGCATTGGTGGCTTCGGGGTTGTTGCGCGACTGAAGGGAGCGACAACGTCTACGGGGCTACAGGCGGCACGACGCGGCGATGCAGATGGCAGCGAACTCCGACTGTAAAGGGGAAGACACGGTGAGAGAGAGAAAGAAAGAGAGAGAGAAGCGACGACTTGAGGGATCGACAAAGAAGAGGGAGACGAGTGAGAGAGGGAGGAAAAGAGAGGGAGAGAAAGACGTGGTCGTCGATCGCCTCCCCTGTGGCACGCACGATGAAAAGGGCCCTCCCGACTCTTTCTTGTCCTTTTTCTTTTTTTTTTCCTTCTTTGTAAATAAAAGTTAGACGTCACAAATGTTGTTATAGAAGTTGGTTGAATTACAAGTTTAGTCCCTTAACTTTGAGGTTTGTGTCTATTTGGTCCCTAAACTTTCAAAAGTTTCAAATAGGTCACTGAACTTTCAATTTTGTATCTATTTGGTCCCTAAACTTTGAAATGTGTCTAATAAGTCTTCAAATTTTCAATTTTGTATCTAATAGGTCCCTGAATTTTCGATTCTGTGTCTAATAGGTCGTTGACCTAGTTGAAGTTTTTTAAAATTCATGAACTTATTAGGCACAAGATTGAAAGCTAAAGCTTCTATTGGACAAAAAATTCAATTTTATATATAATAGATCGATTAATTTAAAAAAAAAGTGTGAATATATTAGGGTCCTATTAGAAGTTCAAGAACTAATTAGACATTTTAAAGTTCAGGGAATTATTAGACACAAAATTGAAAGTTCAGGGATGTATTTGACACCTTTTAAGGTTCAGGGACCAAATAGGCATAAACCTCTAAATTCAGGGACTAAACTTCTAATTTAACCCATAGAAGTTGAATATTGTTTTAGAAAAAAATAGTTTTAAGTTTTGATAGTAATAATATTCTATTAATAAAAAAATCTACATGAATGATTGATATACATATTATTACTCTTCTAACTTAGATAATAAATATTTTAAATAGTGTTATAAACTGAATAATTACGTTCCTATATCCATAAGATTCAGTTTTGCCATCTTTATTTTTCATATCAATCATTTAACTATAAATTTTAAAAAGATGAAATTTAATATAGAAAATTTTTTATTTTTCTTTTCCGTTACCTTTCTTTTACTTTTTTCTTTTCTATTTTTTTGGTGACATACGCGGTTTACTGTATTGGCTTTATTCTAATAAATATGTTTTTATATTTGAAGTTTAATTTTAAATGAAAAGTAACCTAGAAAAGAATTGATATTTTTATTGATAACAGTATTACCTTTTTCCTCATTGTTTCTACCCACAACAGTTCTTAAAATTAATATGTCGATACTTCTTAGAGTTCAGAACGAGGTGATGTAGAAATTCAATGCTTAAAACTTAGCTAAGGTGTATGATGATTAGTTTGAAATATACTTTCAAGAAGACCTATCAATTTGTACTAAATATTTAGATATTTTTAATTATATTGAATTTCATTTTTATATGATTTACTAGTTATAAAAATAAATTTGAGTTTCTCTTTTTAATTTATTTTAAGGAACTTTTTGAAATTACCGAGAATAAAAAAATAAAATGTTTTGAACTCTAAGATTAGTTTAGATGAGTTGAGAACATTAGTTCTTTTTTTTTTTTTTTTTTTATTCTTCTTTAGATTCAATGTAATATTAGGGAACAAAAAAAGAAAAGTATCACAAAATCTGAAATAATTATGTAAATCCAAATAAAAAATAAAATTCAATGTAAAAATAAATTGCATTCATGTTTGAGAATCATAAAAAGATTTGATGTAGTTATTCCCTTTCCAATATTAAAAATAAAAGGTGAAGAATGAATATATATATATATATATATATATATATGTATATATCATCAGCGAGATGAGTCTTCTTCATACCAATAAAACACAAAACTAGAAGAATGACGGGTGTTTCTTGGCCACGTTACCCTCCTTGTGTTGGTGATGCTTGCTCAAACTCTTTCTGTTGCACTTTAGGTCTAGGTGAGTATTCATTCTTTATTTCTCCAAAATTTAAAAGTTTTTATTTTTTTTTATTAATGTGAACATGTTGTTCATGCGGATTGTTTTAGATGGCGGACTTATTGGGAATGAATGGACAAGAAGCCAAAAGAGTGATTGAAAGGGATGCTCCTTTTGTGACCGTGATTTTCATTAGACCTGACATGGTTGAATTCCGTGATTTTTGTTGCAATCGTGTTAATGTTGTCCTTGATCCAAATGGAAATGTTTTTCGTATCCCATTCATTGGTTGAAAATTGAAAGAGAAAAAGGGAGGACATATATAACTTGTTTGTTGTACTTGATTGTATAACGACGAACAATGTCAAAGTTAAATAAAGTCTTTATCCATTGACTATAACTCCTAGGGACATTACTACACATGCATGCATTCTTAGGCCAAAGGACATAAAACAATCTTTAAATCTCCACTGTAATCAAAATATCTTTAGGGATCCCGATAAAACATTCAAAACATGTAAAAGAAACAGTTTAGACTTGGCCTACTTCAAATCCTGAAATTTAAACTTAAACTTTGAAATCGTAAAACGACGACACCAGTTACTTAAGGAAAATATGCGGAAAATATGACTATTCCCATGGTTCTGACAACGCGCCTCCGTCACTCGCCCCACACGTCCTTGGCCTTACCTGAAAAACATTTTAAAACGAAAGGGTGAGTATTGCAATACAATACCCAGTAAGTGACCTCGCTACCGAGGTTTGGGATATGCAAACACATACAATCATGACTTTTAAACTTGGTCAAATGTACATATGTGGGACCTAAAACTTTCTCGTATCAACATGACTGTAATACATGACTTTCTTTTTCTTTAAGTGGTTAATTGGTCATCCTGAGTCATTTCATTTTGAGTCCCTCACAGACCCCTGTAATTGTTTGAGTCCCTCACAGACCCCTGTATGGATTGAGTCCCTCACAGACCCCTGTAAACTTGACCCATAAGGTCTCTAATGCATGTTTAACCATGCATATAATGCACTCAGGAGACCAATTTCCACATTTTACTTCAAATCGTTTCATGGCATACATAACATGCATGAGATCCCATCATCTAACACAACTATAGTGCACAGGTCACGAAACATTATCATTGACATGCAAATCATGACTTTTCACAACAGTTTGAAAATAATACTCTTGTATATAATCATGAAATATTCTCGCATAAAGTACTGTAATATCCTCACTTGCAATTCTGAAATACTCTTACATAAAATACAAAGAGATTCTCACATAAAAATACTGAAATATGCTCACATAAAATATTGAGATATCTTCACATAAAATATTAGAGTCTTCTCACATAAAATATTGAAATATTCTCACGTAAAATCATTAAAACTTTTCAAGTAAAATAATTAACTAATTTCACATAAAATAATGAAATTCGTTTTCTTGAATCCCATGTAAAAAGGTTCGGCACAAGATCTCTTACCTCGAGCTTTGATCTCGCACTTTCCTCCTAATTCTTAAGTTAACGTCCCTTCCAAATAACCTGTAAGCCAAGAATTCTTCTAATTCGTCATCCCACTACAGAACCCAACCAATTTACAGAGTCTAAGTACATAAGTGTCTATGATTCTGGCTTTATTCTAATTACCTTGACTCCGAAGAATAAACCGAACGTAAATTTGCTTGCTCCAAATTTTGGAAGTTTTGGTACTGAATTCCGGCTTGATCCTGTTATATTTTCATGTGAATATGATCTAAATAATCCTATGCTCCAAAACTGAAAAAGGTTTCGTGAGGCTCACCTAATCGACGACCTCGACTCCGAATGAACTTGATAGCAGCTAACGGTGAAGCTAACGGTTGCTGGTCGGATGGTGTGGCGGTGAGGAGTATGCGGTCGAAACTGGTAGAGCAAACCGGAGCGATTTCCGGCACTGTAACGTCTCGAACGCTCTCGACGACGGATGCGTGGAGCTTGCTGGTGGTTCGTGGCTTGTCGTCGATGTTGAGAAACGGCAGCGAGCGGCGTCGGAAGGAGTCCTCGAACGGCGGCTTGCGGTTAACAAGAATGCTGCCGCGCGCGGCGTCTAACGCGCGTGCGAGCGTGGACTCCGGCGTGAGGCCTTCCGTGCGAACCTGCCGTCGAAGCTTCTTCGCGCGTGGACTCCGGCGCGCGCAGCAGCGCAGCGGCGGCGGAACGGCAGGCTTGCGCGCGCCTCCGCACCTAGGCCGCAAACGAGCGGTGGAGGCTCGAACGAGCGACCGACGGCGGGCGGTGGCGGCGTCTCCTACTCGTGGGTTTCTGGCCGGCGGCGAAGACAGCAGTAGGGAGGAGGTTTTAGGGTTTCAACTAGGGCACAAAAAAAAAATGGGAGTAATATGAGAGGTGGCTAGGTTTTCTCTTGTCCAAATATCATCACAATAATATAGGTCCTAAACCCTAGGTCTTCTTCTTTTCACAAGCACAACTAGTCGTTGTCTTGAGCATAAAAATCACCAAAATGCCATTGCCACTTTCTCATCTTTCATTAAATTATGAGTATAATTATCTAAAGGAGAATATTTCGCTTTAAATTAAACAAAATCAAGGACTCACTCTCACCGAGTCTGATGATAATTCACTAATCCGACTAGACACAAAGGTTGATAGAACGTTAAATAACATAAATAAATAGTACCTGTGGTTGTGGTCGTCACAACCCCTCTCTATATTTTCCTATCATTATTGTATTTGTATGTGTATTTGGATTTGGTCAATCTAAAATTTTAATTTAACTTCCTTAAAAGATTAAGTTAGCGAACCAAAATTCTAATTCATTTATTAAAGAGCCAATATTTCTTAATTACTTCTACAACTATGTAGAGTTACTTTAAGATAATCGGATGATAATAAAATATTTAAGTCGCATTTGATGACTCTTTTATTTATGGTTTTTTTTTTATATTAGAAAATTAAGCCTAGAAACAATACTTTCATCCATTGTTTACTTGCATTACTACATACTTTTTAAAAACGTTTTGAAAAATTAGGAAAAAAATTGAAAATCAAAAGAAGTTGATTTTAAAAGTTGATTTTATTTTTGAAATTTAGCTCAAAAGTGTGACAAAACAAACATGATTTAAAAAAAAAAATTAAAAAAATAAAATGATTAGTAACTATATTTTAAAACAAATAATGGTAATATCCTTTCCTAAAGTAGGTGTTGAAATGAAATTAAGCCTTGAATATTGTACAATAATGGACATGTAATCTTATCCACTGAACAATATTGGACATGTAATCTTATCCACTGAACAAAACTGTATATCAAAAAGAGTTTCTTACTAATTAGATTTATTTGGAGAAGAAATATCTCATTTAAGTTTAAGCAAACCAGAAAAATGTAATCATCTTGCAAATTATTTAAGGGAAAATTATTGGTTTTTTCAACTCAGTTTATAGTTACTTCACGTAAAAAGAAAAGAAAATTAAAAAGATAAAAAATGAAATGTGAAATCTTCTGGAAAAAAATTTAATGAGTTACTTTGTTTTATTTACTGTATTATTATTATTATTATTGCTTTCTTTTTTTATTGGATGGTGTAATTTTATTTTAGAATAATATAAATTGAAAGAACATTCGGATTCTTAAACTTCAATGTCTCACGTTCTTTAGATTTTTTACCACATCCAAAATAAATATATGAGACAAATGGTGTTTAATTTGAAACAGATTTTAATGAATGGGACAAAATAGGGGAAAAATAACAAATAAAATAAAAACTAAGGATGTTTCACATCAATTTTAAGTCAATACATGAATGTATCCATTACTTTTAATACGAAAAACGAACAAAAAAAAAAACATAGACAAAATTCTTTAATCAAAATTTAACTATGGATAAATTTCGGAAAAATTAGGAAAAAAATTAATATGTGGAAAAAAACGTAAAACTTTTAAGGTATCCAAAATAAAAAGGGCAACTTACATAGATATTATTTTGGGCTTTCTACCTAAATAGCCTACTTATACCCAAATAGACAAGTGAGTCCATTTTTTATACAAATGTTGTAGTTCTTTTACTTTTATACCATCAACTTCGATTTGACAGTTTTTAAGCAAAAATAAAAATAATATATGGAAACCCCAATGATTTATCAAATATTTTATTAGGAAGAAATTCAAAAAATAAAAAAATAAAATAGTATCATTATGTGACATTTTGAGATTTCAACATGGATAACTCATTTATGAAGTTCAATTTACATACAAACCGAATCATTTCTCTTACATGAATGGACAATAAGTCTAATTTTTAACAAAAATGTTGTACGTCTTTTATTATTACACTCTCAACTTCAATCGGATAGTTTTTTTTAATAGAAAATAAAAACAATATATGGAAAAAAAACAAATTGTTTCTCATATCCATTATTAAAAAGAAATTAAAATAAGAAAAGAAGATTTGACCCATGATTGAAGCACACATTTGGAAAAATAATTAGAAAAAACGACATTGAAAAGTACAAGAAGAAGCCAAAGGACAAAAATGAGGTTATAATAAGGTTATCACAATAGAATATGAGGTATATTGTCTTATCTATATGTATATATATATATATTGAAGGACAAGAGTAAGACGTCAAGACGATTTATTTAGACGACGACATTAGTGTATCAATTAATTTGATATTTTTGTCGTCTATTTTGTTGACAAATATTTGAAGTTTGTAATGCACTGAATAACCCAATAGAATAAATTAAAATATTAAAGAAGAAATTGTGCAAATAGTGGGACAAACACGACCAATTCCCTATACAACATATATATGGTAACAGAATATAGTACATACTTGTTAGGTATATAATCTATTAAACTGTATATTTGAAAAATATGTGAATATATTGTCGTATATTAACAATATATATCAATCCGTAATAGATTGAATAAATTATGGTGGCAACAAACAAACATACCAAATATATATTTGTAAATAACTATAGACCAAGTATATATGATGAAATTTGCAATAGTTGGAATACATGATTGTGATGACGAACAAATATACCGAATATATATTTACGAATATCTAAATATTGAATATATATATATAGACGCGCACAAGTTGACTCAGCGAGGACTGCACAAACAAGGTGAAGAACTTTGAATGGAGGGAATTATAGCAACCCTCTCAGTGTTACTTTCCTGACTTGTTTTTGTTTTTAGTCTCTACTTAAAAACAAAAATATATATATTGAGCATATATGATAAAAGATTGGGATCTTATGGAAACATATATATCAGGTGAGTCAATATAACCTATATTGTCCTTCATTGTTGTAACTTAATGAATGTCATTCCATCATCCAAAGAAATTTTAGTGTGACGCCCGAGGAAGAGGGGTACATGAATGAACCGAGACCACATCTATATGAGAGGGATCCTGAGGATATGAAAGTATGGTTGAGAAAGACCTTAAAGAATTAATAGCTACTATCTATACCAATAAGGTGCACATTTTTTTTTTGGTTGCTCAATCATTGGAACTCAAAAGTCAAAATTATGTTGGTTTGTGGGAAAAGTCTTCAGTCTCGCAAGCAGCTCAAGGATGGTATGGATAATATGGTGACGTGGTCAGGTATCAGGGGATCCTTGGCCTGGAGCGTTAAAAATGGTATCAGAGTGAAGCTTATTCCAATAAGATATGGTTCAGGGACAAACCAAGGCGGAAGCTGGTTGGCATGTGACGCCCGAGGAAGAGGGGTACATGAATGAACCGAGATCGCATCTTAAAGAGAGAGATCCTGGGGATATGAAAGTACGGTTTAGAAAGATGAAAGTATGGTTGAGAAAGACTTAAAACAATTGATAGCTATTACCTATACCAACAAGTTGCACCTTCTTTTTTTGTGGCTCAATAGTAGGAACTCAAAAATTAAGTGTGCTTAGCTTGCACCAATTCTATGTTTGGTGACCTCATGGAAATTTTCTTAGGGAACAAGTGAGTGAGGACAAAGTATGCTAAAAGGACCCGTGTGAAGGGATCGGATCCCACAGCGGAAACGATTGTGAATCGCGTGTTCTTATTTAGTTACATGGATTTCAATCAAGATCAAATAAAACTAAGATTAAGCATGCTTTAAGAAATTGGACAACAATAAATTACCTTTGAAGAACTCTTTCTTCAAGGGCTCCTTCTCCCACGACCACGATCTCAGCAACTCAAACCCGAACGATCACGGACACCACCACCGGATCTTCTCCGTTGTTCTCTTGGTGAGGGAGGAATGTGGGTTTCTTTTAGTGTGAGATGTGCAGTTTTGAGAGAAGGTGCGTGTGGAACTTTTCCAACAACACAATTGTATGGAATTCTAGGGTTTTCCAAAACCACTTTTGCTTATACACAAAGTTGCATCTCATGCAACTACTTATAGGGAAATAGGATGGAAATTACCATCTTATCCCTCCTTCATTCTCTCATTATTATATAGTTTATATGTGAATCTAATTCACATTAAAACCATATATTATATCAATTATATCACTTATAATCGATATAACATCTCATATATGAAATTGAACACTTCAATTTCATTCCTAACTTTATACCCTCAATATTGCCATGTTGAGCCAACGGAGGGACCTAATGGACCTACAGTTCACGTGTTGGGATTTATGCCCCAAACTTGTGTAATTTTGATCAATTAAATAAAGTGTTATTTGTTTTGATAAGATTACAGTCTTGCTCTTATAAATCCAATAAACTTAAGCTCCAAGGTTATAATGTTTATCTTGAAATCAGTGTAGTGGACACTATTTGGGTTGAATTCAAGATTATAACCTAAATAGTCTATAGTATAAGAATAAGGTTGGAAACCTCATTCTGGTAACACCATGGATGCGACCCACTTTTTAATTAGTACAAATGAGGTAATCCAACTCATTCATGTAGTTGACATGCGAGTGGGGGCATCCTGTATGAAGAGTTCATACAAGACTGGATCGCAAATTATTAGTCTAACCAGTGTAACACCGTTAACCAGATAAAACTGATAATTTATAGATGTTCATTAGTGACTCGACCTGAATCCTGAGCAAGTTAAGAACTCCTTCTTATAGGGGTTTGTCTTTATACTAGTATGGGTGAGAGTGGCCTGTAGCCGACTCAATAAGCCTACCTTCTCACGGACATAACCTCGTAGGTAGCTGGGAACTTAACTGTGCAAGATGGAATTCACTCATTCCTCTATTGAGGAATTAGATAGGTTGTTCCCTTAAGAACTTACTCCAAGTCTTGAACAACGGGGCTCCGCCCTCTATGAGGGTATGAGTCTAAGGTAGGATCTTAGACTTGTTGTTCATTAGAGGATCAGTGGTGCTTAAGGAGCAAAGAGGTAATAACAGGGGTAAAACGGTAATTTGACCCAGCTGTGATTACGAACAACCTGTAAAGGGTCGACTCATGGGTAATGACTATATCAGTGGACACAATAATATCTACAGTGAGGAGAGTGCAACTACAAGTCTATAGTGGAGTGACTTGTAGTTAATGAATATTGATTAACTATATCAAAGAGTTTGATCAGTTAATCTCACATCATTGGAGCTCATGATCCAGTAGGGTCCATTAGATCCTCTCCGTTGGCTCAACATGGTAATATTGAGGGTATAAAGTTAGGAGATAAATTGAAGTGTTCAATTTTATACATGAGGAAATTATATCAATTATATATGATATAATTGATATAATATATAGTTTTAATGTGAATTAGATTCATATATAAACTATATACTAAAGAGAGATAAAAAGAGGGGTAGGATGGTCATTTCCATCCTATTTTCCTATATATATGCTTGCATGAGATGCAACTAGGTTAAGTTTTTTTGGAAATCATTCTAAGCTATTCCTAGCCTCCTTGTTGTGTTCTTGGAAGAGTTCCAAAACACACATCACTCTCACAAAATACCTCACCACTCCTCAAAGGAACCCACCTTCCTCCCTCATCTAGAGAACAACGGAGAAGATCCGGTGGTGGTGTCGGTTTCGTACGAGTTCGTGTTGCGTTGATCTTGATCGTGAAGAGAGGAGGAGCACTTGAAAAATGGTTCTTCAAAGGTAAATACTTGCTGTCCATTTTATTATATGTGCTTAATCTATGTTTTACGTTCTGTAATTTTCCGTTGTAACTAAATCAAGAGCGCGCGATTCGCAATCGCTTCCGTTGCGGGGACTTCGATTCCCTTCAATTGGTATCATAGCCTAATTGCGTTCTTGATTTATGTTCTGGATTTTTCAAGGACAAGGTGGGATTTACTGTTTTTTCGAAATTAGATGTTTTCAATTTTTGGCACTTAGATTTACAATTTTCATTGAAATGTTCAATGTAAGGGCCCGGTGTTTTGGGCAAATTTAATTGTAAATCGAGTCTGTAAGTCCATGTCGATCGAGGCAAGGCGGTTGCTGAGAAGAATTGAGCAAAAACGAGCAAAGGAATGGTGATTCTCAATGTTGTTTGTGTGCGCTACAGCAATGATGTTCGCTCGGCGTTACAACGCGCTACTTGCGAGCGAGAGAAGGTGCGCGCGAGAGACAAATAAGCAGTAAACGCAACCTCTAGCGTTGCATCGCTGTGGCGTTACGCAACGTTCGACAGAAAACGACAAAAGCAGCGTTGCAACGTCCGATACGTTTCACTCGAGGAGCAACGGGCATAAACGTTTTTTTATTATTTATATTAATTATAAAAATGTTTTATTTTAATATATTTAATAATTTTAAATTTAATTAATATAATTAGATTATATTAATTAAATTTATTTATAGGGTGCCAAAATTGGTCTAATTTTTGCTATTTTAATTATGAAATTGTTGTGTAATTATTATCATGAATAGTGTATGCTTGTATTTTAGAAATCCCACCTTAGGTTAAGCATTTTCATGCATCATTTATAAAATAAGGAGTTATATTATATAGTTTGCATGATTAATTAATATAAGGTTGTTATACTTATTTTTGGACAACATTGACATGCATTATTTTTCATGAGATGAATATGCTATGAATGTCTTATTATTCAAGTAATGAATGATCAAGCACTATAACATAGTATGCATGTCACCTAAGGTTAATTATTACTTTTAAAGTGTTTAGAACTTGGAAATAATAGACCTTAGGTTATCTAGTTCTAATTAGATTAGAATTAGGAACCAAGTAATTTATAAGCTATGATTAAAAGAGGAACTCTATCTAAGGAAAGTTCTGTCTAGGTCAGTATTTAAGTCGACTTTAAACGGAACACCCCTAATTGGAAACTGACCTGGGAGTGAAATTTAATCAGAGAGCCTTATAAATTACAGTAGCGTCAGCGGGTTTATTAAGTGGTTAATAAACTAGAAATCCTAGGTTTAATATAAGGAGTTATATTAACAAACTTAGGATAAAATCAATATAAGAGTTATATTGATCATCAATATAAGAGTTATGTTGATAGAGTTATGTGAAACCATTAGCCAAGGTTTTACCATGAAAGATTCCTATAGACTTAAAGTATTCAAAGGGAGGAAAAAGTGTATGAGATACATATTTTTCCACCTACGCTATCTCCGGGAAGTTCACACCGTGAGACTAATACTTGGCCTCGTGGCGCAAACGGGAGCATCCCCCTTCGGACGGTGTTTGTATGAGTCAATATCAAGGTGAATGGAGAGGGTACTTATAGTGAGTGGGAGCAGGTTTAGTGAAAATAAAACCTACGGTCTCTTTTGTCGGTTTACACCGTTAAACCACTATGGTCACCGCTAGTTTGGCTCGACTGCATAATCCCTTGAAGGGTTTGGATTATAGGAGATCTAACACAGTAGACACCCGAAAGGGATAATGATTTTCTTAGACTATTTTTCAATCTAGTCCTCCCTTCGACGGATTTTATTGGATCGAGACTCTGGGATCTAAAGACAAAGGGTTACACTCACCAGGTACATAAGTTGCGTATGTATCCAGACCAAAAAGTGGTAACTAAAACCTATAGGAATAAGAGTTATTCTGGTGTTAGGTTTTGGTCAAGAGTGTCTTGATCAAGAGGAGGAGTGTTTTTTATAACCCTTCGGTGTCATACATTCTAAACCTTTGGAGTATCATTGCAAATTATAAATGGCCTAGGAATCATTTGATAATTAGCTAAAACATGATTGGATTAGAGGTATAGCAAGAAACTCATACAAGTTTGTTTGTAACTATCAGCAAAAATGTCTAGCTCTATGATTTCCTTATTGGGTGCGAAAAAGATAACCGGAGAGAACATAGTGACTTGGAGGGATGGATTCAACATAATCCTTGTTACACATGATCTTAAGTTCGTTCTCAATGAGGAGTGTCATCAATTTCCTGCTCAAAATGCATCTCAAGCTGTTGAGGATGCGTATGACTGTTGGATTAATGCAAATGAGAAGGCGAAAGCCTATATTCTGGCTAGCATACCTGATGCTTTAGCAAGGAGGCGGGAGGGCAAGGTCTTAGCTCGAGAGATCATGGATTTTGTGCTAAATTCGTCTAGACAACCGTCCAAACAAATTCGACATGAAGCCCTAAAATTCATTTATAACGCACGTATGAAGGAAAGAACATCAGTGAGAGAACATGTTCTCAATCTGATTGCCTACTTCAATATAGCGGAGTTAAACAGAGCGGTCATAGATGAGAAATGTCAGATTTTGTTCATCCTAGAATCTCTTCCGCAGAGTTTTCAGCGATTCCGTAGCAATGCAGCAATGAACAACATAGAGTATGATCTGACTTCTCTTCTACATGAGCTGCAGAATTATCAGTTTCTTATGGATGATAAGAGACAACCAAATGGAGAGGCAAATTTGTTTGCTCATTCCAAAAGTTCTCAGGAGGATTCATCCTCTAGGACTAAGAACTGCAACCATGCTTCTGGACTTAAGAAGATACAGAAGAAGAGGAAAATGAGCATAAAGAGCAATCGTCTGGCAAAGAAAAGCTGTTATTTGATAACATGTAGCTTAAGGGTTTATTAGAAACCTCATTTCTTGCCTTAGGGAACATTGTACTTCTCTTTCTTTTGAATTGAATAAAGTGTTTATTTCATTGGAAAAGTATTGTACTATGTGTTGCTCTTCTTGAGAATTATTTGCAAATAGTTTAATTCAGTTAAAATAGTTTTAACAAGTGAATTTTACAGAATTGCAAGTACACGAACTAATTTCTCCTAAAGAAAATGCTCATCTTTGGCATCTATGATTGGGTCACATTAATCTCAATAGGATTGAGAGATTGGTAAAGAACGGACTTCTAAACGAGTTAGAAGAAAATTCCTTGCCAGTATGTGAATCCTGCCTAGAAGCCAAGATGACTAAAAGGCCTTTTAGTGGAAAAGGTTATAGAGCCAAAGTTACTCTAGAGCTTATACATTCAGACCTTTATGGTCCGATGAATGTTAAAGCCAGGGGAGGATATGAATATTTCATCTCTTTTATAGATGATTATTCCAGATATGGGCATAATTACCTAATGCACCAGAAGTCTGAAGCACTTGAAAAGTTCAAGGAATTCAAGACTGAGGTTAAAAATCAATTAGGTAAAAGAGTTAAAACACTTCGATGAGATCGAGGTGGAGAGTACATAGATTTAAAATTCCAGAACTATATGATAGAACATTGAATTACATCCCAACTCTCAGCTCCCGACACACCACAGCAAAACGGTGTATCGGAAAGGAGAAATAGAACCTTGTTGGACATGGTTCGATCAATGATGAGTTATGCTCATCTCCCTAGTTTCTTTTGGAGTTATGCACAGAGACAACTGCAAAGATACATTTTGAATAGTGTGCCCTCCAAAAGTGTTTCAAAATACTTTTGAACTCTGGAAGAACGTAAAGGTAGTTTATGTCACTTCAGAATATGGGGTTGTCCAGCACATGTGCTTGTGACAAATCCAAAGAAGTTGGATTCACGTTCAAAGTTGTGCCTATTCGTAGGATACCCAAAAGAAACAAGATGTGGTTTATTCTATGATCCTAAGGAAGATAAGGTCTTTGTGTCGACAAATGCCACTTTCTTGGACGAGGACCACATAAGGTGACCACAAACATAAAATTAAGGTAGTGTTGAGTGAGTTAGACGAAACAATAGCAAAGGTTGCTAATAAGAACACTAGTACGTCAACAAGAGTTGTTGATACTAGTTTGTCTAGTCAAGAGGGTCCATCTCAAGAGTTGAGTATTCCTCGACGTAGTGGGAGGGTTGTGATACAGCCTGACCGTTACATTGGTTTAGCTAAACCCAAGTTGTTATATCAGATGACAACTGCGAGGATCCATTGACTTATAATCAAGCAATGGTTGACATTGACAAAGACAAATGGGTCATAGCCATGAACCAAGAAATGGAGTCTATGAACTTCAATTCTGTTTGGGATCTTGTAGATAAGCCTTATGGGGTAAAACCTATAGGTTGTAAGTGGATCTACAAGAGAAAACGTGGTGTAGATGGGAAGGTGCAAACCTTTAAATATAGACTAGTAGCAAAGAGTTATACCCAGGTTGAAGGGGTTGACTATGAGGAGACCTTTTCACCTGTTGCTATGGTAAAGTCTATCCATATCCTTCTTGCCATTTCCGAATATTATGACTATGAGGTATGGCAAATGAATGTCAAGACAACCTTTTTCAATGGCAATCTTGAAGAAACCATCTACATGGACCAACCCAAAGGGTTCATTAAACAATGACAAGAGCAAAAGGTTTGCAGGCTTAAAAGGTCGATTTATGGACTGAATGAAGCCTCTAGGTCCTGGAATATAAGATTTGATGAGGCTATCAGATCTTATGGTTTTGACCGGAATGACGATGAACCTTGTGTATACAAGAAAATCGTCAATAGTTCTGTCGCATTCCTAATTCTCTATGTGGATAATATCATACTCATTGCGAATGATGTAGGTTATCTTACTGACATGAAGGAACGGCTAGCAATGCAATTCCAAATGAAAAGATTTGGGTGATGCGCAGTTTGTTCTTTGGATCCAGATTTTCCGGAACCACAAGAATAAAACACTAGCCTTGTCTAAAGCATCATACATAGACAAAGTGTTGTCAAGATTTAAGATGCAAGATTCCAAAAAGGGCTTGTTGCCTTTTAGACATGGAATCCATTTGTCTAAGGAACTGTGTCCTAAGACACCTCAAGCAGTTGAGGATATGAGACGGATTCCTTACGCATCAGCTGTTGGGAGCCTGATGTACGCCATGTTGTGTACTAGGCCTGACATCTGTTTTGCAGTTGGGATAGTCAATAGGTATCAATCCAATCCAGGACTTGAACACTGGACAATGGTTAACGATCCTTAAGTATCTTCGGAGAACAAGGAAATACATGCTTGTGTATGGGGCTAAGGATTTGATCCTTACAGGATACACGGATTCTGACTTTCAGATTGATAAAGATTCTGACTATCAATCCAATCAGAGTCAGTTTTCACTCTTAATGGAAGAGTTGTAGTATGGCGAAGCGTCAAACAAGGATGCATCTCTAATTTCACCATGGAGGGCGAATATGTAGCAGCTTGTGAAGCAGCTAAGGAGGTCGTTTGGTTAAGGAAATTTATGCTAAATTTGGAAGTTGTTCCAAATATGACTTTACCCATCACCTGTACATGATAATAAAGTGGTGCGTTGGCAAATCGAGGAACCCCGAAGTCACAAGAGGGGAAAGCACATAGAGCGGAAGTATCATCTCATCCGGGAGATCGTGCATAGAGGAGACGTGATTGTCACCAAAATAGCCTCAGAGCACAACATTGTTGATCCTTTTACAAAGGCTTTCACTGCTGAGAGTCACCTAGAAAGTCTAGGTTTACAAGTTTTCCCCAACTAGGGCAAGTGGGAGTATTTTGTACAAAGGGTTTAAATGCCCTAGTTTATTGTATTTACAATAATGTAATGTTTAGTACTCCACAAGCTTTAGGTCAAGTGGGAGATTGTTGGAATTTATGCCCCAAACTTGTGTAATTTTGATCAATTAAATAAAGTGTTATTTGTTTTGATAAGATTACAGTCTTGCTCTTATAAATCCAATAAATTAAGCTCCAAGGTTATACTTTTTATCTTGAAATCGGTGTAGTGGACACTATTTGGGTTGAATTCAAGATTATAACCTAAATAGTCTATGGTATAAGAATAAGGTTGGAAACAGCATTCTGGTAACTCAAGGGAATTGAAGTCCCCGCAGCGAAAGCGATTGAGAATCGCGTGTTCTTGATTTAGTTACAATGGAAATTTCATGAACGTAAAACATGGATTAAGCATAAAATACAGAAATGGAAAGCAAGAAGTTTACCTTTGAAGAACCTTTCTTCAAGTGCTCCTCTCTCCACGGTCACGATCTCAGTAACAAGAACTCCTACGCACGAAGACACGACCACCGGATCTTCTCCGTTGTTCTCTAGGTGAGGGAGGAAGGTGGGTTCCCCTTAGGAGATCTGAGGTATTTTTGTGAGAGAGAGTTGTGTTTTGGAACTCTTCCAACAACACAACAAGGAGGCTAGGTATACTTTCTCAAAGTCTTACCAAAGTCTTGACAATGTCTTAACCTAGTTGCATCTCATGCAACTATATATAAGCGAATGGTATGGAAATGACCATTCTACCTGTAACGCCCCAGAACTCCAAGTACCTTTATTCCTGAATTATGGGTTAATTTAATGCAAATTAAATTAGTCGAACCTTAGAATTTCTTGTTTTATTTTCTCAGTTTTTGAAATTTAGGAGAATCCATATGGGTTTACTAAATATAAGTTAAATTGGATTATTTAAATATGATTAAGGGCATTTTTGTAGTTAGAAGTTGATAGAAGGGCATTTTGGTAAATTTAGATTGAAAGAGGAATCTAGGGTTTTCATCTCCTCTTTTGTCCTATTGTTGCACAACTCCCAAGAGCTATCTTCTTCTCCATTCTCCCCCCAAACTCACGATAACCCAGCCCCTCCGCCGCCGACCGGAGCCACTGCCGTCAACTCCCACGCCACGCGACGCCTAGCCGAGCCGCGGTCACTCCATTAACGCCACGAGCAACTCGTTCGAGCCGCAAGTCGAAGTCACCTTTCGACCGTGAGTTGCCGTCGATTGGAGCAAACAACAACCATCGCCTTTCGCCGAAGCTCGAGCCGCCGCACACCGCTCGTGGGTTCGCAATCGACGCAACATTACTGACCGTCGCGGTGGAGAGCGGATTGAGGGTCGCCGTCACCGATGCAAGCCACCGGATCGGTCTTCGATTGGAGTCGCCGCCGTCGAATCAGTGAGGAAGAAGGAAGGTTTGATCTCCGTTGGTTCGACCGGTTCACGCCTGTTCTGATCGGTTTTCGTAGTTTCAAGATCGGTTTTGAATAGATCGACTCACGACGCTCACGATCCGACTTCCACGCGCCGACGATACGTCTCGCTCTCCGACATCGCGACGCGCCGCCGCCACGAGTCGCTTTCCCGGCCCACCTGCTTTGATCCCCGAGTTCGTTTTTCACCTCAGTGAGTAGTAATTCGACTTATCTTTTATTGGATGTGAAAAATAAGTTTACTTATTATGTGTCTAATTAGGAAAATGGATTGGATTGAAGGAATCCGAGTACCGAGCAAGTCTGATAGGAACCTTGAATTAGGAACGGAGCTTGAAGAGTTGCAAGCTATGTTAAGGTAAGGGATTTTCTACAAATGATCTTAAAAAGGGAAGTAAATATGGTTTCTTGGAAAATGTATTTTTAAAAGACGAATTTGAGGACTTATTTCAAATAGACGAACTCCCGAGACTTACGCTCATGAACTTAGAAAAGTAACATTTCAAAAGGTCTTAAAGGATCTCGAGTAAATGATTTTAAAAAAAATGATTTTGAAAATGGGAGCTAGCGCATTTATGAAATAATTATTGTAAAAGGTGAAGTTCAAAGGTCTCTCCAAAAAGAGTATTATCATGAGTTTATTTTAAAGAATGATGTTCCAGGGTTTATGCTTAAGGCTTGAACTTCGGAAAGGAATATTTTAAAGGATTTGAAATGACCCTAAGTAAGAAATGTTTCCAAAAGATTTAAGGGTTTGAGAGGGCCCAAACTGATATGACTTCAAAGTATTTAGAATGAGTTTTGATACAATCATGTATAGTTATGTGATCTGAGATCTTGCATATCTGTTACTGTGTTGGATATATATATATACGTATTTTAACTACAAACGCATTTATGATTTACGACTAATAGTCATGTTATGATTTATGGGTTATATGATTGTTGCATCATTATGAATGCATAGATATATCTGATTGAATAATGGGACCTCATGCATATTGTATGTATATGAACATGTCATGTAGGCTGTGGCAATTGGTCTCCTGAGAACTTATGCATGGTAAAACATGCATTAGAGACCCTATGGGTCAATATTACAGGGGTCTGTGAGGGACTCAATATTACAGGGGTCTGTGAGGGACTCAATATTACAGGGTCATGAGGGACTCAAACCTACAGAGGTGCAGGAGGGACTCAAAATGAAAAGACTCGGTGTAGACTCAATTGACCACGCATAGCCAAAGAGGAAAAGTCATGATTTTATGAAAGAAAGTTTTAGGTCCCACTACTGAAAAGTTTTATGATTTTAAAAGTCACGATTATAGTCATGTTTAAAAGTCGATTTGAAGGAAAATCATATGCATGTGTTTGCATTTCCCGACCCCACTTACTGGGTATTTTATAATACTCATCCTCTACCTTTGTTGCGTTTCTCTGTTTTAAAATGTTTTGGTGTAGAGTCGAGAGCATACTAGGCGAGTGGCATGGATGCGCTACAGAAGCCATGGGAACCGAGACATGAATTCCGCATCCATGATTAAGAAAGAATTTTAAATGATTATTGTTTTCCGCTTATGTAGTACGCGAGTTTTTGAAACTAGAGGCCGAACTTAATTATGTTTCTTGTAAACGCTTTTTGTATTTCTATGGGATCCCAAACTTAAATTGATTTTTATTTATCCACTTTTACTTATTTAAATTTCCAGTTAGGGCCTCGGATGCATGCATGAGTAGTAATGTCCCTAGGAATTTATGTTATAAAAGTAGGGGCGTTATACTACCCCTCCTTCAATCTCTCTTTAGTATATATTTTATATATGAATCTAATTCACATTAAAACTATATATTATATCAATTACATCATATATAATTGATATAACTCCTCATGTAAAAAATTGAACACTTCAATTTCACTCCTAACTTTATACCCTCAATATTACCATGTTGAGCCAACGGAGGGATCTAACGGACCTATAAATCATGAGCTCCAATGATGTGAGATTAACTTATCAAACTTTTTGAACCAATTAATCAATATTCATTAACTACAAGTCACTCCACTATAGACTTGCAGCTGCACTTTCCTCACTGTAGATATTATTGTGTCCACTGATATAGTCATTGCCCATGAGTCGATCCTTCACAAGTTGTTCGTAATCACAGTTGGGTCAAATTATCGTTTTACCCCTGTGATTACCTCTTTGCTCCTTAAGCACCACTGATCCTCTAATGAGCAACAAGTCTAATGTCCTACCTTAAACTCATACCCTCATAGAGGGCGGGGCCCCGTTTTTCAAGACGTGGAGTCTGTTCATAAGGGAACAACCTATCTGATTCCTCAGTAGAGGAATGAGTGAATTCCTTCTTGCACAGTTAAGTTCCCAGCTACCTACGAGGTTCTGTCCCTGAGAGGGTAGGCTTATTGAGTCGGCTACAGGCCACTCTCACTCATACTAGTCTAAGGACAAACCCCTACAAGCAGGAGTTCTTAACTTGCTCAGGATTTAGGTCAAGTCACTAATGACCATCTATAAATTACTAGTCTTATCCTGTTAATGGTGTATACTGGTTAGACTAATAATTTGCAATCCAGTCTTGTATGAACTCTTCATACAGGATGCCCCCACTCGCATGTCAACTACATGAATGAGTTGGATTACCTCATTTGTACTAATTACAAAGTGGGTCGCATCCCTTTACCAAAACTAGGGTTGGTTTTGTCGGCCACGAATCTATGGTTACACAACTCATTTTCCAGGTTATCACAGAACCAAGATCATACCCTACGAGCCTCTACTTGAGGGAACATACAACATGATTCAGATTTAACATGCACAGTATCAGTACCCGTTTTACATCACGTATAAACAGACAATCTCAAAATGCGACATGAGGAACGTACAACACATGCTAACACAGGATTCGAAGAAGTCAAATACAACTCCAAATTTTTCTATTGCATGCAGTTTTGTTCCTGACCCCTACTCTCATGGGTGGGGTAATGCAAATGACTACTTACCTAAATCCAGCAATTGTGCAATTCAAGAAGAACAGATGTGCTCAAATTAGTGCCTCTACCTCCACCTAAACCTTAACGACGAACACAAACACATATTTGCAAACCGGAAACCAAAAAGGGCCTAAAACGCTTTCAAGAATTCAAACTTACCAACGGATGTCCAAAACGAGTTGAGGAACAAACAAAGGGAAATGCACGAACTTGGTGACCGACGGGCTACATGCGATGGCACATCTCACCGAATCTGGACTCCTCGTGGCCCGTTAATCAGGAACCGACTTCCAAAAGGCGAGAACCGATTGGAAAAGGCACGAACCGACCTAACCAAAGGGTGTCGGCTTCGCGACATTGGTGGCTTCAGGGTTGTTGCGCGTCTGAAGGGAGCGACAACGTCTGCGGGGCTACAGGCAGCACGACGCGACGATGCAGATGGCAGCGAACTCCGACGGTAAAGAGGAAGACACAGTGAGAGAGAGAAAGAAAGAGAGAGAGAAGCGACGACTTGAGGGATCTGCAAAGAAGAGGGAGATGAGTGAGAGACGGAGGAAAAGAGAGGGAGAGAAAGACGTGGTCGTCGATCGCCTCCCCTGTGGCACGCACGATGAAAAGGGCCCTCCCGGCTCTTTCTTGTCCTTTTTCTTTTTTTTTTTCCTTCTTTGTAAATAAAAGTTAGACGTCACAAATGTTGTTATAGAAGTTGGTTGAATTACAAGTTTAGTCCCTTAACTTTGAGGTTTGTGTCTATTTGGTCCCTAAACTTTCAAAAGTTTCAAATAGGTCACTGAACTTTCAATTTTGTATCTATTTGGTCCCTAAACTTTGAAATGTGTCTTAGTTTTATGTTTTTATAGTAATAATATTCTATTAATAAAAAAAATCTATATGAATGATTGATATACATATTGTTACTTTTCTAAATTATATAATAAATATTTTAAATAGTGTTATAAACTGAATAATTACATTCCTATATCCATACCATTCAGTTTTGCCATCTTTATTTTTCATATCAATCATTTAACTATAAATTTTAAAAAGATGAAATTTAATATAGAAAATTTTTTATTTTTCTTTTCCATTTCTTTTCTTTTACTTTTTTCTTTACTATTTTTTTGGTGACATACGCGGTTTACTGTATTGGCTTTATTCTAATAAATATGTTTTTATATTTGAAGTTTAATTTTAAATGAAAAGTAACCTAGAAAAGAATTGATATTTTTATTGATAACAGTATTACCTTTTTCCTCATTGTTTCTACCCACAACAGTTCTTAAAATTAATATGTCGATACTTCTTAAAGTTCAGAACGAGGTGATGTAGAAATTCAATCCTTAAAATTTAGCTAAGGTGTATGATGATTAGTTTGAAATATACTTTCAAGAAGACCTATCAATTTGTACTCAATATTTAGATATTTTTAATTAGATTGAATTTCATTTTTATATGATTTACTAGTTATAAAAATAAATTTGAGTTTCTCTTTTTAATTTTTTTTTAAGGAACTTTAATGAAATTACAGAGAATAAAAAAATAAAATGTTTTGAACTCTAAGATTAGTTAAGATGAGTTGAGAACATTAGTTCTTTTTTTTTTTTCTTCTTCTTTCAACTCAATGTACAATATTAGGGAACAAAAAAAGAAAAGTATCACAAAATCTGAAATAATTATGTAAATCCAAATAAAAAATAAAATTAAATGTAAAAATAAATTGCATTCATGTTTGAGAATCATAAAAAGATTTGATGTAGTTATTCTCTTTCCAATATTAAAAATAAAAGGTGAACAATGTATATATATATATATATATATCATCAGCGAGATGAGTCTTTTTCATACCAATAAAACACAAAACTAGACGAATGTCGGGTGTTTCTTGGCCACGTTACCCTCCTTGTGTTGGTGGTGCTTGCTCAAACTCTTTCTGTTGCACTTTAGGTTTAGGTGAGTATTCATTCTTTATATCTCCAAAATTTAAAAGTTTTTATTTTTTTAATTAATGTGAACATGTTGTTCATGTAGGACGGTTTAGATGACTAGACTTATTGGGAATGAATGGACAAGAAGCCAAAAGACTGATTGAAAGGGATGCTCCTTTTGTGACCGTGATTTTCATTAGACCTGACATGGTTGAATTCCGTGATTTTTGTTGCAATCGTGTTAATGTTGTCCTTGATCCAAATGGAAATGTTTTTCGTATCCCATTCATTGGTTGAAAATTGAAAGAGAAAAAGGGAAGACATATATAACTTGTTTGTTGTACTTGATTGTATAACGACGAACAATGTCAAAGTTAAATAAAGTCTTTATCCATTGACTAGTAATAACCCCTCTCTATATTTTCCTATCATTATTGTATTTGTATGTGTATTTGGATTTGGTCAATCTAAAATTTTAATTTAACTTCCTTAAAAGATTAAGTTAGCGAACCAAAATTCTAATTCATTTATTAAAGAGCCAATATTTCTTAATTACTTCTACAACTATGTAGAGTTACTTTAAAATAATCGGATGATAATAAAATGTTTAAGTCGCATTTGATGTGTGACAACCCACAACCACAGGTACCAGATTTCTTATTTTATTTTAGTCTATCAACCTGTATGTTGAGTCGATTGGGCGAAATTCATGACTTCGTAGCGTAAAACATGAATTTTTCTTGTTTAGCACTGCTTATTAGAAAGTTTATAAGCTTAGGATTTATGATTGCCACAGAAAATAAACCAAGGGCATCTTATTGATAAATATTTAAATTAAGGGGCAATATTGGAATTTAAGTGGAGGTTTAAGAGAATAGTTGGGAGAAACACAAAACCCTAGAGTTTTTTTTTATATCCCTCGTGTTTTGGCCAGCCGCAAAGAAGATCCTAAACGTCGACTCTCGCCGAATCAGAACTGTCGCCGCCGTTCGCCTGCACGTCGTCCAAGTTCGTGGTCCAACGTCCTCCGGCGCTACTACAGTCGTCCTCTTACCGTCGACAACGCCAGGACTCGCCGGCCTTTGCAGGGTTGCCGTCAATCGTAGACTTCAAGCGCCGCCGATCAGGATCTGTTCACGCCCCGCTCACTCCGGTTACCAGGTCTTCAACGCCGATCAGAACTCTGCCTGTGCCGCCGCCCGAACACCGAGTGGACTGACGACCAAACCCCGAGCCGCCAGCGATTGAAGCGTGGAGCTCATCCTTCGAGCAGTCGAACCCTCGCCGGAAATGAAAGGTAGCCGCTGGGTTACTTTGCGCCGTCCACCACCGTGTAGTGCCGCCTCCGGAAATAACTGAAATCGAATTCTCCCGGTGAGATTACAATACTGATACTTTATTTTCGAAATACATAAGTGGGACTTGAGTTTCATTGTACCATTGGAGGTTTAGAAGAAGTTGGTTTTGAGTTGTGTGACTTTATTGTAGGCGCAAACCCGATTTCGGTATCAAAATTCCATAAATTGGAACAAGCGGAGTGGCATTCGGCTTATACTTCGGAGTTAAGGTAATTAGAGCTAAGTGGCGAATCATAGACCTTTATGTACGTAAACTTTTATAGACCTAGAAGGGTCTTATGGTTGAGTGACAAATTAGAAGACTTCTTCATTAACAGGCAATTCGAAAGAGACTCTCATCTTGAGAATTAGAAGCTCGTAGAGCTGTTGGATCAAAGCTCGAGGTAAGGGTCCTTGTGCCGAACTTTTCTAAATGGGATCAAAGAAAACGGATTTCATTATTTTATGCGAAAATAGTTCGTTATTTTATGTGAAAATATTTCATTATTTTATGTGAGTGTATTTCTTCATTTTATGCGAAAATAGTCATTATTTTATGTGAGAATATTTCATTATTTCATGCGAAAGTTTTCTGTTATTGAAGGTACGAAATCGATCATGCTTAAAAGTATTATCTTCAATATGTTGTGAAAAGTCATGATTTGCATGTCAGTATCACTGTTTCATGATATGTGCATTATAGTCACGATAGATGATGGGACCTCATGCATGTTATGTATGTCATGAAATGATTTGAATTAGAATGTGGAAATTGGTCTCCTGAGTTCATTGTATGCATGGTCAAACGTGCATTAGAGACCCTATGGGTCAAGCTTATAGGGGTCTGTGAGGGACTCAAAACTTATAGGGGTCTGTGAGAGACTCAAATTCTTATAGAGGTCTGTGAGGGACTCAAAATGAAATGACTCAGGGCGACCAATTAGCCACATTAAATAAGAGGAAGTCATACATGTCAGTCACGAATGATATGAGGAAGTCCTAGGTTCCACATATGAATATTTTCGACCAAGTTTAAAAGTCATGATTGTATGTGTGTGCATGTCCCAAAACCTCGGTAGCGAGGTCACTTACTCGGTATTGTATTACAATACTCACCCTTTTATTTTAAAATATTTTTCAGGTAAGGCCAAGGACGTACGGGGCGAGTGACGGAGGCGCGTTGTCAAAACCATGGGGAAAATCATGATTTCCACATTTTTCCCTTAATAATTGATGTTGTCGTTAAAGGATTTCGAAGTTTAAATTTTATTTCCAGAACTTTAAGTAGGCCAAATTTAAAATGTTATTTCCAATGTTTTGACGCTTTCTTTCGGGATCCCTAAAGATATTTTGATATTTTGATAATTTAAAGATTGTTTTATGTGTTTTTGACCTAAGAATGCATGCATGTTTAGTAGTGTCCCTAGGAATTATAGTTAAAAAAAAGTAGGGGCGTTACATTGATGACTCTTTTATTTATGGTTTTTTTTTTTATATTAGAAAATTAAGCCTAGAAACAATACTTTCATCCATTGTTTTTTTGCATTACTACATACTTTTTAAAAACGTTTTGAAAAATTAGGAAAAAATTTGAAAATCAAAAGAAGTTGATTTTAAAAGTTGATTTTATTTTTGAAATTTAGCTCAAAAGTGTGACAAAACAAACATGATTTTAAAAAACAAAAAATTAAAAAAATAAAATGATTAGTAACTATATTTTAAAACAAATAATGGTAATATCCTTTCCTAAAGTAGATGTTGAAATGAAATTAAGCCTTGAATATTGTACAATATTGGACATGTAATCTTATCCACTGAACAAAACTGTATATCAAAAAGAGTTTCTTACTAATTAGATTTATTTGGAGAAGAAATATCTCATTTAAGTTTAAGCAAACCAGAAAAATGTAATCATCTTGCAAATTATTTAAGGGAAAATTATTGGTTTTTTCAACTCAGTTTATAGTTACTTCACGTAAAAAGAAAAGAAAATTAAAAAGATAAAAAATGAAATGTGATATCTTAAGATTTCAACCTCATAAAATTACCGAAAAAAAAAATAATGAGTTACTTTGTTTAATTTATTGTATTATTATTATTATTATTATTGCTTTCTTTTTCTATTGGATGGTGTAATTTTATTTTAGAATAATATAAATTGAAAGAACATTCGGATTCTTCAACTTCAATGTCACACGTTCTTTAGTTTTTTTACCACATCCAAAATAAATATATGAGACAAATGGTTTTTAATTTGAAACAGATTTTAATGAATGGGACAAATTAGGGGAAAAATAACAAATAAAATAAAAACTAAGGATGTTTCACATCAATTTTAAGTCAATACATGAATGTATCCATTACTTTTAATACCAAAAACGAACAAAAAAAAACATAGACAAAATTCTTTAATCAAAATTTAACTATGGATAAATTTCAGAAAAATTAGGAAAAAAATTAATATGTAGAAAAAAACGTAAAACTTTTAAGGTATCCAAAATAAAAAGGGCAACTTACATAGATATTATTTTGGGCTTTCTACCTAAATAGCCTACTTATACCCAAATAGACAAGTGAGTCTATTTTTTATACAAATATTGTAGTTCTTTTACTTTTATACCATCAACTTCGATTTGATGATTTTAAGCAAAAATAAAAATAATATATGGAAACCCCAATGATTTATCAAATATTTTATTAGGAAGAAATTCAAAAAATAAAAAAATAAAATAGTATCATTATGTGACATTTTGAGATTTCAACATGGATAACTCATTTATGAAGTTCAATTTACATACAAACCGAATCATTTCTCTTACATGAATGGACAATAAGTCTAATTTTTAACAAAAATGTTGTAATGCCTTTTATTATTACACTCTCAACTTCAATCGGATAGTTTTTTTTAATAGAAAATAAAAACAATATATGGAAAAAAACAAATTGTTTCTCATATCCATTATTAAAAAGAAATTAAAATAAGAAAAGAAGATTTGACCCATGATTGAAGCAACGAATTTGGAAAAATAATTAGAAAAAACGACATTGAAAAGTACAAGAAGAAGCCAAAGGACAAAAATGAGGTTATAATAAGGTTATCACAATAGAATATGAGGTATATTGTCTTATCTATATGTATATATATATATTGAAGGACAAGAGTAAGACGTCAAGACGATTTATTTAGACAACGACATTAGTGTATCAATTAATTTGATATTTTTGTCGTCTATTTTGTTGACAAATATTTGAAGTTTGTAATGCACTGAATAACCCTGTAGAATAAATTAAAATATTAAAGATGAAATTGTGCAAATAGTGGGACAAACACGACCAATTCCCTATACAACATATATATGTTAACAAAATATAGTACATACTTGTTAGGTATACAATCTATTAAACTGTATATTTGAAAAATATGTGATATATTGTCGTATATTAATAATATATATCAATCCGTAATAGATTGAATAAATTATGGTGCAACAAACAAACATACCAAATATATATTTGTAAATAACTATAGACCAAGTATATATGATGAAATTTTCAATAGTTGGAATACATGATAGTGATGACAAACAAATATACCGAATATATATTTACAAATATCTAAATATTGAATATATATATAGACGCGCACAAGTTGACGCAGCGAGGACTGCACAAACAAGGTGAAGAACTTTGAATGGAGGGAATTATAGCAACCCTCTCAGTGTTACTTTCCCGACTTGTTTTTGTTTTTAGTCTCTACTAAAAACAAAAATATATATATTGAGTATATATGATAAAAGATTGGGATCTTATGGAAACATATATATCAGGTGAGTCAATATAACCTACATTGTCCTTCATTGTTGTAACTTAATGAATGTCATTCCATCATCCAAACAAATTTTAGTGTGACGCCCGAGGAAGAGGGGTACATGAATGAACCGAGACCACATCTATATGAGATGAATCTTGAGGATATGAAAGTATGGTTGAGAAAGACTTTAAAGAATTGATAGCTACTATGTATACCAATAAGGTGCACATTTTTTTTTTTTGTTGCTCAATCATTGGAACTTAAAAGTCAAAATTATGTTGGTTTGTGGGGAAAGTCTTCACTCTCGCAAGCAGCTCAAGGATGGTATGGATAATATGGTGATGTGGTCAGGTAGCAGGGGATCCTGGGCCTGGAGCGTTAAAAATGGTATCAGAGTGAAGCTTATTCCAATAAGATATGGTTCAGGGACGAACCAAGGCGGAAGCTGGTTGGCATGTGACGCCCGAGGAAGAGGGGTACATGAATGAACCGAGATCACATCTTAATGAGAGAGATCCGGGCGATATGAAAGTACGGTTTAGAAAGATGAAAGTATGGTTGAGAAAGACTTAAAACAATTGATAGCGATTACCTATACCAACAAGTTGCACCTTCTTTTTTTGTGGCTCAATCATAGGAACTCCAAAGTTAAGCGTGCTTAGCTTGCACCAATTCTATGTTTGGTGACCTCATGGAAATTTTCCTAAGGAGCATGTGAGTGAGGACAAAGTATGCTAAAAGGACCCGTGTGAAGGGATCGGATCCCACAGCGGAAACGATTGTGAATCGCGTGTTCTTATTTAGTTACATGGATTTCAATCAAGATCAAATAAAACTAAGATTAAGCATGCTTTAAGAAATTGGACAGTAAGAAATTACCTTTGAAGAACTCTTTCTTCAAGTGTTCCTTCTCCCACGATCATGATCTCAGCAACTCGAACCCGAACGATCACGGACACCACCACCGGATCTTCTCCGTTGTTCTCTTGGTGAGGGAGGAATGTGGGTTCCTTTTAGGGTGAGATGTGGAGTTTTGAGAGAAGGTGTGTGTGGAACTTTTCCAACAACACAATTGTATGGAATTCTAGGGTTTTCCAAAAGCACTTTTGCTTATACACAAAGTTGCATCTCATGCAACTACTTATAGAGAAATAGAATGGAAATTACCATCCTATCCCTCCTTCATTCTCTCATTATTATATAGTTTATATGTGAATCTAATTCACATTAAAACCATATATTATATCAATTATATCACATATAATCGATATAACATCTCATATATGAAATTGAACACTTCAATTTCATTCCTAACTTTATACCGTCAATATTGCCATGTTGAGCCAACGGAGGGACCTAATGGACCTACAGTTCATGTGTTGGGATTTATGCCCCAAACTTGTGTAATTTTGATCAATTAAATAAAGTGTTATTTGTTTTGATAAAATTACAGTCTTGCTCTTATAAATCCAATAAACTAAGCTCCAAGGTTATAATGTTATCTTGAAATCAGTGTAGTGGACACTATTTGGGTTGAATTCAAGATTATAACCTAAATAGTCTATAGTATAAGAATAAGGTTGGAAACCTCATTCTGGTAACACCATGGATGCGACCCACTTTTTGATTAGTACAAATGAGGTACTCCAACTCATTCATGTAGTTGACATGCGAGTGGGAGCATCCTGTATGAAGAGTTCATGCAAGACTGGATCGCAAATTATTAGTCTAACCAATGTAACACCGTTAACCGGATAAGACTGATAATTTATAGATGTTCATTATTGACTCGACCTGAATCCTGAGCAAGTTAAGAACTCCTTCTTATAGGGGTTTGTCCTTATACTAGTATGGGTGAGAGTGGCCTGTAGCCGACTCAATAAGCCTACCTTCTCACAGACATAACCTCGTAGGTAGCTGGGAACTTAACTGTGCAAGATGAAATTCTCTCATTCCTCTACTGAGGAATTAGATAGGTTTTTCCCTTAAGAACTTACTCCAGGTCTTGAACAACGGGGCCCCGCCCTCTATGAAGGTATGAGTCTAAGGTAGGACCTTAGACTTGTTGTTCATTAGAGGATCAGTGGTGCTTAAGGAGCAAAGAGGTAATAACAGGGGTAAAACGGTAATTTGACCTAGCTGTGATTACGAACAACCTGTGAAGGGTCGACTCATGGGTAATGACTATATCAGTGGACACAATAATATCTACAGTGAGGAGAGTGCAACTACAAGTTCATAGTGGAGTGACTTGTAGTTAATGAATATTGATTAACTAGATCAAAGAGTTTGATCAGTTAATCTCACATCATTGGAGCTCATGATCTGTAGGTCCATTAGATCCCTCCGTTGGCTCAACATGGTAATATTGAGGGTATAAAGTTAGGAGATAAATTGAAGTGTTCAATTTTATACATGAGGAAATTATATCAATTATATATGATATAATTGATATAATATATAGTTTTAATGTGAATTAGATTCATATATAAACTATATACTAAAGAGAGATAAAAAGAGGGGTATGATGGTCATTTCCATCCTATTTTCCTATATATATGCTTGCATGAGATGCAACTAGGATAAGTTTTTTTGGAAATCATTCTAAGCTATTCCTAGCCTCCTTGTTGTGTTCTTGGAAGAGTTCCAAAACACACATCTCTCTCACAAAATACCTCACCACTCCGCAAAGGAACCCACCTTCCTCCCTCATCTAGAGAACAACGGAGAAGATCTGGTGGTGGTGTCGGTTTCGTACGAGTTCGTGTTGCGTTGATCTTGATCGTGAAGAGAGGAGGAGCACTTGAAGAAAGGTTATTCAAAGGTAAATACTTGCTGTCCATTTTATTATATGTGCTTAATCTATGTTTTACGTTCTTGAATTTTCCGTTGTAACTAAATCAAGAGCGCGGGATTCGCAATCGCTTCCGCTGCGGTGACTTCGATTCCCTTCAATTGGTATCAGAGCCTAATTGCGTTCTTGATTTATGTTCTGGATTTTTCAAGAACAAGGTGGGATTTACTGTTTTTGCGAAATTAGATGTTTTCAATTTTTGGCACTTAGATTTACAATTTTCATTGGAATGTTCAATGTAACCGCCCGGTGTTTTGGGCAAATTTAATTGTAAATCGAGTCTTTAAGTCCGTGTCGATCTAGGCAAGGCGGTTGCTGAGAAGAACGGAGCAAAAACGAGCAAAGGAATGGTGATTCTCAATGTTGTTGCGTGTGCGGCGTTGCAATCTTTTTTCATCGGCGTGCAACAACGCCGCGCTTGCAGGAGAAGGTGCGCGCAGGAGGCAGCGTTGCAACGCTGTGGCGTTACGCAACGCTCGGCAGAAAACGACAAAAGCAGCGTTGCAACGTCGGATACGTTTCACTCGAGGAGCAACGGGCATAAACGTTTTTTTATTATTTATATTAATTATAAAAACGTTTTATTTTAATATATTTAATAATTTTAAATTTAATTAATATAATGAGATTATATTAATTAAATTTATTTATAGGGTGCCAAAATTGTTCTAATTTTTGCTATTTTAATTATGAAATTGTTGTGTAATTATTGGCATGCATAGTGTATGCCTGTATTTTAGAAATCCCACCTTAGGTTAAGCATTTTCATGCATCATTTATAAAATAAGGAGTTATATTATATAGTTTGCATGATTAATTAATATAAGGTTGTTATATTAATTTTTGGACAGTATTGACATGCATTATTTTTCATGAGATGAATATGCTATGAATGTCTTATTATTCATGTAATGAATGATCAAGCACTATAACATAGTATGCATGTCCCCTAAGGTTAATTATTAGTTTTAAAGTGTTTAGAACTTGGAAATAATATACCTTAGGTTATCTAGTTCTAATTAGATTAGAATTAGGAACCAAGTAATTTATAAGCTATGATTAAAAGAGGAACTCTATCTAAGGAAAGTTCTATCTAGGCTGGGGCATTTAAGTTGACGGAAACGGAACACCCCTACTTGGAAACTAACCTGGGAGTGAAATTTAATCAGAGATCCTTATAAATTACAGTAGCGTCAGCGGGTTTATTAAGGGGTTAATAAACTAGAAATCCTAGGTTTAATATAAGGAGTTATATTAACAAACTTGGGATAAAATCAATATAAGAGTTATATTGATCATCAATATAAGTGTTATGTTGATAGAGTTAGGTGAAACCATTAGCCGGGTTTTAGCCTAAGAAAGATTCCTATAGACTTAAAGTATTCAGTGGAAGGAAAAAGTGTATGAGATACATATTCTTTCACCTACGCTATCTCCGAGAAGTTCACACCGTGTGACTCATACTTGGCCTCGTGGCGCAAACGGGAGCATCCCCCTTCGGATGGTGTTTGTATGAGTCAATATCAAGGTGAATGGAGAGGGTACTTATAGTGAGTGGGAGCAGGTTTAGTGAAAATAAAACCTACGGTCTCTTTTGTCGGTTTACACCGTTAAACCACTATGGTCAGCCTGCTAGTTTGGCCTGGACCAGACAATCCCTTCAGAGGGCTTGATCATAGGAGGTCTAACACAGTAGACACCCAAAAGGGATAAAGATTTTCTTAGACTATTTTTCAATCTAGTCCTCCCTTCGACGGACTTTATTGGATCGAGACTCTGGGATCTATAGACAAAGGGTTACACTCACGAGGTACATAAGTTGCGTATGTATCCAGACCAAAAAATGGTAACTAAACCAATAGGAATAAGAGTTATTCTGGTGTTAGGTTTTGGTCAAGAGTGTCTTGATCAAGAGGAGGAGTGTTTTTTATAACCCTTCGGTGTCATACATTCTAAACCTTTGGAGTATCATTGCAAATTATAAATGGCCTAGGAATCATTTGATAATTAGCTAAAACATGATTGGATTAGAGGTATAGCAAGAAACTCATACAAGTTTGTTTGTAACTATCAGCAAAAATGTCTAGCTCTATGATTTCCTTATTGGGTGCGAAAAAGATAACCGGAGAGAACATAGTGACTTGGAGGGATGGATTCAACATAATCCTTGTTACACATGATCTTAAGTTCGTTCTCAATGAGGAGTGTCATCAATTTCCTGCTCAAAATGCATCTCAAGCTGTTGAGGATGCGTATGACTGTTGGATTAATGCAAATGAGAAGGCGAAAGCCTATATTCTGGCTAGCATACCTGATGCTTAAGCAAGGAGGCTTGAGGGCAAGGTCTCAGCTCGAGAGATCATGGATTTCTTGCTAAATTCGTCTAGACAACCGTCCAAACAAATTCGACATGAAACCCTAAAATTCGTTTATAACGCACGTATGAAGGAAGGAACATCAGTGAGAGAACATGTTCTCAATCTGATTGCCCACTTCAATATAGCGGAGTTAAACGAAGCGGTCATAGATGAGAAATGTCAGATTTTGTTCATCCTAGAATCTCTTCCGCAGAGTTTTCAGCGATTCCGTAGCAATGCAGCAATGAACAACATAGAGTATGATCTGACTTCTCTTCTACATGAGCTGCAAAATTATCAGTTTCTTATGGATGATAAGAGACAACAAAATGGAGAGGCAAATTTGTTTGCTCATTCCAAAAGTTCTCAGGAGGATTCATCCTCTAGGACTAAGAATCTATGACCATGCTTCGCATTACTTAAGAAGATACGAAGAGAAGAGGAAAATGAGCAGATAAAGAGCAATCGTCTGGCAAAGAAAAGCTGTTATTTGATAACATGTAGCTTAAGGGTTTATTAGAAACCTCATTTCTTGCCTTAGCGAACATTGTACTTCTCTTTCTTTTCAATTGAATAAAGTGCTTATTTCATTGGAAAAGTATTGTACTATGTGTTGCTCTTCTTGAGAATTATTTGCAAATAGTTTAATTCAGTTAAAATAGTTTTAACAAGTGAATTCTACAGAATTGCAAGTACACGAACTAATTTCTCCTAAAGAAAATGCTCATCTTTGGCATCTAAGATTGGGTCACATTAATCTCAATAGGATTGAGAGATTGGTAAAGAACAGACTTCTAAATGAGTTAGAAGAAAATTCCTTGCCAGTATGTGAATCCTGCCTAGAAGCCAAGATGACTAAAAGGCCTTTTAGTGGAAAAGGTTATAGAGCAAAAGATACTCTAGAGCTTATACATTCAGACCTTTATGGTCCGATGAATGTTAAAGCCAAGGAAGGATATGAATATTTCATCTCTTTTATAGATGATTATTCCAGATATGGGCATGTTTACCTAATGCACCAGAAGTCTGAAGCACTTGAAAAGTTGAAGGAATTCAAGACTTAGGTTGAAAATCAATTAGGTAAAAGAGTTAAAACACTTCGATCGGATCGAGGTGGAGAGTACATGGATTTAAAATTCCAAATCTATATGATAGAACATGAAATTACATCCCAACTCTCAACTCCCGGCACACCACAGCAAAACGGTGTATCGGAAAGTAGAAATAGAACCTTGTTGGACATCGATCGATCAATGATGAGTTATGCTCATCTCCCTAGTTTCTTTTGGGGTTATGCAGTAGACACTGCAGTATACATTTTGAATAGTGTGCCCTCCAAAAGTGTTTCTGAAACACTTTTTGAACTCTGGAAAGGACGTAAAGGTAGTTTATGTCACTTCAGAATATGAAGTTGTCCAGCACATGTGCTTGTGACAAATCCAAAGAAGTTGGATTTACGTTCAAAGTTGTGCCTATTCGTAGGATACCCAAAAGAAACAAGAGGTGGTTTATTCTATGATCCTAAGGAAGATAAGGTCTTTGTGTCGACAAATGCCACTTTCTTGGACGAGGACCACATAAGGGACCACAAACCAAAAAGTAAGGTAGTGTTGAGTGAGTTAGACGGAACAATAGCAAAGGTTGCTAATAAGAACACTAGTACGTCAACAAGAGTTGTTGATACTAGTTTGTCTAGTCAAGAGGGTCCATCTCAAGAGTTGAGTATTCCTCGACGTAGTGGGAGGGTTGTGATACATCCGACTGACTGTTACATGGGTTTAGCTGAACCCAAGTTGTTATACCAGGATGACAAATCTGCGAGGATCCATTGACTTATAATCAAGCAATGGTTGACATTGACAAAGACAAATGGGTCATAGCCATGGACCAAGAAATGGAGTCTATGAACTTCAATTCTGTTTGGGATCTTGTAGATAAGCCTGATGGGGTAAAACCTATAGGTTGTAAGTGGATCTACAAGAGAAAACGTGGTGTAGATGGGAAGGTGCAAACCTTTAAAGCTAGACTAGTAGCAAAGAGTTATACCCAGGTTGAAAGGGTTGACTATGAGGAGACCTTTTCACCTGTTGCTATGGTAAAGTCTATCCGTATCCTTCTTGCCATTGCCGCATATTATGACTATGAGGCATGACAAATGAATGTCAAGACAGCCTTTTTCAATGACAATCTTGAAGAAACCATCTACATGGACAATCCCAAAGGGTTTATTAAACAATGACAAGAACAAAAGGTTTGCAGGCTTAAAAGGTCGATTTATGGACTGAAACAAGCCTCTAGGTCCTGGAATATAAGATTTGATGAGGCTATATCTTATGGTTTTGACCAGAATGACGATGAACCTTGTGTATACAAGAAAATCGTCAATAGTTCTGTCGCATTCCTAATTCTCTATGTGGATGATATCCTACTCATTGGGAATGATGTAGGTTATCTTACTGACATCAAGGAACGGCTAGCAATGCAATTCCAAATGAAAGATTTGGGTGATGCGCAGTTTGTTCTTTGGATCCAGATTTTCCGGAACCGCAAGAATAAAACACTAGCCTTGTCTAAAGCATCATACATAGACAAAGTGTTGTCAAGATTTAAGATGCAAGATTCCAAAAAGGGCTTGTTGCCTTTTAGACATGGAATCCATTTGTCTAAGGAACAGTGTCCTAAGACACCTCAAGCAGTTGAGGATATGAGACGGATTCCTTACGCATCAGTTGTTGGGAGCCTGATGTACGCCATGTTGTGTACTAGGCCTGACATCTGTTTGCAGTGGGGATAGTAAGTAGGTATCAATCCAATCCAGGACTTGAACACTGGACAATGGTTAAAACGATCCATAAGTATCTTCGGAGAACAAGGAACTACATGCTTGTGTATGGGGCTAAGGATTTGATCCTTACAGGATACACAGATTCTGACTTTCAGATTGATAAAGATTCTTGGAAATCTACATCAGAGTCAGTTTTCACTCTTAATGGAGGAGCTGTAGTATGGCGAAGCGTTAAACAAGGATGCATCGCTGATTCCATCATGGAGGGCGAATATGTAGCAGCTTGTGAAGCAGCTAAGGAGGTCGTTTGGTTAAGGAAATTTATGCTAAATTTGGAAGTTGTTCCAAATATGACTTTGCCCATCACCGTGTATTGCGATAACAGTGGTGCAGTGGCAAATTCGAGAGAACCCCGAAGTCACAAGAGGGGAAAGCACATAGAGCGGAAGTATCATCTCATCCGGGAGATCGTGCATAAAGGAGACGTGATTGTCACGAAGATAGCCTCAGAGCACAACATTGTTGATCCTTTTACAAAGGCTCTCACCGCTAAAGTATTTGAGAGTCACCTAGAAGGTCTAGGTTTACAAGTCTTCCCCAACTAGGGCAAGTGGGAGTATTTTGTACAAAGGGTTTAAATATCCTAGTTTATTGTATTTACATTAATGTAATGCTTAGTACTCCACAAGCTTTAGGTCAAGTGGGAGATTGTTGGAATTTATGCCCCAAACTTGTGTAATTTTGATCAATTAAATAAAGTGTTATTTGTTTTGATAAGATTACAGTCTTGCTCTTATAAATCCAATAAATTAAGCTCCAAGGTTATAATGTTTATCTTGAAATCAGTGTAGTGGACACTATTTGGGTTGAATTCAAGATTATAACCTAAATAGTCTATGGTATAAGAATAAGGTTGGAAACCTCATTCTGGTAACTGAAGGGAATTGAAGTCCCCGCAGCGGAAGCGATTGAGAATCGCATGTTCTTGATTTAGTTACAATGGAAATTTCATGAACGTAAAACATGGATTAAGCATAAAATACAGAAATGGAAAGCAAGAAGTTTACCTTTGAAGAACCTTTCTTCAAGTGTTCCTCTCTCCACGGTCACGATCTCAGCAACAAGAACTCCTACGCACGAAGACACGACTACCTGATCTTCTCCGTTGTTCTCTAGGTGAGGGAGGAAGGTGGGTTTCCCCTTAGGAGATGTGAGGTATTTTTGTGAGAGAGAGTTGTGTTTTGGAACTCTTCCAACAACACAACAAGGAGGCTAGCTATACTTTCTCAAAGTCTTACCAAAGTCTTGACAATGTCTTAACCTACTTGCATCTCATGCAACTATATATAGGGGAATGGTATGGAAATGACCATCCTACCCCTTATTCAATCTCTCTTTAGTATATAGTTTATATATGAATCTAATTCACATTAAAACTATATATTATATCAATGACATCATATATAATTGATATAACTCCTCAAGTATGAAATTGAACACTTCAATTTCACTCCTAACTTTATACCCTCAATATTACCATGTTGAGCCAACGGAGGGATCTAATGGACTTACAGATCAAGAGCTCCAATAATGTGAGATTAACTGATCAAACTTTTTTATCCAATTAATAAATATTCATTAACTACAAGTCACTCCACTATAGACTTGTAGCTGCACTCTCCTCACTGTAGTTATTATTGTGTCCACTGATATAGTCATTGCCCATGAGTCGACCCTTCACAGGTTGTTCGTAATCACAACTGGGTCAAATTACCATTTTACCCCTGTGATTACCTCTTTGCTCCTTAAGCACCACTGATCCTCTAATGAGCAACAAGTCTAAGGTCCTACCTTAAACTCATACCCTCATAGAGTGCGGGGCCCCGTTGTTCAAGACTTGGAGTCAGTTCTTAAGGGAACAACCTATCTGATTCCACAATAGAGGAATGAGTGAATTCATTCTTGCACACTTAAGTTCCCAGCTACCTACGAGGTTCTCATCACCAAGGAAGGTAGGCTTATTGAGCCTGGCATGTGCCACTCTCACCCATACTAGTCTAAGGACAAACCCCTATAAGCAGGAGTTCTTAACTTGCTCAGGATTGAGGTCAAGTCACTAATGACCATCTATAAATTACTAGTCTTATCCTGTTAACGGTGTATACTGGTTAGACTAATAATTTGCGATCCAGTCTTGTATGAACTCTTCATACAGGATGCCCCCACTCGCATGTCAACTACATGAATGAGTTGGATTATCTCATTTGTACTAATTACAAAGTGGCTCGCATCCCTTTACCAAAACTAGGGTTGGTTGTGTCGGCCACGAATCTAAGGTTACACAACTCATTTTCCAGGTTATCACAGAACCAAGATCATACCCTACGAGCCTCTACTTGAGGGAACATACAACATGATTCAGATTTAACATGCACAGTATCAGTACCAACATGCTAACACAGGATTCGAAGCAGTCAAAGACAACTCCTAATTTTTCTATTGCATGCAGTTTTGTCCCTAACCCCTACTCTCATGGGTGGGGTAATGCAAATGACTACTTACCTAAATCCAGCAATTGTTCAATTCAAGAAGAACAGACGTGCTCCAATTAGTGCCTCTACCTCCACCTAAACCTTAACGACAAACACAAACACATATTTGCAAACCGGAAACCAAAAAGGGCCTAAAAGGCTTTCAGGAATTCAAACTTACCAACGGATGTCCAAAATGAGTTGAGGTACAAACAAAGGGAAATGCACGAACTTGGTGACCGACGGGCTACATGCGATGGCACATCTCACCGGATCTGGACTCCTCGTGGCCCGATAATCAGGAACCGACTTCAAAAAGGTGAGAACCGATTTGAAAAGGCACGAACCGACCTAACCAAAGGGTACCAGTTTCGCGGCATTGGTGGCTTCGGGGTTTTTGCGCGACTAAAGGGAGCGACAACGTCTCTTGCGCCATACGAGCGGCGCGCGCGATGCGAGATGGCGGCCGAACTCGACGGTAAAGGGGAAGACACGGTGAGAGAGAGAAAGAAAGAGAGAGAGAAGCGACGAGTTGAGGGATCTGCAAAGAAGAGGGAGACGAGTGAGAGAGGGAGAAAAAGAGAGGGAGAGAAAGACGTGGTCGTCGATCGCCTCCCCTGTGGCACGCACGAAGAAAGGGGCCCTCCCGACTCTTTCTTGTCCTTTTTCTTTTTTTTTTTCCTTCTTTGTAAATAAAAGTTAGACGTCACAAATGTTGTTATAGAAGTTGGTTGGATTACAAGTTTAATCCCTTGACTTTGAGGTTTCTGTCTATTTGGTCCCTAAACTTTCAAAAGTTTCAAATAGGTCACTGAACTTTCAATTTTGTATCTATTTGGTCCCTAAACTTTGAAATGTGTCTAATAAGTCCTCAAATTTTCAATTTTGTATCTAATAGGTCCCTGAATTTTTTATTTTGTGTCTTATAGGTCGTTGACCTAGTTGAAGTTTTTTAAAATTCATGAACTTACTAGGCACAAGATTGAAAGCTTAAGCTTCTATTGGACAAAAAATTTAATTTTATATATAATAGATCGATTAATTTAAAAAAAAGTGTGAATATATTAGGGTCCTATTAGAAGTTCAAGAACTAATTAGACATTTTTAAAGTTCAGGGAATTATTAGATACAAAATTGAAAGTTCAGGGATGTATTTGACACCTTTTAAGGTTCAGGGACCAAATAGGCACAAACCTCGAAATTCAGGGACTAAACTTCTAATTTAACCCATAGAAGTTTAATATCGTTTTAGAAAAAAATAGTTTTAAGTTTTGATAGTAATAATATTCTATTAATAAAAAAATCTATATGAATGATTGATGTACATATTATTACTTTTCTAACTTATATAATAAATATTTTAAATAGTGTTATAAACTGAATAATTACATTCCTATATCCATAGGATTCAGTTTTGCCATCTTTATTTTTCACATCAATCATTTAACTATAAATTTTAAAAAGATGAAATTTAATATAGAAAATTTTTTAATTTTCTTTTCCGTTACTTTTCTTTTACTTTTTTCTTTTCTATTTTTTTTGGTGACATACGCGATTTACTGTATTGACTTTATTCTAATAAATATGTTTTTATATTTGAAGTTTAATTTTAAATGAAAAGTAACCTAGAAAAGAATTGATATTTTTATTGATAACAGTATTACCTTTTTCCTCATTGTTTCTACCCACAACAGTTCTTAAAATTAATATGTCGATACTTCTTAGAGTTCAGAACGAGGTGATGTAGAAATTCAATCCTTAAAACTTAGCTAAGGTGTATGATGATTAGTTTGAAATATACTTTCAAGAAGACCTATCAATTTGTACTAAATATTTAGATATTTTTAATTAGATTGAATTTCATTTTTATATGATTTACTAGTTATAAAAATAAATTTGAGTTTCTCTTTTTAATTTATTTTAAGGAACTTTAATGAAATTACCGAGAATAAAAAAAAAATGTTTTGAACTCTAAGATTAGTTTAGATGAGTTGAGAACATTAGTTCTTTTTTTTTTTGTTATTCTTCTTTCAATTCAATGTAATATTAGGGAACAAAAAAAGAAAAGTATCACAAAATCTGAAATAATTATGTAAATCCAAATAAAAAATAAAATACAATGTACAAATAAATTGCATTCATGTTTGAGAATCGTAAAAAGATTTGATGTAGTTATTCCCTTTCCAATATTAAAAATAAAAGGTGAAGAATGAATATATATATATATATATATATCATCAGCGAGATGAGTCTTCTTCATACCAATAAAACACAAAACTAGAAGAATGTCGGGTGTTTCTTGGCCACATTACCCTCCTTGTGTTGGTGGTGCTTGCTCAAACTCTTTCTGTTGCACTTTAGGTCTAGGTGAGTATTCATTCTTTATTTTTCCAAAATTTAAAAGTTTTTATTTTTTTTATTAATGTGAACATGTTGTTCATGCAGGACGGTTTAGATGGCCAGACTTATTGGGAATGAATGGACAAGAAGCCAAAAGAGTGATTGAAAGGGATGCTCCTTTTGTGACCGTGATTTTCATTAGACCTGACATGGTTGAATTCCGTGATTTTTGTTGCAATCGTGTTAATGTTGTCCTTGATCCAAATGGAAATGTTTTTCGTATCCCATTCATTGGTTGAAAATTGAAAGAGAAAAAGGGAAGACATATATAACTTGTTTGTTGTACTTGATTGTATAACGACGAACAATGTCAAAGTTAAATAAAGTCTTTATCCATTGACTAGTAATAACCCCTCTCTATATTTTCCTATCATTATTGTATTTGTATGTGTATTTGGATTTGATCAATCTAAAATTTTAATTTAACTTCCTTAAAAGATTAAGTTAGCGAACCAAAATTCTAATTCATTTATTAAAGAGCCAATATTTCTTAATTACTTCTACAACTATGTAGAGTTACTTTAAAATAATTGGATGATAATAAAATATTTAAGTCGCATTTGATGACTCTTTTATTTATGTTTTTTTTTATATTAGAAAATTAAGCCTAGAAACAATACTTTCATCCATTGTTTACTTGCATTACTACATACTTTTTAAAAACGTTTTGAAAAATTAGGAAAAAAATTGAAAATCAAAAGAAGTTGATTTTAAAAGTTGATTTTATTTTTGAAATTTAGCTCAAAAGTGTGACAAAACAAACATGATTTTAAAAAACAAAAAATTAAAAAAATAAAATGATTAGTAACTATATTTTAAAACAAATAATGGTAATATCCTTTCCTAAAGTAGATGTTGAAATGAAATTAAGCCTTGAATATTGTACAATAATGGACATGTAATCTTATCCACTGAACAAAACTGTATATCAAAAAGAGTTTCTTACTAATTAGATTTATTTGGAGAAGAAATATCTCATTTAAGTTTAAGCAAACCAAAAAAATGTAATCATCTTGCAAATTATTTAAGGGAAAATTATTGGTTTTTTCAACTCAGTTTATAGTTACTTCACGTAAAAAGAAAAGAAAATTAAAAAGATAAAAAATGAAATGTGATATCTTAAGATTTCAACGTCATAAAATTACCGAAAAAAAAATTAATGAGTTACTTTGTTTAATTTACTGTATTATTATTATTATTATTATTGCTTTCTTTTTTTATTGGATGGTGTAATTTTATTTTAGAATAATATAAATTGAAAGAACATTCGGATTCTTCAACTTCAATGTCTCACGTTCTTTAGATTTTTTACCACATCCAAAATAAATATATGAGACAAATGGTGTTTAATTTGAAACAGATTTTAATGAATGGGACAAGTTAGGGGAAAAATAACAAATAAAATAAAAACTAAGGATGTTTCACATCAATTTTAAGTCAATACATGAATGTATCCATTACTTTTAATACCAAAAACGAACAAAAAAAAACATAGACAAAATTCTTTAATCAAAATTTAACTATGGATAAATTTCAGAAAAATTAGGAAAAAAATTAATATGTGGTAAAAAACGTAAAACTTTTAAGGTATCCAAAATAAAAAGGGCAACTTACATAGATATTATTTTGGGCTTTCTACCTAAATAGCCTACTTATACCCAAATAGACAAGTGAGTCTATTTTTTATACAAATGTTGTAGTTCTTTTACTTTTATGCCATCAACTTCGATTTGACAGTTTTTAAGCAAAAATAAAAATAATATATGGAAACCCCAATGATTTATTGAATATTTTATTAGGAAGAAATTCAAAAAATAAAAAAAATAAAATAGTATCATTATGTGACATTTTGAGATTCAACATGGATAACTCATTTATGAAGTTCAATTTACATACAAACCGAATCATTTCTCTTACATGAATGGACAATAAGTCTAATTTTTAACAAAAATGTTGTACGTCTTTTATTATTACACTCTCAACTTCAATCGGATAGTTTTTTTTAATAGAAAATAAAAACAATATATGGAAAAAAAAAACAAATTGTTTCTCATATCCATTATTAAAAAGAAATTAAAATAAGAAAAGAAGATTTGACCCATGATTGAAGCACGCATTTGGAAAAATAATTAGAAAAAAACGACATTGAAAAGTACAAGAAGAAGCCAAAGGACAAAAATGAGGTTATAATAAGGTTATCACAATAGAATATGAGGTATATTGTCTTCTCTATATGTGTATATATATATATATTGAAGGACAAGAGTAAGACGTTAAGACGATTTATTTAGACGACGACATTAGTGTATCAATTAATTTGATATTTTTGTCGTCTATTTTGTTGACAAATATTTGAAGTTTGTAATGCACTGAATAACCCAATAGAATAAATTTAAATATTAAAGAAGAAATTGTGCAAATAGTGGGACAAACACGACCAATTCCCTATACAACATATATATGTTAACAGAATATAGTACATACTTGTTAGGTATATAATCTATTAAACTGTATATTTGAAAAATATGTGAATATATTGTTGTATATTAACAATATATATCAATCCGTAATAGATTGAATAAATTATGGTGGCAACAAACAAACATACCAAATATATATTTGTAAATAACTATAGACCAAGTATATATGATAAAATTTGCAATAGTTGGAATACATGATAGTGATGACGAACAAATATAACGAATATATATTTACGAATATCTAAATATTGAATATATATATAGACGCGCACAAGTTGACGCAGCGAGGACTGCACAAACAAGGTGAAGAACTTTGAATGGAGGGAATTATAGCAACCCTCTCAGTGTTACTTTCCTGACTTGTTTTTGTTTTTATTCTCTAGTTAAAAACAAAAATATATATATTGAGTATATATGATAAAAGATTGGGATCTTATGGAAACATATATATCAGGTGAGTCAATATAACCTATATTGTCCTTCATTGTTGTAACTTAATGAATGTCATTCCATCATCCAAAGAAATTTTAGTGTGACGCCCGAGGAAGAGGGGTACATGAATGAACCGAGACCACATCTATATGAGAGGGATCCTGAGGATATGAAAGTATGGTTGAGCCAGACTTTAAAGAATTGATAGCTACTATCTATACCAATAAAGTACACTTTTTTTTTGGTTGCTCAATCATTGGAACTCAAAAGTCAAAATTATGTTGGTTTGTGGAGAAAGTCTTCACTCTCGCAAGCAGCTCAAGGATGGTATGAATAATATGGTGACCTGGTCAGGTATCAGGGGATCCTGGGCCTGGAGCGTTAAAAATGGTATCAGAGTGAAGCTTATTCCAATAAGATATGGTTCAGGGACAAACCAAGGCGGAAGCTGGTTGGCATGTGACGCCCGAGGAAGAGGGGTACATGAATGAACCGAGATCGCATCTTAATGAGAGAGATCCTAGGGATATGAAAGTACGGTTTAGAAAGATGAAAGTATGGTTGAGAAAGACTTAAAACAATTGATAGGTATTACCTATACCAACAACTTGCACCTTCATTTTTTGTGGCTCAATCATAGGAACTCCAAAGTTAAGCGTGCTTAGCTTGCACCAGTTCTATGTTTGGTGACCTCATGGAAATTTTTCTAGGGAGCATGTGAGTGAGGACAAAGTATGCTAAAAGGACCCGTGTGAAGGGATCGGATCCCACAGCGGAAACGAATGTGAATCGCGTGTTCTTATTTAGTTACATGGATTTCAATCAAGATCAAATAAAACTAAGATTAAGTATGCTTTAAGAAATTGGACAGCAAAAAATTACCTTTGAAGAACTCTTTCTTCAAGTGCTCCTTCTCCCACGACCACTATCTCAGCAACTCGAACCCGAACGATCACGGACACCACAACCGGATCTTATCCGTTGTTCTCTTGGTGAGGGAGGAATGTGGGTTCCTTTTAGGGTGAGATGTGGAGTTTTGAGAGAAGGTGTGTGTGGATCATTTCCAACAACACAATTGTATGGAATTCTAGGGTTTTCCAAAAGTAGTTTTGCTTATACACAAAGTTGCATCTCATGCAACTACTTATAGGGAAATAGGATGGAAATTACCATCCTATCCCTCCTTCATTCTCTCATTATTATATAGTTTATATGTGAATCTAATTCACATTAAAACCATATATTATATCAATTATATCACATATAATCGATATAACATCTCATATATGAAATTGAACACTTCAATTTCATTCCTAACTTTATACCCTCAATATTGTCATGTTGAGCCAACAGAGGGACCTAATGGACCTACAGTTCATGTGTTGGGATTTATGCCCCAAACTTGTGTAATTTTGATCAATTAAATAAAATGTTATTTGTTTTGATAAGATTACAGTCTTGCTCTTATAAATCCAATAAACTAAGCTCCAAGGTCATAATGTTTATCTTGAAATCAGTGTAGTGGACACTATTTGGGTTGAATTCAAGATTATAACCTAAATAGTCTATAGTATAAGAATAAGGTTGGAAACCTCATTCTGGTAAGACCATGGATGCGACCCACTTTTTAATTAGTACAAATGAGGTAATCCAACTCATTCATGTAGTTGACATGCGAGTGGGGGCATCCTGTATGAAGAGTTCATACAAGACTGGATCGCAAATTATTAGTCTAACCAGTGTAACACCGTTAACCGGATAAGACTGATAATTTATAGATGTTCATTAGTGACTCGACCTGAATCCTGAGCAAGTTAAGAACTCCTTCTTATAGGGGTTTGTCCTTATACTATTATGGGTGAGAGTGGCCTTTAGCCGACTCAATAAGCCTACCTTCTCACGGACATAACTCGTAGGTAGCTGGGAACTTAACTGTGCAAGATGGAATTCACTCATTCCTCTACTGAGGAATTAGATAGGTTGTTCCCTTAAGAACTTACTCCAGGTCTTGAACAATGGGGCCCCGCACTCTATGAGGGTATGAGTCTAATGTAGGACCTTAGACTTGTTGTTCATTAGAGGATCAGTGGTGCTTAAAGAGCAAAGAGGTAATAACGAGGGTAAAACGGTAATTTGACCTAGCTGTGAGAACAACCTGTGAAGGGTCGACTCATGGGTAATGACTATATCAATGGACACAATAATATCTACAGTGAGGAGAATGCAGCTACAAGTCTATAGTGGAGTGACTTGTAGTTAATGAATATTGATTAACTATATTAAAGAGTTTGATCAGTTAATCTCACATCATTGGAGCTCATGATCTGTAGGTCCATTAGATCCCTCCGTTGGCTCAACATGGTAATATTGAGGGTATAAAGTTAGGAGATAAATTGAAGTGTTCAATTTTATACATGAGGAAATTATATCAATTATATATGATATAATTGATATAGTTTTAATGTGAATTAGATTCATATGTAAACTATATACTAAAGAGAGATAAAAAGAGGGGTAGGATGGTCATTTCCATCATATTATCCTATATATATGCTTGCATGAGATGCAACTATGTTAAGTTTTTTTTGGAAATCATTCTAAGCTATTCCTAGCCTCCCTGTTGTGTTCTTGGAAGAGTTCCAAAACACACATCTCTCTCACAAAATACCTCACCACTCCTGTAACGCCCCTACTTTTCTATGACTATAACTTCTAGGGACATTACTACACATGCATGCATTCTTAGGCCAAAGGACATAAAACAATCTTTAAATCTCCACTGTAATCAAAATATCTTTAGGGATCCCGATAAAAACATTCAAAACATGTAAAAGAAACAGTTTAGACTTGGCCTACTTAAAATCCGGAAATTTAAACTTAAACTTTGTAATCATAAAACGACGACATCAGTTATTTAAAGAAAATATGCGGAAAGTATGACTATTCCCATGGTTCTGACAACGCGCCTCCGTCACTCGCCCCGCACGTCCTTGGCCTTACGAAAAACATTTTAAAACGAAAGGGTGAGTATTGCAATACAATACCCAGTAAGTGACCTCGCTACCGAGGTTTGGGATATGCAAACACATACAATCATGACTTTTAAACTTGGTCAAAATGTACATATGTGGGACCTAAAACTTTCTCGTATCAACATGACCGTAATACATGACTTTCTTTTTCTTTAAGTGGTTAATTGGTCATCCTGAGTCATTTCATTTTGAGTCCCTCACAGACCCCTGTAATTGTTTGAGTCTCTCACAGACCCCTGTATGGATTGAGTCCCTCACAGACCCCTGTATGGATTGAGTCCCTCACAGACCCCTGTAAACTTGACCCATAGGGTCTCTAATGCATGTTTAACCATGCATACAATGCACTCAGGAGACCAATTTCCACATTTTACTTCAAATTGTTTCATGGCATACATAACATGCATGAGGTCCCATCATCTAACATAACTATAGTCCACAGGTCACGAAACATTATCATTGACATGCAAATCATGACTTTTCACAAATGATTTAAAAATAATACTCTTGTATATAATCATGGAATATTCTCGCATAAAAATCTTCAGTAATATCCTCACTTGCAATTCAAAATACTCTTACATAAAATACAAAGAGATTCTCACATAAAATAAAAATATGCTCACATAAAATATTGAGATATCTTCACATAAAATATTAGAGTATTCTCACATAAAATATTGAAATATTCTCACGTAAAATCATTAAAACTTTTCAAGTAAAATAATTAACTAATTTCACATAAAATAATGAAATTCGTTTTCTTGAATCCCATTTAAAAAGGTTCGGCACAAGGTCCCTTACCTCGAGCTTTGATCTCACACTTTCCTTCTAATTCTTAAGTTAACGGTCCCTTCCAAATAACCTGTAAACCAAGAATTCTTCTAATTCGTCATCCTACTACACAACGCATCCAATATAAAGAGTCTAAGTACAAAAGTGTCTATGATTCCTACTTTGCTCCAATTACCTCGACTCCGAAGAATAAACCGAACGTTAAATTGTTTACTCCAAAACTTGGAAGTCTTGATACCGAAATTCAGCTCGATCCTACAATATTTTTACGCGAATCAGATCTAATTAATTCTATACTCCAAAATTGAAGGGGTTTCGCGTGGCTCACCTAAATGCGAGTTCTACGACTGAAGGGAAAATAGGAGGTACGTGATTCGGTCACAATCAGCGGTGAACTCTGATCGGCGGCGCGTGAAGCTCGGGGGTATCGCGCGGCGGCGACGGGGCGACGCTCCGTGAAAAGGGCTCGATGGCTAGGGGACGGCGGCGGCAACGACGACGATGGCGGAACGGGCCGAGAGGGCTCCGGCGATGGAATCGCCGCGCTGCTGCGCAGATTCGGCCGGCGAGCGGAGGGCTCGTGGCGCGGCGGTGAGTGCGACCACGGGCGGGCGGCGGAATGAGGCTCGCGAATGGTCGGGAGTTCGAGCTCACAAGCGCGGCGCGCAACCACGAGCTATCAACGGCGTGAGACCTACTAGCAGGGCGGCGGCGGCGAGACCACGAGTGGCAACATGCGCGTCCAAGGGCTCCAACGCTGCTTGCCGGCGGTCCTGGCGTGTTCCACTGTCGGAGGACGAACGCAGCAGCTCTGGAGGTGATGAACTACGGCTTGGACGGCTAGAAGACGACGGCGGCGACCTCTACACGTGGCTTCCGGTGTGGCGGCGAAGACAATGGTGAGAGCCTTGAGGTGGCCTCGGCTAGGGCATGAATGAAAAGAAAGGAGAAGGTGATGGTGAAATTAGGGTTAGGGTTTGCTTTTGTTTGCAACTTAAGGAGACTAAATACTACAAAATTAGGTCAACATCCAAAAGTCCTATGTAATCCTCATTTAGGCATTATTAACTAAAGTGCCATTGTCACTTCCTCTTCTTTTAAATTTATAAGTAATTTCATCTTAAAGAGAAATAACTCACTTAAACCCATAGGAAATTAAGGTTTCACTCACACCGAGCCTGAAAGATTTACCAATCCGACCTAACATAAAGATTGTTAGAACAATAACTAAAATAGCCAATCAGTACCTGTGGTTGTGGTCGTCACAATCTTCCCTCCTTAAGAACTTTCGTCCTCGAAAGTTCCTATTCTTGGAATAGTTCTGGATATTTAGTTCGCACTTCCTCTTCTCGCTCCCAGGTAGCTTCTTCCGCGCGGTGATTTTGCCATAACACCTTAACTAAGTTGATCTCACGATTACGGAGGGTCTTTTGATCTCTAGCAATAATCTGTACAGGTCGTTCGCCATAACTCAAATCTTCTGCTAACTGTAATGGTTCAAAGTCTACGACGTGAGTCGGGTCTGGAACGTATTTTCTCAACATGGAGACATGGAATACGTTATGAACTGCTGATAGGGAAGGCGACAATGCTAACTTGTAGGCCACCACACCGATCCTTTCTAAGATCTCAAATGGCCCTATAAAGCGAGGACTCAACTTCCCCTTTCGACCAAACCTTAGAATCCCTTTCATTGGGGCCACCTTATGGAATACGTGGTCCCCAATTTCGAATTCTAGGTCTCTTCGTCTCGAATCGGCATAACTCTTTTGTGCGCTTTGGGCGATGCAGATTCGCTCCTAATCTTTTGTATTGCACTATTAGTAACCTGTACCAACTCCGGACCCAATAACTGGCGTTCACCAACCTCCTCCCAGAAACCCGGGGTTCTGCAACGTTTTCCATAAAGAGCTTCGAATGGAGCCATTCCGATGGTCGCCTGATGACTGTTATTGTAAGCAAACTCCATCAAATGCAAATGAGTGTCCCAACTACCTGGAAAGTCTAAGGTGCAAGCTCGTAACATGTCTTCTAAGATCTGGTTCAAACGTTACATGCGCTTGTCCGTGCGTGGATGAAAAGGCATGTACTAAAGTTTAATTGTGAACCTAACGCTTTCTGTAAACTTCTCCAAAAGTTGGAGGTAAAACGTGGATCCCTGTCTGAAATAATCTTGGCTGGAATCCCATGTAGACGGACTATCTCTTCCAGGTATAGCTGCGTCCACTTATCCGTAGAGTAGGTGGGTTTCCCTGGTATGAAATGTGCTGACTTGGTTAATCTGTCCACGATGACCCAAATCACTGAGTACCCTCGTAAAGTTCTGGGCAGTCCGACTATGAAATCCATAGAGATCTCCTCCCATTTCCACTGAGGTGCATGTAAAGGTTGCAGTAATCCCGCGGGTCTCTGTCTAGGCGCCTTCACCTGCTGACAAGTTAAACACCTGCTGACAAACTCTGCCACGTCGCGCTTCATGTTACACCACCAGAATGATTGTTTCAGATCTCGATACATCTTGACACTACCAGGATGCATAGTGAATGGTGAGTTATGAGCTTCGCTCAAGATTTCAGTTTTCAGTTCGTTGTTGCCTTGTACACATAATCGTCCCTGAAATAGTAGTCCTCCATCTGCGGATAGCGAAAATCCTGCTAACTCACCTGTAGTTACTGCAATAAGCTTTTCTGCTAACTGAGGATCCCCCTGTTGAGAATCGACAATGCGCTGTCTCAAAGTTGGTACATCATAGATTAGCCGAGCTAATCTGCTACTGTGGGCCTTCCTACTAGCATCGCGATTTCACTCATACAAATTGCGCTCAGTAGCTCCGCTCTCATCGGTGACTCGTCTTTGAAGTATGAACTGGCTTTCACGAGGCATCGGCCACGACATTAGCTTTACCGGGGTGGTATTGAATATCTATGTCGTAGTCCTTCACTAATTCCAACCACTGCGTTGCCTCATGTTCAATTCCTTCCGGGTGAACAAGTACTTGACTTTTTATGATCTCAGTAAAAATGAATTTTCTCGCCATAAAGGTAGTGTCTCCAGATCTTTAGTGCAAAGACTACTGCCGCTAGTTCCAAGTCATGTGTTGGATAATTTCTCTCGTGCGTCTTCAGTTGTCGGGATGCATAGGCTATTACTTTACCGTGCTGCATCAGAACACAGCCCAAACCTTTCTTAGAAGCATCACTGTAAGAATCGGAGCTGACACTAACCTACACTTGAGTTCCTGGAAACTCGCTTCACAAGTGTCATCCCAAACAAATGGGTTACCTTTGCGCGTCAGCTGAGTCATGGGCATGGCTATCTTGGCGAAATCCTGCACAAAACGTCTATAGTATCCTGCAAGACCCAGAAAACTACGTACCTCTGTGACGGTAGTCGGACGAGGCCACTGCGTGACTGTTTCTACTTTCGCTGGATCAACAGAGACTCGGACACCACATGTCCCAAAAAGGATACCTGCCTGAGCCAGAATTCGCACTTGGAAAATTTCGCATACAACTTATTCTCCCTCAGCGTGAGTAAAACTTTCCTCAGGTGCCTTTCATGATCTTCATCACATTTGGAGTATATCAGGATGTCGTCAATAAACACAATCACAAACGTATCTAGAAACTCTTTGAATAAACGGTTCATCAAGTCCATGAAAGCGGCAGGGGCGTTGGTCAAACCAAACGGCATCACTGTGAACTCGTAGTGTCCATAACGTGATCTGAATGCTGTCTTAGGAATATCTTCTTCACTGATTCTCAACTGGTGGTAGCCTGATCTCAGGTCAATCTTGGAAAACACCGTTGCTCCCTGCAACTGATCGAACAAATCATCTATTCTAGGAAGAGGGTATTTATTCTTGATCGTAACTTTATTCAACTCTCTGTAATCTATACACAGGCGCATGGACCCGTCTTTCTTTTTCACAAACAACACTGGGGCACCCCAAGGCGAAACGCTAGGGCGTATAAATCCCTTATGTCAGTAAGTCCTCAGAATCGTAGTTTCAGTTCTTTCAACTCTGCCGGTGCCATTCTGTACGGTGCCTTGGATATCGGAGTCGTCCCTAACTCCAATCCTATGTTAAAATCCACCTCCCTGACCGGAGGTACTCCGGAGAGGTCCTCGGGGAAGACGTCTGGAAATTCATTCACCACTGGTACCGATGACACTGAGATCTCCGTACACCTTGCATCTAGTATACAAGCTAAGATGCCCCAAGCTCCCCGATGTAATAACTTCCTGGCCTTAAGGCCAGTAATTACCTTAGGCCTACTTCCCGCTAACGTGCCTCTGAACCTGTAACTAGGTTGGTCAGGGAGAGTGAACACTACCTCTTTTCTGAAGCAGTCAATGCAAGCATGGTTCTGCGCTAGCCAGTCCATACCCAATATCACATCAAAGTCAATCATGTCTAGGACTACTAAGTTTACTTCTAACTCATGATCTGTGATAGTCATACTACCATCCTTGACTTTCATGGTGGCTAACAAGTTTATCCCCGCAGGAGTGGAAACAGACAAAGCATACTGTAGCTTTTCTAACTCTAACTCAGCTTGACTCACGAAGGATGCAAAAATAAAAGAATGTGTAGAACCAGAATCAAATAATACGAAGGCAAGATGCCCAAGTAATGGGAGTGTACCTGTAACCATGGAGTCTGTGCCATGAATGCTCTTACTTGTGCTCGCATAAGCTTTTCCTTGACGTATTACGGGCTTGGCGTGAAATTTCACTATTGATAACTTGAGGTTGGCTAGCGCTGGCTTGACTCGGACAGCTATTAGCTTTGTGCCCTTCTTTCCCACATCTGAAGCACACTCCGGACCGGGCCAAACACTTACCCCAATGATGTCTACCACAGTCTTTGCATTGTGGCTTGTCTCCACTGTTAGTTCCTGTCCTGTTGAACTGTGGTTTCTGTCCCGAATCCACACGAAAAATTCACTGGTCTATGCGGTGGTGTCTGCTGGGACGCCATGCGAGTTTGAATTTGATCTGTTCCCATTTCTCTTACGATTTGTGAGGTGCCCGGGTTAGTCACTACTGATGAATATGCGTGCGCACCCAAATCAACTCCGCCACTCTCACTACGGAGGCATAGTCAGGCGGTGCTAGTGCCTTTATGAAGCCTCGAACATTTTCATCCAGTCCCATAACGAAACGCTCTGTTTTCTTCGCCTCTGTGTCTACTAACTCGGGGGCAAAACGTGACAAACGGGTGAATTCCCTCTCATATACCTCCACTGCCCTCCTGTTCTGGCTAAGCTGTAAGAATTCCGCCTGCTTCCTATATCGAGCTGCAACAGGGTAGAATTTCCGCCAAAATGCTTCCTTAAACAAATTCCAGGTAATCGTCTCTCCGCTGGTGACTATGGTTCCCTGAGCGAACTCCCACCATAAGTAAGCGTCGTCTCTCAACATGAAGGTTGCACAAGACACCCTCTGGTCCTCAGGACAGTTCATCAGTCTGAAAATGGTCTCGATGGAGGACAACCATAACTCAGCCATAGTGGGGTCACTAGAAGACCCATCAAAAGATCTGGGATCATACTTCCTGAAATCCTTCAGATATCGGGACTCCAGAGTTGCATCATTCCGCCCCTGACTTGTTTGGGCCAACTGAGTGGCTACTGTAGCTCGCACTAGGGTCTACATAGCCTCTACCATCATAGTCATGACATTAGGGTTTCCTTGATCCGCCACTGGAGCGACTACAGTGCATCCTCTTGGCGATCCGGTTGGTCTGGGAAGATCGCGCACGGTGGAGTAATCTCTTCCTGTTCGATGGTAGTTACGGTTGGGTGTTAACGCTTTCCTCCCGTCCTCCGACCCTACCACGTCCTCTACCTCTCCTCGACCTCTAGGTGGCATTTTTGTCAATTACTACAATGCGAGAGAATTTCTAACTTAGTTTTCATCACTTTCTAACATGAAGATAGGATCACCCTTAGGGTTTAAATTCATTTACAATCACAATACAGAATTACATCATAATCATTTGCTTAGTTTATAAGTTACCAGAATGTACCTGGCGATGACCGGAACGCGTTGCTCAACCATGGAAACTACTCTATGCTTACTCAGTAAGCAAATCTCTGAAACCCTAAACCTAGGGCTCTCGATACCAAGCTATGCGCCCTACTTTTCTATGACTATAACTCCTAGGGACATTACTACACATGCATGCATTCTTAGGCCAAAAGACATAAAACAATCTTTAAATCTCCACTCGTAATCAAAATATCTTTAGGGATCTCGATAAAAACATTCAAAACATGTAAAAGAAAGCAGTTTAGACTTGGCCTACTTAAAATCAGGAAATTTAAACTTAAACTTTGAAATCATAAAGCAGCGACATCGCTTATTTAAAGAAAATATGCGGAAAGTATGACTATTCCCATGGTTTACGACAACGCGCCTCAAATCACTCGCCACTGCGCCCTTGCCTTACGAAAAACATTTTAAAAGCGAAAGGGTGAGTATTGCAATACAATACCCGATGAAGTGACCTTCGCTCATCGAGGTTTGGGATATGCAAACACATACAATCATGACTTTTAAACTTGGTCAAAATGTACATATGTGGGACCTAAAACTTTCTCGTATCAACATGATCGTAATACATGACTTTCTTTTTCTTTAAGTGGTTAATTGGTCATCTTGAGTCATTTCATTTTGAGTCCTCTCACGGACCACTTGTAATTGTTTGAGTCTCTCACGGACCCACTGTGTATGGATTGAGTCCCTCACGAGACCCTTGTATGGATTGAGTCCCTCACGGACCACTGTAAACTTGACCCATAGGGTCTCTAATGCATGTTTAACCATGCATACAATGCACTCGAGAGACCAATTTCACATTTTACTTCAAATTGTTTCATGGCATACATAACATGCATGAGGTCCCATCATCTAACATAACTATAGTGCAGTCACGAAACATTATCATCATTGACATGCAAATCATGAATTTTCACAACAGCTTGAAAATAATACTCTTGTATATAATCATGGAATATTCTCGCATAAAATCTTTGTAATATCCTCACTTGCAATTACGAAATACTCTTACATAAAATACAAAGAGATTCTCACAAAAATCTCAAAAATATGCTCATATAAAATATTGAGATATCTTCACATAAAATATTAGAGTATTCTCACAAAAAATATTGAAATATTCTCACGTAAAATCATTAAAACTTTTCAATTAAAATAATTAACTAATTTCACATAAAATAATGAAATTCGTTTTCTTGAATCCCATTTAAAAGGTTCGGCACAAGGTCCCTTACCTCGAGCTTTGATCTCACACTTTCCTTCTAATTCTTAAGTTAACGGTCCCTTCCAAATAACCTGTAAACCAAGAATTCTTCTAATTCGTCATCCTACTACACAACTCATCCAATATAAAGAGTCTAAGTACAAAAGTGTCTATGATTCCTACTTTGCTCCAATTACCTCGACTCAGAAGAATAATAAGCAACGTTAAATTGTTTGCTCCAAAACATGGAAGTCTTGATCACAGAAATTGACTCGATCCTACAATATTTTTACGCGAATCGGATCTAATTAATTCTATACTCCAAAATTGAAGGGGTTTCGCGTGGCTCACCTAAATGCGAGTTCTCACGTTTGAAGGGAAAATAGGAGGCGTGATTCGGTCTGTCACACCGGTGAAACTCCGATCGGCGGCGCGTGAAGCTCGGAGGATCGCGGCGCGCACGGTGGGCGACGCCCGCTGAAGGGCTCGATGGCTGAGGAGGACGGCGGCAATGGCGGACGATGGAACGGCCGGAGGGCTCCGGCGTTCCATCGTCCGAGCCCTCCAGCCGAGAGCTCCATCGTCGAGCCCTCCGCCCGCCCATCGTCATCGCCGCCCGCCGTCCCCTAGCCATCGAGCTTTTAGTAGCGGGCGTCCGGTAAATCGCCATTGCCAGCCCTCCGAGCTTCGCGCGCCGCCGATCGGAGTTCACCGCGATTGTGACGAATCGCGTACTCCTATTTTCCTTCATCGTAGAACTCGCATTTAGGTGAGCCACGCGAACCCCTTCAATTTTGGAGTATAGAATTAATTAGATCTGATTCGCGTAAAAATATTGTAGGATCGAGCTGAATTTTGGTATCAAGACTTCCAAGTTTTGGAGCAAACAATTTAACGTTCGGTTTATTCTTCGGAGTCGAGGTAATTGGAGCAAAGTAGGAATCATAGACACTTTTGTACTTAGGCTCTTTATATTGGATGAGTTGTGTAGTAGGATGACGAATTAGAAGAATTCTTGGTTTACAGGTTATTTGGAAGGGACCGTTAACTTAAGAATTAGAAGGAAAGTGTGAGATCAAAGCTCGAGGTAAGGGACCTTGTGCCGAACCTTTTTAAATGGGATTCAAGAAAACGAATTTCATTATTTTATGTGAAATTAGTTAATTATTTTACTTGAAAAGTTTTAATGATTTTACGTGAGAATATTTCAATATTTTATGTGAGACTACTCTAATATTTTATGTGAAGATATCTCAATATTTTATGTGAGCATATTTCAGTATTTTATGTGAGAATCTCTTTGTATTTTATGTAAGAGTATTTTAGAATTGCAAGTGAGGATATTACAGTACTTTATGCGAGAATATTCCATGATTATATACAAGAGTATTATTTTCAAACTGTTGTGAAAAGTCATGATTTGCATGTCAATGATAATGTTTCGTGACCTGTGGACTATAGTTATGTTAGATGATGGGACCTCATGCATGTTATGTATGCCATGAAACAATTTGAAGTAAAATGTGGAAATTGGTCTCCTGAGTGCATTGTATGCATGGTTAAACATGCATTAGAGACCCTATGGGTCAAGTTTACAGGGGTCTGTGAGGGACTCAATCCATACAGGGGTCTGTGAGGGACTCAATCCATACAGAGTCCAGAGGACTCAAACAATTACAGAGTCCATGAGGGACTCAAAATGAAATGACTCAGATGACCAATTAACCACTTAAAGAAAAAGAAAGTCATGTATTACGATCATGTTGATACGAGAAAGTTTTAGGTCCCACATATGTACATTTTGACCAAGTTTAAAAGTCATGATTGTATGTGTTTGCATATCCCAAACCTCCGAGTAGCGAGGTCACTTACTAGGTATTGTATTGCAATACTCACCCTTTCGCTTTTAAAATGTTTTTCGTAAGGCCAAGGACGTATGGGCGAGTGACGGAGGCGCGTTGTCGTAACCCATGGGAATAGTCATACTTTCCGCATATTTTCTTTAAATAACGATGTCGTCGCTTTATGATTTCAAAGTTTAAGTTTAAATTTCCATTTTAAGTAGTCCAAGTCTAAACTGCTTTCTTTACATGTTTTGAATGTTTTTATCGGATCCCTAAAGATATTTTGATTACAATGGAGATTTAAAGATTGTTTTATGTCCTTTGGCCTAAGAATGCATGCATGTGTAGTAATGTCCCTAGGAGTTATAATCATAGAAAAGTAGGGGCGTTACAACTCCTCAAAGGAACCCACCTTCCTCCCTCATCTAGAGAACAACGGAGAAGATCCGGTGGTGGTGTCGGTTTCGTACGAGTTCGTGTTGCGTTGATCTTGATTGTGAAGAGAGGAGGAGCACTTGAAGAACGGTTCTTCAAAGGTAAATACTTGATGTCCATTTTATTATATGTGCTTAATCTATATTTTACGTTCTTGAATTTTCCGTTGTAACTAAATCAAGAGCGCGCGATTCGCAATCGCTTCCGCTGCGGGACTTCGATTCCCTTCAATTGGTATCAGAGCCTAATTGCGTTCTTGATTTATGTTCTGGATTTTTCAAGAACAAGATGGGATTTACTGTTTTTTCGAAATTAGATGTTTTCAATTTTTTGCACTTAGATTTACAATTTTCATTGAAATGTTCAATGTAAGGGCCCGGTGTTTTGGACAAATTATATGTAAATCGAGTCTGTAAGTCCATGTCGATCGAGGCAAGTAGGTTGCTGAGAAGAACGGAGCAAAAACGAGCAAAGGAATGGTGATTCTCAATGTTGTCTGTGTGCAGCGTTGCAATGATGTTCATCGGCGTTGCAACGCCGCGCTTGCGGGAGAAGGTGCGCGCAAGAGGCAGCGTTGCATCGCTGTTGCGTTACGCAACGTTCGGCAGAAAACGACAAAAGCAGCGTTGCAACGTCGGATACGTTTCACTCGAGGAGCAACGGGCATAAACGTTTTTTTATTATTTATATTAATTATAAAAACGTTTTATTTTAATATATTTAATAATTTTAAATTTAATTAATATAATTAGATTATATTAATTAAATTTATTTATAGGGTGCCAAAATTGGTCTAATTTTTGCTATTTTAATTATGAAATTTTTGTGTAATTATTGCCATGCATAGTGTATGCTTGTATTTTAGAAATCCCACCTTAGGTTAAGCATTTTCATGCATCATTTATAAAATAAGGAGTTATATTATATAGCTTGCATGATTAATTAATATAAGGTTGTTATATTAATTTTTGGACAACATTGACATGCATTATTTTTCATGAGATGAATATGCTATGAATGTCTTATTATTCATGTAATGAATGATCAAGCACTATAACATAGTATGCATGTCACCTAAGGTTAATTATTAGTTTTAAAGTGTTTAGAACTTAGAAATAATAGACCTTAGGTTATCTAGTTCTAATTAGATTAGAATTAGGAACCAAGTAATTTATAAGCTATGATTAAAAGAGGAACTCTATCTAAGGAAAGTTCTGTCTAGGTCAGGGTATTTAAGTGACTGGAACTTAAACACCTACTTGAAATCGACTGGGAGTGAAATTTAATCGAGAGAGCCTTATAAATTACAGATGAGCGTCAATGTTTATTAAGGGGTTATTAAACTAGAAATCCTAGGTTTAATATAAGGAGTTATATTAACAAACTTAGGATAAAATCAATATAAGAGTTATATTGATCATCAATATAAGAGTTATGTTGATAGAGTTAGGTGAAACCATTAGCCTAGTTTTAGCCAAAGAAAGATTCCTATAGACTTAAAGTATTCAAAGGAGGGAGGAAAAGTGTATGAGATACATATTTTCCACCTACGCTATCTCCGGAAGTTCACACACGTGAGACTAATACTTGACCTCGTGGCTGAAACGGAGCATCCCCTTCGGATTGTGTTTGTATGAGTCAATATCAAGGTGAATGGAGAGGGTACTTATAGTGAGTGGGAGCAGGTTTAGTGAAAATAAAACATACGGTCTCTTTTGTCGGTTTACACCGTTAAACCACTATTGTCAGCCTGCTAGTTTGGCCTGGACCAGACAATCCCTTCGGAGGGCTTGATCATTGGAGATCTAACACAGTAGACACCCGAAAGGGATAAAGATTTTCTTAGACTATTTTTCAATCTAGTCCTCCCTTCGACGGATTTTATTGGATCGAGACTCTGGGATCTAAAGACAAAGGGTTACACTCACGAGGTACATAAGTTGCGTATGTATCCAGACCAAAAAATGGTAACTAAAACCTATAGGAATAAAAGTTATTCTAGTGTTAGGTTTTGTTCAAGAGTGTCTTGATTAAGAGGATGAGTGTTTTTTATTACCCTTCGGTGTCATACATTCTAAACCTTTGGAGTATCATTGCAAATTATAAATGGCCTAGGAATCATTTGATAATTAGCTAAAACATGATTGGATTAGAGTTATAGCAAGAAACTCATACAAGTTTGTTTGTAATTTTCATCAAAAATGTCTAGCTCTATGATTTCCTTATTGGGTGCGAAAAAGATAACCGGAGAGAACATAGTGACTTGGAGGGATGGATTCAACATAATCCTTGTTACACATGATCTTAAGTTCGTTCTCAATGAGGAGTGTCATCAATTTCCTGCTCAAAATGCATCTCAAGCTGTTGAGGATGCGTATGACTGTTGGATTAATGCAAATGAGAAGGCGAAAGCCTATATTCTGGCTAGCATACCTGATGCTTAAGCAAGGAGGCTGGAGGGCAAGGTCTCAGCTCGAGAGATCATGGATTTCTTGCTAAATTCGTCTAGACAACCGTCCAAACAAATTCGACATGAAGCCCTAAAATTCGTTTATAACGCACGTATGAAGGAAGGAACATCGGTGAGAGAACATGTTCTCAACTGGACGATTGCCCACTTCAATATAAGCGAGTTAAACAGAGCGGTCATAGATGAGAAATGTCAGATTTTGTTCATCCTAGAATCTCTTCCGCAGAGTTTTCAGCGATTCCGTAGCAATGCAACAATGAACAACATAGAGTATGATCTGACTTCTCTTCTACATGAGCTGCAGAATTATCAGTTTCTTATGGATGATAAGAGACAACCAAATGGAGACGCAAATTTGTTTGCTCATTCCAAAAGTTCGCAGGAGGATTCATCCTCTAGGACTAAGAACTGCAGCCATGCTTCTGGACTTAAGAAAATACATAAGAAGTGGAAAATTAGTAGATAAAGAGCAATCGTCTGACAAAGAAAAGCTGTTATTTGATAACATGTAGCTTAAGGGTTTATTAGAAACCTCATTTCTTGCCTTAGCGAACATTGTACTTCTCTTTCTTTTCAATTGAATAAAGTGTTTATTTCATTGGAAAAGTATTGTACTATGTGTTGCTCTTCTTGAGAATTATTTGCAAATAGTTTAATTCAGTTAAAATAGTTTTAACAAGTGAATTTTACAGAATTGCAAGTACACGAACTAATTTCTCCTAAAGAAAATGCTCATCTTTGGCATCTAAGATTGGGTCACATTAATCTCAATAGGATTGAGAGATTGGTAAAGAACGAACTTCTAAATGAGTTAGAAGAAAATTCCTTGCCAATATGTGAATCCTGCCTAGAAGCCAAGATGACTAAAAGGCCTTTTAGTGGAAAAGGTTATAGAGCCAAAGATACTCTAGAGCTTAAACATTCAGACCTTTATGGTCCGATGAATGTTAAAGCCAAGGAAGGATATGAATATTTCATCTCTTTTATAGATGATTATTCCAGATATGGGCATATTTACCTAATGCACCAGAAGTCTGAAGCACTTGAAAAGTTCAAGGAATTCAAGACTGAGGTTGAAAATCAATTAGGTAAAAGAGTTAAAACACTTCGATCGGATCGAGGTGGAGAGTACATGGATTTAAAATTCCAGAACTATATGAAAGAACATAGAATTACATTCCAACTCTCAGCTCCCGACACACCACAGCAAAACGGTGTATCGAAAAGGAGAAATAGAACCTTGTTGGACATGGTTCGATCAATGATGAGTTATGCTCATCTCCCTAGTTTCTTACAAGGGTTATGCACAGAGACACCTGCGGATACATTTTGAATAGTGTGCCCTCAAAAATTGTTTCTGAAACACTTTTTGAACTCTGCAAAGGACGTAAAGGTAGTTTATGTCACTTCAGAATATGGAGCTGTCCAGCACATGTGCTTGTGACAAATCCAAAGAAGTTGGATTCACGTTCAAAGTTGTGCCTATTCGTAGGATACCCAAAAGAAACAAGAGGTGGTTTATTCTATGATCCTAAGGAAGATAAGGTCTTTGTGTCGACAAATGCCACTTTCTTGGACGAGGACCACATAAGGGACCACAAACTAAAAAGTAAGGTAGTGTTGAGTGAGTTAGACGGAACAATAGCAAAGGTTGCTAATAGGAACACTAGTACGTTAACAAGAGTTGTTGATACTAGTTTGTCTAGTCAAGAGGGTCCATCTCAAGAGTTGAGTATTCCTCGACGTAGTGGGAGGGTTGTGATACAGCCTGACCGTTACATGGCTTTAGCTGAAACCAAAGTTGTTATACCAGATGACAACTGCGAGGATCCATTGACTTATAATCAAGCAATGGTTGACATTGACAAAGACAAATGGGTCATAGTCATGGACCAAGAAATGGAGTCTATGAACTTCAATTATGTTTGGGATCTTGTAGATAAGCCTGATGGGGTAAAACCCATAGGTTGTAAGTGGATCTACAAGAGAAAACGTGATGTAGATGGGAAGGTGCAAACCTTTAAAGCTAGATTAGTAGCAAAGAGTTATACCCAGGTTGAAGGGGTTGACTATGAGGAGACCTTTTCACCGCTATATATAAGTAAAGTCTATCTCAGATCCTTCTTGCCATTGCCGCATATTAGGACTATGAGGTATGGCAAATGAATGTCAAGACAACCTTTTTCAATGACAATCTTGAAGAACCCATCTACATGGACCAACCCAAAGGGTTCATTAAACAATGACAAGAGCAAAAGGTTTGCAGGCTTAAAAGGTCGATTTATGGACTGAAACAAGCCTCTAGGTCCTGGAATATAAGATTTGATGAGGCTATCAGATCTTATGGTTTTGACCAGAATGACGATGAACCTTGTGTATACAAGAAAATCGTCAATAGTTCTGTCGCATTCCTAATTCTCTATGTGGATGATATCCTACTCATTGGGAATGATGTAGGTTATCTTACTGACATCAAGGAACGACTAGCAATGCAATTCCAAATGAAAGATTTGGGTGATGCGCAGTTTGTTCTTTGGATCCAGATTTTCCGGAACCGCAAGAATAAAACATTAGCCTTGTCTAAAGCATCATACATAGACAAAGTGTTGTCAAGATTTAAGATGCAAGATTCCAAAAAGGGCTTGTTGCCTTTTAGACATGGAATCCATTTGTCTAAGGAACAGTGTCCTAAGAAACCTCGAGCAGTTGAGGATATGAGACGGATTCCTTACGCATCAGCTGTTGGGAGCCTGATGTACGCCATGTTGTGTACTAGGCCTGACATCTGTTTTGCAGTTGGGATAGTCAGTAGGTATCAATCCAATCAAGGACTTGAACACTAGACAATGGTTAAAATGATCCTTAAGTATCTTCGGAGAACAAGGAACTACATGCTTGTGTATGGGGCTAAGGATTTGATCCTTACAGGATACACGGATTCTGACTTTCAGATTGATAAAGATTCTCAGAAATCTACATCAGAGTCAGTTTTCACTCTTAAGGGAGGAGCTGTAGTATGGCGAAACGTCAAACAAGGATGAATCGCTGATTCCACCATGGAGGGCGAATATGTAGCAGCTTGTGAAGCAGCTAAATATGACTTTGCCCATCACCTCCTGTATTGACATGATAATAAAGTGGTGCGATGGCAAATCGAGGAACCCCAAGTCACAAGAGGGGAAAGCACATAGAGCAGAAGTATCATCTCATCCGGGAGATCGTGCATAGAAGAGACGTGATTGTCACGAAGATAGCCTCAGAGCACAACATTGTTGATCTTTTTACAAAGGCTCTCCCGCTAAAGTATTTGAGAGTCACCAAGAAGGTCTAGGTTTACAAGTCTTCCCCAACTAGGGCAAGTGGGAGTAATTTGTACAAAGGGTTTAAATGCCCTAGTTTATTGTATTTACATTAATGTAATGTTTAGTACTCCACAAGCTTTAGGTCAAGTGGGAGATTGTTGGAATTTATGCCCCAAACTTGTGTAATTTTGATCAATTAAATAAAGTGTTATTTGTTTTGATAAGATTACTGATCTTGCTCTTATAAATCCAATAAATTAAGCTCCAAGGTTATAATGTTTATCTTGAAATCAGTGTAGTGGACACTATTTGGGTTGAATTCAAGATTATAACCTAAATAGTCTATGGTATAAGAATAAGGTTGGAAACCTCATTCTGGTAACTGAAGGGAATTGAAGTCCCCGCAGCGGAAGCGATTGAGAATCGCGTGTTCTTGATTTAGTTACAATGGAAATTTCATGAACGTAAAACATGGATTAAGCATAAAATACAGAAATGGAAAGCAAGAAGTTTACCTTTGAAGAACCTTTCTTCAAGTGCTCCTCTCTCCGCGGTCACGATCTCAACAACAAGAACTCCTACGCACGAAGACACGACCACCGGATCTTCTCCATTGTTCTCTAGGTGAGGGAGGAAGGTGGGTTCCACATAAGAGATGTGAGGTATTTTTGTGAGAGAGAGTTGTGTTTTGGAACTCTTCCAACAACACAACAAGGAGGCTAGGTATACTTTCTCAAAGTCTTACCAAAGTCTTGACAATGTCTTAACCTAGTTGCATCTCATGCAACTATATATAAGGGAATGGTATGGAAATGACCATTCTACCCCTCCTTTAATCTCTCTTTAGTATATAGGTTATATATGAATCTAATTCACATTAAAACTATATATTATATCAATTACATCATATATAATTGATATAACTCCTCATGTATGAAATTGAACACTTCAATTTCACTCCTAACTTTATACCCTCAATATTACCATGTTGAGCCAACGGAGGGATCTAATGGACCTACAGATCATGAGCTCCAATGATGTGAGATTAACTAATCAAACTTTTTGATCCAATTAATCAATATTCATTAACTACAAGTCACTCCACTATAGACTTGTAGCTGCACTCTCCTCACTGTAGATATTATTGTGTCCACTGATATAGTCATTGCCCATGAGTCGACCCTTCACGGGTTGTTCGTAATCACAAATGGGTCAAATTACCGCTTTACCCCCGTGATTACCTCTTTTCTCCTTAAGCACCACCGATCCTCTAATGAGCAACAAGTCTAAGGTCCTACCTTAAACTCATACCCTCATAGAGGGCGGGGCCCGTTGTTCAAGACACGGAGTCGCCTTAAGGGAACAACCTATCCGATTCCTCAAGAGGAATGAGTGAATTCCTTCTTGCACGCTTAAGTTCCCGACTACCTCACGAGGTTCTCATCCTAAGATGGTAGGCTTATTGAGTCGCCTCTACAGCCACTCTCACCCATACTTGTCTAAGGACAAACCCCTATAAGCGAGGAGTTCTTAACTTGCTCGAGATTGTGTCAAGTCACTAATGGTATCTATAAATTACTAATCTTATCCTCATTAACGGTGTATACTTGGTTAGACTATTAATTTGCGATCCAGATCTTGTATGAACTCTTCTTCATACAGATGATGCCCCACTCGCATGTCAACTACATGAATGAGTTGGATTACCTCATTTGTACTAATTACAAAGTGGGCCGCATCCCTTTACCAAAACTAGGGTTGGTTGTGTCGACCACGAATCTAAGGTTACACAACTCATTTTCCAGGTTATCACAGAACCAAGATCATACCCTACGAGCCAACATGATTCAGATTTAACATGCACAGTATCAGTACCCGCTTTACATCACGTATAAACAGACAATCCCAAAATCCGACACGAGGAACGTACGACACATGCTAACACAGGATTCGAAGCAGTCAAATACAACTCCTAATTTTTCTATTGCATGCAGTTTTGTCCCTAACCCCTACTCTCATGGGTGGGGTAATGCAAATGACTAGTTACCTAAATCCAGCAATTGTGCAATTCAAAGAACAGACGTGCTCCAATTAGTGCCTCTACCTCCACCTAAACCTTAACGACGAACACAAACACATATTTGCAAACCGGAAACCAAAAAGGGCCTAAAAGGCTTTCAGGAATTCAAACTTACCAACGGATGTCCAAAACGAGTTGAGGAACAAACAAAGGGAAATGCACGAACTTGGTGACCGACGGGCTACATGAGATGGCACATCTCACCGGATCTGGACTCCTCGTGGCTCGATAATCAAGAACCGACTTCCAAAAGGTGAGAAACGATTCGAAAAGGCACGAACCGACCTAACCAAAGGGTGCCAGCTTCGCGGCATTGGTGGCTTCGGGGTTTTTGCGCGACTGAAGGGAGCGACAACGTCTACGGGGCTACAGGCGGCACGACGCGGCGATGCAGATGGCAGCGAACTCCGACGGTAAAGGGGAAGACACGGTGAGAGAGAGAAAGAAAGAGAGAGAGAAACGACGACTTGAGGGATCTGCAAAGAAGAGGGAGACGAGTGAGAGAGGGAGAAAAAGAGAGGGAGAGAAAGACATGGTCGTCGATCGTCTCCCCTGTGGCACGCACGAAGAAAGGGGCCCTCCCGACTCTTTCTTATCCTTTTTCTTTTTTTTTCCTTCTTTGTAAATAAAAGTTAGACGTCACAAATGTTGTTATAGAAGTTGGTTGAATTACAAGTTTAGTCCCTTGACTTTGAGGTTTGTGTCTATTTGGTCCCTAAACTTTCAAAAGTTTCAAATAGGTCACTGAACTTTTAATTTTGTATCTCTTTGGTCCCTAAACTTTGATATGTGTCTAATAAGTCCTCAAATTTTCAATTTTGTATCTAATAGGTCCCTGAATTTTCGATTTTGTGTCTAATAGGTCGTTGACCTAGTTGAAGATTTTTAAAATTCATGAACTTACTAGCCACAAGATTGAAAGCTTAAGCTTCTATTGGACAAAAAATTCAATTTTATATATAATAGATCGATTAATTTAAAAAAAAAAGTGTGAATATATTAGGGTCCTATTAGAAGTTCAAGAACTAATTAGACATTTTTAAAGTTCAGGGAATTATTAGATACAAAATTGAAAGTTCAGGGATGTATTTGACACCTTTTAAGGTTCAGGGACCAAATAGGCACAAACCTCGAAATTCAGGGACTAAACTTCTAATTTAACCCATAGAAGTTTAATATCGTTTTAGAAAAAAATAGTTTTAAGTTTTGATAGTAATAATATTCTATTAATAAAAAAATCTATATGAATGATTGATGTACATATTATTACTTTTCTAACTTATATAATAAATATTTTAAATAGTGTTATAAACTGAATAATTACATTCCTATATCCATAGGATTCAGTTTTGCCATCTTTATTTTTCACATCAATCATTTAACTATAAATTTTAAAAAGATGAAATTTAATATAGAAAATTTTTTAATTTTCTTTTCCGTTACTTTTCTTTTACTTTTTTCTTTTCTATTTTTTTTGGTGACATACGCGATTTACTGTATTGACTTTATTCTAATAAATATGTTTTTATATTTGAAGTTTAATTTTAAATGAAAAGTAACCTAGAAAAGAATTGATATTTTTATTGATAACAATATTACCTTTTTCCTCATTGTTTCTACCCACAACAGTTCTTAAAATTAATATGTCGATACTTCTTAGATTTCAGAACGAGGTGATGTAGAAATTCAGTCCTTAAAACATAGCTAAGGTGTATGATGATTAGTTTGAAATATACTTTCAAGAAGACCTATCAATTTGTACTAAATATTTAGATATTTTTAATTTTTTTGAATTTCATTTTTATATGATTTACTAGTTATAAAAATAAATTTGAGTTTCTCTTTTTAATTTTTTTTTTAGGAACTTTAATGAAATTACAGAGAATAAAAAAATAAAATGTTTTGAACTCTAAGATTAGTTTAGATGAGTTGAGAACATTAGTTCTTTTTTTTTTTTTTTTTTATTCTTCTTTCAATTCAATGTACAATATTAGGGAACAAAAAAAGAAAAGTATCACAAAATCTGAAATAATTATGTAAATCCAAATAAAAAATAAAATTAAATGTAAAAAATAAATTGCATTCATGTTTGAGAATCATAAAAAGATTTGATGTACTTATTCCCTTTCCAATATTAAAAATAAAAGGTGAAGAATGAATATATATATATATATATATATATATATATATCATCAGCGAGATGAGTCATCTTCATACCAATAAAACACAAAACTAGAAGAATGTCAGGTGTTTCTTGGCCACGTTACCCTCCTTGTGTTGGTGGTGCTTGCTCAAACTCTTTCTGTTGCACTTTAGGTCTAGGTGAGTATTCATTCTTTATTTCTCCAAAATTTAAAAGTTTTTATTTTTTTTATTAATGTGAACATGTTGTTCATGCAGGACGGTTTAGATGGCCAGACTTATTGGGAATGAATGGACAAGAAGCCAAAAGAGTGATTGAAAGGGATGCTCCTTTTGTGACCGTGATTTTCATTAGACCTGACATGGTTGAATTCCGTGATTTTTGTTGCAATCGTGTTAATGTTGTCCTTGATCCAAATGGAAATATTTTCCGTATCCCATTCATTGGTTGAAAATTGAAAGAGAAAAAGGGAAGACATATATAACTTGTTTGTTGTACTTGATTGTATAACGACGAACAATGTCAAAGTTAAACAAAGTCTTTATCCATTGACTAGTAATAACCCCTCTCTATATTTTCCTAACATTATTGTATTTGTATGTGTATTTGGATTTGGTCAATCTAAAATTTTAATTTAACTTCCTTAAAAGATTAAGTTAGCGAACCAAAATTCTAATTCATTTATTAAAGAGCCAATATTTCTTAATTACTTCTACAACTATGTAGAGTTACTTTAAAATAATTGGATGATAATAAAATATTTAAGTCGCATTTGATGACACTCTTATTTATGGTTTTTTTTTATATTAGAAAATTAAGCCTAGAAACAATGCTTTCATCCATTGTTTACTTGCATTACTACATACTTTTTAAAAACGTTTTGAAAAATTAGGAAAAAAAATTGAAAATCAAAAGAAGTTGATTTTAAATGTTGATTTTATTTTTGAAATTTAGCTCAAAAGTGTGACAAAACAAACATGATTTTAAAAAACAAAAAATTAAAAAAATAAAATGATTAGTAACTATATTTTAAAACAAATAATGGTAATATCCTTTCCTAAAGTAGATGTTGAAATGAAATTAAGCCTTGAATATTGTACAATAATGGACATGTAATCTTATCCACGGAACAAAACTGTATATCAAAAAGAGTTTCTTACTAATTAGATTTATTTGGAGAAGAAATATCTCATTTAAGTTTAAGCAAACCAAAAAAATGTAATCATCTTGCAAATTATTTAAGGGAAAATTATTGGTTTTTTCAACTCAGTTTATAGTTACTTCACGTAAAAAGAAAAGAAAATTAAAAAGAAAAAAAATGAAATGTGATATCTTAAGATTTCAACGTCATAAAATTACCGAAAAAAAAAATTAATGAGTTACTTTGTTTAATTTATTGTATTATTATTATTATTATTATTGCTTTCTTTTTTTATTGGATGGTGTAATTTTGTTTTAAAATAATATAAATTGAAAGAACATTCGGATTCTTCAACTTCAATGTCTCACGTTCTTTAGATTTTTTACCACATCCAAAATAGATATATGAGACAAATGGTGTTTAATTGGAAACGGATTTTAATGAATGGGACAACTTAGGGGAAAAAAATAACAAATAAAATAAAAACTAAGAATGTTTCACATCAATTTTAAGTCAATACATGAATGTATCCATTACTTTTAATATGAAAAACGAACAAAAAAAAAAACATAGACAAAATTGTTTAATCAAAATTTAACTATGGATAAATTTCAGAAAAATTAGGAAAAAAAATTAATATGTGGAAAAAAACGTAAAACTTTTAAGGTATCCAAATAAAAAGGGCAACTTACATAGATATTATTTTGGGCTTTCTACCTAAATAGCCTACTTATACCCAAATAGACAAGTGAGTCTATTTTTTATACAAATGTTGTAGTTCTTTTACTTTTATACCATCAACTTCGATTTGACAGTTTTTAAGCAAAAATAAAAATAATATATGGAAACCGCAATGATTTATCAAATATTTTATTAGGAAGAAATTCAAAAAATAAAAAAATAAAATAGTATCATTATGTGACATTTTGAGATTTCAACATGGATAACTCATTTATGAAGTTCAATTTACATACCAACCGAATCATTTCTCTTACATGAATGGACATTAAGTCTAATTTTGTAACACCCCATAACTTCAAGTACATATTAATTGGTGTGTTTGAATTAATTTATTTAGAATTGGATTAATTGGGCCTTAAGTCTTTGTATTTCGTTGAAAGGTTATGAAAATGAAGGATTTTGTGTAATTAAAGACATTTTGAAAACATTTAATTTAGTTGGGGGCATTCTTGTGGTTAATAAGAAGAGAAAGGACATTTTTGTAATTTTCTAATAAAGAAGTCTAACTAGGGTTAGCTTTGAGGGGACACTATTTTCGAGGTCACCATCTCAACCATCTCTATCGAAAAGCCTGCACAACCACCGTGAAGGTGTTTGCCCATCCGCCGGCGAGAGTTCCAGCTTCACCGTCCGTGCATCACGCAGTTGAACACATCACGTGCTGCCGTCAAACGCCTCACCTCGTCGTAGGGTAGTTTCGCGCCGGGGTCGCCAAATCAGAGCGAAGGAACTCACGATCCGGACTGCAACCCCATCACGCCGGCCGCGGTGAATGGGATGCCGCGCGCGCGTCGCCGCCGGATCGATGCGCGCGTCTGCTAGCCGACAGAGCTGCTGCTCGCCGAAACTGCAAGCCGCAGATCTGAGCCATCGAAGCCACGGTTGGGCTGCTCGCAAGGGGTACGACGCCATTTGAAGGATATCGCGCCGACTCTATCTACTGCACACGAAGCCACGCCGCCGGAAGTCAATTTTGCAAGACCTAGATGCGTCCGGTTGATTTTGGTTCAAGCTTTCGAGGTAGTTTTAGATCGGTTTTCGAAGTTCTAGAACCGGTTTTGGATAGATCGGCTCACGACGTTCACAGATATGACTTTCACGCGCCGATACGCGCAGTCTCCGACACCACACTCGCCGCCACACGCGCCTCGCTACGCCGACGCCACGCACCGCCACGGAGTCAAGCTTTCGGTCAACCTGCTTTGATCCCCGAGTTCGCTTTCACTTTCGTAGTGGTAATTCGACTTATCTTTTATTGGATTCAAAAAATAAGTTTACTCATTATGTGTTTAATTAGAAAAATGGGTTGGATTGAAGGAATTTGAGTACCGAGCAGGTTGAGAGGAACCTTGAATTAGGATCGGAGCTTGAGGAGTTTGAAGCTATGCTAAGGTAAGGGATCTTTTCTACAAATGATCTTGAAAAGAGGAGTAAACACGGTTTCTGAAAGATTTATTTTAAAAAGTTGAAATTCAAAGATTTATTTCAAAGGGTGAATTTCCAAAACTCATGCTTAGGGCTTGAATTTAGAAAACGAATATTTCAAAGGGTTTTTCGAGGACCTTGAGAGAATGATTTTCAAAAGGTTTAGAAAGGACTTGATGATTTAAGGGTTTGGGAGGACCCGAAATTTGAAATGATTTCAAAGTATTTAAAAATGAGTCTTGACACGCTTATGTATAGTTCTCAGTATATTGAGATTTTCGATTATGTCATTCTCACAGGTTATGCACCTTAAATTATAAACGTGCTTATTATCGATGATTGATTGACTCTAGTTAAAGTTATGAAAGTTATGTCATGATCTTAAGACTTATGTGATTGTTGCATCATTTCGAATGTATATGTATATGTGTTTAAAGAATGGGACCTCATGGATATTGTATGTATATGAACATTTCATGTAGGTCGTGGCAATTGGTCTCTCGAGAATTTATGCATGGTAAAACATGCATCGAGACCCTATGGGTCAAACTTATAGGAGTCCAGTGAGGACTCAAATTTACAGTGGTCCTGTGAGGACTCAAAACTCATAGGGAGTGCAGTGAGGGACTCAAATCTTATAGGGTGCATGAGGACTCAAACCTATAGGTGTCTGTGAGAGGGACTCATTATGAAAAGACTCAGGGTAGACTCAATTGACCACGTATAGCCTAAGAGAAAAGTCATGATTTTATGAAAGAAAGTTTTAGGTCCCATTACGAAAAAGTTTTATGATCTCAAAAGTCACGAATCACATCATGTATAAAAAAGTCATGTTTAAAAGAAAGTCATGTCGCATGTGTTTGCATTTCCCCCCCCCCACTTACATCGGTATTTTATAATACTCACCCCTTTACCTTTGTTGTGTATTCTCCGTTTTAAAATGTTTTCGTGTAAAGGCGAGAGCATACTAGGCGAGTGGAAGGGATGCGCTACAGAAGCCATGGGAACCGATTCATGAATTCTGCATCCATGATTTAGAAAGAATTCTCTTAAATGGTTATTGTATTCCGCTTATGTAACATAGAGTTTTGAAACTAGAGGCCGAACTTCGTTATGTTCTTGTAAAAGTTTTGTATTTCTATGGGATCCCAAATTAAATTGATTTTTATTTACCAACTTTTACTTATTTAAAGTCAGTTAGGGCCTCGAATGCATGCATGAGTAGTAATGTCCCTAGGAATTTATGTTATAAAAGTAGGGGCGTTACAGTTGGTATCAGAGCCCAAGGTTATAGGTCTTGTAGACCCGCTTACAGAGTAAGCAACAAGTATCCCATGGCTAAGTAGCAACTCCAGGTCACCGCCAGGTATGCCTTTGAACTAAAGCTTTATTTGTTCATGAAAAGAAAATTAGGTATTCTATGTAAAGTTATTTTTATATAAAAATCGAGTTTAATGAATTTCCAAACTAAGAAAGAATGAGAATGAATGAGTTAAACTATATGTCTATAAAAAGGAAATGCATAAAGGAAATGCTTATATGTGAATCTATATGCGTATATGTCGTAAAGTTGACATGATTTTACGCCGAAAGGAAAGAGAATACATGTGATCCCTACTATTGACGATAGAAAGGAAAATGTTTTAGTTAAAAATGTTTACGCTAAAAAAATGAAGTTTGATAGCCATAAAACACATGTTTTGGGTTATTAAAAGGTCCGCTTTGACCATGGGAGTGAAGAGTAAGACATAAGAGGTCTCAAGCTGTGGTATAGACGGAGTTTCCTGCCTCCCGTCACAAATCCACAAAGGTTGCTAAGCAACTAGATTACTTAAGTATAGTTTTCAAATGTAAAAGTTAAGACTACTCATGAGAAGTTCAAAGTTTGAATGTGTTTGGTAAGAGGTTAGTGGTCTCATTCATTCATGCTGGAACAATTGGATAAAAGGGTATGAGATTTAGTAAACGAACCACTTTGGAGTTTTCGACTTTGTTGGTTCCCAAATAAAGTCCCTTCATCTTCAAGTGAATACATAACTATAGTATTTAAGGAGTTGAAAAGTAAAGAGAGCAAGGGTGTTTTGAAAATGGACTCGAGATGTGAAGGGAAAAATAAATTGTTAATGTTGAGATGAAAATTAATTTTTTCAAAATACTTGAAACACTTCGATTTTATTCATACCATTGCTCTGATAGGAAAGTCACAGGGATATACACAATTAATGTGTTACTGCAGGTAGGCATGATACAAAGTTTCAAAAGCGATACCATAAACTAAATAAACTTAATAAAGACAAGTATAAAGAAGAAAAGTAAGGAGTTAGAGTTTTAGTTTGAGAACACAAGAGAATTGATTGTCGGGACTCCAGAAACTTGTGCACGAATTGACATTCATATGATCACTTGTGTGTCCAAGCTTGTGGAATGTGTATAAGGAACCTTGCCACTAATTTCTACCTGTTGGACTAGATATATGTGTACAACTCGAAAGAGATAACATGAGGTGTTAACCTTGAACTCTTATGTAGTAAAGTTTCCTTTTTCCCCGATCAGAGGATTAAGGAGAGAGGATTCGGTTAATAGAGGAAAGTGCTTTGAATCCCTTCTTCGTTATGTAGAAGTCAAGCTGAGGAACCCATTTGAATTAGTAAAGTGTATAGTTGTAGTGGTCGAGCGACCACTAGAGTGAATCTGGAGGGTCCATTTAGTAAAGGTTAGGCTAATGTTCTTAAGTGATATTTTAGAGAAATGGACATTAGAACTACAATGGTACAAGTAGTTGAGAAAGTCCCCAATTTGACTAAAAGGAGAAAGTCGAGTGTAAAGAAAGTGAGTACGAGGAACAATTCATTGGCGTTAGATAAAATAAGTTTGATATTTTAAGGTTATCCTTAACACGAGAGATAGACTTAAGCATGAAGTTAAAGTGGAAGCAGCGGTAGCTTTTAATACTTCTTACAGAATGCTCAAGTGAGGTTAAAAGAACTCAGGTTATAGATACAAGAACTTTTATATCAGAGTTAATAGTAGTATAGCACTCTAAGGAGTATTAGTGTTGTTCGTAAAGGAGAAAGAAACATCTTTACGTTTGTGCACAGGTTAGAGGATGTGGAAGAACGTCGCTGCTAAGAATAAATACCTTCGTCTTTGGATGAACGACCTATTCCACCAGTACAAGGAGCATAGTGTTCCTTAAGGTGATTTTGGCGTCAAGTTAGCGCCCGTCATGAACCAGGGATTAGATATTCCGAGACAACTTTCAAATCACTTTACGAACATCATAAAGATTATAGAGATTTGACTTAAGTACCCTTAATGTTTATAGACTTGATGGATTTATTGCTCAAGACAAGAGTAAAACATTGTTGTAATTAAGTTGCCGAAGACATTCTAGTTAAACCTAGTCTAAGAAGGGGCAGAAAAGAAAATTTGAAAGGATTGTTGTAACCAAAAGGAGGGAAGAGTAAGTTCTAAGAGGTGAAAGTAGTTGAAAGGTCACCAAGGAGTTATGTGTCCAAGTAAATTTCAAAGGATGTGCATAATGAAATTTGTTGAGCTAAGAAGTAAGTAGAGCCTTGACAGAGGAATCCTATAATTTCTTGAAAAGTTCAAAGTCTAGAGGTGTTGAATAAAGTATTCGTATTCAAGGTTTGAACGTTAGGGTTTCATGACAAAAGAGTCGGAAAAGTTAAGAAATGTAGTGGATGCCATTGTAAAGTATCCAACCCTATTAGTGTTTAGAAAGTTGCATTATATTCAAGTGATTACTTGAGGAGGATATTTAAGGGAGTGAAGGATAAAGGGAGAATGAGTTTTAAAAGACTAAATTCCTTTTCGCGAGATCGCTTAATAGCGAGGTTGGGTTGAGTTATATTAAGGGGAGTGATATGAATGACTGTTGCGTTGTGCCATAGGCTGAGGAAAGATTAAAAGCGATAGAGTACGAGTTGTATCTTGAATAACTTGTTTTAAAAGGGTCATTCTAATTCCTAGAACTTGCAATGAAAATTTTGTCACTTAATGCGATAACCTATAATTGATTAGGCTCTAAATCAGGGTAAGTCAAAAGAATTTTGTTACACTCTCTGAAAGTTTGTTTAAAAAATTAAGGTCGCAACCTGATTATTAGATTTTCTTGTCTTTAAAGAATCATTGTTTACAATTAAAGAAACTTAGTTTCACTTATATTTGGTTATTCAACATTTCTGTGTATAGTGTGTTCCTGAACCCTGAGTAATCTGAAATGAAGTTTGGAGGCATGATTGGTTTGTTTTTCTGATTTTAGAAGTGCAATTTCTGTTAAACAGGTATTAGAGAAAATTTTGGCATTGTTGTAATTATGTCGTTATGCTGCCGAAATTTTTGGAGCATTTTTGTAATAAGACTGACAGAGTTGTATGGAATATTTCATGTGTCACGGCAACCAAATGAGACCTAAGTTTGAGTTACTCCTACCGTGACTTGAAACTTTCAACGAGCTATTGATTTCAATAGAAAACCCCAAAGTTAATTCAATACGCGAGCGAGATTGTCACTGCAACGTTTACTAAAAGGTCGTGGAGAGTAGTGAGAGGTTAACCAATAGTGTAAAGAGTCTTGAACAACCAAACGAAGTTGCTAACTCTATCCTTGAAGTCACACCTTTGGTGAAGGTGATAAGGTTATGGAGGCGATGACTAGAGGAAATTATCGAGTCATGCCTTGAAATAAATGCTAGTAGCTGGTGCAACAAACCATAAAGAGGATTTTGAGGCTCAACAACAATGGGACCGTTTTAGTAAAGAGTTCCATTCTAAAATCACAAAACAGAAGAAACTAATGAAAGGGCTAGAGAAGGAGATGCGAGCTAAATATCCCGAGTTATCTTAGAATTTGAATCTAGAACTTTCCAAATTTAGAATCCGAGTCAAGGGCATCAGTTACGTAGGCCCTAGTAGAAATACTCCAGTGAAGAGAACGAACTCAAGTTAAAATTATGAGAACGTTGGGTAATAAGTTTACGCTGAAGTGTGATACTTAAGGAGCAGCTAGTGCTAATTCTTGCATAAGGACGGAAGACTCATCGTAACCGAGTGGAGCAAGTGCGAGCAAGCTTTCCCTAAGTATTACAAGATTAGAAACTTTCAAGGACGAAAGTTCTTAAGGAGGGATGACTGTAACACCCCAGAACTTCAAGTACATATTAATTGGTGTGTTTGAATTAATTTATTTGGAATTGGATTAATTGGGCCTTAAGTCTTTGTATTTCGTTGAAAGGTTATGAAAATGAAGGATTTTGTGTAATTAAAGACATTTTGAAAACATTTAATTTAGTTGGGGGCATTCTTGTGGTTAATAAGAAGAGAAAAGACATTTTTGTAATTTTCTAATAAAGAAGTTTAACTAGGGTTAGCTTTGAGGGGACACAATTTTCGAGGTCACTATCTCAACCCTCTCTATCGACAAGCCTGCACAACAACCGTGAAGGTGTTTGCCCATCCGCCGGCGAGAGTTCCAAATTTTCACCGTCCGTGCATCACGCAGTTGAACACATCACGAGCTGCCATCAAACGCCTCACCTCGTCGTAGGGTAGTTTCGCCGCCGAGGGACGCCAAATCCAGAGCGAAGAAACTCACGATCGGCATCGCACCCCATCACGCCGGCCGCCAAGATGGTGGGATGCCGCGCGCGCCGCCGACCTTCGATCGATGCGCTGCGCGCGTCTGCGCGATCGCCGCGCTACACCGAACCGCGCAAGCCGCAGATCCGAGCCATCGGCCACGGCCGGTGCTCGCAAGAGTACGACGCCGCTTTCAAGCGATATCGCGCCGACTCTATCTATCGCACGAAGCCACGCCACGGAGTCAATTTTGCAAGACCTAGATGCGTCCGGTTGATTTTGGTTCAAGCTTTCGAGGTAGTTTTTGATCGGCTTTGAAGTTCTAGAACCGGTTTTGGATAGATCGGCTCACGACGCTCACGAGATATGACTTTCACGCGCGATACGCCGCCTCCGACACCACACTCGCCGCGCCACACCGCCGCCGCGCACGCGCGCCGCCACGGAGTCGCTTTTCAGGCCCACCTGCTTTTGATCCCCGAGTTCGTTTCACCTCGTTAGTGGTAATTCGACTTATCTTTTATTGGATTCAAAAATAAGTTTACTCATTATGTGTTTAATTAGGAAAATGGGTTGGATTGAAGGAATTTGAGTACCGAGCGCAAAAGTTGAGAGGAACCTTGAATTAGGATCGAGCTTGAGGAGTTTCAAGCTATGCTAAGGTAAGGATCTTTTCTACAAATGATCTTGAAAAGAGGAGTAAACACAGCTTCAAAGATTTATTTTAAAAGTTGAAATTCAAAGATTTATTTCAAAGGGTGAATTTCAAAAGTCATGCTTAGGGCTTGAATTTAGAAAATGAATATTTCAAAGGGTTTTTCGAGGACCTTGAGAGAATGATTTTCAAAAGGTTTAGAAAGGAACTTGATGATTTAAGGGTTTGGGAGGAATCGAGCTGAAATGATTTCAAAGTATTTAAAAATGAGTCTTGACACAGTTATGTATAGTTCTGTATATTGAGATTTTCAGTTATGTCATTCTGCTAGTTATGCACCTTAAATTATAAACGTGCTTATTACTGATGATTGATTGACTCTAGTTAAAGTTATGAAAGTTATGTCATGATCTTAAGACTTATGTGATTGTTGCATCATTTCTGAATGTACATGTTTATGTGTTTAAAGAATGGGACCTCATGCATATTGTATGTATATGAACATTTCATGTAGGCTGTGGCAATTGGTCTCCTGAGAATTTATGCATGGTAAAACATGCATCAGAGACCCTATGGGTCAAACTTATAGGAGTCTGTGAGAGACTCAAATTTACAGGGGTTTGTGAGGGACTCAAAACTTATAGGGGTCTGTGAGGGACTCAAATCTTATAGGGGTCTGTGAGGGACTCAAACCTATAGGGGTCTGTGAGAGACTCATTATGAAAAGACTCAGGTAGACTCAATTGACCACGTATAGCCAAAGAGAAAAAGTCATGATTTTATGAAAGAAAGTTTTAGGTCCCATTACAGAAATTTTATGATCTCAAAAGTCACGAATCACAGTCATGTATAAAAGTCATGTTTAAAAGAAAGTCATGTCGCATGTGTTTGCATTTCCCGACCCCCCCACTTACTGGGTATTTTATAATACTCACCCTTTTACCTTTGTTGTGTATTCTCCGTTTTAAAATGTTTTCAGGTAAAGGCGAGAGCATACTAGGCGAGTGGCAGGGATGCGCTACAGAAGCCATGGGAACCGAGTCATGAATTCCGCATCCATGATTTAGAAAGAATTCTCTTAAATGGTTATTGTATTCCGCTTATGTAACATAGAGTTTTGAAACTAGAGGCCGAACTTCGTTATGTTCTTGTAAAAGTTTTGTATTTCTATGGGATCCCAAATTAAATTGATTTTTATTTACCAACTTTTACTTATTTAAAGTCAGTTAGGGCCTCGAATGCATGCATGAGTAGTAATGTCCCTAGGAATTTATGTTATAAAAGTAGGGGCGTTACAAATTTTTAACAAAAATGTTGTACGTCTTTTATTATTACACTCTCAACTTCAATTGGATAGTTTTTTTTTAATAGAAAATAAAAACAATATATGGAAAAAAACAAATTGTTTCTCATATCCATTATTAAAAAGAAGTTAAAATAAGAAAAGAAGATTTGACCCATGATTGAAGCAACGAATTTAGAAAAATAATTAGAAAAAACGACATTGAAAAGTACAAGAAGAAGCCACAGGACAAAAATGAGGTTATAATAAGGTTATCACAATAGAATATGAGGTATATGGAGCTGTCCAGCACATGTGCTTGTGACAAATCCAAAGAAGTTGGATTCACGTTCAAAGTTGTGCCTATTCGTAGGATACCCAAAAGAAACAAGAGGTGGTTTATTCTATGATCCTAAGGAAGATAAGGTCATTGTGTCGACAAATGCCACTTTCTTGGACGAGGACCACATAAGGGACCACAAACCAAAAAGTAATGTAGTGTTGAGTGAGTTAGACGAAACAATAGCAAAGGTTGCTAATAAGAACACTAGTACGTCAACAAGAGTTGTTGATACTAGTTTGTCTAGTCAAGAGGGTCCATCTCAAGAGTTGAGTACTCCTCGACGTAGTGGGAGGGTTGTGATACAGCCTGACCGTTACATGGGTTTAGCTAAAACCCAAGTTGTTATACCAGATGACAACTGCGAGGATCCATTGACTTATAATCAAGCAATGGTTGACATTGACAAAGACAAATGGGTCATAGCCATGGACCAAGAAATAGAGTCTATGAACTTCAATTCTGTTTGGGATCTTGTAGATAAGCCTGATGGGGTAAAACCTATAGGTTGTAAGTGGATCTACAAGAGAAAACGTGGTGTAGATGGGAAGGTGCAAACCTTTAAAGCTAGACTAGTAGCAAAGAGTTATACCCAGGTTGAAGGGGTTGACTTTGAGGAGACCTTTTCACCTGTTGCTATGGTAAAGTCTATCCGTATCCTTCTTGCCATTGCCGCATATTATGACTATGAGGTATGACAAATGAATGACAAGACAACCTTTTTCAATGGCAATCTTGAAGAAACCATCTACATGGACCAACCCAAAGGGTTCATTAAACAATGACAAGAACAAAAGGTTTGCAGGCTTAAAAGGTCGATTTATGGACTGAAACAAGCCTCTAGGTCCTCGAATATAAGATTTGATGAGGCTACCAGATCTTATGGTTTTGACCAGAATGACGATGAACCTTGTGTATACAAAAAAATCGTCAATAGTTCTGTCGCATTCCTAATTCTCTATGTGGATGATATCCTACTCATTGGGAATGATGTAGGTTATCTTACTGACATCAAGGAACGACTTTCAATGCAATTCCAAATGAAAGATTTGGGTGATGCGCAGTTTGTTCTTTGGATCCAGATTTTCCGGAACCACAAGAATAAAACACTAGCCTTGTCTAAAGCATCATACATAGACAAAGTGTTGTCAAGATTTAAGATGCAAGATTCCAAAAAGGGCTTGTTGCCTTTTATACATGGAATCCATTAAGATGCGACGACTTGAGGGATCTGCAAAGAAGAGGGAGACGAGTGAGAGAGGGAGAAAAAGAGAGGGAGAGAAAGACGTGGTCGTCGATCGCCTCCCTGCAGGCATGTACGCACGAAGAAAGGGGCCCTCCCGACTCTTTCTTGTCCTTTTTCTTTTTTTTTTCCTTCTTTGTAAATAAAAGTTAGACGTCACAAATGTTGTTATAGAAGTTGGTTGGATTACAAGTTTAATCCCTTGACTTTGAGGTTTGTGTCTATTTGGTCCCTAAACTTTCAAAAGTTTCAAATAGGTCACTGAACTTTCAATTTTGTATCTATTTGGTCCCTAAACTTTGAAATGTGTCTAATAAGTCCTCAAATTTTCAATTTTGTATCTAATAGGTCCCTGAATTTTTAATTTTGTGTCTAATAAGTCGTTGACCTAGTTGAAGTTTCTTAAAATTCATGAACTTACTAGGCACAAGATTGAAACCTTAAGCTTCTATTGGACAAAAAATTCAATTTTATATATAATAGATCGATTAATTTAAAAAAAAAAGTGTGAATATATTAGGGTCCTATTAGAAGTTCAAGAACTAATTAGACATTTTTAAAGTTCAGGGAATTATTAGACACAAAATTGAAAGTTCAGGGATGTATTTGACACCTTTTAAGGTTCAGGGACCAAATAGGCACAAACCTCGAAATTCAGGGACTAAATTTCTAATTTAACCCATAGAAGTTTAATATTGTTTTAGAAAAAAATAGTTTTAAGTTTTGATAGTAATAATTTTCTATTAATAAAAAAATCTATATGAATGATTGATATACATATTATTACTTTTCTAACTTATATAATAAAGAACTGAAACTACAGTTACAGGACTTACTAGACAAGGGATTTATACGCCCTAGCGTTTCGCCTAGGGGAGCCCCTGTGTTGTTTGTGAAAAAGAAAGACGGGTCCATGCGCCTGTGTATAGATTACAGAGAGTTGAATAAGGTTACGATCAAGAATAAATACCCTCTCCCTAGAATAGATGATTTGTTCGATCAGTTGCAGGGAGCAACGGTGTTTTCAAAGATTGACCTTAGATCAGGCTATCACCAGTTGAGAATCAATGAAGAAGATATTCCCAAGACAGCATTCAGATCACGTTATGGGCACTACGAGTTCACAGTGATGCCGTTTGGTTTGACCAACACCCCTGCCGCTTTCATGAACTTGATGAACCGACTATTCAAGGAGTTTCTAGATACGTTCGTGATTGTGTTTATTGACGACATTCTGATATACTCCAAATGTGATGAAGATCATGAAAGACACCTGAGAAAAGTTTTAATCACGCTGAGAGAGAATAAGTTGTATGCAAAATTCTCCAAGTGCGAATTCTGGCTCAGGCAGGTATCTTTCTTAGGGCTTGTGGTGTCCGAAGCTGGAGTCTCTGTTGATCCAGCGAAAGTGGAAGCGGTCACACAGTGGCCTCGTCCGACCACCGTCACAGAGGTACGTAGTTTTCTGGGTCTTGCAGGATACTATAGACGTTTCGTGCAGGACTTCGCCAAGATAGCCATGCCCATGACTCAGTTGGCGCGCAAAGGTAACCCATTTGTTTGGGATGTCAATTGTGAGGCGAGTTTCGTGGAGCTCAAGTGTAGGTTGGTGTCGGCCCGATTCTTACAAATCCCCGAGGAACAGGGAGCTTAAGTGGTTTACAAAGGATGCTTCTAAGAAAGGTTTGGGCTGTGTTCTAATGCTGCACGGTAAGGTAATAGCCTATGCATCCCGACAACTGAAGACGCACGAGAGAAATTATCCGACACATGACTTAGAACTAGCGGCAGTAGTCTTTGCAGTAAAGATCTGGAGACATTACCTTTATGGCGAGAAAATTCAGATTTTTACAGATCATAAAAGTCTGAAGTACTTGTTCACCCAGAAGGAATTGAACATGAGGCAACGCAGGTGGTTGGAATTAGTGAAGGACTATGACATAGATATTCAATACCACCCCGGTAAAGCTAATGTCGTGGCTGATGCCCTCGAGAGAAAGCCGATTCATACTTCAAAGACAAGTCACCGATGGCATGAGCTACAGCGCGTAATTTATACGAGCCAAATCGCAGTGCTAGTAGGGAAGGCCACAGCGCAGTTAGCTCAGCTAACTGTACAGCCAACTTTGAGACAGCGCATTGTCGATTCTCAACAGGGGGATCCTCAGTTAGTAGAAAAGCTTATTGCAGTAACTACAGGTGAGTTAGCAGGGTTTTCGCTATCCGCAGATGGAGGACTACTATTTCAGGGACGATTATGTGTACGAGGCAACGCATTTAACCGAAATCAAATCTTGAGCGAAGCTCATAACTCACCATTCACTATGCATCCTGGTAGTACCAAGATGTATCGAGATCTGAAACAATCATTCTGGTGGTGTAACATGAAGCGCGACGTGGCAGAGTTTGTTAGCAGGTGTTTAACTTGTCAACAGTGAAGCGCTGAGACAGAGACCATGCGGGTTACTACAACCTTTACATGTACCTCAGTGGAAATGGGAGGAGATCTCTATGGATTTCATAGTCTGATGCCCGAAACTTTACGAGGGTACTCGGTGATTTGGGTCATCGTGGACAGATTAACCAAGTCAGCACATTTCATACCAGGGAAACCCACCTACTCTACGGATAAGTGGGCGCAACTATACCTGGAAGAGATAGTCCGTCTACATGGGATTCCAGCCAAGATTATTTCGGAGCATGTGGATCCACGCTTTACCTCCAACTTTTGGAGAAGTCTACGTAAAGCGCTCGGTTCGCGCTAAACTTTAGTACGACTTTTCATCCACGCACGGATGATGGGCGCATGAGCGCGTTGAACCGCATCTTAGAAGACATGTTACGAGCTTGCACCTTAGACTTTCCAGGTAGTTGGGACACTCATTTGCACTTGATGGAGTTTGCTTACAATAACAGTTTTCAGTCGACCATCGGAATGGCCCCGTTCGAAGCCCTTTATGGAAAGCGTTGCGAACCCCGTTTCGGGAGGAGGTTGGTGAACGCCGCTTATTGGGTCCAGACTGGTTCGATCACTAATAGTGCAATACAACAGACAGATTAAGGTGCGAATCACGCATCGCCCAAAGCGCACAAAAGAGTTATGCCGATTTGAGACGAAGGGACTTAGAATTCGAAGTTGGGGACCACGTATTCCTCAAGGTGGCCCCAATGAAAGGGATTCTAAGGTTTGGCCGAAAAGGGAAGTTGAGCCCGCGCTTTATAGGGCCATTTGAGATCTTAGAGAGGGTTGGCGTAGTGGCTTACAGGCTAGCATTGCCGCCTTCCCTATCAGCAGTTCATAACGTATTCCATGTCTCCATGTTGAGAAAATACGTTCCAGACCCGACTCACGTCGTAGACTTTGAACCATTACAGTTAGCAGAAGATTTGAGCTATGGCGAACGACCTGTACAGATTATTGCAAGAGATCAAAAGACCCTCCGTAACCGTGAGATCAACTTAGTTAAGGTGTTATGGCAAAACCACCGTGCGGAAGAAGCTACCTGGGAGCGAGAAGAGGAAGTGCGAGCTAAATACCCAGAACTATTCCAAGAATAGGAACTTTCGAGGACGAAAGTTCTTAAGGAGGGAAGATTGTGACGACCACAGCCACAGGTACTAACTGTTTATTTTAATTAATGTTCTAACAATCTTTATGTCGGGTCGGTTTGGTAAATCTTATTAGGCTCGGTGAGAGTGAACCTTTAACTTCATGCGGTTTTAAGTGAATTGTTTTCTTTGAAATGAAATTACATATAAAAATAATGGAGGAGGAAATGATAATGGCACTTTAGTAAATAATACCTAAGTAAGGGTTATGTATGACTTTTGGAATTTGACCTAGCTTTTAGTATTTAATCTTCTTTAACCTTGCAACCACAAGGAAACCCTAACCCTAGGCTTCATCATCTTCTCCTCCTCATCCTTCTCCTTGCCCTAGCCGAAAAACACCCACCCTTGTTGCAACCCTCGTCGGCCGGAGCAAGAGGCCGCACGTCCAGCACGCCACACGAGCTTCACCGGCGAGCACCAGTGAAAGTCGACATCACTGAAACGCGGGATCGCAGGGATTCGTCGTCGATCGCGAGCCTCGGAGCTGTACCGCCGCCATCCTGATCGAGAGCCACTCGCGCCGGTTATCGCCACACTTCACCTCGCGTCGACCGCCGCCGTTTGCGTCCAGATCTCGCCATCGCCGCCGCGCAGCTCCTGTCGCCGACGAAAGAGGCGCTCCAGCCGCAGATTTTCGCCGAACAGCCGCCCGACATCTCTCTTCTTCGAGATTGACATAGCCAGACCGTTCGTGACCAGCCGCCTCACGCACCGGAGAGTACAACCCCGGTTGCCATCCGTTCTGTGCGAACTTGGTGTGCTATCATCGGCGTCGTACTCCTCGGTCTTCAACTCAAATTCGATTAAGAATGTCCCATTCGTTGGTAAGCCAATTGCCGTCTCCATTCTTTTAAGTTTGGTACCGTGGTTAGTTTGAGTGTTTAACTTGATTTCGGATCGTGATCTTCTTAGGGTTTCTCGGAGTCTTGACGTGGATTGAACCAATTATTAAACAAGATCCATCCAAAAATCTAAGTCAAGGTACATAAGAATTTTGGAAGAACCTTAAACCTCAGTTTCAAGACTTCTTTCAAGTGAGATTCTAATCTTGGAGTTTGTGGAATAGGTTCGAAAAGAGAATCGTGGAATTGGAAGAGAAGAAGAGAAATTTCTCTTGAACTCAGGATTTTCAGTTTAGACTAAGGTAAGGGACCTTGTGCCGAACTTTTCTAAATGGGATTAAAGAAAATGAATTTCAGTATTTTACGTGAATTTAGTTTGTTATTTTTACATGAGGATAGTTTAATATTTTATGTGCGAATACTTTATTATTTTATGTGAAGATATCTCAATATTTTATGTGAGCATAATTCAGTATTTTATATGAGAATATCTTTGTATCTTATGTAAGAATATTCCAGTATTTCATGAGAGAATGATATAGTACTTTATATGAGAATATTTCATGATTACATACCAGAGTATGATCTTCAAACTGTTGTGAGAAAATCATGATTTGCATATCAATGATAATGTTTCATGACACGTGCGCTATAGTCATGTTGAATGATGGGACCTCATGCATGTTATGTATGCCATAAAACGATTTAAAGTAAGATGTGGAAATTGGTCTCCTGAGGGCATTGTCTGCATGGTCAAACATGCATTAGAGACCCTATGGGTCAAGTTTACAGGGGTCTGTGAGGGACTCAAACCATACAGGGGTCTGTGAGGGACTCAATCCATACAGGGGTCTGTGAGGGACTCAACTTGAGATGACTCAGGATGACCAATTAACCACTTAAAGAACAAGAAAGTCATGTATTACAGTCATGTTGATACGAGAAAGTTTTAGGTCCCACATATGTACATTTTGACCAAGTTTAAAAGTCATGATTGTATGTGTTTGCATATCCCAAACCTCGGTAGCGAGATCACTTATTGGGTATTGTATTGCAATACTCACCCTTTTATTTTAAAATGTTTTTCAGGTAAGGCCAAGGACGTGTGGGGCGAGTGACGGAGGCGCGTGGTCAGAGCCATGGGAATAGTCATGTTTTCCGCATATTTTCTTAATAATTGATGTTGTCGTTTTATGATTTCTAAGTTTAAAGCTTGATTTCAGGATTTTTAAATAGGCCAAGTCTAAACTGCTTCTTTTACATGTTTTGAATGTTTTAATGGGATCTCTAAAGATGATTTTGGTTACAGTGGAGATTTAAAGAATGTTTTATGTCCTTTGGCCTAATAATGCATGCATGTGTAGTAATGTCCCTAAGAGTTGTAGTTAGAGAAAAGTAGGGGCGTTACAGATTCAATCCGGAAGAGCCTTTGCGAGCACAAGCCGAGATGCCAAAGAACTCGACTCAGTGAGTTCTGGTACACTCCGATATACTTGGGCATCTCGCTTTCGTATTGTTTGATTCTGTGGTCTACTCATTCCTTTATTTCTGCATCTTTTGTGAGCCAAGCGAAGCTTGAGTTAGAACCCTTATCTGTCATTTTATCTCATGCCACCCCCGCGAGGTGAGTTTGTATGCTCTTGAAAAAGTTAAAGCATGTAAGCTATCGGTCTCTCGGGCATGAGCTAGGAGTAAATTTGATAGTCTTGGATATGACGGAGTTTGATGTTATATTAGGCATGGATTGGTTAGCACGAAATCATGCTAGTATAAATTGTTATCACAGGGAGGTGGTGTTTACACCCCGCCGTAAGAGTTTCAGTTCAAGGAGCAGAGTGGGGCCACACCTAGGGTGGTGTCTGCGCTCAAGGCAAGAAAGTTGATCCATCGGGGAGCATGGGGTGTGTTGGCAGCGTAGTTGACTTGGGGCACACTAAGGAAATCTTGTCCTCGGTGCTGTAGTTAACGAATTCCCGACGTGTTCCCCGAGGACCTCTGGGATTACCGCTTGATGAGGAGGTGGATTTCAAAATTGAGCTCGAGCCAGAACAACACCTATTTCTAAGGCTCCTCTACGAGGATGGCGCCGCCGAATTGAAGGAATTAAGTTGCGATTCAGGGACTTGCTAGACAAGGGTTATATACGCCCTAGCGTTTTCCCTTGGGTGCGCTGTGTTGTTCGTCAAGAAGAAGGACGGGTCTATGCGTCTGTGCATAGACTACAGGGAACTGAATAAAGTCACAGTCAAGAATCGGTATCCCCTCCCCAAAATAGACGACCTCTTTGACCAATTGCGAGGAGCTTCTATTTTCTCAAAAATTGATCTGAGGTCGGGCTACCATCAGCTGAGAATCAGAGAAGAAGACATTCCCAAGTTTGCTTTTAGGTCGCGCTATGGACATTACGAGTTCACTGTGATGTCATTTGGATTGACCAATGCACCCGTTGTCTTCATGGATCGATGAACCGAGTGTTCAAGGAATTTACGATACGTGCTCATATAGTATTCATCGATGATATCCTAGTTTACTCTAGAACAGAAGAGGAACACAGAGAACACCTCCGAAGAGTTTTGGAGACCTTGCGAGAGCACAAACTATTTGCAAAGTTCTCGAAGTGCGAATTTTGGCTCCATCAGGTGTCATTCTTGGGGCACGTGGTATCCAAGGCAGGAATCTCTGTGGATCCCGCCAAGGTTGATACAGTTATGCAGTGGCCTCGACCGTCCTCAGTTACAGAGGTGCGTAGTTTTCTTGGACTTGCGGGTTATTATAGACGCTTTGTGCAAGGTTTCTCCGCGATAGCAATGCCCTTGACACAATTGACCAAGAAAGGTACCGCATTTGTTTGGGATGACGCTTGTGAGGAAAGCTTCCAGGAGCTCAAGCAGAGCTTAGTTACTGGCGCCCAGCTTCTCACGGTGCGGATGGCACGAAGGATTACGTGATCTCTGATGATGCCTCGGGAAAGGTCTGGGTTGTGTCCTGATGCAGCATGGGAAAGTGATAGCTTATGCATCTCGTCAGCTGAAAACTCACGAGAGGAACTATCCAACTCACGATTTGGAGTTGGCAGCCGTGGTGTTCGCGCTTAAAATATGGAGGCATTACCTGTATGGCGAAAGGATTCAGATTTTTACCGACCACAAGAGCTTAAAGTACTTGTTTACTCAGAAAGAACTGAACATGAGGCAACGCAGGTGGTTAGAACTGGTGAAGGACTACGACGTGGAAATCCTGTACCACCCAGGTAAAGCAAATGTAGTTGCAGACGCCCTTAGTAAGAAGCCAACCCACTCTTCCTCTCAAGCCACCAACCAGGCGAAGTTACAATCAAAGTTTGAGCGTGTAGAGATTGCAGTCTTGTTGGGCGAAGCAACTGCACGTTTGGCACGGTTGACAGTTCAGCCAACCTTAAGACAACGTATCATAACTTCTCAACCAACGGACTCTTGGCTTTTGGAGAAGTTCCATTGGTGAGCTCGGGCGAGAACAAGAGTTCTCCTTGTCCTCAGACGGGGGACTGTTTAAGGGACGGTTGTGTGTTCTCGACTTTGGGGGACTCAGAAACGAGATTCTGGCAGAGGGTCACAACTCCGCTTTTTCCATACATCCAGGCAGTACTAAGATGTACCGAGATCTGAAGCAACTTTTCTGGTGGCAGAACATGAAGCGAGATGTGGCCAATTATGTCAGTAAATGTTTGGTTTGCCAACAAGTGAATGCACCAAGGCAAAAGCCAGCGGGTCTGTTGCAACCGTTGGACGTTCCACAGTGGAAGTGGGACGAAATTTCGATGGACTTCATAGTAGGTCTACCCAGGACCTTAAAGGGGTTTACCGTGGTTTGGGTCGTGGTCGACAGACTAACTAAGTCGGCACACTTCTTACCAGGGAAACCCACTTACTCCACAGATAAGTGGGCACAGTTATACATGGAAGAGATAGTCAGGTTGCATGGAGTTCCTGCTAAAATTGTTTCAGACAGAGACCCTCGTTTCACCTCTAAGTTATGGAGGAGTTTGCAGAAAGCGTTAGGCACCCGCTAAACTTCAAGTACCTCGTTCCATCCTCAAACAGACGGTCGACTTTAACGCCTCAACCAGTGTTGGAGGACATGCTACGAACTGCGCCCTCGATTTTCCAGTGTAGTTGGGATGCCCATCCGCACTTGATGGAGTTCGCTTATAATAGATTACTGCGACCATAGGTATGGCACCGCTTTGAGGCATTGTGCGGAAGGAGGTGCGAGAACTCCGTTCTTCGGGATGAGGTTGGTGAACGTCGCTTATTGGGCCCCGAGTTGGTCCAAGTTACAAATGAGGCAATACAGAGGATCCGAGCAAGAATGCGAATCGCTCGTAGTAGTAGCGTAAGAGCTACGCCGATTCAAGGAGGAAAGACTTGGAGTTCGAGATAGGGGACCATGTGTTCCTAATAGTGGCACCAATGAAAGGATTTGTGAGATTCGGTCGTAGAGGAAAGCTGAGCCCGCGATTCATAGGACCCTTTGAGATCCTAGAGCGGATTGGCCCAGTGGCGTACCGATTGGCGCTGCCGCCATCCCTATCTTCGGTCCACAATGTCTTTCATGTTTCCATGTTGAGGAAATACGTACCTGACCCAACGCACGTGGTTGACTTTGAACCCTTGCACTTGGCGAGGACTTGAGTTCTGAGGAGCGACCGGTCACGATTCTCGACAAGGACCAAAAGGTTCTCCGTAACCGAACCGTCAACCTAGTAAAGGTCTTGTGACAGAACCGGGAGGCAAAAGAAGCTACTTGGGAGCGAGAGGAGGAAATGTGAGCCAATCACCCAGAGCTGTTCCATGATTGGGAACTTTCGGGGACGAAAGTTTCTAAGCAGGGTAGATTGTAACGCCCGCATCTTAAATCAGGTATATGCTCCATTAAAGTATATATTATTTTTTTTTTTAGTAAAGTCATACCTTTAATTTGAGTTTTGACTTAGTCAAGGCCTTTTTGTGAATTGTAGATGATTGAGGGGCATTTTAGTAATCAGACCCCAAGTAGGGTTTTTAAAAGAGACCCTTTTTGTCTTCTTATGCACGCAACCCGAGGTAATCATCTCCTCACCATCTCCCCTCACACAAACCCTAGCCGCCGCACGAATTCCGAGTCGCCGCCGTCCACCGCCTGCAGGTCGTCACGCCCCGCTGGAAGATCTCGCACGCCAGCCGTCCGCCTGAGAACCAACAAAGAACTCGGTCGAGCCCAGCTCTCGCGCGCCGCCGGTCGAAGCTCCAGATCGCCGCGCCCCACCGATCGAAGTCCAGCCACCGCGCGCGCAGCGGCGCGAGACTCGCGAGCCCTCGCTGCGCGCTTCCGTCCGCTCTGCGCGCGCCGATCGGCGTACTCGATCCTGCGCGCCACCGATTGGAGTCTCCAGCCGCCCGAACGCTGCTCGCGCGTGACGCCCGCTTTGACGGATCCGTGCCGCCACGCTGCGCAGATCGTTGTCCAGCCGCCTCCGGCGCGCGCGTCTCGCAGCCACTGCCCTTTGCCGCCGCCTTTGTTATGTCGCCGGTCGCCGCCCCTCACATCAGTAGCCGAGATTACTTTGGTCTTCGCCGGATTTGCGGTGAGTGAGTTGCCATCTCTATGAAGGGCTTGGATAGTAAGATTTGTTTAAGTTGAGATTTATTTAACCCATAGTTGTGTTAGGTATTCGTCGAAGTTGTGGGAATTTGCAGCGGACCTAAGCGAAATTCGTTTGAATCAGGATACGTAGGAGAAATTAACAACCCGGTTGCTAGCTGAGGCCAAGGTAAGGGAACCCATACAATTTTTAAATCCAGATTGAAAAGTTTGCTGAAAACGTCCCACATGGTTGGAGGTTTTGGTTTGGAAAGCCATGTTGGATTGAGTTATGATTTTTCCTATTGATATTGTGAATGTTGGATTTATGCCATGAATGTTAGATTTCTGTTGTCTCTGAAATTATGCATGTTGATCTAGCCATGTTAATGCCATGAGATTTATTGTGTTCTAAACAGAACGATCTTGGTAACTGAGGCCCTGATATTGCCTTACTAAATTTATTTCTGCGATATCAGTGAAATTTTCCTGGAAATATAATTACGTATTTTATGATTCTCGGAGTCGACCCACTTAGAGGCCATGTTGTGAGAGGACTAGTTGTTCGTTAGAAGCCGAAGAGAAATTTAAATGAAATTGTTTACGAAGGCTTGACAACTAACCCTCACTATTAAATGAATGTAAGATTATTATAATGGGTCGACCCAGAATGGAGGCCATGGAACAGGAAGTAACAATTTCCACAAAAAGCCGAAGAGTAAAGCCACGAATGTTTTTATATTTTACTTGTGTATTTTGAGGGCCCATGATTCTTGAACCCCCGCCTGTGGGGGCTCTTACTGAGTATTATGTATGTAATACTCACCCTTTTCTTTAAAAAAAATGTTTTCAGGTAAGGGTAAGGGCAAGCTGGTGGAATGACGAGGAGCGCTACTCGAGCCATGGGATAAGGGAAGCCAGTTTCCGCAAAAAAATTTGAGTCACATGTTTTCTATCAGTTATTCTTTTGGTTAAAACGTTTCTTTTGTTTATTCTTTAAATTAAGACTAGGGAGGCCAAGTCGAGTTAATTTCCTTATAAAAATAATGTCGTTTTTAATTCTTTTTATTGGGATCCCAAATGGAATGACTGATTTGTTTTTTTTTTTAATAACTGTTTTGTTCTTATTCATTTCTTCAATCTTTGACTTTAATCACTTAGAGGCCTCGATTCATGCATGTTTAGTAAAGGCTCTAGGGTCAGGTTTAGTCAAAATCTTGGGGTCTTTACATATCCAATACTTTTAATCCGAAAAACGAACAAAAAAAAAACATAGACAAAATTCTTTAATCAAAATTTCACTATGGATAAATTTCAGAAAAATTAGGAAAAGAATTAATATGTGGAAAAAACGTAAAACTATTAAGGTATCCAAAATAAAAAGGGCAACTTACATAGATATTATTTTGGGCTTTCTACCTAAATAGCCTATTTATACCCAAATAGACAAGTGAGTCTATTTTTTATACAAATGTTGTAGTTCTTTTACTTTTATACCATCAACTTCGATTTGACAGTTTTTAAGCAAAAATAAAAATAATATATGGAAACCCTAATGATTTATCAAATTTTTTATTAGGAAGAAATTCAAAAAATAAAAAAATAAAATAGTATCATTATGTTACATTTTGAGATTTCAACATGGATAACTCATTTATGAAGTTCAATTTACATACAAACCGAATCATTTCTCTTACATGAATGGATAATAAGTCTAATTTTTAACAAAAATGTTGTACGTCTTTTATTATTACACTCTCAACTTCAATCGGATAGTTTTTTTAAATAGAAAATAAAAATAAAATATGAAAAAAAAAACAAATTGTTTCTCATATCCATTATTAAAAAGAAATTAAAATAAGAAACGAAGATTTGACCCATGATTGAAGCAACGAATTTGGAAAAATAATTAGAAAAAACGACATTGAAAAGTACAAGAAGAAGCCAAAGGACAAACATGAGGTTATAATAAGGTTATCACAATAGAATATGAGGTATATTGTCTTATTTATATGTATATATATATATATATATATTGAAGGACAAGAGTAAGACGTCAAGACGATTTATTTAGACGACGACATTAGTGTATCAATTAATTTGATATTTTTGTCGTCTATTTTGTTGACAAATATTTGAAGTTTGTAATGCACTGAATAACCCAATAGAATAAATTAAAATATTAAAGAAGAAATTGTGCAAATAGAGGGACAAACACGACCAATTCCCTATACAACATATATATGTTAACAAAATATAGTACATACTTGTTACGTATATAATCTATTAAACTGTATATTTGAAAAATATGTGAATATATTGTCGTATATTAACAATATATATCAATCCGTAATAGATTGAATAAATTATGGTGGCAACAAACAAACATACCAAATATATATTTACAAATATCTAAATATTGAATATATATATAGACGCGCACAAGTTGACGCAGCGAAGACTGCACAAACAAGGTGAAGAACTTTGAATGGAGGGAATTATAGCAATCCTCTCAGTGTTACTTTCCTGACTTGTTTTTGTTTTTAGTCTCTACTAATAACAAAGATATATATATTGAGTATATATGATAAAAGATTGGGATCTTATGCAAACATATATATCGGGTGAGTCAATATAACCTACATTGCCCTTCATTGTTGTAACTTAATGAATGTCATTCCATCATCCAAAGAAATCTTAGTGTGACGCCCGAGGAAGAGGGGTACATGAATGAACCGAGACCACATCTATATGAGAGGGATCCTGAGGATATGAAAGCATGGTTGAGAAAGACTTTAAAGAATTGATAGCTACTATCTATACCAATAAGGTGCACATTTTTTTTTGGTTGCTCAAATATTGGAACTCAAAAGTCAAAATTATGTTGGTTTGTGGGGAAAGTCTTCACTCTCGCAAGCAGCTCAAGGATGGTATGGATAATATGGTGATGTGGTCAGGTAGCAGGGGATCCTGGGCCTGGAGCGTTAAAAATGGTATCAGAGTGAAGCTTATTCCAATAAGATATGGTTCAGGGACGAGCCAAGGCAGAAGCTGGTTGGCATGTGACGCCCGAGGAAGAGGGGTACATGAATGAACCAAGACCGCATCTTAATGAGAGAGATCCTGGGGATATGAAAGTACGGTTGCGAAAGATGAAAGTATGGTTGAGAAAGACTTAAAACAATTGATAGCTATTACCTATACCAACAAGTTGCACCTTCCTTTTTTCTGGCTCAATCATAGGAACTCTAAAGTTAAGCGTGCTTAGCTTGCACCAATTCTATGTTTGGTGACCTCATGGAAATTTTCCTAGGAAGCATGTGAGTGAGGACAAAGTATGCTAAAAGGACCCGTGTGAAGGGATCGGATCCCACAGCGGAAACGATTGTGAATCGCGTGTTCTTATTTAGTTACATGGATTTCAATCAAGATCAAATAAAACTAAGATTAATCATGCTTTAAGAAATTGGACAACAAGAAATTACCTTTGAAGATCTCTTTCTTCAAGTGCTCCTTCTCATACGATCACGATCTCAGCAACTCGAACCCGAACGATCACGGACACCACCACCGGATCTTCTTCGTTGTTCTCTTGGTGAGGGAGGAATGTGAGTTCCTTTTAGGGTGAGATGTGGAGTTTTGAGAGAAGGTGTGTGTGGAGCTTTTCCAACAACACAATTGTATGGAATTCTAGGGTTTTCCAAAAGCACTTTTGCTTATACACAAAGTTGCATCTCATGCAATTACTTATAGGGAAATAGGATGGAAATTACTATCCTATCCCTCCTTCATTCTCTCATTATTATATAGTTTATATGTGAATCTAATTCACATTAAAACCATATATTATATTAATTATATCACATATAATCGATATAACATCTCATATATGAAATTGAACACTTCAATTTCATTCCTAACTTTATACCCCCAATATTGCCATGTTGAGCCAACGGAGGGACCTAATGGACCTACAGTTCATGTGTTGGGATTTATGCCCCAAACTTGTGTAATTTTGATCAATTAAATAAAGTGTTATTTGTTTTGATAAGATTACAGTCTTGCTCTTATAAATCCAATAAACTAAGCTCCAAGGTTATAATGTTTATCTTGAAATCAGTGTAGTGGACACTATTTGGGTTGAATTCAAGATTATAACCTAAATAGTCTATAGTATAAGAATAAGGTTGGAAACCTCATTCTGGTAACACCATGGATGCGGCCCACTTTGTAATTAGTACAAATGAGGTAATCCAACTCATTCATGTAGTTGACATGCGAGTGAGGGCATCCTGTATAAAGAGTTTATACAAGACTGATCACAAATTATTAGTCTAACCAGTGTAACACCGTTAACCGGATAAGACTGATAATTTATAGATGTTCATTAGTGACTCGACCTGAATCCTGAGCAAGTTAAGAACTCCTTCTTATAGGAGTTTTCCTTAGACTAGTATGGGTGAGAGTGGCCTGTAGCCGACTCAATAAGCCTACCTTCTCACAGACATAACCTCGTAGGTAGCTGGGAACTTAACTGTGCAAGATGGAATTCACTCATTCCTCTACTGAGGAATTAGATAGGTTGTTCCCTTAAGAACTTACTCCAGGTCTTCAACAACGCGACCATTATAGGATCAGTGATGCTTAAGGAGCAAAGAGGTAATCACAGGGGTAAAACGGTAATTTGACCCAGCTGTGATTACGAACAACCTGTGAAGGGTCGACTCATGGGTAATGACTATATCAGTGGACACAATAATATCTATAGTGAGGAAAGTGCAGCTACAAGTCTATAGTGGAGTGACTTATAGTTAATGAATATTGATTAACTGGATCAAATAGTTTGATCAGTTAATCTCACATCATTGGAGCTCATGATCTGTAGGTCCATTAGATCCCTCCGTTGAGGGTATAAAGTTAGGAGATAAATTGATGTGTTCAATTTTATACATGAGGAAATTATATCAATTATATATGATATAATTGATATAATATATAATTTTAATGTGAATTAGATTCATATATAAACTATATACTAAAGAGAGATAAAAGGAGGGGTAGGATGGTCATTTTCATCCTATTTTCCTATATATATGGTTGCATGAGATGCAACTAGGTTAAGTTTTTTTGGAAATCATTCTTAGTTATTCCTAGCCTCCTTGCTGTGTTCTTGGAAGAGTTCCAAAACACACATCTCTCTCACAAAATACCTCACCACTCCTCAAAGGAACCCACCTTCCTCCCTCATCTAGAGAACAACAGAGAAGATCCGGTGGTGGTGTCGGTTTCGTACGAGTTCGTGTTGCGTTGATCTTGATCGTGAAGAGAGGAGGAGCACTTGAAGAAAGGTTCTTCAAAGGTAAATACTTGTTATCTATTTTATTATATGTGCTTAATCTATGTTTTACTTTCTTGAATTTTTCGTTGTAACTAAATCAAGAGCGCGCGATTCGCAATCGCTTCCGCTGCGGGGACTTCGATTCCCTTCAATTGGTATCAGAGCCCAATTGCGTTCTTGATTTATGTTCTGGATTTTTCAAGAACAAGGTGGGATTTACTATTTTGGGGAAATTAGATGTTTTCAATTTTTGGCACTTAGATTTACAATTTCCATTGAAATGTTCAATGTAAGGGCCCGATGTTTTGGGAAAATTTAATTGTAAATCGAGTCTGTAAGTCCGTGTCGATCGAGGCAAGGCAGTTGCTGAGAGGAACGGAGCAAAAACGAGCAAAGGAATGGTGATTCTCAATGTTGTCTGTGTGCAGCGTTGCAATGCTGTTCATCGGCGTTGCAAGGCCGCGCTTGCGGGAGAAGGTGCGCGCGGGGAGGCGTTACAACGCGACCTCTAGCGTTACTGTAACGCTGTGGCATTACATAACGCTCGGCGGCGAAAATGACAAAGCGATGTTGCAACGCCGCTATCAGCACAACGCGTCGGATATGTTTCACTCGAGGAGCAACGGGCATAAACGTTTTTTTTTATTATTTATATTAATTATAAAAATGTTTTATTTTAATATATTTAATAATTTTAATTTTAATTAATATAATTAGATTATTAATTAAATTTATTTATACGGTGCCAAAATTGGTCTAATTTTTGCTATTTTAATTATAAAATTGTTGTGTAATTATTGTCATGCATAGTGCATGCTTGTATTTTAGAAATCCCACCTTAGGTTAAACATTTTCATGCATCATTTATAATATAAGGAGTTATATTATATAGTTTGCATAATTAATTAATATAAGGTTGTTATATTAATTTTTGGACAACATTGACATGCATTATTTTTCATGAGATGAATATGCTATGAATGTCTTATTATTCATGTAATGAATGATCAAGCACTATAACATAGTATGCATGTCACTAACGTTAATTATTAGTTTTAAAGTGTTTAGAACTTGGAAATAATAGACCTTAGGTTACTAGTTCTAATTATATTAGAATTAGGAACCAAGTAATTTATAAGCTATGATTAAAAGAGGAACTCTGTCTAAGGAAAGTTACTGTCTTAGGTCAGGGTATTTAAGTGTGTAAAATGGAACGCCTCTTACTTGAAACTGACACAGGAGTGAAATTTAATCAGAGAGCCTTATAAATTACAGTAGCGTCAACGGGTTTATTAAGGGGTTAATAAACTAGAAAACCTAGGTTTAATATAAGGAGTTATATTAACAAACTTAGGATACAATCAATATAAGAGTTATATTGATCATCAATATAAGAGTTATGTTGATAGAGTTAGGTGAAACCATTAGTCGGGTTTTAGCCTAAGAAAGATTCCTATAGACTTAAAGTATTCAGTGGGAGGAAAAAGTGTATGAGATACATATTTTTCCACCTACGCTATCTCCGGGAAGTTCACACCGTGAGACTCATACTTGGCCTCGTGGCGCAAACGGGAGCGTCCCCCTTCGGATGGTGTTTGTATGAGTCAATATCAAGGTGAATGGAGAGGGTACTTATAGTGAGTGGGAGCAGGTTTAGTGAAAACAAAACCTACAGTCTGTTTTGTCGGTTTACACTGTTAAACCACTATGGTCAGCCTGCTAGTTTGGCCTGGACCAGACAATCTCTTCGGAGGGCTTGATCATAGGAGATCTAACACAGTAGACACCCGAAAGGGATAAAGATTTCCTTGGACTATTTTCCAATCTAGTCCTCCCTTCGACGGATTTTATTGGATCGAGACTCTGGGATCTAGAGACAAAGGGTTACACTCACGAGGTACATACGTTGCGTATGTATCCAGACCGAAAAATGGTAACTAAAACCTATAGGAATAAGAGTTATTCTGGTGTTAGGTTTTGGTCAAGTGTGTTTTGATCAAGAGGAGGAGTGTTTTTTTATTACCCTTCGGTGTCATACATTCTAAACCTTTGGAGTATCATTTCAAATTATAAATGGCCTAGGAATCATTTGATAATTAGCTAAAACATGATTGGATTAGAGTTATAGCAAGAAACTCATACAAGTTTGTTTGTAATTTTCAGCAAAAATGTCTAGCTCTATGATTTCCTTATTGGGTGTGAAAAAGTTAACTGGAGAGAACATAGTGACTTGGAGGGATGGACTCAACATAATCCTGGTTACACATGATCTTAAGTTCGTTATCAATGAGGAGTGTCCACAATTTCCTGCTCAAAATGCATCTCAAGCTGTTGAGGATGCGTATGATTGTTGGATTAATGTCAATGAGAAGGTGAAAACCTATATTCTGGCTAGCATACCTGATGCTTTAGCCAGGAGGCTGGAGGGCAAGGTCTCAGCTCGAGAGATCATGGATTTTGTGCTAAATTTGTCTAGACAACCGTCCAAACAAATTCGGCATGAAGCCCTAAAATTCGTTTATAACGCACGTATGAAGGAAGGAAAATCGGTGAGAGAACATGTTCTCAATCTGATTACCCACTTCAATATAGCGGAGTTAAACGGAGCGGTCATAGATGAGAAATGTCAGATTTTGTTCATTCTAGAATCTCTTCCGCAGAGTTTTCAGCGATTCCGTAGCAATGCAGCGATGAACAACATAGAGTATTATCTTACTTCTCTTCTACATGAGCTGCAGAATTATCACTTTCTTATGGATGATAAGAGACAATAAAATGGAGAGGCAAATTTGTTTGCTCATTCCAAAAGTTCTCAGGAGGACAAAAAAAGATAAATAATTGTGTCAATCCAAATAAAAAATAAAATTAAATGTAAAAATAAATTGCATTCATGTTTGAGAATCATAAAAAGATTTGATGTAGTTATTCTCTTTCCAATATTAAAAATAAAAGGTGAACAATGAATATATATATATATATATATATATATATATATATATATATATATATATCATCAGCGAGATGAGTCTTCTTCATACCAATAAAACACAAAACTAGAAGAATGTCGGGTGTTTCTTGGCCACGTTGCCCTCCTTGTGTTGGTGGTGCTTGCTCAAACTCTTTCTGTTGCACTTTAGGTCCAGGTGAGTATTCATTATTTATTTCTCCAAAATTTAAAAGTTTTTATTTTTTTTATTAATGTGAACATGTTGTTCATGCAGGACGGTTTAGATGACCAGACTTATTGGGAATGAATGGACAAGAAGCCAAAAGAGTGATAGAAAGGGATGCTCCTTTTGTGACCGTGATTTTCATTAGACCTGACATGGTTGAATTTCGTGATTTTTGTTGCAATCGTGTTAATGTTGTCCTTGATCCAAATGGAAATGTTTTTCGTATCCCATTCATTGGTTGAAAATTGAAAGAGAAAAAGGGAAGACATATATAACTTGTTTGTTGTACTTGATTGTATAACGACGAACAATGTCAAAGTTAAATAAAGTCTTTATCCATTGACTAGTAATAACCCCTCTCTATATTTTCCTATCATTATTGTATTTGTATGTGTATTTGGATTTGGTCAATCTAAAATTTTAATTTAACTTCCTTAAAAGATTAAGTTAGCGAACCAAAATTCTAATTCATTTATTAAAGAGCCAATATTTCTTAATTACTTCTACAACTATGTAGAGTTACTTTAAAAAAATTTGATGATAATAAAATATTTAAGTCGCATTTGATGACTCTTTTATTTATGGATTTTTTTTTATATTAGAAAATTAAGCCTAGAAACAATACTTTCATCCATTGTTTTCTTGCATTACTACATACTTTTTAAAAACGTTTTGAAAAATTAAGAAAAAATTTGAAAATCAAAAGAAGTTGATTTTAAAAGTTGATTTTATTTTTGAAATTTAGCTCAAAAGTGTGATAAAACAAACATGATTTTAAAAAACAAAAAATTAAAAAAATAAAATGATTAGTAACTATATTTTAAAACAAATAATGGTAATATCCTTTCCTAAAGTAGATGTTGAAATGAAATTAAGCCTTGAATATTGTACAATATTGGGCATGTAATCTTATCCACTATACAAAACTGTATATCAAAAAGAGTTTCTTACTAATTATATTTAGTTGGAGAAGAAATATCTCATTTAAGTTTAAGCAAACCAGAAAAATGTAATCATCTTGCAAATTATTTAAGGGAAAATTATTGGTTTTTTCAACTCAATTTATAGTTTTTACGTAAAAAGAAAAGAAAATTAAAAAGATAAAAAATGAAATGTGATATCTTAATTTCAACGTCATAAAATTACCGAAAAAAAAATTAATGAGTTACTTTGTTTAATTTACTGTATTATTATTATTATTATTATTGCTTTCTTTTTTTATTGGATGGTGTAATTTTGTTTTAGAATAATATAATTTGAAAGAACATTCGGATTCTTCAACTTCAATGTCTCACGTTCTTTAGATTTTTTACCACATCCAAAATAAATATATGAGACAAATGGTGTTTAATTTGAAATGGATTTTAATGAATGGGACAAATTAGGGGAAAAAAGTAACAAATAAAATAAAAACTAAGGATGTTTCACATCAATTTTAAGTCAATACATGAATGTATCCAATACTTTTAATCCGAAAAACGAACAAAAAAAAAAACATAGACAAAATTCTTTAATCAAAATTTCACTATGGATATATTTCAGAAAAATTAGGAAAAGAATTAATATGTGGAAAAAAACGTAAAACTTTTAAGGTATCCAAAATAAAAAGGGCAACTTGCATAGATATTATTTTGGGCTTTCTACCTAAATAGCCTACTTATACCCAAATAGACAAGTGAGTCTATTTTTTAACAAATGTTGTAGTTCTTTTACTTTTATACCATCAACTTCGATTTGACAGTTTTTAAGAAAAAAGAAAAATAATATATGGAAACCCCAATGATTTATCAAATATTTTATTAGGAAGAAATTCAAAAAATAAAAAAATAAAATAGTATCATTATGTGACATTTTGAGATTTCGACATGGATAACTCATTTATGAAGTTCAATTTACATACAAACCGAATCATTTCTCTTACATCAATGGACAATAAGTCTAATTTTTAACAAAAATGTTGTACGTCTTTTATTATTACACTCTCAACTTCAATTGGATAGTTTTTTTTAATAGAAAATAAAAACAATATATGGAAAAAAAACAAATTGTTGCTCATATCAATTATTTAAAAGAAATTAAAATAAGAAAAGAAGATTTGACCCATAATTGAAGCAACGAATTTGGAAAAATAATTAGAAAAAACGACATTGAAAAGTAAAAGAAGAAGCCAAAGGACAAAAATGAGGTTATAATAAGGTTATCACAATAGAATATGAGGTATATTGTCCATCTATCTATCTATCTATATATATATACATATATTGCAGGACAAGAGTAGGACGTCAAGACGATTTATTTAGACAACGACATTAGTGTATCAATTAATTTGATATTTTTGTCGTCTATTTTGTTGACAAATATGTGAAGTTTGTAATGCACTAAATAACCCAATAGAATAAATTAAAATAATAAAGAAGAAATTGTGGAAATAGTGGGATAAACACGACCAATTCCCTATACAACATATATATGTTAACAGAATATATTACATACTTGTTAGGTATATAATCTATTAAACTGTATATTTGAAAAATATGTGAATATATTGTCATATATTAACAATATATATCAATCCCTAATAGATTGAATAAATTATGGTGGTGACAAACAAACATACCAAATATATATTTGTAAATAACTATAGACCAAGTATATATGATGAAATTTGCAATAGTTGGAATACATGATAGTGATGATGAACAAATATACCTAATATATATGTAACGGTCCAGTCTTTTATTAGTTAAAAAAAAAGAAAAGAGAAAAGTGCAGAAACAGAAACGAATATCGGGGAGGGCTTCGCCCTCCCCCCCCACTTCTCGCGCCGCAAGAGAAGCGGCCGCCGGCCCACACCCCGCCCCCTCTCCATCCTCTCCACTTTTTGTTCTTTTCTCCCTCTCTCACTCTCTCTTTCTCTCTCTCTCTCCCTACCGCCGAGGCTCCATCTCTCCCTCGCCGTCACTCTCGTTCTCTCTCTCTCACCAGCCTCTCCCTCTTCGCAGAGTCGTTCGAGGTTCGTCACCGCCGTAGGTCCTCGCCCAGACGCCGCCGGAAAGCGAGCTGCTGCAGTCAAGCCGCCGGTGGGTAGTCCGCGAGACCCACACCCTTTCGCAGCCGATTCGAGCTCTTTCCAATCGGTTTTCGAAGATCCGAGACCGGTTCTGGATAGATCAGGCCGTGAGGATTCCAGATCTGTCACCCACGCGCCGCCCCCGTCACTCACGCGCCGCCGTCCGCCGTCGCCCGCCAGTCCACGCGCCGCCGCCTGCAGAGCCGCGACCGTCCTCTTCCGTCCGGTCACCTCGGTCCGTTCCTTAGCCCGTTTTGACACTCCGTTTGTGAGTTTCGCTCCTCTTTTTTTAGTTTGGTTGCAATAGGTTACTTGCACTTCGATTTATTAATTGCGTGTGTTTCGTTAGGAGTCGGGAAGTTGAAGTACGTTTGGAGCACGCCACGTTACTCAAATCGCTCGTTGACGTTGGCTTTCACGGTAAGTAGTCGTTTGGACTAAACCACCCCTAAGTGTAGGGCTTAGGGGGCTTCGCTGCATGCTATGTTGTTTCGAAAGTGTTTAATGTTTTAGAACGTGTAACAAACTTGACTTGTAGTAGCATGCTAGGTCGTGGTAAACTTTGCGATACTTGAATTCTGTGTTGCCTGTACTTTTGTTGTGAATATGATGAATCAGTGATGTAGTCGTTATCCTTTGTGCTTTAAGGATTGCCTTTCGTGCTTAGTTGTGATCTTGTTAGGAAAGTTGACCTAAGCTTGTGCTGAGAGCGATGCTTATGTTAGAGGTACATGTCATGCTGAAATTGTTGAATATGCTAGAGTTATATGTTTGTTTGTCCCGAGCCTAGTCGTCCCGTGCTTAGTCTGTAGTGACTCAGGAAGTGCCGTTGAGCCTTAGGATTGTAGTTAGCACATCTAGCCCTAGTGCAGGCCCAAATCCTAAGTATCTGTGTAACCCATAGTAGACTGAGACTCGAGGTTGGCGAGATGACGAGGATGTATGGGATGTGATGGTCCGCCCTTCGTCCAGTTGTGCGACTCGGGGGTACGACCCCTGGAGTCAGAGGGGTTGGATAGAGTCCTTCGCCCTAGTGCAGGCCCGGGAATGAGCCCGAGGTCGATTGTGCGCGGTTGTACCGCTTTGATGCTTATGGGATGTGGTGGTCCGCCCCCATCGAGTTGTGCAACTCGGGGTGTGATCCTTAGAGTTAGAGGGGCTGGATAGAGTCCTTCGCCCTAGTGCAGGCCCGGGGATGAGTCTCGTGGCCACGTGCTGCCAACCCAGTCTAGGGGCTAAGGGTAGGAAAAAACTGAGAAAACTGAGTAAGAGTAGGGCCAGGATGCGTGTTGAGGTTGTTTAGCGGGCTAGGTGTCGTGTTTAGCTAATTCTAAGGTCGTTCTTATGTTGTTTATTCTTGGACGAAGTGGGCTGCTTACTGAGTATTTTTATACTCACCCCTTCTTTATTTCTTTTTCGCTTAAAGTAAGGCAAACCAGTGAGATGACCACCAACGGCGAGACCCCTGCGACGCTATGGAAGACTTGTAGGACATAGTTAGGAGTTGTCGTTTCTTTTCTTTCATCCGTTGCGTTCTGTTGTTTCCATGCACGTTTTAAGCTTTACTCTACCTATTGTTTATTTCTCGAATCGAAGTATGTTCAGTTAAGTTTTCTTTCATATTCAAAGCATGTTCTGCTGTTTGAGCTTTCTGTTAACTCTGAGGGACTGGAGCCCAGCCTGTTGTTGTTCTGTGTAGTTTGGTGGAGGCTGGGTACCCTCGTGAGTCATTTGAAGTGTTCTCGTTTAGGTTCAGGCATTCTCAGAAATTTTTTCGGTTTGTCCAAGTCTGCGCCGTTATCTTTCGCTTGGATTTTCGTGCGAAAAACAACTTGGAAGTAATGCCTCGAATCGTTTTGTTCACATTTTCGGGGTGTTACAGTTGGTATCAAAGCGTAGTTTTAGATCTTGTATACTGCCTACATCGTAGGTGTTTAGTCCTTCATAGCCTCTCGCAAGGAGCTCGTCGGGTCATCAACAGGTTTGCTTTTACTTAGTAAGTGGTAAGATGTTCGATGCTGAGGTTAATGTACTTCATGAACTATTGTTGATGTGCTTTGTTTCTTGTGGTTTTAGATTATGGCACGTGGTAGAGGCCGTGCAAGAGCAGCTGCTGGTGGTTGAGGTCGGGGTGGTCGTAGGGGTCGAGGTCGAAGGGCCCGAGACCAAGAACCGACCGTCAATGCACCAAAGGTTGTGCACTCCGAGCATCGTGAGGGGCTCAACCAGGATGTCCCAGTGGTCGAGGAATCAGCTGGGCAAAACTTAGGAGCCCAGGAGAGGGTAAATGTCCAAGCACCAAAGGTGAAAGGACCGTCGCCGGTTGCTAAACTCGTGGCAGGCATTCAGCAACTGATCCAGGTGAGTATAGCAAGTCAAGCTAACCAGACGGCTATGTTCACTCAGGCCATGGAGGCCCTAGCATCCCGAAGTCAGGAGCCAGCACCTGCGCAGAATCAAGGGGTTGCACCGACCTTTACGTTTAGGGCAACGACAGAGGAAGCGGGGTACCTGAAGGATTTCAAGAAATATGACCCGCCTTTCTTTGATGGGTCGGTAGACCATGTAGCTGCCGAAGCATGGTTTGCAGCAGTGGACGACATCCTGAGTCGAATGGGTTGCCCGAGCACCAGAAAGTTCAGTGCGCAGTCTACGCGTTAAGGGGAAGTGCTCTCTGTGGTGGCGAGTCAGATGCAGTCCATAGATGTCAGTGCAGGACCGATAACTTGGGCGCAGTTCCAAGAAGTGTTCTACGAGAAGTATTATCTGGCTGTGCTTAGAATCGACAAGAAAGCTGAGTTCGTACAACTCAAGCAAGGGCCAAACCAGACGGTTGAGGAGTACGAGCATGAGTTCACATCATTGTCTCGGTTCGCCCCTGATATGGTAGATACAGAAAAGAAGAAGGTGGAGTGTTTCCTCACAGGTATGCGAGGAGGCGTACGTGGGTTGACAGTTGCTCACGATCCCAAGACGTACGCCGCAGCAGTTCGAGTGGCATCCACGGATTGATCTGACACTTTGAGGCGCATGGGTTCGTTTTCACCCGAGTTCGAGGCGTGTCGAGTTCTGGAACCAGCCAAAAGAGGAAGTTTGAGCAGGCATTTGCTAGGCCAAACAGACCTAGAACTCAGCGACATCAGACCCAGCAGGCACCAAATAGGGGGTTCATGTCTCAGGTGTGGAGTTCAGCACAGTGGAACCTGTCATGCAGCTAATAAGATCTGCAATAACTGTGGAAAGTTGGGACACTTGTCGATCATGCGGGCGGGAGTCGAGTCGAGATCGTGAGTTTGTTATAAGCGTGGAAAGCTCAGGCACCGCCAAAGCTTTGTCTGAGAGAGAAGAAGGACGAGTCTGGAAACCGCCAGAGGGGTGGAGTTTATGCGAGTGCAAACAGGAACGCAGGAGGTTCCGGTGCTGTGGTGACAGGTACACTACCCGTTCTTGGCCACTTGGCCCTTGTTCTGTTTGATTCTGGTTCCTCGCACTCTTTTATTTCTGCTATATTTGTGAGGCACGCCCAATTAGATGTAGAACCTTTAGATGTTGACCTGGCAGTAGCTACCCCGGTGGGTAGAGAGTTAGTAGCTCGGGAAAAAGTTAAGTCTGGTCAGGTAGTGGTAATAGGTCGCGTGCTAGATGTGACGTTGGTTGTACTGGATATGAGCGACTTCGATGTAATCCTGGGCATGGATTGGTTGTCTGCGAACCATGCCAACATCGACTGTCATTGCCGGGAGGTGGTGTTTCGACCTCCGGCAGAATCCAGTTTCAAGTTCAAGGGAATTGAGACTGGAGAGTTTCCGAAGATGATTTCAGCTCTTAAGGAAGGGGCTTGGGCTCTCTTGGCGAGTGTTGCTGATACAAAGAACAAAGAACCAGAGTTGAGTTCGGTTCCTGTTGTTCGAGAGTTTGTAGATGTTTTCCCTGAAGAGTTACCTGGTCTACCCCCGATTCGTGAGGTAGATTTCAGTATTGAGCTTGAGCTCGGGACGACTCCGTTGTCTAAAGCTCCCTACCGAATGGCGCCAGCAGAACTGAAGGAGCTTAAGACTCAGTTGCAGGAACTTCTAGACAAGGGGTTCATCCGTCCAAGTGTTTCACCTTGGGGTGCGCCCGTGCTGTTTGTAAAGAAGAAAGATGGGTCGATGCGGTTGTGCATTGACTACCGAGAGCTGAACAAGGTGACAGTGAAGAACAAGTACCCCTTACCTAGGATCGATGACTTGTTTGATCAACTGCAAGGAGCGCGGCGTGTTTTCTAAAATCGACCTACGGTCGGGGTACCATCAGTTGAGAATCAAGGATGATGACATTCCAAAAACTGCTTTCAGGTCCAGGTACGGACACTATGAGTTCACGGTGATGTCCTTTGGCTTGACGAATGCCCCAACATCATTTATGGAGCTAATGAACAGGGTAATCAAGGAGTTCTTAGACACCTTTGTGATCGTCTTCATCGACGATATTTTGGTGTACTCCAGGTCAGAGGCGGAGCATGAAGTGCATTTGAGGGAAGTGTTGACAGTTTTGAGGACCAACCAATTGTATGCAAAGTTCTCCAATTGTGAGTTCTGGGTGCAGCGAGTTGCCTTCCTAGGACACGTGGTGTCTAAAGAAGGTGTGAGAGTGGATCCTGCTAAGATTGAGGCAGTGGCAGATTGGACTCGTCCTAAAACTGTTTCTGAAGTGCGAAGCTTCTTGGGTTTGGCCGATTATTACAGGAGGTTTGTTAAGAATTTATCCAAGATAGCCACACCCTTAACTCAGTTAACTCGAAAAGGGAATCAGTTCGTGTGATGTGAAGCTTGTGAAGCTAGTTTTCAGGACCTCAAGCATAGGTTAGTCTCTGCACCTGTGCTTGCAGTACCTGATGGCTCAGGAAGTTTTGTGGTCTACAGTGATGCTTCCAAGAAAGGTTTGGGTTGTGTGTTGATGCAGAATGGAAAGGTGATAGCCTACGCCTCACGTCAGTTGAAGGATTATGAGCGGAATTACCCAACCCATGACATGGAATTGGCTGCCGTGGTCTTCGCTCTGAATATTTGGCGTCACTACTTATATGGGGAAAAAATTCAGATGTACACAGACCACAAGAGCCTCAAGTATCTCTTTACTCAGAAGGAGTTGAACATGAGACAGCGCAGATGGCTGGAGTTAGTAAAAGACTATGAAGTTGAGATACTGTACCATCCAGGCAAAGCAAACGTTGTTGCTGATGCCCTTAGCAGAAAGGTGGCTCACACCTCAGCGCTGGTCATGAGACAAGTTCCCTTGCGTTCAGAGATGGAACGTGCAGGGATAGCAGTTGTGTTGAGTCAGGTCACAACTTAGTTGAATCAGTTGTCGGTACGACCGACATTGAGGTAACGAGTTATTGAGGCGCAAAAGGGAGACTCTAGTCTCGAGGACTGTTGGCGTCAGGCAAGAAGTGGCGAGGAAAGTGAGTTCTATGTAACAGCAGACAGTGGACTACTATTCAGGGGACGTTTGTGTGTTCCTGCTGATAGTGGTGTCAAGGAGGAGATTTTGGTTGATGCCCATAACTCTCCTTTTTCAGTGCATCCTGGAAGCACTAAGATGTATCAAGACTTGAAATCATTCTCTTTGGTGGCGTGGAATGAAAAGAGATGTGGCGAGTTTGTCGTGGATGCTTGGTGTGCCGGCAAGTTATAGCAAGAGAGAGACGAAAAACCGGGGTTGATGCAACCGCTGGAAGTACCCCAGTGGAAGTGGGAAGAGATCTCCATGGACTTTATTTCGGGATTGCCCCGAACAACGAAAGGATTCACAGTGATCTGGGTGATTGTGGACAGACTAACCAAGTCCGCTCACTTTCTGCCTGGTAAGCCTACCTATACAGTTGAGAAGTGGGCACATATGTTCATGGAACAAATAGTAAGGTTGCACAGAGTCCCAGTGAAGATTGTGTCTGACAGAGACCCGCGGTTCACCTCGAACTTCTGGGTGAGTTTTCAGAGAGCCCTAGGGGCTCGAGTAACTTTAGTCTGACGTTTCACCCGCAGACGATGGCGGACGAAAAGGGTGAACCAGATTCTGGAGGATATGCTTCGGGCATGTGCATTGGACTTCACAGGTAGTTGGGACTCACACCTTCACCTGATGGAGTTCGCGTACAACAATAGTTATTAGACGACTATTGGTATGGCCCCTTTTGAAGCCCTTTATGGGAGAAGGTGCAGGACTCCAGTGTGTTGGGGCGAGGTTGGTGAACGGAAGTTGCTGAGACCCGAGCTAGTCCAACTGACAAATGAGGCCATACAGAAGATCAGGGCAAGAATGTTAACGGCACAGAGTAGGCAGAAGAGTTATGCTGATGCCAGGCGCCGAGAGTTGGAGTTTGCCATTGGGGACCTTGTGTTCTTGAAAGTTGCACCTATGAGGGGTGTTTTGAGGTTCGGTAAGAAAGGAAAGCTAAGCCCGAGGTTTGGTGGTCCTTTCGAGATTCTAGAGCGCATTGGACCAGTAGCTTATCGGTTGGCCCACCGCCGTCCCTCGCGTCGGTCCATGACGTGTTCCATGTGTCTATGCTGCGAGCGTATGTGCCAGATGCCTCGCACGTTATCGACTTTGAGCCGTTAAAGTTAGACAGAGACCTGAGTTATGAGGAAAAGTTAGTGCAAATCCTTGCTCGTGATAGCAAAGACCTGAGGAACAGGGAAATCCGTTTTGTGAAGGTCCTTTGGCAGAACCACCATCTCAAGGAAGCCACCTGGGAACGCGAGGAAGAGATGCGAGCAAGCTATCCAGAGTTGTTCGAGAGTTAGCTACTTTCGAGGACGAAAGTTCCGAAAGTTCCGAAAGTTCCTCTCCACTTTTCGTTCTTTTCTCCCTCTCTCACTCTCACTCTCTCTCTCTTTCTCCCTACCGCCGAGGTTGCCTCTCTCCCTCGCCGTCACTCTCGTTCTCTCTCTCTCAACAGTCTCTCCCTCTTCGAAGAGTCGTTCGAGGTTCGTCGCCGCCGCAGGTCCTCGCCCAGACGCCGCCGGAAAGCGAGCTGCTGCAGTCAAGCCGCCGGTGGGTAGACCACGAGTCCCACACCTTTTCGCAGCCGGTTCGAGCTCTTTCCAATCGGTTTTCGAAGATCCGAGACCGGTTCTGGATAGATCGGGCCGTGAGGATTCTAGATCCGTCACCCACGCGCCGTCGCCGTAACCCACGCGCCGCCACGTGCCGCCGCCTGCAGAGCCGCGACCGTCCTCTTCCATCCGATCACCTCGGTCCGTTCCTTAGCCCGTTTTGACACTCCGTGGGTGAGTTTCGCTCCTCTTTTTTTAGTTTGGTTGCAATAGGTTACTTGTACTTCGGTTTATTAATTGTGTGTGTTTCGTTAGGAGCCGGGAAGTTGAAGTACGTTTGGAGCACGCCACGTTACTCAAAGTCGCTCGTTGACGTTGGCTTTCACGGTAAGTAGTCGTTTGGACTAAACCACCCCTAAGTGTAGGGCTTAGGGGGCTTCGCTGCATGCTATGTTGTTTCGAAAGTGTTTAATGTTTTAGAACGTGTAACAAACTGGACTTGTAGTAGCATGCTAGGTCGTGGTAAACTCTGTGATACTTGAATTCTGTGTTGCCTGTACTTTTGTTGTGAATATGATGAATCAGTGTTGTAGTCGTTATCCTTTCGTGCTTTAAGGATTGCCTTTCGTGCTTAGTTGTGATCTTGTTAGGAAAGTTGACCTAAGCTTGTGCTGAGAGCGATGCTTATGTTAGAGGTACATGTCGTGCTGAAATTGTTGAATATGCTAGAGTTATACGTTTGTTTGTCCCGAGCCTAGTCGTCCCGTGCTTAGTCTGTAGTGACTCGGGAAGTGTCGTTGAGCCTTAGGATTGTAGTTAGCACAACTAGCCCTAGTGCAGGCCCAAATCCTAAGTATCTGTGTAACCCTTAGTAGACTGAGACTCGAGGTTGGCGAGATGACAAGGATGTATGGGATGTGATGGTCCGCCCTCCGTCCAATTGTGCGACTCGGGGGTACGACCCCTAGAGTCAGAGGGGTTGGATAGAGTCCTTCGCCCTAGTGTAGGCCCGGGATTGAGCCCGAGGTCGATTGTGCGCGGTTGTACCGCATTGATGCTTATGGGATGTGGTGGTCCGCCCCCATCCAGTTGTTCGACTCGGGGTGTGATCCTTAGAGTCAAAGGGGTTGGATAGAGTCTTTCGCCCTAGTGCAGGCCCGGGGATGAGTCTCGTGGACACGTGCTGCCAACCCAGTCTAGGGGCTAAGGGTAGGACAGAACTGAGAAAACTGAGTAAGAGTAGGGCCAGGATGCGTGTTGAGGTTGTTTGGCGGGCTAGGTGTCGTGTTTAGCTAAGTCTAAGGCCGTTCTTATGTTGTTTATACTCACCCCTTCTTTATTTCTTTTTCACTGCAGGTAAGGCAAACTAGTGAGATGACCACCGACGGCGAGACCCCTGCGAGGCTATGGAAGACTTGTAGGACTTAGTTAGGAGTTTTCGTTTCTTTTCTTTCTTCCATTGCGTTCTGTTGTTTCCATGCACGTTTTAAGCTTTACTCTACCTATTGTTTATTTCTCGAATTGAAGTATGTTCAGTTAAGTTTTCTTTCGTATTCAAAGCATGTTCTGTTGTTTGAGCTTTTTGTTATCTCCGAGGGACTGGAGCCCAGCCTGTTGTTGTTCTGTGTAGTTTGGTGGAGGCTGGGTACCCTCGTGAGTCATTTGAAGTGTTCTCGTTTAGGTTCAGGCATTCTGTAAATTTTTCGGTTTGTCCGGTTGCGCCGTTATGCTGCCGGATTTTCGGCGCGAACGCCACAACTTGGAAGTAATGCCTCGAATCGTTGTGTTCACTTTTTCGGAGTGTTACAATATATTTACAAATATCTAAATATTGAATATATATATATATATAGACGTGCACAAGTTGACGCAGCGAAGACTACACAAACAAGGTGAAGAACTTTGAATGGAGGAAATAATGGCAACCCTCTCAGCGTTACTTTCCTGACTTGTTTTTGTTTTTAGTCTCTACTAAAAAGAAAAATATATATATTGAGTATATATGATAAAAGATTGGAATCTTATCCAAACATATATATCGGGTGAGTCAATATAACCTACATTGCCCTTTATTGTTGTAACTCAATGAATGTCATTCCATCATCCAAAGAAATCTTAGTGTGACGCCCGAGAAAGAGGGGTACATGAATGAACCGAGACCACATCTATATGAGAGGGATCCTGAGGATATGAAAGTATGGTTGAGAAAGACTTTAAAAAATTGATAGCTATTATCTATACCAACAAGGTGCACCTTTTTTTTGGTTGCTCAATCATAGGAACTCCAAAGATAAGCGTGCTTAGCTTGGAGTAGTATTATGTTGGGTGACCTTCTGGAAATTTTCTAGGGATCATGTGAATGAGAAAGCATGCTAAAAGGACCCATGTTGATTTGTGGGGAAAGTCTTTTCTCTCGCAAGCAACTGAAGGATGGTATGGATAATATGGTGATGTGGTCAGGTAGCAGGGGATCCTGGGCCTGGAACATTAAAAATGGTACCAGAGTGAAGCCTCTTCCAATAAGATGTGGTTAAGGGACGAACAAAGGCGGAAGCAGGTTGGCATGTGACGCCCGAGGAAGAGGGGTACATGAATGAACCGAGACCACATCTTAATGAGAGGGATCCTGGGAATATGAAAGTACGGTTGAGAAAGATGAAAATATGGTTGAGAAAGACTTAAAACAATTGATAGCTATTACCCATACCAACAAGTTGCACCTTCCTTTTTTGTGGTTCAATCATAGGAACTCCAATGTTAAGCGTGCTTAGCTTGGACCAATTCTATGTTTGGTGACCTCCTCGAAAATTTTCTAGGGAGCATGTGACTGAGGACAAAGTATGCTAAAAGGACCCGTGTAAAGGGATCGGATCACGCAGCGGAAGGGATTGTGAATCGCGTGTTCTTATTTACTTACATGGATTTGAATCAAGATCAAATAAAACTAAGATTAAGCATGCTTTAAGAAATTGGACAACAAGAAATTACCTTTGAAGAACTTTTTCTTAAAGTGCTCCTTCTCCCACAATCACGATCTCAGCAACTCGAACCCGAACGATCACGGACACTACCACCGGATTTTCTCCGTTGTTCTCTTGGTGAGGGAGGAATGTGGGTTCCTTTTATGGTGAGTGATAGCACACAAAATGTGCTATCCTTAGGCTTAATTAGTTCATTCAATTTCAGGTTAAGAGCTTAAACGGAGCTATTGGAGACAAATTTAGATCACTCGGGATCAAAACGAGGCTAGTTGCAGCTAAAAATAATACCAATTGGAAGAAAAAGAACCAATCCAAGCATGAAGACCCGAGGTGATGGCGTTGCAACGCCATGCAGAGCGTTGCAATGCCTTACTTGCTGTTTAAAGGCTTTGAAGACTCCAGACGATAGTGTTGCAACACTGCCTTATAGCGTTGCAACGCTATCTCGATAAAAACGCATGCGTGAGAAGCCGCACAAAGGGCATTGCAACGCTGCCTTGCAGCGTCGCAACGCCAGATCGATAAGGAGCGCGCGCTTAGGGTAGCGGCGTTGTAATGTTGTCCTCAGCGTTGCAACGCCATCGATTATTTCCATATCTGCCAGCCGCCTAGGGTACACCATTGCAACGCTGTCCCTAGCGTTGCAACGCTGGACCAATTCCTTCTATAAATATATCGTTATGATTTCATTACAAGGGAGCCGAATTTGGTAGAGTTTTGCCCTAATTTCGAAATACACTTTGTAAGAAGAGAGAAAGGAGTGATTTTGGAAGCCAAAGCATTCGTGGAGGTTCGAGATCGAAGACGGGAGCTCGGAGACGAAGGACCGACATCGACACCTAAGTTTAATTTCCTTTTCTTTCTATTTGTAATAGCGTTCTAAGACGTTTTCTACTTGTTTAGTTGGGTTTTCATGTGATTTAGAGTAGCTAAACATTGTAGTTAGGATTTGATCCGCTTATTATGACTTTATTACAATGTATTGAAGCATGTTTTGTTCTTGTTTTTGACAATTAGTTCTTGACTTCTTAATTTGTTGATTTAAGTGGACTCGAGAGATAAAGCTTCAATTAGAGCAAAATTGTCAAAACCCTTAGATTTCTGGCATGAGAATGGCTTAGAAATCTTAGGGAAACACATAAAAAAGTTGCTTAATGCCATGCATGTTGTAGGTTCATATGGAGACTATGAGTTTATTGCATGTGTGAGGCTCACTAAGAATCGAGAGATTTTCTTGAATATTTCACTTCTTGTTTATAATTTCATCTCATTGGTTCAATGCATGTGTTAGTTAAGGTCTTAAACTTGTAAAATCACTTCCCACAAATCTATCAATTTGTGTCTCCACATGTTTATTTGTTTGTATTTACTTCAACCAACTATCCATGTTATGTTTCTGTAGCTAAAATTGAGAATTAGTACATTAGTAATTAATTAATCTAGAAACCCATTCCCGAGGACGATACTTGGACTCATAAATCACTATACTAAAACTTGACCCGTACACTGCGGTATTGCAATATCTTAAATATTACGCAACAGTGAGATGTGGAGTTTTGAGAGAAGCTATGTGTGGAACTTTTCCAACAACACAATTGAATTGAATTCTAGGGTTTTCCAAAAGCACTTTTGCTTATACACAAAGTTGCATCTCATGCAACTATTTATAGGGAAATAGGATGAAAATTACCATACTATCCATCCTTCATTCTCTCATTATTATATAGTTTATATGTGAATCTAATTCACATTAAAACCATATATTATATCTGTCACATCCCTTCCCGAACTACCTACTAACTCAGCCCGGAAGACGGCGTGAAGCCAACTGACATTGTTACCTCTTAAGAATACCTGCTGACACTACTTTACCTGATCAACATACTATGTTCGCATATGGAACACTTTAAACTTAACACAATGAGCTGGACAATCAGAAAACATACATGAGGAGAAACTCTTCGTAAGTCTCTCTTGGAAACTAAAACGAGCAAGAACATCAGAACCACGAATAGTCCAAACCACTAATTAAACAACCACAACCTCTAAAGCACATACGACTATAACTACATAGTTCTCTCAAAATAGTTTACAAAACATATGGACTTGCTATACAACACCGACCACGTACAAAATATCAAACTTATGAAGCTTCAATGATTATGGCGATTTTCGGGGCACCGGGAGCTCGATCTCTACCGAAAAGTGGAAAAACATCAAAAGAATGAGCTATGAAGCTCGGTGAGTGACTTGAGTTTAAAAGAAAACTATTAACTCGTAAATCATATCACTGCCATCTATGAGCATATGCATCCAGAATCATATGTTAAAAGTAACTGTGTAATCATAATAGCTTTTCATGAAAACCAGCAAGTATACCGTTAAAATCTCGTAAGGCATGTAAATGATATAAACTCTTTTTAAAACATGTCACAATCTACGTTATGTAGGGCACGCCCAGTACATCAACGTTTATTCTACGATGTAGTGGGGCCCGCCCAACACTCCCATCGTCTTTGTCGTAGTGGGGCACGTCCAGCACTCACGACAGCGCAGTTGTCATGGAGTACACTCAACGTCGACAACAGAATAAGACCTGTGTGCACACGGTACTATATAGCCTCGGGCTCAATGTCTCAGTCATTTACTCATTCAAGACTCGAAAAAACACATAAAAACATTTAAACATGCCCGCTTAACTTCTCTTTATAAAACTCAAAACACTCAACATTTCATCATAAAAGCGAAAAGCTTTAAAACATACTTGCTAGTACATACTTGCTCAAAATCATAACATTCCCATAAATTTCGGCAATCATTAGACATATGCTCATGTATAAATTCCTTCAAGACATTTAGGCTCACAACGAGCACATGAAATCATTTCTTAGAAAATATGAATACTCATAAACATGTGTTTCAAGGAAAACATTAAGCATTGAAACCATTTCGTTTTAGCAAAACCTTGCATTTTCATAAGCATAATACAAGCCTATAAACCATTTTCAAGGTTCGTTTTTTCACTCACCGTGTTAGAACTAGAACCTTGGCCCGTACACTCGACCTATCTCCTCTTGTACTGCCAAACAAACCAAAACCATGTTTTAGAACCTCGAGCTCATGGTTTTTAACCTTAAAACTACAAGAAAACACTCCAACAAAAATTCCAGCATTTTCAGATTTTCTGCCCTGTTTTCAGACAGCCATAACTTCTTCATTACTTAGCTACACAGGGTGAAATTTATACCAAACTCTTCCTTTTTAAATCCTCTAAAAAGCATATGAAGACATGAAATTGAAATTCCCAATAGATTGGTTCAGAAATACCTCGAAAGCTTCTTTCCCAGGAACTAACTTCTGCTATTCTAGATTTGATTTTCTGTTGCAATCCGAAATTTGACCTGCTATTTACAACATCTTCCAATCATTTTCTATTCACCATTCCTTCATGAAAGTTGTCGGAAATTCAATAAGCTTTCCAACTATACCTATTAGAGCTTCTGATTCCAAATCTACAAACCAGTACAACTAAAACATTAGAGACTTCCCGGATTTGACAGCAAATTCTGTGTTCTGTATTCCTCTTCAGAAATCAGTAGCTTAAGATCCGAATTTGCTCGAGCTTCCTTCACGAATTTTGTTCCAATATGAGTTAACTTGCACGAAACAAAATCTCAACTCTTACCTCTTTCTGTGGAGCTCGAGATGAACAAAAGTGCAGAGCTGGTCTAAGTTGTTCACTTTGCTGCTACACAAATAAACTTTGAGTTCTCCTCCCTCTCTTCTGCAATTCCAGCACCAAAATCTCGTTCTTCCTCTTCCTTTATGCTTCTCTCATGAAAACCCTTGCTTTCCTTTTGATAAATGAAGAAGAAGATCGATGGAATTGTGTTTTTAAAAAGATAACAATGGTGGGGTCCCACCATCCACCTTTCCTTTCCTTTCTTTTCTTTTATTTTCTTTTTCCTTCCTTTATCTTTTTCATTTCTTATCTTTTCTTTGCAAAACAAAACATACTTAATATATTAAACATTTGTTTCATTTCCTTTTCTTCTTTTGTCTTAAAATCAATCCAAACCAAAATGGTCTAAACTTTCCTTCCTTGTTTTGCTTTTGCCTTTCACTTCATTTCTTTCCTTTTTAAAACATGGAAAACCAAGTTTTAAACATTCATTTCTTCTTTCTTTTTGTTGTTTGATAATAAGGAAGTTCCAAAGAAAGATCTCGGGTTTACAATATCAATTATATCACATCTCATATATGAAATTGAACACTTCAATTTCATTCCTAACTTTATACCCTCAATATTGTCATGTTGAGCCAACGGAGGGACCTAATGGACCTACAGTTCATGAGCACCAATGATGTGAGATTAACTGATTAAACTCTTTGATCCAGTTAATCAATATTCATTAACTACAAGTCACTCTACCATAGACTTGTAGCTGCACTCTCCTCACTGTAGATTATATTGTGTTCATTGATATAATCATTACCCATGAGTCGACCCTTCACAGGTTATTCGTAATCACAGCTGGATCAAATTACCGTTTTACCCCGGTGGTTACCTCTTTGTTCCTTAAGCACCACTGATCCTCTAATGAACAACAAGTCTAAGGTCCTACCATAGACTCGCACCCTTTAATCAGTTTAGAGGGTCGGGCCCCGTTGTTCAAGACCTGGACTCAGTTCTTAAGGGAACAACCTATCTAATTCCTTAGTGTAGGAATGAGTGAATTCCATCTTTTATAGTTAAGTCTCCAGCTACCTACGAGGTTCTGTCCCTGAGAAGGTAGGCTTATTGAGTCGACTACAGGCCACTCTCACCCATACTATTCTAAGGACAAACCCCTATAAGCTTGAGTTCTTAACTTACTCTGGATTCAGGTCGAGTCACTAATGACCATCTATAAATTATCAGTCTTATCCTGTTAACGGTGTTACACTGGTTAGACAAATAATTTGCAGTCCAGTCTTGTATGAACTCTTCATACATGATGCCCCTACTCGCATGTCAACCACATGAATGAGCTCGATTACCTCATTTGTACTAATTACAAAGTGGGTTGCATCCATGATATTACCAGAATAAGGTTTCCAACCTTATTCTTATACCATAAACCATTTAGGTTATATTCTTAATTGAACACAATTCAAATAGTGTCTACTATACTAATGTTCAAGATACATTATAACTTTGGAGCTTAGTTTATTGGATTTATAGAGCAAGAATATAATTTTATCAAAACAAATAATTCTTTAATTATTTGATCAAAACTACATAAGTTTTGGGCACAAATCCCAACAATCTCCCACTTGACCGAAACCTTGTGGAGTACTAAAACATTACACTAATGTAAATACAATAAACTCGGGCATTTAAACCCTTTGTAAAAAATACTCCCACTTTCCATAGTTTGGGAAGACTTGTAAACCTAGACCTTCTAGGTGATTCTAAAAAACTTTAGCGGTGAGAGCCTTTGAAAAAGGATTAGCAACGTTGTGCTCTGAGGCTATCTTCGTGACGATCACGTCACCTCGATGCATGATCTCCCGGATGAGATGATACTTCCGCTCTATATGCTTTACCCTCTTGTGACTTCATGGTTCTCTTGAATTTGCCACGACACCACTGTTATCACAATACAACGTAATGGGCAAACTCATATTTGGAACAACTTCCAAATTTAGCATGAATTTCCTTAACCAAACGACCTCTTTAGCTGTTTCACAAGCTGCTACATATTCGGCCTCCATGGTGGAAGCAGCGATGCATCCCTGCTTCACGCTTCGCCTGAAGGGAATCGAATCCCGCAGCAGAAGCGATTGTTAATCACGTGCTCTTGATTTCGTTACTACGATTACATTCAAGAACTAAATAATCTAGATACATAATATGGACAACAAGAAATATTACCTTTGAAAAACTATTTCTTCAAGTGCTCCTCCTTTCTCACGATCAATATCTTAGCAACACGAACTCGAACGATCTTCGACACTACCACTGGATCTTCTCCGTTGTTCTCTAGGTGAGGGAAGAAGGTGGGTTCCCTTTAGGAGAGGTGAGGTGTTTTGTGAGATTATGATTTCGGAACTCTTTCCAACACAATGTGAAAGAGGCTAGGGTTTCACCAAGTGCTTAGCTTCACTTGCTTAACCTAGTTGCATCTTATGCAACTATATATATAGGCAAATAGGGTGGAAATGACCATCCTACCTCTTCTCTATTCTCTCATTAGTATATTGTTTGTATGTGAATCTAATTCACATTAAAACTATATATTATATCAATCATATTATAATTGACATAACACCTTATATATGAAATTGAACACTTCAATTTCATTCCTAACTTTATACCCTCAATATTACCATATTGAGCCAACGGAGGGACATACTAGACCTACAGTTCATGAGCTCAAATGATGTGAGATTAACTGATCAAACTCTTTGATCCAGTTAATCAATATTCATTAACTACAAGTCGCTCCACTATAGACTTGTAGCTGCACTCTCCTCACTGTAGATTATATTGTATCCACTAATGTAATCATTACCCATGAGTCGACCCTTCACAGGTTGTTTGTGATCGCAGCTGGTTTAAATTACCGTTTTACCCCTGTGATTACCTCTTTGTTCCTTAACCACCACTGATCCTCTAATGAACAACAAGTCTAAGGTCCTACCATAGACTCATACCCTCATAGAGGGTGGGGCCTCGTTGTTCAAGACCTGGAGTCAGTTCTTAAGGGAACAACCTATCTAATTCTTTAGAGTAGGAATAAATGAATTCCATCGTGCATAGTTAAGTCCCCAACTACCTAAGAGATTTTGTCCCTGAGAATGTAGGCTTATTGAGTCGGCTACAGGCCACTCTCACCCATACTAATCTAAGGACAAACCCTTATAAGTAGGACTTCTTATCTTGCTCAGGATTCAGGTCGAGTCACTAATGACCATCTATAAATTACTAGTCTTATCCTGTTAACGGTGTTATACTGGTTAGACTAATAATTTGCAGTCCGGTCTTGTATGAACTCTTCATACAGGATGCCCCCACTCGCATGTCAACTACATGAATGAGTTGGATTACCTCATTTGTACTAGTTACCAAGTGGGTCGCATCCATGGTGTTACCAGAATGAGGTTTTCAACCTTATTCTTAGACCATAGACCATTTAGGTTATATTCTTGAACACAATCCAATTAGTGTCCATTACACTGATGTTCAAGATATATATTATAACCTTGGAGCATAGTTTATTGGATTTATAAAGCAAGACTGTAATTCTATCAAAACAAATAACCCTTGTTTTAATTCATCAAAATTACACAAGTTCAGGGCATAAATCCCAATAATCTCCCACTTGTCCTAAAGCTTGTGGAGTACTAAAACATTACAGTAATGTAAATACAATAAACTAGGGCATTTAAACACTTTGTACAAAATACTCTCACTTGCCCTAGTTGGGGAAGACTTGTAAACCTAGACATTCAAGGTGACTCTCAAATACATTAGCCATGAGAGCCTTTGTAAAAGGATCAACAACGTTGTGTTGTGAGGCTATCTTCGTGACAATCACGTCTCCTCTATGCACGATCTCCCAGATGAGATGATATTTTCGCTCAATGTGCTTTCCCCTCTTGTGACTCCGGGGTTCCCTCAAATTTGCCAGTGCACCACTGTTATCGCAATACAGCGTGATGGACAAAGTCATATTTAGAACAACTTCAAAATTTAGCATGAATTTCCTTATCCAAACGACCTCTTTAGATGCTTCACAAGCTGCTACATATTCAGCCTCCATGGTGGAATCAGTGATGCATCCTTGCTTGTCGCTTCGCAATACTACAACTCCTCTGTTAAGAGTAAATACTGACCCTGATGTAGATTTCCGAGAATCTTTATCAGTCTGAAAGTCAGAATCTATGTATTCTGTAAGGATCAAATCCTTAGCCCCAAACACAAGCATGTAGTTCCTTGTTCTCCGAAGATACTTCAGGATTGTTTTAACCGTTGTGGAGTGTTCAAGTCCTGGATTTAATTGATACCTAGTGACCATCCCAACTGCAAAACAGATGTTAGGCCTAGTACACAACATGACGTACATCAGGCTCCCAATAGTTAATGCATAAGGAATCCATCTCATATCCTCAACTTCTTGAGGTGTCTTAGGACATTGTTCCTTAGACAAATGGATTCCATGTCTAAAAGGCAACAAGCCCTTTTTGGAATCTTGCATCTTAAACCTTAACAACACTTTGTCTATGTAAGATGTTTGAGACAAGGCTAGTGTTTTATTTTTGCGGTTCCGGACAATCTGGATCCCAAGAACAAACTGCGCATCACCCAAATATTTCATTTGGAACTGCATAGCTAGCCATTTCTTGATGTCAGTAAGATAACCTACATCATTCCCAACGAGTAGGATATCATCCACATAGAGAATAATGAATGCGACAGAACTATTGATGATTTTCTTTTAGGCACAAGGTTCATCATCATTCTAGTCAAAACCATAAGATTTCATTGCCTCATCAAATCTTATATTCCAGGACCTTGAGGCTTGTTTCAGTCCATAGATTGACCTTTTAAGCCTGCAAACCTTGTCCTGGTTCAATGAACCCTTTGGTTTGGTCCATGTATATTTTTTTCCTCAAGATTGCAATTTAAAAAAGGCTCTCTTGACATCAATTTTCCATACCTCATAGTCATAATATGCGGCAATTGCAAGTAGGATACGCATAGACTTTACCATAGCAACAGGTGAAAAAGTTTACTCATAGTCAACCCCTTCAACCTAGGTATAACCCTTTGCTACTAGTCTAGCTTTAAAAGTTTGCATCTTTCCATCTACACCACGCTTTCTCTTGTAGATCCACTTACAACCTATAGGTTTTACCCCATTAGGTTTATCTACAAGATCCCAAACAGAATTGAAGTGCATAGACTCCATTTCTTGGTCTATGACTATGACCCATTTGTCTTTGTCTTTGTCAACCATTGCTTGATTATAAGTCAATGGATCCTCGCAGTTGTCATCTGGTATAACAACCTGGATTTCAGTTAAACCCATGTAACGATCAGGTTGTATTATAACCCTCCCACTACGTCGGGCATACTCAACACGTGAGATGGACTCTTTTGACTAGACAAACCAGTATCAACAACTCTTGTTGACGTACTAGTTTTATTAGCAACCTTTGCTATTGTTCTGTCTAACTCACTCAACCCAACTTTACTTTTTGGTTTGTGGTCCCTTATATGGTCCTCCTCTAAGAAAATGGCATTTGTCGACACAAAAACCTTATCTTCCTTAGGATCATAAAATAAACCACCTCTTATTTCTTTTGGGTAGCCTACGAATAGGCACAATTTTGAACGTGAATCCAACTTCTTTGGATTTGTCACAAGCACTTGTGTTGGACAACCCCAAATTCTGAAATGACATAAACTACCTTTACGTCCTTGAGTTTATAAGGTGTTTTAGAAACACTTTTTGAGGGCACGCTATTCAAAATGTATACTGCAGTCTCCACTCCGTAACCCCAAAAGGAACTAGGGAGATAAGCATAACTCATCATTGATCGAACCATGACCAATAATGTTTTATTTCTCCTTTCCGATACACCGTTTTGCTGTGGTGTGTCGGGAGCTGAGAGTTGGGATGTAATTCCATGTTCTATCATATAGTTCTTGAATTTTAAATCCATGTACTCTCCACCTCGATCCGATCGAAGTGTTTTAACAGTTTTACCTAATTGATTTTCAACCACAGTCTTGAATTCCTTGAACTTTTCAAGTGCTTCAGACTTGTGGTGCATTAGGTAAATATGCTCAAATCTAGAATAATCATCTATAAAAGAGATGAAATATTCATATCCTCCCCTGGCTTCAACATTCATCGGACCACAAAGGTCTGAATGTATAAACTCTAGAGGGTGTTTGGCTCTATAACTTTTTCCACTAAAAGGTCTTTTAATCTTTTTGCCTTCTAGGCAGGATTCACATACAGGCAAAGAGTTTTCTTCTAACTCGTTTAGGAGTCCATTATTTACCAATCTCTCAATCCTATTGAGATTAATGTGACCCAACCTAAGATGCCAAAGGTGAGCATTTTTTTTAGGAGAAATTTTACGTTCCTTAGTTTGTGCATTTGCAGTTTTAAAAAATTTAGTATTCAAAACCATTTTAAGTGAATTAGGTCTTAAAACATACAATCCATTTTCTAATGAAGTTGAACAAATTTCTACACCTTTCTTCAAAATAAACACTTTATTCATTGAGAAAGAAAAAGAAATACATTGTTCTATGAGGCAAGAAATGGAAATAAGTTTTTTAGTAACCTGGTATCACTAATATTTTGTCCATCAATACATATTTCTTGCCAAAATAAATCTTCATTGGGCCTACTGCTACAGCTAAGACGACTTCTCTATTTCCAACCCGGAGCGTTATCTCTCCTTTCTGTAGTTGCTGCTAGGAATCAATTCCCTAAAAAGAAGAGCAAACATGATTAGTGGCGCCTGAATCAAGTATCAAAGCAGTTTTATCATTATCCATTAAACAAGCTTCTAGGCAAAGTAAATTATATTTACCTTCCTTCTTCTTTTCTGCAATGTACTTTGGATAGTTCCATTTTCAATGCCCGTCTTCGTTGCAGTGGAAACACTTTCCTTTGTTAGCAACTTCTTTTACTTTCTTGCCCTTTTAGGCGGCAACTTTGTCAGCTCGTTTTCCTTGACCAACCTTCTTCATGTTCTTCTTCTTCTCTTTCAGGTTAGAAGAAGATGAAGCCACTGTTTTTGTCCCAGAGGTCGAACCTCTGTGATAACTCCTACTAGCAACATTTTCCTCACCTTTCTCCCTGAATTTTTATCAAAGATTGAAAGGTCTGGAGTTCATTCAGAATGGAGGTAAGGTTAAAAGTAAGCTTGTTCATAATAGGATTACTTCTAAACTGTAAGAAACTATCTGGAAGGGTTTCCAAAATGAAGCTGACCTGACTCGACTCATCGATGGAAGCACCATTCGACTCCGCGATGTTAAAGTGCACCATCATATCATGGACATGATGTAAACCCAAGATCTTTCTTTGAAATTTCCTTATTAACAAACAACAAAAAGAAAGAAGAAATGAATGTTTAAAACTTGGTTTTCCATGTTTTAAAAAGAAAAGAAATGAAGTGAAAGACAAAAGGAAAACAAGGAAGGAAAGTTTAAACCATTTTGGTTTGGATTGCTTTAAAGACAAAAGAAGAAAAGGAAATGAAACAAATGTTTAATATAGTAAGTTTTGTTTTGTTAAGAAAAGAAAAGAAAAGAAAAGAAAAGAAAAGAAAGGGATAAAGGAAAGGAAAAAGAAAAAGCAAAAGGGGAAAAAGACAAATTTGCCTTTTCCTCCACCGATTGCTTTTTAGAAAAGCTTTATCTTCTCAATTTCTTCTTCATTTACCAAAACCAAAGCTGAAGCTTCATGGGAGAAGGAGAAAGGAAGAAGAAGGAAGCCATTTTCATGATTTTAGAGTTGGAGTTGCAGAAGAAAGGAGAAGAACTCAAGGGAATTATTATTGCAGCAAGGTGATCAACTCAGACCAGTTATGATGTTTTGGTCTTTTCGAGCTCAACAAGAAGAGGTAAGAGTTGGGTTTTTGATACATGAAAGTTAACTCAATTTGGAACAAATTTCGTGAAGGAAGCTCGAGCTAATACTGAAGTTAACTTACTGTTTTGTTAAGAGGAAGACAGAAGACAAAATTTGCTGTCAAATCTGAGAAGTCTCTAATGTTTTGGTTGTTCGGATATGAATACTTGGAGTTAGAAGCTCTAATTGGTATGGTTCGAAAGCTTATTGAATTTCCTACAACTTTCGTGAAAAAAATCGTGAGTAGAAAATATCTAGACGATTTTTTAAATATCAGGTTAAATTTATTGTGCAACAGGAAATCTGAATCTGGAAACAGCAGAAGTCTGTTTTCAGGAAAGTAGCTTTCGAGGTATTTCTTAACAACTCCGTTTGGAATTTCAATTTCATGTCTTCATATGATTTTTAGAGGGTTCAAAAAGGAAGAGTTTCGTGTAAATTACCTTATTTGTGGATAAGTAATGAAAAAGTTATGGCTGTCTGAAACCGGGCAGAAAATCTGAAAATGCTGAAAATTTGAAAGTGTGTTTTCTTGTAGTTTTAAGGTCAAAAATCATGAGGTCGAGGTTCTAATGGTTGAGTTGGTTTGTTTGACAGGCCAAGAGCAAATAGGTCAAGTTTACAAGCCCAGGTTCTTATTCTAATACTGTGAGTGACTCTATATTAGAACTATGCTTGACCTATGTTTTTCTTCAAGAGCATAAGTGTTGATAATTACATCCTGTTTGAACTAGTTATGTATGGCTTCATAGAGTTTTCTAACATAAAGTTCATGATGGAACCTAAGCATGCTTGAATTAGTTGTAACTATAAATCCAAGTATGGAAACTAAATTATGAAAGTATGCTTTCCTTTAGAGAATGTTTTGTGTAAATCCACTTGGGAACTTGTTTAGATGATAATGTGAAAATGTCAAGAAATTGTTGTATGTGTTAGAAAGACATGATTTCCATGGTACACAAATTATGCCCTTGTTTGTGGTTAACCCCTAATACTGAAGGACATTCGAGAAGGTACTTAGGGGGGAATGAATCATGATATCTCGATACTGAAGGACAATGAGAAGGTATTCGGGTAGTAAATGGTTTTACCTTAATACTGAAGGACATAGAGAAGGTATTAGGGAAAACAAAACGACCAAAGGTATTCCACGTGCACGTGAGAGTGAGAGGTATGAACCTTATTGGTATAAATGTAACTCTACCACCTCTATGATTTGAATGTGGTATCTTGTCATATGTTTTACTGTTATGAGCTTCTATATTATTGATCTATCTACCCTCGATATGATAGTACATTTCGAGTTGTGTGCTATGCACAAGTGGTGACTTAAACCGGTAAATTGGAAGCATGGTTTGTTTATGTTTACAAACAGATGTTAAGCTATTTTCTACTTATAATCTGCCATTATTGTGATTCACCTGTGAGGTTATAATGTTTTAATGATAGACACTCACTGAGCTTTTTAGCTCATTCTTTCAATGTTTTCAAACCTTTTCAGGTAGAGATCGAGCTCTTGGTACCTGACATCCTGCCATAGTCTGCTGGAAGTTTCATAAGTTGATATTTTGTACGTGGCTGGTGTTGTATAGCAAGTCGTTATGTACTTATAGTTGTTTGTGCATAATAGGTTGTATAAACAATGGGTTGGCATGTTCTGAGTTGTGATGCTATTGCTCGTTTAAGTTTTCAAATGAGAGACTTAAGAAATGTTTCTCCCTATGTATGTTTAGTAGTTATAATGTTTCCAGTTGTGTTATGTTAAAGTTTACCATATACGAGCATAGTATGTTTATCAGGTAGAACAGGGTCATCAGGTATTGTTAAGAGATGAGCAATGTCTGTTGGCTTCATGCCTCTTTCCGGGCTAAGTTAGTAGGTGGTTCGAGAGGGGGTGTGACACATGATCTCGAACAGATGTACCCTCTGGCATCCTTGAGTTAAATATGTACTTTAGAGCATTGTGTCGCGCCTTTGTGGACTATTGTCCAAACATACCCTGCACAGAATCCATGATTTCCTTGGCAGTTATCATGCCCTCATGCTTCTTGGCCAATATGTCAGACATACTTGCGAGCATGTAGACCTTGGCCTTATCATTACCCTTGATCCATCGATCATATGCATCCTGAACATTTCGTGACTCATTCGAACATGACACCTGAGGACACTACTCAGTGAGCATAAACTTCAGATCATCCACTACCAATATAGTGTTGAATTTGTTTTTCCATGTCATCATATTCTCTCCAGTTAGCTTTTCCGCACCCAATAAAGAAATAATAGAGCTCGACATTTTTGCTGAAAAATTTACAAACAAACTTGTATGAGTTTCTTGCTTTAACTATAATCCAATCATGTTTTAGCTAATTATCAAATGATTCTTAGGTCATTTATAATTTGCAATGATACTCCGAAGGTTTAGAATGTATGACACCGAAGGGTAATAAAAAACACTCTGCTCTTGATCAAGACACTCTTGACCAAAACCTAATGCCAGAATAACTCTTATTCCAAAGGTTTAGAATGTATGACACAAAACGGTGTAAACCGACAAAAGAGACCGTAGGTTTTGTTTTCACTAAACCTGCTCCCACTCACTATAAGTACCCTCTCCATTCACCTTGATATTGACTCATACAAACACCATCCGAAGGGGGACGCTCCCGTTTGCGCCACGAGGCCAAGTATGAGTCTCACAGTGTGAACTTTCCGGAGATAGCGTAGGTGGAAAAATATTTATCTCATACACTTTTCCTCCCACTGAATACTTTAAAGTTATAGGAATCTTACTTAGGCTAAAATCCAACTAATGGTTTTACCTAACTCTATCAATATAACTCTTATATCGATAATCAATATAACTCTTATATCGATAATCAATATAACTCTTATATTGATTGTATCCTAAGTTTGTTAATATAACTCTTTATATTAAACCTAGGATTTCTAGTTTATTAACCCCTTAATAAACCCGCTGACGCTACTGTAATTTATAAACTCTCTAATTAAATTTCACTCCCAGGTCAGTTCCCAGGTAGAGGTGTTTCGTTTCCGTCAGCTTAAATACCCCAACCTAGACAGAACCTTCCTTAGATAGAGTTCCTCTTTTAATCATAGCTTATAAATCACTTGGTTCCTAATTCTAATCTAATTAGAACTAGATAACCTAAGGTCTATTATTTCAAGTTCTAAACATTTTAAAACTAATAATTAACCTTAGGTGACATGCATACTATGTTATAGTGCTTGATCATTCATCACATGAATAATAAGACATTCATAGCAAAATCATCTCATGATATATAATGCATGTCAATATTGTCCATAAATTTATATAACAACTTTATATTAATTAATCATGCAATCTATATAATATAACTCTTTATATTATAAATGATGCATGAAAATGCTTAACCTAAGGCGGGATTTCTAAAATAAAAGCATACATTATGCATGACAATAATTACACAACAATTGCATAATTTAAATAGCAATATTAGACCAATTTTAGCACCCTAAAATTAATTTTAATTCATATAATCTAATTATATTAATTAAAATTAAATAATTAAAGATAAATAAATATAAAACATTTTTTACATTTATTATATATAATAATTACAAAATTCTGCCCGTTGCTTCTCTCTGTGAAACGTCTGTGACGTTGCAACGCCGATACCAGCGTTGCAACGCTGCGGTTTGTCCTCTTCTGTCGGCTGAAACGCATCTCATAAGCAGTGTTGCAACGCTGTCGTCTTCTGCGCGCTCCTTCCGCAAGCGCAGCGTTGCAACGCCAAAAAACAACGTTGCAACGCTGCACACATACAACAACATGAATTCTCCAATTCATGCTCGTTTTCACTCCAATTTTCTCAGCAACCACTTTGCCTCGATCGACACGGACGTACAGACTCGATTTACAATTAAAATTGCCCAAAACATCGGGCCCTCACATTGAACGATTCAATGGAAATGGTAAATCTAAGTGCCAAAATCGAAACCATCTAATTTGTAAAATCGTTCATACATCTCATGCAAAACAGTAAATCCCACCTCGTTCTTGAAAAATCCAAAACGTAAATCAAGAACGCAATTGGGCTCGGATACCAATTGAAGGGAATCAAATCCCGCAGCCGAAGCGATTGTGAATCACGCGCTTTTGATTTCGTTACTACGATTACATTAAAGAACTAAATAATCTAGATTAAGCATAAAACATAATATGGACAGCAAGAAATATTACCTTTGAAGAACTCTTTCTTCAAGTGCTCCTCCTTTCTCACGATCAATATCTCAGCAACACGAACTCGAACGATCTCGGACACTACCACCGAATCTTCTCTGTTGTTCTCTAGGTGAGGGAGGAAGGTGAGTTCCCTTTAGGAGAGGTGAGGTGTTTTGTGAAATTGTGATTTTGGAACTGTTTCCAACACATTGTGAGAGAGGCTAGGGTTTCACCAAGTGCTTAGCTTCACTTGCTTAACCTAGTTGCATCTTTTGCAACTATATATATAGGCAAATAGGGTGGAAATGACCATCCTACCCCTCCTCTATTCTCTCAACTATATATATAGGCAAAATGAAGCTAACAAATAAGAGTGAATCAAGGGGAAAGTTTTTTTAGATAAATAAAGGCAAATAAATATATTCTAATGATTCAAAGATACTGTTTGATCGAAATAACGATGGAACTTAATAGAGAAACCAAAAAATGCAGCACATAACTCATAAAGATAAAGTGAAAAATAGAATAGATAAATGAACATAATTGGACACTCAATACAACAATTTGAGTAACACACACAAAATAATTAATAGCCTCAAACATGTGCATTTAAACTTATCTTCATCTACCAAATAAGATATTGAAATTACCGGGCTAGGTAATTCACACACATAAAGAAGATAGTCTAATGGTACTCAATTAATACACAACCAAATTCACTGGAATGTGACACGAATTCTACAGAAACCCTGCTAAACAAATTCAAAAACTAATTAAATGTGGTTTATCTCCCCCTACCCATATGTTCGCATTCTCCCTCCCCATTGCATTCAAACCTTGGAACTTTGAATGCACCTACTCCACGGTTGAACGTTTTTGCCACCTCTGTCCGTAACCTTTCTTCATGTTCTCGCTACACATAGAGTTCCAATGTTCTACCCGAAATGTCCAGAGGAATCGAAGAATGCAAGGTATGCCTGCGTACGTTTCTTCTGATTTTTTTTTTGGCCAAAATGCATCCCTTCCTTGAATCCTCCATCGATTTTAGTTTAAAGGGAGCAAATTTGCATTCTGGAGCTTAAATAAGTAGTGAAATGTGGAGAAAGTTGTAATCCCATTTTTTAGGGATTATGTTATCTGTCGTTCGCTCCTCTTGATTATATATATACCCCATTAATTAAAGAATCGTTCGTCTTCTTGACAATGGTAAAAGAGACTGTGGAATCAAGACAACGGGTCATGAACACTCTTCTAGAGTGTGGATATTCACACTTATTACCTACAATAGTTATGTTTTATTATGTTTGGATTATGAATATTTGAATTATGTGGATTATGTGGATTATGTCGTTATGTATGGATTATGTTTGGATTATGTTTGAATCTGGATTATGTGAATATTTATGCATGTTCGTAATAACATGAAGTAATCCCATATGTTGACATGATAGATGCACATGTATCAATCTTACAACGAATCCCATATGGGAGGGAAGAGTACCTAGGATGGGATATACTACTCGCATGATCTTTCAGTTCTAAGTGTATGTATAGTTAATTACTTTTAAAGTTTTTTATGTACAAGTTTAAATAAGTTGTGTATAAGGTTGTTATTTACAGTTGTAATGCCTTTGTTGTTTTTGTTATTGGTTGTTTGTTTGTGCACTGCGATCTGAAACCATGACCATTAGAGGTTTTGCCAGAAAAGGTTGTATACGACTATATAGAAATTGAATATTTACAGATCTTAAGGGATGCACAGGGTACCTAAAACTGTTCCCAAAAAATAGGTTTCTCTAGTTTGATGGTAAAAACATCATCATTAATGTCTTGTTTTAGTTTATGCACTGCGATGTGAATGCAGAAATATTGTTTATTTCCTCTACTTAGATAGTAAATAAATGATCGCTAGAGGTTTTTACCCTGATAAGCGTATATACGATTATTTAGCAACCTGATATATACACACCTTAAGGACGCCAAAGAGTATACGTTGCTGGTTACTATAAATATCAATATACTACCCAACAAATAGTGGTCCATTTGCAAGATAACAAACCCCCCAAAAAAATTGTAGATACTAATAAAAAAATCATTTCAAATTGAAGTTACTACAACGCCGTTGATTATCGCCTTCTTGTCCACACCTGGCACATTTTAGTGTTTGCTTGCGTTCCTTATGAGACTTCATCCTTTTTTTCCTTGGCCTCCCAGTACTGCGTTTTAGAATAGGCGATTGAACTAAAATGTCACTATCCATGTGTGCTCCAATATAATGATGAGACATGCCAATCAGACACACAACTCCACTATAAAGTTTTTTTATAGTCGTGTTACGCTAGAACACATGAAAAATGAGGGTAAAGGCAACTTTCTCCGACCAATGGAAAGACATGCATGAGAGCATGGGATTAGATCAGGTGCCCACCGTTTGCACGTACAGCTTCGATCATTAATGTTAACTTCAAACCTCCCATATTGGTCATGAACTTCAAATTCGACATGATTTATGGGGTTTATCTGCATAGTGAGAGCATGTATATATTGATGATAAGACATGAAATAGACACAGAAATTCATGATAAATATACTTACATCCAGTTGGACCTCACGTAAGACTTCAGCAACATATGGTGTTATATCTAGGGTATGAGAGTTTGCGTGGGTCCTCCGCTCATAAAGTCATTGTTGAAGAAAATCCCTAATGAACTCCGACAAAGAAATGATCGGTAGGTCACAAGCTTCTTCTAAACGTGAATTAAGACTCTTCGATATATTAGTTACCATCATTTCATATCTTTTCCTAGGTGAGAAAGCACGTGCCTACCTATCGTACCCTACAACATGCAATTCATATCTCATAAAGGAGAAAATTTGTTTCATCTTCCTCATATAGTACTCAAAGTTGGAAACAGTATATGATTTTGAACAATCGAAATACAGGTCCTCAATCACTTTACCACTATGTCGTTTTTTAATATTCTCAAGCAAATGAAAAATGCAGATTGCATGGTGGACCGAATTATATACCTGCCTGATTCCGTCACTTATACTGGCGTGACGGTAAGACACAATAACGAGCTGATCAGGTTCTCTTAAGACTGCTTTCAAATTCCAGAAGAACCCCTCCCATGAAGCATCTTTTTCGGAGTCCGCGATGGAAAATGCAAATAGATAAAACATTGAATTTCTGTCAAACGTGCATGCTGTGAGGATTGTTTCACCCAACTTATTTTTCAAAAAGGCCCCATCGACAGATTATACTAGGTAAACAATACCGACACCCATCTATCGATACTGCTACGCTCATGAAGAAATAGAAGAATCCATCATTCGCATAAGCTTCATGAGCAGTGTATGCCCCTGAGAGAATACTGGGGATATTAATATATACAATATATTAAGCATGATGAACATAGGGTAAAAATGGTATATACATGAATTTTGTGCAATTAGGTTGACTGCAAACCGAGAAATTAGAGGATATGACTCTTTCGGGGACCCTCCAATACGATTAACGGTCTTCTCTCTCCCCCTACATGCTTTTTCGTAACTAATATTAACTTCATGGTTCTTCCGAGCATATATCATCAAATCTTTGAGAGTACAATGCAACTTACTGTTCGTTTTCATAATAAGCTCAGCGCACTCACTTACCATGGTTGTGAAGGGAATAAAACTCCCGCAACGGAAAAACGATTTAATCGTTGTGGTTTCGTTGTGAAACATTTTCTCAAAATTTTTTCTATCCTATAGAAAATTAGGCTAAACATGCAAAAAAGAAGGGAAAAAAAAATAGCAAGATGTGATACTTACTTGTTGAAGAACCGTTCTTCACGATTTCCTTCTCTGGTCACGAACACTTCGCGTTCTCGATCTCAACGAACACGATCTCATCAAACCTCGAACAATCCGGATACCTTCGAAAAGCCTTCTCGGTTGTTCTCCTTAAGTAGAAGGAGAGTGGTGGGACTCCTTCGGTAATGGGAGGAGAGAAATGTGGAGAGAAGAAGAGAGAATTTGAGAATTGCAATTTGGTGAGATTCTAAAAAAATTAATCAACTCTTACCAAAAGCCTTCTTGCAAAGACTTTAAATAATGGTGATAGGTGGAGATTTCATCTCCACCTATTTACCATTTTACCACAACCATAGGTTATGCAAATCATATTTGCAGAACAACATATAATAAGATATCTCATATCTCATTATACAAATCACATTCGTCTAATTGTGGATTTTAAATTGAATCACATTCAATTTAATTTCTCTCAATCCAATTTTCCTAAATTAGCCCTAATTAAACAATTAGGCTAACCTATAGTTTATTATGAATCTCATTCACATTAAACTATATAATATGTCAATCATATCTTATATAAATGGCATAAATACCTTTTTAATGAATTTGAACACTTCAAATCCACACCAAACTGTAAACCCTCTTTGTATCCAGTTTGAGCCAACCGAAGGACCTAATGGACCTACAGGTGACGAGCTCCAATGATCCGACACTAACCTGTCAAACTCTTTGACCTAGTTAATCAACATTCATTAGCTACGGTAACACTCAACTAAAGCTCGTAGTTGCACTCCCATCACTATAGGACAAGTGATGTCCATTGATATAACCAATGCCCATGAGTCGACCCTTCACAGGTTGTTCGTAGACACTGCTGGGTCAAATTACCGTTTTACCCTTGTGTCTACGTCTTGCTCCTTAAGTCTCCACTGCTCCTCTAATGAACAACAACGTTGTATGGTCCAACCATAAACAACACTCCTCTCGGTTCAGTGAGAGGGTGGGCGCCCGTTGTCCAAGCCCTAGAGACAACACTTAAGGGAACAACTTCTCTAGTTTCCATAAAATCGAGAACGAGTGAATTCCATCTCGCGTTGTCAAGTTCTCAGCTCCCCACGTGGTCCTGTCCCTGAGAAAATAGACATATTGGGTGAGTAAATGTGACCACCCTCACCACTACTAGTCAAAGGACAGACCCCCGAAGACAGGAGTCTGTAACACGCTCAGGATTAAGGTCGAATTACTAATGGTCATCTACGAAGTTATTAGTCCTATATTTTCAACGGTGTTACATCAGTAGGTCTAATAATTCAGGATCCGGTCTTGTGCAATCTCATTGCACAGGATGCCCACACTCGCATGTCAACCACAATATGAACGAGTTGGATCACCTCGTTTGTATCTAATACAAAGGGGGACGCATCCATAGTGGATCTAGGACTAGGTCTCCAACCTTATCCGTATACTGTAGACCGTTCGGGTCATTAACTTGAACGTGATCCTCCCTATGTGTCCATTACACACCGTTCAAGTTCTAGTTCTCTCATAATTCAATGACCCTGGAGCTTAGTTTATTGGACAAAGTTTGTAAATATGTGAGACACAAAGTGATGAAAAAATAACTCTTATTTATTTCAAACATGAATATTACAAACAAGTATGAGATTATGACATACATCCCAACAAACTCCCACTTGGACTAAGCTAGTGGAGTAAATAATACATTTCTCAAATGTACAGTAATACAATAAAGTAATACAATAAATTAGGACATTGAATACCCTTTACAATACTTCCACTTGCCCTAGTCAGGAAGCACTCGAAGACCTAGACTCTCTAGGTGACCCTCAAACACCTTAGGCGTGAGGGCCTTTGTAAATGGATCAACAACGTTGTGCTCCGACGCTATCACGTCTTCGCGGTGCACAATCTCCCGTATGAAGTGATACTTCCGTTCAATGTTCTTGCCCCTCTTATGACTCCAATGCTCTCTCGAGTTGCTGCAACACCACTAGCGTGATCGGCAAGTTCATATTTGGAACAACTTCCAAATCTGTCATGAACTTCCTAAGCCAAACAGTTTCCTTTGAAGCTTCACAAACGACAAATTACTCGACTTCCATCATGGAATCAGCAATGCATCCCTGTTTGATGCTTCGCCACACTACAGCTCCTCCATTCATAACGAAAGCTGACCCCGAAGTGGATTTCCTAGAATCTTTATTGGTCAGAAAGTCAAAATTTGTGTATCCCGTAAGGATCAAATCCCCACTCCCATACACTAAGCTATAGTTCCTCGTTCTTCTAAGATACTTGAGGACTGCCTTTACGGCTGTCTAGTGATCTAATCCTGGATTGAATTGATACCTACTGACAATCCCTACTACATAACAGATGTCGGTCCTAGTACACAGCTTGGCATACATGAGGCTCCCAACAGCTGAAGCATAAGGGATTCGTCTCATATCCTCAACCTCTTGAGGAGTCTCAGGACATTGATCCTTAGACAGATGAACCTCATGTCTGAAAGGCAACAAGCCCTTCTTGGAGTTCTGCATCTTATATTTAGACAATATCTTGTCAATATAAGACGCTTGAGACAAGGCTAGCGTTCTGTTATTCCGATTCCAGACTATCTGGATACCTAGAACATACTGTGCTTCTCCAAAATCTTTCATTTGGAATTGCGAAGCTAGCCATTTCTGTACGTCAGTAAGAAATCCTACCTCATTCCCAATGAGAAGGATATCATCCACATATCATATCAGAAATGTGACAGTGTTGTTGACGATTTTCTTGTAGACACAAGGCTCGTCAACATTCTGATCAAAGCCATAAGATTTGATCGCCTCATCAAACCTTATATTCCAAGATCTCGAGTCTTGTTTCAGTCCATAAATAGACCTATGAAGCCGGCAAACCTTTTGCTCTTGGCCTTGGGCAATGAACCCTTTGGGCAGGTCCATGTAGATGGTTTCATCAAGTTTGCCATTCAGAAATGTTGTCTTTACATCTATCTGCCATACCTCATAGTCATAATATGCGGCAATGGCCAAAAAGATTTTGATCGACTTTACCATGGCAACAGGTAAAAAGGTTTCCTCATAGTCAACCCCTTCAACCTGGGTAAAACCCTTTGCCACTAGTCGTGCTTTGAAGGTCTGCACCTTCCCATCTACACCACGTTTACGCTTGTAGATCCATTTGCAACCTATAGGTTTTATCCCATCAGGTTGATCCACAAGCTCCCAGACAGAATTGAAGTACATCGACTCCATTTTTTGGGACATAGTTTTAATTCATTCGTCCTTGTCAACGTCTGCCATTGCCTGATCATAGGTCAATGAATCCTCGCAGTCATCATCCGGGGTGACGACTTGGGTTTCAGCTAAACCCATGTAACGTTCAAGCATTCTCACAACCCTCCCACTACGTCGAGGCATTCTCAACTCTTGAGAACGAACTTGACTAGACGTGCTAGGATAAAAAACACTTGTTGACATACTAGCCCCATCAGCAACTCTTGCTTATGTACTGTCCATTTCGTTTAACACAATTTTGCTTCTAGGTAAATGATCCCTGACGTGGTCTTACTCAAGAAAAGTGGAGTTTGTCAACACAATCACCCTTGTTTCCTTAGGATTGTAAAATAGACCGCTCCTAGTCTCTTTTGGGTAGCCTACAAAGAGTCACAATTTTGAACAGGGTTCCAACGTTTTCGGGCTTGACACCAACACATGAGTCGGGGATCCCCAAATTCTCAAATGGTGTAAACTACCTTTACGTTCATTCTAGAGTTCGAAAGGTGTTTCACAAACACTTTTCGACGAAACGTTGTTCAAATAAATCGTAGTCTCCACTGCGTAACCCCAAAAGGAATCAGGGAGACGAACATAACTCATCATCGACCGAACCATGTCCAACAAGATTCAGTTTCTCCTCTCCGAGACACCATTTTGTTGTGGCATACCGGGTGCTGAGAGTTGGACGTAATTCCATGTTCTATCATATAGTCTTAGAATTCAGTGTCCATATACTCTCCACCTCGATCAGATCGAAGCGTTTTTATTGTTTTACCTAACAGGTTCATAACCTCACTCTTATACTCCTTGAACTTTTCAAAAGTTTCAGGCTTCCTATGTTTTAGGTAAATATACCCATACCTTGAATAGTCATCTAAGAATGATACAAAGTATTCGTAACCACCTCGTGCTTTAACACTCATCGGACCACAGACGTCAGAATGTATAAGCTCAAGAGGCTCTTTGGCTCTATATCCTTTTCCACCAAAAGGACGTTTGGTCATTTTTCCTTCAAGGCATGACTCACATACCGGTAAAGAGTTTTCTTCCAATACGCTTAGAAGTCCACTCTTCTCTCAATCCTATTGAGATTAATGTGGCCTAATCTTAGATGCCAAAGATGAGCATTTTCTTTAGGAGAAACTTTCATTCTCTTAGTTCGTGTTTCTGCCGTTTTAAATAATTCAGTATTCAAAACACTTTTGACCGAATTAGGTTTCAAAACGTATAAATTATTCTCAAGTGAAGTTGAACACCATAAATTTCCATTTCTAGAAATAAACGCTTTATTGCCAGAAAAACAAAAAGAAATACATTGTTTTAATAGGCAGGAAATAGAAAGTAGGTTTCTAGTAAACCTTAGAACTATATACAAATTATCTAATAAAATGTAATTCCTGCCAAAATAAAGCTTCACCGTGTCGATTGCTGCAGCAGAGACAACCTCCCCGAATCCAACCCGTAGTGTTATCTCACCCTCTCGCAGCTGCTGCCAGGAACTAATTCCCTGAAAAGAAGAACAAACATGGTTACTGGCACCCGAATCAAGTATCCAGGTAGAGTCATTACTCTCCACTAAACAGGTTTCTGTAACTAGTAAATCACATTTACCTTCTTTCTTCTTGTCGGAAAGGAACTTGGGATAGTTATGCTTCCAGTGGTCGTCCCCATTGCAGTGGAAACACTTTCCTTTCTCTGCAACTTCATTGACCTTTTTGCCCTTTTGGGCGGCAGCACGGTCAGCTTTACCCATCTTCATCTTCTTCTTCTTCCTTTTCTGGTGTGATGGAGCTACAGATTTTGTCCTAGAGGTTGAACCCCTGTAAAAGGACTTGAAGGCAACGTTTTCCTAAGCTTATGGTTTCCTGATCCTCATCAAGGACTAGAAGTTTTGTAGTTCGTTTAGAAGGGTTGTCAGAGTGTATCTAATTTTGTTCATAACAACATTGCTACGAAACTGAAGGAAACTCTTCGAAAGAGTCTCCAGAACAAAGTTGACCTAGCTCGACTCATCGATCGAAGCGTCATTCATCTCAGCCAGATTAAAGTGGGTCATCATATCCCGAACATGTTCACGGACAGACATCCCTTCTTTCATCTGAGAGTTGAAGACGTGTTTGAGCGAATCATGTCGGACCTGAAAGAACTGTTGTCCAAACATTTCGTGCAAGGACTCCATGATCTCCTTGGCGGTGACCATCAACTCATGATTCTTTTCCAAGACTTCAGACAAGCTGGCAATTATATAGACCTTGGCCTTTTCATTGGCCCTGATCCATCGATCGTACACATCACGAACACTTCGTGACGCGATCGAGCCCGGCACCTGAGGTCACTCCTCAGTGAGCACAAACTTTAGGTCGTTAGTTACTAGAATTGTGTTTATATTGTTTTTCCACGTTTGGTAGTTATTTCCCACTAGTTTGTTCGGAAGCTAATAAGGCTATGATTGAGCTAGACATTTTGCGGAAAAACAAGTAAAACATTATGTCAGTCTCACAAAAACTTTTGAAAATCCAATCAACTTTAGCAAAATTTTATCCTATGATCCCTAGGTCATTAAAATTTGCAATGATACCCCAAAGGTTTAGAATGACCGCCACCGAAGGGTGAACAGAAACACTCTTCCTCTTTGACGAGACTTTCTCGACCAGACCCTAATATCAGAATAACTCTTATTCCATTAGGCGTCCAGTTACCATTATTCGGTGTGAATCCATTAACTCTTAATGAATCCCGTGAGTGTCACCCTCGGTCTTTAAGTTTCCATGTATCCGTCCAAACAATAGCCACCGAAGGGTGAACCAAGAAAGAAAACCAACAAGGAAATTGTATCCCTTTCGGGAATTCACGGTGTTCCGACTCCTATGATCAAGGACCTCCGAAGGGATTGTCTTGTCCAGGCCAAATTAGCAGGCGGATCATAGGCGTCTCACAGTGTGAATCGAAAGAAGAGACTGTGAGTTCCATTTTCACAGGTCCCACTCCCATTTTCACAGGTCCCACCCCCACTCACTTAGGCTAATCCACGTTGATATTGACCCATACAAATACCATCCGAAGGGGGACGCTCCCATTTGTGACACGAGGCCGAGTATGGATCTCACGGTGTGCTCTTTAACGGAGATTTGTGGTTAAAAAATCAAATGTATCTTACATACTTTTATTTCCTCCTACTCAACACTTTAAATTAATCGGGATTGACCTAGATAAATCGGCTAATATTTACCTAAGTCTACCAATATAACTCTTATATTGGATTAGCCTAAGTCTATAATCACATTACTAACTTAGGTCTATGTGAGTAAATTAATCAACTTTTAATTAACGGCACTCGCGAAAATATAACCTATGATTCTCCAAACCAAATTCACTCCCAGATCGATTCCCAGATAGGGGTGTTCTGCAAAGCGTCAGCTTAAATACCCCAGCCTTAGACAGAACCTTCCTTACACAGAGTTACTTATTAGTCTCCATTCGAAGTTCATATTTGATTTTCTAATTCTAATCTTATTAGAACTAGAAAACCTAAGTCTAATTATTCAAGTTCTAAACATTTTAAAACTAATAATTAACTTAGGTTACATGCATTTCTATGTTATAGTGCTTGATCATTCATCACATGAATAACATTATACTATAACATACATTCATCACATGAATTAAATGCATGAGCATGCTTTTAATTAAAACATGCAAACTTTATATTATAAATCTTATAATATAAACCTATCAGGCATACTATATATTATAACACTTATAATATAAATATGTTTAACCTAAGGTGGGATTTTAATCTATATGACATACATTATGCACATATAATAATTAATTTTATAGTACATCTCATGCATAAAATAAATAAATAGCAAAAATTAGACCGGTTCTGGCACTTAGGGACATTAATTTAATTAATTAACATTAATATAAATATTATAATAATATTAATTAAGAAAATTAATTTAATAAAATACATTTTACAAATTAAATTGAAATAAATAAAAAATAATGTTGAAAACGTCCGACTAAGTAGTTTTCTCCACCACGCACGTCTCACGCGAAACTGCCTCGCGAACTGCTCCTCAACGCACGCAGCTTTGCAACGTCGTGGCCAGCGTTGTCCTCAGCGCGCCCAACGCCTCAGCGTTGCAACGCTACACCCAGCGTTGCAACGCTGACCTGCAGTTCAGCATGGTACTGCACGGACAGCGTTGAGACGCCGAAGAATAGCGTCTCAACATCGTTGACAGAACAACAAACTCCTCTACTGTTTTTCGTCATTTTTTGCCCGTTTCCACTCCGATTTCTTCATAGCAACTCTTGTCATTCAAGACACGAACTTACAAACTCGATTTATTTTCTAATTGTCTAAAAGAAACGGGCCTCTACATTGATCTCATCAACAAAAAATAATCCTAAAACTAGTGCCAAAACCGACACATCCAAAATTGCAAAACCACAATTCATCACATGAAATTGAAGTACACCCCACCTAATTTTAAGAAAATCATTTGCACAACGAAAAAACCAACGTTTGGCTCTGATGCCAATTGAAGGGAATAAAACTCCCGCAACCGAAAAATGATTTAATCGTCGTGGTTTCGTTGTGAAAACATTTTCTCAAAATTATTTCTATCCTATAGAAAATTAGGCTAAACATGCAAAAAGAAGAAAAAAAAAGCAAGATGTGATACTTACTTGTTGAAGAATTGTTCTTCGCGATTTCCTTCTTCGGTCACGAACACTTCGCGTTCTCGATCTCAACGAACACGATCTCATCGAACCTCGAACAATCCAGACACCTCTAAAAAGCCTTTTCGGTTGTTCTCCTTAGGTAGAAGGAGAGTGGTGGGACTCCTTTTGTAAAGGGAGGAGAGAAATGTTGAGAAAAGAAGAGAGAATTTGAGAATTGCAATTTGGTGAGATTCTAAAAAATGAATCAACTCTTATCAAAAGCCTTCTTCCAAAGGCTTTAAATAATGATGATAGGTGGAGATTTCATCTCCACCTATTTACCATCTTCCCATAACCATAGGTTATGCAAATCATATTTGCATAACCACATATAATAAGATATCTCATATCTTATTATACAAATCACATTTGTATAATTGTGGATTTTAAATTGAATCACATTCAATTTAATTTCTCTCAATCCAATTTCTCTAAATTAGCCCTAATTAAAAAATTAGGCTAACCTATAGTTTATTATGAATCTCATTCACATTAAACTATAGAATATGTCAATCATATCTCATATAAATGACATAAATACCCTTTTAATGAATTTGAACACTTCAAATCCACCTCAAACTGTAAACCCTCTATGTATCCAATTTGAGCCAACCGTGGGACCTAATGGACCTACTGGTGACGAGCTCCAATGACCCGAGACTAACCTGTCAAACTCTTTGACCTGGTTAATCAACATTCATTAGCGACGGTAACACTCCACTAAAGCCTGTAGCTGCACTCCCATCACTGTAGGACAAGTTGTGTCCATTGATATGATCAATGCCCATGAGTCGACCCTTCACAGGTTGTTCGTAGACACTCTTGGGTCAAATTACCATTTTACCTTTGTGTCTATTTCTTGCTCCTTGAGTCCCCACTGCTCCTCTAATGAACAAAAACGTTGTATGGTCCAACCATAAACAACAACCCTCTCGGGCCAGTGAGAGGATGGGCACCCGTTGTCCAAGCCCTAAAGGCAACACTTAAGGGAACAACCCCTCTAGTTTCCCTAAAATCGGGAATGAGTGAATTCCATCTCGCGTAGTCAAGTTCCCAGCTCCCCACGTGGTCTTGTCCTTGAGAAGATAGACATATTGGGCGAGTAACTGTGACCACCCTCACGCGTACTAGTCAAAGGACAAACCCCCGCATACAAGAGTCCGTAACACGCTCAGGATTAAGGTTGAGTCACTAATGGTCATATACGAAGTTATTACTCCTATATTGTCAACGGTGTTACATCAGTAGGTCTAATAATTCATGGTCCAGTCTTGTACAATCTCATTGCACAGGATGCCCCCACTCGCATGTCAACAAAATGAACGAGTTAGATTGCCTTGTTTGTATCTAATACAAAGCAGGTTGCATCCACATTGTATCCAGGATTAGGTCTCCAACCCTATCCGTATACTGTAGACCGTTCGGGTCATTAACTCGAATGTGATCCTCCCTGTGTGTCAACTACACACCGTTCTCTCATAATTCAATGACCCTGGAGTTTAGTTTACTGGACAAAGTTTGTAAATATGCGAGACACAAAGTAATGAAAAATAACTCTTATTTATTTCAAATATGAATATTACAAATAAGTACGAGATTAGGACATACATCCCAACAGGTTGAGGTCGCTTGGCGGTGATCATTGCGCACAATGTCGATGCAGCCAGAGTGCTCATCAACGAATTTCTTAACAACCCACAGTTCGCCTGCTCTCAAAACTGAAGCACGAAGGTACCATTTGCATGTGTCACAAATACATCGGACAGTGGATTGTACCTTGCTTTATTTTACAGTTTTCAATTGTGTTGGTTTTTTGGTCCTTAATCTATGATTAATTAATTTTAATTCATTAAATAATAATATTTTGATGATATCAAACCTTATATTAATTAAAAATAGTTTAATTTTAGTGTTTTGAAGTTTCCATTGCAAGAGCTCGGAATAAGGATTCCAACGCCTATTGAATCACTCAAATCGGAGCTAAAACGAAGAAGTTATGACCAAAACAAATTTGAACGAAAATTTCGCGACTCGATGACGCGGCGACCAAGTCACCATTGTAGATCAATTAAAGTATGACATGTGGACCTATGGGAGAGTAACATTTGGTGGAGTTTTGTTTGTTTTAAAATAAAAAGGAAATAAAATAAAAAATTATATTATATATATATATATATATTACCATTGGGGTTAATAATAATAATAATACTAATAAGTCAGATTGCATTTAATGCAATTTGACCGTTGGAGTTATTTTAAAAAAAAGAAAAAGAAAAATCAAAGTCATTTTATCGTTACTCACATATATATATTATATATTATTATTATTATTATTATTATTATTATTATATAATTCTTTTAAAAATTATTTTCTTTTCAGTTTTAATCTCCACCATTCATTTCTCTTTTACCAGAATCTAATGGTTCAAATAAAAATTTGATTTTTTCTCCATTTCCCTCTCTTTTTATACCATCTTCTTCTCCAATTTTTGGAGATTTACTTGTTAGTGACAAATGGAAGAAAATTGACTCACGTAAGGAAGAAGTGAGCTCCAATGAAAAGAAGGAAAATGGTTCTTCATCTATGTCTAAAGAATGGAGGTATGCTCTATCCCATCCTAGGGACTTGATTCTTGGTGATCCCGAACAAGGTGTGAAAACTCGTTCCTTTCTTAATTTGTTTAATAATCTTGCTTTTGTTTCTCAAATTGAACCTAAAAGTTTTAAAGATGCGAAAAATGTTGAAATTTGGATTTTAGCTATGCAAGAAGAATTAAATCAATTTGAAAGGAACAGAGTTTGGAAATTAGTCCCTAGGCCTTCTAATGCTTCTATTATTGGGACTAAATGAATCTTTAGAAATAAAATGGATGAAAATGAAAATATCATTAGAAATAAAGCTAGACTTTCAGCTCAAGGTTATTGTCAAGAGGAAGGTATAGATTATGAAGAGACTTTTGCGCCCGTTGCTAGATTAGAAGTTATTAGAATGTTACTTGCTTTTGCTTCTTATAAAAATTTTATCTTGTATCAAATGGATGTGAAAAGTGTCTTTTTAAATGGTTATATTATGGAGGAAGTTTATGTAGAACAACCTCCGGGCTTGGAAAGTTTTGATTTGCCTTGTCATGTCTATAAGTTGAAAAGGACTTTTTATGGCTTAAAACAAGCTCCAAGAGCTTGGTATGATAGACTTAGTAATTTTCTTCTTGAGAATGGTTTTAAAATGGGTAAACTTGACACTACTCTTTTTATTAAGACTAAGGAAAATGATATGTTTTGAGTACAAATCTATGTAGATGATATTATCTTTGGTTCTGCTAATCATTCTTTATGTGAAGAATTTTCTAAATGTATGCATAGTGTGTTTGAGATGAGTATGCTGGGAGAACTTAGTTTCTTCCTTGGACTTCAAATCAAACAACTAAAGAATGGTATCTTCATAAGTCAAGAGAAATACAGAAAAGATTTGCTCAAAAGGTTCAAGTTCAATGAAGGTAAAATTACAAAAACTCCTATGAGCACATCCACTAAGTTTGACAAGGATGAAAAAGGTAAATGTGTGGACATAAAAACTTATCGAGGTATGATAGGATCTTTACTTTATTTTGTTGGGATTTCTGTCCTAATCTCGTGGTTGTAAAATATTGTTTTGAAATTAATAAGAGTTATTCATTTCTTCACTTTGTGTCTCGGAAATATTTTAAATCTTTCCAATAAACTAAGCTCCAGGGTCATTGAATATATGAGAGAACTAGAACTTGAACGGTGTGTAGTTGACACACAAGGAGGATCACGTTCGAGTTAATGACCCGAACGGTCTCTGATATAAGGATGGGGTTGGAGACCTAATCCTGGATACATTGTGGATGCGGCCGCTTTGTATTAGATACAAACGAGGTGATCCGACTTCGCTCATGTGGTTGACATGCGAGTGGGGCATCTGTACAATGAGATTGTACAAGACCGGACCGTGAATTATTAGACTTACTGATATAACACCGTTGACAGTAAAGACAAATAAATTCGTAGATGACCATTAGTGACTCGACCTGAATCCTGAGCGTATTACGGACTCCTGTCTGCGGGGGTCTGTCCTTTGACTAGTACGGGTGAGGGTGGTCTTGGTTACTCGCCCATTATGCCTATTTTCTCAGGGACAGAATCAAGTAGAGAGCTGGAAACCTAATTACGCGAGATGGAATTCACTCGTTCCCGCCTATAGGGAATCTAGAGGGGTTGTTCCCTTAAGTGTTGTCTCCAGGGCTTGGACAATGGGCGCCCACCTTCTCACTGGCCCGAGAAGGGCGTTGTGTATGGTTGGACCATCACAATATGTTGTTAATTAGAGGAGCAGTGGGTACTTAAGGAACAAGATGTAGACACAGGGGTAAAATGGTAATTTGACCCAGCCATGTCTAACGAACAACCTGTGAAGGGTCGACTCATGAGCATTGGTTATATCAGTGGACACGTAATATTCTACACTGATGGGAGTACAACTACAGGCTTTAGTGGAGTGTTACTGTAGCTAATGAACATTGGTTGACCGGGTAAAAGAGTTTGACTGGTTAACCTCAAATCATTGGAGCCCGTCAATGTAGGTCCATTAGGTCCCTTGGTTGGCTCAATCTGGGATAAAAGAAGGGTTAATGTTTTGGTATGAAATTGAAGTGTTCAATTTCACCTTAAAGAGTATTTATATCATATAGATGATATAATATATAGTTTAATATGAATGAGATTTATAATAAACTATATATTAGCCTAATTGTTGAATTAAAGGCTAATTGGAGAAATTGATAGAGAGAAAATAAATTGAATGTGATTCAATTTAATTAAATCCACAATTATATCAAATGAGATTTGCAACACAAGATATTAGATATCTTATATTATATATTTATGTAAATGAGATTTACATAACATATGGTAGTGGTAAAGTGGTAATAAAGTGAAGTTGTGAACTTCATCATTCCACTATTTAAACTCCTTTGCAAAAGGGTTTTAAAAATCTAATTGAACAAAAAACTAAGCTTGGGAAGCTAAGGTAAATTCTCTCTTCTCTCTCAATTTTCTCATCTATTTCCAAAACACAAAGTTCCCACAAACCTTCCTTATCCAAAAGAGAACAACCAAGAAGATCAATTGGTAGTGTTTGGGATCCGATATTGGGAAGAGTTCGTAGTGATCGAGAAGCGCGAAGAGTTCGTGATCTACAAGGACAGTTTGCTGAATTGGTCTACAACAAGTAAGTTTTCCTTCTTGCTGTAAAATTTCAGCATGTTTAGCCTAGATCTAATAGTTAGATCAATTTTAATAAGCATGTTGCATGATGATACCACGACGATTCGATCGTCTTCCGCTGCGCGAGGATTCTCCTTCCCTTCAATTGGTATCAGAGCCATTTCGATGGTCATTCATCTATGCACTGTTTTAATAAGATTAAGGTGGGTATTTTACCATATTTTCATGAGATGAATGTTTGGTTTGCGAAATGGATGTTTTCGGTTTTTGGCACTAGATTAGATTTACAATTATGTTGATGAGATCAATGTAAGGGCCCGTTGTTTTGGGCAATTTTGTTGTAAATCGAGTCTGTAAGTCCGGGTCGTTTATGGCAAGAGTTGCTGTGAAGAAATCGGAGCTGAAACAAAGCGAAAACCGGCGAAAAACAAGAAGAAGCGGTGTTGTTGTTCGCCGATGGCGTTGAGACGCCGCACAACGGCGTCTCAACGCCGCCCCTTGCGATGGGCTGAGCGCCGCAAAGACGATGGCGTTACGGTAACGCTGGGCGTAGCGTTGCAATGTCGCTGGCATTGAGAACGCAGCTCAACGTTGCAGGCGACAGCGTTGCAACGCTGTATGCGTTAAAGAGCTAATGCGCGCGACGTGGGCGTTTTCTGTCCGTTGTATTTAATTAAATTTTAGTTTTTTAAAAAAAAACGTTTTAATTTCTTTTATTTATTTATTTTATTAAATATTATTAATATAAATGTTATATTAATTTTATTTAATAAAATATTTACCCCTAGGTCCATAAACCGGTCTAATTTTGCTATTTAATTATTTTTTGCATGAGATGTATATTTTTAATTAATTTCTATGTGCATAATGTATGTCATATAGTTTTAAAATCCCACCTTAGGTTAAACATATTCATGCATCATGTATATTATAAGAGTTATAATATAGTTTGCATGATAGGTTATATTATAAGAGTTATAATGTAATTAAATGCATATTTAATTTAATTAATATAAGTGTTATATTTTTTAGATTAAAGTATGCTCATGCATTTATATTCCAATGATGAATGATAATTATGTTATAGTATATAATTATTCATGTGATGAATGTTCAAACACTATAACATAGAAATGCATGCAACCTAAGTTAATTATTAGTTTTAAAGTGTTTAGAACTTGCACAATTAGACTTAGGTTTTCTAATATTCTAATTAGATTAGAAATTTAGGAAATCAAATATAATCTTTGAATGGAGACTGATTAGTAACTCTGTCTAAGGAAGGTTTTGTCTAAGGCTGGGGTATTTAAGTTGACGCTTGCGGAACACACCTACACCGGAAACCGACACGGGAGTGAATTCGGTCCGGAGATTCTTAGATTATATTTACGTGAGCACCGTTAATTAAGTGTTAATTAATTTTCTCACATAGACCTAAGTTAATAATGTGATTATAGACTTAGGCAAAATACCATATAAGTGTTATATTGGTAGACTTAGGTAAATTTTAGCCGGTTTATCTAGGTCAATCCCTATTAAAATTAAAGTACTGAGTGGGAGGAAATATAGTGTATGAGATACATTTCCATTTCCAACCACAAATCTCTTTTAAGTCCACATCGTGAGATCTATACTCGGCCTCGTGACGCAAATGGGAGCGTCCCCCTTCGGATGGCATTTGTATAGGTCCATATCATCGTGGATGGAGAGAGTACTTATAGTGAGTGGGAGCGGGACTTGTGAAAACAAGACCCACGGTCTCTTCTTTCGATTCACACCGTGAGACACCCATGATCTGTCTGCTAGTTTGGCCTGGACCAGACAATCCCTTCGGAGGGCATGATCATGAGAGTCGGAACACAGTGAATTCCCAAAAGGGATATAGTTTCCTGGTTGGTTTTCCTTCTTAGTTCACCCTTCGGTGGCTATTGTTAGGACGGATACTTGGAAACTTAAAGATTGAGGGTGACAATCACAGAATTCGTTAAGTGTTAATGAATTTGACCAAACAATGGTAATTGGATGCCTAATGGAATAAGAGTTATTCTGAGATTAGGGTCTGATCGAGAAAGTCTCATCTTACAGGAGGAGTGTTCAGTTCACCCTTCGGTGGCAGTCATTCTAAAGCTTTAGGGTATCATTGCAAAATTTTGAATGGCCTAGGGATCATGAAATATTTTTTGCTGAAATTAGATTGGTTTTCAAAAGGTTTTTTGCAAGACTAATACAAAGTTTTTCTTAAATTTTCAGCTAAAAATGTCTAGCGCTATTATAGCTTTACTTGCTTCCGATAAGTTAGTGGGAGATAATTACCAAAACTGGAAAAACAACATCAATACAATATTGCTAACTGACGACATAAAGTTCGTGTTGTCTGAGGAGTGTCCTCAGATTCCGGGCGCGACCGCATCGTGAGTTGTTCGCGATACGTACGATCGATGGATCAGGGTCAATGAAAAGGCCAAGGTCTACATAATTGCCAGCATGTCTGATGTCTTGGCAAAGAAGCATGAGTTGATGGTTTTCGCTAAGGAAATCATAGAGTCCTTGCAGGAAATGTTTGCACAACAGTCCTTTCAGGTCCGGCATGACTCGCTCAAATACATTTTCAACGCTTCGGATGAAAGAGGGTCGTCATCCGTGAACATGTTCTAGACATGATGACCCGCTTTAATCTGGCTGAGATGAATGGGGCTTCGATCGACGAGTCAAGCCAGGCCAGTTTTATCATGGAGACTCTTCCGAAGAGTTTCCTTCAGTTTCGTAGCAATGCTATTATGAACAAAATTAGCTACAATCTGACTACCCTCCTTAATGAGCTACAGATTTTCAATCACGAGCAGGTCAAGGAATCTGAGGCAAATGTTGCCTACAGGTCGTATCACAGGGGTTCGACCTCTGGGACAAAATCTGTTGCTCCTTCACGCCCGAAAGGGAAGAAGAGGATGAAGAGAGGTAAAATCGATCAGAGCCGCCGCCGAAGGGCAAGAAGGTCAAGGAGGTTGCAGAGAAAGGAAAGTGTTTCCACTTTGCAATGGAAGCGGACATTGGAAAAAAAGCGTCCAAATTTCACGGCCGAGAGGAAGAACCAAGGTAAATGTGATTTACTTGTGGTAGAAACATGTTTAGTGGAGAGTAATGACTATTCCCGGATATTAGATTCAGCGCCACTAATCACGTTTGTTCTTTTTTCGTGGGATTGATTCTGGCAAATACCGTGTGAGAGGGTGAGGTGACTCTACGGGTTGGATCCGGGAGCTTGTCTCTCTGCGAAGAATCGGCCTGCAGTGAAGTCGCATTTTGGCGGGAGACGTACTTATTGTTAGACAATTTGTACATAGTTCCGTGGTTTACTAAAAACCTTGTTTCTATTTCTGCTTAATTGAACATCAGATTTTTGATTTCTTTTGAATTAAATAAAGCGTTTATTTCTTTCAAAGGAAACTTATTTGTTCAACTTCACTTGAAAATAATCAGTATGTTTTAAAACCCAATTCGGTTAAAAGTATTTTGAATCTTTGAATTGTTTAAAATCTATGAAACACGAACTAAGAAAGCAAAAATTTCTCCAAAAGAAAATGCCCATTTTTGGCATCTACGGTTAGGCCACATTAATCTCAATAGGATTGAGAAACTAGTGAAGAGTGGACTTCTCAACGAGTTGGAAGAAAACTCTTTGCCAGTATGTGAGTCATGCCTTGAAGGAAAAATGACCAAACGTCCTTTTAGTGGAAAAGGATATAGAGCCAAACAGCCTCTTGAGTTAGTACATTCTGACCTCTGTGGTCCGATGAATGTTAAAGCTCGGGGCGGTTATGAGTACTTTGTGTCTTTTATAGACGACTACTCTAGATATGGGTACATTTACCTAATGCATAGGAAGTCTGAAACTCTTGAAAAGTTCAAGGAGTACAAGACTGAGGTTGAGAACCTCTTAGGTAAAACGCTTAAAACACTTCGATCGGATCGAGGTGGAGAGTACATGAACACTGAATTCCAGGACTATATGATAGAACACGGAATTACGTCCCAACTCTCAGCGCCTGGTATGCCACAGAAGAATGGTGTATCGGAGAGGAGAAACAGAACCTTGTTGGACATGGTTCGGTCGATGATGAGCTATGCTCGTCTCCTTGATTCTTTTTGGGGATACGCAGTGGAGACTGCGGTTTATATTTTTAACAATGTTCCCTCGAAGAGTGTTTGTAAAACACCTTTCGAGCTCTGGAGTGGACGTAAAGGCAGTTTACATCACTTCAGGATTTGGGGATGCCCACCCATGTGTTGGTGTCAAACCCAAAAAGTTGGAACCTCGTTCAAATTGTGCCTATTCGTAGGTTACCCTAAAGAGACTAGAAATTGGTCCATTTTACGATCCTAGGAAAATAGGGTGCTTGTGTCGACAAACGCCACTTTCCTAGAGGAAGACCACGTTAGGGATCATGTACCAAGAAGTAAAATTGTATTGAATGAAATGGACAGTTCATCAGCAAGAGTTGCTGATGGGGCTAGTACATCAACAAGTGTTGTTGATCCTAGCACGTCTAGTCAAATCCATTCCCAAAAGTTGGGAATGCCTCGACGTTCCTGACGATGACTGTGAGGATCCATTGACCTATGATCAGGAAATGGCTGATGTTGATAAAGACGAATGGATTAAAGCTATGGACCAAGAAATGGAGTCTATGTACTTCAATTCTGTCTGGGAGCTTGTGGATCAACCGGATGGGGTAAAACCTATTGGTTGCAAATGGATCTACAAGCTTAAACGTGGCGTAGATGGGAAGGTGAAGACCTTCAAAGTCCGACTAGTGGCAAAGGGTTTTACCCAGGTTGAAGGGGTTGACTATGAGGAAACCTTTTCGCCTGTTGCCATGGTAAAGTCGATCAGGATCCTTCTGGCCATTGCCGCGTATGATGACTACGAGGTATGGCAGATGGACGTCAAGACAGCCTTTCTGAATGGCAAACTTGATGAGACCATCTACATGGACCAGCCCCAAGGGTTGATTGCCCAAGGCCAAGAGCAAAAGGTTTGCCGGCTTCATAGGTTCATTTATGGACTGAAACAGGCTTCGAGGTCTTGGAATATAAGGTTTGATGAGGCGATCAAATCTTATGGTTTTGATCAAAATGTCAACGAACCTTGTGTCTACAAGAAAATCGTTGACAAAAATGTCGCATTTTGGGTGTTGTACGTGGACGATATTCTTCTCATTAGGAATGAGGTAGAATTTCTTACTGACATTAAAAAGTGGCTAGCTTCACAATTCCAAATGAAAGATTTGGGAGAAGCTCAGTACGTTCTAGGTATCCGAGATAGTCCTAACCTAAGAAGAAGCAGACGCTAGCCTTGTCTCAGGCGTCTTATATTGACAAGATGTTGTCTAGATATAAGATGCAGAACTCCAAGAAGGGCTTGCTGCCTTTCAGGCATGGGGTTCACTTGTCTAAGGATCAGTGTCCTAAGACTCCTCAAGATGTTGAGGATATGAGACGCATTCCATATGCTTCAGCTGTAGGGAGCCTGATGTATGCAATGTTGTGTACTAGACCCGACATCTGTTATGCCGTAGGAATTGTCAGTAGATATCAGTCCAATCCAGGATTAGATCACTGGACAGCCGTAAAGACAATCCTCAAGTATCTTAGGAGAACGAGGAACTACAGCTTAGTGTATGGTAGTAGGGATTTGATCCTTACGGGATACACAGATTCTGATTTTCAGACCGATAAGGATTCTAGGAAATCCACCTCGGGGTCAGCCTTCATTCTGAATGGAGGAGCTGTAGTATGGCGAAGCATCAAACAGGGATGCATTGCTGATTCCACTATGGAAGCAGAGTATGTTGCGGCTTGTGAAGCTGCAAAGGAAGCTGTTTGGCTTAGGAAGTTCATGACGGATTTGGATGTTATTCCAAATATGAACTTGCCAATCACGCTGCTCGCGTGATGACGGTGGTGCGAGCTAAACTCACGTGAGCCTCGAAGCCATAAAAGAGGTAAACACATTGGCGCAAGTATCATCCGACACGGAAATTGTGCACCATGCGAGACGTGGCATCACGCAGATAGCATCGGAGCACAATGTAGCTGATCCATTTACAAAACCCCTCACGGCTAAAGTGTTTGAGGGTCACCTAGAGAGTCTAGGTATTCGAGAGCTTCCTGACTAGGGCAAGTGGGAGATGTGTAAACGGGTATTCAATGCCCTAGTTTATTGTAATTTTTATTGTAACTCAAATACATTTTGGAAATGTACCTTCTCCACTAGCTTAGTCCAAGTGGGAGTTTGTTGGGATTTCTCCTAATCTTGTGGTTGTAAAATATTGTTTTGAAATTAATAAGAGTTATTCATTTCTTCACTTTGTGTCTCGTAAATATTTTAAACCTTTCCAATAAACTAAGCTCCGTGGTCATTGAATATATGAGAGAACTAGAACTTGAACGGTGTGTAGTTGACACACAAGGAGGATCACGTTCGAGTTAATGACCCGAACGGTCTACTGATATAAGGATGGGGTTGGAGACCTAATCCGATACATTGTGGATGCGGCCCGCTTTGTATTAGATACAAACGAGGTGATCTCGACTCGCTCATGTGGTTGACATGCGAGTGGGGGCATCCTGCATAAATGAGATTGTACAAGACCGGACCGTGAATTATTAGACTTACCGATATAACACCGCTGGATGATAAAGACAAATAAATTCGTAGATGACCATTAGTGACTCGACCTGAATCCTGAGCGTATTACGGACTCCTGTCTGCGGGGGTCTGTCCTTTGACTAGTACGGGTGAGGGTGCTCTTGGTTACTCGCCCATTATGCCTATCTTCTCAGGGACAGAATCAAGTAGAGAGTCAGGGAACCTAATTACGCGAGATGGAATTCACTCGTTTCCTTTATAGGGAATCTAGAGGGTTGTTCCCTTAAGTGCGATCTCGGGGCTTGGACAACGGGCGCCCACCTTCTCAGTGGCCCGAGAAGGGTGTTGTGTATGATTGGACCATCACAATATGTTGTTCATTAGTGGAGCAGTGGGGACTTAAGGAACAAGATGTAGACACAGGGGTAAAACGGTAATTTGACCCAGCCATGTCTGACGAACAACCTTTGAAGGGTCGACTCATGAGCATTGGTTATATCAGTGGACACGTAATATTCTACACTGATGGGAGCACAACTACAGGCTTTAGTGGAGTGTTACTGTAGCTAATGAACATTGGTTGACCGGGTAAAAGAGTTTGACTGGTTAACCTCAAATCATTGGAGCCCGTCAATGTAGGTCCATTAGGTCCCTTGGTTGGCTCAATCTGGGATAAAAGAAGGGTTAATGTTTTGGTATGAAATTGAAATGTTCAATTTCACCTTAAAGAGTATTTATATCATATAGATGATATAATATATAGTTTAATATGAATGAGATTTATAATAAACTATATATTAGCCTAATTGTTGAATTAAAGGCTAATTGGAGAAATTGATAGAGAGAAAATAAATTGAATGTGATTCAATTTAATTAAATCCACAATTATTGCAAATGAGATTTGCAACACAAGATATGAGATATCTTATATTATATAATTATGTAAATGAGATTTACATAACATATGGTAGTGGTAAAGTGGTAATAAAGTGAAGTTGTGAACTTCATCATTCCACTATTTAAACTCCTTTGCAAAAGGGTTTTAAAAATCTAATTGAACAAAAAACTAAGCTTGGGAAGCTAAGGGAAATTCTCTCTTCTCTCTCAATTTTCTCATCTCTTTCCAAAACACAAACTTCCCACAAACTTCCCTTCTCCAAAAGAGAACAACCAAGAAGATCAATTGGTAGTGTTTGGGATCCGATATTGGGAAGAGTTCGTAGAGATCGAGAAGCGCAAAGAGTTCGTGATCTACAAGGAGAGTTTGCTGAATTGGTCTACAACAAGTAAGTTTTCCTTCTTGCTGTAAAATTTCAGCATGTTTAGCCTAGATCTAATAGTTAGATCAATTTTAATAAGCATGTTGCATGATGATACCACGACGATTCGATCGTCTTCCGCTGCGCGGAGATTCTCATTCCATTCATATTTAACCGCTAGTAGACCCGATATCATGTTTAATGTATGTCTTTGTGCTAGATTTCAATCTTGTCCTAAGGAATCCCATTTGCATGTCGTTAAGAGAATATTTAAATATTTGCTTGGGACTATTGATTTAGGTTTATGGTATCCTAGAAATGTTGAGGTTTAATTTGATAGGATATTCCGATGCGGATTTCGCGGGAAGGTTACTTGACCGTAAAAGTGCTAGTGGAACTTGTCAATTTCTTGGTAGCTCTTTAGTATCTTGGTTTAGTAAAAAGAAAAATTTGGTTGCCTTATCCACTACCGAAGCGGAATATATTGCGGTTGCTAGTTGTTGTGCTCAAATTCTTTGGATGAAACAAACTCTTTGTGATTTTGGATTAAAGTTTGATAATGTGCCTATATTTTGTGATAATACTAGTGCTATTAATTTGACTAAAAATCCTATTCATCATTCTAGGACTAAGATATTGATATTAGACATCACTATATTAGAGAGCATGTGCAAAATGGTCATATTATTCTTGATTATGTGAGCTCTAATAATCAATTAGCGGATATTTTCACCAAGCCTTTGAATGAAGAAATTTTTTGTAAAAATAGACTTGAGCTTGGTATTATTTGTTGTGATGCCTCTTGAATCTATAATTTAATTTTTTAAGGTACATTGATAGGGGGAGTTATGTAAAGTATGTATTCATGTTCTTAGGGGGAGCTTGCACATAGTTCTTAATTCTTATTAATTGTGTCTTTTTTATGATTCCAAAGGGGGAGAAATTTAAGAAAAATATGTTCTAAAATTTGTATCATGTTTTAATTTTGCATTGAATTTGTATCATGTTTTAATTTTGCATTGATTTAGGGGGAGAATGATATACTATATTTTTTTTGAGTGATTGTTCAAGTATGAGTTTTATGGTGGCATATTGAACTTTATATTGAAATTATTACTTGAATACTTGACTTATCTTATTTCTTTTATGAACTTCAAGTTATTTTTCTTTAATGGTTTGTCATCATCAAAAAGGGAGAGATTATTGGCTTTTCGGCCCATAATCTAAAATTAATTCATTTTAATTATTAATTAATTAATATTTTGATGATAACAAACCTGCTATTAATTACCAATAGTTTTAACGTTTTGAAGGGTCCATTGCATGGAGCTCGGAATAACGATTCCAATGCCTCTTGAATCACTCAAATCGGAGCTAAAACGAAAAAGTTATGACCAAAACAAATTTGAACCAAAATTTCTCGACGCGATGACGTGGCGACCAAGTCACCATTGTAGACCAATTAAAGTGTGACATGTGGACCTATGGGAGAGTAACATTTGGTGGAGTTTTGTTTGTTTTAAAATAAATTATATTATATATATATATATTTTACCGTTGGGTTAATAACGTTGGAGTTATTATTTTTTTTTTTTTGAAAAAAGGAAAATCAAATTCTTTTTAACTGTTACTCACACATATATATAATAATTTATTATTATTATTATTATAGTATAATTATTTTAATAATTATTTTCTTTTTACTTTTAATCTCCACCATCCATTTCTCTTTTACTACAATCTAATGGTCCAAATTAAAATTTGTTTTTTACTCCATTTCCCTCTCTTTTTATACCATATTCTTCTCCAATTTTTTACAACATGTTTTTGTATTTTACAATCCTCCAAAAATTAAAAGCCTCCATTGTTGCTCTCTCCAAGCTCTCAATTTTTCCTTTTCATCTTTTTCTTGAGAGAGTTTTGTTGTATTGTGGGGATTATTTTGTGAGAGTTAAAATTTGTGAATCTACACTATCAAGAGAGTGTATTAGTGTGTTTTTAAAATTTTTACCAAAATTTGTAACGGTTTGATCTTAAGCCGTGGAAAGGATCGGGTTTGGTCTTGAACTCATAAAAAGAGCGATGTAGCGGTTGGGCTCTAATCCGTGGAAAGAGTCGGTGTAAATTTTTGTTATTCAAATTCCCAAGAGGCGCTTGGGGAGTGGAGTAGGTCGAGTTTGTCCGAACCACTATAAAATTAGGGTGTCCTCTTCTCTAACTCTTTCCTATTTATTTTTGCAATTACTAGTAGTAATTTATGCATGCTTTAATTTGTTCCTTAATTAATTGCTAAGTATTGGATAGAATTATTTTTTGTTATACTTTTTATCTATCTTGCATATTGCATTAATTTCTCTTAATTATTTTTTTAATTGTTTCTTAAAAAGTTTGTTAATTAGATAAATTGGGCATATTTAGAAAAAAAATTAATTAAACCTTTTTCACCCCCCTCAAGGGTTGCCATACCGATCCAACAATTGGTATCAGAGCAAGGTTACTCTTTTAAAATTTTGTTTATAAACTTTATTGTTTGAGATTTATGGCAAATCTAGTAGTAAATAGTGTTATTGAAGGACAATCCACCTCTAGGCCTCCTTATTTTGATGGGTCAAATTATTCTTATTGGAAGGCTAGAATGAAAATTTATTTGCAATCCGTTGATTATAGTTTATAGTTAAATGTGGTTAATGGTACTTATATTCCCATGAAAATTGTTAATGAAAATGATGTGCCAAAATTAGAAAATGAATATGATGAAATTGATTTGAAAAAGTGTGGTCTTAATGCTAGAGCTATAAATTGTTTTTATTCCGCTTTGAGTAAGGATGAATTTAATAGAATATCTATGTGCTCTTCGGCTAAAGAAATATGGAATATTCTTGAAGTGACTCATGAGGGAACTAATCAAGTGAAAGAATAAAATATTAGCATGCTAGTTCATAATTATGAATTGTTTAAGATGGATGCTAATGAATCTATTACCGAGATGTTTACTAGATTTATTAACATTACAAATACTTTGAAAGGTCTTGGTAAAGTTTATACTGACTCAAAAAATGTTAGGAAAATTCTTAGATCTCTACCTAAGATTTGGGAAGCTAAAGTGACGGCAACTGACAAAGCAAAGGATCTCACCAAACCTCCTTTTGAGGAAATTATTGGCTCCCTCATGACACATGAGATCACTATGAAGGAACACATGGAAGATGTGTCCAAAAAGAAGAAAGGTATTGCTTTAAAGACTTTATCCTTGGAAGTTGAATCCGAAGATGAGTGTGTTCATGATGAAGAAGATATTGCATATTTTTCACGTAAGTATAAAAAGTTCATTAAGAGGATGAAACAATTCAATAAACATATTTCAAACCAAAAAGAGTCAAATGGTGAAAATAGTAAAAAGGATGAGGTCATATGCTATGAATGCATGAAACCGGGTCACATAAGAACGGATTGCCCTCTCCTCAAAGCATCAAAGAAATCCAAGAAGAAAGCAATGAAAGCCACTTTGGATGATAGTGATGAATGTGGAAGTGGAAGTGACAATGAAGAAGTAGCAAACTTTTGCTTCATGGCTCATAATGACAAGGGTGATGAACAAGATGATGAGGTAACTCTAGAACCCCTTTCTTATGAAAGCTTTTAAAAATATGCAAAATGATATAGAAAAGGTTGGTTCTAAATATGTTGTGCTTAAAAAGAAATACAATGCTCTAACTAGTGAAAATAAGTGTTTATTTGATGAAATTGCTTGCTTAAAAGAAAATGAGCATGATGTTGTGAAAATTGATGAAGTGAATATCTCTTGTGATAAGCATGTTTTTTATTGTGTTGAGAAAAATGCCTTGCTTGATAAAGTTAGATTTCTTGAGCATGATAGTTATGAAAAAGATAATTTGATTAAATTGTTTAAGAAAAAAAAGTAAATGCTTTGCAAGAACTTGGTAAGGCAAAAGAGTCCATTAAAAAGTTGACAATAGGTGCTCAAAGATTGGACAAAATAATTGAAGTTGGCAAACCTTATGGTGATAAAAGAGGTTTGGGCTATATTGATGAATGTTCTACTCCTTCAAGCTCTAAAACTATCTTTGTTAAAGCATCTCCCATTGTGCCTAATCATAATATGCCTAAGATTGGGTCTAAGCATGATAAATCTAGTTTTGTGCCTATATGTCATCATTGTAGTGTTGAAGGTCATATTAGACCAAATTGCTTTAAATTAACATATGCTTATACTACTTCTTCAAGAAGAAATTTTTCTCAAAAAGCAAAGTTTCACGATGTTCCATGAAAGAATTTCTCCAAGAAAAGTAGAGTGCATAAATTTGTCGTAAGAGATAAATCCTTGCATAATGTTGTTTGTTTCTCATGTGGCAAGTATGGACATAAAACTTATTTTTGTTACTTGTCTAAATCCAACTTTTGAAGGGTCGACTCATGGGTATTGGTTATATCGATGGACACAACTTGTCCTATAGTGATGAGAGTGCAGCTACGAGCTTTAGTGGATTGTTACCGTAGCTAATGAATGTTGAATAACCGGGTCAAAGAGTTTGACAGGTTAGTCTCGGATCATTGGAGCTCGTCACGTGTAGGTCCATTAGGTCCCTCGGTTGGCTCAAATTGGAAAAATTGAGGAGTTTATAGTTTGGTGTGAATTTGAAGTGTTCAAATTCATTATTTGGGTATTTATGTCATATAGATGGCATAATATATAGTTTAATTTGATTGAGATTGATAATAAACTATAGTTGTGACGCCCGAGGAAGAGGGGTACATGAATGAACCGAGTCCACATCTGAATGAGAGGGATCCTGAGGATATGGAAGCATGGTGCCCGAGGAAAAGGGGTACATGCGAGTGACCATGAGGATATGAAAGTATAGTTGAGAAAGGCTTAAAAGAATTGATAGCTACTACCTATACCAACAAGGTGTACCTTCCTTTTCGGTGGCTCAATCATAGGAACTCCACAGTTAAGCGTGCTTAGCTTGGAGCAATTCTATGTTGGGTGACCTCCTGGGAATTTTCCTAGGGAGCATGTGAGTGAGGACAAAGCATGCTAAAAGGACCCGTGTTGGTTTGTGGGGAAAGTCTTCACTCTTACAAGCAGTCTTGGATGATATAGTGACGCAGCCAGGTCGCAGAGGATCCTGGGCCTAGGGCGTTACAGTTGGTATCAGAGCCCTAGGTTTAAGGGTTACAGAGACTTGCTTACGAGTAAGCCTGAGTAGTTCCCATGGTTGAACAACGCGTTCCAGTCACCGCCAGGTGCGTTCTGATATTTTATTAATAAAGTAAATGATTATGATATGATACTGTTTTATGCATATACATGAACTTAAAAACCCCAAGGGGTGATCCTATCTTATGGTTAGAAAGTAAAGAAAACTGAGTTAGAAACTCTCTGTATTGTAGTATCGACAAAATGCCACCTAGAGGTCGAGGGAGAGGTAGGGGACGTGGTAGGGGCCGGAGGGCAAGGGAAAACGTCGACGCCCAATCGGAATTACCACTGGAACAGGAAGAGGTTACTCCACCCGTACGAGACCTCCCCGGGACCACCGGCCGCCGCCAGAGAATGTACTGCAGCTTGCCCTAGTGGCGCATCAAGGAACGCCAACGTTATGACTATGATGGTGGAGGCCATGCAGAGTCCGAGTGCGAGCTCTGATGAGCCACTCACCGCCCAAGCAAATCGTCGGGCGAACGATGCAACTCGAGTCTCGATATCCGAAGGACTTCGGGAAATATGATCCTAGATCTTTCGATGGGTCTTCCAGTGACCCCACGGTGGTTGAGTTATGGCTGTCCTCCATTGAGACCATCTTCAGATTAATGAACCGCCCGAGGACCGAGGGGTGTCTTGTGCTACCTTCATGCCGAGGATGACGCGTATTTATGGTGGGAGTCCGCCCGAGGAACCATTGTCGCCACGAGAAACGATTACACCGAATCTGCTCAAGGAAGCGTTAGCGGAAATTTTATCCCTGCTGCACTCGTTCACAGGCGGCAGCGAGAATTCTTGCTGCCTTTGCGAGCAGGAGAGGGCGGTGGAGGTGTGTATGAGAGGGAATTTACCCGTTTGTCCCGCTTTGCTCCCGAGCCGGTAGATCAGAGGCAAAGAAAACAGAGCGCTTCATTATGGGATTGGATGAGAATGTTCGAGGCTTTATTCAAGCACTAGCACCTCCCGATTATGCCTCCGCAGGTGAGAGTGGCGGAATTGATTTGGGTGCAGCGCAGATCGCATGCAATGGCAGCAGTAGTGGTTAACAGAGGCGGCCCTCCCATGCAAATCATAAGAGGAAGTGGGACCAGCCAAATTCAAGCTCACAGCGTCCCAGCAGACACCGCATAGGCGGTGACATTTTCGTGCGAGTTCAGTCGAAACCGCAGTCAACGAACGGGAAATAACGGTGGAGATAAGCCACAGTGCAAAGATCGTGGGCGGCAAAGACTGGGTAAGTGTTTGGCCCGGTCCGGAGTGTGTTTCAGGTGTGGGAAAGAGGGGCACAGAGCTAATAGCTGCCCGAGTCAAGCCAGCACTAGCCAACCTCAGGTTACCAATAGTGGGCCTGCTGTGAAGCCGGTTATACATCAGGGGAGAGCTTATGCAAGCACCAAAGAGAGACATCTATGGCTCGGACTCGGTGGTTCTGTACACTCCCATTACTTGGGCACCTTGCCTTTGTATTATTTGATTACAGTTCTACACACTCCTTTATTTCTGCATCCTTTGTAAGTCAAGCTGAGTTAGAACTAGAACAGTTACAGTATGCTCTGTCTGTCTCCACTCCTGCGGGGATAAATTTGTTAGCTAATATGAAAGTCAAGGATGGTAGTGTGACCATCGCAGACCATGAGTTAGCAGTGAATCTAGTAGTCTTAGACATGTTTGACTTTGATGTAATATTGGGCATGGATGGTTAGCGCAGAACCATGCTTGCATTGATTGTTTCAGGGAAGGAGGTAGTGTTCACTCCTCCCGACCAACCAACTACTGAGTTGGAGAGGCACGATAGCGTGAAGTAGGCCTAAGGTAATTCACCCCTTAAGGCCGAAGTTATTACATCGGGGAGCTTGGGCGTCTTAGCTTGCATACTAGATGCAAGGTGCACAGAGATCTCAAAGTGACATCTGCATCGATGAGTGAATGAGTTTACTGCGTTTTCCCGAGGACCTCCCGGATACCTCCTATCGAGAGGTAGATTTTAACATCGGATTGGAATTGGGGACGACCCCGATATCCAAGGCATCGTCTGCAAATAGCACCGGCAGAGTTGAAAGAACTAAAAGTACGATTACAAGACTTGCTAGACAAAGGGTTTATACGCCCCGCGTTTCGCTGGGGAGAGCCCCTGTATTGTTCGTGAAAAGAAAGACGGATCCATGCGCTGTGTATGGATTACGGGGAGTTGAATAAAGTTACGATCAAGAATAAATACCTCTCCCCGAGAATAGATGATCTGCTCGATCGATTGCAAGGAGCAACAATGTTCTCCAAGATTGATCCGAGATCGAAGCTACCATCGATTGAGAATCGGTGAAGAGGACATCCCTAAAACAAAGATTCGGATCACGTTATGGGCATTACGAATTCCACGGTGATGCCGCTTTGGTTTGACCAACGCTCCCGCCGCGTTCATGGACTTGATGAACCGCTTATTCAAAGAGTTTCTTGATACGTTCGTGATTGTGTTCATCGACGATATACTGATATACTCCAGGTGTGATGAAGAGCATGAAATGCACCTGAGGAAAGTTTTACTCACGCTGAGAGAGAACAAGTTATATGCAAAATTTTCCAAATGTGAATTCTGGCTCAGACAAGTATCCTTCTTAGGGCATGTGGTGTCCGAAGCTGGAGTCTCTGTTGATCCAGCGAAAGTGGAGGCCGTCACACAGTGGCCTCGTCCGACCACCGCTACAGAGGCAGTGAGTTTTTCTGGGTCTTGCAGATACTATAGGCGTTTTTCTGTGATTTTGCCAAGATAGCCATGCCTATGACTCACCGACGCATGGGAAACTCATTTGTTTGGGATGATGCTTGTGAGGCGAGTTTCCAGGAACTCAAGTACAGATTGGTGTCAGCCCGATCCTTACAGTTCCCGAGGGAACAGGGAGCTTTGTGGTCTACAGTGATGCTTCTAAGAAAGGTTTGGGTTGTGTACTAATGCAGCACGGTAAGGTAATAGCTTATGCATCCCGACAATTAAAGACGCACGAGAGGAATTATCCAACTCATGATTTGGAGCTAGCAGCAGTAGTCTTTGCATTAAAAATCTGGAGACACTACCGTATGGCGAGAAAATTCGATTTTTACAGAGATCATAAGAGTCCAAGTATCTGCTCACCCGAAGGAATTGAACATGAGGCAACGCAGATGGTTGGAATTAGTGAAGGATTATGATGTTGACATACAATACCACCCCTGTAAGGGGCTAATGTCGTGGCCGATGCCCTCGATGAGGAAGCTTGATGCATACTTCAAAGACGAGTTACCGATGAGCAGCGAGAGTTACAGCGAGTTAGCTCGAGCTGAAATTGCAGTACTAGTAGGAAAGACCACGGCTCAGTTAGCTCAGTTAACGGTACAACCAACCTTGAAACAGCGCATTGTTGAGTCTCAGCAGGAGACCTCGATTAGTAGTAGAAAACGTCTGCAGTAGCTACTGTGAGTTGGACAGAGTTTTCCCTATCCACGGATGGAGGATTACTATTTCGGGACGATTGTGTGTGCGACGATGACAAGTCGAGAATCAAATCTTGAGCGAAGCCCATAACTCACCATTCTCTATGCATCCTGGCAGTACCAAAATGTATCGAGATCTGAAACACTCATTTTGGTGGTGCAACATGAAGCGCGACGTAGCAGAGTTTGTCGGCAAGTGTTTGACTTGTCGGCAGTGAAGGCACCTAGGCGAGACCCGCGGGATTACCGCAACCTTTACATGTACCTCGGTGGAAATGGGAGGAGATCTCTATGGATTTCATAATTGGACTGCCTAGAACTTTACGAGGTTACTCGGTAATTTGAGTCATAGTGGACAGATTAACAAAGTCAGCACATTTCATACCAGGGAAACCCACCTATTCTACAGATAAGTGGGCGCAGCCTTTTACCGGAAGAGATAGTCCGTTTGCATGGGATTCCACCAAGAAGATTATTTCGCATGGATCCACGTTTCACCTCCAACTTCCGGAGGAGTTTACTGAGAGCGTTAGGTTCGCGATTGAACTTCAAGATGACTTTTCATCCACGCAGCGGATGGGCCATTTTAACGCGTTTAAACCAGATATTAGAAGATATGTTGCGAGCTTGCGCTTTAGACTTTCCAGGCAGTTGGGACACTCATTTGCATTTGATGGAGTTTGCTTACAATAACAGTTTATCGGTCGACCATCGGAATGGCTCCATTTGAAGCTCTCTATGGAAACCGTTGCGGAACTCCCGTTTTCTGGGAGGAGGTTGGTGAACGCCAGTTATTGGGTCCAGAGTTGGTACAGGTTACAAATGATGCGGTACAAAAGATCGTGTATGCGAATGCGAACCGCCCAAGTCGATAAAAAGAGTTATGCCGACACGAGATTTAAGGACCTAGAATTCGATGTTGGGGACCACGTATTTCTTAAAGTGGCCCCAATGAAGGGAATTCTAAGGTTTGGCCGGTAAAAGGAAGTTAAGTCCGCGATTCATCGGACCATTTGAAATTTTAGAGAGGATTGGTGCAGTGGCCTACAGATTAGCACTGCCGCCTTCCCTTTCAGCGGTTCATAACGTGTTCCATGTCTCCATGTTGAGAAAGTACGTTCCAGACCCGACTCATGTCGTGGACTTCAACCGCTGCGATTAACGAATGTAAGATCCGAAAGTTATGGCGAACGACCGTGCGCATTATTGCAAGAGATCGAAAGACCCTCCGTGCGCGTGAGATCGGCTTAGTTAAAGTGTTGTGGCGTAATCACCGCACTTGGAAGAAGCTACCCGGGAGCGAGAAGAGGAAGTGCGAGCTAAATACCCAGAGTTATTTCAAGAATAGGAACTTTCGAGGACGAAAGTTCTTAAGGAGGGAAGATTGTGACGACCACCATCACAGGTACTATTATTTATTTTATTTAACGCTCTTAACCGCTGTGTTTAGCTGGATTAGTGTTTTTTTTTAATCAAGCTCGGCGAGAGTGAGGCCGTAATTTTGTTTAGCTTATGTGAATTGTTCCTTTTAAGATGAGATTAATTATGAAATTAAAGGAAAAGGCAATTTCAAGGGCGTTTTGGTGATTATTGCTTAAATGAGGGTTGTATAAAATTTGACCTAAAACCCTAACCCCTAAGCCTCCTTAGTATTTAACCATAAGAAAACCCTAGCCCCATCATCATCTCCTTCATCTCCTCTCTAACCTAATCCAAAACCCTAACCCTAACCCTAGTTCCCTCTCTTCTCGTTTTAACCTAGCTGAAGTCTACTATCATTGTGCTACCACCGTCGGCGGAAACCCTCACGGCAGAAGCGTCGTCCGCCTACTTCACGGAGTCTCACCGCGCGCGCGACGGACATCACCAACCGCGCTTTGAGGCTGCGCGCCACACGCCTGCAAGCGAGGACCGTGGCAAGAACCCTTGCCGACCGATCGATTTAACGAGATTCGTTCGCTCGGCCGCACACACCCGCTTCATCGGCTACTCGCGGCGAAAAGGAAAACACGAGCGAGCATTTAACGCCGACCCTCAAGCATCGTCTTGATCGTTTACGCCGCCGACCACGCACGCTCGCGCCACCGCACCGGAAGTCGTGGGCGGAAGCCTAGTCGGGCGCTCACTCACTCGCAGCCGCCGCCCGGTTTTCCTGTACCCTCGCGCGGCAAGCCACGCAGTTCCTTTGCCGCCGAAGTTTGCGATCGCTCGTGAGCCCCGTTCACCGATCGTCCGTTGCGTAACGATCACGGCCACAGCGTCTGCGATCACGGTCGCGTCCAATCCATCCGCAGACGCTCGCGGGGTTTTCACGCAGACACGGTTCGCCATCGATTGATCTTCACCGCCGATCGTGACCACGCCGCCAAAGAACCATACAATAGTTTCGAGTTCACCGTGAGCGATCGATTTAAGTTTCATACTTAATTGGAAATTATGTGCGATCTATCGATTGATTAAGCGTTTGATTGAGAATTTAGGTTACGGGTTCGAACACATTTTTGTAGGGACCAAACTTGGAGCGGAATTGGAGGTCGATCATCAAAACGGACTAAGGGATATTAGGTTTTCGCATTGAGCTCGAGGTAAGCGGGGCACGACATTTTAATACCGTAATTTAAGTATCGCATGATTAAGGATTTAGTGAATACTTGGAGATTGAATTCGGAAACTATGGTGTGAATCAGGTTCACTAAAGGAAGAGTAGGCAAGGAATTCGATTAGGTTTTGGAGCGAAGTCGGAACTAAGGTAAGGGACCTTGTGCCGAACTTTTATTGGGAATGAAGAAAATGATTTTTATGATTTCATGCGAAATTGGTTTATATTTTCACATGACAATATACAGATATTTTCGTGAGAATACTTAATATTTTATGTGCAAGTTTTACAATGCATCATGAGGAAATCAACTATTATTTTATGTGAGGATATCCTTGTATTCTATGTAAAAGTATTCCAAAATTTCTTGTGAGAATATGACAGTAATTTGCATGAGAATATTTCATGTTTTTCTACAAAAGTATGATCTTCAAACTGTCTATGAGAAAAGTATGATTTGCATAGTGACGAAGATGTTTGTGACATGTACACTATTATTATGTGAATGATGGGACCTCATGCATGTTATGTATGCCATGAATTGAACTATTGAAAAGTGTGGACATTGGTCTCCTGAGATCAGTATGTGCATGGTCAAACATGCAATAGAGACCCTATGGGTCAAATTACAGGCGTCTGTGAGGGACTCAAATTATTACAGGGGTCTGTGAGGGACTCAAAATGAAATGACTTAGGATGACCAGTCGGCCACACAAATAAAAAGGAAGTCATGGATTAAAGACCTGACAAAATGAGAAAGTTTTAGGTCCCGCATATGTATATTACGAATAAGTTTAAAGGTCATGATTGTATGTGTATGCATATCCCAAACCTCGGTAGCGAGGTCACTTACTGGGTATTGTTATGCAATACTCACCCTTTCTTTTAAAAATGTTTTTCAGGTAAGGCCAAGGGCGTGCAGGGCGAGTGACGGAGGCGCGTTACTAAAGACCATGGGAACCGACATGTTTTCCGCATATTCTTGTTTTAGACTGATGTTGTCTCTATGTTTTATTTTGGAGTTTAAACTTACTTACAGTTTTAATAGGCCATGTTAAATTGACACTTTTATCTGTTTTAAATGTTTTGATTTGGGATCCCTAAAAACTATTTATATTTATATGGAAGTTTTCTTTTAAGATCTTTCATCTCTTGGCCTATAATTGCATGCATGTGTAGTAATGTCCCTAGGAGTTGGTCATAGAAAAGTAGGGGCGTTACAGTTGGTATCAGAGCAAAACCTCTCCCAGTAAGATGTGGTTCGGGGACGAACCAAGGCGGAAGCTGGTGGGCATGTGACGCCCGAGGAAGAGGGGTACATGAATGAACCGAGTCCACATCCAATGAGAGGATCCCGAGGATATGGAAGCATGGTGCCCGAGGAAAAGGGGTACATGCGAGTGACCATGAGGATATGAAAGTATAGTTGAGAAAGGCTTAAAAGAATTGATAGCTACTACCTATACCAACAAGGTGCACCTTCCTTTTCGGTGGCTCAATCATAGGAACTCCACAGTTAAGCGTGCTTAGCTTGGAGCAATTCTATGTTGGGTGACCTCCTGGGAATTTTCCTAGGGAGCATGTGAGTGAGGACAAAGCATGCTAAAAGGACCCGTGTTGGTTTGTGGGGAAAGTCTTCACTCTTACAAGCAGTCTTGGATGATATAGTGACGCAGCCAGGTCGCAGAGGATCCTGGGCCTAGGGCGTTACAATAGTATAGCCTAATTGATTAATTAGTGCTAATTGGAGAAATTGAGTTGAGAGAAATTAAATTGAATGTGATTCAATTTAAAATTCCACATTTATGCAAATGAGATTTGTATAATAAGGTATGAGATACCTTATATTATATGATATGTAAATATGATTTGTATATCATATAATCGTGGTAAAATGGTGAATTGGTGGAGATTTTTACCCCCCCACACACCATTATAAAAGGATGCATTCAAAGACATTTCACATGTCCCTTTTGCCATTTTTTGGATTTTGATCCAAAAAGAGCAAAATATTATCTCAAGAACTCTCTCAATTCCCTAAGATCTCTCCTCACCCAAAATCCAAAGAGAGTCTCACATACTCTCCGTCAACCTCTCGAGAACAACCGAGAAGACCTTATGGAGGTGTCTCACTATTCGGATCGAGGTTCGTGTTCGAGGAGATCGTTGGTTCGAGAGAGATCGTGACAGGAGGAGGAAAGCATTGAAGAAGTGTTCTTCAACAAGTAAGTATCGTGTAACCTTATTGTTTACTTCTCCTATTTGCATGTTTAGTCTAGAATTAAAGTTGTTTATTTCAATTTTAAGATAGAATTACACAACGGATCAACGACGTTTCACAACGTCTTCCGCTGCGGGAATTCCAAATCCCTTCAAACTTCCTCTTCGTCTTCCTCTTTTTTGTGTAAATTTTCATAAAGGGTGTTGTGTAATTTTTTGACCATACAAAGTTGCAAGTTTTAGTATAGTGATTAATGAGTGCAAAGTATAGTCCTCAAGAATGATTTTCTAGATCTATTGATTATTGCGAATAGTAACATCCAGTTTTATTTAGAGAAATAATTTTTATAGATTTGTAATTAGCGAAATAAAATAGAGATTTCAATGAGAGAAAATCTGGAGAATTGACTTCATCTATTGAACCAAAATTTAGTTAGTTAATGTGAGAGATGGTTATTAATAATTATAAGCAGGAAATGAAACTTGTCAAGTGATTATTCCAAACCTGCTGGTCATCATGCAATACTAGAAACCCAATGTGTCATCTAGATTTTAATAGCATATAGGACAATAAAATTTTCTCTAATTGCTTCTTAGAGAATTCTTCATTCGCATGCTAAAATTTACTATAAATCATAGTTTAAATATCATTATCTCAAGCAATAAATTAAATCAATAAATCATGCAAAACTTTGGCCATAGACTTACAAGCATTAAGAACAAACTAACATGAATATTTATAATATAATCAAGATGTGGATTAATAACAAAAATACTGAATTCAAATGCTACATTAGTTCCTTAATATGTTTAGTCACTCATAATCACCTAAAATAAATCTAGATATATGTAAAAATCCATAATGAGAACTACCAAATAAAAGGAAAAAGAAAACTCTTGAAACACGCCAATCCTTGTTCCCAATGTCGGCACGATGACAAGCTTCAAACTCTCATTCACCACCTCCAAGAATGTTCCTTTGCTCCTCCAAATGCAATACATGTGGAGTATAGGGTTTTTAGGTCTCAAAAACAACTCCCCCAATCGCACAACATAAGGATATATTTATAGAACTCGGGGCAACATCACAAGACTGTGGACAACATTGCAATGTTGTCTTGATTATGCGCATATAATTGGAAAATATCTTGTAGCATTAAGACGCTACATATAGCGTCTCAACACTACGTACTTTGTAAGACATTATGTGCACGTTTCCAACATTGAACCGCTGTGATACAAAATTGCAACATTATGTGTGTGGGATTTCAAGTATGAATGGTTGTAATGGTAGACTTGAGGTGCTACAAAAGGCGTCTCAATGCTATTCCCTCGAATATTCTTGCTCGGTTTGGTTCTCTTCTTCACATTGCTTCTCAAATTATGCTCCAATGGCTCCATATTTTCCATGAGATCTCCAAATCTTCAATTATGCTCTCATTTTCTCAAAAACTGAATTTAACAAGAGAAACTCGTGAAAGCCACGAATAAGCTACAAAGACAACCAAAATTAAAACCTATGAATAACACCTTTTATGTGTTATCAAATTCCCTTAAACTTATATTTTTACTAGTCTCTAGCAAAACAGAACAAAACCACATAAAAATTTCACCAATGCATAAACATAACTCAAGCCTCTGCCATCTAAGTTAGAAAATAAAACAATGAAAGGAAATACTTAAATACCTATTAAGTAATAAATTCAAATTTTTTTCCTACACATCCCTTGCGTTTGTGTGTAATTAGCCTTCCTTCCTTTCATTTTACCAGCCCTTAAAATTTTATGAAGTTCTTCATTTTATTTCCCCTTTACACTAGCTCTAAGTTCCAATCTTTAAGCTCTCCTACACTTAAGAGAGTAATGACTCGTTGAAGCACTTAATTACATAGCTTGGGTTAGAGAACCCCAAACAAACATGCCTCTTTTTATCTTAATTTCAAGGACCCTTGCTTTTCACACATCCACGGTAGGAACCTTCACCTAGAGCACTCGCTCAATGAGTGGCCAAACAAAATACAGTGAGAGTAGCTCCTTTTGTCCCTGAATCTTTTAAGCAGACATATCGATCAAAACATTCAAACTTTTCTTTTCTTTTCAACATAAAAAAAAAACATCAATACATGCAATAAAACTCTTATAATGACTTACAAACTATTATGTAGATTAACTCTTGAACAAGTTCTTACGCCTATTGAGGTGACATTAAATTTTCAAACTTAAGAACTTTGTTCTAAGCATTTAAAATTGTAAGAGAGATGGTTAGGTGTCTAAAAACTATAAGAAAATCAAAAAAAAAAAGTTTAAATTTACTCAATTTAAGACCATACTTTCAATTCAAAAAATAAATTGTTAGGAGAGAAGCCCATTAAGGAAGAAGCCCAAATCAAGAAGCCCATACTTGAAGATTAGTTATATTGTTAAATTCTGTTTTGTAAGTTATTTTTCAGATATGATTAGTTACTTAAAGAGCTAGGAGTTTTTTCATCTCTATTATAAATAAAGCTCTTTCCAAGAGTTTATATCATTATGGAAAAGAATGATTTGTAATCTCAAATCATCTTCAATAATAGAAGCAGAGATTTTTCTCCTGGCAATCTGAGTTTTTAATACTTGATATGGTATCAGAGCCACAGTCTAATCGACTTTGGTTTTCTTCTCCTCTTTCCTATTTTTTTTCTTTCTCTCGTTCTCTCAATTGTTCGTTCATCAAACCCAAATTTCTATTCGATGGAGAGTCCTGAAGTCGGCACCAAATCCCTTGTTCTCCACCTGAAGGCTTTTGTGGCTATCAATCAAGGCAACAAAATCTCAATCGTGAAGCTGAATAATGATAACTTCCTTCTCAGGAAATTTCAAGTGGAGTTTGCTCTTGAAGGGCATGGATTGTTTGAATTACATATCGCAGATGATGCGATATCGCCACCACCGTTTTTGCAAATCATTGAGAATGGTATTTAAACTATGAAGGCTAATCTGCTATATGATCATTGGAAGAAACAGGATAAGCTCTTGTGCTCATGGCTGCTTGGATCGATGGTTGAAGAAATACTTGAACAGATGCTCCATTGCACCTGTGCAAAGGAAATTTGGGTCTGCCTCTTGCGAATCTTTAATTCTCGAAATCTTGCCCAAGTCATGAAGATCAAATCCACACTCCAAAATCTGAAGAAGGTAGGTATGTCTCTGAACGAATATTTTTCGAAGATTAAGAAGTGTGTTGATGGCCTAGCAGCGGTAGGAAAACCAGTTTCCATTCAGGATCATGTACTATATATTCTTTCCGGCTTAGGATCTGAATATGAGTCCATGGTATCCGTTATATCAGCAAAGATTTGTACTGAGAGTATCCAAGATGTGATGGCACTCTTACTTGCCCATGAGACACGACTAGAAGCCAAAGCCATCATTGTCGATGGTACACTACCAATTGCAAACTTGATATCGCACAACAACCAAAAGGGAGGGGGCCATCCGAAATCAAATCCTCATTCTTATAATTCCAACAGAGGAAGAGGTCGCAATTAGACGAATAGCCGAGAAGGACGAAACTCCTGGTCTGGTCGAGGGAAGTCGAAATGTCAACTATGTAACAAGTTCGACCACACTACAATTCGATGTTACTCGCGTTATGATCCTCCGCACTCGCAGTGGCGACCTCATGCAACATACAATACTTCAGGTCCTTCGTTTGGTGCATTCCGACCTTCATCATTTTTCCCTTATGGCTCAAATTGGCCTCAAATGGCATCCATGATATCGACTCCAAATTATAATTAAGATTGCAACTGGTATCCCAACTCTGATGCAAAAAACCACATCACTAACAATCCTGAAAACATGGTCGCTGGATAAGAGTACAATGGACATAACCAAGTCTATGTTGGTAATGACACAGTTTTGACTATATCCCATATTGGCTATGGTTTTATTGCATCTCCATCCGAACACATATTTCATCTTAACAATATGCTTCATGTCCCTGAAATTACCAAAAACTTACACAGTGTTAGTTAGTTTGCAAAAGACAACTTAGTCTTTTTTGAGTTTCATCCCACATTTTGTCTTGTGAAGGACCTAGCAACTGGGCAGGTTTTGCTTCGAGGGACTCTCCATGAAAGTTTATATCGCTTTCCCACACTTCATCAATCAAAGGAATCATCCCTGCCTACTTCATTACCTATTATGTTGCATACATCTACATCTGTTTGTTCTAATACTTCTTTAGTATCGAATAAACTTGATCTATAGCATCAAAGGCTTGGGCATCCAGCATTTTATGTAGTTAATAAGATTGTAAATCGTTTTCGACATTCTGACATACCAAATGATAGTCGGCGTTTGTTTTGTTCTGCTTGTGCTACCAGTAAAATCCATGTTTTACCTTTTCATGCTTCGAAAACAACTTATGCTCATCCACTTGATGTAACGCCCCTACTTTTCCTAGCCATAACTCCTAGGGACACTACTACACATGCATGCATTCTTAGGCCAAAACATATAAAACAATCTTTAAATTCCCATTGTAGCAAAATTATCTTTAGGGATCCCGATGGAAACGTCAAAACATGTAAAAGAACAGTTTAAACTTGGCCTACTTAAAATCCTGAAAATAAAATTTAAACTTCGAAATCATAAAACGACAACAACAGTTAATAAAGAAAATGCGGAAAAACGTGACTATCCCCATGGTTCTGACAACGCGCCTCCATCACTCGCCCCGTACGTCCTTGGCCTTACCTGAAAAATATTTTGAAATAAAAGAGTGAGTATTGCAATACAATACCCAGTAAGTGACCTCGCTACCGAGGTTTGGGACATGCACACACATACAATCATGACTTTTACACTTGGTTAAAGTAATCATATGTGGGACCTAAAACTTTCTCGTATCAAACGTGACTGTAATACATGACTTCCTTTTTACTTTAAATGGTTAATTGGTCATCCTGAGTCATTCCATTTTGAGTCCCTCACAGACCCCTATCAGTATTTGAGTCCCTCACGCACTCTCATATGGATTGAGTCCTCACACACTCAGATGGATTGAGTCCCTCACTGCACCCTCGTAAGCTTGACCCATAGGGTCTCTAATGCATGTTTGACCATGCATACAATGAACTCAGGAGACCAATTCCACATTTTAATTCAAATCATTTTATGGCATACATAACATGCATGAGGTCCCATCATCTAACATGACTATAGTGCACATATCATGAAACATTAACACTTATATGCAAATCATAACTTTTCACAACAGTTTGAAGATAATACTTTTGTGTGAAATCATGAAATATTCTCATATAAAATACTACAATATTCTCACATGAAATATCTTTGAATATGCTTACATAGAATACTAACATATTCTCACATAAAAATACGTAAATATTCTCTCATAAAGTCTTCAAATATTCTCACATAAAATATTGAAGTATTCTCACGTAAAATAATCAAATATTCTCATGTAAAAAATAACGGACTAATCTCGCATAAAATAATGAAATTCATTTTCTCTAATCCCATTTAGAAAAGTTCGGCACAAGGTCCCTTACCTTAGTTTAGATTCTAACTCCAAAACTTAACCCTAGTTCTTTGAATGCGCTTCTTTTGTAGAACCTGCTTTCACACATTAATCCCAAATCATACTCCGAGCATACTCCAAATTCATAATTGTATAGGTACTTAATTTAAGTTCTTGAGGCTTCATGCCCCGCTTACCTCAAGCTCAACGTGAAGACCTAATATTCCTTAGTTCGCCTTGATGTTTGGCCTTCAACTCCGCTCTCCAAACTTGGTCCCTAAAGTTGTGTTCAAACAAGAACTTAAGTTCTCAAATTAGCGTTTTAATATCCAATAGGTCATCGTATAAATTTCTCTCAAATCAAAGTGTATCGTGGTAACGCCCCGTGCCCGTGGATCCTCTGCGACTGGGCCGCGTCACTATATCATCCATGATTGCTTGTAAGAGTGAAGACACTATCCCCACAAACCAACACGAGTCCTTTCAAAGATGCTTTGTCCTCACTCACATGCTCCCTGGAAAATTCTTCAGGAGGTCACCCAACATAGAATTGCTCCAAGCCAAGCACGCTTAACTATGGAGTTCCTATGATTGAGCCACCGGTGGGAAGGTGCACCTTGTTGATATAGGTAGTAGCTATCAATTCTTTTAAGCGTTTCTCAACTCAGACTTTCATATCCTCATGGTCACTCGCATGTACCCTTTTTCCTCGGCACCATGCTTCCATATCCTCGTGATCCTCTCATTCGGATGTGGACTCGCTTCATTCATGTACCCCTCTTCCTCAAGCGCCACATGCCCACCACTTCTCGCCTTGGTTCGTCCCCGAACCACATCTTACTCGGGAGAGGTTTCGCTCGATACCATTTGTAACGCCCCTGTGCCCGTGGATCCTCTCACGACTGGCCGCGTCACTATATCATCCATGATTGCTTGTAAGAGTGAAGACACTATCCCCACAAACCAACACGAGTCCTTTCAAAGATGCTTTGTCCTCACTCACATGCTCCCTAGGAAAAAAATCCTCAGAGGTCACCCAACATAGAATTGCTCCAAGCCAAGCACGCTTAATCGTGGAGTTCCATGATTGAGCCACCGAAAAGGAAGGTGCACCTTGTTGATATAGGTAGTAGCTATCAATTCTTTTAAGCGTTTCTCAATCAGTGCTTTCATATCCTCATGGTCACTCGCATGTACCCCTTTTCCTCGTGCACCATGCTTCCATATCCTCGTGATCCTCTCATTCGGATGTGGACTCGGTTCATTCATGTACCCCTCTTCCTCGGGCGTCACAGAGGATCCTGGGCCTGGGGCGTTACATATCGAGTATCTCACCTGACTGCGAGTTCAACGATCAAGGAATTTAGGAGGCACGAGATCCGGCCGAATCGCAGGTGAACTCCGACCGCAGACGACGCGTGAAGCTCGGAGATCTGCGCGCCGACGGATCGACGCTCGGTGGCCGTGAGGACTCGGCGGCCAGGGAGGGCGGCAACAATGGCGCGATGACGTTGAAGCGGGCTGGCGTGCGTGATCGAGGCTTCGCGGTGGAATCTCAGCGTGCACTCGACGGCGTCCCTCCTTCGTTCGTGATCTCCGGCGTTACAAAGAGCGTAGGCGGCCGGAGCGCCTTCCGTTCGTGAAATCGCAGACGTGAGCGCCTGGAGCGCCTTCCGTCGTGGGGCTTGCCGCCAGAAATCAAAGAACAAGAAGAAAAAGGGGGTTAGGGTTTCGGCTAGGGCAAGGAGAAGAAGGGAAGTAAGAGAAGGTGGCTAGGGTTTTGTCCAATCATGCCTAAGAATAATATATATACTAAAACCCTAGGTCTTTTTTTTTTTTTCCAAAAACCCAACTAACCCTTGCCTTAAACATAAATCACTAAGATGCCATTGTCACCTTCTCATCTTTCATTTAATTATAAGTGTAAATTTATCTAAAGGAGAGCATTTCACTTTAAACTAAATAAAATCAAGGATTCACTCTCACCGAGCCTGATGAAAATTCACTAATCCGACTAGACATAAAGGTTGTTAGAACGTTAAATAAGATAAGTAATTAGTACCGGTGGTTGTGGTCGTCACACTTGAATTAGTTGTTGTTGATTTGTGTGGGGCCTTCACATATGCATTCTCGAAATTGTTTTCGCTATTACATGAGTTTTGTTGACGCTTATTCACGGTATACATGGATTTTCTTTCTCCAATCTAAGTCTGAAGCTTCTGGTGTGTTTGTGACTTTTAAAACACATATCGAGAAACTTCTCAACACACATATTTTACGGATTCAAACTAATGGAAGGGAAGAATTGAAACCTCTCATTCGTGTTTTTAAACATCATGGCATTGAACATCGCATAACATGTCCTCACACGTCTCAACAAAATGGTTTAGTAGAAAGGAAACACCACCATATTGTTGAAACTGGATTGGCTTTATTATCTCACTCTCATATGCCTTTAACATTCTCGAATGATGCCTTTTCCACTGCAGTATATCTTATAAACAGGATGTCGACGACTGTACTTAAGGGATCCAGTTCTTTTCAACAGCTTTTTCAAAGGACACCTGATTACTCTCAGCTCAAGGTGTTTGGTTGTAAGTGTTATCCTTATCTTAGGCCTTACAACTCATATAAACTAGATTTTCGTTCTAGACCATGTACTTTTATTGGTGATAGTAGTCTACATAAAGGCTACAAATGTCTTACTTATGATGGAAAATTGTTTGTCTCTAGAAAGGTCTTATTTGATGAAAATACATTTCCTTATGCTGCTTCTGAAGAGTTGAAACAAAGAACTTTATCTCAAACCAATGTGCCTCTACTCACTATGCAACCCAAAACTACAACCCAACCCGAATCTTCTTCATCACCTACACAACCACATGTTTATTCCCCATGTAATCAGAATACCAGTAGGGCTATTGCTTCACAACCCCTTGAACCTGAACCACATCCACTTTTGAAGACAAATATTTGTCCCAATATGCATCCCATGGTTACTAGGAGCAAGAGAGGCATTTTTAAACCAAAAGCTTTTACGACCCTTATAGACTATAATGACATAGGGAGTTCAGAAACTCAGTTGACCAATCAAATACATCAACTCAATTCTTTCTTTGCCCTTAAACGCCTTGGACACTTGAACTACTTCCTTGGAATCGAGGTTTCTTATCCTCCCTCTAGAGGAATGTTTCTTTCCCAATCGAAATACATAACATACTTACTGCATAAAGCACAAATGTAATGTGCAAAATCTATTTTCACACCTATGATGAGTTGAGCTTTGCCTTCAGCTCATGGGGGAGAGCTATTTGGTGATGTGAAACTCTATCGAAGCATTGTAGGCGCTTTGCAATATGTTACATTTAACTCGACCAGATCTATCTTTTGCAGTCAACAAACCTTGTCAGTTCATGCACAAGCCTACAATGGTCCATTGGAAACTAGTAAAACAGATCCTCCGGTACCTCCAAGGTACGATTCACTATGGTTTATCTTTCACTAAAGAAAATAACTTGTCTATTCAAGGTTTTGCAGACTCAGATTAGGCCTCGGATCCAGACGATAAGAAGGCCACTTCTTTCTTCTGTCTATTTCTTGGAGGCAATTTGGTATCTTGGGGTTCAAAGAAACAGTCTATTATTTCACGTTCAAGCACTGAATCAGAATATCGTTGTCTAGCCACGGCTACAACAGAACTTATTTTGCTAACCTCTCTCCTACAAGAACTTCAAATTGCTCTTCTTCAACTGCCTATCTTATGGTGTGACAACCTTAGTGTTGTCCATCTCAGCTCCAATCCGATTCTTCATGCCAAGGCCAAGCACGTTGAACTGGTCATTTATTATATTCGAGATCTGGTCCTTAATCGTCGAATTACAGTCCATCATCTACCAGCACAGTCTCAACGGGCTGATGTACTCACAAGGCCATTGTCTGCTGCAAGTTTTACCCATTGGCGTGACAAGCTCAAAGTATGTAGTCCTACATCCCTTGGCTTGAGGGGGGTGTTAGGAGAGAAGCCCTTTAAGGGAGAAGCACAAATCAAGAAGCCCATACTTGAAGATTAGTTAGATTGTTAAATTCTATTTTGTAAGTTATTTTTCGGATATGATTAGGTACTTAAAGAGCTAGGAATTTTTTCATCTCTGCTAATTATTATAAATAAAGCTCTTTCCAAGAATTTGTATCATTATGGAGAAGAATGATTTGTAATCTCAAATGATCTTCAATAATAGAAGCAGAGATTTTTCTCCTGGAAATTTGAGTTTTCTTAATACTGGATATAAATTGCAAAATTTTATGTTGTCCTTTTTAAGATTAGCCTAATTTTTATATTTTGGAGATTTATTTGGATTTTATTTTATTGTTTAGAGTTGTTGCTTAGAATCTAGTTTGAGTAAATTAGATTTTGAATTCGATTTATGTGAACTAAATTAAGGTAATTAAAGTTTCAAATTTTAGATGAGAGATATTCAAGTAAATCTCAAGTTTGAATTTTAAAAATCTAGGCCCCGTTTGATAACTATTTTGTTTTTTGTTTTTAGTTTTTGAAATTTAAACCTAAAAATACTACTTTTATCAATGAGTTTATATGTCTTTTTATCTACTTTGTACCTATACTTTCAAAAACCAAGCCAACTTTTGAAAACTAAAAAAAATAATTTTCAAAAACTTGACTTTGTTTTTAGAATTTGGCTAAAAGGTCATAAATGGTTGATTATTAGAAAAAAGAAAGGAAAGAAAAAAATTAATCCTAACTTTGTCTTTAGGTGCATAAATCCCTATGCACTTTCTTCCCCCACCTCATTGCCTTCTCATTGCCTTCTCGTTTTACCCTCAGGAAAAAAGAGTTATATCTAAAACTAGTTTTAGTGATCAATTTGTCCTATTTACTTGACTTTAATTTGCATCAATTTTCTCAAACTGTATTTCGTAATAATTAAGTGATGTTGCAAAATCTTTATTTTTGCAATTATGGATTTAATTGATTGATTTAATTACTAATTCATAAAATGAAGGGAAGGTAGTTAATGGGTGATCAGCTAAAGAAAACAACATTTTGCTAGAGCATTTTAGTTGCATAAATTTTCCACGTGGGAATAGCTACTCCTTAATTGAGTTCAAATATATCAGACCAGTCAGTGTTGACCAGAGAACAAAAGCGCGCCACATCATGGATCCGGTCTAATTAACCCTTATTTTCTCAATGAGAAGATATATGTTAGGCAACCATCATTTTTTAGAAGAGACTGAAAAAGGGGTCTAAGAGGAAAAAAGAGGAAGAGTTCCCGAAAATGATGGACATGGGCGATGGTTTTTCCTGATAAGCCGGAGTCTAATGTTGAAACCAACTATTTGTGCCAACATTCCAATTCTTTTCTGGTATAAGCTTTATTTTCTTCACTGTTTTCTGAATTTCTTATGGTTTATTATTTTACATTATGAACTAAATCATCTAAAGGTGAGGATTATACAAATGATTATTGTCCATTAATTATATGGTTAGGTATATTTCATTCCGTCGAATTGAGTTTTAAGTGTGCTTATTTTTTTCTTGTTCTCACATGTAAAATTGTCTCCAGAGTTTTTGCATCTTGTTCACGAGGGTGTAGTTATTCGAGGGCCTTACACCTTGTTGTAGATCTTCAAGTTATTCGAGAGTTTTACAACTTGTTCTCGAATGTGAAGTTCTTTTGGTTCTCGAACGTGAAGTTGTCTCAAGGGCTTTTGTAGCTTGTTCCCGAGCATGAAGTTTTTTGGTTTTCAAGGTTTTGGTTCACAGGGTTTGATCTTTAAGAGCTTTAAGGAACCTTCTAATCTTTTTTTTATGAATTCTTTCTCAATTTTCTCTCTAGAATCTCCAACTTCTGATCCTTGGAAATGAAGGGGAAACCCTTTATTTATAGAGCTTCCAAGTGAACTTGGGTTTGACCATTAGATTGGGTATATATTTGGCCATAGGCCTGACCCTTTTAGACTGGTCTGATTGATTTTGGACCTAGGCCTTTTGAGTTGAAATTTTCTTGGATTTGGGTCTCCCATTTGGTTTTTGTCTACAATTGACCCAAATTTCATACAACCCAGTTGCATACTTGCATTTTGTTCAATTTAATTTAAAGGTGCTTGCAAATTCAATTAATCCCAAATTCAATAAATAACTTGTCACTAACTTTAAATAATGTCATGACAATTTTTGACTAGCCAAAATTTCTATTCTAGCAAAGTATTTTTTCAAAGGTTGTGACCTTAAAAAATAATCAACTTTCTTATGGTGATGGTGATTTATGCTAGGGTTGAATGTCGAAAGAACTTAATCTTCTAGGAAAAAATATTAAATGTTTCGAGTACAAAATATTTGCACGTTAAAAATTCATTAAAAATTTGTATTCACTTAGTGGTTGTTTGGCGCACTGGTTTGGAATCTGAAAGCCTAAAGTTCTTGAACCCCAAAATTTTTTGGCCTGTGTTTGTGGTGCAGGGTTGTCCTAGGCTGGTTTACTGAAACGTGTGTTTGAGGTGAAGGGTGTCACGGTCATGCTTGTCCAAGGTGTGTTGCCCATGGTCGCATGGTCATCCCCATCCTTTTTTATCATGTTGTCATGTTATGAATTTCATTTAGTTTTGTTATTTCATCTCCTTGTATTTTCGTGGGCGTATGACTCCTCGCCAAAGTGACGTGCAAGGGTGTCATAGCCAAATATTCTAGAATGTACTATAGGGGGATGCGACCATTAATCAATTCTCCCTACCAAGAGTTATATGCTAGTTAAGCGTGACTTTCTTATATTTGCTTATTAGCCGAATAACTGACTTTCTAAATGCTTACAAACGTTTTCCAAATGTTTTCACAAATTCTCTCTGACCCCATTTTCTAAAACCGTTTTCTCAAGAACGGGGGTGGAGGTTGCGAGATAGGCCCTGTGGGCCACCGACGATCCGAGTTGGGGTTGGCTGACTTGCTTGTGGGCGAGAGCAAGTGTCGCACAGTCGTGTCGAGACCCTCTAAGAGGTGCGACCGTGACAGTTGGTATCCGAGCCTAGTTGGCTCGGGAAAGGCAGGACACAGTAATCATGCCTACGAAATAGTTGAATAAGTCGGACAAAGAGCGGTTGACCGAGATCGAAGAACAATTTCTCTTCTTGATGGAAGTCCCTTGATAGTATTCGGTTCTTGGAATCTCGACTGGAAGAGATTGCGGCCAAGACCGACATGATCGATGCGATAGCTGGACGCATCGATAGAATGCCCATCAAAGAACTGATGGGGAGGTTCGAGACCCTCGGGGATAGAGTAAACCGATATGGAAGCTTCAAGCGTGGTGATAGCTCGTCGGGCGTTGTTGCCCAAATTGAGGAACGTGTCGATGGTCTTGACAGTTCTCAAAAATAGTTGGGTCAGATGGTTGCCGACCTTTCTGACGATGTGAGAGCTGCCCTTAAAGTCTGTAGGGGCGAAATGGAGGAGATGGCCACAAAGCTAAATCTCACCATGGTAGCGATGGGAAGTCAAGCACCACCTAGGGGCGCGACCAAGTCAGGGAAGAAGAAGATTCCCGAATGAAAACCCATCTGTGGGGTTCGAGATGTCAAAGTTCTGGAAAACTTTATCTTTGATATGGAACAGTACTTTCGGGCGACAGGTACGGTAGCTGAAGAGGAAAGAGTCACCTTGGCAACGTTGCATCTGGAAGAGGATGCCAAATTGTGGTGGAGAACCCGTTACATGGACATCAAAGATGGGAGATGTACTATTGACACATGGGAGACGCTGAAACAGGAATTGCGTTTGTAGTTCTTCCCTGAGAATGTGGAGATAATAGCAAGACGCAAGCGTCGAGAGCTGAGACATAAAGGAACCATTCGTGAGTATGTCAAACAGTTTGCGAGGTTGATGTTGGACATTCAAGATATGAGCGAGAAAGACAAGATCTTCTGCTTTGTTGAAGGATTACAACCGTGGGCCAGGACTATGTTGTACGAGCAACAAGTGCAAAACCTGACCGAAGCATATGCGACAGCAGAACGACTGTTTGACCTAAGTAGTGACTTTAGTTGTGAACAGTCTCAAGAGGCGAGACCGAGCAAAACCTCCCAACGAGGAGACAACGAGGAGACAATCGATCTTATCGACCTAACTCTCCTGAGTGTGAGGGAGGGAATGGGCAAAGAAGCGAAGGAGGGGACAACAGAAGGTCCCCACAAAGGAGTGGAAGTTCGTGGCTGAGGCCACAAAGACAAGATAATCATCACCTAGGGTGTTATTGGTGTGATGGACCACATCGGGTGCGTGATTGCCCGAATAAATCGACCTTGAAGGCATTGCATGCGACCTTGGAGGCGAACAAAGGCAAGGAAGTTGTCGCGTATGAAGTTGAGTCCGTGCAGGATGAAGACTGTGAGAATCCGCGTATTGGCGCCTTAAAGTTCTTGTCGGCTTTGCAAAAGAATGTGGGAGAAACAAAAGAGTTGTCAACAAAAGGTCTCATGTACGTTGATGCATGGATCAATAATAGATCAACTAGGAGCACCATGGTTGAATCGGGAGCCACCCACAACTTCATATCAGAGGTCGAAGTAAGGGGATTAAACTTATCGTGGAAACGAGATCCGGGAAGGATGAAAGCTGTGAATTCAGTTGCACTACCTATTTCAGGAATCGCAAAGGGAGTCAAAGTCAAGATAGGAGACTGGAGTGGTCGGGTTGACCTTGTGATTGTTAGGATAGATGACTTTGATGTTGTGTTGGGAATGGAGTTCCTTCTTCAACATAAAATCATACTTGTACCCCTAGCGAATTGTGCGGTAATCACTGAAGGTAACCCCGCTGTAGTGCTGGCAAAGTTGAAGCAGCCTAGTGGAGCGAGAGTAATATCGACCCTGTAGCTGAGGACGGGCCCAAGTGAACGTTGTGGCGAGGTGCCACGAGTAACTAATTATCGCTACGAGAGAAGTGACAGTCGAGGGTATACCTCCCCGAGGGAAGGGAGGGAGAGAACAGTTCAAGTGCAATAGTGCACGCGAGGAGCGCCGAGGCGCGAGGACGAGTGTTGCGTAATTTTTTTATATTGCAATACCGCAATGTACGGGTCAAGTTTTAGTATAGTGATTTATGAGTCCAAGTATCGTCTTCGGGAATAGGTTTCTAAATTAATTAATTACTAAGATACTAATTCTCAATTTTAGCTAAAAAAACATACATAGATAGATGGTTGAAAATAAAGACAAACAACAAACTGACATGTGGAGACACGAATTGATAGATTTGAGGAAAGTGATTATACAAGTTAATGACTTAACTAACACATGCAATGAACCAGTGAGATGAATTTATAAACAAGAAGTAAAATACTCAAGAAAACCTCTCGATTCTTAGTGAGCCTCACACATGCAATAAACTCCAGAGTCTCCATATGAACCTACGACATGCATGGCATTAAGCAACTTCTTTATGTGTTTGCCTAAGGTTTCTAGATCATTCTCATGCTAGATTTCTAAGGGTTTTGACAATTTTGCTCTAATTCAAGTTTTATCTCTCGAGTCCACTTAAACCAACAAATTAAGAGTTAAGAACGAATTGCCAAAAATAAGAACAAATCATGGTTCAATTCATGGTAAGAGAGTCTTAACAAGTAAATCAAATCCTAACTTCAATGTCTAGCTACTCTAAATCACATGAAAATCAAACTAAACATGTATAAAATGTCTTAGCATGCTATTACAAATTGAAAGAAAAGGAAATTGAACTTATGTGACGATGCCGGTCCTTCATCTCCGAGCTCTCGTCTTCGATCTCGAACCTCCACAGATGCTTTGGCTCCCAAAACCACTCTTTTCTCTCTTCTTACAAAGTGTATTTCGAAATGATGGTGGAAACTACCAAATTCGGCTCCCCTGTAATGAAAACATAAGGTTCTATTTATAGGCTTAATCGGTGCAGCGTTGGAATGCTAGGGACAGTGTTGCAACGCTGTACCATAGTCGGCTGGCAGATATGGAATGTCTCGATGGCGTTGCAACGCTGAGGGCAGCGTTGCAACGCCGCTACCCTGACGGGTGCGCCTTTCTATCGTAGTAGCGTTGCGATGCTGCAAGGCAGCGTTGCAACGCTACCTGCACGACCTTCATACGCATCTACTTATCGAGATAGCGTTGCGACACTGCAAAGCAGGGTTACAACGCTATCGGTAGTGTTCTTCATTGCTTCAAAGATGCTCGTCCGACGTTGCAACGCTCTGCATGGCGTTGCAACGCCATCACCTCGGGTCCTTAAGCTTGAATTGATCCTTCTGCTTCCAATTGATGTTAGTTTCAGCTCCAAATTGCATTGTTTCGATCCCGAGTGATCCAAAATGTCTCCAATAGCTCTGTTTAAGCTTTTATCCTAAAATTGAGTGATTTAAACATGTAAAAGCCCTGAAATCATCATAAAACTAGTAATAATTAAGCCTAAGGATAACACATTTTGTGTGCAATCAAACACCCCCAAACTTAAACTTTTGCTAGTCCCGAGCAAAAACAGGATTAAACATTAGATTGTTCTTATACATGCATTTGATTCAAACCTCAAAGATTTAAGAGGAAATCTAGTAATCACAAGAAACACTCAAACATAACACTTCAGCAAACAATTTAAAACTTTTCCTAAGTATTCCTACGTGTGTGTGTGATTAGCCTATGTTCCCTTCATTTTTACTAAGCCCGGATCAACTTTATTAGGCTCTCCATTCAACTTCCCCCTACACTGGTCGTAATTACTAATCTTTGAGCCTCCCCACATTCAAGAATTAACCAACTCTACTCAACACTTAATCACTTTTTTTTTAACTTTTTCTATATATATATTTTTTTTGTGCAAGCACAATAGCTTTCACACATCCACTGTAGGGACCCTTACCCAGAGCACTCGCTCAATGAGTGGCCTAACTGATCATAGTGAAGGTAGCTCTTTTTGCCCTCATGATTTTTTTCTTAAACAAACAAGCAACAAAAACAAAAACTCTTTCACATATTATACAGATCATGCACTTCATACTGTCATTTACCCTATCATGCAGTTTAACTCTCAAATCAGTTCTGAGACCTATCGAGGTGACATCAAACTTCTGAGCCTAATAACTTTGTTCTAAGCATTTCAAAACTACAGGAACACAGTCTATGTGCATAATGGTGTAGGAAAACTCAAGAAAATTTTTAAATTAACTCAAATTCATATCATGCTCTCAAGTTTCAGCAGAATCACACAAATTTTCAATTAATTCTCATCCTAGGTTATCATAATCATACTTATGCAAAGATCAATCAGCAATTCAGTACATACTCAGGACAGTTACAACAAATAAACAACATCTCACCCCCAAACTTAAACGAAATATTGTCCCCAATGTTTGCAGAAATATGCACAGATTAAGTATAAGGGTAATAGTAAACAATACTGTCCTAGATGATGGAGATCTTTCTGAGTTCCTTGGATAGCCAAAGCATGTGTGTTGAACTTCCTCAGAACGGGAGCATGGATTTCAACGAAGGATGACATCATCACAACCTACAAAACAAAACAAACGAACTAGTAAATAAACTAAGGACTGAAAAACAACTAGAACAAACTAAAAGACAAAAAACAACAAAAATGTAAAGCTTGGGTTGCTTCCCAAGAAGCGATTTCTTTAACGTCTTTAGCTAGACTGTACTCCCTCAAGGTGTTTCTTTCCTTGCTTGCGGTGCCTGGAGTGATGTGTTCATTTGGCCAATCTGGGTCTCTATATTCTTTATTGCAGCTCCATGACTCGTCACTATACCAGATAAACTGGTGAATGCATTCTCCAGATGGTTGGACTGACTTCTGGATTCAGCTATGAAGGAGTGTAATGTCTCTTCCAGCGATGGTTTCCTCTCTGATGTAGAAGCATGCCCTGTAGGAGGATTAAACACATTTTTTTGTTTGCATTAGAGAAATTCTCATGATACCTCAAACCTGGATTGTAATGTGTTGGGAGGTTATTCTGAGTCTGGCTTCCTCCATAGTTGTTGCTTCTTTTGTTCAGGTAGTGTAATTGCTCCATAGTAGATTCTCCATTGGGCTGAGAGCATTGAGAGGACATCCCTGTTTATGGTGATCCAACAAAATTATTCAGGGCATGAGTGAGAAATGCTATATGAAATCTAAGAGAGGTTACCGCATCCAGTTGATACAGTCCAACTACTGTCTTAGATCTGTCATTGTCTGTAGGCCACTGGTAGCTGGCAGTTGACACTTTCTCGAGGTGGGCACGTGCTTTTGGCACAGTCTTCACCATGAAAGTCCTTCCAGCAGTGGCATCCAGAATGGTTTTGGTCTTACCTTCCAGCCTATTGTAAAACAATTGTACCAGGAGCCAATCTGGGTAGTCATGCTGTGGGCACCTTCTGAGCATGTTCTTGTACCTCTCCCATGCCTCAAATAGTTGCTCTCCCTCCAGCTGCCTGAATGTTACTATCTCAGTCCTTAACTTTACAGCTTTCACAGGTGGAAAGAATTTAGTCATGAAGGCTTGGGCCAACTCCTCCCAGGAAGTGATACTGCCTGAGGGAAGGGACCCTAGCCATTCTTTAGCTCTGCCATGCAAAGAAAAAGGAAAAAGACGTAAGCGAATATTATCAGCAGAGATACCATTTATTTTAAATGTACCACAGATTTCTAAGAAATTTTACAGGTGTGAGTTAGGATCTTCTATGGCTAAGCCTCTGAAGGCACCTTCTCTAACCATCTGTATAAGCCCTGTCTTCAGTTCAAAATTATTAGCATTTATAGGGGCATGGACTATTCCAACCTGCTCAGAATTAAACACAGGTTGGAAATATTCCCTGATGGGTTTAGGGTTATTGATGAGCTTCTGATCAGCTATAATCTGAGTTTCTGCCCTTCCTTCCCTTATGAGTCTCCTACAGGTCCTCTCGGTCTCATGATCAAAAGGGTGCAAGTTTGCAGCTCTCCCCTTGGGCACACACCTGAAGGTACAAAAAGAAAGAAATTAGACAAAAACACAAAAAACTAGGAAATAAAAGAAGACAATAACAAAAATAAAGACATGAAACATAAAACTTGGGTTGTCTCCCAAGAAGCACTTTCTTTAAGGTATTTAGCTAGACGGTGACTTATCAGGACACATAGAACTGCTCATATTTCTTTGGGCCCTACTTGCTTGTATCGATATAGCGTTCTAAGTCTAAAAGGCTATCCTGCTTCTCCTGGGTACCAGACAGATAATTATTTTTAGTATTTTTGTTTGATAACACAAAAGAACAAAAATCAAAACAAGACTCGTGAGTGTAGGACAAATGGTATTAAAAAATAAAGGAAATTTCTGGGGATAAAAGGAAAGAAGACTTCTCAGCCTCTGACTCTATCACCTGGGGTTCCTCTGTGGAAGTGATTATATCACCAATGTCTATCTCACTAACCTGATTATGGTGTACCTCAGTCTCTCCCAGACTATCCTCATTATCATATGAACAAATCCTCCTAGGTGGCACCGCCTGAGTGGTAAGGATAACAAATTGTTCCTGTAAGGCCTTAAGGAAAATTACTAGCTGATTAAGATACTGAGTTATATCCTGCACTATTTCTCAAAGTCCTACCACCTCAGCTTCTAGCCTATTCAACATTTCGAATTCATTATGAACCAAATTTTTAATTTTCAACTCTAAGGTATATTCCATCAATTGGTCCACAAGAGAAGATTTTTCATTAGGTTGGTAAAGGTACGGAAAATTATGGTTCCAAGTGCCTAAATAACTACCCTCATGTGAATTTTCATAAATGTCAGGTACAAAATGGTAAAAATTAGACACATGGTATTTAGTGAAATCATGATGTACAAACTTAGGGTCCTGAGAGCGACAATAGAATGGTGGAAACTCAAAATCATGCAAAGTCATACTAAAAAAAATCAGAAGTTCACACCAAGACTTATACACAATAGCAACACAACCAAAAACAGGGGACAAATACTAAAAAACAACACAAAACTGAACTAAAACAAATAAGGAAACAAACAACACACAAAATAAATAAGGAAAAACACACAAACACACTTTAGTATAAAATTTTGAATTTTCTCATAATATTAATTAATCTAAATAATCGTCATTCCGCGGCAACGGCGCCAAAAACTTGTTGCGTAATATTTTTTATATTGCAATACCGTAGTGTACGGGTCAAGTTTTAGTATAGTGATTTATGAGTTCAAGTATCGTCCTCGTGAATGGGTTTCTAGATTAATTAATTACTAAAATACTAATTCTCAATTTCAGCTAAAGAAACATACATAGATAGATGGTTGAAAGTAAAGACAAACAACAAACTGACATGTGGAGACACGAATTGATAGATTTGAGGAAAGTGATTATACAAGTTAATGACTTAACTAACACATGCAATGGACCAGTGAGATGAATTTATAAACAAGAAGTAAAATACTCAAGAAAACCTCTCGATTCTTAGTGAGCCTCACACATGCAATAAACTCCATAGTCTCCATATGAACCTACGACACGCATGGCATTAAGAAACTTGTTTATGTGTTTCCCTAAGATTTCTAGGTCATTCTCATGCCAGATTTCTAAGGGTTTTTGACAATTTTGCTCTAATTCAAGCTTTATCTCTCGAGTCCACTTAAACAAACAAATTAAGAGTTAAGAACAAATTGCCAAAAATAAGAACAAATCATGCTTCAATTCATGGTAAGAAAGTCTTAACAAGTAAATCAAATCCTAACTACAATGTCTAGCTACTCTAAATCACATGAAAATCAAACTGAACATGTAGAAAACGTCTTAGCACGCTATTACAAATTGAAAGAAAAGGAAATTAAACTTATCTGTTGATGTCGGTCCTTCGCCTCCGAGCTCCCGTCTACGATCTCGAACCTCCACGGATGCTTTGGCCCCCAAAAACACTCTTTTCTCTCTTCTTACAAAGTGTATTTCGAAACTAGGGTGGAAAATCAACCAAATTCGGCTCCCCTGTAATGAAAACATAAGGTTCTATTTATAGGCTTAATCGGTGCAGCGTTGCAATGTTGTACCCTAGGCGGCTGGCAGATATGGAATGTCTCGATGGCGTTGCAACGCTTAGGGCAGCGTTGCAATGCCGCTACCCTAACGCGCACGCCTTTCAATCAAAGTAGCTTAGTCAAAGTTCACAGTGTTGGGATTTTTGTCCTAATCTCGTTTTTGTAAGTTACTGTTTGAAATTAATAAGCGTTATTTATTTCATCACTTTGTGTCTCGCAATATTTATAAACTTTTCCAATAAACTAAGCTCCAGGGTCATTGAATTTATGAGAGAACTAGAACTTGAACGGTGTGTAGTGGACACATATGGAGGATCACGTTCGAGTTAATGACCCAAATGGTCTACAGTATATGGATAGGGTTGGAGACTTAATCCGGGATACACTGTGGATGCGGCCCGCTTTGTATTAGATACAAACGAGGTGATCTGACTCGTTCATGTGGTTGACATGCGAGTGGGGGCATCCCGTGCAATGAGATTGTACAAGACCGGACCGTGAGTTATTAGACTTACTGATGTAACACCGTTGACAGTAAGGACTAATAATATCGTAGATGACCATTAGTGACTCGACACGAATCCACGAGCGTGTTACGGACTCGCCTGCATGAAGTCCGTCCTTTGACTAGTATGGGTGAGGGTGGTCACGATTACTCGCCCAATATGCCTATCTTTTTAGGGGCAGGACCAAGTAGGGAGCTGGGAACTTAACTACGCGAGATGGAATTCACTCGTTCCCACCTTTAGGGAAACTAGAGGGGTTGTTCCCTTAAGTGCTGTCTCCAGGGCTTGGACAATGGGCGCCCACCTTCTCACTAGCTCGAGAAGGGTGTTGTGTATGGTTGGACCATCACAATGTGTTGTTCATTAGAGGAGCAGTGGGGACTTAAGGAACAAGAGGTAGACAGAGGGGTAAAACGGTAATTTGACCCAGCCGTCTCTACGAACAACTTGTGAAGGGTCGACTCATGGACATTGGTTATATCAGTGGACACGTAATATTCTGCACTGACGGGAGTGCAGCTACGGGCTATAGTGGAGTGTTATCATAGCTAATGAATGTTGATTAACCGGGTCAAAGAGTTTGTGAGTTAATCTCGGATCATGGAGCCCGCCACTTTGGGTTCATTAGGTCCCTCGGTTGGCTCAATGCAGGTTAAAAGAAGGGTTAATGTTTTGGTATGAAATTGAAGTGTTCAATTTCACTTTAAGGGCATTTATGTCATTTATATGAGATATGAATGATATAATATATAGTTTAATGTGAATGAGATTCATAATAAACTATTGGTTAGCCTAATTGTTGAATTAGGGCTAATTGGAGAAATTAATTGAGAGAAATTAAATTGGATGTGATTCAATTTAATTAATCCACAATTATTGCAAATGAGATTTGCAATATGAGATATGACATATCTTATATTATGTGATTATGCAAACGAGATTTGCATAACCTATGGTTGTGGTAAAGTGGTAATAATATGGAGATCTTAACTCCATCATTCTCACTATTTAAACCCTTTGCAAGAAGGGATTGATAAGTGATTCTCTCATTTTTTGATTTGATCAAAGAGACGAGATCAAAATTATCTCTACTCTCTCTACTCTCCTCCCTCTCCAAAACTCTAAGAGTCCCAAGACTCTCCTCCTTTCCAAAGGAAGAACAACCAAGACTTCAAGTGGTTGTGTTCGGGTTTCGTTCGAGAGAAGGTTTTGTAGAGTTCGAGAAGCACGAAGCGTTCGTGATCTGGGAAGAAATATTGGAGAGAGTCTTCAACAAGTAAGTATAATTCATCTTGCTGTATTTTCTTCCTTCTTTTGCATGTTTATCCTTGATCTAATAGTTAGATCATTTTGATAAAATCAAGTAACGTAATGATACCATGACGATTCGGTCATCTTCCGCTGCGTGGGGATTTTCATTCCCTTCACACAGATTTTGAGAGTATATTTGCATGTTATTATGTAAAAAATATATATATATATATATATTTAGTAGTCATTTTTAGTTTTATTTTAACCTTTTTAAAAATTTACTAGATGGTTAGGTCGCTAGGGTGATCATTGGAGTAGTTGTTGGGGTGGTTGGGTTGTCGAGGTAGCGTCGAAGTTGTCGTTGTTGGTGGTCATTCAATGGTCGTCGAAGTTATCACTAGAGTTGTTGTCAAAGGGAGTCACCAGAAATTGAAAACCAAGTGGTCCTAGAGATAGTCATCACCAATGATTGAGTTGCCCAATATGGTCGTCGGAGTTGTCATTGTCAGCGGTGGTCGAGTGGTTATCGAAGTTGTCACTAGAGTTGTTAACAAAAGTAAAAATTGACAAATAGAAAAGGTTGTCAGAGTGGTCGCTGGAGGCAGTCGTCAGCAGTTGTCGAGTCACCGGTGTGGTTGTTAGAGTTGTCGTGTCGGTGGTCGTTGGGTGGTGGGTGGTGATTGAGTCGCCAGAATGGTCGTCGAAGTTGGCATTGTCGTCAGTCGTGGTCCAGTCGTCGAAGTTGTCATTGTCGTTGGTTTTCAGGTGGTTGTCGATGTAGGCACCAGTATTGTTGTCGAAGTGGTCACTAAAAATGAAAAACGAAAAATGAAAGAGGTTGTTGGAGGATTCGTCAATGGTTGTCGATCGTGTATGGTTGTCGGAGTTGTTGTTGTTAGTGGTCATCGGGTAGTTGTTGGAGTTATTGTTGTCAGTGGTCGTCGGGTGGTCGTCGGAGTTGTCGGTGTCAGCGGTCGTCGGGTAGTGTTCAATGTTGTCATCAGAGTTGTTGTTGAAGTAGTCCTCAAAAACGAAAAACAACTTAAAGAGGTTGCTGGAGTGATCAATGGAGAAAGTCATTAGCGGTGGTCAAATCATTTGTGTGGTCATCAAAATTGTCGATGTTGGTAATCGTTGGAGTTGTCACTAGAGTTGGTCGCCAGAAATGAAAAACTGCAGATGGAAGAGGAAAGCACGCAACAAACCACATGGGGTTGTACTATTGTAAACCATGGGGTTGTGTTTTAAAACCAAAGATTTTAAACACATTGGGCCAAACATGGTTTTAGATTTAGATTCCAAACTCACTCAAACCCAAACCCATACTCCAAACACCCCTTAAGTATTTCTATATTCATTTAGAATGTTGTTAGGTAAAATGGTATTTTTTAAATATTTTGACATTTTCTAAACTAAGAATATTGATAAAATAATCATTGTTGTCATTTTCGTTAATCAATTCGATATCTTTTTTCTTTTCAGTTTAACAATATTTGAAGATGAGTGGTTTCGAACTTATGACCTTTTGGTCATAAGCCATATTTCATTCTAGTTGAGATATGTTCTTGTTGGCCAATTAGATACATTATTAATTATCATGTAATTTTAATTTTCTATAATCTAATGATTCCTTCATTATGGGATTTGGGTTGTATAATTTGAAATTGTGATTCTTTTAATTAGTTCATAATTCCATTATTTTGATTAGTTATTTTGTTAGGGAGTCGTTTTAGTCATTTCATAAATCCTACTTAAAAATTAAAAAAAAAATTGACTGACCATTTATTCAATAAAAAGAATCGTTTGACCCATATTTCGAAACGTGTATTAAATTTGGTTATGGCTTAAAAAAAGGGCTTTTTACATATATAACCCAAATTAGTAGCTCATTTTACATAAAAGTATATCAGGCATGAGATATTACATGAATGTCTAATTTGGCCCAAATTTTATATAAAGATCAGTGGCCTTTTACTGTTTGGTCCTTTTAGATGATGTGATATTTTTTTAAGAAAATAATATACGAACGGTTTTAGAAAAGGAAAAAATATAGAAATTAGAAAAATACGTTTATTTGGGGGGAATTTGTGCCGAAGAAAACGGGAAGAAAATTTCGACTTTCACTCTCACGACTGGGTAACGCGAAACTGAAATTTGGGCAAGAAATCGAAGAAGAAGACGAAGATCATTCTTATTAACGACAGTAAGTATTTTACATTCTTCGCATTGTTTGATATTTATCGGGTTTTTTTCTTCACACGGAAGGATTTTTCAGCAGGTTTCGTCTACGGAATTAACATTTGGGTATAGGTATATCCAATATAGTATCGAGGGTTTCGTAATTCTTTTTTTAACTGCTTATGTTGTCAGTTGCACTTAGGATCACTACGAAAGTAATTGTAAAAACATACCACTGAAGTTCGTATTTAAACATTCACTTGCATGTTCGTTTTCCTGTTATGAAAGCAAAAGGTATAGTTGTTGATGGTGATTTTGTTCCTTTTTGGTGTTAAGTTCTGTTGTTTAGTTAAACATAATGTATAATATTGTTGTTTATATAAAAAAAATAAATTTTAAAACAGAGTGAGACATCTAGGAACATAAATGTGTGGCATAAGAATGTTAATATATTATATGACCATGTACGGTAACTGAGGAATATATGAAATATGAACTGGGGTGATGATGATTCAAAGTAATGTTTAATTCCTATATACTAGTTATACATAATGTATATGTGTCATCATTATTGACGAAGTTAATAGCTGATATATATTTGTCTACATGATATATAATAGGTAATGGGTAGAGATAGAAAGACGGGGAACTCTGAAAATCTAAGAAGAAGTGCAAGATTATTAGGTAGTTATAGCAGGAAACCAAAAAAAGGAACAGAAAATGAGAATATCCCAATAGAATCTGAGGTACGGAAATATAATATATGATTGAAGTTTGTTTAATATGTTTATATGTTTATATGATAATATGAAACTGCTTATGTTGTAGGACAAACTTGAAGACACAAGAATATCGAAAAATCCTAGTGATATGGATCGTGAAGTACATACTCCACAAACACAAATCATACCTACACAATTACAAGATCCAGACACAGTGTGCTCGCAAATAGTTCCTTATGGATATTGTTTCGAGGTATATTTTGTAAACAAGTTCAGAATTATGATCTATACATATGTAATGATAATATAATGGTGTTATTCTCATATAGGATGAAGTACAACAAAATGCAAATGTTGTTTTGGAAGAAGAGGGGGGAAATGAACAGGTATATCATGTTTCAATCAATATATGTTAATGTTAAATTCATTATATACTATGGAACATAATATATAAATAATATTAACCATTCAAATTCTAATTAGATACCTACTATGGAGAATAAAGATGATAGTGGCAAGGAGACAATGAAGGCTACTATGAAAGATGTAAGTGATAGTAGAAAGGATAGAGAGGAAGAAGAACACAAAAATTTGAGCGAATATGATTCTGAAGTTTATTTAATATGTTTCATATATTATATCTCAACTATAATTGTTATATACAATTATTATAACATAATGTTATATGTATTATAGGAGGACCATGTTATGTTGTCTGAAATCTTGAAGAAAAAAAATGATGGAAAACGGAAAATGGTGGATAATTCGACATAGGTAGTACTTTATATATACTACATTATAAGTACATACATTCATGTGCAAATTCCATTACGTAATGAATATAATTTGAATATACGATTAAACAGAATGTGAAAAAAAAAAGAAGAGAAGAATTGAAGAACAATCAACGACAACAAAAAGAGTAACTAGACAGTCTCCAAGAAAGAAGAAGTTTGTAGCTAGGTCGAAGAAAGAAGTAGCAGTAGGAAAGAAGAATGTGACGATTTTAGTAAGTTTATATCATATAAGTTATCATGTTATTAAACCTTACATACATTTATTTGGAATTAACAGATAGTAAAAGGAGATATGAAAAAGAAGGCTGAAAGGGAGGAGAAATACTCACGAGGAAGTATCCTAAGAATTAACAGACAAGATATGTATGAGGTAATAACTTCACGTGAACTTGATATGAATTATAGTATCCTATGTATATGTGATATGTAACTTTATTTATTTTATATGTTTTAGGCTGCACCATTAATTTTGCAGAGGGACAGATGGTCCAGTACCCAAAAACATAACATATGCTCTAGATATGAGGTAATAAAGAATATAAAGGAGAAGTTAAGCAAAAAAACATCTAGGTAGGTTTAAGAATGGTTGTTTTGGACAATTTTTTTACCTTAAATTAGAGAAGTTCTCTAGTCAGCTCCTATACCATCTAATCAGGAGACAGAGTTCACTAACGAAAGGGGATGAATTGTGTTTTAACCTAGAAGGAAGAGTTGTAAAATTATGCATGAAGGACTTCCAAAAAATAACCGGTTTAAATTGTGGTGAACTACCTGAAATGGACATGCGGAAACTGAAGGGAATGTTTTTTAACAAATATTTTGATAGTGAAAAATCTATCAAAAGGACTATAGTTAGTGATCTGTTTCAAAATATGGATGGAGTAAAGAAGAAAGATAAAGTCAGGTTTGCGAAATTGTATTTTTTGTCAAATTTCTTGTTGGGGAAACAAGTTGGTACAGGGGTTAAATTGGAGCATATAACTCTTTTAGATGACGATGAACAATTTGAGACATATCCCTGGGGGTATAGCATATAACATTACAATAGAATCCATCAAGAAGGTCATCCAAAATCCTGATGCAATGATTGTAGGTATACCGAGATTTCCACATGCGTTGGTAGTGTGGGCATATGAGTGTATCCATCTATTGTATGCACCGACGATTTACATTGCGCAGAAAGTCTCTTCAGGGATGCCTAAAATGAAAAACTGCAAAGCTGATATACATCCATAGTGGAGACACTTGGCCATAAAGGTGTTTGAGCACGAAAATGTGAGTATGATTTTATATTTACCAATAATATCATGAATATGTAATGCATCATATATCATATATTCAGTACGATATATATCATATATATGACATTTGTGTCTGAATATTAAATTTCAGTTTGAGTTCTTTGCTATGGTTGACGAAGATGACGAAATAGTTCATGATGAGTTCCAGAAAAAACTCAGTGACAGAGGTAACACATCAAAAGGGAAAGAGAAAAAGTTTGATGTGGCAAACAATGAAACTATAATGCAGGAGTTCTTGAGTTTTAGGGAATTTGTTATGAAGAATTTTGTTGAGCTGAATGTAAAGATGGATATGTTGCCTGAAGAAGTTGATTGCCTGAAAAACAAGTTGAGAAATTATAAGGTAGAATTTGATATAGAACATAAAGATAATGAGAATGATGATATGGATAATGATGAGAGTGGTAGAGGTGAGGACCAAGCTGAGAGAGATCATGAAGTTGGTTCCGACCATGGAAATGCAGGCGGTGGTCATTCTGTGATTGATGAAGGTGAAAGTGGATTGGACAAGGAAAAGGAAATTAAGGATAATGTGGACGAGGTATGCGTGAATATTGTATATTTCATATAAACATGTATAATTATAATTCTTATACGATTTAAGAAGGTGATTTACAATATTATTTGAATTGAAAACTTAGGAAATGGCGAGACTACTTATAGAGGATGAAAGTGTGACCAAGAAAATTTTAGACGAAGTAGATAACATTGAGAAAGTTGAAATGTGCAAGAAGGTATATTTGTTATTGCCAATTGTTTACAACTGTAATATGTTAGTATATGTTTATTACATTCCATTCGTACTTTCTTGCAGAGGAAGGAATTGATTACTAGAAAAAAGGTTGTTCGTGTGAAAAAAGAAGAAATTGGTAATGTTGATGTACGTACATAACTATATATTATTATATATTACAAACATATAGGGTAATATTATAGTTCTACCTTACTGTTACTAACTTCTTGTTTGTCCATAGGCAAAAAGGAAAGTGAAAATTCAAGATAAACCAAATTTGAGAGATTGAGGACGGAGAAATGTTGTTCCATCAATCTTCATGAGATCACCATTCACATCAAAATTTGGATCTGCTGCAGACAACATTTCTAAAAAGGAAAAAATGAGCGAAGACTTCAACACACCAAATTTCAATATTATGTCTGATATCTGAAATTGTCTTATTGTTTGTTATCTTTATATGATGACTTGTTTGTTTTATAGACTTGTGAAGGAATAATGTTTTCTTTAGGGGTATTCGCATGAAACTGCTATGTTAAGTGTTTTGTGAAATGTAAACTGTTTGGGTGAATATTTATCTTTGTTTAATTTTCAAAAAATATTCCATAGGTTATATAATGTGTACACAGATATATACATATACACACATATGTATATTTTAAGTTACAGATGTATTTAATATTGAATTAACTTCATATGGTTGAATTACAATACATTTGATATTTACAATTTTATTATATACGATTGTATGTAAAATATATAGCATTTTTGTATACATATAACCAAGATTGAAATAGTAAGATAGAATAAATATATCAATTATAAATCAAACGTTAAATATTGTTATTAAAACATAAATACTAATGAAGTTTCTCCTATAACAAACAACTCAAACATAACAAAAGCAAAATAATATTGTTTTAGTAGGAAAATAACAAAGTTTAGATAAAATGAACTTATTTATTGTGTAAGAGCGAATCTGCAAGATTTTCGATTATGACCAGTTTTGCCACAACGACTGCATTTAACGCGTCTCTTGAACTCCATTTGTGAAGGAATTATATTCTTCTTCGGCCTGCCAACCGATAGCTTCACATTGGGTGGAAAAATAATTACATGTTCGACATCTTCTGGAATAACCCAACTGTCTTCTTGACCTAGTGGATATACTAATCCACTATATATTGATGCAAGAGTGTTGTTCAAGTAATATGGTGTAATATATTCTTTGGTTGAAATGTGTTTAGTAGTCAAAACAGCACATGCATGAGAGCAAGGAATCTGCAATGTGTCCCATATTCTACAACTGCAACTCCTTCTGGGTAAATTCACATTTTATTGTTTTGTTCCATCTATGGCTTGATATTCCATGTTATCTACAGGATTAACCTGGTATATGAAAAAAAATACATAAGGATGAATCTTATATATATTATATCATATATATGAAATATAACTTAACCTGCATAGAACGACCCATCTGTATTGAATCTCACAAATGTTGTTCAGTGGCCTTAGTAAACATAGTAACTTGGAAAGAACAATCATTCCTCCTTTCATAAAACCATCTTTGCATAGTCATTCTTAGCACCTCCAACATGGATGCCATAGGCAAATCTCGTGCTTTCTTAATGACAACACTCAAACTTTTGGAAATGTTAGTTGTCATCATTGTAAAATGACTACGGGGTGCAAAGGCTCGAGACCACTTTGGTAAACCTATGGTTAGTAATTCATTACGAATACCTCGAACACTTAACTCTAGTTGGCGCATCTGATGTTCAAAATCAATAACATTATAAGCTTTGGCACATATAGAAAATGGCATCATTAATCTTCGACTTGTATACGAGCTTAAGGTTCTTCAATAGATGGATCATGCAAACACAATGAATGCATCAGAAAATACTAGTTGAATTGTCTTACCAATACTCTTATGCCTATCAGATACAATAACAAGGTCATTCTGTTGTACGATTATCTTTCTGAGGTGAGTGAAGAACCATAACCATGAATTATCATTCTCTGAATCGATAACGGAAAATGCTATCGGGAATATTTGATCTTTTGGATCATATGAAGAAGTTGTTATTAGGATACCAGCATATTTATTCTTCATATGGGTGTCATCAACTGAAATCACTGGTCGACAATGTTTCCACCCATTGATACTAGCAGCTAATGACATAAAAAAAAATTTAAACCTTCCATCCTCATCAACTTGAAGTTCAGTTATTGAACCTACATTACGATGAAAACATACTATACGTTAAAACATATAAACATATATATGTGTAATATACGATTAGTTATAACATATATATTAAAGTAAACAGTAATATGATAAATTACCTGGATTCTTGATCTTCAACATGTGAGCAAAAGATTAAAGCATTTTATAGGAGTCCTCTGGTGAACCTCTAATCTCATTCATTACTAATTCTCGTGCACGCCAAGCTTTCTCATAACTTATTCTTAAACCATGTTCGGTAAGGACGTAGTTTTTAATTTCTTTCGGAGTGGGTAACGAGCTTTCATATTCTATATTAATCAAAGACTTGATACAATCCTTTACAACAGAGTATGAAGCTTGCTTATGATCCGTTAAAACAATATCAAGAGAGCAAGTATGTTCAGAATCAAATCTTTTAATGATCCAAGGGTCACTATCGTCGTGTCCATAACGACAAGGTTTGAGAAACCACTTGCAATTAACATGAACACATTGGACAATAAGAAATACATTGTTCGATTTTACAGTTTTGTATTGGAAACTATCTCTAATTGCAATACCGCGTAATGCATTGTGTAATACACTCTTACCAATATATATGTCATCAATTTGAATGGTAAAGTTGGATGATATCTTAGTAACATCAATATTGTGATATACACGTCCTCCTACAATAGGAGTTTTTCTGGTTGAACCAATATGAGGTATGTTGTCCAACATAACTGATAGGGTGTTCTTTGAGTCAATAATTAGGGCACAATATGATGGAGATCTCATCCCCTTGAGCAGCGGAAACGTGTTTGGAATCGTAATTGCAAGCTCATTTTGGTTGAAATACAAAAACCAGTACATTGGTATAAAACATGGAATAAGCATACAATTCCTAATCTAATTAGGCATGGAACTAATCATGCAAACATGTTTTAGAATTAAACTAAACTGAAAGGGAATTCAAAATTACCTTTGTAGTTTTTTCCAACAGCAACTTCTTGCTCCTTATGCACAACAACTCAACAATGTTCTCCTCCTCTGTTCTTTCCCACAGGACAACACCACTTGGAGAACCTTCTATCCTCTGAGTATCCACTTAGATCACCCTAGGTGGGAAGGGATCCAACTTTTTGAAAGAATAGGGAATTGAAAGAGAGTTTTTCAGCAGCAAATCCAAATTGCAAAGCACTGAATGATTGATCGATCAATCCATCACAAATTCTCTTTCCCTGTTTAACTGTCGATAGGGAGAGGAAGAGGAAGAGGGAAGGTGGGAACGTGTCATCGTGACACGTTCTCTTTAATTAATTAATTAAATCATATTTAATTATAAATTAATTTTAATTAAATCACAATTAACCAAAATTAAATTACATATCATATATTTAACTTATGATTAAATCATATTTAATCAACATTTCCTCTATGCTATAGTTTTAATGCGCATCTAATGCACATTAAATTATAACCTATAGTTTTCAAATATGAATCACATTCACATTTGAATTTAATATTTAAACTCTTTCAAATATTTAATTCTCTCATATAATTTAATATGAATCATATTCACATTAAATTTATAATATATAGTTCCAAAACTATATAATATATCGTAGCTATATACATTGAATTTATTCCCTAATGAATTTGAACATTTCGAATTCAAACGATCTAAGAACCCTTTAAGAGCTAGAAGGTGGACCTAATGGACCTACAGATCAGAAACTCCAACGATACGAGATTACTCGGTTAATCTCATTAACCTTCTAATCAACATTCGTTAACTGCGGGAACACTCCACTAATGTCCCGCAGTTGCACTATTCTCACTGCAGATATATTTCTATGTCCACGGATATTGACCAATAACAGCAAGTCAATCCTTCAAGAATGTTCGTAACACCAGGTGGGTCAAATTATCGTTTTACCCCTGGGTTACATCTTGTACCTTAAGTACCAGTGCTCCTCTAATGAACAATTTGTTTGTGGTCCTACCAACAAACAGAGTCCTCTCGGGCCAATGAGAGGGTCGGACCCTTTGTTCAATTCTCGGAGACACCACTTAAGGGAACATTCCTATTACCCTAGTAGGGGGAAATGAGTGAATTTCCTCTTGTTAGGCTAAGTCCTCGTTGCTCACTTGGTCTTGTCCCCAAAAAAGTAGGCATATTGAGTCGACGAATCTGGCCACTCTCACCCATACTAGTCAAAGGACAATTCCTCGCAAACAGAAGTTCGTAACCTGCTCAGAATTGAGATCAAGCTTCCTAGGTCATCCTAGTGAAATAGAAACCTAACTAGTCAACGGAGTTATATCTAGAGGTTTCTATTTCGTGGTCTGGTGTTACACAGGATATCCCCACTCACATGTCATCTACACGAACACGTTAGGATCACTGTGTTTTTATCATATACAAAGTGGGCCACATCCATAGTTTTACTAGAGTATGGTACCCAAACCTTATACCCTTACTATAGACCCTTTAGGTTGTATCTCGAACCGAGATCCTTTATATGTACACTACATTCAGTTTAAGATACATTTTACAGCCTTGGGTATTTAGTTTATTGAATTTGGGGTTAAAACAATGACAATATCGTAAATAACGAACAATAACACTTTATTGAAGTAATAACAATTTATTACAATAATTAGAACATAATTACAAACTACGAGTTTTAGGGCACAAAACCCAACACAATATTCATCCATATTGTAGTCAATATGCTAACTAACCAATCAACATCTGTATCTGAATTGATTTGTGCATCTTTCTTAATGAAAGATTGGAGCCCTATGCAAACATATATATCTGGAGAGTCAACATGTCCAACAGTACCCAACTTTTCGATAATATGTTGTTGTAACTCAATAAATGTCATTATGTACTGTAATGATATCTCTGATACTTTGTAACTAACATAATTGTAAGACTAGTTCCAAGATCCGCTATAAAGCATAAGAATATCACGACTACCTATAAATTTATACTAGTATAAATCAGAAGACATATATCTTATATATAACAGAATAACATAATATATACAGTAACATATATTGTATCGTTATAACTAATCGTTAATCAAATATACTCCTATATACATCCAATACGTCCTGTAAAATATCATCTACAAATCTAGATTGACGTATGAACGATATATTCTCCAAAATATGTTGATTAACTACAGAAAGTAATGTACGGTACAATTGCATTGTTTGACTTAATACATGACATTTGAGTTAGTACATACGTGATAATACAAATATTAGAACTTACATGATAGAAGATAGATTACATATACATAATATCGAATCATACATAATATAAGAAAATGAAAAACATACCCATTGCAGTAAAGAAGATGAGAGATGAACAAAATCACTGGTATAAGGATTTCTTTCGAACAATGATGAGGCGAAAATTCGATGGTACGAAGAATAACAATGAAAACAAATTAGAAAATTAGAAATATTACAGATTTGTAAGCTTTAAGAATAATATAACAAACATTAATTACGAAAAAATCTAATAATAATAACAATAAGTTTATGGAAAACATATTACAATATATTTGTTACAGGTATGGAAAGTATATTAAAATACCCTTAAATTTAGTTAATTTATAACTAAACAATTATTAATATTTTCTACATTTTTTAATGGTTATACGATATTAATAAGAGAGAGAAAGGGTAGAATAGACCAATATTCACCGAAAAAGTCTACCTTTGTAATAAATGGTATAAGATATATAAATATGTAAATAAGGGTCATAACTATGTACATACATCCAAAAAGAGCGTAGCTCAATTGACATCAAATGAGATTTATGATCATGAGGTCATGAGTTCAATTCCCAAAATAAAAAAAAAAAAAAAGGCTTTAAAATAGGGATTTGGGCCATCTAAAAGTTATTGGGCGGGCCTGACTTGGGAAAGGGGGCGTTTGTGGCAAGGCTAAGAATTGAAGTATTTTGTTAATAAAATAAAAGATGAAACCAATAGTAGAGAATTCTGGAGAAAACAAACAAAATGCCATAATTAAAAATTGTCTTCTTTAACAAAAAAAAGAAAATAGAAAAAAAAAATCCTGTCGTTTTAGAGCCACAAAAATGTATTATATTATAAATTTACAGATAACGGTTACAATAATCAAAATCAAGATTTTCTCAATCTTATGATTAAAAATGTTGAATTTTAAATCTCAAGAATCAGAGAGGAAAATATGGTTTTCCTTCAAAGAAAACTGTGCTTTAATTTAATATGCTATAATATAATATCCATATGTCTCACAAGTCAAACTGACTTAACTTGTGTATTGTATAACATAATATTTCATATATAAAAGTGTTATGTTGTCAAACTCATTTGTTAGACAACCCAATTAATTTTTTCTTATATTTGTGGGCTCAAAATATCGGGTTATACGCTTAGCCCACTTGAAGTTAAATGAGTTGGGTTATCTAAAAAGTCTAGAATTTTTTTAGGAGTATATAACCTAAAAAGGAAGGAGGAGAACGGAAGGTGGAGTACAGAAAACATTAGGAGATTAGTGTAGTTCGATTTTTCATAGACGTCTTTTCCAAAGTTGTCGTTTACGGAGTTTCAACCATTGGATTTTGTTGAAATTTTGTCATCCTTGATGGGGGACTCACAGGGCCTTGTTTTGAACCGTTGCATTGTCGTCTGAGCTTCGGTTTATTAGATATTGTTGTAAGACATAATCTTCTAAAATTGGGTGATATTTATCATCTTTCATCTCTCCATTGTTAGTCTCTTATGTATGGAACTATTGGTGGGTTGTGAATTTTTGTATGACTGATTTGAATTCTTTTTCCCTCAATTTTATCATAATAGAGAAGGTGACAAGGGTGGACTCGTCACAATCCGTAGTTTTTACTCTTCACATGGAACAGGTTTTGGTTTTTACTCTTCACATCGAAGAGGTTTTGTTGAGGATCCCACATCGAAAAAGTTGAGAGAAACCTCACAATATATAAGATATATGGGTTACTCCTCTCATGGCCAATTGGTTTTGAGATGGAACCCCATATAATCTAATATTGTATACACATGACTTGGCCATTGAATACACACCATGATAAACCAAGAGAGGAATATTGTCTCTTATTCCACACCATTGAATACACATGACTTGGCCATTTATAGATAATCTAGGTGAGTTAACAACCTAAAACAGATTTAACCTTTTTTACTCAACAATATCAACAGAATTTATCAACTGTATAATTACAATAGTTAATATTTTCCACGTATAATTCGTACTATTTTTTATTCATTGTCTTCGGATCTTGGTGGGTTATTAATTTACTATTTGGGCCGTATAAAAAAGAGGTCAAACAAGTGCAAATTATTATTCAAATAATGAAAATCCTATGGAAACATAACAACTAATTTTAGAAGATAACTTCAGATTTTTTAATTATAGAATATAATTTTGATATGCCTTCTAGGTGGTAAGTTCATATAAGAATGGCAGTTTGTTAAATTACCTCACTCTTCGACACTAAGAGATGCTCCATTATCTGCTGATGTAAAATTAAGAATCATCGTGCTAGCCTTTACCGCCCTAATACATCAATCAAATTAATATTAACAATTTATTACTTTTCGGTAATTATACATGTTCTAATTATGTTTAAAATGAAAATTACTATTAAATGTGCAATAAATCTTTGTATGTTTTGGTTAATAATACATCTGTTTTAGTAATGTATTGTTAGTATGATATGTATGCTGAAAAGAATTATACTTAATGATAAGTTGATAAAGGTCATTTTTTTTTAATTTAATCCGTATTTTTTAAAAGATCTTCAGTTATATTTTTTTGTATATAAAGTTTTTTCAACCATTTCCTTGCCATAAGTAGACATTTAAAAATAATTATTGTAAAATCTAAAAAAGATCTACTTTAGTTCTCAAAAAAAAAAAAAAAAGATTTACTTTAAAGGTTTAGTTTTAATATGAACAACAGTGTCAAATAAAGTTATTACACGTCGGAGGCCATATCAATAAAGTAAAATTTTATTTTATAGTTGAACAAACAAATGCGAAGTAAATAACCAAAGAAGGCGATGGTAATTAATTTAACATGGAGTAAAATGAAAGAGATGAATGAAGTACTTGGGAAAAAGACTAGCAAAATCTTAGAGAGGAAGATTAAGGTTTTGCATGGTGGTGGTTGGGATGTGGCTATGATATGGACTCAATTAGCTGACGCGGTCTGAACCAACGATTGAGGAGCTCACATTAGAAAAGTGGAGAGTAAGCTCACAATATATAAGATATATGAGTTACTCCTCTCATTACTATTAGTTTTGAGATAGAACCCCGTATAATCTAATATGGTATTAGAGACCTTTAAATTGAGATTTGATCCAAAAATGGTGAACTCAAAGAGGCACCATCTTGAAGGGCATGTTGATGATTCCACATCGGAAAAGTAGAGAGTAACCTCATAATATATATCATATAATCTAATACCAACCAGTGCAGGAAATGTCTGATTCTAAAGGACGTGTGAACCAATCTTGTTATGGTTCCACTTGAAGATATTATCATGGAAGGGATATGATGGAAGGGATGTCTCTGTGGAGTTGTTCATTGGGTCTTGGAGAATAGTACATGACACATTGGGAGGAAGCTTATTTGGGCTCCTTGAACGTTAAGATTAGCAGGAAATATTATAAGAAAGCTAGTGTGTCTTGATAAGGCCATAGTTAGTGGATGGAAATTAAACATTTGATATTATCCTGAGTCTGTGTGGAGGTTGGCATGGATGATATGCCTAATTCAGTTATTGTTTGGTTGTGAGGGGAGGACTTTGAAATTCCTGTGGAGTATGCATGGAAGTCAAAGAAATGACCTACGTGTACGTGTAGTGTGCTTGGCCACTCTAAGGCTAATTGTAGAAATTAGGAGAAGAAACCATACCTATTAGCCCTTCTCCCTAATATGTTTAATTGATTCCCCCTACTCCACCCATCAGGATGCAAAAGGTTCTTGTGTTTCGAGGTTTCCTCAATGAGGAGTGCCTTTACCCTAATAGGGTTTACCCTTTGGTGATCGTGAGAGTGATGCCTTTACTCTATCGTCAGATAGGGACCCTACCATTGGCAGTGGTAGATCTAGTCTTAAAAAGGTAATGTTGATCAAATGCGTGCCATGGAGTTATTTAGTGAGGATCTTTCCCTCCCATCACTAACGCATGTCTAGTTGATGTTCATCAGAAATCAAGTCTTAAACAATCTCTTAGTGTTGGATGAACGAACGCAGGGAAAATATCAAACAACATAATGGGTGTTTAGTTGCGCAAGTGGCCCGCGTGGATCGACATTTGCGCAACACGACGGATCCCGCGAAGGGGGCACATTCGCGAGTAGTGACAGATTTGTGTGTTTTGAGGAGGGCAACTGTAGTGAGCATCCGTGGCTGCAATGGTATACCTGATCTAAACTCCCACAACGCGGGCAACTTCCGATGGAAGTATGAGTGACAGTGGCAAAGACAAGTGACTTGTGTGCAGCAGTTCGACGACTTTGTGGCTCAATTGGCATTGATCGAGAGACTACTCCGATGATAGATCTAATTTTCTCGAGAAGGAAGAAGAAAGTGTAGGGTGAGAGCTCTGGTTTCAAGAAGGGAGAGAGATAAAAAAAAGATCTCAGTTTGAGATACAACCTAAAGGGTCTATAGTAACCTTATCCTGGTAATACTATGGATATGTCCCACTTTGTATTTGATACAAACACAGTGATACTACGTGTTCGTGTAGACGACATGTGAGTGAGGATATCCTATATGATGAGATCGCATAAGACCGAACCACGAAATAGTAAGTATTAGATGTAACTCTGTTGACTAGTTAGGTTTCTATTTCAATAGGATGACTTGGGCAACTTGATCTCAATCTTGAGCAGGTTACGAACTCCTGTTTGTGAGGGATTGTCCTTTGACTAGTATGGGTGAGAGTGGCCTGAACGCCGACTCAATATGCCTACCTTCTTGGGACAAGACCGAGCAGCCGCTGGGGACTTAACCTAGCAAGATAGAATTCACTCTTTCCCGACTTTAGGGTAAGTAGATGAATATTCCCTTAAGTGGTGTGTCCGGGACTTGAACAAAGAGTCTGACCCTCTCATTGGCCCAAGAGGGACTTCTATTTATTGGTAGGACCATAAACAGGTTGTTCATTAGAGGAGCACCGGTACTTAAGGTATAAGATGTAACTTATGGGTAAAATCGTAATTTGACTCAGCTGGTGTTACGAACATTCATGAAGGATTGACATGATGTTATTGGTCAATATCCATGAGCACAGAAATATATCTCCAGTGAGAAGAGTGCAACTGCGAGACTATAGTGGAGTGTTCCTGCAGTTAACGAATGTTGATTAAGGGGTTAATGAGATTAACCTAATAATCTTGTATCATTGGAACTTCTGATCTATATGTCCATTAGGTCCACTTCCTAGCTCGTAAAGGGATCTTAGATTATTAGAATTTGAAATATTCATATTCCATTAGGGAATAAGCATGATGTATGGAGATACATTATAATATAAAGTTTTTATGTACATTAAAACTTTATAGTATAAATTTAATTTGAATATGATTCAAAGTAAACTAATTGAGAGAATTAAATATTTGAAGGAGTTCGAATATTATGTGAACGAGATTTATATTTAAAACTATAGGTTAAGATTTAATGTGCATGAGATATACATTAAACTATAGGTTAAAAGGGAGTATGATTAAATTTGATTTAATCATATGTAAAACCTAAATTAAATATATGATATTTTGATTAATTAATTAAGCATTAATTAATTGATTTAATTACATATGATTTAATTAAATTAATGGGTTATTTATATAAATTAAAATAATTAATTGATTTAATTATATTATTAATTAATTTGATAAATAAATTATTATAAATTTAATTAAAGGGGAACCTGTCACCCACTTCCATGTTCTTCTCCACTCCCTATCGATATGTGTAGGGAGTTGGGAGAATGAGATTGATCGATGAATTGACAGTATTGTGAAAAGCTGGTTCTTCTACTAAATTATCTCTCTCTCAAACAATCCCTTCTCTTTTCCCAATTGTGGGAGGCTACTCGCCTAGGCTAAATCTAAGAAGTCAGAGGATAGGAAGTTCTCCTCTTTAGTAGTGTTTTGTTGAAAGAAGAAGAATTTGTTGGGATGTATGTCCTCATCTCGTGTAGTTTGTAATATTCCAAGTTGTAAATAAATAAGAGTTATTTATTTGAGCCTTATTTATTTATTTGAACTTTGTGTCTCGCATATTTCATAAACTTAATCCAATAAACTAAGCTCCAGGGTCATTGTATTAATGAGAGAACTAGAACTTGAATGGTGTGTAGTGGACGCACAGGGAGGATCACGTTCAAGTTAATGACCCGAACGGTCTACAGTAGATGGATAAGGTTGGAGACCTAATCCTGGATACGTTGTGGATGTGACCGGCTTTGTATTAAGATACAAACGAGATGATCTGACTCGTTCATGTGGTTGACATGCGAGTGGGGGCATCCTGTGAAATGAGATTGTACAAGACCGGACCGTGAATTATTAGACTTACTGATGTAACACCGTTAATTGTATAGAGCTAATAATTTCGTAGATGACCATTAGTGACTCGACCTTAATCCTGAGCGTGTTACGAACCCCTGTTTGCGAGGGTCTGTCCTTTGACTAGTACGGGTGATGGTGGCCACTGTTGTTCACCCAATATGCCTATCTTCTCAGGGGCAGGACCACGTGGGGAGCTGGGAACTTGACTACGCAAGAAGGAATTCACTCGTCCCCGACTTAGGGAAACTAGAGGGGTTGTTCTCTTAAGTGCTGTCTCCAGGGCTTGAGCAACGGGGCCCCACTCTCTCATTGGCCTGAGAGGGTTGTTGTTTATGGTTGGACCATGCAACGTAGTTGTTCATTAGAGGAGTAGTGAGACTTAAGGAGCAAGAGGTAGACACAGGGGTAAAACGGTAATTTGACCCAACAGTGTCTACAAACAACAAGTGAAGGGTCGACTCACGGGCATTGGTTATATCGATGAACACAACTTGTCCTACAATGATGGGAGTGCAGCTACGAGCTTTAGTGGAATGTTACCATAGCTAATGAATGTTGAATAACCGGGTCAAAGAGTTTGACAGGTTAATCTCGAATCATTGGAGCTCGTCATCTGTAGGTTCATTAGGTCCCTCGATTGGCTCAACTTGAGAAATTGGGGGTTTATAGTTTGGTGTGGATTTGAAGTGTCAAATTCATTAAAAGGGTATTTATGTCATTTATATGAGATATGATTGACATAATATATTCTTTAATGTGAATGAGATTCATAATAAACTATAGTATAGCTTAATTGATTAATTAGTGCTAATTGGAGAAATTGAACTGAGAGAAATTAAATTGAATGTGATTCAATTTAATATTCCACATTTTATGCAAATGAGATTTGTATAATAAGGTATGAGATACCTTATATTATGTGATATGCAAATATGATTTGTATAACATATAGTTGTGGTAAAATGGTGAATTGGTGGAGATTTTAACTCCACCACACACCATTATAAATACGTGCATTCAAAGGCATCTTGTAAGAATTTTGCCATTCATCCAAAGAGAGCAAAAGGTATTCTCTCTAGAACTCTCTCATTTTTCTAAGATCCCTCCTCGCCCAAAATCAAAAGGGAGTCCCACCTACTCTCCCTTAACCTCTCGAGAACAACCGAGAAGACCCTGTGGAGGTGTCTTGCTGTTCGAATCGAGGTTCGTGTTCGAGCAGTTCGTCCGTTCGAGAGAGATCGTGACCGGAGGAGAAAAACGTTGAATAAGTATTTTTCAACCAATAAGTACCGTTTATCCTTACTGTTTTTCCTATTTTATGCATGCTTAGCCTAAAAGTTGTTTAGTTCAATTTTAAGATAAAATTACACAACGGATCAACGACGTTTCACAACGTCTTCCACTGCGGGAATTCCAAATCCCTTCAATTTGTATTAAAGCCAATCGTTGCTCTTCGTTGTATATTCTCTAAATATCTTAAAATTAGGTTGGTAACATAAATTTTCATGAGAAGAATGTTAATGGTTTGCATTTTTGGATGTTTTCGATTTTTGGCACATAGTTTAGATTTACATTAAAGTTGATGAGATCAATGTAAGGGCTCGTTGTTTTGTGCATTTTTTGATGTAAATCGAGTATGTATGTTTGTGACGTTCGTGGCAAGAGTTGTCGTGAAGAAAACGGAGCAAAAACTGGCGTTTTTGGTGAAAAACAGTGAAGGAGGTTTGCTGGAATTTCATCAGCGTCGTGACACTGTTCTTTAGCGTTGCGACGCCATCCATGCTACTGGAGAGGGTGCTACAGTGCAGCGTTGCAACGCTAGGGGTAGTGTTCCAACGCCACAGCGTTGAGAATGCTAGGCGTGGCGCTATACACTACAGCGTTGCAACGCTAGCCACTGCAGCGTAGTTGAGCATGGTGCACAAGAAACGCATGGGAGTGGCATCATGGGGCAGCGGTTCGAGTCTGGCTTGACGCAATTGCCGATTTTTATTTTTTTTAATTTTATTTTCTTGTAAAATGTATTTTATAAATTATTTTAAGGGGCAATTGGGTTGGTAGCAAAAAGGACCAATATAATTGTCCATATAGCAAATGGCTCAATCTATTTGCAAAAATAGCAAAAATTTGAAAAGAGAAATTGAAATTACTAAAACACTTCACGCCAGTCACTGCTATCAGTGATATCACTGATAGAAGTCTGTTTATTTAATAACTAATTTTTTTGTCTGTTTATTTAATAACTAATTTTTCTTCTAATTTTGATAAACTACTATTGTGATATCTATCACTGATAGAAGTGATAGACTTCTATCAGTGATAGTTGTCTGATAGACTTCTACCATAATTGTCTATCTATTACCTATTACTCATAACTTTTCTATTATCTATTAGACATCTTGTTCCTATTCGACTTCTATAGTTGTCTATCACTGATAGAAGTGATAGACTACTATCCTGTTAATGATTGATAAAAGTTAATGAAAAAAAAGTGATAGACTACTATCACTGATAGAAGTCATAGGTTTCTATCAATGATAGTTGTCTGATAAACTTCTACCTATCTATTACCTATTACTCATAACTTTTCTATTAGACTTCTTGTAATATGAGAAAATAAAGGATATCTTGTATTTTGATCTTTCACTAAAGTTAAAAACCAAGTAACATTTTTATTTTCTTGAATTTTAACCACATCCTGAGTATCATTTATCCCTAACCTAATAACATCGACAATTCTATAAAAGAAATAGAACTATCCATTCGAACTTCTTTCACAATCAGATTAATAAAATCATCAAAACACATCATCTCATCAACAAAAATTCCAATGGTCTTGTAATTCTCATAGAAATTTTTCTCATTCCATTGCCTACTATAAAAAATAACTATTTTTCTCATCATAGTTCCTACGAAAAGTAATAACAACATTAACAATATTAAGTAATATAGAAATCGATCACCACAATAGTCACTCGTATATCATTGATTAATGATATCACTGATAGTATTGATATCTATTGATCACTGATATCAGTGATATCATTGATATCTACTGATCACTGATTCATATCTATTGATCAATGATATAACTGATATCGTTGATATCTAGAAAACAGTGTATCACTGATATCATTGATATCTTTTGATCATTGATATCATTGATATCATATATATTGATCAATGATATCACCGATATCATTGTATCTAGAAAAATGATGATAGATATCAATCGATATCACCGATGTCATATGTATTCTCTAGCATATCTAGAAAACAAAACAATCACCAAAATCGGACTTGCGACTCCAAAACATTGCAGAAAAACAGTGATATAACAAAATGAACAAAAAATACCCACAAAAAGATCTGGTTGATTGACAAACTCAAATACCCACGAAAAGAGCTCCAACGGAAGATCGTATATCACTAATTGGAAGCACAATAGTCACTCAGATATATCACTAATATCATTGATATCTATTAATTCATCGATATCAGCGATATAATCGATATCTATTGATCATATCTAGAAAACAATGATAGATATCACTGATGTTGCGTATATCGTCGATCATCTAGAAAACAGTATTGCTGATAGAACAAAAAATGAAGAAAACTTGCGACTCCAAAGCAGAAAAATAGTGATGTAACAAAATGAACATAAGAAATACCCACGAAAAATGTTGATTGAAAAAATCAAATACCCACGAAAAAAGCTCCGTTGGACTTCGAAAAGATCGAATTGGAAGATACTTCGACCGAATAAGAAGATACTACAATGCGATCGAATTGGAGAAGATAATCAGACAAACTTGCGACTTCGATCGAATTGGAGAAGATAATCAAACAAACTCGATGAAAATTCATGGGTTGCAATTCAACCGATCAAACTAGAAAATACCTGATCGAATAGGTGAAGGTTTGCGACTCCGATTGAATTTGAGAAGATACTCAAACTTGCGACTCGACAGAAGATTGGAATGGAATCGAGAAGAGTTTGGGAAGATTGGACTGGAATCAAGAAGATGTTGTCGTAAAAATCGAAAGAAGAAAAATACCGTGAAGAACAAATACCAATTGAAAAACAAATACTAATTAAAAAGGGAATAGGTTTAAGTCAAGAGTATAATTGGAATTATGAAAAAAATTAAAGATTTTTGCCATATTTGCAATTCTTTTAAAAAGTTGCTATATCTACAAATACTAAAACCATAATTACTACCCATTACAAATTCTCTAAAAAAATAGGTATATTAAATAAATTATAATACATCTCATTTGATTTGACTGTGAATTTAGAGCCTTACAAGTAGTTAAATATGTATGACTGTTTGAGAATCTAGAAAATTGAAATGTTTAAATGCTTAAAATTGTAAAATAATAAAAAATATAAATGTCAGGCATAACATGTTTGTTTTGAATATAAAAATATAAAAATAACAAGGAATATTTAAGTAACCGTGAAGAACAAATACCAATTGAAAAACAAATACCAATTAAAAAGGGAATAGGTTTAAGCCAAGGGTATAATTGGAATTATATAAAAAAATTAAAGACTTTTGCCATATTTGCAATTCTTTTAAAATGTTGCTATATCTACAAATACTAAAACCATAATTGCTACCCATTACAAATTCTCTTATTTTAATTAATATTAATATAAATGTTATATTAATGTTAATTAATTTAATTTTCTGTCCCTAGGGTGCCAAAAATCGGTCCAATAATGCTATTTATTTATTTTATGCATGAGATGTATGAAATAATTATTCTATGTGCATAATATATGTCATATAGATTTAAAATCCCACCTTAGGTTAAACATTTCATGCATCATATTTATATTATAAGAGATATAATATACAGTATGCATGATAGGTTTATATCATAAGAGTTATAATATAAAGTTTGCATGTTTTAATTTATTTAAATATAAGTGTTATATTTTTTAGATTAAAAGCATACTCATGCATTTAATTCATGTGATGAATGCATGTTATAGTATAGTATTATTCATGTGATGAATGATCAAACACTATAACATAGAAATGCATGTAACCTAATTTAATTATTAGTTTTAAAATATTTAGAACTTGAATAATTAGACTTAGGTTTTCTAGTTCTAATAAGATTAGAATTAGGAAATCAAATATGACTTTTGAATGGAGACTGATAAGTAACTCTGTCTAAGAAAGGTTCTGTCTAAGGCTGGGGTATTTAAGCTGACGCTTTGCGGAACACCCCTACCTGGGAACCGACCTAGGAGTGAATTCGATCCGGAGATTCTTAGGTTATATTCTCGTGAGTGCCGTTAATTAAGAGTTAATTAATTTACTCACATAGACCTAAGTTAATAATGTGGTTATAGACTTAGGCTAATCCAATATAAGAGTTATTTTGGTAGACTTAGGTAAATTTTAGCCGGTTTATCTAGGTCAATCCCGTTTAATTTCAAGTGTTGGGTGGGAGGAAATAAAGTGTATGAGATACATTTAATTTTCCATCCACAAATCTCCGTTAAGTTCGCACCGTGAGATCCATACTCGGCCTCGTGGCGCAAATGGGAGCGTCCCCCTACGGGTGGCATTTGTATGGGTCAATATTCAACGTGAATGGAGAAAGTACTTATAGTGAGAGGGAGTGGGACCTTGAAAACGAGACCCACAGTCTCTTCTTTCGATTCACACCGTGAGACGCCTATGATCCGCCTGCTAGTTTGGCCTGGACCAGACAATCCCTACGGGGGCCTTGATCATGGAAGCCGAAACACCGTGAATTCTCGAAAGGGATACGATTTCCTTGTTGGTTTTCCTTCGTAGTCCTCCCTACGACGACTATTGTTTGGACGGATACTTGGAAATTTAAAGATTGAGGGTGACACTCACATGATTTGTTAAGAGTTAATGGATTCAAACAAAAAAATGGTAACTGGATTCCTAATGGAATAAGAGTTATTCTGGGATTAGGGTCTGGTCGAGAAAGTCTCGTCCCAGAGGAGGAGTGGGATTGTCTACTCTACGGTGGCGGTCATTCTAAACTTTTGGGATATCATTGCAAATTTTAAAATGACCTAGGGATCATAGGATAAAAATTTGCTAAAACCCGATTGGATTTTTAAAAGTTTTTTGTTAGACTAATACAAAGTTTTTCATTTTTTCAGCAACAAAATGTCAAACGCTTTTAACACTCCTTTATCTTCTGTTAAGTTAGTCGGCGTTGATTTTTCGTGGAAAAACAATATAGATACGATTTTGGTAAATGACGACCAAGAGTTCACGCTCACTAAGGAGGGTCCTCAGGTGCTTGGATCAACGGTCCTATTCAACGATCTACAAACCTTCCAGTCTTTGGTGCAAACCAGGGGACAGGAAACTGAGGCAAGTGTTGCCTTAAGACCTTTTCACAGGGGTTTGACCTCTGGGATAAAGTTTGTAGGCTCTTCAGGCCCTAAAGGGAAGTAGGAAAAGTTGAAAGAGGATAGTGTTGACCGCGTTGTCGCCCTAAAAGGCAAAAAAATCAAGGAAGTTGCGAGAAAGTGTTTCTACTGCAACGGGGACGGACACCTGAAAAGGAGTTGTCCCAAGTTCCTTGGTGAAAAGAAGATAACAGGTAAGTGTGATTTACTTGTCACAGAAACTTGTTTAGTGGAGAGCAGTGACTCTGTCTGGATATTGGATTCAGGCGCCACTAATCACGTTTGCTCTTCTTTTCAAGGATTAAGTTCCTGGAAGCGGCTGCAAGAGGGTGAGATAACACTTAGGGTTGGATCCGGAGAAGTTGTCTCAACTGCAACAATTAGCACGGCGAAACTATTCTTTGGCGGGAAGTACCTATTATTGGATAATATGTACATAGTTCCTTGGTTTATTAGAAACCTAGTTTCGATTTCCTGACTATTAGAACAAAATATTTCCGTTTCTTTGAAGAGTAATAAAGCGTTTATTTCTCAAAATAGAAATTTGATTTGTTCTGCTTCGCTTGAGAGAAATTTATATGTTTTGAACCCTAATTCGATGAAAAGTGTTTTGAATACCGAATTGTTTAAAACAGCAGAAACGCGAACTAAGAGAGTAAAAGTTTCTCCCAAAGAAAGTGCCCATCTTTGGCATCTACGGTTAGGCCACATTAATCCCAATAGGATTGAGAGACTAGTGAAAAGTGGACTTCTGCTAGCGAGTTGGAAGAAAACTCTTTTTGCAGATGTGAGTCATGCCTTGAAGGCAAAATGACCAAACGTCCTTTTAGTGGAAAAATATATAGAGCCAAGGAGCCCTCGAGCTTATACATTCGACCTCTCGTGGTCCGATGAATGTTAAAGCACGAGGTGGTTACGAATACTTCGTATCTTTCATAGATGACTATTCGAGGTATGGGTATATTTTACCTAATGCATAGGAAGTCGAAACTCTTGAAAAGTTCAAGGAGTTCAAGACTGAGGTTGAGAACCTGTTAGGTAAAACGATTAAAACTCTTCGATCTAATCGAGGTGGAGAGTATATGGACACTGAATTCCAGGACAATATGATAGAACATGGAATTGCATCCCAACTCTCAACACCTGGTATGCCACAGCAAAATGGTGTATCAGAGAGGAGAAACATAATCCTGTTGAACATTGTTCGGTCGATGATAAGCTATGTTCGTCTCCCTGATTCTAGTTGCCCAAAAGAGACTAGTGGTGGTTTCTTTTACAATCCTAAGGATAATATGGTGCTTGTGTCGACAAACGTCACTTTCCTTGAGGAAGACCACATAAGGGATCACTTACCAAGGAGTAAGATTGTGTTGAATGAAATGGACAGTTCATCAACAAGAGTTGCTGATGGTGCTAGTACATCAACAAGTGTTGTTGATCCTAACTCGTCTAGTCAAGTCCGTTCCCAAGAGTTGGGAATGCCTCGACGTAGTGGGAGGGCTGTGAGATAGCCTGAACGTTACATGGGTTTAGCTCAAACCCAGGTCGTCACCCCTGATGATGATTGCGAGGATCCATTAACCTATGATCAGACAATGACAGACGTTGACAAAGACGAATGGATTAAAGCTATGGACCAGGAAATGGAGTCGATGTACTTCAATTCCGTCTGGGAGCTTGTGGATCAACCGGATGGGGTTAAACCTATTGGTTGCAAATGGATCTACAAGCATAAACGTGGCGTAGATGGGAAGGTGCAGACCTTCAAAGCTCGACTAGTGGAAAGAGGTTTTACCTAGGTGGAAGGGGTTGACTATGAGGAAACCTTTTCACCTGTTGCCATAGTAAAGTCGATTAGAATCTTTCTGGCCATTCTCGCATATTATGACTATGAGGTATGGCAGATTGATGTCAAGACCGCCTTTCTGAATGGCAACCTTGACGAGACCATCTACATGGACCAACCCAAGGGGTTCATTGTCCAAGCCCAAAAGAAAAGTGTTTGCTGGCTTAAAAGGTCTATTTATGGACTGAAACAAGAAAATCATCGACAAAACTGTTGCATTTCTAATATTGTATGTGGATGATATCCTTCTCATTGGGAATGAGGTAGGATTTCTTACTGACATTAAGGAATGGTTGGGTTCGCAATTCCAAATGAAAGATTTGGGAGAGGCACAGTATGTTCTAGGTATCCAGATAGTCCGGAACCGGAAGAACAGAACGCTAGCCATGTCTCGAGCGTCTTATATTGACAAGATGTTGTCTAGATATAAGATGCAGAACTCCAAGAAGGGCTTGCTGCCTGGGTTCACTTGTCTAAGGATCAATGTCATAAGACACCTCAAGAGGTGAGGATATGAGACGAATCCCCTATGCTTCAGTTGTAGGGAGCCTGATGTATGTCATGCTGTGTACTATGCCCGACATCTGTTATGCAGTTGGGATTGTCATTAGGTATCAATCCAATCCAGGATTAGATCACTGGACAACCGTTAAGGCAATCCTCAAGTATCTTAGGAGAACGAGGAACTACAACCTTGTGTATGGGAGTGGGGATTTGATCCTTATGAGATACACATATTTTGACTCTCAGACCGATAAGGATTCTAGGACCACTTCGGGGTCAACCTTCATTCTGAATGAAGGAGTTGTAGTGTGGCGATGCATCAAGCAGGGATGCATCGCTGATTCCACGATGGAAGCTGAGTATGTTGCGGCTTGTGAATCTGCAAAGGAAGCTGTTTGGCTTAGGAAATTCATGTTGGATTTGGAAGTTGTTCCAAATATGAACTTGTCGATCACGCTGTTTTGTGACAACAGTGGTGCAGTAGGCAACTCGAGAGAACCTCGGAGTCATAAAATGGGCAAGCATATTGAGCGTAAGTATCAACTGATACGGGAGATTATGCACCGCAGAGACGTGATGGTCACGCAGATACCTTCGGAGCACAACGTTGCTGATCCATTTACAAAGGCCCTCATGGCTAAGGTGTTTGAGGGTTACCTAGAGAGTCTAGGTCTTCGAGTGCTTCCTGACTAGGGCAAGTGGGAGTATTGTAAAAGGGTATTCAATGCCCTAGTTTATTGTATTACTTTATTGTACATTTGAGAAATGTTTCATATACTCCACTAGCTTGGTCCAAGTGGGAGTTTGTCGGGATGTATGTCCTCATCTCATGTAATTTGTAATATTCCATGTTGTAAATAAATAAGAGTTATTTATTTTAGCCTTATGATATAAATAAGAGTTATTTATTTGAATTTTGTGTCTCGCATATTTCATAAACTTAATCTAATAAATTATGCTCTAGGGTCATTGTATTAATGAGAGAACTAGAACTTGAACGTTGTGTAGTGGACACACAAGGAGGATCGCGTTCAAGTTAATGACCCTAACGGTCTACAGTATATGGATAGGGTTGGAGACCCAATCCTGGATACGCTGTGGATGCGACCCGCTTTGTATTAAGATACAAACGAGGTGATCTGACTCGTTCATGTGGTTGACATGCGAGTGGGGGCATCCTGTGCAATGAGATTGTACAAGACCGGATCGTGAATTATTAGACTTACTGATGTAACACTGTTAACAGTATAGAGCTAATAATTTCGTAGATGACCATTAGTGACTCGACCTTAATACTGAGCATGTTACGGACTCCTGTCTGCGGAAATTTGTCCTTTGACTAGTACGGGTGAGGGTGGCCACTGTTGCTCACCCAATGTGCCTATCTTCTTAGGGACAGGACCACGTGGGGAGCTGGGAACTTGACTACGCAAGAAGGAATTCACTCGTTCCCGACTTAGGAAAACTAGAAGGGTTGTTCGCTTAAGTGCTATCTCTAGGGCTTGAACAACGGGGCCCCACTCTCTCATTGGCCTGAGAGGGTTGTTGTTTATGGTTGAACCATGCAACGTAGTTGTTCATTAGAGGAGCAGTGGGACTTAAGGAGTAAGAGGTAGACACGGGGTAAAAGCAATGGTTGACCCAAAGAAGTGTCTCACGAACAACCAGTGAAGGGTCGACTCACGGGTTTTGGTTATATCGATGGACACAACTTGTCCTACAGTGATGACAGTGCAGCTACGGGTTTTAGTAGAGTGTTACCGTAACTAATGAATGTTGAATAATCGGATCAAAGAGTTTGATAGGTTAGTCTCGGATCATTGGAGCTCGTCACGTGTAGGTCCATTAGGTCCCTCGGTTTGCTCAAATTGGACAAATTGAGAGTTTACAGTTTGGTATGAATTTGAAGTGTTCAAATTCATTATTTGGGTATTTATGTCATATATATGAGATATATATGACATAATATATAGTTTAATGTGAATGAGATTCATAATAAACTATAGTATAGCCTATTGATTAATTAGTGCTTATTGGAGAAATTGAATTGAGAGAAATTAAATTGAATGTTATTCAATTTAAAATTCCAGAGATACCTTATATTATGTGATATGCAAATATGATTTGTATAACATATAGTTGTGGTAAAATGGTGAATTGGTGGAGATTTTAACTCCACCACACACCATTATAAATAGGTTCATTCAAAGGCATCTTATAAGGATTTTGCCATTTTTTTTTATTTTCATCCAAAGAGAGCAAAATGTATTCTCTCTAGAACTCTCTCATTTTTCTAAGATCTCTTCTCACCCAAAATCTAAAGAGAGTCCCACCTACTCTCCCTCAACCTCCCGAGAACAACCGAGAAGACTTTGTGGAGGTGTCTTGTTGTTCGGATCGAGGTTCGTGTTTGAGGAGTTCGTCGGTTCGAGAGGGATCGTGACCGGAGGAGGAAAACATTGAAAAAGGGTTCTTCAACAAGTAAGTATCGTTTATCCTTACTGTTTTTCCTCTTTTATGCATGTTTAGCCTAGAATTAAAGTTGTTTAGTTCGACTTTAAGATATAATTACACAACGGATCAACGACGTTTCACAACGTCTTCCGGTGCGGGAATTCCAAATCCCTTCAGAAGAACTGTTGTGTTGTAGAAATTGTTGAGAAGCAAGGTGTTGCTGCAAAACTACAAAGGTAAATTTTATCTTCTTTTAGTTTAGGAACTTATACAACATGTTTACTGCTTAATCCATGCTTAAATTGCTCATCAATTTTGTGCTTTTTCCAATATACTGGTATTTGACTTTTAGCCAAAACAAATCGAGTTTACGATTCAAACACGTTTCCGCTGCTCATTGGAATTCATATTCCATCAAGGACATGATTATTTGGTAACCAAGCGACTTTAACATGTTTTTTGTGGCGAGTGTTGAGGTGTCTATTAGATCGTGAGAACTGATAATGCTTTGGGATAGGCTCCTTTGATTTAAACAGAACACACAAGCATTCTTTTATTTCTTGGCTCCCCGTGTGCGATAGATTACTTACTAGGAACTATCTCCATAGTTGAGATGTTTACTATACCAACGATGCCTATTTTGTTCATGTTATGGGGAATATCGCTTTAGTCAAGCAGTTTGAGATACTGCGCTATTGTGGGGAGGCTCTATTCATAGAATTTTTGCCAGAGCCACTGTGTTAGTCTAGGTGTGCCATGTTAGTAGGTCTAGAAGGCGTTATTGCGGCTTGCTTGATGCATATCCATTTATCATATTTAGAAGGAGCGTAATCCTAACTCCATGAGTTATCTATTCGGTGCTCCTTGTCTACCCTTTATACTATTCACGCAGATGTGGCTGATCGATTCTTCTTGATTTTGTTTCTCTCTTGATCTTTTGAGAATCTTATTATGGTTTTGCTTTTTTTCTTTTTTTTTTTTTCCTTTTAAAATAAAACACTTATTGTTTTTAGCCCAAGAGATTTTTATCCTTGAAGTAAAGGACGATAAGCAAAGCAAAGGAAAGAAAGTAAGGTAAATTTTGATATCATACCATGTTTCAGGATTTGGGTAGTTAGCAGCCAACTCACCATAGCAGGTTACAAGCATGTCTGTGTGTATAATGCCAGGATGAAGTGCAATAATGGCCATTCCTTCCGGCAATTCCATCGATATCGATTTAGTCAAACCCTCAATCGCCCATTTTGAGGCGCTATACGGAGAAAACTTAAAAAAAAAAAAAAAAAAAAAAAAAAAAAAAAGTTACTTATTCATGTACCCACCCACCATTGGAGCACCGATTCTTCCCCAGCCAGAAGATATATTAACAATAATTCTCTTCTCATTTGCAATCATAAGAGGAATGAAACGACGGAGTACATTTGCTGTTCCTTTTACATTCGTATCAATGATCGAATCAAACTCGTCCACTGAAATCTCCCAAAATTTCGACTTCTCATTAATTATACCTGCGTTGTTTACTGCCACAAACCAAGTATTCAGAATAATAAATTAATGAATCTCTTAAAACGAAAACACTACAAAATTTACATGCTCGGAGAGAGAGACAAAATTAAGAATATTTCTATCTGGCATCCTTCCTAAACCCTAAACTCCACCAGACCCCGACTAGCTGACCGGACAACGAGACTCCGTACTTGGACATTCGAATATCTTTACAAAATCAACACGACAGAATTAATATGGAAGAATAATACCAAGGATGTCAGGTACGAGATTTCTTTCCAAGACAGCTTGAACTAGATCCTCAACACTAGCATCCGAAGTCTGAAAAAAAAAAAAAGATTATGCATAATTTAATTTTCTGAAGACACAGAATGTTGGAGTTATAGAAAAAAGAAAAATGACAAACCACATCAAGTTTAAGGAGCAAGTGGTTGTGGTGGGAGAGTTGTGTTCGAAGGGAGTCGAGCTTGTTTTGATTGCGAGAGCAGCCAATGATAGTGTGGCCGCTCTTGACCAATTCCAATGCCAAAGCTCTGCCAATGCCTTGGCTCACTCCAGTGATGAGAACTACGAGGGAGGGAGTTCCTTCCATCGATGATCCCTTGGCTTTCTCCATTTTTGTTCCTCCAAAACTGTAAATTCATCAACTCCTTTTGGTATTGTGGGAAGCCTTGCTGTAGATAAGGTAGCCCAAATTTTTGTGTGGTCATCATAAACTGCCGCATTTTCCACAATTTAAATAAAAAAAAAAATAATTGAAACCTGACTTGTACGAAGAAAGTGGTCAATTTATAGATGAGTGCAGCGGTCTATTAATGTAGATTTAAAATACGTCTTTTTTCTAATAACTATTATGCTTTAATCGTTTCAAAAAAAAATAAAAATTATGTATACGATCACTTGAGGTAATAAACTTTTGAGTTCTAATCTTTGTCTCTTCTTTGTGAATACTGTCTTGTATGTCATTCTTAATTTAAAGGTTTTCAATTATGTAATCAATTTGAATAAATGTCCTAAAATCTTCACAGATATCTAATTTTTAATTGAATATTAATAAATAATATTTAAATTTTTTAAATTCATATTTAAAAATAATTTTTAAAAAATAAATTAATATTTAAAACTAATCTGTACTGATCTTTAATTAGATTTTTTTTTGTAAATTAATATTTAAAAATTTTTAAATTCATATTTAAAATATTAAAATAAAGATTAAACGATAAGATAAAACAACACATATCATAGTTTATTAAAAAAAATAAAGAAAAGAAAATATTAATTTTTTATACACAAATCCATTAATAAAGGGTGAGTTAAAGAACCCTAAAAAGTTGTATAAATAAAATTTGAATTAAATGTTTTAGAATCTCTATTCATATCTTACCCATATATTAAAGGGTCATTCTAGGGGGGATTAACAAAATAGTCTCCACCAATTTCTTAAAAAAAAAGTATCATTGTTTATAAAAAAACACGTACACAAAATTGATTAATATCGCAAATCTATTAAAATCGACCCTATCATAGTTGTAAATTTGAATAAATTAAATTTCATGCATTGTTTATATATATATATATAGTATGACCTAGAATTGAATTCTTACGTATCTTCTAAAGTAATTCCAAAAATCATGTGGGAGAAAAATTTTGATTTTCCCTATTTCATTTTATGGTTATGGTTATACATAACTTTCATATCTAATTTTACAAATGTTAGATAAGATTTAATGTAAGTTACTATTTTCTACGAACTCTTCTAGGTTGTTCAAATAACAGAAAAAAGGAGTGATTAATGTGATTTATACCTATGTACTTTTTTTTTTTGTGGGTAAATGGTAAGGATAGGAAAAAGTTCAGTACTACTACAGAAGTATAGAAAATGTTTCCGTAATATTTCCATTAAATGTTTGACACGATAACATCTTTTAAACATTATGTGGAGCTCTTGTATCAAAGAGGTATGATACTAGAAATTTTGTGCAACGAGATTGATTTAATGTAAATTATTGTTTTTGTAATATTCTTTTTTGTCTTTTCAAATTGTCGGGATATATATATCTCAACAATTCCTGCTACCTAAATATATAGATCATTATGTTGTTTCCTGATAATTCAAGAGTCTATGAATTCATCGACATCAATGCGAAATTCACATGCTAATGAATTAGATAAATTTTCACCCTTCACAAGTACAAAATTGATATTATTTTTACTCCACAATAAAATATAAATACCAGCGATTAACTGCTATATTTGAATTCATCAGAAATAAATAAAATCCAATGGACAGAGTTTTCATAAGTTATTATTATTATTTTTAATCATATTTTCAAGAAAATCTCATGAATAGAGCTTTTGTTTCTCTAGATGAAAATCGGTTTCAAGAAAATCTAATGTGGTTAATATTGAGATTTATGTTCGAAAGTCTCGTAATGGATGATTTATTCAATAATTAATAATAATCTTGATTGTTTTATTTGTAATATAATATTATTTATTATATGAAAAATCTAAGGTTATTAGTGTAATCTTGAACCTTATGTGGTTGACATACACGAGGATCATGTTCAAGAAATAACCTAAACAGTTATAGTATATGGATAAAGTTTAGTGTCTTATACTTGTAACATTATTAATACAACCAACTTTATAATAGTTTGAAATGATTTGACCCAAATTGTACATGTGAGTGGAGTTATCTTATACAATGAGTTTGTATAAGGCTAGACCACGAAAATTTAATCCCTCTTTATAAATTAATTAATTGAGAAGATTAATTAATATTTTATCAAGATGATCATATGATGCTCGATCATAATCATGAATGAGTTATGAACTCCTAACCGTCAGAGTTTGTCCTTTGATTTGCATGGTTGAGAGTGACATTTGAAGTAAATTTAATATGCCTACCATTTTAGGGACTTAACCAAATAGGGAGTTGGAAATATAATCTCATAAGATGGAACTCATTCCTTCCCTTATAGTGTAAATAGATGAGTAGTTCCCTTAAGTCTTGATCTTGATTTTTTTTTTTTAAAAAAAGGGACCTATCCTCTCACTAGCTAGAGAGGGATTTAATTTATGGGTGGATCATACACAAACTATTCATTAAACGATCAATGATACTTAAGGTGCAAGATGTAATTATAAGGGACAAACTTTTGACCTAGTTGTAATTACAAACAACTCGTGAAGGATCAACCTACATGCAGTAGTTATATCTGTGACGTCAGGTAAATTCAAGTAAATTTATTAATTTTGCGAAAGTTAGTTTCGGGCTCGTTTCGTAGTTTTTACGAATTTTGGGCCAGGAGGTTAATTATTGGATCTTGCAGCAACCCAAATAATTAAGCCTCACCTTTAATTTAGGTTGTCAGCTCACTAAGTTCCATATCGAGCGTTATGGAGAAGGAATCGAGGTAATCCCCTCTCCTTTTCTTCTTATTAGGGCTTCCTTTTTATTTGGTTTAAGTTTTAAAAGAAATTAAAAGAAAAAGGAACGAGATCAAGAGGAACCACAACCCCTCCTAGTCGCCTTTTTCCCTCACATGAGGAATCGTCACTACCAGCGAAGTGCCACCTCTCCAAGTGCGCAACCACCAAAGCCACCGCGAGACACACGCCACCGACGCCCAACCGCCCGACCGTTATTCCCTAAGCCGCGAGCCGCCGACCCTCAGTCTCCCACTCCCAGCCATTTTTTGTCGTGCCGCCGTCGAGAGCTCACGTCGTCGTGTTCGTGAAATGTTGAGCCCTCCCTTTCTCTCTAATCTCCCTTTCCCTCTCTGATTTCTCTCTTTCTTCCCGATCCCTCTTTTCCCCTCTCTATCTCGATCCAATCTGTCTCCTTCCACCTCTCTATCTTTCTCCCCCTCTTCCTAAATTGATCCCTCTTTCCCCAATCCCTCAGTCCCCCCTATCTCCCTCTTTTTCCCTCTCTCTCTCGGTTTGTCCCTCTGACCTTGCTTTTGTTCTTTTTTGGACAGATTGGAGAACTCAAGTGAAGGGGTTGTCCTAAAGTAGGCAAAGACTCGAGTTCGATGAATTTCGAACCTAAGAACTCGTGTGATGTGTGCGCATGGGGTAAGTTTTTGTAAACCTTGTTTCCCTTGTGTAGCTTGCAGTTGTATCCCGAGTGATGGTTTGATTACTTATGATAGCAAGAGGCGATTGAGTCGTAGTAGTTGTGGCCTTGGTGTGGATCTTCTAGTGTCCGGGTGTCGAGGCTCCTGTCTCGATAGTGTGATAGAGATCGGATCTCCTTGAGCAGCGGAAACGAATTAGGAATCGTAATATGCAAGATTGTTTTGCTTAAAAAACAAAAATCCATACATTGACAAATATACAGAACAAGCATATAATTAACTCTAATATAATTAGGCATGGATTAATGGCATACATGCAAATATACTAAGTTTAACAATTAAACTAAAGGGAAGAAGAAGAATACCTTTGTAGTTTCTAATTCTCCAGCAACACCTTGCTCCTAGCTTTTCAGCAATACAACAGAACTTCTCTGTTTTTCTCCAAGAAAGACGCTACCAACAGGAGAACCTCCTATGTCTCTGAGTTCTACTTAGATCTACCTTGGTGGAAAGGTAATCCAACTCTTGGAAGGTTTTTGGGAATGAGAGTGAGAGAGAGAGAATTTTTCTGTCAATTGAAAATAATCGATCGATCAAAATGAGCAACTGCCTTCTCCCTGTTAAACTGTCGATAGGGAGAAAGAGAGGGGTAGTGGGGAACGTGTCTGGATGACACGTTCCCTTATTTTATTATTAAAATAATAATAATAATAATAATATAATAATTAAATCAAATTTAATTATTAATTTAAATCATATTTAAATAATACAAATTAAATATCATATATTTAATTTGGATTAAATCTCATTTAATCATATTACCCCTTTAACCTATAGTTTTAATGTACATCCAGTGCATAATAAAATTTAATCTATAGTTTTCAAATGTGAATCACATTCACATTTAATATAATATTAGAACTCTTTCAAATATTCAATTCTATCATATAATTTAATATGAATCATATTCACATTAAATTTATAATATATAGTTCCAAAACTATATATTATATCGTATCTTAATACATTAAATTTATTCCCTAATGAATTTGAACATTTCAAATTCTAATGATCTAAGAACCCTTTACGAGCTAGAAGGTGGACCTAATGGACCTACATATCAGAAACTCCAACGATACGAAATTGCTCGGTTAATCTCTTTAACCTCCCAATCAACATTCGTTAACTGCGGGAACACTCCACTAAAGTTCCGCAACTGCACTCTTCTCACTGCAGATATATTTCTATGTCCACGGATATTTACCAATAAATGCAAGTCAATCCATCACGAATGTTCGTAACACCAGCTGGGTCAAATTACCGTTTTACCTCTGGGTTACATCTTGTGCCTTAAGTACAGTGCTCCTCTAATGAACAATTTGTTTGTGGTCCTACCAACAAACAGAGTCACTCTCGGGCCAATGAGAGGGTCGGGCCCTTTGTTCAAGTCCCGGAGACATCACTTAAGGGAACATTCCTCTACTTACCCTAGTAGGCGGGAAGGAGTGAATTCCATCTTGCTAAGTTAAGTTCCAGCCGCTCACTCGGTCTTGTCCCCAAGAAGGTAGGCATATTGAGTCGGCGAATCTGGCCACTCTCACCCATACTAGTCAAAGGACAATCCCTCGCGAGCGGGAGTTCGTAACTGCTTTCAGATTGAGATCAAGTTGCCTAGGTCATCCTAGTGAAATAGAAACTTAACTAGTCAACTGAGTCTGACAAAGAGAGATTACTATTTCATGGTCCGGTCTTATGTAATCTCATTACATAGGATATCCCCACTCACATGTCATCTACACGAAAACGTTAGGATCACTGTGTTTGTATCAAATACAAAGTGGGCCACATCCATAGTTTAACCAGGGTAAGGTACCCAAACCTTATCCCCTAACTATAGACCCTTTAGGTTGTATCTCGAACCGAGATCCTTTTTATGTACATTACATTCAGTTAAAGATTCATTTAACAGCCTTGGATGTTTAGTTTATTGAATTTAGGGTTTAAATAAAGGCAAACTCGTAGATAACGAACAATAACACTTTATTGAAATAATAACACTTTATTACATTAATTAGAACATAATTACAAACTACGAGTTTTAGGGCACAAATCCCAACAAACTCCCACTTGAACTAAAACTATAGTGGGGTACATCATAATCTAAAACAGTAGAAATACAATAAACTATGGCATCCATATACCCCATTACATATCTCCCACTTGCCCTAGATTAGCCTATGTCCATATCTTGTAGACCCAAACTTTCAGATGACCCTCGAACACTTTAGTCATGAGTGTCTTTGTAAACGGATCAACAATATTTTGCTCCGAAGCGATCTTCGTGACTGTCACATCTCCTCGTTGCACTATTTCTCGTATCAGGTGATACTTCATCTCGATGTGCTTACCTCGCTTATGGTCATGCGAGGTTCCTTCGAATTGGCTACTGCACCCACTTTGTTGTCACAGTATAAGGTGATGGGAGATTCCATATTTGGAACAACATCCAAATCGAGTGAGGAATTTCCTTAGCCAAACAAAGATCTTTAGTTTGCTTCACAAGCGGCGACATACTCGACCTCCATTGTGGAGTCGATGATGCATCTTGCTTGATGCTTCGCCATACTATAGCTCCCGTTAAGGGTGAAAACGATCCCGATGTGGATTTCCGAGAATCCTTATCGGTGTGAAAATCAGAATCTCTGTATCCAGTAAGGATCAAATCCTTAGACCCATACACAAACGTATAGTCCTCGTTCTCCTTAGATACTTGAGGATGTTTTTAACTGGCTTGTCTAGGGTTTAACCCTGGATTGGGTGGTACCTCTGACTATTCCCACTTTGCATAACAAATGTCCGGCCTCGTGCATAGCATAACATACATTAAGCTACCTCTGCAGAGGCATAGGGAATATGTCTCATATCCTCAACTTCTTGAGGTGTCTTAGGACACTGTTCCCTAGACAGATGAACTCCATGCCTGGCCACTCTCACCCAAACTAGTCAAAGGACAATCCCTCGCGAATAGGAGTTCGTAACCTGCTCAGGATTGAGATCAAGTTGCCTAGGTCATCCTAGTGGAATAGAAACCTAACTAGTCAACGTAGTTACAGCTAGAGATTACTATTTTGTGGTCCGGTCGTATGTAATCTCTTTACATAGGATATCCCCACTCACATGTCATCTACACGAACACGTTAGGATCACAGTGTTTGTATCAAATACAAAGTGGGCCACATCCATAGTTTAATCTGGGTAAGGTACCCAAACTTTATCCCCTAACTATAGACCCTTTAGGCTGTATCTCGAACCGAGATCCTTTTTATGTACATTACATTCAGTTAAAGATTCATTTAACAACATTGGATGTTTAGTTTATTGGATTTAGGGTTTAAATAAAGGCAAACTCGTAGATAACGAACAATAACACTTTATTGAAATAATAACACTTTATTACATTATTTAGAACATAATTACAAACTACGAGTTTTATGGCACAAATCCCAACATAGTGTGGGTAAGTCCTAATCCTGCACCCTAGTTTGTTAGAAAGGTTGTCGTTGTGAGCATGAGCAAGAGTGACCCTTAGGTGCAGAACTTTAGGACTTAGTTCCTAACTAGGTTGTTGTTTGCTTGTAGCCAACGTTTGTGACTTTTTGTTTCCTTGGTTTGATCCTAGGAGTCTTAGAGGAATAGAACTAGCTAAGGAAGGTCGCCAAACTCGTGTCCTCACCTGAAGGTACGTATTCGATTGGTTTAAGCGTCGAGCCCGTGAGTGGCAGAGGCTCGGTGCGTGTTGTTTGCTTTATCGATCTCTGTATGTTTCACTTTATGAATAACTTTCTGGCAGTATGATGTGTTTATGCGTTCTTGGGTTTCTCACCTATTCGAGATTGTTAAGCATGTCCTGATTGTATGTTATATCTGTGCATGGGTCCCTCATATCTCATGGATGTGGTACTTGTGGCTTTTGGGTCGTTATGAACCTTAGGGCATGGTTGTCAGATGTGAGGCTCTGTGTGAAGGTGTGAGGTCGTGTCTAACACCCCTAAAAGTTGAATGGTTTAGGTTGTGTGGTTTGTTAGGGCAAGTGTGCTTGGTCGATTTGTGTGGTTGGTTAGGCCGAGGGTTGTTTGGCTTGGGTTGTGTGGTTGGTTAGGTTGAAACAATGGCTATGGACTCTTAAGAAAGGGCACCAAAAGGACGTCTAGTCTGACTTAGAAGAACTCGGTGGTTGCAAGAGAGTCCCACCTGTTAGGCTAGCAACACCAATCCCTTGAGTGACCCTGGGCAAGTCCGAACCTCTGGGCAGGCGTGTTGGGATGTATGTTCTAATCTGGTATATGTTTGTAACATTCCAAGTTGAAATTAATAAGAGTTATTTTTTCATCACTATGTGTCTCACATATTTATAAACTTTAATCCAATAAACCGAGCTCCAGTGTCATTGAATTATGAGAGAACTATAACTTGAACGGTGTGTAGTAGATACACAGGGAGGATCACATTCGTGTAAATGACCCGAACGGTCTACAGTATACGGATAGGGTTGGAGATCTAATCCTGGATACACTTTGTTGCGATTTGTGTCCTAAAACTCGTAGTTTGTAATTATGTTCTAATTAATGTAATAAAGTGTTATTATTTCAATAAAGTGTTATTGTTTGTTATCTACGAGTTTGCCTTTATTTAAACCCTAAATCCAATAAACTAAACATCCAAGGCTGTTAAATGATTCTTTAACTGAATGTAATGTACATAAAAAGGATCTCGGTTCGAGATACAACCTAAAGGGTCTATAGTTAGGGGATAAGGTTTGGGTACCCCTGGTTAAACTATGGATGTGGCCCACTTTGTATTTGATACAAACATAGTGATCCTAACGTGTTCGTGTAGATGACATGTGAGTGGGGATATCCTATGTAATGAGATTACATAAGACCGGACCACGAAATAGTAACCTCTAGTTGTAACTCCGTTGACTAGTTAGGTTTCTATTTCACTAGGATGACCTAGGCAACTTGATCTCAATCCTGAGAAGGTTACGAACTCCCGTTCGCGAGGGATTGTCCTTTGACTAGTATGGGTGAGAGTGGCCAGATTTGCCGACTCAATATGCCTACCTTCTTGGAGACAAGACCGAGAGAGCGGCTGGGAACTTAACTTAGCAAGATGGAATTCACTCCTTCCCGCCTACTAGGGTAAGTAGGGAATGTTCCCTGCTGTGGTGTCTCCGGACTTGAATAAAGGGTCCAACCTCTCATTGGCCCGAGAGGTACTCTGTTTGTTGGTAGGACCACAAACAAATTGTTCATTAGAGGAGCACTTGGTACTTAAGGCATAATATGTAACCCGTAAAGCGATAATTTGACCACCGGTGTTACGAACATTCGTGAAGGATTGACTTGCTTTGTTATTGGTCAATATCCATGGACACAAAAATATATCTGCGGTGAGAGAGAGTGTAGGCCGTGAGACTTTAGTGGAGTGTTCATGATTTAACGAATGTTGATTGGGAGGTTAATGAGATTAGCAGAAAGCGATCTCGTATCGTTGGAGCTTCGATCTGTAGGTCCATTAGGTCCACCTTCTAGCTCGTAAAGGGTTCTTAGATAATTTGAATTTGAAATGTTCAAATTCATTAGGGAATATATTTAATGTATATTGATACGATATAATATATAGTATTGGAACTATATATTATAAATTTAATGTGAATAGGATTCATATTAAATTAATTGAGAGAATTAAATATTTGAAAGAGTTCAAATATTAAATTCAAATGTGAATGTGATTCATATTTGAAAACTATAGGTTAAATTTAATGTACATTAGATGTGCATTAAAACTATAGGATAGAGGGATAATTCATTAAATGTGATTAATATAAATTAAATATAAGATATTTAATTCATTATGATTATTTAATTAATGTGATTAATTAAATAAATAAGGAACGTGTCAAGAGGACACGTTCCCCCTCTCTCTCCCAACTTCCTATTCGATAGGAAGTGGGAGATGCCCATTTGAAGCTTCTTCTTCTCCTGGAATAAAAAAAAATGATAGCTTGATCGATCATTTTATTTTTGACAGAAGAAAAGTTCTCTCTCACTCTTCAAATTCCCTTCACATTCCAAAAGTTGGAATCCTTTCCACCAAGGAGGATCTAAGTATTCAGAGACATAGGAGGTGATCCAAGTGGTTGTGTTGTTGTTCTGTAAAAACAGAGAAGTTCCTTTGTTGCTGTACTGCTTGGAGCAAGTTTTCTGTTGGAGAAAGTCTACAAAGGTATTAATTCTTCTTCTCTTTAGTTTAATAGTTAAACTTAATATATGTTTGCATGTATGCAATTAATCCATGTCTAATAGGATTAGAAATCATGCTTGTTCTGTATTTTTATCAATGTACTGGTTTTTAGTTTCAATTAAAACAATCAAGCACATTAAGATCCCAAACACGTTTCTGCTGCTCAAGGAGATCAGATCTCCATGAATTGGTATCAGAGCAATGCTTGTATTGTTTTGTTTTGAAACAAAATTGCATTGATTTAGTGGGAATTGCATTTGGTTTGCTGTAAAACTTGTTTAGGAATGTTTTGGCCTTAGTTTACTTTGATTTTGATCAATTAGTATGTACAGGCCCCTGCATTTTTGGGCAAAAACTACAAAATTGAGTCTGTAATTGAGTTACGAGTCGTTCGGGACAAATTTCATGCATTTCGATTGAGAATCGAAGGAGAAATTGAAGGTTGAAGCTACTGTGTTCGTGGAAGAAAGGCTAACGGCCGAAGCGAAAATGAGTGCTGTGTTGAAGAATAGCGTCGCAACGCCAGCGTTCCCTATAGACGCGGGCGATCAAGGGGTAAGCGGCATTGCAACGCTGCTCCTCAGCGTTGCAACGCCATCCCGATAGCAGGCGTGCGCGAGGATGAAGCAGGCGTTGCAATGGTAGCAACAGTGTTACAACGCCGTGAGGCGGTTCAAGCAGTAGCAGATCGGATCGAGCTGGTTCGGTGATTTTGGTCCGGTTCGAGCGGTTCAAGGTATTTTTGGACCGGTTTGATGAAATAAATTAATATAATTTATTTTTTTTTTGCACTTTAGGGGGCCAAATTATTCCGGTTTTACAGCTTTTTATCTATATGAATGTCATTTAGATTATTCTCACCTTAGGATAAGCATGTTCATGCATTTTATTTATATAAATGTTATATGAATATGATTGAATGCATGACTAATTTTTTTTCATGAGTAATTAATTATAAGTGTTATAATTAGATTATATGGAAAATAAATTGCATGGAGCATGAAATTACTTAGTTTAAAATAAATCTTATTTTATTTAAGTAATTTTAAAATTCAAATAGTTGAATTTTTTTTATAATTCCAATTTGAATATAGATGGTTGGATTTATAATATAGTTTCTTTCTCATAGGTTAATTATTAAAATTTATAAAAGTTATAAATTAAAGGGGTTTTAGAAACCATAACCTATAATAAAGAAATGCATGCAAACATAGGAACTTGGGTTAAATTTAATTAGTTTTAAATTGTTTAAAATTAATTTAGACCTAAGTTTCAATTTCTAATAGGATTAGAAATAAGTCTTACGTAATATTTTAAATAGTTTAAAATATAGTAGGGCTTTAGGACTTTGGTTATAAGGGAACTCTCTCTAGGGTGAAGTTACTGTCTAAAGGTTTGAGGGGTACTTAAGTGGCGACTAGCAATCTAACACCTCCTACTGAATCGACGTAGAACTCCGAGTTCAATTAACCTCAGTTCTGTTTTATCTCTAGGTAATTAAAATGTTTATTCACCTAGACATAAGGTTTTAAGACCTACTTATAATAGTTATAATAGACATAGACTTAGATAGATTCTTTTAGCCAGAATCCGACTAAGTTAAATCCATACCCTAATTTTAGAAACTTCAGTGGGAGAAAACGAGATGCTCGCATCGAGTTTACTCTCACGTCCTCAAGAGTTCACACCGTGAGTTCCATGCTCGGCTCTGCGGCGTCAATAGGGCGTCCCCTACGGTATGTGTTTGCATGGTTCAATACCAAGGTGAATGAGGAAGTATCCATAGTAAATGGGAGCAGGACGCGTGTCAACGTATCCTACGGTCTCCTCCATTAGGTCACACCGTGAGATTTCTATAGTCCGCCTGCTAGGTTGTCCTGGAACAGCCAAACCCTACGGAGGACCTGACTATAGGGATCAGAACACCGGGAACTCCAGAAATGGATAGGGTCTCTTAGGTTGTTTGCCAGCAGTTGTCTTTCTTAATAGTAGCCTGTTGGCTCGGGCCTATTGGATCTGAAAATGGTAGGGTCACATTTACGTGATGAGTTAAGTTAGTTAACAAGTCCTTGACCAAACAAACGGTAGCTAAGGACCATTGGGACATGAGATGTTCTGGTAGTGGGAATTGGTTTGAGATAGTCTCAATTCAAGGGAGGAATGACCATTGCTTGAAGCAGAGAGCTTTTGTTCTAAACCCTTGAAGTATCGTTGCAAAATTAAAGGTTTAACTTAAACAATGGGTTTTAGTTTAAATACTAGGGTTCTTTAATAATTTTGCTAAATTAGATTGGTTTTTATAATGGGTTTAAAAGGCATAACTAATTAGAACTATTTTGGATTTTCAACATGTCGTCCTCAATAATAGCCTTACTTAAAAGCGACCGTTTAATTGGTGAGAATTTTACTACGTGGAAGTCCAACTTGAATACGATTCTCGTTGTTGGCGACCTTCTGGTTCGTACTAATCGAGGAATGTCCTCTCGATTCTGCTCGTAATGCCCCTCAATGCATTAAAGAGGCGTACGTCCGCTGGATCAAGGCCAATGATAAGGCCAAGGTCTACATTTTGGCTAGTGTTTCTGAAGTTCTGGCAAAAAGTACAAGGGCATGGTCTCAGCTCGTGAGATCATGAGTTTACTGAGGAAATATTTGGACAACCGTCTGGACAGATTCGACACGAATCCATCAAATACGTTTATAACTCTCGTATGAAGGAGGGGTCATCAGTGAGAGAACACGTTCTTTATCTGATGGTCCACTTCAACGTGGCTGAGATGAACGGAGCGGTCATTGACGAGCAGAGTCAGGTATCGTTCATCCTGGAATCTCTTTCGAAGAGTTTTCTGCAATTCCACAGCAATGCGGGGATGAACAAGATAGAGTATAACCTGACTACTCTCCTTAATGATCTACAAACTTTCCATTCTCTTATGAAGAATAAGGGACAGGCTGATGGAGAGGCAAATTTGTTTGCCCATTCCAGAAGGTTCCAGAAGGGTTCATCCTCTGGGACTAAGTCCTGTAGCTCATCTCTGGGCTTAAGAAGACCCAAAAGAAGAAAATAGGAGGGAAAGGGAAGGCACCTGCTGCTAACAAAGGCAAGGGAAAAACCAAGCTTGCAGATAAAGGAAAGTGTTTCCACTGCAACATGGATGGGCACTGGAAGAGAACTGCCCAAAATACCTTGCAGAGCTCAAAGAGAAGAAAGGTAAATTAGATTTACTTATTCTTGAAACTTGTTTAGTGGAAAATGATGGTTTAACCTGGATACTTAATTCAGGAGCCACTAATTACATTTGCTCTTCATTTCAGGAAACTAGTTCCTTCAAGGAACTCGAAGAGGGTGAGATGACGCTCGGGGTCGGAACGGGAGACGTCGTCTCAACTCGTGCAGTGGGAGATGCCAAGTTATTTTTCGGAGATAGATTTATTTTAATGAAAAATCTGTATATAGTTCCTAAGCTTAAAAGGAACTTAATTTCTATCTCTTGTTTAATAGAACTTGGTTATTGTATTTCTTTTTCAATCAATGAAGCGTTCATTTTGAAAGAGGGTGTCAATATTTATTCTGCTAAATTGAAAAATGGCTTGTACGTACTGAAACCAAATAAAACCAAAGCAATTTTAAATCATGAGATGTTTAAGAATGCTAACACTCAAAATAAAAGGCAAAGAATTTCTCGAAATAATAATACCTATCTGTGGCATCTTAGACTTGGTCATATTAATCTCAACCGGATTAGAGAATTTCTAAGAATGGACTTCTAAACAAGATAGAAGATGATTCTTTACCGCCTTGCGAGTCTTGCTTGGAAGGTAAAATGACCAAACGACCTTTTCTTGGAAAGGTTATAGAGTCGTAGAACCACTTAGAACTTATACATTCGGATCTTTGTGGTCCTGAATGTTAAAGCTCGAGGAGATGCGAATATTTCATCTCTTTCATAGATGATTATTCGAGGTATGGTTATCTATACCTAATGCATCACAAGTCTGAAGCTCTTGAAATGTTCAAAGAGTATAAGGCTGAAGTAGAGAATGCATTAGGGAAAAGCATTAAAACACTTCGATCCGATCGAGGTGGAGAGTATATGGATTTGAGATTCCAGGACTATATGATAGAACATGGAATTAAATCTCAACTCTCTGCTTCTAATACACCACAGCAAAATGGTGTGTCAGAAAGGAGAAATAGAACCTTGTTAGACATGGGTTGTTCTATGATGAGCTATGCTCAATTGCCTGCCTCGTTTTGGGGATACGCAGTAGAGACTACAGTTCAAATCTTGAACAGTGTTCCGTCAAAAAGTGTTTCAAAAATACCTTTTGAACTTTGGAAGGGGCGTAAACCTAGTTTACAACACTTCAGGATTTGGGGATGTCCGACACACGTACTCGTGACAAACCCAAAGAAACTGGAACCTCGTTCAAGATTATGCCAATTTTTTGGCTATCCCAAAGAAACGAGAGGTGGTCTTTTCTACGACCCACAAGAAAATAAGGTGATTGTATCGACAAACGCCACGTTCTTGGAGGAAGATCACATGAGAAACCATAAACCACGTAGTAAATTAGTACTAAATGAAGCTACAGATGAACCAACAAGAGTTGTTGATCAAGCTGGACCCTCATCAAGAGTTGATAGAGGAGTCAACACCTCAAGTCAGTCTCGTCCTTCTCAATCGTTGGGAATGCCTCGACGTAGTGGGAGGGTTGTTTCCCAACTTGACCGCTACTTGGGTTTAGCTGAAACACAAGTTGTCATATCTGATGATGGCGTAGAAGATCCATTGTCTTATAAACAGGCAATGAATGACGTAGACAAGGACCAATGGATCAAAGCCATGGACCTTGAAATGGAGTCAATGGACTTCAATTCATTATGGAAACTTGTAGACCAACCTGAAGGGGTTAGACCCATAGGGTGTAAATGGATCTATAAGAGAAAGAGAAATGCAGCTGGAAAGGTACAGACCTTTAAGGCTAGACTTGTAGCAAAGGGTGTTACCCAAAGGGAAGGAGTTGACTATGAAGAAACTTTTTCCCCTGTTGCTATGCTGAAGTCTATAAGGATACTCTTGTCCATAGCCGCGTTTTATGATTATGAAATTTGGCAAATAGACGTCAAGACTGCCTTTTTGAATGGTAATCTTGGCGAGAGCATCTATATGTCTCAGCCTGAAGGGTTCATAGCACGAGGTCAGGAGCAAAAAGTTTGCAAGCTTAATCAATCCATTTATGGATTGAAATAAGCATCAAGATCTTGGAATATAAGATTTGATACTGCGATCAAGTCTTACGACTTTGACCAAAACGTTGACGGGCCTTGTGTTTACAAGAGGATCGTAAACGACAAAGTAGCTTTGTTAGTACTTTATGTGGATGATATCCTACTCATTGGGAATGATGTAGGATACCTAACTGACATAAAGAATTGGTTGGCGACCCAATTCCAAATGAAAGATTTGGGAGAGGCGCAGTATGTTCTTGGGATTCAGATCTTTAGGAATCTCAAGAACAGAACGCTAGCACTATCTCAAGCATCTTATATCGACAAAATGTTGTCCAGTTATTCGATGCAGAATTCCAAGAGGCGCATATTACCCTTCAGGCACGGAGTTCATGTGAATAGGGAACAGTGTCCCAAGACACCTCAAGAAGTTGAGGATATGAGACATATTCCATATGCCTCTGCAGTAGGTAGCTTAATGTATGCTATGTTATGCACGAGGTGGACATTTACTATCTGATGGGAATAGTCGGTGAGGTACCACCCAATCGAGGTTAGACCAGCTGGACAACGATTAAAAATATCCTCAAGTATCTAAGAAGAACGAGGGACTATATGCTTGTGTATGGGTCTAAGGATCGATCCTTCATCGATACACCGATTACGATTTCAGGTGATAAGGATTCTCGAAATCCACATCGGGATCGATTTTCAACTTTGAGCGGGGAGCTATAGTATGGCGAAGCATCAAGCAAGGATGCATCGCTGACTCCACAATGGAGGTTGAGTATGTCGCTGCTTGTGAAACAACTAAGGAGGCTGCTTGGCTAAGGAAATTCCTTACTGATTTGGAAGTTGTTCCAAATATGGAATCTCCCATCACCTTATCTTTGTGACAACAAAGTGGTGCGGTAGCCAATTCGAAGGAACCTCGCGACCATAAGCGAGAAAGCACATCGAGAGGAAGTTTCACGATACGAGAAATAGTGCAACGAGGAGATGTGACAATCCACGAAGATCGCCGAGCACAATATTGCTGATCCGTTTACAAAGACTCTCACGGCTAAAATGTTCGAGGGTCATCTGGAAAGTCTGGGTCTACGAGATATGTACATAAGCTAATCTAGGGCAAGTGAGAGATATGTAATGGGGTATATGGATGCCCTAGTTTATTGGATTTCTATCTCTTGTAACCACTGTTTTAGATTATGATGTACCCCACTAGAGTTTTAGTTCAAGTGGGAGTTTGTTGGGATTTGTGCCCTAAAACTCGTAGTTTGTAATTATGTTCTAATTAATGTAATAAAGTGTTATTATTTCAATAAAGTGTTATTGTTTGTTATCTACGAGTTTGCCTTTATTTAAACCCTAAATCCAATAAACTAAACATCCAAGGTCATTAAATGAATCTTTAACCAATGTAATGTACATAAAAAGGATCTCGGTCGAGATACTGACCTAAAGGGTTTATAGTTAGGGGATAAGGTTTGGGTACCTTACCCTGGTTAAACTATGGATGTGGCCCACTTTGTATTTGATACAAACACAGTGATCCTAACGTGTTCGTGTAGATGACAAGTGAGTGGGGGATATTCTATGTAATGAGATTACATAAGACCGGACCACGAAATAGTAACCTCTAGCTGTAACTCCGTTGACTAGTTAGGTTTCTATTTAACTAGGATGACCTAGGCAACTTGATCTCAATCCTGAGCAAGTTACGAACTCCCGTTCGCGAGGGATTGTCCTTTGACTAGTATGGATGAGAGTGGCCAGATTCGCCGACTCAATATGCCTACCTTCTTGGGGACAAGACCGAGAGAGCGGCTGAGAACTTAACTTAGCAAGATGGAATTCACTCCTTCCTGCCTACTAGGATAAGTAGATGAATGTTTCCTTAAGTGGTGTCTCCGGGACTTGAACAAATTGTAACCCAGCGGTAAAACGGTAATTTGACCCGAGAGGGACTCTGTTTGTTGGTAGGACCACAAACAAATTGTTCATTATAGGAGCACTGGTACTTAAGGCATAATATGTAACCCAGGGGTAAAACGATAATTTGACCCACCGGTGTTATTCTGAACATTCGTGAAGGATTGACTTGTCATATTGGTCAATATCCATGGACACAAAAATATATCTGCATGATGAAAAGAGTGCAAAATTGTGGGACTTTAGTGGAGTGTTCCATGATTAACGAATGTTGATTGGGAGTTTATTGAGATTAACCGAGCAGTCTCGTATCGTTGGAGCTTCTGATCTGTAGGTCCATTAGGTCCACCTTCTAGCTCGTAAAGGGTTCATAGATCATTTGAATTTGAAATATTTAAATTCATTAGGGAATATATTTAATGTATATTGATACGATATAATATATAGTTTTGGAACTATATATTATAAATTTAATGTGAATAAGATTCATATTAAATTAATTGAGAGAATTAAATATTTGAAAGAGTTCAAATATTAAATTCAAATGTGAATGTGATTCATATTTGAAAACTATAGGTTAAATTTAATGTACATTAGATGTGCATTAAAACTATAGGATAAAGGGATAATTCATTAAATGTGATTAATATAAATTAAATATAAGATATTTAATTCATTATGATTATTTAATTAATGTGATTAATTAAATAAATAAGGAACGTGTCAGGAGGACACGTTCCCCCTCTCTCTCCCAACTTCCAATTCGATAGGAAGTGGGAGATGCCCATTTGAAGCTTCTTCTTCTCCTGGAAGGAAAAAAAAAAGGATAGCTTGATCGATCATTTTGTTTTTGACAGAAGAAAAATTCTCTCTCACTCTTCAAATTCCCTTCACATTCCAATGGAATCCTTCCCACCAAAGAGCATCTAAGTATTCAGAGACATAGAAGGTGATTCAAGTGGTGGTGTTGTTGTTCTGTAAAAACAGAGAAGTTCCTTTTTTGTTGTACTGCTTGGAGCAAGGAGTTGTTGTTGGAGAAAGTCTACAAAGGTATCAATTCTTCTTCCCTTTAGTTTAATAGTTAAACTTAATATATGTTTGCATGTATGCAATTAATCCATGTCTAATAGGATTAGAATTCATGCTTGTTCTGTATTTTTATCAATGTACTGGTTTTTTGTTTCAAATAAAACAATCAAGCACATTAAGATCCCAAACACATTTCCGCTGCTCAAGGAGATCAGATCTCCATCACTGTGGATGTGACCCACTTTGTATTAGATACAAACGAGGTGATCCAACTCGTTCATGTGGTTGACATGCGAGTGGGGGCATCCTGTGCAATGAGATTGAACAAGACCGGACCGAAAATTATTAGACTTACTGATGTAACACCATTAACAGTATATGGCTAATAACTTCGTAGATGATCAATAGTGACTCGACCTTAATCCTGAGCATGTTACGGACTCTTGTCTGCGGAGGTCTGTCCTCTGACTAGTATGGGTGAGGGTGATCACAGTTACTCATCCAATATGCCTATCTTCTCAGGGACAGGACCACGTGGGGAGCTGGAAATTTGATTACGCGAGATGGAATCCACTCGTTCCCGATTTAGGGAAACTAGAGGGGTTGTTCCCTTAAGTGTTGTCTCCATGGCTTGGACAATAGGCGCCCACCCCCCACTAGCCCGAGAGGGATATTGTTTATGGTTGGACCATACAACGTTGTTGTTCATTAGAGGAGCATTGGGACTTAAGGAGCAAGAAGTAGACACAGGAGTAAAACGGTAATTTGACCCAGCTGTTACCACGAACAACCTGTGAAGGGTCGACTCACGGACATTGGTTATATCAATGGACACAATCTGTCCTACAGCGATGGGAGTGTAGCTACGGACTTTAGTAGAGTGTTACCGTAACTAATGAATGTTGAATAATCGGGTCAAAGAGTTTGACAGGTTAATCTCAAATTATTGGAGCTCGTCATCTGTAGGTCTATTAGGTCCCTCGGTTGGTTCAAACTAGATAAATTGAGGATTTACAGTTTGGTGTGGATTTGAAGTGTTCAAATTCATTAAAAGGGTATTTATGTCATTTATATGAGGTATGATTGACATAATACAAAGTTTAATGTGAATGAGATTCATAATAAACTATGGGTTAGCCTAATTCATTAATTAGTGCTAATTTGGAGAATTTGAATTGAGAGAAATTAAATTGAATATGATTCAATTTAAAATTCCACAATTATGCAAATGAGATTTGTATAATAAGGTATGAGATATCTTATATTATGTGATATGCAAATATGATTTGCATATCATATGATTGTTGTAAATTGGTAAATGGTGGAGATTTTAACTCCACCATATGGCATTATAAAAGGATGGAATGTGAGACATTCTAGAAGTGAACTTCTCATTTTTTGGAATTCTCAATCAAAGAGAAGAAGAATTCTCTCTCAATTCTCTCTACAATTCTCTCTACTCTAACCAAAGGGAGTTCTGCCACTCTTCCTCAACCGATCAAAAACAACCGAGAAGTCATTTTGGAGGTGTCCAAACCGTTCGATTCGAGATATTGTGTGAAGAGTTCGTTGGCACGAAGAGTTCGTGATCGGAGAAGAAATTGTCAAAGAAAGGTTCTTCAACAAGTAAGTAGATCTATACTTTCTGTTTTTCTTCTCTTAAAAGCATGTTTAGCCTAGAATTAAACTGTTTTACTTCAATTCTGAGAAACGTTTTTCACAACGAACACCATGACGTTTCAAGTCGTTTCCGCTGCGGGAGTTTCATTCCCTTCAAGCGATTTTGTGTGGGGATTAGGGTCAAGCACCCTATTGCTGTAGGGATAGAATCCCGTAATGAAAGCGATTGAATAACTTTATCGATTTATGTTACACAAATTTCAACAAAAACATAAAGTAAAGTTAAGCATACATGAATTAAACCAGGTTAGGGTTCCTCATAGTCCACCCCTTCTCGATAGGTTTAACCCTTTGCCACGAGTATAGCTTTGAAGGTTTGAACCTCAACACCTCGTTTTCTCTGGTAGATCCATTTGCAACCTATAGGTTTTACCCTATCAGGTTGATCCACAAGATCCAAAATGGAATTGAAGTACATATACTCCATTTCTTAGTCTATGACTTTAATCCATTCGTCTTTGTCTACATCATTCATTGCTTGATCATAAGACAATGGATCCTCACAGTTGTCATCAGGTATGACAACTTGGGTTTCAGTTAAACTCATGTAACGATCAGGCTACATAACAACCCTCCCACTACGTCGAGACACTCTTAACTCTTGAGATGGACATTTTTTACTTGACGTGCTAGTGTCAACAACTCTTGTTGACGTGCTAGCATCATCAACAACTTTTTCTAATGTTTTTCTAATTCATTTAATACGACCTTACTGCTTGGTTTATGATCTTTAATGTGATCCTTCTTTAGGAAAGTGACGTTTGTCGACACAAGCACTCTATTTTCCTTAAGATCATAAAATAGAACACCTTTCATTTTCTTAGGGTAGCCTACAAATAGGCATTGAACGAGGTTCCAATTTCTTCGGGTTTATCATTAGCAGATGGGCTAGACATCCCCAAATTATGAAATGACGTAAACTACCTTTACGCCCTCTCAAGAGTTCAAAAGGTGTTTCAGAAACACTCTTTGAAGGAACATTGTTCAAACTATAAACTGCAGTCTTCATTGCATAACCCCAAAACGAGTCAGAGAGATTATCCTAACTCGTCATCGATCAAACCATGTCTAACAGGGTTCTGTTTCTTATTTTCGATACACCATTTTTTTGTGGCATACAAGGTGTTGAGAGTTGGGACGTTATTCCATGTTTTATCATATAGTACTAGAATTTAAGGTCCATCTCCACCTCGATCGGATCAAAGTGTTTTGATTGATTCACCTAAAATGTTCTCAACCTCAGTCCTAAACTCCTTGAACTTTTCAAGTCTCAGACTTGTGATGCATTAGGTTAATATATTCATATCGAGAATAATCATCTACAAAAGAGATAAAGTATGCATATCCTCCTGATAGCACACAAAATGTGTTATCCTTAGGCTTAATAATTGCTAGTTTTATAATGATTTCAGGGCTTGTACATGTTTAAATCACTCAATTTCAGGTTAAGAGATTAAACAGAGCTATTGGAGACAAATTGGATCACTCAGGATCAAAACGAGGCTATTAGGAGCTAAAAATAACATCAATTGGAAGAGAAATGATCAATCCAAGCATGATGACCCGAGGTGATGGCGTTGCAACGCCATGCTTGCTGTTTAGAGGCGTTGAAGACCACTGTCGATAGCGTTGCAACGCTGCCTTGCAGCGTCGCAACGCTATCTCGATAAGGAAACTGATATGAGGAGCCGCACAGAGGGTGTTGCAACGCTGCCTTGCAGCGTCGCAACACCACATCGATAGCAAGGCGTGCGCGTTAGGGTAGCGGCGTTACAACGCTGCACTTAACGTTTCAACGCTGCCGGTTGTTTCCTTATTTACCACGCGTATAGGGTGCAACGTTGCATCGCTGTCCCTAGCATTACAACACTGCACCGATTTAGCCTATATATAGAACATTATGCAATTGTGTAAAGGGAGTCGAATTTGGTAGATTTTTGCCCTAATTTCGAAATACACTTTGTAAGAAGAGAGAAAAGAGCGTTTTTGGGAGCCAAAGCATTCGTGGAGGTTCGAGATCGAAGACGGGAGCTTGGAGACGAATGACCGGCATCGACACATAAGTTTAATTTCCTTTTCTTTCAATTTGTAATAGCGTTCTAAGACGTTTTCTACTTGTTTAGTTTGATTTTCATGTGATTTAGAGTAGCTAAACATTGTAGTTAGGATTTGATTTACTTGTTATGACTTTCTTGCTATGTAATGAAGCATGTTTTGTCCTTATTTTTGGCAATTCGTTCTTTATTTCTTAATTTGTTGGTTTAAGTGGACTCAAGAGATAAAGCTTGAATTAGAGCAAAATTGTCAAAACTCTTAGAAATCTGGCATGAGAATGACTTAGAAATCTTAGGGAAACACATAAAGAAGTTGCTTAATGCCATGCGTGTCGTAGGTTCATATGGAGACTATGGAGTTTATTGCATGTGTGAGGCTCACTAAGAATCGAGAGATTTTCTTGAGTATCTTACTTCTTGTTTATAAATTCATCTCATTGGTTCAATGCATGTGTTAGTTAGGTTATTAACTTGTAAAATCACTTCTCTCAATTCTATCAGTTTGTGTCTCCATATGTTTGTTTGTTTGTCTTTACTTTCAACCAACTATCCACGTTATGTTTCTTTAGCTAAAATTGAGAATTAGTATCTTAGTACTTAATTAATCTAGAAACCCATTCCCGAGGACGATACTTGGACTCTTAAATTACTATACTAATACTTGACCCGTACATTGCGGTATTGCATATTCATAATTATACGCAACACCTCCTCTGGCTTCAACACTCATCAGACCACAAAGGTCTGAATGTACAAGCACCAAGGGCTCTTTGGCTCTATAACCTTTTTCAGAAAAAGGTCTTTTGGTCATTTTTCCTTCAAGGCATAATTCACATACAGGTAAAAAACTTTCTTCTAACTCGTTTAGAAGTCCGCTCTTTACAAGTCCCTCAATCCTATTGAGATTTATGTGACCTAACCTTAGATGCCAAAGATGAACATTTTCCTTGGGAGAAACTTTTTGCTCTTTAGTTCGCGTATTTGCTACTTTTAATAACTAAGTGTTTGAAACCACTTTAACTGAATTAGGCCTTAAAGCATACAAGTTGTTCTCAAGAAGAGTTGAACAAATTTTCAACACCTTTCTTTGAAATAAACGCTTAATTCTTTGAAAAGAATTGCAACATGTTGTTTAATTAAGAAAGAAATAGAAATAAGGTTTCTAGTAAACCCTAGAACTATATACATGTTATCCAATAATAGATGTTTCTTGCAAAACATCAGCTCTACCGTGCCCAATGCTACGGCTGAGACAACCTCCCCAGTACCAACGTTGAGTGTTATCTCCTCTTCCTACAGCTGCTGCCAGGAACTAATTCCCTTAAAAGCAGAACAAACATGGTTCATGGTGCCTGAATCTAGTATCCAGGCAGAGTTATCACTCTCCACTAAACAAGTTTCGATAAAGAGTAAATTATATTTACCTTCATTCTTCTTGTCGGGCAAGTACTTGGGCAGTTCCTTTTCCAGTGCCCATTAGTGTTGCAGTAGAAACACTTTCCTTTTTCTGTAACCTCTTTGACCTTTTTTCCTGTTGGGCGACAACATGGTCAGCTTTTTTACCCTTTCCAACCTTTTTCGTTTTCTTCTTCTTCCCTTTCAGGCATGAAGAGGACGAAGCTACAGATTTGGTCCTCGAGGTCGAACCCCTGTGATAAGACCGGTAGGCAACATTTGCCTCACCATTGAACGGAATGAGAATCCCTGCGCTGTGGAAGACGATCGAATCGTCGTGGTATCATTGTGCAATTTCGATTTTGTTAAAATTAACTATCTAATAGTATAGGTTAAACATGCTTTTCTAGAAGGAAAAACAACAGGTTAGAATGATACTTACTTGTTGAAGACGATCTTCAAGTTTTCCTTCCGTAGATCACGAACTCTTCGTGTACTCGTCTCAACGATCTCGATCACTTCACACGAATAACGAACCGAACATCTCCACTTGGTTTCTCAGTTGTTCTACCTTAGGTAGAAGGAGGATGGTAGGATCCTTCTTTGGTTTAGGGAGCAAATTTTGTGAGAGAGTTTTGAGAGAGAAAAAACTTGCTTATTTTGGTGAGAATTCCAAAAATGAGCAAGTGATCAATAAACCCTTCTTGCAAAGGGGTTTATATAATGGTGATAGGTGAAGTTGAAATCTCCACCTATTTACCATTTTACCACAACCATAGGTTATGCAAATCATATTTGCATAACCACATATAATAAGATATCTCATATCTCATTTTATAAATCACATTTGTATTATTGTGGATTTTTAAATTGAATCACATTCAATTTAATATCTCTCAATCTAATTTCTCAAAGTTAGCTCTAATTCCACAATTAGGCTAACCTATAGTTTATTATGAATCTCATTCACATTAAACTATATAATATATCATTCATATCTCATATAAATGACATAATTACCCTTCTAGTGAACTTGAACACTTCAAATTCACACAAAAAATGTAAACCTTCTATTAATCCAGTTTGAGCCAACCGAGGGACCTAATGGACCTACAGTGACGAGCTCCAATGATCCGAGATCAACCTGTCAAACTCTTTGATCCGGTTAATCAACATTCATTAGCTATGGTAACACTCCACTAAACCCTTTAGCTGCACTCCCGTTAGTGTAAGATAAGTTGTGTCCACTGATATAACCAATGCCCATGAGTCGACCCATCACAAGTTGTTCGTAGACAGTGCTGGGTCAAATTACCGTTTTACCTCTGTGTCTACTTCTTGCTCCTTAAGTCCCCACTGCTCCTCTAATAAACAACAACGTTGTAATGGTCCAACCATACACAACAACCCTCTCGGGTCAATGAGAGGGTGGGCGCCCGTTGTCCAAGCCTTGGAGACAACACTTAAGGGAACAACCCCTATAGTTTCCCTAAAGGCGGGAACGAGTGAATTCCATCTCGCGTAGTTAACTTCCCAACGCCATACTTGGTCTTGTCCCTGAGAAGATAGGCATATTGGGCGAGTAACTATGACCACCCTCACCCGTACTAGTCAAAGGACAGACCCCCGTAGACAGGAGTCCGTAACACGCTCAAGATTCAGGTCGAGTCACTAATGGTCATCTACGAAGTTATTAATCCATACTGTTAACGACGTTACATTAGTAGGTCTAATAATACGGTCCGGTCTTGTACAATCTCATTGTACAGGATGCCCCCAGTCGCATGTCAACCACATGAACGAGTCAGATCACCTCGTTTGTATCTAATACAAAGCGGGTCGCATCCACAGCGTATCCAGGATTAGGTCTCTATACTGTAGACCATTCGGGTCATTAAGTCGAACATGATCCTCTCTTTGTGTCCACTACACATCGTTCAAGTTCTAGTTCTCTCATATATTCAATGACCCTGGAGCTTAGTTTATTGGACAAAGTTTTGTAAAATTTGCGAGACACAAAAAGATGAAATAAATAACTTTTATTAATTTCAAATGTTAAATTTACAAACTAAACGAGATTAGGACATACATCCCAACAACCTTCCTATCCTTTGACTTTCATCAGAGACTTGTAGGTTTGTGGCTCGTTTAGAAGGGTGGTAAGGGTGTAACTTAGCTTGTTCATAACAGCGTTGCTACGAAACTGAAGGAAAGTCTTCGAAAGAGTCTCCAAAATGAAGCTGACCTAACTCGAGTCATCGATAGATGCACCGTTCATCTCCGCCACGTTGATGTGGACCATCATATCGAGAACATGTTCCCTGAAATACATTTCCTCCTTCATCCTGGCGTTGAAAACGTGATTGACAACATCGTGTCGAACTTGAAAGGACGGTTGTCCAAACATATCCTATAATGATCCCATGATCTCCTTGGCGGTGACCATGCTCTCATGTTTCCTAGCCAAAATATCAAATATACTGGCTAAGATATAGACCTTGTCCTTGTCATTGGCCTTGATCCATCTATCTTACGCGTCATGAACGCTTCGCCACGTGATCGAGTTCGCCACCTGAAGACATTCCTCAGTGAGAACGAACTTTAGGTCATCCACAACTAGTATCGTGTTAAGATTGTTTTTCTCGGTTTGGTGATTGTCCCCGGTTAGTTTTTCGGCAGCTAATAAGGAAATAATCGAATTTGACATGTTTGCTAAAAAAATATTTCTTGTATTAGTCACTCCCATAAACTTAAATAAAATTCAATCTATATTAGAAAAATTAATCTATGATCCCCAGGTCAATTAATCTGCAATGATACCCCAAAGGCTTAGAATGACCGCCACCGGTGGGTAGTCGAATCACTCTTCCTCTGGGACGAGACTCTCTCGACCAAATCTTATTACCAGAATAACTCTTATTTCTATAGGTTCTAGTTACCATTATTTGGTCTGGATTCATTAACTTTTAATGCATCTTGTAAGTGTGACCTCTTATCTTTAGATTCTGTAGTTACCATCTAACAAAATCTACCGAACGGAAAACTATGTAGGAAAACATACTAAGGCAACCATATCCCTTTCGGGAGTTCACGTTGTTCGAACTCCAATGACCAGGCCTTCCGAAGGGATTGTTTAGTCCAGGCCAAACTTGCAGGCTAATCATAGGAATCTCACGATGCAAACCAATAGAAGTGACCGTGGGACCCGTTGACATAAGTCCCGCTCCCACTGGCTATAAGCACTCTCTCCATTCACCTTGATATTGATCCATACAAACACCATTCGAAAGGGAGCGTTACCATTTGCGCCACGAGGCAGAGTATGGATCTCACGGGGTGAATTTAACGGAGATGCGTAGGTGAAAAATTAATGTATCATATACACTTATTTTCTCTCACTAAGTACTTTAGAATAAGGGAATGACCTAGATAAATCCGACTATAATTTACCTAAGTCTACCAATATAAAGTTTATATTGGAATTACCTAAGTTTATAAACTTTTTGTTAAACCTAGATCTATGAGTTTAATTTATTAACCCCTTAATAAGCGTCACTCACGAGATATAATTTATAAACCTCATAATTAAATTCACTCACAGGTCAGTTCCCAGGTAGGGGTGTTCTGTTACTGTCAGCTTAAATACCCCAGCCTAGTCTTAACCTTCCTTAGATAGAGTTCCTCTTTAATCATAATTTATAAATTATAGGTTCTCTAATTCAAATCTTATTAGAACTAGATAATCTAAGTCTAATTAATACCAAGTTCTAAAACCATTTTAAAACTAATTAATTAACCATATGTTACATGCATTTATATGTTATAATTGATTGATCATTCATCACATGAATAAGTACACATTTATAACATATTCATCACATGAAAAAAAATGCATGGCAATGCTTTATAAAATTAATGCAACACTTATATTAATTAATCGTGCATACTATATAATATAACACTTTATATTATAAAATGATCCATGAATATGTTTAACTTAAGGTGAGATTTTAATCTAAATGACATACATTATGCATACGACATTGAGACGCAGTGCACAACGTTGAGACGTTGTGCCTCCTGCAACTCGAAAATCTCCAGCACGCCGTCAGCGTCTCAACGCTGTGCTCTGTACAAAAAAAAAAAACTCCTTATGTTTTTCTTCATGTTTGCTCCGTTCTTCACAACAACCACTTTGCCACGATCGAGACGGACTTACAGACTCGATTTACCTCAAATTTGTCCAAAACAATGAGGCCTTACATTGAACCATTCAACGATAAATGTAAATTTAAGTGCCCAAATTATGAAGACATCTATTTTGCAAAACCCATTCATCTCATGAAATTGAAAACGAACCCACCTAATTTTTGAGAAATTCAGAACATAATCGAGAGAAAAATTAGCTCTGATACCAATTGTAGAAATCGAATCCCGCAACGGAAGTGATTGGATCACTTTGCTATCGATTTATGTTACACAAATTTTAAGAAAAACATAAAGTAAAGTTAAGCATACATGAAAGACAACAAGTTACCTCTGAAGAACACTCTTTTCTAGTAATCCTTATTGAATCCTCTCGATCTCTAAGATCAGGATCCAATTTCGAACATAACACTTCCACAAGCTCTTCTCGATTGTACTCTAGGAGAGGGAGAATATGTGGGATTCCTTTTTGTAGAAAGGGAGAGGTTAGAGAGGAATTGAGAGAAGTTGGAGTGTTATGGAAATCTCAATTTCCAAAATGTAGGAACAAGCCTTGCCAAATTTATCCAAATGCATTCTTTTATAGTGAGTAAGGGTGGAGATAAATTCTCCACCCATGATCCCACTAATTCCATATATTATGCATTATGGAAATCATATTGGCATAATTACATAATATAAGGTATTTGATAATTCTCATTTATGAGAATTATTTATATAAAAAATTAGTCATTTTTTTGTCTAATTTATTTCAATTATTTATATATGACAAACTAAAGACATCATTTGGAAGTAAAATTTCTAAAACTTGCTAAAATTTGAGAAAAATAAGAAATGAGTAAAAATGGGTGGAAAGCAAGCTAATTTGATGTGTTTTGTAGGAAAAGAAGAACATAAAAAAAAATGTCAAGGAAATTGCAGCCGCATTTTATCCAGCAAAGTAGCCAGACAAGCAAGACAGAATGCTAGACAAATTGCTGGACAAAGTTGCTGACAAAAATTTTAGATTGCAGAAACACGCCTCAATTTTCAGAATTGCAATATTTTGGGAGATTCACACTCACTTTTGAAAAGAATATGACCTAGAATCATACCTAATAAATTACCCACGAATTAAGGATAAATTCTTGGAGAAAACCTCTACTTGAATCATCTATAAAAGACTACAAATTTAGGGTTTGAAGGGAGGCGAGCTAGAGGCCGAATGACCAAGTGCTCTCCACTTTACTTTCGGTCTTTTTCTTCTTCATTATGTTTTATTACAACAGTTCGTTAGTTTACTTTTCCAGCAACTTTAAGTTTATTTAGCGTTTGTAAACCCTCGGTTAATCCCTCTTTACGAAAGTAGTTGAGGTGAAGATTTGCAACCAAAGTTTGGGTAGGAATCGATTAACATTAAAAGCTATTAGTTGTGTTTCTTTACTTTTCTACAAATCTACCTTTCGAACAAGCTACTGTATCTTCATTGAAGTTAACACGATTTTATTGGGGTGTATGCCCTAATCTCGTGTAGTTTGTAATACTTGTTGATTTAATGAATAAAGTTTATTTATTATTCAAACTTTTTATCTCAAAATTTATAAACTTAATCCAATAACAAAGCTCCATGGTCATGAGAACTTGAACGGTGTGTAGTGGACACAAAGGGAGGATCACATTCAAGTTATTGACCCGAACGGTCAACAATATATGGATAGGGTTGGGAACCTCATCCTGGCAACACTGTGCGACCCGCTTTGTATTAGATACAAACGAGGTGATCCAGCTTGTTCATGTGGTTGACATGTGAGTGTGGGCATCTTGTGCAATGAGATTGTACAAGACCGAACCGTGAAATATTAGACCTATCGATGTAACACCATTAATAGTATAGGACTAATATATTCGTAGATGACCATTAGTGACTCGTCCTCAATCCAATGCGTCTTACGGACTCTTGTCTGCGGGGGTCTGTCTTTTGACTAATACGGGTGAGGGTGGCTTGAGCGTTCACCCAATATGCCTATCTTCTTGGGGACAGAACCACGTAGGGAGCTGGGAACTTAACTACGCAACAAGAAATTCACTCGTTCCTGAGCTAGGAAAACTAGAGGGGTTGTTCCTTAAGTGGTGTCTCCAAAGCTTGAAAACAACGGGGCCTCACCCTCTTACTGGCCTGAGAGGGATGTTGTTTATGGTTGGACCATGCAACAAAGTTGTTCATTAGAGGAGTAGTGGGACTTAAGGAGCAAGAGGTAGACACAAGGGTAAAATGATAATTTGACCCAACTGACTACGAACAACCTGTGAAGGGTTGACTCACAGACATCTGTTATATTGATGGACACAACTTGTCCTACAGTGAGGAGAGTGCTGCTACGGGGCTATAGTGGAGTGTCCCTGTAGTTAATGAATGTTGATTAACCGGGTCAAAGAGTTTGATCGGTTAATCTCGAATCATTGGAGCTCATGATCTATAGGTCCATTATGTCCTTCGGTTGGCTCAAATCATACTAAATGAGGGTTTATCGTTTGGAGTGGATTTGGAGTGTTCAAATTCATTAAAAGGGTATTAATGTCATTTATATGAGATATGATTGACATAATATATAGTTTAATGTGAATAAGATTCATAATAAACTATAGTATAACCTAATTATTTAATCAAGGCTAATTTGGAGAAATTGATTTGAGAGAAATTAAATTGCATGTGATTCAATTTTAATTCCACAATTATGCAAATGTGATTTGTATAATTAGGTATAAGATACATTATATTTTATGATATGCAAATATGATTTGCATATTATATAGTTGTGGTACTATGGTGAATTGGTGGAGATTTTAACTCCACCACACACCATTATAAATACATGTTTCAAGAAGTATTTCTTTCAACAAGTGCTCATGGAATTCCATCCCAAAGAGCAATTGATATTCTCTCAAACTCTCTCAACTCAATCTCACCATTTCTCCAATCCAAAATCCAAAGGGAGTCCCACATTACACTCCCTCATCGTCCCGAGAACATCCGAGAAGATCAAGTGGAGGTGTCCCCTTGAATCGGATCATGGTTCGTGATTGAACGTAGAGATCGTTGGATCGTGAGATTGTGACCAGAAAAGGAAACGCAAAGAAGAGTTCTTCAAGAGGCAGGTTTCCAAAACTTTTACTGATTTTCTTCTTTAAATGCATGCTTAACTTAGAACGTATGTAGTACTTTCGATTTTAAGAGATTTAGAACACAACGAAACAACGACGATTAACATCGCGCTTCCGCAGCGAGAAATCCATTCCTTCAGATTTTGCACTTTGTTTTCTTACTTGTTTACTTTTCTGTTCGTGAATAAAAAGGGGCAATCCAAGAGCTTTTGCATGCAACATTAAGAGTCTTTTTCTTCCTTCGGTTCCATCTTATTTTCGTTTCTGTTTTTCCTTTATATTTCAACAACTAAAATAATGTTTTCTTTTGCTTTAATCATGAGCTTAATCCTCTTTAGGGATTCAAGTGTGAATGCTCTAGAAGAGAGATGCCTAGCTTAAAGTAGCAAGGTAGTTGTGTTGGTAACCGAATCTTTGTTTTTAGGGAATAAAATTTGGGCAACCCTAGCCGATAACTAGGTCTTGTCTATCAAGCTCGAACTTGATACCGAAAGGGTCAAGGAATAACGAATCTCCTAAAAACAACGGAGGAAAGGACTTAGACATAAGATCCAAAACTTCGACCCTAGACATAGGACGAGACTCCAAAATGAAGAGGGTTGTGTGTGAGAACCATCTAAGCTCAATTAGCCACAAACATGTAGGTTTAATTGCTTAGTTTCCTAAAGAATTTGGGAGCAAAAGCGAATAGGAATTGAACCCGATTCACTTAGATTTGGAATTGCTGACACAATTGCTGCAACATTTTTAGCAGCATTTTCTCCGAAAGGGCAAAAACACTTGAATTATCTTCTTTTAATTAATTAATTTTTCCTTTAATTTACAACAACTTAAAACACCCCAATTCAACCTTTTATTACTTTCGTTACCTTACTTGCATTTTTCCTCACAATTCTTGCTTTCCTGATTTAACTTGTAAATCTGTTCCCTATGAGTTCGATACTCTGGAATATTCTAGTTTTATATTATTTCGATCACGTGCACTTGCGTGTAGCGTCATCAGTATCTTATACCTTATTATGAAAATCATATTTGCATAATGTGCATTATTAATTGAATCATATTCAATTTTCATATCTATCATGTTTAATTTCTCTAATTATGAAACAATTTGATGATTAAGCAATAATATAGTTTATTATGAATCATATTCACATTAAATTATATATTATATCAATTATAACACATATAATTGAGATAAATCCCTAATACGAATTTGAACACTTCAAATTCATTCCAAAACTTTATTCCCTCTTTATTTTCATATTGGATGTGAGATTAACTGATCAAACTCTTTGATCTTGTTAATCAACATTCATTAACTACGAGACACTCCACTATAGACTCATAGCTGCGCTCTCCTCACTATAGGACAAGTTGTGGCCATCGATATAACAAATGCTCGTGAGTCAACCTTCATAGGTTGTTCGTAGTCACAACTGGATAAAATTACTGTTTTACCCCTATGAACACCTCTTGTTCCTTAAGTACCACTGATCCTCTAAGGAACAACTTTGTTGCATGGTCCAACCATAACAACATCTCTCTCGGGTCGGTGAGAGGGTGGGCGCCTGTTGTCCAAACCCTGAAGACATCACTTAAGGGAACAACCCCTCTAGTTTCCCTAGCTCGGGAACGAGTGAATTCCTTCTTACGTAGTTAAGTTCCCAGCTCCCCACGTGGTCCTGTCTCCAAGAAGATAGGCATATTGGGTGAGCGCTAAGGCCACCCTCACCCGTACTAGTCAAAGGACATACCCCCCGCAGATAGAAGTCATTAACACGCTCTGGATTAAGGACGAGTCACTAATGGTCATCTACGAATATATTAGTCCTATACTGTTAACGGTGTTACATCAGTAGGTCTAATATTTCACGATTTGGTCTTGTACAATCTCATTGCATAGAATGCCCCCACTAGCATGTCAACCACATGAACGAGCTGGATCACCTCGTTTGTATCTAATACAAAGCGGGCCGCATCCACAGTGTTACCAGGATGAGGTTCCCAACCCTATCCATATACTGTAGACCCTTCGGGTCAATAACTCGAACGTGATCCTCTCTGTGTTTCCACTATACACCGTTCAAGTTCTCTCAAATAATATGACCCTGGAGTTTAGTTTATTGGATTAAGTTTATAAAATGCGAGATACAAAGTTTGAATAACAAATAACCTTTATTCATTATTTCAACAAGTATTACAAACTACATGAGATTAGGGCACACACCCCAACAAACTTTCACTTGAACTAAGCTAGTGGAGTACAAAATACATTTCCCAAATGTAAAGTAATACAATAAACTAGGGCATTGAATACCCCTTTACAATATTCCAACTTGCCCTAGTTTGGAAGCACTTGTAGACCTATACTCTTTAGGTGACCTTCAAACAGCTTAACTGTGAGAGCCTTTGTAAATGGATCAGCAACAATGTGCTCCGAATCTATCTGTGTGACTGTCACGTCTCCGCGATGCACAGTCTCCCGTATCAAGTGATACTTGCGTTCAATATTCTTTCCTTTCTTATGACTCCGAGGTTCTCTCGAGTTGGCTATTGCACCACTGTTGTCACAAAATAGGGTCACTCACAAGTTTATATTTGGAACAACTTCCAAATCTAACATGAACTTGCTCAACCAAACAACTTCATTAACAGCTTCACAAGTCGCCACATACTCGACATCCATCGTGGAATCAGCGATGCATCCCTGCCTGATGCTTCGCCACACTACAACTCCTCCATTAAGAGTGAACATTGACCCCGATGTGGACTTGATAGAATCCTTATGGTCTGAAAGTTAGAGTTTATGTATCCCGTAAGGATCAAATCCACACTTCCATACACAAGCATGTAGTCCCTCGTTCTCCTTAGATACTTGAGGATTGCCTTTACAGTTGCCGAGTGATCTAATCTTGGATTGATACCTACTGACAATTCCAACTACATAATAGATGTCGAGCCTAGTACACAACATGGCGTACATCAGGTTCCCCTACAACTGAAGCATAAGGGATCCGTCTCATATCCTAAACTTCTTGAGGTGTCTTAGGGCACTGTTTCTTAGATAGGTGAACCCATGCCTAAAAGGAAGCAAGTCCTTCTTGGAGTTCTTCATATTATATCGTGACAACACTTGTCGATATAAGATGTCTAAGACATGGCTAACGTTTTGTTCTTCCGATTTTGAACTATCTGGATACCTAGAACATACTGTGCTTCTCCCAAATCTCTCATTTGGAATTGCGAAGCCAACCATTCCTTGATGTCACTAAGGTAACCTACATCATTCCCAATGAGCATGATATCATCCAGATATAATATCAGAAATGCGACAATGTTGTTGATGATTTTCTTGTAGACGGAAGGCTCATCAACATTCTGATTAAAGCCATAAGATTTGATAGCCTCATCAAACCTTATATTCCAAGACCTCGAGGCTTGTTTCAGTCCATAAATGAACCTTTGAAGCCTACAAACCTTTTGCTCCTGGCCTTGAGTGATGAACCCCTTGGGTTGGACCATGTAGATGGTTTCATAAGGATTTCCATTTAGAAAGGTCGTCTTGACATCTATCGGCAATACCTCATAGTCATAATATGCGACGATGGCCAGAAGGATTCTAATAGACTTTACCATGGCAACAGGAGAAAAGATTTCCTCATAGTCAACCCCTTCTCGCTGAGTAAACCCCTTTGCCACTAGTCTGGCTTTGAAGGTTTGCACCTTCTCATGTACACCACGTTTATGCTTATAGATCCACTTGCAACCAATAGGTTTTACCCCACCTGGTTGGTCCACAAGCTCCCAGACGGAATTGAAGTACATAGACTCCATTTCCTGGTCCATGGCTTCAATCCATTTGTCTTTGTTAATGTCATTCATCGCATGATCATAGGTCAATTGATCCTCACAGTCATCATCAGGTATGACGACTTAGGTTTCAGTGAAATCTATGTAACGTTCAGGCTGTCTCACAACCCTCCCACTAAGTCGAGGCATTCTCAACTCTTGAGAAGGACGTACTTGACTAGATGAGCTAGGATCAACAACACTTGTTAACATACTAGCACCATCAGCAACTCTTGCTGACGAACTGTCCATTTCGTTTAACACAACCTTACTCCTAGGTCTATGATCCCTTATGTGGCCCTCCTCAAGAAATGTGGCGTTTGTCGACACAAGCACTGTTGCGTAAAATTATATTGCAATACCGCAGTGTACGGGTCAAGTTTTAGTATAGTGATTTATGAGTCCAAGTATTGTCCTCGGGAATGAGTTTCTAGATTAATTAAGTATTAAGATACTAATTCTCAAATTTAGCTAAAGCAACAAAACATGGTTAGGTGTTTGACGAATAAGACAACCAAACAAACAAACATGTGGAGACACGAATTGATAGAATTAAAGGAAGTGATTTTACAAGTTAATAACCTAATTACACATGCATTGACCTCATGAGATGAATTTATAAACAAGAAGTAAATTACTCAAGAAAACCTCTCGATTCTTAGTGAGCCTCACACATGCAATAGAATTCATAGTCTCCATACGAACCTACAACATGCATGGCATTAAGTAACTTCTTTAAGTGTTTCCCTAAGAATTCTAGATCACTCTCGTGCCAGACTACTAAGGGTTTTGACAATTTTGCTCTAATTCAAGCTTTATCTCTCAAGTCCACTTGAATCAACGAATTAAGGAGTGCAGAGCGAATGGCCAAAAATAAGAACAAAACATGCTTCAATATATTGTAATAAAGTCATAACAAATAAATCAAATCCTACTACAATGTTTAGCTACTCTAAATCACATGAAAAACAAACTAAACAAGTAGAAAACGTCTTAGAACGCTATTACAAATTGAAAGAAAGAGAAATAAACTTAGGTGTCGATGCCGATCCTACGTCTCCGAGCTCCCGTCTTTGATCTCGAACCTCCACGAATGCTTTGGCTCTCAAAATCACTCTTTTCTCTCTTCTTACAAGGTGTATTTCAAATTTAGGGCAAAACTCTACCAAATTGTGCTCCCCTTGCAATGAAATCATAAGGATATATTTATAGAAGGAATCGGTGTAGCGTTGCAACGCTAGGGACAACGTTGCAACGCTGCACCCTAGGCGGCTGGCAATTAAGGAAATAATCGATGGCGTTGTGTCACACCCCCTCCCGAACTACCTGCTACTTAGCCTGAAAGGCGGTGTGAAGCCAACAGACATTATTTAACTCTTAACAATACCTGTTGACCCTGTTTCACCTGATAAGCATACTATGTTCGCAAATGGAACACTTTAACATAACATAGCGGAAACTGGACAACTATTAAACATATACAAGGAGAAACCCTTCATAAGTCTCTCTTGGAAACTAAAAGTCAAGTGCATCAGAAACAACACAAGACAAACCATTGTTTATACAACCTCTAATGTACAAACAACTATAACATCATAGTCCTCTCAAAATAATTACAAACATAGAGACCTGCTAAACAAAACCAACCACGTACAAGGTATTAAAACTTATGGAGCTTTAACAGACTATGGCAGTAACTCAGGTACCAGGAGCTCGATCTCTACCTGAAAAGTTTGAAAACATTGAAAGAATGAGCTATGAAGCTCAAGTGAGTGACTCGTGTTTAATATCTATAACTTGTAAAACATGTGACACGAAAACTATGAGCATATGCATTTGTATTCAAGCATTGAAAGTAAACGAGAATCATAATAGACTTTCGTAAAACCAACAAGTATATCATCAAAATCTCGTAAGGCATGTAAATGAGATAAACTCTTTTAAAAACATGTCACAATCCACGTTGTGTAGGGCACACCCAAAGACAACCAACGCTTACTTACTCTACGATGTAGTGGGACTCGCCAAACATTCCCATCGCTTTTGTCGTAGTGGGGCCGACCCAAAGACTCATAATAGCGCTTATTGTCACGAGTACACTCAACGTCGACAACGAATAAGAAGACTGCAGCACACTGCACTACCATAAAGCCTCGCACAATATCTCGTAAAAATCACATGAAAAATTTGAACATGTCCGCTTATCTTTTCTTCATAAAACTCAAGCTTGCTCAGCTTGTTCATAAAACTGGAAATCTTTAAAACATACTTGCTAGTACATGCTTGCTTGAAATCATAACATTTCCATAAATTTTGGCAACCATTGGACATATGCTCATGTATAAATTTTATAAAGACTTTTAGGGTCACAATGAACACTTGAAGCATTTCCAGGAAAACAAGAATACTCATAGACATGTGTTCAAAAATAAAACACAAGCTTTGAAACAATTCATTCTAGCAAAACTTGCATTTCTTAAAGCATATAAGCATATTTCAAGCATTTGGTTCATTTTTGAAGTTCCTTTTATCACTCACAGTGTTAAACTAGAACCTTGGCCCGCACACTCGACCTATCTCCTCTTGGCCTGTCAAACAAACCAAATTCATGTATTAGAACCTCGAGCTCATGGTTTTTCACCTTAAAAGTACAAGAAAACACTCCAACCAATTTTTCAGCATTTCACAGATTCTCTGCCCTGTTTTCAGACAGCCATAAATTCTTCATTACTTATCTAAAAAGAATGTAATTTATACCAAACTCTTCCTTTTTGAACCCTCTAAAACTATTATGAAGACATGAAAATGAGATTCCCAACCGTTTGGTTCAGAAATACCTCGAAAACTACCTTCCTAAAACAGACTTTTGTTGTTTTCAGATTCGGATTTCCTGCTGCACAACAAATTTAACCTGATATTTAAAACATCTTCTAGACATTTTCTACTAACGATTTCTTCACGAAAGTTGTAGGAAATTCAATAATATTTCGAACCATACCTTTTAGAGCTTCTAATTCCAACTCTACAGATCAGGACAACCCAAAAACCAGAGACTTCCCGAATTTGACAGCAAACTTCTGTCTTCTGCATTCCTCTTAACAAAACAGTAACTTAACATAAGCATTTTCTCGAACTTCGTTCATAAACTTTGTTTAAGAATGAGTTAGCTTTCAAGAAAACTAAGCCTCAGCTCTTACCTCTTCCTGTGGAGCTCGAGAAGATCAAAATATCAAGACTGGTCTGAGTTGATCAACTTGCTGCAATAAAAATCCCCTTGAGTTCTTCTCCTTTCTTTTGCAACTCCAGCTCCAAAATCACGAAAAAATGGCTTCCTTCTTCTTCCTTTCTCCTTCTCCCACGAAACTTCAGCTTGGTTTGCAAAGATAGAGAAGAAAATGGAGAGAAAACCCTTTTTCAAAATGTCTTGGCGGTGGAGGACAAAACCATAAAGGTGTTTTGTCCTTTTGCCCTTTTTGTTTTTTCCTTTTTCATTTCTTTTTCCTTTTCTTTCCTTTCCTTTATCTTCTTCTTTCTTTTCTTTTCTTTTCTGTTCTTTTCTTAACAAAACAAAACATAATATATTAAACATTTGTTTCATTTCCTTTTCTTCTTTTGTCTTTAAAGCAAGCCAAACAAAAATGGTTTAAACTTTCCTTCCTTGTTTTCCTTTTGTCTTTCACTTCATTTCTTTTCTTTTTAAAACATGGAAAACCAAGTTTTAAACATTCATTTCTTCTTTCTTTTTTTTGTTTGTTAATAAGGAAGTTCCAAAGAGATCGAGTTTACACGTTGCAATGCTGAGGGCAGCGTTGCAACGCCGCTACCCTAACGCGCGGTATTGCGTAAAATTATATTGCAATACCGCAAGTGTACGGGTCAAGTTTTAGTATAGTGATTTATGAGTCCAAGTATCGTCCTCGGGAATGGGTTTCTAGATTAATTAATTATTAAGGTACTAATTCTCGATTTTAGCTAAAGAAACATAACATGGATAGTTGGTTGAAGTAAATACAAACAAACGAACAAACATGTGGAGACACAAATTGATAGAATTAAAGGAAGTGATTTTACAAGTTAAAGACCTAACTAGCACATGCATTGAATCAATGAGATGGAATTATAAACAAGAAGTGAAATACTCAAGAAAATCTCTCGATTCTTAGTGAGCCTCACACATGCAATAAACTCATAGTCTCCATATGAACCTACAACATGCATGGCATTAAGCAACTTCTTTATGTGTTTCCCTAAGATTTCTAGGTCACTCTCGTGCTGCACTTTCCAAGGGTTTTGACAATTTTCTCTAATTCAAGCTTTATCTCTCGAGTCCACTTAAATCAACAAATTAAAAAGTAAAGAACGAATTGCCAAAAATAACGACATAACATGCTTCAATACATCACAAGAAAGTCATAACAAGTAATTCAAATCCTAACTACTAAGTTTAGCTACTCTAAATCACAAGAAAAACAAACTAAACAAGTAGAAAACGCCTTAGAACGCTTATTACAAATTGAAAGAAAGAGAAATAAACTTAGGTGTCGATGCCGGTCCTTCGTCTCCGAGCTCCCGTCTTCGATCTCGAACCTCCACGAATGCTTTGGCTCCCAAAATCACTCTTTTCTCTCTTCTTACAAGGTGTATTTCAATTTAGGCAAAACTCTACCAAATTGTGCTCCTCTTGCAATGAAATCATAAGGATATATTTATAGAAGGAATCGGTGCAAATACTGCAACGCTAGGGACAACGTTAACGCCGCACACCCTAGGCGGCCGGCAATTAAGGAAATAATCGATGGCGCGGCAACGCGAGGGCGGCGTTACCGCGCCGCTTACCCTAACGCGTGCGTTCTCTTGTCGAAAATGGCGTTGCGGCGCTGCGAGGCGGCGTTAACGCGCCGTATGCGGTTCCTCGTGCATGCCTTCTTATCGAGACAGCGTTGCGACGCCGCTAGGCGCGCGTTGCAACGCTATCGCTCGATCTTCAACGGGTCTTGGCTGCACATTCGGCGTTGCAACGCTTATAGCCACGTTTACAACGCCATCGGCTCGGTCATCATGCTTGGATTGGTCTTCTCTCTTCCATTTGATGTTATATTTAGCTCCAAATAGCCTTGTTTTGATCCCGAGTGATCCACATTGTCTCCAATAGCTCCGCTTAAGCTCTTAACCCAAATTGAATAAATTAACCACGTAAAAGCCCTGAAATCATCATAAAACTAGCAATAATTAAGCCTAAGGATAGCACATTTTGTGTGCTATCACGCGCGCTCCTTGTCGAATGCAGCGTTGCAACGCCCTATGTGCGGCTTCTCACGCGTGGCTTCTTATCGAGATAGCGTTGCAACACCCTAAGGCAGCGTTGCAACGCTATCGCCTGGAGTCTTCAAAGCCTTTAAACAGCAAGTATGGCGTTGCAACGCTCTGCATGGCGTTGCAACGCCATCACCTCGGGTCATCATGCTTGGATTGGTTCTTTTTTTCCAATTGATGTTATCTTTAGCTCCAAATAGCCCCGTTTTGATCCCGAGTGATCCAAATTTTCTCCAAGAGCTCCGTTTATGCTTATCACCTGAAATTGAGTGAATTAAACACGTAAAAGCCCTGAAATCATCATAAAACTAGCAATACTTAAGCCTAAGGATAGCACATTTTGTGTGCATTCAAACACCCCCAAACTTAAACTTTTGTTAGTCCCGAGCAAAAACAGAGTTAAACATTAGATTGTTCTTAAACATACATTTGATTCAAGCCTCAAAGATTTAAGAGAAAATTTTGCAATCACAAGAAACACTTAAACATAACACTTCAACAAGTAATTTAAAACTTTTCCCAAGTGTTCCTACGTGTATGTGTGATTAGCCTATGTTCCCTTCATTTTTACTAAGCCCGGATCAACTTTGTTAGGTTCTTCATTCAACTTCCCCCTACACTGGTCTTAATTACTAATCTTTGAGTCTCTCCACATTCAAGAAATAAACAACTTTACTCAGCACTTAATCACTCTTTTGATGCCACTTTTTCTATCTTCTTTTTTTTTTTTTGTGCAAGGACACTAGCTTTCACACATCCACTGTAGGGACCCTTACCCAGAGCACTCGCTAAATGAGTGGCCTAATTGATCACAATGAAGGTAGCTCTTTTTGTCCTCACGATTTTTTTCTTCAGCAAACAAAAAAATAAAAACAAACTATTTCACATATTATACAGATCATGCACTTCATATTATCATTCACCCTATCCTGCAATTAACTCTCAAATAAGTTCTCAGACCTATCGAGGTGACATCAAACTTCTAAACCAAATAACTTTGTTCTAAGCATTTCAAAACTACAGGAACACAGACTATGTGTATAATAGTGCTGGAAAACTCAAGCAAAATTTTAAATTAACTCAAATTCATGTCATGCTTTCAGGTTTCAGCAGAATCACAAAGATTTTCAATTATATCTCATCCTAGGCTATCATACTCATACTTATGTAAAAGATCAACCAACAATTCAAAGACATATTCGTGATGATCCACAAAAAATAAACACAATCCCATCCCCAAACTTAAACTAAACATTGTCCCCAATGTTTGTAGAAATAAGCATGTGGCAAGTATAAGGGTAGAAGTGAACGATCATCTGGGTGATGGAGATATTTCTGTTCCTTGATAGCCAAAGCATGTGTGTTGGAGTTCCTCTGAATGGGAGCATGGATTTCAACGAAGAAGGGCATTTCCACAACCTACGAAGTAAAACAACAACTAACTAAGAATTGAAAAACAACAAAAACAACTAAAGCAAGCTAAAGACAGGAAAACAAAAGTAAGTAAAACTTGGGTTGCCTCCCAAGAAGCGCTATTTTTAACGTCTTTAGCTAGACTGTACTCCCTCAAGGTGTTTCTTTCCTTGCTTGCAATGCCTGGAGTGATGTGTTCAATTGGCCAATCTGGGTCTCTATATTCTTTATTGCAGCTCCATGACTGGTCACTATACCAGATAAACTGGTGACTGCATTCTCCAGCTGGTTGGACCGATTTCTAGATTCAGCTATGAAGGAGTGCAATGTGTCTTCCAGAGATGGTTTCCTCTCTGATGTAGAAGCATGCCCTGTAGGAGGATTCAACACATTTTTATTGTTAGCATAAGAAAAGTTTTCATGGTACCTCAAACCTGGATTGTAATGTGTTGGGAGGTTATTCTGATTCTGGTTCCCTCCATAGTTGTTGCTCCTGTTGTTCAGGTAGTTCAATTGCTCCATAGTGGATTCTCTATTGGGCTGGGAGCATTGAGAGGACATCCCTGTTTGTGGTGATCCTGCAAAATTATTCAGGGCATGAGTGAGAGATGCCATATGAGATCTAAGAGAAGTTACCTCATCCAGTTGATACAATCCAGCTACTGGCTTAGATCTGTCATTGTCTGTAGGCCACTGGTAGCTGGCAGTTGACACTTCCTCAAGGAGGGCACGTGCTTCTGGCATAGTCTTTGCCATGAAAGCCCCTCCAACAAGAGAGCATCCGAGAATGGTCCCGGTCTTACCTTCCACCATTATAAAACAAATGCACTGGAGCCGATCAGGTAGCCATGCTGTGGGCACCTCCTGAGCATGTCCTTGTACCTTTCCCAGGCCTCAAATAACTGCTCTCCCTCTTGCTGCCTGAATGTTCCTATCTCAGTCCTTAACTTTGCAGCTTTAACGGGTGGAAAGAATTTGGTCATGAAGGCTTGGGCCAACTCCTCCCAGGAAGTGATACTCCCTGAGGGAAGGGACCCTAGCCATTCTTTGGCTCTACCTGCGCAGAGAAAAGGAAAGAGACGTGGCGAATACTATCAACAGAGATACCATTCATTTTAAATGTACCACAGATTTCCAAAAATTTTGAAGATGAGAGTTAGGATCTTACGTGGCTAAGCCTCTGAAAGTACCTTCCTAACCATTTGTATCACCTGCTTTCGGTTCAAAGTTATTAGCATTGATAGGGGCATGGACTATTCCACCGCTTTCGAGAATTAAACACAGTTGGAAATACTCCCGATAGGTTTAGGGTTGTTGATGAGCTCCGATCGGCCATTTCCACGAGGTTCTGCTCTTCCTTCCTTAGGAGTCTCCTACAGTCCTCTCAATCTCGGGATCAAAAGGGTGCAAGTCTGCAGCTCTCCCTTGGGCATACACCTGGAGGAACAAAAAAAAAAAAAATTAGATAAAAAACAAAAACAAAAACAACTAGAAAATAAAGACATAAAACATAAAACTTGGGTTGCCTCCCAAGAAGCGCTTTCGCCTTTTAGCTAGACGGTGACTTATCGGGGCACATAAAATTGCTCGTATTTCTGGGCCCCCTTCTTGCTTGAATCAATGTAGCCTCTAAGTCTAAAAGGCTATCTTGCTTTTCATGGGCACCAGAGACATAATTATTTTTGGTATTTTTGTTTAATAAAATGAAAGAACTGAAATCAAAACAAGACTCGTGAGTGTATGACAATTGGTTATCAACAATAAAGGAAATCTCTGGGGATAAAAGAAAAGAAGACTTCTCAGCCTCTAATTCTATCACTTGGATCTCCCCTGTGGAACTAAGTGTATCACCAGTGTCTTCCTCACTAACCTGATCATGGTGTGCCTCAGTCTCCCCCAAACTATCTTCAGTAACATCTAAACAAACCCTCCTAGGTGGCATCTTCTGAGTGGTAAGGATAAGAAATTGCTCCTGTAAGGCATTAAGGGAAACTACTAGCTAGTTAAGATATTGAGCTCTATCCTGTACTATTTCCCAAAGTCCTACCACCTCAGTTTCTAACCTATCCAACCTCTCTAATTCACTATGGATCAAATTTTTCAATTTCAATTCCAATGTGTATTCAGCCAATTGGTCCATCAGAGAAGATTTTTCTAAGGGTTGGTTAAGGTACGAAAAATTCTGGTTCCACGTGCCTAAATAACTACCCTCATGTGAATTTTCATATATGTCAGGTACAGAATGGTGAAAATTAGACACATGGTATTCAGAAAAATCATGATGCACAAAACTAGGGTCCTGAGAGGGACAATAGAATGGTGGAAACTCAAAATTATGCAAAGTCATACTTGAAAAATCAGTAATTTCACAGCAAGACTTCACACAATATCAACACAACCAAAACAGGAAAAAAAGACTCAAAAACACACAAGACTAAGATAACACAAATAAGGAAACAAACAATCACACAACATAATTAAGGAAAGACAAACAAACAAGCTTTAGTCTAAACTTTCAAATTTTCTTCTAATATTAATTAATCTAAATAATCGCCATTCCCTGAAAAAGGCGCAAAAAACTTGTTGCATAAAATTATATTGCAATACCGCAGTGTACGGGTCAAGTTTTAGTATAGTGATTTATGAGTCCAAGTATCGTCCTCGGGAATGGGTTTCTAGATTAATTAAGTATTAATATACTAATTCTCAAATTTAGCTAAAGCAACAAAACATGGATAGGTGTTTGACGAATAAGACAACCAAACAAACAAACATGTGGAGACACGAATTGATAGAATTAAAGGAAGTGATTTTACAAGTTAATAACCTAATTACACATGCATTGACCTCATGAGATGAATTTATAAACAAGAAGTAAATTACTCCAGAAAACCTCTCGGTTCTTAGTGAGCCTCACACATGCAATAGAATTCATAGTCTCCATACGAACCTACAACTTGCATGGCATTAAGTAACTTCTTTAAGTGTTTCCCTAAGAATTCTAGATCACTCTCGTGCCAGACTACTAAGGGTTTTGACAATTTTGCTCTAATTCAAGTTTTATCTCTCGAGTCCACTTGAATGAACGAATGAAGGAGTGCAGAGCGAATGACCAAAAATATGAACAAAACATGCTTCAATATATTGTAATAAAGTCATAACAAATAAATCAAATCATACTACAATGTTTAGCTACTCTAAATCACATGAAAAACAAACTAAACAAGTAGAAAACGTCTTAAAACGCTATTACAAATTGAAAGAAAGAGAAATAAACTTAGGTGTCGATGTCGGTCCTTCGTCTCCGAGCTCCCGTCTTCGATCTCGAACCTCCACGAATGCTTTGGCTCTCAAAATCACTCTTTTCTCTCTTCTTACAAGGTGTATTTCAAATTTAGGGCAAAACTCTACCAAATTGTGCTCCCCTTGCAATGAAATCATAAGGATATATTTATAGAAGGAATCGGTGCAGCGTTGCAACGCTAGGGACAGCGTTGCAACGCTGCACCCTAGGCGACTGGCAATTAAGGAAATAGTCGATGGCATTGCAACGTTGAGGGCAGCGTTGCAACGCCGCCACCCTAACGCGCACGCTCCTTGTCGAAATGGCGTTGCAACGCTGCAATGCCCTATGTGCGGCTTCTCACGCGTGGCTTCTTATCGAGATAGCATTGCAACGCCTAAGCGCGCGGCAACGCGCTATCGCCGAAGTCTTCAAAGCCTTTAAACAAAGAAGCATGGCATTGCAACGCTCGCATGGCGTTGCAACGCCATCACCTCGGGTCATCATGCTTGGATTGATTCTTTTTCTTCCAATTGATGTTATCTTTAGCTCCAAATAGCCCCGTTTTGATCCCGAGTGATCCAAATTGTCTCCAAGAGCTCCGTTTAAGCTTGTCACCTGAAATTGAGTGAATTAAACACGTAAAAGCCCTGAAATCATCATAAAACTAGCAATACTTAAGCCTAAGGATAACACATTTTGTGTGCTATCAAGCACCCTAGTTTCCTTAGGAACATAAAATTGATCACCTCTCCTCTCTTTTAAGTAACCTATGAAGAGGCACAACTTCAAACGAGGTTCCAGCTTCTTCAGGTTTGACACCAACACATGGGTCAGACATCCCCAAATCATGAAATGACGTGAAATTCCTTTACGGCCATTCTAGAGTTCGAAAGGCATTTCAGAAACACTCTTCAACGGAACTCTGTTCAAAATGTATACCGTAGTCTCCAATGTGTAACCCTAAAACGAGTCAGGGAGATGAGCATAACTCATCATCGACCTAACCATGTCCAACAGGGTTCTGTTTCTCCTCTCTAATACACCATTCTGTAGTGGCATACCAGGTACTTAGAGTTGGGATGAAACCATGTCCAACAAGGTTCTGTTTCTTCTCTCTGATAAACCATTATGTTGTGGCATACCAGGTGCTTAGAGTTGGGATGTAATTCTAGGTTCTTGTTGGGATTTTTGTCCTAATCTCCTGTTTGTTATATATTGTTTGAAATTAATAAGAGTTATTCATTTCATCACTTTGTGTCTCGCAATATTTATAAACTTTTCCAATAAACTATGCTCTAGGGTCATTGCATTTATGAGAGAAATAGAACTTGAACGGTGTGTAGTGGACACACAGGGAGGATCACGTTTGAGTTAATGACCCGAACGGTCTACAATGTATGGATAGGGTTGGAGACCTAATCCTGGATACACTGTGGATGCGGCCCGCTTTGTATTAGATACAAACGAGGAGATCTTACTCGTTCATGTGGTTGACATGCGAGTGGGGGCATCCTGTGCAATGAGATTGTACAAGACCGTACAATGAATTATTAGACCTACTGAGTAACACCGTTGACAGTAAGGACTAATAACTTCGTAGATGACCATTAGTGACTCGACCTGAATCCTGAGCGTGTTACGGACTCTTGTCTGCGAGGGTCTGTTCTTTGACTAGTACGGGTGAGGGTGGTCACAGTTACTCACCCAATATGCCTATCTTCTCGAGGCGTGAAACCAAGTAGGAGTTGGGAACTTAACTACGCGAGATGGAATTCACTGCTCCCGCTTTAGGAAACTAGAGGGTTGTTCCCTTAAGTGTTGTCTCCAGGGCTTGGACAACGGGCGCCCACCTTCTCACTAGCCCGAAGGGTGTTGTGCATGGTTGGACCATCACAATATGTTGTTCATTAGAGGAGCAGTGGGGACTTAAGGAACAAGAGGTAGACACAGGGGTAAAACGGTAATTTGACCCAGCCGTGTCTACGAACAACCTGTGAAGCGTCGACTCATGGGAATTGGCTATATCACTGGACACGTAATATTCTGCACTGACGAGAGTGCAGCTACGGGCTATAGTGGAGTGTTACCGTAGCTAATGAATGCTAATTAACCGGGTCAAAGAGTTTGATAGGTTAATTTCAGATCATTGGAGCCCGTCACTGTAGGTCCATTAGGTCCCTCAGTTGGCTCCACCTGGGTTAAAAGAAGGGTTAATGTTTTGGTATGAAATTCAAGTGTTCAATTTCACTTTAAGGGTATTTATGTCATTTGTATGAGATATCAATAATATAATATATAGTTTAATGTGAATGAGATTCATAATAAACTATAGGTTAGCCTAATTGTTGAATTAGGGCTAATTGGAGAAATTAAATGAGAAAAATTAAAATGGATGTGATTCAATTTAATTAATCCACAATTATTCCAAATGAGATTTGCAATATGAGATATGAGATATCTTATATTATGTGGTTATGCAAATGAGATTTGCATAACATATGATTGTGGTAAAGTGGTAATAATGAGAAGATATTAACTCTCTCATTCCACTATTTAAACCCTTTGCAAGAACGGTTTGGTAAGCTTCTCTTCTCATTTTTTGTTTTTCACAAAAGAGAAGAAAAGAGAATTCTCTCTACTCTCTCATTTCTCCTCCCTCTCCAAAACACAAACAAGTTCCCACCAACTTCCCTTCTCCAAAAGAGAACAATCGAGAAGATGATTTGGTGGTGTTCGAGATTGTTTTGTGGCAAGAATCCGTTGAGATCGAGTAGCACAAAGAGTTCGTGATCCGAGGAAGAAATTGTTGTGTTTGTCTACAACAAGTAAGTAATATCTCTACTTGCTGTAAATTTCTTCTTCTTTAAGCATGTTTAACCTAGATCTAAGTGTTAGATCAATAGATCAATTTTAATAAACACAAGTTGCATAATGATACCTCGACGATTCAATCGTCTTCTGTTGCGCGGGGATTCTCATTCCCTTCAGTTCTATCATATAGTCCTCGAATTCAGTATCCATATGATCTCAACCTCGATCTGATCGAAGTGTCTTAATCATTTTACCTAACTGGTTTTCAACCTCAGTCTTGTATTCCTTGAAGTTTTCAAGAGGTTCAGACTTGTGATGCATTAGGTAAACATACCCATATCTCGAATAGTCATCTATAAAAGAGATGATGTATTTGTAACCTTCTCGGGCTTTAACACTCATCAGACCACAGAGGTCAGAATGTATAAGCTTCAGAGGCTCTTTGGCCTTATAGCCTTTTCCACCAAAAGGTCGTTTCGTCATTTTGCCTTTTCCACTAAGGTTGGGGTATTTAAGCTGATGCTTTTGTTAAGATTTTTGTCCTAATCTTTGTGTTTGTAATATATTGTTTGAAATTAATAAGAGTTATTCATTTCATCACTTTGTGTCTCGCAATATTTATAAACTTTTCCAATAAACTAAGCTCCAGGGTCATTGATTTTATGAGAGAACTAGAACTTGAACGGTGTGTAGTGGACACACAGGGAGGATCACGTTCGAGTTAATGACCCGAACGGTCTACAGTATATGGATAGGGTTGGAGACCTAATCCTTGATACACTGTGGATGCGGCCCGCTTTGTATTAGATACAAACGAGGTGATCAGACTTGTTCATGTGGTTGACATGCGAGTGGGGGCATCCTGTGCAATTAGATTGTACAAGATCGGACCGTGATTTATTAGACCTCCGATGTAACACCGCTGATGTGATGAGACTAATAACCGTAGATGACCATTAGTGACTCGACACAATCTGAGCGTGTTACGGACTCTTGTCCGCGAGGGTCCGTTTCTTTGACTAGTACGGGTGAGGGTGGTCACGATTTACTCGCCCAATATGCCTATCTTCTCGTGTGACGAGAACCAAGTAAGGAGCCGGGAACTTAACTACGCGAGATGGAATTTACTCGCTCCCGCCTTTAGGGAACTAGAGGATTGCTCCCTTAAGTCTTTGCCTCCCAGGCTTGGACAACGGCGCCCACCTTCTCACCGGCCGAGAAGGGTGTTGTGTGTGGTTGGACCATCACAATATGATGTTCATTAGAGGAGCAAAGGGGACTTAAGGAACAAGAGGTAGACACGAGGGGTAAAGCAGTAATTTGACCCACCGTGTCTCACGAACAACCCGTGAAGGGTCGACTCATGGGAATTGGTTATATCATCGACACGTAATATTCTGCACTGACGGGAGTGCAGCTACGGGCTATAGTGGAGTGTTACCGTAGCTAATGAATGTTAATTAACCGGGTCAAAGAGTTTGATAGGTTAATTTCAGATCATTGGGCCCGCCACCACGAGGGTCCATTAGGTCCCTCAGTTGGCTCCACCTGGGTTAAAAGACGGGTTAATGTTTTGGTATGAAATTCAAGTGTTCAATTTCACTTTAAGGCTATTTATGTCATTTATATGAGATATCAATGATATAATATATAGTTTAATGTGAATGAGATTCATAATAAACTATAGGTTAGCCTAATTGTTGAATTAGGACTAATTGGAGAAATTAATTGAGAGAAATTAAATTGGATGTGATTCAATTGAATTAATCCACAATTATTGCAAATGAGATTTGCAATATGAGATATGAGATATCTTATATTATCTGGTTATGCAAATGAGATTTGCATAACCTATGGTTGTGGTAAAGTGGTAATAATGAGGAGATTTTAACTCCCTCATTCCACTATTTAAACCCTTTGCAAGAAGGGATTGAAGATCACTTCTCTCATTTTTTAGATTTTCACAAAAGAGAAGAAGAAAGTTCTCTCTACTTTCTCTCTAATCTCCTCCCTCTTCAAAACACAAAAGGTTCCCACAAACATCCCTTCTCCAAAAGAGAACAATCGAGAAGGCCAATTGGTGGTGTTCAAGACCATTCGTGGGAAGAGTTCGTTGAGTTCGAGGAGCACGAAGAGTTCGTGATTTTGAGGAAGAAACTTTGAAGAATGTCTTCAACAAGTAAGTACCTTTATTCTTACTGTTTTTCTTCCTTTTTCCAGCATGTTTAGCCTAGATCTATTGTAGATAGTTTTAATAAAACCATGTTGCAAAATGATACCACGACGATTCAATCGTCTTTCGCTGCGCGAGGATTCTTATTCCCTTCAATTGGTATCAGAGCCATCTCGATGGTTTTTCAATTTTGCACTGTTTTGTTAAAATTAGGTGGGTATTTTGCCATGATTTATGTGATAAATTATTGGTTTGCATAATGGATGTTTCAGTTTTTGGCACTTTTAGATTTATTTTCTGTTTGATGAGATCAAATGTAAAAGGCCCGTGTTTTTGGGCATTTTAGAAAATAAATCGAGTCTGTAAGTCCGTGTCGTTCGTGGCAAGTGTTGCTGTGAAGAAATCGGAGCAGAAACAAGCGAAAATCGATGAAGAACAGCAAAGGTGTTTGTTGTTCGCGCCGATGGCGCCGAGACAGCCTTAACGCTGCGTCTCAACGCCGCCCTGCGGACGGAGGCCTGCGGCAGATCGCGTTACATAACGCCGGTCGTAGCGTTAAACGTTCTTTGGCGTTGAGAACGCGGGTCGACGCTACAAGCGACAGCGTTGCAACGCTGCACGCGTTGAGGAGCGGTTGCTGCTTCTTTTTCGCGAGGAACGTGGGCAACTTCATAAGTGGGGCGGTTTATTTCGGTTTTTAATTATTTTTTTATTTATAAAATGTATTTTATTTTTATATTTAATTATTTGATTAAATAATATTAATATAATTGTTATATTAATGTTCTTTAATTAAATAATTGCCCCTAGGTGCCAAAAATCGGTCCATTTTTGCTATTTAATTATTTTATGCATGAGATGTATATTTTAATTAATTTTTATGTGCATAATGTATGTCATATAGATTTAAAATCCCACCTTAGGTTAAACTTTTCATGCATCATTTATATTATAAGAGTTATAATATATAGTATGCATGATAGGATTATATTATAAGAGTTATAATATAATGTTTGCATGTTTTAATTTATTTAAATATAAGTGTTATATTTTTAAATTAAAAGCATGCTCATGCATTTAATTCATGTGATGAATTATATTATGTTATAGTATATAGTATTATTCATGTGATGGTGATCAAGCACTATAACATAGAAATGCATGCAACCTAAGTTAATTATTAGTTTTAAAGTGTTTAGAACTTGAATAATTAGACTTAGGTTTTCTAATTTTCTAATAAGATTAGAAATTTAGGAAAACAAATATAACCTTTGAATAGAGACTGATAAGTAACTCTGTCTAAGGAAGGTTTTGTCTAAGGTTGGGGTATTTAAGTTGACGCTTGCAGAACACCCCTACCTGGAAACCTACCTGGGAGTGAATTCGGTCCGGAGATTCTTAGGTTATATTCTCGTGAGTGCCGTTAATTAAGTGTTAATTAATTTACTCACATAGACCTAAGTTAATAATGTGATTATAAACTTAGGTTAATACCATATAAGAGTTATATTGGTAGACTTAGGTAAATTTTATCCGGTTTATCTAGGTCAATCCCTAATAAAATTAAAGTGTTGAGTGGGAGGAAATAAAGTGTATGAGATACATTTGAATTTCCAACCTTAAATCTCCTTTAAGTCCGCACCGTGAGATCTATACTCGGCCTCGTGGCGCAAATGGGAGCGTCCTCCTTCGGATGGCATTTGTATCGGTCAATATCATCGTGGATGGAGAGAGTACTTATAGTGAGTGGGAGCGGGACTTGTGAAAACGAGACCCACGGTCTCTTCTTTCAATTCACACCGTGAGACCCCTATGATCTGCCTGCTAGTTTGGCCTGGACCAGACATTCCCTTCAGAAGACTTGAAAGAGGGGTCGTCTGTCCGTGAACATGTTCTAGACATGATGACCCACTTCCATCTGGTCGAGATGAACGGGGCTTCGATCGACGAGTCGAGCCAAGTCAGTTTTATTTTGGAGACTCTTCCGAAGAGTTTCCTTCAGTTTCGTAGCAATGTTGTTATGAACAAAATTAGCTACACTCTGACTACCCTCCTCAATGAGCTACAGAATTTCCAATCCTTTAACAGGTCAAGAATGAGGCAAATGTTGCCTCATGTGTCTTATCACGGGGGTTCGACCTGCGGGACGAAACTCATTGCTCCTTCACGCCCGAAAGGGAAGAAGAGGATGAAGAGGGGTAAAATCGACCGTGTTGCCGCCACAAGGGCAAGAAGGTCAAGGAGGTTGCAGAGAGAAAGGAAAGTGTTTCCACCGCAATGGGGCGGTCCACGAAGAGAAACTGTCCCCAAATTCCTAGCCGAGAGGAAGCATCAAGGTAAATGTGATTTACTTGTGATCAAACATGTTTAGTGGAGAGTAGTGACTCTGCTGGATATTGGATTCGGGCGCCACTAACCACGCTTTGATCTTCTTTTCGTGGGATTGATTCTGGCGCACTGCACGCGAGAGGGTGAGGTGACTCCACGGGTTGGATCCGGGAGCTTGTCTCTCTTGCAATGATCGCATGACAATGAAGCTGCACTTTGGCGGAAGTACTTATTGTTGGACAATCTATACATAGTTCTAGGGTTTACTAGAAACCTTGTTTCAATTTCCTGCTTAATTGAACACCGTATTTCCGTTTCTTTTGAATTGAATAAAGCGTTTATTTCTTTCAAAGCGAATGTTATTTGTTCAGCTTCACTTGAAAATAATCTGTATGTTTTGAAACCCAATTCGGTCAAAAGTGTTTTGAATATTTGAATTGTTTAAAATCTATGAGAACACGAACTAAGAAAGCAAAAGTTTCTCCAAAAGAAAATTTCCACCTTTGGCATCTTTGGTTAGGCCACATTAATCTCAATAGGATTGAGAAACTAGTGAAGAGTGGACTTCTAAACGAGTTGGAAGAAAACTCTTTGTCGGTGTGTGAGTCATGCCTTGAGGGCAAAATGACCAAACGTCCTTTTAGTGGAAAAGGATGTAGAGCCAAAGAGCCTCTTGAGTTAGTACATTCTGACCTCTGTGGTCCGATGAATGTTAAAGCTCGGGGCGGTTATGAGTATTTCGTGTCTTTCATGAGCGATTACTCCGGATATGGGTATATTTACCTAATGCACAAGAAGTCTCAAACTCTTGAAAAGTTCAAGGAGTACAAGACTCGAGGTTGAGAACCTCTTAGGTAAATAACTTAAAACACTTCGATCGGATCGAGGTGGAGAGTACATGGACACCGAATTCTAGGACTATATGATAGAACACTGAATCACGTCCCAACTCTCAAAGACTGGTATGCCACAGCAGAATGGTGTATCGGAGAGGAGAAACGAGAACCTTGTTGGACATGGTTCTGGCCGATGATGAGCTATGCTAGTCTCCCCGATTCTTTTTGGGGTGCAGTGGAGATCGCGGTTTATATTTTGAACAACGTTCCGTCAAGAGTGTGTTTGTGAAACACCTTTCGAGCTCTGGGAGTGGACGTAAAGGCGCTTTACATCACTTCGTGATTTGGGGATGCCCACCCACGTGTTGGTGTCAAACCCAAAAAGTTGGAACCTCGCTTGAAATTGTGCCTATTCGTAGGTTACCCTAAAGAGACTAGGGGTGGTCTGTTTTACGATCCTAGGGAAAATAGGGTGCTTGTATCGACAAACACCACTTTCCTAGAGGAAGACCACGTCATGGATCATTTACCAATGAGTAAAATTGTATTAAATGAAATGGACAATACATCCGCAAGAGTTGCTGATGGGGCTAGTACGGCAACAAGTGTTGTTGATCCTAGCATGTCTAGTCAAATCTGCTCCCAAGAGTTGGGAATGCCTCGACGTAGTGGGAGGGTCGTGAGGACACCTGATCGCTACATGGGTTTAAATGAAACCTCGCTTGTCGCTCCCGATGATGACTGTGAGGATCCATTGACCTATGATCAGGCAATGGTTGATGTTGACAAAGACGGGTGGATTAAAGCTATGGACCAAGAAATGGAGTCTATGTACTTCAATTCTGTATGGGAGCTTGTGGATCAACCGGATGGGGTAAAACCTATTGGTTGCAAATGGATCTACAAGCGTAAACGTAGCGTAGATGGGAAGGTGCAGACCTTCAAAGCCCGACTAGTGCCAAAGGGTTTTACCCAGTTGAAGGGGTTGACTATGAGGAGACCTTTTCACCTGTTGCCATGGTAAAGTCGATGAGGATCCTTCTGGCCATTGTCGCGTATTATGACTACGAGGTATGGCAGATCGACATCAAGACAGCCTTTCAGAATGGCAAACTTGATGAGACCATCTACATGGACCAGCCCAAAGGGTTCATTGCCCAAGGCCAAGAGCAAAAGGTTTGTCGGCTTCATAGGTCCATTTATGGACTGAAACAAGCTTCGAGGTTTTGGAATATAAGGTTTGATGAGGCGATCAAATCTTATGGCTTTGATCAAAATGCGACGAGCCTTGTGTCTACAAGAAAATCGTTGAGAAAAACTGTCGCATTTTTGGTGTTGTATGTGGACGATATTCTTCTCATTGGGAATGAGGTAGAATTTCTTACTGACGTTAAGAAGTGGCTAGCTTCGCAATTCCAAATGAAAGATTTGGGAGAAGCTCGGTATGTTCTAGGTATCCGTTGTCCTAACCGGAAGAATGAACGCTAGCCTGCCTCAAAGCGTCTTATATTGACAAGATGTTGTCTAGATATAAGATGCAGAACTCCAAGAAGGGCTTGCTGCCATTCAGGCATGGGGTTCACTTGTATAAGGACCAGTGTCCTAAGACTCCTCAAGATGTTGAGGATATGAGACGGATTCCATATGCTTCAGCTGTAGGAAGCCTGATGTATGCCATCTTGTGTACTAGGCCCGACATCCATTATGCAAGAGGGAATTGTCGGTGATATCACCCAATCCAGATTAGATCACCGGGCACCGTAAAAGTAATCCTCAAGTATCTTAGGTGAACGAGGAACTACAGCTTGGTGTATGGTAGTGGAGATTTGATCCTTACGGGATACACGGATTCTGATTTTCAGACCGATAAGGATTCTAGGAAATCCACTTCGGGGTCAGCCTTCATTCTGAATGGAGGAGTTGTAGTATGGCGAAGCATCAAGCAGGGGGCATCGCTGATTCCACTATGGAAGCGGAGTATGTTGCGGCTTGTGAAGCTGCAAAGGAAGTTGTTTGGCTTAGAAAGTTCATGACAGATTTGGAAGTTGTTCCTAACATGAACTTGCGGTCCACACGCTGATAACAATGGTGGTGCAAGAGCCAACTCACGTGAGCCTCGGAGCCATAAGAGAGGCAAACGCATTGAGCAAGTATTATTTGATACGGAAGATTGTACACTGCGGAGACGTGACGATCACGCAGATAGCGTCGGAGCACAACGTAGCTGATCCATTTACAAAGCCCCTCACGGCTAAGGTGTTTGAGGGTCACCTAGGGAGTTTAGGTCTTCGAGAGCTTCCTGACTAGGGCAAGTGGGAGATGTGTAAACGGGTATTCAATGCCCTAGTTTATTGTATTACTTCATTGTAATTTATGTACATTTCAGAAATGTATTTTCTCTACTAGCTTAGTCCAAGTGGGAGTTTGTTGAGATTTTTGTCCTAATCTCGTATTTGTAATATATTGTTTGAAATTAATAAGAGTTATTCATTTCATCACTTTGTGTCTCGCAATATTTATAATCATTTCCAATAAAATAAGCTCCAGGGTCATTGAATTTATGAGAGAACTAGAACTTGAACGGTGTGTAGTGGACACACAGGGAGGATCACGTTCGAGTTAATGACCCGAACGGTCTACAGTATATGGATAGGGTTGGAGACCTAATCCTTGATACACTGTGGATGCGACCCGCTTTGTATTAGATACAAACGAGGTGATCTGACTCGATCATGTAGTTGACATGCGAGTGGGATGCAATGAGATTGTACAAGACCGGATCGTTATTTATTAGACCTAATGATGTAACACCGTTGACAGTAAGGACTAATAACTTCGTAGATGACCATTAGTGACTCGACCTGAATCCTGAGCGTGTTACGGACTCCTGTCTGCGAGGGTCTGTTCTTTGACTAGTACGGGTGAGGGTGGTCACAGTTACTCGCCCAATATGCCTATCTTCTTAGGGACAGAACCAAGTAGGAAGCTGGGAACTTAACTACGCGAGATGGAATTCACTCGTTCCCGCCTTTAGGGAAACTAGAGGGATTGTTCCCTTAAGTGCTGTCTCTTGGCTTGAAAAACGGGCGTCCACCTTCTCACTGGTCCGAGAAGGGTGTTGTGTGTGATTGGACCATCACAATATGTTGTTCATTAGAGGAGCAGTGGGGACTTAAGGAACAAGAGGTAGACACAAGGGTAAAACGATAATTTGACCCAGCCGTGTGTACGAACAACCTGTGAAGGGTCGACTCATGGGTATTGGTTATATCAGTGGACACGTAATATTCTGCACTGACGGGAGTGCAGCTACGGGCTATAGTGGAGTGTTACCGTAGCTAATGAATGTTGGTTAACCGTGTCAAAGAGTTTGGCAGGTTAATCTCGGATCATTGGAGCCCGTCACTGTAGGTCCATTAGGTTCCTCGGTTGGCTCCACCTGAGTTAAAAGAAGGGTTAATGTTTTGGTATGAAATTAAAGTGTTCAATTTCACCTTAAGGGCATTTATGTCATTTATATGAGATATGAGTGATATAATATATAGTTTAATGTGAATGAGATTCATAATAAACTATAGGTTAGCCTAATTGTTGAATTAGGGCTAATTGGAGAAATTAATTGAGAGAAATTAAATTGGATGTGATTGAATTTAATTAATCCACAATTATTGCAAATGAGATTTGCAATATGAGATATGAGATATCTTATATTATGTGGTTATGCAAATGAGATTTGCATAACCTATGGTTGTGGTAAAGTGGTAATAATGAGGAGATTTTAACTCCCTCATTCCACTATTTAAACCCTTTGCAAGAAGGGATTGAAGATCACTTCTCTCATTTTTTAGATTTTCACAAAAGAGAAGAAGAAAGTTCTCTCTACTTTCTCTCTAATCTCCTCCCTCTCCAAAACACAAAAGGTTCCAACAAACTTCCCTTCTCCAAAAGAGAACAACCGAGAAGGCCAATTGATGGTATTCAAGACCATTCGTGGGAAGAGTTCGTTGAGTTCGAGGAGCACGAAGAGTTCGTGATTTTGAGGAAGAAACTTTGAAGAAAGTCTTCAACAAGTAAGTACCTTTATTCTTACTGTTTTTCTTCCTTTTTCCAGCATGTTTAGCCTAGATCTATTGTAGATCGTTTTAATAAAACCATGTTGCAAAATGATACCACGACGATTTAATCGTATTCCACTGCGCGGGGATTCTTATTCCCTTCAGCTTTGCGGAACACCCCTACCTAGAAACTGATCTGTGAGTGAATTTGGTCTGGAGATTCATAGGTTATATTCTCGTGAGTTTCGTGAATTAAATGTTAATTAATTTACTCACATAGACCTAAGTTAATAATATGATTATAGACTTAGGGTAATCCAATATAAGAGTTATATTGGTAGACTTAGGTAAATATTACCCGATTTATCTAGGTCAATACCGATTAACTTAAAGTGCTGAGTGAGAGGAAATAAAGTGTATAAGATACATTAAATTTTCCAACCAAAAATCTCTGTTAAGTTCACACCGTGAGATTCATACTCGGCATCGTAGCGCAAATGGGAGCGTCCCCCTTCGGATGGTATTTGTATGGGTCAAAATCAACGTGAATGGAGAGAGTACTTATAGTGAGTGGGAGCGGGACCTATGAAAACGGAACCCACGGTCTCTTTTATCGATTCACACTGTGAGACGCCTATGATCCGCCTGCTACTTTGGCATGGACCAGACAATCCATTCGCAAGGCCTTGATCATGGGAGTCAGAACATCGTGAATTCTCGAAAGGGATATAATTTTCTTGTTAGTTTTCCTTTGTGGTTCACCCTTCGGTGGCAATTGTTTGGACGGATACTTGGAAATTTAAAAATAGAGGGTGACACTCACGGGATTTGTTAGAGTTAATGGATTTTGACCGAATAATGGTAACTGGATGGCTAATGGAATAAGAGTTATTCTGGTATTAGGGTCTGGTCGAGAAAGTCTCGTCCCAGAGGAGGAGTGTACCTGTTCACCCTTCGGTGGCGGTCATTCTAAACTTTTGAGGTATCATTGCAATTTTTAATGACCTAGGGATCATAGGATAAAATTTACTAAAACCTGATTGGATTTTTAAAGTTTTTGCGAGACTAATACAAAGTTTTTCTTATTTTCAGCAAACAAAATGTCTAGTTCAATAGTTGCACTCTTAGCTTTAGACAAACTCGTAGGAGATAACTTTCAAACGTGGAAGAATAATATCAACACGATTTTGGTAACTGACGACCTAAAGTTCGTGGTCACTAAAGAATGTCCACAGGTGTCTGAAGGGATCGAATCCCGCCGCGGAAGCGATTTTGAATCACGTGTTCTTATTTTGTAACATTGATTTCAATCAAGATAAAATATAACTAAGATTAAGCATGCTATAAGATATTGGATTGCAAGTAATTACCTTTGAATAACTCTTTCTTCAAGTGCTCCTTCTCCCACGATCACGATCTCAGCAACTCGAGCCCAAACGAATGAAGACACCACCACCGGATCTTCTCTGTTGTTCTCTAGGTGAGGGAGGAATGTGGGTTTCTTTAGCATAAGGTGTGGGGTTGTGAGAGAGGTTGTGTTTTTGTGGAACTTTTCCAACAACACAAATAGTTGATAATCTAGGGTTTTCCATGATTTTTACTTAGCCCACAAAGTTGCTTCTCATGCAACTATTTATAGGGAAATAGGATGGAAATTACCATTCTATCCCTCCTTCATTCTCTCATTAGTATATAGTTAATATGTGAATCTAATTCACATTAAAACTATATATTATATCAATTATATCACATATAATTGATATAACATCTCATATATGAAATTGAACACTTCAATCTCATTCTTAACTTTATACCCTCAATATTACCATGTTGAGCCAACGAAGGGACCTAATGGACCTACAGTTCATGAGCTCCAATGATGTGAGATTAACTGATCAAACTATTTGATCCAGTTAATCAATATTCATTAACTACAAGTCACTCCACTATAGACTTGTAGTTGCACTCTCCTCACTATAGATTATATTGTGTCCATTGATATAATCATTACCCATGAGTCGACCCTTCATAGGTTGATCGTAATCACAGCTGGGTCAAATTACCATTTTACCCCTGTGATTACCTCTTTGTTCCTTAAGCACCACTGATCCTCTAATGAAAAACAAGTCTATGCTCCTACCATAGACTCATACCCTCTTAGAGGGTGGGGCCCCGTTGTTCAAGACCTAGAGTCAGTTCTTAAGGGAAATACCTGTCTAATTCCTAAGTATAGGAATGAGTGAATTTCGTCTTGTATAGTTAAGTCTCCAGCTACCTACAAGGTTTTGTCCCTGAGAAGGTAGGCTTATTGAGTCGGCTACATGTCACTCTCACCTATACTAGTATAAGGACAAACCCCTATAAGCAGGAGTTCTTAAGTTATTCAGGATTCAAGTCGAGTCACTAATGACCATCTATAAATTATAAGTCTTATCCTGTTAACGGTGTTATACTGGTTAGACTAATAATTTGCAGTCCGGTCTTGTATGAACTCTTCATACAGGATGCCCCCACTCGCATGTAAACCACATGAATGAGTTGGATTATCTCATTTACACTAATTACAAAGTGGGTCGCATCAATGGTGTTACCAGAATAAGGTTCTTATACCATAGACCATTTAGGTTATAATCTTGAACACAATCCAAATAGTGTCTACTACACTGATGATCAAGATACATTATAACCTTGGAGCTTAGTTTATTGGTTTTATAAATCAAGAATATATTTTTATCAAAACAAATAACTCTTTATTTATTTGATAAAAATTACATAAGTTTATGGCACAAATCTTAACAATCTCCCACTTGACCTAAAGCTTGTGGAGTATTAAAAAACATTACAATAATTTAAATATGATAAACTAGGGCATTTCAACCCTTTGTACAATATACTCCCACTTGCCCTAGTTGGGGAAAACTTGTAAACCTAGACCTTCTAGGTGACTCTCAAATACTTTAGGCGTGAGAGCTTTTGTAAAAGGATCAGCACGTTGTGCTCTAAGCCTATCTTCGTGACGATCACGTCTCCTTGATGCACGATCTCCCAGATGAGATGATATTTCTGCTCAATATGTTTTCCCCTTTTGTGACTTCGAAGTTCCCTTGAATTTGCCACTGCACCACTGTTATCACAATACAGTGTGATGGGCAAACCCATATTTTGAACAACTTCCAAATTTAACATGAATTTCCTTAACCAAACGACCTCTTTAGCTACTTCACAAGCTGCTACATATTCTACCTCCATGGTGGAATCAGCGATGCATCCCTGCTTGACGCTTCGTCATACTACAACTCCTCCATTGAGAGTAAATACTGACCCTTATATAGATTTTCGATAATCTTTATCAGTCTAAAAGTCAGAATCCGTGTATCATGTAAGGATCAGATCCTTAGCCCCATACACAAGCATGTAGTTTCTTGTTCTCCGTAGATACTTAAGGATTGTTTTAACCGTTGTCCAGTGTTCAGGTCCTGGATTGGATTGATACCTATTGACCATTCCAACTGCGAAACAGATGTCTGGCCTAGTACATAACATGGCGTACATCAGGCTCCCAACAGCTGATGCATAAGGAATTCGTCTCATATCCCCAACTCCTTGAGGTGTCTTAGGACATTGTTCCTTAGACAAATGAACTCCATATCTAAAAGGTAATAAACCATTTTTAGAGTCTTGCATCTTAAACTTCGACAATTTGTCGATGTAAGATGTCTGAGAAAAGGCTAGTGTTTTATTCTTGCGGTTCCGGACAATCTAGATCCCAAGAACAAACTACGTTTCACCCAAATCTTTCATTTGAAATTGCGTAGCTAGCCAATTCTTAATGTCAGTAAGATATCCTATATCATTCCCAATGAGTGGAATTGAAGGGAATGAAAATCCCCGCGCAGCGTAAGGCGATCAAATCATCAAGGTATCGTTACGCTGCTTGAATATTTTTAAAACGATCTAACACTTAGATCTAATTTAAACATTCAAAAATAAGGAAGAAAAACAGTAAAAAGAATAGACTTATTTGTTGTAGACAATTCTTCAAGCTTTTTTCCTTGATCACGAACACTTCGTGGTTCTCGATCTCAACGAACACTTCTCTCGAACAAAACCCGAACACCACCAACGGCCTTCTCGATTGTTCTTCCTTTGAAAGAAGGAAAGTAGTGGGACTTTAGTTTTGGAGAGTGAGGAGAGTTTGAGAAGAAAAAGTGAGAGAGAATTCTCTTCTTTTGGTTGAAAATCCAAAAAAAAGAGATTGGTTCATGAAACCTTTCTTGCAAAGGGTTTAAATAATAAAATAACATGCAGTTAAAACCTCCACATTATTACCATATTACCACAACTATAGGTTATCAAAATCACATTTGCATAACCATATATCATAAGATATCTCATATCGAATTATACAAATCACATTTGCATAATTTTGGATTTTATTAAATCGAATCACATCCAATTTAATTTCTCTCAATTAATTTCTCCAATTAGCCCTAATTCAACAATTAGGCTAACCTATAGTTTATTATGAATCTCATTCACATTAAACTATAAATTATATCATTCATATCTCATATAAATGACATAAATGCCCTTTAAGTGAAATTGAACACTTCAATTCACACCAAAACCATAACCCTTCTTTTAACCCAGATTGAGCCAACCGAGTGACCTAATCGACCTACAGTGACGGGCTCCAAAGATCCGAGATTAACCTATCAAACTCTTTGACCCGGTTAATCAACCTTCATTAGCTACGGTAACACACCACTAAAGCCCGTAGATGCACTCCCGTAAGTGCAGAATATTACGTGTCCACTGATATAACCAATAACCATGAGTGGACCCTTCATAGGTTGTTCGTAGACACGGTTGGGTCAAATTACCGTTTTACCCCTGTGTCTACCTCTTGTTCCTTAAGTCCCCACTGCTCCTCTAATGAACAACATATCGTGATGGTCCAACCATACACAAAACCCTTCTCAGGCCAGTGAGAAGGTGGGCGCCCGTTATCCAAGCCCTGGAGACAGTACTTAAGGGAACAACCCCTCTAGTTTCCCTAATGGCGGGAACGAGTGAATTCCATCTTGCGTAGATAAGTTCCCAGCTCCCTACTTGGTCCTGTCCCTGAGAAGAGAGGCATATTGGGTGAGTAACTGTGACCACCCTCACCCGTACTAGTCAAAGGACAGACCCCCGCAGACAGGAGTCCTTAACACGCTCAGGATTCAGGTCGAGTCACTAATGCTCATCTATGAAGTTATTAGTCCTTACTGTCAACGGTGTTACATTAGTAGGTCTAATAATTCACGGTCCGGTCTTGTACAATCTCATTGCACAGGATGCCCCAACTCGCATGTCAACCACATGAACGAGTCAGATCACCTCGTTTGTATCTAATACAAAGCGTGTCGCATCCACAGCGTATCCAGGATTAGGTCTCCAACCCTATCCATATACTGTAGACCGTTCCGGTCATTTACTCGAACGTGATCCTCTTGTGTGTCCACTAGACACCGTTCAAGTTCTAGTTCTCTCATAAATTAGATGCCCCTGGAGCATAGTTTATTGGAAAAGTTTGTAAATATTGCGAGACACAAAGTAATGAAATAAATAATTTTTATTAGTTTCAAATAGTAATTTACAAACACGAGATTAGGACAAAAATCCTAACAAGAATATCATCCACATATAGAACTAGGAATTCGACAGAACTGTTGATGATTTTCTTATAGACACAAGGTTCATCATCATTTTGATCAAAACCAAAAGATTTGATTGCCTCATCAAACTTTATATTCTAGGACCTAGAGGCTTGTTTTAGTCCATAGATTGACCTTTTAAGCCTGCAAACCTTTTGATCTTGTCCTGGTTCAATGAACCTTTTGGGTTGGTCCATGTAGATGTTTTTGACAAGATTGCCATTCAAAAAGGTTTTCTTGACATCCATTTGCCATACCTCATAGTCATAATATGCGACAATGGCAAGTAGGATACGGATAGACTTTACCATAGCAACAGGTGAAAATATTTCCTCATAGTCAACCCCTTCAACCTGGGTATAACCCTTTGCTACTAGTCTAGATTTAAGAGTTTGCACCTTTCCATCTACACCACGCTTTTTCTTATAGATCCACTTACAACCTATAGGTTTTACCCCATTAGGTTTATCTACAAGATTCCAAACAGAATTGAAGTACATAAACTCCATTTCTTGGTCCATGACTATGACCCATTTGTATTTGTCTTTGTCAACCATCGCTTGAATATAAATCGATGGATCCTCACAATCGTTATCTGGTATAACAACTTGGGTTTCAGATAAACCCATGTAACGGTCAGGTTGTGTTATAACCCTCCCTCTACGTCGAGGCATACTCAACTTTTGAGATGGACTCTCTTGACTAGACAAGCTAGTACCAACAACTTTTGTTGACGTACTAGTTTTATTAGCAACCTTTGCTATTGTTCTGTCTAATTCACTTAACACAATTTTACTTCTTGGTTTGTGGTCCCTTATGTGGTCCTCCTCTAAGAAAGTGGCATTTGTCGACAAAAATTCCTCATTTTCCTTAGGATCATAGAATAAACCACCTCTTGTTTCTTTTGGGTAACCTACGAATAGGCACAATTTTGAACTTGAATCTAACTTCTTTCGATTGTCACAAGCACATGTGTTGGACCACACCAAATTCTGAAATGACATAAACTACCTTTACGTCATTACCAGAGTTCCAAAGGTGTTTTAGAAACACTTTTTGATCACACATTGTTCAAAATGTATCCCCTGTCTCTACTGAGTAACCCCAAAAGGAAGTAGGGAGATGAGCATAACTCATCATTGGTCGAATCATGTCCAACAAGGTTCTATTTCTCTTTTCCAATACACTGTTTTGCTGTGGTGTACTGGGAGCTGAGAGTTAGGATGTAATTCCATGTTCTATCATATAGTTCTGGAATTTTAAATCCATATACTCTCCACCTCGATCTGATCGAAGTGTTTTAATTGTTTTACCTAATTGATTTTCAACTTCAGTCTTGAATTACTTGAACTTTTCAAGTGCTTCAGACTTATGATGCATTAGGTAAATATGCCCAAATCTAGAATAATCATCTATAAATGAGATGAAATATTCATAACCTCCTCTAGCTTTAACACTCATCGGACCACAATGGTCTGAATGTATAAGCTCAAGAGGTTTTTTGGCTCTTTAAACTTTTCCACTAAAAGTTCTTTTAGTCATTTTGCCTTCTAGGCAGGATTCACATACAGGTAAAAAATTTTCTTCTAACTTATTTAGAAGTTCATTCTTTATCAATCTCTCAATCCTATTGAGGTTAATGTGACCCAATCAAAGATGCCAAAGATGAGAATTTTCTTTAAGAGAAATTTTACGTTTCTTAGTTTGTGTGTTTGCAGTTTTAAACAATTTAGTGTTTAAAACCATTTTCACTGAATTAGGCCTTAAAACATACAACCCATTTTCTAATGAAACTGAACATATTTCCACATCTTTCTTTAAAATAAACACTTTATTCAAAGAAAAAGAAACTGAAATACATTGTTATATAAGGCAAGAAATTGAAATAAGGTTTCTAGTAAATCCTGGTATCAGTAATATATTGTCTAACAACATATATTTCTTGCAAAAATTAAGCTTCATCGTGCCTATTGTTATAGTTGAGACGACTTCTCCATTTCCAACCCGGAGCGTAATCTCTCCTTTATGTAGCTGCTGGCAGGAATCAATTCCCTGAAAAGAAGAGCAAACATGATTAGTGGCGCCTGAATCAAGTATCCAAGCATTTTTATCATTATCCACTAAACAAGCTTCTAAGCAAAGTAAATCATATTTACCTTCATTCTTCTTTTCTGCAACGTACTTCGGACAATTCCGTTTCCAATGCTCGTCTTCATTGCAGTGGAAACACTTTCCTTTATCTGCAACTTCTTTGACTTTCTTGCCCTTCTGGGCGGCAGCTTTGTCAGCTCGTTTCCCTTTACCAACCTTCTTCATGTTATTTTTCTTCCCTTTTAGGTTAGAAGAAGATGAAGCCACTGTTTTTTATCCAGAGGTAGAACCTCTATGATAACTCCTATTTGCAACATTTGCCTCACCTTTCGATCCCTGAATTTTCATCAAAGATTGAAAGGTCTGGAGTTCATTCAGAAGGGAGGTAAGATTAAAAGTAAGCTTGTTCATAACAACATTACTTCTAAACTGTAGGAAACTATCTAAAAGAGTTTCCAGAATGTAGCTGACTTGCACCATTCGACTCAGCGATGTTAAAGTGTACCATCATATCCAGGACATAATCCCGAACAGATGTACCCTCTGGCATCCTCGAGTTGAATATATACTTGAGGGCATTGTGTTGGGCCTGTGTAGACTATTGTCCAAACATACCCTGCACTGAATCCATGATTTCCTTAGCGGTCATCATGCCCTCGTGCTTCTTGGCTAATATGTCAAACATACTTGCCAGCATATAGACCTTGGCCTTATCATTGGCCTTGATCCATCGATCATATGCACCACGAACATTTCGTGTAGCATTCGAGCCTGGCACCTGAGGACACTCCTCAGTCAACATAAACTTGAGATCGTCCACTACCTATATTGTATTGAGTTTGTTTTTCCACGTCATCATATTCTCTCCGGTTAATTTTTCCTCACTCAATAAGGAAATTATAGAGCTAGACATTTTTCTGAAAAATAAAAGAAAACTTGTATAAGCTTCTTGCTATAATTGTCTAATCCAATCATGTTTTAGCTATTAAATGATTCCTTGGTCATTTATAATTTGCAATGATACTCCAAAGGTTTAGAATGTATGATACCGAAGGGAAATCAAAAACGCTCTTCCTTAGTTACCATTATTCGGTTAGGATACATACACTTCTTATGTGCCTTGTGAGTGTAACCCTCTGTCTTTAGACCCCAGAGTCCCCATCAAATAAAATCCGCCGAAGGGAGGACTAGATTGAAAAATAGACTAAGAAAATCTTTATCCCTTTCGGGTGTCTATTGTGTTCAGTCCCCTATGATCAAGCCCTCTGAAGGGATTGTCTGGTCCATGCCAAACTAACATGCTGACCATAGTGATCTTACGGTGTAAACTGACTGAAGAGACCATAGGTTTTGTTTTCACCGTACCTGCTCCCACTCACTATAAGTACTCTCTCCATTCACCTTGCTATTGACTCGTACAAACACCATCTGAAGGAGTTCGCTCCCGTTTGTGCCACGAGGCCAAGTATGAGTCTCACGGTGTGAACTTCCCGGAGATACGTAGGTAGAAAAATATGTATCATATACACTTTTCCTCCCACTGAATACTTTAAATCTATAGGAAATTCACTTAGGCTGAAAACCCGGCTAATGGTTTTACCTAAACTTATCAATATAACTCTTATATTGACTTTATCCTAAGTTTGCTAATATAACTTTTTATATTATGCCTAGAATTTCTAGTTTATTAACCCCTTAATAAACTCGCTGACGCTACTATAATTTATAAACTCTCTAATTAAAATCACTCCCAGGTTAGTTTCCAGGTAGGGGTGTTCCGTTTCCGTCAGCTTAAACACCCCATCCTAGACAGAACCTTCCTTAAACAGAGTTTCTCTTTTAATCATTGTTAATAAATACTTGGTTCTTAATTCTAATCTAATTAGAACTAGATAACCTAGGTTCTATTAGTTCCAAGTTCTAAACTTTGTAAAACTAATAAGTAACCTTAGGTGACATGCATACTATGTTATAGTGCTTGATCATTCATCTCATGAATAATAAAACATACATAGCATAATCATCTCATGAATTATAATGCATGTCAATTTTGTCCAAAAATTAATATAAAACTTTATATTAATTATTCATGCAAACTATATAATATAACACTTTATATTATAAATGATGCATGAAAATGCTTAACCTAAGGTGAGATATCTAAATTAAAAGCATACATTATGCATGGCAATGATTATACAACAATTGCATAACTTAAATAGCAAAATTAGATAAATTTTGGCACCCTAAAATTAATTTTAATTAATATAATCTAATTATATTAATTAAAATTAAATAAAATAAATATAAATAAATATAAAATATTTTTTATTTAATATATAAAATTAAAAAAACATTTTCCACCGGTTTGAAACTGCTGAAACGCCTTTAGAGTTGCAACGCTGATGGCGGCGCTACTGCTAACGCTTACAATTTGTCCGCTTTAACGCGCTGAAGCGCATCACGAAACGCGTTCGCTGCGTTGGTAACGCCGCCTCGATGCGCGCCTCCATCTGCAACCGTGGCGTTGTAACGCCAATAAACCGCGTTGCAACGCTGCACGCAGACAGCAAGCTATCCTCCATCGTTTTGCCTCGTTTTCTCTCTGTTCTTCTCAACAACCACTTTGCCTCGATTGACACGGACTTACAGACTCGATTTACAACTAAAATTGCCGAAAACACCAGGCCATTTACATTGAACGATTCAATAAAAAATTATAAATCTAAGTGCCAAAATTGAAAACATCTAATTTGCAAACCGTTCATTCATCACATGAAAACAGTAAATCCCACCTATGATCTTGATAAATCCAGAACTAAATCAAGAACACAATTGTCTCTTACATCAATTGAAGGGATCGAATCCCGTAGCGGACGCGATTTTGAATCGCGTGTTCTTATTTTGTAACATGGATTTCAATCAAGACTAAATATAACTAAGATTAAGCATGCTATAAGATATTGGACAGCAAGTAATTACCTTTGAAGAACTCTTTCTTCAAGTTCTCCTTCTCCCACGATCACGATCTCAGCAACTCGAACCTAAACGAATGAAGACACCACCACCGGATCTTCTCCGTTGTTCTTTAGGTGAGGGAGGAATGTGGGTACCTTTAGGATAAGGTGTGGGGTTGTGAGAGAGATTGTGTTTTTGTGGAACTTTTCCAACAACACAAATAGTTGATAATCTAGGGTTTTCCAAGATTTTTTCTTAGCCACAAAGTTGCATCTCATGCAACTATTTATAGGAAAATAGGATGAAAATTACCATCCTATCCCTCCTTCATTCTCTCATTAGTATATAGTTAATATGTGAATCTAATTCACATTAAAACTATTTATTGTATCAATTATATCACATATAATTGATATAACACCTCATATATGAAATTGAACACTTCAATCTCATTCCTAACTTTATACCCTCAATATTACCATGTTGAGCGAACGGAGGGACCTAATGGACCTACAGTTCATGAGCTCCAATGATATGAGATTAACTGATCAAACTCTTTGATCTAGTTAATCAATATTCATTAACTACAAGTCACTCCACTATAGACTTGTAACTACACTCTCCTCGCTGTAGATTATATTGTGTCCATTGATATAATCATTACTCATGAGTTGACCCTTCACAGGTTGTTCGTAATCACATCTGGATCAAATTACCGTTTTACCCCTGTGATTACCTCTTTGTTCCTTAAGCACACTGATCCTCTAATGAACAACAAGTCTAAGGTCCTACCATAGACTCATACCCTCTTAGAGGGTGGGGCTCCGTTGTTCAAGACCTGGAGTCAGTTCTTAAGGGAACAACCTATCTAATTCCTAAGTGTAGGAATGAGTGAATTCCGTCTTGTATATTTAAGTCCCTAGCTACCTACGAGGTTCTGTCCCTGAGAAGGTAGGCTTATTGAGTCGGCTACAGGCCACTCTCACCGATACTAGTGTAAGGACAAACCCCTATAAGCAGGAGTTCTTAAGTTACTCAGGATTCAAGTCGAGTCACTAATGACCATCTATAAATTATAAGTCTTATCCTGTTAACAGTGTTATACTGGTTAGAATAATAATTTGTAGTCCGGTCTTCTATGAACTCTTCACACAGGATGCCCCCACTCGCATGTCAACCACATGAATGAGTTGAATTACCTCATTTGTACTAATTAAAAAGAGGGTCGCATCCATGGTGTTACCAGAATAAGGTTTCCAACCTTATTCTTATACCATAGACCATTTAGGTTATACTATTGAACACAATCCAAATAGTGTCTACTACACTAATGTTCAAGATACATTATAATCTTGGAGCTTAGTTTATTGGATTTATAAAACAAGAATATAATTTTATCAAAATAAATAACTCTTTATTTATTTTATCAAAATTACATAAGTTTAGGGCAAAAATCCCAACAGGGCTCGACCGCATCTTGAAGTGTTCGTGATGCGTACGATCAGTGGATCAGGGCCAATGAAAAGGTCAAGGTGTACATCATTGCCAGCTTATCTAATGTTTTGGCAAATAAACATGAGGTGATGATCACCGCTAAGGAGATCATGGAATCTTTGTAGGAAATGTTTGGATAGTAGTCCTTTCAGGTCCGACATGATTCCCTCAAACACGTCTTCATTGTTAGGATGAAGGTGGGCATGTCTGTCCGTGAACACGTTCTGGACATGATGACCCACTTTAATCTGGCAGAGATGAACAGGGCTTCAATCGACGAATTTAGCCAGGTCAGGTTTATCTTGGAGACTCTTCTGAAGAGTTTCCTTCAATTTCGTAGCAATGTTGTTATGAACAAAATTAGCTACACTTTGACCACCCTTCTTAACGAACTACAGAACTTCTAGTCCTTGATGAGGATCAGGACACCGGAAGCTGAGGCAAACGTTGCCTTCAGGTTTTTTCACAGGGGTTCCACCTCTAGGACAAAATCTGTAGGCTCTTCAGGCCCGTAAGGGAAGAAGAAGAAGTTGAAGAAGGGCAAAACTGACCGTGCTGCCGCCCAGAAGGACAAGAAGTTCAAGGAAGTTGCAGAGAAAGGAAAGTGTTTCCACTACAATGGGGATGGTCACTGGAAGAGAAATTGTCCCAAGTTCCTTGCCGATAGGATGAAAAAAGGTAAATGTGATTTACTAGTAACTGAAACTCATTTAGTAGAGAGTAACGACTCTGCCTGGATACTGGATTCAGGCGCCACTAACCATGTTTGTTTTTCTTTTTAGGGAATTAGTTCTTGGCAGCAGCTGGGAGAGGGTGAGATAAAGCTACAGGTTGGATCCAGGGAGGTTGTCTTTGCTGTATCGGTCGACACGATGAAGCTCTTTTTTGGCGAGAAGTACTTATTATTAGATAATTTGTATATAGTGTCAGGGTTTACTAGAAACCTTATTTCCATTTCCTGCCTTATTGAACATTGTATATATGTTAACTTTGAATTAAATAAAGCGTTTATTTGTTTCAAAGGCAACTTGATTTGTTCAGCTTCACTAGAGAATAATTTATATGTTTTGAAACCTAATTCAGCCAAAAATATTTTGACTATTGAATTGTTTAAAACGGCAAAAACACGAACTAAAAGAGTAAAGGTTTCTCCTAAAGAAAATGCCCATCTTTGGCATCTAAGGTTAGGTCACACTAATCTCAATACGATTGAGAGACTAGTGAAGAGTGGACTTCTAAGAGAGTTCGATACACTCCTCCTCTAGGACGAGACTTATACATTCTGAACTCTGTGGTCCGATGAATGTAAAAGCACGAGGAGGTTACAAATACTTTGTATCTTTTATAGATGACCATTCAAGGTATGGGTATATTTACCTAATGTATAAGAAATTTGAAACTCTTGAAAAGTTCAAGGCGTACAAGACTGAGGTTGAGAACCTGTTAGGTAAAACAATAAAAACACTTCGATCGGATCGAGGTGGAATGGACACAGGATTCTAGGACTATATGATAGAACATGGAATTACGTCCCAACTCTTAGCACCTGGTATGCCATAACAGAATGGTGTATCGGAGAGGAGAAACAGAACCCTGTTGGACATGGCTCGATCGATGATTAGTTATGCTCGTCTCCCTGATTCTTTTTGGGGTTACGCAGTGGAGACTGCGGTTTATATTTTGAACAACGTTCTGTCGAAAAGTGTTTGTGAAATACCTTTTGAACTCTGGAATGGACAGAAAGGCAATTTACACCATTTCAGAATTTGGGGATGCCAGACCCATGTGTTGGTGTCAAACCCGAAGAAGTTGGAACCCCGTTCAAAATTGTGCCTCTTTGTAGGTTACCCTAAAGAGACTAGGGGTGGTCTGTTTTACGATCTTAAGAAAAATAGGGTGCTTGTGTCGACAAATGCCACTTTCTTTGAGGAAGACCACATCAGGGATCACTTACCAAGGAGTAAGATTATGTTAAATGAAATGGACAGTTCATCAACAAAAGTTGCTGATGGGGCTAGTACGTCAACAAGTGTTATTGATCCTTGCTCATCCAGTCAAGTCCATTCTCAAGAGTAGAGAATGCCGTAGTGGGAGGGTTGTGAGACAGCCTGAACGTTACATGGGTTTAGCTGAAACCTAAGTCGTCACCTCTGAAGATGACAACGAGGATCCATTGACCTATGATCAGGCAATGGTAGACGTTGATAAAGACGAATGGATTAAAGCTATGAACCAGGAAATGGAGTCGATATACATTAATTTTGTCTGGGAGCTTATGGATCAACCGGATGGGGTAAAATCTATTGGTTGTAAATGGATCTACAAGCGTAAACGTGGTGTAGATGGGAAGGTGCAGACTTTCAAAGACCGACTAGTGCCAAAAGGTTTTACCTAGGTTAAAGGGGTTGACTATGAGGAAACCTTTTCTCCTGTTGCCATGGTAAAGTCGATCAGGATTCTTCTGGCCATTGTCGCATATTATGACTATGAGGTATGGCAGATGGATGTTAAGACAGTCTTTCTGAATGACAATCTTGATTAAACCATCTACATGGACCAGCCTAAAGGGTTCATTGCCCAAGGCCAAGAGCAAAAGGTTTGCTGGCTTCATAGGTCTATTTATGGACTGAAACAAGCCTCGAGGTCTTGGAATATAAGATTTGATGAGGCGATCAAATCTTATGGCTTTGATCAGAATGTTGACGAGCCTTGTGTCTACATGAAAATCGTCAACAACACTGTCGCATTTCTGATATTATATGTTGATGATATCCTTCTCATTGGGAATGAGGTAGGATTTCTTACTAACATTAAGAAATGGTTGGCTTCACAATTTCAAATGAAAGATTTGGGAGAGGCTCATATGTTCTAGGTATCCAGATAGTCCGGAACTGGAAGAACAGAACGTTAGCCATGTCTCAGGCGTCTTATATTGACAAGATGTTGTCTAGATATAAGATGCAAAACTCCAAGAAGGGCTTGCTGCCTTTCAGGCATGCAAAACAACAGCTTCCAATGGTGAATTCTCCTCGAATCTCATCCGAATTGCATGAAATTTATCACGAACGACTCATAACAGTATTATAGACTCGATAATGCACTTTAATTGCCAAAAGTGCAGGGGCCTTTACATTTAATTTGATCAAATAAAAAAAAACTAAGGCCAAAAATTTCCTAAACAGTTTTACAGCAAACCAAATGCAATCTCCACCTTTCCAATGCAAATTTGTTTCAACCAAAACAAAACAAACCTGGATGTTAGTTTATTGGATTTAGTGTTAAAACAAGGCCAATATCGTAAATAACGAACAATAACTCTCTATTGAAAATAATAACCCTTTATTACAGTAATTATAACAAAATTACAAACTATGAGTTTTAGGGCACAAACCCTCACAAATAGATCCATAACTCAATCTTGAAACATTGTCGAAGAAGCTTACCCAATCCAAATGAGGTCCAAACATACTTGTACAGTATCGAAACCTTGCTGGTTCAGTGTTGGTTTGATTCCAAATCAATGATCTAACCTACACGTACGATGGGTGTGTTGGGTTTTATGCCCTAAAACTCGTAGTTTGCAAATTTATAATTTGATCCAGTTTTTATCAATAAGGTATTATTGCATTTATTCAATAATCGTGTTGAATTTTATTAGTTTTCTTGTAAATAACCTTAAATCCAATAAACAAACATCCTAAGTTGTGTTATGTGTCTTGAACTGTATGTGGTGACATACAGAGATGAAGGTTCAAGAAACTGCCTAAAGGGTCTATAGTATAAGGATGAGGTTGGGTACATTATCCTTGTGACACTATGGATATGACTCACTTTGTATTTGAAACAAACGCAATGATCCAACGCGTTCTTGTAGATGACATGCGAGTGGGGGTGTCTTGTGTGATGAGTTCACGTAAGACTAAACCACGAAATAATGACCAATAGATGTAACTTCGTTAACTGTTTAGGTTACTATTTCAATAGGATGATCTAGATAACTAGATCTTAATCTTGAGCAAGTTATGAACTCCTATCTGCAAGGGATTGTCCTTTAACTAGCATGGGTGAGAGTGGCCAGAGATATCAACTTAATAAGACTACCTTATTAGGGACAAAACCGCGTGGGTAGCTACGAACTTGACTTTGAAAGATGAAATTCACTTCTTTCCGACTTAGGGTAAGTAGATGAGTGTTCTCTTACGTGGTGCCTCCGAGACTTGAACAAAGGGTCCTACCCTCTCACTAGCCAGAGAGGGCTTTTCTTTTTATTGGTTAGACCATAAACAGGTTGTTCATTAGAGGAGCACTGGTACTTAAGGTCATAAATGTTGAAGGGATCGAATCCCTCAGCGGAAGCGATTGTTAATCACGTGTTCATGATTTTGTTATGCAGATTTCATTCAAGAACAAAATAACTAAGATTAAGCATGTAATATAACATATGACAACAAGTAATATACCTTTGAAGATTATTTTCTTCACGAGTTCCTTTTCCCACGATCAGGATCTTAGCAACACGAACCCGAACGTATGAAGATTCACCACTAGATCTTCTCTGTTGTTCTCTAGGTGAAGGAGGAAGGTGGGTTCCTTTAGGATGAGATGTGGAGGTTTGAGAGAGAATTTGTTTGGAACTCTTTCCAACAGAAAATTGGAACTCTAGGATTTTATGTCAAAAGCCTTAACCAAAGTTGCATCTCATGCAATTATTTATATAGAAATAGGATGAAAATTACCATCCTATCCCTCTTCATTCTCTCATTAGTGTATAGATAACATGTGAATCTAATTCACATTAAAACCATATATTATATTAATTATATCACACATAATTGATATAACACCTCATATATGATATTGAACACTTAAATCTCATTCCTAACTTTATATCCTAAATATTACCATGTTGAACCATTGGAGGGACCTAATGGACCTACAGTTCATGAGCTCCAATGATGTGAGATTAACTGATCAAATTCTTCAATCCAGTTAATAAATATTCATTAACTACAAGTCACTCCTCTATAGACTTGTAGTTGCACTCTTCTCACTGTAGATTATGTTGTGTCCATTGATATAATCATTACCCATGAGTTGATCCTTTACAGGTTGTTCGTAATCACAGTTGGGTCAAATTACCGTTTTACCTCTGTGATTACCTCTTTGTTCCTTAAGCACCACTGATCCTCTAATGAACAACAAGTGTATGGTCCTACCATAAACTCATACCCTCTTAAGCTAGTTTAGAGGGAGCGACCCCATTGGTTCTTAAGGGAACAACCTATCTAATTCTTTAGTGTAGGAATGAGTGAATTCCATCTTTCATAGTTAAGTCCCCAGCTACCTACGAGGTTCTGTCCCTAAGAACGTAGGCTTATTGAGTCGGCTACAGGCCACTCTCACCCATACTAGTCTAAGGACAAACCCCTATAAGCAGGAGTCTTAACTTGCTCAGGATTCAGGTCGAGTCACTAATGACCATAAATAAATTATCAGTCTTATCCTGTTAACGGTGTTATTCTGGTCAGACTAATAATTTGCAGTCCGGTCTTGTATGAACTCTTCATATAGGATGCCCCCACTCGCATGTCATCCACATGAATGAGTCGGATTACCTCATTTGTACTAACTACAAAGTGGGCCGCATCCATGGTGTTACCAGAATAAGGTTTCCAACCTTATTCTCATACCATAGACCATTTAGGTTATACTCTTGAACACAATCCAAATATTGTCTGCTACACTGATGTTCAAGATATATTATAACCTTGGAGCTTAGTTTATTGGATTTATAAATCGAGAATATAATTTTATCAAAACAAATAACTGTTTATTTATTTGATGAAAATTACATAAGTTTTAAGGCACATATCCCAACAATCTCCCACTTGACCTAACGCTTGTGGAGTACATAATTTAAACATTACATAATGTAAAATACAATAAACTAGGGCATTTAAACCTTGTGTACAATATACTTCCATTTGCCCTAGTTGGGGAAGGCTTGTAAACCTAGACCTTCTAGGTGACTCTCAAATACTCTAGCCGTGAGAGCTTTTGTAAAAGGATCAACAATGTTGTGCTATGAGGCTATCTTCGTGACGATCACGTCTTCTCGATGCACGATCTCCCAGATGAGATGATATTTTCGCTCAATATGCTTATCCCTCTTGTGACTTTGAGGTTCCTTTGAATTTGCCACGACACCACTGTTATCACAATACTGTGTGATAGGCAAACTCATATTTGGAACAACTTCCAAATCTAACATGAATTTCCTTAACCAAACGGCCTCTTTAGCTACTTCACAAGCTGCTACATATTCGGCCTCCATGGTGGAATCAGCGATGCATCCCTGCTTGACGCTTCGCCATACTACAGCTCCTCCGTTAAGAGTAAATACTAACCCTTATATAGATTTCCGAGAATCTTTATCAGTTTGAAAGTCAGAATCTGTGTATCTTGTAAGGATCAAATCCTTAACCCCATACACAAGCATGTAGTTTCTTGTTTTCCAAAGATACTTAAGGATCGTTTTAACCGTTGTCAAGTGTTTAGGTCTTGGATTGGATTGATACCTACTGACCATTCCAACTGCAAAACAGATGTCTGGCCTAGTACACAACATGACATACATCAGGCTCCCAATAGCTGATGTATAAGGAATCCGTCTCATGTCCTCAACTCCTTGAGGTGTCTTAGGACACTGTTCCTTAGATAAAAGAACTCCATATATAAAAGGCAATAAACCTTTTATAGAGTCTTTCTTCTTAAACCTTAACAACACTTTGTCGATGTAAGATGTCTGAGACTGCTAGTGTTTTATTCTTCCGGTTTCGGACAATCTGGATCCCAAGAACAAACTGCGCTTCACCCAAATCTTTCATTTGGAATTGCATAGCTAGCCAATTTTTAATGTCAGTAAGATAACCTACATCATTCCCAATGAGTAGGATATCATCCACATATAGAACTAGGAATGCGACAGAAGTATTGATAATTTTCTTGTAGACACAAGGTTCATCATCATTCTAATCAAAGCCAATAGATTTGATTGTATCATCAAATCTTATATTCCAGGATCTAGAGGCTTGTTTCAGTCCATAGATTGACGTTTTAAGTCTGCAAACCTTTTGCTCTTGTCCTGGTTCAATGAACCTTTTGGGTTAGTCCATGTAGATCTTCTCGTCAAGATTGTCATTCAAGAATGTTGTCTTAACATCCATTTGCCATACCTCATAGTTATAATATGCGGCAATGGCAAGTAGGATACGGATAGACTTTAACATAGCAACAGGTGAAAAGGTTTCTTCATAGTCAACTCCTTCAACCTGGGTATAACCCTTTGCTACTAGTCTAGCTTTAAAGGTTTGCACCTTTCCATCTACACCACGCTTTCTCTTGTAGATCCACTTACAACCTATAGGTTTTACCCCCATCAGGTTTATCTACAAGATCCCAAATAGAATTGAAGTGCATAAACTTCATTTCTTGGTCCATGGCTATGACCCATTTGTCTTTGTCTTTGTCAACCATTGTTTGATTATAAGTCAATGGATCCTCACTGTCGTCATCTGGTATAACAACTTGAATTTCAGATAAATGGTCAGGTTGTGTTATAACCCTCCCACTACGTCGAGGCATATTCAACTCTTGAAATGTACTCTCATGACTAAACAAGCTAGTATCAACAACTTTTGTTGATGTACTAGCTTTATTAGCAACCTTTGCTTGTGTTCCATCTAACTCACTTAACACAACTTTACTTCTTGGTTTGTGGTCCTCCTCTAAGAAAGTGGCATTTGTCGGCACAAGTACCTCATCTTCCTTAGGATCATAGAATAATCCACCTCTTGTCTCTTTTGGGTAGGCTACGAATAGACACAATTTTGAACGTGAATCCAACTTTTTTGGATTTGTCACAAGCACATGTGCTGGACAACCCCAAATTCTGAAATGACATAAACTACCTTTAGGTCTTTTCTAGAGTTCAAAAGGTGTTTCAGAAACACTCTTTGATGGCACATTGTTCAAAATGTATCCCGAAGTCTCTATTGCGTAACCCCAAAAGGAATTAGGGAGATGAGCATAACTCATCATTGAACAAACCATGTCCAACAAAGTTCTATTTCTCCTTTCTGATACACCATTTTACTAAGGCGTACCGGGTCCTGAGAGTTGGGATGCAATTCCATGTTCTATTATATAGTTCTGCAATTTTAAATCCATGTACTCTCCACCTCGACTGATAGAAGTGTTTTAATTGTTTTACCTAATTGATTTTCAACTTCAGTCTTGAATTCCTTACACTTTTCAAGTGCTTCAGACTTCTGATGCATTATGTAAATATGTCCAAATATGGAATAATCATCTATGAAAGAGATGAAATATTCATAACCTCCTCTAGCTTTAACATTCATCGGACCACAAAGGTCTGAATGTATAAGCTCAAGAGGTTTTTTGGCTCTATAACCTTTACCACTAAAAGGACTTTTAGTCATTTTGCCTTCTAGGCAACATTCACATACATGTAAAGTATTTTCTTCCAACTCATTTAGAAGCCCATTCTTTACCAATCTCTCAATCGAATTGAGGATAATGTGACCCAATCTAAGATGCCAAAGAGGAGCATTTTCCTCAGGAGAAATTTTATGTTTCTTAGTTTGTGTGTTTGCAGTTTTAAACAATTTAGTGTTCAAAACCATTTTGACTGAATTAGGCCTTAAAACATACAACCCATTTTCTAATGAAGCTGAACATATTTCCACAGCTTTCTTTATACTAAACACTTTTTTCAAAGAAAACGAAACAGAAATACATTGTTCTGTAAGGCAAGAAATTGAAATAAGGTTTCTAGTAAACCCTGCTATCACTAATATATTGTCTAACAACATATATTTCTTGTCAAAATTAAGCTCCATTGTGTCAATTGCTACAACTGAGACGACTTCTCCATTTCCAACCCGGAGCGTTATCTCTCCTTTCTGTAGCTACTGTCAGGAATCAATTCTCTGAAAAGAAGAGCAAACATGATTAGTGGCGCCTGAATCAAGTATCCAAGCAGTTTTATCATTATCCACTAAACAAGCTTCTAAGCAAAGTAAATCATATTTACCTTCCTTCTTCTTTTCTGCAATGTACGTCGGACAGTTCCGTTTCCAATGTCCGTCTCCATTGCAGTGGAAAACTTTCCTTTGTCTGCAACTTCTTTGACCTTCTTGCCCTTCTGGACAGCAACTTTGTCAGCTCGTTTCCCTTTACCAACCTTCTTCATGTTCTTCTTCTTCCCTTTCAGGTTAGAAGAAGATGAAGCCACTGTTTTTGATCCAGAGGTCGAACCTCTATGATAACTCCTACTGGCAACATTTGCCTCACCTTTCGATCCCTGAATTTTCATCAAAGATTGAAAGGTATGGAGTTCATTAAGAAGAGAGGTAAGATTAAAAGTAAGCTTGTTCATAACAACATTACTTTTAAACTGTAGGAAACTATTTGGAAGAGTTTCCAGAATGAAGCTGACCTTCCTCGATTCATCGATAGAAGCACCATTCAACTCTGCGATGTTAAAGTGTACCATCATATCAAGGACATGATCCCGAACAGATGAACCCTCTGGCGTCCTCGAGTTGAATATATACTTGAGGGCATTGTGTCGGGCCTGTGTAGATTGTTATCCAAACATACCCAGCACTAAATCCATGATTTCCTTAGCGGTCATCATGCCCTCATGCTTCTTGGCTAATATGTCAGACATACTTGCCAGCATATAGACCTTGGCCTTATCATTGGCCTTGATCTATCGATCATATGCATCACGAACATTTCGCGTAGCATTCGAGCCTGACACCTGAGGACACTCCTCAGTCAGCACAAACTTTAGATCATCCACTACCAAAATAGTGTTAAGTTTGTTTTTCCTCAGTCAGCACAAACTTTAGATCATCCACTACCAAAATAGTGTTAAGTTTGTTTTTCCAAGTCATTATGTTCTCTTCGCAATTTGTGGTTAAGGCTTTTCAACAAAACCCTAGCATTCTCTCACATTGTGTTGGAAAGAGTTCCAACTACAATCTCACAAACATCTCACCTCACCTAAAGGGAACTCACCTTCCTCCCTCACCTAGAGAACAACGGAGAAGATCCAGTGGTAGTGTCCGTGATCGTTCGGGTTCGTGTTGCTAAGATCGTGATCGTGAAAGAAGGAGCACTTGAAGAAAGAGTTATTCAAAGGTATATATCTTGTTGTCCATCTTGTAGAAATGCATGCTTAATCTAGTTAGATTAGTTCTTGATTGTAATCCATGTAACTAAATTAAGAACACGCGATGAACAATCGCTTCCGCTGCGGGATTCGATCCCATCAGGGAAGCCTCCCCGCAACGTTGAGCGAGCTTTCAATTTCTTTAAAGCGCCAGCGTTTAGACACTTGAAGAAGTGTCTCGATGCTCTGTGTACGGGTCCTCATGTAGTATGCTTGATGTCATGGCGCTCTATGTACTTGTCATCATGTTAGATGCTTAATGGCGTCTAGACACTCAATTGTAGCATCTAGACGCTCTTCAGGTGGCTCATTTGGCTTTTAAATCTCTTATTTCTTCAATTTGATGCATTCTTTGTTATAATCTTGGTTTTTTAACCCTTGATTGTTCCTAGGCCTCCAGACGAATGACCTCGAAATACAAATAAGCACATGAAAGTAGTAGAACTAGCATAAGATAAATAGATAAAGATAAAGCTTTTATGGAGTTATCAGGTATCTATGCTACTGGAAATTAAGGAAAAATCAATGATTAAAAAAAGGGAATTCAAGTTGCTTTGCCCCTTCAGAGAAAATGCTGCTAAAATTGCAGTCACAATTATGTCAGCAATCGTAAATCTAAGTAAACCGGATTTGAATCCTATTCGATTTTGCTCCCAAAATCTTTAGGAGGAAGCAATTAAACCTGTATGGCTATGGCTAATTGACCTTAGATAATTTCATGCACAACCCTATTGGTTTTGGAGTCTCGCCTATGTTTAGGGTCGAAGTTTCGGATCTTATGTCTACGTCATTTCCACCATTGTTTTTATGAAAACCTCTTTTCCTTGACCCTTTTAATATCAAGTTCTAGCTTGATGAGCAAGTCCTAGTGGTCGGTTAGGGTTGCCCACATTGTATTCAATAAAAACAAATTTGGATTTAGGTGCCGACACAATTACTTTGCTAATTTAGGCTTGACATCTCTATTCTAGGGCATTCACGACTTTAACCCCTAAAAAATATTTAGCTCATGAATTGAATAAGGGAAAAGATGAATTTTCTTGTTGGAAATAAAAAATATAGCAAACAGGGAGAAAAACAAGCAATGTCGAAAACTCAAACTTGTAAGAAATAAATGCTCTCGATTTCTTCTTTTTATTCAAATTAAAGAACTTAAACCAAGAACAATCTACCATTATAATGAAACTTAAGTACAACAACTCACTCAAGGAATATAGTGTGCGAAAAGTAAAGAAAACATAAAAGCAACAACTAGAAAATCCTTTCGTTGGTCAATTTTCACCCACAATTGAGCTGGAGAATCTTTATTCCCAATACGTTCGTAAGGAGGGATCAACCAAGGATAACAACAAGCTAAAAAAATAAGAACAACTTGCTGGAAATAAAGTGTTGGAGAAAAGCTTGCTGCTATAAAAAAAACAGTAACGAAAAAGCTCGACTATGAAAATGCAGAGGAATATGAACGAGTACCCTCCCACGAATCGTTTTCTTCTCTATAGGGTTTCTTGTACATTTATAGGCAATTTCCTTTAGGATTTCTTTTGGACTCCCATGAATGGTGTGGACTCAATCAATCACGAATCTAGGTTGTCAACGCTTCCAAAAATGGCAAAAATCTCGTAATTCTCGTAGCCTTCCATTTTTTGCAGATTCTTACAATGCAACACACATTTTTCCCTGCATTTTGTCTGACTTGTCTTGTCATTTTGTGTGCACAAATAAAGAACACAATTTCCTTGACATTTTTTTATCTCATTTTCCTTCGCAAAAAATACACCAAGTTAGCTTATTTTTTAACATTTTCCAACAATTTCTTATTTTTCACTAAAGCAAGCTTGAACAATTTTACTCCTGAATTATATTTTTAGCTTGCCATAAAATAAATATTTTCAATAAAATAGACAAAAATAACCAAGTTTAGGTATAAATAATTCTTACAAATGAGAATTATCAATTGCTCCATAGAGTGTAGGTACCAATTTGATCCCACTTATTAGGTACGCCAAATAAATTTATAATCTGTACCACAAATTTTTTTCCAATATAGCGACAGGGTCGATCAACATGGAGGCAGTTGTGATTATTTACTTAATTAAAATTTTATGGTTAACCGGATACCGTGGGGGGGGGGTTGTAATTGAAACAAGAAAATTAAATTGTAAGAAATAAAACATGCATAAATTAAAAGAGGAAATGTGAAATACATGCAAAATACTGAATCAGAGGTTTATCAGACCTAAACTACTATAATTTGATCATGGGCAACTAAGAGTACACTTATTTATTCTCTAATCAATTAACCGACCTACTTGGTAAAGCCAAGCAAGTTTCCTAATGGGCTCATAATGCTAACTAACCAACCTAGCATCGATTAGTCTTAATTAAACACTCTCCCAATGAGCCACGATAGTGATATATTAAGAGTTTGTTTAATTTCAATTACCCAGGAGTTGGTTAAACTTCCAATTTTTAATTCGGATAGCCTAAATTAAAGACATAATTACTTGGAACTCTAGGCCTATCATGCAATCTTCAATGGCAAGGTTAAGCCTTAGTCTATGCAAACATGAGCCGGTGTAGATGCTACGAAATTCAGCATGCAATGGGATTGGTCGATTCCAACAACATATATACCAGTAAATGCTAAGACATACAAGATTGATCAAGTCCAATATGCAAGAAACGTAGATTAAAATAAATCAGAGTTCAAACATGTTTATGATGGGAATCTGATCCCTTTGAGCAGCGAAAATGTGTTTTATGGATCGATTTTGCTTGTTTGTTTTGGTTAAACACAAATACCAATACATTGGTAAAAAAACAGAGAATAAGCAATCTAATTCCTAATCTAATTAGGCATGGAACTGAACATGCAAACAAGTTCTGTAATATAATTAAACTGAAGGAAATTCGAAATTTACCTTTGTAGTTTCACAACAACTCGTTGCTTCAATTGCACAGCAACACAAAAAATGAAAAATCTTCTCTGTTTTCTCCAACAGGACAACACCACTTGGATAAGCCTTCTATGGCTCTGAGTTCCACTTAGATCTCTCTTGGTGGGAAGGGTTCCAACAATTTGGAAGGTGAGGAAATTTGAGAGAGAGAGAATTCTAGCAGCAATTCAACAATTGCACCACTTCATCGATCATCCTCATCTCCCAAAAGGAGAAGAAAAATAAGAGAGAAAAAAAACTTCCCCCACTCCCTATCGATGGGGAGTTGGAAGGAAGTGGGGAACGTGTGACACGTTCCCACTTTTTTATTTTATTTAATTAATAAAATTCATTTAATTAATTAATTAATATAATTAAACCAATTTAATTACATTAAAATTTGATTAAATCACCTTTAATCAATTTTCCCTCTAACCCAGAGTTTTAATATACATCTTATGCACATTAAATTATAACCTATATTTTTCCAATATGAATCACATTCACATTTAAAATAATATTTGAACTCTTTCAAATATTTAATTCTCTCATATAATTTAATATGAATCATATTCACATTAAATTTATAATATATAGTTCCAAAACTTTATATTATAACGTATTTATATACATTAAATTTATTCCCTAATGAATTTTGAGCATTTCAAATTCAAACGATCTAAGAACCCTTCACGAGCTAGAAGGTGGACCTATGGATCTATAGATAAGAAGCTCCAACAATACGAGATTACTCGGTTAATCTCATTATCCTACTAATCAACATTCGTTAACTGCGGGAACACTACACTAAAGTCTCGCAGCTGAACTCTTCTCACTGCAGATATATTTCTGTGTCCACGGATATTGACCAATAACAGCAAGTCAATCCTTCACAAATGTCTATAACACCAGCTGGGTCAAATTACCGTTTTATCCCTGGGTTACATCTTGTACCTTAAGTACAAGTGCTCCTCTAATGAACAATTTATTTGTGGTCCTACCAACAAACAGAAGTCCCTCTCGGGCCAATGAGAGGGTCGAAGCCTTTGTTCAAGTCCCGGAGACACCACTTAAGGGAACATTCATCTACTTACCATAGTAGTCGGGAACGAGTGAATTTCATCTTGCTAAGCTAAGTCTCCAGCTGCTCACTCAGTCTTGTCCCCCAAGAAGGTAGGCATATTGAGTCAGTGAATCTGCCCACTCTCACCCATACTAGTCAAAGGATAATCCCTCGCAAACAGGAGTTCGTAACCTGCTCAAGATTGAGATCAAGTTGCCTAGGCCATTCTAGTGAAATAGAAACCTAGCTAGTCAACGAAGTTACATCTAGTGGCTACTATTTCGCGGTCCGGTCTTATTTAATCTCATTACATAGGATATCCCCACTCACATGTCATCTACACGAACACGTTAGGATCACAGTGTTTGTATCATATACAAAGTGGGTCACATCCATAGTATTACCAGGGTAAGGTACCCAAACCTTATCCCCTTACTATTGACCCTTTAGGTTGTATCTCGAACCAATATCCTTTTTATGTACATTACATTCAGTACAAGAGACATCTTACAGCCTTGGATGTTAAGTTTATTATATTTACAAGGGCAATAGCATAAATATCGAACAATAACTCTTTATTGCAAATAATAACTCTTTATTACAATAATTAGAACAAAATTACAAACTACGAGTTTTAGGGCACAAACCCCAACAAACTCCCACTTGAACTAAAACTCTAATGGGGTACATCAAAATCTAAAACAGTGGTTACAGAGATACAAATACAATAAACTAGGGCATCCATATACCCATTACATATCTTCCACTTGTCCTAGATTAGCCTATGTAAATATCTCGTAGACCTAGCCTTTCCAGATGACCCTCGAACACTTTAGCGGTGAGAGTCTTTGTAAACGAATCAACAATGTTGTGCTCCGAAGCGATCTTCGTGACTGTCACATCTTCTCGTTGTACTATTTCTCGTAACACGTGATACTTTCTCTCGATGTGCTTACCTCACTTATAGATGCGAGGTTCCTTCGAATTGACTACCGCACCACTGTTGTCACCGTATAAGGTGATGGAAAATTCCATATTTAGAACAACTTCTAAATCAATAAGGAATTTCCTTAACCAAACAGCTTCTTTAGCTGCTTGATAAGCAGCGACATACTCAGCCTCCATCGTGGAGTCACGATGCATCCCTACTTGATGCTTCGCCATACTATAGCACCCCCGTTAAAGGTGAAAACTGATCCCGATGTGGATCTACTAGAATCCTTATTGGTCTAAAAATCAGAATCAGTGTATCCAGTAAGGATCAAATCCTTAGTCCCATACACAAGCGTATAGTCTCTCGTTCTCCTAAGATACTTGAGGATATTTTTAACTGCAGTCCAGTGGTCTAACCCTGGATTGGATTGGTACCTACTGACTATTCCCACTGCATAACGAATGTCTGGCCTCGTGCACAACATAGCATACATTAAGCTACCTATTGCAGAGGCATAAGGAATACGTCTCATATCCTCAACTTCTTGAGGTGTCTTAGGACACTATTCCTTAGACAGATGAACTCCATACCTGAAGGGTAATAAACCCCTTTTGGAATTCCGCATCGAATATCGGGCCAACATTTTATCGATATAAGATGTTTGAGACAGAGCTAGCGTTCATTTCTTGTGATACCTGAAAATCTAAATCCCCAGAACATACAGCGCCTCTCCTAAATCTTTCATTTGGAATTGGGTCACCAACCATTTTTTTAAGTCAGTTAGGTATCCTACATCATTCCCAATGAGTAGGATATCATCCATATAAAGTACTAAGAAAGCTATTTTGTCGTTGATGATTCTCTTGTAAACACAAGGCTCATCAACGTTTTGGTCAAAGCCATAAGACTTGATTGTAGTATCAAATCTTATGTTCCAAGACCTGGATGCTTGTTTCAATCCATAAATGGATCGATTGAGCTTGTAAACTTTTTGCTCCTGACCTTGGGTTATGAACTCTTCGGGCTGAGACATATATATGCTCTCATCAAGATTGCCATTCAAAAAGTCAGTCTTGATGTCCATTTGCCAAAATTCATAGTCATAAAAAGCAGCTATGGACAAGAGTATCCTTATAGACTTAAGCATAGCAACAGGGAAAAAAGTTTCCTCATAGTTAACTCTTTCACTTTGGGTAAAACTCTTTGCTACAAGTCTGGCTTTAAAGATCTCTACCTTTCCAGCTGCATCTCTTTTTCTCTAATAGATATATTTGCACCCTACGGGTCTTACCCCTTCAGGTTGGTCTACAAGTTCACAAACTGAATTGAAGTACATTGACTCCATTTCAAGGTCCATGACTTTGATCTATTGGTCCTTATCTACATCATTCATTGCCTATTTATAGGACAATGGATCCTCTACACCGTCATCAGGTATGACAACTTGAGTTTCAGCTAAACCCAAGTAATGGTCAGGTTGGGAAACAACCCTCCCACTACGTCGAGGCATTCCCAACGATTGAGAAGGACGAGATTGACTCGATGTGTCGGCTTCTTTATCAACTCTTGATGAAGGTCCGACTTGATCAACAACTCTTGTTAACTCATTTGTAGCTTCATTTAATATTAATTTACTACGTGATTTATGGTTCCTCATGTGATCTTCCTCCAAGAAAGTGGTGTTTGTCGATACACTCACCTAGTTTTCTTGTGGGTCGTAGAAAAGACCACCTCTCGTTTCTTTGGGATAGCCAACAAATTTGCATAATCTTGAACGAGGTTGCAATTTCTTTGGGTTTGTCACCAGCATGTGTGCTGAACAACCCCAAATCCTGAAATGTTGTAAACTAGGTTTACGCCCCTTCCATAATTCAAAAGGTGTTTCTGAAACACTATTTGATGGAACAGTGTTCAAGATTTGAACCACAGTCTCTACTGCGTAACCCCAAAATGAGGCAGGCAATTGAGCATAGCTCATTATAGACCGAATCATGTCTAACAAGGTTCTATTTCTCCTTTCTGACACACCATTCTGTTGTCGTGTATTAGGTGTTGAGAGTTGAGATTTGATTCCATGTTCTATCAAATAGTCCTGGAATCTCAAATCCATATACTCTCCATCTCGATCGGATCAAAGTGTTTTAACGGTTTCTCCTAATGCATTCTCTACTTCAGCCTTATACTCTTTGAACTTTTCAAGAGCCTCGGACTTATGATGCATTAGGTATAGATAACCATACCTTGAATAATCATCTATGAAAGAGATGAAATATTCGTACCCTCCACGAGCTTTAACATTCACCAGACCACAAAGATCTGTATGTATAAGCTCTAAGGGCTCTATGGCTCTATAACCTTTTCCAGTAAAAGGTCGCTTAACCATTTTTCCTTCCAAGCATGATTCGCAAGGAGGTAAAGAATCATCTTCTAACTTGTTTAGAAGTCCATTCATAGATAGTTTCTCAATCTGGTTGAGATTTATATGACCAAATCTAAGATGCCAAATATAGGTATTATTATTTGGAGAAATTCTTTGCCTTTTACTTTGAGTATTTGCAGTTTTAAACATCTCATGATTTAAAATTGCCTTAGTTTGATTCGGTTTAAGTACATACAAGCCGTTTTCTAACTTAGTAGAACAAATATTAACACCTTTCTTTGAAATGAACGCTTCATTACTTGAAAAGGAAATACAATAATCAAGTTTAATTAAGCAAGAGATAGAAATTAAGTTTCTCTTGATCTTAGGAACTATGTACAGATTTTTAAAATATAAAAATCTATCTCTAAAAAACAGCTTAGCATCTCCCACTGCACGAGCTGAGATGACGTCTCCTGTTCCGACCCTGAGCGTCATCTCACCTTCTTCGAGCTCCTTGAAGGAACTAGTTTCCTGTAAAGAAAAGCAAACGTGATTAGTGGCTCCTGAATCAAGTATCCATATAAAATCATCATTTTCCACTAAGTAAGTTTTAATAACAAGTAAATCAAATTTACCTTTCTTCTCTTTGAGCTCAGCAAGGTACTTTGGGCAGTTTCACTTCCAGTGCCCGTCCATGTTGCAGTGGAAACACTTTCCTTTGTCTGCAACCTTGGCCTTTCCCTTGCCCTTATCTGCAGCAGTTGGTGCCTTCCTTTTCCTTCCTATCTTCTTCTTTTGGGTCTTCTTAAGCCCAGAAGATGGACTGCAAGACTGAGTTCCAAAGGATGAACCCTTCTGGAACCTTCTTGAATGGGCAAACAAATTTGCCTCTCCATCAGCCTGCTCCTAATTCTTCATAAGAGACTTGAAAGTCTGTAGTTCATTAAGGAGAGTAGTCCGGTTGTACTCTATCTTGTGCATCACCACATTGCTGCGGAATTCCAAGAAAGTCTTCGGAAGAGATTCTAGGATGAATGACACCTAACTTTGCTCGTGTATGACCGCGTTGTTCATCTCATCCACGTTGAAGTGGACCATCAGATCGAGAACGTGTTCTCTCACCGACGATCCCTCCTTCATACGAGAGTTATAAACGTACTTGAGGGATTCTTGTCGAAGTTGTTCAGACGGTTGTCTAAACATATTCTGCAACGAACTCATGATCTCACGAGCTAAGACCATGCCCTCATGCTTTTTGGCCAGAACTTCAGAAACACTAGCCAAAATGTAGACCTTGGCCTTATCATTGGCCTTGATCCAGCGGTCGTACGCATCCTTAACAAATTGAGGAGCGTTTCGAGCAGGAACCTGAGGACATTCTTCAGTCAGTACAAATCAAAGGTTGTCAACAACGAGAATCGAAATTCAGGTTGGAATTCCACGTAGTATAATTTTCACCAGTTAAACGTTCACTTTTGAGTAAGGCTATAATTGAGGACGACATGCTGAAATTTCAAAATAGTTCTAATTAGCTATGCCTTTAACCCATTACAAACCGATCAATTTTAGCAAAATTATTAAAGAAACCTAGTGTTTAAATTAAACCTTTAATTTTGCAATGATACTTCAAGGGTGTAGAACAAAAGCCACCGTCGGGTGGTCAGTCACTCCTCCCTTGAATTGAGATTATCTCAGCTAATTCTCACTACCAAAACATCTCATGTCCCAATGATTCTTAACTACCGTTTGTTTGGTCAAGAACTTGTTAACTAGCTTAACTTATCCCTTAAATGTGACCCTACCATTTTCAGATCAAATAGGTCCGAGCCAACAGGCTACTATTAAGAAAGACAACTGTTGGCAAATTACCTAAAAGACCTTATCCATTTCTGGAGTTCGCAGTGTTCCGATCCCTATACTCAGGCCCTCCGTAGGGATTGGTTGTTCTAGCACAACCTAGCAGGCGGACTATAGAAATCTCACGGTGCGACATAATGGAGGAGACCGTAGGATACGTTGACACACGTCCTGCTCCCATTTACTATGGATACTTCACTCATTCACCTTGTTATTAAACCATGCAAACACTTACTGTATGGGATGCCATATTGACGCCACGTAGCCGAGCATGGAACTCACGGTGTGAACTCTTGAGGACGTGAGAGTAAACTCGATGCGAACATCTCGTTTTCTCCCACTGAAGTTCCTAAGGTTAGGGTGTAGGTTTAACTTAGTTGGATTCTGGCTAAAAGAATCTATCTAAGTCTATGCCTATTATAACTATTATAACTAGGTCTTTTAACCTTATGTCTAGGTGAATAAATGTTTTAATTACCTAGATATAAAACAGGACTATGGTTAATTCAACTCAAGTTCCAGGTCAGTTCCTAGATAGGAGGTGTTCCGTTAACCGTCAGCTTAAGTACCCCTAACCTTAGACAGAACATCACCAGTAGAGTTCCCTTATAACTAATGTCCTATTGTCCTACTATATTTTAAACTATTTAAAATACTATGTAAGACTAACTTATAATCCTATTAGAAATTAAACTTAGGTCTAAATTAATTTTAAACAATTTAAAACTAATTTAATTTAACCCAAGTTCCTATGTTTGCATGCAATTCTTTTTTATAGGTTATGGTTTCTAAAACTCCTTTATTTATAACTTTTATAAATTTTAATAATTAACATATGACAAGGAACTATATTATAAAACCAACAAACAATTTCAAATTAGAATTGTAAATAATAAAATAAAATAACATTTATTTTAAACTAAGTAATTTCATGCTCCATGCAATTTATTTTCCTTATAATCTAATTATAACAATTATAAATAATTACTCATGAAAAATAAATTAAATCATGCATTTCTACCATATATATATAACATTTATACAAATAAAAAATGCATGAACATTCTTATCCTAAGGTGGAAAAAATTCTAAATGACATTCATAAAAAAAATAGTTGTAAAACCGAAAAAATTTAGACTCTAAAGTGCAAAAATAATAAAATTACACTAATTTTATTACAAAACCGGTCCAAAACACTTGGAATCGGGTCAGATCATTCGAACCGGACCAAAATCGACCCGAACCGCCCAAACCGATCTGCTCCTTCAAGTTGGCATTACGGCGTTGAAACACCGGCTCATCTCGCGCGCGCCTGGCATCGGGGTACCGTTGCAACGCTGCTAACACCTCGGTCTTCCGCATCGATAGGATCTTCGGTGTTGCGACGTTGTCCCTCAACGTGGCAATGCTGATGAATGGCGTTGCAACGCTGTTGCTTCTGCAGCAACTTTTTCCTTCACAGCAGCTTCAAATGCCAATTTCTCCCTCGATACTCATCCGAATTGCACGAAACTGGTTTCGAACGACTCTTAACTCAATTACAGACTCGATTATGCACTTAATTGCCCAAAACGCAAGGGCCTTTACACTTAATTTGATCAAATCACAATTAAAACTAAAGCCAAAAATTTCTTAAACAGTTTTACAACAAACCATATGCAAATCCCACCTTTCCAATGCAAATTTGTTTCAACCAAAACAAAACAAGCATTGGTATGATACCAATTGATGGGAATCTGATCCCCTTGAGCAGCGCAAATGTGTTTTTGAAGGGAATGAAACTCCCGCATCGGAAAATGTTTGAACCACTTACTTGTTAAAATTAATTCTATCCTATAGAAATTAGGTTAAACATACTGTAAAATGAAGGAAAAATACAGTAAGATGAACCACTTACTTGTTAAAGAACCCTTCTTCACGAAATCTTTCTCCGGTCACGAACTCTTCGTGCTCTCGATCTCTACGTTCACGATCTCCCGTACAATGAACAATTCGAACACCTCTGAAAGGCCTTCTCGATTGTTCTCCTTTGGTAAAGGGAGAGTGGTGGGATCTTTTGGTTTAGGGGTGGAGAGAAAGTTTGAGACAGAATAGAGAATTCTTAAGAATTCTTTTGGTGAGATTCCAAAAAATGAACTAATGTCTCACCAATGCCTTCTCACAAAGGCATTATATAATGGTAATAGGTGGAGTTGAAATCTCCACCTATTTACCATTTTACCACAACCTTAGGTTATGCAACTCATATTTGCATAACCACATATAATAAGATATCTCATACCTTATAATACAAATCACATTTGTATAATTGTGGATTTTAAATTGAATCACATTCAATTTAATTTCTCTCAATCCAATTTCTCTAAATTAGCCCTAATTAAGCAATTATGCTAACCTATAGTTTATTATGAATCTCATTCACATTAAACTATATAATATGTCAATCATATCGCATACAAATGACATAAATACCCTTTTAATGAATTTGAACACTTCAAATCCACACCGAACTGTAAACCCTTAATGTATCCAGTTTAAGCCAACCAAGGGACCTAATGGACCTACAAATGACGAGGTCCAATGATCCGAGATTAACCTGTCAAACTCTTTGACCCGGTTAATCAACATTCATTAGCTACGGTAACACTCCACTAAAACCCGTAGCTGCACTCCCATCACTGTAGGACAAGTTGTGTCCATTGATATAACCAATACCCATGAGTCGACCATTCAAAGGTTGTTCGTAGACACTACTGTGTCAAATTACCGTTTTACCCTTATGTCTACCTCTTGCTCCTTAAGTCCCCACTGCTCCTTTAATGAACAACAACGTTGTATGGTCCAACCATAAACAACATCACTCTCCGGCCAGTGAGAGGGTGGGCGCCGGTTGTCCAAGCCATGGAGACATCACTTAAAGGAACAACCCCTCTAGTTTCCCTAAGTCGGGAACGAGTGAATTCCATCTCGCATAGTCAAGTTCCCAGCTCCCCACGTGGTCTTGTCCCTTAGAAGATAGGCATATTGGGCGAGTAACTATGACCACCCTCACCCGTACTAGTCAAAGGACTGACCCCCGTAGACAAGAGTCTGTAACACGCTCAGGATTAAGATCGAGTCACTAATGGTCATCTACGAAGTTATTAGTCCTATACTGTTAACGGTGTTACATCAGTAGGTCTAATAATTCACGATCCGGTCTTGTACAATTTCATTGCAAATGATGCCCCCACTTGCATGTCAACCACATGAACGAGTTGGATCACCTCGTTTGTATCTAATACAAAGCGGGTCGCATCCACAGCGTATCTAGGATTAAGTCTCCATCCCTATCCGTATACTATAGACCGTTCGAGTCATTAACTCGAACGTGATCCTCCCTGTGTGTCCACTACACACCGTTCAAGTTCTAGTTATCTCATAATTCAATGACCCTGGAGCTTAGTTTATTGGACAAAGTTTGTAAATATGCAAGACACAAAGTTATGAAAAAATAACTCTTATTTATGTCAATCATGAATATTACAAACAAATACGAGATTAGGACATACATCCAAACAAACTCCCACTTGGACTAAGTTAGTGGAGTACAAAATACATTTCTCAAATGTACAATAAAATTACAGTAAACTAGGGCATTGAATACCCTTTACAATACTCCAACTTGTCCTAGTCAGGCAGCACTCGAAGACCTAGACTCTCTAGGTGACCCTCAAACACCTTAGTCGTGAGGGCCTTTGTAAATGGATCAACAACGTTGTGCTCTAACGCTATCTACGTGAATGTCACGTCTCCGCGGTGCACAATCTCACGTATTAGGTGATACTTCCGCTCAATGTGCTTGCCCCTCTTATGACTCCAAGGTTCTCTCGAGTTGGCTACTACACCATTATTGTCACAAAACAGTGTGATCGGCAAGTTAATATTTGGAACAACTTGCAAATCCATCATGAACTTCCTAAGCCAAACAGCTTCCTTTGCAGCTTTACAAGCCGCAACATACTCGGCTTCCATCGTAGAATCATCGATGCATTCGTGCTTGATGCTTCACCACACTACAGCTCCCCCATTCAGAATGAAGGTTGACCCCAAAGTGGATTTCCTAGAATCCTTATCGGTCTGAAAGTCAGAGTCTGTGTATCCCGTAAGGATCAAATCCCCACTCTCATACACAAGGTTGTAGTTCCTCGTTCTCTAAAGATACTTCAGAATTGCCTTTACGGTTGTCCAGTGATCTAATCCTGGATTGGATTGATAACTACTAACAATCCCTATTGCATGACAGATGTCAGGCCTAGTACACAACATGACATACATGAGGCTCCCAACAGCTGAAGCTAGGGGATTCGTCTCATATCCTCAACCTCTTGAGGAGTCTTAGGACATTGATCCTTGAACAAGTGAACCCCATGCCCGGAAGGCAAGAAGCCCTTCGAGTTCTCAGATCTTATATCTAGACAACTTCTTGTCAATATAAGACGCCTGAGACATGGCTAGCATTCTGTTCTTCCGGTTCCGGACTATCTAGATACCTAGAACATACTGAGTCTCTCTCAAATCTTTCATTTGGAACTCCGAAGCCAGCCATTTCTTAACGTTAGTAAGAAATCTTACCTCATTCCCAATGAGAAATATATCATCCACATATAATATCAGAAATGGGACAGTGTTGTTGACGATTTTCTTGTAGTCACAAGGCTTGTCAACATTCTGATTAAAGCCATCAGATTTGATCGCCTCATCAAACCTTATATTCTAAGACCTCGAGGCTTGTTTCAGTCCATAAATAGACCTATGAAGCCGACAAACCTTTTGCTTTTGGCCTTGGGCAATGAACCCTTTGGGCTGGTACATGTAGATGGTCTCGTCAAGTTTGCCATTCAGAAAGGTTGTCTTGATGTCCATCTGCCATACCTCATAGTCATAATATACGGCAATGGCTAGAAGGATCCTGATCGACTTTACCATGGCAACAGGTGAAAAGGTTTCCTCATAGTCAACCCCTTCAACCTGGGTAAAACCCTTTGCCACTAGTCGAGCTTTGAAGGTTTGTACCTTCCCATCTACGCCACGTTTACGCTTGTAGATCCATTTGCAACCAATAGGTTTTACCCCATCCGGTTGATGCACAAGCTCCCAGACATAATTGAAGTACATCGACTCCATTTCCTGGTCCATAGCTTTAATTCATTCGTCTTTGTCAACGTCTCTCATTGTCTTATCATAGGTCAATGGATCCTCGCAGTGATCATCATGGGTAACAACTTGGGTTTTAGCTAAACTCATGTAACGTTCAGGTTGTCTCACAGTCCTCCCACTACGTCGAGGCATTCTCAACTCTTGAGAACGGACTTGACTAGACGAGTTAGGATCAACAACACTTGTTGACGTACTAGCCCCATCAGCAACTCTTGCTGATGAACTTCCCATTTCGTTTAACACAATTTTACTCTTTTAGTTCGTGTTTCTGCCGTTTTAAATAATTCAGTATTTAAAACACTTTTGATCGAATTCGGTTTCAAAATGTACAAGTTATTCTCAAGTGAAGCAGAACAAATCAAGTTTCTATTTCGGGAAATAAACGCTTTATTACCAGAAAATTTAACAGAAATACATTGTTCAAGTAAGTAGGAAATAGAAACAAGGTTTCTAGTATACCCTGGCACTATATACATATTATCCAATAATAAGTATTTCCACTAAAATATGACTTCACTCACCACTGCGTTTTCACTGCAGTGAGAGACAACCTCCCCGGATCCAACCCGTAGCGTTATCTCACCCCCTCGCAGCTGCTGCTAGGAACTAATTTCCTGAAAAGAAGAATAAACATGGTTAGCGGCACCCGAATCAAGTATCCAAGCAGAGTCATTACTCTCCATTAAACAGGTTTCTGTTACAAGTAAATCACATTTACCTTCTTTCTTCCTGTCGACAAGGAATTTGGGACAGTTACTCTTCCAGTGTCAGACCCCATTGCAGTGAAAACACTTTCCTTTCTCTACAACTTTCTTGACCTTTTTGCCCTTTTGGGCGGCAGCAGGGTAAACTTTGCCCTTATTCATCTTCTTCTTCTTCCCTTTCGGGCCTGAAAAACCTACAGATTTAGTCCAGAGGTCGAACCCCGTGATAAGACACAAGGCAACAACGTTTGTCTCAGACTTCCAAGATCCCGATCCTCATCAAGGACTGGATGTTCTGTAGTTCATTGAGAAGGGTGGCCAGAGTGTAGCTAATTTTGTTCATAACAACATTGCTACGAAACTAAAAAAAACTCTTCGGAAGAGTCTCCAAAATAAAGCTGACCTGGCTCGACTCATCGACCGAAGCCCCGTTCATCTCATCTAGATTAAAGTGGGTCATCATGTCCAGAACCGTGTTCATGGACAGACATCCCTTCTTTCATCCGTGCATTGAAGACGTGTTTGGAGGAATCGTGTTGGACTTGAAAGGATTGTTGTCCAAACATTTTCTGCATGGATTCCATGATCTTCTTGGCGGTGATCATCACTTCATGCTTCTTTGCCAAGACTTCAGATAAGCTGGCAATGATATAAACCTTGACTTTTTCATTGGCCCTGATCCATCGATCGTACACATCACGAACACTTCGTGATGCGGTCGAGCTCGACACCTGAGGGCACTCCTCAGTGAGCACGAACTTTAGGGTGTCAGTTACTAGAATTGTGTTAATATTATTTTTCCACGTTTGGAAATTATCTCCCACTAGTTTGTCAGAAGTTAATAGAGCGATGATTGAGCTAGACATTTTTGCTGAAAAACAAGTAAAAACTTTGTATTAGTCTCGCAAAAACTTTGAAAAACCAATCAGTTTTAGCAAAATTTTATCATATGATCCCTAGATCATTAAAATTTGCAATGATACCCCAAATGTTTGGAATGACCGCCACCGAAGGGTGAACAGAAACACTCCTCCTCTGGGACGAGACTTTCTCGACCAGACCCTAATACCAGAATAAATCTTATTCCATTAGGCGTCCAGTTACCATTTTTCGGTCTGAATCCATTAATTCTTAATGAATCCCATGAGTGTCACCCTTAATCTTTAAATTTCCAAGTATTCGTCCAAACAATAGCCACTGAAGGGTGAACCAAGAAGGAAAACCAACAAGGAAATTATATCCATTTCGAGAATTCACGGTGTTCCAACTCCCATGATCAAGGCCCTTCGAAGGGATTGTCTAGTCCAGGCCAAACTAGCATGCGGATCATAGGCGTCTCACGGTGTGAATCGAAAGAAGAGACCGTGGGTCCCGTTTTCACAGGTCCTGCAACCACTCACTATAAGTACTCTCTCCATCCACGTTGATATTTGACCCATACAAATACCATTCGAAGGAGGACGCTCCCATTTGCGCCACGAGGTCGAGTATGGATCTCATGGTGTGAACTTAATGGAGATTTGTGGTCAGAAAATTAAATGTATCTTATATACTTTATTTCCTCCCACTCAGCACTTTAAGTTAATCGGGATTGACCTAGATAAATCGGCTAATATTTATCTAAGTCTACCAATATAACTCTTATATTGGATTAGCCCAAGTCTATAATCACATTATTAACTTAGGTCTATGTGAGTAAATTAATTAACTTTTAATTAACGACACTCACGATAATATTACCTATGAATCTCCGGACCAAATTCACTTCCAGGTCAGTTCCTAGGTAGGGGTGTTCCACAAAGCATCAGCTTAAATACCCAAGCCTTAGACAAAACCTTCCTTAGACAGAGTTACTAATTAGTCCCCATTCATAAGTCATATTTGATTTCTTAATTCTAATCTTATTAGAACTAGAAAACCTAAGTCTAATTATTCAAGTTCTAAACATTTTAAAACTAATAATTAACTTAGGTTACATGCATTTCTATGTTATAGTGTTTGATCATTCATCACATGAATAATAAACTATATAGCATACATTCATCACATGAATTAAATGCATGGACATGCTTATAATCTAAGAAATATAACACTTATATTAAATAAATTAAAACATGTAAACATTATATTATAACTCTAATAATATAATCCTATCATGCATACTATATATTATAACTCTTATAATATAAAAATGATGCATGAAATGTTTAACCTAAGGTGAGATTTTAATCTATATGACATACATTATGCACATAGAATAAACAAATTTCATACATCCCATGCATAAAATAAATAAATTAATTAATTAACATTAATATAACTTTTATATTAATATTAATTGATAAAATTAATTTAAAATTACATTTTACAAAATATAAAATACTTTAATAATAACAAAACGAAAATTAACGCCCCTCGAAGAAATTAACTGTTGCACAAGCCACTATGCGTGAAATCTCCTCGCGAACTGCCCCTCTACGCTCGCAGCGTTGCAACGCTGCAGAGTGCAGCGTTGTCCTTAGTGCGCCCAACGCCTCAGTGTTGCAACGCTACACCCAGCGTTGCAACGCTGACCTGCAGCTCAACCTCCATCCCGTAGACAGCGTTGAGACGCCGAACAACAACGTCTCAACGCCGTCTCAGAACAACAAATACCTTTGTTGTTCTTCGTCATTTTTCGCTCGATTCCGCTCCAATTTCTTCACAGAAATTCTTGCCATTCAAGACATGGACTTACAGACTCGATTTACTTTCTAATTGCCCAAAAAACATGGGTTTTGACATTGATTTCATCAACAGAATAGTAAATCTAAATTAAGTGCCAAAATCGAAAACATCCATTTTGCAAACGACAATTTAATCTCATGAATTTTAAGCATACCCACCTAATCTTAAGAAAATAATTTTGCACAACGAAGACATTGGTAAAAAAAATTTTATGGATCGATTTTGCTTGTTTGTTTTGGTTAAACACAAATACCAATACATTGGTAAAAAAAACAGAGAATGAGCAATCTAATTCCTAATCTAATTAGGCATGGAACTGAACATGCAAACAAGTTCTATAATATAATTAAACTGAAGGAAATTTGAAATTTACCTTTGTAGTTTCACAGCAACTCCTTGCTTCAATTTCACAAAGAAGACAAAGAAATGAAAAATCTTCTCTGCTTTTTCTCCAACAGACAACACCACTTGGATAAACCTTCTATGGCTCTGAGTTCCACTTAGATCTCCCTTGGTGGGAAGGGTTCCAACAATTTGGAAGGTGAGGGCATTTGAGAGAGAGAGAATTCTAGCAGCAATTCAACAATTGCACCACTTCATCGATCATCCTCATCTTCCAAAATGAGAAGAAAAATAAGAGAGAAAAAAAACTTCCCCCACTCCTTATCGATGGGGAGTTGGAGGGAAGTGGAGGACGTGCTACACGTTCCCCTTTATTAATTTTATTTAATTAATAAAATTAATTTAATTAATTAATTAATATAATTAAACCAATTTAATTACATTAAAATTTGATTAAATCACATTTAATCAATTTTTCCTCTAACCTATAGTTTTAATGTACATCTTATGCACATTAAATTATAGCGTATAGTTTTCAAATATGAATCACATTCACATTTAAAATAATATTTGAACTCTTTCAAATATTTAATTTTCTCATATAATTTAATATGAATCATATTCACATTAAATTTATAATATATAGTTCCAAAACTTTATATTATAACGTATCTATATACATTAAATTTATTCCCTAATTAATTTGAACATTTCAAATTCAAACGATCTAAGAACCCTTTACGAGCTAGAAGGTGGACCAAATGGACCTACAGATCAGAAGCTCCAACGATACGAGATTACTCGGTTAATCTCATTAACCTACTAATCAACATTCGTTAATTGCGGGAACACTCCACTAAAGTCCCGCAGCTGCACTTTTCTCACTGCAGATATATTTTTGTGTCCACGGATATTGACCAATAACAGCAAGTCAATTCTTCACGAATGTTCGTAACACCAACTGGGTCAAATTACCGTTTTACCCCTGGGTTACATCTTGTAACTTAAGTACCAGTGCTCCTTTAATGAACAGTAAGGTACCCAAACCTTATCCCCTGACTATAGACCCTTTATGTTGTATCTTGAACCGAGATCCTTTTTATGTACACTATATTTAGTACAAGAGACATCTTACAGCCTTAGATGTTTAGTTTATTGGATTTAGGGTTAATACAAGGGTAATAATGTAAATATCGAACAATAACTCTTTATTGCAAATAATAACTCTTTATTACAATAATTAGAACAAAATTACAAACTACGAGTTTTAGGGCACAAACCCCAACTATTTAAAGAATGTAAATAGCCGAGAAATTAATACAAAACCTCCAAAATTACATAGTATTCCCGAATTGACCCCGACCCGACACTACACCTAGTTGGAAGCTTGGCAATTCACTCCCGACGCTATTAGAAACAAAAAAAAACCCAAAATGGGTCTAAAAGAGCTTAAAATCGTAAAAAGGGTTGTTGTCTCAGAAAAAGGGAAGAAGAAGTGACCTAAAATAGAAAAAGATGCTTTTATAGCAATCGAACACAGCGTTGAGACGTTGTTGCCTTAAATGCGAGCGTCACGGAGGCTTCGCCATAGTGTCGAGTGAGCCTCGACCTTTCAGTATTGAGACACTAGGCATAATGTCTCGATGCTATCCTGTTCTCGAGTGTTCTGTCTTCAAAGTAGCATAGGGACGCTATAGACAACGTTTTGACGTTGCCTACACTTTTAGCTATTGTCTTCCAGCGTCGGGGGGGAGGGAGGGGGTTGTCTAGCACCTCGACGTTTCTTCCTGGCTAAAATGATAATTTTGCCCTTCTAAACTCAATTTGTGCTCGGTAGACTTTTTGGATCACCCTAAACTCATCTTTAAAACTCTAAAATAACATAAAATTGACAGAAATGCCACAAATTGATCAATTGACTAAATTTCCTACTTAATATGAAATTGAACAATTTAAATAAATTAAAACAACAAGGATTAGACATAAAAAAAAAATAGGACTAATTTGAGTCCTACCTGTCCCTTTGAGGATTTTCTTTCAAAAGGCTCCCACAAGCCTTGGTTCGGTGTTCGAGTCATAGTCAGAAAGATTTTGTAGAGGACATAAAGACCCACCATAAAATATCTCCATATTATACTTCAATATAAGTTTATGCTTAACCGTTGTTGTTATGTTTAATTTTAAATAAATCAAAGAGGATCCAATATTTTCATTGTGGAGTGAAGAGTTCATTCAATCATAAAACTCTTAATTTCAATTTTCTTTTTCCAACTCTTTAAACTCCAATTTAGCCCCAAAATCAAAATAAATGAGAAATTAACATGAAATTAATTTCGATGGGAGAAAATAAAATTTAAAAATTTCAAAGATATTATTTTACCTGAGACATTGAACGTCACACAATAGATATACAATGAAGTTAAAGTTAAAACTAGAACCAAAGATTCTCCCCAACAAGCTTTTACATTAAATGCGACGCCCAGAAATTTTCAGTTATTTTTCTACGATTTTTAAAAAAATTATTTTGGGCTTATTTCATAATTTTGGTTATATGTTTAAAGTAATTAAGGAAAAGTTTCTAGAAAAGTGAATAAGAACTTTTACAAAAGAATAAGAAAAAGAAAAAGGATCTTATTTAGTTAAATAAGGAAATTTTATGTTTTTTTTTAGTTTTTAAATATTAAAAAAAGAAGGAAATGCATCTTCTTCTTCGCACAGACGCAAGAAAACAAAAAAAAAAGACCTTCCCTTCTCGTGTACGTGCAGACTGCGCTGCCGCCACGTCCTCCATCTCCTTCCCTCTCCTTGCTCGTGCAGACCCAACCCCCGCAAGTTTCCTTTCTCCTTCGTTCAACCAAACGCCGACAAGCCTCACGTTCTGCCTTCCGTGAAGTCGACTGCAAGTCGCGATAAACACCCACGTGCATTCCTCGCATTTTTCCACCGCTACCTCCATTCAAATGCCAGTTCGCTTCCGGTTCCTTGATCCCCTTTCGGTTGTCACTCCTTTCCGGCCGTCGTAGCCTCGCCGGTAAGTTTTTCAAAAAGACCCATTACTTTTGTTCAATCGGTTCTTGAGTTTTTAATTCAGTTCTCTTCAAATGGATGTTGGTTTTGAATAGATCGGCTAACGGGCATCCTTGATCTGTGCCCCACTTATTGCCATCGTCGCCATTGTCGTCGCTGCCGTTGGATAGGTACAATTGTCCCCCTTCGTTTTCTCGATCCTGTTTTAAGCCTTCCGTTAGTTGTTTCTTTCAAGCGAATTAAATTGGTTTGGGTGTTGGAAATGGACTTTTAGGTTCTTTGTTGTCTATTAGGGGCTTGAAACGTATTAAGGAAACGCGTGGAACTCGGGATCGGATTTTCGGACCTTCGTTATCCAAGTAAGTAGTCATCTGGATTAAGCCCCTAAAGTTATCAGTTGCTTGTTTGATTATGGTAATTCGGGAAAGTTGATTTAATGTGCTGAAATGGTGTTTTGATGCTTACTGTTGATATTGAGTTTGTGCTAGTATTGCATAGATTATGAATGGACTAAGGAAGTAGTTGTTATGGAGATAGGGGCTTAAGGTTTCAAGTCAATGGTGAGACTTAAAGCCTTTGATCGTAATAAGCTGAGAACGAACATTGCTGGTCTGAGACCGATGTGGTTGAAAGGTGGTACTAGGCTTGGGTTCCATCTCGAGGTTTGTATTCAGAGTTTGTGAGTCACGAGTAAACTCTAGCTGGATAGGTGCCCAAGGTTTTGGACTGAAATCGACGTTTGGGGTTCAGAAAGCTTTGGTGAACCGTCGAGCTCAAAATAGTCACACGTCCAAAGGGATAGGTGAGGTTTAGTTCTCTTGACACGTGTTTGTGGGCAGGGTTGCCTCTAGTTAGAAAGGGAGAGTTGAGTTAGTGGGACTCCAACCCGAGGTAAGTAGTCATTTGGACTATACTACCCCTAAGTGTAGAGCTTAGGGGCACCATTGCATGCAATTAACTGATTAGAGATGGAATGATTTGGAACTTGGTAGCGTACTATCAAGATCGTAGAATTAGTCAGTTCTAAACTCGTAGTAGCATGTTAGGATGTGATGTTTGTTGTTGTGCCTAGATTTAAGTTTGCCTGTTTATGTTTGATGTTTATCTGTGTTGAAATACCGTGCATGTTAGATTGAAGTCTGGATTGTTTGTTATTCCTTCGTGTTTGGATGTGGTTGCATCTAGTAGCATCGATGTAAGCTTATGATGTTGATTCTGAGCGTGGTAGTATGAGTCTGGATGTTTGTTCCCTCAAGTAGGGGCTTGATAGTTCTGTACCTAATTCTGTGGTAACCGGGGGATGGATGTTTGTTCCCTCAAGTAAGAGCTTGATAGGTTTGTGCATAGTTTGAAGTAACCCAGAAAAGTGTTGTGTGGCCTTAGGATCGTAGGTAGCACAATCAGTCCTAATGTAGGCCCAAAATCTCTCTGTAACCCTTAGCAGGCTGAGACTCGAGGTTTGCGAGATGATGATGATGTTATGGGATGTGGTGGTTCGTCCTCCTACCAGATGTGCGACTCGGGAAATGATTCTAAGAGACAGAGGGGTTGGATACAATCCTTCGCCCCAGTGCAGGCCCAAAAATGATCCCGTGGTCGATTGTGCGCGGTAGTACCACATTTGATGTTGATATGGGATGTGGTGGTTCGTCCTCCATCAAGTTGTGCAACTCGAGAAATGATTCTCAGAGTCATAGGGGTTGGATACAGTCTTTCGTCCTAGTGTAGATCCGAGAATGAGTCTCATGGTCGGTTTTGCCAACCTAGTTCAGAAGCTAAGGGTGGGAAAGGATTGAGAATTTGAGTGAGATTAGGGTCGGGGTGTTTGTGCAAGTTGTGTGGCGGGCTAGGTATCGTGTCTGGCAAGGTCTAAGGCCTGTTCTTTCGTGTTATTTGTTCTTGGGCGAAGTGGGTTGTTTACTTAGTCTTTTATACTCACTCGTCTACTTTGATGTTTTTGGTTGTAGGTAAGAAACCCTGAGGCAGTTGACGACGACGACGACCTGGCGAGGCTGTGGACACTTCATGCTTCTTGTCTTTAGGCTTAGTTTACTTTTCTTGAGTTTATCGTTGTCATTGCTTGTTTCAATTAGTTGCTTGACAGTCCTGTTCTCTTTTCTGTGTTGTTCCGTAGATGTTGGTTTTTTTTGTCTTAGATAACCACTGCATGTTTATCTAGCTGAGAAGTTGTGTTCTGATTGTTGCCCAATCCATTTTCTGATTGAAGTTTGGTGGGGGTTGGGCATTCCTTGAAACTCTTTGAAGTATTTTCTGTTTGACAGGTTCAAGCAAAATTTTTGGTTTTCTCCTTGCTATGTCGTTATGCTGCCAAAATTTCAACGCGAACAGTGTGGCGGAGTAACTTCCCTAACATAGATTCATCTCAAAACATTATTATGCAACTAATTTTTAAAACTAATATATTGATATATACACACTTTTTAGGTCACTAGAATAAATGATATATTTTAAAAATAATAGAATTAATTAAAAACAATAATTTCTCTATTAAAATTATTAAAAAATGCCTCTAGCTATTTAAACAAGATACTAGGTAAAAATGGAGATGAAAAAAAAAAATTCTTTTGATCGGAACCAATCTTTATTATTTAAAATTTTAAAAATCGATATCTAAAACGATTCTTATTATACAGTACAAGAAAAAAGAATAAAACAACCGAAAAACCTTGGACTTCAAAATTTTATGTTAAACAACTCTACAATCTAAACACAAACACCAAAAATATAAAAAAAATCTCATTAATGACTATTAAAATCATAAGAAACTAATGGTTGGATCCAATGAGGCTCTTGGAAGTCCATGTACATGACTCATGAGAAGACAAAGTCCACCTCGCTAAATCATGAGCCACTATATTTGAAGAATGCAGATTGAAACTAAGTTCAATAGGATGATTTGAAATCATACAGTTACAAATAGGAAAAATCTTAGGAATGACAAAAAAACAATAGGTCATTTAAAATGACCATCTTTTTTTGAATTTTAATTTTTGCCACACGTGATATGCACGTGTGTCATTTTGAATTTTTATTCTCCATTTTGTCCTCTTCCATTTCCAACTTTTAGAAAATATCATTCTCTCTATCATATTTTATTAAAACTAGATCTAATCTCTTTTAAGTGAGTTAATTTGTCAAACACTAAGTTGGATTCAAAGTCCAACCCAACTCAACTCACGGACCCAAACACACCCTCAAAGATTTGCATGGTAGTTACTATCTTTTTAACTTATTTAATTTTTTTAAAATATCCGATTATTTTTTAAATTCTACCCTCCTATTTTTCGATTGTTTACCTACAATTATCTAATTTCTTTTTCTTTTACTATATCTCTTTAATTTATTCTATCTTCTTCATTTTTTATTCGGTTTCTCCATTTTTTGTGTATTCGTTCATCTTTCGTTCAACAGTAACTTGATTTTCTTTTCTTCATTTCTAATTCCCTAATTTCAATTTTTAGAAAATGTCAATGTGGATATAATCGCTGATCATGCAGGAATTGAACATTGGATTGATTTCTTAGTCGTTTCCTTTTTAAACACATTCAATTTTTGTATTTAACATTTTTTACATTAATTTTGGGTTTTATTTATAAATTTTATTTTTTTATTGTTGAGATTCGAAGTTTAATGATTAAATATCTTTTCAATTCTCAATCTAGGATTACAGTCTATGTTTTCAATTATTTGTAGTCATTTATCTTTATGTACAATATACTTATTTTTATTAAAAATCTCTATCTATCTTTTACAAATAGATGACATTTTTTCATTTTGAGTTTCTCAACTCATTTTATCTCTTGGGTATCTATTTATGCATGTTCTAATTATTATATAGTTTATCTTTTTTATTGTGTACTAGCTTCATATACTCAAATTTAACATTTTCAATGTGTATATTGGAACTTTATCCAATTTAAATACAATATATTTCTATATTCTTTGCTCAAATCAATTGATCTTTTGACTTTTGTGTATGTGTATGAATTATCTTGTTTTTGTATAATTTATATTTTTACTGTGTGCTAATAGAATATTCTATTCTCAAATTTGTAAGTATTGTAAAATGTGTAGTATAAATGTCCATCCACATGCCATATATTACCTATGCCAAGTGACAAAATTTCCATAGCCATAGTGTCCTCCATGTGTCAAATTTTTACTAATGCTTAGTGTCAAATGTACCAACTCATTCCTTGCCAAATTGGCTTTTGGTGGAAAAATAAAACACATCCATTTGGTGAAGTTTAGACCAATTTTCTTTCTCCTCTCCCACTTTCTTTTATTTATTTAATTTATGTCATCATTTTCCACTATCACATATTTATATTATATATATTTTCCACTATCTCATTATTAATATTATATATGTATTTATATTAAATTCCAATTTCATATTATTATTATTATTATTATTTTATTATTATTATAAATATATTATATTAGTATATAAATATTGCTAAAATTATACCCGATTTTCATTCTATTTTCACAACACGTTATCAGCACGAAGCTCTGCCGGTTTTTCCACTGAAAGTAGGTCCTCCAGGTAAGCCATTTTTTTAATAATAAAATGTTATTTTGCATGTTTAATTAATTTCCTAATATAAATGCATTTTCTTTCTATATAGTATTACTATGATAAATCTTGCAAAATTAGAATTTGCGGCCTTGGATATTAATGGAAATAACTACTTCTCATGGGTCCTTGATGCTGAGATCCATTTAGACTCCATGAATCTTGGAGAAACAATTAAAGAAGGAAATGATGCATCAAATCAAGAAAAAGCGAAAGCCATGATCTTCCTTCGCCATCATCTTCACGAGGGATTGAAAATGGAGTATCTTACAATAAAAGATCCCTACATTCTATGGCAAGGCTTGAAAGAAAGGTATGATCATCAAAAAACAGTTATTCTTCCAAAAGCTCGTTATGATTGGATGCACCTGAGGCTGCAGGACTTTAAATCAGTAAGTGAATATAATTCCGCACTATTCAGAATTAGTTCAAAATTAAAATTATGCGGAGAAAGGATTACTGATGTTGATATATTAGAGAAGACGTTCTCCACTTTTCATGTCTCGAATATGCTCTGCAGAAGCAATATCGAGAGAAAGACTTTAAAAAATATTCAGAACTAATTTCATATCTTCTCGTGGCTGAACAAAATAACGAGCTATTAATGAAAAATCATGAATCTCGACCAACTCGAGCGACACCATTCCCGTATGAATGCCGTGTGAATTTCAATAATCGTGGTCGAGTCGAGGTCGGGACCGCGAGAGAGGAAGAAATACCTATTTTCGTGGTGGGCATTATAATTTTAAGAAACCCACACGAATCGATGATCATAAAGGAAAAGCTCCACAAGATAGAAGTTCAAAAGGTGATGAACATAAATGTTTCCGATGCGGAATAACTGGGCACTGGTCACGTACCTGTCGTACGTCAAACACCTTGTTGATCTCTATCAAGCTTCCCTAAAGGAAAAAGAAAAAGGGAAGAATGTGGAGGTGAATCTTGCCATTCAAGAAGATGATGTGTTTGATCGCTCCAATATGGTGCATCTTGATGTGGCTGATTATTTTGAATCTCCTAGAGAGAAAATTGATGCAATCAAACAAGTAGAGGATGTTTTGTATGAAGATGTATAATTAAGTACTGTTTGTAATTATAATATGTTTTTCTTGTTTTTGTATATATATTTAGAACTTTTTGTAATCGTTTTTCCTTTCTTATCAATGAAGAAATATGGACAATTTCAATATGTTGAGTGACCCGAAAATGAGCAATGAGGATTTATGTCCGCGATTTACGCAACTACGCATTACGATACTCATAAACAAAAATATTTTTCTAAATTGACAATGCTGGAAGCAAAAATCAATACTATATCAGGTTCTGCAGACCTGATTGAAGGTTTTGGAAAAGCAAGTTTTATCTTGCCTAGAGGAACAAAATTTTCAATCAATAATGCTTTGTTCTCTAGCAAATAAAAAAGAAATCTATTGAGTTTCAAAGATATACGTAATAATGGTTATCATGTTGAAACTGGTCGTAAAAATAATATAGAGTATCTCTATATCACATCTATTGTTTCACATGAAAAACGTATATTGGAAACACTGCCAGCTTTTTCTTCTGGATTATATTATACTCATATACGAGTAATCGAAAGTTATGCAACAATGAACCAGAAGTTCATGAATCCATAAATATTCAGTGTTTGACATGATCGACTAGGTCATCCAGGATCGATAATGATGAGGAAAATTATTGAGAATTCACATGGACATCCTTTAAAGAACCAGAAGATTCTTCAATCCAATGAGTTGTCATGTGATGTTTGCTATCAAAGGGAATTAATTATTAGACCATCACCAGCTAAAGTGGGCATTGAATCACCTGCATTTTTAGAGCGAAGTCAAGGTGATGTTCGTGGACCTATTAACCCACCAAGTGGTCCATTTAGATATTTTATGGTATTAATTGATGCATCCAGCAGATGGTCACATGTATACTTATTATCAAGTCGAAATCTTGCATTTGCAAGATTACTTGCTCAAATAATTAAGTTAAGAGCACAATTTCCGATTATACAATTAAGACAATTCGACTTGATAATCTTTGGTGAATTTACATCCCAAACTTTTAATAATTATTGTATGTCAATTGGGATAAGTGTTGAACATCTTGTAGCTCATGTTCATACACAAAATGGTCTAGCAGAATCATTTATAAAACGTCTGCAATTAATTGCAAGACCATTGATTATGAGAGCTAAACTTTCTACATCGGTCTGGGGTCATGCTATTTTGCACGCTGCATCATTATTACGTATTAGGCCAGTGGCCTATAATAAATATTCTCCCATTCAATTAGCTTATGGCCAGCAGCCAAATGTATCCCATCTGAGAATTTTTGGATGTGCAGTATATGTTCCAATTGCTCCACCACAACGTACTAAGATGGGTCCTCAAAGGAGGTTAGGAATATATGTTGGATATGATTCCCTATCAATTATTAAATATCTTGAACCCCTGACGGGTGATGTATACTGCACGATTTGCTGATTGTCATTTTAATGAAACAAATTTTCCAACATTAGGGGGAGAAATTAAGAAGTTGGAAAAAGAAATTACATGGAATGCATCATTATTATCTCATTTAGATCCTCGTAGAGATCAGTGTGAACTTGAAGTTCAAAAGATAATTCATTTGCAAAATATACCAAATCAATTACCAGATGCATTCACAGATGCTAAAAGGGTGACTAAATCATATATACCAGCAGCAAATGCTCCATAAAAAATTGATATCCCAAAGGAACAAGTTGTCAATAATGAGTTTGGAGCACGCCAGAAGCGTGGTAGACCTATGGGTTCCAAAGATAAAAATCCTCGAAAAAGAAAAGTAGTTGAGAATCAAAATGATTCGATAAAAGGTATGGATGTTCCAGAAGAAATCCAAGATACAACTACTCAAAAGAGTATTGATGAAAATCAAACGCTTGAGGATAATAATGAAATTTCTATAAACTATGTTACAACAGGAAAGAGATGGAACCGAAATGATATCATTGTTGACAACATTTTTGCTTATAATGTTGCTCACGATATTATTCATGAAAGTGACGATTTTGATCCAAAATCTATCGAAGAATGTCAACGTAGAAAGGATTGGCCAAAGTGGAAAGAAGCAACCCATGCAGAGTTGAATTCACTTTCAAAACGTGAGGTTTTTGGACCAGTAGTCCTAACACCAGAAGGTGTCAAACTTGTGGGATACAAATGGGTATTTGTAAGGAAAAGAAATGAAAAGAATGAAGTCACAAGATATAAAGCGAGACTCGTTGCACAAGGATTCTCGCAAAGACCTGGTATAGATTATGAGGAGACATATTCTCCTGTGGTGGATGCAATAACGTTAAGATATTTGATTGGCTTTGTCAGATATGAAAAACTTGATATGCATCTAATGGATGTAGTCACGATGTATTTATATGGATCTCTGGATAATGACATTTATATGAAAATCCCGGAAGGATTTAAAATACCAGAAACATATGAATCAAGTTCTCGGGAATTGTATTCAATAAAGTTACAGAGATCATTAAAACAATCAGGACGAATGTGGTATAATCGCCTGAGTGAATATCTGTTGAAAGAAGGATATCAAAATAATCCAATATGTCCGTGTGTTTTTATAAAGAAATCTCAATCGAGATTTGCTATTATAATCAGATATGTTGATGACTTAAATATAATTGGAACTCCTGAAGAGTTATCCAAAGCAATAAAATATCTTAAGAAAGAATTCGAGATGAAAGATCTTGGAAAAACAAAATTTTGCCTTTGTTTGCAAATTGAACATTTAGCGGATGAGATATTTTTTCATCAATCAACTTATACAGAGAAAATCCTAAAAAGATTCTATATTGATGAAACACATCCATTGAACATTCCAATGGAGGTTCGTTCACTGGATGTAAAGAAAGATATATTTCGACCTCGAGATGATAATGAAGAACTACTTGGTCCTGAAGTATCATATCTTAGTGCAATTGGTGCACTTATGTATCTAGCTAAGAACACAAGACCAGATATTGCATTTTCAGTAAATTTATTAGCTAGATATAGTTCATGTCCCACAAAAAGACATTAGAACGGAGTTAAGCATATACTCCGATATCTTCGAGGGACGATTGATATGGGTCTATTTTATTCTAACAAATCCAGTTTTGATCTAGTTGGTTATGCAGTTTCTGGTTATCTATCTGATCCACACAAACCTACATCTCAGACAGGTTATCTATTTACATGTGGAAGAACTGCTATATCATGGCGATCAATGAAACAAACCATTACAGCGACTTCCTCAAATCATGCTGAAATCCTTGCCATTCATGAGGCAAGTTGAGAATGTGTATGGCTAAGATCAATGACACAACACATTCGTGAGACATGTGGCTTGTCTTCGAGTAAACCCCTTCCAACAATATTATACGAAGACAACACAACGTGTATAGCTCAAGTCAAAGGAGGATATATCAAAGGAGATAGAACGAAACATATCTCTCCAAAGCTTTTCTACACTCATGACCTTGAAGAAAATGACGACATCTCAGTAGAATAACTTGGCAGACATATTTACAAAGGCATTACCAACTACAATATTTGAGAAATTGGTTCAAAGTATTGGGATGCGACGACTTAGAGATCTCAACTGATATCGTCATGAGGGGGAGTAAATGTATTATATAAAATATGTACTCTTTTTCCTTCACTAGGGTTTTATCCCATAGGGTTTTTCCCTAGTAAGGTTTTAACGAGGCATATATTATATAAATGGGCATTTAAGGGGGGAGTATTGTAAAATGTGTAGTATAAATGCCCATCCACATGTCATATATTACCTATGCCAAGTGGCAAAATTTCCATAGCCATAGTGTCCTCCATGTGTCAAATTCTTACCAATGCCAAATGTACCAACTCAACCGTTGCCAAATTGCGTATAAATAGTGGCTTTTGGTGGAAAAATAAAACACATCGTGAAGTTTAGACCAATTTCTTTTCTCCTCTCCCACTTTTTTTTATTTATTTAATTTTTGCCATCATTTTCCACTATCACATATTTATATTATATATATTTTCTATTATCTCATTATTAATACTATATATGTATTTATATTAAATTCCAATTTCATATTATTATTATAAATATATTATATTAGTATATAAATATTGGTAAAATTATACCCGATTTTCATTCTATTTTCGTAAAACTATTTTTTAGTTTTATGTAATTTATGTATACTTTATTTTTTTATTTTATTTATTTGTAAATTAAATTAGCTGTTGTGCTGATTTACCTTTTATATAATGTTTTTACTTGTTAAATTTTAAAATTCAAGGAAGTAGTTTGTAATTTTTGTCTAACTCATATTTATAGGTGTCTTGTGTCTAACTCAAATTTGTGTCTAATGATTACTTGATCTCGTTCTATTTATCATACCTTCAAATGTTTGTTAAAATTTCTTTAATATCTGGTAAGTTTATATATCAAACTTCTAATTGAAAAAATCGTTGTAAGTATCTTAATATTTGATTTTTTTATCTTGTATATCCCTAGATTCTCGGGTTATGTAGAAAAAAATCGTTGTAAGTATCTTAATATTCCGGTCTAATTTTCTATTAGTTTGACCGAATCAATTTTGAACTTTCCTTGTACGTGAGATTCACTATTTACTAATGGAAGCAAGAAATAGTTAGTATTTATGACAATTTTTGTCGGACTAACAACGAATCAAACCTCACGCTTGATTCTCAACCTTTCCAAAAGAGTCGAAGCCTGGTGAAGAAATCAATTTAAGAAATTGGTGGAAAGTTTGTGAGGAAACTAGAGAACGAAAAGGAAACTCTAACTCGATTGAATCTGCGGTTAGAAACAGTGTTTTCAACTATTATATTTTGGGTTGTATAGAAAAGTCGTTGGTTTTTTTTTTCTTTTTATTATATAATCGTTTTTTTAATTCGTGTGTATTTTTTTTTTCATATTAGGATGGTTTGTTCCTTTTATCTTTATTTTTTAAGGTAGTTTATTTAGATTCTACAAAATCTATTTTGAATTTTGACTTTTGAATTCTCTTATATTTTGTTTTAAATTTTGATTTCAAATTAACTAATCGATATTTAAGGAATCTTAGTCATTAAATCTGTTTATATTTAAGATTGTAGAGTGATTTAATTTAGATTCCACGAAATCTATTTTGAGTTTTGATTTTTGAATTATATTATATTTTATTATTTAGATTACGTAATTAAACTACTTTATTTTAAATTTTGATTTTAAATTAACTAGCGGAACCTATCTCGAATGCGGAGTGTCGATTCCGACGGCCGAGCTGTTGTCCGATAATTAAGGAATCTTAGTCATTAAAGTTGTTAAGGTTGGTTCGATCATTTAATAATTATTAATAATAATTCTTAATAATAATTTTGACTATTTTTCAAAATGTGGAATAAAAAGTAGTTATTTGTATAATTAATCCTTATGAATGTGTTTCAAAATTGGGCCTTGAGGAGCTAAACCAAGATCATGGTTGTGGATTGTGTTAACCCACACTTGCGCATCTGATTCAATCCATAGGCACAAACCTCTCAAATTGAGACTAAACCATTGTAATACCATCTTTTTAAACTTAAACCATTTAAGTCTCGTTTGAGAATCATTTTATTTTTTATTTTTTATTTTTAGTTTTTGAAAATTCTAAATATTTTCTCACTATTTCTTTACCATAATTTTCATCTTACATGTCATGATTTCCATTATTCTTATAACTAAATTTCAAAAACAAAAACAAATTTTTGAAAACTATTTTTTTAATTTTTAAAACTTAATTTGGTTTTTGAAAAAACATCTAAAAAATATAAAAGAAACCAGTTAATAACTTTTTGGGCCAAACAAATAGTTGGGGGAGTTATTAACTTCTCCTAACTCCATTCCTCCCAACTCCACTCCTTCCAACTACTCAATCCAAACGCTTCAAAAAAAATACATATTATTTAACTCGGGTCAAAGTCCGAAAGGCGGCTTTAGCGTCACTATAGGGCATGCTCAAGGGTTCAAATCCAAGCTCCGCAGCAGATTGCGGTTTCAATAAGCGGTCTATAAAACAGTCGCCGTTTAAAAAGGCGCTCTCAGCAGCTAGCTCGGTTGTTTCACAGGCGACGTTCACTAATCCATGCAGAATCTCAAGGCCAGATTAACCATCACGCTTCAGCAATTTCTTTATACTCTATAACCCACACTCATAGTACGATCCAACGGTTTCTAATCGACTCATCGGGCACCCCTCAAGTTGGAGCCAAGGTAATTTCAAACCCACAGTTTCTTCTACTCATTTTGCCACATGGTTTCTCTCTATGCGCGTGCTTCTTTTTCCTTCAATTTTAGGGAATCAATTGTTGAAGTTCATATATCTCCCAATCTTATGCAACTCATCCTCATTAGACCTTCATGATATTTGTCATTATAACGCCTTAGATGTCAAAAATTTGTTACTACAAACTAAAAATTTAAGGACTAAATAGTCGCCATTTTGAATCATTGTAAATTTTAATCTACATGGACTAAATTGTCACACATGAAAATTTAGGAACTAAATGGTTACTTCAACTAAAGTATAAGGACCCACCAATGTGTTTCTTTCCTGTGTTTGGTTTCAGGTTCTGCGTTCTTGTGGCCCTAAGAAGTGTATATGAATCTTTGGTTAGAATCTATCTCAAAGCTGAAGTATACTGATCTCCATAAATATAGTATTTTTTCTGATTTTTGTACTTACAAAATACTGCCTAAGCCTATTTAAAGGGGCTTTCTTGTATTTGTGATATGTGGTCAATGTGAAATGCGTATTTTGGAGTTAAGAGCTTGTTATCTTTTGAGTGGTTTTGTTTTGAAGCCAGACATAATTTGGAGCAATTGTGTATTTGAGAATTTTCTGTTGTTATTTCTTTTTTATGTTCTCTTCATCTTCATGGTAAACCTTAGAGAGTTTGTATAAGATAAAACACATAATTCGTTCACATGGTGGATTTATCTACATTTGGTGTTGTTGCTCTCTGTTTTACTTTCCATTTCTTTGCTATTTTTTTTATGGCTCTTTCCAATAGGGGATTTAGGATCTAAATTTGGGGAACGTTTGAAGAGCAATGTGTAGCTTTGAAGGAGTTCCTATCGAGAAGTTTGATGGGACACATTTTGATTATTGGAAGATGCAGATAAAGGATTATCTACATATCTTGGGCAAGGAGTTTCATCTGCCATTGAATGGAAAACCAGAATATATGAAAGAAGAAGATTGGAAGATTCTTGACAGAAAAGTACTAGGGATTATTCACTTGACTTTATCGAGGAATGTTTTTAACCATGTGGCAAATGAGAAGACAACAATTGGTCTGATGAAAACCTTGTCAGATATATATGAGAAGCCTTATTTAAACAAGCCATACCTTTTTAGAAAACTCAGAGCTTTCAAAATGGCTGAAGGTGTGCCCTTTCTTGAACATTTGAATGAATTCAATTGGATCATTAATAAGTTAAGCTGTGTGAAGCTTGAGTTCAATGAAGAAGTTACTGCTATTCTTTTGTTGAATTCTTTACCTGATAGTTGGGAATCTGTGAAAATAGCCTTACCTCTCTCTTTGGGTACAAGAAAATTGAAAATTGACGATATTATAGATGCGGCTTTGGAAGAAGAGATTCGTAGAAGGCGTTTTGGTTCGACTTCTACTCCAAATTCAAGCTTCAAAGTTGAAGAGAGAGGGAAAAATATCAACAATGAAGCTTCTAAAGACAAAGGCAACAAAGGTAGAGGAAAGGATAAGCAGAAAATTGAGTGCTACTACTGCCACAAGCAGGGTCACATAAAAGCCAATTGTAGAAAGTTGAAAAAAGAGAAAAAAGATAACATATAGGTATAGGTAGCATGTTGCTTTAGCTTATTTAAAGGCACTTTTCTTGTTTCTCTGGAAGCGCAGTTTATGGAAAGCACAAGTTTTGGTTTTTAGGCATGTTTAGAGGAAATAGCGAGGAATTTTATATTTTGAGCTGGTTTTGAAGGTAAGACAATTTTGGGAGTTGTTTGTTATCTTCATTTTCTTAGTAAACTTATGGAGTTTGCGAAGGATCACACATAGTTGTTTAACGTGTGAACTCATGTAAATTTTCAATTATTTCTCTTCACTTTTCCCTTCTTTGTTATTTATCTTTCTATCATATAAAATTTTTTGGTTCTAAATTTCCAACAACATTGCTTTAGATGACATATTTGTTTTTCAATCTTTCAAGAAAGTCAATGCAATTATCTATTATAGAATAAAATCTTGGAAGAGCAAGAAACAAAGATGAAATGCAATGAAGTCAGTAACATTTTTAATTCTATATTTTCACTTTGTATTCATGAAACCCCATAATCACTTGAGACTTGGGTAGTAAAAAAAGTGAAGTACATCTAGTGGCTCTTTCACTTTGTACGAATGTTTGATCATGCATTGGTCCTTCTTGTTTTGCTAGAGCATTCGCATGGATTACTTTTTCTTAAGTTAGTGAATGGGAGAAGATGAGTAGGCAAGGTGTCATACTCATGTGTTATTGGAATGGGACAACGACAAGTGGACCACATGGCATTTCTTACGAAGATGCGCACCAAAGCCTATCAGAGTTAGTGTTGCTTTAGCTAGAGTGGTGTTCATTTTACAATTAAACACTCTTAATGTGCAAGTATACACAATCTAGTGCAGCAAGTGATAAGTATATTTTTTATATTATCTCTTGAGGGATTAAATCAAGAGTTTTGCCAAGTTTGAACTAATTTTAGTGAATGAAAGGTAACCAAACAAAAACAACAATCAAGAGACTTTCAAAGAAGAAATAACAAGGAAATCACTTACGGGGTGTTTGGCTCCTTCATTGAGTTGGTTGGCTCATTGATAAATTAACTCAATTCTGTCGACTTAGGATATTAACTCTACTGACTTCTACAATAGCCTTATTAATATATTTTATCACCGCTTCTCTAACAACCGACAACCATCGTCGGTTATTGGTAACCACATTCGGCGGCCGTCTCTAACAACCAATGACCATCTCCGGTGATTGAAAACCTCCTCCGACAACCACCTCCGGCGACCAGAAAACCACCTCCGACGATCGAGGACCATTTACGACGACCGACAACCACCTCAGACAACTTCCTTCAGAAATCGATAACCTTCTTTAGAAACCAATAACCACCTCTGATGACCTTCTCTAGCGATCGAAAACCACCTCCGATGACCATCTCTGGCAACCAGTGACCATAGTTGACAGCCAAAAACTACCTCCGACGACCATCTCTAGCGATCGGTGACTATGTCCAACGATCGACAACCATCTTTGGCAACTGAACTACCTCTGATTACCTTCTTTGACGACCGATGACCAATAACCTTCACTATCGACAACCATATGCGGTAATTGACGACCATTATTACCTTGTCTGATGATTTACAAGTCATTGGTGATCATATCTAAAAACCAACAATATCTTCTTCGGCAAGTATTGCCAACAATAATTTCCAGCGACCGATGACATTTCCATGGTCATTGAATTTTAAAACAAACAACCCTATTAGTAATTAAAAAAAGTCATGATAAGTTCTACATTTGTAAGTTTCAAAGAAGTTCAATATATGTATAGGCAATGAAACCTTAGATTTCTCTATTTTAATAGATGTTCAATTTGTGTTTAAAGAAAAAAAATATTTTTTCCATTCATCCATTGCTATTTGTTGTTATAAAGAATATAACATTTGATTTCTATCAATTGAAATAAGTTCAATGTGTACTAAAAATATGTGATTTTTATAAATGAAAAGAAGTTTAATGTATATCAAAAAGAGGAAACAATGCTACATTGCTTATATTTTGACATAAGTTTGATTTCTAAAAAAAAGAAAGATAAAGAATGATATTTTTTCTATAAAAAAAAATCAATGTTGAAATATGTATATATATATATATATTTTTTGGAGTAGGCATCTATCAGTGTGGCAAATATGAAAAAATATATTTCTAAATGAATGACCAGAAAAATAAAAAATAAAAAAATAAAAATAGTCAACTAAAAATCAGTCTACTTCATATTAGAAAAAAGTACATCAGATACCTTTGGCAACTCAACTCAACTCTGCACCCCAAATACAGACTTTCTGACTCAACTTAACCCAACTGTGCACTCACTGACAAACTAACTTTGTCCAACTTAACTCAACTCTGTGTGCCAAATACCCTCTTAGTTAAAAGTAAGCTTGGATTAGGGGCTCTTATACTGTATTAAGAACTCAACGTTGCAACAAAACTCATGCTATATATTGCACCACACAACATTCCAACACAGAATCTTCCGAGAGTTCCCTAATTTGTAGCTAAAGTCATATTTAGACTACTCAAAATAAGCTCATTACTTGTGTGGTTGATTATCCCTAACTTACCCATTTCATTGAAAGCATGCTTGTAATTGGTGGTGTTAGTGAGATTTGAAGCAAACAATTTTTCTTTTTTAAAAATGCAAGGAAACTTTGGATGAAAAAAGTTGGTCAAACATAATCCATCGTAAGCATTAAAAATACTCCAAATCAGTGTTCAATAATAGAAACAACAGAAAAAGACCTCTCTACAATGCATGACAACAATTTAGCTCATCATGACAACAAAATAACTCCTAAAAGCTACTTGACGATGCATTACAACAATCACATAAATTAAAAAACAAGAAAAAAAAAAGGAAGAACAAATGGAAGGAAAGAGAAATTTATGTGAAGAAGCTTCTAAAAAACTCCCTCCTTTATTTTCAACTCCAAACCCTTTTCATAAACCTTCTCCTTTTCTAGCCTCCTCTCTCAAAAACCAAATGTCAAACTTATATACTCCCTCTTTATCCATCAAAATTAGGGTTGATTAGATAGGGAGTGAAGCTTGGTAGTATCCAAGTAGTCTAGCTGACTCTTTTTTGACAAAGAATATTCCTTACACATACTGAGATAGATTGCTGCAACATTTCAGCTTAAAAGGCTTTTATGAACTTCACTCTTTCTTCTTTCAATCAGTTCCAATTAACTCTTAAGAAGCAAAATTACATTCAGTAATTTTGGACCCACAAATATTGTAGTATAAGAGGTTGGGTCAATCACATGGATGCAAATGAATTATTTTCCAACTTAATTAGAACTTTCCTAACTAACCGTACAAGGGGTTTTCTAAGCAAAGAGAAAATAAGAGCCGAGTTACTAATGAAGGGATCGAATGCCGATGCGGAAACGTGTGATCATTTTTTGTCTAAAAAACAATGTAGAAATTTCACAAAACAGTAAATTAAAATGAAGCATATTTGGGAGAAAAAGAATTCTAACCATTGAAGAACTTTTCTTCTAGTAATCCTTCAATGAGCCTCATGTTCTCATAATGATCACCCTCGAACTCGTCCTGTTCTCGAACACCTCCAATGAGTATTTACAAACAACACGAGTTTAAGGCATAAGATCCCAGTCGAATGTCAACTACATGAACGGGTTGGATCGCCTCATTTGTATCAAATACAAAGTGGGTCGCATCCATAGTGTTACTAGGATGAGGTTCCAACCCTATCCGTGCACTATAGACCATTTGGGTTATAAACTTGAACATGATCCTACCTGTGTGTCTACTACACACTGTTCAAAATCTCATAAGCATAACCTTTGAGGTTAGTTTATTGGATTTAAGTTTTAAATGCGAGTACACAAGAAATGATGAATAAATAACCCTTTATTAAATTCATTTAACATTTACAAACAACACGAGTTTAAGGCATAAGACCTCAACGACTAATTACCTTGAGGACACTGAATCGGGGGTTTCAATGGATTTAGATTTGTACCTTGATCATCGGAGAACTAAAGGTAGAGTTGACTTACTAACTAAGCAATTAATTGGCCTACCTGGTAATGCCAAACAAGCCCCTAATGACTCCCAATAATAGCTAATTCGACTTAGCATCTATCTTTTAACTAGACATCTAAGTTGAGTGCGATAGCGTTCCATCCCTAGAGAGCTCCAATTTTGATAAACACAGGAATTGGTTAAATCTTTAATACTAATTTAACAAGCTGAAATTAATTAGAAGAGTTGCTTGGATCTCAAAGCCTATCATGCAATCTACATGAAGTGGTTAAGCCTCATTCTATGCAAACACGAGCCAACTTAGGTGCTACTCAATTACGCGTGCAAACGAACAAATGAATTTTAAACACACATAGCGATAAACAAAGTAAACATACGAGGTTCATCAAGTCTAATACGCAACTTCATTCAATGCAATTAAACAGAGTCCCAAACATGCTTAGAAATATAAACCAAGTAGAAATTAAATGTTAAACCTCTAGGACATTATAGACTAGCTGGTAGCCTCAAAATCCACTCCTGATATCCTTGACATCAACACAAACATCCTAAATTACGGATAAAGAAATAGGAATGGGTAAGGTAAAAACTGGGTAAAGTTTGCAAACGGTCTAAAAAGGGAGAAGAAATGCTCTAAAATGAAGATTCTTTTATATACTCCTCGAAGCAACATCTCGACGCTTAGCATAGCATCTTGATGTTGATGCCTAAAATGCCAACGTGGAAGGGGTTCGTCATAGTGTTAAGAGATGCTCGCTGTTCAACCATCGAGACGCTTGGGATTGCGTCAAGACACTACCTTGCATCCACCCCTCCTGTGAATGATGTCAGCGTCTAGACACTACGCCTAACGACTAGACGCTCTCGCCAAGGGCAAAATAGTAATTAAACAACTCCTCTTTGCTTGGTTGCTCGAACGACCTTCATTTTGGGTCGTTTTAACTCCATTTGGATGCATTCTCTCCAAATTGCATTTTTACTTGAATTTCCTACAAAATACACAAATATTCTCTTAAAACCACAAAACTAACAAGAATTAGGCAAGAATTATAGAACGATTTTGAATCCTATCAAATACCCCCAACTAAACTTTGCTAGTCTTTGAGCAAGACTAACGTTTAACAGTAATAAACGTAAAAAGGAACTCTTGGATGTAAGAAACACAACTCAAATCTCAATGCTCAAGATAATGGTATTGAATGCAAAATCAATTATACACATCATCAATCAAAAGCATATTAAAAAGGGCTTTCTAGAAATTTCATTGCATGAATGCACTACCTTGAAAAATGAGGTCTTTACAAGCGTGGAGTAGGCTTATGGAATTCTCTGAACTAGCTTCCCCTACACTGGCTTAAAAAATAGCAAATAAGAAAACAATCATGCAATGATAGGTTATTTAGGTGGCTTTCAATTAGTTTTCTTTTTGAGCTTCTAATACTTTTTTTTAAAGAGAGAGTTTCTTAGGTTACTTATGCCTTCTCTCCAACTTACAAACACTTGTGGTGAAAGTAGCTGACTACGAGCATAAGTCCTACTGAAACCGCTCAAGCATACCCACTTCATGAACGAGCCTTTCATGCAAGAGAAATCATGGGTGTCATGCCCGCCTCTGATTACTCAACTATATAGGGAAGGAGGAATGCCTCTCTTACACTTTATGTTCTTTTCTTTATAGCTCAAAACTCTCTTCTAAAGTAGCATGCAATCAGAGTGATTAATCCTGAACACATACATTAACATGTTTTCATCATTTATTTTTTTACAAGGCATATAATCTTTTCTTTCTCCTAAAACAATATTATCACTAACAATTATGCCAAAAAAAAAAATCACTTATAAGATAATTTAGCCTATCGAGGTGACACAAGCCTTAACAAACCTAGGATACTGCTCTAGGCCTTCAACATATCAATAAGAAAGATAGGTGTTATTCATACAAGAAAATTTAAAGAAAGATTTTGAATAAGCTAAATCAGGATTAGTCAATCATGCTTTAGCAAACTGCAAATAATACAACTATGAAGAACATCTCATCAACAATCCTAATCATACTTCTAACATCCAAACCTCATTTTCCAAATAAAAACAAACATTCAACATCAAAGATATTCAACAAACTTGTCAAACAAGAATCTACTCATTCAAACATGCTTAGCTAATCAGTTAAGAAGCTCGAGATCAAGTGTTCAAGGCCCATACAAAGAAAGCATGTTATCCATACCAAATGATATAACAACCCGAGCTTAAGTGCTCAAGGACTCAACCAACAACAAAAGAAATTACCACAAATTCAAGTCCAACCTGCAAACTTCCTACCCACCCCCAACTTAGATCATGTCACATCTAAAAGAATGTAAGAGATAGGGAACCAAAACTTCCCTGGCTTTTCAAGCTCATAGGTGTGGTGTGGCAGATGATAATACCTTTTCTTTTAAGATTTTTTTAATTTCATTTCAAGAAAAAAAAGAGATCATTCAAAACCAAATAAAAAACTAATAAAACAAATAAACTACTGAAAACAACGAAAACAAGAAAGCAATAAAAGATTTGGTGCATGGGTCCTCTAGAAAGGGAAAATTTTTAACGTTGATTACTCTACAAGCCTTAGGGCTTTTCTCAACAAGGATCCATGAAACTCGATATCCTGTCCCATGGAACAATCTCTCATCCAACATCTCCTGCAAACAAAAACTTTCTTCTTTCTCCAGCATATCAACAATGTCAAAGATTTTAAAATCACAGGTTTTCCCATCAAATGCAACAAACACAATCCCCTTGTCGACATTAATGGTCGTCCTAGTGATTTTCATGAATTACCTACCCAACAGAATAGATGCAGATGCAATCATAGGCCTATCTCCCATATCGATGACATAAAAATCTGCAAGGAACAACAAATCATGCACTTTAATAAGAAGATTTTCTATCACACCCACATGCTTAATAGAGGTACGTCTACTAACTGAATAGAAATGTAACAATCATGCATACCATTCAAGCGTAGCTCATGATAAACAAAAAAAAAAACATAACATTAATCGATGCACCTAAGTCTAACATGACATGTTTTATCTTTTTCCCTCCGATCATACACGATAATGTAAGCATGTCAGGATCTAAACATTTTTCAAACATAAACTCTAAAGGTAAAGAAGTTATGCTCTTACATACCTCTTTCTTCCCTCACATGGTCTTTTTGGTGATACACATTTCTTCAGAAATCTAGCAAATCTTGAGATTCACTTCACCAAATCTAGTAATGGAAAACTCCTTTAAAAGATAAGAATTGTTCTAAAAGAACATAAAGGAAGAGACATGTAAATTTTTGGTTGAATATGTCTTAATGAAGAACAAAGTAATATAAGGGAGTACGCCTAAAGGATTAAATTTTACTAATTTTATAATATTCTAGGATTGACTTGTGCATTTAATGTTTTTTTTTAAACACTACAATCGATGATGAGTTATGAAACTCAAGGATAGATAACATTTTATATAAGTTAGTCTTTGACGATAAGTTCGAAGAAAATTCAGTTAAGTACGAACAAACAAAAGGTACACAATTAACTATTTTCTTAAAAGAATAAATAAAAGTTGACACAAAACTTCATTTGGAACATATTAGCTCAAATAAGTAAGATTTAGGATTCAAACCTCCCCTAATACATTTTTGGTAAATTTGGGCATGAAGAAAAAAATATGTTCCTAGTACATCATTACATGATGCATAAAGAAAATATGACTTCTCACTTTGGATTTGAACTAAGTTAGTTTGGCTCATATGTCAAAACTTACATGTGTTGAATAGACTTTAGTACTAATATTCATTGATGATTGGTTCTTTTGACTTAATAGATCTTCAAAGAGGTATTAGGTATAATCAAGGAAACAATAAAAAAAATAGTCTTATCAAGTGGGATTGAGTTCTTCAGTATATTGTCTTTCATAGTCCATTCCCTCTGACTTTTTGAAATGCTTAATAACATTGCTCTTCACCTTGATCTGATCGAAGTGTTTTAATCATTTTACCTAATGTGTTCTCAAGCTCTACCTTATACTCCTTGAACTTTTCAAGGGTTTCAGACTAATGATGCATTAGGTAAAGATACTCATACCTAGAATAATCATCAACAAAACTGATGAAATATTAATACCCTCCTCGTGCCTTGACATTCATTGGACCACAGAAATCTGAATGCACGAGTTCCAAGGGTTCTTTGGCCCTATAACCTTTTTAGAAAAAGGTCGTTTAGTCATTTTCCCTCAAGACAGGACTCACAAGGTGGTAAGGAGTGGTCTTCTAACTAACTTAGGAGACCACTCTTAACCAATCTCCCAATCATATTGAGATTAATGTGACCTAGTCTCAAGTGCCAAAGATAGGTACTTGGAGAAAGCTTCTGCATTTTATTTTGAGTACCAACTGTTTTAAACATCTCGGTGTTCAAAATAGTTTTTACCTTTGTTGGTCTTAACACGTATAAGTTGTTTTCAAGTTTAGCAGAACATATTTGTACCCGTCTTTTGCAAATGAACGCTTCATTATGATCAAAAGATACTTTATACATATGTTCAAGCAAACAAGAGATAGATACAAAATTTCTTTTGATTCAAGGAACCAAAAGTACATTTTCTAATAAAATGAATCTATCTCTAAACAACAACTTCACCGCTCCCACTGCTTTGGCCGAGACAATCTCTCCTGTTCCAACTCTGAGAGTTGTCTCTCTATCAGCAAGATGCTTCCAGGAACTAGTTTCCTGAAAAAAGGAACACACATGGTTAGTGGCTCCTGAATCTAGTATCCAGGTTGAATCATCATGTTCCACTAAATATGTTTCAACAACAAGTACATCATATTTACTTTGTTGTGTCTTCTTAGTTTTCCTCTCCATCATATGGGAGTTGTAAACATTGTTGAGGGCATCATGACAGATCGATGAAGACGATTGTCCAAACATCACCTGTAATGAATGCATGATCTCCTTGACGGTGATCATCCCCTCATGTTTCTTAACCATCACATCAGATATGTTGGTCAAGATGTAGATTAGGCCTTATCATTAGCCCTAATCCATCTGTCATGTGCATCCCGAACAATTCGGGTTGCAGACAAGCTAGGAGGGGAGGACATTCCTCCATTAAGACGAACCTAAGATTATCGAGAACTAGAATCATATTCAAGTTCAATTTGCAGGTTGAGTAGTTATCGTCGTTTAATTTATCGGAGGCGAATAATTGGATAAAAAAGCTTGACATCCTGAAAAAAAAAACGAATTCTATTAGTGAATTTCTTCTAAATCGTCCAATTAAGCATTTAGAAAAAGTAATAAATCTCACGGTGTGAACTTTGCGGAGAGCGTAAGAGGAAATTATTATATCATATATACCTTTTCACTCCCACTAAGTATTTTAAACAGTTTGGGTATATGCTTTTACTTAGGCATATTCTGGTTAAAATAATATGACCTAAGTCTATCAATATAACAAATATACTGGAATTACCTAAGTTCATTAATCTTTTAATAAACCTAGGTCTATGAGTTTAATTTATTAATTTTTAATAAATGCCACTCACAAAAATTAATTTATAAACCTCTGGATTAAATTCACTCTCAGGTTGGTTCCCAGGTAGGGGTGTTTCGTTTCCGACAGCTTAAATACCTAGCTTAACCAAAACCTTCCTTAGACAGAGTCCCTCTTTAATCATAGTTTATAAATTATTGATTGCCTAATTCTAATCTTATTAGAACTAGATAACCTAAGGCCTAATTAATTCCAGTTTGAAAACCATTTTAAAACTAATTAATTAACCTTAGGTTGCATGCATTTCTATGATATAAAGTGCTTGATCATTCATCACATGAATAAACATACATTTATAGCAAATCCATCACGCTTGATCATTCATCACATGAATAAACATACATTTATAACAAATCCATCACATGAATAAATGCATAGAAATTATATGTTTAATTTTTAATTAATATAACCTTAATATTAATTATAATTAAAACATATAATATTTGTTTCATAAATTAATATAACTCTTATATTAATTCTTATGAAACTCAAAAACATGCATACTATATATTATAACACTTATAACATACTTTCAATGAATGGAGTATGCTTCCTATCGTGGGATTTTAAAACCTATATGGCATACTTTATGCACATACAATCAAGGAATTTAATTAGAACATACATTCAGAATGCACAATTAATTAAACACACTAAAGTGAATTTGTTTTGACATCAAATGCAAGCAAACAACTAAATTATTACAATAATAATCTAGAAATATGATCGACCCACTTTGAATATTCGAATTTCGACCGAACCGACCTGCAAATGTGTGACCGGACCTTCAAAAGGTTGAACCGGGTTGTAAAAGGCTGACTGGGCATCCAATTGATGAAATCAACCTCCGCAATGTAAAAAATCGTGCTCGAGTTAGTTAGTAGAACCGGCCGAAAACGCATTTAATCAAATGAAAACGAGCTAAACCTGCCCAAAAATTATTGAACCGATCTGATGACGTCAACAATTGAACCGCTGATGTCATCATCTTCACAAATTAAAACTCCTTTATAACATAAAAACATTATATAATAACGTATCTTTATACATTAAATTAATTCCCAAAGTGAATTTGAACCTTTCATATTTTATTTAAGATCTAGCAATCTCAAAACCCTTTACGAGCTAGGAAGTGGGCCTAATGGACCTACAGATCAGAAGCTCCAATGATACAAGATTAATTGATTAATCTCATTAACCGCTTACTCAACATTCATTAACTGCGGGTACACTCCACTAAAGACCCGCAACTGCACTCTTCTCACTAGAGATATTTTTGCATCCATGGATAAAATACCAATAACATCAAGTCAATCATTCACGAGTGTTTGTAACTCCAGGTGGGTCAAATTACCATTTTACCCCTAGGTTACATCTATGTCCTTAAGTACCAGTGCTCCTCTAATAAACAACTTGTTTATGGTCCGACCAATAAACATAAATCTCTCTCAGGCCAGTGAGAGGGTAGGGCCTTTTGTTTAAGTCCCGGAGGCACCACTTAAGGGAACACTCATCTACTTACCCTATGTTGGGGAAGGAGTGAATTCCATCTTGCTAGGTTAAGTCTCCAACTGCCCACGTGGTTTTGTCACCAAGAAGGTAGGCTTATTGAGTTGGCGTCTCAGGCCACTCTCACCCATACTAGTCAAAGGGCAATCCCTCGCAAACAGGAGTTCGTAACCTGCTCACGATTAGGATCAAGCTGTCTAGGTTATCCTATTGAAATAAAATCCTAATTAGTTAACGGAGTTACATCTATGGTTACTATTTCGTTGTCCGGTCTTATGTGAACTTATCACATAGGATACCCCCACTCGCATGTCACCTACACGAACGCGTTGGATCACTGTGTATTAAATACAAAATGGGTAGTATCCATAGTGTCAACAGGATAAGGCACCCAACCTCATCCGTATACTATAGACCCTTTAGACTGTTTCTTGAACCTTGATCCCCGTATGTCTCCACACACAATTCAAGACACATAATACAATGTAGAATGTTACTTTATTGGATTTAAGGTTAATTTAAGGCCAACTACATAAAATTCAACAACATTGAATGAATAATGATAATAACATTTTATTGAATAAATTGGAAAAGATTACAAAATTACAAACTACGAGTGTTAGGGCATAAAATCCAACACTAGCATCATCAACAACTTTTGTTGATGTACTGTCTAATTCATTTAACATGATCTTACTCCTTTGTTTATGGTCCCTGAAGTGATCCTCCTCTAAGAAAGTGGAATTTGTTAGCACAAGCACCCTATCTTCCTTAGGATCATAGAATAGTCCATCTCTCGTTTCTTTTGGGTAGCTTACAAATCGACACAAGTTTGAACGAGATTCCAATTTCTTCAGGTTTGTCACAAGCACATGGGTTTGACATCCCCAGATTCTGAAATGATGTAAAGTGCCTTTACATCCTCTTCAGAGTTCGAAAGGTGTTTCAGAAACACTCTTTAACGGAACGTTGTTCAAAATATAAACTACAGTGTCCACTACATAACCCCAAAACGAATCAGGGAGATGAGCATCACTCATTATTGACCGAACCATGTCCAACAGGGTTCTATTTCTCCTCTCCAATACTCCATTCTGTTGAGGCATACCGGGTACTGAGTGTTGGGACGTAATTCCATGTTTTATCATTAGTCTGTGAATTTAAGGTCCATATACTCTCAACCTCGATCGGATCAAAGGGTTTTAATTGATTTTCCTAAATGGTTTTCAACCCCAGTCTTAAACTCCTTGAACTTTTCAACTGCTTCAGACTTGTGACTCATTAGGTAAATATACCCATATCAAGGGGCAGGTTTTCCATGAGCCCAGTGCATAGGAAAAGTCATATCAAATCACAAAAAAATCTTTTGGCATAATGGTTAGTATGTCATCAACCCCTCTTCATGTCTAAGGTTCAAGTTGATCTTGTTTGTACAACTTTAAATATTTTTTTCATGTCATATTTAAGCTCCCTCTCGATATAAATAAAGAGATGAATATTCATACTCGCTCCAAGGGCACCTTGGCTCTATAACATTTTTCAGTAAAAGGCCTTTTGGCCATTTTGCCTTCAAGGCATGACTCACACATAGATAAAGAATTTTCTTCTAACTCATTTAGAAGTCCATTTTTTACAAGTCTCTCAATCCTATTGAGATTATGTGGCCTAACCTAAGATGCCAAAGATGGACATTTTCTTTAGGAGAAACGTTTTGCTTCTTAGTTCGTGTATTTGCAGTTCTAAACAATTCAGTGTTCAAAACATTTTTGACTTGTCTTAAAACATACAAGTTATTTTCAAGTAATACTGTGTGAATTTTAACACTTTTCATGGCAATAAATACTTTATTAATTGGAAAGGAAATTGAAACATATTATTTAAACAAGCAAGAAATGGAAATAAGGTTTCTAGTAAACCTTGGCACTATATATATACATGTTATCTAATAACAAGTGTTTCTTGCCAAACAACAGCTCCATTATGCCCACTGCTACGACTGAGACAACCTCCTTAGTACAAACTCTGAGTGTTTTCTCCCCTTCCTACAACTGTTTTCATGAACTAATTTCCTAAAAAGAAGAACAAACATGATTAGTGGTGCTTCAATCCAGTATTTAGGCAAAGTCATCACTCTCCACTAAACAAGTTTCGATACATAGTAAATCACATTTATTCTCTTTCTTTTTATCGACCAAGTACTTGGGCAGTTTGTTTCCCAATGCATGTCAGTGTTGCAGTAGAAACACTTTCCTTTTTCCACAACCTCCTTGACCATTTTTCTCTTCTCGGCGGTAGCTTGGTCAACTTGTTTCCCTTTGTCAACCTTTTTCATTTTCTTCTTCTTCCCTTTCGGGCCTGAAGAATACGAAGCTTCAAGTTTGGTCTCCGAGGTCGAACTCTTTTGGAAGGACTGGTAGCAATATTTGCCTCACCTTCCTATCCTTTGACTTTCATCAAGGCCTGGTAGGTTTGTAGCTTATTGTGAAGGGTGTAACTCAACTTGTCCGTAACAACGTTGCTACGAAACTGCAGGAAACTCTTTGGAAGAGTCTCTAGAATGAAGCTTACCTGACTCGACTCATTGATGTCGCACCATTCATCTCCATCACGTTGAAGTGGACCATCATATCGAGAACGTGTTCCCTGACAGACGATCCCTCTTTCATCCTGGCGTTGAAGACGTGCTTGAGAGCATCGTATCGAACCTGAAAGGACTATTGTCTAAACATGTCCTGCAACGATCACATGATCTCCTTGGCAATGACTATGCTCTCATGTTTTTTAGCCAAGATATTAGATATATTGGCTAAGATGTAGACCTTTGCCTTATCATCGGTCTTAATCAATCTATCGTACGTATGATGAACATTTCGTGGCGCGGTTGAGCTCGGCACCTGAGGACATTCCTCAGTGAGTATAAGCTTCAAGTCGTGCACTACTAAAATTGTGTTTAAGGTTTTTTCCATATTGGATAATTGCCCCCGGTTAATTTTCTCAACAGCTAGTAAGGAAATTATCGAGCTAGATAATTTGCTGAAAAAATAAATTTCATGTATTAGTTACTCGCAAAAACTTTTATGTTCAATCCAATCAATTTTAGCAAAAATAAATATTGATCCCTAGGTCAAAATAATTTGCAATGATACCCCAACGATTTACAATAACCTACAACCGAAGGGTAGTTAAATCATTCCTTCTTTCGATTTGGATGCATTAACTCTTATTGTATCCATAAGTGTGACCCTTTTATATTAGATTCCAGAGTCCCCATCCAACAAAATTCATCGAATGAAGGACTAAGTTGGAAAACAAACCAAGGAAACCCAGAATTTACATTATTCCGACTCTTATGATCAAGCCCTCTGAAGGGTTCATCTGCTCTAGGGAAAACATGCAGGCGGATCATAGGAATCTCACGGTGCAAACCAACAGAGGAGACTGTGGGTCTTGTTGACACAAGTCCCGCTCTCACTTACTATAAGTACTCTCTCCATTCATCTTGATTTTGACCCATACAAATACCATCCAAAGGGGATGCTCCTATTTGCGCCATGTGGTCAAGTATAGTCTCACGGTGTGAAATTAAACGAAGATTTTGTTGGGTTTTATGTCCTAAAACTCGTAGTTTTGTAAACTGAATGTATATTCTATTTTGCAATAAAGTTGTTATTGAGGTTTATTCAGTAAATATGTTTTTGAATAAAGTGAATTGTATACTTTGAAGCTCTAATCCAATAAAGAACCCATGGCTATAGGATGTATACTTGAACTTTATGTGTGACATAAAAGTGGATCAGGTTCAAGATATAGCCAGAATGGTCTATAGTATAGGGATAGGGTTGGGTACCTTATCCTGGGGACACTATGGGCGCGACCCACTTTGTAAAGTACAAACGATGTGATCCTGAATCGTTCATGTGGAGACATGCGAGTGAGGGCATCCTATGCAATGAGTTTGCATAAGACTGGATCGAGAAATAGTCACTTAGACTTTGTAACTCCGTTTACTGTCATAACTGACTATATTCATACGATGACTAGGTAACTCAATCTTAATCCTGAGCGTGCCATGAACTCCTGTTTATTCGGATTATCCTTAGATTTGCATGGGTGAGAGTGGTCTGAGATTTTCAACTCAATAAGCCTCCCATTTCAGGGATAAGACTGGGTAGATAGCTGGGAACATAGTTCTGCAAGATGGAAGTCACTCCTACCCGCTTTAGGAATTAGTAGAGAGGTTGTTTCCTTAACTTATGACTCCGAGTCTTGAACAAAGGGCCCACCCCTCTCATTGGCCCGAGAGAGATTCAGTTTGTTGGTTAGACCACAAACCAATTGTTCATTAGAGGATCAGTGGGACTTAAGGAACAAGAAGTAATTGTAGGGATCGAATCCCGCAAAGGAAGCGATTGTGAATCGCGTGTTCATGATAGTGTTACTTAGATTCATATCAAAATCAATATATCTAAGATTAAGCATACATAACAAAATAGGACAACAAGAAATTTACCTTTGAAGAACACTTTCTTCTCGATCTCCTTCTCTTACGATCACGATCTAAGCAACGCGAACCCCAACCATGTGAAGATCCGCTACTAGATCTTCTCCGTTGTTCTCTAGGTGAGGGAGAAAGGTGGGTTCCTTTAGGATGAGATGTGGAGGTTTGAGAGAAGTTGTGTTTGGAACTCTTTCCATAAAAAAATATAACTCTAGGGTTGTATTCAATAACCTCTTACAAAGTTGCATCTTATGCAACTATTTATAGGGAAATAGGATGGAAACAACCATCCTATCCCTTCTTCATTCTCTCATTAGTATATAGTTAATTTGTGAATCTAATTCACATTAAAACTATATATTGTATCAATTATATCACATATAGTTGATATAACACCTCATATATGAAATTGAACACTTCAATTTCATTCCTAACTTTATACCCTCAATGTTACCATGTTGAGCCAACGGAGGAACCTAATGGACCTACAGTTCATGAGCTCCAATGATGTGAGATTAACTGATCAAACTCTTTGATCCGGTTAATCAATATTCATTAACTACAAGTCACTCCACTATAGACTTGTAACTACACTCTCTTCACTGTAGATTATATTGTGTCCATTGATATAATCACCCCATGAGTCGACCCTTCATAGGTTGTTCGTAATCACAGTTGGGTAAAATTATCGTTTTACCCTTGTGATTACCTCTTAGTTCCTTAAGCACCACTGATCCTCTAATGAACAACAAGTCTATGGTCCTACCATAAACTCAAACCCTCTTAAGCTAGTTTAGAGGGCGGGACCCTGTTGTTCAAGACCTGGACTCAATTCGTAAGGGAACAACCAATCTAATTTCTTAGTCTAGGAATGAGTGAATTCCATATTGTAGAGTTAAGTCCCCAGCTACCTACGAGGTTCTGTCCCTGAGAAGGTTGACTTATTGAGTCGGCTACAGGTCACTCTCACCCATACTAGTCTAAGGACAAACCCCTATAAGCAGGAGTTCTTAACTTGTTCAGGATTCAGGTCGAGACACTAATGACCATCTATAAATTATCAGTCGCATCCTGTTAACGGCGTTATACTTGTTAGACTAATAATTTGCAGTCCGGTCTTGTATGAACTCTTCATAGGGGATGCCCCCACTCGCATGTCATCCACATGAATGAGTTGGATTACCTCATTTGTACTAACTACAAAATGGGCCGCATCCATGGAGTTACCAGAATAAGGTTTCTAACCTCATTCTTATACCATAGACCATTTAGGTTATATTCTTGAACATAATAAAAAAAGTGTCTACTACACTGATGTTCAAGATTCATTATAACCTTGGATCTTAGTTTATTGGATTTATAAAGCGAAAATATAATTTTATCAAATCAAATAACTCTTTATTCATTTGACCAAAATTACACAAGTTTATGGCACATATCCCAACAGTAATTACATGGGTAAAACGGTATATTTGACCCAGCTGTAATTACGAACGACCTATGAAGGATCGACTTACTAATCATGGTTATATCGAGCGGACATAAATATATCTACAGTGAGGAGAGTGCAGCCACTGGGCTTTAGTGGAGTGTCCCGGTGGTTAACGAATGTTGATTAGCTAGGCTAAAGAGTTTGGCCAATTAATCCCGTATCATTAGAGCTCATGATCTGTAGGTCTATTAGGTCCCTCTTACTAGCTCGGACTAAACCTTGTAAAATTTGAGAGAAAAGAATTTGAATTGTTCAAATTCGGTTTTAGGAGAGAGCGTTAATTATATGCGATATATTTAACGTTTCACAGTTTAATTATGAATTAAACTATGATAAAGAAGAGGTGGACGTATTTAAATATGATTTAAATATTGGTTCGATTAATAACATGAATAGGGATTCATGTTCGAACGATCGATTTAAGAAATCGGGATTAGTCCAATTATTTAATTTGATATTTGATATTAAATTAAATAAATTGTTTAATTAATTAAATTAATAACTTGATTTTAATTTAAAATTAATTTTATATAAATTTTGAATTAAAATTAAAAGAATATTCAAATTGATTTTTGAATTTCAATTGGACCAAAGAACAAATGGTGAACAAGCTTATTGGAATTTGAAATTCACCATATTGAACACCTCCTTCTTGCTAAATCCTCATCATCTTCATGCTGTCAACTTCTCCTTGATTGAAGAAGCTTTTGGTTTGCTTTAATTGAAGAAGAAACACATGGATTTTTAAGGATTTATCAGAATTTTTTATGATTTACGTTTTTAGACCTTTCTCCCATCTCTCTTCAAATTCTCTCTATTAAAGATCCCACAATCTTTTTCAAGGCCCGAGGATAGTAAGGAAGATACTAGAGGTTGTCCACAAAGTATTTGTGACAAGAAATTGCCCACGAATTAGGAGAATTTTGAGCAACAAAGGTTTGTGTTCATACTCTCTGTTTTTCCAGATTTGAGCATGTTTTTTATTTTGTAAAATTGATCAATTTAGAGTGTTCAAGATACCAAATTGCTTCCGCTTTCTTTAATATAGACTCTTTCAATTGGTATTAGAGAAATTTTGATCACTCAATTTGTTCTATTTTGTTTTGTGGTGGGTATTTTTTGAACTACAATTTTTCTGGGCGTCTAAAGTATTCTTCTAGATTTGACATTTAAATTGAGCATCAATTTGTTCTTTATTTTCAAATTGCTCAAGTGTGTGAAGAGTAGTGTGTAAAAGTTTCAAGTTGATTGGAGTTCGGGAGGACCCTCAATCTGAAGAAACAAGCATGAAAGGTCCAGAAAATCGAAAAACAGAGGCTGCTGTTTTTTTTTCTTTCCTTTCTACTATAGTGAAAATGATGGGAATCGGATCCCCGTGAGCAGCAGAAACGTAATTTAAAGATCGATTTGCTTGATTATTTTGGTTTACTTCAAATACCATTACATTAGTAAAAATACAGAGAATAAGCAGTATAATCTAATCTAATTAGGCATAGATTTAAACATGCAAACATGTTGTAAAAGTCCTTAAACTAAAAGGGAATGAATTATTAGCTTTGTAGTTTCAATTCAGCAACTCCTTGCTCCAATTTGCACAACAACACAACAAACCAAAAATTCCTCTGTTCTTTCAACAGGACAACAACCACTTGGAAAACCTCTTATGGCTCTGAGTTCCACTTAGATCAACCTTGGTGGGAAAGGAACCAACAATTGGAAGGGAAGAGAATTTTAGAGAGAATTTTCTTGTCAGCAATTTCTCAAAAAATGCCAAATTCATCGGTCTCCTTTCCTTCTCCCAGAGGAAGATGAAAATAGACTACAGAGGGATAACTTCCCCCACTCCCTATCGATAGGGAGTTGGAGGGAAGTGGGGAACGTGTCCTCCTGACACGTTCCCATTTATTTAATAATAAATAAATAAATAATATTAATTAATCAAATTAATTAATATATTAATTAAATCGAATTTAATTAAATATCCTATATTTAACTTTTGATTAAATCACATTTAATCATATTTCTCTCTAAGCTATAGTTTTAATGCACATCATATGCACATTAGATTTTAACTTATAGTTTTAAATATGAATCTCATTCACATTTATAATAATATTTGAACTCTTTCAAATATTTAATTCTCTCATATAATTTAATATGAATCATATTCACATTAAATTCATAATATAAAGTTCCAAAACTTTATATTATAAAGTATCTATATACATTAATGTTTATTCTCTAATTGAATTTGAACATTTGAAATTCAAACGATTTAAGAACCCTTTACAAGCTAGAAGGTGGAGCTAGACCTACAGATCAAAAACTCCAACGATACGAAATTATTCGGTTAATCTCATTAACCTCATAATCACCATTCGTTAACCGCAGGAACACTCCACTAAAGTCTCGCAGCTGCACTCTTCTCACTTCAGATATATTTCTGTGTCCACGGATATTGACCAATAACAACAAGTCAATCCTTCACGAATGTTCGTAACATCAACTGGGTCAAATTACCATTTTATCCATGGGTTACATCTTTTACCTTAAGTCCCAGTGCTCCTCTAATGAACAATTTGTTTGTGGTCCTACCAACAAACAGAAGTCCCTCTCGGGCCAATGAGAGGGTCGGGCCATTTGTTCAAGTCCCGGAGACACCACATAAGGGAACAATCCTCTACTTACCCTAATAGGCTGGAAGGAGTGAATTTCATATTGCTAAGTTAGGTCCCCAGCTGCTCACTCGGTCTTGTCCCCAAGAATGTAGGCATATTGAGTCGGTGAATCTTGCCACTCTCACCCATACTAGTCAAAGGACAATCCCTCGCAAACAGGAGTGTGTAACCTACTCAGAATTGAGATCAAGTTGCCTACATCATCCTAGTGAAATAGAAACCTAACTAGTCAACGGAGTTACACCTAGTGGTTACTATTTCGTGGTCCGGTCTTATGCAATCTCACTACATAGGATATCCCCACCACATGTCATCTACACGAACATGTTAGGATCACAGTGTTTGTATCATATACAAAGTGAGCCATATTCATAGTATTACCAGGTTAAGGTACCTAAACCTTATCCCCTTATTATAGACCCTTTAGGTTGTATCTCGAACTGAGATCCTATATATGTACACTACATTCAGTTCAAGAAACATTTTACAGCCTTGGATGCTAGTTTATTGGATTTAGGGTTAATAAAAGGGCAATATTGTAAATAATGAACAATAACTCTTTATTGAAAATAATAACTCTTTATTTTATTAATTAGAAAAAAATTTACAAACTACGAGTTTTAGGGTACAAACCCCAACAAACTCCCACTTGAACTAAAACTCTAGTGGGGTACATTACAATCTAAAATAGTGGTTACAGAGATACAAAATACAATAAACTAGGGCATCCGAATACCCATTACATATCTCCAACTTGCCCTAGATTAGCCTATGTACATATCTCATAGACCTAAACTTTCCAGATGACCCTCGAATACTTTAGCCGTGAGAGTCTTTGTAAACGAATCAACTATGTTGTGCCTCGAAGTGATCTTCATGGTTGGAACAATTTTCAAATCAGTAAGGAATTTCCTTAGCCAAACAACCTCTTTAGCTATTTCACAAGCAGCGACATACTCTGCCTCCATGGTGGAGTCAGCGATGCATCCTTGCTTGATCCTTCACCACACTACAACTTCCCCGTTAAGGTGAAAACTGATCCCGTTGTAGATTTCCTAGAATCCTTATCGGTCTGAAAATCAGAATCAGTGAGGTGTTGTTAGCTCTTAGAATGAGAGCTAAGATTGAGCTTTTATTGTGATTCATTCTTGGTATTTCGAGCTTTCTTGACTATCTTAACCCCTTAATTAGGCACATTTGTATGTTAATTATCACAAGATGAGTCTGATGTACCTTTAGGCCATCTAAGTACCTTTCATTGATGAATTTTATCCTTTTGGCCATGTTTTCAGGAGTTTTGGAAAGATGAATGTTATGAAGTGTTGAAGGTTTGCTTCGGGTTGCTATAGCTGTGAAATTGCTGAAGGATCAAGATTGCTGGAGCACAATTCTGATATCAGTTCGCAGAATGTACACGTGGAAAAAAGTTCATTAATAGAGCTGGATGAAAATCGCCATATCAGCTGCTGTGAGCCAATAGGAGGCTTTCATATCATTGTCCTTGTCTATTCAACCCTCATTTCGAGGTGGATATGGTATAAATGCTTTCTTTAGCCGTTTTTGGCAAGAGGAGGGTGGACAAGGAGAAAAGAAGGGAAACTCGATTGGGAGGAGGAGCTGCACGAGAAAATCAATGGGAGCCCAATTTGGGAAGCATTTCTCTTCTGGAAAGAGGCTGGAGTGGACCAAAGGAGGCCTTGGAACTTTACCCATCTGTTATTTCTTTTGTTTTTCTTGCTCTTACTCTTTTACTTTGTAACTAAGGCCATTCTAAACATGTTTAACTTAGGGTTTATTGTTTTATTGCTGTTTTTTCTTAGCATCATGAACTAATCACCCTTGGGGTGAGGATTAGGGGCTTTATGTGAATGTAATCTTAATGAATGAGTAATTTGCTGCAATCTCACTCTTGTGCCTTGTGGTTTTATTGCTTAACTAAGGTTTGTTTGGCCATCTCATCTTAGTAGTGTTTATTCCAACTTGGGAAAGGGAAGAGTAAACCGATTTCAAGGCATAACTCTAGTTAAGACTCAAGGAATTCACTTCTCTCAGGTGATTGAGGAGTCTAGGGATAGACACTCACTTAGTGTTAACAGTTAGGAGCTAAAATTTAGGTATTTAATGGGAATTGAGTTCCTCGCTCATAAGAAAATCTGGGAAGATTCCGTGAATTATAGTGTTTTGAGCTCTGGTTGAGTTTTGAGCTCTAGCATTAAGACTGCTGAAGCATAATTTACCATGATCCAATCCCCTTTCTACTACTTTGGTTAAGTCTGTTGTGCTGCTACTTTATCCTTATTAATCCTATTCTACATCACTTTAGCATTTAAGCTGTTACTTTTGATTGCTAATTTCATTACTCCCTTTGTTTATGTTGGTTACCCCTTACTCATTAAAATCAACTCAGCCTTGTGTAATTTCTACAACTAATCCCTGAGGAGACGATTAAATTTACTTATCACTTGCTACTTAGATTGTGTATACTTGCACAGTTTAGGAGTGTTTTCTTGATAACTTCATACACCCCTTTTAAGCAAACAAGTTTTTTGGTGACGTTGCCGGGGATTAGTTTGATTTTTACTTTGCTTGAGTTGTTTTTAGTGATTTTTGAGCTGAAAGAAAGGTCTAACTAAGGTGTTTCTTTGTTTTTTCTGTGTTGTAATTGTGCATGAATGATTACCCAGGTTTAGAATTTTTCCTAGATCCTGAACCTTAGAGAGCATTACATAGAAGAAGGAGGATTCAAAAGGAAAAAATGACAGATTTTCGTGGAGGTCCTGTAGATCCTAACACTCCTCAAAACAATCCTGGAAACCAACCACAAGGACAAGAAGACTTTAGATCACCTTTAGTTGAACCCCAAGCTATGGTCCCTGCCAATGTTATTGTTTTAGCAGATGACAGGTAGAGAGCTATTAGAACTTATGCCAATCCCTTGGTTGAGGAGCTAAATCCTGGGATCATTAGGCCAGTAATCCAAACCCCTACGTTTGAGCTTAAACCTATCATGTTTTAAATGCTTCAAACCAGAGGAATGTTTCATGGACTATCATTTGAAGATCCTCATCTGCATTTGAAATCCTTTCTAGGGGTTAGTGATTCTTTTATATTGCCAGGAGTGCCTAAGGATGCTCTAAGGTTGAGTTTGTGCCCTTACTCCCTTAGAGATGCAACCAAGACATGGTTGAATACACTTCCTCCTGGGGCAGTTGATTCTTGGAACACACTTGCTGAAAAATTCCTCATTTAGTATTTTCCACCAACTAGGAATGCTAAGTTTAGAAATGAGATTGTGGCTTTTCAACAATTTGATGATGAAACCTTAAGTGATGCATGGGAGAGATTCAAGGACTTGCTTAGGAAGTGTCCTCATCATGGGCTCCCTCATTGTATTCAAATGAAGATATTCTACAATGGGTTGAACACAACTACTAAACAAGTTGTTGATGCTTCTGCAAATGGGGCTCTTTTATCAAAGACCTATAATGAAGCATTTGAGATATTGGAAAGAATATCCTCAAACAACTGTCAGTGGGCTGATTCAAGGAGCTCCCAAGGCAAAAAGAACAAAGGAATGTTAGAGTTAGATGCCTTAACTGCTATAAATGCCCAAATGGCATCCATGGCCAACATGTTGAAGAATCTAACTGTTGGAAATGCAACCCAAACTTCTCCTAATGTTCAAAATGCAGCTATGGTGAACCAAGTGGTAAGTACTGAGTCATGTGTTTATTGTGGTGAAGGGCACACATTTGAATTTTGTCCTAGTAATCCAGCCTCAGTTTACTATGTTTGGAACCAAGTTAATCAAAGGAACAATCCTTATTCTAATACCTATAACCCAGGTTGGAGAAATCACCCTAACTTTGCTTGGGGAGGTCAAGGAAGTAATTCTCAAACCCCTCAAATGTAGCAAAAGGTGAGTTACCCACCAAGTTTTGTGCATCAGAATCAGCAGGCCTAGGGGAATCAGCAACCGATGCTCCAACAACAGAGGACAATAGCAGCCCCACAACATGTTCCAGGTACTTCTCTTGAAAGTTTGTTGAAGGAATATATGGCTAAAAATGATGTTTTTATTCAAAGTCAACAAGCTTCAATGAGAAACTTTGAAGTGCAATTGGGCCAACTTGCTAATGAAATAAGATCAAGGCCTCAAGGTAACCTTCCTTCAGATACTGAAATCCCAAAAAGGGAAGGGAAAGAGCAAGTGCAAGCTATAGAGCTAAGAAATGGAAAACCTTTAGCTAAGCCTGAGGAAACTAGGAAGAGAAACAAAAAGAGGACTCTGCAGTGCAAATTGAGGAAGAGAGAAAGGAAGAGCAGATGGAACGTAGGGAAGTAGGAAATGATGAGATTGAAAAGATACCTATAGCACAACCTTCAAAACCATCTGAGTGCATTCCTACTACTATCCCTGAGTTTATACCACCTTCTCCACCTTTCCCTCAAAGGTTGAAGAAAAAGAAAAAAGATGAAGTTCATTTTGAGAAATTTATGGACATTCTCAAGGAAATTCATATCAACATACCTTTAGTGGATGCCCTAAGACAAATGCCCAATTATATGAAGTTTCTTAAGGATGTTCTATCTGAAAGGGAGAGATTTGAGGAGTTCAAGGTGGTGTCTTTGAATGAAGAGTGCAGTGCCATGCTAAGAAGAAGGATTCCTAGCAAGGAGAAAGACTCAGGTGCTTTCACTATACCAGTGTCCATAGGAGGACAGCAGCTGGAAAGAGCTCTTTGTGACTTAGGCCCAAGCATTAATCTCATGCCATTGTCTTTTGGCATATGCGAAGCTAGGCCCACTACAATCACATTGTAGCTTGCTGATAGATCCATTACTCATCCTGAAGGTAAGATTGAGGATATTTTGGTTCAAGTGGGTAAGTTCATATTCCCTGCTGATTTTATTATTTTGGATTATGAGGCGGACAGTGAGGTACCTATAATTCTAGGAAGACCTTTTCTTAAAATTGGAAGGACAATTGTTGATGTTTATGAGGGAACAATCACCTTGAAAATGAATGATCAAAAGATTGAGTTCAACATTTATGATACAATGAATCATCCCACAGATGTGGAAAACTGCTTTGTTCTTAACAGGTTGGAGGAAATAATTGACGAATCAGTCGAGCAAGAATTGTTGGAGCATCATATCCAGGCCTTTGGTCAGATTACAGGTGAGGAGTTGAATGCATTTGAGCTGGGAGAAGAACGTGAGGCTGTTGTTGAGTTAGCTAGTTTTAAAAGGGTGTTTGAGTCCTTAGAACTGGGGGAACGAAAAACACCACCTATGCAACCGTCCATTGAGATACCTCCCACTATGGATTTAAAGCCTTTGCCAATGCACTTGAAGTATGCCTTTTTAGAGAAAGCAAGACTCTACCTCTAATTGTCTCAACAAGCTTAATGCCCAAAGATGAGGAACTGCAGCTTAAATTGTTAAGGCAACATAGAAAGTCTATTGGGTGGACTTTGGTTGATATAAAGGGAATAAGTCCTTCATTTTGCATGCACAATATAAATTTGGAGGAAGGAAACTTCAAATCTATTGAGCAGCAAAGAAGGCTCAATCCAGCCATGAAGGAGGTAATTAAGTGGTTGGATGCGGGAATTATATACCCTATAGCTGATAGTAGTTGGGTTAGCCCTGTGCAATGTGTGCCAAAGAAGGGTGGGATGACAGTTGTGACAAATGAAGCTAATGAATTGATCCCCACTAGGACAGTGACTGGATGGAGAGTGTGCATGGATTATAGGAGACATAACAAGGCCACTCGTAAGGATCATTTCCCTCTACCCTTCATTGATCAATTGCTAGATAGGTTAGCTGGCCAAGCTTACTATTGTTTCTTGGATGGGTATAATGGTTATAATCAAATCACAATAGCTCCCTAGGATCAAGAAAAAACTACTTTCACCTATCCTTATGGCACTTTTGCGTTTAGGAGGATGCCCTTTGGTCTGTGCAATGCCCCTGCAACCTTTCAGAGGTGTATGATGACCATTTTTTCTGATTTAGTCGAGAATGTCATGGAAGTATTCATGGATGACTTCTCGGTTTTTGGTGAATCATTTGAGGTTTGCTTGGAAAATTTAAGGAAGGTGTTGACAATGTGTAAAGAGACTAATTTAGTTTTAAATTGGGAGAAGTGTCAATTTATGGTGAAAGAAGGCATTGTTTTAGGACACAGGATTTAAAGAAAAGGCATTGAAGTTGATAGAGCAAAAGAGAAAATTATCGAAAAACTGGAACCTCCAACATCAGTTAAGGGTATTAGGAGTTTTTTAGGACATGCTGGCTATTATAGGAGGTTTATTAAGGATTCTTCCAAGATATCCAAACCTCTGTGTACTCTTTTGGAAGCCAATAGACCTTTTGAGTTTACTTCTGAATGTTTGGCTGCTTTTGCAATATTGAAAAGAACTTTAGTTACAACCCCCATTATGAGAGGACCTAATTGGCATTTACCTTTTGCGGTTATGACTGATGCAAGTGATTATGCAGTGGGGGCCATGTTGGGGCAAAAGTATGAGAAGCTTCTTCACCCTGTGTATTATGCTAGTAGAACTCTCGATGAAGCCCAGTTGAACTATACCACTACAGAGAAAGAATTGCTTGCTGTAGTATTTTCCCTGGAGAAATTTCAAGCTTATTTGGTGGGTTCCACAGTCACTGTTTTTACAGATCATACAACCATAAAATATTTGTTGGCAATGAAAGAGGCCAACCAAGGTTGGTTAGATGGGTGTTATTGCTTCAAGAATTCGATGTTGTCATAATTGATAGAAAAGGATCAGAAAACCAAGTAGCAGACCATTTGTCCAGGTTGACACCAACAGAGTCAATGCCACAACAATCAGAAATTAGGGATGAGTTTCCTGATGAACAACTTTTGACAGTAGCTCAAGTGCAGGAAATTGGAATTCCTTTGTTTGTAGATTTTGCTAATTATGTAGCTAGTGGCATCCTACCCTTAGACTTGTCTGTCAATCATTAAAACGGTCCATTCATGATGCCAGGACTTATTTTTGGGATGACCCCTACCTCTATAAACAATGTGTTGATGGGTTGTTGAGAAGATGTGTCACTGAGGCTGAAATTACTTCCATTTTACAACATTGCCATACTTCACCCTATGAAGGTCATTTTGGTGGTCAAAGGACAGCTGCCAAAGTTTTTCAATCTGGTTATTATTGGCCTTCTATTTCAAAGATGCCCATTTGTTTAGTAAGGCCTGTGATAGATGCCAAAGAAGAGGAAACATAGGAAGGAGGGATGCGTTACTCCTCTCTTACATTTTGGAGGTCGAGCTATTTGATGTTTGGAGAATTGACTTTATGGGCCCTTTCCCTCTCTTTAATGGAAATATATACATTTTGGTGGTTGTGGACTATGTCTCCAAATGGATTGAGGCAATAGCTTGCCCAATGAATGATGCCAAGACAGTCGTGCGGTTCTTGCATAAGCATATATTTACTAGGTTTGGAACTCCTAGAGCTCTGATTAGTGATGAAGGTTCCCATTTTGTGAATAAGGCAATGACTTTACTTTTGGGTAAATACAATGTCAAGCATAAGATCTCAACTCCATACCACCCGCAGGCAAATGGGCAAGCAGAAATTTCTAATAGGGAAATCAAGGGAATTCTTGAGAATGTGGTAAATCCTAATAGGAAGGATTGGTCATTTCAGCTAGAAGACTCGTTGTGGGCCAATAGGACAGAATTTAAGACCCCTCTAGGAATGTCCCCTTATAGGGTGGTTTATGGAAAGGCTTGCCATTTACCTCTTGAGCTTGAGCACAAAGCGTTTTGGGCCTTGAAGGAGCTTAATCTGGATAAGTCTGCAGCTGGAACTCTTAGATTGCTGCAGCTTAATGAATTAGAGGAATTCAGATTGTTCTCCTATGAAAATGCTAAGTTGTATAAGGAGAAAGTTAAGTTGTGGCATGATAGAAAAATTGTGCACAAACAGTTTGAAAAGGGGCAGAAGGTGCTGTTGTTTAATTCAAGGTTGAAGTTATTTCCTGGAAAATTAAAATCCAAGTGGTCAGGTCCTTTTATAGTCATGGAGGTGTTTCCCCATGGTGCTGTTGTGCTCAGAGATGACAAAGAAGGAAGAGATTTCAAGGTTAATGGTCAAAAGTTGAAACATTATTGGGGGGAGGAATTTCAAAGAAATATAGCCTCACAAAGGCTATCGAATAATTAAAGTGGGTTTTTAAAAAATAATAATAATTGGGAGTGCACCTCCATGTTCAGTTTTTGCTCCCATTTTCTTGTCCTTTTTGCAGTTATTTTTGTTCAACTTTTAATTGCTCAAGTTTTATTTAGTTAGTTAATTTCCTTGTTGTTCTTTTCAGTTTTTTGCTTGTAGCTGGCCGTTAAGTAATTTGCTCAATTCCAGCTTATAGCTACAAGCTTTCATGCGAGACAATTGATGCCCACAACTGCAATTTATCATAGCAAGAAGTTGTAATTTTCGAGATTTGTATGAATCCTTTTTGCTGGAGCATTTATTTTAAATTGACAGGTTTATAAAAGGGGAAAGTTGATCTGACTTGTGTCAGTTTTGTCCCCTCGGTAATAAATGAAATCTGCAAAGTAGTTGGCTAGAAGACAAATGAAGGGATTTGGGTTGATTTGACCAACCTCTTTCATTATAGCCATCTTGTTTATTGATTCGAGGGTTTGAGACTTTAAATTTGCTAGCTCATTATGAGTTCTTCATCTGTCCAAGAAGCATTTTGCTCGTTTCAGCTCCTGTGTTGAGAGTGGCCGCGAGCATTTCTTTGCTATGGCTCCTAAGAAAGCTAAGATCAAGAAGGCTAAAGTAGTGGCTGTTGTTGAAACATCCGAAGAACAGGTGCAATTTGAGCATGTTGCAGTCCTGATGCCTTCCCCTCCTCGACCCATGGCTTCTAAGCCTTCCAAATCAAGGGGCAGAAATAAGAGTGCAGTAGCTAAGGAGCCAGCTGAAGAACCGGTAGAGGAGTCTATTCCTCAGTTGGAAGCAGGTAGCATTGCTGAGGAGTTGCCCATTGAGCCGCCTGAATCTTCTACCCCTCGAAGGAAGCCTTCAAAGAAGAAAGGGAAAGCTTCCCTCGACCACTCCAGCCATTCTCTAGCACGTTTTATTACTGAGCAAGCTCAAGAGAGGTATGAAGCATTAAAGTCAAATGAGCTCTTCCTAGAAAGAGGTTTTGCTACACCATTCGCTAGCCTTCCTCGTTTCATCAAGGCCGACATCATTAATCATGGTTAGACCTTTTTCTGTAAACCACCGGAGCCAGCCATTGGATCTTTGGTAAAAGAATTTTATGCTAAGATTGAGGACACAGGTGAGTTTCAAGTCTTAGTTCGAGGAAAACTAGTGGATTGGTCTCCTGAAGCCATCAACAAGTTGTTTGACTTACCAGACATCCCTCGTGCCAACTATAATGAGATGGTGTTGAATCCCTTCACCACTCATCTAAATGCAGCCTTGAAGCTGATAGAGTTAAAAGGTGCTCGGTGGATGGTCTCAACCACTGGTTCCAGGTCTTTTCAAGCAACATATTTGACTGATGAAGCTAATGTGTGGCTATCCTTCCTAAAAAATAGGTTACTTCCAACAACACATGATACCATTGTTTCAAGAGATAGAGTGTTGCTCACCTATGCGATTTTGAAGGTCCTGAGCATTGATGTCGGACGCATAATAGCAGAAGAAATTCAGACTCATGCCAAGAAGACCGCTGGAAAACTCTTTTTCCCTAACAGTATCACTAAGCTTTGTTTGAATGCAGGTGTAGCTGTTGACCCATTTGAGGACAGGCTGACTGATCCCTCCATGTTTGATATTGTTGTTATTGAGAGGCTGCGTAGAAGAGATCACAAAGGCAAAGGTGGTTTAGCTGTGGCACACAACAAACTCCTCGACCAACAAAAGATTATGCTGAAGCAAATGGAATACTCTAGTGCACAACAACTAGCATATTAGACTTATGCTAAGGTTAGAGACAACACCTTCAAGGATGCAATGCTAGCTAACTTCCCTGATCAGTAAACTGTTTTTCCCGCCTTCCCAGAGACTGTCTTAAGCCCTTGGGCATCCTCGTCGTTAGTTGTGGATGAGGAAGAAGAAGCTCAAGCTAGGATCCCTGGAGATGAAGATTGAACAAAAACAGAAGTTCTGTCCTTTTTGTTTGGCTAATAGGTGGTCTGGCTGGTAGCTAGCGCTTTGTGTTTTTCATGCTTTTGTCTTCTCTATGTTCGAATGTCTGTTGTTGCTCTGTCAGTTATTGTTGGTTTAGGTAGTGTGCTGTCCATTTTGTGTCTTCTTTTGTGGTAGTTCAGTTGTCCCTTTTTGTAAAATCTGTTAGGCTTTGAATATGAAAGTCGATGAGCTTGCCACCGTAGTTGAAATGAAATGAATAGTGTTGACTCGTGTGTTACATTTCGTTTTCTTGGTTATGAGGAGTTTAGTTGTGCTTAATTCTTTTGCCATAATGCTTTTAATGTAAAACAATGCTTGTAGCAACTTTATGGTGCCCCTAGCTTGCTAGCTACTGATTCTTGTGAATTTTCTCCTTTAAACTTAGATTAAAGAGTTTGGATGCTCATTGCCTTTAGTTTTTTACAGAAAAATAATTAAGTTTGGGGGACTCCTTACCTCTTTACCTTGATTCTTTACTCATTGGGGACAATGAGCAATTTAAGTTTGGGGGTAAGGCACCCTAGTAATAAAAGTTATCACTCCTAGGAGCATTCCTCTTCTCTTTAGGACTCATGCCTCTTTAAAAAAAAATGAAGAAAAAAAAAAGTGAAGCTTGAGAGTTATTTCTCTACCCAAGTTGCCTATTAAACCAGAGTTGGACATGACACCCATGTTTACCTTTGAGTTGAACTGTAATAAAAGGGATATGAATATGCTTTGGCAACCCAATTTAGTAGCAGGGCTCGTTGTTAGGTAGCCTTCATCACAAATGTTGGTGCTTAAATCGAACGTTCTGTTTATAAAAAGGGTTCTCTCTAACTTTTTTAGTGAAATAAGTTCTTAAAAAAAACAAAGAAAAGAAGAGGAAAGTTAAAGCCTATTACAAAGTTCTCGTTGCTTAGGTGAGTTGCATCATCAATGTGGCCATTCTAAGAACTAAGGAGAAGTTTATGCAAAGGTGAGTGGCTAGGAGAATCTAAGGGAATGAATGTTTGCCTACTTAAGCATAAGGTTTGCCTTGTAGGATTCTTAGGAGTGATAGCTTTTGTTGCTGTAAAAAAAAAGAAAAAAAATGCTTTGTTGAAAGAAAAACTGAAGGCAGTAGAACTCATTCTTCTTTTTGTGAGTTTAAGGGGTGCATAGTGAATTCAAAGATGGATTGTGCTAGTTGAGTTGTGGGGTTGTTTTGTAAAGCTTGCTACTTTTGATTTGGAAAAAAAAAAAAAAAAATAATGAAAAATCTTGTGAAAGCAAAACTTTGATGAGCTTCTGCAAGAAAAAGAAATGAGACTGTTTTATCAGTAACTATTTGTATCATTTGACTGCTAAATCATTTTTTCTTGAGCTTAGTGGTGGTTGTTGCTTCTTGGTGAGATTAGAGTGTTTAAGCATTACTCAGGGACGAGTAATGATTTATGTTTGGGGGTTTGTTAGCTCTTAGAATGAGAGCTAAGATTGAGCTTTTATTGTGATTAATTCTTGGTATTTCGAGCTTTCTTGACTATCTTAACCCCTTAATTAGGTACATTTGTATGTTAATTATCACAAGATGAGTCTGATGTACCTTTAGGCCATCTAAGTACCTTTCATTGAGGAATTTTATCTTTTTGGCCATGTTTTCAGGAGTTTTGGAAAGATGGATGTTATGAAGTGCTGAAGGTCTGTTTCGGGTTGCTGTAGTTGTGAAATTGCTGAATGATCAAGATTGCTGGAACACAATTCTGATATCAGTTCGCAGAATGTACACGTGGACAAAAGTTCATTAATTGAGCTGGATGAAAATCGCCATATCAGCTGTTGTGAGCCAATGAGAAGCCTTCAAATCATTGTCCTTGTCTATTCAGCCCTCATTTTGAGGTGGATATGGTATAAATGCTTTCTTTAGCCGTTTTTGGCAAGAGGAGGGTGGACAAGGAGAAAGGAAGGGAAACTCGATTGGGAGGAGGAGCTGCACGAGAAAATAAAGGGGAGGCCAATTTGGGAAGCATTCCACTTTTGGAAAGAGGCTGGAGTGGACCAAAAGAGGCCTTGGAACTTCACCCATCTGTTATTTCTTTTGTTTTTCTTGCTCTTACTCTTTTACTTTGTAACCAAGACCATTCTAAACATGTGTAACTTAGGGTTTACTGTTTTATTGTTGTTTTTTCTTAGCATCATGAACTAATCACCCTTGGGGTGAGGATTAGGGGCTTTATGTGAATGTAATCTTAATGAATGAGTAATTTGCTGCAATATCACTCTTGTGCCTTGTGATTTTACTACTTAGCTAAGGTTTGTTTGGCCATCTCATCTTAGTAGTGTTTATTCCAACTTGGGAAAGGGAAGAGTAAACCGATTTCAAGGTATAACTCTAGTTCTGATTAAGGGATTCACTTCTCTCAGGTGATTGAGGAGTCTAGGGATAGACACTCACCTAGTGTTAACAGGTAGGAGCTAAAATTTAGGTATTTAATGGGAATTGAGTACCTAGCTCATAAGGAAATCTGGGAAGATTCCGTGAATTAAACTGTTTTGAGCTCTGGTGCAGTTTTGAGCTCTAGAATTAAGACTGCTGAATCATAATTTACCCCTGATCTAATCCCCTTTTTACTACTTTGGTTAAGTCTGTTGTGCTGCTACTTTATCCTTATTAATCCTATTTTGCATCACTTTAGCATTTTAGCTATTACTTTTTATTTCTAATTTCATTACTCCCTTTGTTTATGTTGGTAGCCTCTTACTCATTAAAATCAACTCAACCTTGTATAATTTCTACAACTAATCCCTGAGGAGACGATTAAATTTACTTATCACTTGCTGCTTAGATTGTGTATACTTGCACAGTTTAGGAGTGTTTTCTTGATAACTTCATACACCCCTTTTAAGAAAACAGGTGTCTTAGGACTCTGTTCCTTAGACAAATGAATTCCATGCCTGAAAGGTAATAAACGCCACTTGAAATTTTGTTCTTGTGATTCCTGAAAATTTGAATCCCAAGAAACACTGTGCCTCTCCCAAATCTTTCATTTGAAATTGGGTTGTCAACCACTTCTTTATGTGAGTTAGGTATCCTACATCATTTCCAATGAGTAGGATATCATCCACATAAAATACTAAGAAAGCTACTTTGTCGTTGATGATCCTCTTGTAAACACAAGGCTCATCAACGTTTTGGTCAAAGTCATAAGACTTGATCGCACTATCAAATCTAATGTTCCAAGATCTGGATGCTTGTTTCAACCCATAAATGGATCGATTGAGCTTGCAAACTTTTTGCTCCTAACCTCAGGTTATGAACCCTTCGAGTTGAGACATATAGATGTTATCGTCAAGATTATCATTAAAAAGGCAGTCTTGACGTCCATTTGTCAAATTTCATAATCATAAAATGCGGCTATGGACAAGAGTATCCTTATAGACTTAAGCATAGCAACAGGGGAAAAAGTTTCCTCATAGTCAACTCCTTCCATTTGGGTAAAACCTTTTGCTACAAGTCTAGCCTTAAAGGTTTGTACCTTTCCGGCTGCATCTCTCTTTTTCTTATAGATCCATTTGCACCCTTTGGGTCTTACCCCTTTAGGCTAGTCTACAAGTTCCCAAACTGAATTGAAGTACATCAACTCCATTTCAAGGTTCATGGCTTTGATCCATTGGTCCTTATCTACGTCATTCATTTCCTATTTATAAGACAATGGATCCTCTACGCCGTCATTAGGTATGAAAACTTGAGTTTATGCTAAACTCAAGTAGTGGTTAGGGTTAGGTTGGGAAACAACCCTCCCACGTCGTCGAGGCATTCCCAACGATTGAGATGGGCAAGACTGACTCGTAGTGCCAGTTTCTTCATCAACTCTTGATGAAGGTCTAGCTTGATCAACAACTCTTGTTGACTCATTTGTAGCTTCATTTAATACTAACTTACTACGTGGTTTATGGTTCCTCATGTGATCTTCCTCCAAGAAGGTGGCGTTTGTCGATAGAATCACCTTGTTTTCTTGTGGGTCGTAGAAAATACTACCTCTCGTTTCTTTGGGATAACCAACAAATTGACATAATCTTGAACGAGGTTCCAGTTTCTTGAGATTTGTCACCAATACGTGTGTCGGACAACCCCAAATCCTGAAGTGTTGTAAACAAGGTTTACGCCCCTTCCACAACTCAAAATGTGTTTCTGAAACACTCTTTGATGGAACAATGTTCAAGATTTGAACTACGGTCTCCACTACGTAACCCCAAAACGAGGCAGGCAATTGAGCATAGCTTATCATAGATCGAACCATGTCTAACAAGGTTCTATTTCTCCTTTTAGATACACCATTCTGCTGTGGTGTATTAGGTGCCAAGAGTTGAGATTGGATTCCATGTTCTATCAAATAGTCCTGGAATTTATGTCCATATACTCTCCAACTCGATCGGATCAAAGTGTCTTGATGATTTTACCTAATGCATTCTCTACTTCAGCCTTATACTCTTTGAACTTTTCAAGATGCTCAGACTTATGATGCATTAGGTATAAATAACCATACCTCGAATAATCATTTATGAAAGAGATGAAATATTCATACCCTCCTCGAGCTTTAACATTCACCGGACCACAAAGATCTGAATGTATAAGTTCTAAGGGTTCTTTGGCTCTATAACCTTTTCCAGTAAAAGGTAGCTTAGTCATTTTACCTTCCAAGCATGATTCACAAGGAGGTAAAGAATCATCTTCCAACTTGTTTAGAAGTCCATTCTTAGATAGTCTCTCAATCCGGTTGAGATTTATGTGACCAAGTCTAAGATGCCAAAGGTAGGTATTATTATTAGGAGAAATCCTTTGTCTTTTACTTTGAGTATTTGCAGTTTTAAACATCTCATGATTTAAAATTGCTTTAGTTTGGTTTGGTTTAAATACATACAAGCCGTTTTCTAATTTAGCAGAACAAATATTGACATCCTTTTTCGAAATGAACGATTCATTGATTGAAAAAGAAATACAATATCCACATTCAATTAGACAAGAGATAAATATCAAATTCCTCTTAATCTTGGGAACTATGTACAAATTTTCTAAAAATAAAAATCTATCTCTAAAAAACAGCTTAGCATCTCCCACTGCACGAGCTGAGACGACGACTCCCGTTCCGACCCTGAGCGTCATCTCACCCTCTTCGAGCTCCTCGAAGGAACTAGTTTCCTGTAAAGAAGAGCAAATATGGTTAGTGGCCCCTGAATCAAGTATCCAGGTAAAGTCATTACTTTCCACTAAACAAGTTTCAAGAACGAGTAAATCATATTTACATTTATTCTCTTTGAGCTCAACAAGGTACTTTGGGTAGTTTCGCTTCCAGTACCCATCCATGTTACAGTGGAAACTGTTGGGATTTGTGCCCTAAACTTATGTAATTTTGATCAACTAAATAAAGAGTTATTTGTTTTGGATAATTATATTTTTGCTTTATAAATCAAATAAACTAAGCTCCAAGGTTATAATATATCTTGAACATCAGTGTAGTAGACAGTATTTGGATTGTGTTCAAGAGTATAACCTAAATGGTCTATGGTATAAGAATAAGGTTGAAAACCCTATTCTGGTAACATCATGGATGCGACCCACTTTGTAATTAGTACAAATAAGGTAATCCAGCTCATTCATGTGGTTAACATGCGAGTGGGGGCATCCTGTATGAAGAGTTCACAAGATCGGACTGCAAATTATTAGTCTAACCAGTATAACACCGTTAACAGGATAAGACTAATAATTTATAGATGGTCATTAGTGACTCGACCTTAATCCTGAGCAAGTTAGAACTCCTACTTATAGGGGTTTGTCCTTAGACTAGTATGGGTGAGAGTGGCCTGTAGCCAACTCAATAAGCTTACCTTCTCAGGGACAGAACCTCGTAGGTAGCTGGGGACTTAACTATGCAAGATGGAATTCACTCATTCCTACACTAAGGAATTAGATAGATCGTTCCCTTAAGAACTGAGTCCAGGTCTTGAACAACGAGGCCCCACCCTCTAAACTGGCTTAACAGGGTATGAGTTTATGGTAGGACCATAAATTTGTTGTTCATTAGAGGATCAGTGGTGCTTAAGGAACAAAGAGGTAGTCACAGGGGTAAAATGGTAATTTGACCCACATGTGATTACAAACAACCTCTAAAGGGTCGACTCATGGGTAATGATTATATCAATGGACACAATATAATCGATAGTGAGGAGAGTACAACTACTAGTCTATAGTGGAATGACTTGTAATTAATGAATATTGATCAACTGGATCAAAGAGTTTGATCAGTTAATCTCACATCATTGGAGCTCATGAACTGTAGGTCCATTAAATCCCTCCGTTAACTCAACATGGTAATATTGAGGGTATAAAGTTAGGAATGAAATTGAAGTGTTCAATTTCATATATGAGGTGTTATATCAATAATATGTGATATAATTGATATAATATATGGTTTTAATGTGAATTAGATTCACATATTTCTATATACTAATGAGAGAATGAAGGAGGGATAAGATGGTAATTTCCATCCTATTTCCCTATAAATAGTTGAATGAGATGTAATTTTAAGGTTAAGGGTTTTTGACAAAACCCTAGAATTCTGTCAAATTGTGTTGGAAAGAGTTCCAAACACAATTTCATTAGATCACCTCACCTCATCCTAAAGGAACCCACCTTCCTCCCTCACCTAGAAACCACGGAGAAGATCTAGTAGTGGAACTTCACAAGGTTCGAATTGTTGCTGAGATCGTGATCATTAGAGGAGGAATTTGTTAAGAAAGTAATCTTCAAAGGTAACATCTTGTTGTCCTACTTTGAATTACTTGCTTAATCTTATATATATTGTTATTGAATGAAATATGTGTAAGAAAATAAAGAACACGTGATTCACAATCGCTTTCGCTTCAGGATTCGATCCCTTCAATTGGTATGAGAGCCCAATTGTGTTCTTGATTTTGTTCTGAATTTATCAAGAACAAAGGTGGGATTTACTGTTTTCATGTGATGAATGAACGGTTTGCGAAATTAGATGTTTTCATTTTTTGCACTTAGATTTAAATTTTTTTATTGAATCGTTCAATGTAAGGGCCCGGTGTTTTTGAGAAAATTTAATTGTAAATTGAGTCTGTAAGTCCGTGTCGATCGAGACAAAGTGGATGCTGAAAAGAACGGATAAAAAAAGAGCAAAAACAGCAAAAGGTGTTTAATGTACTTTGTGCAGCGCTTCAACGTTGCAACGCCAATCGGGCGGTTTTCAAGCTGTAGATAGGTGCAGCGTTGCAACGCGCCTCCCAGCGTCATAACGCTTGGACGATAAGGCCTTGGTGTTGCAACGCTTGCACGGGCGCGCAACGTTGAAGCTGCAGAGGCATGCGACATGAAGGGGTCAGCGTTGCAACGCGATCCTCAACGTTCAACGCTACTGGAGTAACGCTTCAACGGGCAGAAACGAACAAGGTGCAGCGTTGCAACGCCGAAGGCGTTTCAGGAGTTTCACGACGGGCGAAAAACGTTTTATTAATATATATATTAAATATAAAAACTTTTTATATTTAATTATATTTATTTTTTTAATTTTAATTAATATAATTAGATTATATTAATTCAAATTAATTTCAGTGTGCCAAATATGGTCTAATTTTGCTATTTAAATTATGCAATTATTGTATAATTATTGCCATGCATAATGTATGCTTTTATTTTAGATAGCCCACCTTAGGTTAAGCATTCCCATGCATCATTTATAATATAAAGTGTTATATTATATAGTTTGCATGTATAATTAATATAAGGTGTTATATTAATTTATGGACAACATTGACATGCATTATAATTCATGAGATGAATATGCTATGTATATTTATTATTCATGTGATGGATGATCAAGTAAATATAACATAGTATGCATGTCACCTAAGGTTAATTATTAGTTTTAAAATGTTTAGAACTTGGAATTAATAGACCTTAGGTTATCTAGTTCTAATTAGATTAGAATTAGGAACCATGTAATTTATAAACAATGATTAAAAGAGGAACTCTGTCTAAGGAAGATTCTGTCTAGGCTGGGGTATTTAAGCTGACGGGAAACAGACACGTATACATGGGAACTGACGTTGGAGTGAATTTTAATCAGAGGATTTATAAATTATAGTAGAGTCAGTGGGTTTATTAAGGGGTTAATAAACTAGAAATCCTAGGCTTAATAAGAGTTATATTAGCAAACTCAGGATAAAATCAATATACGAGTTATATTGATAAGTTGAGGTAAAACCATTAGCCGGGTTTAGCCTAAGTCATTTTCCTATAAAGTTAAAGTATCCAATGGGAGGAAAAGTGTATATGATACATATTTTTCCACCTACGTTTCTCCGACAAGTTCACACTGTGAGACTCATACTTGGGCTCGTGGTGCAAACGGGAGCGTCCCCCTTCGGATGGTGTTTGTATGAGTCAATATCAAGGTAAATGGAGAGGGTACTTATAGTGAGTGAGATCAGGTTTAGTGAAAATAAAACCTATGGTCTCTTCTGTCGGTTCACACCGTAAGATCACTATGGTAAACCTGCTAGTTTGGCCTGGACCAGACAATCCCTTCGGAAGCTTGATCATAGGGGATCGAACACAGTGGACACCCGAAAGGGATAAAGATTTCCTTAGTTTGTTTTTAAACTTAGTCCTCCCTTCGGCAGATTTTGTTAGATGGGGACTCTGGGGTGTAAAGACAGAGGGTTACACTCACAAGGTACATAAGAAGTGAATGTATCCTGACTAAATAATGGTAACTAAAGCCTATAGGAATAAGAGTTGATCAAGCATTAGGTTTTCTTCAAGAATGTCTTGATCCAAAGGAGGAGTGATTTTGATTACCCTTCGGTGTCATACATTCTAAACCTTTGGAGTATCATTCCAAATTATTAATGACTTAGGAATCATTTGATAATAAACTAAAACTTGATTGGATTAGACAATTATAACAAGAAGCTTCTACAAGTTTTTTTGTAAATTTCATCAAAATGTCTAGCTTTATTATTTCCTTACTGGGTGCGAAAACATTAACCAGAGAGAACATGATGAGTTGAAAAAACAAACTTAACACTATTTTGGTAGTGGATGATCTGAAGTTTATGCTAACTGAGGAGTGCCCTCAGGTGCCAGGCTCGAATGCTACACGAAATGTTCGTGATGCATATGATCGATGAATCAAGGCCAATGATAAGGCCAAGGTCTATATGTTGGCAAGTATGTCTGACATATTAGCCAAGAAGCATGAGGGCATGATAACCGCTAAGGAAATCATGGATTCAGTGTAGGGCATGTTTGGACAACAGTCTACACAGGCCCGACACAATGCCCTCAAGTATATATTCAACTCGAGGATGCCAGAGGGTTCAACTGTTATAGATCATGTCCTGGATATGATGGTAAACTTTAACATCGCGAAGTCGAATGATGCTTCTATCATTGAATCGAGCCAGGTCAGCTTCATTCTGGAAACTCTTCCTGATAGTTTCCTACAGTTTAGAAGTAATGCTATTATGAACAAACTTACTTTTAATCTTACCTCCCTTCTGAATGAACTTCAGACCTTTCAATCTTTTATGAAAATTCAGGGATCGAAAAGTTAGGCAAATGTTGCCAGTAGGAGTTATCATAGAGGTTCGACCTCTTGATAAAAAACAGTGGCTTCATCTTCTTCTAACCTTAAAGGGAAGAAGAAGAACATGAAGAAGGTTGGTAAAGGGAAACGAGCGGACAAAGATGCCGCCCAGAAGGGCAAGAAGGTCAAAGAAGTTGCAGATAAATAAAAGTGTTTCCATTGCAATGAAGACGAGCATTGGAAACGAAATTGTCCGAAGTACATTTGCAGAAAAGAAGAAGGAAGGTAAATATGATTTATTTTGCTTAGAAGCTTGTTTAGTGGATAATAATAAAACTGCTTGAATACTTGATTCAGGCGCCACTAATCATGTTTGCTCTTCTTTTCAGGGAATTGATTCCTCGCAGCAGCTACAGAAAGGAGAGATAACGCTCTGGGTTGGAAATGGAGAAGTCGTCTCAGCTGTAGCAATTGGCACAATGAAGCTTAATTTTGACAAGAAATATATGCTGTTAGACAATATATTAGTGATACCATAGTTTACTAGAAACCGTATTTCAATTTCGTGCCTTATAGAACAATGTATTTCTATTTCGTTTTCTTTGAATAAAGTGTTTATTTTAAAGAAAGGTGTGGAAATATGTTCAGCTTTATTAGAAAATGGGTTGTATATTTTGAGACCTAATTCAGTCAAAGAGGTTTTGAACACTGAATTATTTAAAACTGCAAACACACAAACTAAGAAACATAAAATTTCTCCTAAAGAAAATGCTCATCTTTGACATCTTAGATTGAGTCACATTAACCTGAATAGGATTGAGAGATTGGTAAAGAATGGACTTGTAAATGAGTTAGAAGAAAATACTTTACCTGTATGTGAATCCTGCCTAGAAGGCAAAATGACTAAAAGACCTTTGAGTGGAAAAGGTTATAGAGTCAAAGAACCTCTTGAGCTTATACATTCAAACCTTTGTGGTCCGATGAATGTTAAAGCGAGAGGAGGTTATGAATATTTCATCTCTTTCATAGATGATTATTCTAGATTTGGGCATATTTGCCTAATGCATCATAAGTCTGAAGCACATGAAAAGTTCAAGGAATTCAAGACTGAAGTTGAAAATCAATTAGGTAAAACAATTAAAACAATTCGATCAGATCGAGGTGGAGAGTACATGGATTTAAAATTCTAGAACTATATGATAGAACATGGAATTACATCCCAACTCTCAACACCCGGTACGCCCCAGCAAATGGTGTATCGGAAAGGAGAAATAGAACCTTGTTGGACATGGTTCGATCAATGATGAGTTATGCTCATCTCCCTAATCCCTTTTTGGGTTACACAGTAGAGACCGCGGGATACATTTTGAACAATGTGTCATCAAAGAGTGTTTCTGAAACACCTTTTGAACTCTGGAAAGGATGTAAAGGTAGTTTATGTCATTTCAGAATTTGAGAATGTCCAACACATGTGCTTGTGACAAATCCAAAGAAGTTGAATTCACGTTCAAAGATATGCCTATTCGTAGGCTACCGAAAAGAGACAAGAGGTGGATTATTCTATGATCCTAAGGAAGATAAGGTACTTGTGTCTACAAATGCCACTTTCTTAGAGGAGGACAACATTAGGGACCACAAACCAAGAAGTAAAGTTGTGTTAAGTGAGTTAGACGGAACAATAGCAAAGGTTGCTAATAAAGCTAGTACGTCAAAAAAAGTTGTTGATACTAGCTTGTCTAGTCTATAGAGTCCATCTCAAGAGTTTAGTATGCCTCGACATAGTGGGAGGGTTAGAACACAACCTGACCGTTACATGGGTTTATCTGAAACCCAAGTTGTTAAACCAGATGATGACTGTGAGGATCCATCGACTTATAATCAAGCGATGGTTGACAAAGACAAAGACAAATGGTCATTGAAACTAAGCTCAAGGGTCATTGAATTTATGAGAGAACTAGAACCTGAACGGTGTGTAGTGGACACACAGGGAGGATCACGTTCGAGTTAATGACCCGAACGGTCTATAGTATATGGATAGGGTTAGAGACCTAATCCTGGATACACTGTGGATCCGACCCGCTTTGTATTAGATACAAACGAGGTGATCTAACTCGTTCATGTGGTTGACATGGGGGGCATCCTGTGCAATGAGATTGTACATGACCGGACCGTGAATTATTAGACCTACTTATGTAACACCATTGACAGTAAGGACTAATAACTTCATAGATGACCGTTAGTGACTCGACCTGAATCTTGAGCGTGTTACGGACTCCTGTCTGCGGGGATCTGTCCTTTGACTAGTACGGGTGAGGGTGGTCACAGTTACTCGCTCAATATGCCTACCTTCTCAGGGACAGGACCAAGTAGGGAGCTGGGAACTTAATTACGCGAGATGGAATTCACTCGTTCCCGCCTTTAAGGAAACTAGAGGGGTTGTTCCCTTAATTACGCGAGTTGCATAATTTTCACCACGACGATTCAATCGTCTTCCGTTGCATGGGACTTTTATTCCCTTCAATTGGTATCATAGCCAAATCGTTGGTTCAATTTTGTGCACTGTTTTTCATTAAAATTAGGTGGGTAAATTGCCTTATTTCATGAGATGAATGTTGGTTTGCATAATAGATAATTTCAATTTTTGGCACTAGTTTAGATTTACAATTATGTTGATGAGATCAATGTAAAAGCCCGTTGTTTTGGGACATTTTGTTGTAAATCGAGTGTGTAAGTCCGAGTCTTTAGTAGCAAGAGTTGTTGTGAAGAAATCAGAGCGGAAACGGGTGAAATTCGAAGCAAAATAGCAAAGGTGTTTGCTGAACAGGCGACGGCGTTGAGACGCTGTTCATTGGCGTCTCAACGTTGTGCCAGCGGGAGCAAGGCGCGCTGCAGGACAGCGTTGCAACGCTAGGCGTAGCGCTGCAACGCCGCTGGCGTTGGAACGTTGGGTTGACGCTGGACGCGGTAGCGTTGCAACGCCACACGCGTTAGTGGGCAGTTCACGAGAAGCTTTCGCAAGACGTGGGTGTTGATGCATTTGGTGATCGTGGGGCAGTTATAAATTCGTTATTTATTTATTTATTAAATGAAAAATGTAATTTTAATTATTTATTTAATTATTTATTAAATAATATTAATATAATAGTTATATTAATGTTATTTAATTAAATAATTGCCCCTAGGTGTCAAAAAATCGGTCTATTTTTGCTATTTAATTATTTTATGCATGTGATGTATGATTTAATTAAATTCTATGTGCATAATGTATGTCATATAGATTTAAAATCTCAACTTAGGTTAAACATATTCATGCATCATTTATATTATAAGAGTTATAATATATAGTTTGCATGATAGGTTATATTATAAGTGTTATAATATAATTAAATGCATGTTTTAATTTAATTAATATAAGTGTTATATTTTTTAGATTAAAAGTATGCTCATGCATTTATAATTCATGTGATGAATTAATTTTGTTATAGTATATAGTTATTCATGTGATGAATGATCAAGTACTATAACATAGAAATGCATGTAACCTAAGTTAATTATTAGTTTTAAAGAGTTTAGAACTTGAATAATTAGACTTAGGTTTTCTAGTTCTAATAAGATTAGAATTAGGAAATCAAAATATAGTTTTTGAATGGTGACTGATTAGTAACTCTGTCTAAGGAAGGTTTTGTCTAAGGCTGGGGTATTTAAGTTGATGCTTGCGGAACACCCCTGCCTGGAAACCGACCTGGGAGTAAATTCGGTTCGGAGATTCTTAGATTATACTTATCGTGAGTGCCGTTAATTAAAAGTGTTTTAATTTACTCACATAGACCTAAGTAATAATGTGATTATAAACTTAGGTTAATACCATATAAAAGTTATATTGGTATAATAATGTGATTATAAACTTAGGTTAATATCATATAAGAGTTATATTGGTAGACTTAGGTAAATTTTAGCCGGTTTATCTAGGTCAATCCCTAATAAAATAAAGTGCTGAGTGGGAGGAAATATAGTGTATAAGATACATTTAATTTTCGACTAAAAATCTCCATTAAGTCTGCACCGTGAGATCTATACTCGGCCTCGTGGCGCAAATGGGAGTGTCCCTCTTCGGGTGGCATTTGTATAGGTCAATATCATCGTTGATGGAGAGAGTACTTATAGTGAGTGGGAGCGGAACCTGTGAAAATGGGACCCACGGTCTCTTCTTTCGATTCACACCGTGAGACACCTATGATCCACCTGCTAGTTTGGCCTGAACCAGACAATCCCTTCGGAGGGCCTGATCATGGGAGTCGGAACACCGTGAATTCTCGAAAGGGATACAGTTTCCTAGTTAGTTTTCTTTCTTGGTTCACCCTTCGGTGGGTATTGTTTGGACGGGTACTTGGAAACTTAAACATTGAGGGTGACACTCACAGAATTCGTTAAGAGTTAATAAATTCGACCGAACAATGATAATTAGACGCCTAATGGAATAAGAGTTATTCTGGGATTAGGGTCTGATTGAGAAAGTCTCATCCTAGAGGAGGAGTGTTATGTTCACCCTTCGGTGGCGGTCATTCTAAACCTTTAGGATATCATTGCAAATTTTGAATGACCTAGGGGTCATAAAACATTTTTTGGTAAAATCTGATTGGATTTCAAAAATTTTTTGTGAGACTAACACAAAGTTTCTTGATTTTTCAGCTAAAATGTCCAACTCAATCATAGCTTTACTCGCGTCTGACAAATTAGTGGGAGATAATTACCAAAGTTCGAAAAACAACTTAAACACAATTTTGGTAACTGACGACATAAAGTTCGTGCTCTCTGAGGAGTGTCCTTAGATGTCGGGCTCGACTACATCGCGAAGTGTTCGTGATGCATATGATCGATGGATCAGGGCCAACGAAAAGGCCAAGGTCTATATCATTGCTAGCATGTCTGATGTTTTGGCATAGAAGCATGAGCTGATGGTCACCACTAAGGAGATCATGGAGTCCTTGCAGGAAATGTTTGGATAACAGTCCTTTCAAGTCCGGCATGACTCGCTCAAATACGTCTTTAACGCACGGATGAAAGAGGGGTCGTCTATCCATGAACATGTTCTAGACATGATGACCCACTTTAATCTAGCGGAGATGAACGGGGCTTCGATCGACGAGTCAAGCCAAGTCAGTTTTATCTTGGAGATCTACCGAAGTGTTTCCTTCAGTTTCGTAGCAATGCTGTTATGAACAAAATTAGCTACACTCTGACTACCCTCCTCAATGAGCTATAGAATTTCCAGTCCTTGATGAGGATCAGGGCACCGGATTCTAAGGCAAATGTTGCCTACAGGTCTTATCACAGGGGTTCGACCTCTGGGACTAAACCTGTTGCTCCTTCACGCCCGAAAGGGAAGAAGAAGATGAAGATGGGAATAACTGACCGAGCTACCGCCCAAATGGGCAAGAAGGTCAAGGAAGTTGCAGAGAAAGGAAAGTGTTTCCACTGCAATGGGGGCGTGAAAGAGTCTAGATTAAGAAAGCGGAAGCAATTTTGGATCTTGAACACTCAAAGTTGATCAATTTTGTAAAATAAAATTCATGCTCAAAGTTGGAAAAACAGAGGGATAGAAAACTCAACTTTGAAGATCAAATTCTCTTCACCCGGTCGATGGTTTTGAACACGAACACTTCGTGGACAACCGTTAGAGTCTTCCCTACTATCCTCGAGCCGTAGAACGGATTGTGGGATCCTAGGTTGAGAGAATTTGGAAGAAAATACCTTAAAGGTCACTAATTCGGGAATTTAGAATTTTTTGTAAAATTCTCTCAACATCCCTCAAATCACCATTATATAAAGCTTCAAAAAGCTTCAATAGAGTGACAACTCAAGGATAATGAGGATGCTTTGAGATGGAGGTGGCCAATTTTGGTGAATTTGAAGATGAGATGGATTGGGCAAGTTGCAATTTGGATTTTATGAAAATCCATGACAATCCACTAATTTTACAATTAATTTTAATTTTAAAATTAATATTAAATTGATTTTTAATAAAAATTAATATAATTAATTAAATAACTCAAAATTAATTTTTAATTTAATTTAATATCAAATATTAAATTAAATCAATTATCTGATCCCGATCGATTTTCCAAACATGAATCATTATTCATGCTATAAACCGATCTAATATTTAAATCATATTTAAATATATCCACCTCCTATTAATCATAATTTAATTCATAATTAAGCTATGATTCGTTAAATATATCACATATAATTAACGTTTTCTTCCAAACTCGAATTTGAACAATTCAAATTCTTTTCTCTCAAAATGTTAAAAGGCTAAGTCCGAGCTAGTAAGGGGGACCTAATGGACCTACAGATCATGAGCTTCAACGATACGAGATTAACCGGCTAAACTCTTTAGCCTAGCTAATCAACATTCGTTAACCACCAGGACACTCCACTAAAGCCCAATGATTGCACTCTCCTCACTGTAGATATATTTCAGTCCACTCGATATAACCATGATTAATAAGTCGATCATTCACAGGTCGTTCGTGATTACAGCTGGGTTAAAAATACCGTTTTACTCCTATAATTACCTCTTGTTCCTTAAGACCCACTGATCCTCTAATGAACAATTGGTTTGTGGTCCAACCAGAAAACCGAATTCCTCTCGGGTCAATGAGAGGGGTGGGCCCTTTGTTCAAGACACCGAGTCGACTTAAGGAACAACCTCTCTACATATCCCTAAAGCGCAGTGCGAGTGAATTCCATATTGCAGAACTATGTTCCCAGCTATCTACCCAGACTTATCCCTGAAATGGGAGGCTTATTGAGTCGGCAGTCTCGAGCCACTCTCGCCCATGCAAATCTAAGGATAATCCAAATAAACAGGAGTCCATAGAACACTCAGGATTGAGATCGAGTTACCTAGGTCATCGTATGAATATAGTCAGTTAAGACAGTAAACGAAGTTATAAAGTCTAAGTCACTATTTCGCGGCCCAGTCTTATGCAAACTCATTGCATAGGGTGCCCCCACTCACATGTCTCCACATGAAAGATTTAGGATCACATCGTTTGTACTCTACAAAGTGGGTCGCGTCCATAGTGTCCCCAGGATAAGGTACCCAACCCTATCCTTATACTATAGACTATTTTGGCTATAACTTGAACTTGATCCGCTTTTATGTCACACATAAAGTTCAAGTATTCATCCTATAGCCAAGGGTTCTTTATTGGATTAAGGTTACACAGTACACAATATTCAATAACTCCTTTACTGAATAAATTTCAATAACAACTTTATTGTGAAATAGAATATACATTCAGTTTACAAAACCACAAGTTTTAGGACATAAAACCCAACAAACTCCCACTTGGACTAAAACGTCTATGGGGTAAAACATGCTGAGAAAAGAAAAACTGCCCTACTGTACAACCCGTAGTCCTAGACTCTCTAGGTGTCCCTCAAACACTTTAGCCGTGAGGGGCTTTGTAAACGGATCAGCAATGTTGTGCTCCGAAGCGATCTGCGTGACGATCACGTCTCCTCGTTGCACAATCTCCCTGATGAGATGATATTTGCGCTCTATATGCTTTCCACGCTTATGGCTTCTAGGTTCTTTAGAATTTGTCACTGCACCACTATTATCACAATAAAGGATGATAGGAAAATTCATATTTGGCACAACTTCCAAATCAGTCAAGATCTTCCTAAGCCATACAGCCTCCTTCGCTGCTTCGCAAGTTGCGACATACTCAGCCTCCATGGTGGAGTCAGCAATACAACCTTTCTTTATACTCCTCCATACTATAGCTCCTCCGTTATGAGTGAACACTGATCCTGATGTGGATTTCCTCGAATCTACATCAGTCTAAAAATCAGTCAGTGTACCCTGCAAGGATCAAATCCTTTGCACCATACACAAACATATAGTCCCTCGTTCTCCTAAGATACTTGAGGATGTTCTTAACGACAGTCCAGTGATCATATCCTGGATTAGACTAATATCTACTGACTATTCCCACGGCATAGCATATGTCGGGTCGAGTACATAGCATGGCATACATAAGACTACCGACAGCAGATGCATAGGGAATGCATCTCATATCCTCAACTTCTTGAGGTGTCTTAGGACTTTGTTCCTTAGACAAATGAATTCCATGCCTGAAAGGTAATGAACCCTTCTTGAAATTCTGCATCTTATATTTAACCAACATCTTGCCAATATAAGATGCCTGAGATAGTGTTAGCGTTTTGTTCTTGCGATTCCGAACGATTTGGATTCCAAGAACAAACTGAGTCTCTCCCAAATCTTTCATTTGGAATTGTGTTGCTAGCCATTGCTTAACACCAGTCAGGAACCTTGCATCATTCCCAATGAGCAAGATATCATCTACGTATAGAACTAAGAAAGCTACAGTGGTATTGACTATCTTCTTGTAAACACAAGGCTCGTCAATATTCTGTTCAAAGCCATAAGATTTGATCGCAGTATCAAATCTTATATTCCAGGATCTAGAAGCTTGTTTCAATCCATAGATGGATCATTGAAGCTTGCAAACCTTTTGCTCTTGACCCTAAACTATGAACCCCTCTGGTTGATCCATATAGATACTCTCTTCAAGATTGCCATTCAGAAAGACTATCTTGACATCCATTTGCCAAATTTCATAGTCATAAAACGTGGCAATGGACAAGAGTATTCTAATGGACTTGAGCATGGCAACAGGGGAGAAGGTTTCTTCATAGTCCACCCCTTCCCTTTGAGTATAACCCTTTGCCACAAGTCGAGCCTTAATGGTTTGCACCTTACCGACTTGATCTCGTTTCCTCTTGTAGATCCACTTGCAACCGATAGGTCTTTCACCATCTGGTTGATCTACAAGTTTCCAGACTGAATTGAAGTACATTGACTCCATTTCAAGGTCCATGGCTTTAATCCACTGGTCCCTATCTATATCATTCATTGCCTGTTTATAGGTCAATAGATCCTCAATGCCATCATCAGGTATGACGACTTGGGTTTCAGTCAAACCCATGTAACGGTCGGGTTGTCTAACATCCCTCCCACTACGTCGAGGCATTCTCAACTCTTGAGATGGACCAACTTCATCAACAACTCTTGTTGATTTATCTGTATCTTCCCTGGAAATTTCGCTTAAGACAATCCTACTACGAGGCTGATGATCTCCCATGTGGTCTTCCTCTAAGAACGTGGCATTTGTCGACACAAGCACCTTGTCCTCTTGAAGATCATAAAACAGACCACCTTTCGTTTCTTTGGAGTATCCTACGAATAGGCATAATTTTGAACGGTGTTCCAATTTCTTTGGATTGGACACCAACACATGTGTCGGACATCCCCAAATCCTGAAGTGACGTAAACTCCCTTTACGCCCTTTCTATAACTCATAGGGTGTTTCTGAAACACTCTTAGAGGGAACCATGTTCAAAATATATACAGCAACTTCTACTGCATATCCCCAAAACGAACTAGGCAGCTGAGCGTAGCTCATCATGGATCGAACCATGTCTAACAGAGTTCTATTTCTCCTCTCAGATACACCATTCTGCTGAGGTGTACCGGGCGCTGAGAGTTGGGATACGTTTCCATGTTCTATCATATAGTCTTGGAATCTCAAATCCATATACTCTCCACCTCGATCTGATCGAAGTGTTTTAATCGTTTTACCTAATGTGTTCTCAACCTCTGCCTTATACTCCTTGAACTTTTCAAGGGTTTTGGACTTATAATGCATTAGGTATAGATAACCTTAGAATAATCATCAATAAAACTGATAAAATATTCATACCCTCATCGTGCCTTGACATCCATAGGACCACAGAGATCCGAATGCACGAGTTCCAAGGGCTCTTTAGCTCTATAACCTTTTTCAGAAAAAGGTCTTTTAGTCATTTTTCCCTCAAGACATGACTCACATGGTGGTAAAGAGTTGTCCTCTAACTGACTTAGGAGACCACTCTTGACCAATCTCCCAATCCTATTGAGATTAATGTGGCCTAGTCTCAAGTGCCAAAGATAGGTACTAGGAGAAAGTTTCTGCCTTTTATTTTGAGTATTAGTTGTTTTAAACATCTCGGTGTTCAAAATAACTTTTACTTCAGTTGGTCTTAACACGTATAAGTTGTTTTCAAGTTTAGCAGAACGTATTCGTAAACCTCTTTTGCAAATGAACGCTTCATTATGATCAAAAGATACTTTATACATATGTTCAAGCAAACAAGAGATAGATACAAGATTTCTTTTGATTCCAGGAATCAAAAGTACATTTTTTAATAAAACAAATCTATCTCTAAACAACAGCCTCACTGCTCCCATTGCTTTGGCTGAGACAACCTCTCCCGTTCCAACCCTGAGAGTTATCTCCTCATCTGCAAGCTGCTGCCAGGAACTAGTTTCCTGAAAAGAAGAACAAACATGATTAGTGGCTCCTGAATCTAATATCCAGGTGGAATCATCAAGTTCCACTAAACATGTTTCAAGAACAAGTAAATCATATTTACCTTATTTTTCCTTCTCAGCTTTCTTTTCTGCAAGGTACTTCGGGCAGTTCCTCTTCCAGTGTCCGTCTCCACCACAATGAAACATTTTCCTGTGGCTTTCGCCTTGCGTGTGGGAGCTTGTCCCTTCCCTTTGTCCTTCTTCTTCTTCTGAATACCCTTATTTTTGGTAAAAGAATGACCAAACTTGGTCCCTGAGGATGATCCTTTTAGGAACTTCTTCGAAGTGACAACATTTGCCTCCTTCTCTTTTCCCTTTGATTTCATCAAGGATTCAAAAGTCTGAAGCTCATTGAGGAGAGTGGTCAGGTTATATTCTATTTTATTCATCACCGCATTGGTGCGGAATGGCAGGAAACTCTTCGGAAGAGATTCCATAATAAAGGTTACCTGACTTTTCTCATCTATGACAACCTCATTTACTTCAGCCACGTTGAAGTGGACAATCATGTCAAGGACATGTTCCCTAACAGAGGCTCCCTCCTTCATACGGGAGTTGTAAACGTATTTGAGAGCATCATAATGGACCGATGAGGACGGTTGTCCGAACATCGCCTGTAACGATCCCATGATCTCCTTAGTGGTGACCATGCTCTCATGTTTCTTAGACAACACATCAGATATGCTGACTAAGATATAGACTCGAGCCTTCTCATTAGCCCTAATCCATCTGTCATAAGCATCCCGAATAATTCAGTTTGCTGTCGAGCTGGGAAGGGAAGGACATTCCTCCGTTAAGACGAACCTCAGATCATCAAGAACAAGAATCGTATTCAAGTTTGATTTTCAGGTTCCATAATTGTCGCCGCTAAGTTTATTGAAGGCGAGTAACTGGATAAAAGAGTTCGACATGCTGAAAAAGAATGAATTCTATTAGTGAATTGTTTGTAACCTATCCGATTTAAGAATTTAGCAAAAGTAATAATGTACCCATAAACTCATTATTATTTTTGCAACGATACTTCAGTGAGTCAGAGCAAGCGCTACCGAGGGGCAGTCAATCACTCTTTCACTAAACCAAGACATTCTTGACTAAATGTTAATACCGAAATAACTCTTATTCGTATAACATTCTAGTTATCGCTACTTTGGTCAAGAATTTACTAACACTTTATAAGTGTGACCCGTCATTTTCAGACCTCAGAGGTCGGCCCCAACAATGTTACCGAACTGGAGAGACAAAGCTGGGAATGGACCTAAGAGACCCTATCCATTTCTGGAGTTTGAGTTGTTCCGAATCCCATGTTACATCCCTCCGAATGGATGGTGCTACTTCGGGCAACCTGCAGGCGCAACATGGGAATCTCACGGTCCAACCTAATGGAGGAGACCATAGGATGTGTTGACACACTTCCTTCTCCCATTTACTATAAATACTTTCTCCATTCATCTTGTTCTTGATTTATGCAAACACCATCCGAATGGGGATGCCCTATTGACATCACGAGGCCGAGCATAAATCTCACTTTGTGAACTTCGCGGAGAGCGTAAGAGGAAATTGATATATCATATATACCTTTCACTCCCACTAAGTATTTTAAACAGTTTGGGTATACTTTTACTTAGGCATATTCCGGCTAAAACAATATGACCTAAGTCTACCAATATAACAATTATACTGGAATTACGTAAGTCTATTAACCATTTAATAAACCTAGGTCTATGAGTTCAATTTATTAACATTTAATAAACGCCACTCACGAAAGATAATTTATAAACGTATGGATTAAATTCACTCCCGTGTCGGTTCCGTAGTAGGGTGTTCCGCTTCCAGTCGACTTAAGTACCCCAACCTAGCCAGAACCTTCCTTAGTCAGAGTCCCTCTTTAATCAAAGTTTATAAATTATTGGTTTCCTAATTCTAATCTTATTAGAACTAGATAACCTAAGGTCTAATTAATTCCAGTTCTAAAACCATTTTAAAACTAATTAATTAACCTTAGGTTACATGCATTTCTATGTTATAAATTGCTTCATCATTCATCACATGTATAAACATTCGTTTATAACAAATTCATCACATGAATAAATGCATAGCAATTATATGTTTAATTTTTAATTAATATAACCCTTATATTAATTATAATTAAAACATATGATATTTGTTTCATAAATTAATATAACACTTATATTAATTGTTATGAAATCCAATAATCATGCATACAATATATTATAACACTTATAACATACTTTCAATGCATGGAACATGCTTTCTATGGTGGGATTTTAAAATCTATATGGCATACTTTATGCACATATAACTAGGGATTTTAATTAAAACATACATTCACAATGCATAATTAATTAAACACACTAAAGTGGACTGGTTTTGGCATCTAATGCAAGCAAACTACTAAATTATTACAATAATAATCTAGGATTAACATCGAACCACTTCGAACACTTCGAATTTGGGTCGAATCGGCTTGCAAATGTGTGAATCGGACCTTCAAAAGGTTGAACCGGGCTGTAAAAGAGTGAATCGAGCCTCCAATTGGTGAAACGGACCTCTAAAATGGAAAAAACAGCCCCAAAATAGTCAGAACCAGTCTAAAACCACCCGAACCGGACCAAAAACGAGCCGAATCGGACCAAAAAACATTGAATCGGTCAAAGTCAACCGAACCGGAGTCAAAGTCAACAGTCAAGGTCAACTGTTTCTTTTCAAAAATGAAATTCACGGGCCTGAAGGTTTACTATAGCTAAAATGCAGAATTAAAAAAAAACTGCCTCTGTTTTCCAGTTTTTAATTGAAAAAACTGCCTCTGTTTTCCAACTTTTTACAGCTTATTCTACACTCATTAATGCTCAAACACAATTGAGCAATTTGAAAATAAAGCACAAATTGATGCTCAATTTAAATGCCAAAGACGGAAGAACACTTTAGATACCCAGAAAAAATGTACTTCAAAAAACACCCACCACATAACAAAATAGATCAAATTGAGTGCTCAAAATTGCTCTGATACCAATTGAAAGAGTCTAAATTAAGAAAGCGAAAGCAATTTTGGATCTTGAACACTCAAAGTTGATCAATTTTGTAAAATAAAATTCATGCTCAAAGCTGGAAAAACAGAGGGATAGAAAACTCAACTTTGAAGATCAAATTCTCTTCACCCGGTGGATGGTTTTCAATGCGAACACTTCGTGGACAACCGTTAGAGTCTTCCCTACTATCCTCAGGCCTTAGAACGGATTGTGGGATCCTAGGTTGAGAGAATTTGGAAGAAAAGGCCTTAAAGGTCACTAATTCGGAAATTTAGAATTTTCTGTAAAATTCTCTCAACATCCCTCAAATCACCATTATATAAAGCTTCAATAAGCTTCAATAGAGTGACAACTCAAGGATCATGAGGATGCTTTGAGATGGAGGTGGCCAATTTTGGTGAATTTGAAGATTAGATGGATTGGGCAAGTTGCAATTTTGATTTTATGAAAATCCATGAAAATCTACTAATTTTACAATTAATTTTAATTCTAAAATCAATATTAAATTAATTTTTATTAAAATTAATATAATTAATTAAATAATTTAAAATTAATTTAATTAATTAATTTTTAATTTAATTTAATATCAAATATTAAATTAAATAAATTGTCCGATCCCGATCGATTTTCCAAACATGAATCATTATTCATGCTATAAACCGATCCAATATTTAAATCATATTTAAATATATCCACCTCCTATTAATCATAGTTTAATTCATAATTAAGCTATGATTGATTAAATATATCACATATAATTAACGTTTTCTTCCAAACTCGAATTTGAACAATTCAAATTCTTTTCTCTCAAAATGTTACAAGGCTAAGTTCGAGCTAGTAAGGGGGACCTAATGGACCTACAGATCATGAGCTTCAACGATACGAGATTAACGGGCTAAACTCTTTAGCCTAGCTAATCAACATTCGTTAACCACCAGGACACTCCACTAAAGCTCAGTGGTTGCACTCTTCTCAATGTAGATATATTTCTGTCCACTCGATATAACCATGATTAGTAAGTCGATCCTTCACAGGTCGTTCGTGATTACAGTTGGGTCAAAAATATCGTTTTACCCCTGTAATTACCTCTTGTTCCTTAAGTCCCACTGATCCTCTAATGAACAATTGGTTTGTGGTCCAACCAGCAAACCGAATCCCTCTCGGGCCAATGAGAGGGGTGGGCCCTTTGTTCAAGACCTGAAGTCAGCACTTAAGGGAACAACCTCTCTACATATCCCTAAAGCGGGTAGGAGTGAATTCCATCTTGCAGAACTATGTTCCCAGCTATCTACCCAGACTTATCCCTGAAATGGGAGGCTTATTGAGTCGGCAGTCTCGAGCCACTCTCACCCATGCAAATCTAAGGATAATCCGAATAAACAAGAGTCATAGAACACTCAGGATTGAGATCGAGTTACCTAGGTCATCGTATGAATATAGTCAGTTAAGATAGTAAACGAAGTTATAAAGTCTAAGTGACTATTTTGCGGTCTAGTCTTATGCAAACTCATTGTATAGGGCGCCCCCACTCACATGTCTCCACATGAACGATTTAGGATCACATCGTTTGTACTCTACAAAGTGGGTCGCGTCCATAGTGTCCCCAGGATAAGGTACCCAACCCTATCCTTATACTATAGACGGTTCTGGCTATAACTTGAACTTGGTCCACTTTTATTTCACACATAAAGTTCAAGTATTCATCGTATAGCCAAGGGTTCCTTATTGGATTAAGGTTACACAATACACAATATTCAATAACACCTTTCTTGAATAAATTTCATTAACAACTTTATTGTGAAATAGAATATACATTCAGTTTACAAAACCACGAGTTTTAGGACATAAAACCCAATAGGGCGAACACTGGAAGAGGAACTGTCCCAAATTTCTAGCCGAGAGGAACAATCAAGGTAAATGTGATTTACTTATGACAGAAACCTGTTTAGTGGAGAGTAGTGACTCTGCCTGGATATTGGATTCGGGTGCCACTAACCATGTTTGTTCTTCTTTTTCGAGGATTGATTCTCGCCAAAGAATGCGAGAGGGTGAGGTGACTCTACGGGTTGGATCTGGGAGCTTGTCTCTCTTGCAGCAAGATGTCCTTGCAGTGAAGAAGCTACATTTTGGCAGGAATTACATTTTGTTAGACAACATGCATATAGTTCTAGGGTTTACTAGAAACCTAGTTTCTATTTCCTGCCTATTAGAACAGTGTATTTTCGATTCTTTCAGAAGCAATAAAGCGTTTATTTTCCGAAATGGAAACTTAATCTGTTCTGTTTCACTTAAGAATAATTTGTATGTTTTAAAGCAAAATTCAGTCAAAAGCGTTTTGAACACTGAGTTATTTAAAACTGCAGAAACACGAACTAAAAGGGTGAAAATTTTTCCTAAGGAAAATGCCCATCTTTGGTATCTAAGGTTAGGCCACATAAATCTCAATAGGATTGAGAGATTAGTGAAGAGTGGACTTCTAAACGAGTTGGAAGAAAACTCTTTACCGGTGTGTGAGTCATGCCTTGAGGGCAAAATGACCAAACGTCCTTTTAGTGGAAAAGGATATAGAGCCAAAGAGCCCCTTGAACTGGTACATTTTGACCTCTGTGGTCTGATGAATGTTAAAGCTCGAGGTGGTGATGAATACTTTGTGTCTTTCATAGACGATTACTCGAGGTATGGGTATATTTATCTAATGCATAAGAAGTCTGAAACTCTTGAAAAGTTCAAGAAGTACAAGACTGAGGTTGAGAACCTGTTAGGTAAATTGCTTAAAACACTTCGATTGGATCGAGGTGGAGAGTATATGGACACTGGATTCTAGGACTATATGATAGAACACGGAATCATGTCCCAACTCTCAGCACCTTGTATGCCATAGCAGAATGGTGTATCGGAGAGGAGAAACAGAACCATGTTGGACATGGTTCGATCGATGATGAGTTATGCTCGTCTCCCTGATTCTTTTTGGGTTACGCAGTAGAGAATGCGGTCTATATTTTGAACAACGTTCCATCTAAGAGTGTTTGTGAAACACCTTTCGAACTCTGGAGTGGACGTAAAGGCAGTTTACATCGGGGATGCCCGACCCACGTGTTGGTGTCAAACCCAAAAAAGTTGGAACCCCGTTCGAAATTGTGCCTATTCGTAGGTTACCCTAAAGAGACTAGGGGTGGTCTATTTTACGATCCTAAGGAAAATAGGGTGCTTGTATCGACAAACTCCACTTTCCTAGAGGAAGACCACGTCAGGGATCATTTACCAAGGAGTAAAATTGTGTTAAACGAAATGGACAGTACGTCAGCAAGAGTTGCTGATGGGGCTAGCACATCAACAAGTGTTGTTGATCCTAGCACGTCTAGTCAAATCTGCCCCCAAGAGTTGGGAATGCCTCGACGTAGTGGGAGGGCTGTGAGACAGCCTGATCGTTACATGGATTTAGCTGAAACCTCAGTCGTCACTTCTGATGATGACTGCGAGGATCCATTGTCCTATGATCAGGCAATGGTTGATGTTGACAAAGATGAATAGATTAAAGCTATGGACCAGGAAATTGAGTCTATGTACTTCAATTCCGTCTGGGAGCTTGTGGATCAACCGGATAGGGTAAAACATATTGGTTGCAAATGGATCTACAAGCGTAAACGTGGCGTAGATGGGAAGGTGCAGACCTTCAAAGCCCGACTAGTGGCAAAGGGTTTTACCCAGGTTGAAGGGGTTGACTATGAGGAAACCTTTTCACCTGTTGCCATGGTAAAGTCGATCAGGATCCTTCTGGCCATTGTCGCGTATTATGACTACGAGGTATGACAGATGGACGTCAAGACAGCCTTTCTGAATGGAAAACTTGATGAGAACATCTACATGGACCAGCCCAAAGGGTTCATTGCCCAAGGCCAGGAGCAAAAGGTTTGCCGGTTTCATAGGTCCATTTATGGACTGAAACAAGTTTCGAGGTCTTGGAATATAAGGTTTGATGAGGCGATCAAATCTTATGGCTTTAATCAAAATGTCGACGAGCCTTGTGTCTACAAGAAAATTGTTGACAAAACTGTCACATTTTTTGTATTGTATGTGGATGATATTCTTCTCATTGGGATGAGGTAGAATTTCTTACTGACGTGAAGAAATGGTTAGCTTCGCAATTCCAAATGAAAGAATTGGGAGAAGCTCAGTATGTTCTAGGTATCTAGATAGTCTGGAACCGGAAGAACAAAACGCTAGCCTTGTCTCAGGCGTCTTATATTGACAAGATGTTGTCTAGATATAAGATGTAGAACTCCAAGAAGGGCTTGTTGCCTTTCAGGCATGGGGTTCACTTGTCTAAGGATCAGTGTCCTAAGACTCCTCAAGAGGTTGAGGATATGAGACGGATCCCATATGCTTCAGCTGTAGGGACCTAATGTATGTCATGTTGTGCACTAGGCCCGACATCTGTTATGCAGTAGGGATTGTCAGTAGGTATCAATCCAATCCAGGATTAGATCAATTTGAGGATATGAGACGGATCCCATATTTGTTCGATTAAGGCTTTTAGGTCAAAATCTCTAGCTTCTTGAGGAATTTAAACATTTTCTTGAATAACCCCAACTCTTTTTGAATCCTCTGAAGTTTAGGTTTCCATGGTAGAGTCTTGATCCCTACTTTGCCCTCGACCACAACTTGCAGTCTCCATTTTTCTTCCATTAAACTTTGTAGATCATAGCTTGTGGTCTCATGTTGCTCCTTGGATGGTCGACCTCGGCTAGCTTTTCCTATAGAAATTTGGATCACGGATTTTAATCCGCTAACCTTGCTTGTTCTGGTGTGCTCATCATGTTGTGGTTCCCTTGATCAATTCCCATCAATGATTAGCTTACTTTGGTTTTAGGATATGATAATTAGTTTCATCCACTTCCTCATTCACCATATTGGGTGGAGTTTTTCCTTTGGCAGGGTTTCTTATTAGTGTATCTCCTTGAGTCTTCGTTATTGAATTTTATTTCTCTGGAATATTTAGAATTCGAGTGAGATTTCGATCCAAGTCCTCCATTCCCTTGTCTAAAGCTTAAAATTAGCGGCCATCAGAGCAATGTCGAGTAGGGCTTATCGGCCTCGTCCTCCGTGAATGATGATCATCATCTGAATCTTCTTTATCGGTGTTTCGATGGTTTCTCTATTGACTTGATTGCTCATCTTCTTTGATTTCGTATGCAAATTTTACAAGTAAGTATATGTCTTAATAGATTTGATTTTCTCAATTAAGTATGCAAGACAAAGCACTCTCTTTTCCACAGATAACCCCAACTGTTTGTTTCCAGAATTTGGCAAGGAGAAATCTCACCTGAAGTTCACGTGACAATAACCTTAATATTTATATTCAAGGGAGAAAAACGTGACTTGCAAAACAAGAGAAACTTGCACACCGGTGCAACGCTTGCCATACAAATTCTGATGCTTAATTCGAAGAGGAAGAAAAATGTAGAAAGCTATAATTTAGAAAATGAGGATTGAAGTTGAACTCCCTGTCTTTGAGTAACAATAATATATTTATAAGATCTTTGACTTTCGTATTCTTTTCATATAAGGATTTGAATAGATTTTTCCTTTTATCTAGGAATGAGGTTTAAAAATATGAATTTTATGTAGCAAGATTCCTTTGTAATTTGAATTTAACTTCTTGGTCCAATTTCACCCATAACAGTTATATTTAATCACAAATAAAAAAGACAAAATTAAACCATAAAAATCTAGCTAGCTAGAAGAAAATATTAGTAAGTATGAGGTAGACATTGAATTCTTGGGATAGAAGGAAAGAGAAAGGCAGAAAAAAAGACATTCTTGGAAATTATGGTCTAGATATTGAATTCTTGGGACAACAGAAAAGAGAGGTAGAAAAAGACCTTGTTGGACCCTTTTCATGTGCGTAATCAAAATGATGACCATTTTCATTTGGCCATCATTTTCCTTTACTTTGAACCAAAAATCAAATAAATTTATGGTTCAAGTTTTATAAGGATCCTTATAAAACAGAAGGATTGGGAAACAAAGCAAAGCATCTATGTGTTAGTCTAAAAATAACCTCTAATGGCCACAACTTTGAGTGAATCGTCGAGAATGGTCACAAATGATTCAAGGAAGGTATTGATAACTGGGGTGAGCAAAGGGTTAGGGAGAGCTCTAGCATTGGAGTTAGCGAAACGCGGTCACACCATAATCGGCTGCTCACGCGACCACACTAAACTTCATTCCCTTCGCCAACAGCTTTCTAATTTATCTTCCAACAACCACTTGCTTCTCAATGCTAATGTGGTATGTAACTTCATGTTTTACTCCAACAATTTTTTAAAATACTGATTCAAAATATTGGATGTGTTAATTAATTTTTGCAGACATCAAACACTAGTGTTGAAGAGCTCGCAAGAGTTGTTGTCCAAAATAAGCTCATTCCTGATATCATTGGTACGTATTCCATATATAAACCCCTAAACTGCTATTTGAATTTTATCTGATTTTATGTAATTTTGTTCTCTCGTTTTCAGTTAATAAGGTTACTTTCTTCTTCTTCTCGTGGATGTAGCTAACACAACGTTAGTAAACCACATAAATTATGTGGGTTGATTTTCTTCTCTGTGACTTTTTGCTTATCTATTGCTTTCGTTTTAACACTTCCTTATAATTTCAATGAAAATTATTGAGAAACTAAGGGTATTTTTTTTTTTTTTTGGATTATGGAAGTTAATAATGCAGCTTTAGTAAATAAAAATGGGAAGATGTGGGAGATTGATGTGCAAGAATTTGACGATGTTATTGACACCAATGTCAAAGGGATAGCAAACGTTTTGCGTCATTTCATTCCTCTTATGATTCTAAACAAGCAAGGGATAATTATCAATATGTCTTCAATTGCTGGAAGAATTCCACATGCTTATGTATGGAATTTATTTATTTATTCTTGTGTGTGTGAATTTATATTTGTACCTTAATGGTATGATCAGAATTTTTAAAACTAATTTTAATTTTACTTTATTGACACAGATTGCACCCTATTGTGCATCTAAATGGGCAGTGGAGGGATTAAGCAAATCTATAGCAAAAGAATTGCCAGAGGGAATAGCAGCTGTGGCTTTAGATCCTGGCACCATAAACACAGACATGCTCGTTTCATTTTTTGGCGATTCAGCATCTAAATATCAATCACCTCAACCATGGTACCAATATCATTTACTCATCACTATAATTATAGGTAGAAAAAAATAGGGAAAAATATACTTTGATCCCTCAATTTAGAAGTTAGTTTCAATTGAATTCCTGACTTTTAAAATCAAACAATTAAATCACTTAATTTTGTAAAATAGTTCAATTGAGTCCTTAGGGTTAACCACAGTTAAATATTTCTGACGTGGAAATTTTTAATAATAAAATAATAATTTTTAAATAATAATAATTATTATTATAATAAAAAATAAAAAAATAAAAGACCTTCTTTTTCTCTCTCCATCCCCTACACTCTACTGTCTACCCTCTCATCTTCTCTCTCTTCTGCAGTTCTGTGCCCCTTCCCCTCCCTTTCTCCCTTTCTTCCTCTATCATCTTCCTCCTTCGTCTTTAATTTATTTTTTTTTTCAAATAAACACTCCAACTCCGATTCATCTTCCTCCTCCAACCATGTCCTCAACAAACACTCCAGCCACTGTGCCCACTTTTCGATCGCCGCATGCGTGGCCTGCGTGGAGATATCTTTGCCGCTGATCTGCTGTTACCGTCACCACCCAACCGCACACGCTGCAGATCGAGTTGAAGTCGCTAGCAATCTGCCCCATACCAAGTGTTTCTTTGCTTTCTTAAAAAAAAAAAATTAAAGATAAGGGATAATTGGGTGGCTGGTTTTAAGGGTGTGAAGAGATGACATGTTGAAGAGTTTTTATTCACGATTAATCAAGGGTTGCTAGGATTTCGCCCCTTCTTTTCCTCTACCCTCTCTTCCTTCTTCCATTTTTCACTTTTCTTTGGTTGAAAAGTTCAAGCGTTCCTCACCCAAACCATTTTTTCATTTTTAAGATCTGAAAAATAAAAGGAAAAAAAAAAAAGAAAGAAGAAGAAATGGGGGAGGAAGAGAGAGAGGAGAGGGAAAGGAAGAAGACGAAGGAGAAAGAGAAAGAGAGAAGATATTATTTTTGTATGTTTTATTATTTTATTATAATAATAATCATTATTTTTATTTAAAAATATTATTTTAATATTTAATACTGTTACCTCAGTCATCTGTTAATATTTAACGACATTTAACCTCTAGGGACTCGATTGAACTATTTTACAAAATTAAGGGACTTGATTGTTCAATTTTAAAACTCAGAAACTCAATAGAAACTCACCTACAAACTGAGGGATCAAAAGTGTATTTTTCTAAAAAAAAAATATATATATATAATTAAAGCATTAAATGAGTAAAAGGGAATATTTATGAAGAAGAAACTAAAGCAAAAATAGGAAATTTACATGACAACTATTTTATTTTTATTTCTAATATTGTAAAAAGTTTTTCTATTACTAATTACCTTTTGTAGGTGTTTCAATCGTGAATATTGGTCGTATCAATTTGGTGGCTGAGGCTGCTTATCCAAATCCAAATAGACTTTATAACTATTTAGTTTTAATTTTTGGATCTTGAAAATTACGCTAGTTTCTTATCATTTCTCTATAAATATTTGAATTCTTAATCATATTCCAACAACAAAAAATACTTTTTTTTAGTTTTCAAAATTTAGCGTTGGTTTTTAAATTCAGCGGGTTTCAAAATATCTTTCATTCTCAGCTTGTCAATTTGTTTATCAAATCGTAATTTTGGAAGTTCTTTAGACCCCATTGGATGACCATTTTGTTTTTTATTTTTGGTTTTTGAAAATTGTACTTGTTTTCTCACTATTTCTCTATAATAGTTTTCATCTTCCCTACAAAATGTCTCTATTTTCTTAAGAAAACATTTTATTTAGTTTTCAGAAGTTAGCTTGGTTTGTGAAAACACATCTAAAATGTAAATAAGAAAAAGCCAGAGGTGGAAGTGGTATTTTTAGACTTAATTTTCAAAAACCAAATGTTATCAAATGGTTCTTACTTAACACATCAACAAATTGCTTTGTTGTAGATAAATAGAGAATACATATCACTCTAGTGTTAATCTTCTCCTTCAATAGTTTTATATTGTTGTCTTAGTGGTATCAGAATTTTTAAAACTAATTAAATTTTTACATTATAACTATTTGGTCTTTAATTTTAGTTTTTAAAAATTAAGCTTGTTTTTTCATAATTCCCTGTAATAATTTTTATTTTTGGGTAAGAGATTCGTAGTCATTTTCAAAAAACAAAAGTAAATTTTATAAAATTATTTTTTTTTAGTTTTAACAAATTGGCATTGTTAATTTTTTTTAGTTTTAGAAAATTTAGTGTTATTTTAACAAATATTCGTAGAAAATATATAATAAAACAAATAAAGTTATAGTTAGAAGTAGTGTTTATAAATATAATCTATCAAAAACTAAAAACTTAAAACCAAATACTACCTAGATGAGTTTCTCAATTTCCAAAGTTACAACTCTGGCCATATATTTAGTCTTTCCAAGGTTTCAATTCTTGCCATATATTGAGTCTTTTTGAGACAAATAGTTGTACCCCTTGTTTGATTACTATGTTGTCTTTTTCTTTTTAGCTTTTTTATTTCTACTTTTTATTTTCACATACGAAATCCATACTTGTTTTATAACTATTTTTTATTTTAAAATACAAGAGTTAGGAAAAAAAATGAAAAATGAAAAATGAAAAATCAGGTGCATAGCCAACGCCAAGTCAACGCAATTTAAAATCAGATTTTTTTAAACCAGTCTTTTTCGTCTCCAAAAGTTCCTTACATATTTCAAAACTTTAGAGTCTGTTTGGTAGACAATCCAGATTCTGTTTTATGTTTTTTGATTCATTGAATTCAGTGAATACATGTTTGGACAGACGTGTTTTTGAAAACTGTTTTCGAATTCTATGATCTAAATAGTAGAAATTCTGAAAACAACATTTTTATGTTTTTATTATATCAAGATTGAATTTGAAATTTTAAAATGTAGAATTGTATTAAACAAAGATAAAATCTTAATAAATATAGTATTTCATGTTTATAAACTTAATTTACTTTGGTTAAATTAAAATATGTATAATATAATATATTATAAAATACAAAATATTATATTATAAAATAATAATTATATAAAATTTATTAAAAAAAACACATGTTCATAAATTAATTAACAATGTCTTATATTCAACCTAATATTTAGCTTTTCAACTACAACTAGTTTTATGATCTATAAATATATTATAAAACACACTTTAAACTATTGTTTAAAATGGAATTAAATTTTTAAATCTGCTACCAAACATATATCTAAAAACATGAAATACAACTTTGTTTTCATTGAATCCCTTCTTTTCAAATTTATGTTTTCAGATTGCCTACCAAACAGACTCTTAATTTTTCTTCCTTTTAATAATGGATTATCGTAAAACACACTTATATTTCAAAAAAAAAAGGAATAGTTTTTTTTTATTATCAGCCATATCTAGAAGAGTGATTCAAACATCTAACAGTACATGTCTATTACTCACGGTTAAAGACCCAACTGAATTATCAAACCATCCTATTTTTTTCTTTCCCCCTAATTTTGTGTGCACATAAACTAATTACATTCACATACTCATTTTTCATTGTAATAGGGCCATAAAAGCAGCAACAATGATTCTTGATCTCACTGTATCGGATAACGGTGCATCTCTCACGGTCAAGGATCCAACTGAATTATCCTTTCCATAATCTCTCTTTTATATATTGTACAAGTCTCAATTTCTATGCCCTTAGATTTATGACTAATATGGGACTTCTTGTTTATTTATTAATATTGCAGACTTTCAAATTTATTATAAAAATATTATATTTTCCAAACTATTTATATTAATTTCGGCATACAATATCAATTTAGAACTGACATTGTATGTAATCGTCATCATATGGGTATCATAAAACACTGAATTCGATGTTGGTTCCAAACCGACATCGTAGTGAATCGCCATTGTACATCTACGATATTGGTTTGATTGATGTCAGTTTTGAACTATCATCAAAGTCAACCATCATCATACCGTATGATGACACTCGAAAAGATGTCAAAATTTGAAAATTGTCAATCATATGGCTTTGCTTACATCGAAGGTTGAATTTGTTGTAACTAGTTATGTGTAATTTGTTTGCTAGTGTTAAACAAATTGTATATATAATGTATTTCTCCAATGGTTACGCTCATAATCATCATTAAAATGTTGCCAAATTTTGGATAAGAGAAATTTCACCCGTCCTCCACGTGACAACCACAGTGAATTTGTATTCTTGGGGAAGAATGTGACCTGCAACAATAAAAACCTGGATACCAATGTTGTGTAGGCTACAGAAACTCTGAATGTTTAAGTAAGTAAGAGGGAGTTTTTAGAGAGAATTGAGAGTTTTAGGTAGTTTGAATGAACTTACCCCGTTATCCTCTCAAGAGAGAGCTAAAATACCTCTTCTCTAGGGTTTTTGTTGGTTTTCCTCTTCAACAAGGAATGAAAGGGTCGAACGGACTTGACTGGGGTACACATGCAAGCCATGATGGACTGAGGCAAGGCCAAAAGTGGGTCTTGCCATGTGGTCTACCTTTGCCTCGTTCGAGGCTGAATTTTCTTCGTCCCCCTCTCATACTGGGCCAACCCTATTTCGGTTTCGATTCGTTTTCACTTCATACTAGGCTTCTTTCCTCATTTGATCTTTTATTGTAGCCCTTTAGCCAACTCATTCTTGGTGATCCAATTTCACCCATAACATTTGCCCACACATTTTAGTTATGATTCGAGATTAGGATCGTGTGAAGTAACTGCATAGAGCATGACTTGGGAGTAGCATGTGTGTAAGTTTTGGAGTCATTGTTGACATTCCGAGATCTGCCTCGAATTCTCTTTATTCATTGTTGTTTGATCGGTTGCACGCAAGTGCACATGATTGAAGTAATGTTAAACTGGAGTATTCCAGAGTATCGTACCCAAGGGAACGAAGTTTAATAAAATCGATTGAGAAAACACAAATTGTTGACAAATTCCAATTGAAAGGTAACCAAAAGTGTAAAAATGATTGTTTGGTGATTTTAGCTGGAATTAAGAATATTGAAAAACAATGGAAATGTAAGGAGATTCAAGAATGCTTATGCCCTTTTGGAAAGATAATGCAACTAGAATGAAATTGCAATCCTAACTAACACAAGACTAAGTAAACTGAATTCAACTCCTATTCGACCTTCTATGAAATATCTTTAGGAAGTTCAGTGATTAAACCTATATGTCTATAGTTAATATAACTCAGATACTTTTGCGCACACGTGGTTTTGGAGTCTCGCCCTATGTATGTTGGGTTTATGTCCTAAAACTCGTGGTTTTGTAAACTGAATGTATATTCTTTTTTGCAATAAAGATGTTATTGAGATTTATTCAGTAAAGGTGTTATTGAATAAAGTGAATTATATATTTTGAAACCCTAATCCAATAAAGAACCCATGGCTATAGGATGTATACTTGAACTTTATGTGTGACATAAAAGTGGATCACGTTTAAATTATAGCCAGAACGGTCTATAGTATAGGGATAGGGTTGGGTACCTTATCTTGGGGACACTATGGATGCGACCCATTTTGTAAAAGTACAAACGATGTGATCCTGAATCGTTCGTGTGGAGATATGCGAGTGAGGGTGTCCTATGCAATGAGTTTGCATAAAACTGGACCGAGAAATAGTCACTTAGACTTTATAACTTCGTTTACTGTCTTAACTGACTATATTCATACGATGACCTAGGTAACTCGATCTTAATCCTGAGTGTGCTATGAACTCCTACTTATTCTAATTATCCTTAGATTTGCATGGGTGAGAGTGACCTGAGATTGCCGACTCAATAAGCCTCTTATTTCGGGGATAAGACCAGGTAGATAGCTGGAAACATAGTTCTGCAAGATGGAATTCACTCCTACTCGCTTTAGGGATTGGTAGAGAGGTTGTTCCCTTAAGACTTGACTCTGGGTCTTGATCAAAGGGCCCACCCCTCTCATTGGCCCGAGAGGGATTCGGTTTGTTGGTTGGACCACAAATCAATTATATTGTTCATTAAAGGATCAGTGAGACTTAAGGAACAAGAAGTAATTACAGGGGTAAAACGGTATTTTTGACCCAGTTGTAATTACAAACGTGAAGAGAATCAAAGTCCCGCAGTGGAAGCGATTGTGAATCGCGCGCTCTTGATTTTGTTACAACGATTTAATTCAAGAACATAAAATACTATATTAAGCATAGAACAGAATGGACAACAAGAAATATTACCTTTGAAGAACCTTTCTTCAAGTGCTCCTCCTCTCTCACGATCAAGATCTCAGCAACACGAACCACGAACGGAATAAGACACCACCACTGGATCTTCTCCGTTGTTCTCTAGGTGAGGGAGGAATGTGGGTTTCCTTTAGGAGATATGAGATTTGGTGAGAGAGATGTTTTTGTGTTTTGGAACCTTTCCAACAACACAACAAGTTCTTGAAATCACATGACCTAGTTGCATCTCATGCAACCATATATATAGGGAAATAGGATGGAAATGACCATCCTACCCCTCCTTTATTCTCTCTTTAGTATATAGTTTATATATGAATCTAATTTACATTAAAACTATATATTATATCATATATAATTGATATAACACCTCATGTATGAAATTGAACACTTCAATTTCATTCCTAACTTTTATACCCTTAATATTACCATATTGAGCCAACGGAGGGACCTAATGGACCTACAGTTCATGAGCTCCAATGATGTGAGATTAACTGATCAAACTCTTTGATCCAGTTAATCAATATTCATTAACTACAAGTCACTCCACTATAGACTTGTAGTTGCACTCTCCTCACTGTAGATAATATTGTATCCACTGATATAGTCATTACCCATGAGTCGACCCTTCACAGGTTGTTCATAATCACGGCTGGGTCAAATTACCGTTTTACCCTTGTGATTACCTCTTTGCTCCTTAAGCACCACTGATCCTCTAATGAACAACAAGTCTAAGGTCCTACCTTAGACTCATACCCTCATAGAGGGCGGGGCCCGTTGTTCAAGACACGAGTCGATTCTTGAGGAGCGACCTATCTAATTTCTTAGTGTAGGAATGGGTGAATTCCATCTTGCACAGTTAAGTTCCCAGCTACCTACGAGGTTCTTTCCCTGAGAAGGTAGGCTTATTGAGTCGGCTACAGGCCACTCTCACCCATACTAGTCTAAGGACAAACCCCTATAAGCAGGAGTTCTTAACTTGCTCAGGATTCAGGTCGAGTCACTAATGACCATCTATAAATTACTAGTTTTATCCTGTTAACGGTGTTACACTGGTTATACTAATAATTTGCGATCCAGTCTTGTATGAACTCTTCATACAGGATGCCCCCACTCGCATGTCAACTACATGAATGAGTTGGATTACCTCATTTGTACTAATTACAAAGTGAGTCGCATCCATGGTGTTACCAGAATGAGGTTTCCAACCTTATTCTTATACCATAGACTATTGAGGTTATATTCTTGAACTCAACCCAAATAGTGTCCACTACACTGATGTTCAAGATAAATGTTATAACCTTGGAGCTTAGTTTATTGGATTTATAAAGCAAGACTGTAATTCTATCAAAACAAATAACACTTTATTTATTTGATCAAAATTACACAAGTTTAGGGCATAAATCCCAACAATCTCCCACTTGACCTAAAGCTTGTGGAGTACAAAAACATTACAGTAATGTAAATACAATAAACTAAGGCATTTAAACCCCTTTGTACAAAATACTCCCACTTGCCCTAGTTGGAAAAGACTTGTAAACCTAGACGTTCTAGGTGACTCTCAAATACTTTAGTCGTGAGAGCCTTTGTAAAAGGATCAACAATATTGTGCTCTGAGGCTATCTTCGTGACAATCACGTCTCCTCTATGCACGATCTCCCGGATGAGATGATACTTCCGCTCTATGTGTTTTCCCCTCTTGTGACTTCGGGGTTCCCTCGAATTTGCCACTGCACCACTGTTATCGTAATACAGTGTGATGGGCAAAGTAATATTTGGAACAACTTCCAAATTTAGCATGAATTTCCTTAACCAAACGACCTCCTTGCATTGCTTCACAGGCAAGTCGCTACATATTCAACCTCCATGGTGGAATCGATGCATCCTTGCTTGACGCTTCGCCATACTACAGCTCCTCCGTTAAGAGTGAATACTAACCCTGATGTAGATTTTCGAGAATCTTTATCAGTCTGAAAGTCAGAATTCGTGTATCTTGTAAGGATCAAATCCTTAGCCCCATACACAAGCATGTAGTTCCTTGTTCTCCGAAGATACTTAAGGATTGTTTTGACTGCACTCTAGTGTTCAAGTCCTGGATTGGATTGATACCTACTGACCATCCCAACTACAAAACAAATGTCGGGCCTAGTACACAACATGGCGTACATCAGGCTCCCAACAGCCGATGCATAAGGAATCCGTCTCATATCCTCAACTCCTTGAGGTGTCTTAAGACACTGTTCCTTAGACAAATGGATTCCATGTCTAAAAAGCAACAAGCCCTTTTTGGAATATTGCATCTTAAACCTTGACAACACTTTGTCTATGTAAGATACTTGAGACAAGGCTAGTGTTTTATTCTTGCGGTTCCGGACAATCTAGATCCCAAGAACAAACTGCGCATCACCCAAATCTTTCATTTGGAATCACGTAGCTAGCCATTCCTTGATGTCGATGAAGATAACCTACATCATTCCCAATGAGTAGGATATCATCCACATAGAGAATTATGAATGCGACAGAACTATTGATGATTTTCTTGTAGACACAAGGTTCAACATCATTCTGGTCAAAACCATAGGATCTGATTGCCTCATCAAATCTTATATTCCAGGACCTAGAGGCTTGTTTCAGTCCATAAATTGACCTTTTAAGCCTGCAAACCTTTTGCTATTGTCCTGGTTTAATGAACCTTTTGGGTTGGTTCATGTAGATGTTTTCCTCAAGATTGCCATTCAAAAAGGTTGTCTTGACATCCATTTGCCATACCTCATAGTCATAATATGCGGCAATGGCAAGAAGGATACGGATAGAGTTTACCATAGCAACAGGTAAAGAGGTTTCCTCATAGTCAACCCCTTCAACCTGGGTATAACCCTTTGCTACTAGTCTAGCTTTAAAGGTTTGCACCTTGCCATCTACACCACGCTTTCTCTTGTAGATCCAATTACAACCTATAGGTTTTACCCCATCAGGCTTATCTACAAGATCCCAAACAGAATTGAAGTACATAGACTCCATTTCTTGGTCCATGGCTATGACCCATTTGTCTTTGTCTTTGTCAACCATTGCTTGATTATAAGTCAATGGATCCTCGCAGTTGTCATCTGGTATAACAACTTGGGTTTTAGCTAAACCCATGTAACGGTCAGCCTGTATCACAACCCTCCCACTACGTCGAGGCATACTCAACTCTTGAGATTGATTCTCTTGACTAGACAAACTAGTATCAACAACTCCTGTTGACGTACTAGTGTTCTTATTAGCAACCTTTGCTATTGTTCCGTCTAACTCACTCAACACTACTTTACTTTTTGGTTTGTGCTCCCTTATGTGGTCCTCCTCTAAGAAAATGGCATTTGTCGACACCAAAACCTTATCTTCCTTAGGATCATAGAATAAACCACCTCTTGTTTCTTTTGGGTATCCTACAAATAGGCACTTTGAACGTGAATCCAACTTCTTTGGATTTGTCACAAGCACATGTACTGGACAACCTCATATTATGAAGTGACATAAACTACCTTTACGTCCTTTCCAGAGTTCAAAAGGTGTTTCAAAAACACTTTTGGAGGGCACATTATTCAAAATGTATACGGCAGTCTGCACTGCGTAACCCCAAAAGGAACTAGGGAGATGAGCATAACTCATCATTGATCGAACTATGTCCAACAAAGTTCTATTTCTCCTTTCCAATACACAGTTTTTCTGTGGTGTGCCGGGAGCTGAGAGTTGGGATGTAATTCCATGTTCTATCATATAGTTCTTGAATTTTAAATTCATGTACTCTCCACCTCGATCAGATCGAAGTGTTTTAATGGTTTTACCTAATTGATTTTCAACCTCAGTCTTGAATTCCTTGAACTTTTCAAGTGCTTCAGACTTGTGGTGCATTAGGTAAATATGCCCAAATCTAGAATAATCATCTATAAAAGAGATGAAATATTCATATCCTCCCCTCAGCTTTAACATTCATCCGGACCACAAAGGTCCAATGTATAAGCTCTGAGGTCTTTGGCTCTATAACCTTTTCCACTAAAAGGTCTTTTAGTCATTTTGCCTTCTAGGCATGATTCACATACTGGCAAAGAATTTTCTTCTAACTCGTTTAGAAGTCCGTTCTTTACCAATCTCTCAATCCTATTGAGATTAATGTGACTCAATCTTAGATGCCAAAGATGAGCATTTTCTTTTGGAGAAATTTTACGTTTCTTAGTTTGTGCGTTTGCAGTTTTAAATAATTCAGTGTTCAAAACCATTTTGACTGAATTGGGCCTTAAAACATACAATCCATTTTCTAATGAAGCTGAACGTATTTCTAAACCTTTCTTCAAAATAAACACTTTATTCATAGAAAATGAAACAGAAATACATTGTTCTATAAGGCAAGAAATGGAAATAAGGTTTCTAGTAAACCCCGGTATCACTAATATATTGTCCAACAATACATATTTCTTGCCAAAATAAAGCTTCATTGTGCCTACTGCTACAGCTGAGACGACTTCTCGATTTTTGACCCGGAGCGTTATCTCTCCTCGCTGTAGCTGCTGCCAGGAATCAATTCCCTGAAAAGAAGAGCAAACATGATTAGTGGCGCCTGAATCAAGTATCCAAGCTGTTTTATCATTATCCACTAAACAAGCTTCTAGGCAAAGTAAATCATATTTACCTTCCTTCTTCTTTTCTGCAATGTACTTCAGACAGTTCCGTTTCCAAATCCCATCTTCGTTGCAGTGGAAACACTTTCCTTTGTCAGCAACGTCTTTGACTTTCTTGCCCTTCTGGGCGGAAGCTTTGTCAGCCTGTTTCCCTTTACCAATCTTCTTCATGTTCTTCTTCTTTCCTCTCAAGTTAGAAGAAGATGAAGCCACTGTTTTTGTCCCAGAGGTCGAACCTCTGTGATAACTCCTACTGGCAACATTTGCCTCACCTTTCGATCCCTAAATTTTCATCAAAGACGGAAAGGTTTGGAGTTCATTCAGAAGGGAGCTAAGATTAAAAGTAAGCTTGTTCATAACAACATTACTTCTAAACTGTAGGAAACTATCTGGAAGGGTTTCCAGAATGAAGTTGACCTGGCTCGACTCATCGATGGAAGCACCATTCGACTCCGCGATGTTAAAGTGAACCATCATATCCGGACATGATCCCGAATGATGTACCTCTCGGCATCCTCGAGTTGAATATGTACTTTAGGACATTATGTCGCCCTGTGTGGACTTGTTGTCCAAACATACCCTACACGTAATCCATGATTTCCTTAGCGATAATCATGCCTCATGCTTCTTGGCTAATATGTCGGACATACTTGCCAAAGATGTAGACTGGCCTTATCATTGGCCTTGATCCATCGATCATATGCATCACGAACATTTCGTGACGCATTCAAGCCTGGCACCTGAGGACACTCCTCAGTTAGCACAAACTTCAGATCATCCACTACCAATATAGTGTTGAGTTTGTTTTTCCATGTCATCATATTCTCTCCGGTTAACTTTTCCGCACCTAATAAGGAAATTATAGAGCTAGACATTTTTGCTGAAAAATTTACAAACAAACTTGTATGAGTTTCTTGCTATAACTCTAATCCAATTATGTTTTTAGTTAATTATCAAATGATTCCTACGCCATTTATAATTTGCAATGATACTCCAAAGGTTTAGAATGTATGACACCGAAGGGTAATCATAAACACTCCTCCTCTAGATCAAAACACTCTTGACCAAAACCTAATACCAGAATAAATCTTATTCCTATAGGTTTTAGTTACCATTTTTCAGTCTGGATACATACACAACTTATGTATCCTGTGAGTGTAACCCTCTGTCTTTAGATCCCAGAGTCTCCATCCAATAAAATCCGCCAAGGAGGACTAGATTGAAAAATAGTCTAAGGAAATTTTTATCCCTTTCGGTGTCTCACCGTGTTCGATCCCCTATGATCAAGCCCTCCAGAAAGGATTATGCAGTCCAGCCAAACTAGCGGTGACCATAGTGGTCTAACGATGTAAACCACAAAAAGAGACCGTAGGTTTTGTTTTCACTAAACTGCTCCCACTCACTATAAGTATCCTCTCCATTCACCTTGATATTGACTCATACAAACACTATCCGAGGGGGACGCTCCCGTTTGCGCCACGAGGCCAAGTATGAGTCTCATGGTGTGAACTTCCCGGAGATAGCGTAGGTGAAAAAATATGTATCTCATACACTCTTTCCTCCCACTGAATACTTTAAAGTTTATAGGAATCTTACTTAGGCTAAAACCCGGCTAATGGTTTTACCTAACTCTATCAATATTACTTTTATATTGATAATCAATATAACTCTTATATTGATTTTATCCTAAGTTTCTTAATATAACTCCTTATATGAAACCTAGGATTTCTAGTTTATTAACCCCTTAATAAACTGCTTTGGCGCCATCTTGTAATTTATAAAACTCTCTCGATTAAATTTCACTCCCGTGTCGCCTCCTGTAGGGGTGTTCCATTTCCGTCAGCTTAAATATCCCAGCCTAAACAGAACTTTCCTTAGACAGAGTTCCTCTTTTAATCATATCTTATAAATTACACTTTAAAACTAATAATTAACCTTAGGTGACATGCATACTATGTTATAGTGCTATCATTCATCACATGAAATATAAGACATTTATAGCATATTCATCTCATGATATATAATGCATGTCAATGTTGTCCATAAATTAATATAACAACTTTATATTAATTAATCATGCAAACTATATAATATAACTCCTTATATTATAAATGATGCATGAAAATGCTTAACCTAAGGTGAGATTTCTAAAATAAAAGCATATATTATGCATGGCAATAATTACACAACAATTGCATAATTTAAATAGCAAAATTAGACCAATTTTTGCACCCTAAAATTAATTTTAAATAATATAATCTAATTATATTAATTAAAATTAATTAATTAAATATAAATTAAATATAAAACGTTTTTATATTTAATATATAATGAAATAAACGTTTTCTGTCCGTTGCTTTAATTCGCGAAACGCATGTGGCGTTGCAACGCTAATAGCAACGTTGCAACGGTGCTTCTTGTCATCTTCGCGCCGTTGCGCGCTTGTAACGCCGATGACACGTTACCGCAACGCTTACGGCTCTGCGCGCTCCTTCCATGGCGCAACGTTGCAATGCCAATGAACAAATACAAAACTAAACACAAACAGCATATGAAATCTTCTATTCCAAGCTCGTTTTCGCTCCGATCTTTTCAGCAACCACCTTGCCTCGATCGACACGGACTTACAGACTCAATTTACAATTAAATTTTCCCAAAATACCAGGCCCTTACATTGAACGTTTCAATGGAAATTGTAAATCTTTGTGCCAAAATTGAAACCATCTAATTTGCAAAACCGTTCATACATCTCATGCAAAAACAGTAAATCCCCCACATTGTTCTTGAAAAATCTAGAACATAAATCAAGAACGCAATTGGCTTCTGATACCAATTGAAGGGAATCGAAATCCCACAGCGGAAGCGATTGTGAATCGCGCGCTCTTGATTTCGTTACAACGATTTAATTCAAGAACATAAAACACTAGATTAAGCATAGAACAGAATGGACAACAAGAAATATTACCTTTTAAGAACCTTTCTTCAAGTGCTCCTCCTCTCTCGCGATCAAGATCTCAACAACACGAACCACGAACGGAATAAGACACCACCACTGGATCTTCTCCGTTGTTCTCTAGGTGAGGGAGGAATGTGGGTTCCCTTTAGGAGATATGAGATTTGGTGAGAGAGATGTTTTTGTGTTTTGAAACCTTTCCAACAACACAACAAGTGCTTGAAATCACATGACCTAGTTGCATCTCATGCAACCATATATATAGGGAAATAGGATGGAAATGACCATCCTACCCCTCCTTTATAATCTCTTTAGTATATAGTTTATATATGAATCTAATTCACATTAAAACTATATATTATATCATATATAATTGATATAACACCTCATGTATGAAATTTAACACTTCAATTTCATTCCTAACTTTATACCCTCAATATTACCATATTGAGCCAACAGAGGGACCTAATGGACCTACAGTTCATGAGCTCCAATGATGTGAGATTAACTGATCAAACTCTTTGATCCAGTTAATCAATATTCATTAACTACAAGTCACTCCACTATAGACTTGTAGCTGCACTCTCTCTCATCAGATAATATTGTGTCCACTCGATATAGTCATTACCCATGAGTCGACCCTTCACAGGTTGTTCGTAATCATGGTCAAGGTCAAATTACCGCTTTTACTCCTGTGATTACCTCTTTGCTCCTTAAGCACCACCGATCCTCTAATGAACAACAAGTCTAAGGTCCTACCTTAGACTCATACCTCATCAGAGGGCGGCCCCATTATTCAAGACACGAGTCGCCTTAAGGGAACAACCTATCTAATTCCTTAGTGTAGGAATGAGTGAATTCCATCTTGCACAGTTAAGTTCTCAGCTACCTACGAGGTTCTGTCCCTGAGAAGGTAGGCTTATTGAGTCGGTTATAGGTCACTCTCACCCATACTAGTCTAAGGACAAACCCCTATAAGCAGGAGTTCTTCACTTGCTCAAGATTCAGGTCGAGTCACTAACGACCATCTATAAATTACTAGTCTTATCCTGTTAACGGTGTTACACTGGTTAGACTAATAATTTGCAATCCAGTCTTGTATGAACTCTTCATACAGGATGCCCCCACTCGTATGTCAACTACATGAATGAGTTGGATTACCTCATTTGTACTAATTACAAAGTGAGCCGCATCCATGGTGTTACCAGAATGAGGCTTCCAACCTTATTCTTATATCATAGACTATTTAGGTTATATTCTTGAACTCAACCCAAATAGTGTCCACTACACTGATGTTCAAGATAAATGTTATAACCTTGGAGTTTAGTTTATCGGATTTATAAAGCAAGACTGTAATTCTATCAAAACAAATAACACTTTATTTATTTGATCAAAATTACACAGGTTTAGAGCATAAATCCCAACATAACGACCTGTGGAGGATCGACTTACTAATCATGGTTATATCGAGTGGATAGAAATATATCTACAGTTAGGAGAGTGCATCCACTGGGCTTTAGTGGAGTGACCCAGTGGTTAACAATTGTTGATTAGCTAGGCTAAAGTGTTTAGCCGATTAATCTCGTATCGTTGGAGCTCATGATTTGTAGGTCCATTAGGTCCCTCTTACTAGCTCGGACTAAGCCTTGTAACATTTGAGAGAAAAGAATTTGAATTGTTCAAATTCAATTTTGGGAGAAAACGTTAATTATATGTGATATACTTAACGTGTCATAGATTAATTATGAATTAAACCATGATAAAGAAGAGGTGGACGTATTTAAATACGATTTAAATATTGGTTCAGTTTATAACATGAATAGGGATTCATGTTCGAACGGTCGATTTAAGAAATCGTGATTGGTCCAATTATTTAATTTTATATTTGATATTAAATTAAATAATTAATTAAATTATTTAATTAATTAAATTAATAAATTGATTTTGATTTAAAATTAATTTTATGTTAATTTTGAATTAAAATTAAATGAAAATTCAAATTGAATTTTGAAGTTTCAATTGGACCAAACTCAAATATGGTGAACAAGTTTCTTTGAATATCAAATTCACCATAATTGAGCACCTCCTTCTTGTTTAATCCTTCTCATCTTCTTGTTGTCCCATTCTCTTAGCTTGAAGAAGCTTTTGGTTTCTTTAATTGAAGAAAAAACCAATGAATTAGTAGGATTTATCAGAATTTTTCTGATTTACGTTTTTTAGACCTTTCTCCCATCTCTCTTCAAATTCTCTCTATCAAAGATCTCATAATCTGTTCCAAGGCCTGAGGATAGTAGGGAAGACACTAGAGGTTGTCCACAAAGTGTTTGTTAATTGCCCACGGATTAGGCGAATTTTGAGCTACAAAGGTATGAGTTCTTATTCTCTTTTTTTTCCAGATTTGAACATGCTTTTTATTTTGTAAAATTGATCAACTTAGAGTGTTCAAGATCTAAAATTGTTTCCGCTTTCTTAATATAGACTCTTTCAATGTCTAGGGTCAAAGTTTCAAGACTTATGTCTAAGTCTTCTCCTCCATTGCTTTTGCGACATCCGTTTCACTTAACTCTTTCAGTATTAAGCTTAAGCTTGATAAACAACACTAGATCACCAACTAGGGTCTACCCAACATTGAACTCACCAAAAGAAAATTAAGTTCAAGTATTAGCTATATTTTTTTTACTATCGAGCCTTACATCTTTCCTCCAGGAAATTCTGAATCCCTAATGAAAAATTAGCTTTCTCATTGTAAATGTGAAAAACGAAGCTTTAAAGTAATAAAAATGCTTAACTAAGAATGAAGAAAAAAAAATAGATAAAATTCTAGAATGTAGTAATGAAAACAAATTAATTAAAAGTAAAAATAAAACAAACACAAACTAGAATCAAACTTTAGCGAGAAGAAAATTAGTTCAAACAAGTTGAAAATTTTATTAGGAACTAAGAACTCAATGTCGATAACATAATGAAATTTGAACAACTAACTTGAATCTCGAAATACAATTAAATGAATAAAAATACAGCAACAACTAAGTTCCTAAAATAGAAACAAGTGACTTAAAAAAGAAGAAAATAAATTCTAAAAATGAAAAAACACAACAACCCCTTTTTCACTTCGTACTTAATCGATTCAACTCCACTTTTTTCAAAGGGAATTGAGTCTTCAATCTCTTCAACTTTCGTTGAGGAAGAATTGAGTTTTGAAGTTAAAAGGGCTGGAACACAGAAGAAAAAAATAGCGGTAGATAGTTGACAGCGAAAAATTAACAGCAGTAAAATGACAACAAATATTTGACATTAGAAAATTGACAATAGAAATTTGACAGCAGAAAATACAACAAAAAAACGTAAAACAACAACAACGAGGCCGGAAACGGCAGAAAAATCGATGCCTCTTCTTGTGACTTCTCCTCTCCTACTTATAGATGACTTGGGCTAGGGTTTCCTCCTTGAAGAATGCACAATTATGCCCAAAATTACAGCTAAAATCGTGGAGAGACATGATTCCACAAAATTCATATATTATTTGGAGAATTGCAGATTTGCCTTAAAAGTCTAAATATATTGTCATCTTTAATTTCCTGCAAAACATCAAGTAAGTGTGATTTTCATTTTCTTTTGCTTTCTTTTGTCCACTTACTTAATTTAAAGATTCTCCAATATTTACATTAACACACTCAACCATTTTCTAACTTTCATCCAATAATATTGATAAAAATCACAAGCATAATTAAATTTAAAGGCTAAATAATTCTCATAAATGAAAATTATCGTTGTCGATCCTTGTGAGGATATTCAGTCTCCTAGAGTGTCGGTTTTTCCCTTTTTCTTAGGATCTTTAGGGTTTCGTGATGCTTATTTGCATCTCAGTGTTGGGGTGTTTGCCCTAATCTCGTGAAGTTTGTAATACTTGTTGATGTAATAAATAAAAGTTATTTATTTATCAAACTTTATATCTCGCATTTTATAAATTTAATCCAATAAACTAAGCTCCAGGGTCATATTATTTGAGAGAACTAGAACTTGAACGGTGTGTAGTGGACACACGGGGAGGATCACGTTCGAGTTAATGACTCGAACGGTCTACATTATATGGATAGGATTGGAAACCTCATCCTAGTGACACTGTGGATGCGACCCGCTTTGTATTAGATACAAACGAGGTGATCCAGCTCGTTCATGTGGTTGACATGCGAGAGGGGGCATCTTGTGCAATGAGATTGTACAAGACCAGACCGTGAATTATTAGACCTATCTATGTAACACCGTTAACAGTATAGGAATAGTAACTTCGTAGATGTCCATTAGTGGCTTGTCCTTAATCTTGAGTGTGTTACAGACTCCTGTCTACGGGGGTATGTCCTTTGACTAGTACAGGTGCGGGTGGCCATAGTTGCTCGCCCAATATGCCTACCTTCTTGGAGACAGGACCTCGTGGGGAGTTGGGAACTTAACTACGCAAGATGAAATTCACTCGTTCCCGAGCTAGGAAAACTAGAGGGGTTGTTCCCTTAAGTGTTGTATCCAAGGCTTGGACAATGGGGCCCTACCCTCTCATTGGCACGAGAGGGATGTTGTTTATGGTAGGACCATGCAACAAATTTGTTCATTAGAGGAGCAGTGAGATTTAAGGAGCAAGAAGTAGACACAGGGGTAAAACGATAATTTGACCCAGTTGTGACTACGAACAACCTGTGAAGGGTCGACTCACGGGCATTGGTTATATCGATGGACACAATTTTTCCTATAGTGATGGGAGTGCAACTACGGGTTTTAGTAGAGTGTTATCGTAGTTAATGAATGTTGATTCACCGGGTCAAAGAGTTTGATCGATTAATCTCGTATCATTGGAGCTCGTTATTTGTAGGTCCATTAGGTCCCTCGGTTGGCTCAAATTGGATTGAATGAGGGTTTATAGTTTGGAGTGGATTTGAAGTGTTCAAATTCATTAAAAGGGCATTTATGTCATTTATATGTGATATAGTTGATATAATATATAGTTTAATGAGAATGAGATTCATAATAAACTATAGTATAGCCTAATTAATTAATTATGGCTAATTTGGAGAAGTTGAATTGAGAGAAATTAAATTGAATATGGTTTAATTTAAAATTCCACAATTATGCAAATGTGATTTGTATAATAAGGTATGAGATACCTTATATTATATGATATGCAAATATGATTTGCATATTATATAGTTGTGGCATTTTGGTGAATTGGTGGAGATTTTAACTCCACCACACACCATTATATATAGGTGCTTGGAGAAGCACTTGTTATCACAAGTTCTCATTTTTTAGATTTTGAATCAAAAGAGAAAGAAGAATTCTCTCTAGCTTTCTCAATTCTCTCTACTTTGTCAAAACCCAATTCCAAAGGGAGTCCCACAACTCTCCCTCTACCTCACGAGAACAACTAAGAAGATCAAGTGGAAGTATCCTGAAGGGAATCGAATCCCTGTGAACAGTGGAACCATGATTTAAAGATCGATTTGCTTGTTTGTTTTGGTTTACTTCAAAAACTAATACATTGGCAGTAAACAGAGAATAAGCAATTAACTAATCTAGTTAGGCATGAATTAAATCTTAGTAGCATGCAATATATATAGGAACTAAACTAAAAGGAATAGGTAATTACCTTTGTAGTTTGCACACAGCAACTCCTTGCTACTCCAAAATTCACAGCAAGAGAACAATCCAAATTTCCTCTAGTTTTCAACAGGACACAACCACTTTGATAACCCTCTATTCTCTGAGTTTTTTCGATCTATCCTTGGTGGGAAGGAGTTCCAACAGTTGGAAGAATAGAAAAGGGAAATTGAGAGAGAATTTGCATTAATTTTGCAAAACCAATTTTTTTCCAATCTTATCGAACAACCTGAAAGAGTGTAGATTAAGAAAGCGGAAGCAATTTTGGATCTTGAACACTCTAAGTTGATCAATTTTACAAAACAAAAAGCATGCTCAAATCTAGAAAAACAGAGAATAAGAACTCATACCTTTGTAGCTCAAAATTCTCTTAATCCGTGGGCAATTTCTTGTCACAAACACTTTATGTGGACAACTTTTAGTGTCTTCCCTACTATCCTCAGGCCTTGGAACAGAATGTGGGATCTTTGATAGAGGGAATTTGAAGAGAGATGAGAGAAAGGTCTGAAAAACGTGAATCAGAAAAATTCTGATAAGTTCTTGAAAATCCATGTGTTTCTTCTTCAATTAAAGCAAACCAAAAGCTTCTTCAATCAAGGAGAAGATGACAACATGAAGATAATGAGGATTTAGCAAGAAGGAGGTGCTCAATTGTGGTGAATTTCAAATTCAAAGAAGCTTATTCACCCTTTGTTCTTTGGTCCAATTGAAACTCCAAATTCAATTCTGAATTTTCATTTAATTTTAATTCAAAATTAATATAAAATTAATTTTAAATTAAAATCAATTTATTAATTTAATTAATTAAAAATTTTAATTAATTAATTTTAAATAAATATTTAATTTAATATCAAATATCAAATTAAATAATTGGACCAATCCCGATTTCTTAAATCGACCGTTCAAACATGAATCCCTATTCATGTTATAAACCGAACCAATATTTAAATCATATTTAAATATTTCCACCTCTTCTTTATTATAATTTAATTCATAATTAAACTGTGACACGTTAAGTATATCACATATAATTAACGTTTTCTCCCAAAACTGAATTTGAAGAATTCAAATTCTTTTCTCTCAAAATGTTATAAGGCTTAGTCCGAGCTAGTAAGGGGACCTAATGGACCTACAGATCATGAGCTCCAACGATACGAGATTAACCGACAAAACTCTTTAGGCTAGCTAATCAACATTCGTTAACCACCAGTATACTCCACTAAAGCCCAGTGGCTGCACTCTCCTCACTGTAGATATATTTCTGTCCACTCGATATAACCATGATTAGTAAGTCGATCCTTCACAGGTCGTTCGTAATTACAGTTGGGTCAAAAATACCGTTTTACCCCTGTAATTACTTCTTGTTCCTTTAGTCCTACTGATCCTCTAATGAACAATTGGTTTGTGGTCCAACCAACAAACCGAATCCCTCTCGGGCCAATGAGAGGAGTGGGCCCTTTGTTCAAGACCCGGAGTCAGCACTTAAGGGAACAACCTTTCTTCTAATCCCTAAAGCGGGTAGGAGTGAATTCCATCTTGTAGAACTGTGTTCCCAGCTATCTACCCAGTCTTATCCCCGAAATGGGAGGCTTATTGAGTCCACAATCTCTGATCACTCTCATCCATGCAAATCTAAGGATAATCCGAATAAACAGGAGTTCATGACACGCTCAGGATTAAGATCGAGTTACCTAGGTCATCGTATGAATATAGTCAGTTAGGACAGTAAACGGAGTTATAAAGCCTAAGTGACTATTTCTCGGTCCAGTCTTATGCAAACTCATTGCATAGGACGTCCCCACTCGCATGTCTCCACATGAACGATTCAGGATCACATCGTTTGTACTTTACAAAGTGGGTCGCGTCCATAGTGTCCCCAGGATAAGGTATCCAGTCCTATCCCTATACTATAGACCGTTCTGGCTATAATTTGAACCTGATCCACTTTTATGTCACACATAAAGTTCAAGTATACATCCTATAGCCATGGGTTCTTTATTGGATTAGGGTTTCAAAATATACAATCCACTTTATTCAATAACACCTTTATTTGAATAAATCTCAATAACATCTTTATTGCAAAAAAGAATATACATTCAGTTTACAAACCCACAAGTTTTAGGACATAAAACCCAACAAACTCCCACTTGGACTAAAACGTCAGTGGAGTCAAACATGCTGAGCAAGAAAACTGTCCTACTGTACAACCCGTAGTCCTAGACACTCTAGGTGTCCCTCAAACACTTTAGCCGTGAGGGGCTTTGTAAATGGATCAACAATGTTGTGCTCCGAAGCAATTTGCGTGACGATCACGTCTCCTCGTTGCACAACCTCCCTGATGAGATGATATTTGCGCTCTATGTGCTTTCAGCGCTTATGGCTTCTAAGTCTTTAGAATTTACCACTGCACCACTATTATCAAAATAAAGGGTGATAGACAAATTCATATTTGAAACAACTTCCAAATCAACCAAGAACTTTCTAAGCCATACAACCCCCTTCGCTGCTTCGCAAGCTGCGACATACTCAGCCTCCATGGTGGAGTCAACAATACAACCTTGCTTTATACTCCTCCATACTATAGCTCCTCCGTTAACAGTGAACACTGATCCCGATGTGGATTTCCTCGAATCTACATCAGTTTGAAAATCAGAGTCAGTGTATCCTGCAAGAATCAAATCCTTTGCACCATACACAAGCATATAGTCCCTCGTTCTCCTAAGATACTTGAGGATGTTCTTAACGGCAGTCCAATGATCATATTTTGGATTGGATTGATACCTACTGACAATTTCCACTGCATAGCATATGTCGGGTCGAGTACATAGCATGGCATACATCAGACTACCGACAGCTGATGCATAGGGAATGCGTCTCATATTCTCAAATTCTTTAGGTGTCCTTGGACACTGTTCCTTAGACAGATGAATTCCATGTCTGAAAGATAATAAACCCTTCTTGGGATTCTGCATCTTATATCTAACCAACATCTTGTCAATATAAGATGCCTGAGACAGTGCTAGCGTTTTGTTATTGTGATTCCGAACAATTTGGATTCCAAGGACAAACTGAGCCTCTCCCATTTGGAATTGGGTCGTCGCTAGCCATTGCTTAACGCCAATCAGGAATCCTGCATTATTCCCAATGAGCAGGATATTGTCTACGTATAGAACTAAGAAAGCTACAATAGTATTGATTATGTTCTTGTAGACACAAGGCTCGTCAATATTCTGTTCAAAGCCATAAGATTTGGTCGCAGTATTAAATCTTATATTCAACGATCTAGACGCTTGTTTCAATCCATAAATGGATCGTTACGGCTTGCAAACCTTTTGCTCTTGACCCTGAACTACGAACCCCTCTGGTTGATCCATATAGATACTCTTTTCAAGATTGCCATTCAGAAAAGTTGTCTTGACATCCATTTGTCAAATTTCATAATCATAAAATGTGGCAATGGACAAGAGTATTCTAATCGATTTAAGCATGGCAACAGGGGAGAAAGTTTCTTCATAGTCCACCCCTTCCCAGTGGGTATAACCCTTTGCCACAAGTCGAGCCTTAAAAGTTTGCACCTTACCGACTTGATCTCGTTTCCTCTTGTAGATCCACTTGCAATCGATAGGTCTTTCACTATCTGGTTGATCTACAAGTTCCCAGATTTTGAATTGAAGTACATTGGCTCCATTTCGAGGTCCATGGCTTTAATCCACTGGTCCCTATCAATATCATTCATTGCCTGTTTATAGGTCAATGGATCCTCAACGCCATCATCAGGTTTGACGACCTGGGTTTCAGTCAAACCCATGTAACGGTCGGGTTGTCTAACATCCCTCCCACTACGTTGAGGCATTCTCAACTCTTAAGAAGGACCATCTTGATAAACAACTTTTGTTGATTTATCCGTAGCTTCCCTGGAAATGTCGCTCAAGACAATTCTGCTACGAGGTCGATGATCTCTCATGTGGTCTTCCTCTTGTTGGGATGTATGTCCTCATCTCGTGTGGTTTGTAATATTCCAAGTTATAAATAAATAAGAGTTATTTATTTGAACTTTGTGTCTCGCATATTTCATAAACTTAATCCAATAAACTAAACTCCAGGGTCATTGTATTATGAGAGAACTAGAACTTGAACGGTGTGTAGTGGACACACAAGGAGGATCACGTTCGAGTTAATGACCCGAACGGTCTATAGTATACAGATAGGGTTGGAGACCTAATCCTGGATACGTTGTGGATGTGACCCGCTTTGTATTAGATACAAACGAGGTGATCCAACTCGTTCATGTGGTTGACATGCGAGTGGGGGCATCCTGTGCAATGAGATTATACAAGACCGGACCGTGAATTATTAGACTTACTGATGTAACGCCGTTAACAGTATAGAGCTAATAAATTCGTAGATAACCATTAGTGACTTGACCTTAATCCTGAGCATATTACGGACTCCTATTTGCGGGGGTCTGTCCATTGACTAGTACGGGTGAGGGTGGCCACCGTTGCTAGCCCAATATGCCTATCTTCTCAGAGACAGGACCACGTGGGGAGCTGGGAACTTGACTACGCAAGAAGAAATTCACTCGTTCCCGACTTAGGGAAACTAGAGGGGTTGTTCCCTTAAGTGTTGTCTCCAGGGCTTGAACAACGTGGCCCCACCCTCTCACTGACCTGACAGAGAGGTTGTTTATGGTTGGACGATACAACGTTGTTGTTCATTAGAGGAGCAGTGGGACTTAAGGAGCAAGAATTAGACACAGGGGTAAAACGATAATTTGACCCAGCAGTGTCTACGAACAACCTGTGAAGGGTCGACTCATGGGCATTGGTTATATCGATGGACACAACTTGTCCTACAGTGAATGAGAGTGCACCTACGGGCTTTAGTGGAGTTTGACAGTTAGTCTCGGATCATTGGAGCTCGTCATCTGTAGGTCCATTAGGTCCCTCGGTTGGCTCAAATTGGACAAATTGAGGGTTTACAGTTTGGTGTGAATTTAAAGTGTTCAAATTCATTATTTGGGTATTTATGTCATTTATATGTGATATAGATGACATAATATATAGTTTGATGTGAATGGAATTCATAATAAACTATAGAATAGCCTAATTGATTAATTAGTGTTAATTGGAGAAATTGAATTGAGAGAAATTAAATTGAATGTGATTCAATTTAAAATTCCACAATTATGCAAATAAGATTTGTATAATAAAGTATGAGATACCTTATATTATGTGATATGCAAATATGATTTATATATCATATAGTTGTGGTAAAATTGTGATTTGGAGGAGGTTTTAAATCAACTACACACTAGCATTTAAACGCTTTGCAAGAAGCCTTTGGTAAGCCAATTGCCATTTTTTTGGATTTTGATCCAAAGAGAGCAATCACTTCTCTCTCAACTCTCTCTCAATTCTCTCATACTCTCCTCACCCAAAACCAAAGGGAGCCCCACCTACTCTCCCTCAACTTCCCGAGAACAATCGAGAAGACTCTTTGGAGGTGTCTTGTTGTTCTGTTCGAGGATCGAGATCGAGGAGATCGTTGGTTCGAGAGAGATCGTGACGGAGGAGGAAAGCATTGAAGAAGAGTTCTTCAACAAGTAAGTAACATGTTACCTTACTGTTTTCTCTATTTTTCTTCTCCATATGCATGTTTAGCCTAGAATTAATGAGATTAATTCGGTTTTAAGATATGATTTACACAACGAAACAATGACGTTTCAGAACGTCTTCCACTGCGGGAGTTCTCAATCCCTTCAATTGGTATCAGAGACAATCGTTGCTCTTCGTTGTGTATTCTGTGAATTCTTAAAATTAGGTGGGTAGCATTAATTTTCATGAAATGAATGTTAATGCTTTGTAATTTTGGATGTTTTCAGTTTTTGGCATTAATTTTCGACACGGACTTAAAGTTGATGAGATCAATGTAAAGGCCCGGTGTTTTGGGCATTTTTTAATGTAAATCAAGTCTGTAAGTCCGTGTCGTTCGTGACATGAGATGCTGTGAAGAAATCGGAGCAAAAACGGGCGAAAAACGACGAAGAACAGCAAAGGTGTTTCTTGTTCTGTCGACGACGTTGAGACGTTGTTCTTCGGCGTCTCAACATTGTCCATGTTGATCCCAGCGCTCTATTTTCTTTTATCATTTTGCACTCGTTCGTGATGTTTTGAAATATGCAAAATCGTATAGGTTGCACTAAATGATGTCGTGATCGGATTTGGGAATCTATTGAATTTGGAGCTACAATGTGTCTAAGCTTCATAAGGAGATAGGTAAGCCATTGAAATAAGCATATTAAAAGTTGCTTTGAAGTAAGTTAAAATCATTAGCAAATTGGAGAAGTTTTAGGTGCATCATGTATTGAATGGAAGATCTTATATCTCACAAACTTAGGATAAGTTGGCTAAATGCTTAGGGTTTATTTACACACTTATTTTGGTGTTTTAAAAAGGTGATTAAGATGTAAATATTGAAGTAGGAGCTGGCCAAAGGAGGTGAAGCCTCGGAGTTAAACATGGCAAGTAGGTGCTGTCAAATTCGCAGAAAAACAACAAGCAGCTGGACAATGGGTCATCTTCAAACGATCATATCTCTCAAGTTACTGAGTCAAATTCGTTGATTTTTGAGTCAAAATCTCCTAAATTGAGTGTAGAATACGAAACTGGTCGAGTTTTTGAAAAATACAGAGAGGACGAAGGAGAAAAGTACAGAACAGTGAGAGGTGTTCAAAATTCTCGGGTAGCAGAGCAGTGTGAGGAGTTCAGTCTGTTCTGAGCTCATTAGGAGGAATTAGAAGCTGAAATTTTGAGGTAAGTAAGCTAAGATGTTGTACTTGAGGTCTATCAAAAAAGGTTGGTGGTTGTGTTGATAAATTTTGAGGAACCCAAGCTGAAAGTTGAACCTGTAATTTTAGATGCAAGGGAAAAAAACTGCTAGCAAGGAATTGAAGGAGATTCTCTTCCATTTCTATATACCTTACAACCAATTGTATGTATGGTTATTCTGAATTGAGTTATGGGACTGAATTAGATATGTTTCTAAGGTGCATAAGGAAAGGAATTGATGTTACTAATTTCATTTTCAGGGCAAACGGAGATAGGACAAGCGTATAACCCTTGGAACCCTTTTGGTGATTGTGAGTGACTCTATTTTAGAATCATGCTTGACCTATGTTTTTCTTCAAAAACATAATTTTTGATCATTGAATCCTGTTTGAACTAATTATGTATAGCTTCATGGAGTTTCTAACATAAAGTTCATGATGGAACCTAAGCATGTTTTGAGTTAGTTTGTAACTATAAACCCAAGTATGGAAACTAAATTATGAAAGTATGTTTTCCTTTAGAGAATGTTTTGTGAAAATCCACTTGGGAAAATGTTTAGAAGATAATGTGAAAATGTCGATGAATTGTTGTATGTGTTATAAAGACTTGATTTCCATGGTAAACAAATTATGCCCTTGTTTGTGGTTAACCCCTAATACTGAAGGACATTCGAGAAGGTACTTAGGGGGGAATGAATCATAATTTCCCGATACTGAAGGACAATGAGAAGGTATTCGGGTAGTAAATGGTCTTACCTTAATACTGAAGGACATAGAGAAGGTATTAGGGAAAACCAAAGGGCCAAAGGTATTCCACGTGCACGTGAGAAAGGTATAAACCTTATTGGTATAAATGTAACTCTACCACCTCTATGGTTCGAAAGTGGTATCATGCCATGTGTTTTATTGTTATGAGCTTTTACATTATTGATCTATCTACCCCCTATATAATACTACATTATGAGTTGTGTGTTATGCATAGGTGGTGACTTAAACCTGTAAATTGGAAGCATGGTTTGTTATGTTTACAAACAGATGTTAAGCTATTTTCTACTTATAGTCTTCCATTATCATGCTTTACTTGTGAGCTTATAATAGATACTCACTGGGATTCCTAGCTCACGTTTTCATTATGTCTACTCTTTCCAGGTAGCAGACGAGTTTCTAGTGCTTAGCCTTGACAAGACCTATTTGCCACCACGCCATTTAGCTCCTTGTATATACACTTTGTTTTGTATATGGTTTATAGTGAGAACATATTAGATGGGTTGTAATAAACTTGGAAGCTTTAAGATTACCTAAAGAACATAGTAATGGAAGTGAATGTGTTTCATTTATAAGTATCTATCAGTGCTTAATTTTGCTTGTTCAAACATGATGTGTTACGTTGAATTTAAGTTATGTCTTGGGTTAGTCAAGGAAAGCCAACAAGAGGTTTGGTTATCTTTGTCTTTGCATCTCTTCCTAGGTTAGGCAAGTAAGCTGGGACGGGGTGTGACAATGCTCGTCTCCCTGATTCTTTTTGGGGGTACGCAGTGGAGACTGCGGTTTATATTTTGAACAATGTTCCGTCGAAGAGTGTTTATGAAACACCTTTCGAGCTCTGGAGTGGACGTAAAGGCAGTTTACATCACTTCAGGATTTGGGGATGCCCGACCCACGTGTTTGTGTCAAACCCGAAAAATTTGGAACCCCGTTCGAAATTGTGCCTATTCGTAGGTTACCCTAAAGAGACTAGGGGTTGTCTGTTTTTCGATCCTAAGGAAAATAGGGTGCTTATGTCGACAAACGCCACTTTCCTAGAGGAAGACCACGTCAGGGATCATTTACCAAGGAGTAAAATTGTGTTGAATGAAATGGATGGACATCATCGCCAGAGAGTTGCTTGATGGGGCTAGTACGTCAACAAGTGTTGTTGATCCTAGCACGCCTAGTCAAATCTGTTCTCAAGAGTTGGGAATGCCTCGACGTAGTGGGAGGAATGTGAGACAGCCCGATCTCTATATGGGTTTAGCTGAAACCTCAGTTGTCGCTCCTGATGATGACTGTGAGGATCCATTGACCTATGATCAAGCAATGGTTGATGTTGACAAAGACGAGTGAATTAAAGCTATGGACCAGGAAATGGAGTCTATGTACTTCAATTCTGTATGGGAGCTTGTGGATCAACCAGATAGGGTAAAACCTATTGATTGCAAATGGATCTACAAGCGTAAACGTGGCGTAGATGGGAAGGTGCAGACCTTCAAAGCCCAACTAGTGGCAAAGGGTTTTACCCAGGTTGAAGGGGTTGACTATGAGGAGACATTTTCACCTGTTGCCATGGTAAAGTCGATCAGGATCCTTCTGGCCATTGTCGCGTATTATGACTACGAGGTATGGCAGATGGACGTAAAGACAACCTTTCTGAATGGCAAACTTGATGAGACCATCTACATGGACCAGCCCAAAGGGTTCATTGCCCAAGGCCAAGAGCAAAAGGTTTGCCAGCTTCATAGGTCCATTTATGGACTGAAATAAGCTTCGAGGTCTTGGAATATAAGGTTTGATGAGGCGATCAAATCTTATGGATTTGATCAAAATGTCGACGAGCCTTGTGTCTACAAGAAAATCGTTGACAAAACTGTCGCATTTTTTGTGTTGTATGTGGACGATATTCTTCTCATTAGGAATAAGGTAGAATTTCCTGCTGACGTTCAGAAGTGGCTAGCTTCGCAATTCCAAATGAAAGATTTGGGAGAAGCTCAGTATGTTCTAGGTATCCGCATTGTCCTAACCAAGAAGAGCGTAACGCTAGATTTAAGATGCGTAACTCCAAGAAGGGCTTGCTTTGCCTTTCGTGCATGGGGTTCACTTGTCTAAGGATCAATGTCCTAAGACTCCAGAAGATGTTGAGGATATGAGACGAATTCCATATGCTTCACCGTAGGGAGCCCGATGTATGCCATGCGTGTACTAGGCCCGACATCTATTATGCAAGAGGGAATTGTCGGTGAGATATCACCCAATCCAGATTAGATCACCGGACATCCGTAAAGGCAATCCTCAAGTATCTTAGGAGAACAAGGAACTACGACTTAGTGTATGGCGGTGGGGATTTGATCCTTACGGATACACAGATTCGATTTTTCGCACCGATAAGGATTCTAGGAAATCCACTTCGGGGTCACCTTCATTCGAATGGAGGAGTCGTGAGTATGGCGAAGCATCAAGTAGGGATGCATCGCCGATTCCACTATGGAAGCGAGTACGTTGCGGCTTGTGAAGTCGCTTGGCTTAGGAAGTTCATGACGATTTGGAAGTTGTTCCAAACATGAACTTACCGATCACACCGCTCGTGATAACAAATGGTGCAATGAGTCAACTCACGTGAGCCTCGGAGCCATAAGAGAGGCAAACACATTGAGCGCAAGTATCATCCGACACGGAGATTGTGCATCGCGGATACGTGGATTTCACCACGCAGATAGCGTCGAGCACAACGTAGTGATCCATTTACAAAGCCCCTCACGGCTAAGGTGTTTGAGGGTCACCTAGAGAGTCTAGATCTTCGAGAGCTTCTTGACTAGGACAAGTGGGAGATGTGTAAACGGGTATTCAATGCCCTAGTTTATTGTATTACTTCATTGTAATTTATGTACATTTCGAAATGTATTTTCTCCACTAGCTTAGTCTAAGTGGAGTTTCTTTGGGATTTTTTCCTAATCTCGTGTTTGTAATATATTGTTTGAAATTAATAAGAGTTATTCATTTCATCACTTTGTGTCTCACAATATTTATAAACTTTTCCAATAAAATAAGCTTCAGGGTCATTGAATTTATGAGAGAACTAGAACTTGAACGGTGTGTAGTGGACACACAGGGAGGATCACATTCGAGTTAATGACCCGAACGGTCTACAGTATATGGATAGGGTTGGAGACCTAATCCTGGATACACTGTGGATGCGACCCACTTTGTATTAGATACAAACGAGGTGATCTGACTCGTTCATGTGGTTGACATGCGAGTGGGGGCATCCTGTGCAATGAGATTGTACAAGACCGAACCGTGAATTATTAGACCTACTGATGTAACACCGTTGACAGTAAGGATTAATAACTTCGTAGATGACCATTAGTGACTCGACCTGAATCCTGAGCGTGTTACGGACTCCTGTCTGCGGGGGTCTGTCCTTTGACTAGTACGAGTGAGGGTGGTCACAGTTACTCGCCCAATATGTCTATCTTCTAAGGGACAGGACCAAGTAGGGAGTTGGGAACTTAATTACGCGAGATGGAATTCACTCGTTCCCACCTTTAGGGAAACTAGAGGGGTTGTTCCCTTAAGTGTTGTCTCTAGGGCTTGGACAACGAGTGCCCACATTCTCACTAGCCCGAGAAGGGTGTTGTGTATGGTTGGATCATCACAATATGTTTTTCATTAGAGGAGCAGTGGGGACTTAAGGAACAAGAGGTAGACGGGGTAAAACGGTAATTAGACCCAGTCGTGTCTACGAACAACCTGTGAAGGGTCGACTCATGGGCATTGGTTATATCAGTGGACACGTAATATTCTGCACTGACGGGAGTGTAGCTACGGGCTATTGTGGAGTGTTACTGTAGCTAATGAATGTTGGTTAACCGGGTCAAAGAGTTTGACAGGTTAATCTCGGATCATTGGAGCCCGTCACTGTAGGTCCATTAGGTCCCTCGGTTGGCTCAATTTGGGTTAAAAGAAGGGTTAATGTTTTGGTATGAAATTGAAGTGTTCAATTTCACTTTAAGGGCATTTATGTCATTTATATGAGATATGAATGATATAATATATAGTTTAATGTGAATGAGATTCATAATAAATTATAGGTTAGCTTAATTGTTGAATTAGGGCTAATTGGAGAAATTAATTGAGAGAAATTAAATTGGATGTGATTCAATTTAATTAATCCACAATTATTGCAAATGAGATTTGCAATATGAGATATGAGATATCTTATATTATGTGGTTATGCAAATGAGATTTGCATAACCTATGGTTGTGGTAAAGTGGTAATTATGTGGAGATTTTAACTCCATCAATTCCACTATATAAACCCTTCTTGCAAGAAGGAATGCATCTCATTCTCTCATTTTTTTTATTTTCATCAAAGAAGAGAAGAAGAATTATCTCCATTCTCTCTCAATTCTCCTCCCTTTCCAAAACAAAATAGTTCCCACAAACTTCCCTTCTCCAAAAGAGAACAACCGAGACTCCAAGTGGTGGTGTTCGGGCTCCGTTCGTGGGAAGAGTTCGTTGAGATCGAGAAGCACGAAGAGTTCGTGATCCAAGGAAGAAATTCTTGAAGTTTGTCTACAACAAGTAAGTACACTCCTTCTTGCTGTAAATTTCTTCCTTTTCAGCATGTTTATCCTAGATCTAAGAGTTAGATCGTTTTAATAAGAACAAGTTGCATAATGATACCTTGACGATTCGATCGTCTTCCGCTGCGCAGGGATTTTTATTCCCTTCAATGAGAGAATGAGATGCATTCCTTCTTGCAAGAAGGGTTTATATAGTGGAATTGATGGAGTTAAAATCTCCACACACACGTCCCAATTGGTCCTATTACACGTGCGAGAGCTAAGAAGCTTCAACAGTCATTCTTTACTCACATACAAAATTGGATAGATTCAGATACATCATCATTTCATATGCTGCAAATTGATCCAAGATCGGATGCCGATTCGAAGACCAACGTTTGCAAGATTGACATTGTGCCAACATTTTAAAGACTCATTAGTTATTTTTAATAATGATTTTTTTTATTGTAATTTTTAAACTTTTGGGCTTCCAAAATATGTTTCCATAATTAGACTTCAATTATGGGGGGTTACTAAGTAGGCCAATTATGGTCATTTATAATTGTAGGTTTTATTTTTGGGGAACTGAAAGGTTGGGAGTTTTATTCACTTTTAGGCCATAAAAAGCCACATCCTATCCATGTAAAATTCAGACTTTGATGAATGAAATTTGATCTCTCAAGTTAGAGAGTATTCTTAGAAATCTTTTTCTAAGGTTTCTTGCAATTCTTGTGATAGATTGCATTTTGAGCCATTCAATCCAGCCTTGATCATGTTTGATTGTGGAATGACTCAATCTAGAACAAGATTTCCAATCTTGTTTCTAGATCTTTGATCATAAGAGATAATCAATTTCTAGCCTTTCCTCTTGGTTGATTCTAAATTGTATAGGGAGGTGTTAATCTCTTAGTTTAATGGTTCTTGCTTATCCATAGCTTGGATCTTTGGATTAAGAATTAGGGCTGCCTTATCATTTTGGTATCAGAGCTTAGGTTGCATTTTGTGGCCTACTCTAGAATTGATTCTATCTTCCATTTCCATTGTTCATTTTTTTTTAACTTCCATGAATTTTGTTCGTTTCGTTCATTGTTCTTCATCTTTTGATTCTAATCTCATTCCCATCTTAAATATCACATTGAAATCTTGAAAAAAAAAACAAAAAAAATCTAGAATTGTTTCATGTTGAGTTCTTGAATTGTTCATGCCTATTTGAATTCAATCAGTTTCAAATTGCATGAATTTGTTGAGGTTTCTATCAGTTTCCATTTAAATCTTGTTGAGACTGTCCAAATTCCTAACTGCAGAATTTAATATCTAAGATGCCTCTTCAAACTCGTTTATAATGTTCGAATTTGCTTAAGTGATGTGAAGTGAAAAGTTATATCAGTCTGTTATCAATCAATGTTAAGAAGGAAGTTTGCTCAAATTCGTAACTTAGTACGTTCATTTTTGGAATTCTAATTCTGTGCGCAGTTTTATCCGAAAATTCCAGCACCTTTCTTATTTGTTCTTTTTATTGTTCTCTTTGTTTTCTTTGTTTTAAATTGTTTTTATTTCATAATTATCTTGTCTTGGCTGATTTTATAAAGCTCAATATTACAAGAATCGCTTGAACCACATATTAGCCTACCCAATATCATCATTTAGTCACTTTCCCAAATAGCCTACTTTTGTGTGATAAACACGAGTGTCCCGAGTGAAAAAAAATAGTGAGTTGTGTGCGTGAGGTCCTTAACATATTTTGATTGTTTCATCATGAGTCGTGACGGGGGAAGTGGAGGGGAGATTGGCGAAATTAGGTGGAGAGAGGCACAAATTGGGGCTATTACTCGTTTGAACCAAGTAATTAGTACCTTGACAGATCAGATGGATCGAATTGAAGTAGCTTTAGGAAATCCTCCAGGTAGGGAAGTTAATGACGGAGTTGAAAATGAAGAAGAAGATGACAATGTAACCTTTTTAGTCGGACACAATCAAAGGAGAGGGAGAGGTGTAGGTCGGGGAAGAGGAAGGGGAAGAAGAGCAGGAAGAGAATTGTTACCACCGAGAAGGGTTGAGAGGGAGTACCAATATGAGAGGGAAGAGAGAGGAGCAGGGGGTGTGAAACTTAAAATTCCTCCATTTCATGGGAGATCTGATCCGGAGGAGTATTTGCAATATGAAAGCAAAATTGAGCATGTGTTTGATTGCAATAATTTTAGTGAAGAAAGAAAGTTGAAACTTGTTGTGGCTGAATTTTGTGATTATGTCAATATTTGGTGGACGTCTTTGAAATCAGAATGGAGGAGAAACTATGAGGAACCAATTGAAACTTGGGAGGAATTAAAGGCTTTAATGAGGAAGAGGTACATTCCTAAACATTATTCCCGAGACCTCAAGCAAAAGCTCTGTGCTTTGCAACAAGGATCTAAAAGTGTGGAAGATTATTACAAAGAGATGGAGGCCCTTATGAATAGAGCTGCCATTGATGAAGATGAAGAGGATACAATGGCTAGGTTCCTTGGCGGGTTGAACCGACCATTGGCTCATCAAGTGGATAGACAAACTTATTTTGATATGAAAGAGTTGTTACACCTTGCTGTGAAGATTGAAGGTCAATTAGTTTGGGAGAAGGAGAACTCCAAGAGGCATAATTCTTCTAAGTCTACTTCTTTTTCTACTAATACTTGGAAAGAGAATGCAGATTTCAAACCTATAGGAAAGTATGAGCTTGATAAAAAGGACAAGCCTGAGAGCTCCAAGGGCAAGGAAAAGGTGGAGGGATCTAAAGAGGTCCGAGAGAGAAATAGGGGCATCAAATGTTGGAAATGTCAAGGGATTGGTCATATTAGTCGTGACTGTCCAAACAAGAGAGTTATGATTATTAAGAATGGAGAAGTTACGGAGGGTGAGGAAAGTGACCAAGACGAGCTAATTGAAGATGAATTCCATGAGGATGAGGAGGAATTGGAAGATGGGAGTCATTTGGCACTTGTTACAAGGAGACTTCTTAACACTCAGGTTAAGGAGAATGATGTTGATGATCAAAGAGACAACCTATTCCACACACGGTGTTTAGTTAATGGGACTCCTTGTAGTCTTGTTATTGATAGTGGAAGTTGCACGAATGTAGTAAGTACGTTCTTGATCAAAAGGTTGCAAATTCCAACTCAACACCATCCTAAACCTTACAAGCTTCAGTGGCTCAATGATAGTGGAACAATGAAGGTCGTTTCTCAAGCTTTAATTTCTTTCACTTTGGGAAAGTACAAAGATGAGGTTCTATGTGATGTACTACCAATGAATGTTGGTGACATCTTGCTTGGTTGACCTTCGCAATTTGATAGGAAGGTCATCTATGATGGTTATTTGAATAGGTATTCTTTTACAAAGGATGGTAGAAAAACAACTCTTGTACCTTTGCGTTACAAGATGTATTTGTTGATCAATTAAAGTTGGAGAAAAAGAGAAAGGAGTTAGAAGAAAAGAATTGAAAGAAAAGAAGGAGATCAATGAAAAATAGAGAAAAATCGTAAAGAGAAAAAATGGAGAAAAAGTGAAAAAGAGATGAAATTGAAAAAAAAGGAAAGAAAGTTAGTTGTTTGGCTAGAATGGGAGATGTGAGAAGAGCAATGTTTTCCCAAAAACCAATATTTGTACTTATGTACAAGGAAGGGTATTTGGCCTCTAACGATAACGATTTGCTTTTGCCTAGTTTGTTTCAACCTCTTTTGCAGGAATTTGAGGATGTGTTCCAAGATGAGATACCTAAAGGATTACCTCCATTTAGAGGTATCGAACATCAAATAGACTTCATTCCGGGGGCTATCATTCCAAATAGGTCGGCTTATAGAGCAAATCCAACTGAGACAAAAGAAATTCGAAGGTAAGTGGAGGAGCTCATGGAGAAGGGGTATGTACGAGAAAGTCTGAGTCCATGTTCTGTACCGGTCATACTAGTGCCAAAGAAGGATGGAACTTGGCGCATGTGTGTGGATTGTAGAGCCATCAATAAAATCACTGTAAAGTATCGTCATCCTATTCCTGGGCTAGATGATATGCTTGATGAATTGCATGGTTCTTGCCTATTTACAAAAATTGATTTGAAATCTGGGTATCATCAAACTAGAATGCATGTAGAAGATGAATGGAAAACAACTTTCAAAACTAAGTTTGGATTGTATGAATGGCTTGTTATGCCTTTTGGGTTAACTAATACTCCTAGTACATTTATGCACTTAATGAATCATGTTTTGAGAGAATACTTGGGGAAGTATGTTGTTGTGTATTTTGATGATATTTTGATTTATTCAAAGAATTTGCTTGAGCATGTGGAACATGTTAGGTCAGTTTTGATTACACTTAGAAAAGAGAGGCTTTATGCTAATTTTAATAAGTGTAGCTTTTGTCTGGAAAAGGTTAACTTTCTTGGCTTTATTGTTGGTGAAAATGGAGTAGAAGTAGATGAAGAGAAAGTTAAGGTAATTAGGGATTGGCCAACACCAAAAAATGCTTGTGAGGTTAAGAGTTTTCATGGTCTAGCTAGTTTTTATAGAAGGTTTATAAAGGACTTTAGTACCATAGCTGCACCATTGAATGACTTAGTGAAAAAGAATGTTGTTTTTGAATGGGGGAAATGCAAGAGAAAACTTTTAATGAACTGAAGGAAAAATTAATCAATGCTTCATTACTTGTCTTGCCTAACTTTGATAAGGCGTTTGAAATTGAGTGTGATGCAAGTGGTTTGGGCATAGGTGCTGTTTTAATGCAAGATGGAAGACCCTTAATGTATTTTAGTGAAAAACTAAATGGGGTCACATTGAATTATCCTACCTATGATAAAGAATTGTTTGCTTTAGTTCGTAAATTGCAGGTATGGCAACACTACCTATGGCCGAGAGAGTTTGTGATCAACACTGATCACGAAAGCTTGAAGCATCTTAAAGGTCAAAGCAAGTTGAATCGTAGGCATGCAAGGTGAGTAGAGTTTATTGAGACATTTCCCTATATTATCAAATATAAGTAAGGTAAGGACAATGTGGTGGATGATGCTTTGTCAAGAAGGTATAATCTCTTTACTTCTCTTAGTGCGAAAATTCTTGGATTTGAGCATATCAAGGAGTTATACAGAGATGACCATGACTTTGGAATTATTTATGCATCTTGTGTTACTGGAAAAGTTGTGGATGATTATTATGTGTTTGATGACTTTTTGTTTAAAAAAGCAAGCTTTGTATCCCTAAATGTTCTATAAGAGATTTGCTTGTGAAAGAAGCCCATGGGGGTGGATTGATGGGACATTTTGGGATTAATAAAACTTATGATATGTTGCATGAACATTTTTTTTGGCCTAAGATGAAACATGATGTGCATAAGGTATGTAGCCAATGTTTTAAATACAAAGAGGCTAAGTCTAGATCACAACCAAATGGATTGTATACTCCCTTGAATGTACCTAATGAACCTTGGACTAATATGTCTATGGATTTTGTTCTTGGTTTGCCTCGAACTAAAAAGGGTAAAGATAGTATTTTTGTTGTTGTGGATAGATTTAGTAAAATGACTCATTTTATAGCATGTAACAAGACGGATGATGCGAAGCATGTGGCTGACTTATTCTTTAGGGAAGTGGTAAGGTTACATGGAATTCCTAGAACTATTGTTAGTGATAGGGATGTTAAATTCTTAAGTCACTTTTGGAAGGTATTGTGGGGTAAGCTGGGTACTAAATTGTTGTTCTCAACTACATGTCATCGTCAAACTGATGGGCAAACTGAGGTGGTTAATAGAACATTGGGAGCTTTGCTTAGGTCTATCATTTCTAAGAATATTAAGTCTTGGGAAGAATGTTTGCCATTTGTTGAGTTTGCATATAATAGAGCAATCCATAGTCCAACACACTGTTCTCCTTTTGAGGTTGTTTATGGATTCAACCCCCTTACACCTCTTGATTTGCTTCCTATTCCCTCTAATGATTTTGTGAGTGATGCAACCACAAGTAAGGCCGATATGATCAAGACCTTGCACAAAGAGGTCAATGAGAGGATCGAGAAACAAAACTTGAAAGTTGCCTCACAAATTAACAAAGGACGGAAAGAACTTATTTTTCAGCCGGGTGATTGGGTGTGGGTACACTTTCGCAAGGAACGGTTTCCATCAAAACAGAAGACAAAGTTACATCCAAGAGGGGATGATCCTTATCATGTTCTTGAAAGAATTAACAACAATGCCTACAAGATTGATCTTCCAGGAGAATTTTCAGTAAGTTCTACCTTCAATGTTGCTTGACTTAAGTCCTTTTGATGTAGGTGATGATTACCCCGATTCGAGGACTAATCCTTTCAAGAGGGGGAAGATGATAAGAATCATGGTGTTCCACACGTCCCAATTGGACCTATTACACGTCGAGAGCTAAGAAGCTTCAACATCATTCTTTACTCACATACAAAATTGGATAGATTCGGATACATCGTCATTCCATATGCTCAAAATTGATCCAAGATCGGATGCCGATTCAAGACCAACGTTTGCAAGATTGACATTGTGCCAACATTTTAAAGACTCATTAGTTATTTTTAATAATGATTTTTTTTATTGTAATGTTTAAACTTTTGGCTTCCAAAATATGTTTCTATAATTAGACTTCAATTATGGGGGGTTACTAAGTAGGCCAATTATGGTCATTTATAATTGTAGGTTTTATTTTTGGGGAACTGAAAGGTTGGGAGTTTTATTCACTTTTAGGCTATAAAAAGCCACATCCTATCCATGTAACACTCAGACTTTGATGAATGAAATTTGATCTCTCAAGTTAGAGAGTTTTCTTAGAAATCCTTTTCTAAGGTTTCTTGCAATTCTTGTGATAGATTGCATTTTGAGCTATTCAATCCAAATTTTGATCACGCTTGATTGTGGAATGACTCAATCTAGAACAAGATTTCCAATCTTGCTTCTAGATCTTTGATCATAAGAGGTAATTGATTTCTAGTCTTTCCTCTTGGTTGATTCTAAATTGTATAGGGAGGTGTTAATCTCTTAGTTTAATGGTTCTTACTTATCCATAGCTTGGATCTTTGGATTGAGAATTAGAGTTGTCTTATCATTTGGATTTAAAATTCCAGAACTATATGATAGAACATGGAATTACATCCCAACTCTCACTCCCCACACACCACAAAGAAAACGGTGTATCGAAAGGAGAAATAGAACCTTGTTGGACATGGTTCGATCAATGCCGAAGTTTATGCTCATCTCCCTAGTTCCTTTTTGGGGTTACGCAATGGAGACTGCAGTATACATTTTGAATAATGTGACCTCAAAAAGTGTTTCAGAAACACCTTTTGAACTCTGAAAATGACGTAAAGGTAGTTTATGTCACTTCAGAATATGGGGTTGTCCAGCACATGTGCTTGTGACAAATCCAAAGAAGTTGGATTCACGTTCAAAGTTATGCCTATTCGTAGGATACCCAAAAGAAAAAAGAGGTGGTTTATTCTATGATTCTAAGGAAGATAAGGTTTTTGTGTCGACAAATGTCATTTTCTTAGAGGAGGACCACATAAGGGACCACAAACCAAAAAGTAAAGTTGTGTTGAGTGAGTTAGACGGAACAATAGCAAAGGTTGCTAATAAAACTAGTACGTCAACAAGAGTTATTGATACTGGTTTGTCTAGTCAAGAGAGTCCATCTCAAGAGTTGAGTATGCCTCGACGTAGTGGGAGGGTTATAACACAACCTGACCGTTACATGGGTTTATCTGAAACCCAAGTTGTTATACCAGATGAGAACTGCGAGGATCCATTGACTTATAATCAAGCAATGGTTGACAAAGACAAAGACAAATGGGTCATAGCCATGGACCAAGAAATGGAGTCTATGTACTTCAATTCTGTTTGGGATCTTGTAGATAAACCTGATGGGGTAAAACCTATAGGTTGTAAGTGGATCTACAAGAGAAAGCGTGGTGATGCAAACCTTTAAAGCTAGACTAGTAGTAAAGGGTTATACCCAGGTTGAAGGGGTTGACTATGAGGAAACCTTATCACCTGTTGCTATGGTAAAGTCTATACGTATCCTACTTGCAATTGTCGCATATTATGTCTATGAGGTATGGCAAATGGATGTCAAGACAACCTTTTTGAATGACAATCTTGAGCAAAACATCTACATGGACCAACCAAAAGGGTTCATTGAACCAGGATAAGAGCAAAAGGTTTGCAGGCTTAAAAGGTCAATTTATGGACTGAAACAAACCTCTAGGTCCTAGAATATAAGATTTGATGAGGCAATCAAATCTTATGGTTTTGACCAGAATGATGATGAACCTTGTGTTTACAAGAAAATCATCAATAGTTTTGTCGCATTCCTAATTCTCTATGTGGATGATATCCTACTCATTGGGAATGATGTAGGTTATCTTACTGGCATTAAGGAATGGCTAGCTACGCAGTTCCAAATGAAAGATTTGGGTGATGAGCAGTTTGTTCTTGGGATCCAGATTGTCAAGAACCGCAAGAATAAAACACTAGCCTTATCTCAAACATCTTACATAGACAAAGTGTTGACAAGGTTTAAGATGCAAGATTCCAAAAAGGGTTTGTTGTCTTTTAGACATGGAGTTCATTTGTCTAAGGAACAGTGCCCTAAGACACCTCAAGGAGTTGAGGATATGAGACGGATTTCTTATGCATCAGCTGTTGGGAGCCTGATGTACGTCATGTTGTGTACTAGGCCTGACATCTGTTTTGCAGTTGGGATGGTCAGTAGGTATCAATTCAATCCAGGACTTGAACACTGGACAACGGTTAAAACAATCCTTAAGTATCTTCGGAGAACAAGGAACTACATGCTTGCGTATGAGGCTAAGGATCTGATCCTTACAAGATACACGGATTCTGACATTCAGACTGATAAAGATTCTCGGAAATCTACATCAGGGTCAGTGTTCACTCTTAACAGAGGAGTTGTAGTATGGCGAAGCGTCAAGCAAGGATGCATCGCTGATTCCACCATGGAGGTCGAATATGTAGCAGCTTGTGAAGCAGCTAAAGAGGTCGTTTGGTTAAGCAAATTCATGCTAAATTTGGAAGTTGTTCCAAATATGACTTTGCCCATCACGCTGTATTGCGATAATAGTGGTGCAGTGACAAATTCGAGGGAACCCCGAAGTCACAAGAGGGAAAAGCACATTGAGCGGAAATATCATCTCATCCGGGAGATCGTGCATAGAGGAGACGTGATTGTCACGAAGATAGCCTCATAGCACAACGTTGCTGATCCTTTTACAAAGGCTCTCACGGCTAAAGTATTTGAGAGTCACCTAGAAGGTCTAGGTTTACAAGTCTTCCCCAACTAGGGCAAGTGGGAGTATTTTGTACAAAGGGTTTAAATGCCCTAGTTCATTGTATTTACATTACTGTAATGTTTTAGTACACCACAAGCTTTAGGTCACGTGGGAGATTGTTGGGATTTATGCCCTAAACTTGTGTAATTTTGATCAAATAAATAAAAGGTTATTTGTTTTGATGAAATTATAATGCTTGCTTTATAAATCCAATAAACTAAGCTCCAAGGTTATAATATATCTTGAACATCAGTGTAATGGACACTATTTGGATTGTGTTCAAGAATATAACCTAAATGGTCTATGGTATAAGAATAAGGTTGGAAACCTCATTCTGGTAACACCATAGATGCGACCCACTTTGTAATTAGTACAAATGAGGTAATCCAACTCATTCATGTAGTTGATATGCGAGTGGGGGCATCCTGTATGAAGAGTTCATACAAGACTGGACTGCAAATTATTAGTCTAACTAGTATAACACCGTTAACAAGGTAAGACAGATAATTTATAGATGGTCATTAGTGACTTGACCTGAATCCTGAGCAAGTTAAGAACTTCTACTTATAGGGGTTTGTCCTTAGACTAGTATGGGTGAGAGTGGCCTGTAGCCGACTCAATAAGCCTAACTTCTCAAGGACAGAATCTCGTAGGTAGCTGTGGACTTAACTATGCAAGATGGAATTCACTCATTCCTACTCTAAGGAATTAAATAGGTTGTTCCCTTAAGAACTGACTCCAGATCTTGAACAACAGGGCCCTGCCCTCTATGAGGGTATGAGTCTATGGTAGGACCTTAGACTTGTTGTTCATTAGAGGATCAGTAGTGCTTAAGGAACAAAGAGGTAATCACAGGGGTAAAACAGTAATTTGACCTAGCTGTGATTACGAACAACCTGTGAAGGGTCGACTCATGGGCAATGATTATATCAGTGGACACAATATGATCTACAGTGAGGAGAGTGCAGCTACAAGTCTATAGTGGAGTGACTTGTAGTTAATGAATATTGATTAACTGGATCAAAGAGTTTGATAAGTTAATCTCACATCATTGAAACTCATGAACTGTAGGTTCATTAGGTCCCTCCATTGGCTCAACATGGTAATATTGAGGGTATAAAGTTAGGAATGAAATTGAAGTGTTCAATTTCAAACATGAGGTGTTATATCAATTATATATGATATAATTGATATAATATATAGTTTTAATGTGAATTAGATTCACATATAAACCATTTACTAAAGAGAGAATAAAGGAGGGGTAGGATGGTCATTTCCATCCTATTTCCCTATATATGGTTGCATGAGATGCAACTAGGTTAAGGAATTTTATCCCTTTGTTGTGTTGTTGGAAGAGTTCCAAAACACAAACCTCTCTCTCACAACATCTCATCTCACCTAAAGGGAACCCACCTTCCTCCCTCACCTAGAGAACAACGGAGAAAATCCGGTGGTAGTGTTCATCCGTTCTTGGGTTCGTGATGCTAAGATCGTGGTCGTGGGAGAAGAAGCACTCGAAGAAAGGTTCTTCAAAGGTATATTTCTTGCTGTCCAAATTTTGTTTTGTGCTTAATCTAGATTATTTAGTTCTTGAATGTAATCGTTGTAACGAAATCAAGAGCGCGCGATTCACAATCGCTTCTGCTGCGGGATTCGATTCCCTTCAAAGACTTGATCGCAGTATTAAATCTTATGTTTCAAGATCTGGATGCTTGTTTCAACTCATAAATAGATGGATTGAGCTTGCAAACTTTTTGCTCCTGACCTTGGGCTATGAACGTTTCGGGCTGAGACATATAGATGTTCTCGTCAAGATTACCATTCAAAAAGGAAGTCTTGACATCCATTTGCCAGATCAATCATAAAATGCGGCTATGGACAAAAGTATCCTAATTGACTTAAGCATAGCAATAGGGAGAAAAGTTTCCTCATAGTCAACTGCTTCCCTTTGGGTAAAATCCTTTGCTACAAGTCTAGCCTTAAAGGTGTGTACCTTTCTGGCTGCATCTCTCTTTCTCTTATAGATCCATTTGCACCCTATAGGTCTTACACCTTCAGGCTGGTCTACAAGTTCCCAAACTGAATTGAAGTACATCGACTCCATTTCAAGGTCCATGGCTTTGATCCATTGGTCCTTATCTACGTCATTCATTGCCTTTTTATAAGACAATGGATCCTCTACACCGTCATCAGGTAAGACAACTTGAGTTTCAGCTAAACCCAAGTAGCAGTCAGGTTGGGAAACAACTCTCCCACTGCGTCGAGGCATTCCCTACGATTGAGAAGGACGAGACTGACTTGATGTGTCGGCTTCTTCATCAACTCTTGATGAAGGTCCAGCTTGATCAACAACTCTTGTTGACTCATCTGTAGCTTCATTTAATACCAACTTACTACGCGGTTTATGGTTCCTCATGTGATCTTCCTCCAAGAAAGTGGCATTTATCGATACAATCACCTTGTTTTCTTGTGGGTCGTAGAAAAGACCAGGCATTTGTCGATACAATCACCTTGTTTTCTTGTGGGTCGTAGAAAAGACCATCTCTCGTTTCTTTGGGATAACAAACAAATTGGCATAATCTTGAACGAGGTTCCAATTTCTTTGGGTTTGTCACCAACACGTGTGTCGGACAAACCCAAATTCTGAAGTGTTGTAAACTAGGTTTACGTCCTTTTCATAACTCAAATGGTGTTTCTGAAACACTCTTTGATGGAACAATGTTCAAGATTTGAACCGCAATCTCTACTGCGTAACCCCAAACCGAGCCAGAAAATTGAGCATAGCTCATCATAGATCGAACCATGTTTAACAAGGTTTTGTTTCTCCTTTATGATACACCATTCTGTTGTGGTGTATTAGGTGCTGAGAGTTGAGATTGGATTCCATGTTCTATCAAATAGTTCTAGAATCTCAGATCCATATACTCTCCACCTCGATTAGATCGAAGTGTTATAATGGTTTTCCCTAATGCATTTTCCACTTCAGCCTTAAACTCTTTGAACTTTTCAAAAGCCTCGGACTTATGATGCATTAGGTTTAGATAACCATACCTCGAATAATCATCTATGAAGGAGATGAAAATATTTGTACCCTCCTAGAGCTTTAACATTCACGGGACCACAAAGATCCGAATGTATAAGCTCTAAGGGCTATTTGGCTCTATAACCTTTTCCAGTAAAAGGTCACTTAGTCATTTTACCTTCCAAGCATGATTCGCAATGAGGTAAAGAATCATCTTCTAACTTGTTTAGAAGTCCATTCTTAGATAATCTCTCAAGTCGGTTGAGATATATATGACCAAGTCTTAGATGCCAAAGATAGGTATTGTTATTAGGAGAAACTCTTTGCCTTTTACTTTGAGTATTCGCAGTTTTAAACATCTCATGATTTTAAATTGCTTTAGTTTGGTTCGGTTTAAGTACATACAAGCCGTTTTCTAATTTGGCAGAACAAATATTGACACCTTTCTTTGAAATGAACGCTTCATTACTTGAAAAGGAAATACAATATTTACATTCAATTAGACAAGAGATAAAAATTAAGTTCCTCTTAATCTTAGGAACTATATACAGATTTTCTAAAAATAAAAATCTATCTCTAAAGAACAACTTTGCATCTCGCACTGCACGAGTTGAGGCGATGTCTCCCGTTCCGACCCTGAGCGTCATCTCACCCTCTTCAAGCTCCTTGAAGGAACTAGTTTCCTGTAAAGAAGAGCAAACATGGTTAGTGGCTCCTAAATCGAGTATCCAGGTAAAGTCATCCCTTTCCACTAAACAAGTTTCAAGAACAAGAAAATCGCATTTACCTTTCTTCTCTTTGAGCTCAGCAAGGTACTTTGGGCAGTTTTGCTTCCAGTGCTTGTTCATGTTGCAGTAGAAACACTTTCCTTTATCTGCAACCTTGGCCTTTCCCTTGCCTTTATCAGCAGCGGCAGGTGCCTTTCCCTTCTTTCCCTTCTTCTTCTGGATCTTCTTAAGACCAAAAGAGGAGCCACAAGACTTTGTTCCAGAGGATGAACCCTTCTAGAACTTTCTGGAATGGACAAACAGATTTACCTCTTCATGAGCCTGTCCCTTATTCTTCATAAGAGACTGGAAAGTTTGTAGTTCGCTCATGAGAGTAGTCTGGTTGTACTCTATCTTGTTCATCACCGCATTGTTGCGGAATTGCAAAAAGCTCTTCGGAAGAGATTCCAGGATGAACGACACCTGACTTTGCTCGTCCATGACCGTGTCGTTCATTTCTGCCACGTTGAAATGGACCATCAGATCGAGAACATGTTCTCTCACCGAAGACCCCTCCTTCATACGGGAGTTATAAACGTACTTGAGGGATTCATGTCGAAGTTGTCCAGAGGTTGTCCAAACATATTCTGCAACGAACTCATGATCTCACGAGATGAGACCATGCCCTCGTGTTTTTTGGCCAGAACTTCAGAAACACTAGCCAAAATATAGACCTTGACCTTGTCATTGGCCTTGGTCCAGCGGTCATACACATCTTTAACAGCTTGAGGAGCGTTTCGAGCAGGGACCTGAGGACATTCCTCAGTCAGTACAAACCGTAGGTCGTCAACAACCAAAATCGTATTCAGGTTGGACTTCCACGTAGTATAGTTTTCGCTAGTTAAACGTTCACTTTTGAGTAAGGCTATAATTGAGAACGGCATGTTGAAATTTCAAAAATAGCTCTAATTAGTTATGTCTTTAACCCATTACAAACCAATCAATTTTAGCAAAATTATTAAAGAACCCTAGTGTTTAATTTTACAACGATATTTCAAGGGTTTAAAATAAAAGCCACCGTCGAGTGGTCAGTCACTCCTCCCCTGAATTGAGACTATCTCAGCTAATTCTCACTACCAGGACATCTCATGTCCCAATGATTCTTAGTTATCGTTTGTTTGGTCAAGGACTTGTTAACTAGCTTAACTTATCCCGTAAATGTGACCCTACAATTTTCAGATTCAATAAGTTCGAGCCAACAGGCTACTATTAAGAAAGACAACTGTTGGCAAATTACCTAAGAGACCCTATCCATTTCTGGAGTTTGCGGTGTTCTGATCCCTATAGTCAGACCCTCTATAAGGATTAGCTGCTCCAGTGCAACCTAGCAGGCGGACTATAGAAATCTCACGGTGCGACCTAATGGAGGAGACTGTAGGATATGTTGACACGCGTCCTGCTCCCATTTACTATGGATACTTCCCTCATTCACCTTGGTATTGAACCATGCAAACACTTACCGTAGGGGGATGCCCTATTAACGCCACGTAGTCAAGCATGGAACTCACGGTGTGAACTTTTGAGGACGTGAAAGTAAACTTGATGCGAACATCTCGTCTTCTCCCACTTAAGTTCCTAAGGTTAGGGTATAGGTTTAACTTAGTCGGATTCCGGCTAAAAGAATCTATCTAAGTCTATGCCTATTATAACTGTTATAACTAGGTCTTTTAAACTTATGTTTAGGTGAATAAACATTTTAATTACCTAGATATTACACAGGACTATGGTTAATTCAACTCAAGCTCCAGGTCAGTTCCCAGGTAGGAGGTGTTCCGTTAACCGCCAGTTTAAGTACCCCCAACCTTAAACAGAACATCACTGGTAGAGTTCCCTTATAACCAATGTCCTATTGTCCTACTATATTTTAAACTATTTAAAATACTATGTAAGACAAATTCTAATCCTATTAGAAAATAAACTTAGGTCTGAATTACTTTTAAACAATTTAAAACTAATTTTATTTAACCCAAGCTCTTATGTTTGCATGCAATTCTTTGTTATAGGTTATGGTTTCTAAAACCCCTTTATAACTTTTATAACTTTTAATTTATTAACCTATGACAAAGAACTATATGACAATTCCAACAATCAAACTTTAATCTAAAATCTTAAATTTTCTCCTAATATTAATCAATCTAAATAATCGCAAGTCAATCTGCTGACCCCTCAGATTCCTTATCGATAGGCATCCCTGGCGCTGCGACGCCATTCTCCAGCGTTGCAACGCTGCTGGGAGCGTTGCAATGCTACTGCTCCTTCTGCCAGTAGCTTTTCCTTCAAAAAACAGTAGCTTCCAATGGCAAATTCTCACCTGAATCTCATCCGAATTGCTTGAAATTTGTCACAAACGACTCAATAACAAATTTACAGACTCTAAATGCACTTTGATTGCCCAAAACGCAGGGGCCTTTACATCAATTTGATCAAATCAAGTAAAAACTAAGGCCAAAATTTTTCCTAAACTAGTTTTACCGCAAACCAAATGCAATTCCCACTAAACCAATGCAATTTCGTTTCAACCAAACCAAAACAAGCATTGCTCTTATACCAATTGAAAGGAATCGAATCCCCGTGAGCAACGAAAACGTGATTTAAAGATCGATTTGCTTGTTTGTTTTGGTTTACTTCAAAAACCAATACATTGGCAATAACACAAAGAATAAACAATTAACTAATCTAATTAGGCATGGATTAAATCTTAGTAGAATGCGATATATATAGGAACTAAACTAAAAGGAATAGGTAATTACCTTTGTAGTTTGCACACAGCAACTCCTTGCTACTCCAAAATGCACAACAAGACAACAATCCAAATTTCCTCTGGTTTTCAACAAGACACAACCACTTGGACAACCGTCTATTCTCTGAGTTCTTTCGATCTCTCCTTGGTGGGAAGGAGTTCCAATAGTTGGAAGAATAGAAAAGGGAAATTGAGAGAGAATTTGCAGTAAATTTGCAAAACCAATTTTTTGCCAATCTGATCGAACAACTACCAACTTCCCTCCATTGAGAAGTAAAAGGAAGAGGAGCACTTCCACCACTTCCTATCGAAAGGGAGTTAGTGGGGAAATGGGGAACGTGTCCTCCTGACACGTTCCCATCATTTAATTAATTAATAATTTAATTAATTAATTATAAAACAAATTAATTAAATCAAATCTAATTAATATTAATTAAATATCATATATTTAATTAATGTTAAAAATATCATATATTTAATTAAGATTAAATCATATTTAATTAATTTTTCCTCTATCCTATAGTTTTAATACACATCATATGTACATTAAATTTTAACCTATAGTTTTTAAATATGAATCTCATTCACATTTAAATTAATATTGGAACTCAAATATTTAATTCTCTTATATAATTTAATATGAATCATATTCACATTAAATTTATAATATAAAGTTCCAAAACTTTATATTATAATGTATCTATATACATTAATATTTATTCTCTAATTGAATTTGAACATTTCAAATTCAAACGATCTAAGAACCCTTTTTACTAGAAGGGTGGACCTAATGAACCTACGGATCGAGAAGCTCCAACGATACGAGATTATACGGTTAATCTCATTAACATCCTAATCAACATTCGTTAACTGCGGAAACACTCCACTAAAGTCTTACAGCTGCACTCTTCTCACTGCAAATATATTTCTGTGTCCACGAATATTGACCAATAACAGCAAGTCAATCCTTCACGAATGTTCATAACACCAGCTGGGTCAAATTACCATTTTACCCCTAGGTTACATCTTTTACCTTAAGTTTCAGTGCTCCTCTAATGAACAATTTGTTTATGGTCCTACCAACAAACAGAAGTCCCTCTCGGGCCAATGAGTGGGTTGGGCTCTTTGTTCAAGTCTTGGAGACACCACTTAAGGAAACATTCATCTACTTACCCTAATAGGCGGGAAGGAGTGAATTCCATCTTGCTAGGTTAAGTCCCCAGCTGCTTGCTCGGTCTTGTCCCCAAGAAGGTAGGTTTATTGAGTCAGCGAATCTGGCCACTATCACTCATACTAGTCAAAGGATAATCCCTCGCAAACAAGAGTTTGTAACCTTCTCAGGATTGACATCAAGTTGCCTAGGTCATCATAGTGAAATAGAAACCTAACTAGTCAACGGAGTTACACCTAGTGGTTACTATTTCGTTGTCCGGTCTTATGCAATCTCATCACATAGGATATCCCCATTTACATGTCGTCTACACGAACACGTTAGGATCATTGTGTTTGTATCATATACAAAGTGGATCATATCCATAACATTACCAGAGTAAGGTACCCAAGCCTTATTCCCTTACTATAGACCATTTAGGTTGTATCTCGAATTGAGATCCTTTATATGTACATTACATTCAGTTCAAGAGACATGTTACAACCTTGGATGTTAGTTTATTAGATTTACGGTTAATAAAAGGGCAATATTATAAATAATGAACAATAACTCTTTATTGATAAAAAAATAACTCTTTATTACATTAATTAGAACAATATTTACAAACTACGAGTTTTAGGGCACAAATCCCAACATGTCTGACTTGATTCGTTCGTGGTATGAGTTTGTGAGTTCGTTGGATCGAGAGAGATCGTGATCGAGGAGGAAATCGATGAAGTGTTCTTCAAAAGGTTAGTAATCATTTACTTACTGTTTTTCCTTCTCGAAAAGCTTGCTTAGCCTATTTTGTATGTTGATACTTTTAGTTTTAAGAAAATTAGAACTACAACGAATCAACGACGATTCACGTCGCTTCCGCTGCAGGAAATTCATTCCCTTCAATTGGTATTAGAGACCAACGTTTCTCTTCGTTGTGTGTTCTGTAATTTTCTTAAAATTAGGTCGTAGCATTAATTTTCATGTGATGAATGTTAATGGATTGCATATTGGATGTTTTCGGTTTTGGCACTTAGTTTAGATTTACTTATCCGTTGATGAGATCAATATAAGAGCCCGTTGTGTTTGGGCATTTTTTAAAGTAAATCGAGTCTGTAAGTCTGGGTCATTCGTGGCAAGAGTTGTTGTGAAGGAACGAAATGGAAACGGGTGAAATTCAGCTAACAATGTTGCTGGACAGAGGACAGCGTTGCGACGCTGCTCATCTGCGTCGCAACACCCTCCAAGCGGAAGGTTGCACGCTGCAGGCGTAGTGTTGCGACGTCAGGCGAGGCGTTGCAACGTTGTGCACGTTAAGCACGCTAGCTTGGCGTTGAGCATCGCAGCGTTGCAACGCTGGCCACGACGTTGTAACGTTGTATCGATGATGGGCAGTTGCTGCACGATTTCCGCGGGAGTGGCGATGTGGGGTCTTTGTGGTTGTGGTTTTATCCAAATTTTTTTATTTAATTTATTTTGTATAAATTAAGTTTTAATTAATTTCATTAATTAATATTAATATAATTGTTATATTAATGTTAATTAATTTAATTAATGTCCCTAAAGTGCCAAAACCGGTCCAATTTGTTGTTTATTTTTTATCTAAGTGTTGTATGAAATATTATGAGCATAATGTATGCCATATAGTTTAAAATCTCACCTTAGGTTAAGCATTTCATGCCTCATTTTTATATTATAAGTGGTATAATATATAGTATGCATGATAGGTTATATAATAAGAGTTATAATATAATGTATGTTTTAATTTAATTAATGTAAGTGTTATATTAATTAGATTAAAAGCATTGACATGCATTTTTATACATGTGATGTATGTATGCTATAAAGTATGGTTATCATGTGATGAATGCTCAAGCATTATAACATAGAAATGCATGTAACCTAAGTTAATTAATTAGTTTTAAATGGTTTAGAACTTGATTAATTAGACTTAGGTTTTCTAGTTCTAATAAGATTAGAATTAGGAAATCAAATTTAACTTATGAATGGTGACTAATTAGTAACTCTGTCTAAGGAAGATTTTGTCTAAGGTCGAGATATTTAAGCTGACGCTTTGCAGAATACCCCTACTTGGGAACCGACCTGGGAGTGAATTTTGTCCGTGTTGAGATTTGTGCCCTAAAACTCGTAGTTTGTAATTATGTTCTAATTAATGTAATAAAGTGTTATTATTTCAATAAAGTGTTATTGTTCGTTATCTACGAGTTTGCCTTCATTCAAACCCTAAATCCAATAAACTAAACATCCAAGGCTATTAAATGAATCTCTAACTGAATGTAATGTACATAAAAAGGATCTCGGTTCGAGATACAACCTAAAGGGTCTATAGTTAGGGGATAAGGTTTGGGTACCTTACCCTGGTTAAACTATAGATGTGGCCCACTTTGTATTTGATGCAAACACAGTGATCCTAACGTGTTCGTGTAGATGACATGTGAGTGGGGATATCCTATGTAATGAGATTACATAAGATCGACAACGAAATAGTAACCTCTAGTCAGTAAATCCGTTGACTAGTTAGGTTTCTATTTCACTAGGATGACCTAGGCAACTTGATCTCAATCTGAAAGGTGTTCACGAACTCCTGCTCGCAAGGGATTGTCCTTTGACTAGTATGGGTGAGAGTGGCGGATTCGCCGACTCAATATGCCTAGCTTCTTGGGGACAAGACCGAGTGAGCGGTGGGAACTTAACTTAGCAAGATGGAATTCACTCATTCCCGCCTACTAGGGTAAAGTAGAGGAATGTTCCCTTAAGTGGTGTCACCGGGACTTGAACAAAGGGTCCGACTCTCTCATTTGTCCGAGAGGACTCTGCTTTGTTGGTAGGACCACAAACAAATTATTCATTAGAGGAGCACCGGTACTTAAGGTACAAGATGTAACCTGTGGGTAAAACGGTAATTTGACCCACCGGTGTTACGAACATTCGTGAAGGATTGACTTGTCTTTTATTGGTCAATATCCATGGACACGCAAATATATCTGCAGTGTGAGAAGAGTGCACTGTGGGACTTTAGTGGAGTGTTCCCCAGCTTAACGAATGTTGATTGGGAGGTTAAGGAGATTAATCAACAATCTCGTATCGTTGGAGCTTCGATCAGAGGTCCATTAGGTCCACCTTCTAACTCGTAAAGGGTTCTTAGATCATTTGAATTTGAAATGTTCAAATTCATTAGGGAATATATTTAATGTATTTAGATACGATATAATATATAGTTTTGGAACTATGTATTATAACTTTAATATGAATATGATTCATATTAAATTATATGAGAGAAATGAATATTTGAAAGAGTTCAAATATTATATTAAATGTGAATATGATTCACATTTGAAAACTATAGGTTAAAATTTAATGTGCACTGGATGTACATTAAAACTATAGGTTAAAGGGGTAATATGATTAAATGAGATTTAATCCAAATTAAATATATGATATTTAATTTGTATTATTTAAATATGATTTAAATTAATAATTAAATTTGATTTAATTATTATATTATTATTATTATTTTAATAATAAAATAAGGGAACGTGTCATCCAGACACGTTCCCACTACCCCCCTACTTCTCCCTATCGATAGTACAACAAGGGGAAGGGGGTTGCTCTTGTAGATTGATCGATCAACTGAATTATTCAAGCAATTGGAGAATTGCTCTCTCTCTCTCACTCTCACATTCCCAAACCTTTTCCAATTGTTGGATTACCTTCCCACCAAGGTTGATCTAAGTGGAATCCAGAGAATAGGAGGTTTGCCATTTTGGTGGTGCCCTGTTGCTGGAAGAAAACAGAGAAGTTTAGTTCTTGTGTTGCTGAAAAGCTAGGAGTAAAGTGTTGCTGGAGAATTAGAAACTACAAAGGTAATTCTTTTCTCTTCTTAATTTAACAGTTAAATTTAGGAATGTTTGCATGTAATATCTCCATGTCTAATTAGATTAGAATTAGCATGCTTGTTCTGTATGTTTTTGTCAATGTACTGGTTTTTGTTTCAATTAAAACAATCAAGCAAATTACGATCCCAAAAACGTTTCTGCTGCTCAAGGAGATCCGATCTCCATTAGTCCAGAGATTCATAGGTTATATTTTCGTGAGTATCGTTAATTAAGAGCTAATTAAATATACTCACATAGACCTAAGTTAATAATTTGATTATAGACTTAGGTTAATCCAATATAAGAGTTATATTGGTAGACTTAGGTAAATATAACCAGTTTATCTAGGTCAATCCCGTTAATCTAAAGTGTTGACTGGGAGGAAATAAAGTGTATGAGATACATTTGAATTTCCATCCACAAATCTCGTGAAGTTCACACCGTGAGATCCATACTCGGCCTCGTGGCGCAAATGGGAGCGTCCCCCTTCAGATGGTATTTGTATGGGTCAATATTCAAGGTGAATGGAAAGAGTACTTATAGTGAGTGGGAGCGGGATCTGTGAAAACGAAACCCACGATCTCTTCCATCAATTCACACCGTGAGACGCCTATGATCCGCCTGCTAGTTTGGCCTGGACCAGACAATCCCTTCGGAGGGCCTTGATCATGGGAGTCGGAACACCGTCAATTCCCAATAGGGATACGATTTCCTTAGTTTGTTTTTCTTTCGTAGTCCTTGTTGGGATGTATGCCCTAATCTCGTGAAGTTTGTAATACTTATTGTTTTAATAAATAAAGGGTTTTTTTTATCAAACTTTGTATCTCGCATTTTATAAACTTAATCCAATAAACTAAGCTCCAGAGTCATATTATATGAGAGAACTAAAACTTGAACGATGTGTAGTTGACACACGGGAGGATCACGTTTGAGTTAATGACCCGAATGGTCTACAGTATATGGATAGGGTTGGAAACCTAATCTTGGTGACAAAGTGTTTATACGACCCGCTTTTTATTAGATACAAACGAGGTGATCCAGCTCGTTCATGTGGTTGGCATGCGAGTGGGGGCATCCTGTGCAATGAGATTGTACAAGACTGGTCCGTGAATTATTAGACCTACTGATGTAACATCGTTAATAGTATAGGACTAATAACTTCGTAGATGACCATCAATGACTCATCCTAAATCCTGAGCGTGTTACGGACTCTTGTTTGCGGGGGGTCTGTCCTTTGACTAGTACGAGTGAGGGTGGCCTGAGTACGCCCAATATGCCTATCTTCTTTGGGGGCAGGACCACGTGGGGAGCTAGGAACTTAACTATGAAGGGAATGAAACTCCCTGCGCAGCGGAAGACGATCGAATCGTCGTGGTGATGTTGTGCTACTTAATTTAAGTTAAAATCAACTATCGCATAGTTCTAGATTAAACATGCATTCTATGGAAAGAAAACAGTAAGATAGGTCTACTTACTTGTTGAAGACTATATTCAAAGCTTCTTTTTCGTTCACGAACTCTTCGTGCTTTCCTCGATCTCAACGATCTCGAACTCTTCTCACGAACATCGATCGAACACCACCACTTGGTTTCTAGGTTGTTCTTCTTTTGGAAGAAGGAGGATTGTGGGATCCTTCTTTGGTTTGGGAGGAGAAAATTGTTGAGAGAGAATTGAGAGAGGAGAGAAACTCTTCTTTTGGTGAGATTTCCAAAAATGAGAGTAAAGCCTTACAACCCTTCTTGCAAAAGGGGTTTATATAATGGAGATGGGTGGAGTTGAAATCTCCACCTATTTACCATTTTACCACAACCATAGGTTATCCACATATTATAAGATATCTCATATCTCATTTTACAAATCATATTTGCAATATTGTGGATTTTTAATTTGAATCACATCCAATTTAATATCTCTAAATCTAATTTCTCCTAATTAGCCCTAATTCAACAATTAGGCTAACCTATAGTTTATTATCAATCTCATTCACATTAAACTATATATTATATCATTCATATCTCATATAAATGATATAAATGCCCTTTAGTGAACTTGAACACTTCAATTCACACCAAAACAGTAAACCTTCTTTTAATCCAGCTTTGAGCCAACCGAGGGACCTTATGGACCTACAAAGGATTTGAGCTCCAATGATCCGAGATTAACCAATCAAACTCTTTGACCCGGTTAATCACCATTCATTAGCTACGGTAACACTCCACTAAAGCCCGTAGTTGCACTCCCGTCAGTGTAAGACATTACGTGTCCACTGATATAACCAATGCTCATGAGTCGACCCTTCATAGGTTGTTCGTAGACACTGTTGGGTCAAATTACCGTTTTACCCCTGTGTCTACTTCTTGCTCCTTAAGACCCCATTGCTCCTCTAATGAACAACAACGTTGTAATGGTCCAACCATACACAACAACCCTCTCGTGCCAGTGAGAGGGTGGGCGCTCATTGTCCAAGCCTTGGAGACAGCACTTAAGGGAACAACCCATCTAGTTTCCCTAAAGGCGGGAACGAGTGAATTCCATCTCGCGTAGTTAAGTTCCCAGCCCCCTACTTGGTCCCGTCCCGAGAAGATAGGCATATTGGGTGAGTAATCGTGACCACCCTCACCCGCATTAGTCAAAGAGGACGGACTTCGCAGAGCGAGTGTCGTAACACGCTCGAGGATTGTGTCGAGTAACTAATGGTCATCTACGGTTATTAGTCCATACCGCAACGGTGTTACATCGAGACGCCTAATAATTCACTGGTTCGGTCTTGTACAATCTCATTGTGCAGATGACCCCACGCACATGTCAACCACATGAACGAGTCAGATCACCTCGTTTGTATCTTAATACAAAGCAGGTCGCATCCACAGCGTATCCAGGATTAGGTCTCCAACCTCATCCATATACTTTAGACCGTTCGGGTCATTTACTCGAATGTGATCCTCCCTGTGTGTCCACTACACACCGTTCAAGTTCTAGTTCTCTCGTATATTCAATGACCCTGGAGCTTAGTTTATTGGACAAAGTTTGTAATAAATGCGACACACAAAATGATGAAATAAATAACCTTTATTAATTTCAAACATATATTTAAAAACAGAACGAGATTAGGACAAACATCCCAACAAACTCCCACTTGGACTAAGCTAGTGCAGCAAATACATTTCTGAAATGTACATAAATTACAATGAAGTAATACAATAAACTAGGGCATTGAATACCCGTTTACATATCTCTCACTTGCCCTAGTCAGGAAGTACTCGAAGACCTAGCTAGGTGTCCCTCAAACACCTTAGTCGTGAGGGGCTTTGTAAATGGATCAGCTACGTTGTGCTCCGACGCTATCTGTGTGACTGTCACATCGCCGCGGTGCACAATCTCTCGTATCAGGTGATACTTTCGCTCAATGTGTTTGCCTCTCTTATGGCTCCGAGGCTCTTTTGAGTTGGCTACTGCACCACTGTTGTCACAAAACAGTGTGATCGACAAGTTCATATTTGGAACAACTTCAAAATCTGCCATGAACTTCCTAAGCCAAACAGCTTCCTTTGCAGCTTCACAAGCCGCAACGTGCTCCGCTTCCATAGTGGAATCATCGATTCATCCCTGCTTGATGCTTCGCCATACTACAGCTCCTGCATTCAGAATGAAGGCTGACCCCGAAGTGGATTTCTTAGAATCCTTATCGGTCTGAAAGTCAGAATCTGTGTATCTTGTAAGGATCAAATCCCCACTGCCATACACTAAGTTGTAGTTCCTCGTTCTCCTAAGATACTTGAGGATTGCCTTTACGGTTGTCCAAAGTGATCTAATCTGGATTGGATTGATACTCACCGACAATCCCTACCGCATAACGTATGTCGGGCCTAGTACACAACATGACATACATCAGGCTCCCTACAGCTGAAACATAGGGGATCTGTCTCATATCCTCAACCTCTTGAGAAGTCTTAGGACACTGATCCTTAGACAGGTGAACCCTGTGCCTGAAAGGCAGCAAGCCCTTCTTGGAGTTTTGCATCTTATATCTAGACAACATCTTGTCAATATAAGACGCTTGAGACATGGCTGTTCGTTTTCTTCTCGTTCCGCATAATGCTGATACCTAGAACATATTGAGCTTCTCCCAAATCTTTCATTTGGAATTGCGGTTAGCCAATTCTTTTTACGTCGAAGAAAAATCCTACCTCATTTCCAATGAGAAGGATATCATCCACGTATAATATCAGAAATGCGACAGTTTTGTTGACGATTTTCTTTTAGACACAAGGCTCATCAACATTCTGATCAAAGCCATAAGATTTGATTGCCTCATCAAACCTTATATTCCAAGACCTCGAGGCTTGTTTCAGTCCATAAATAGACCTATGAAGCCGTCAAACCTTTTGCTCTTGGTCTTGGGTTATGAACCCTTTGGGTTGGTCCATGTAGATGGTTTCGTCAAGGTTGCCATTCAGAAAGGCGGTCCTGACATCCATCTGTCATACCTCGTAGTCATAATACGCGGCAATGGCCAGAAGGATCCTGATCGACTTTACCATTGCAACAGGTGAAAATGTTTCCTCATAGTCAACCCCTTTGACCTGGTTAAAACCCTTTGCCACTAGTCGTACTTTGAAGGTCTGCACCTTTCCATCTATGCCACGTTTACGCTTGTAGATCCATTTGCAACCTATAGGTTTTACCCCATCCGGTTGATCCACAAGCTCCCAGAAAGAATTGAAGTACATCGACTCCATTTCCTGGTCCATAGCTTTAATCCATTCGTCCTTGTCAACATTTACCATTGCCTGATCATAGGTCAATGGAACCTCGTAGTCATCATAAGGATTGACGACTTGGGTTTCAGCTAAATCCATGTAACGTTCAGGATGTCTTAAAGCCCTCCCACTACATCGAGGCATTCCCAACTCTTGGGAACGGACTTGACTTGACGTGCTAGGATCAACAACACTTGTTGACGTACTAGCCCCATCAGCAACTCTTGCTGATGTAATGTCCATTTCGTTTAACACGATTTTGCTCCTAGGCAAATGATCCCTGATGTGGTCTTCCTCAAGGAAAGTGGCGTTTGTCGACACAATCACCCTATTTTCCTTAGGATCGAAAAATAGACCACCTTTGGTCTCTTTTGGGTAACCTACGAATAGGCATAATTTTGAACGGGGTTCCAACTTTTTCGAGTTTGACACCAACACGTGGGTTGGGCATCTCCAAATTCTGAAATGGTGTAAACTACCTTTACGGCCATTCCAGAGTTCGAAAGGTTATCACAAACACTCTTCGACTGAACATTGCTCAAAATATAAACTGCAATCTCCACTACGTAACCCCAAAAAGAATCAGGGAGACGAGCATAACTCATCATCGACCGAACCATGTCCAACAGGGTTCTGTTTCTCCTCTCCGATACACCATTCTGCTGTGGCATACCAGGTGCTGAGAGTTGGGACGTAATTCCATGTTCTATCATATAGTCCTGGAATTCAGTGTCTATATACTCTCCACCTCGATCCGATCGAAGTGTCTTTATGGTTTTACCTAACAGGTTCTCAACCTCAGTCTTGTACTCCTTGAACTTTTCAAGAGTTTCAGACATCCTATGCATTAGGTAAATATACTCATACCTCGAATAGTCATCTATGAAAGATACGAAGTATTCGTAACCTCCTAGTGTTTTAACACTCATCGGACAACAAAGGTCAGAATGTATAAGCTCAAGGGGCTCTTTGGCTCTATATCCTTTTCCACTAAAAGGACGTTTGGTCATTTTGCCTTCAAGGCATGACTCACACACCGGTAAAGAGTTTCCTTCCAACTGACTTAAAAGTCCACTCTTCACTAGTCTCTTAATCCGATTGAGATTAATGTGGCCTAAACTTAGATGCCAAATATGGGCACTTTCTTTTGGAGAAACTTTAACTCTTTTAGTTCGTGTTTCTGCAGTTTTAAATAACTAAGTGTTCAAAACGCTTTTGACTGAATTAGGTTTTAAAACATACAAATTAGACTCAAGTTAAGCTGAACAAATTAAATTGCCTTTGAAAGAAATAAACGCTTTATTATAATCAAAGGAAATTGAAATACACTGTTCAATAAGATAGGAAATAGAAACAAGGTTTCTAGTAAACCCTGGGACTATGTACAAATTGTCTAACAATAAGTAATTCCTGTCGAACAAAAGCTTCACTTTGCCGATAGCTGCAGCAGAGACTATCTCCCCAGATCCAACCCGTAGAGTCACCTCACCCTCTCGCAGCTGTTGCCAGGAATCAATTCCCTGAAAAGAAGAACAAACGTGGTTAGTGGCGCCCGAATCCAATATCCAGGCAGAGTCACTACTCTCCACTAAACAAGCTTCAGTTACTAGTAAATCGCATTTACCTTGATTCTTCCTCTCGGCAAGAAACTTGGGACAGTTTCACTTCTAGTGGTCGTTCCCATTGCAGTGGAAACACTTTCCTTTTTCTGCAACTTCCTTGACCTTTTTGCCCTTTTGGGCGGCAACTCGGTCAGCTTTACCCCTCTTCATTTTCTTCTTCCTATTTGCATCGCGTGCTCCACGCCGATGCGCTTGTAACGTTGCTCTGCAGCCGAGCCTCGTCGCATGCGCGCGCAGCAGCCGAGAGACGCTGATGAACTCATGCTCAACGCCGTCGCCGATGTAACATCAAGCTCCTCTTGCTGTTCTTCGTCGATTCTCGCCCGTTTTCGCTCTGATTTCTTCACAACATCCCATGCCACGAATGACTCGGACTTACAGACTCGATTTACATTTAAAATTGCCCAAAATACGGGCCCTTACATTGATCTAATGAACATAAAATGTAAATCTATAACAATGCCAAAACCGAAAATATCCAATTTGCAAACAAACATTCATCTCATGAATTAAAGGTAATACCCACCTAATTTTAACGAAAATCAGTGCATAACAAGAACCAACGAATGACTCTGATACCAATTGAAGGGAATGAAACTTCCCGCGCAGCGGAAGACGATCGAATCGTCGTGGTGATGTTGTGCTACTTAATTTAAGTTAAAATCAACTATCGCATAGTTCTAGATTAAACATGCATTCTATGGAAAGAAAACAGTAAGATAGGTCTACTTACTTGTTGAAGACTGTCTTCAAAGCTTTCTTTCCGTTCACGAACTCTTCGTGCTTTCCTCGATCTCAACGATCTCGAACTCTTCTCATGAACACCGACCGAACACCACCACTTGGTTTCTCGATTGTTCTTCTTTTGGAAGAAGGAGAATTGTGGGATCCTTCTTTGGTTTGGGAGGAGAAAAATTTTTAGAGAGAATTGAGAGAGGAGAGAAACTCTTCTTTTGGTGAGATTTCCAAAAATGAGAGTAAAGCCTTACAACCCTTCTTGCAAAAAGGGTTTATATAATGGAGATAGGTGGAGTTGAAATCTCCACCTATTTACCATTTTACCACAACCATAGGTTATGCAAATCATATTTGCATAACCACATATTATAAGATATCTCATATCTCATTTTACAAATCACATTTGCAATATTGTGGATTTTTAAATTGAATCACATCCAATTTAATGTCTCTCAATCTAATTTCTGCTAATTAGCCCTAATTCAACAATTAGGCTAACCTATAGTTTATTATGAATCTCATTCACATTAAACTATATATTATATCATTCATATCTCATATAAATGACATAAATGCCCTTTAGTGAACTTAAACACTTCAATTCACACCAAAAGAGTAAACGTTCTTTTAATCCAGTTTGAGCCAACCAAGGGACCTTATGGACCTACAGTGACGAGCTCCAATGATCCGAGATTAACCTATCAAACTCTTTGACCCGATTATTCACCATTCATTAGCTACGGTAACACTCCACTAAAGCCCATAGTTGCACTCCCTTCAGTGTAAGACATTACGTATCCACTAATATAACCAATGCCCATGAGTCGACCCTTCACAGGTTGTTCGTAGACACTGCTGGGTCAAATTACCGTTTTACCCCTGTGTCTACTTCTTGCTCCTTAAGTCCCTACTGCTCCTCTAATGAACAACAACGTTGTAATGGTCCAACCATACACAACAACCCTCTCGTGCCAATAAGAGGGTGGGCGCCCGTTGTCCAAGCCCTGGAGACAGCACTTAAGGGAACAACCCCTCTAGTTTCGCTAAAGGTGGGAACGAGTGAATTCCATCTCGCGTAGTTTAGTTCCCAGCTCCCTACTTGGTCCTGTCCCTGAGAAGATAGGCACATTGGGTGAGTAACTATGACCACCCTCATGCGTACTAGTCAAAGGACAGACCCCGCAAACAGGAGTCCGTAACACGCTCAGGACTCAGGTCGAGTCACTAATGGTCATTTACGAAGTTATTAGTCCATACTGTTAACGGTGTTACATCAGTAGGTCTAATAATTCACGGTCCGGTCTTGTACAATTTTACTGTACAGGATGCCCCCACTCGCATGTCAACCACATGAACGAGTCAGATCACCTCGTTTGTATCTTAATACAAAGCGGGTCGCATCCACAACGTATCCAGGATTAGGTCTCCAACCCCATCCATATACTTTAGACCGTTCGGGTCATTTACTCGAATGTGATCCTCCCTGTGTGTCCACTACACACCGTTCAAGTTCTAGTTCTCTCGTATATTCAATGACCCTGGAGCTTAGTTTATTGGACAAAGTTTGTAATAAATGTGAGACACAAAATGATGAAATAAATAACCTTTATTAATTTCAAACATATATTTACAAACAGAACGAGATTAGGACAAACATCCTAACAAACTACGCGAGATGGAATTCACTCGTTCCCGACTTTAGGGAAACTAGAGGGGTTGTTCCCTTAAGTGTTGTCTCCAGGGCTTGAACAACGGGTGCTCACCCTCTCACTTGCCCGAGAGGGACGTTGTTTATGGTTGGACTGTGCAACAAGGTTGTTCATTTGAGGAGCAATGAGACTTAAGGAACAAGAAGTAGACACAAGGGTAAAACGATAATTTGACCCAGCAGTGACTACGAAGAACCTGTGAAGGGACGACTCACGGGCATTGGTTATATCGATAGACACAACTTGTCCTATAGTTATGGGAGTGCAGCTACGGCTTTAGTGGAGTGTTACCGTAGCTAATGAATGTTGATTAACCTGGTCAAAGAGTTTGATCGGTTAATCTCGTATCATTGAAGCTCGTCATTTGTAGGTCCATTAGGTCACTCGATTGGCTCAAATTGGATTGAATGAGGGTTTACAGTTTGGAGTGAATTTGAAGTGTTCAAATTCATTAAAAGGGTATTTATGTCATTTATATGTGATATAGTTGACATAATATATAGTTTAATGTGAATGAGATTCATAATAAACTATAGTATAGCCTAATTAATTAATTAGGGCTAATTTGGAGAAATTGAATTGAGAGAAATTAAATTGAATATGATTCAATTTAAAATTACACAATTATGCAAATGTGATTTGTATAATAAGGTTTGAGATACCTTATATTATATGATATGCAAATATGATTTGCATATTATATAGTTGTGGTATTTTGGTGAATTGGCGGAGATTTTAACTCCACCACACACCATTATATATAGGTGCTAGGAGAAGCACTTGTTATCACAAGTTCTCATTTTTTGGATTTTGAACCAAAAGAGAAAGAATAATTCTCTCGAGCTCTCTCAATTCTCTCTACTTTCTCGAAACCCAATTCCAAAGGGAGCCCCACAACTCTCCCTCTACCTCCCAAGAACAACCAAGAAGATCAAGTGGAAGTGCCCGACTTGATTCGTTCGTGGTACAAGTTTGTGAGTTCGTTGGATCGAGAGAGATCGTGATCGAGGAGGAAATCGAAGAAGCGTTCTTCAAGAGGTTAGTAATCCTTTACTTACTTTTTTTCCTTCTTGAAAAGCATGCTTAGCCTATTTAGTATGTTGATACTTTTAGTTTTAAGGAAATTAGAACTACAACGAATCAATGACGATTCACATCGCTTCCGTTGTGGGAAATCCATTCCCTTCACTCAGATCATCCCTTGGATTGTCGTCTAACTCCATAGGTCGGTATCTTCTTGGTGGGGAAGATTCTCCTTTAGATGTGTGTTCGCCCACATCCTAGAGAAAATTTAAGGCTTCAAGGTTTTCCTTGCATCTCTCCAAGATTGTCATCCAAGCTCGTATGGAACATTTCGATCTTTCTTGGGTGCTAAGACTCGCCTTTGCATTTACGATCTGTGTCATTTTCCTGGAGAACATATGAAAATTCAAGGGCGTCCTCAAATTTAAGTGTAATTGCCATCAAATCCCATAGGGTTCCATAGGGACTATTCTCGACTTTTCGACCTTTCGTAGGAGGGAATTTTAGCAATTAGTAGTCGTTTGTTGCTTTAGGACTTCCTGTAGGAGGAGTTTCTTAGACATTCAGCAGCTTCGTAGCTTTTTGTTTTTCACTAAGCATTCTTTGAACAAACATAACTTCATTCCAAGCTGATACTGTGAGAGAGGGGACGAGGTTATAGGTAATGGAGTGATAATCGAGGCAAGATAGTGTCCTAGGTTGGTCAACGTCACCCTTCTTTAGCGCTTCTGCTACATGTGTCAAGCGCATACCCTTAGCCCCATGTGTGCATCGGTATGTTTGTCATGTACAGGTTTTCCTCGACCTCTGCATCGTCTTTTCATGATTTTGGAATTTTCTCTATGAGTCAGCTTGTTTTGGTAGTTGATAACGTGAATGTTCATTCTAAACTTGTCCAAGGCTCTATCAAATTTATAAAACCATACCACATAAATATTTTGTTTACATAATTTTGCAATGATTAGTGGTCAGGGTTATCCACAAAAATTTGAGTTCGTATTAATTAAGTACTATAGCTACTCATATTTAATTTTATTTAGAGAAACATAACTTTAGATTGGCTTTTCAAAACTAATAAAAAAACTAAGCTAATATTTAGACAAGTGGAGTATAAGAGAAATATTTGATAAATTGTAAGGCATGAAACACAACTATAAAATTGATTAAGAAACTATAAAACATGCAATAATACTAAGCAAAACATTACTAAGGTATTCAATTGACTCTCTCAATCCTAATTGAACTCATGCAAAGTTACAAATCAACCTTTCGGACTATTTTCACAACTAAGCGCGACATTAAGAAATTCTCTTTAAGCCTTCTAAAATTAACCTATTCATTCTTGATAGCATGCAATTATGTTATCTAATTTCCTACTAATTTAGCTAGTTTTGTTATGATTTTGTGTGCTTTTATGCCTTTTATGTTGAGTGTGTAGAAACCGAGCTAAAAGAGAAACTAAAGTGTTTGAGGGTATTATAGTCATTTTTAGCTATGTTGGACCATTTTGGAGAGCCAAGAGGAGAAAAATTGAAGATACTAGCATTTAAGGCCAAGTGAATGGCGTTGCAATCCTAGAATTAGTGTTGCAACGTCGAAAGACATTATGCAAACACGAGAGCAACACTACCATGTGGCATTGCAATGCTAGAAACATGCTGGGAAGAGGCTCTCCATCCATAGCATTGCAACGCTACCCCTGTGGGCAACAAGAAACGACAACATTTTACGACAACATTGCAACGTTGTCCCTAGCATTGCAACGTTGTCTCGATATGTAAATTCTTTATTTTCTCTTCGTCCAAAGGGAGGCCAAACCGAGGGTTAAGCCCTAAATCTCGATTTAAAACAATGCTTGGGGGTTTTAGGGAGCATTTGTGAGCAGAATTGAGTAGAATTGAAGACTTGAAGCTTGAGTTCTTGGTAGATTGCCTCGGGAACACGGGATCAGACTTTCGTTTGCATTTTCTTTTCTTTATCTTTCAATTTTAGCTACTTTATAGACTTCAATTTAGGGACATTTGTGTGTGTCATAACTATTTATATATAGATTTGTTCTTAAATTACTTAGATTTTGATGATGGTATTGAATTTATGCTTAATTGTTGGAACTTTTGGATTAATTACATGTTAAATAGTTGTTATTGCTTGTATGGATTTGAGTTCTTTTATGCATCGTGAATTTAATACCTTTAATTAATGTTCTTTCGTTAATTGAATTAGTCTAAGTTGAGCTTCAAAGAGGAGATATAGTTAGGTCTAAAATTAGTGGTGATTAATTAATTACCCGAGTAACAGCGGGATTAGTGGTTAATTAATGGAAGTAATTGAGAAGATTAATTCATGGAACGTTATTAACTGATTTGTTTACTATTGTCGGCTCAACATAGATAATCTAGTTTAGAACTAAATGCATGACTAATAATTGCTTGAAAGACAGTGATAAGGGCAATTATTAGAGGTCTTTAATGAAGATTCTTAATGTCGGATGTTAATTAATTAATGAGACGGGCACATAATTTAATTAATTACATCCGAGATTAGGAGGAGACCGACAAGAGATTCTTTAAACTTAGGCTTCTAGACTTATGAGTTCATTGTTAAATTAGTCATGATTGTCTGTTTAATTGTGTAGCTAATCTTGGCTCAAGTTATCCCTTCGTGTTTGTTCTCTCATCTAATTACTTTCTAGGTTTAGAATCTATTTTCCCTGTTCTTATCCTGCTTTCTGTTCTCTAAATAAAGCAAAGCACGATTATTCGTGTCACACCCCCTCCCGAACTACCTGCTAACTTAGCCCGGAAGACGGCATGAAGCCAACAGACATTGTTACCTCTTAACAATACCTGCTGACTCTGCTTTACCTGATAAACATATACTATGCTCACATATGGAACACTTTAAACTTAACACAGTGGAAACTGGACAACTATTAAACATACATAAGGAGAAACTCTTCTTAAGTCTCTCTTGGAAACTAAAACGACAAGAGCATTAGAAACAACACAAGACAACCCATTGTTTATACAACCTCTAATGTACAAACAACTACAACTACATAGTCCTCTCAAGATAATTTACAACACATATAGACATGTGATACAACTCTAGCCACGTACAAAATATCAAACTTATGAAGATTTCAGCAGACTACGGCAGTATCTCAGGTACCAGGAGCTCGATCTCTACCTGAAAAGTTTGAAAAACACTGGAAGAATGAGCTATGAAGCTCAGTGAGTGACTGAATTTAAAATCCATAACTCGTAAAACATGTCACCTGAAAACTAAGTGCATATGCATTTGTATTCAAGCGCTAAAAGTAAACGTGGAATCATAATAGATTTTCATAAAACCAGCAAGTATGTCGTTAAAATCTCGTAAGGCATATAAATGATATAAACATTTTTAAAACATGTCACAACCCACGTTGTGTAGGGCACGCCCAGTATAACCAACGTTTACTCTACGATGTAGTGGGGCCCGCCCAGCACTCCCATCGTCTTTGTCGCAGTGGGGCCCGCCCAACACTCACGACAGCATTGTTGTCACGGAGTACACTCAATGTCGACAACAGAATATGACCTGTGTGCACACGGTACCATAAAGTCTCGGGCTCAATATCTCAGTCATTTACTCAATCGGGTCTCAGAAAACATCATAAAAATGTTTGAACATGCCTGCTTATCTTTTCTTTCATAAAACTCAAGCTTACTCAGCTTGTTCATAAAACTGAAAATCTTTAAATCATACTTGCTTGTACATACATGCTAGTACATACTTGCTCGAAATCATAACATTTCCATAAATTTCTGCAATCAATAGGCATATGCTCATGTATAAATTTTCTCAAGACATTTAGGGTCCCAATGAATACTTGAAACCATATCTAGGAAAATATTTATACTTTTAAACATGTGTTCAAAAAGAAAACTTAAAACATTGAAATCTTTCATTCTAGCAAAACTTGCATTTCTTAAAGCATTTTTCAAGCATATAGTTCATTTTCGAAGTTCGTTTTGTCACTCACAGTGTTAGAACTAGAACCTTGGCCCGTAGACTCGACCTATTTCCTCTTGGCCTGTCAAACAAACCAAATCCAAGTATTAGAACCTCGAGCTCATGGTTTTTAACCTTAAAACTACAAGAAAACACACCATTAATATTTCCAGCATTTTACAGATTTTATACCCTGTCTTCAAACAGTCATAACTTTTCCATTACTTATCCAAAAACAATGTACTTTATACCAAATTCTTTCTTTTTGAACTCTCTAAAAACCATATGAAGACATGAAGTTGAGATTCCCAACAGATTGGTTCGAAAATACCTCAAAATATTTTTCCCTAAAAATAACTTCCTGCTGTTCCAGATTTGATTTCCTACTGCATCCCGAAACTTGACCTGATATTTACAACATCTTCCAATCATTTTCTACTCACGATTTCTTCACGAACGTTGTAGAAAATTCAATAAGCTTTCCAACCATACCTATTAGAGCTTCTGATCAAACTCTACAGATCAGGACAACCAAAACACCAGAGGCTTCTCGGATTTGACAGCAAATTTTGTCTTCTGCCTTCCTCTTCACAAAACAGCAACTTAAGGTCAGAACTGGCTCGAGCATCCTTCACGAACTTTGTTAAAAAATGAATTAGCTTTCGAGAAAATCAAACCTCAACTCTTATCTCTTCTTGTTGAGCTCGAAATGATCAAAACATCATAACATGGTTGAATTGATCATAGAATTCCATAGAACTTGAGTAACCCTTCTCTCTTCTTCTTCAACCTCAAAACCTGAATGTTTTGAAGGGATTTTAAATTCCCTCAGCGGAAGACGTTGTGAAACGTCATTGATCCGTTGTGTAAAACGTGTCTTAAAATTGAATCTATCTCATAGATCCTAGGCTAAACATGCAAAATAGGAGAAGAAAACAGTAAGGAACTATAAGATACTTACTTGTTAAAGAACTCTTCTTCAACGTTTTTCTCCTCTGGTCACGATCTCTCTCGATCCAACGATCTCCTCGAACACGAACCACGATCCGAACAGGGAGACACCTCCAAAGGGTCTTCTCGGTTGTTCTCAGGAGGTTGAGGGAGAGTAGGTGGGACTCCCTTTGGTTTTGGGTGAGGAGAAGTTTTAGAGAGAATTGAGAGAGAATGAGAGAAAGTCACTTGCTTTTTTTGGATCAAAATCCAAAAAATGGCAAAAATGCATACCAAAGGCTCCTTGCAAAGCCTTTAAATACTATTGTGTGATGGAGTTAAAACCTCCACCAAATCACAATTTTACCACAACCATATAATATACAAATCACATTTGCATATTATATAATATAAGGTATCTCATACCTTATTATACAAATCTCATTTGCATAAATGTGGAATTATAAATTGAATCACATTCAATTTAATTTCTCTCAATTCAATTTCTCCAATTAGCACTAATTAATCAATTAGGCTATACTATAGTTTATTATGAATGTCATTCACATCAAACTATATATCATGTCATCTATATCTCATATAAATGACATAAATACTCAAATAATGAATTTGAACACTTCAAATTCACACCAAATCAGAAACCCTCAATTTGTCCAATTTGAGCCAACCAAGGGACCTAATGGACCTACACGTGACGAGCTCCAATGATCCGAGACTAACTCACAAACTCTTTGACCCTGGTTATTCAACATTCATTAGCTACTGGTAACACTCCACTAAAGCCCGTAGATGCACTCTCAACATTTGTAGGACAAGTTGTGTCCATTGATATAACCAATACCCATGAGTCGACCCTTCACGGGTTGTTCGTAGTTTCACAGCTGGGTCAAATTACCGCTTTACCCCGTGTCTACCTCTTGCTCCTTAAGTCCCACCGCTCCTCTAATGAACAACTATGTTGCATGGTCCAACCATAAACAACAACCCTCTCGTGCCAATGAGAGAGTGGGGCCCGTTGTTCAAGCCACGAGACAAACACTTAAGGGAACAACCCTCTAGTTTCCCTAAGTCTGGAACGAGTGAATTCCTTCTTGCGTAGTCAAGTTCCCGCTCCCACGTGGTCCCGCCCCGAGAAGATAGGCATATTGGGCGAGCAATAGTGGTCACCCTCACCCGTACTAGTCAAAGGATGCACTTCGCATGAGGCGAGTCCGTAAACACGCTCGAGATTAAGGTCGAGTCACTAATGGTCATCTACGAATTTATTAGCTCTATATCATTAACATGTGTTACATCGATGAAGTCTAATAATTCACGGTCCGGCCTTGTACAATCTCATTGCACATGATGCCCCCACTCGCATGTCAACCACATGAACGAAGTCGATCACCTCGTTTGTATCTAATACAAAGCGGGTCACATCCACAGATGTATTGAGGATTATGTCTCCAACCCTATCCATATCATCAGAGACGTTTGGGTCATTAACTCGAACGCGATCCTCCCCGTGTGTGTCCACTACACACCGCTCAAGTTCTTACTTCTCTCATAATGCAATGACCACGGAGCTTAGTTTATTGGATTAAGTTTATGAAAAATGCGAGACACAAAGTTCAAATAAATAACTCTTATTTATTACACAATGTTGAAATAAATAACTCTTATTCATTTACAACTTGGAATATTACAAACTACACGAGATGAGGACATACATCCCAACAAACTCCCACTTGGACTAAGCTAGTGGAGTACATGATACATTTCTCAAATGTACAATAGAAAGTAATACAATAAACTAGGGCATTGAATACCCTTTACAATACTCCCACTTGCCCTAGTCGGAAGCACTCAAGACCTAGACTCTCTGGGTGACCTCAAACACCTTAGCCGTGAGGGCCTTTGTAAATGGATCAACAACGTTGTGCTCCGAAGCTATCTGCGTGACTGGTCACGTCTCCGCGGTGCACAATCTCCCGTATCAAGTGATACTTACGCTCTATATGCTTGCCCCTTTTATGACTCCGAGGTTCTCTCGAGTTGGCTCTGCTCCACTGTTGTCATAGAACAGTGTGATCGGCAAGTTCATATTTGGAACAACTTCCAAATCCGTCATGAACTTCCCGAGCCAAATAAACTTCCTTTGCGACTTCACAAGTCAGAACATACTCGGCTTCCATCGTGGAATCGATGCATCCTCGCTGATGCTTCGCCACACTACGCCTCCTCCATTCGAATGAAGGTTGACCCCAAAGTGGATTTCCTAGAATCCTTATCGATCCGAAAAAGTCGAATATGTGTATCCCGTGAAGGATCAAATCCCCACTCTCATACACAAGGTCAGAGTTCCTCGTTCTCCTAAGATACTTGAGGATTGCCTTTACTTACCATCCAAAGGATCTAATCTGGATTGGATTGATACCTCACCGACAATCCCAACCGCATAACAGATGTCGGGCCTAGTACACAAAGATGACATACATCAGGCTCCCTACACACCAGCATGGGGATTCGTCTCATATCCTCAACCTCTTGAGGCGTCTTAGACATTGATCCTTAGACAGTGAACCCCATGCCCGAAAGGCAAAGAAGCCTTTCTTGGAGTTCTGCATCTTATACCTAGACAACATCTTGTCAATATAAGACGCTTGAGACATGGCTAGCGTTCTGTTCTTCCGGTTCCGGACAATCTGGATACCTAGAACATACTGTGCCTCTCCCAAATCTTTCATTTGGAATTGCGAAGCCAGCCATTCCTTAATGTCAGTAAGAAATCCTACCTCATTCCCAATGAGAAGGATATCATCCACATACAATATAAGAAATACGACAATTTTGTCGACAATTTTCTTGTAAACACAAGGCTCGTCAACATTTTGATCAAAGCCATAAGATTTGATCGCCTCATCAAACCTTATATTCCAAGACCTCGAGGCTTGTTTCAATCCATAAATAGACCTTTTAAGCCGGCAAACTCTTTGCTCTTGGCCTTGGGCAATGAACCCCTTGGGCTGGTCCATGTAGATGGTCTCGTCAAGGTTGCCATTCAGAAAGGCGGTCTTGACATCCATCTGCCATACCTCATAGTCATAATATGCGGCAATGGCCAGAAGGATTCTAATCGACTTTACCATGGCAACAGGTGAAAAGGTTTCCTCATAGTCAACCCCTTCCACCTAGGTAAAACCCTTTGCCACTAGTCGAGCTTTGAAGGTCTGCACCTTCCCATCTACGCCACGTTTACGCTTGTAGATCCACTTGTAACCAATAGGTTTAACCCCATCTGGTTGGTCCACAGCTCCCGCACGGAATTGAAGTACATCGACTCCATTTCTGGTCCATAGCTTTAATCCAATCGTCTTTGTCAACGCCGGCCATTTCGATCATAGGTCAATGGATCTCATACGTCATCATCGTGGTGACGACACGGGTTTCAATTAAACCCATGTAACGCTCAGCCGCTCACGGCCCTCCCACTACGTCGAGGCATTCCCAACTCTTGGGAACGGACTTGACTAGACGAGCTAGGATCAACAACACTTGTTGACGTACTAGCACCATCAGCAACTCTTGCTGATGAACTGTCCATTTCATTTAACACAATCTTACTCCTTGGTAAGTGACCCCTGATGTGGTCTTCCTCAAGGAAAGTGGCGTTTGTCGACACAAACACCCTATTATCCTTAGGATCGTAAAAGTAATCACCTCTAGTCTCTTTTGGGTAACCTACAAAGAGGCACAACTTTGAATGGGGTTCCAACTTTTTTGGGTTTGACACCAACACATGGGTCGGGCATCCCCAAATTCTGAAATGACGTAAACTGGTTTTACGATCATGCTAGAGTTCGAAAGGTGTTTCACAAACACTTTTCGACGGAACTGTGTTCAAAATGTAAACCGCAGTCTCCACGGCGTAACCCCAAAAAGAATCAGGGAGACGAGCATAGCTCATCATCGATCGAACCATGTCCAACAAGGTTCTGCTTTCTCCTCTCCGATACACCATTCTCAACATGTGGCATACCAGTCTTTGAGAGTTGAGACGTAATTCCATGTTCTATCATATAGTCCCGAATTCGGTGTCCATATACTCTCCACCTCAATCCGATCGAAGTGTTTTAATCGTTTTACCTAACAGTTCTCAACCTCGATCTTGAACTCCTTGAACTTTTCAAGTGTTTCGACTTCCTATGCATTAGGTAAATGTACCCATACCTCGAATAGTCATCTATGAAAGATAATGAAGTATTCGTAACCTCCTCGTGCTTTAACATTCATCTCGGACCACGAGAGGTCGAATGTATAAGCTCAAGGGGCTCCTTGGCTCTATATCCTTTTCCACTAAAAGGACGTTTGATCATTTTGCCTTCAAGGCATGACTCACACACTGGTAAAGAGTTTTCTTCCAACTCGCTTAGAAGTCCACTTTTCACTAGTCTCTCAATCCTATTGAGATTAATGTGGCCTAACCGTAGATGCCAAAGATGGGCACTTTTTTTTTTAGAAACTTTTAATCTCTTAGTTCGCGTTTCAGTTGTTTTAAACAATTCGGTGTTCAAAACACTTTTGACCGAATTTGGGTTCAAAACATATAGATTGCTCTCAAGCGCTGAGAACAAATCAAATTTCCATTTCGAGAAATAAACGCTTTATTACTCTTGAATGAAATGAAATATTTTGTTCTAATAGGCAGGAAATAGAAACTAGGTTTCTCGTAAACCCAGAACTATGTACATATTATCCAATAATAAGTACTTCCCGCCAAAGAACAACTTCACCGTGCCTATTGCTGCAGCTGAGACAACTTCTCCGGATCCAACCCTGAGTGTTATCTCACCCTCTTGCAGTCGCTGCCAGGAACTTAATCCTTGAAAAGAAGAGCAAACATGGTTAGTGGCGCCTGAATCCAATATCCAAGCAGAGTCATTACTCTCCACTAAACAAGTTTCTGTGACAAGTAAATCACATTTACCTGTCATCTTCTTTTCATCAAGGAACTTGGGACAACTCCTTTTCAGGTGTCCGTCCTTATTGCAGTAGAAACACTTTCTGGCAACATCCTTGATTTCTTTGCCTTTTAGGGTGGCAGCGCGGTCAACTTTAACTTCCTTCAACTTCTCCTTCTTCCCCTTAGGGCCTGAAGAGTCTACAAACTTTATCCCAGAGGTCATACCCCTGTGAAAAGGTCTTAAGGCAACACTTGTCTCGACTTCTTCCGTCCCTAGTTTGCACCAAGGACTGGAAGGTTTGTAGATTGTTGAATAGGATCGTTGAACCGAGCACCTGAGGACCCTCCTCAGTGAGTGCGAACTCTTGGTCGTCATTTACCAAAATCGTGTCTATATTATTTTTCCACGAAATACTATCGTCGACTAACTTAACGGAAGCTAAAGGAGCGTTAAAAGCGTTTGACATTTTTGTTGCTGAAATAAAATGAAAAACTTTGTATTAGTCTCGCAAAAACTTTTGAAAATCCAATCGGGTTTTAGCAAATTTTTATCCTATGATCCCTAGGTCATTCAAAAATTTGCAATGATACCCTAAAGGTTTAGAATGACCGCCACCGTAGGGTAGACAAACCCACTCCTCCTTTAGGACGAGACTCTCTCGACCAGACCCTAATACCATAATAACTCTTATTCCATTAGGCATCCAGTTACCATTTTTCGGTCAGAATCCATTAACTCTTAATGAATCCTGTGAGTGTCACCCTCAATCTTTAAATTTCCAAGTATCCGTCCAAACAATAGCCGCCGTAGGGAGGACTAAGAAGGAAAACCAACAAGGAAATCGTATCCCTTTCGGAAATTCACGGTGTTCCGACTCCCATGATCAAGGCCCTCCGTAGGGATTATCTGGTCCAGGCCAAACTAGTAGGCAGATCATAGGCGTCTCACGGTGTGAATCGAAAGAAGAGACTGTGGGTCCCGTTTTCACAAGTCCCTCTCCCATTCACTATAAGTACTCTCTCCATTCACGTTGATATTGACCCATACAAATGCCACCCATAGGGGGACGCTCCCATTTGCGCCACGAGGCCGAGCATGGATCTCACGGTGCGAACTTAACAGAGATTTGTGGATGGAAAATTAAATGTATCTCATACACTTTATTTCCTCCCACTCAGCACTTTAAAATATTCGGGATTGACCTAGATAAACCGGCTAAAATTTACCTAAGTCTACCAATATAACTCTTATATTGGGTTAGCCTAAGTATATAATCACATTATTAACTTAGGTCTATGTGAGTAAATTAATTAACTCTTAATTAACGGCACTCACGAGAATATAACCTAAGAATCTTCGGACCGAATTCACTCCCAGGTCGGTTTCCAGGTAGGGGTGTTCCGCAAGCGCAACTTAAATACCCCAGCCTTAGACAAAACCTTCCTTAGACAGAGTTACTTATCAATCTCCATTCAAATGTCATATTTGATTTCCTAATTTCTAATCTCATTAGAATTAGAAAACCTAAGTCTAATTATTCAAGTTCTAAACATTTTAAAACTAATAATTAACTTAGGTTACATGCATTTTTATGTTATAGTGCTTTATCATTCATCACATGAATAATACTATACTATAACATACATTCATCACATGAATTAAATGCATGAGCATGCTTTTAATTTAAAAATATAACACTTATATTAAATAAATTAAATCATGCATTCATTATATTATAACTCTTATAATATAATCCTATCATGCATACTATATATTATAACTCTTATAATATAAATATGATGCATGAAATGTTTAACCTAAGGTGAGATTTTAAATCTATATGGCATACTCTATGCACATAGAAATAATTAAATCATGCATCTCATGCATAAAATAATTAAATAGCAATATTGGACCGATTTTTGGCACCCTAGGGACATAAAATTAAATTAATTAACATTAATATAACATTTCTATTAATATTAATTAAAATAATTAGATAAAAAACATTTAAAAAACCATTTTTACAAAGAAATAAATAAATAAAAACGGCAGTTGCACCAGCCCGGGCTCAAACCGTTGCACAAGTACCACGTCCCCGAAATTTCCGCGCGCTCCACGCACCACTACGCCAGGCGTTGCAACGTTGTTAATGCGTTGCAACGCTATAATGTATAGCGTCGCGCCCAGCGTTCTCAACGTTGTGGCGTTGCAACGCCACCGCTAGCGCCGCAACGCTGCACTGCAGCAGCCTCCAGCAGCATGGATAGCGTCGCAACGCTGATGAACTTCCAGCAACACAAATTTTGCTGTTTTTCATCGAAATCGCCCGTTTTTGCTCCATTTTCTTCACGACAACTCTTGCCACGAACGACACGAACTTACAGACTCGATTTACATTAAAAAATGCCCAAAACAACGGGCCCTTACATTGATCTCATCAACTTTAATGTAAATCTAAAAAGTGCCAAAAAACCAAAAACATCCAAAATGCAAACCATTAACATTCATCTCATGAAAATTAATGCTACCCACCTAATTTTAAGAAATCACATAATACACAACGAAGAGCAACGATTGGCTCGGATACCAATTGAAGGGATTTTGAATTCCCGTAGCGGAAGACGTTGTGAAACGTCGTTGATCCATTGTGTAAAACGTGTCTTAAAATTGAATCTATCTCATAGATCCTAGGCTAAACATGCAAAATAGGAGAAGAAAACAGTAAGGAACTATAAGATACTTACTTGTTGAAGAACTCTTCTTCAACGCTTTTCTCCTCTGGTCACGATCTCTCTCGATCCAACGATCTCCTCGAACACAAACCACGATCCGAACAGGGAGACACCTCCAAAGGATCTTCTCGGTTGTTCTCGAGAGGTTGAGGGAGAGTAGGTGGGACTCCCTTTGGTTTTGGGTGAGGAGAAGTTTTAGAGAGAATTGAGAGAGAATGAGAGAAAGTCACTTGCTCTTTTTGGATCAAAATCCAAAAAATGGCAAAAATGCATACCAAAGGCTTCTTGCAAAGCCTTTAAATTCTATTGTGTGATGGAGTTAAAACCTCCACCAAATCACAATTTTACCACAACCATATAATATACAAATCACATTTGCATATTATATAATATAAGGTATCTCATACCTTATTATACAAATCTCATTTGCATAAATGTGGAATTATAAATTGAATCACATTCAATTTAATTTCTCTCAATTCAATTTCTCCAATTAGCACTAATTAATCAATTAGGCTATACTATAGTTTATTATGAATGTCATTCACATCAAACTATATATCATGTCATCTATATCTCATATAAATGACATAAATACCCAAATAATGAATTTGAACACTTCAAATTCACACAAAACTGTAAACCCTCAATTTGTCCAATTTGAGCCAACCGAAGGACCTAATGGACCTACACGTGACGAGCTCCAATGATCCGAGACTAACCTGTCAAACTCTTTGACCTAGTTATTCAACATTCATTAGCTACGGTAACACTCCACTAAAGCCCGTAGATGCACTCTCATCACTATAGGACAAGTTGTGTCCATTGATATAACCAATACCCATGAGTGGACCCTTCACAGGTTGTTCGTAGTCACAGTTGGGTCAAATTACCGTTTTACCCCTGTGGCTACCTCTTGCTCCTTAAGTCCCACTGCTCCTCTAATGAACAACTATGTTGCATGGTCCAACCATAAACAACAACCCTCTCAGGTCAATGAGAGAGTGGGGCCCCGTTGTTCAAGCCCTGGAGACAACACTTAAGGGAACAACCCCTCTAGTTTCCCTAAGTCGGGAACGAGTGAATTCCTTCTTGCGTAGTCAAGTTCCTAGCTCCCCACGTAGTCCTGCCCCTGAGAAGATAGGCATATTGGGCGAGCAATAGTGGCCACCCTCACCCGTACTAGACAAAGGATGGACTTCGCAGCATGAGGCGAGTCCGTAACACGCTCGAGGATTAAGGTCGAGTCACTAATGGTCATCTACGAATTTATTAGCTCTATATCATTGCTGATGTTACATCGATGAAGTCTAATAATTCACGGTCCGGTCTTGTACAATCTCATTGCACATGATGCCCCCACTCGCATGTCAACCACATGAACGAGTCAGATCACCTCGTTTGTATCTAATACAAAGCGGGCCGCATCCACAGTGTATCCAGGATTAGGTCTCCAACCCTATCCATATACTGTAGACCGTTTAGGTCATTAACTCAAACGCGATCCTCCCTGTGTGTCCACTACACACCGTTCAAGTTCTTACTTCTCTCATAATGCAATGACCCTGGAGCTTAGTTTATTGGATTAAGTTTATGAAAAATGTGAGACACAAAGTTCAAATAAATAACTCTTATTTATTACACAATGTTGAAATAAATAACTCTTATTCATTTACAACTTGGAATATTACAAACTACACGAGATGAGGACATACATCCCAACATGTTTCCCTCTCTTCTTCTTCCTTTCTCCTTCTCCCTCGAATCCCCTCTTCTCTTTGATGAAAATGAAAGCAAAATGGGATGTGAATGGATTAAAATTGATTTTTTAAAAAAAAACTCCAAACAGTGAGGCAAACTTTGTCTTTTTCCCTTTTTGCTTTTGCTTTTTCTTTTGCTTTTGCTTTTCTTTTCTTTTCTAAACAAAACAAAACATAATATAATAAACATTTCTTTCATTTTCTTTTCTTTTTTATTTTTAAAGCAAAACAAACCAAAATGATTTAAACTTTTCCCTTCCTTGTTTTCCTTTTATCTTTTCTTCATTTCTTTTTTTTTAAAACAAGGAAGACCAAGTTTTAAACATTCATTTCTTCTTTTCTTTTATTTTTTTAATAAGGAAATTCCAAAGAAAGATCTCGGGTTTACAATTCGTGATACTTAATTAAATTAAAAATCAATCCTTGTGAATTCGATACTCGTTAGGAATACCATTTTATATTACTTGGCCCATGCACTTGTAGAAACGTAAAAGTACACGCATTAAGTTTCATGCAATAAATTTAACCCTAGTCACGCATCTAGTGTTCTATAACTAAACTTACTTTCTCAAGCTAAATTTAGTTACACATGCAAAACAATGGCCAAAGGTTAAGGCAATATAATGAGATGCATAAAAGATATTATAATCACATAAATTCACAGATCAACGTAGTCTTAAAACAAAAACAATCAACTAAAAGTCTAACATATATAAATCAATCCAAAACAACCCACCAAACCCCTAAGATTAATAAAAACAAAGCAAAGAATACAGAAAAACTTGACGACGCGTGCCAACACTCATTTCCAACGTGATGTCCTACGATCCCAAGCCTCAAGTCTCCTCCTTAACTCTCCAAATCAGCCTACTAAACCTTCAATCAGTGTCTCTATCAAAATTAGGGTTTAGGTCTTTCTAAAACGACTCTCTTTACACGAATGTACAAACTACAAATTTATAAACATGGGGGCAGCATGGTAATGCTTTCCTTTTATTCCTTATTTAAAAAATCAAATCGTGATAGCATTGTAACGTTATAGACAACGTTGCAACACTATCCTTATTAGACAACATTACTTTTTTATTTTTTCCTTCTTTGCTCCAAGGCCGAATTTTGCCTAAAAATGTCTCTTTTGCTCTCTTTTCATCTCCTTTGATCAATTTACCCTTGATTTCTCAATTCCTATAAAAAAACACTTCGATGCATGAAAGTATTCAATAAGGCCTTTACAAGTGCCATAAAACCATCCCTAAAAATGCATAATAAATTACACTAATTAGTAGCTTCCTTTAAGAAAGATTCATATGGCTTACTCAGACTTAGATGACTCCAATTGGAGTGGAGGAGATGATATGAATTAGGGCTCGTTTACTTCTGCCTGTTGGGGTGTATGCCATAATCTCGTGTAGTTTGTAATAGTTGTTGAATTAATGAATAAAGGTTATTTGTTATTCAAACTTTGTATCTCGCATTTTATAAACTTAATCCAATAAACTAAGCTCCAAGGTCATATTTAAGAGAACTTGAACGGTATGTAGTGGGCACACAGGGAGGATCACGTTCGGGTTATTGACCCGAACGGTCTACAGTATATGGATAGGGTTGGGAACCTCATCCTGGCAACACTGTGGATGCACCCCACTTTGTATTAGATACAAACGAGATGATCCAACTCGTTCATGTGATTGACATGTGAGTGGGGGCATCTTGTGCAATGAGATTGTACAAGACCGGACTGTGAATTATTAGACCTACTGATGTAACACCGTTAACAGCATAGGACTAGTAAATTTGTAGATGACCATTAGTAACTTGTCCTTAATCCTGAGCGTGTTACGGATTCCTGTCTGTGGGTTCTGTCCTTTGACTAGTATGGGTGAGGGTGGCCTGAGTTGCTCGCCCAATATGCCTACCTTCTCAGGGGCAGAACCACGTGGAGAGCTGGGAACTTAACTACGCAAGAAACAATTCACTCGTTCTTGAGCTAGGTAAACTAGAGGGGTTGTTTCCTTAAGTGTTGTCTCTAGGGCTTGAACAACGGGGCACCACCCTCTCACTGGCCCGAGAGGGATGTTGTCTATGGTTGGACCATGCAACAAAATTGTTCATTAGAGGAGCAGTGAGACTTAAGGAGTAAGAGGTAGACACAGGGGTAAAATGGTAATTTAACCCAACTGTGACTATAAACAACCTATGAAGGGTCGACTCACGGACATTGGTTTATCGATGGACACAACTTGTCCTATAGTGAGGAGAGTGCAGCTATGAGGCTATAGTGGAGTGTCCCCGTAGTTAATGAATGTTGATTAACCGGGTCAAAGAGTTTGATTGGTTAATCTTGAATCATTGGAGCTCATGATCTGTAGGTCCATTAGGTCCTTCGGTTGGCTCAATTTGGACTAAATGAGGGTTTACAGTTTGGAATGGATTTGAAGTGTTCAAATTCATTAAAAGGGTATTTATGTCATTTATATGAGATATGATTGACATAATATATAGTTTAATGTTATGAGATTCATTATAAACTATAGTATAGCCTAATTATTTAATTAAGGCTTTTTTGGAGAAATTTATTTGAGAGAAATTAAATTGAATGTGATTCAATTTTAATTCCACAATTATGCAAATGAGATTTGTATAATAAGGTATGAGATACCTTATATTATATGATATGCAAATATGATTTGCATATTATATAGTTGTGGTATTATGGTGAATTGGTGGAGATTTTTTAAGGGAATTGGAATTTCCCGCAGCAAAAGACGTTGTAAAACGTCGTTGTTTCGTTGTGCAACATATATCTTAAAAATGAATTAAACACTTAATTCTAGGCTAAACATGCAAATCAAGAAGGAAAAAACAGTAGGTAAAGATTACACTAACCTCTTGTAGAACTTTTCTTCGAACTCTTTCTCGATCTCAACATCTTGAACAAACAATCTCTTTGAACTCGATCCTCAAACCGAATGGCAACACACTTCCAAAGGGTCTTCTTGGTTGTTCTCGGTAGGTTGAGGGAGAGTATGTGAGACTCCCTTTGGTTTTGGGCGAGGAGAATTTCTAGAGAGAATTTGAGAGCTTTGTGAGAGAGAGACTTTTCTCTTGAATGTCGAATCAAAAAAATGACAAGTCTTACCAAAAAACTTCTTGCAAAAGTCTTTAAATAATGGTGAGAGGTGGAGTTGAATTCTCCACCAATTCACCATTTTACAACAACCTTATAATATGCAAATCATATTAGCATATTACATATAATAAGGTATCTCATACCTTATTATACAAATCTCATTTGTATAATTGTGGAATTTTAAAATTGAATCACATTCAATTTAATTTCTCTCAATTCAATTCCTCCCATTAGCACTAATTAATCAATTAGGCTATACTATAGTTTATTATGAATGTCATTCACATCAAACTATATATCATGTCATCTATATCTCATATAAATGACATAAATACCCAAATAATGAATTTGAACACTTCAAATTCACACCAAACTGTAAACCCTCAATTTGTCCAATTTGAGCCAACCGAAGGACCTAATGGACTTAAAGATGACGAGGTCCAATGATTCGAGATTAACCTGTCAAACTTTTTGACCAGGTTATTCAACATTCATTAGCTACGGTAACAGTCCACAAAATCCCGTAGCTGCACTCTCATCACTGTAGGACAAGTTGTGTCCATCGATATAACCAATGTCAGTGAGTCGACCCTTCACAGGTTGTTCGTAGTCACAACTAGGTCAAATTACCGTTTTACCCCTGTGTCTACCTTTTGATCCTTAAGTCCCACTGCTCCTCTAATGAACAATTACGTTGTATGGTCCGACCATAAACAACATCCCTCTCGGGCTAGTGAGAGGGTGGGTGGTCGTTGTCTAAGCTTTGGAGACAACACTTAAGGAAACAACCCCTCTAGTTTTCCTAATTCTGGAACGAGTGAATTCCATCTCGCGTAGTCAAGTTCCTAGCTCCCCACGTGGTCCTGTCCCTGAGAAGATAGGCATATTGCGCGAGTAACTGTGACCACCCTCACCCGTACTAGTCAAAGGATAAACCCACGCAGACAGGAGTCCGTAACACGCTTAGGATTAAGGACGAGTCACTAATGGTCATCTACGAATTTATTAGTCCTATACTGTTGACGGTATTACATCAGTAAGTCTAATAATTTGTGGTCCGGTCTTGTACAATCTCATTGCACAAGATGCTCATACTCGCATATCAACCACATGAACGAGCTGGATCACCTCGTTTGTATCTAATACAAAGCGCGTCACATCCACAACGTATCCAGGATTAGGTCTCCAACCCTATCCGTATACTGTAGACCCAGGTCATTCACTCGAACGTGATCCTCCCTGTGTGTCCACTACACACCGTTCAAGTTCTAGTTCTCTCATAATACAATGACCCTGGGCTTAGTTTATTGGATTAAGTTTATAAATATGCGAGACACAAAGTATTGAAAAAATAACTCTTGTTTATTTCAACGTAGAATATTACAAACTTACACGAGATTAGGGCATACACCCCAACAATTTTAACTCCACCACACATCATTATAAGTAAATGCTTCAAGAAGCATTTTACATCTTAAGCTCTCATTTTTGGAATTTCATCCCAAAAAAAAAAATCCATCTTCTGTCAAATTCTCTCAACTCTCTCTACAATTCTCCAACCCAAAATCCAAAGGGAGTCCCACATTACTCTCCCTCATCCGCCAGAGAACAACCGAGAAGATCAAGTCGAGGTGTCACTTGGATCAGTTCGTGATTTTCGTTGGAGAGATTGTTGGATCGTTGAGATTGTGATCGGAGAAGAAAATCGTGAAGAATTGGTCTTCAAGAGATAGGTTTTCAAGAACCTTACTATTTTTCTTCTCTAAAAGCATGCTTAGCCTAGATTGAATGTAGTTCTTTTAATTTTAAGAGATTTAGAACCACAACGAAACAAGACGATTTACATCGCGCTTCCGCTGCGAGAAATCGATTCCCTGTCACTGCCTTTGTATTTTGCTTGTCTCATTTATCTTTTTTTATCTTGTGAGTGTTATTTGGCTCTAAAAATTAAGTTATTTGCTTAGAAAATGAATGTTTGATGTTATAATTCATGTCATTTAGAGCAAATTTAAGTAAAAACAAGTTTTGCATATGTTTGAAGTCTTGATTTGGTAAAAATAAGTTTTTAGGCATACTTAGAGTCATTTTTGTTAAGTGTTAATTTTTGTTGGTTTTATGTAGAGGTTGAAAAAGGACTTAAATGCGTCCACATTCTGACCACAATTAAGGCAAAAGAAAGATGATCCAAGAGATATGCGACTAGGATGCACCAGTAATTGAGAGTAGAATCTAAATTCCAACTGTTGCAGAAATAACTCAAAATGTGCCCAACTATGCAGCCGCATTTAGCCCATTTCAACAACAACACAATTGCACTCACTATGCACCCACATCTTAACCTTTTCGACAGATTCTCCCAGACTCGCGAAATTTACAGATAAAATCATATATTCTCCATCAAATCTATGGGGATCAAGATATATGATCGAGTAAGTTTCTACACATTGATATCGTCATCAAACCCTAGGCTTGAGGTCTATAAAAGGCGGCTCGAGCTTCATTTTCAAGAGTGCTCAGATTTCTACTTTATTTAATAACATTCAGTAGTTTTCTTTTCTTTTTAGCAATTATACCGAGTCTCTCCCAAGTTTGGTTCATACTTCATTTGGATGCGAACTTCAAAAGAAGGGAGTATTAACACTTGTTCTCCTCAAAAGAGGTTGAACGAAGTCAGAAAGAAAGAATAAACTTTGGGTTCTTTATCACTTATATTTAAGTTTTGTACGTTTTTCTTTTTCTTAAAAGTTAGATGTTGTTTTATTCTTTCATTAAGTGGTAAGTTTTTGTTTATTTATTAAATTTCTATTCTTCAAGCTGTTAGTTTTTAGATTCCAAACTTTTAATATGGTTTTATTCTTTTATTTCAATGAAGTTTATCTTTTCCCAATCAAGTTTTCTTTTTATGTTCTGCACTTTAGTTTTCTTTCAATGGTAGCTAAACTCCTGGGGGATCAATGAAGTGGATGCCCTAAAAAGGAGATAAACCTCACCATGTGATTCTAGAAAGTTTACTTATATTATAACACTGTTTGCTTTTATCGAGTTTAAGTTTCATTGTTAGCTTAAACTAATCATTTGAGTTAGCATAGTTTGTGTGAGATTCAATACTTAAAGGGTTGGATCGAGCACGCATTTTCATAAAAGTAATCTAGGAGAAGAGTCTAGACATAGAACTGCGCTTTTTGTACCTAGACATAGGATGAAAACCTTTAGAATAATTGAGTTGTGTTTTAGAATTATCTAAGTTAAAGTTAGCCATAGACATATGTGTTTAATTGCTTAGACTCCTTAAGAGCCGAATAGGTGTGAAACTCGGTTCATGGTTTTAAGTGTCAAGTAGAGAACGTTGCGAGTGCATTTCAGTAGCATTTTGTCTGAATCACACATAATTTGAAAGAGTCAATATGCGGGCCCAAGAGGCATAATCTCTAAAATAGCCCGACATAGTTAAACAACTTTGCAGGGGCATGATGGGCATTTCCTCAAGGTTGAGCTAGATTTGAATCCCCTACTTCTCATTATTGTTTCTTATATTTTCTTCGTTTCCTTTATTTCTATTGCACAAAATCTCCCAAACACATCTTATTTACTTGGTTACCTTTGGTTGCAAAGTGAAAGTAGTTGTGTTATTAATTGCAGAACTTTGTTAACTTTTCCCGTGGGTTCAATACTTGGAATACTTTCATATATTATTTGCTAAGACAACGTGCACTTGCACTTGCTTTTTCTTTCCCACCAAATCTTAACTTAAGACTTTTGCTATTCAATGAAATTTTAGATTCTATTTAACATGTTTTTCTTTAATGAATTTTACTTCAAAGAGATGAACTCTCACAAATAGAATTATTTAATTCTTATCAACGAAGAGAAATTGATAAAGGAGTCCTTATTCATGAACTCAAACCACAAAATCATAAGAAATTACTTACTTACAACTTGGTTGGCCTCGACCTATCGGGATTTTTGGCATTTCTGATTCATTCTATGTAGCTTCTATTTTTGTTTAATAGAGAGGTATATCTCCTATATAACTCCCTACTCAAGACTCTATATTAAATTTATTTTTTTATTTAACATTCTTTAATTAGATTTAAGATTTTTATGCAGAGATGTTACAAAAAATAAAGGTTAGTCTTAAATTCAATAAGATTTATCATAAACAAATGGGACAATTGGGCAAATAGCAAAATGGGCTTAAAATATTGCAAATATAGCAAATTGTTAAACTATTTGCATATATGGCAAATTTTCATTTAAATTACTAAAAAGTCCATGCACATGTCTTTAGCCCAAATAAAAATTGTGATTCATATTCCTTCATTTCTTCTCCAAATTATCTTTGATTTTTTTGTATTTTTTTGTGATTTCTTCTTCCTTTCTCAAACATTTAGTCGATCGACTAAAATCCTAAGTTCAATCGATGTCTAACGTTCAACTTTTTCTATAGTGATTGGAGTCTATCACTAATAGATTTCAATCACTGTCTTGTGATATAAATCTATCAGTGATATAAGTTTATCACTATCACTGATAGACTTCTATATATGTTGTTTCTCTTCTTTTTTTTTTATTGATATTACTAATAGACTTCTATCACTATCAATGGGAATAGTGTGTGATTGAAGTATATCACTAATAGATGCATATATGTTAATTGTTACAATTATTTGAATTACTAGAATTTTGAATCTTAAAACAACTAGTGTTAATATAGGTTAATTTTCATCCTTGAATAAGTTTGGGTGTGCGATTGACTACTATCACTGAGATGTTTATTTTATATATCACTATGATAAGATTCTATCAATAATAGAAATCTATCACTAGTAGACTCTTGTCTATGATAAAAGTCTACTAGCATACTACTCCAAACCTTACTTCAGTTTTATAGTCTATTAGAGTCTTATCACTGATAGACTTCAAATTGTGCTAAAAGTTTATCAGTGATAGAATAATCTTGATAAAAATCTATCAGTCTACTTTATGTATTGCATTCTATCACAATATATCACTAATAGACTTCTAACTGTCATAAGAGTTTATCAGTGAGAAGTGTATTACATATAGAATCCTAACTATAATAAAACTTTATCAACCTACTCCAAGCTTTGCTTCAAAATTGCATTATACCACATTCAATCACTCATAAACTTCTAATTGTGATAAGAATCTATTAGTGATAAAAGTTTATCACTAATAGACTCTTAACTGTGATAAATGTCTATTTGAATGACTCCAATTCTTCTGATAGGGTTTTAATTGTGACAAAAGTTTATCAGGGATAGAAGTCTATCACCGATAGATTCTAAACAGTAATAAAAGTCTATCTGGGATAAAAGTATATCACTGATAGATTCTGAATAGTGATAAAAGTCTATCAGGCTTCAATCAAGGGTAAAATAGGAATTAAAAATGTTATTTAAAAAATTTGCTATATTTGTAATTTTCTTAAAAAACTTGCTACATTTGCAAATAATAACGCATATTTTGCTACCCATTACAATTTTCCTAAACAAATTATATATTTTATTTAAATTAAGAATATGAAAAGAAAAAGGTAAAATGTTAGAATATGAAAAGGTTTGCATTCATTAACATAAATCAATTATAGGATTAAATATGTTTATTTTTAATTATATTTAATTATAGAATACAAAAAATTCTAGAATCTCAAAAGTCTTGCAACTCTTCATTTCCTATGGCTATAAAATGATATTCTTTCCTACACTCTCTAGAACAAAGTGAACTTCATCTTTTCCTTCTTTCTTCTTCTCCATTTTCATTTTATTTCTATATTTTTCCTCTCAGTTCTTTATCATAAAACTTTTTAAATAGTGTGGTATCACTTTTATTTTAACAAGAAAGCAATGTATTGGCAAAAATAGTGGTTGATGAGAAACGAAAGGCCATCTGGAAGAAGGTCAAGGAGTCATTTGTGTTTTGGGTTGATAGACACTTGGAAGACGTGGCTAATAAGTGACCTAATATTCCTTCTTAGCTTTGTAACTTTATTTGTTCTACTCCTCAAATAAAAGAAGAAAAAAATAACGGTAGAGCAATGTTATTTTTAGCAAATTTAGATCATTGTATTTTGATAAGCTATCATCAGGTTGATCTCAAGCACTGACCAGAGGTAAAACTATTTCAAGAAATTCATATATTACATATACATTGATTGCCTCATTTGCTGTTATTGTGTTAAAATTATTTTAGAATTAATGTTGTTATCGTTTTTAAATTATTTGGAATTAATTTTGTAACATTTTTAAGGTTTATATGGACTTTGAAATTTATTGTTTTATTTTTTTAGTATGCTATTTGTTTTATTTAAAAATAATGTAATTATTGGTCGATTTTGTCTTAATTTTCTAACGAAGAAAAGAAGACTACCATCTTTATTTTTGGTATATGTTTTTAATGAATGCTACATAATTTTTTAGTTACCATAAAAAGTTACTTAAATAAAAGTTAGTTACAATAAAAATATAAAAAGTTAAAAACAACATTGTGCATTCGCACGTGGTAATACACTAATACAACTAAAAGTTTAAATTACAATACGAGATTTTCACTAACATTCAAAATAAAGGAGCATAACAGAACAACTTTTGACCGTAATTGAAAACTTCTGATGCATTAAAGGTAAAATTTAATTTTAAAATATGAAGTGGTTGTTTGGGACGTTGTGTGAGTTACAATAACAAAAGTTATAATAGTCTTGTGAATTATTATAATTGGTGAAATCATATAATATTATTTAAAATGTAGAATAGTATAATTTGGAGTTATAATAGTCTGTGTTTGTGTTTGAGGTACAGAGTATTTCACAGATTATAATAACATAAATTATTATAACTTGTGCTCCAAACAGGCTCGAAAGAACCAAATTGAGAATAGGAAGGATTGGGTACATTTAGCCAAATAAAAAATCAGATGGAAAACACGTGCCAAACCCGTGTCAGCAAGGCCAAGCTCAAGGGTTTCAATCCAAGCTCCGTATCGGATAGCGGTTTCAACATGTGGTCGGTGTGAATTGTATATCAAATAGCGGTCTCAGGCATCTAAACCCGTGGGTTCTACAGGCAATCCCTGCATGATTTCAAAACCCAACTGCCACAACGCGTTTAACGGATAATCGTTTTTAGAACAGGCGGTTTCTCCTATGGCGTAAGTTCCTCTCCCTACTCGACTCAGCGGCAAAATCCTTAGGAAAGAGAGCGCGAAATGGTTCAAAACTAGACACCCCTCAAGTTGGAGCCAAGGTAATCTCAAATCCACAGTTCTTTTCTGCTATTTTTTTCATCATGTTTGCTGTGTTTTCCTTTTTCTCTGATGGAGGAGTCTCTGTGCGTGCGTGTGCTTGTTTTCATTCAATTCCAGGGATTCAATCGTGAAGTTCATGTATATTTTTTGGGTTAAAAACCAAATTTGGTTTCTGTAATTTTATTTAACTAATGATTTTGTCACTCATTAAGTAATACTTGTAAAATTTGTATCCACTTAGTCCCTTTAGTTTAAAATAGTTCCTACAAAATTTGTTGGCTTCTTCACTAATTTATTGAGCTACACAGCAACAAACCTCATTACACCTTCATCATATTTTTCATTATAAGGAATGTACAACGAAAGTACCAAGGACCAAATATGTTTCTTAATTTTTTTTTAACCAAATCTTTCCAGTGTTTGGTTTCTGGTTATGCGTTCTTGTGGCCCCAAGAAGTGTGTATGGATCTTTGGTTAGAATCTATCTCAAAGCTGAAGTATACTGATCTTCATAAATTTAGTTATTTTTCTTATTTTTGTACTTACACAATACTGCCCAAGCCTATTTAAAGGGACTTTCTTGTATTTGTGATATGTGGTCATATGTTAAATCCCTTTTTTTGGAGTTAAGAGCTTGTTATCTTTTGAGTGGTTTTGTTTCGAGGCCAGACATAATTTTGAGCAATTGTGTATTTGAGCTTTTTCTGTTATTATTATTATTATTTTTTTTTATGTTTTCTTCATCTTCATAGTAAATATTAGAGAGTTTGTACAGGATAAAAGAAATAACTCATTCAAATGGTGGATTTATCTACATTTGGTGTTGTTTCTCTTCCTTTTACTTTCCATTTCTATGCTATTCATCATTTTATGACTCTTTCCAAAGGGAATTTAGGATCTGGGAACCCTCTAAATTTTCAACAATTGGAATCACGTCATTAAATTGGGGGAACCTTTAGAGATCGATGTCTAGCTTTGAAGGAATTGCTATCGACAAGTTTGATGGGACGGATTTTGATTACTGGAAGATGCAGATAAAGGATTATCTACGTATCATGGGCAGGGAGTTTCATCTACCACTGAATGAAAAACCAGAAAGTATGAAAGAAGAAGATTGGAGGATTCTTGACAGAAAAGTACTAGGGATTATTCGCTTGACTTTGTCAAGGAATGTTTTTGATCATGTGGCAAATGAGAAGACAACAATTGGTCTGATGAAAACCTTGTCAGATATATATGAGAAGCCTTATTTGAACAAGTTATACCTTGTTAGAAAACTCATGGATTTAAAAATGGATGAAGGTGTGTTGTTTGTTGAACATTTGAATGAATTCAATAGGATCATTAATAAGTTAAGCTCTGCGAAGCTTGAGTTCAACGAAGAAGTGATTGCTATCCTTTTGTTGAAGTCTTTACCTGATAGTTGGGAATCTGTGAAAATATCTTTACCTTTCTCTTTGGGTACCAGAAAATTGAAAATTCAAGATATTATAGATGCAGCTTTTGCAGAAGAGATTCATAGAAGACATTTTGGTGTGACTTCTACTCCAAATTCAAGCTTCAAAGTTGAAGGGAGAGGGAAAAATATCAACAGCAAACCTTATAAAGGCAAAGACAACAAATGTAGAGGAAATGATAAGCAGAAAATTGAGTGCTACTACTGCCCTGCCACAAGCAGGGTCACATAAAAGCAAATTGTAGAAAGTTGAAAAAGGAGCAAAAAAATAACTCCTAGGTAGCATGTCGCTTTAGCTTATTTAAAGGAACTTTTCTTGTTTCTCTGGGAGTGCAGTTGATGGAAAGCACATATTTTGGGTCTAGGCATGTTTAGAGTAAATAGCGAGGAATTTTATTTTTTGAGTTGGTTTCAAGAAGATAAGACAATTTTGAAAGTTGTGTGCTTGAGGTTTCTCGTCTTTGTTTTTTTGTGATCTTCATTTTCATGGTAAACTTATGGAGTTTGTGAAGGACCACACATCATTGTTCAAGCGGTGAACTCGTAAAATTTGCAATTATTTCCCTTCACTTTTCCCTTCTTTGTTATTTTTCAGTTATAAGTTTCCAAAAACATATTCTGTAGTCGAAACATTTATTTCTCAGTCTTTTGAGGAAGTCAATCATTATCTATTATAGATTAAAATCTTACTTGGAAGAGCAAAAAACAAAGATAAAATGCAATGAAGTCATTAAGATTTATATTGATCACTCTAAATATGACAATAGTGTCTATTTTTGTTGTATTAGTTTTTAATGCAAATAAGAATAAATTTACAATCCATCTCATTCTTATCTTTCTAAAATACCATAGAAAATGTTTACCTACAGTTCATGCTTTTGTATTTCGCTTGAATTGGCCGCTTATGTCTTATTAGCGTGATCTTCTTAGAAATTTGGAGGGCAAAATTCATTGCAACATTGCTGTTGGTTTGCCAATATTTTTAATTTTATACTTCACATGTGTTCATGAAACCCCATACTCAGTTGGGACTTGGGTAGTAAACAAAGTGAAGCCAATTCATTGTTACATCAGGTGGCTCTTTCATTTTGCATGAATGTCTGATCATGCATTGGTTGGAAATGTCCTTGTTGTTTCACTAGGGCATTCGTTTGGATTACTTTTTCTTTAAGTTAGTGAATGGGAGAAGATGAGTAGACAAGGTGTTACACTCATGTGTTATTGGAATGGGACAACAACAAGTGGACCACATGGCATTTCTTATGAAGGTGCTGCACCAAAACCCATCCGAGTTAGCTACGGGATAACACATAATGAGTTGGTCGACAGGATATATGGGGTTACTGGATTTGACAAGCAATCCTTTAAACTGAAGATCATATGTAGGTATCCGGCATGTAGAGAATACATACCTGTGCCAATTGATGATGACGAGTCTATAGATATCATGTTTGATGTGGCACGACAACCGGGAACTAATTGTCTAGAACTGTATGTTGAAAGAGAGCCACTCTGCAATCATAACCCAATAAATGTTGCAGAACCGACCACTATTGATAACCAGGTATGTTTTTAACCATATGTTTCTTTTAAAACTGTTTCTTATTCTTGTTGTTAACATGCTAGCTAACAAGAGTTTAATATACCCTTTCAAGTTATTTTACTGTTCATTGATTTTGGTGTTATATGTTTTATAGACAACAGATGAGGTAGTCACACATGATGCCCAAGTTGAAAGCTTTTTAGATCCGGGACCTGTAGACAATTCGGTTCTTGTTCTACAAAATCAACATAGATCTGAAGCCATATGGGCGGGGGAGGTACAATCTACTTATGTAGTTTATTTGTAGCTTGAATTCATCAAATATGCATTAGCATATTTGTAAAGAGGCAAACTAATAATCTTCCTAACTTGTAGGACCCTAATGTGTTGACTTGTAGACAACGACTGGCAGCAATGATGAAAGAATGGAAATTGGATCATCGTGTCCGTCAACTTATCATCAAGGCTGGATTTTATGGGGTGTATAGAGTTGGAATCTTACAAATTGATTGGCCATTGATTACAGCATTGGCTGAGAGGTGGCGGCAAGAAACTCACACTTTCCATTTTACTGTTGGGGAGAGCACTGTCACGCTACAAGATGTAGCATTGTTGTTAGGTGTGAGAATAAATGGCTGGGTAGTGACTGGAAATACTGATCTGCAATGGGAAGATTTATGTGAGGAGTTATTGGGGGTTAGGCCTGATTCGAGCGTGCTTCATGGTTCAGCCCTTAAGGTTAGTTGGTTGCGAACTCATTTTCAAGAGCCTCCACCAAAGGCAGATGATGTTACATTACAACGCTATGCTAGGGCATACATTTTAGGTTTGATGGGTGGTGTTCTCTTCACGGATAAATCCGGAGCTGATGTCCAGTTGATATTCCTACCCTTTTTGAGAGATTTGGCAAGTGTGGAGCAATTTAGTTGGGGAAGTGCAGTGCTTGCACATTTATATAGGGAGCTTTGCCGAGCCAGCAAGAAAGGGGCTAATGAGATTTCTGGCCCTCTTATTCTGTTGCAGGTGTGAGTATGCAATGGCTATTCAGTTTTTTGTTGAATTAAAATTGCATATGATTGCTCATAAATTGAACGAATATCTCAAACACAATCCTTAATTATATGTGCATGTTTATTAGCGAAGCTAGAAATTTTCATAAGGAGGGACAAAATCCTACATTCTAATTAAGGAGGGCAAATTAAAAAAAGAACACTTTGAAATCTTTACTCTTTGTATATATCATTTATAACCTAAGACATGAACAAGGGAAGAAATTGCCCCTTCACCCATGTTGCATGCTTTATGCTCTTAATTATTTTTTATTTCTATAGATATGGGCATGGGAACGCCTAGATATTGGCCGGCCAGAGAGGTTGGGTAGTAAAGGGCGAAAACCAATTATACTGGATACGAAGGCCGAGGAGGAGAACAGAACTTCCATTGCAGGGGATGCTTTTTTAGTTGATGAACAATTACCTGCAGATCCAATAGGATGCCGGTATGTGATAGGATCCCCATTACTAGAACAATGAAACTATATTGCAATATTAAAGAGAACTTACAATGCTAATAGCCTTTTGAAAGGGCTCACAAGATATTAATTTCCAAAATTCTTCCTAGTCCCCAACTCTCTTACTCAAATATTTATAACTCTCCACCCTAACAACTTCTCAAGTAATTAAAAATATGCTACTTTTATTATCCCTAATAATATTTCCATTATTTTTCTAATACTGTAATGATATGCCTCTATTTATCTTTTACTCCACCATTCATTCTATTAAAATTTGTTTTCTGTTGTATTAGATGGAAGGCAGCTGTGATTCGTAGAGATAATCCTCAAAGAGCATTAATATTTTACAGGGACCAGCTTGATCAACAAACAGATGATCAGGTTCCTGATTTTACCTCTTATCTCCTTTGTCCATAATTATGATGATTAAGTTTACAATATATTAATGCTTCATGCTACAAACTTTAGTGCAAAAACTTTTGTTAGGATACATAAATAAAAGTTAAATTATAATTTTGGTCCTTAAACTTTGAGGGTTGTGTCTAATAAGTCCATAAATTTTTCAAAATAGCGCTAATAGGTCTTTTTTTAAGTAAGAAACCAAGCTTTGAGAACGATAAAAGAATGTATAAAGGCATACAAAAAACAGCCAACCAGAATAGAGTCCTACTCCTACAAACAACCTATAAAAAGGGGCTCCAATCAAACAATCAAACCAAGATCATAATTACAAAAAGGTTGTATCATTGAAGCCCGTAAAAAGTTATTCGCCTCACCATCTCCTAAACATCATTACACGACCTCTCCATCCTTCTAAAAATCCTCCTATTTGTCTCGATCCACACACCTCACAAAATAGTAAAGAAACAAACATGCCACCAAAACTTTGCCCATCTCCTGAAAAAGCAAGCTTAGAAGCACCTCCCCAATCACAGCATAACAATCACAATTCCACACCTATCATAGTCCGAACAAGCTCAACCATCGAGACCAAAACTCACTATGCTAATAGGTCATTGAACTTTTAATATCGTGTACAATAGGATACTCATCAAAATCTTTCCCAAATTTTATCAAATAGGTCATCGAACTTTGGCTCCACCCCTTCATGATTATTATCTCTTGGAGTGTTCAAGGTTCTTTTTTTGGCAGGAATTATATGATTTATCATGCCTTTGCACCAAAAATTGGCTGTTGGCAGGCGACTTTAACATCTCTAGATGGGCTCACTAAAAATCCAGTGAAAAGGTCACTTGGAGTATGAAGTGTTTCAACCACTTCATCAATGATGCAGAGCTCATCGACATTCCCATGCAAAATGGGCTTTATATTTGGCCTGATAACTGCACCCCACCTACCATGACTCTCATAGACAGAAGAAAAGATTCCTTGTTATCGAAGGTCTTCTTGGAAATCTTGGAATTGCTGGTATAAAACGTGTGGATGGAGTCATGGACCGACTTTGGATCATTACCCCACATCCTCTCCATGGGTTGCTTCGGATGGGGGCAGACACCTTTCCGTTTTTAAAATAGTGGTTAGACTATCAATCTTTCTTACCCATGCTCGAGTATTGGTGGAAGAACACGCCACTCAGAGGCTGGCTGGGGCACGATTTTATCATTAAATCGAAAGGCTTGAAGGAGACGTTAAAGAAATGGAACAAAGACACTTTTGATTGTGTAGCTACCAAAAGAAATCGACTATTGACTAAAATTACTCTTCTTGACCAAATGGAGGAGGCTGAAACCCCTTAGTTCATTATACCCACAGAAAGGTTATGAAAGTTGAGTTATTGTCCAGGGATGCCATGAAAGAACAGAGATGGAGGAAAAAGTGAAAGAAGAGATGGCTAGATGAAGGGGACACAAATTCCAGTTTTTTCCATTGGATTATGGCCACAAAATAGCAAAAAAGTACTACTATGGAAGTTCTTTCTCTTCAAGGCAACGGTTTACTAAGGGAGGATGACATTGTGTCGGAATTTGTGTCTTTCTAATGCTCAAGATACAAACTCCTAAACGGAGTGAAAACAATCCAACAAAAAATTGAAGGGAAACAAAAGTAAGACAATCACAACTGAACACAAAGGGCCCGTTTGATAACGTTCCCGTTTCCTGTTTCTTGTTTCTGTTTCTCATTTGTTAAGAAACAGACTTGTTTGATAATCCATCCCGTTTCTTGTTCCCAAAATTTGAGAAACGTTTCTAAAATTTGGACTAAATTTTAGAAACAACATAAAGTAGTTTCTTTCTGTTCCGTTTCTTTTTATTATTAAATGTTCCCAATTTTTTGAAACTAACTCTTCAGCTTGTTGGTAAAATGCTTGCTAATCTTTTGTCCTTCCCTAACAAATCTTGAGTTCGATCCCTAGAGAGTACAAATCATTTTTTTTTTGTTTATGAATTTCGAATTTTTTCAATATATATAGTTTTAGTTTTTATAAAGAAAAATAATATAATATATATAAATTTATTTATTTTTATTTAATTTCTTAATTTTACCATCTTTATATTTATACTATTTTAATTTAAAATTTAAAATTATATATATATATATGTATTATTTGAATTTTGAATTTTAATTTTGTAATCTTTATATTTATATATTATTGTAATTTTGCAATAAATAAATTTTGTTCACTAAAACATGTCTTTAAAATTCAAAATAATTGAGTTTGATCTGAGTCGACATCATTCAAGACGAATGACTCGAGTAAAATATAAGATTACAACTCAAATTTGAACAACATTTAAAGGATAAAATAATTTTATTTATTTACTTTTATTATTAGTTAATTTTGTATCGAGACTTGTTGGTATTTGATAATATAAATTTGTTATAATTAATTGTATATTTATATATACAAGAAACAAGAAACAAGAAACAAGAAAAGGTTATCAAACAAGTTTATGTTTCTATTTCTTGTTTTAAAAGAAACAATAAACAGAAATAGTTATCAAACATATTCTTGTTTCTTATTCTTAAAAAATGAGAAACAAGAAACAAGGAACAAGAAACAAGAAACAAGAACGTTATCAAATGGGGCCAAAGGAGCCCACAAGAACCAAAAACCTATAAAGAAAAGCCAAAATTAAGCTTAGAAAGAGAGCAATGAGGGAAGGCCACCAAACAAGCCGAGACCAAACGATCAGATGCAAAAGCTCCAAGAATAACAAGGCTGACATCCGAAAGACCCAGTACCACCAATAACCATAGACAATGGCCCCACACTCGTTAGTTTAGCAACCATAGAAACATCAACAACTAATGTCAGCAAATGGATAGACGACCACCGCCACCACCCTTGACAAAGACCCCAACTTGAAGCATGAAAACCAACTTAAAATCAATCCACAAAATCAACAAATCACTTGATCTGCCAAAAGCTTCAGAGCCCAAAAATGCCTCTCGAACTCCAAAAGAAAATAAGCAACTTTCTATTGATAAAGGCCATAAAAGATTCAAGGAATAGAACCACCTCTGGGCAAACATAATGCCGAAACTCCTTCAATGAACTAACTCCCAAAACCCTTGAATTCCAAGAAAGAAAATTCATCATAAAGAGGAAGAGCCCCTACCCAATAGCCACTTCTTTAAATTGAAGCCCACATGCCTTTATCAAAGAGCTAAAATGGCTCAATTTGGGACAAGAAACACAAATTGATAAGTCGCTTCCCACCAAAGAAAGCTAGCAGTTTGCAACTGAAGGAAGTAGTGCCAAGGCAAGTGGCTTTGGCTTCAAAATGATAATTCTTCATAGAATAAAAGGAGGCTGGGGTTGGTTCAAATGATCAGCTTCAAGAGATTCCTTTAGTAAATTTGCCCTGATTTGGTTTTTATTCAGGAAACCAAAGTCATGATTGTGGTTGACTATGTGATGAGATTAATCTGGAGTTCAAGAGATTTTGGCTGGGCTCAAGTGGAGGCTTTTGGTAGATTTGGGGGTTTGTTAGTACTGTGGGATGGTAGAGCTTTGAGTGATGCAATTTCGATTTTGTCCTTTTGATGGCTTCTTTATAGAGCGTTCTCCTTATTAGTATTATTGGATTCTCTTTCTCAGTTTGTAATTTTTGGTCGTTGGGTTTCTTTGGTTCTTGAAATTCTTATGGTTCCCTCCTTTGTCCTCGAGGTCTTTTTGTGTGTTTTTGGTGAGGGATTGTTTTGTCTTCTTTTTTCTTTTGGTCTCCTTTTGGAGCTTATACTTTGAGCGTTAGTCTCATTTCATTATTTCAATGAAAATTTCGTTTGTTGCCTTGTAAAAAAAAAATAAGCGGTCTGAAAGTGGTGTCATCTTGTTGGTTGTGTATGTCGCTCCGAACTGTAAGAGTTTTGGTCGCACCTTCTCGCCGTCGGCTCTCTTCTTCTTCTCATTTTCCGTTCAACTCGCCTCCGGTGTCGCACCTTCTCGCCGTCGGCTCTCTCCTTCAGCTAGCGATGTGTCATCGTCTCCTCCTAGCGTTCGACGGTTGCCTCGTTCGGCCGTTCGGTGTCTTCCTCTCTGAAGCCGCGCCCTCTCCGAAGCCTCTTCTCTCTCTTTGTTGGCCTGTCTCCCCTTTAGTCTTCTCGTCTTCTTTCAGCTCTCCCTTGTCGGTGTGGGAGTCGATCTCTGGCATCTGGTCGTTTTCTGCCTTTCACTCGATGTCCGACATGCTCGTCTTCACGTTTGTTTCTCCTCCTCTGTTTTCGGTTTCTCTTGTTTCCTCTTTTGCTTTCCTTCCGCTTACTTGCTTCTCCGTTAGTTTCCTTTCTTAAGTTTTCTTGTCGTGTTCTTCCTTCTTTTGTGGATTGTTTTTGAGCTCCTTTCAGTTTCCTTCGCCTTGGGTTTTCATGGATACGTTTGGTTGCAGTATTAGCGGCTCCAATTTCAGTATTCGAAGGAATGGAGATTGGTTTTGGTTGGAAGATGAGTCAGAAGGAGGCAAGCTGGTCTTATCTTTGGTCCAATTGCAATGGTTTAAAGAAGCTTTTGAGGTTTTGTGTTTTCATTCCATGTCCTTTTTTCAAAGGAGGAAATTCAAAGACGACAATGGAGTGCTTGGTTTGTTTAAGGTCCAAAAAAGAAATTCTTGGTTTGCTGATGGTGTACATTGGCCACCCTCTGGCGGCTGGAATAGACTCAAAGTGAATCTAGGGAATTATTTGAATGGCTGGTTGGTTTTTGGGGATATGTTGAGTTGAGTGATTTCCTGCTGAGGTTTGATGCGACGGTTGGGTTTCCTGGTACAACTTTTGTGAGAAATTTGGAAGCAATGCAGGTGCGGGAGTCGCCTTTGGAGCAACAAAGGTTGTTTGGTTCGCATTTCAATATTCCTTCGGGTATGGAGCAATGGGTTAGGAGAGAGTTAGAGGTGTTGGATTTCGATTTTGAAGGCTTGTTGGTTATTACCCGTCTGTTTGCTCGTATTTCTTGGGTGGAAATTAAATTGGCCATTGAAAAGTCCTTTTGTGTGAAGATTCAGATTAACCCTTTCTCGGTGGATAAGGCTATCATTAAGGTGGATGAAGATTCAAAGGAGTTTTTTAGGGAAAAATTGGGCAGTGGCAAAGAGTGGGTGATTCCTTTATCAAAGTTGAAAGGTTGTCAGGGAAGGATCATAGTTTGTCTAATTTTATTGAGAGTTATGGAGGTTGGGTCGCCATTTCTAATCTTCCTTTAAATCTGTGGAAAAGGGTAGTCTTTGAGACCATCGGGATACATTTGGGGGGTTGGTTTCTCTTGTTTCCTCTTTTGCTTTCCTTCCGCTCACTTGCTTCTCCGTTAGTTTCCTTTCTTAAGTTTTCTCGCTGTGTTCTTCCTTCTTTTGTGGATTGTTTTTGAGCTCCTTTCAGTTCCCTTTGCCTTGGGTTTTCATGGATACATTTGGTTGCAGCATTAGCGGCTCCAATTTCAGTATTCGAAGGAATGGAGATTGGTTTTGGTTGGAAAATGAGTCAGAAGGAGGCAAGCTGGTCTTATCTTTGGTCCAATGGCAATGGTTTAAAGAAGCTTTTGAGATTCTGTGTCTTCATTCCATGTCCTTTTTTCAAAGGAGGAAATTCAAAGACGTCAATGGAGTGCTTGGTTTGTTTAAGGTCCGAAAAAGAAATTCTTGGTTTGCTGATGGTGTACATTGGCCACCCTCTGGCGGCTGGAATAGACTCAAAGTGAATCTAGGGAATTATTTGAATGGTTGGTTGGTTTTTGGGGATATGTTGAGTTGAGTGATTTCCTGCCGAGGTTTGATGCGACGGTTGGGTTTCCTGGTACAACTTTTGTGAGAAATTTGGAAGCAATGCAGGTGCGGGAGTCGCCTTTGGAGCAACAAAGGTTGTTTGGTTCGCATTTCAATATTCCTTCGGGTATGGAACAATGGGTTAGGAGAGAGTTGGAGGTGTTGGATTTCAATTTTGAAGGCTTGTTGGTTATTACCTATCTGTTTGCTCGTATTTCTTGGGTGGAAATTAAATTGGCCATTGAAAAGTCCTTTTGTGTGAAGATTCAGATTAACCCTTTCTCGGTGGATAAGGCTATCATTAAGGTGGATGAAGATTCAAAGGAGTTTTTTAGGGAAAAATTGGGCCATGGCATAGAGTGGGTGATTCCTTTATCAAAGTTGAAAGGTTGCCAGTGAAGGATCATAGTTTGCCTAATCTTATTGAGAGTTATGGAGGTTGGGTCGCCATTTCTAATCTTCCTTTAAATATGTGGAAAAGGGTAGTCTTTGAGACCATCGGGTTACATTTAGGGGGTTGGTTGAGATTGCCTTCGACACTTTGAACTTGACGGATCTCTCTTCAGCCAGAATAAAGGTTAAACCTAACCTTTGTGGATTTCTTCCAGCTCATATTGAGGTCTCTGATGGCTATAGTGGTAAATTTGAAATAAAGATTACGGATATCGAAGGAATGAGACCTCCTAGTCCTAGGATGAAAGTTTGTTCCTTGGTGGTAAATGATTTCTCAAATCCTATTTATTTGGAACGAATTGAACTTGTCCTGCGAGATGTTTTTGACGAATCTGAAGGTAGTTTTTAGAGGAGTCAATCGAATAATGTTAATAAGGTGATGGCTGGTTTGGACATTTCATCCAAGTTACCTGTGTTGATTTCGGAGAAATCGTGTTCGGTGGTGGGGGGAAGGATTTGGCAGTGGCGGGAAGTGTTTCATTGAAAGACTCTTTATATGACTCCTCCAAGATTTTTAATGTTGAGGAATTAAAGGAGTAAGGTGTGGTCTCTTTATCTCCAGTGAAGTTGACGCTCTCAGATTTTGATGGGCAAGGTGATATGGAGGGGGTTGGGGATTCATTCTCTTCCCCGATTTCAACCGTAGTTAAAGAGGTAAGGGATTGGTTTTGTGATAAATATTATACAAGGCATTGTAATAGGACTTTGCAACCAATAGCTGCCCTTGCAGAAGAGGTTGTTTACCCGGATTTTCTTGAACGTTCGATGCCTTGCATTCTGTCTGGTAAGACGGGTTTGTTGGCCTCTAAGGCCTCGGAAGATTTGGTTTTAAAGGGGTGCTCAATTTCTATTGGGGAATGCCAGGTTGGTCCGAAGGGAGTATCTTTTGTTAAATCATCTTTTCTACATTCGGGGGAGGATGCTCGGGTGGTAGATTCTTCCTCTCCTTTGTCTGGCTGTGATTCAATCATGGGTTCGATGGTGAGTTTAAGTAGCCTAGAATTGGGTTCGATCAGGAATTCTTTGCTAAGAGATTTTTCGGATGGGCCCCCTATCATTAATCTTGCAAGCTTATTCGATTCTCCAAGGGGGTGCTCACCTTTGGGGGTAAAGGACTTTGCAGCTCTCTGTCCAGAATTAAACTGTTTTAGCTCCCTGATTAAGGCAAGTGGTTTGCAATTTAAAGAAGTACCTGTTGGTGGATGTTCGTCCTACTTATAATGAAGATCGTTTCTTGGAACATGTGGAACTGCGTGTTGGTCCTTCGTTTATGCAGTGTTGATAGAAGAAGAGTGGAAGGGGGTGGAAGTGTTGAGCGTGCCCTTGTTGGATTTTTTGGATTTTTTGGATTTGGTTGTTCTCAGTAGCTTCTTGTGAGGTTTTGTATTTGGCTGGAATTTGGGTTCGTTTCGAATCTGGGTTTTGTTTGGGTCGACTGAAGAGTTGACATTTTTGGAAGGTTTAATGGTAGAGTATGTTTGGTGCTTTTGACCGTTAAGGAAGGAAGTAGAGTTTGTGGATTTTTTGGGGTTTTGATTTTTTGGAGGATTGTTTAAAGTTGCTTTCTTTTTTGCTGCAAAAAGTAGAGTTTGTGGATTTTTTGGGGTTTTGATTTTTTTTCAGGATTTTTTAAAGTTGCTTTCTTTTTTGCTGCAAAAATTGCCTTAGTTTTTTGTTCTTTAGATTGTTTTAAGTGTTCTCTTGTTTTTTGTTCTTCCTTGTGGATTTATATTTGGAGCATTAGTCTCTTTTCATTCTTTTAATGAAAATCTTTTTTTACCTTCTCAAAAAAAAGGAGATGACACATTGGGCATCCAATCACTCAAGATCTTTCTCCATAGTCAATTCCACACAAAAGATTTGAGAATGTTGAAATACTTTCTAGAAATTGAGGTAATGAGAAGCAAGAAGGGAATCATGCTATCACAGAGAAAGTATGTAATTGACTTGTTGACTGAAACAAGGAAGTTAGGGGGTAAGCCATGTAGTACCCCGATGATGTCTAATTTACAGCTCACAAAAGAGGGAGAATTACTGAAAGATCTTGAACGATATAGGGGTTACTGGTAAAACTCAATTATCTTACAGTAACTCGACCAAACATAGCTTATTCAATGAGTATTGGGAGCCAGTATGGGGATGTTTAGCCCATTGGTTTGGGTTAGGGTGGTGTTGGGTTTCAAACCCAACACCATGTTTGGTACAAAGGGTTTCAAAACCAAGGGTTTTGAAAACACAATCCCATGGGTTTTGAAAACACAACCCCATGGGTTTTGTACCATGTTTTTCACTTCTATTTGTCGTTTTTCATTATAACCACTTCAACAACAATTCCGATGACAACTTCGACAACAACTCCGACGACTACACCGGTGACCCGACCAACTCCGATGACAACTCAAACGACCACCAACAACGACAACTCTGACGATTACACTGGCAACTCAACCAACTCCGATGAAAACTTTGATAATCACACCGACGACTCGACCAACTCTGATGAAAATTTCGACGACCAACTCCGATGACAATTTCACGACCACACTGGCGACCCCCAACCATTTTCGATGACAATTTCGACGACCACACCGACGACCCCGACCAACTCCGATGATAATTCCGACGACCACACTGGCGCCCCCGACTAACTCCGATGACAATTCCGACAACCACACCGACAACCCCGACCAACTCCGATGACAATTCCAACGACCACACCGGCGACCCCAACCAACTCCGATGACAATTTCGACGACCACACCGGCGACCCCGACCAACTCCGATGACAATTCCAACGACCACACCGGCAACCCCCGACCAACTCCGATGACAATTTCGACGACCACACTGGCGATCAACTAACTCTAATGGCAACTCCGACGACTGCATGATCACTACCGGTAACGAAAACTTCAACGACCACATCGGCGACCTGACCATCGCGACGATTACCTCCATCGATAACTACAATGAAAACTCTATAGATTAATTTAACGATCGCCCTTGCGACTCGACCACCCAAACAACTTGATACTTTGATGCTCCAACCACCTCCGATCCGAAAGAGTTGTTCAACATGAGACATTCATCCGCTCGAAATGTCATTGAGAGAACATTCGGTATGCTGAAGGGTCGATGAGTGATACTAAGAGGAAAATCTTTTTACCCAGTAGAAGTCTAGTCCAAGACTATAACTGCATGTTGTTTGTTGCACAACTTAATTATACAAAAGATGGACCCAAATCCCACATTCGAGGAGACACACACAAGTGACCCCGATTCAACTGGGATGAACACAAACAACGTTGGATTTGTAGAGACAACAGATGTCTTGTCTGAATGGAGGGAAAATCTTGCAAACCATATATGGATTAATTGGAATGAGAATTGACGATTGTTGAATTAAACATTTATATATATATATTGATTAGATTTTGTATATATGCACTACATACATTGTGGTGGATAATATTTTTGTGTGTAAATATTATTAATATAATATTAGTAGCTCGAGTGAACGAGCTATATGCAAAATTGAAGGCAATCCCAGGGATGACAAGGCAGGACTGCATGGTTGTTGCAAAAACGCTTCTCTCGAATAGTATGATGTTAAACTCTTTCTTTACATGAACCACCCTAAATTGAAAGTATGATTACTGTGTGGAAGTTCTGGGGAAAGCACCGGGAACCTGATTCTATTTCCATCTACCACTCACTATGACTTTTTTAGAATTTTATGTTAGTTGAACTTCGTTGGACAACTATCTCTACTTTTTTTTATTATTTATTTCAGTCAGCGTAACATGTTATCTTTAACCAACATATTTCTATGCATCGATTGTTTTACTTCATCATTGGCGCCACAGTTCTTATATTACACATTACAACATATAGTTAGTTGTTTTACTTTATGTCATCATGAGTGAAGTGCATTATAAATATAATATATACTCTTACAAAGTATTATAAACTCAAATTAGATACATTAGATGAATTGTTGATAGGTAATTATGTAGATATGAAGTTAAAAAATAAAGTAAGAAAACAAAATTACTATATTTAAAAAATATTAAGTATTTATTTTAGAAAAAACAGACTGCACACAAACCCAACACAACACTGCACTTTTGAAACACTGCTTTTATGCAACCCATTCCAGCACAATACTGCACTCCAAACACTGTTTTCTGCAACACAACCTAACACAACTCTGCACTCCAAACACTGTTTTCTGCAAGTCCGGTATTTCTGATTCCAGCCAAGAAACCCCAAGATTTCTGATTCCAACACAACGCGCCAAACAACCCCCATATGTCTTCTCCTTCAGTTGATCATTGGACTGCAGTGGAACAAATTTTGTGTTATTTGAAAGCAACTCCTGGGTGTGGTTTATTATATAAGAGTTATGGGCATATGAACATTGAATGTTTCTCAGATGTTGATTGAGCAAAATCTAAGAAAGATAGAAGGTCAACGACAGGATGTTGCGTATTCGTTGGTGGTAATTTGGTTTCTTGGAAGAGTAAGAAATAAAATGTGGTGTCACGATCAAGTGTTGAGTCAGAATATAGAGAAATGATAGTAATAGAAGTGGAAGATGACGCCTTTAGTGACTCTTGATACTGGCAGAACTTAGCAAACTCATCTGCGGAAATCGAAATAGACTTGTAAGGATTATCAGGTGTAGAGGTGACATGCGCAGATGGAAACCTCTGGCCTCTATTCAACAATTTTCTGCAATCACACTTCATATGACCAGACTTATGGCAATAGTGGCAAACAATATCGCCCGAGTTTGCTCTCTGAGTGTTCTAATTACCTTTATACGTGTTGGGTCCAACCCCTCTGTTTCCTTTGTACTCACCTGTCTGTCCAACCAAGGCACTATTTGACTCAAGTGGCAAGATTGCTTACAACTTCTTAGTACGAAGTATTCGAGTATAAAGAGGTACACATCCTTAAAGATCATCTCCTTAAAGATCATTTCCTCTCCTTAAAGATCATTTCCTCTCCTTTGGCAAGCATCACATACTTTGCTAAAGAGGTACACATCCTTAAAGATCGTAGGCCAAAAATAAAATGATTGGAATACCTTGGTCGCTGTTCTTTGGCCTCCAAAATGACCTCCATAAGCTGATGAGTGTCAATGCTCCAAAATGGAAATATATCTTCTTCAACCATGCATCTTCTTATGATTCCATCAACACAATGTCTATAAAGATAAGGGTCATCCCAACGATAGGACTTAACCTCATGAAAAAACCTCTTTTTCTGCTGTGTGGACATGTCAGGAGGAAGAATGTTATTGGCCAAATAATTTGTGTAGTCAGCAAACCAAGGGGCACTGCTCCTGACTCATATCAGTAGAAAGGATCTGCTCATCTGAAAAGTCATCTCTAATATCAAGCTTTTGAGCTAAGGGTTGAGGGTTTTAATTCTTGACAGATGATCTGCCACTAAATTCTCAGAACCCTTTTTGTCCCTTATTTCCACTTCAAATTCTTGCAAAAGTAACACCCAGCTAATATTTCTAGGCTTAGCATCCTGCTAGTAGGTACTTAATAGCAGCGTGACCTATATAGATAACTACTTTAATTCTCACTAAATAAGGTCTAAACTTTTCAAAAGCAAACACTACTGCTAACTACTCTTTCTCAGTTGTGGTGTAGTTCAGCTGAGCTTCATTCAAAGTTTTTTTAGCATAATAGATTGGATGTATAACTGTTTCTTGCCTCTGACCTAACAAAGCACCAACAACATAGTCACTGGCATCACACATCAACTCAAATGGATGTTGCCAATTTGGAGCAGACATAATAGGAGCAGTTACTAAAGTTGTTTTCAACTTATCAAAAGCTTCCAAGCAATGAGCAGTGAATTCAAAGGGTCTTTTGACTTCCAACAAAGAACACAAAGGCTTAAAAGATTTTAGAGAAGTCCTTAATGAACCTTCTGTAAAAACCATCATGTCCTAGGAAATGCCTCACTGCTTTTACATTAGCAAGGAGGTTCCAACCTTTCAATTATTTCAATCTTTGCTTTATCAACCTCGATTCCTTTCTCTGAAATTTTATGGCCTAACACAATTCCTCCTTTGACCATGAAATAACATTTTCCCAATTCAAGACCAAATTGGTCTCTTCACACCTTTTCAGTACCTTTTCCAAATTTATCAAGGTAGTTTCAAAAGAATTCCCAAAGACTGATAAATCATCCATGAAAACTTTCCTGGTATCCTCCACAAAATCAGAGAAAATGGCCATCATACACCTTTGAAATAACATCCTTCTAAAAGCAAAAGTGCCATAGGGACAAGTGAAAGTGGTTTTCTCTTGATCTTGAGGGACAATGGTTATTTGGTTGTAACCACTGTATCCATCCAAGAAACAATAGAAGGCTTGCCCAGCTAGCTTATCCAACATTTGGTCAATGAATGGGAGAGAGAAATGGTCCTTCTTGGTGGCTTTATCAAGTCTCCTATAGTCCATACACGCTCTCCATCCATTCACTATCTGTGTAGGAATCAACTCATTGGCTTCGTTGGCTACTACTGTCATCCCTCCCTTTTTAGGAATACATTGGATAGGACTTACCCAATTGCTATATGAGATGGGGAAGATGCCAACATCTAACCATTTGATGATTTCCTTTTTTACTACTTCTTTCATTGTTGGATTTAACCTTCTTTACTACTCTATTGATTTGAAATTTTCCTCTTTCAGATTTATCTTAGGCATGCAATAGGAAGGACTAATTCCCTTAATATCAACTAATGTCCAACCTAGGGCCTTTTTGTGTTGCTTTAACATGTCAAGCAACATCTCTTCGTCCTTAGGTGACAATCTTGATGATATAATGATAAGAAGGGTTTCTTTATCTCCTAGAAATGTGTATTTAAGATGATCAGGAAGGAGTTTCAATTCCAGTGTGGGGGTGCTTGTACTGAAGGTAGCATTGGTGGAATGCTCCTTTCACTCAAATCCAAAACTTTAAATCTTTTTCTGAAATGAGAGATTTCCTTCACTTCTTCCATCTTTAGCCTCAAATCACTGAATTCCAATTCTTCTTCCATGAGATTTCCATATTTCAGATCAGGCATACTTTCCAACTCCAAATAAACCAACTCATCAATAGTCTGTTCGAAGGCATGAATTGCAGAGCAATTCTCAAGATCATGCCCGGGATATTTCACTTGTTGTAGAGGTTGAATTCAAATTCTTGATCATTCATCCTCAGCTTAATAGTGTTCCTTCATGCACATCTACCACAATTCTGCCTCTTTTGAAGAAATATCTGTCTAGAATAATGCATCCTTGTCAGCTTCATAATTTAGGATATGAAGTCAGCAGGAAAAATAAAAAGAGTTACTGGACCTATCAACTAAAATGTCTTAGATAAAAATAAAAATAAAAATGACCTATCAGCTAAATAAAAATAAAAATTTCCCATCTTGAACTAAAATGTCCTCAATTTTTCCTTCAGGATGAGCTATGGACCTATCAGCTAGCTAAAGAGTTACTGTGGTGCAGTGTTTTAAAAAGCCCTTTGGGGTGCGCGCCTAGGTGCGCCTAGGCGCGAGCCTTCCATGAAGCCCTCGAGTTACTATGGTGTAGTGTTTTAAAAAGCCCTCTGGGGCTTCTTTAGTTTTTTTTTTTTTTTTTTCATTTTATGTATTTTAAATATATATTAAAAAAAAAACAAAACACAATAAACCCATTTCATTTAGGGTTTAACATCGTTAAAATCAGTGGAAGAATTTTCTGTCTTCTTCTCCGATTCTCCTTCAAGCTGAGTGGTAAATTCTCCTTTTCTTTTTCCTTTTCTTCTTTTTTTCTTCTTCTTTTCTCCCTCCCTTTCCTCCGACTGTCCGACACCTTCCCTTTCTTTTCTATTTCCTTTTCTTCTTCTTTTCGTTTTCCTTTTCTTCCTTTTCTGTTTCTTCTTCTTTTCTTTTTCCTTTTCTTCAGTTTTTTTCTTTTTCTTCCGGCTATCTCTCGGCCTCTCTTTCCTTTTTTTTCTCCGTTCCTTCTTCTTTTCTTCCTCTCTCTGTTTCTCCAGAACCATTTTTTTTCTTTTCTCCCTCTCTTTCCTCCAAACCATTTCCATTTCTCCATTTCTCCATCTCACTGTCACTTTATTATTAATCAATCTATCCCTCTCTAACTATTTTCATTTTCTAGAGTTAATTACCGTTTGGTTTGGTGGTTTAAATTTCTAATATGAGATCATTAATGTATTTTTATCCATTAGGTTCGTTATTCTTAATTGGTTAGAATCATGGCTGAGGATGGTAAAAAAAAAGATCCAGCATGAAAATATGCTCGTTTGGTAAATGCTGGAGATGTTAATTCTTTAACATGTGGGTTTTGTTCCAATAAAACGAAAGGAGGGCTATATAGAATGATGCAACACCTTATTGGTGGTTATAGAAATGCAACATGTAGAAAATGTCCGGATCATGTAAAGGAAGAACTTAAAGCATATATGTCCAAGAAAAAGGAGGTCAAAGAATAAAGAAATTTGATTCCGGACATTGATGCAGAAAATTATGGTATTGAAGATGAGGATGAGGATGAAGATGTTGTAATGGCAAGCAATTCGGGTAAGAGATCGACATCAAGTTTAGAATCAATTAAGTCTTCTTCTTCTAAAAAGCCAAAACAAAAGGGTCCAATGGATGCATATTTTACCCCTAATCCAGAAACTATGGTTCAAAATCGAAAGAATGATAAAGGAAAGCAAACAACATTGAATGCCGCTTACAAGAAGGAGATGAGAGAGCACACCATTCAAACAATTGCTCGATGGTTTTATGATGCTGGAATACCTTTAAATGCTTGCAATTATGAAAACTTTGCACCTATGATTGAAGCAATAGGACAATTTGGCCATGCTTGAAAAAAGAGCTAGCAATCACAAATGAGTTGATGAAGAATCATAAGGAAGAGTGGGCTAAGGTTGGATGCACTATCATGACCGATGGATGGACAGATAGAAGAAATAGGACCTTACTTAACTTCTTAGTTAATAGTCCTAAAGACACCATGTTTATTGAGTCTATTGATGCCTCATCTTATGTGAAGGATGAGAAGAAAATGTTTGAACTGCTAGATGATTTTGTAGAGCGCATTGGAGAAGCCAATGTGGTACAAGTTGTTACGGATGGTGCCTCAGCAAATGTGATGGCAGGTAAGAAATACTATCTCAGTTGCTCCTTTTAAAATTAGTCTTAACTTTTTCACCTTTTTAAGTTGCCTAATTACTTTACTTTTATTAGAGAGATTATTAGAAGCAAAACGATCCCACCTAGTTTGGTCACCATGTGCTGCTCATTGCCTGGATTTGATGCTGGAAGATATCTACAAGATTCCAAATATTCGGAGAACATTGAAAAGAGGCATGGATATTAGCAATTTCATTTATGTTTGCCCTGGATTGCTAAATATGATGAGACAGTTTACCAATCAGAAGGAGTTGGTTAGACTAGCTAAGACTCGCTTTGCTACTGTTTGCATTACATTGTCAAGTATACATCGTCAAAAGTGAGATCACCACTGGCTTGAAGAAGAGGGAAAGATACCCGGCTAGCCTTGGACCGGAGCTGGGAAGTGAAGCCCCGGGTTTTAACTGCCCTGATAGCCGGGAAGAGCCTTAGACTTCCGCCGGAGCACATTAATTTCTTGACCGGCAGTATCTTGACCTTTAACTATCAAAGCGAGAACAATTTGTGGAAAATGTTTACTTCTGATGAATGGAAAAATAGCAAATGGAGTAAGGAGCAACATGGGAAAAGAGTCGTTCAAACTATTTTGTTGACTACTTTTTGGAATACAATTGTGTTTGTGCTAAAAGTCTCCGACCCTCTAGTGCGAGTTCTTAGGTTGGTGGATGGTGAGAAGAAGCCTCCCATGGGATACATTTATGAGGCCATGGATAGAGCTAAGGAGGCCATAGCTAGATCCTTTAATGGAAAGGAAGAAAAGTACAAGGACATTTTACAATCATTGATCGAAGATGGGAGCTTCAGTTGCATCGACCCTTGCATGCAGCGGGTTATTTTTTAAATCCAGAATTCTATTACTCGAATCCTAACATTCAAGCCAATGATGAAATTGTTAATAGATTATACTCATGTATAACAAAAATGGTTCCTTCTTTAGAGGTACAAGATATGATACTTGAAGAGTTGACCAAATATAAGAAAGCTGAAGGATTATTTGGACAAAGCATAGCCATTAGACAAAGAAACAAAAGATCTCCAGGTATATTTTAAATTTCAGTGTTCAATACAACTTTTATTGTTGAATTGAAAGCTATTAACATAGTTTTGACCTATAGTGGAATGGTGGGATGATTTTGGACAATCAACTCCAAACTTGCAAAAGTTTGCTGTGAGAATTTTAGGTCTTACTTGTAGTGCCTCTGGATGTGAACGTAATTGGAGTGTTTTTTGAACAGGTTAGTTATATTCATATCTTGAGAATTACGTTTTAAATTCTTAGTTTGAATTATCATGAAACTTTCATTATTTATACTTGCAACTTCATAGCAAGAAAAGGAATAGACTTGCTCAATCTGAATGATTTGGTGTTCATAAAATATAGTAGAGCCTTGAGACGTCAATATAGCATTCGAGATGTCATTGACCCCATTTCTTTAAAAAATAGTGTGGTTGATTGGAAGAATGGATGATGATTCTGAAGAGAATAATGATCTTGTCTTTGATGATGATTCTTTAACATGGGGTGATGTTTCAAGAGTTGCTGGAGCAAAAGAACCTACCTACTATTCTAGAGCTAAATCAAGAACAAAGAATAATGCTTCATGTTCATCCTCCACGTCCACACAACCATTGCCACGAGATCCACAACCCATGCCCCCACCTGTTAACTTGGATGACTATGAGAATGAGACTGATGAAGAAGATACAGATGGCTATATGTCCAATGACGAAGAGAATGGGATTGAAGAAGAAGATCTATTTAGTGAAGAAGAGATTGATATTTAAGGCCTTTGATCTTGTAGTGTTTATAATTTATTAGTGTTGTATTGTTTCATGTTTTTTAATAGAGTATCTATTGTCTCTATGTTCAAACATTAATACTTGAAAGTTGAACCTTATTTCTTTTACTTATTTTCCTTGGTTAAAACTTAATTTCATCCCATGAAGAGTTTTTTCTTATTGTGTATGTATACATGTATATTTTTTAATTTTTTTATATATAATGCGCCTTAGATAAAAAAGCCCGTGCCTTTTGGTGCGCCTTGCGCCTAGGCTCCAGAGGGTTATTGCGGCTTAGTGCGCCTTGAGCCTTTAAAAACCCCATGTAATCTAATATGGTATTAGACCTTATGTTGATAGGTTATGGTAAATTTAATTATATCAGCACTCTCTCTCACTTGTGGGCTTGAGAATTTGAACAAAGGCTCAACAGGTGGAAATCAATATTAATTGGAGAAAACGACTTTGTAGAGATTCAAACACGGGACCTCCTGCTTTGATACCATCTTAATCACCAATCAACCTAAAAGCTTAAACTTTTGGGTTAATGAGTGATTTACACGGCATCAAAGCAGGAGGTCCAAGAGGTCTTGAGTTTGAACTCCTGTGAAGTTGCTATTACTTGGGGTAAATTGTCATCTAACTTTGATTCCTATAACTATGCTTTCGAACAATTGGGAAAACCTTTTGTAATCACCATGGATTAACATCCTTTTGTAAATCACCAATTAACCCAAAAGCTTAAGTTGATAGGTTATGGCAAATTTAATTATATCAATACCAACACTCCCCCTCACTTGTGGGCTTAGAAATTTGAACAAAGGCCCAACAAGTGGAAATCAATCACTCCCCCTCACTTGTGGGCTTGAAAATTTGAACAAAGGCTCAACGAGTAGAAACCAATATTAATTGGGAATAAACGATTTCACTAGGGTTCGAACACAGGACCTCCTGTTCTGATACCATGTAAATCACCAATTAACCCAAAAGTTTAATCTGATAGGTTATGACAAATTTAATTATATCAATACCAACACCTTTTATAAATTTCATACATCAATGAAATTTTTTCTCAAAAAAAAAAATCGTGTACAATAAGTCCCTAAATCTTAACAAGTGTCTACTTCGAGAACTATTCGAGAAAAAATTAAAAGTTTAAAAACCTACTAGATACAACATTGAAAGTTTAGAAACCTATTAGAATCCTATTAGGCCTAATATTAGAAGTTATAAGCGTTTTAAAATTAAAAAATCTATTGGGTCTAATAAGTCCCTTCCTCTTTTTTCTTGTTGTAGATACTCTCAGCAGGATTGTTTCGAGAAGGTGGAAGGTAGAATTGTTGACGGTTTTGTGGTGGGTCAGGATTGGGTACCCTTGTCTCATTTCCAATTCGTTGATGACACTATTTTCTTTGCTCTAGTAAGGAGACTTTCCTTGTGTTGAACCATATCTTGACTTTTCTTGAAGCAATGTCGGGTCTAAAGAATTAATAGTGGAAAGTGTTAGGTCCTTGGTACAAATCGTGTTGCGGATAAGGTGGGTAGGTGGGTTGCAAGGTTGGTTCGCTCCCTTCGTCCTACTTAGGCCTCCCTCTTGGTAACAACTAGAATTCCCTTCCTTTTTGGGACCCTGTGGTGGAAAAGGTGCACAAGAGGCTTGCCAATTGAAGAGAAGCTTTTTCTCTAGGGGCAGTTGGTTAACTCTCATTTGTTTAGTGTTGAGTGACATCCTTATCTATTTTCCCCCCTTTTTAGAGCCCCTTGTTTGGTTTGCAATTCCTTAGAAAAGCTTATAAGGGACTTTTTGTTGGAAGGCGTTAAATGGCTCTGGCATTTCCCCATTGAGTCTAACACCCTTTGGCATAGGATCATTGCGAATAAATATGATCCTTATCCTTTCGAATAGTTGTTGGGTTGGGTCGAAGACACGTACAAAAATCCTTGTAAAGACATCTCCATTGAGCTCCCTTCTCTCTTCCTTCGTCTAGCACTCTACGGGGGATTGGAAGAAAATGTATTTTTGAGAGGATAAGTGGGTGGGGGATAGTCTCCTCTTCGCTATGTTTTCTCATTTATACAATTTGTCTTTTATGAAAAATCATTTTGTGGCTGATGTTCTGCCCCTTTAAGAAGCTCTCCCTCCTCGTTTGGCTTTTGTTGTCTGTTATCCAATAGGGAAACAACAGATGTCGACTTTCTTATCTTTGATGGGGGAGGTTCAAGGAGAAGAGATTTTCGTCTTTGGAGCCCCAACTCCACGGAAGGTTTTTCTTGTAATTCGTTCCTTCAGTTCTTATTGAATCCTTCTTCGATTATTTTTTCTTTGTGGAAGGTGAAAGTTCCAAGGAAGGTTCAATTCTTCGTTTGACAAGTCATCCAGGGAAGACTAAATACTTTAGATCGACTTTCGAGGAAGATGCCTTCTCTGATCAGACTGTTTCGTTGCACGCTTTGTAGGATGGTTGAGGAAGACCTTGACCATATTCGTTTTTTTAACAAGTAAACAAAGATTTCATTGAAATAATGAGCCAATGTTTAAAATACAGACTCCATAGAGGAGAAAAACAAAAAGCAAAAGGAATACAAAGCAATAATATAAGACAAAATAATAACACGACAAGAATAGCCTTCAAAAGAATTGGAAAGATCACACTAGGAAGAGACATTGAGAAGCAACGAAAAGCCAGCGAACCCAATATTCTTTGGAGTTGTGATTTCGCTTAGACAATTTTGAATTCCTTTTTAAGTGTTTGACATGTAGTTTGCTAGACCCAGAGGTCTTCAGTCTTCAGGAGATGATTGTGGAGCTCCTTCTCCATCTATCATTTCGGGAGATGGGGAAATTCTTGTGGCAAAGCGGAGATCTGCACGTTCTTGTGGGATTTATGGGGTGAGAGAAACTATAGGACCTTTAGGGGCTTAGAGAGGGATCCTAGTAACTTGTGGTCCTTACTAGATTTTATATTTTTCTTTGGGCATCGGTGACGTATTTTGTTTTGTAATTATTCTATAAGCCTTATTGTATTTGATTGGAGCCGCTTCTTTAATGGGGTTTTCTTTTTGAGGGCTTGGTTTTTATAAATGACTGTGTATTCTTTCATTTCTTTCTTAATGAAAGTTTAGTTCTTTATAAATAAAATTCGAAAACCTATTAGACACCACCATGAAGATAAAAAGACCAAATGTATAATTTAATGGTAAATCAATAAGTCCATTTGAAGAGATTTCAATGTGTCTTTTTAAAACTAAATGCTAGATGTTATTATTTTTTATATTTATATTGTTAATGCCAATAATGATTTAAAAATATTGAACTGAATGATTTGATCTTCCCACTAGGAGGAAAAACGCTCTCTCCTCTCTCTCTCTCCTGGTAGATTTCTAAGTTAAGTTCAAGTCAAGAAGTTCTAATATGGAGAGTAATTAATGTGTTGCCAGCAAACCTTTCTTTGTTCGTTTTGCTTATGGTTATTTTTTGTTGGAAGAAAAAAAGTGCGATCGTTTTTTAAAAAATTAATTTCCAATGGAATTTCTTGCTAGTTGGAGAAATCTCATGCTTTTTTCTGGGAAAGTCTTTTCAATGTCAAACTATCCAAACAAATGCGTTTTGAAAATGGTTGCTTTAGGATCTTAAAAGAATTCCAATCAATTTGATTGGTTTGTGGAATTCTCTTTTGCATCCAATGGAGGTGGGAAAAATAGTATCTTGGTTCCAACAGGGATTCAGAAAAGAGGCTAGAAGGATTTTTGGGAGATGCTGGATGAATTTCTTCAAAATCTTTTTGATTTTATATTTTCTTAATTGCATCGTATAGTTGTTCAGATTTAAATTTCTGGAGCTGTAAATTAAATTCTCTACTACCAGGTTCACAGGTTGCCTTTTTAGTATTTTAAACACATGTGACAAGGTAGCTCTAAACTAAACACACATGAGAATGTAGCCGTTAATCCTATTCATGCACTGATCAATTTTTATGAATAAACTCAACATATTCACCTCTATTTATTTATAGTATCAAAGGAAAGCTTGAAAACTAAGTTTCTTTTTTAGCAGCAGATGTGGATTTTTTTTTTCCAACTTCAATAACTGGAAACTTGTTACTCATTAACTGCTTGTTTTCTTTATTATTACAGGAACTCTCTATGAGCAATTTATATTTTCTTTTTTTTTTTTTCCCGCTGATTGGTTGAGTTATAGATACAAAATACAGTTAAAGTGGGAAGACATGGGAAATTGGGCCATAAAAGATATATTTTTCTTAAAAATTTTCCCAAGTGTTATTCATTAATCTCAAGTTTTTTACTCCAGTATTTTTACAAGTTGCAGATGATATGGCAACCTTATACTTCTGAGCGTCTTGCATCACTACCCGATTCCTTTCTCAAAGACCAACATGTGTGGCGGACGATTGCTCCACTAATTTGTTTTGATATTGTTGAATGGCATCGTCCTGATCGAGTTCTCCGCCAATTTGGAATTCGACAAGAAATTCCAGTGCATTGTGATACAGAAACAAAGCTCCATACAATTGACAGGCGTGGTAGACATCATTATGATTGGAAGGCTTATCATGGACAGTATATTAAATTATGGGAGGGTCGAGAGAATAGCGTTGCAGTAGGCGAGCCAGAAAATCAGCCAATGCACTACCATGATCCTTACATGGTGTGGTATAGAAGTGTAACTCGGCGTTTGATCACCCCTCTCACTCAAAGGTCACATATGCGGTTTCAGCCTTCGAGTGGAACGTCACATTTACTTGTATGAATGGTTTCAAACCTATTGAGGTTATTGATTCTTTCTTACCATTTTTGTCTCTTTTTGTTATCATCTTGACAAGAAGTCCATACTTTCATTGGCAGGTACAAAGTCTGACAACTATTTATAATCAGTGCGCATGTGCACTCGATTCTTCCTCTGATGATGGAGCGATGAAATCACTGGAGTGCATTCAGACAACCTGCATCCGAGTTTTGCAGATGATTGGAGAAACCCGACATCTCAAAGGAAAACAGTCAGTGATTTCAGCTAAACCAATCACGACTTCAGCCTCTGCTAATGATGCTAACAATACAGAAAACCAACAGCACAAAGATTGTGCTTCTCCACCTGTACATACGCCGACGGTTGTAACGAAAGCTCCATTGGTTAAGGGACGAGGAAGAGGAAGAGGTGGTGGTGGCAGAGGCAGCATCAAATGTCAAGGTGGAGACTATTGCACGGTCCAAAGCGTTGCGGTGGAGACCTCTCCACAATCATCACGATCAATACATTCGACTCCAACAACTCTACATCTCAATAATGGTTGGGATAGACAATTGCATCGGAAAGATGCTGAGGTTGGCACAATGGTCGAACCAGAGGACTTGCTTGTTGTTACTGAAACTTCACCAGAGGGTGAGAAAGAAAGACATGTGACGGAACAATCACTAATAGAATCATTGCTGATGTACAAGGAAAGTAAAAGAGACAAGGTAGTACCGACACCAACTAGATCGATGCATCTGTCGAAGGGGGATAAAATGGCGGAGTCGGTATCCCTATTGGAACTGGAGCATGAAACAATGCACCTTTTGGGTAAGGAAGATATTGAGAGAACAGTAACTTTACCAAGTGTTGGATCGAAATCTGGTATGTCTAATCATAGTCATGAGCATTCTGACCATCCTATCTTTCCTAAGAAGAAACTGAAGCACATTTAACACAAATGATTAGTAACTTCTGTTTCTAATTCTTTTTTGCTGATTGCTAGTGGACTTGAAGCACATTTAGGGACATCTTCCTTGATGATTTTTTGTATCATCTGTAGATGCTCATTTTTAGTTATGATTCTGGTATAAAAACTGTGTAACATATAATTCTTTTTCTTAACGTATGTACTTATATTGGTTAGGTTGTCAAATTTGTCTAAATCTTTAATATCATGCATCCCCTCACCCCCAATATTTTCGAAGAGATTGGTACACCACATGCTTCTTTTGTACAAATTCGATTAGTCTGTCACTATATGACCATTGAAACTAAAAAAAGAAAAAAGAAAAAAAAATACACTTTTGGTCCTATGTTTAGTTGCATAAAATTTTACTCTTGAGCTTCGCATTTGGGTGCATTTTGATCCTTCTGTCAGCTAACATGAAATTTATTTTTATTAAAAACTAATTTTTCAAATTTTTAAAATTAAAAAAATATTTTAAAATTTTCTCTCTCTTCTTTCTCCCTCCTCACATCCATGTCGCCGGCTGTTGCCTCCCCCCCTTGTGAAAGATGTAGATCTGGATTCGTTCCAATTCTGAATCAAAAGGGAAGGATTTGCCTTTTCTTTTTTTTTTCTTTTTTTTTTTTTAATGAAAATCAATCGTGAATTTAGCCTCTTATTCGACATATAGTTGTGGTGCTTTCTGGTTACATTTTTCTTTCAGAGAATTTTGGAGAAGCTTGGAAAGGAAAGGTTTCATATGTTTAAGAAAAGGGTTTTATACATAAATAACCCAAATTAGAGCCTTATATTACAAGTCTGTATATAATTTATCATTTTTTACATAAATGACCATTTTGGCCCATTGTTTACATAAAAATTAGAGGCATTTTACGAAATGGGCCTTTATGTGATATGACATTTTTTTTAAAAAAAAATTGATGCATTCAAATGGTTGTATATTTGGAAAGGAGTAGAAATAGGAAAAACGGAAGTTAGGGGAGAAATTTTTGCCTAAACTTTTGGTAGTGGAAACCAACTTCCTCTCTATGGACACAAAACTGCGAAGGAAAGGGAAGAAGAAGACACATTTTTCGTATTTCATCGTTGCAGTAAGTTGAATTACAGTATATTGTATTGTTTTACATTATAGGGTTTTGGAGTCAATGCGGTATTTCTTATGGGTTATACAACAAAAACATTGTTTGTTATGAGTATATCTGGTATTTCTTATGGGTTATACAACAAAAACATTGTTTGTTATGAGTATATCTGATATGTTTTGTAAGATTTCTTAAGTTTTTGTAGTTTTGACGTTTTAGGGTTTCATGTACTATGAGAAAAATGAAGAAAAATTGGAAGAAAAGTAGTTGGTTTTGATAAATTGAAGTTTATTGTGATAAATAGTTGTGCATGTCATATTAGTTGAGAAAACTAAAGTTTATGTTGGTTGTATGTTAAATTTGAATAGGAATATAGTTAAACAGAGTAATATATGAAGTTTAAATATATTTAACGCTTTAAATATAGGAATTTATGAAATATGATCCAGTATATTTGCATATTCTTTGAGAAAACTGATGTTTATAATGGGTGTATGTTGAGATACTAAACAGAAAAATTATTTACACACTGAATTATGTTAATTTTGAACAATAATATAGTTAAACAGAGTAATATGTGAAGTTTAAATGTATTTAACGATTTAAATATAGGAATTTATGAAATATGACCATGTATATGTTAGATGATTTTAGAGATTTTATTATATAACATTGTGTATATATATTATAATATTTGACGAAGTTTATAACTAATAGCCATCTGCATAAATGATATATAATAGGTAATGGCTAAAGATAGATACACGAGAAACAATGAAAAACTAAGGAGAACTGCAAGATTAGTAGGTAGTTATAGAAGGAAACCAAAAGAAATGAATAAAAATGAGATTATCTAGATAGAATCTGAGGTATGGAAATATTAATTTAAGCTTATTTGTCATATTGATAAGTTTATATGATATGATCTATGTGTTATTGTAGGAAGGAAGTACATACACAAATAATACTAGAACAGAAAATCGAGGTGATATGGATAGTGAAATACATACTCCGGAAACTCAAGTTATACCAACACAATTACAAGACTCAGATACAGTGTGCTCCCAAATAGTTCCTTATGGATATTGTTTTGAACGAACTGTATACAGTGGAGTATATAATATATACAATTGTGTATATATTATAAAAGTAAATATTACAATGAAACGTATAAGAAGTTAAATATAACGAAACATTAATACATGTCATTTACTAGTTATACATATATGAATAAATATGGAATACAAAAGTTAAACAAAGTATGTAACCCTAATAGAGTTAAACAAAGTACTACACAATAAATAACATACCCATTGTAATGAATAAAGAAACACACGGTTGATGTATTGGTCCTTCTCGTACAATGAGTATATGAAAAAGGGGATGATATAAACGATAAAAATGTAAAATAGCAAAAATATGCAAATAATTACGATTTTGAGTAATATAACATAAATAAATCGGACGTTAATTAATTAAGGATAATATTATGAAAGATAAGAAAATGTTTATGAAAAATATATTCGAATATATTTTTATCACATATGGAAAGGAAATGCAATTAAGACCCAAAATCGTGTTAGTATTTAATAAAAATAAAAATATCTATAGAATAAAAAATCTGTACAGGAATTTATGGAAGAGAGAGAAAGGGTATATTGAACCCAAAATCAGTATAAAAGTGTATAAGTGAAATAAATAGTATATTATGTACATTTATGTAAATATGTATCACAAACCTATACATTTGTGTAAAAATTCGAAAAGAAAATTTTGTGGAGATTGAAGGTTGGTTGTTAAAGATATGTTAGTAACTCAAATTAGTTTTGAGTTGGTGTAGTTAATTCCTAGTTTCTAGGAAATAGGTTATTTTTAGTGTAGTCAAGTCTAAGCTCCTATTTTTGTGGAGTTAGTTGGATTAGTTGCTAATATTGTGTACTCTATTTTAAGACTTTAGATGTGTATTTATATGGAGCATTTCAGAATGAAATGAACACACTTACCATTTTTCTCATTTCTCTCTCACTAGTTACAACAACAGTGGTATCAGAGGTATAAATTCTTAAGGGATCTGTGAGTGAAAATCAGTGAAATATCTTTGAGAGAAACTGAGTGATACACCTAGAGATGGAGTTAGGATCAAACAGTCTTTCTACATTGGCTCCACCTGTGTTTGATGGTGAAAACTACCAGGCATGGGCCATAAGAATGCATGTCTACATGGAGGGTTGTGATTATTGGGCAACAATTGAGCAAGATTATGAGATTGCTCCACTTCCTGATAACCCAACAATACAACAGATTAAGACTCATAAGAAGTGAGTCACTAGGAAGGCAAGGGCTCGAGCTTGCCTATATGCAGCGGTGTCTCTCACCATATTCAGTAGAATTATGGCCTTGAAGTCAGCAAAGAAGATTTGAGAGTTTCTCAAAAAGTGAGTATGAAGGTGACGAGAGGATTAAAGGCATGAAGGTGTTGAACTTGGTGCGAGAATTCGAGAGAATGCAAATGAAGGATTCTGAGTCCATTAAAGAGTACTCAGATAAGTTAATTAGGATTGCTAACAAGGCAAGAGTATTAGGAACCGATTTATCTGACAATAGATTGGTTTAGAAGATTCTGGTTTGAGTACCTGAGAGATATGAAGCAACCATTGCTTTCTTAGAAAATACTAAAGACCTCTCAAAACTCAAGGTGATAGAAGTAGTTAGTGCATTGCAAGCACAAGAGCAAAGGAGGTTAATGAGGCAAGAAGGAAGCATTGAGGGGGCACTGAAAGCTAGAGTGCAACAAGTGTTGGGATTTATGCCCTAAACTTGTGTAATTTTGATCAATTAAATAAAGTGTTATTTGTTTTGATAAAATTACAGTCTTGCTTTTATAAATCCAATAAACTAAGCTCCAAGGTTATAACATTCATCTTGAAATCAGTGTAGTGGACACTATTTGGGTTGAGTTCAAGATTATAACCTAAATAGTCTATGGTATAAGAATAGGGTTGGAAACCTCATTCTGGTTACACCATGGATGCGACCCACTTTGTAATTAGTACAAATGAGGTAATCCAACTCATTCATGTAGTTGATATGCGAGTGGGGGCATCCTGTATGAAGAGTTCATACAAGACTGGATCGCAAATTATTATTCTAACCAAATATAACACCGTTAATGTGATAAGACTAGTAATTTATAGATGGTCATTAGTGACTCGACCTGAATCCTGAGCAAGTTAAGAACTCCTGCTTATAGAGGTTTGTCCTTAGACTAGTATGGGTGAGAGTGGCATGTAGCCGACTCAATAAGCCTACCTTCTCAGGGACAGAACCTCGTAGGTAGCTGGGAACTTAACTATGCAAGATGGAATTCACTCATTCCTCTACTGAGGACTTAGATAGGTTGTTCCCTTAAGAACTGACTCCAGGTCTTGAACAACGGAGACCCGCCCTCTATGAGGGTATGAGTCTAAGGTAGGACCTTAGACTTGTTGTTCATTAGAGGATCTGTGGTGCTTAAGGAGCAAAGAGGTAATCACGAGGTAAAACGGTAATTTGACCCACCGTGATTACTGAACAACTGTGAAGGATCGACTCATGGGTAATGACTATATCAGTGGACACAATAATATCTACAGTGAGGAGAGTGCAACTACAAGTCTATAGTGGAGTGACTTGTAGTTAATGAATATTGATTAACTGGATCAAAGAGTTTGATCAGTTGATCTCACATCATTGGAGCTCATGATCTGTAGGTCCATTAGATCCCTCCGTTGGCTCAATATGGTAATATTGAGGATATAAAGTTAGGAGTGAAATTGAAGTGTTCAATTTCATACATGAGGAGTTATATCAATTATATATGATGTAATTGATATAATATATAGTTTTAATGTGAATTAGATTCATATATAAACTTTATACTAAAGAGAGATTAAAGGAGGGGTAGGATGGTCATTTCCATCCCATTCCCCTATATATATGGTTGCATGAGATGCAACTAGGTTAAGACATTTCCAAGACAAAGTGTATCCTAGTCTTTTGTTGTTGGAAAGGTTCCAAGACAACAAAGATCTCTCTCACAAAAACACCTCATTATTCCTAAAGGGAACCCACCTTCCTCCCTCACCTAGAGAACAACGAAGAAGATCCAGTGGTGGTGTCGGTGTTCGTACGAGTTCGTGTTGCGTTGATCTTGATCGTGAAGAGAGGAGGAGCACTTGAAGAAAGGTTCTTCAAAGGTAAATTCTTGCTGTCCATACTTTTATTTTATGCTTAATCTTTGTTATATGTTATTGAATTAATCATTGTAACTAAATCAAGAGCGCGCGATTCGCAATCGCTTCCGCTGCGGGGACTTCGATTCCCTTCAACAAGGAGAAGTGAAAAAGAGAAAAAGTGGAAAGGGAAGAAGGGAAATGGCAACAGTAGCTCAGAGTTTGCTGCAAAGGATACCGGCAGTACATACAAGTACTGTGGGAAGCAGAATCATCCACATTTCAGATGTTGGAGAAGGCCAGATGTGAAGTGTAGAAGGTGTCATTTATTGGGGCACATTGAACGCTTTTGTAAAGAAGTAAAAACTCAACAGCAAGGGGGAGCACATACTGCAGTACAACAAGAAGAAGATCAACTCTTTGTGGCTACTTATTTCTCATCAATCACTCAATGTGATGGTTGGTTGGTTGATAGTGGGTGTACCAATCACATGACAAGTGACAAAGAGTTGTTCAAGGACCTTGACAAATCATTCAAGTCAAAGGTGAAGATAGGAAACGGTGAGTATCTAGAAGTAAAGGGGAAAGACACAGTGTCAATAGAGAGTTGTGTTGGAATCAAGTTAATTACCAAAGTGTTGTTTGTCCCGCAGATTGATCAAAACTTATTAAGCGTTGGTCAATTAGTAGAGAAGGGATTCAAAGTGTTGTTTGAAGAAGGGAAGTGCCTTATTTTTTATTCCAATGGGAATGACTTGTTCAAAATAAAGATGCAACACAAGAGCTTCTCGTTGGATCCACTTGAGAATGAGCAGATAGCTTTCAAGTGTCAAGTGAATTATACTGAGTTATGGCATAAGAGGTTGGGCATTTTCATCAGAAAGGGTTGCAGTATCTGAAGAAAACTGAGATGGCGATAGGAGTACTAATTTTGGAGGAGATGAAAACAAACTGCAGAACTTGTTTAACTAGGAAGCGAACAAGGCTGCCATTCAAGAAGTCACAATGGAAAGCAACTGAAAAACTGCAACTCATCCACACTGACTTGTGTGGACCTCAACCAACTCTTTCACTAAATGGTAGCAGGGATGATTATACCAGAATGTGTTGGATATATTTCATGAAGCATAAATCTGAAGTAGCTAAAGTGTTTCTGAAGTTTAAGAGATGGGTTGAGAATCAAAGTGGTTGTAAGATTCAGGTGATGAGAACTGATAATGGGACTGAATACACATCGCAAAGGTTCAATTCCTTCTGTGAAGAAGCTGGGATAGAGCATCAACTCACTGCTCCATATTCTCCACAACCAAATGGAGTCGGCGAGAGGAAGAACATGAGTATTATGGAGGTGACAAGATGTTTATTGCATGAGAAAAACTTACCAAAGGAATTTTGGGCTAAAGCAGCAAACACAACCGTCTTTCTATTGAATAGACTACCTACGAGGGTATTGGAGAAGAAGACACCTTATGAAGCTTGGTTTGATACTAAACCAAAACTGACAAATTTGAAGGTGTTTGGTTGTTTTTTTTTTTTATATTCCACAGGCAAAGAGAGACAAGTTGAGTGAGAAGGCTGAACCAGGAATCTTTGTAGGCTATAACATGGTGTCCAAAGCCTACAAGATCTATCAACCTCACACAAAGAAAATGGTGATTAGCAGAGATGTTCAGTTCTTAGAGGATGAGAGGTGGGACTGGACATAAGAAGTAGCGGTGAAGCAACAAGAAGTCTCTCTAGATCCTGATGAATTAGTTGATGATGCACCAGTCAGAGGGACTAGACTATTGAGTGAGGTGTACGAAAAGAAGTAATGTAGTCAGTATTAGAGCTGCAGGATATGAAGAAGCTAAAGAGATACTGAAGTGGATGGAGGCAATGAAGGGGAGTTGAGTATGATAGAGAAGAACAATACTTGGGAGCCGTGAAGAAGCCGACAGACAGGAAAGTGATTGGAGTCAAATGGGTTTTCAAAACCAAATTGAACCCAGATGGCTTTGTGACCAAGCTGAAGGCCAGGTTAGTGGTGAAAGGGTATGCACAAATCTGGAAAATTGATTTTTCTATGACTTTTGCACCAGTTGCAAGAATGGACACAATTAGGTTGCTACTAGCTGTGTCAGCCCAACATGGATGGAGGGTGTATTAGCTAGATGTGAAGTCAGCATTCCTAAATGGAGTGTTAGAAGAAGAGATCTATGTTGAGCAACCAGACGGATTCATCATACCAGGACAAGAGCAGAATGCTTATTTGTTGAAGAAGGCTCTCTATGGGTTGAAACAAGCTCCTAGGCATGGTACAGTAAGATGGATGATCATTTGCTTAACCTTGGTTTTGTGAAGAGTCTGAGTGAATCCACACTCTATGTGAAGAAATCAAGTACTGCTATTGTGATTGTATCTCTTTATGTAGATGACCTACTGGTGACAGGAAGTGATGATGTTCAGATGGAGATGTTCAAGCAAGAAATGATGAAAGTATTTGAGATGACCGATCTAGGTCTAATGTATTACTTCCTAGGTATGGAGATTCAACAAACGGAGAATGAAGTGTTCCTACGTCAGAAGAAATACGTAAGAGAGATATTGAGGAGTGTAAGAGTGTGAACACTCCAATGATTCAGAAGGAGAAGTTGCAAAAGGATGATGGAGTGGAACTTGCCGATGAGAATGTGTACAGAAGTCTAGTTGGATGTCTCATGTATCTCACATCCACTAGGCCTGACGTTATGTACACTGTAAGGGGGTGTTTGGTTTATGGGGTTGGGGTTGAGTTGAGTTGGGTTATTAACCCAACTCCTTGTTTGTTTCACCAACAATTATAACCGGTGACTTAATAACCCAACCCCATGGAGTTGAGTTATTAACTCAACCATACGGTACTTTCCGGCGGCGATCCGACAACTTTTCGACGACGGTCTGGCGAGTCTCCGACGAGTCTCCGATGCCGATCCGGCGAGTCTCCGACGACGGTCCGACCGTCGACTCTCCGACGACGGTCCGTCGACTCTCCGACGACTTTCCCGACAACTGTCCGACAAGATGAAGAAAGTGGAGAAAAGAAGAAGATGATGAGAGTTTTGAAGTGTGTCTTTAAGTTGCTAATACTCTAGTTTAAATAGACACCGAAAATTTCGATAGCATAATGACGCTACTAAGACCTTGATGACATATCTAATATTTTGTAGATATGCAACTTCAATATGACATAAAATATTTAAGTATGTTGACATATTTTTAACATCTTCACAAGGTAAACTATTTATTTCATTCTAAAGATGTCCATAGACAATGCACGTGTTTAGACAAATTTAAATAAACACTCTTCAGTCTTCATATGCAAAGTATTAATACTAAATTAAGATCTACCTAAATTAAAATAAAAAAGTAGTGGTGAACATGTGCATAAAAAAAGAATAAAGTTCATATTGAAGAGTAAAAGTTCTAAATAATGAATTTTATTAGAAAAAAAAATATTGATATCAAACCCAATATCCATTACTTTTGCAAATACCCCCAACATACATTTGGCAAATGGTAATATATATTGTAATTTTATAATTGATCACATAATTGAGTTTTGAAATTGTACACAAATGTGTTTGTATTTGATTTGTTGTGAAAACAAAGTAAGGAAAAAAAGTAAAAAAAAAATCAGACATTTCACTTTACATAAGATAAAATGATTTTTAGGGGAGAAGAAAAATTGATATCAATCTCAATATTCAAGATCGTTTCTAAATATCCCATATATCTTGCAAATGGTAATATATATTGTAAATTTGTAATTGATCTCATAATGAAGTTTTGAAATTGTAGACAAATATGTTTGCAATTGATTTGGTGTAAACAAAAAAAGTAAAGAAAAAAGTCACAAAAAATCGGACTTATTCACTTTACAAAAAGCGCATCGAGATACCCACGCATAATAACTCAACTCGCAAACCAAACACCGACTTCCCGACTCAACTCAACTCAACTCTGCAAACCAAACACTGATTTCCAGAACTCACTGACAAAACAACTCTGCACAACTCAACCCAACTCAACCCAACTCTGCGATCCAAACGCCCCCTAAGTGTCTTATCTAGATTTCTTCACTGCCCAAGCAAGAATCATATGGTTGCTGGAAAAAGGGTTATGAGATATCTGAAAGACACACTGTCTTTTGGGATCAAATTTAGTAAAGTTGAAAATTTTGAGTTGCAAGGTTACTCAATTAGTGATTGGGTTGGATCATTGGATGATATGAAGAACACCTCTGGCTATTGTTTTACTTTTGGCTCAGGGTGTTTCTCATGGTATTCAAAAAAACAAGATATAGTGGTTCAGTGAACTGCAGAAGCTGAGTTCATTGCAGCGACGACAGTCAACCAAGCTGTTTGGTTGAAGAAATTGATGCATGACTTGCATCTGAAACAGGAAGAGAGCTTGAAGGTGTTTGTGGATAATCATGCCACACTAGCCATCTCATTGAATCCGGTTTTTCATGGAAGGACCAAACATTTTAAGATCAAGTATTATGTTATGAGAGAGATGCAAAAGGAAGGAGACGCGCAGTTGGTGCATTGCAGCTCAGAAGAGCAAATAACAGATATCTTCATTAAGTCTTTTTGTGTGAGTCGTTTTCAAGCTCTTCGGAGCAAGTTAGGTGTTTGTAGTATTTGAGTTAGGAGGAGAATGTTAGTAACTCAAATTAGTTTTGAGTTGGTCTAGTCAATTCCTAGTTTCTAGGAAATAGGTTATATTTAGTGTTGTCAAGTCTAAGCTCCTATTTTTGTGGAGTTAGTGGGATTAGTTGCTAATATTGTGAACTCTATTTTTAGAATTTAGATGTATATTTATATGAAGCATTTCTTAATGAAATGAACACACTCCCCATTTTTCTCATTTCTCTCTCACTAGTTACAACAACAAGATAAAGACCCATCAAGTAGTTGTACTAGTTCAACCAGCTCGTCTAAATCACAAAGCCCAAATATTGAAGAGGTCAAGGCCGAAGATCTGGCCTAAAGAAATTGTATAGAATTCCAGAAGAATTTTTGAACAAATTCTGAAGAGCGACAGCGTGGCGGTACCCTTTTCGATATAGTGAAATATATAAAGTGAAATTGATTGCTGAGAGAACTTTATACCTTAACTTGGTATCAGAGCTTTGAAATAGAAAATGCATCTATCACCCATCTTGCACCTTTCAAAACTCCTCCTCTTGATCAATTGCTGAATCAGGTAACTTCTGTCAAACTCGATCAAGGAAATTTTTTGCTGTGGAAGAACATCTTCTCAGTTCAAAACCATGTTCACCCATGTTTGTTTAGCAAAGTGATAGAACAACTGAGGTAGGAATCAAGGGTGAAGCATGAAGTTCAACAACTATAGTTAGTGGAGCCTCAATTTCAGAGATGGAAAGAGCCCTAAATCCACAATAAGAACATTGGGTCACTTACTGTAGATCAGTTACTCCTTGGATGGCTCTATAATTTAATGACACCGAAAGTAGCAATGCAGGTAATGGGGTATGAAGCCTCTAAAGACTTATGGACAACTATTCAGACACTGTTTGGTCTTCAATCCATAGCTGAGGAAGCCTCTTAAGATAGACTTTTCAGCAGTCTCGCCAAGGGAGCACGAAGATGATAGAGTGTTTATGAGCGAAGAAAAGCCATGTTGACAATCTTGGTCAAGCAGGCAATCTAGTGACAACTAGAGCCTTGGTTTCTCAGGTTCTGTTGGGTCTGGATGAAAAGTATAACCCTGTGGTAGCAACCATTCAAGGGAAGATTGAAGTGTCATGGGAAAATACACAGAATGAACTTTTAATCTTCGAAAAACGACTAGAACATCAGAGTACTCAAAGGATGAATGGAGCCTTTATGCCTAATTCCTCTGTAAATATGGCGAATGTCAAAAACAACAATTCGCAACGGTCACAACAAACCCCTAGGAATGGTGCAAGTCGAGGATAGAATTCCTCACAGAGAGGATATGGCACACAAAATCAGAGAGGACGAGGTTGTGGCGGTGGTTTTGGTAACTCAAACAAAATCTACTGTCAGGTATGTGGTAAACCAGGTCACTTGGCTTTTGTTAGCTACAAGCCTACAATCGCTTTAATAAGGAATATGCTTCAAATTTTAATCAGAATAGGAACAATAATTTTGGGAGTGCGACCGAAGTCCCACATCGGCTAGAGAAGGGGAAGATCATGAGTATATAAGTAAGGGATGGTATCTCCATTGGAATGAGGCCTTTTGGGTGAAACCAAAAGCAAAGCCATGAGGGTTCATGCCCAAAGTGGACAATATCATACCAATGTGGAGATATGTGGAGGCTCGTTGTCCCTAACAGTGGTATCAGAGCCATGCCCCTGAGCCGTGATCGATAGAATCCTCGGGTGCCGAACAAAGGAGGCTAGCCTTGAAGTGTAGTCATGGTGGAGATCCGTGGTAGAGAGCTCTATCGGATAGGCGGTGTCCTCCGGGTATAGGAGTTGGCCAGGATAAGAGCTAGGCGGATGGATGACTATTTGAGGGGAGGCTCGGTTGGTACTTTGTTCGAGGGGAGGATTGTTGGGAGTGCGACCAAAGTCCCACATCGGCTAGAGAAGGGGAAGATCATGGGTATATAAGTAAGGGATGGTATCTCCATTGGAATGAGGCCTTTTGGGTGAAACCAAAAGCAAAGCCATGAGGGTTTATGCCCAAAGTGGACAATATCATACCAATGTGGAGATATGTGGAGGGTCGTTGTCCCTAACAAATAATACTAATCCGCTTGTAAACAACTCTGGAAATCAATCTACCAATCTATTTGTTGCTGGGACCAATACCAATCCGTTTAATACTACACCCGATACCTTGAATGATCAGTCTTGGTATGTTGATAGTGGAGCCTCGTCACATATTACTAGTGATTACAACAATCTAAACAATCCCACTGAATATGGAGGTACAGATCAAGTTGTTGTTGGAAATGGTCATAAATTATCTATTTCTCATGTTGGAAATGTTTGCTTAACGGATGGAGTAAATAGTTTAAGCCTTTTTTTTTTTGAGAAAAAATAGTTTAAGCCTTGAGCACATATTATGTGTGCCTGAAATTGCAAAGAACTTAGTGAGTGTATCTAAACTTGCTCAAGATAATGTTATCTTCTTTGAATTTCATGGTGATTATTATTTTGTTAAGAACAAAGCTTCGGGCAAAACAATACTGAAAGAGGTGCTTCGAGATGACCTGTACCAGTTGGAGAATGTGAAGTTAATTTAAAAGCTGTGCTTCAGAGTTCAGACTCTCAAGGAGTGGTTGATATGTAAAGAGCTACTTCTATGTGCAAAAATAATGTGTCTGTCGTCTCTCTAACTAATGGTTCTATAAATGTCAATGTTGTTGTGTCTAAGACCATTAAGCACAATCACCTTGGTCATCTGTCTTCTCAAGTTTTGGATATAGTTCTCAAAAGTTGTAATCTTCCAGTTAAATCAAATGAAATTAGTGAGTTATGTGAATCATGTCAATATGCTAAATCTCATACTTTGCCCTTTCCAAACTCTGTTTCTAAAGCAAATACTCTGTTTGAGCTGGTGTACTCTGATGTTTAGAGGCCTTTACCTTGTTTGTCTCGAGAAGGATTTCGATACTAAATATTATTTGCAGATGACTTTAGCAGGTTTGTTTGGCTTTATCAACTCAAGAAAAAAAGTGACACTTCAACATCATTTGATCATTTCTTAAGCCTCATTTCAAATCAGTTTCAGACAAGCATTAAATTTTTTCAGTTTGATAATGGTAGTGAGTTCACACAGATACATAACAAGTGAAGTCAATTAGGCATTTTGTCTCAATTTTCTTGTCTATACACATTTACACAAAATGAAAGGGTTGAGAGAAAACATAGGTATGTGGTTGAAACCGGTCTCTCCCTTCTTGCCAAAGCCTCGATGCTTATAGGTTTTTGGTGGGATGCATTTGTTGTTGCAGCAAGTTTAATCAACTCCCTGCCCACTCCTATTCTCGGTAACTTTTCTCCTACTGAGATGCTGTGAGGCAACCAGATCTCAAAACACTACGGACTTTTGGTTGTGCGTGTTTTCCAAACTTGAGACCATATCAGACCAATAAGTTTGCATTGCATACAGAAAAGTGTGTCTACCTTGGCTGGAGCTCCCAACATAAAGGGTTCAAGTGTTTAAATTCATCAGGAAGACTTTTTATCTCTCGAGATGTAGGTTTTAACGAGCTTGATTTTTCCTTTTCCACAGGTTTTCCTTCAGAGCGTTCGGATGGACTAGTTGCTCAGTCTCGTGTTGATCTTTCACCATTTTCTTAGTTTCCCACTCCTCCTGACATGATACCTAAGGTACCAATCTCATCTTTAGCCTCTCCCAATCAAACTTTAACTCCACAAAATGTTAACCTTCCTTCTGATCACACTGTCCCAGTACCTTGTGATGGATCGCCTCATGTCTCTTGTCCTGTCCAAGGTGTATCCTCACCCTTACCTCACCCAAGTCCACATAATGAATTGGTTTTTTCACCGTCAACTTCTCCTATTTCTTCACCAAATGTCACCAGTTCACCTCTATCCATATCACCTTTGGCTTCTCACCATCCAAATTCTCCAGAAACTTCAACCTCTGTTCCTCTCCCTGCACCATCTCACCCAATGATAACCGTTGGGAAGTCAAGAATTTTCAAACCAAGAGTTTGGTTGTCTCAGAACTTGAAGACAGACTGGTCTATGACTGAGCCTTCAAGAGTTAAAGACGCCTTTGCTACACCACAGTAGAAGGCAACCATGGAAGAGGAATACACCACACTAATCAGAAATGGAACTTGGCGTCTAGTTCCTCCTCATGCTTTTTACAATGTAGTTGGGAACAAATGGATTTACCATATTAAACACAACACCGATGGATCAATTCAGCGCTACAAAGCGCGCCTTGTTGCCAAAGGGTTTCATCAAAGCCCTGACGTGGATTTCTTTGAGACGTTCAACTGTGTAGTCAAGGCGTCTACGATACGAGTTGTTTTAAGCTTGGCAGTATCAAAAGGTTGGAGTCTGAGACAACTTGACTTCAATAATGCCTTCCTTAATGGCAAACTTGATGAAGGGGTTTATATGAGCCAACAACTAGGTTTCGTTGATCCTCAATATCCGAATCATGTTGGTCGACTTGACAAGGCCATTTATGGACTAAAATAGGCACCCCGAGTGTGGAATAATACCTTAAATGTTGTGTTACAATCTTGGGGATTTATCAATTAGAAGTCCGACTCCTTGTTCATTTTCTGCTCAGGTACTAAATTGATCTTACTTCTCATATATGTGGATGATGTTATATTAACTGAAAATGATAATGGCTTGATCCAAAGGTTGGTTGACGTTTTGGACAAAAGGTTTACTTTCAAGGATCTTGGAGCACTCAGGTATTTTCTAGGCATTCAAATTCACTACTTAGAGTCTGACATTTTGTTGAATCAGTCTAAGTATGAGGATGACTTACTTCACAAACTAGGCCTATCTGATCTCAAACCTTCTCCATCTCGTAGTATAGTTGGCAAACAGTTGTCTCACTATGATGGTACTCCTCTCTCTAATCAGTTTCTGTACCATAGCACATTAGGGGCACTTAAGTACTTGAAAAATACTCGTCCAGATATTGCATACATTGTCAACCATCTAAGTCAGTTTCTTAAAGCTCCGACTGATGTGCGTTGTGAAGGGAATCGAATCCCCGTGAGCAGCGGAACCGTGTAATTAAGATCGAATTGCTTGCTTGTTTTGGTTTATTCCAAAAACCCATACATTGACAAATTAAATATAAAGGTAAGCAATTCTATACTAAAGCATGGATTAAACAAGTAAATAGACGTACTCTAAACTAAAAGGGAATAGAATATTACCTTTATAGTTTTCAACTTCCAGCAACTCCTTGCCAATTGTCACTTTGATGAAGAAACAGAACTCAACAACAAGTTTTCTTCTTCTTGGCAGAACAGGACACTACCATTAATGAAAACTTACTCTTCTCTAAGTTCTTTTGATTTCTCCTTGGTGGGAGGGAGTTCCAACAATTGGAAAGACAAAAGGGACTGTGTGTTGAGAGAGAGAGTTCTAAGAGTGCAATTCACAATTGCCCAAATTCATCGATCAACTTCATCCTTCTCCCAAATGAGAAGATAAAGGCGCTGAGGGGAAAACTTCCCCACTCCCTATCGATGGGGAGTTGGGGAAGAAGTGGGAACGTGTCATCCTGACACGTTCCCCTCCTTTATTTTTATTATTATTTTTAATTAATTATTTAATAAATAATAAAATTAAATATTAAATAATATAATTCATTAATATTAAATTAGATATCATATACTTAATTTAGATTAAATCACATTTAATCAATTTTTCCCTCTAACCTATAGTTTTAATGCACATCTTATGTACATTAAATTTTAACCTATAGTTTTTAAATATGAATCACATTTATTAATATTTGAACTCTTTCAAATATTTAATTCTCTCATATAATTTAATATGAATCATTTTCATATTAAATTTATAATATAAAGTTTCAAAACTTACAATTATAATGTATCTTTATACATTGATGTTTTTCCCTAATTGAATTTGAATATTTAAAATTCAAATGATCTAAGAACCCTTTACGAGTTAGAAGGTGGACCAAATGGACCTACAGATTAGAAGCTCCAACGACGCGATTATACGGTTAATCTCATTAACCTCCTAATCAATATTCGGTAACTGCGGGAACACTCCACTAAAGTCCCGCAGTTGCACTCTTCTCACTGCAGATATATTTCTATGTCCACGGATGTTGACCAATAACAACAAGTCAATCCTTCACGAATGTTCGTAACACCAGCTGGGTATAATTATCGTTTTACCCCTGGGTTACATCTTTTACCTTAAGTCCCAGTGCTCCTCTAATGAACAATTTATTTGTGGTCCTACCAAAAAACAGAAGTCCCTCTCGGGCTAATGAGATGGTCGGGCCCTTTGTTCAAGTCCCGGAGACACCACTTAAGGGAACATTTATCTACTTACCCTAATAGGCGGGAAGGAGTGAATTCCATCTTGCTAGGTTAAGTCCCCAACTGTCTGTTTTGTTTTGTCCCCAAAAAGGTAGGCTTATTGAGTCGACGACTCGGGCCACTCTCACCCATACTAGTCAAACGACAATCCCTCACAAACAGGAGTTCGTAACTTGCTCAAGATTGAGATCAAGATGCCTAGGTCATCCTAATGAAATAGAAACCTAACTAATTAACGAAGTTACACCTAGTGGTTACTATTTCGTGGTCCAGTCTTATGCAATCTCATCACATGGGATATCCCCACTCACATGTCGTCTACACGAACACGTTAGGATCACTGTGTTTGTATCACATACAAAGTGTATCATATCCAAAGTATTACCAGGGTAAGGTTGAAGGGTTTTGGAATTCTCGCAGCGGAAAACGTTGTGAAACGTCGTTCTTTCGTTGTGTAATTATTATCTTAAAATTGAATTAATCTCATTAATCCTAGGCTAAACATGCATTAAAGAGAGAAAAAACAGTAAGGTCTCGTTACTTACTTGTTGAATAACACTTCTTCAAACCTTTCCTCCTCCAGTCACGATCTCTCTCGAACCAACGATCTCCTCGAATTGAACCTCGAAAAGTGTTGCAAGACACTTCCAAAATGTCTTCTCGGTTGTTCTCGGAAGGTTGAGGGCGACTATGTGGGACTCCCTTTGGATTTTGGGTGAGGAGAGACTTGAGAGAATTGAGAGAGAATGAGAGAAGGGTGAATGCTGTTTTTGGATCAAAATCCAAAAAAATGGCAAAAACTTCACTAAAAGCTTCTTGCAAAGCCTTTATATACTATTGAGTGATGAAGTTAAAATCTCCACCAAATCACAATATTACCACAACTATATAATATACAAATCATATTTTCATATCACATAATATAAGGTATCTCATACCTTATTATACAAATCTCATTTGCATAAATGTGGAATTTTTAAATTAAATCACATTCAATTTAATTTTTCTCAATTCAATTTCTCCAATTAGCACTAATTAATCAATTAGGCTATATTATAGTTTATTATGAATCTCATTCACATTAAACTATATATTATGTCATCTAGATCCCATATAAATGACATAAATACCCAAATAATGAATTTGAACACTTCAAATTCACACCAAACTGAAAACCCTCAATTTGTCCAATTTGAGCCAACTTAAGAACCTAATGGACTTACACGTGACGAGCTCCAATGATCCGAGACTAACCTGTCAAACTCTTTGACCCGGTTATTCAACATTCATTAGCTACGGTAACACTCCACTAAAGCCCGTGAGTCGCACTCTCATTCTCAGAGGACAAGTTGTGTCCATCGATATAACCAATACCCGTGAGTCGACCCTTCACTGGTTGTTCGTAGACACTGCTTGGTCAAATTACCATTTTATCCCTGTGTCTACCTCTTGCTGCTTAAGTCTCACTGCTTCTCTAATGAACAACTACGTTGCATGGTCAAACCATAAACAAAAACCCTCTCAGGCTAATGAGAGAGTGGGGCCCCGTTGTTTAAGCCCTGGAGACAACACTTAAGGGAACAACCCCTTTAGTTTCCCTAAGTCGGGAACGAGTGAATTCCTTCTTATGTAGTCAAGTTCTCAGCTCCCCACGTGGTCTTGTCCCTGAGAAGATAGGCATATTGGGCGAGCAACAGTGGCCACCCTCACCCGTACTAGTCAAAGGACAGACCACCACAGACAGTAGTCCGTAACACGCTCAGGATTAAGGTTGAGTCACTAATGGTTATCTACGAAATTATTAGCCCTATACTGTTAACGGTGTTACATTAGTATGTCTAATAATTCACGGTCCGGTCTTGTACAATCTCATTGCACAGGATGCCCCCACTCGCATGTCAACCACATGAACGAGTCAGATCACCTCGTTTGTATCTAATACAAAGCGGGCCGCATCCACAACGTATCCAGGATTAGGTCTCCAACCCTATCCGTATACTGTAGACCGTTCGGATCATTAACTCGAACGTGATCCTCCCTGTGTGTATACTACACACCGTTCAAGTTCTAGTTCTCTCATAATATAATGACCCTGGAGCTTAGTTTATTGGATTAAGTTTATGAAATATGCGAGACACAAAGTTCAAATAAATAACTCTTATTTATTTACAAATTTCAAATAAATAACTCTTATTTATTTACAACTTGAAATATTAAAAACTACACGAGATGAGGACATACATCCCAACAAACTCCCATTTGGACTAAGCTAGTGGAGTACATGATACATTTAAAAAATGTACAGTAAAGTAATACAACAAAGTAAAACAATAAACTAGGTCATTGAATACCCCTTTACAATACTCCCACTTGCCCTAGTTAGGAAGCACTCGAAGACCTAGACTCTCTAGGTGACCCTCAAACACCTTAGCCGTGAGGGCTTTTGTAAATGAATCAGCAACGTTGTGCTCCGAAGCTATCTGCGTGACTGTCACGTCTCCGCGGTGCACAATCTCCCATATCATATGATACTTACGCTCAATGTGCTTGCCCCTTTTATGACTCTGAGGTTCTCTCGAGTTGGCTACTGCACCACTGTTGTCACAAAACAACGTCATCGACAAGTTCATATTTTGAACAACTTCCAAATCTATCATGAACTTCCTGAGCCAAACAACTTCTTTTGCAACTTCACAAGCCGCAACATATTTGACTTCCATCGTGGAATCAACGATGCATCCCTACTTGATGTTTCACCACACTACAACTCCTTCATTCAGAATGAAGGCTGACCCCGAAGTGGATATCCTAGAATCCTTATCGGTCTGAAAAGTCAGAATTTGTGTATCCCGTAAGGATCAAATCCCCACTCCCATACACAAGGTTGTAGTTCCTCGTTCTCCTAAGATACTTGAAGATTGCCTTTACGACTGTCCAGTGATCTAATCCTGGATTGGATTGATACCTACTAACAATCCCAACTGCATAACAGATGTCGGGCCTAGTATACAACATGACATACATCAGGCTCCCTACAGCTGAAGCATAGGGGATTCGTCTCATATCCTCAACCTCTTGAGGAGTCTTAGAACATTGATCCTTAGACAAGTGAACCCCATGTCTGAAAGGCAACAAGCCTTTCTTGGAGTTCTGCATCTTATATCTAGACAACATCTTGTCAATATAAGACACCCGAGACATGACTAGCGTTCTGTTCTTCCGGTTCCGGACTATCTAGATACCTAGAACATACTGTGCTTCTCCCAAATCTTTCATTTGGAATTGCGAAGCTAGCATTTTCTTTACGTCCTTAAGAAATCCTACCTCATTCCCAATGAGAAGGATATCATCCACATACAATACCAGAAATGTGACAGTTTTGTCGACGATTTTCTTGTAGACATCTGATCAAAGCCATAAGATTTGATCGCCTCATCAAACATTATATTCCAAGACCTCGAGGCTTGTTTCAGTTCATAAATAGACCTTTTAAGCTGGCAAACTCTTTGCTCTTGGCCTTGGGCAATGAACCCCTTGGGTTGGTCCATGTAGATGGTCTCGTCAAGGTTGCCAATCAGAAAGGCGGTCTTGACATCCATCTGCCATACCTCATAGTCATAATATGCGGCAATGGCCAGAAGGATTCTCATCGACTTTACCATGGCAACAGGTGAAAAAGTTTCCTCATAGTCAACCCTTTCCACTTGGGTAAAACCCTTTGCCACTAGTCGAGGTTTGAAGGTCTGCACCTTCCCATCTACGCCACGTTTACGCTTGTAGATCCACTTGCAACCAATAGGTTTAACCCCATCCAGTTGGTCCACAAGCTCCCAGACAGAATTAAAGTACATCAACTCCATTTCCTGGTACATAGCTTTAATCCATTCGTCTTTGTTAACATCTTCCATTGCCTGATCATAGGTCAATGGATCCTCGCAGTCATCATCTGGGGTGACGAATTGGGAACGAACTTGACTAGACGAGCTAGGATCAACAACACTTACGTACTAGCACCATCAACAACTCTTGCTGATGAAAACTGCCCATTTCATTCAACACAATCTTACTCCTTGGTAAGTGATCCCTGATGTGGTCTTCCTCAAGGAAAGTGACGTTTATCGACACAAGCACCCTATTATCCTTAGGATCGTAAAAGAAACCACCTCTAGTATCTTTTGGGTAACCTACAAAGAGGCACAACTTTGAACGAGGTTCCAACTTCTTCGGGTTTGACACCAACACATGGGTCGGGCATCCTCAAATTCTGAAATGCCGTAAACTGGTTTTATGACCATGCTAGAGTTCGAAAGGTGTTTCACAAACACTTTTCGACGGAACTGTGTTCAAAATATATACCGCAGTCTCCACTGCGTAACCTCAAAAAGAATCAGGGAGACGAGCATAGCTCATCATCGACCGAACCATGTTCAACAGGGTTCTGTTTCTCCTCTCTAATACACCATTCTTCTGTGGCATACCAGGTGTTGAGAGTTGGGACGTGATTCCATGTTCTATCATATAGTCCTGGAATTCGGTGTCCATATACTCTCCACCTCGATCTGATTGAAGTGTTTTAATCGATTTTCCTAACAAGTTCTCAACCTCAGTCTTGAACTCCTTGAACTTTTCAAGAGTTTCAGACTTCCTATGCATTAGGTAAATGTACCCATACCTCGAATAGTCATCTATGAAAGATACGAAGTATTCGTAACCACCTCGTGCTTTAACATTCATCGGACCACAAAGGTCAGAATGTATAAGCTCAAGGGGCTCCTTGGCTCTATATCCTTTTCCACTAAAAGGATGTTTGGTCATTTTCCTTCAAGGCATGACTCACACACCCGTAAAGAGTTTTCTTCTAACTCGCTTAGAAGTCCACTCTTCACTAGTCTCTCAATCTTATTGAGATTAATGTGGCCTAACCGTAGATGCCAAAGATGGGCACTTTCTTTTGGAGAAACTTTTAATCTCTTAGTTCGCGTTTCAGCTGTTTTAAACAGTTCGGTTTTCAAAACACTTTTGACCGAATTAGGGTTCAAAACATATAAATTGCTCTCAAGCGAAGCAGAACAAATCAAATGGACCTACACGTGACGAGCTCCAATGATCCGAGACTAACCTGTCAAACTCTTTGTCCCGGTTATTCAACATTCATTAGCTACGGTAAAACTCCACTAAAGCCCGTAGTTGCACTCTCATCACTGTAGGACAAGTTGTGTCCATTGATATAACCAATACCCGTGAGTCGACCCTTCACTGATTGTTCGTAGACACTGCTGGGTCAAATTACCATTTTACCCCTGTGTCTACCTCTTGCTCCTTAAGTCCCACTGCTCCTCTAATGAACAACTACGCTGCATGGTCCAACCATAAACAAAAACCCTCTCAGGCCAATGAGAGAGTGGGGCCCCGTTGTTTAAGCCCTAGAGAAAAACACTTAAGGGAACAACCCCTCTAGTTTTCCTAAGTCGGGAACGAGTGAATTCCTTCTTGCGTAGTCAAGTTCTCAGCACCCCACGTGGTCCTATCCCTGAGAAGATAGGCATATTGGGCGAGCAACAGTGGCCACCCTCACCCGTACTAGTCAAAAGACAGACCCCCGCAGACAGGAGTCTGTAACACGCTCAGGATTAAGGTTGAGTGGCTAATGGTCATCTACGAAATTATTAGCCCTATACTGTTAACGGTGTTACATCAGTAAGTCTAATAACTCACGGTTCGGTCTTGTACAATCTCATTGCACGGAATGCCCCCCACTCGCATGTCAACCACATGAACGAGTCAGATCACCTCGTTTGTATCTAATACAAAGCAGGCCGCATCCACAGCATATCCAGGATTAGGTCTCCAACCCTATCCGTATACTGTAGACCTCTCGGGTCATTAACTCGAATGTGATCCTCCCTGTGTGTCCACTACACACCGTTCAAGTTCTAGTTCTCTCATAATATAATGACCCTGGAGCTTAGTTTATTGGATTAAGTTTATGAAATATGCAAGACACAAAGTTCAAATAAATAACTCTTATTTATTTACAACTTGAAATATTACAAACTACACGAGATGAGGACATACATCCCAACAAAGGTACCCAAGCCTTATCCCCTTACTATAGACCCTTTAGGCTGTATCTCGAACTGAGATCTTTATATGTACACTATATTCAGTTCAAGAGACATATTACAACCTTGGATGTTAGTTTATTGGATTTAGAGTTAATAAAATGGCAATATAGTAAATAATGAACAATAACTCTTTATCGATAATAATAACTCTTTATTAAATTAATTAGAACATTATTTACAAACTACGAGTTTTAGGGCATAAATCCCAATAAACTCCCATTTGAACTAAAACTCGAGTGGGGTACACTACAATCTAAAACAGTGGTTACAGAGATACAAATTATAATAAAGTAGGGTATCCATATACTCATTACATATCTTCCACCTGCCCTAGATTATCCTATGTACATGTCTCGTAGACCTAGACTCTCCAGATGACCATCGAACACTTTAACCGTGAGAGTCTTCGTAAATGGATCAACTATGTTGTGCTCCGAACCGATCTTTGTGACTATCACGTCTCATTGATGCACTATCTCCTGAATGGGATGATACTTCCTCTCAATGTGCTTCCCTCGCTTGTGGCTACAAGGTTCCTTTGAGTTGGCTACCGCACCACTGTTGTCACAGTATAATGTGATGAGAAATTCCATATTTGGAACAAGTTCCAAATCAATCAAGAACTTCCTTAGCCAAACAGTCTCTTTAGCTGCTTCACAAGCAACTACATACTCTGCCTCCGTGGTGGAGTCGGCGATGCATCCTTGCTTGATGCTACGCCACATTATAGCTCCCCCGTTAAGGGTGAAAACTGGTCCCGATGTGGATTTCCTAGAATCCTTATCGGTCTGAAAATCAGAATCAGTGTATCATGTAAGGATCAAATCCTTAGACCCATCACAAGCGTATAATCCCTCGTTCTCTTGAGATACTTGAGGATATTTTTAACTACGGTCGAGTGGTCTAACCCTAGATTGGATTGGTACCTATGACTATTCCCACTGCATAACAAATGTCTGTCCTCGTGCAAAACATATCATATATTAAGCTACCTACTGCCGAGGCATAGGGAATACGTCTCATATCCTCAACTTCTTGAGGTGTCTTAGGACACTGTTCCTTAGACAGATGAATTTCATGCCTGAAAGGTAATAAACCCCTCTTGGAATTCTGCATCGAATATCGGATCAACATTTTGTCGATATAGGACGCTTGAAACAGAGCTAGCATTCTATTCTTGCGATTCCTAAAAATTTGAATCCTAAGAACATACTGCGCGTCTCCCAAATCTTTCATTTGGAATTGAGTCTCTAGCCAATTCTTTATGTCAGTTAGGTATCCTACATCATTCCCAATGAGTAGGATATCATCCACATAAAGTACTAAGAAAGCTACTTTGTCATTGGTGATCCTCTTGTAAACACAAGGCTCATCAACATTTTAGTCAAAGCCATAAGACTTGATCGCAATATCAAATCTTATGTTCCAAGATCTGGATGCTTGTTTCAACCCATAAGTGGATCGATTGAGCTTGTAAACTTTTTGCTCCTAACCTTGGGCTATGAACCCTGCGGGCTGAGACATATAGATACTCTTGTCAAGATTACCATTCAAAAAAGCAGTCTTGACGTCCATTTGCCAAATCTCATAGTCATAAAATGCAGCTATGGACAAGAGTATCCTTATAGACTTAAGCATAACAACAGGGGAAAATGTTTGCTCATAGTCAACTCCTTCCCTTTGGATAAAACCCTTTGCTACAAGTCTAGCCTTAAAGGTTTGTATCTTTCCGGCTGCATCTCTCTTTCTCTTATAGATCCATTTGCACCCTATGGGTCTTACCCCTTCAGGCTGGTCTACAAGTTCCCAAACTGAATTGAAGTACATTGACTCCATTTCAAGGTCCATGGCTTTTATCCATTGGTTCTTATCTACGTCATTCATTGCCTGTTTATAGGACAATGGATCCTCTACTCCGTCATCAAGTATGACAACTTGAGTTTCAGCTAAACCCAAGTAGCGGTCAGGTTGAGAAACAACCCTCCCACTACGTCGAGACATTCCCAATGATTGGGAAGGACGAGACTGACTCGATGTGTCGGCTTCTTCATCAACTCTTCATGAAGGTCCAGCTTGATCAACAACTCTTGCGGACTCATCTGTAGCTTCATTTAGTATTAACTTACTACGTGGTTTATGGTTCCTCATGTGGTCTTCGTCCAAGAAAGTGGTGTTTGTCGATATAATCACCTTGTTTTCTTGTGGGTCGTAGAAAAGACAACCTCTCATTTCTTTAGGATAGCCAACAAATTGGCATAATCTTGAACGAGGTTCTAATTTCTTTGGGTTTGTCACCAACATGTGTGTCGTGAAGGGAATGAAAATCCCCGCGCAGGGGAAGACGATCGAATCGTCATGGTATCATTACGCTACTTGAATTTTGTCAAATGATCTAACTATTAGATCTAGGCTAAACATACAAAAGAGGAAGAATTTACAGCGAGAAGAACGTACTTACTTGTTGTAGACAGATCTTCTAAAATCCTTCCTTGATCACGAACGCTTCGTGCTTCTCGAACTCAACAAAACCTTCTCTCGAACGAAACCCGAACACAACCACTTGGAGTCTCGGTTATTCTTCCTTTGGAAAGGAGGAGAGTTGTGGGACTCTAGAGTTTTGGAGAGGGAGGAGAGTTGAGAGAATAGAGAGAATTTTGATTTCTTCTCTTTGATCAAAATAAAAAAATGAGAGAGTGTTCACCAATCCCTTCTTGCAAAGGGTTTAAATAGTGGGAATGATGGAGTTAAAATCTCCACATTATTACCACTTTACCACAATCATAGGATATGCAAATCTCATTTGCATAATCACATAATATAAGATATCTCATATCTCATATTGCAAATCTCATTTGCAATAATTGTGGATTAATTAAATTGAATCACATCCAATTTAATTTCTTTCAATTAATTTCTCCAATTAGCCCAAATTCAACAATTAGGATAACCTATAGTTTATTATGAATCTCATTCACATTAAACTATATATTATATCATTCATATCTCATATAAATGACATAAATGCCCTTAAAGTGAAATTGAACACTTCAATTTCATACCAAAACATTAACCCTTCTTTTAACCCAGATTGAGCCAACCGAGGGACCTAATGGATCTACAGTGACGGGTTCCAATGATCCGAGATTAATCTGTCAAACTCTTTCACCCCGTTAATCAACATTCATTAGCTACGGTAACACTCCACTATAGGCCGTAGCTGCACTCCCGTCAGTGCAGAATATTACGTGTCCACTGATATAACCAATGCCCATGAGTCGACCCTTCACAGGTTGTTCGTAGACACGGCTGGGTCAAATTACCGTTTTACCCCTGTGTCTACCTCTTGTTTCTTAAGTCCCCACTGCTCCTCTAATGAACAACATATTGTGATGGTCCAACCATACACAACACTCTTCTCGGGCCAGTGAGAAGGTGGGCGCCCGTTGTCCAAGCCCTGGAGACAGCACTAAAGGGAACAACCCCTCTAATTTCCCTGAGAAGATAGGCATATTGGGCGAGTAACTGTGACCACCCTCACCCGTACTAGTCAAAAGACAGACCCCCCGCAGGCAGGAGTCCGTAACACGCTCAGGATTCAGGTCGAGCACTAATGGTCATCTACGAAGTTATTAGTCCTTACTAACAACGGTGTTACATCAGTAGGTCTAATAATTCACGGTCCGGTCTTGTACAATCTCATTGCACAGGATGCCCCCACTCGCATGTCAACCACATGAACGAGTCGATCACCTCGTTTGTATCTAATACAAAGCGGGCGCATCCACGGTGTATCCGGATTAGGTCTCCAACCCTATCCATATATTGTAGACCGTTCGGTCATTAACTCGAACGTGATCCTTGCTGTGTGTCCACTACACACCGTTCAAGTTCTAGTTCTCTCATAAATTCAATGACCTTGGAGCTTAGTTTATTGGAAAAATTTGTAAATATTGCGAGACACAAAGTAATGAAATAAATAACTCTTATTAATTTCAAGCAGTAATTTACAAACACGAGATTAGGACAAAAATCCCAACATGTCGGACAACCCCAAATACTGAAGTGTTGTAAACTAGGTTTACGTTCCTTCCACAACTCAAAAGGTGTTTCTGAAACACTCTTTAATGGAACAGTGTTCAAGATTTGAACCGCAATCTCTACTGCGTAACCCCAAAACGAGGCAGACAATTGAGCATAGCTCATCATAGATCGAACCATGTTCAACAAGGTTCTATTTCTCCTTTCAGATACACCATTCTACTGAGGTGTATTAGGTTCCGAGAGTTGAGATTGGATTCCATGTTCTATCAAATAGCCCTTGAATCTTAGATCCATATACTCTCCACCTTGATCAGATCGAAGTGTCTTGATGGTTTTCCCTAATGCATTCTCTACTTCAGCCTCACACTCTTTGAACTTTTCAAGAGCCTCAGACTTATGATGCATTAGGTATAGATAACAATACCTCGAATAATCATCTATGAAAGAGATGAAATATTCGTACCCTCCTCGAGCTTTTACATTCATTGGACCACAAATATCCGAGTGTATAAGTTCTAAGGGCTCTTTGGCTCTATAACCTTTTCCAGTAAAAGGTCGCTTAGTCATTTTTTCTTCTAAGCAGGATTCACAACGAGGTAAAGAATTATCTTCTAACTTGTTTGGAACTCCATTCGTAGTTAATCTCTCAATCCGATTGACATTTATGTGACCAAGTCTAAGATGCCAAAGATAGGTATTATTATTTGGAGAAAATTTTTGCCTTTTACTATGAGTATTTGCAGTTTTAAACATCTCATGATTTAAAATTGCGTTTGTTTGATTCGGTTTAAGTACATATAAGTCGTTTCCTAATTTAGCAGAACAAATATTGACACCTTTCTTAGAAATGAACGCTTTCTTGCATAAAAAAGAAATACAATGATCATGTTCAATTAGACAAGAGATAGAAATTAAGTTCCTCTTAATTTTAAGAACTATATACAAATTTTTCAAAATAAAAATCTATCTCTAAAGAATAACTTTACATCTCCCACTGCACGAGCTGAGACGACGTCTCCCGTTCCGACCCTGAGCGTAATCTCACCCTCATCGAGCTCCTTGAAGGAACTAGTTTCCTATAAAGAAGAGCAAACGTGGTTAGTGACCCCTGAATCAAGTATGTAGGTAAAGTCACCACTTTCCACTAAGCATGTTTCAAGAACGAGTAAATCACATTAAGCTTTCTTCTCTTTGAGCTCTCCGTCTGCAGTAGCAGCCTTCCCCTTTCCTTCTTTCCTCTTCTTTTAAGTCTTCTTATTCCCAGAAGAAGAACCGCAGGACTTGGTTTAAGAGGATGAACCCATCTGGACCCTTTTGGAATGGGAAAACAGATTTGCCTCTCCAACAACCTATCCCTTATTCTCCATGAGAGACTGGTAAGTCTGCTACTCATTTAGGAGGAAAGTCAGGTTACACTCTCTCTTGTTCATCACCGCATTGCTGCGGAATTGCAGGAATCTCTTCGGAAGAGATTCCAGGATGAACGACACCTGACTTTACTCGTCTATAACTGCGTCGTTCATTTATTCCACGTTGAAGTGGACCATCAGATCGAGAACGTATTCTCTCGCCAAATACCCCTCATTCATACGAGAGTTATAAACGTACTTGAGGGATTGATAACACATAAAATGTGTTATCATTTGGCTTAATTATTGCTAGTTTTATGATCATTTCAGGGTTTTGATGTGTTTGATCACTCAATTTCGAGTCAAGAGCGTAAACAGGACAATTGGAGACATTTTGGATCACTCGGGATCGAAACGAGGCTTTTTGGAGCTAAAAGTAATATCAATTGGAAGTAAAAGGATCATTCCAAGCTAGAAGACCCGAGGTGATGGCATTGCAATGCTGTCTCTAGCGTTGCAATGCATAGCATGCTGCTTTGATGGTTGAAGGCCTATGCAGGTAGCGTTACAATGTTGCCTCAGGGCGTTGCAACGCTATCACGATAAGGAAGCAACGTGAGGGACCGTGACGAGGGCGTTGCAACGCTGCCGCCAGATCCATAAGGACGCGCGCGCTTAGGGTGTTGTCCCTAGCATTGCAACGTTGTCGCCTATTTCCATATATGCTACGCGTTTAGGGCACAGCGTTGCAATGTTGTCCCTAGCGTTGCGACGCTGTACCGAGAAACATTATAAATAGAACATTGTGCCTTCTTACAAAGGGAGTCGAATTTGGAAATACACTCTGTAAGAAGAGAAAAATGAGCATTCCTTGGGAGCCAAAGCATTCGTGGAGGTTCGAGATCGAGACGGGAGCTCGGGAACGAAGGACCGACATTGACACATAAGTTTATTTCTTCTTTCTTTCAGATTGTAACACCGTGTTAAGACGTTTTCTACACTTTTAGTTTGGTTTTCTTGTGATTTAGAGTAGCTAAATGTTGTAGTTAGGATTTGATTCACATGTTTAAGACTTGTTTGCTTTTGTATTGAATTATGTTTTGTTATTTATTTTTGGCAATTCGTTGTTTAATTCCTTGATCTTGTTGGTTTAAGTGGACTCGAGAGAAAAAGCTTAGATTAGAGCAAAGTTGTCAAAACTCTTAGAAGTCTGGCATGAGAATGACTTAGAAGTCTAAGGGAAACACATAAAGAAGTTGCTTAATGCAGTGCATGCTTTAGGTTCATATGGAGACTATAGAATTTATTGTGTGTGTGAGAATAATTAAGAATCGAGAGATTTTGTTGAGTATCTTACTTCTTGTTTATAAATTCATCACATTAGTTCATTGCATGTGTTAATTAAGTTATTAACTTGTGAAGTTAATTTCCTCCAAATCTAATAAATTCGTGTCTCCACTTGTTTGTTTGTCTTTTATCTTTGTTTTCATCACCTATCCATGCTATGTTTCTTTAGCTAAAATTGAGAATTAGTATCTTGGTAATTAATTAATCTAGAAACCCATTCCCGATGACGATACTTGGACTCTCAAATCACTATACTAAAACTTGACCCATACACTTGCGGTATTGCATCAATAATATTTTATGCAACAAGTTTTTGGCGCCGTTGTCGGGGAATGACGATTATTTAGATTAATTAATATTAGGAGAAAATTTGATATTTTAGACGAAAGTGTGTTTTTGTTTGTCTTTCGTTATTTGTTTCTTTGTATGTTTGCTGTTTGTTTCCTTATTTGTCTTATTTTAGTGTTGTGTGGTTTTGAGTCTTTGTTCCCTATTTTTTATTGTGTGCTATTGTGTAAAAGTCTTGATTTGAATTATTGATTTTTAAAGTATGACTTTGCATGATTTTGATTCTCCACCATTGTATTGTCCCTCTCAAGACCCTAGATATGTGCATCATGATTTTTCTGGATACCATTTGTCTAATTTTTACCATTCGACACCTGAAATTGATGAAAATTCTTTGGATAGTAGTCATTTAGGCACTTGGAACCAAAATTTCTCTTACCCTGACCAACCTATAGAACACTCTTCTTTTGTGGACCTAATAATGGAATATACGTTAGAATTGAAAATAAAAAATTTGGTTCATGATGAATTAGAAAGGTTGGATAGGTTAGAGGCTAAAGTGGTAGAGTTTTAGTAATTTCCCTTAAGGCCTTACAGGAGCAATTCCTTATTCTTACCACTGAGGAGGAGCCACCTAGGAGGACTTATGCATATGATAGTGAGGATGGGTTGGAGGAGACTGAAGCACACCAGAAACAGGTTCGTGAGGTAGACAATGGTAATATAATCACTTTCACGAAGGAAAGTCAGGTGATAGAGTTCGAGGCTGAAAAATCATTTCCCCTTTTATCTCCAGAAATTTCCTTTAATCTTGATAGCCATTTGTCCTACACTAACGAGTCTTGTTCTGATTTCTGTTCTTTTGTTTTAATACACAAAAATGCCAAAAATAATCTTCTGTCAGGAGCCCAGGAAAAACAGGATAGCCTTTTAGACTTAGAAGGCTATATCGATTCAAGCAAGAAGGGCTCGAAGAAATATGAGCAGTTTTACGTGCCTTTATAAGTCACCGTCTAGCTAAAAGACGTTAAAGAAAGTGTTTCTTGGGAGGCAACCCAAGTTTTATGTTTTAGTTCTCTGTTTTTTTTTTTTTTTTGTGTTATCTTTCTTTTTAGGTTTTCTTTCCTTTACTAGTTTGTTGTCTAACTTTTTTTTTGGTACCTCTAGGTGTATGCCCAAGGATAGAGCTGCAGACTTGCACCATTTTGATCCTGAGATCGAGAGGACCTGTAGGAGACTTCTAAGAGAAGGGAGAGTAGAAATCCTGACAATGGCTGATCAGGAGTTAATTAACAACCCTAAACCCATCAAGGAGTATTTCCAACTTTTGTTTAATTCTGAGCAGACTGTAATTGTTCATGCCCCCATAAATGCTAGCAATTTTGAACTGAAAACAAGGTTTATCCAGATGGTTAAGGAAGGAGCTTTAGAGGACAAGCCACAAAAGATCCTAATCCACATTTACAGAATTTTCTAGAAATCTGTGGTACAATTAAATTGAATGGTATTTCTGCTGATAGTATTCGCTTATGTCTTTTTTCTTTCTGTTTGTAGGGTAGGGCTAAAGAATTGCTCGGGTCCCTCCCACCAGGCAGTATCACCTCCTCAGAGGAGTTGGCCCAAGCCTTCATGACCAAATTCTTTCCACTAGTAAAAGCTTTAAGGTTAAGGACGAAGATAGGAACATTCAGGCAGTAGGAGGGAGAGCAACTATTTGAGGCCTGAGAACGTTATAAGGACATGCTCAGGAGATGCCCACAACACGGTTACCCAGATTGGCTCCAGGTACAATTATTCTACAATGGACTTGAAGGTAAGACCAGGACCATTTTGGATGCCACTGTTGGAGGGACTTTCATGGCAAAGACTGTGCCAGAAGCACGTGCCCTCCTAGAGAAAGTGTCAACTGCTAGCTACCAATGACAATGACAGATCTAAGCCAGTAGCTGGATTGTATCAATTGGATGAGGTAACCTCCCTTAAATCTCATATGACATCCCTCAATCATGCTCTGAATACTTTTGCAGGATCCACCAAACAGTGATACCCCTCTCAATGCTACCAACCCAATGGAGAATCTACTTTGGAGCAAATACACTACCTGAACAACAGGAGCAACACCTATGAAGGAAACTAGACTCAGAATATCCTTCCAACACATTATAATCCAGGTTTGAGGTATCATGAAAACTTCTCTTATGTAACAATAAAAATGTGTTGAATCCTCCTATAGGGTATGCTTCTACATCTGAGAGGAAACCATCTCTGGAAGAGACAGTGCACTCCTTCATAGTTGAATCCAGAAATAGGTCAAACCAACTGGAGAATGCAGTCACCAGTCTAACTTGTATAGTGACTAGTCTGTTGGGATTTGTGCCCTAAAACCTGTAGTTTGTAATTATGTTCTAATTAATGTAATAAAGTGTTATTATTTCAATAAAGTGTTATTGTTCGTTATCTACGAATTTTCCTTCATTCAAACCCTAAATCCAATAAACTAAACATCCAAGGCTGTTAAATGAATCTCTAACTGAATGTAATTTACATAAAAAGGATCTCGGTTCGAGATACAACCTAAAGGGTCTATAGTTAGGGGATAAGGTTTGGGTACCTTACCCTGGTTAAACTATGGATGTGGTCCACTTTGTATTTGATGCAAACACAGTGATCCTAACGTGTTCGTGTAGATGACATGTGAGTGGGGATATCCTATGTAATGAGATTACATAAGACCGGACCACGAAATAGTAACCTCTAGCTGTAACTCCGTTGACTAGTTAGGTTTCTATTTCACTAGGATGACCTAGGCAACTTGATCTCAATCTCGAGCGGTTTACTTAACTCCTGTTCGCGAGGGATTGTCCTTTGACTAGTATGGGTGAGAGTGGCCAGATTAGCCGACTCAATATGCCTACCTTCTTGGAGACAAGACCGAGTGAGCGGCTGGGAACTTAACTTAGCAAGATGGAATTCACTCCTTCCCGCCTACTAGGGTAAGTAGAGGAATGTTCCCTTAAGTGGTATCTCCGGGACTTGAACAAAGGGCCCGACCCTCTCATTGGCACGAAAGGGACTCTGTTTGTTGGTAGTACCACAAACAAATTGTTTATTAGAGGAGCACTGGTACTTAAGGTACAAGATGTAACCCAGGGATAAAACGATAATTTGACCACCGGTGTTACTGAACATTCGTGAAGGATTGACTTGTCATTATTGGTCAATATCTATGGACACAGAAATATATCTGCAGTGAGAAGAGTGCAGCTGTGGGACTTTAGTGGAGTGTTCCAGCAGTTAACGAATATTGATTGCGAGGTTAATGAGATTAACCGAGCAATCTCGTATCGTTGGAGCTTCTGATATGTAGGTCCATTAGGTCCACCTTCTAGCTCGTAAAGGGTTCTTAGATCATTTGAATTTGAATTGTTCAAATTCATTAGGGAATATATTTAATGCATAATGATACGATATAATATATAGTTTTGGAACTATATATTATAAATTTAATGTGAATATGATTCATATTGAATAGTATGAGAGAGTTAAATATTTGAAAGAGTTCAAATATTAAATATGAATGTGATTCATATTTAAAAACTATAGGTTAAAATTTAATGTACACTGGATGTACATTAAAACTATAAGTTAATGATTAAATGTGATTTAATCATATACATATAATCTATTTGAAATATAAGATATTTAAATTAATTAATTAATAATTATTTATTTATTTAAATAGGTTATATATTTTTTTTAATTAATTATTTAATTAATTAAAAGAGGGGAACGTGTAGATGACACATTCCCCACTCACCAGTTTCTTCTCCACTCCCTATCGTTAAGTGTAGGGAGTTGGAAGAAGCAGGTGATCGATTGATCATTCAAGCAATTTTGAGATTTGCTATTGTTCTAGAATTCTCTCACTCTCAAAATTCCCAATTATTCCAAAAGTTGGAATCCTTCCCACCAAGGAGGATCTAAGCACTCAGAGATATAGAAGGTGATCTCTGGTGGTTGTGTTCTTGCTGGAAGAAAACAGAGAAGTCCCTGTACAATTGATTTGTTGCACAACCTTTGGAGCAACAAGTTGCTGGAGAAAGTCTACAAAGGTATCCCTCTCTTTTATTAGTTTAATCGTTAAACTTCTATTAGGTTTGCATGTACTACTCCATGTCTAATTAGATTAGAATTAACATGCTTGTTCTGTATGTTTTTGTTTCAATTAAAACAATCAAGCAAATTACGATCCCAAACACGTTTCCGCTGCTCAAGGAGATCCGATCTCCATCATAGTCATGGAGCTGTCATAAAGAATATTGAGACCCAGATCATCCAGATGAATACATCACTCGAGCACTGCAGGATAGGAAAGAAACACCTTGAGGGAGTACAGTCTAGCTAAATACGTTAAGGAAAGCGCTTCTTGGGAGGCAACCCAAGCTTTACTATTTTTCCATTTCTATTTTATGTCCTTCGTTGTTTTGGTTGTTTGTTGCTTTCTTAGTAGTTTGTTTTGTTTTGCTTTGTTAGGTTGTTGTGGATGCCACCCCTCGTAGAAACCCATGCTCCCGTTCAGTGGAACTTCAACGCACATGTCTTGGTTATTTAAGGAATCTAGAAAGAATCTGAAGATCTCCATTACTCAGGACAATATTGTTCACTCTTACCCTCCTTACTATTTGAGCTTATTTTGCAAACATTGGGGACAATGTTTAGTTTATGTTTGGGGGTGGGATGCTATTGATATGTTGTGGTTGTCTTGAGTATATGTTGAATTGTTGATTGATCTTTTGCATAACTATGGTAATGATAGCATAGGATGAGAATTAATTGAAAATTTTTGTGATTCTGCTGAAACTTGAGAGCATGATATGAATTTGAGTTAATTTAAAATTTTTCCTGAGCTTTTCCTGCACTATTATACACATAGTCTGTGTTCCTGTAGTTTCGAAATGCTTAAAACAAAGTTATTAGGCTTAGAAGTTTAATGTCACCTCGATAGGTCTAAGAGCTGATTTGAGAGTTAAACTGCAAGATAGGGTGAATGACAATATGAAGTGCATGATCTGTATAATATTTGCCTTTTGTGAAGTAGTATGTTTGTTTGTTAAAGAAAAAATTCGTGAGGGCAAAAAGAGCTACCTTCACTGTGATCAGTTAGGCCACTCATTGAACGAGTGCTCTGAGTAAGGGTCCCTGCAGTGGATGTGTGAAAGCTAGTGTCCTTGCACAAAAAAAAAAAGTAGAAAATAGAAAAAGTGATAAAAAAGTTATTAAGTGCTGAGTAAAGTTGTTTATTTCATGAATGTGGGGAGGCTCAAGGATTAGTAATTATGACCAGTGTAGGGAGAAGTTGAATGGAGAGCCTAATAAAGTTTATCCGGGCATACTAAAAATGAAAGGAACATAGGCTAATCACACACACAAACGTACTTGAGGGATTGGTAGCACACAAAATGTGTTATCCATAGGCTTAATTATTGCTAGTTTTATGATCATTTCAGGGCTTTGATGTGTTTAAATCACTCAATTTCAGGTTAAGAGCGTAAACAGGATAATTGGAGACATTTTGGATCACTCGGGATCGAAACGAGGATTTTTGGAGCTAAAAATAATATCAATTGGAAGTAAAAGGATCATTCCAAGCTAGAAGACCCGAGGTGATGGCGTTGCAACGCTGTCCCTAGCATTGCAATGCCGAGCGTGCTGCTTTGATTCGTTGAAGGCCTATGCAGGTAGCGTTGCAACGTTGTCGACTATGCAAACGTGAGGGACCGTGACGAGGGCCTTGCAACGCTGCCTTGCAGCGTTGCAATGCTAGATCGATAAGAACGCACGCGCTTAGGGTAGCAGCGTTGCAACGTTGTCGACTATTTCCATATATGCTATGCGTTTAGGGCACAACGTTGCAACGCTGTCCCTAGCGTTGCAACGCTGTACCGAGAAACATTATAAATAGAACATTGTGCCTTCTTACAAAGGAAGCCGAATTTGGTAGAGATTTGACCCTAATTTCGAAATACACTTTGTAAGAAGAGAAAAGTGAACATTCCTTGGGAGCCAAAGCATTCGTGGAGGTTCGAGATTGAGACGCGAGCTCGGGGACGAAGGACAGACATCGACACATAAGTTTATTTCTTCTTTCTTTTAGATTGTAACACCGTGTTAAGACGTTTTCTACACTTTTAGTTTGATTTCTTGTGATTTAGAGTAGCTAAATATTATAGTTAGGTTTTGATTCACATGTTTAAGACTTGTTTTCTTTTGTATTAAATTATGTTTTGTTATTTATTTTTAGCAATTCGTTCTTTAATTCCTTGATCTTGTTGGTTTAAGTGGACTAGAGAGAAAAAGCTTAGATTAGAGCAAAGTTATCAAAACTCTTAGAAGTCTGGCATGAGAATGACCTAGAAGTCTAAGGGAAACACATAAATAAGTTGCTTAATGTCCTACATGCTTTAGGTTCATATGGAGACTAGAATTTATTGTGTGTGCGAGCCTCACTATGAATCGAGAGATTTTCTTGAGTATTTTACTTCTTGTTTATAAATTCATCACATTAGTTCATTGCATGTGTGAATTAAGTTACTAACTTGTGAAGTTAATTTCCTCCAAATCTATAAATTCGTGTCTCCACTTGTTTGTTTGTCTTTTATCTTTGTTTTCATCACCTATCCATGTTATGTTTCTTTAGCTAAAATTGAGAATTAGTATCTTGATAATTAATTATTTAGAAACCCATTCCCGAGGACGATACTTGGACTCTCAAATCACTATACTAAAACTTGACCCGTACACTTGCAGTATTGCATCAATAATATTTTACGCAACAGGGATTCATGTCGAAGCTGTCTAGACGGTTGTCCAAACATATTCTGCAATAAACTCATGATCTTACGAGCTGAAACAATGCCCTCGTGCTTTTTGGCCAGGACTTCAGAAACACTAGCCAAAATATAGACATTGGCCTTGTCATTAGCCTTGATCCAGCGGTCATACACATCCTTAACAACTTGAGGAGCGTTTTGAGCAGGGACCTGAGGACACTCCTCAGTTAGTGCAAACCGAAGGTCGTCAAAAACAAAAATCGTATTCAGGTTGGACTTCCACGTAGTATAATTTTTGCCAGTTTAACGTTCACTTTTGAGTAAGGCTATAATAGAGGACGACATGCTGAAATTACAAAATAAGTCTAATTAGTTATGCCTTTTAAAACTCATACAACCCAATCAATTTTTGAAAAATTATTAAAGAACCTTAATGTTTAAATTAAACCTTTAATTTTGCAACGATACTTCAAGGGTTTAGAATAAAAGCCATCGTCAGGTGGTCAGTCACTCCTCCCCTGAATTGAGACTATCTCAGCTAATTATCACTACCAAAACATCTCATGTCCCAATGATTCTTAGCTATCGTTTGTTTGGTCAAGAACTTGTTAAGTAGCTTAACTTATCCCGTAAATGTGACCCTACCATTTTCAGATCTAATAGGTCCGAGCCAACAGGCTACTATTAAGAAAGACAACTGTTGGCAAATTACCTAAGAGACCCTATCCATTTCTGGAGTTCGCGGTGTTTCGATCCCTGTAATCCGGCCCTCCGTAGGGATTGGCTGCTCCAGGGCAACCTAGCAGGCGAACTATAGAAATCTCACGGTGCGACCTAATGGAGGAGACCGTAGGATACGTTGAGATGCGTCCTGCTCCCATTTACTATGGAGACTTCCCTCATTCACCTTGGTATTGAACCATGCAAACACTTACTGTAGGGGGACACCCTATTGACAACGCGTAGCCAAACATGGAACTCACGGTGTGAACTCTTGAGGACGTGAGAGTAAACTCGATGCGAACATCTCGTTTTCTCCCACTGAAGTTCCTAAAGTTAGGGTATAGGTTTAACTTAGTCGGATTCCGGCTAAAAGAATCTATCTAAGTCTATGCCTATTATAACTGTTATAACTAGGTCTTTTAAACTTATGTCTAGGTGAATAAATATTTTAATTACCTAAATATAAATCATGCTAACAAGACTATGGTTAATTCAACTCAGGTTCCAGGTCAGTTCTCAAGTAGGAGGTGTTCCGTTAACAGTCAGCTTAAGTACCCCCAACCTTAGACAGAACATCACCGGTAGAGTTCTCTTATAACCAATGTCCTATTGTCCTACTATATTTTAAACTATTTAAAATACTATGTAAGACTAATTTCTAATCCTATTAGAAATTAAACTTAGGTCTAATTAATTTTAAAAATTTTAAAACTAATTTCATTTTGCCCAAGTTTCGATGTTTGCATGCATTTCTTTGTTATAGGTTATAGTTTCCAAAAACCCCCATTTATAACACTTATAAATTTTAATAATTAACCTATTACAAAGTACTATGTGAAATTTCCAACAATCTTATTCAAATTGGAAGTACATTGACATTTAACTCTTTGAATCATGCAAATTACTTAAATAATATAACATTTTATATTAAACTGGGTCATTTCATGCTTCATGCTTTTCATTTTTCATATAATTAAATTATAACATTTATAACTAATTACTCATGAAAAATAGGCATGCATTTTTATCATTCTCATATAACAATTATATAGATAAAATGCATGAACATGCTTATCCTAAGGTGGGAATAATTCTAAATGACATTCATAAAGAAAATAGTTGTTAAATCGAAATATTTGGCCCCTAAAGTGCAAGAAATAATAAAATTACATTAAATTTATTACAAAACGATCCAAAAGGCCTTGAATCGGAACCGAACTGCTCGAACCGGACCAACCATGACCCGAACTGCTCGAACCAATGCTGAATCGGTCTGCTTCAGTCAGCTACTGCCATGACATTGCAACGCCGCCTCCCTCGCGCTCGCGTCCAACATCGGGCTAGCATTGCAACGCCATAAAATGGCGTTGCAACGTTGCTACCCCTCAGACCCCTTATCGATAGGGATCATCAACATTGCAACGCCATTCTCCAGCGTTGCAACACTGCAGCTTCTGCCAGCAGGTTCTTTTTCGAAAAACAACAACATCAACAATTAAATTGGCACCCGAATCTCATCTGAATTGCCCCGAATTGTCACGAACGACTCAATAACTTTATTACAGACTCGATTTTGCACTTTAATGCGCAGAAACACAGGGACCTTTACATCAATTTGATCAAATCAAAAAATAAAACTTAAGGCCAAACCTTCCTAAACAGTTTAACAACAAACCGAATGCAATTCCCACCTAACCAATGCAATTTTGTTTCAACCAAAACAAAATGAGCATTGGTCTGATACCAATTGAAGGGAATCGAATCCCTGTGAGCAGGAGAAACGTGTAATTAAGATCGAATTACTTGTTTGTTTTGGTTTATTCCAAAAACCCATACATTGGCAAATTAAATACATAGGTAAGCAATTCTATACTAAAGAATGGATTAAACAAGTAAATAGACGTATTCTAAACTAAAAGGGAATATAATATTACCTTTGTAGTTTTCAACTTCTAACAACTCCTTGCCAATTGTCACTTTGATGAACAAGAACTCAACAACAGGTTTTCTTCTTCTTGGCAGAACAAGACACTACCATTAATGAAAACCTACTATTCTCTAAGTGCTTTTGATCTCTCCTTGGTGGGAGTGAGTTCCAACAATTGGAAAGACAAAAGGGAATGTGTGTTGAGAGAGAGAGTTCTAAGAGTGCAATTCACAATTGCCCAAATTCATTGATCAACTTCATCTTTCTCCCAAATGAGAAGATAAAGGCACTGAGGGAAAAACTTCCCCACTCCCTATCGATGGGGAGTTGGGGAAGAAGTGGGAACGTGTCATCCTGACACGTTCCTTTTTTTTAATTAATTATTAATTAAATAATTAAATTAAATATTAAATAATATAATTAATTAAATAAATCATATTTAATTAATATTAAATTAAATATCATATACTTAATTTAGATTAAATCACATTTAATCAATTTTTCCCTCTAACCTATAGTTTTAATGCACATCTTATGTAAATTTAATTTTAACCTATAGTTTTTAAATATGAATCTCATTCACATTTAATTAATATTTAAACTCTTTCAAATATTTAATTCTCTCATATAATTTAATATGAATCATATTCATATTAAATTTATAATATAAAGTTCCAACACTTTATATTATAATGTATCTTTATACATTGATGTTTTTCCCTAATTGAATTTGAACATTTCAAATCCAAATGATCTAAGAACCCTTTACGAGCTACAAGGTGGACCTAATGGACCTACAGATCAGAAGCTCCAACGATACGAGATTATTCGGTTAATCTCATTAACCTCCTTATCAACATTCATTAACTGCGGGAACACTCCACTAAAGTCACGCAGTTGCACTCTTCTCACTGCAGATATATTTCTGTGTCCATGGATTTTGACCAATAACAACAAGTTAATCCTTCACGAATATTCGTAACACCATCTAGGTCAAATTACCGTTTTACCCCTGGGTTACATCTTTTATCTTAAGCCCTAGTGCTCCTCTAATGAACAATTTGTTTGTGGTCCTACCAACAGACAGAAGTCCCTCTCGGGCCAATGAGAGGGTTGGGCCCTTTGTTCAAGTCTCGGAGACACCACTTAAGGGAACAGTTATCTACTTACCCTAATAGGCGGGAAGGAGTGATTCCATCTTGCTAGGTTAAGTCCCTAGCTGCCTACTCGATTTTGTTCTCAAGAAGGTAGGCTTATTGAGTCGGCGACTCGGGCCACTCTCACCCATATTAGTCAAAGGTCAATCTCTCGCAAACAGGAGTTCGTAACCTGCTCAGGATTGAGATCAAGTTGCCTTGGTCATCATAATGAAATAGAAACCTAATTAGTCAACGGAGTTACACCTAGTGGTTACTATTTCGTGGTTTGGTCTTATGCAATCTCATCACATAGGATATCATCACTAACATGTCATCTACACGAGCACGTTAGTATCACTATGTTTGTATCACATACAAAGTGGGCCATATTCATAGTATTACCAAGGTAAGGTACCCAAGCCTTATCCCTTTACTATTGACCCTTTAGGATGTATCTCGAACTGAGATCCTTATATGTACACTACATTCAGTACAAGAGACATATTACAACCTTGGATGTTAGTTTATTGAATTTAGAGTTAATAAAAGGGCAATATAGTAAATAATGAACAATAACTCTTTATTAAATTAATTAGAATATTATTTACAAACTATGAGTTTTAGGGCACAAATCCCAACAAACTCCCACTTGAACTAAAACTCTAGTGGGGTACATAACAACCTAAAACGGTGGTTACAGATATACAAAATACAATAAACTAGGGCATCCATATACCCATTACATATCTCCCACTGACCCTAGATTATCCTATATACATGTCTCGTAGACCTAGACTTCTCAGATGACCCTCGAATAATTTAACCGTGAGAGTTTTCGTAAATTGATCAGTTATGTTGGGCTCCAAAGCGATCTTCGTGACTATCACGTCTATTCGATGCACTATGTCCTAAATGAGATGATACTTCCTCTCGATGTGCTTCCCTCGCTTGTGGCTACGAGGTTCCTTTGAGTTGGCTACCTCACCACTATTGCCACAGTATAAGCTGATGAAAAATTTCATATTTGGAACAACTTCCAAATTCGTCAAGAACTTTCTTAGCCAAACAACCTCTTTAGCTGCTTCACAAGCAGCTACATACTCTGCCTCCATGGTGGAGTCGGCGATGCATCCGTGCTTGATACTATGCCACACTATAGGTTCCCCCGTTAAGGGTGAAAACTGATCCCAAAATAGATTTCTTAAAATTCTTATCGGTCTGAAAATCAGAACCAGTGTATCATGTAAGGATCAAATCCTTAGACCATACACAAGCATATTTCTATTTAAGAACAAGAAACAAGGATATGTTTGATAACTGTTTCTATTTCTTGTTTATTTTTTTTATTTTTTCTCTTATTTTTTATAGCTTTAAAAGATATTATTTATATAATAAACAAATATATAACATGCATCAAAATATATAAATCAAATTTACATTATCTAATACCCACAAGTCTCGATGTAAAATTAACAATAATAATAAAATTATTTCTGTCCTAAAAAAATAAATAGAATTGCTTTACCCATTGTCCAAATTTGATTTCAAATGTTATCTCACTCAAGTTATTCGTCTTAAATGATGTCGACTAAGATCCAACTCAATTATATTGCTAAATGTTGTGCTTGTAAAATATTAAAGTGAGGTTAAATACATGTTTTAGTAAGCAAAATTTATATATTGCATATTTCTATCGGGTTCTTAGTGTATTAAAAATTCAAATAATATATATTACAAATGAAAGAGTTCATATTAAGAAAGCGGAAACAATTTTAGATCACGAGCACTCTAATTCGATCAATTTTACAATACAAAAAGCATGCTCAAATCTAGAAAAATAGAGAATAAGAACACATACCTTTGTAGCTCAAAATTCTCCTAATCCGAGGGCAATGTCTGATCACGAACACTTCGTGTACCACCTCTAGAGTCTTCCCTACTATCCTCAGGCGTCGAAACAGATTGTGGGATCCTTTATTGAGAGAATTTGGAAGAAGAAGAGACAATGGTCTAAAACCGAGAACTTGAGAATTTTTCTGCAAAATTCTCTTACTCATGGTGTTTCTTCTCTAAATAAAGCAAACCACAAGCTTCGTTAAGCTTGAAGAAGAAGACAACACACAAATGAGAAGGATTGGACAACTAAGAGGTCGCCAACACACAAATGAGAAGGATTGGACAACTAAGAGGTCGCCAAGTTTGGTGAATTTGAAAAAATAAGAAGGTCATTCACCAAATTATGAACTTGGTCCAAATTCAATTAAAAAATGAATTTGATTTTTTTTTAAAAAAAAATAATTCAAAATTAATACAAAATTAATTTCAAATTAAAATCAATTTCTTAATTTAATTAATTAAACAATTTAATTATTTAGTTATAAATAATTATTTAATATAATATCAAATATCAAATTATATAATTGGACCAATCCCGATTTCTTAAATCGATCAGTCGAACATGCATCCTATTAATGTTTTAAATCAAACCAATATTTAAATCATATTTAAATGTGTTCATCTCTTCTTTAACATAGTTTAATTCATAATTAAACTATGACATGTTAAGTATATTGCATATAATTAACACTTTCTCCCAAAATCGAGTTTGAACAATTCAAATTCTTTTCTCTCAAATTGTTACAAGGTTTAATCCGAGCTAGTAAGGGGGACCTAATGGACCTACAAATCATGAGCTCCAACGATATGAGATTAACCGGTCAAACTCTTTAGCCTAGCTAATCAATATTCGTTAACCACACATACACTCCACTAAAGCCTAGTGGCTACACTCTCCTCACTGTAAATATATTTCTATCCACTCGATATAACCATGATTAGTAAGTCGAACCTTCACAAGTCGTTCGTTATTATAGTTGGGTCAAAGAAATCGTTTTACCCTTGTAATTACTTCTTGTTCCTTAAGTCCCATTATCCTCTAATGAACAATTGGTGTGTGGTCCAACCAACAAACCGAATTCCTCTCGGGCCATTGAGAGGGTGAGCCCATTATTAAAGACTCGGAGTTGGCACTTAAGGGAACAACCTCTCAACTAAACCCTAAAACGAGTAGGAGTGAATTCCATCTTGCAGGACTATGTTCCCAGTTATCTACCTGGTCTTATCCCCAAAATGGGAGACTTATTGAGTTGGCGATCTCAGACTACTCTCACCCACGCAAATCTAAGGATAATCCCAAACAGGAGTTCATAGTGCGCTCAGGATTAAGATCAAGTTACCTAGGTCATCGTATGAATATAGTTAGTTAAGACAACAAGCGGAGTTATAAAGTCTAAGTGACTATTTTGTGGTCCGATATTATGCAAACTCATTGCATAGGATGCCCGACTCACATGTTTCTACATGAACGATACAGGATCACATCGTTTTTACTATACAAAGTGGGCCACACCCATAGTGTTTTCAAGATAAGGTACCCAACCCTATCCTTATATTATAGATCATTCTGGCTATAACTTGAACTTGATCCACTTTTATGCCACACATAAAGTTCAAGTATACATCCTATAACCAAGGGTTCTTAGTTTATTGGATTTGGATTATAGAATACATAACTCACTTTATTCGATAATAACTTTACTGAATACATCTCAATAACATCTTTATTGAAAAATAGAATGTTCTTAGTTTGAGGAGCTTTGTAAACGGATCAACAATGTTGTGCTCTGAAGCGATCTACATGACGATCATGTCTTCTCGTTGCACAATCTCCTTGATGAGATGATATTTGTGCTCAATATTCTTTCTGCGCTTATGGCTTCTAGGTTGTTTAGAATTTTATATTTGGAACAACTTCCAAAGCACTAAAGAATTTCCTAAGACATACAACCTCCTTCGTTGCTTCGCAAGCTGCGACGTACTCAACCTCCATGGTGGAGTCAACAATACAACCTTGCTTTATACTCCTCCAAACTATTGCTCTTCCGTTAAGAGTGAATACTCATCATGATGTGTGTTTTCTTGAATCTACATCGGTCTAAAAATCAGAGTAAGTGTATCCTGCAAGGATCAAATCCTTCGCGTCATACACAGGCATATAGTCTCTCATTCTCTTAACATACTTGAGGATGTTTTTAACGACACCCCACTGATCAAATCCTGGATTGGACTGATACATACTGACAATTCCCATTGCATAGCATATGTCGGGTCGAGTACGTAGCATGTCATACATCAGACTATCTTGCATAGGAATGCGTCTCATATCTTCAACTTCTTGAGGTTTATTAGGACATTGTTCCTTCAACAAATGAATTTCATACGTGAAAGGTAATGAACCCTTCTTGTAATTTTGCATCTTATATATAATCAACATCTTGTGAATACAAGATGCCTCAGACAGTGCTAGCTGATAACACACAAAATGTGTTATTCTTAGGCTTAGATTTTGCTAGTTTTTATAATGATTTCAGTGCTTTCACGAGTTTAATTTATGGAATTTCAGGAAACGAGCAAGGACAAAGCAAAATGAGAGTTCTCGGAGTATTAGGACTTAAATGGGAGCTAATGGAGAACAAGAGGTGAAGCAAATTGAAGAAGAAAAACTAAAATATCCATTTGACCCGAGGCCATGGCGTTGAGATGCCAGTTTGGGTGTTGCAACGCCGTGCAAATAGAAGAAGTGAGCTGAAAAACCCGAGCAGGCGAAATTGAGACGCTGCGAGTCTAGATTAAGTGCTCAAAATTGCTCTGATACCAATTGAAAGAGTCTAGATTAAGAAAACGGAAGCAATTTTGGATCTTGAACACTCTAAGTTGATCAATTTTGTAAAATAAAAAACATGCTCAAAGTTTGGAAAAAGCAGAGGGATAGAAAACTCAACTTTGAAGATCAAATTCTCTTCACCCGGTTGATGGTTTTCATTACGAACACTTCGTGGACAACCGTTAGAGTCTTCCCTACTACCCTCGGGCCTTAGAACGGATTGTGGATCCTAGGTTGAGAGAATTTGGAAGAAAAGACCTCAAAGGTCACTAATTCGGGAATATTGAATTTTCTGTGTAATTCTCTTAAAACACCTCAAATCACCATTATATAAAGCTTCAAAAGCTTCAATGGAGTGACAACTCAAGGGTGATGAGGATGCTTTGAGATGGAGGTGGCCAATTTTGGTGAATTTTGAAGATGAGTAAGATTGGGCAAGTTGGCAACTTGTTTTTCATGAAAATCATGAAAAACCCTCATTTTACATTTAATTTTAATTCAAAAATCAATATTAAATTGATTTTTGTTATTAAAATTAATATAATTAATTAAATAATTCAAAATTAATTTAATTAATTAATTTTTTAATTTAATTTAATATCAAATATTAAATTAAATAAATTGCCCGATCTCGATCGATTTTTTGAACATGAATCCTTATTCATGCTATAAACCGATCCCAATATTTAAATCATATTTAAATATATCCACCTCTTATTAATCAAAGTTTAATTCATAATTAAGCTATGATTCGTTAAATATATCACATATAAATAACGCTTTCTCCCAAACTTGAATTTGAACAATTCAAATTCTTTTCTCTCAAAAAGTTATAAGGCTAAGTCCGAGCTAGTAAGGAGGACCTAATGGACCTACAAATCATGAGCTCCAACGTCACGAGATTAACTTAGGCCAAACTCTTTAGCCTAGCTAATCAACATTCGTTAACCACCGACATTCCACTAAAGCCCGGTGGGTTTGCACTCTCCTCACTCGTAGATATATTTATGTCCACTTGATATAACCATGATTAGTAAGTCGATCCTTCACGGTCATTCGTAATTACACCGGGTCAAAATTACCGTTTTACCCTCAGTAATTACCTCTTGTTCCTTAAGTTCCACTGATCCTCTAATGAACAATTGGTTTGTGGTCCAACCAAAGAAACCAAATCCCTCTCGGGCCAATGAGAGGATGGGCCCATTGTTCAAGACCGAGTCGATGCCAAGGGAACAACCTCTCTACTAATCCCTAAAGCGGGTAGGAGTGAATTCCATCTTGTAGAACTATGTTCCAAACTATCTACCCGATTTTATCCTGAAATGGCAGAGCTTATTGAGTGGCGGCCTCTGAGCCACTCTCACCCATGCAAATCTAAGGATAATCCGAATAAACAGGAGTCCATAGAACGCTCGGGATTAAGATCGAGTTACCTAGGTCATCGTATGAATATAGTCGATTAAGGCGATGCGGAGTTATAAAGTCTAAGTGACTATTGCGCGATCGATCTTATGCAAACTCATTGCATAGGCGCCCCACTCACATGTCTCCACATGAGCGATTTAGGATCACATCGTTTGTTCTCTACAAAGTGGGTCGCGTCCATAGTGTCCCGAGGATAAGGTCCCCAACCCTATCCTTATACTATAGACTGTTCTGGCTATAACTTGAACTAGATCCACTTTTATGTCACACATAAAGTTCAAGTATTTATCCTATAGCCAAGGGTTTTTTTATTGGATTAAGGTTACACAATACACAATAGTCAATAACACCTTTCTTGAATAAATTTCAATAACAACTTTATTGTGATATAGAATATACATTCGGGTTTACAAAACCACGAGTTTTAGGACATAAAACCAACAATCTCCCACTTGGACTAAAACGTCTGTGGGGTATAACATCTTTGAGTAAAAAAACCGCCTCCTCTTTGTACAACCCGTAGTCCTAGACTCTCTAGGTGTCCCTCAAACACTTTAGCCGTGAGGGGCTTAGTAAACGGATCAGCAATGTTGTGCTCCGAAGCAATCTGCGTGACGATCACGTCTCCTCGTTGCACAATCTCCCTGATGAGATGGTATTTGCGCTCTATGTGCTTTCCGCGCTTATGACTTCTAGGTTCTTTAGAATTTGCCACTGCACCACTATTATCACAATAAAGGGTGATAGGCAAATTCATGTTTGGAACAACTTCCAAATCAGTCAAGAACTTCCTAAGCCATACAGCCTCCTTCGCTGCTTCGCAAGCTGCGACGTACTCAGCCTCCATGGTGGAGTCAGCAATACAACCTTGCTTTATACTCCTCCATACTATAGCTCCTCCGTTAAGAGTGAACACTGATCCTGATGTGGATTTCCTCGAATCCACATCAGTCTGAAAATCAGAGTCAGTGTATCCTGCAAGGATCAAATCCTTTGCACCATACACAAGCATATAGTCCCTCGTTCTCCTAAGATATTTGAGGATGTTCTTAACGGCAGTCCAATGATCATATCCTGGATTAGACTGATATCTACTGACTATTCCCACTGCATAGCATATGTCGGGTCGAGTACATAACATGGAATACATTAGACTACCAACAGCAGATGCATAGGGAATGCGTCTCTTATCCTCAACTTTTTGAGGTGTCTTAGGACACTGTTCCTTAGACAAATGAATTCCATGCCTGAAAGGTAATAAACCCTTCTTGGAATTCTGCATCTTATATCTAACCAACATCTTGTCAATATAAGATGCCTGTGACAATGCTAGCGTTTTGTTCTTGCGATTCCGAACAATTTGGATTCCAAGAACAAACTGAGCCTCTCCCAAATCTTTCATTTGGAATTGGGTCGCTAGCCATTACTTAACGCCAGTCAGGAATCCTGCATGATTCCCAATGAGCAAGATATCGTCTACGTATAGAACTAAGAAAGCTACAGTGGTATTGACTATCTTTTTGTAAACACAAGGCTCGTCAATATTCTCATTTCAAAGCCATAAGATTTGATCGCGATGTCAAATCTTATATTCCGAGATCTAGAAGCTTGTTTCAATCCATAAATGGATCGTTTAAGCTTGCAAACCTTTTGCTCTTGACCTGAACTATGAACCCTACGGTTGATCCATATAGATACTCTCTTCAAGATTGCCATTTAGAAAGGTGTCTTGACATCCATTTGCCAAATTTCATAGTCATAAAACGTGGCAATGGACAAGAGTATTCTAATGGACTTAAGCATGGCAACAGGAGAAGGTTTCTTCATAGTCCACCCCTTCCCTTTGGGTATAACCCTTTGCCACAAGTCGAGCCTTAAAGGTTTGCACCTTACCGGCTTGATCTCGTTTCCTCTTGTAGATCCACTTGCAACCGATAGGTTTTTCACCACCGTTTGATCTACAAGTTTCGGACGAATTGAAGTACATTGACTCCATTTCAAGGTCCATGGCTTTAATCCACTCGTCCCTATCTATATCATTCATTGCTGTTTATAGGTCAATGGATCCTCAACGCCATCATCGGTATGACGACTTGGGTTTCATCAAACCCATATAACGGTCGGGTTGTCTAACATCCCTCCCACTACGTCGAGGCATTCTCAACTCTTGAGAAGGACCGACTTTATCAACAACTCTTGTTGATTTATCCAGTAGCTTCCTGGAAATTTCACTTAAGACAATCCTACTACGAGGTGATGATCTCTCATGTGGTCTTCCTCTAAGAACGTGGCATTTGTCGACACAAGCACCTTGTCCTCTTGAGGATCATAAAACAGACCATCTTTCGTTTCTTTGGGGTATCCTACGAATAGGCATAATTTTGAACGATGTTCCAGTTTCTTTGGATTGGACACTAGCACATGTGCCGGACATCCCCAAATCTCAAGTGACGTAAACTACCTTTACGCCTTTCCATAACTCATAGGGTGTTTCAAACACTCTTAGAGGAACCATGTTCAAAATATATGCAACATCTTCTCGCATATCCCCAAAAGCGAACTAGGCGGTTGAGCGTAGCTCATCATGGATCGAACCATGTCTAACGAGGTTCTATTTCTCCTTCGAGATACACCATTTTGCCGAGGTGTCTTTGGGCGGCGAGAGTTGAGATACGATTTCATGTTCTATCATATAGTCTTGGAATCTCAAATCCATATACTCTCCACCTCGATCCGATCGAAGTGTTTTAATCGTTTTACCTAATGTGTTCTCAACTTACACCTTATATTCCTTGAACTTTTCAAGGGTTTGGACTTATGATGTATTAGGTAAAGATAACCATACCTAGAATAATCATCAATAAAAAGCGATGAAGTATTCATACCCTCTCTCGTGCCTTGACATTCATAGGACCACAAAGATCCGAATGTACAAGTTCCAAGGGTTCTTTGGCTCTATAACCTTTTTCTTAAAAGGTCTTTTAGTCATTTTTCCTCAAGACAGGACTCACATGGTGGTAAAGAGTTGTCTTCTAATCCGACTTAGGAGACCACTTTTGACCAATCTCCCAATCCTATTGAGATTAATGTGGCCTAGTCTCAAGTGCCAAAGATAGGTACTAGGAGAAAGTTTACGCTTTTATTTTGAGTATCAAATTTGTTTTAAACATCTCTGTTCAAGATAGCTTTTACTTCTGTTGGTCTTAACACATATAAGTTTGTTTTCAAGTTTAGCGAACATATTCATACACCTCTTTTGCAAATGAACGCTTCATTATGATCAAAAGATACTTTATACATATGTTCAAGCAAACAAGAGATAGATACAAGATTTCTTTTGATTCCAGGAACCAAAAGTACATTTTCTAATAAAATAAATCTATCTCTAAACAACAACTTCACACTCCCCACTTTGCTTTGGTTTGAGACAACCTCTCCGTTCCAACCACGAGAGATATCTCCCCATCGACAAAAAATTTCTTTGCCGAGAACTAGTTTCTGAAAGAAGAACAAACATGGTTAGTGGCTCCCAAATCTAATATCCAGCGGAATCATCATGTTCCACTAAACATGTTTCAATAACGAGTAAATCATATTTACCTTGTTTTCTTTCTCGACTTTCTTTTCTCTGCAAGGTATTTTGGGCGCCCTCTTCCAAAGGCACGCCTGCACCACAGTGGAAACATTTTCCTGTGGCTTTGGCCTTGCGTGCGGGAGCTGTCCCTTCCTTTGTCCTTCTTCTTTTTTTTTCAATACCCTTATTCTTAGAAAAGGAAGGACTGAGACTTAGTCCCAGAGGACGATCCTCTTAGGAACTTCTTGAAGTGACAACATTTGCCTCCTTCTCTTTTTCCTTTTGATTTCATCGAGGATTCAAAAGTCAGTAGCTCGTTGAGGAGAGTAGTCAAGTTATACTCTATTTTATTCATTACCGCATTTTGTGCGGAATGGCGAGAAACTCTTCTAAGAGATTCCATAATAAAGGTTACGACTTCTCTCATCTATGATCGCCCCATTTACTTCAAATGACGTTGAAGTGGGTCATCATGTCAAGGACATGTTCCCTATGAGGCTCCTCCTTCATACGGGAGTTGTAAACGTGTTTGACAAAGATCATAATGGACCGATGAGGACGGTTGTCCAAACATCGCTGTAATGATCCCATGATCTCCTTTGCGGTGACCATGGTCTCATGTTTCTTAGACAACACATCGGATATCTTTGGCTAAGATATAGACTCGAACCTTCTCATTAGCCCTAATCCATCTTTCATAAGCATCCCAACCATTCGGTTTGCGATCGAGTTGGGAGGAAGGACATTCTTCCGTTAAGACGAACCTCGGATCATCAAGAACAAGAATTGTATTCAAGTTTGATTTCGGTTTCCATAATTATCGCCGCTAAGTTTATTGAAGGCGAGTAAATGGATAAAAGAGTTCGACATGTTTGAAAAGAATGAATTCTATTAGTGAATTGTTTGTAACCTATCCAATTTAGGAATTTAGCAAAAGTAATAACATACCCATAAATTCATTATTGTTTTTGCAACGATACTTTAGTGAGTCGAGCAACCGCCACTGAGGGGCGATCAATCACTCCTTCACTGAACCAAGACATTCTTGACTAAATGTTAATACCGGAATAACTCTTATTCCAATAACATTCTAGTTATCGCAACTTTGGTCAAGAATTTACTAACACTTAGCAATTCTTGTAAGTGTAACCCGCCATTTTCGGACCTCGGAGGTCGCCCCAACAATGCTACCAACCGAGAGAGACAAAGCGGGAATGGACCTAAGAGACCCTATCTATTTCTCGGGTTTGGGTTGTTCAATCCCATGTTACATCCTCCGAATGGGTGGTGCTACTTCGGGCACTCTGCAGGCGCAACATGGGAATCTCACGGTCCAACCTAACGGAGGAGACCGTAGGATGTGTTGACACACCTCCTTCGCTCACTTACTATAAATACTTTCTCCATTCACCTTGCTCTTGATTTATGCAAACACCATCCGAATGGGGATGCCCTATTGACATCACGAGGCCGAGCATAAATCTCACGGTGTGAACATCGTGGAGAGCGTAAGAGGAAATTGATATATCATATATACCTTTTCACTCCCACTGAGTATTTTAAATAGTTTGGGTAAACTTTTACTTAGGCATATTAAAGCTAAAAACAATATCACCTAAGTCTACCAATATAACAATTATCTTTGGAATTACCTAAGTCTATTAACCTTTTAATAAACCTAGGTCTATGAGTTTAATTTGTTAACTTTTAATAAACGCCACTCACGAAAGATAATTTATAAACCTATGGATTAAATTCACTCCCAGGTCAGTTCCCAGGTAGGGGTGTTCCGTTTCCGTCAGTTTAAGTACCCCAACCTAGCCAGAACCTTCCTTAGTCAGAGTCCCTCTTTAATCAAAGTTTATAAATTATTGGTTTCCTAATTCTAATCTTATTAGAACTAGATAACCTAAGGTCTAATTAATTTCCAGTTCTAAAACCATTTTAAAACTAATTAATTAACCTTAGGTTACATGCATTTCTATGTTATAAACAGATTCAACATTCATCACATGAATAAATATACATTTATAACAAATCCATCACATGAAAAATGCATAGCAATTATATGTTTAATTTTTAATTAATATAACCCTTATATTAATTATAATTAAAACATATAATATTTGTTTCATAAATTAATATAACTCTTATATTAATTCTTATGAAACCCAATAAACATGCATACAATATATTATAACACTTATAACATACTTTCAATGCATGGAGCATGCTTCCTATGGTGGGATTTTAAAATCTATATGGCATACTTTATGCACATACAATCGTGGATTTTAATTAAAACATACATTCACAATGCATAATTAATTAAACACACTAAAGTGGACTGGTTTTGGCATTTAATGCAAGCAAACTACTAAATTATTACAATAATAATCTAGAATTATCATCGAGCCACTTGAACTCTTGAATTTGGGTCGAACAAACTTCTGCGAGATGTGTGAACTAAACCTTCAAAAGGATAAACCGGGCTGTAAAAGGATGAACCGGGCCTCCAATTGGTGAAACGGACCTCCAAAATGGAAAAACCGGCCTCGAAATAGTCGAACAGGTCTAAATACACCGAACCGGACCAAAAACGAGCGAACCGGTCCAAAAACCATTGAACGATCAAAGTCAACAAAACCGCAGTCAAAGTCAACGGTCAACATTTGGTCAACTCTTTCTTCTTAAAAGCACGGGCGTGAAGGATTGAATTTCTGTGCAAAAAAAAAAAAAAAAAAACCAGCAGACTTCTCTGCTTTTTCTAAATTCAAGACCTCCATGGCTTCTTTCTTCAAATTAAAGGCCTTCCCGAACTCCAATCGACCCGAAATTTTTACAGCTTATTCTACACACATTAATGCTCAAACACACTTGAGCAATTTGAAAATAAAGCACAAATTGATGCTCAATTTAAATGCCAAAGTCAGAAGAACACTTTAGACGCCCAGAAAAATTGTATTTCAAAGAACACCCACCACGAGACACAATTGATCAAATTGAGTGCTCAAAATTGCTCTGATACCAATTGAAAGAGTCTAGATTAAGAAAACGGAAGCAATTTTGGATCTTGAACACTCTAAGTTGATCAATTTTGTAAAATAAAAAACATGCTCAAAGCTGGAAAAACAGAGGGATAGAAAACTCAACTTTGAAGATCAAATTCTCTTCACCCGGTTGATGGTTTTCAAGCCACGAACACTTCGTGGACAACCGTTAGAGTCTTCCCTACTACCCTCAGGCCTTAGAACGGATTGTGGGATCCTAGGTTGAGAGAATTTGGAAGAAAAGATCTCAAAGGTCACTAATTCGGGAATATTGAATTTTCTGTGTAATTCTCTTAAAACACCTCAAATCACCATTATATAAAGCTTCAAAAAGCTTCAATGGAGTGACAACTCAAGGGTGATGAGGATGCTTTGAGATGGAGGTGGCCAATTTTGGTGAATTTTGAAGATGAGTAAGATTGGGCAAGTTATAACTTGTTTTTCATGAAAATCATGAAAAACCCTCATTGTACATTTAATTTTAATTCAAAAATCAATATTAAATTGATTTTTAATTAAAATTAATATAATTAATTAAATAATTCAAAATTAATTTAATTAATTAATTTTTAATTTAATTTAATATCAAATATTAAATTAAATAAATTGCCCGATCTCGATCGATTTTTTGAACATGAATCCTTATTCATGCTATAAACCGATCCCAATATTTAAATCATATTTAAATATATCCACCTCTTATTAATCATAGTTTAATTCATAATTAAGCTATGATTAGATTAAATATATCACATATAAATAACGCTTTCTCCCAAACTTGAATTTGAACAATTCAAATTCTTTTCTCTCAAAAAGTTATAAGGCTAAGTCCAAGCTAGTAAGGAGGACCTAATGGACCTACAAATCATGAGCTCCAACGATACGAGATTAACCGGCCAAACTCTTTAGCCTAGCTAATCAACATTCGTTAACCACCGGGACATTCCACTAAAGCCCAGTGGCTGCACTCTCCTCACTGTAGATATATTTATGTCCACTTGATATAACCATGATTAGTAAGTCGATCCTTCACAGGTCATTCGTAATTACAGCTGGGTCAAAATTACCGTTTTACCCCTGTAATTACCTCTTGTTCCTTAAGTTCCACTGATCCTCTAATGAACAATTGGTTTGTGGTCCAACCAGCAAACCAAATCCCTCTCGGGCCAATGAGAGGGATGGGCCCATTGTTCAAGACCCGGAGTCAGTACTTAAGGGAACAACCTCTCTACTAATCCCTAAAGCGGGTAGGAGTGAATTCCATCTTGTAGAACTATGTTCCCAACTATCTACCCGATTTTATCCCTGAAATGGCAGGCTTATTGAGTCGGCAGTCTCGAGCCACTCTCACCCATGCAAATCTAAGGATAATCCGAATAAACAGGAGTCCATAGAACGCCGCTCGAGATTAAGATCGAGTTACCTAGGTCATCGTATGAATATAGTCGATTAAGACGATGGCGGAGTTATAAAGTCTAAGTGACTATTGCGCGATCGATCTTATGCAAACTCATTGCATAGGGCGCCCCCACTCACATGTCTCCACATGAGCGATTTAGGATCACATCGTTTGTTCTCTACAAAGTGGGCCACGTCCATAGTGTCCCCAGGATAAGGTCCCCAACCCTATCCTTATACTATAGACTGTTCTGGCTATAACTTGAACTAGATCCACTTTTATGTCACACATAAAGTTCAAGTATTTATCCTATAGCCAAGGATTTTTTTATTGGATTAAGGTTACACAATACACAATAGTCAATAACACCTTTACTGAATAAATTTCAATAACAACTTTATTGTGATATAGAATATACATTCAGTTTACAAAACCACGAGTTTTAGGACATAAAACCCAACAGGTTCTGGCTAGGTTGGGGTATTTAAGCTGACGGAAACGAAACACCCCTACCTGGGAACCTACCTGGGAGTGAATTTGGTCCGGAGATTCATAGGTTATGTTTATCGTGAGCGACGTTTATTAAAATGTTAATAAACTATAGACCTAAGTTTTAATAAATTGTTTATAGACTTAGGAAATTCCAATATAAATGTTATATTGGTAGACTTAGGTAAATTATAGTCTGATTTATCTAGGTCATCCTGTTAACTCTAGAGTACTTAGTGGGAGGAAATGAGTGTCTATGATACATTAATTTCCACCTACGCATCTCCATTAAGTTCACACCGTGAGATCCATACTTGGCCTCGTGGCAAATGGGAGCGCTCCCCTTCGGAAGGTGTTTGTATGGGTCAAAAGCAAGGTGAATGGAGAGAGTGCTTATAGTGAGTGGGAGCGGAACTTGTGCAAACGGGTCCCACGGTCTCTTTTAATGGTTTGCGCCGTGAGATTTTTATTATCCGCCTGCTAGTTTGGCCTGGACCAGACAATCCCTTCAGAGGGCCTGATCATAGGAGTCGGAACATAGCGAACTCCCGAAACGAATAGGGTTGCCTTAGTTTATTTTTCAACTTAGTCCTCCCTTCGGCGGTTTTTGTTGGATCGGGACTCTGGGATCTAAAGTTAGAGGGTGACACTCACGGGGTACATTAATAGTTAATGGATCCAGACCAAAAATGGTAGCTAGAACTTATAGGGAATTAGAGTTATTCCGGTAATAAGGTCTGGTCGAGATTGTCTCGTCCAAGAGGAGGAGTGATTCGACTACCCTTCGGTGGCGGTCATTCTAAACCTGTGGGGTATCATTACAAATTAATTGACCTAGGGATCATGGATTAATTTGTTGGGATGTGTGACCTAATCTCGTTTAGTTTGTAATTTAACATTTGAAATTAATAAGAGTTATTTATTTCATCACTTTGTGTCTCACAAATTTTACAAACTTTGTCCAATAAACTAAGCTCCAGGGACATTGAATATATGAGAGAACTAGAACTTGAACGGTGTGTAGTGGACACACATGGAGGATCACGTTCGAGTTAATGACCCGAACGGACTACAGTATATGGATAGGGTTGGAGACCTTATCCTGGATACGTTGTGGATGCGACCCGCTTTGTATTAGATACAAACGAGGTGATCTGACTCGTTAATGTGGTTGACATGCGAGTGGGGGCATCCTGTGCAATGAGATTGTACAAGACTGGACCGTCAATTATTAGACCTCACGATGTAACACCGCTAATGATATGGCTAATAACTTCGTGATGACCATTAGTGACTTGACACGAATCCTAAGCGTGTTACTGGACTCACATGCGCGGGTGCACGCCTTTGACTAGTCACGGGTGAAGGTGGCCACGATTACTGCCTCGCCCAATATGCCTATCTTCTCGTAGCGGCGGCCATGTATGTAGGAGTTGGGAACTTAACTACGCGAGATGGAATTCACTGCGTTCCCACGTTTAGGGAAAGTAGAGGGGTTGTTCCCTTAAGTGTTGTCTCCAGGGCTTGGGCAACGGGCACCCACCCTCTCACTGGCCCGAGAGGGGTGTTGTGTATAGTTGGACCATTACAATGTTGTTGTTCATTAGAGGAGCAGTGGGGACCTAAGGAGCAAGAAGTAGACATAGGGGTAAAACGGTAATTTGACCCAGCAGTGTTTACGAACAACCTGTGAAGGGTCGACTCATGGGCATTGGTTATATCAGTGGACACAACATGTCTTACACTAACGGGAGTGCAAGTACGGGCTTTAGTGGAGTGTTACCGTAGCTAATGAATGTTGATTAACCGGGTCAAAGAGTTTGATAGGTTATTGTCGGATCATTGGAGCTCGTCACTATAAGTCCATTAGGACTCTCGGTTGGCTCGAACTGGATTAATAGAAGGTTTACATTTTTTGTGTGAATTTGAAGTGTTCAAGTTCACTAAAGGGCAATTATGTTATTTATATGAGATATGATTGACGTATTATATAGTTTAATGTGAATGAGATTCATAATAAACTATAGGTTAGCCTAATTATTCAATTAGGGCTAATTTGGAGAAATTAGATTGAGAGAAATTAAATTGAATGTGATTCAATTTAAAAAATCCACAATTATACAAATGTGATTTGTATAATGAGATATGAGATATCTTATTATATGTGGTTATGCAAATATGATTTGCATAACCTATAGTTGTTGTAAAATGGTAAATAGGTGGAGATTTTAATTCCACCTATCACCATTATATAAACCCCATTGCAAGAAGGGATGATATGGTTAATTGCTCATTTTTTGATTTCTCACCAAAAGTAATTGGCAATTCTCTCTAAAAAACACCTCTCTCTCAATCTCTCCTCCATACACCAAAGAAGAGAATCTCACCATTCTCCTTCTATCAAACGTAGAACAACCGAGAAACCAAGTGGAGGTGTTCGGATCGTTTGTTTGTTCGAGGAGTTCAAGATCGTTGAGAACAACACGAAGAGTTCGTGATCGAAGGAAGGAATCGTGAAGAAATGTTCTTCAACAAGTAAGTGGTTCTTACTAGTTTTCCTTCTTTATTAGCATGTTTAGCCTAATTCTATGTGATAGTTTAATTTTAAAAAATGAGTTTCACAACGATACCACGACGATTCAATCTTCCTTCCGCTGCACGAGATTTCATTCCCTTCATAATTTTGCTAAAACATGATGAGATTATACATAGGTTTAATACGAGAAAATAATACAAAATTTTTTTCTTATATTTCAGCAAATATGTCGAGTTCAATTATTTCTCTTTTGGCTGTAGAAAAATTCATTGGAAAAATTACCAAACATGAAAAAACAACATTAATACGATTTTAGTTGTGGACAACCTGAAGTTCGTACAAACTGAGGATTGTTCTCATGTCGCAGGCCTGACTGCGACACGAAGTGTTCGTGACACATTCGATAGATGGACCAAGGCCAATGACAAGGCCAAGGTCTATATCTTAGCCAGTATATCTGATATATTGGTTAAGAAGCATGAGAACATGATCATCGCCAAGGAGTCCATGGCATCGCTGCAAGACATGTTTGGACAACAGTCCTTTCAGGTCAAACAGGATGCACTCAAGCACATTTTCAATGCTAGAATGAAGGAGGGGCGTCTGTCAGGGAACATGTTCTCGACATGATGGTCCACTTCAACGTGGCAGAGATGAATGGAGCATCTATCGATGAGTCGAGTTAGGTCAGCTTCATTTTGAAAACTCTACCAGATAGTTTCCTGCAATTCCGTAGCAACGTTGTTATGAACAAGCTTAGCTACACCTAAACTGTTGGGATTTTTTCCTAATCTCGTGTTTGTAAATTAATGTTTGAAATTAATAAAGTGTTATTCATTTCATTACTTTGTGTCTCGCAAATTTTACAAATTTTTCAATAAACTAAGCTCTAGGGTCATTGAATTTATGAGAGAGCTAGAACTTGAACGGTGTGTAGTGGACACACAGGAAGGATCACGTTCGAGTAAATGACCCGAACGGTCTACAGTATATGGATAGGGTTGGAGACCTAATCCTGGATACGCTATGGATGCGACCCGCTTTGTATTAGATACAAACGAAGTGATCTGACTCGTTCATGTGGTTGACATGCGAGTGGGGGCATCCTGTGCAATGAGATTGTACAAGGCCGGACCGTGAATTATTAGACCTACTGATGTAACACCGTTGACAGTAAGGACTAATAACTTCGTAGATGACCATTAGTGACTCGACCTGAATCCTGAGCGTGTTATAGACTCCTGTGTGCGGGGATCTGTCCTTTGACTAGTACGGGTGAGGGTGGTCACTGTTACTCGCCCAATATGCCTATCTTCTCAGGGACAAGACCAAGTTGGGAGCTGGAAAACTTAACTACGCGAGATGGAATTCATTCGTTCCCGCCTTTAGGGAAACTAGAGCGGTTGTTCCCTTAAGTGTTGTCCCCAGGGCTTAGACAACGGGCGCCCACCTTCTCACTGGCCCGAGAAGGGTGTTGTGTGGTTGGACCATCACAATATGTTGTTCATTAGAGGAGCAGTGGGGACTTAAGAAACAAGAAGTAGACACAGGAGTAAAACGGTAATTTGACCCAACAGTGTCTACGAACAACCTGTGAAGGGTCGACTCATGGTTATTGGTTATATCAGTGGACACGTAATATTCTGCACTGACGGGAGTGCAGCTACGGGCTTTAGTGGAGTGTTACCGTAGCTAATTAATGTTGATTAACCGGATCAAAGAGTTTGATAGGTTAATCTCGGATCATTGGAGCTCGTCACTATAGGTCCATTAGGTCCCTCGGTTGGCTCAATCTGGGTTAAAAGAAGGGTAAATGTTTTGGTGTGAATTGAAGTGTTCAATTTCACTTAAAGGACATTTATATCATTTATATGAGATATGAATATATATAGTTTAATGTGAATGAGATTCATAATAAACTATAGGTTAGCCTAATTGTTGAATTAGGGCTAATTGGAGAAATTAATTGAGAGAAATTAAATTGGATGTGATTCAATTTAATAAAATCTACAATTATGCAAATGTGATTTGTATAATTAGATATGAGATATCTTATAATATATGGTTATGCAAATGTGATTTTCATAACCTATAGTTGTGGTAAAATGGTAATAATGTGGAGCATGTTCTTTCACTGTTTAAACCCTTTGCAAGAAAAGTTTCTTAAGCCATTCTCTCATTTTTGGAAAACCAAAAGAAGAGAATTCTCTCTCAACTTTTCTCTCGATTCTCCTCCCTCTCCTAAACACTAAGATCCCACCATCTTCCTTCTTTCCAAAAGAAGAACAACCGAGATTCCAAGTGGTAGTGACCGAATCTTGTTCGTGAGTTCGAGTTCGTTGAGTTCGAGAAGCACGAAGTGTTCGTGATCAAGGAAGAAAGTTTGAAGATTTGTCTTCAACAAGTAATTGTGTTCTTCTTGCTATTTTTTTTTCTTCCTTTATTTGTATGTTTAACTTAGATCTAAGTGTTAGATCGTTTTAACGAATTTCTAGTAGCGTAACGATACCTTGACGATTCGATCGTCTTCCGCTGCGCGGGGATTCTCATTCCCTTCATAAACAACTTTGCTCAATGAGCCACAAACTTTTCAGACTCTGATGAAAGTCGGGCGACAGGAGGGTGAGGCAAATGTTGCCCAACGCTCTTTTCATAGAGGTTCGTCCTCGGGGACCAAATCTGTAGCCTCATCTTCTTCAGGCCCGAAAGTGAAGAAGAAGAATATGAAAAAGGTGGCCAAAGGGAAACAAGATGACCGCGCTGCCGCCCAGAAGGGCAAGAAGGACAAGGACGCTGTAGAAAAAGGAAAATGTTTCTACTGCAACGTAGATGGGCACTGGAAGCGTAACTGCCCAAAATGCTTGGTCGATAAGAAGAAATAAGGTAAATTTGATTTGCTTTGTGTTAAAACATGCTTAGTGGAGAGTGATAACTCAACCTGGATATTGGATTCAAGGGCCACTAACCACGTTTACTCTTCTTTTCAGGAAACTAGTTCCTGGCATCAACTCCAGGAAGGGGAGATAACATTCAGAGTTGGAAATGGAGATGTTGTCTTAGTTGTAGCAGTGGGCACGGTGGAGCTACTTTTTGGCAAGAAAATAATGTTATTAGATAACGTGTATATAGTTCCAGAGTTTGCTAGAAACCTCATTTCTGTTTCTTGCCTTATTAGTTGTTGCGTATAATTATGAATATGCAATACCGCAGTGTACAGGTCAAGTTTTAGTATAGTGATTTATGAGTCCAAGTATCGTCCTCGGGAATGGGTTTCTAGATTAATTAATTACTAAGCTACTAATTCTTAATTTTAGCTAAAGAAAAATAACATGGATAGTTGGTTGAAAGTAAAGACAAGCAAGCAAACAAACATGTGGAGACACGAATTGATAGAATTGAGGGAAGCGATTATACAAGTTAATGACTCAATTAACACATGCAATGAACCAATGAGATGAATTTATAAACAAGAAGTAAAATACTCAAGAAAATCTCTCGATTCTTAGTGAGCCTCACACATGCAATAAACTCCATAGTCTCCATATGAACCTACGACATGCATGGCATTAAGCAACTTCTTTATGTGTTTCCCTAAGATTTCTAAGCCATTCTCATGCCAGATTTCTAAGGGTTTTGACAATTTTGCTCTAATTCAAGCTTTATATCTCGAGTCCACTTAAACCAACAAATTAAGAAGTAAAGAACGAATTGCCAAAAATAAGGACAAAACATGCTTCAATACATAGCAAGAAAGTCATAACAAGTAAATCAAATCCTAACTACAATGTCTAGCTACTCTAAATCACATGAAAATCAAACTAAACAAGTAGAAAACGTCTTAGAACGTTATTACATATTGAAAGAAAAGGAAATTAAACTTATGTGTCGTTGTCGGTCCTTCGTCTCCGAGCTCTCGCCTTCGATCTCGAACCTCCACGGATGCTTTGGCTCCAAAAACGCTCTTCTCTCTCTTCTTTCAAAGTGTATTTCGAAATTAGGGTGGAAAATCTACCAAATTCGGCTCCCTTGTAATGAAATCATAAGGATATATTTATAGATGGAATCGGTGCAGCGTTGCAACGCTGTACCCTAGGCGGCTGGCAAATATGGAATTTATCGATGGCGTTGCAACGCCGCGCAGCGTTACGCCGCTACCCTAACGCGTGCGCTCCTTATCGAAATGGCGTTGCGGCAGCTGCGGCGGCGTTACAACGCTCGTTATCGGATCCTTCATGCTCATCTTCTTATCGAGATAGCGTTGCGGCGCTTTGCAAGCGGCGTTACAACGCGCTATCGCTAAGTCTTCGATGCATCTTGGTTGCACGTTCAGCGTTGTAACGCTCTACATGGCGTTGCAACGCCATCACCTTGGGTCTTCAAGCTTGGTTTGGTCCTTTCACTTCCAATTGATGTTATTTTGATCTCTAAATAGTCTCGTTTCGATTTTGAGTGATCCAAAATGTCTCCAATAGCTCCGTTTAAGCTCTTAACCTGAAATTGAGTAATTTAAACGCGTAAAAGTCCTGAAATCATCATAAAAGTAGCAATAAATAAGTCTAAGGATAGCACATTTTGTGTGCTATCATTAGTCAATGTATTTCAATTTTGTTTCAAATTAATAAAGCGTTTATTTCATTGAAAGGATTAGAATTGTGTACAACTCTACTTGAAAATAGTTTGTATGTTTTGAGACCTAATTCAATTGAAATGGTTTTAAATACTGAATTATTTAAAACAGCAAATACGCGAACTAATAAAAAGCAAAAAATATCTTCTAAACAAAATGCCTATCTTTGGCATCTAAGATTAGGTCATATATACCTCAATCGGATTGAGGGATTTGTAAAGAACGGACTTCTAAACGTATTAGAAGAAAGTTCTTTACCTGTATGCGAATCATGCCTTGAAGGCAAAATGACCAAACGACCTTTTAGTGGAAAAGGTTGTAGAGCCAAGGAAACCTTGGAGCTTGTACACTCAAACCTTTGTGGTTCGATTAGTGTTAAAGCCTGAGGTGGGTATGAATACTTCATCTCTTTTATAAATGACTATTCAAGATATGGATACATTTACCTAATCCATCAGAAATCTGAGGCACTTGAAAAGTTCAAGTAATATATGTTGGGAGTTGTGCCCTAAAACTCGTAGTTTGAAATTGTGTTCTAATTAATGTAATAAAGTGTTATTATTTCAATAAAGTGTTATTGTTTTGTTATCTACGAGTTTGCCTTTATTTAGACCATAAATCCAATAAACTAAACATCCAAGGTTGTTAAATGAATCTTTAACTGAATGTAATGTACATAAAAAGGATCTCGGTTCGAGATACAACCTAAAAGGTCTATAGTTAGGGGATAAGGTTTGGGTACCTTACCCTGGTTAAACTATGGATGTGGCCCACTTTGTATTTGATACAAACACTATGATCCTAACGTGTTCGTGTAGATGACATGTGAGTGGGGATATCCTATGTAATGAGATTACATAAGAGCGGACCACGAAATAGTAACCTCTATCTGTAACTCCGTTGACTAGTTAGGTTTCTATTTCACTAGGATAACCTAGGCAACTTGATCTCAATCCTGAGCAGGTTACGAACTCCCGTTCGCGAGGGATTGTCCTTTGACTAGTATGGGTGAGAGTGGCAAGTTTTGGCGACTCAATATGCCTACCTTCTTGGGAACAAGACCGAGAAAGCGGCTGGGAACTTAACTTAGCAAGATGGAATTCACTCCTTCCCGCCTACTAGGGTAAGTAGAGGAATGTTCCCTTAAGTGGTGTCTCCGGGACTTGAACAAAGGGCTCGACCCTCTCATTGGCCCGAGAGGGACTCTGTTTGTTGGTAGGACCACAAACAAATTGTTCATTAGAGGAGCACTGGTACTTAAGGCACAAGATGTAACCCAGAGGTAAAACGGTAATTTGACCCAGCTGGTGTTACGAACATTCGTGAAGGATTAACTTGCTGTTATTGGTCGATATCCGTGGACATAGAAATATATCTGCAGTGAGAAGAGTGCAGCTGTGGGACTTTAGTGGAGTGTTCCCGCAGTTAACGAATGTTGATTGGGAAGTTAATGAGATTAACCGAGCAATCTCGTATCGTTGGAGCTTCTGATCTGTAGGTCCATTAGGTCCACCTTCTAGCTCGTAAAGGGTTCTTAGATCATTTGAATTTGAAATGTTCAAATTCACAACGGAATATATTTTATGTATATGCTTACGATATAATATATAGTTTTGGAACTATATATTATAAATTTAATGTGAATATGATTCATATTAAATTATGTGAGAGAATTAAATATTTGAAAGAGTTCGAATATTAAATTTAAATGTGAATGTGATTCATATTTAAAAACTATAGGTTAAAATTTAATGTGCATTAGATGTACATTAAAACTATAGGTTAGAGGGAAGGATATGATTAAATTTGATTTAATCTTAATTAAATATAAGATATTTAATTTGATTAATTAAATATGATTTAATTAATATTTAATTTAATATTAAATTAATGGGAACGTGTCAGAAGGACACGTTCCCCACCTCCCCCTCCCCCCCATCGATAGGGAGTGGGGAGGTGATCCCTCGTTTTATTCCTCTCCAATGGAGGAGAGGAGGTTGATCAATCGTTTTGGACAAGCAATTATTGAATTGCTCTCTCCCTCTGACTCTCACATTTTTCATTCCCAAAAGTTCTTCCAACTGTTGGAATCCTTCCCACAAAGGAAAGATCTAAGCACTCAGAGGATAGAAGGTTTATTCTTTTGGTGGTGTCCTGCTTGGAAATACAGAGGAGGTACTGTGTTGCTACTTTGCTGATTTCACTAGGAGCAAGGAGTTGTTGTGCTGAGGAAAACTACAAAGGTATTCTTCTTCCCTTTAGTTTAATTGTTAAACTTAATATATGTTTGCATGTGAACAATTAATTCATGTCTAATTAGAATAGAATTAGCATGCTTGTTCTGTATGTTTTATTTATCAATGTACTGGTTTTTGTTTCAATTTAAACAATCAAGCAATTAACGATCCCAAACCACATTTTCGCTGCTCAAGGAGATCAGATCTCCATCAATATAAAACTGAGGTTGATAACCTTTTAGGTAAATCTATCAAAAACACTTCGATCTGATCGAGGTGGAGAGTACATGGATCTTGAATTTCAGAACTATATGATAGAACATGGAATAACGTCCCAACTCTCAGCACCTGGTACGCCTCAGCAAAACGGTGTATCGGAAAGGAGAAACAGAACCCTGTTCGACATGGTTCGGTCGATGATGAGTTATGCTCATCTCCCTGACTCGTTTTGGGGTTATGCAGTGGAGACTGCAATATACATTTTGAACAATGTTCCTTCGAAAAGTGTTTCTGAAACACCTTATGTAACGCCCTAGACTTTCTTGTACCTTTAATTTTGAAACGTTGACTTCAAATTTATTGAAATTTAGTCAAGTTAAACTACGATTAAGGGTGTTGCAATTATTTTTGTTATTTAGAAACTTGGAAAAATGAGTTTTGAAAATTAGTGATCAAGGGAGGGGCAAAGTAGGAAATTTGAGTTGTGGCATTTTTGTAAATTAACTAAACTTGTAGGACAAAATGGTAATTTTATTTGCCCTTTAGTGAAACATCTTCTTCTTCTCTCTATCTCATCTTCACGAGCCCCTCCTTACTGCCGACGTTTCTTCTTCTTCTTCTCCCTATACTCAATTTCACGATCAATACCCTACAGTGTGAACCTCCCTCTTCTCGACGTGCCACCGCCCAGCAAAATCTGATACCCTCAGTCACCAGTTCGCAAACCAACTGCTGAATACAACTCTCGGTCGTCGCCCAGCCCCTCGCAAGATCCATAACTGCGCCATGTGAAGCCGCTAGCCTCGACGGCCGGTTCGCACGCCCAAATCGTCCAACCTCGAAATTTCGTCGACGTCCAATGAGTCGAGAGCCGCCGGAAGTCGTGCGACACAGCTGCCGAAATTCTGGATCTGAGACCGTCACATTCACTCATGAACCGCCACGAGTTTTGGTTCGAGGATTTAAGGTGTTTTCCGACGGGTTTTGGTAAGGTGGAGGCCGGTTTTGGATAGATCGGCTCACGAGCTTCACGGATCTGTACTGCACGCGCAAAACCATTGTCGTCCGCCGCCGCCAGTCGGCCACGCGCCATCGTTCGCTGGAGTTAGCCCAACCCGATCAATTTCGAGTCCCGAGTCCATTTTAAGCATCCGTTTGTCGTAATTTAACCTAACCATGATTGTTTTCGAAAATAAGTTTCTAATTATGTGAATTAATTAAGAAATTGATGAAATTGATTTAGGAGAATTGAATTTGGGAGGTGTTGAATCAAACGTGGAAGTAAACGAGATTTTAGGAACTGTCAGAGAGCTTGGAATGAAATCCAAGGTAAGGGATTTTTCTACGAATTATTTTGAAAAAGGGAAGTTTATATGTTTTGAAGGATTTTAGTTTAAAAAGGATGAATCTCAAAGATTTGCCCCAAAAGAAGAATCTCAATGATTTATTTCAAGAATAATTTCCCGAAGATTTATTATTCAAAAGGGTTTGAGAGGACATTCAATGCATGATTTTATTTTTAAAAGAATTTCATATAATTTAAGGGTTTGAGAAGACCCGAATAGAAAGGATTTCAAAGTATTTTAAAATGAGTTTTGACACAGTTATGTATATCTATGTATAATGAGATTTTCATATATGTGGTATTGTGTTGGATACATATTTTAATTGTAAATATATTTATGATTTATGATTGAAACTTATGTTATGTTTATATGACTTACGTGATTGTTACATCTGGTTGGGAAGCATGTTTTGACCCTGATTTTACCATGTTTGCATTGCTTGTGTTCTTGTTATGAGAAGTTATGTGGGGTGGGGGTCATTGTCCAGGTGGCGTTTTGCATTCCTAATGGGTGTATGATTTGAGTTAAACTTGGTTAGTCTGAGAATCTAATTGGGAGTTTGGACCCTTGGGTTGGGTTGAGGACGTTAGGAATGCTTAGCTGGGACCCCTAGTCAGTTACCTTATGTAGGAAGCCCGTGAACCGTGTTGGGATTTATGCCCTAAACTTGTGTAATTTTGATCAATTAAATAAAGTGTTATTTGTTTTGATAAGATTACAGTCTTGCTTTTATAAATCCAATAAACTAAGCTCCAAGGTTATAACGTTTATCTTGAAATCAGTGTAAATGACACTATTTGGGTTGACTTCAAGATTATAACCTAAATTTTCTATGGTATAAGAATAAGGTTGGAAACCTTATTCTGGTAACACCATGGATGCGACCCACTTTGTAATTAGTACAAATGAGGTAATCCAACTCATTCATGTAGTTGACATGCAAGTGGGGGCATCCTGTATGAAGAGTTCATACAAGATCGGATCGCAAATTATTAGTCTAACCATTGTAACACACCGCTAATGGATAAGACTAGTAATTTATAGATGGTCATTAGTGACTCGACCTGAATCCTGAGCAAGTTAAGAACTCCTGCTTATAGGGCTTTGTCCTTAGACTAGTATGGGTGAGAGTAGCCTGTAGCCAACTCAATAAGCCTACCTTCTCAAGGACAGAACCTCGTAGGTAGCTGGGAACTTAACTGTGCAAGATGGAATTCACGCATTCCTCTACTGAGGAATTAGATAGGTTGTTCCCTTAAGAACTGATTCCAGGTCTTGAACAACGGGGCCCCGCCCTCTATGAGGGTATGAATCTAAGGTAGGACCTTAGACTTGTTGTTCATTAGAGGATCAGTGGTGCTTAAGGAACAAAGAGGTAATCACAGGGGGTAAAACGGTAATTTGACCCAGCTGTGATTACGAACAACCTGTGAAGGGTCGACTCATGGGTAATGACTATATCAGTGGACACAATAATATCTACAGTGAGGAGAGTGCAGCTACAAGTCTATAGTGGAGTGACTTGTAGTTAATGAATATTGATTAACTGGATCAAAGAGTTTGATCGCTTAATCTCACATCATTGGAGCTCATGATCCAGTAGGTCCATTAGATCCTCTGTTGGCTCAATATGGTAATATTGAGGGTATAAAGTTAGGAGTGAAATTGAAGTGTTCAATTTCATACATGAGGAGTTATATCAATTATATATGATATAATTGATATAATATATAGTTTTAATGTGAATTAGATTCATATATAAACTATGTACTAAAGATAGAATAATGGAGGGGTAGGATGGTCATTTCCATCCCAATCCCCTATATATATGGTTGCATAAGATGCAAGTAGGTTAAGTGTTTTTCATAGAATTACAAGCCCTCTCTTGTGGTGTTGTTGGAAGAGTTCCAAAACACACATCTCTCACAAAAACCTCACCTCTCCTAAAGGGAACCCACATTCCTCCCTCACCTAGAGAACAACGGAGAAGATCCTGGTCGTGTCTTCATAACGTTAGAATTCCCTGTTTTTGAGATCGTGATCGTGGGAGAGAGGAGCACTCGAAGAAAGGTTCTTCAAAGGCAATTTCTTACTGTTCATTCTATTATATATGCTTAATTTTATTATTTGGGTTCTTGAATAAATCGTTGTAACTAAATCAAGAGCGCACGATTCGCAATCGCTTCCGCTGGACTTCGATTCCCTTCAAACCGACCCTTACCGAACCCTGAGTTACATCTGTTTGGTCAGAACCTCTAGGTTGATGATATATGATAGACTCGTGAGATTGGGGTGCGTCCCCATTGAGATCAGGAGTGGTTGCTTTCCATTATCCCACACTAGCTTAGGGGCGATTCCCCAATGGACGTGTTTGTTACGTACCTCACTGCACCATGCTAGTGTATTATGAGAGCCTGGGGTACGTCCCCGTCAGGGAGTGGTTGCTTTCCATGATCCTTGGGCTGGCTTAGGGGCGATTCCCCATAGGGCGTGTAGGATACGTACCTGCTCTGCTCTATGCCAGCGTGTGGTGGCGTGAGTGTTGCTTTCTCTCATTGCATCGTCAATCAAAATTCATGGACCGAAGAAATAGTGCGGGTTAGTCACCCAGGGGGGCTCAGGGTGAAGTGTGTCAAGTGTGAGGCATGTTTGGGGTCGAGCGAGTGTAGAGGGCGAGCCTAGTTGTTTGGTTCGTACAGAAAGTGTTATGATTTTTAAAAAGTCACGATTAAAAGTCATGTTGCATGTGATTGCATTTCCCAACCCCCACTTACTAGGTATTATTTATGATACTCACCCCTTTTACCTTTGTGTTGTTTTCTCCATTTTTAAAAATGTTTTCAGGTAAAGGCGAGGGCATACCAGGCGAGTGACGGGGACGCGCTACGAAAGCCATGGGAACCAAGTCATAGTTTTTTTTTCCGCACATATGTTTTAGAAAGTAATTTTAAAAGATTACCGTTTACGCTTTTTTAAATGTTTCGTTTTATGGGATCCCAAAGTAAATTGATTTTAATTATCAAGTTTTATTTATTGAAAGTTATTTAAGGCCTCAAATGCATGTATGTTAGTAATGATCCTAGTTAAATTGAGTCTGAAAAGTAGGGTCGTTACACCTTATGAACTATGAAAAGAACGTAAAGGTAGTTTATGTCATTTCATAATTTAGGGATGTCCAACCCATGTGCTAGTGATGAAGGGATTGAAACTCCCCGCACAGCGGAATACGATCAAATCGTCATGGTGATGTTGTGCAACTTAAATTCGTTAAAACTATCTAACATTTAGAACTAGGTTAAACATGCATACAACGAAAGGAAAACAGCAAGTTCTAGGTGGTACTTACTTGTTGAAGACCTTCTTCAAAGCTTCCTTTCCGTTCACGAACCCTTCGTGGTTTTCCTCGATCTCTACGATCCTGAATTCTTCTAACGAACAAAAACGAACACAACCACTTGGCTTTTTGTTGTTCTTCTTTTGGAAGAAGGAAGATGGTGGGATCTTAAGTTTTTGGTATTTGGGAGGAGAAATCGAGAAAGAATTTGTGAGAGAGAAATCTTTTCTTTTGGTGAGATTTCCAAAAATGAGAGAATGATTCATGAACCCTTCTTGCAAAGGGGTTTATATAATGGAGATAGGTGGAGTTGAAATCTCCACCTATTTACCATTTTACCACAACCATAGATTATGCAAATCATATTTGCATAACCACATATTATAAGATATCTCATATCTCATTTTACAAATCACATTTGTAATATTGTGGATTTTTAAATTGAATCCATCCAATTTAATATCTCTCAATCTAATTTCTCCTAATTAGCCCTAATTCAACAATTAAGCTAACCTATAGTTTATTATGAATCTCATTCACATTAAACTATATATTATATCATTCATATCTCATATAAATGACATAAATGCCCTTTAGTGAATTTGAAAACTTTAATTCACACCAAAACATTAAACCTTTTTTTAACCCAGTTTGAGCCAACCGAGGGACCTTATGGACCTACAGTGACGAGCTCCAATGATCTGAGATTAACCTATCAAACTCTTTAACCTGGTTAATCAACATTCATTAGCTACGGTAACACTCCACTAAAGCCCGTAGTTGCACTTCCGTCAGTGCAAGATATTATGTGTCCACTAATATAACCAATGCGCATGAGTCGACCCTTCACAGGTTGTTCGTAGACACTGTTGGGTTAAATTACCGTTTTACCCCTGTGTCTACTTCTTGTTCCTTAAGTCTCCACTGCTCCTATAATGAACAACAACGTTGTAATGGTCTAATCATACACAACAACCCTCTCGTGCTAGTGAGAGGGTGGGCGCCCGTTGTCCAAGCCCTGGAGACAGCACTTAAGGGAACAACCCCTCTAGTTTCCCTAAAGGCGGGAACGAGTGAATTCCATCTCGCGTTGTTAAGTTCCCAGCTCCCTACTTAGTCCTGTCCCTGAAAAGATAGGCATATTGGGTGAGTAACCGTGACCACCCTCACCCGTACTAGTCAAAGCGATGGGACCATGCAGCATGACGGAGTCCGTAACACGCTCGAGATTCGGTCGAGTCACTAATGGTCATCTCACGAAGTTATTAGTCCTTACTATCAATGGTGTTACATCGGTGAGGTCTAATAATTCACGGTCCTGGTCTCGTATAATCTCATTGTATGCAGATGCCCCACTCGCATGTCAACCACATGAATGAGTCCCGATCACCTCGTTTGTATCTTAATACAAAACGGGTCGCATCCACAGTGTATCCAAGATTAGGTCTCCAACCTCATCCATATATTGTAGACCGTTCGGGTCATTTACTCGAACGTCATCCTCCCTGTGTGTCCACTACACACCGTTCAAGTTCTTGTTCTCTCATGTATTCAATGACCCTGGAGCTTAGTTTATTGGACAAAGTTTGGATTTAATGCGAGACACAAAAGATGAAATAAATAACTATTTATTAATTTCAAATAGTAATTTACAAACAGAACGAGATTAGGACAAACATCCCAACAAACTCCCACTTGGACTTAGCTAGTGGAGCAAATACATTTATGAAATGTACATAAATTACAATGAAGTAATACAATAAACTAGGGCATTGAATACACGTTTACATATCTCCCACTTGCCCTAGTCAGGAAGTACTCGAAGACCTAGACTCTCTGGGTGACCCTCAAATACCTTAGCCGTGAGGGGCTTTGTAAATGGATCAGCTACGTTGTACTCCGACGCTATTTGCGTGACTGTCACGTCGTCGCGGTGCACAATCTCCTGTATCAGGTGATACTTCCGCTCAATGTGTTTGCCTCTCGTATGGCTCCGAGGCCCCCTGAAGTTGGCTACTGCACCACTGTTGTTAGACAACAGTGTGATCAGTTCATATTTGGAACAACTTCCAAATCTATGATGAACTTCCTAAGCCAAACAACTTCTTTTGCAGCTTCACAAGCTGCAACGTACTCCGCTTCCATAGTGGAATCAGCGATGCATCCCTGCTTGATGCTTCGCCATACTACAGCTCCTCCATTCAGAATGAAGGTTGACCCCGAAGTGGATTTCCTATAATCTTTATCGGTCTGAAAGTAAAAATTTGTGTATCCCGTAAGGATCAAATCCCCACTGCCATACACTAAACTGCAATTCCTCATTCTCCTAAGATACTTGAGGATTTCCTTTACGACCGTCCAGTGATCTAATCCTAGATTGGATTGATACCAACTGACAATCCCTACTGCATAACAGATGTCGGGCCTAGTACACAACATGGCATACATCGGCTCCCTACAACTGAAGCATAGGGAATCCGTCTCATATCCTCAACCTCTTGAGGAGTCTTAGGACACTGATCCTTAGACAGGTGAACTCCGTGCCTGAAAGGCAGCAAACCCTTCTTGGAGTTCTGCATCTTATATCTAGACAACATCTTGTCAATATAAGACGCTTGAGACATGGCTAGCGTTTTGTTCTTCTGGTTTCGAACAATCTAGATACCTAGAACATACTGAGCTTCTCCCAAATCTTTCATTAGGAATTGCGAAGCTAGCCATTTCTTTACGTTAGTAAGAAATCTTATCTCATTCCCAATGAGAAAGATATCATCCACGTATAATATCAGAAATGCGACAAAATGATTTTCTTGTAAACACAAAGCTCATCAACATTCTGATCAAAGCCATTAGATTTGATTGCCTCATCAAACCTTATATTCCAAGACCTCGATGTTTGTTTCAGTCCATAAATAGACCTATGAAGCCGACAAACCTATTGCTCTTTGCCTTGGGTTATGAACTCTTTGGGTTGGTCCATGTAGATGGTTTCGTCAAGGTTGCCATTCAGAAAGGTGGTCTTGACATCCATTTGCCATACCTCGTAGTAATAATACACGGCAATTGCCAGAAAGATCCTGATCGACTTTACCATGGCAACAGGTGAAAAGGTTTCCTCATAGTCAACCCCTTCGACCTGGATAAATGTTGGGATGTATGTCCTAATCTCGTGTAGTTTGTAATATTTCAAGTTGTAAATGAATAAGAGTTATTTATTTCAACATTGTGTAATAAATAAGAGTTATTTATTTAAACTTTGTGTCTCGCATTTTTCATAAACTTAATCCAATAAACTAAACTCCAGGGTCATTGCATTTTGAGAGAACTAAGAACTTGAACGGTGTGTAGTGGACACACAGGGAGGATCACGTTCGAGTTAATGACCCGAACGGTCTACAGTATATGGATAGGGTTGGAGACCTAATCCTGGATACACTGTGGATGTGGCCCGCTTTGTATTAGATACAAACGAGGTGATCTGACTCGTTCATGTGGTTGACATGCGAGTGGGGGCATCATGTGCAATGAGATTGTACAACCGGACCGTGAATTATTAGACTTACTGATGTAACACCGTTAACAGTATAGAGCTAATAAATTCGTAGATGACCATTAGTGACTCGACTTTAATCCTGAGCGTGTCACGGACACCTGTCTGCGGGATCTGTCCTTTGACTAGTACGGGTGAGGGTGGCCACTGTTGCTCGCCCAATATGCCTATCTTTTCAGGGGCAGGACCACGTGGGGAGGTGGAAACTTGACTACGCAAGAAGGAATTCACTCGTTCCTGACTTAGGAAAACTAGAGGGGTTGTTCCCTTAAGTGTTGTCTCCAGGGATTGAACAATGGGGCCCCACTCTCTCATTGGCCTGAGAGGGTTGTTGTTTATGGTTGGACCATGCAACGTAGTTGTTCATTAGAGGAGCAGTGGGACTTAAGGAGCAAGAGGTAGACACAGGGGTAAAACGGTAATTTGACCCAGCTGTGAGTACGAACAACTTGTGAAGGGACGACTCATGGGTATTGGTTATATCGATGGACACAACTTGTCCTACAGTGATGAGAGTGTAGCTACGGGGTTTAGTGGAGTTTAACGGTGTTACATCAGTAATATACCGTTAACAGTATAGAGCTAATAAATTCGTAGATGACCATTAGTGACTCGACTTTAATCCTGAGCGTGTCACGGACACCGCCCTGGATCCGTCCCTTTGACTAGTGCGGGTGAGGGTGGCCACTGTTGCTCGCCCAATATGCCTATCTTTTCAGGGGCAGGACCACGTGGGGAGGTGGAAACTTGACTACGCAAGAAGGAATTCACTCGTTCCTGACTTAGGAAAACTAGAGGGGTTGTTCCCTTAAGTGTTGTCTCCAGGGATTGAACAATGGGGCCCCACTCTCTCATTGGCCTGAGAGGGTTGTTGTTTATGGTTGGACCATGCAACGTAGTTGTTCATTAGAGGAGCAGTGGGACTTAAGGAGCAAGAGGTAGACACAGGGGTAAAACGGTAATTTGACCCAGCTGTGAGTACGAACAACTTGTGAAGGGACGACTCATGGGTATTGGTTATATCGATGGACACAACTTGTCCTACAGTGATGAGAGTGTAGCTACGGGGTTTAGTGGAGTGTTACCGTAGCTAATGAATGTTGAATAACCGGGTCAAAGAGTTTGACAGGTTAGTCTCGGATCATTGGAGCTCGTCACGTGTAGGTCCATTAGGTCCCTCGGTTGGCTCAAATTGGACAAATTGAGGGTTTACAGTTTGGTGTGAATTTGAAGTGTTCAAATTTATTTTTTGGGTATTTATGTCATTTATATGAGATATAGATGACATAATATATAGTTTGATGTGAATGAGATTCATAATAAACTATAGTATAGCCTAATTGATTAATTAGTGTTATTTGGAGAAATTAAATTGAGAGAAATTAAATTGAATGTGATTCAATTTATAATTCCACATTTATGCAAATGAGATTTGTATAATAAGGTATGAGATACCTTATATTATATAATATGCAAATGTGATTTGTATATTATATGGTTGTGGTAAAATTGTGATTTGGTGGAGGTTTTAACTCCATCACACAATAGTATTTAAAGGCTTTGCAAGAAGCATTTGGTGTGCAATTTGCCATTTTTTAGATTTCCATCCAAAGATAGCAAGGCAATTCTCTCTAGAATTCTCTCATCTCTCTAACATTTCTCCTCACCCAAAACCAAAGGGAGTCCCACTCACTCTCCCTCAACCTCCCGAGAACAACCGAGAAGACCCTTTGGAGGTGTCTCCCTGTTCGGATCGAGGTTTTTGTTCGAGGAGTTCGTAGTTTCAAGAGAGATCGTGACCGGAGGAGAAGAGGATTGAAGAAGTGTTCTTCAACAAGTAAGTATTGTTTTCCTTACTGTTTTCTTCTCCTATTTGCATGTTTAGCTTAGGATCTATGAGATAGATTCAATTTTAAGATACGTTTTACACAACGGATCAACGACGTTTCACAACGTCTTCCGCTGCGGGAATTCAAAATCCCTTCAGTAAAACCCTTTGCCACTTGTCGTGCTTTGAAGGTCTGCACCTTCCCATCTACACCATGTTTACACTTGTAGATCCATTTGCAACCAATAGGTTTTACCCCATTCGGTTGATCCACAAGCTCCTAGACAGAATTGAAGTACATCGACTCCATTTCCTGGTCCATAGCTTTAATCCATTCGTCCTTGTCAACATCAGTCATTGTCTGATCATAGGTCAATGGATCCTCGTTGTCATCATCAGTGTGACGACTTGGGTTTCAGCTAAACCCATGTAACGTTCAAGTTGTCTAACAGCCCTCCCACTACGTCGAGGCATTCCTAACCCTTGGGAACGGACTTGACTTGATGTGATAGGATCAACAACACTTGTTGACATACTAGCTTCATCAACAACTCTTGCTGACATACTGTCCATTTCATTCAACACGATTTTGCTTCTAGGCAAATGATCCCTGATGTGGTCTTCCTCAAGGAAAATGGCGTTTGTCGACACAAGCACCTTATTTTCCTTAGGATCAAAAAATAGACCACCTCGGTCTCTTTTGGGTAACCTACGAATAGGCAAAATTTTGAACGGGGTTCCAATTTCTTCGGGTTTGATACCAACACGTGGATCGGGCATCCCCAAATTCTGAAATGGTGTAAACAACCTTTACGACCATTCTAGAGTTCGAAAGTTGTTTCACAAACACTCTTCGACGGAACGTTGTTCAAAATATATACCGCAGTTTCCACTGCGTAACCCCAAAAGGAATCAGGGAGACGAGCATAGCTCATCATCGACTGAACCATGTCCAACGGGGTTCTGTTTCTCCTCTCCGATACACCATTCTCCTGTGGCATACCAGGTGCTGAGAGTTGGGACGTAATTTTGTGTTCTATCATATAGTCCTTGAATTCGGTGTCCATATACTCTCCACCTCGATCCAATCGAAGTGTTTTTATCGTTTTACCTAACAGGTTCTCAACCTCAGTCTTGTACTCCTTGAACTTTTCAAGAGTTTCAGACTTCCTAAGCGTTAGGTAAATATACTCATACCTCGAATAATCATCAATGAAAGATACGAAGTATTCATAGCCACCTCGTGCGTTAACGCTCATCGGACCACAAAGGTCAGAATGTATGAACTCAAAGGGCTCCTTGGCTCTATATCCTTTTCCACTAAAAGGACGTTTGGTCATTTTGCCTTCAAGGCAGGACTCACACACCGGTAAAGAGTTTTCTTCCAACTGACTTAGAAGTTCACTCTTCACTAGTCTCTCAATCCTATTGAGATTAATGTGGCCTAAGCTTAGATGCCAAAGATGGGCATTTTCTTTCGAAAAAAACTTTAACTCTTTTAGTTCGCGTTTCTGCAGTTTTAAATAATTCAGTATTCAAAACGCTTTTGACTGAATTTGGTTTCAAAACAAACAAAGTAGACTTAAGTGAAGCAGAACAAATAAGATTACCATTTTTGGAAATAAACGCTTTATTACCATTAAATGAAACGGAGATACATTATTCTAATAAATAAAAAATAGAAACAAGGTTTCTAGTAAACCCTAGAACTATGTACATATTGTCTAACAAAATGTAACTCCTGCCAAAATAGAGCTTCACTTTGTCGATCGTTGCAGCAGAGACTATCCCCTCGGATCCAACCCACAGACTCACCTCACCCTCTCGCAGCTGCTGCCAGGAATCAATTCCCTGAAAAGAAGAACAAACGTGGTTAGTGGCGCCCGAATCCAATATCCAGGCAGAATCACTACTCTCAATTAAACAAGTTTCAATTACCAGTAAATCGCATTTACCTTGATTCTTCCTCTCGGCAAGGAACTTAGGACAGTTTCTCTTCCAGTGACCATCCCCATTGTAGTGGAAACACTTTCCTTTATCTACAACTTCCTTGACCTTCTTGCCCTTTTTGACAGTAGTTCGGTCAGCTTTACCCTTTTTCATCTTGTTCTTCTTCCCTTTCGGGTGAGAAGGAGCAACAGGTTTAGTCCCAGAGGTCGAACCCCTATGATAAGACCTGTAGGCAACATTTGCCTCAGCTTCCGATGTCCTGATCCTCATCAAGGACTGGAAGTTCTGTAGCTCGTTAAGAAGGGTGGTCAGAGTGTAGCTAATCTTGTTCATAACAGCATTGCTACGAAACTGAAGGAAACTCTTCCGAAGAGTCTCCAAGATAAAGCTGACCTGGCTCGACTCGTCAATTGAAGCTATGTTCATCTCCGCTAGATTAAAGTGGGTCATCATGTCCAGAACATGTTCACGGACAGACGTCCCTTCTTTCATCCGTGCGTTGAAGACGTGTTTGAGCGAATCGTGTCTGACCTGAAAGGACTATTGTCCAAACATGTCCTACAACGAATCCATGATCTCATTAGCGGTGACCATCAACTCATGCTTCTTTGCCAGAACTTCAGACAAGTTGGCAATGATATAGACCTTAGCCTTTTCATTGGCCTTGATCCATCGATCGTATGCATCACGAACACTTCGTGATGCAGTCGAGCTCGGCAACTGAGGACACTCCTCAGTAAGCACGAACTTCAGGTCGTCAGTTACTAAAATCGTGGTTATTTTATTCTTCCACGTTTGGAAGTTATCTCCCACTAACTTGTCGGAAGCGAGTAAAGCGATTACTGAGCTAGACATTTTAGCTGAAAAAATTGAAAAATAATTTTGTGTCAGTCTCGCATAAACTTTTGAAAATCCAATCAAGTTTTAGCAAATATTAATCCTATGATCCCTAGGTCATTTAAAAATTGCAATGATATCCTAAAGGTTTAGAATGACCGCCACCGAAGGGTGAACAGAAAATTCCTCCTCTAGGACGAGACTTTCTCGACCAGACCCTAATCCCAGAATAACTCTTATTCCATTAGGCGTCCAATTACCATTATTTGGTTGAATTCATTAACACTTAACGAATTCTGTGAGTGTCACCCTCAATCTTTAAGTTTCCAAGTATCCGTCCAAACAATAGCCACCCAAGGGTAAACCACGAAGGAAAACCAACAAGGAAACTGTATCCCTTTCGGGAATTCACGGTGTTCCGACCCCCATGATCAAGGCCCTCCGAAGGGATTGTCTGGTCCAGGCCAAACTAGAAGTCGGATCATAAGGGTCTCACGGTGTGATTCGAAAGAAGAGACCGTGGGTCCCGTTTTCACAGGTCCCGCTCTCACTCACTATAAGTACTCTCTTCATCCACTTTGATATTAACCCATACAAATACCATCCGAAGGGGAACGCTCCCATTTGCGCCACGAGGCCGAGTATGGATCTCAAGGTGCGGACTTAACGGAGATTTCTGGTCAAAAATTAAATGTATCTTATACACTATATTTCCTCCCACTCAACACTTTATAATTTTCGGGATTGACCTAGATAAACCGGCTAAAATTTACCTAAGTCTACCAATATAACTCTTCTATGTGAGTAAATTAATTAACTTTTAATTAACGACACTCACGATAAATATAATTTAAGAATTTTCGGATCGAATTCACTCCCATGTTAGTTTCCAGGTAGGGGTGTTCCGCAAGGGTCAACTTAAATACCCCAGCCTTAAACAAAACCTTCCTTAGACAGAGTTATAAATCAGTCACCATTCAAAGATTACATTTTGATTTCCTAATTCTAATCTTATTGGAACTAGAAAACCTAAGTCTAATTATTCAAGTTCTAAGTACTTTAAAACTAATAATTAACTTAGGCTACATGCATTTCTATGTTATAGTGCTTGATCATTCATCACATGAATAACTATATACTATAACATAATAATTCATCACATGAAATTAAAATGCATGAGCATACTTTAATATAAAAATATAACACTTATATTTAATTAAATTAAAACATGCATTTAATTATATTATAACACTTATAATATAACCTATCATGCAAACTATATATTATAACCCTTATAATATAAATGATGCATGAAATGTTTAACCTAAAGTAGGATTTTAAATCTATATGACATACATTATGCACATAGAAATTAATTAAATCATACATCTCATGCATAAACTAATTAAATAACAAAAATAGACCGATTTTAGCACTAAGGGCAATTATTAAATTAAATAACATTAATATAACATTTATATTAATATTACTTAATAAAATAAAATAAAATAAAATACTAAAATACATTTTACAAAATGGAAATTAAGTAAAAAATCATCAAAAACTGCCCACGTTTGCAACTGCTCCATGCCTCTCGAATTCGTGTGCACGCCTCGCGAACTACCAACTAACGCTCGCAGTGTTACAACGTCGTGGCGCGCGTTGCAATGTTTGCAATGTCCAAATGCGGCGTTCCCAACACGGCGACATTGCAACGCTTACGCCTAGCGTTACAGCGGCGCCGTCTGCGCACGACGCCTCGCTCCCGCAATTACAGCGTTGAGACGCCGATGAACAACGTCTCAACGCTGTCGACAGAACAACAAGCTCCTCTTGTTGTTCTTCATCATTTCTCGCCCGTTTTCGCTCCGATTTCTTCACAACAACACTTGCCACGAACAACTCGGACTTACAGACTCAATTTACATTAAAATGCCTAAAAACAACGGGCCCTTACATTGATCACATCAACAAGAAATATAAATCTAAACTAATGCCAAAACCGAAAACATCTATTTTTGCAAACCACAATTTATCTCATAAATTCAAAGAAATACCACCTAATTTTAACGAAAAATAGCGCACAACAAGAACCAACGTATGGCTCTAATACCAATTGAAGAGATTGAAACTCCTCGCGCAGCAGAAGACGATCGAATCGTCGTGGTGATGTTGTGCAACTTAAATTTGTTAAAACTATCTAACATTTAGAACTAGATTAAACATGCATATAACGAAAGGAAAACAACAAGTTCTAGGTGGTACTTACTTGTTGAAGACCTTCTTGAAAGCTTCATTTCCGTTCACGAACTCTTCGTGGTTTTCCTCGATCTCTACGATCCCGAATTCTTCTTACGAACAAAAAGAAACACAACCACTTGGCTTCTCGGTTGTTCTTCTTTTGGAAGAAGGAAGATGGTGGGATCTTAAGTTTTTGGTATTTGGGAGGAGAAATCCAGAGAGAATTTGTAAGAGAGAGATCTCTTCTTTTTGTAAGATTTCACAAAATGAGAGAATGATTCATGAACCCTTCTTGCAAAGGGGTTTTTGCAAAGGGGTTTATATAATGGAGATAGGTGAAGTTGAAATCTCCACCTATTTACCATTTTACCACAACCATAGGTTATGCAAATCATATTTGCATAACCACACATTATAAGATATCTCATATCTCATTTTACAAATCACATTTGTAATATTGTGGATTTTTAAATTGAATCACATCCAATTTAATATCTCTCAATCTATTAGCCCTAATTCAACAATTAAGCTAACCTATAGTTTATTATGAATCTCATTCACATTAAACTATATATTATATCATTCATATCTCATATAAATGACATAAATGCCCTTTAGTGAACTTGAACACTTCAATTCACACCAAAACATTAAACCTTCTTTTAACCGGGTTTGAGCCAACCAGAGGACCTTATGGACCTCACAAAGGATTTGAGCTCCAATGATCCGAGATTAACCTATTAAACTCTTTGACCCGGTTAATCAACATTCATTAGCTACGGTAACACTCCACTAAAGCTCGTAGTTGCACTCCCGTTTATGCAAGATATTATTTGTACATTGATATAACCAATGTCCATGAGTCGACCCTTCAAAGGTTGTTCGTAGACACTGCTGGGTCAAATTATCGTTTTACCCCTGTGTCTACTTCTTGTTCCTTAAGTCCCCACTGCTCCTCTAATGAACAACAACGTTGTAATGGTCCAACCATACACAATAACCCTCTCGTGCCAGTGAGAGGGTGGGTGCCCGTTGTCCAAGCCCTGGAGACAGCACTTAAGGGAACAACCCTTCTAGTTTCCCTAAAGGCGGGAACGAGTGAATTCCATCTCGCGTGGTTAAGTTCCTAGCTCCCTACTTGGTCCTGTCCTTGAGAAGATAGACATATTGGGTGAGTAACTGTGACCACCCTCACCCGTACTAGTCAAAGGACAGACCCCCGCGGACAGGAGTACGTAACACGCTCGAGATTCGTGTCGAGTCACTAATGGTCATCTACGAAGTTATTAGTCCTTTCACAAGCGGTGTTACATCGTGAGGGTCTAATAATTCACGGTCCGGTCTCGTACAATCTCATTGTGCAGATGCCCCACTCGCGCAGTCAACCACATGAACGAGTCGATCACCCCGCTTGTATCTTAATACAAAGCGGGCGCATCCACAGCAGTATCCGAGTTAGGTCTCCAACCTCATCCATATCATCGTAGACCGTTCGGGTCATTTACTCGAACGTGATCCTCCCTGTGTGTCCACTACACACCGTTCAAGTTCTTGTTATCTCATGTATTCAATGACCCTAGTTTATTGGACAAAGTTTGTACTTAATGCGAGACACAAAAGATGAAATAAATAACTATTTATTAATTTCAAATAGTAATTTACAAACTGAACGAGATTAGGACAAACATCCCAACAAGTGACAAATCTGAAAAAAATGGAACCTCGTTCAAAATTATGCCTGTTTGTGGGCTACCCTAAAGAAACGAGAGGTGATCTATTTTTTTATCCTAAAGAAAACAGGGTGCGACTAACACCAGTTTTCTTGAGGAAGACCACATCATGGATCACAAACCTAAAAGTAAAATCGTGTGAAAATAATTAGATAATATGTCAATAAAAGTTACTGACAATGCTAAGAAACCAACAAAAGTTGTTGACCCTAGCTCGTCTAGTCAAAGTTGTTCATCTCAACAGTTGAGAGAGCCTCAACGTAGTGGAATGGTTGTTACACAGCCTGACTACTACATGGGTTTAACTGAAACCCAAGTTGTCACATCAAGTGATGACTGCGAGGACCCATTGTCATACGATCAAGCAATGGATGACATTGACAAAGACAAATGGATAAAAGCCATGGACTAGGAATGGAGTGTATGTACTTCAATTCCGTTTGGGATCTTGTGGATCTACCTGATGGGGTTAAGTCCATAGGTTGTAAATGGATCTACAAGAGATAACGTGGTGTAGATGGAAAGGTACAGACCTTCAAAGTTAGACTTGTGGCAAAGGGCTATACCCAACGAGAAGGGGTTGACTATGAGGAAACTTTTTCTCTTGTTGCCATGATCAAGTCTATACGGATCCTTCTTGTCATTGTTGCATATTATGACTATGAAGTATGGCAAATGGATGTCAAGACGACCTTTCTAAATGGCAATCTTAATGAAAACATCTACATGGACCAACCCAAAGGGTTCATTGAACAAGCCCATGAGCAAAAGGTTTGCAGGCTGAAACGATCCATTTATGGGTTGAAACAAGCCTCTAGGTCTTGGGGAATATAAGGTTTGATGAGGCTATCAAATCTTATGGCTTTTATCAAAATGTTGATGAACCTTGTGTATACAAGAAGATAATCAACAGTACTGTCGCTTTTGTAGTGTTGTATGTGGATGATTTCCTACTCATTGGAAATGATGTAGGATTCCTCACTGACATTAAAAACTTGTTGGCTACGCAATTCGAATATTTGGGAGAACCGCAGTTCGTTCTCGGGATCTAGATTGTCCGGAACCGCAAGAACAAAACACTAGCCTTGTCTCAAGCATTGTACATCGACAAAATGTTGATTTGATATAAGATGCAGAACTCCAAGAAGGGCTTATTGCCTTTCAGGCACGGGGTTCATTTGTCTAAGTATCAATATCCTAAGACACCTCAAGAGGTTGAGGATATGAGACGAATACCTTATGCATCAGCTGTAGGTAGCCTCATGTATGCCATGCTGGGTACTCGACCCGACATCTGTTATGCAGTTGGGATTGTCAGTAGGTATCAATCCAACCATGGGATTTTTGGATAAAAGTCCTCACAGATCCGGTACGAGGATCTGAAACACATATTCAATGCGAAAATGAATGAGGGTTCATTTGTTCGGGAACATGTTCTCGATATGATATTCCACCTTAATATGACAGAGATGAATGGTGCGACTATCGATGAGTCGAGCCAGGTCAGCTTCATTTTGGAGACTCTTTCGAAGGGTTTCCTTCAGTTTCATAGTAATGATGTTACAAACAAGCTAAGCTACACCCTTACACCCTCCTAAACGAGTTACAAACCTACCAGTCCTTGATGAAAGTGAGGGGACAAGAAGATGAGGCAAATATTACTTCTCGATCCTTTTCACAAGGATTCGGCCTCGAGGACCAAAGTTGTAGCTTCGTCCTCTTTAAGATCGAAAGGGAAGAAGAAGATGAAACTGGTGGGTAAGGGGAAAGAAGCTGACCATGCTACCACCCAAAAGGGAAAAAAGGTCAAGGTAGTTGTAGACAAAGGAAAGTGTTTCTACTGCAACTCTGACAGGCATCAGAAGAGAAACTGCCCCAAGTACTTGGTTGACAAGAAAAAGGAGAAAAAAGGTAAATATGATTTACTTTGTGAAGCAACTTGTTTAGTGGTAAATGATCACTACCTGAATACTGGAATTAGTTGCCACTAATCACGTTTGTTCTTCTTTTTAGGGAATTAGTTCCTTGCAACGACTGCAAGAAGGGGAGATAACACTCAAAGTTAGTACAAGAGGTTGCCTCAGCCATAGCAGTGGGCACAGTAGAACTGCTATTTAACAAGAAATATCTGTTATTAGATAACATGTACATAGTACCAGGATTTGCTAGAAATCTTATTTCATTTTCTTGTTTATTGAGACAATGTATTTCAATCTCCTTTAATGTAAATAAAGCATTTATTTCTTATAAAAGGTGTTTTTATATGCACGACTCTGCTTGAGAATAAGTTGTATGCTTTAAGACTTTATTAAGTTAAAATAGTTTTAATCACTAAACTCTTCAAGACTGCAAATACATGAACAAATAGGCAAATAATTTCTCCTAATGAAAATGTCCAGTGTTGGCATCTAAGGTTAGGCCACACAAACGTTAATAGGATTGAGAGACTTGTAAAGAATAGACTTCTAAACGAGTTAGAAGAAAATTCTTTGCCAGTATGTGAGTCATGCCTTGAAGAAAAAATGACCAAAACACCTTTTAGTGGAAACTGTTATAGAGGCAAGGAATCCTTGGAGCTTATACATTCAGACCTTTGTGGTCCGATGAGTGTTAAAGCTAGTGGAGGGTATGAATATTTCTTCTTTTTCATTGATCATTATTCAAGATATGGGTATATTTACCTGATGCAACACAAGTCTAAAGCTCTTGAAAAGTTCAAAGAGTTTAAGACTGGGGTTGAGAACTTGTTAGGTAAATCAATTAAAACACTTTGATCTAATCGGGGTGGAAAGTATATGGACCTTGAATCCAGAACAATATGATAGCACATGGAATTACGTCTCAACTCTCAACGCCTGGTATGCCTTAGCTGTAGCAATGAAAATCCCACGCAGCGGAAGGGCGATTGAATCGTCGTGGTGTCGTTGCGAAAAATGCTTTCTTAAAATTGAAACTATCTCATAGATCCTAGGTTAAACATGCAATTAGGAAAAAAAATAGTAAGGATACTTACTTGTTGAAGAACTGTTCTTCACGTTTTCCTTCTCCAATCACGACCTCTTCGCGAACACGATCTCTACGAACTCGATCTCCTCGAACGAACCAACGAACCGGACACCGTCTGAAAGATTTCTCGATTGTTCTCCTTTAGGTAGAAAGAGAGTAGTGGGTCTCCTTTTTGGTGAAAAGGGAAGGAGAGATTGAGAGAAGAGTTGAGAGAGAATTGCAAAGCTCTTTAGCGGGAAATCTAAAAAATGAGCCAAATGCATATGAAATCCTTCTTGCAAAGGGTTTAAATAATGGTGATAGGTGGAGTTGAAATCTCCACCTATTTACCATTTAACCACAACCATAGGTTATGAAAATCATATTTGTATAACCACATATAATAAGATATCTCATATCTCATTATACAAATCACATTTGTATAATTGTGGATTTTAAATTGAATCACATTCAATTTAATTTCTCTCAATTTAATTTCTCTCAATTCAATTTCTCCAAATTAGCCCTAATTAGGCAATTAGGCTAACCTATAGTTTATTATGAATCACATTCACATTAAACTATATAATATGTCAATCATATCTCATATAAATGTCATAATTACCCTTTAATGAATTTGAACACTTCAAATCCACACCAAAACTGTAAACCCTCCATTTATCCAGTTTAAGCCAACCGAGTGACCTAATGGACCTACATGTGACGAGCTCCAATGATCCGAGACTAACCTGTCAAACTCTTTGACCTGGTTAATCAAGATTCATTAACTACGATAATACTCCACTAAAACCCGTAGCTACACTCCCATCACTGTAAGACTAGTTGTGTCCACTGATATAACCAATGCCCGTGAGTCGACCCTTCACAGGTTGTTCGTAGACATTGCTGGGTCAAATTACCGTTTTACCCCAATGTCTACTTCTTGCTCCTTAAGTCCCCACTGCTCCTCTAATGAACAACAACGTTGTAATGGTCCAACCATATACAACACCCCTCTCGGGTCAGTGAGAAGGTGAGCACCCGTTGTCCAAGCCCTGGAGACAACACTTAAGGGAACAACCCCTCTAGTTTCCCTAAGGTCGGGAACGAATGAATTCCATCTCGCGTAGTTAAGTTCTCAGCTCCCCACGTGGTCATGTCCCTGAGAAGATAGGCATATTGGGTGAGTAACTGTGACCACCCTCACCCGTACTAGTCAAAGGACAGACCCCCGCAGACAGGAGTCCGTAACACGCTCAGGATTAAAGTCAAGTCACTATTGATCATCTACGAAGTTATTAGTCCAATACTGTTAATGGTGTTACATCAGTAGGTCTAATAATTCACGGTTCGCTATTGTACAATCTCATTGCACAGGATGCCCCACTTGCATGTCAACCACATGAACGAGTCAGATCACCTCGTTTGTATCTAATACAAAGTGGGTTGCATCCACAACTTATCCAGGATTAGGTCTCCAACCCTATCCATATACTGTAGACCGTTCGAGTCATTAACTCGAATGTGATCCTCCCTGTGTGTCCACTACACGTCGTTCAAGTTCTAGTTCTCTCATAATTGAATGTCCTTGGAGCTTAGTTTATTGGACAAAGTTTGTAAAAATGCGAGACACAAAGTGATGAAAGAAATAACTCTTATTTATTTCAAATGGTAATATTACAAACAAGACGAGATTAGGACATACATCCCAACATTAGCAAAATGGTGTATCGTAGAGGAGAAATAGAATCCTTTTGGACATAGTGCAATCAATGATGAGTTATAAATTTTGAACAACGTTCCCTCGTAGAGTTTTTCTGAAACATCTTGCGAGCTCTAGAGAGGATGCAAAGGTAGTTTACGTCACTTCAGGATTTGAGGATGTCCGATGCACTTGCTTGAGACAAATCCAAAGAAGTTGGAACCTTGATTAAAACTTTTCCTATTTATAGGTTACCTAAAGGAAACGAGGGGTGGTCTATTTTATGACCCTAAGGAAAATAGGGTATTTGTAACGATAAATGCCACTTTTCTGGAGGAAGATCATATCAAGGATCATAAACCATGGAGCAAGATTGTGTTGAGTGAATTGGACAGTGCATTAGCCAAAGTTGTTGATGGTACTGGTGAGCCAACAACAGTTGTTGGCACTAGCTTGTCTAGTCAATGGTGTCCATCTCAAGAGTTGAGAGTGTCTCGACGCAGTGGGAGGGTTGTAACCTAGCATGACCGTTAAATGGGTTTAACTTAAATCCAAGTCGTCATATCTGATGATGACTTTGAGGATCCAATGACTTATTTTGAGCAAGCAATGGATGATATTGAGAAGGACAAATGGGTTAAAGCCTTGGACCTAGAAATGAAGTCTATGTACTTCAAGTTTGTCTGGGAACTTATGGACCAACCTGATGGGGTAAAACCTATAGGTTCAAAGTGGATTTACAAGAGAAAACGAGGTGTAGATGAAAAAGGTACAAACCTTCAAAGTTAGACTCGTGACAAAGGGTTATATTCAGAAGGAGGGGTTGGACTATGAAGAAACCTACTCCCCTGTTTCCATGATAAAGTATATTAGGATTCTTTTAGCCATCGTCGTATATTATCACTGTGAGGTATGACAGATGGATGTCAATACAACCTTTTTAAATGGCAACCTTGGCGAAAACATCTATATGGACCAATCAAATGGGTTCATTGAACAAGGCCAGGAACAAAAGGTTTGCAAGCTTAAACGATCCATTTATGGGTTGAAACAAGCATCTAAGTCTTGGAATATAAGGTTTGATGAGGCAATCAAATCTTATGGTTTTAACCAAAGTGTTGATGAACCTTATGTATACAAGAAAATCATTAACAATACTGTTGCCTTTCTAGTGTTGTATGTGATGGTTTCAAAAAATCCAATTGTGCAATTGGATCTACCGCATTGATACTGATTTCTAAAATACCAGTACATTGGCAAATAAATGATAAACAATATCTATGATTTACACAGAACAAATAGACACTACCAGTATCCTCTGAGATCTTAGACCAAAGCTTTCTCCCAACTCTACACTTATCTTAGTTAATTAATATTTTTTTAGGACATCAACAATTGGGGGTGAGAGGGTTCAAACCCATGACTTCTTGGTCATGAGTCACACTTGATGCCAGTTGAGCTATGCTATTGTTGACAATTAATTCATAATTAAACATCATATGTTTAATTTAGGTTATTTAATCATATTCCTTTTAATCTATAATTTTAATGTACATCTTATGCACATTAAATTTTAACCTACATTTTTTAATATGAATCTCATTCAAATTAAAACAATATTTGAACTGTTTCAAATATTCAATTTTCTCAAGTAATTTACTTTGAATCATATTAAAATTAATTTTATATTATAAAGTTTCAATATGCATAAAAACTTTAATATTATAATGTATAGTCATGCTAATTCCCAAAGTGAATTTGAACATTTCAAATTCTAATCAATATTTAATAATCTAAGAATCCTTTACGAGCTAGGAAGTAGACCTAATGGACTTACAGATCAGAAGCTCCAACGATACAAGATTATTAGGTTAATCTCATTAACCCCTTAATCAACATTTGTTAACTGCAGGAACACTCCACTAAACTCCTGCAGTTGCACTCTTCTCACTGCAGATATATTTATGTGTCCATGGATAACGACCAATAACAATAAGTCAATCCTTCACGAGTGATCGTAACCTCAGCTGGGTAAAATTACCATTTTACCCCTGTGTTACATCTTTTACCTTAAGTCTCAGTGCTCCTCTAATAAACAACCTGTTTACGGTCCTACCAATAAAAAGTAATCCCTCTCAAGCTAGTGAGAGTGTAGGGCCCTTTGTTCAAGTCCCAGAAGCACCACTTAAGGGAACACTCATCTTCTTACCCTAAAGTCGGGAATGAGTGAATTCCATCTTGGTAGGTTAAGTCCCCAACTGCCTGCTCGATTTTGTTCCTAAGAAGGTAGGCATATTGAGTCATCGTCTCGGGTCACTCTCACCCATACTAGACAAAGGACAATCCCTCGCAAACATGAGTTCGTAACCTGCTACGGATTGCGATCAAGTTGCCTAGGCCATCCTATTGAAATAAAAACCTAACTAGTCAACGGAGTTACATCTATTAGTTACTATTTTGTGGTCCGGTCGTACGTAATCTCATCATATAGGATATCCTCACTCACATGTTGTCTACATGAACACGTTGGATCACGGTGTTTGTATCATATAAAAAGTGAGTCATATCCATAGTATCACCAGGATAAGGTACCCAACCTCATCCTTTTACTATAGACCCTTTAGATTGTTTCTCGAAATCTGATCCTAATATGTCTTCTACATCCAGTTCAAGAGACATACAACAACCTAGGATGTTCGTTTATTGGATTTAGGGTTAATATAAGGCAACAAAGAGAAATTATGAAATCAATAACACTTTATTGAATTAATTAGAACAATATTACAAACTACGAGTGTTAGGGCATACAACCCAACAGTATGTAGATGATATCCTACTCATTGGGAATGATGTAGATTTCATCACTTGTTGATGGTGAGCTTGTCGAGGGCTCAATCAAATACAATTTATATTTATCAATCTAAAAGTAAATACTTGTAGTACTTAATAGTGGATCGGGCCGAACTACTGGGAACCAAAATATTAATTTCTCAAAGTAAATTTGCAATAGGAAAGAAAATGAGAGGTTTGATACGTTTTGATTTGAAAACAAATAAGTAAATAAATAACAGAAAATAAAATAGAAGAGAGGAAATATTTATGAAATATCAAATCTTACCAAGTTCCAATTCATAAGCACAATTATCCCAATTGCAATATAGATCCTAGGCATTCATGATAGATTATAACTAAATTGACAATTAACTTGGCTAGTTTAATGGTTTTCCAAAAGGCTACTTCCCTAAGTTCATTAACTTTACCTCTTTAGTCTCCATTAATTTCAATTATCTTAACCATCTAGCACTCTTCATACACAAACAATGAAGACAAAGGAATTAAACACCATGGAAGACCAAGACATCTTAATTAGAAAGATCCAATTAACATGCTTCTCAAATTCTCTAGAATCTAACATGAAATATGAATCAAGATATTCCCAAGACTCACACACAGTTATAATTCTATTGTTATTAATACTAAGCCATAATTATTGATTAGGTCAATTATGGAATAACAGTAGACATGGAAATACCAATGAGACGTTTATTTAGAAGTATGTGCACAATCATAAGATTAAAGCAGAGAGTTGGGAATTAAATGTCAATAGAATTAATAATTACAAACAAGTCTCACTACATTGCAATTGGTTACAACCTACCTATGAATTGGAAGACTTACCTTAGTCGCTCATCGTGATGAGATAGCCAAGATTCGTCATCGGTTCGATACAGAGTAAAGTAAAAGAGAGAAACTAAAACTTAACTATTGTTTACAAAGGTTCCTTGAGATTGCCCTAAGGGGCTCTCCTTTGGATAGATGGTTTAATTCATTGATGCCCTAGGAGCTGTGGAAAAGGAGGCTTAAATAGCCTAAACTCTAAATCTTAGAAATATACTTTTCCAAACCAATTAGGGAATAATATTGAGGATAAAATAAAATGAAATAAATAATTTTCTATCTTGTAAGATGCTGGAAAATATAATCAAATCTCGGATATTCTCTCATATATTCCAAAGAGGAGCATAGATGGTTGCAACTAAGGAAAGTTTCCAGACTGCATAATATTTAGTCTTTTGCCTATAACTCCTTCTTCAAGTCTCGGAATTGTGTGATCTTTATATGGTTAGAAAGCTCTTTTTAATAGCTTTCCAATGCTATCTAATTTGAATATATTCTCAAATATAATCAGCAAGATAATTAAGATAGAAATCGGAACAATTTATTCTCGAGTATAGCAGTTTTCCAGCAAGAGCAGCGACCATTCGAAATGTCATAACTTTCAGAATACTTGGTAGAATGCAACGAATCTTATACCGTTGGAAAGATAATTTGATAAGCTTTAATTTGATACCTATTAATATATTTAAATCTGATAAGATCATGATATAATCGATCAAACATGATATCCGAATAAGGAAAAATCATGCATAAAATATTTGCAACAAATCTTTGCAGCGATACCCCCACACTTGGTGATTTGAACTGCCAGATAACATATTCAAGGCATCTTTACAAATCTCCACCTTGACTTTAATTCTCTCACAGATAACAGACATACCTGATGCAACTCAGAGGTTACCAGATGTATCAGATGCAACTCAAAGTTTACCAGATGTACCAGATTTTCTCCCTTGCGTCAGAGTGTCCCCAACAGGGATCACTAACAACTTAAAACATTTAAAAAGTCCAAGCAATGTTTGAACTTGCCATACTGAACAAGCTTAGTGAACATATCAGCAGGATTATCAGAAGTGCCAACTTTCATCACCTTCACCCTCTTCTCGCTTCTTAGGAAATGATACCTCCATCTATGTGCTTAGTCCTCTCATGATGGACTTGATCTTTAGCCAGAAATATTGCACTCAAACTATCACAATATATAATCGTCTGATCATGATGTAAACCAAGATCACCAACTAGTCCTTTTAGCCATATTCCCTCTTTTGTAGCTTATGTCAATGCCATATACTCTGCCTTAGTAGTAGACAAAGTAACTGTAGGTTGTAAGGTTGTCTTCAAACGGACAATAGAACCACCAAGAGTAAATAAATAACCAGTCATAAATCTTCTACTGCCCACATCTCCAACATAGTCAGAATCACAATAACCCTTCACTAAACACTCTGTATTATTTCCATAAGCAAGACCGAGATCAGATGTACCTCTAAGATAACGGAAAATTCCCTTCACAACTTTCCAATGTTCCTTTCCAGGTTTTCCCATGAACCTGCTGACAACACTAACAACATGTGCAAGATCAGGTCTGTTGGGGTATATGCCCTACACTCATGTAGTTTGTAATTATTTGATGTATATAAATAAAGTGTTATTTTCATCAAATCTTGTATTTTCGAAATTTTAAACTTAAATCCAATAAACTAAGCTCCAGGGTCATGTTGTGAGATCTTGAACATTGTGTAATAGACACAGTGATAACGTTACACCCATGTGCACGTGATCGAAGTAATATAAAACTAGAGTACTTTAGAGTATCTAACCCACAGGGAACGGTTTTACAAGTTAAATCGAGAAAACATGAATTGTAAGTAAAGATGTAAGTAGGTAACCAAATTGATAAAAGGATTGAATTAGGGTGTTTTAAGTTGTTGTAAATTAAAGGAAAAATCAATGAGTTATGAGAAGGGAATTCAAGTGCTTTTGCCCCTACGGAGAAAATGCAGCCGAAAAATGCTGCAACAATTGTGTCAGCAATTCAAAATCCAAGTAAATCAATTCCTATTCGGTTTTGCTCCCAAATCCTTTAGGAAACTAAGTAATTAAACCTACATGTATGTGACTAATTGAGCTTAGATGGTTCTCGCACACAACCCTCTTGATTTCGGAGTCTCGCCCTATGTCTAGGGTCGAAGTTTCAGATCTTATGTCTAAGTCCTTTCCTCCGTTGTTTTTAGGAGATCTGTTGTTCCTTGACCCTTTCGGTATCAAGTTCGAGCTTGATGGACAAGACCTAGTGGTCAGCTAGGTTGTCCCAATTTATTCACTAAAAACAAACTTAGAGTTTGTTACCGACACAACCACCTTACTATTTTAAGCTTAACATCTCTCTTCTAGGGCATTCACACTTGAATCCCTCAAAAGAATTTAGCTCATGATTAAAACAAAAGAAAACATGATTTTAGTTTCTGAAGATATAAAGGAAAAACAATACACAGAAACGAAAATAAGGTGAATATGAATAAGAAGAAATTTTCAAATGTTACTTTCGAAGGCTCTTGGGTTTCCCCTTTTTATTCAAGAACACAAACATAATCAAGTACAAAATCTAGCTAACTAGAACGGAATTACAGTAACTTGTTCGAAAACTAAATGTGTAGAAAGTAAAGAAACACAAAAAAAAAAAAAAACTGGTAGCTCCCTATGTTAATCGATTTCTACCTACACTTGGGTTGAAAATCTTCACCTCCACTACTTTCGTAAGGAGAGATTAACCGATGGTTATTACAACTAAGAGAAGAATAAAATTATTGTTGTAAATAAAAGAAAAACCCTAAAAAAATATGTCTAAAGCATAAAAAACAGCAGAAAATAGAGGAAGAAAAGTGCATCCCGTATGTTGTAGAAAACCCATAAAATGTCCTCTATTTATAGGTGGTGCAAGGTAGAGTTTCCTTCTAAATCAACGCTCAATCAATGGGTAATCATTTTGGCATAATTCTAGGTTGTGTTCTTTCCAAAAATGAGCAAGAATCTCCCAAAATCTCGAAATTCTAAAATTTGTGGCATTTTCTCGAAAGTGTCTGGAAATGCAACAATAATTTGTAGAACATTTTGTCTCGCATTCTGGCTTGCTTGTCTGGTCACTTTGCTGGATCAAATACGTTTACAATTTTCTAGGCATTTTTTCTACTCTCCTTTTCCTTCACAAAAATACACCAAATTAGCTTGTTTTCCACAATTTTTCAATCATTTCAAAAATTTTAGCAAGCTTGAACAATTTTATTCACGAATGATATTTTGAGCTTGCCAAAAAATAAATAATTGCAATAAAATAGACAAAAAATGACCAAATTTACACTACAGGAAAAAAGGTCTATGATAGCTTGGAAAAAATGTCGTAATAGGTCTTTTATAGCTTTTTCTGTAGAGTCATGACAGCCCAAGCTATTAAAAGTCTGTGACTTTTTACAGCATTATATAAAAGCTGTAAAAGATTAGACTTCTTACAGCATTTTATAAAAGATATACAAATTAGACTTTTTATAGCATTTTATAAAGGTTATAAAAAATGTTATATCAAAAGTCTTTTAATAGCATAACTTCCTCTTTTTAAAATCAATGGTAACATTTTATAAATGCTATAACAATATTGTTGGAATCTATGATAGCATTTTAGTAATTATAGCATTTATTTGTAGCTATGTTTTTATTAAAGTAAAGTTATAATATACTTTTGAATTGTAAATTTTTTGCTATTGTTGTAACTTTGATAGCTTTTGAAATTATTCATGATGGTATTATTCATGTTTCCTACCTTAGTTCAAATTAGAAGTAAAATAATAAATAAATGATCTACAAAGATTAGTTATACAATGAGTTTATGTGTCATTGATCCAAGCAAATTACATTTCATTCAAGGTTTACATTATCCCCACTTAAATTGATACAAAACATAACAATCTATTGTTCACAAAATAAATATAGTAATGAACATCAACTTTGGGATGACACTAAATATAAATTTGTCAAATACTATTTATTAAATTACAAAATGTTTCACTATTCAATATCAAAATATATAACTCTCGAGCTAGTTGTTTTTGTGGCCAAGAACTTCTCATGATATTCTATCATCAACCTACAAAAAGTCATCAAGAAAGAAATAAAGAAGAATATTTACTCAAATAAAATAATTATTAAACAAATCAACAATTTTAAATAATAATACATAAATGTACGTAGTGATTAAAACTTTGTCAAAAGGTCATGCAACTGTACTACCAATAGCACTAAGCTAACTCCCCCAAATGTTAACCTAATATAAGAAACACCACTCAGCTAACAACCTACATGCTTCGAAAATTTCGATAGCATAACGACGTAACTATAACGATACCAAAAATTTTACTTAGCACATGTTGGTAAAAAAAAATAACACTTCTATATCCAGATTAACCAACCAAAACTTTCAACTCTAACTCACAAAATCATGGAAGATTCACAAATGAACCAATATTCTAAATATGTAAAGTACTAGACCAATTCATTAATTTCCAACAAATTAATTTCCAACAAACACAATCCACTAGGTAAAGTCTCTACGCTCCTAGCATGCATTACATCAATTAGCAAAACAAGAGTAGTAAAGTATCTTAAGCATACTTTTAAGCCAAAAATAATTCAAAACGACCTAAAAAGTACCTATGAAACTTACAAAGTTACCAAAAAGTGTATAAAATGAGTCTAAAGTCTCATGTTCACGCTCAAAGAAACCTAAAGAGTTCCTAAACAAAAATTTAGGCAAACAACCAACCCCTCAAATCTTCAAAAGTATCTTAAGGGCTCTTAAGCATACTTTTAGGCTAAAGATAACTCAAAACGACCTAAAAAGTACTTGTGAAACTTACAAAGTTACAAAAAAGTATATAAAAGGAATTTAAGTCTCATGTTCACACTCAAAGAAACCTAAAGAATTCCTAAACTAAAATTTAGGCACACAACCAACCCCTCAAATGTTCAAAAGTATCTTAAGGGTTGTTAAGTATACTTTTACGCCAAAAATAACTCAAAACAACCTAAAAAGTACCTATGAAATTTACAAAGTTACAAAAAAAGCTTAAGAAAACAACCAATCACTGATGCTACAGAAGTGTCTTACGAGCTCTTAAGGAACCAAACAGAAAAAGGAAAAAGATGAAATGAAACCTGTAACAATAGCAGTGAGGTCATTGCCATCAATTCCTTCAGTGACTTCTTCTGCAGTAAAACGGGGTGAGAACTTTCAAAGTGACCAAAAAGTGCTTAAAAAGAGTCTGAGTATCATTTTGAATTCATAAGCATAATAATGAGTAAAGAACATCATATCTAAAGGTTCAAAGCTTACAATTTTCATTTGAAGTCTCAAACATTGAGACAATTAAACAGACTAACACCCATAGCAACAGTTTATCCACCTATGCAACAAAATTCAACAACAACTAAATGCAACTAACCAAAGGTAAAGAATACTTTGAGGCTAAAAACAGTTCAAAACAACCTAAAAATTTCTACTTTTCTCCATGGAAGCTACAAAGTGGGAAAAAATGGCTAAAAAGAGTTTTATGTTGTTTTGACTCTTTATGAAACTAAGAAAGTGCCTAAAGTGAGCACACAACTAACTCCCGTTGCAACAAGAGTGTTTTCAAGGTGCTTAAGCATACTTTAAGGTAAAAAACTAACTCAAAATGACATAAAAGTTTCTAGTTGGCCCCTTGTAACCTACAAAGTAGCCAAAAAGTGGTTAAACAAAGTATAAGTGTCATTTTGACTCTTAAAAAAACTTAGAAAGTGCCTAAAATGAAATTTAAGCACAACCAACCCTCCGATGCTACAAAACTACATTAAAGGTGTTTAAGCATATTTTGATGTCAAAACTTACTTAAAAGAACCTAAAATTATCTACTTCGCCCTCTGAAACCTACAAAGTTGCAAAAAACTGGCTAAAAAGAGTTTAAGTGTCATTTTGCATCATAATTTTTATCGATTTTGCATCATAATTGATGGAAGTTGATTTTGATAGATGACATCAAACAAATATATTTTAAAAATGATATCAAACTCTGCATAAACTGAACAGAGAAAAAAATTCGATTTCTAAACACATTTGAGATTACATAACTAGAAATATGTAAAAGAGAAAAAATGTGCACATAACAAAAGCATAATAAAGCAAATGTTGGTTTAAAAAAATGAAACTCCATGTCCTTTAATTTTTAGATTAGGACATAACACTACTAAATGAATTATACTCATGTTATGTGTGAAATATAAAGCAAAGCATGACATTTGCATGCAAATGGCTTCAAAAGAATTCAAATTGAAGAAGAGAATGAGAAGAAACAGTTCAACAACCTTACCTTAGTCATATATTGACATCTAATATATCTATGGGCATGAATCCATAAGCATAACAATATATAATACATTGAATCTATGAGGATTTTCTAAGAAGTAGATGATCAATAAAGAAAATTACCTTAAAAGATTCAAAGCAAAATTAGATAAACTTGCAATAAATGTAAAGCACTAAAAACCCATTCAACATTCTGACTTCTTTATAGACAAGGAATAGAACATTGAACTTCATAATACTAAAGCAATGGAAGTAATTGATATAACCACCCACCATGTCCAACCTCATGTACAATGTTATTGCAAAAGAAAGCAACAAAGAATGTCATATAAAAAAGAACATCACAAAACATTCTTATGCAATTAATTAAGTATATCAAAACTTACTAGTGATTGAGTATTAACTTGATTTAACTTCCTATTAAAGATGACTCAGTTAAATAATAACACCATGAAGCCTAAGCACGAGATGATTGACCTTGCAAAGAATAGAAAAGCAATGACAATAAGAAAATGAGCTACATGTTAAAAAATTTAGATGCTATATGAAATTTTGGGGGAAATTGTCAAAAATGGGACAAATTTAAGGGCATAAAAGAGATTTAGGATCTTTTTTTGTTTTGAAGACTTATAGGACTTTTTAGAGTATGAAATTACAAATTTGTCCTTTTTTAAAAAAATCCTATCTTTTACCTTATTTTTTTATTTTTAACAAAACACAATCAAAATGCCCTAATTTTCCAATTTACCTTAAAACATCTTCACGAGCGACTAAGACTACGACTGAAGGAGACGATCGAACTGGTGATGGCGACCTTCGGTGGCGAAACGGAGTGCGACGGCGACAGAACAACTAGGCAATGACGACTAAACCTTTGCGGCGAACCGGAGTGCGACGGCGACAGAACCGAACTAGGCGACGACGACTACACCTTCGCGGCAAACCGAACTAGACTACGGCGATGGCGATAGAACCTCGACGACTGCAACTGAAGCGGAGTGCGACGGCGAACGAAACTCTCTAACGAGGGTGAAGGTAAGTCCCAACAACGACCGGTCTTTGATTCTTTGTACTTACTTTTTTACCATTCGACTTGGGATATGGATATGAAAAATTTAAAGGTAGATGCTGCCAAAAATTCACTTAAAATGAAAATTTAAGATGCAATTCAGTCTTGCTTCCAATTTCATCTATTTTTTTCACCCAATAAAGTATCAGAATTGTTAATTTTACTTCTAATAAATTGTCGTAAATCAAGAAGATAGGCATATATTCATCTTTTAATTTAGGAAGTTTTTTCTTAGACATAAACATATCTAATCTGTAGTGTTTATTAGTAATTTCATGTAATTGAGCTTTTTATTGATTTCTGACTGTTGTGCCCCAACCCATGCATATTCGAAGTTTGGTGGGAGACTGGGACGATTGATTTGATTAATGAGTGTTTTTTATAGATATTTTTACAATTAGGTCCATAAAATGTTTTTGAAATTCCTAATGACGTTGTTATGCTGTCGAAATTTCGGCGCGAGAAAAGTGAGATATAAGTGTAAGGAAAAAAAACAAATTGCAAACTTTCTATATGGATCTTTTTAGGTTGAATAGATGTTGTTTGAGCATTTCTTATGACTTATATGGAACTTTTGCATGATTTCTTAGAGGTGAGAAAAAAAAACAGAATGCAAAAGTAGTTTTCTTTCGTCCATATGGGTGTTTTTAGGTTGAATAGATGTTCTTTGGGCATTTCTTATGATTTATAGACAACTTTTGCATAATTTCTTAGTTGCGAGAAATGTGCGAGAAAAAAAACAGAATGCGAAAGTAGTTTTTTTTCGTTCATTGAGTCGTTTTAGGTTGAATAGATATTGTTTGAGCATTTCTTATGATTTATAGGAAACTTTTGCCTGATTTTTTAAGTGCGAGAAAGGTGCGAGAAAAAAAATAGAATGCAAAAGAAGTTTTTTTTCGTCCATATGAGTTTTTTTAGATTGAATATATGTTATTTGTGCATTTCTTATGATTTATAGATAACTTTTGCATGATTTCTTAGGTGCGAGAAAAAAAATAGAATGCAAAAGTAGTTTTCTTCCGTCTATATGAGTCTTTTTATGTTGAATAGATGTTGTTTGAGCATTTTTTTATGATTTATAGGGAACTTTTGCATGATTTTTTAGGTGCGAGAAAGGTGCGAGTTAAAAAACAAAATGCAAAACTAGTTTTCTTTCGTCCATATGAGTTTTTTTATGTTGAATAAATGTTGTTTGAGCATTTCTTATGATTTATAGGGAACTTTTGCATAATTTCTTAAGTGAAAGAAAGGTGCGAGAAAAAAAACAGAATGCAAAAGTAGTTTATTTTCGTTCATATGAGTCTTTTTATGTTGAATAGATGTTATTTGAGCATTTCTTAAGATTTATAAGGAATTTTTCCATGATTTCTTAGGTGCGAGAAAGGTGCGAGAAAAAACCAAAATGCAAAAGCAGTTTTTTTTCGTTCATATGAGTCTTTTTAGGTTGAATAAATGTTATTTGAGCATTTCTTATGATTTATAGGCAACTTTTGTATGATTTCGTAGGTGTGAGAAAAATGCGAGAAGGGTGCGAGAAAAAAAACAGAATGCAAAAGTAGTTTCTTTTCGTTCATATGAGTCTTTTTAGGTTGAATAGATGTTATTTGAGCATTTCTTATGATTTATATGGAACGTTTGCATAATTTTTTAGGTGCGAAAAAAGTGTGAGAAAAAAAATAGAATGCAAAAGTAGTTTCTTTTTGTTCATATGAGTCTTTTTAGGTTGACTAAATGTATATTTTGGTCATATAGACTTCATTCCTACAATTTTGTGTTAGTTTTGTAAGTGCTAGAAGAGTGCGAGAAAAAAAATATAATGTTATTTGACTTATTTTCTTTGATTCTTTGCATTTCATAAGTCCATTTACGCATTTCAAACTAGGTGTTGATGTATTTTGTTCTTAAATTGTAGATATCGATGGCGGCGAGCAACTCCTCCAAGTACTTAATAAAGTCATCTGGTCACTTTCGAGCTCAAGTGACAAGTTGATCCATTCTTGGGAAGACCGTTGACAATATTAAATCCAAGCTGAACTTAGCGCAACAAGAAATATTTAGATCTACTCGCGTTGGACATTTTTTGGATGTAAATCTCACATTCAATGAACAACTCATCAACTACTTTTTATTAAGAGAAGTGGAAGAGGTGTAGGAGAGGTGCATTAGCTTTATGGTCGGACAAGAGGTTGTAACATTCGGTCGACCTGAATTTAATTTATTTACTGATTTGTGGTCAAGTCCTCAAAGTTCTTCTCTACAACAAAAAGTAAAAAATAAAATACGGAAAATGTATTTTGGAGATAAGGCTACAATATATGGTAGTGAGGTGGAGAAGGTATTTTTGAATTTTGAAGGTGATGATGAGAATGGGGTAAAATTGGCTTTAATCTACCTCATAAAGTTAGGTCTGTTGGGGAAAGAGAAGAAACTTAAATCAGATACATCGTTATGGGGATACATTACCGATTTACACATTTTCAATACTTACGACTGGGGTTCTCTCATTTTTTAACGCACATTACGGGGGTTGAAAAACGCCTTGAGTAAAGTGAAAGAGAAAATGAAGGGAACTGTTGATAGATATACCTTAGTAGGATTTCCCCATGCGTTACAGGTATGTTCAGTATTTTACCCAACTTTTATATGCTTAGTTTTTTAAAATACTTATTTAGTTATCTATCATAGGTATGGGCATACGACTCTATATCTACCTTAAATGATGTTGTCGCGAAAAAAAATAAGCAACGATGCTATCCCCCGTATGTTACGTATGTCTTGCTTGCGGTCTCCCTCCTCCAACATTATACATAGTCAAGTATTTGACTTAGAAAATGTATACCACAATGCATTGTAAATTTCGTATATTATTGTATTATTTAACTATGGTATTTTTACTCACGTTATACTTTATCAATTTTATAGATGGAAATTAAAGGTTTCCTTGAGACAACGGTGGAGGAAAAATTATTCGCCCAAGGTGGACTGCCTCTCCAACCTTGTCTAACACCCCCCAACGTCAAATCAGTCCAAACATTGAACATTCCTATTAAAGATGTGATCGACGAAGGAGTAGTAGCAAAAATAACAATTAACAACCTCACTGAATCTACAAAAGCCCAGAAGTCTAAACCCATGTCCACCAAGGAATATAGGAAATTAAAAGTACAAGTGAGGAACTTAGAGCATGAGATAAAGATGGTGAGGGGCGACATGGAACTTATTAAAGGGGGACGTGGCAGAGATGAAAGTGTTATTATCAACGATCTTAAAACGCGTTGGGATAACCAAACAGATAAGCGATTTTATTATACATAAATTGTGTATTCTTGTTAAACAAATATACTCATGTGTTCAACAAATTTATTATTTTAGATTAGGGCGACAAAGAAAATGAGGTTGAGAAGGAAACCTCAGTGATGGACGAGGAGTTGGGCACATTGAGCACACATGTAATAAAGGATGTCACATCGGTTGAGAAGCCAAGTACACCATCCTGGTTGAAAATGTCAACTGATGACAACGAGGGTGTCGAACCGGAGATTCAGCAGACAGTCAAATGTGTTGAGTTTGTCGTGCATAGTGCCCCAGCTAGTGATCCGCTGATTCGAACTCGTGATGTTGAGGAGGAGGATGTGCAAGAAAGGTGTGAGAAAAAAAAATATAGATATATCGTCCACTTTTTTGCACGTTGAATCTATATATTTGAACGGTGATATTTCTGTCACATCCTCCTCCTCAACATCACGAGCTCGAATCAGCGGATCACAAGCTGGGGCACTATTCACGACGAGCTCAACACATTTGACTGTCTGCTGAATCTCCAGTTCGACACCCTCGTAGTCATCAATTGGCATTATCAACAAGGATGGTGTACTTGGCTTCTCAACCGGTGTGACATCCTTCATTACATGTGTGCTCAATGTGCCCAACTCCTCGTCCATCACTGAGGTTTCCCTCTCAACCTCATTTTCTTTGTTGCCCTAATCCAAAATAATAAATTTGTTGAACATATGAGTATATTTTTTTTAACAAGAATACACAATCTATGAATAATAAAATCGCTTACTTGTTCTGTTATTCCAACACGTTTTAAGATCGTTGATAATAACACTTTCATCACTGTCACGTCCTTATTAATAAGTTCCATGTCGCCTCTCACCATCTTCATCTCATGCTCTTAGTTTCTCACTTGTACTTTTAATTTCCTATATTCCTTGGAGGACATGGGTTTAGACTTCTAGGCTTTTGTAGATTCAGTGAGGTTGTTAATTGTTAGTTTTGTTTCTACTCCTTCGTCGATCACACCCTTAATGGGAATGTTCAATGTTTGGACTGATTTGACGTTGGGAGGTGTTGGACTAGGTTGAGGCGGTAGTCCACCTTGGGCGAATAATTTTTTCTCCACCGTTGTCTCAAGGAAACTTTTAATTTTCATCTATAAAATTGATAAATTACAACGTGAGTAAAAATACCATAGTTAAATAATACAATAATATACGAAATTTACAATGCATTGTGGTATACCTTCTCTAAGTCAAACACCTGACTATGTATAATGTTGGAGGAGGGAGATTGCAAGCAAGACCAACGTAACATACGGAGGATAACATCGTCACTTATTTTCTTCGCGACAACACCATTTAAGGTAGATATAGAGTCGTATGCCCATACCTATGATAGATAACCAAATAAGTATTTTAAAAAACTAAGCATATAAAAGTTGGGTAAAGTACTGAACGTACCTGTCACGCATGGGGTAATCCTACTAAGATATATCTATCAACAATTCCCTTCATTTTCTCTTTCACTTTGCTCAAGGCATTTTTCAGCCCCTATAATGTGCGTTCAAAAATGAGAGAACCTCAATCGTAAGCATTGAAAATGTGCAAATCGTCAACGTATCCCCATAATGATGTATCTGCTTTAAGTTTCTTCTCTTTCCCCAACAGACCTAACTCTATGAGGTAGATTAAAGCCAATTTTACATCATTCTCATCATCACCTTCGAAATTCAAAAATATATTCTCCACCTCACTACCATATATTGTAGTCTTATCTCCAAAATACATTTTTTCGTATTCTATTGTTTACTTTTTGTTGTAGAGAAGAACTTTTAGGACTTGACCACAAACTAGTAAATAAATTAAATTCAGGTCGACCGAATGTTACAACCTCTTGTCTGACCATAAAACTAATGCACCTCTCCCGCACCTCTTCCACTTCTCTTAATAAAAAGTAGTGGATGAGTTGTTCATTGAATGTGAGATCTACATCCAAAAAATGTTCAACGCGAGTATTAAATATTTCTTCTTACGCTAAGTTCAACTTGAATTTAATATTGTCAATTGTCTTCCCAAGAATGGATTTGCATGTCACTTGACCTCGAAAGTGACCAGATGGTTTTATCAAGTACTTGGGAGAGTTGCTCGCCGCCATTGATATCTACAATTTAAGAACAAAATACATCAACACCTAGTTAGAAATGTGTAAATGAACTAATGAAATGCAAAGAATCAAAGAAAAAAAGTCAAATAACATTATGTTTTTTTTCTCGCACCCTTCTCGCACCTACGAAACTAACACAAAATTGTAAGAATGAAGCCTATATGACCAAAATATACATGTATTCAACCTAAAATGACTCGTATGAACGAAAAGAAACTACTTTTGCATTCTATTTTTTTTTTGTCGCACATTTCTCGCACCTTAGAAATTATGCAAAAGTTTCATATAAATTATAAGAAATGCTCAAATAACATCTATTCAACCTAAAAAGACTCATATGAACGAAAATAAACTACTTTTAGATTCTTTTTTTTTTCTCGCACCTTTCTCGCACCTACGAAATCATGCAAAAGTTGTCTATAAATCATAAAAAATGCTCAATTAACATTTATTCAACCTAAAAAGACTCATATGAACGAAAATAAACTACTTTTGCATTTTATTTTTTTTTTCTCGCACCTTCCTTGCACATTCCTCGCACCTAAGAAATCATGCAAAAATTCCCTATAAATCCTAAGAAATGCTCAAATAACATCTATTCAACCTAAAAAAACTCATATGAACAAAAAGAAACTATTTTTGCATTCTGTTTTTTTTCTCGCATTTTTCTCGCACCTAAGAAATCATGCAAAAGTTACCTATAAATCATAAGAAATGCTCAAATAACATCTATTTAACCTAAAAAGACCCATATGGACGAAAGAAAACTTCTTTTGCATTCTAATTTTTTTCTCGCACTTTTCTCGTACGTAAGAAATCATGCAAAAGTTCCTTATAAATCATAAGAAATGCTCAAACAACATCTATTCAACCTAAAAAAACTCATGAATGAAAAGAAACTACTTTTGTATTTTGTTTTTTTTCTCGCACATTTCTCGCACCTAAGATATTATGCAAAAGTTGTCTATAAATCATAAGAAATGCCCAAAGAACATCTATTCAACCTAAAAACACCCATATGGACGAAAGAAACTTTTGCATTTTGTTTTTTTTTTTCTCGCACTTTCCTCGCACCTAAGAAATCAGGCAAAAGTTTCTATATAAATCATAAGAAATACTCAAACAACATCTATTCAACCTAAAAAGATTCATATAGAAAGTTTGCAATCTGTTTTTTTTTTCCTTACACTTGTATCTCACTTTTCTCGCGCCGAAATTTCGGCAGCATAACAACGCCATTAGGAATTTCAAAAAAAAAAAATTGGACCTAATTGCAAAAAGATTTATAATTAACACTCCTTAATCAAATCAATCATCTCAGCCTCCCACCAAACTTCAAATATGCATGGGCTGGGACACAGCAGTCAGAAATACACAACAAACTCAATTACATGAAATTACTAATAAACACTACAGATTAGATATGTTTGTCTAAGAAAAAACTTCCTAAATTAAAAGATGAAGATATGCTTATCTTCTAGATTTACGAAATTTATTAGAAGTAAAACTAATAATTCTGATACTTTATTGGGTGAAAAAAAGAGATGAAATTGGAAGCAAGACTGAATTGCATCTTAAATTTTCATTTTAAGTTGAAATTTTTAGCAGCATATATCTTTAAATTTTTTATATCCATATCCCAAGTCGAATGGTAAAAAAGTAAGTACAAAGAATCAAAGACCGGTCGGTGTTGGGACTTATCTTCGCCATCGTTAGAGAGCTTCGTTCGTTGTCGCACTCCGCTTCAGTTGCAGTCGTCGAGGTTCTGTCGTCGTAGCCGTAGTCTAGTTCGGTTCGCCGCAAAGGTGTAGTCGTTGTTGCCTAGTTCGATTCCGTTGCCGTCGCACTCTGGTTCGCCACTAGGTTTACTCGTCGTTCGGTTCGGTCGTCGTTGCACTCCGGTTCGCCGCAAAAGTTAAGTCGTTGTCGCCTAGTTGTTCTGTCGCCGTCGCACTCTGTTTCGCCGCTGAAGGTCGCCGTCACCAGTCCGTTTCACCGCCAAAGGTCGCCGTCACCCGTTCGATCGTCTCCTTCAATCGTAGTCTTTGTCGCTTGTGAAGATTCTGTGAGGTAAATTGTAAAATTAAGGCATTTTGATTGTGTTTTGTTAAAAATAAAAAAAAATAAAAAAAAAGGTAAAAGATAGGATTTTTTTAAAAAAATGACAAATTAGTAATTTCATACTCCAAAAAGTCCTATAAGTCTTCAAAACAAAAAATGATCCTAAATCTCTTTTATGCCCTTAAATTTGTCCCATTTTTTACAATTTCTCGAAATTTTGGTGAAGAAAAAAGGTTTGGCGACAACCTCTCCCTTACACCCACCAAGAAGGCATAAAACAATTTAGTTCAAGTAAGAGCATAAATATAACTCATAACTTCAGAAATTTATAATGCTTTCAATAAACAGAGGCGTTAATCGGATGAGAAAATTGCTAAGAATGCTTGCGTTATCACTAATATATGTCCAACCAACAACTTTTCAGCTCTTAATAATAAAGGAAATGAATGAATAGCTTTTAAATTATACATAGACGAATGCCCATACAAGTGAAGAAGAGAATCCTTGTGCTATGCCCACAAGATCTCGATGGTCTCACGTGAATCTTCTTGACACTAGAATACACACAAGCATAAGCAGCATGAGATTATATCAAATGACAACCCAAGCAGACTAAATTGAACTCTACTGTCCTTATTTTATTTTCTTGTAAATAACACTGACCTTTTCTATTTCTTTAACTTCACCAACATAAATATCGGAGAAAAAAAAGCAAAAAACTCAGAATTCAAATCTAACTTGCTCCAAAGATTCCATATAATAAGTTTTTAATATTTGCTTAGCAATTGAAGAGACATTCTTTCCATCACCCTTTTAGAAACAAACAAAAGATACATATTCACATTCACTCATGGACTAATCAAACATGATTGAATCTTTCTATATGACCCAGAGGAAAAAGAACACTATGTAGAAGAACAATCTGTCAAGAAAGGAGGAATCAATATTGGTATTACTTTTATGTGAAAAATGATGAAAATAGGGCAATACTTGATAAGGATTCTTAATGTCAACCGAGGGTGTAACTGAATGCACAAATTATTCACAAACAAATTATGGTTCCATGTGATGGAAGTAATTAATAGTCAAGAAAATGATCAATGTCGAGTTTTATCATTTATGCCCACTAGGCTTGAAGGTAGTATTACATTGACAAAGACTTATGCAACTTGACGACGAGGCTACTTTAACTTTTATTTGCTAACTGTTTTTTCGCAGATCAAAATGGTGTTAATTAAAGATAAAGGCTTTCCATCTAATAAGGTTTAAAATCGCGAAAAGAAATTATGGAACTCTAGACATTGAAAAATAATACCTAATAAATTATTGAATGTTTGAAACTAATTAAGGCTAATTTTTGGAAGAAATTATTAATCTTAATTGATATATTATGTGAATAAATTTGATAGGGCTTGGCTCCCTTTTGATATATTGCTTAAGCAAAATAACAGAGTACAAGAAGAAACTTAACAAAACAGGGTTCGACCCAGTCCCTCTCGACTATTAGTCTTCTATCCCCTCCCTACTATTCCACTGCCAAAAATTCCCCCCTCCCCAAATAACAGAAAATACTACTTATACTCAAAAAGTTGCACCCCTTACATAGTGGGTCCCACGGCATAACAAACAGTCACATAACAAAACAATCACAACATTATTAACTAACTTCCACCAGCAGAGGCCTTTTTCCCTTTACGGGAATATTGGGCCTTAATTGGGGGCCTAACAACACTCCCCTGGCCCCAAGAAACCTTGTCCTCAAGGTTGAACAAAGGAAATTGCTGGCGCATCATCTCAATAGGCTCCCACGTGGCTTCATGGGCCGGTAAGTTCAACCAACTGACAAGCGCTTCGTCGACTCCGGTCAAACGATTTTCCCGATATGCCAAAACTTCCTGGGGTTGAGCCACCCATTCAAAATCATCAGTCAAAACAGGATCATGAGATTGAACTCCCGCTAAGTCACCAACAAAGACGCTTTAAGCCGAGAAACATGGAAGACGGGATGGATATTCGCGATTCTTTGGTAAGCGAAAGTCGATAAGCCACACTACCAATCCTTTCTGAGATCTGATACGGACCAAAGTACTTTGGTGACAACTTCTCATTTCTCCGCTTAGCCAAGGAAGACTGGCGATACGGACGAAGCTTTAGAAACACATGTTCCCCTACTTGATAGGTAACCTCGGAGCGCTTACGGTCAGCAAATTTCTTCATCCTGCTGCGAGCCAAATCCAAATGATGCTTCAACGCATCCAGAGCAATATCTCGTTGAATTAACTGTTGCTCTAAGGAGTCATTAGTGGTTTTGGACAAACCATAGGATACCAAAGGTGGCGGAGGTCGACCATACACAGCCTGAAAAGGAGTCATATTAATTGAGCTGTGAAAAGAAGTGTTATACCAGTACTCCGCCCAATTAAGCCACTGCTGCCACGCCTTTGGTCTCTCACTGCAAAAGCACCGGAGATAAGTCTCCAAACTACGATTGACAACTTCAGTTTGACCATCGGATTGGGGATGGTAAGCAGAGCTCCGACACAACTTTGTCCCTTGGAGACGGAATAATTCAGACCAGAAGTTACTCAGAAAGATCTTATCCCTGTCCGACACGATGGACCGAGGGTACCCGTGGAGGCGCACAATTTCCTGCACAAAGACAGTAGCCACGGAATGAGCTGTAAAAGGATGTCGCAAGGCCACAAAATGAGCCATCTTACTCAAACGATCCACCACTACCAAGACTGTATTAAACCCATTAGACCGAGGGAGCCCTTCCACAAAATCCATTGAAATGTCCTCCCAAATGCGCTCAGGCATTTGTAACAGCATGAGCAAGCCGGCGGGCGAAGTAGCCATAGACTTATTCTGCTGGCAGATAAGACAGTTAGCCACATAATTTTTTGTATCAGTCTTCATGCCTTCCCAATACAACTCACCAGACAACCGTTTATAAGTGCGCAAAAAACCCGAGTGCCCCCCAATAACAGAGTCATGATACGTATGAAGAATGGCTGGAATAAGGGACGAAGCTTTGGAGAGAACTAACCGGCCTTTGTAATAGAGAGTCCCTTGGACCCAAGAATAGCGTGGAACACTGCCCTCATCCTCAATCAATTTCGCAACTATCGCTTGAAGGCGATCATCAACAGCCACCTCCTCCCTTACTTTAAGAATATCTACAATAAACGGCACGGATAAATGATTCAACCGACAAGAGGGGCGATTTAGACAAAAGCATCACCGCTTTTATTGCCAAAGCCCGGCTTGTATTGAACCTCAAAGTCGTACCCCAACAATTTAGCAATCCATTTCTGGTATTCCGGTTGTATCACTCGCTGATCCAGTAAAAACTTCAAAGCTCGTTGATCTGTTTTCACAATAAATTTCTGTCCCAACAAATATGGTCGCCACTTCTGTATAGCAAACACGATTGCCATTAGCTCTCTTTCATAAATAGATCGAGATTGTGCCCGAAGGGACAAAGTCTGGCTATAATAAGCAATCGGCCGATGTTCCTGCATCAAAACTGCCCCTCGGCCTTCGGGCGTCAGTCTCAATAACAAAAGGAAGATTAAAGTCAGGCAATGCCAGAACAGGCAAAGTTACCATAGCATTCTTCAACTGTTCAAAAGCCACAGTGGCCTCCTCGTCCCATTCAAACGGCCCCTTTTTAAGCAAACGCGTCAATGGAGCAGCAATGGTACCATAGCCCTGAACGAAGCGGCGGTAGTATCCAGTCAATCCCAAGAATCCTCGAAGATCCTTGATGGATGTCGGACGCGGCCAATTCCACATGGCCTGAATCTTTCCAGAATCTGCCTCAACCCCGTCAGCCGAAACCCAGTGGCCCAAATACTCAATGCGAGCTTGGACAAACTGACATTTCTTTCGATTCGCAAACAAACAGTTTTCTCGCAAAACATTAAACACAATGGTTAAGTGATGCATATGTTCAGATTCCCCCTTACTAAAAACAAGTATATCATCAAAAAAGACCAAGACAAACTTACGTAAGTAAGGCTTGAATATGCTATTCATCAATGCTTGGAATGTCGAAGGGGCATTGGTCAATCCGAAGGGCATGACCAAAAATTCATAATGGCCTTCATGAGTACGAAAAGCCGTCTTCTGAATATCATCTTCATTCATCCGGATCTGGTGATAACCCGACTTCAAGTCTAACTTAGAATAGATCGTCGAACCATGGAGCTCATCCAACAACTCCTCCACCACAGGAATTGGAAACTTGTCGGGAATGGTGACATTATTGAGTGCTCGGTAATCCACACAGAAACGCCACCCCCACCATCTTTTTCTTAACGAGCAAAAAATCGGGCTTGAGAACGGGCTATAGCTAGGGCGAATAATGCCACCACAAGCATTTCTCGAACAAGTTTCTCAATCTCCCTTTTTTGTATCCGGGCATAGCGATAGGGTCTAACATTGACGGGATCGGTGCCTCTCTCCTGAGGTGTATGTGATGATTGATGTCTCGAATCGGCGGCAAACCCTCCGGTTCTTGAAAAATATCACTATAAGAACGAAACAAATCGTCCATTGGATGTCTAACCGTGATGTCTTGACCTGCCTGACCTTCCTCTTCTTGTAAATGAACCGCTCATAGGGCTTTATACTCTACCAGAAATCCGCGATCACTTGATTCCCAGGCTTTCATCATTTTTTTTAATGAAACTTTGGACTTAGTGAGACTCGGGTCACCTCGGAGGGTAATCAACTCGTCCCCAACCACTACCTTTATTGTCAAGGTTGGCGAGTGAATGCTCGTTTCTCCCAAGGTATGGAGCGAGCATACCAAGAACCACGCCAATACTCCCTGGATCCAAGGGTAGGTAATTTTCTACTACACGTAATTTTCCGATGTCCATGACGACACCTTTGCGACCCTTTCCCTTTTATCGTAATATCCCCATCACAATCCCATAATGGGTCAGTATCCTGAATCGCAAAATGCAATAGTTCAACTAACTTGTGTGAAATAAAATTGTGAGTTGCCCCACAATCGATAAGAACAATTACCTCTCTGTCACTGATCGTTCCTTTCATCTTTATAGTGCCCGGGTTTGTCATTCCGATCACGGAGTTAAGGGATAAATGGGCAACATCACTTTCCTCCACCACCTCGACCTTCTCTTCGTCGTCAAACAGCTCTAGGGGACCATCTTCAAGAATCTCAGATACTTCACCGCTTGCATGCACAACCATGGTTCTCAACTCCCGAGTCTCCTCTCACCTTACAAATGATGACCAACAAATATACTTTTCCTCACAACGAAAACAAAGCCCCTTTTCCTTTCGACTCTGGAACTCTGCATCCGATAGCCTCTTTGAAGGACCTTCCTCTTGTTATTATTAATAGCAGCGCCGCTGGCTTGTCCCATCAACGTAATGGTACGCGGCGTGGGTATTACGTCAAAGTGCCGTGGACTTTGCATGTATCCACTATGTGATTTAGAGGCAGCCGGATTCCCCTTTGGGTTAGTGGAGCCCACCTTCCCTGCTTCCAGACGAGCCATTTCCCGCCCCTCAACTAGTTGGGCCATTTCAATCATCGCATCCAAATTTGAGAAGGCTTCCGGCCAAGATCAGTATTTCACTTCTAACTCACGGATCCAGCCCATTCATGAATGTATTTTCAACTACGTCCTTCTGAAGATGGGGTAACGGAGCCATCAACAGTTCAAACTCATTCAATGTTCCGTCACACCGTCCGGTCCCGCTTTCTTGCCAAAAAGCGACCCAACCGCCCCTTTCAAACTTCCCGAACCGGGTTAATAACTTTGATTCGCGGTCTTGCCACCTGTGTGACGGCTCCCTTTCTTCCTTGCCCCGAAACCAATTCAAGGCTACTCCCTCAAAACTGATCGCCGTGACAATCATCTTCTCAGACTCCAACAACTTGTGGATCTGAAAATATCGTTCCGCTCTAAACAACCACGCGTCCGGGTCATCTCCTCCGAACACAGGCATTTCAACTTTCTTGAATTTGCCTCGATCGTTTCCTTCCTCAACCGACTACACCGCCGGCGTTCGGCGCCTCCGACGTGGCGCCACTTTACTTTCCTCCAGTTTCCCACGATTTGCCGACTTTTCCCCCATCGCACTATCCCCCTCGGCCGACAACGCCGATCGCGCGCTTAACGCTGCTAACTCAGAGATTACGACTTCCATCGACTTATGAAGTGAAGAGATACCTTCCTCCATTGACGGAATCCTGAATACCTTCGTTTGAATCTCCGATAATTCTTCCCGAACAACTCGTTGTTCCTTATCCACCAATTCCAACCTCTCCTCCAACAATCGCTGAGTCATCTTTCTCGTTCTCCCCAGGATGACTGCTCTGATACCAATATGATAGGGCTTGGCTCCCTTTTGATATATTGCTTAAGCAAAATAACAGAGTACAAGAAGAAACTTAACAAAACAGGGTTCGACCCAGTCCCTCTCGACTATTAGTCTTCTATCCCCTCCCTACTATTCCACTGCCAAAAATTCCCCCCTCCCCAAATAACAGAAAATACTACTTATACTCAAAAAGTTGCACCCCTTACATAGTGGGTCCCACGGCATAACAAACAGTCACATAACAAAACAATCACAACATTATTAACTAACTTCCACCAGCAGAGGCCTTTTTCCCTTTACGAGAATATTGGGCCTTAATTGGGGGCCTAACAAAATTGTTCCAAGAAGATTCACTCCATTTGTTTTCCCACTTCTTCAAACTGCAACCTTATTTTATCCATTTGGCTTAACAACAGTTAAACACCATTATGAATCCCAACGAGAAACGAGATAGAAATTAAAATATTACCTTAGAATTAATTTGATGTTATATTTGAAAATCAACTACTAAAAAAATTAAAAACTACTCCTATATTTTCAATTTAAAGAGCCAGAGAAAAAGAGAGGGTAGGACAGAAAGATCATCCCAAAGCATCATACAATTAAAACGAATATTTTACCTCAAGACGTACTCCTCCTTTGGCACCACAAAGACATCTAAACAGAGATATTGTAATCCTTCTCGTCTGAAGACCAAACCGCCACCACAAATCTCATACAATGATGAAAAACCATTGGTACTAGGGGGAACAAGAAGGAGAAAAAATAATAAGGAACAAAAAGTTCACCAAGTTAGGAAAACGTTGAAGAAGACGATGGAGTTAAGTTGCTCGAATGGAACGATAAAGGAGAAGAACAATGGAGCTGCTAGAAACGAACGAAGGAGAAGACGACTGGAGAAGACAGAGGGAGAACTGACGTTTTGCAAATGGGCGCGCGGTAGAGAGTAAGTCTCAGTGTTTTGGGTCTTTCCGTAAGTGACGCGCAAGCTAAACTTCACATCCCGCTTTTTTCCCCTTTTTTAATAGCTTTTATTTTCACATCTCGCATTTCCCCCCTTTTTTAATAGCTTTTATATTAAAAGCTATCTTAAAGTGCTATTAAAATGGATATTTGTTGTAGTGTTAGGTATAAATAAGGCTCATAAATGAGAATTATCACACCTCTAAACTTAAGACATTGCTTGTCCTCAAGGAATCAAACAAGCAGCGTATCCAAAAATGAATTTCAACAGCTAATCCCAAATTCTTGACGAAACAAAAATCCTCTCAGGGGACATCTCAAGCTCATAACACATGTTTATCACAACCAATTTTAATCCTTCCTTAGTCCTTAATCTAACATTTTTTTCACCCATACTCTCCTAAAAATTGTCTTTCTACTCTTCTAGCTAGTGTCATCTTACTTGCTTCCTACATAGGCCATCTCTTGAGACACAATCTTAACATAACAAAAAGAAAGACTCCCCCAAACTTATTTCTTTTTACTGCCAAGCTATTTTTTTCTTTTTAAGGATTCCTTAGTCAATTGTACCTTCGTTTCAACTTACAGATACTTTGTGGTGAAGGTAGTTGACTACGAGTACACATCACTATTTGAACTCGTTTTTAACATACTCATTTTCTAAATCAACTTTTCATGCAGAGGCAATCATGGGTGTCATGATTTTTCCTGGTTACATGGTTAATTCTTTGAAAGAGGAGTATCTTTTTTTTTTCAGACTTGGCAACATTCATACAACAACTCACAACATTTTTACATTTCATGAATTGCAAAAAATGAAAATAATGACGTGGGGTCAATAAATGGAAGGTATCTATCCCCCAAGACTTAAGATGTTACAATGTCCTCATTGACTAGTTATACTTTTGGGTGGATGGGAGGAGCATATATATTTACAAGCTTAATGACCCCGGAATTATAAAAACACAATCTAGGTTAGATAGGTGGTGAGGTGCTAAGGAAAGTAAGAAAGTCATAAAAACACAATCTACTTCTTTTCCTTTTAGTTATCCCTCTACCCGTTTAGAGTCTTCTAGTGACGGGTATGGATCTCATGGCTATCAATTGCCTAATTATTATCATATGGAACCTATGATTTATGGAAACCCTATGTATGATACTAATCAGTGCAATTGGACCTATGAACCATATCCTAGTGCGTTCGAGTCATATTCTTCCTATATTCAGGAAACCCATGTAGAAGACCAATCTTCCCTGGAAGAAATAATAATAAGATTTATGGAAACCACAGATGAGAAGATTAGTAGAATGAGAAAGTCGTTGAAGCGATTAGTCGATACACTTAACTCTCCCCAGGAACAGAGTTATTTGGACTCGTCCGAGGTAGAGCCACCTAGGGAAGATAGTGAAGGAGACCCTAGTTCTTTAGATTATTCAGTGAGTCACTTGATCACTGACCCACTAATAGACCTTCAGGATCCTTGTCCTTCACATTCTACTGAGTCAAGGCAGTTAGCGGATTGTGCTTTAGATTTAGGAGAACTAGAACCTCTTAACACACACCAGGATCGAGTCAGTGAGAATGGGGAAGAAGTTAAGTCTTATGTTGTTGAGTTACGTCAGGATGTAGAGTTTGAGCTTTTTGAGTCTTTATCTATTCTATCTTCTGATTTTTCTCTTATTTGTGAGTGTTCTTCTTCTTGTTCTCATGAGATTGTGTTTTTATGTGAGTCTGTTTACTTTGTTATTTTTCGTTCTTTTGTATTATTAAATAAAAAATCAAAAAATATTTCTATTTCGGGCTCTCATGAGAAGCTACTATTCTTGCTAGTTTTGGTTTGTTTTGTAGATTCAAGGAAGAGAGACCCAAAGAAATGGGAGAATTTTTATGTACCTTGACAAGGCCACATGTGCTATGTCGAGCTAATGAAGCTAAACAAGCGCTTCTTGGGAAGCAACCCAAGGGTTACTTCAATTGTTTAGTTTATAGTTTACTCTTGTTTTTGTTTTTAGTTGAATAAATAGTCCTTGTCTGTTTTGTAGCTTCCTTTGGGTTTGGTGATTGATATGCGCTTTAGTGGAGGTCTCCTCGATTCAGGGCAGTATTATTCTCCCTTCCATCTTTATTAGTTGTCCTTAAGCATGCTCGAGTGAGTAGTTTATACATTGAGGGTAATATATGATTTAAGCATGAGGGGGAGATGTGTTGTTCTGAATCTGATTTTGGGCCTAATTGAAAATTTTTTTGTTGATGAGATTGTGTGTTGTAGCATTTATAGGATGTTGCATGCTCTTTTGATTATGAGGTTTGATGATTAGTGTTCATGAAGTTGATTTTTTTTGCATACTCTCATGGAATTTGAAGCATGTTGAAATTTTGAGTTAATTTAAAATTTTTTCTTTGAATTCTTTGCAAATGATTAAGCACCAAGCCTAACTCTGATTAGTTGAACTTTTAGAGGATCTTTATATTTTCTAGAAGTTTGTTTTCACTCCGATAGGCTTAAGGCTTAGTTGTAAGTGAACTTGCTTGAGAGTGTGCATTGTTAAGCTTAGGAGAAAGGAATTGAAAAAAAGAGATTATGCCTTTGAAAAAAAAAAGATTCATTTAATATTTTTAGTAGAAAGAAAAAAAAAAGTATGCATGCACCTTGTTCGTGTTTAAAAGTTTGGGGGTAAAAAGAGCTACCTCTGCCGTGATCAGCTAGGCCATCCATTGAGTGAGTGCTCTGGATAAGGGTCCCTACGGTAGATGTGTGAAAGCTAGTGCCTTTGATTATGGTAAAAAAACAAGTGTGGGGGTACCCCAAAAGTTAAAGGCACTAGCTTTTTAATGTCTGCTTGAGGGCGAGGGAGCTAAATTGAGTCTTTCGAGCCAGTGTAGGAGGAAAATGAATGGAGGAGAGGATAAAGTTACTCTAAATTAGTAAACGAGTTGATTTTAGGCTTTGCACACACACACATAAAGAATTATGAGTTGCTTTTAAATTGCTTCTTATTAAGCATGCTCTTATTCCATAGTCTATGTTCTCTCACTAGGGGTGAGCAAAAATACCGAAACTCGACTCGATCGAGTAAAACCGAACCAACCAGAGGCGGTTGATTGGGTTTGTGTTTGAGTTGGTTGGGCTCGGTTTTGTGCTTCACAAAACCGACCGATTATTTAAAAAAAATTATATATATATATATATATATATATATATATAATAATAATAATAATTAAAAAAAATAAAAAACTAAAAAGATTTTCTGAAAATATATTAAATAATAATAAAATAATAATTATAAATTATTAAATAATTATAAATATTAAATAATTAATTAAATAAATATTTAAATATATATATATAAACGACCAAACCGAGCCACTAAACGAATCTTTCGGTCGGTCATTTGCTTTAGTAAGTTTTTTTAAAAAAAAAAATCGGTAGACCAAGACAGAACTCTCTCGATTCGAGGGAATCGATTGAGTCAAAAAAATCGAGCCCGACCGACCGATGCTCACCCCTATCTCTCACCCACTCTTTGAATGCTTTGAATGGAGTCATTTTGTGCATGTATCTTCGTAGAACATTTATCGTTGTAATAGAGTTTAGTTTTGCTTTGCTTAGGACTAGCAAAAGTTTAAGTGTGGGGGTTTGATAACTCTTTATTAAAGAGTTATTTTTCTCTAATTTATGCTATAAACCTTGATATTTGTTTGCTTAATATCCTAGTTTTCAACTTATTTACTTCCTCATTATGCATTTTATTTGTAACTTAACCAAGTCTTAAAGATAAAGTAGTTCATGAGTAAAATGTTGATATTTGAGACTTAGTCGGTTGCTTTTGCTTGATTAGGATGGTTGGATATGAAGATTAGGACAAAAGTAGAGCAGAAAAGCATTTTGTGTTACCCTGCTCCAACATGAGTTTGGCTCCAGCAATATTTTCGGCATTGTAGCAGTTTTCACGGGACAATTAGATTTAAATCATTTGGACTTTTTACAATTGGGCCCATTTGGACTATGAAGAGTATGGAGCATGAATGGGTCTTCACTAAACCCTATTTTCAACACTTGGGGGAGGTATTTAAGCTTCATAGGATTGTTTGTCAAGGTAGGGACTTAGAGGAGGAGAGAATTAGAGGCTTGGATAGCAAGTAGTTGTTGTCTTCTTCAAGAAGGAGAATTGAGCCAACCTAGCACAAAGTGCAGCAAATGCAAGGAGGAATCGTTGTTCTAGCTTCCTACCATAAGATTTTCTTCTTCCCTCTTGAATTTGCATCTTCTTTTCTTTCTTCTAAGTACCTCATAGCTTTAATATATTTTATTTTAGATTTTTTGCATCTTTTCTTTATTGTTATGAGATAATTCTTTCTAAGGCAAGGATTAGAGGAACTTATGTAATTTGGGATTGAGTTTAAGCTTTTGTATGCTTAAATTGTGGTTGGATTTTAGTTGAATTTATTATTAATGTGGAACTAAGGTTGGCCATCTTCATTCCATACCGTTTTCTTTGCTTTTGGGAAAAAGGAAGAAAATCGATTGCTAGAATCCACTTTAGATCTGATTATAAGTGAATACTTGCAGTGAAAATGGGTAGGTTAGGGATAACCATCCAACTAAAGTACAAGAGCAATGAGTTTAACAAGGTAATTGAATGAGAATTTAATTGCTGGAAAATTTTAGGAATTCTGGAAAGAATCCCGTATTAAAATGTTGTAGCATAATTTTGAGTATGCAATTGCTTCAGCAATATATCCCGGATTGCATAAAGAACCCCCTAATCTGAGCCTATCGCGTTTGTTGTAGCATTTTCAGTATTTTTAATCTTTGTTTCGGCATTCTGCTAGTGAAGTTATTTTTTCCTTTATTCTTGTCAGCCTTAAATTGTTCTTTTGTTGGTTACAATTCTAATTCATTATAATTAATTCGAGCAAGATAAACTTTTCGGTTTAGTCTCTGAAGATTCGATACTCGGTACTCAAAATACCGTTTTATATTACTTCAATCGCGTGCACTTGCGCGTCGTGACAAGTTTTCATCTCACTGGCATGAGAGGGATGTTGTTAATGATAGGACCATGGAATAGAGTTGTTCATTCGATGAGCAGTGGGACTTAAGGAGCAAGAGGTAGACACAGGGGTAAAATGGTAATTTGACCCAGTTGTGACTACGAACAACATGTGAAGAGTCGACTCACGGGTGTTGGTTATATCGATGGACAAAACGTGTCCTACAGTGAGGAGAGTGCAACTACGGGGCTATAGTGGAGTGACCCCGTAGTTAATGAATGTTGATTAACTGGATCAAGAGTTTATTCAGTTAATCTCGGATCATTGAAGCTCATGATCTAAAGGTCCATTACGTCCCTCGGTTGGCTCAATTTGGACTTAATGAGGGTATATAGTTTGGAGTGAAATTTGAAATGTTGAAATTCATGAAAAGGGTATTTATGTCATTTATATGAGATATGATTAACATAATATATAGTTTAATGTGAATGAGATTCATAATAAACTATAGTATAGTCTAATTATTTAATTAAGGGTTATGTTGGAGAAATTTATTTGAGAGAAATAAAATGGATTGTGATTTAATTTTAATTCCACAATTATGCAAATGTGATTTGTATAATAAGGTATGTGATACCTTATATTATATGATATGCAAATATGATTTGCATATTATATAGTTGTGGTAAAGTGGTAAATTGGTGGGGATTTTACCTCCACCACATACCACTATATAAAGGTGGAATGAAAGGCTTTTCACAACCATTCATCTCACTTTTGGATTTCACTTTGAGAACAATCTCAAATTCTCTCTAATCTCTCTAATTCTCTCCATACTCAAAAACCAAAGGGAGCCCCATAACTCTCCCTCATCCGTCGAAGAACAACCGAGAAGATCAAGTGGAGGTGTCCCCTAGATCGTGTTCGGTTCGTTGTTCATTGTAAAGAATGAGAGATCGTTGAGATCGTGATCGGGAGAAGGAATCTGTGAAGAAGTGTTCTTCAAAAGGTAGGTACTCTATTATTGTACTTTTTCCTTCTCATAGCATGCTTAATCTAGAATATACATAGGATGTATGTTTAATTTTAAGAGAAAGAGTAACACGACGAAAACAACGCGATTCGCGTCGCTTCCGCTGCTAGATTCAATCCCTACAATTTGTATCAGAGCCATACTTTGTTTTTCATTGTTCGATTCTGTATTTTTCTTAAAATTAGGTGGGTAGCCTTAATTTTCATGTGATGAATGTTAATGGTTTGCAAATTGAATGTTTTTGGTTTTGGCATCTAGATTAGATTTACAATTTTCGTTGATAAATTCAATGTAAGTGCCCATTGTTTTTGGAAAAAAATGTTGTAAATCGAGTCTGTACAGTCCGTGTCGTTCGTGGCAAGTTGTTGTTGTGAAGAAACAGAATGGAAAGGAGCAAGAACAAAAGCGTTCTGTTCTAAAACAGGGCATGGCATTGCAACCCCGTTGGACAGAGTTGCAACGTCATGTAGACGGTCCAAGGCGCGTTGCAGGCGTGGCGTTGCAACGCCGTGCGCGTTGAGATGCAAGGGTAGGCATGGAGTAGCACAACGTTGCAACGTCGTGCGTGATCGACGCCAGATTCACGCGGACATAGGCAAGAAGGCGAGTGCGGGCAGTTATTTTTTGTTTTTGTAAATCGTATTTATTATTTATTTTTTAATTTCGTTTTAATAAATTATTATTAATTAATATTAATATATATGATATATTAATGTTAATTAATTTAATTAATGTCCCTAAGAGAGCCAAAATTGGTACAATTTGCTATTTAATTTAGCCAAGTGTTGTATAATATTTATATGCATGGTATGTCATGTATGTCCTATTCTCGTGTAAGTTTGTAATATTCCAAGTTGAAATAAATAAAAGTTATTTTTTCAATGCTTTATGTCTTGCCAATTTCATAAACTTAATCCGATAAACTAAGTTCCAGGTTCATTGTATTATGAGAGAACAAGAACTTGAACGGTGTGTAGTGGACACACAGGGAGGATCACGTTTGAGTTAATGACCCGAACGGTCTACAGTATATGGATAGGGTTGGAGACCTAATTCTGGATACGCTGTGGATGCGGTCCGCTTTGTATTAGATACAAACGAGGTGATCCAACTCGTTCATGTTGTTGACATGCGAGTTGGGGCATCTTGTGCAATGAGATTATACAAGACCGGACCGTGAATTATTAGACTTACTGATGTAACACCGTTAACAGTATAGGACTAATAAATTCGTAGATGACCATTAGTGACTCGACCTTAATCTTGAGCGTGTTACAAACTCCTGTCTGTGGGGGTCTGTCCTTTGACTAGTACGGGTGAGGGTGGCCACAGCTGCTCACCCAATATGCCTATCTTCTCAGGGATAGGACCACGTGGGGAGCTGGGAACTTGACTACGCGAGATGGAATTCACTCATTCCCAATTTAGGGAAACTAGAGGGGTTGTTCCCTTAAGTGTTGTCTCCAGGGCTTGAACAACGGGGCCCCACCCTCTCACTAGCCCGAGAGAGTTGTTGTTTATGGTTGGAACATACAACCTTGTTGTTCATTAGAGGAGCAGTGAGACTTAAGGAGCAAGAGGTAGACACAGGGGTAAAACGATAATTTAACCCAACAGTGTCTACAAACAACTTGTGAAGGGTCGACTAACGGGCATTGGTTATATCGATGGACACAACTTGTCCTACAATGATGAGAGTGCAGCTACGGGCTTTAAATGAGTGTTACCGTAGCTAATGAATGTTGAATAATCGGGTCAAAGAGTTTGACAGGTTAGTCTCGGATCATTGGAGCTCGTCATCTGTAGGTTCATTAGGTCCCACGGTTTGCTCAAATTTGACAAATTGAGGGTTTACAGTTTGGTGGGAATTTGAAGTGTTCAAATTCATTATTTGGGTATTTATGTCATTTATATGTGATATAGATGACATAATATATAGTTTAATGTGAATGAGATTCATAATAAACTATAGTATAACCTAATTGATTAATTAATGCTAATTGGAGAAATTGAATTGAGAGAAATTAATTTGAATGCGATTTAATTTCAAATTCCACAATTATGCAAATGAGATTTGTATAATAAGGTATAAGATATCTTATATTATGTAATATGCAAATATGATTTGCATATGATATGGTTGTGGTAAAATTGTTATTTCGTGGAGGTTTTAACTCCATCACACAATAATATTTAAAGGCTTTTGCAAGAAGCTTTTGGTGCAGCAATTGCCATTTTTTGGATTTTCATCCAAAGAGAGCTTTTCACCTTTCTCTCATTCTCTCTCAATTCTCTCTAAAACTCTCCTCACCCAAAATCCAAAGGGAGTCCCACATACTCTCCCTCAACCTCCCGAGAACAACCGAGAAGACATTTTGGAAGTGTCTCACTGTTTTGTTCGAGGATCGAGTTCGTGGAGATCATTGGTTCGAGAGAGATCGTGATCGATAAGGAGAAAACGTTGAAGAAGAGTTCTTCAAGAGGTTAGTATCTATTACTTACTGTTTTCTCTACTTTTAAGCATGTTTAGCCTAGAACGTAAGTGCTATGTTCGATTTATAAGATACAAATCACACAACGAAACAACGACGTTTCACGACGTCTTCCACTGCGGGAATTCCAAATTCCTTTAATTGGTATGAGAGCCAATCATTGTTCTTCGTTGTGTATTCTGTGATATCTTAAAATTAGGTGGGTTTTGCTTCAAATTCATGAGATGAATTTGTGGTATGCGTTTTTAGATGTTTCGGATTTTGGCACTAGTTTAGATTTACATTAATGTTGATGAGATCAATGTAAAGACCCAGTTTTTTGGGCATTTTTAATGTAAATCGAGTCTGTAAGTCCGTGTCGTTCGTGTCATGGGATGCTGTTAAGAAATCGGAGTAGAAACGGGTGAAAAATGACGAAGAACAGCAAAGCTGTTTGTTGTTCTGTCGACGACGTTGAGACGCTATTCTTCGGCATTTCAACGCTGTCCATGCGGATCAAGGCATGCTGCAGGCACAACGTTGTGACGCCAGGTGCGGCGTTGCAACGCTTGGGCGTTGAGAACGCAGAGTGTGACGCTGAGTGTCACGGTCGTACCTCTCGAACCGTGCGGCGCCATGATTCATCCCTCGAACATGGCCAGCCTTAAGGGGAACTCCTGCCCCATGGCTATGATCGCAACGCTTTGTGGCTTTGTCGGGCCTTAGGTGAGGTTCTTCAGTCCTCAACCAAGCATCAAGTAAATAAGCAGCGGAATATAACTTGGTCGTACACGTCGCCCGTCCGTGTACTTGCACTCGATCTTCCCATGAGTTGACTTTGACGGGACAATCTCGGATCGCTGGCCGCTAACAAGCCCTATATCGGAACCTCCAGCCCATGGGAAGGGGCGCAATGTCGGCACACCTGTGCCGTCCGACACTGTCCCTTGAAAACTGTTACAAAGGAAACGCCCAGAAACTTCTTCTTGTGGCGCTCGCCCAACCATGACACGCTAACGTGCGTGCGGGGGTGACTCACTTAGGCCTGAAGCCTGGGGGTGGTGGAGAGTCGACACCATGGTACCCCTATAGTATATTATGTGAAATATTGGGTCTTCCTCCCTTACACGTCATTTTGGCGAGGAGTCATACGCCCATACATCGACCCCTCCGACGACATGGTTGGCCCCAGTCTCACATGCCTTCAAGCCCACCTATCTTGGTGTGTTAGATGATGCACCGTCCTCCTCGATCGCATCATGGCACGACTTGTCACTGTGAGGTTCACAAACATACGCTCTCCTAGTATGATTGTGACATTCTCCCCCACTTAATCTCGTCATCGTCCTCGATGACATACTCATGGGGTTCAATCCAAATCACGGATTATAACACTCTCCCCCACTCGAATTCGGCATCGACCCGATGCCGTCTAACTGCTAACGGACTTGCTTGAACGTTTGCGCTTCAGACGGATACGACAATTCACAAAACTGGCTACCACTGGATGGTGGGCTATCCCTTCATGGGGCACTCTTTTCGCCCGACTCTTGGGGCTTCGGCCCGAGACTCGCCAGACGAACCATGGCACCAAACCTAGGCATTCACTCGCTTGGTCACGGGAACCTGTCCCAACTCGGCCATCTTGGCCTCGGCCATCTTAGCCAGAATGCACGTATGTTCTGAGCGACTACTTCAGCAAAGTCGGAAAGCTTCTCCTGCCGTTGGCACTCTATCGACCAACTAACTGCAACAAGCCACACTGTGTGGCAACACAATACAGCGCCTCGGTGCTTCACAATGTGCTCACTCTGCTCGAGCACTTTCATAGTGGCACTCCTGGCCACACCGCAACGGTTGCACACTCTTGGCGCTTCGGTCGGGCACCACCGCCCGCTGACTTCGCTCGTTGGCTTTCACCGCCAATCGCTGCTCAACTTGCGCACATAGCTTTCAATCGGACACCACCGCCACGACAACTCGTTGGCAAACATGCCAATCGATCAACTGCCCCTCTTGGGCATCATGTGGAAATCGCGTCTCGTTTGGACAACTCTCTCGAATCGAGCCAACGCCAACATTGTTGTCCTCATGCACGCCAAATCGCTGCCCATTCTTGCTTGACATATGATTTCTCTTGCTAACGCTAACTCGATTCACAAAACATCGATTTCGAGCAACCCGAACAAACATCACCTAGGTACTTCCTCGAAAGTGATTTTCCCGACTCGTCCAGGTCTTTCAACCGATACCATCCAGGTTCTTCCTCCAAAATGGCTATCGGCGACCAACACTTCACCCAGGTTCTTCCTCGAAAGTGTAAGTGCTTAACATTGCCCAAGTACTTCCTCGAAAGTCAATGTCAACACGGTCTTGATTTGTACGAAGCCACCCAACTGGTTTCAACCCACGAAAGTCACATTCATTGTCACAACGAACCCCATTCGATTCTTGTCCGATCACGGCGCACAAAGGTTGGCTCGATACCAAGTGTCACGGTCGTACCTCTCAAACCGCATGACGCCATGATTCATCCTCGAACATGGCGGCCTTAAGGGAACTCACGCCCCATGGCTATGATCGCAACGCTTTGTGGCTTTGTCCGGGCCTTAGGCAAGATTCTTGATCCTCAACCAAGCATCAAGTAAATAAGCGGCGGAATATAACTGTGGTACCACGTCGCCGTCAGTGTACTTGCACTCGATCTTCCCATGAGTTGGCTTTGGCGGGACAATCTCGGATCGCTGGCCGCTAACGGGCCCAATATCGGAACCTCCAGCCCATGGGAAGGGGCGCAATGTCGACACACACTGCGTCGTCCGACACCGTCCCCTGAAAACCCGTTACAAAGGAAACACCCAAGAAACTTCTTCTTGTGACGCTCGCCCCAGCCATGACACGCTAACGTGCCACGGGGTGACTCACTTAGGCCCACAAGCCCAGGGGTGGTGGAGAGTCGACACCATGGTACCCCCTATAGTATATTATGTGAAATATTGGGTCTTCCTCCCTTGCACGTCATTTTAGCGAGGAGTCATACGCCCATACATCGACCTCTCCGACGACACGGTTGGCCCCAGTCTCACATGCCTTCAAGCCCACCTATCTTGGTATGTTAGATGATGCACCGTCCTTCTCGATCGCATCATGGCACGACTTGTCACTGTGAGGTTCACAAACATACGCTCTCCTAGTATGATTGTGACATTTGAGCCACTACGCACGTTACAACGCCGCGCGCATAGTGGCGATTCGATGTGCGGTTCGCGAAGTAGTGGCAAGAGGGGGCGTGGGGTGACGGTTTCGAGCCCCAACAACAACCAATTTTATAATGTAAAATGGTTTTATTAAATGTATTTTATTAATTTTATTAAGTAATATTAATATAAATTTTATATTAATGTTAATTAATTTTATTTAATGTCCCTAGAGTGCAAAAAATCGGTCCAATTATGCTATGTATTAAATTATGCAATTGTTTTATGATTTATTATTTTTCTATGTGCATAATGTATGTCATTTAGATTAAAATCCCACCTTAGTTTAAACATTTCATGCATCATATTTATAATATAAGAGTTATAATATATAGTATGCATGATAAGATTATATTGTAAGAGTTATAATATAAAGTATTGCATGTTTTAATTTATTTAATATAAGTGTTATATTTCTTAGATTAAAAGCATGCACATGCATTTAATTCATATGATGAATGTATGTTATAGTTTATTGTTCATGTGATGAATGATCAAGCACTATAATATAGAAATGCATCTAACCTAAGTTAATTATTAGTTTTAAATTGTTTAGAACTTGAATAATTAGACTTAGGTTTTCTAGTTCTAATAAGATTAGAATTAGGAAATCAATATGAATTATGAATGGTGGCTAATTAGTAACTCTATCTAAGGAAGGTTCTGTCTAAGGTTGGGGTATTTAAGCTGACGCTTTGCAGAATACCCCTACCTGGGAACCGACCTGGGAGTGAATTTGGTCCGGAGATTCATAGGTTATATTCTCGTGAGTGTCGTTAATTAAGAGTTAATTAATTTACTCACATAGACCTAAGTTAGTAATATGATTATAGACTTAGGTTAATCCAATATAAGAGTTATATTGGTTGACTTAGGTAAATTATATCCGGTTTATCTAGGTCAATCCCGTTTAATTTCAAGTGTTGAGTGGAGGAAATAAAGTGTATGAGATACATTTAATTTTCCATCCACAAATCTTTGTTAAGTTAACACTGTGAGATCCATACTCGGCCTCGTGGCGCAAATGGGAGCGTCCCCTACGGGTGGTATTTGTATGAGTCAATATTCAACGTGGATGGAGAGAGTACTTATAATGAGTGGGAGCGGGACCTGTGAAAACGGGACCCACGGTCTCTTCTTTCGATTCACACCGTGAGAGACTATGATGATCCACTTTGCTAGTTTGGCTCGGACTGCACAATCCCCTACGGAGGGCCTTGATCATGAGAGTTGGAACACCGTGAATTTCTGAAAGGGATACAATTTCCTTGTTGGTTTTCCTTCGTAGTCCTCCCTACAATGGCTATTGTTTGGACGGATACTTGGAAATTTAAAGATTGAGGGTGACACTCACATGATTCATTAAGAGTTAATGGATTCAGACCGAAAAATGGTAACTGGATGCCTAATGAAATAAGAGTTATTGTTGTATTAGGGTCCGGTCGAGAAAGTCTTGTCCTAGAGGAGAAGTGACTTTGTCTACCCTATGGTGGCTGTCATTCTAAACCTTTGGGGTATCATTGCAATTTTTAAAGGACCTAGGGATCATAGGATAAAAATTTGCTAAAACCTTGTTAGATTTTCAAAGTTTTTTGCGAGACTAATACAAAGTTTTTTATTTTTCAGCAACAAAATGTCAAACGCTTTTAATGCGCATTTAGCTTCCGATAAGTTAGTCGACGATATTTTTTCGTGGAAAAACAATATTGACACGATTTTGATAAATGACGACCTAAAGTTCGCGCTCATTGAGGAGTTTTCTCAAGTGCCCGGTCCAACAGTCTTATTCAATGATCTACAAACCTTCAAGAAAACTAGTTTTTGTAGTAGTGAGTTCTCAAGTGCCCGGTCCAACAGTCTTATTCAATGATCTACAAACCTTCCAGTCTTTGGTGCAAATTAAGGGACAAGAAGCTGAGGCAAGTGTTGCCTTTAGACTTTTTCACAGGGGTTTGACCTCTGGGATAAAGTTTGTAGATTCTTCAGGTTCGAAAGGGAAGAAGGAGAAGTTGAAGGAGGTCAAGGTTGACCGTGTTGCCGCCCTAAAGGGCAAAGAGATCAAGGAAGTTGCAAGAAAGTGTTTCTACTGCAACGGGGACGATCACTTGAGAAGGAGTTGTCCCAAGTTCCTTGACGAAAAGAAGAAGGAAGATAAATGTGATTTACTTGTTACAAAAACTTGTTTATTGGAGAGTAATGACTCTGTCTAGATACTGGATTCAGGCGCCACCAATCATGTTTGCTCTTCTTTTGAGGGATTAAGTTCCAGGCAGCGGCTACAAGAGGGTGAGATAACACTCAGAGTTGGATCCGGAGAAGTTGTCTCTGCTGCAACAATTGGCATGGTGAAGTTGTTCTTTGGCGGGAAGTACTTATTATTGGATAATATGTACATAGTTCCAGGGTTTACTAGAAACCTAGTTTCTATATCATGCCTATTAGAACAAAATATTTCTGTTTCGTTCAAGAGTAATAAAGCGTTTATTTCTCGAAATGGAAAATTGATTTGTTCTGCTTTGCTTGAGAGTAATTTGTAAGTTTTGAAGCCTAATTCGGTCAAAAGTGTTTTGAATACTGAATTGTTTAAAACAGCAGAAACGCGAACTAAGAGAGTAAAATTTTCTCCAAAAGATAGTGCCCATCTATGGCATCTAAGGTTAGGTCACATAAATCTCAATAGGATTGAGAGACTAGTGAAGAGCGGACTTCTACGCGAGTTGGAAGAAAACTCTTTACCGGTTTGTGAGTCATGCCTTGAAGGCAAAATGACCAAACGTCCTTTTAGTGGAAAAGGATATAGAGCCAAGAGCCTCTTGAACTTATACATTCAGACCTCTGTGGTCCGATGCATGTTAAAGCACGAGGAGGTTACGAATACTTTGTATCTTTCATAGATGATTATTCGACGTATGGGTACATTTCATAAGCATAGGAAGTCTGAAACTCTTGAAAAGTTCAAGGAATTCAAGACTAAGGTTGAGAACCTGTTAGGTAAAACGATTAAAGAAGTTCGATCGGATCGAGGTGGAGAGTACATGGACATTGAATTCCAGGACTATATGATACAACATGGAATTACGCCCCAACTCTAAGCACCTGGTATGCCACAGCAGAATGATGTATCAGAGAGGAGAAACAAAACCCTGTTAGACATGGTTCGGTCGATGATGAGCTATGCTCGTCTTCTTGATTCTTTTTTGGGGTTACACAGTGGAGACTGTGGTATACATTTTGAACATAGTTCCGTCGAAGAGTGTTTGTGAAATACCTTTCGAACTCTGGCATGGTCATAAAACAAGTTTACGACATTTCAGAATTTGGGGATGCCCGACCCATGAGTTGGTGTCAAACCCGAAAAAGTTGGAACCCCTTTCAAAGTTGTGCCTCTTTGTAGGTTACCCAAAAGAGACTAGGGGTGGTATGTTTTTCGATCCTAAGGAAAATAAGGTGCTTGTGTCGACAAACACCACTTTCCTTAAAGAGGATCACATCAGGCATCACTTACAAAGGAGTAAGATTGTGTTAAATGAAATGGGCAGTTCATCAGCAAGAGTTGCTGATGGGGCTAGTACGTCAACAAGTGGTGTTGATCCTAGCTCATCTAGGCAAGTTCGTTCCAAAGAGTTGGGAATGCCTCGACGTAGTGGGAGGGCTGTGAGACAGCCTAAACGTTACATGGGTTTAGCTGAAACCCAAGTCGTCACCCCTGATCATGACTGCGAGGATCCATTGACCTATGATCAGGAAATGGCAGACGTTGACAAAGACAAATGGATTAAAGCTATGGACTAGGAAATGAAGTCGATGTACTTCAATTCTGTCTGGGAGCTTGTGGACCAACCGAATGGGGTTAAACCTATTGGTTGCAAGTGGATCTGCAAGCGTTAACGTGGCGTAGATGGGAAGGTGCAAACCTTCAAAGCTAGACTAGTGACAAAGGATTTTACCAAAGTTGAAGGGGTTGACTATGAGGAAACTTTATCACATGTTGCCATGGTAAAGTCTATCAGAATCCTTCTTGCCATTGCCGCATATTATGACTATGAGGTATGGCAGATGGATGTCAAGACCACCTTTCTGAATGGCAACCTTGACGAGACCATCTACATGGACCAACCCAAAAGGTTCATTGCCCAAGACCAAGAGCAAAAGGTTTGCCGGCTTAGAAGATCTATTTATGGACTGAAACATGCCTCGAGGACTTGGAATATAAGGTTTGATGAGACGATCAAAATTTATGACTTTGATCAGAATGTTGACGAGCCTTGTGTTTACAAGAAAATTGTCAACAGTACTGTCGCATTTCTAATATTGTATATGGATGATATCCTTCTCATTGGGAATGAGGTAGGATTTCTTACTGACATTAAGGAATGGATGGTTTCGCAATTCCAAATGAAAGTTTTGGGAGAGACACAGTATTTTCTAGGTATCCAAATATTCTGAAACCGGAAGAACAAAACGCTAGCCATGTCTCAAAAGTCTTACATAAACAAGATGTTGTCTAGGTAAAAGATGCAGAACTCCAAGAAGGACTTGTTGCCTTTCAGGCATGGGGTTCACCTGCCTAAGGATCAATGTCCTAAGACGCCTAAAGAGGTTGAGGATATGAGACGAATCTCCTATGCTTCAGTTGTAGGGAGCCTCATGTATGTCATGCTATGTACTAGGCCCGACATCTGTTATGCAGTTGGGATTGTCAGTAGGTATCAATCCAATCCAGGATTAGGTCACTGGACAACCGTAAAGGCAATCCTCAAGTATCTTAGGAGAACGAGGAACTACAACCTTGTGTATGGAAGTGGGGATTTGATCCTTACGGGATACACAGACTATGACTTTCAGACCAATAAGGATTCTAGGAAATCCACTTCGGGGTCAGCCTTCATTCTGAATTTAGGAGTTGTAGTGTGGCAAGTATCAAGTAGAGATGCATCACTGATTCCACGATGGAAGTCGAGTATGTTGCGGCTTGTGAAGCTCCAAAGGAAGTTGTTTGGCTTAGGAAGTTCATGCTTGATTTGGAAGTTGTTCCAAATATGAACTTGCCAATTACCCTGTTTTGTGACAACAGTGGTGCAGTAGCCAACTCGAGAGAACCACAGAGTCATAAGTGGGGCAAGCATATTAAGCGTAAGTATCATCTGATACGGGAGATTGTGCACCGCGAAGACGTGATAGTCACGCAGATAGCGTCGGAGCACAACGTTGCTGATCCGTTTACAAAGGCCCTCACGGCTAAGGTTTTTGAGGGTCACCTAGAGAGTCTAGGTCTTCGAGTGTTTCATGACTAGGGTAAGTAGGAGTATTGTAAAGGGGTATTCAATGCCCTAGTTTATTGTATTACTTTATTATATTACTGTACATTTGAGAAATGTATTATGTACTCCACTAGCTTAGTTCAAGTGGGAGTTTATTGGGATGTATGTCTTATTCTCGTATAAGTTTGTAATATTCCAAGTTGAAATGAATAAGAGTTATTTTTTCAATGCTTTATGTCTCGCATATTTCATACACTTAATCCAATAATCTAAGCTCCAAGGTGATTGTATTATGAGAGAACAAGAACTTGAACGATGTGTAGTGGACACACAGGGAGGATCACGTTCGAGTTAATGACTCGAACGATCTACAGTATATGGATAGGGTTGGAGACCTAATCCTGGATACGTTGTGGATGCGGCCTACTTTGTATTAGATACAAACGAGGTGATCCAACTCGTTCATATTGTTGACATGCGAGTGGGGGCATCCTGTGCAATGAGATTATACAAGACCGAACCGTGAATTATTAGACTTACTGATGTAACATCGTTAACAGTATAGGACTAATAAATTCGTAGATGACCATTACTGACTCGACCTTAATCCTGAGCGTATTACGGACTCCTGTCTGCGGGGGTCTGTCCTTTGACTAGTACGGGTGAGGGTGGCCAAAGTTGCTCGCCCAATATGCCCGAGAGAGTTGTTGTTTATGCTTGGAACATACAACGTTGTTGTTCATTAAAGAAGCAGCGGGACTTAGGGAGCAAGAGGTAGACACAGGGGTAAAACGATAATTTGACTCAGTAATGTCTACGAACAACATTGACTCACGGGCATTGGTTATATCGAAGGACACAACTTGTCCTACAGTGATGAAAGTGCAACTACGGGCTTTAGTGGAGTGTTACTGTAGCTAATGAATGTTGAATAACCGGGTCAAAGAGTTTGACAGGTTAGTCTCAGATCATTGGAGCTCATCATCTGTAGGCCCATTAGGTCCCTCGGTTGGCTCAAATTGGACAAATTGAGGGTTTTACAGTTTGGTGTGAATTTGAAGTGTTCAAATTCATTATTTAGGTATTTATGTCATTTATATGTGATATAGATGACTTAATATATAGTTTGATGTGAATGAGATTCATAATAAACTATAGTATAGCCTAATTGATTAATTAGTGCTAATTGGAGAAATTGAATTGAGAGAAATTAAATTGAATGTGATTCAATTTAAAATTCCACAATTTTGCAAATGAGATTTGTATAATAAGGTATGAGATGCCTTCTATTATTTGATATGTCAAATATGATTTGCATATCATATGGTTGTGGTAAAATTGTAATTTAGTGGAGGTTTTAACTTCATCACACAATAGTATTTAAAGGCTTTGCAAGAAGCTCTTGGTGTAGCAATTTTTATTTTTTGGATTTTCATCCAAAGAGAGCTTTTCACCTTTCTCTCATTCTCTCTCAATTCTCTCTAAAACTCTCCTCACCCAAAATCCAAAGGGAGTCCCACATACTCTCCCTCAACCTCGCGAGAACAACCGAGAAGATATTTTGGAAGTGTCTCACTGTTGTATTTGAAGATCGAGTTCGTGGAGATCGTTGGTTCGAGAGAGATCGTGACCGAGAAGGAGAAAATGTTGAAGAAGAGTTCTTCAAGATGTTAGTATCTATTACTTACAGTTTTCTCTACTTTTAAGCATGTTTAGCCTAGAACGTAAGTGTTATGTTCGATTTTTAAGATACGAATCACACAACGAATCAACGACGTTTCACAACATCCTCCGCTGCGGGAATTCATCTCTTCAATATAGGATGCATGTTTAATTATATTATAAGTGTTATAATATAAGGTATGCATGTTTAATTAATATAAGACTTATATTAATTAGATTAAAAGCTTGACATGCACTTAATTCATGTGATGAATGTATGTTATACAGTTTAATTATTCATGTGATGAATGATCAAGCACAATAACATAGAAATGTATGTAACCTAAGTTAATTAATTAGTTTTAAATGGTTTAGAACATGAATTAATTAGACTTAGGTTTTCTAGTTCTAATAAGATTAGAATTAGGAAATCAAATATGATTATGAATGGTGACCGATTACTAACTCTTTCTAAGGAAGGTTCTGGTTAAGGCTGGGGCATTTAAGTTGACGTTTACGGAACACCCCTACTTGAGAATCGACCTGGGAGTGAATTTGGTTCGGAGATTCATAGATTATATTTTCGTGAGTGGCGTTAATTAAGTGTTAATAATTAAACTCACATAGACCTAAGTTAATAAGTTGTTATAGACTTAGGTTAATTCAATATAAGAGTTATATTGGTAGACTTAGGTAAATATAGCCGGTTTATCTAGGTCAATCCCGTTAACCTAAAGTGCTGAGTGGGAGGATAAATAGTGCATGAGATACATTTAATTTTCACCCACAATCTCCGTTAAGTTCACACCGTGAGATCCATACTTGGCCTCGTGGTGCAAATGGGAGCGTCCCCCTTCGAATGGTATTTGTATGGGTCAATATTCAAGTTGAATGGAGAGAGTACTTATAGTGAGTGGGATCGAGACCTGTGAAAACGAGGCCCACAGTCTTTTCTATCGATTCACACCGTGAGGCACCTATGATCCGCATGCGCGTTTGGCCTGGACCTAATCAATTCGGAAGGCCTGATCATGGGGGTCGGAACACCGTGAATTTCTAAAAGAGATATAATTTCCTTGTTTGTTTTCCTTCGTGGTTCACCCTTTGGTGGCTATTGTTTGGACAGATACTTGGAAATTTAAAGATTGAGGGTGACACTCACGGGATTCATTAAGAGTTAATGAATTCAGACAGAAAAATGGTAATTGGATGCCTAATGGAATAAGAGTTATTTTGGTATTAGGGTCTGGTCGAGAAAGTCTCGTCCCAGAGGAGGAGTGTTTCTGTTCACCCTTTGGTGGCGGTCATTCTAAACCTTTGGGATATCATTGCAAATCTTAATCACCCAGGGATCATAAGATAAAATTTTGCTAAAACTTGATTGGATTTTCAATATTTTTTTGCTAGACTGACACAAAGTTTTATTTGTTTTCAGTAAAATGTCAAGCTCAATTATAGCTCTGTTAGCTTCCGACAAACTAGTAGGGAGATAATTTCTAAACGTGGAAAAACAATATCAACACAATTCTAGTAACTAATGACCAAAAGTTCGTACTCACTGAGGAGTATCCTCAGGTGTCGGGCTCGACCGCATCGCAAAGTGTTCGTGATGTGTACGATCGATGGATCAGGGCCAATGAAAAGGCCAAGGTTTATATCATTGCCAACTTGTCTGAAGTCTTGGCAAAGAAGCATGAGTTGATGATCACTGCTAAGGAGATCATGGAATCCTTGTAGGAAATTTTTGGACAACAGTCCTTTCAGGTCCGACATGATTCGCTCAAACACGTCTTCTACGCGCAGATGAAAGAAGGGACGTCTGTCCGTGAACATGTTCTGGACATGATGACACACTTTAATCTTGCTGATATGAACGGAGCTTCAATCGATGAGTCGAGCCAAGTCAGCTTTATTCTGGAGACTATTCCAAAGAGTTTCCTTCATTTTCGTAGCAATGTTGTAATGAACAAAATGAGCTACACTCTGACAACCCTTCTAAATGAACTACAGAACTTTCAGTCCTTGATGAGGATCAGGACACCGGAAGCTGAGGCAAATGTTGCCTCAGGTCCTTTCACAGGGGTTCGACCTGCAGGACTAAATCAGTGGGTTCTTCAGCCCGAAAGGAAGAAAGAAAAAAAAGAAGAAGGGCAAAGTCGATCATATACTCACCAAAAAGGGCAAAAAGGTCAAGAAAGTTGTAGAGAAAGGAAAGTGTTTCCGCTGCAATGGAGACGACCACTGGAAGCGTAACTGTCCAGGAAATTAGTTCCTGACAGCAGCTACGAGAGGGTGAGATAACACTATGGGTTGGATCCGGGAAGGTTGTCTCTGCTGTAACAATCGACACAGTGAAGCTGTTTTTTGGCAGGAATTACATTTTATTAGATAATATGTATATAGTTCCAGGGTTCACTAGAAACCTAGTTTCTATTTTCTGCCTGTTAGAACATTGTATTTCCGTTGAATTTTCTGGCAACAAAGCGTTTATTTCTAGAAATGGAAATTTGATTTGTTCTGCTTCACTTGAGAATAACCTGTATGTTTTGAAACCTAATTCGACCAAAAGTGTTTTGAATACTGAATTATTTAAAATGGTAGAAACACGAACTAAGAGAGTGAAAGTTTCTCCTAAAGAAAATGTCCATCTTTGGCATCTACGGTTAGGCCACATTAATCTCAATAGCATTGAGAGACTAGTGAAGAGTGGACTTCTAAGGGAAATGGAAGAAAACTCTTTACCAGTTTGCGAGTCATGCCTTGAAGGCAAAATGACCAAACGTCCTTTTAGTGGAAAAAGATATAGAGCCAAAGAGCCCCTTGAGCTTATACATTCTGACCTCTGTGGTCCGATGAATGTTAAAGCACGAGGTGGTTACGAATACTTTGTATCTTTTATAGATGACTATTCAAGGTATGGGTATATTTACCTAATGCATAGGAAGTCTGAAACTCTTTAAAAGTTCAAGGAGTACAAGACTGAGGTTAAGAACATGTTAGGTAAAACTATAAAAACACTTCGATCGAATCGAGGTGGAGAGTGTTGGGATGTTTGTCCAAATCTCATTTTGTTTGTAAATTTACATTTGCAATTAATAAAAGTTATTTATTTCATCATTTTGTGTCTCGCATTTCTTACAAACTTTGTCCAATAAACTAAGCTCCAGGGTCATTGAATTTATGAGAGAACTAGAACTTGAACGATGTGTAGTGGACACACAGGGAGGATCACGTTCAAGTTAATGACCCAAACGGTCTACAGTATATGGATGGGTTTGGAGACCTAATCCTGGATGTGTTGTAGATGCGGCCCGCTTTGCATTAGATACAAACGAGTTGATCTCACTCGTTCATGTGGTTGACATGCGAGTGGGGGCATCCTGTGCAATGAGATTGTACAAGACCGGACCGTTAATTATTAGACCTACTGATGTAACACCGTTAACAGTATGGACTAATAACTTCGTAGATGACCATTAGTGACTCGACCTGAATCCTGTGCGTGTTACGGAATCCAGTCTACGGGAGTATGTCCTTTGACTAGTATGGGTGAGGGTGGTAACAGTTACTCACCCAATATGCCTATCTTCTCAGGGACAGGACCAAGTAAGGAGCTGAGAACTTAACTACGCGAGATGGAATTCACTCATTCCCACTTTTAGGGAAACTAGAGGGGTTTTTCCCTTAAGTGTTGTCTCCAGGGCTTGGACAACGGGCGCCCACCCTCTCACTGGCCCGAGAGGGGTGTTGTGTATGGTTAGACCATTAAACGTTGTTGTTCATTAGAGGATCAGTTGGGACTTAAGGAGCAAGAAGTAGACACAGGAGTAAAACGATAATTTGACCCAGCAGTGTCTACGAACAACCTGTGAAGGGTCGACTCATGGGCATTGGTTATATCAGTGGACACAACTTGTCTTACACTGATGAGAGTGCAGCTACGGGCTTTAGTGGAGTGTTACCGTAGCTAATGAATGTTGATTAACCGGGTCAAAGAGTTTGTGAGTTAGTCCTTGATCATTGGAGCTCACATCAGAGTAGGTCCATTAGGTCCCTCGGTTTGCTCAAACTGGATTAATAGAAGGTTTACAGTTTTGGTGTGAATTTGAAGTGTTCAAGTTCATTAAAGGGCATTTATGTCATTTATATGAGATATGAATGATATATTATATAGTTTAATGTGAATGAGATTCATGATAAACTATAGGTTAGCCTAATTGTTGAATTTGGGCTAATTCTGAGAAATTGGATTGAGTGGTATTAAATTGGATGTGATTCAATTTAAAAATCCACAATAATACAAATGTGATTTGTAAAATGGGATATGAGATATCTTATAATATGTGGTTATGCAAATATGATTTGCATAACCTATGGTTGTGGTAAAATAGTAAATAAGTGGAGATTTCAACTCCACCTATCACCATTATAAAAACCCCTTTGCAAGAAGGGTTCATTGATCTTATGCTCATTTTTGGAATTCTCACCAAAAGAAAACATTCTCTTTTCTCCCTAAAAACTCTCTCAACTTCTTCTCCCCAAAACAAAAGAAGGATCCCATAATCCACCTTCTTCCTAAAGTAGAACAATCGAGAAACCAAGTGGTGGTGTTCGATCGGTGTTCGTGTGAAGAGTACGAGATCGTTGAGAACGAGGAGAGCACGACGAGTTCGTGAACGGAAGGAAAGCTTGAAGATTGTCTTCAACAAGTAAGTAACGAAGAGCTTGTTGTTTTTCCTTCTTAGAATGCATGTTTAGCCTTTGCTATGTGATAGTTTAATTTTAACGAAATTGAGTTGTATAACAATACCACGACGATTCGATCATCTTCCGCTGCGCTAGGACTTTAATTCCCTTCAGAGAGTATATGGACACTGAATTCCAAGACTATATGATAGAACATGGAATTACGTCCCAATGTCAGCACCTGGTATGCCACAGCATAATGGTGTATCAGAAAGGAGAAACAGAACCCTGTTGGACATAGTTCGGTCGATGATGAGTTATGCTCGTCTTCCTTATTCTTTTTGGGGTTATGCAGTGGAGACTACGGTCTATATTTTGAACAACGTTCTGTCAAAGAGCGTTTGTGAAACACCTTTCGAACTCTAGAATGGACGTAAAGGCAGTTTACACCATTTCAGAATTTGGGGATGCCCGACCCATAGGTTGGTGTCAAATCCGAAAAAGTTGGAACATCGTTCAAAATTGTGCCTATTTGTAGGTTATCCAAAAGAGACTAGGGGTGGTCTATTTTTCGATCCTAAGGCCAATAGGGTGCTTGTGTCGACAAACGTCACTTTCCTTGAGGAAGACCACATCAGGGGTCATTTACCTAAGAGTAAAATTGTGTTAAATGAAATGGACAATACATCAACAAGAGTTGCTGATAGGGCTAGTACGTCAACAAGTGTTGTTGATCCTAGCACGTCTAGTCAAGTCCGTTCTCAAGAGTTGAGAATGCCTCGACGTAGTGGGAAGGTTGTGAAACAGGCTGAACGTTACATGGGTTTAGTTGAAACCCTAGTTGTCACTCCTCATGATGACTGCGAGGATCCATTGACCTATGATCAGGCAATGACAGACGTTGACAAAGACGAATGGATTAAAGTTATGGACTAGGAAATGGGGTCGATGTACTTGAATTCTATTTGGGTGCTTGTGGATCAATCGGATGGAGTAAAACCTATAGGTTGCAAATGGATCTACAAGCGTAAACGTGGCGTAGATGGGAAGGTGCATTCCTTCAAAGCACGACTAGTGTCAAAGGGTTTTACCTAGGTTGAAGGGGTTGACTATGAGGAAACCTTTTCACCTGTTGCCATGGTAAAGTCAATCAGGATCTTTCTGGCCATTGCCGCATATTATGACTATGAGGTATGGCAGATGGATGTCAAGACCACCTTTCTGAATGGCAACCTTGAAGAGACCATCTACACGAACCAACCCAAAGGGTTCATTGCCCAAGGCCAATAGAAAAAGGTTTGTAAGCTTCATACGTCTATTTACGGACTGAAACAAGCCTCGAGGTCTTGGAATATAAGGTTTGATGAGGCGATCAAATCTTATGGCTTTGATCAGAATGTTGACGAGCTTTCTGTCTACAAGAAAATCGTCAACAACACTGACACATTTCTGATATTGTATGTGTATGATATCCTTCTCATTGGGAATGAAGTAGGATTTCTTACTAACGTTAAAAGATGGTTGGCTTCGCAATTCCAAATGAAAGATTTGGGAGAAGCACAGTATGTTCTCGGTATCCAGATTGTCCGGAACCGGAAGAACAGAACACTAGCCATGTCTCAGGTGTCTTATTTTGACAAGATGTTGTCTAGATATAAGATGCAAAACTCCAAGAAGGGCTTGTTGCCTTTCAGGCATGGGGTTAACCTGTCTAAGGATCAATGTCCTAAGACTCCTCAAGAGGTTGAGGATATGAGACGAATCCCCTATGATTCAGCTAAGACTCCTCAAGAGGTTGAGGATATGAGACGAATCCCCTATGATTCAGCTGTTGGGAGCCTCATGTATGCCATGTTGTGTACTATGCCCGACATCCGTTATGCAGTTGGGATTGTCAATAGGTATCAATCCAATCCCAGATTAGATCATTGGACAGCCGTAAAGGTAATCCTCAAGTATCTTAGGAGAACGAGGAACTACAACCTTGTGTATGACAGTGGGGATTTGATCCTTATGGGATACACAGACCGATAAGGATTCTAGGAAATCCACATCAGGGTCAGCCTTCATTCTGAATGGAGGAGCTGTAGTATGGCGAAACATCAAGCAGGGATGCATCGCTGATTCCACGATGGAAGTCGAGTATGTTGCGGCTTGTGAAGCTGCAAAGGAAGCTGTGTGGCTTAGGAAGTTCATGATAGATTTGGAAGTTGTTCCAAATATGAACTTGTTGATCACGCTGTTTTGTAAAAACCGTGGTGCTGTAGCCAACTCGAGAGAACCTTAGAGTCATAGGAGGGGCAAGCACATTGAGCAGAAGTATCACCTGATACGAAAAATTGTGCACCGCGAAGACGTGACAATCACGCAGATAGTGTCGGAGCACAACGTTGCTGATCCATTTACAAAGGCCCTCACGGCTAAGGTGTTTGAGGGTCACCTATAGAGTCTTGGTCTTCGAGTGCTTCCTGACTAGGTCAAGTGGGAGTATTGTAAAGGATATTCAATGCCCTAGTTTATTGTAATTTTATTGTACATTTGAGAAATGTATTATTTACTCCACTAGCTTAGTCCAAGTGGGAGTTTGATGGGATGTATGTCCTAATCTCGTACTTGTTTGTAATATTACCTATTGAAATAAATAAGAGTTATTTCTTTCATCACTTTGTGTCTCACATATTTACAAACTTTGTCCAATAAACTAAGCTTCAGGGTCATTGATTTATGAGAGAACTGAAACTTGAACGGTGTGTCGTTGACACACAAGGAGGATCACGTTCGAGTTAATGACCCAAACGTTTTACAGTATACGGATAGGGTTGGAGACCTAATCCTGGATACGCTGTGGATGCGACCCACTTTATATTAGATACAAACGAGGTGATCTAACTCGTTCATGTGGTTGACAGACGAGTGGGGGCATCCCGTGCAATGAGATTGTACAAGACCGGACCCTGAATTATTAAACTTACTGATGTAACACTGTTAACAGTATAGGAACTTTGCAGATGACCAATAGTGACTTGACCTTAATCCTGAGCGTGTTACGAACTCCTGTCTGCGGGGGTCTGTCCTTTGACTAGTACAGGTGAGGGAGGTCACAGTTACTCGCCCAATATGACTTTCTTCTTAGGGACAGGACCACGTGGGGAGCTGGGAACTTAACTACGCGAAATGGAATTCACTCATTCCCGACTTTAGGGAAACTAGAAGGGTTGTTCCCTTAAGTGTTGTCTCTAGGGCTTGGACAACGGGCGACCACCCTCTAACTGGCCCGAGAGGGGTGTTGTTTATGGTTAGACTGTTGGGATTTGTGCCCTAAAACTCGTAGTTTGTAATTATGTTCTAATTAATGTAATAAAGTGTTATTATTTCAATAAAGTGTTATTGTTTGTTATCTACGAGTTTGCCTTTATTTAAACCCTAAATTCAATAAACTAAACATCCAAGGCTGTTAAATGAATCTTTAACTCAATGTAATGTACATAAAAAGGATCTCGGTTAGAGATACAACCTAAAGGGTCTATAGTTGGGGATAAGGTTTGGGTACCTTACCCTGGTTAAACTATGGATGTGGCCCACTTTGTATTTGATACAAACACTGTGATCCTAACGTGTTCGTGTAGATGACATGTGAGTGGGGATATCCTATGTAATGAGATTACATAAGACCAGACCACGAAATAGTAACCTCTAGCTGTAACTCCGTTGACTAGTTAGGTTTCTATTTCACTAGAATGACCTAGGCAACTTGATCTCAATCCTGAGCAGGTTACGAACTCCCGTTCGCGAGGGATTGTCCTTTGACTAGTATGTGTGAGAGTGGCCAGATTCGCCGACTCAATATGCCTACCTTCTTGGGACAAGACCGAGAGAGCGGCTGGGAACTTAACTTAGCAAGATGGAATTCAATCCTTCCCGCCTACTAGGGTAAGTAGAGGAATGTTCCCTTAAGTGGTGTCTCCGGGACTTGAACAAAGGGCCCAATCCTCTCATTGGCCCGAGAGGGACTCTGTTTGTTGGTAGGACCACAAACAAATTGTTCATTAGAGGAGCACTGGTACTTAAGGCATAAGATGTAACCCAGGGGTAAAATGGTAATTTGACCCAGCTGGTGTTACGAACATTCGTGAAGGATTGACTTGCTGTTATTAGTCATTATCCATGGACACAGAAATATATCTGCAGTGAGAAGAGTGCAACTGTGGGACTTTAGTGGAGTGTTCCCGCAGTTAACGAATGTTGATTGGGAGGTTAATGAGATTAACAAGTAGTCTCAGTCGTTGGAGCTTACGATCAGTAGGTCCATTAGGTCCACCTTCTAGCTCATAAAGGGTTCTTAGATCATTTGAATTTAAAATGTTCAAATTCATTAGGGAATATATTTAATGTATATTGATACAATATAATATATAGTTTTGGAACTATATATTATAAATTTAATGTGAATATGATTCATATTAAATTAATTGAGAGAATTAAATATTTGAAAGAGTTCAAATATTAAATTCAAATGTGAATGTGATTCATATTTGAAAACTATAGATTATAATTTAATGTACATAAGATGTGCATTAAAATTATAGGTTAGAGGGAAAATTGATTAATTGTGATTTAATCTAAATTAAATATATGATATTTAATTTAATTTAATTTAATAAGATTTAATTGATTTATTAATTAATACGATTAATTATTAAAAAATAGGGAACGTGTCAGGAGGACACGTTCCCCATCTCTCCCAACTCCCTAATCGATAGGGAGTGGGAGATGCCCTCTACAGGGTCTTCTTCTCCAAGTGAGAGGAAAACAATTGATCGATGCTGAATTTTGCCATTGAGAATTACACTCACACAGAAGAATTCTCTCTCTAACCCTCCCATTCCCAATTCTATCCAAAAGTTGGAATCCTTCCCACCAAGGAGGATCTAAGTAGAACTCAGAGATATAAGAGGTGATCTCTGGTGGTTGTGTTCTTCTTGGAAGAAAGCGAGAGTCCTCACTATGACGATTGTTTTTGCTGTACAACCTTTGGAGCAACAAGTTGCTGGAGAAAGTTTACAAAGGTATCAATTCTTCTTCCCTTTAGTTTAATAGTTAAACTTAATATATGTTTTCATTTATGCATTTAATCCATGCCTAATAGGATTAGAGTATATGCTTGTTCTGTATTTTTGGGTCAATGTACTGGTTTTTGTTTAAATTAAAACAATCAAGCACACTAACGATTCCAATCACGTTCCGCTGCTCAAGGAGATCAGATCTCCATCATAGACCATATAACATTGTTCTTCATTAGAGGAGCAGTGGAGACTTAAGGAGCAAAAGGTAGACACAGAGGTAAAACGGTAACTTGACCCAGTAGTGTCTACGAACAACCTGTGAAGGGTCGTCTCACGGGCATTAGTTATATCAATGGACACAACTTGTCTTACGGTGATGAGAGTGCAACTACAGTCTTTTGTGGAGTGTTACCGTAGCTAATGAATGTTGAATAACTGGGTCAAAGAGTTTGACAGGTTAGTCTCGGATCATTGGAGCTCGTCATCTATAGGTCCATTAGATCCCTCAGTTGGCTCGAACTGGTTACGTAGAGGGTTTATAGTTTGGTGTGGATTTGAAGTGTTCAAATTCATTAAAAGAGTATTTATGTCATTTAAAGGAGATATGATTGACATATTATATAGTTTAATGCGAATGAGCTTCATAATAAACTATAGGTTAGCCTAATTGCTTAATTAGGGTTAATTTAGAGAAATTGGATTGAGATAAATTAAATTAAATGTGATTCAATTTAAAATCCACAATTATACAAATGTGATTTGTATTATAAGGTATGAGATATCTTATTATATGTGGTTATGCAAATATGATTTGCATAACCTATGGTTGTTGTAAAATGGTAAATTAGTGGAGATTTCAACTCCACCTTGAAGGGAATGAAAATCCTCGCGCAGCGGAAGACGATCGAATCGTCGTGGTATCGTTGTGAAATTCATTTTCTTAAAACTAAACTATGATATAGAATTAGGCTAAACATTCTTATTAAAGAAGGAAAAACAGTAAAATACTTACTTGTTGAAGAACTTTTCTTCACGATTCCTTCCTACGATCACGAACTCTTCGTGTTCTTCTCAATGATCTCGAACTCCTCGAACAAAACAAACGAACGGACACTTCCACTCGATTACTCGGTGGTTCTACGTTTGGTAGAAGGAGAATGGTGGGATTCTCTTCTTTTTGTGTAGGGAGGAGAGTTTGAGAGAGAGATGTGTTTGAGAGAGAATTGTTATTGCTTCTTTTGTGAGAAATCCAAAAATGTGCAAGAAAACTTACCACCCCTTCTTGCAAAGGGGTTTATATAATGGTGATAGGTGGAGTTGAAATCTCTACCTATTTACCATTTTACCACAACTATAGATTATGCAAATCATATTTGCATAATCACATATAATAAGATATCTCATATCTCATTTTACAAATCATATTTGTATTATTGTGGATTTTTAAATTGAATCACATTCAATTTAATTTCTCTCAATCTAATTTCTCCAAATTAGTCCTAATTCAACAATTATGCTAACCTATAGTTTATTATGAATCTCATTCACATTAAACTATATAATATGTCATTCATATCTCATATAAATGACATAATTACCCTTTAGTGAACTTGAACACTTCAAATTCACACAAAAAATGTAAACATTCTATTAATCCAGTTTGAGCCAGTTGGAGGACCTAATGGACCTACAGTGACGAGCTCCAATGATCGAGATTAACCTGTCAAACTCTTTGACTCGGTTAATGAACATTCATTAGCTACGACAACACTCTACTAAAGCCCGTAGCTGCACTCCCGTCAGTGTAAGACAACTTGTGTCCATTGATATAACCAATGCCCATGAGTTGACCCTTCACCGGTTGTTCGTAGACACTACTGGGTCAAATTACCATTTTACCCCTGTGTCTACTTCTTGCTCCTTAAGTCACCACTGCTCCTCTAATGAACAAAACCGTTGTAATGGTCCCACCATACACAACACCCCTCTCGGGCCAGTGAGAGGGTGGACGCTCGTTATCCAAGCCCTAGAGACAACACTTAATGGAACAACCCCTCTAGTTTCGCTAAAGGCGGGAACAAGTGAATTCCATCTGGCGTAGTTAAGTTCCCAACTCTCTACTTGGTCCTGTCCTTGAGAAGATAGGCATATTGGGTGAGTAACTGTGACCATCCTCATCCGTACTAGTCAAAGGCAGTCCCCCGCAGGAGTCCATAACACGCTCAGGATTCAGGTCGAGTCACTAATGGTCATCTACGAAGTTATTAGTCCATACTGTTAACGATGTTACATTAGTAGGTCTAATAATTCACGGTCTGGTCTTGTACAATCTCATTGCACAAGATGCCCCCACTCGCATGTCAACAACATGAACGAGTCAGATCACCTCGTTTATATCTAATACAAAGTGGTCCACATCCACAGCGTATTCAGGATTAGGTCTCCAACCCCATCTGTATACTGTAGACCGTTCGGGTCATTAACTCGAACGTGATCCTCCCTGTGTGTCCACTACACACCGTTCAAGTTCTAGTTCTCTCATATATTCAATGACCCTGGAGCTTAGTTTATTGGACAAAATTTGTAAAATTTGCGAGACACAAAGTAATGAAATGAATAACTCTTATTAATTTGAAATAGTAAATTACAAACTAAACGAGATTAGGACATACACCCCAACAAACTCCCACTTGGACTAAGCTAGTGGAGCAAATACATTTCTCAAATGTACAATAAATTACGATGAAGTAATACAATAAACTAGGGCATTGAATACCCTTTACAATACTCCCACTTGCCCTAAACAGGAAGCACTCGAAGACCTAGACTTTGTAGGTGACCCTCAAACACCTTAGTCGTGAGGGGCTTTGTAAATGGATCAACAATGTTGTGCTCCGACCGCGGTGCACAATCTCCCGTATCAGGTGATACTTTCGCTCAATGTGTTTGCCTCACTTATGGCTCCGAGGCTCTCTGGAGTAGGCTACAACACCACTGTTGTCACAAAACAGCGTGATCGACAAGTTCATATTTGGAACAACTTCCAAATCTGTCATGAACTTCCTAAGCCAAATAGCTTCCTTTGCAGCTTCACAAGCCATAACGTACTCAACTTCCATCGTTGAATCAGCGATGCATCCCTACTTGATCCTTCGCCATACTACAACTTCCCCATTCAGAATAAAAGCTGCCTCGAAGTAGATTTCCTAGAATCCTTATCGGTCTGAAAGTTAGAATCTGTGTATCCCGTAAGGATCAAATCCCCACTGCCATACACCAAGCTGTAGTTCCTCGTTCTCCTAAGATACTTGAGGATTGCCTTTACGGCTGTCTAGTGATCTAATCCTGGATTGGATTGATACCTACTGAAAATTCCTACTGCATAACAGATGTCGGGCCTAGTACACAGCATGGCATACATGAGGCTCCCTACAGCTGAAGCATAGGGGATCCCTCTCAAATCCTTAACCTCTTGAGGAGTCTTAGGACATTGATCCTTAGACAGGTGAACCCCATGTCTAAAAGGCAGCAAGCTCTTCTTGGAGTTCTGCATCTTATATCTAGACAACATCTTGTCAATATAAGATGCTTGAGACATGGTCAACGTTCTGTTCTTCCGGTTCCGGACTATCTGGATACCTAGAACATACTGTGCTTCTCCCAAATCTTTCATTTGGAATTGCGAAGCCAACCATTGCTTTACGTTAGTAAGAAATCCTACCTCATTCCCAATGAGAAGGATATCATCCACATACAATACCAGAAATGCGACAGTTTTATCGACGATTTTCTTGTAGACACAAGGCTCGTCAACGTTGTGATCAAAGTCATAAGATTTGATCGCCTAATCAAACCTTATATTCCAAGACCTCGAGGCTTGTTTCAATCCATAAATGGACCTATGAAGCCGGCAAACCTTTTGCTCTTGGCCTTGGGTTATGAACCCCTTGGGCTGGTCCATGTAGATGGTTTTGTCAAGGTTGCCATTAAGAAAGGCGGTCTTAACATCCATCTACCATACCTCGTAGTCATAATACGCGACAATGGCCAGTAGGATCCTGACGACTTAACCATGGCAACAGATGAAAAGGTTTCCTCATAGTCAACCCCTTCAACCTGGGTAAAACCCTTTGCAACTAGTCGCGCTTTGAAGGTCTGCACCTTCCCATCTACGCCACGTTTACGCTTGTAGATCCATTTGCAACCAATAGGTTTTACCCAATTCGGTTGATCCACAAGCTCCCAGACAGAGTTGAAGTGCATCGACACCATTTCCAAGTCCATAGCTTTAATCCATTTGTCCTTGTCAACGTCAGCCATTGCCTGATCATAGGTCAATGGATCCTCGCAGTCATCATCAGGGGTGACGGCTTGGGTTTCAGCTAAACCCATGTAACGTTCAGGCTGTCTCATAACCCTCCCACTACGTCGAGGCATTCCCAACACTTGGGAACAGACTTGACTAGACGTGCTAGGATCAACAACACTTGTTGAAGTACTAGCCCCATCAGCAACTGTTGCTGATGTACTGTCCATTTCATTTAACACGATTTTACTCCTAGGCAAATGATCCCTAATGTGGTCTTCCTCAAGGAAAGTGGCGTTTGTCGACACAAGCACCCTATTTTTCTTAGGATCGTAAAACAAACCACCCCTAGTCTCTTTTGGGTAACACATAGGCACAATTTTGAACGAAGTTCCAACTTTTCGGGTTTGACATCAACACGTGGATCGGTGATAGCATGTAAATATACTATCTTATTTCTATATTTTAGCTAGTTTTTATATTTAAAACATAAGCTTTCATGGCATTTTATGTTTAATTTCAGGAAACTAAGCTTGAGAAGCAAGAATTGAGTGTTTTTAGGCTATTTTGGTGTAATTTGAAACATGTGTGTGCTTAATTGAAGACCCAAGAAAAATATAGATGTATTTTGAGTATAAGAAATATACTGAGAGATTTTACATCGAATCACGATTCCAACGCATCAAACCGGAGGTCATTTGGACACCCGAGCGAAAAGATATGACAAAAATGGTCGCGATGGGTTTGTTGGCGTGAGTACGGCTTGTTGCAACGCCATGACCCGACGTTGCAACGCGCTGCAAATGCAAAAAGTCCTATAAATACAACATATTTTTTTCATTGCAAGGGGAGCCAAATTTGGTAGTTTTTAGCCCTAGTTTCGAAATACACACTCTAAGGGAAGAAAAAAGAGCATTCTTTGGGAGCCAAAGCATTTGTGGAGGCTCGAGATCGTGACGGGAGCTCGGGAACGAGAGACCGACTTCGACACATAAGTTTATTTCTCTTTCTTTTAGTTTGTAATTGAGTTTAAAGACTTTTCCTATGACTTTAGTTTGTTTTTATGGTGATTTTGAGTAGCTAAACGTTGTAGTTGGAATTTGATTAGCATGTTTTAGATTTATTTGATTATGTATTGAACTTTGTTATGCTATTTATTTTTGGCAATTCGTTCTTAATTTCATAAATCTTGTTGGTTTAAGTGGACTCGAGAGAAAGAAACTTAGATTAGAGCAAAGTTGTCGAAATCCTTAGAAATCTGGCATGAGAATGACCTAGAGTTCTTTGGGAAACACATAAAGAAGTTGCTTAATGCCGTGTATGCTTTTAAAATTCATAAGGAAACTTTAGAATTTATCGTGTGTACGAGGCTCACTACGGATCGAGAGATTCTCTTGAGTATTTTCACTTCTTGTTTATACATTAATAATATTAGTTCATTGCATGTGTTAAATAATGAATTATCTTGTGAAATCATCTTCCTTCAATTCTATCATATTCGTGTCTCCAATTGTACATTTATTTTCTATCTTTCTTTTCACTATCCATCAAAGTTTTATTGCTTTAGCTAAAATAAAGAAAAAGTATCTTGGTAATTAATTAATCTAGAAAACTCATTCCTGAGGACGATACTATGCACTCAAATCATTATACTAGAACTTGACCCGTACACTTGCGGTATTGCATATAATTTTACGCAACAAGTTTTTGGCGCCGTTGCCGGGGAGTGGGGATTATTTAGATTGATTAATATTGGGAGAAAATTCGAGATTTTCGACTAAAGTTTTTTTTCCCTTTTGTGTTTTTTTTTCTTATTTGTTTTTTTCTTTTTTAATTTTTTTCCTTATTTGTTTTTTTCTTTTTTGGTTTTTTTCTTTATTTATCTTTTTTCTTATTTATTTTTTCCTTATTTATTTTTTTTTCCTTATTTGTTTTCTTTCATTTTGTGTTTTGTTTTCTTACTTGTTTTGTTTTCTTCTTGGTTGTTTTTCTTTATTTTTTTATTTTTTATTTTTTTTATTTTTGTGTTTTTTTTGTTTCCTTATTTATTTTTTTCTTATTTTTTGCCTTTTTTTGGTTAGTTTCCTTATTTGTTTTTTCATTTTGTGTGTTTCTTTTCCTTTTTTGTTTCTTTCTTTTTTTTTTTTGTTTTTTCTCCTTATTTATTTTTGTATTTTTCTTTTTTGTTCTTAATTTAGTCTTGTGTGTTGTTCGCGTCTTTGTCTCCTGTTTTGGTTGTCTTGATTTTGTGTAAAAGTTTAGTTTTGAATTGTTGTGATTTAAAGTATGACTTTTCAAGATTTTAATTCTTCGCTAATGTACTATCCTTTTCAGGATCCTAGGTATGTGAATCATGAATTCTCTGGATACCAAATATCTAATCCTTACCATTATGAATATATGACTTATGAAAATTCTTTTGATGGTAATCATATAGGCACTTGAAACCAAAATTTTTCTATCCCAACCAATCTATAAAAAACTCTTCTCTTGTGGATTTATTAATGGAATATACTTTGGAGTTGAGGGTTAAAAATATTTGTCATGCTGAATTAGAAAGGTTGGATAGGTTAGAAGCTAAAGTGGTAGAACTTGGAGAAATAATACATGAAAGAACTCATCATCTTAATCAACTAGTATTATCCCTTAAGGCCCTACAGGAGCAAATTCTTATTCTTGCCACTGAGAAAGAACAACCTATGAGGACTTATGCATATGATAGTGAGGATGAGTTGGAGGAGACTGAAACACACCAAAAACAGGTTTGTGAGGCCGAGCATGGTAATGCAATCACTTCCACAAAAGAAATCCAGGTGATAGAGTTTGAGGTTGAAAAGTCTTCCTTCCCTTTATCTCCAAAAGTTTCTTTTAATCTTGATAACCATTTTTTCTATACTCACGAGTCTTGTTTTTAATTTTGTTCTTTTATTTCAAACAAAAATAACAAAAATATTTATCTTTCAGGTGGCCAAGAAAAACAAGAGAGCGTTTTAGACTTAAAAGGCTATATTGACTCAAGCAAGAAGGGCCCGAAGAAATATGAGCAATTTTACATGCCTTGATGCCAACCATGGGTCCAGTCTAGCTAAAGACATGAAAGAAAGCGCTTCTTGGGAGGCAACCCAAGCTTTACATTTCATTTACGTTTTTGTTTTTGCTTTAGTTATTTTATTTGTTTGCTTAGTTCTTAGTTTTCGTTGTTTTTATTTTGTTAGGTTGTGTTGATGTCTCCCTCGTGAAACCCATGCTCCCGTTCTACAGTACTTCATCTCACGTAACTTGGCCGCCCAAGGAATTCAAAAGAAAAATGAAAATCTCCATTACTCAGGACAGTATTGTTCACTCTTACCCTTCTTACTTTCTTTGAACTTATTTTGCAAACATTGAGGACAATGTTTGTTTAAGTTTGGGGGTGGATTTGCTTATCTGTTGTGGTTGTCCTGAGTATGTGTTGAATTGTTGATTGATCTTAGGCATAAGTATGATTATGATGGCTTAGGACGAGATTTAATTGAAAATTTTTGTGATTCTGCTGAAACTTTAGAGCATGATATGAATTTGAGTTAATTTAAAAATTTTCTTGAGCTTTTCCTGCACTATTATGCACATAGCATGTGTTCCTGTAGTTTTGAAATACTTAGAACAAAGTTATTAGGTTTAGAAGTTTGATGTCACCTCGATAGGTCTGAGAACTGATTTGAGAGTTAAACTGCAGGATGGGGTGAATGACAATATGAAGTGCATGATCTATATAATATGTGCATTATGTGAAAGGGTTGTCGTCTGTTTTTGTTGTTATGTTTGTTAAAGAAAAAAATCGTGAGGACAAAAAGAGCTACCTTCACTGTGATCAGTTAGGCCACTCAGTGAGCGAGTGCTCTGACTAAGGGTCCCTACAGTGGATGTGTGAAAGCTAGTGTCCTTGCACAAAAAAAAAGAGAAGAAAATAGAAAAAAAAAGTGACATCAAAATAGTGATTAAGTGTCGTGCCGAGTAAAGTTATTTATTTCTTGAATGTGGGGAGACTCAAGGATTAGAAACTATGACCGGTGTAGGGGGAAGTTGAATGGAGAACCTAATAAAGTTGTTCCGGGCTTAGTAGAGATTAAAGGAACGGAGGCTAATCACACACACATGTAGGAATACTTAGGAAAAGTTTTAAATTGCTTGTTGAAGTATCATGTTCGAATGTTTCTCGTGATTGTTAAAATTTCCTTCTAAATCTCTGAGGCTTGAGTCCGATATATGCATAAGAAAGATCTTATAGTTTAATTTTGTTTTGCTCGGGTCTAGCAAAAGCTTAAGTGTGGGGGCATTTGATAGCATGCAAATATGCTATCTTATTTCTATATTTTAGCTAGTTTTTATATTTAAAACATAAGCTTTCATGGCATTTTATGTTTAATTTCAGGAAACTAAGCTTGAGAAGCAAGAATTGAGTGTTTTTAGGCTATTTTGGTGTAATTTGGAACATGTGTGTGCTTAATTGAAGACCCAAGAAAAATATAGATGTATTTTGAGTATAAGAAATACACTGAGAGATTCTACATCGAATCACGATTCCAACGCATCAAACCGGAGGTCATTTGAACATCCGAGCGAAAAGATATGACAAAAATTGTCGCGATTGGGTTTGGTGGCGGCAAGCAGTACGCTGTTGCAACGCCATGACCCGACGTTGCAACGCCGCACTAAAAGCCCTATAAATACAACATGTTGTTTTCATTGCAAGGGGAGCCGAATTTGGTTGTTTTTAGCCCTAGTTTCGAAATACACACTCTAAGGGGAGAAAAAAGAGCATTCTTTGGGAGCCAAAGCGTTTGTGGAGGCTCGAGATCGTGATGAGAGCTCGGGGAGCGAGAGACCGACTTCGACACGTAAGTTTATTTCTCTTTCTTTTAGTTTGTAATTGAGTTTAAAGACTTTTCCTATGACTTTAGTTTGTTTTTATGGTGATTTTGAGTAGCTAAACGTTGTAGTTGGAATTTTATTAGCATGTTTTAGATTTATTTGATTATGTATTGAACTTTGTTATGCTATTTATTTTTGACAATTCGTTCTTAATTTCATAAATCTTGTTGGTTTAAGTGGACTCGAGAGAAAGAAACTTAGATTAGAGCAAAGTTATCAAAATCCTTAGAAATCTGGCATGAGAATGACCTAGAGTTCTTTGGGAAACACATAAAGAAGTTGCTTAATGCCGTGTATGCTTTTAAAACTCATAAGGAAACTTTAGAATTTATCGTGTGTACGAGGCTCACTACGGATCGAGAGATTCTCTTGAGTATTTTCACTTCTTGTTTATAAATTCATAATATTAGTTCATTGCATGTGTTAAATCATGAATTATCTTGTGAAATCATCTTCCTTCAATTTTATCATATTCGTGTCTCCAATTCTACATTTATTTTCTATCTCTCTTTTCACTATCCATCAAAGTTTTATTGCTTTAGCTAAAATTAAGAAAAAGTATCTTGGTAATTAATTAATCTAGAAAACTCATTCCTGAGAACGATACTATGTACTCAAATCACTATACTAGAACTTGACCCGTACACTTGCGGTATTGCATATAATTTTATGCAACAGTCGGGCATCCCAAAATTTTGAAATGGTGTAGACTGCCTTTACGTCCATTCCAGAGTTCGAAAGGTGTTTCACAAACACTCTTGGACAGAACATTGTTCAAAATATAGACCGCAGTCTCCATTGCGTAACCCCAACAAGAATCAGGGAGACGAGCATAACTCATTATCGACCGAACCATGTCCAACAGGGTTCTGTTTCTCCTCTCCGATACACCATTCTGCTGTGGCATACCAAGTGCTGAGAGTTGGTACGTAATTCCGTGTTCTATTATATAGTCCTGGAATTCTGTGTCCGTATACTCTCCACCTCGATCCGATCGAAGTGTTTTTATGATTTTACCTAACAGGTTCTCAACCTCAATCTTGTACTCCTTTAACTTTTCAAGAATTTCAGACTTCCTATGCATTAGGTAAATATACCCATACCTTGAATAGTTATCTATAAAAGATACAAAGTATTCGTAACCACCTCGTGCTTTAACACTCATCGGACCATAGAGGTCAGAATGTATAAGCTCAAGGGGCTCTTTGGCTCTATATCCTTTTCCACTAAAAAAAACGTTTGGTCATTTTGCCTTCGAGGCATGACTCACATACCAGTAAAGAGTTTTCTTCCAACTCACTTAAAAGTCCACTCTTCACTAGTCTCTCAATCCTATTAAGATTAATGTGACCTAACCTTAGATGCCAAAGATGGACATTCTTTTGGAGAAACTTTTACTCTTTTAGTTCGTGTTTCTGTTGTTTTAAATAATTCAGTGTTCAAAACGCTTTTGACCGAATTTGGTTTCAAAGCATACAGATTAGACTTAAGTGAAGCAAAACACAAAAAATTTCCATTTCTAGAAATAAACGCTTTATTACTAGAAAATACTACAGAAATTGAGTGTTCAAGAAGATAGGAAATAGAAACGAGGTTTCTAGTAAACCTTGGAACTATATACAAATTGTCTAACAATAAGTAAGTCCTGCGAAAGTAGAGCTTCACTTTGTCGATTGCTGCATTAGAGACAATCTCCCCGGATCCAACCCGTAGAGTCACCTCACTCTCTCATGAAATCTTGCTGAATCAATTCCCTGAAAGGAAGAACAAACGTGGTTAGTGGTGCCCGAATCCAATATCCAGGCAGAGTCACTATTCTCCACTAAAAATGTTTCAGTTACTAGTAAATCACATTTACCTGTATTCTTCCTCTCGACAAGGAACTTGGGGTAGTTTTGCTTCCAGTTGTCGTCCTCATTGCAATGGAAACACTTTCCTTTTTCTGCAACTTCCTTGACCTTCTTGCCCTTTTGGACGGCAACTCGGTCAGCTTTACCCTTCTTCATCTTTTTCTTCCCTTTCGGGCGAGAAAGAGCTACAGGTTTAGTCCCAGAGGTCGAACCTTTGTGATAGGACCTGAAGGCAACATTTGCCTCAACTTTCGGTGTCCTGATCCTCATCAAGGACTGGAAGTTCTGTAGCTCGTTCAGAAGGGTGGTCAGTGTTTAGCTTATCTTGTTCATAACAACGTTGCTACGAAACTGAAGGAAACTCTTCGAAAAAGTCTCCAAGATAAAGCTGACTTGGCTCGACTCATCGATCGAAGCCCCGTTCATCTCCGCCAGATTAAAGTGGGTCATCATGTCTAGAACATGTTCTCGGACAGACGCCCCTTCTTTCATCCGGGCGTTGAAGACGTGTTTGAGCGAGCCATACCTGACCTGAAAGGACTGTTGTCCAAACATGTCTTGCAGAGTCTCCATGATCTACTTAGCGGTGACCATCAACTCATGCTTCTTTGCCAGTACTTCAGACAAGCTGACAATTATGTAGACTTTGGCCTTTTCATTTGGCCCTGATCCACCGATCGTATGCATCACGAACACTTCGTGATGCAGTCGAGCTCGGCAACTGAGGACACTCCTCAGTAAGTACGAACTTAAGGTCGTCGGTTACAAGTATCGTGTTTATATTGTTCTTTCACGTTTGGAAGTTATCTCCCACTAATTTATCCGAAGCGAGTAAAGCTATTATCGAGCTAGACATTTTGCTGAGAAATCAAATTAAATCTTTGTGTCAGTCTCGTAAAAAAAAACTTTTTGAAATCCAATCAAGTTTTAGCAAAAATTAATCCTATGATCCCTAGGTCATTTAAAATTTGTAATGATATGCTAAAGGTTTAGAATGACCGCCACCGAAGGGTGAACAAAAACACTCCTCCTCTAGGACGAGACTCTCTCGACCAGACCTTAATTCCAGAATAACTCTTATTCCATTAGGCATATAGTTACCATTTTTCGGTCAGAACCATTAACTCTTAATGAATCCCGTGAGTGTCACCCTCAATCTTTAAGTTTCCAAGTATCCGTCCAAACAATAGCCACCGAAGGGTGAACCAAGAAGGAAAACAAACAAGGAAACTATATCCCTTTCGAAAATTCACGGTGTTCCGACTCCCATGATCAAGGCCTTCCAAAGGGATTGTCTGGTCCAGGCCAAATTAGCTGGCGGATAGGGGTCTCACGGTGTGAATCGAAAGAAGAGACCGTGGGTCCCGTTTTCACAGGTCCCGCTCCCACTCACTATAAGTACTCTCTCCATCCACGTTGATATTGATCCATACAAATACCATCCGAAGAGGGACGCTCCCATTTGCGCCACGAGGCCGAGTATGGATCTCATGGTGCAGACTTTATGGAGATCTGTGGTCGAAAAAATAAATGTATCTTATACACTTTATTTCCTCTCACTCAGCACTTTATATATTTTCGGGATTGACCTAGATAAACTGCTAAAATTTACCTAAGTCTACCAATATAACTCTTATATTGAATTAGCCTAAGTTTATAATCACAATATTAACTTAGGTCTATGTGAGTAAATTAATCAAGTTTTAATTAACGACACTCACGATAATATAACCTAAGAATCTCTAGATCGAATTCACTCCCAGGTCGGTTTCTAGGTAGGAGTGTTCCGCAAGCGTCAACTTAAATACCCCAGCCTTAGACAAAACCTTTCTTAGACAGAGTTACTAATCAGTCACCATTCAAAGGTCATTTTTTGATTTCCTAATTCTAATCTTATTAGAACTAGAAAACCTAAGTCTAATTATTCAAGTTATAAACAATTTAAAACTAATAATTAACTTAGGTTACATGCATTTCTATGTTATAGTGCTTCATCATTCATCACATGAATAACTATACTATAACATATATTCATCACATGAAATTAAATGCATGAGCATGCTTTTAATCTAAGAAATATATCTCTTATATTAAATAAATTAAAACATACTTTAAATTATATTATAACATTTATAATATAGCCTAACATGCATACTATATATTATAACACTTATAATATAAATGATGCATGAAATGTTTAACCTAAAGTGAGATTTTAAGTCTATATGACATACATTATGCACATAGAAATAATTAAATCATACACCTCATGCATAAAATAATCAAATAGCAAAAATGGATCGGTTTTGGCACTTAAGGGCATTTATTTAATTAATTAACATTAATATAACATTTATATTAATATTAATTAATAAAATAAATTTAATTAAATGAAAAATACATTTTATAAAAAAAAATAAATAAAAAACTAAATGAATAATGCCCCACGTTTGAGAATTTCCTTCAACTGCCCACGTCCTCGCTTCAGCCTCGCGAACTGCCCACTAACGCTCGCAACATTGCAACTCTGCAGCGCTCAGCGTCATGCCAACGTCCTCAATGCCAGCAGCGTTGCAACGCTGTCCTGCAGCGCGCCTTGCTCCCGCGATGGCAGCGTTGAGTCGCCGATGAACAGCGTCTCAACGCTGTCGACAGAACAACAAGCTACTCCTGCTATTCTTCGTCGTTTCTCACCCGTTTTCGCTCTGATTTCTTCACACATCTCATGCCACGAACGACACGGACTTATAGACTCGATTTACATTAAAAATGCCCAAAACACCAGACCCTTATATTGATCTCATCAACATAATGTAAATTTAAAACAAAGTGCCATAAACTGAAACATCCATTTCACAAACCAGAATTCATCACATGAATTAAAGCATTAACCCACATAATTTTAAGAAAACAAATAGACAACGAAAAAGCCAACGATTGACTTTAATACCAATTGAAGGGAATGAAAATCCCCGCACAACGGAAGACGATCGAATCGTCGTGGTATCGTTGTGAAATTCATTTTCTTAAAACTAAACTATATATAGAATTAGGCTAAATATGCTTATTAAAAAAGGAAAAACAGTAAAATACTTACTTGTTGAAGAACTTTTCTTCACGATTCCTTCCTACGATCACGAACTCTTCGTGTTCTTCTCAACGATCTCGAACTCCTTGAACAAAACCAACGAATGGACACTTCCACTCGATTACTCGGTTGTTCTACGTTTGGTAGAAGGAGAATGGTGGGATTCTCTTCTTTTGGTGTAGGGAGGAGAGTTTGAGAGAGACATGTGTTTGAGAGAGAATTGTTACTGCTTCTTTTGTGAGAAATCCAAAAATGAGCAAGAAAACTTACCACCCCTTCTTGCAAAGGGGTTTATATAATGGTGATAGGTAGAGTTGAAATCTCCACCTATTTACCATTTTACCACAACTATAGGTTATGCAAATCATATTTGCATAACCACATATAATAAGATATCTCATATCTCATTTTACAAATCACATTTGTATTATTGTGGATTTTTAAATTGAATCACATTCAATTTAATTTCTCTCAATCTAATTTCTCCAAATTAGCTTTAATTCAACAATTAGGCTAACTTATAGTTTATTATGAATCTCATTAATATTAAACTATATAATATGTCATTCATATCTCATATAAATGACATAATTAGCCTTTAGTGAACTCGAACACTTCAAATTCACACAAAAAATGTAAACCTTCTATTAATCCAGTTTGAGCCAACCGAGGGACCTAATGGACCTACAGTGATGAGCTCAAATGATTGAGATTAACGTGTCAAACTCTTTGACCCGGTTAATCAACATTCATTAGCTACGACAACACTCCACTAAAGCCCGTAGCTGCACTCCCATCTGTGTAAGACAAGTTGTGTCCATTGATATAACCAATGCCCATGAGTCGACCCTTCACCGGTTGTTCGTAGACACTGCTGCCTCAAATTACCATTTTACCCCTGTGTCTACTTCTTGCTCCTTAAGTCCACTATGCTCCTCTAATGAACAACAACATTGTAATGGTCCAACCATACACAACACCCCTCCCGGGCCAGTGAGAGGGTGGGCGCCCGTTGTCCAAGTCCTGGAGACAACACTTAAGGAAACAACCCTTCTAGTTTCCCTAAAGGCGGGAACGAGTGAATTCCATCTCGCGTAGTTAAGTTTCCAGCTCCTTACTTGGTCCTGTCCCTTAGAAGATAGACATATTGGGTGAGTAATTGTGACCACCCTCAACCGTACTAGTCAAAGGATTGACTCCCGCAGACAGGAGTCCGTAACACGCTCAGGATTAAGGTCGAGTCACTAATGGTCATCTACGAAGATATTAGTCCATATTGTTAGCGGTGTTACATCAGTAGGTCTAATAATTCACGGTCTGGTCTTGTACAATCTCATTGCACAAGATGCCCCCACTCGCATGTCAACCACATGAACGAGTCAGATCACCTCATTTGTATCTAATACAAAGCGGACCACATCCACAGCGTATCTAGGATTAGGTTTCCAACCCCATCCATATACTGTAGACCGTTTGGGTAATTAACTCGAACGTAATCCTCCCTGTGTGTCCACTACACACTGTTCAAGTTCTAGTTCTCTCATATATTCAGTGACCCTGGAGCTTAGTTTATTGGACAAAGTTTGTAAAATTTGCAAGACACAAAGTAATGAAATGAATAACTCTTATTAATTTCAAATAGTAAATTACAAACTAAACGAGATTAGGACATACATCCCAACACACCTATCACCATTATATAAACTCCTTTGCAAGAAGGATTGGTAAGGTTTATTGCTCATTTTTTGGATTTCTCACCAAAAGAGCTCTCAAAACACTCTCAACTATTCTCTCAAAATTCTCTTCATCCCTTTACCAAAGGAGTCCCACCACTCTCCTTCTACCTAAGGAGAACAATCGAGAAGTCCTTTCGGAGGTGTTCGATTGTTCGAGGTTTAGTGAGTTCGTGAACGTGGAGATCGAGAACGCAAAGAGTTCGTGACCGAAGAAGGAAATCATGAAGAATGGTTCTTCAACAAGTAAGGACATCTCTTACTGGGTTTTCTTTCTTATGCAAGTTTAGCCTAATTTCTATAGGATAGAATTGATTTTAAGAAATGTTTTCACAACGAAACCATGACGATTCAAAGTCGTTTTTCCGCTGCGGGAGTTTCATTCCCTTCAGTTTGAAGCTCTCCAATTTAAGGAATAAATGGTTTTGAATTTAAGAAATTGATTATTGGATAGGCTTGGGAAAATACTTTGAATTAGAGATCGAATTTGGAGATTTTAAAGCAAAAGCTAAGGTAAGGGATCTCACGACAAACTTTTAAAATGGGATCAAAAGTTTATAAAGGTTAGTCATGGCCCTTTTTTTTTTTTTAAAAAAAAATGAACTTTTATTTCTATGCTAGAGTTTCCTTGATTTTTTAATGTTTTAATATTCTTGAGCATTGATATGCACTGAGTTTTATATTGAGCTTAAATGTTATGAAAAATATGTCATGATACATGATTTACTTTTTTTCTCATGATCATCACTGTTCATGAATGATAGATGAGACCCATGCATGTTTGTATGTACATGATAAAGTTTATGAATGGTTGTGGCAATTATTCTCTATAAGATTATAGGGGTTTTGAGAGGACTCCACATGACGTAGTGGTCTTTGGGCCCAACATGCTCTTGGGGTTTGAGAGGACTCCATATGACACAGGAGTCTTTGGACTCAACATGATTTAGGAGTCTTCGGACTCTACATGCTCTCGGGGTTTGGGAGAACTCCATACGATAGGAGTCTTCGGACTCAACATGCTCTCAGGAGAACTTAATTGACCATTAAGAGTCGAACAAAATAGTCATGATAGTTTCAGAGAAAGTTGACACATGAAAGTTTTTAAAGTCATGATTGTATGTGTATGCATATCCCAAAACCTCGGTAGTGAGGTCACTTATAATACTCACCCCTTTCTTTTAAAAATGATTTTAGGTAAAGGCAAAGGCATAAAAGGCGAGTCACGGGATGAGTTACGAAAGCCATGGAAAGTCTAGAAGTCATGTTTCCGCATTATTTCAATTTAGTTATTTTTAGACATTAAATGGTGTATTCTGCTGAAGTAGTACTTTCATTTTTAACAAGGTCAGACTTTAAATCCTTTGCATTTTAAGTTTTTTCACTATTTTGGGATCCCAATAAAGATGTTTTTTATTATGTAAATTCGTTTCTTTCTTTTTGAAATGTTTTATGGCCTGAAAGTGCATGCATGTGTAGTAATGTCCCTAAGAAATGAGTCTTAGAGTTAGGGGCGTTACAGGTTTGGTTGTTGTATTGTTTCATAACTGAAGGGAATGAAAATCCCCGTGCAGCGGAAGACGATTGAATCGTCGAGGTATCATTATGCAACTTGTATTTATTAAAATCGATCTAACACTTAGACCTAGGTTAAACATGCTTAAAGAAGAAGAAATTTACAGCAAGAAGAAGTTTTACTTACTTGTTGTAGACAAACTCAGCAGTTTCTTCCTCTGATCACGAACTCTTCGTGCTACTCGATCTCAACGAATTCTTCCCACAAATGGATCCCGAACACTACCAAATGGTCTTCTCGGTTGTTCTCTTTTGGAGAAGGGAAGTTGGTGGGAACTTGTTTGTGTTTTGGAGAGGGAGGAGAAATGAGAGAGTAGAGAGAATTCTAGTTTCTTCTCTTTGATCAAAATAAAAAAATGAGAAGTTAGCTGACCATTACCTTCTTGCAAAAGGTTTAAATAGTGGAATGAGGGAGTTAATATCTCCTCATTATTACCACTTTACCACAACCATAGGTTATGCAAATCTCATTTGCATAACCACATAATATAAGATATCTCATATCTCATATTGCAAATCTCATTTGCAATAATTGTGGATTAATTAAATTGAATCACATCCAATTTAATTTCTCTCAATCAAATTCTCCAATTAGCCCTAATTAAACAATTAGGCTAACCTATAGTTTATCATGAATCTCATTCACATTAAACTATATATTATATCATTCATATCTCATATAAATGACATAAATGTCCTTAAAGTGAAATTGAATACTTCAATTTCATACCAAAACATTAACCCTTCTTTTAACCCAGATTGAGCCAACCGAGGGACCTAATGAACCTATAGTGACGGGCTCCAATGATCCGAGATTAACCTGTCAAACTCTTTGACCCGGTTAACCAACATTCATTAGCTACGGTAACACTCCACTATAGCTTTGTAGTTGCACTCCCGCGGTCACGAGAATATTACGTGTCCACATCTATAACCAATGCCCATGAGTCGACCCTTCACAGGTTGTTCGTAGACACGGCTGGGTCAAATTACTGTTTTACCCCTGTGTCTACTTCTTGTTCCTTAAGTCCCCACTACTCCTCTAATGAACAACATATTGTAATGGTCCAACCATGCACAACACCCTTCTCGGGCCAGTGAGAAGGTGGACGCCCATTGTCCAAGCCCTGGAGACAACACTTAAGGGAACAACCCCTCTAGTTTCCCTAAAGGCGAAACGCAGTAAATTCCATCTCGCGTAGTTAAGTTCCCACTCCTACTTGGTTCTCATCCCCTTAGAAGATAGGCATATTGGGCGAGTAACTGTGACCACCCTCACCCGTACTAGTCAAAGAACAAACCCTCGCAGACAGGAGTCCGTAACAAGCTCAAGATTCAGGTCGAGTCACTAATGGTCATCTACGAAATTATTAATCCCATCACAACAGCGGTTATTACATCGTGTGGTCTAATAATTCACGATCCGGCCTCGTACAATCTCATTGCACAGATGCCCCCACTCGCATGTCAACCACATGAACGAGTCGATCACCTCGTTTGTATCTAATACAAAGCGGGCGCATCCAAAGTGTATCCGATTAGGTCTCCAACCCTATCCATATATCAGAGACGATTCGGGTCATTAACTCGAACGTGATCCTCCTGTGTGTCCACTACACACCGCTTCAAGTTCTAGTTCTCTCATAAATTCAATGACCACGGAGCTTAGTTTATTGGAAAAATTTATAAATATTATGAGACACAAAGTGATGAAATGAATAACTCTTATTAATTTCAAACAATATATTACAAACACGAGATTAGGACAAAAATCCCAACAAACTCCCACTTGGACTAAGCGATGGAGAAAATACATTTATGAAATGTACATAAATTACAATAAAGTAATACAATAAACTAGGGCATTGAATACCCGTTTACACATCTCCCACTTGCCCTAGTCGAAGCTCTCGAAGACCTAGACTCTCTAGGTGACCCTCAAACACCTTAGCCGTGAGGGGTTTTGTAAATGGATCACCATACGTTGTGCTCCGACGCTATCTCGCGTGACTGTCACGTCTCCGCGGTGCACAATCTCCCGTATGAGATGATACTTTCGCTCAATGTGTTTGCCTCTCTTATGGCTCCGAGGCTCACGTGAATTGGCTCTTTGCACCACCATTATCACGAGCGATTGTGTGATTGGCAAGTTCATATTTGGAACAACTTCCAAATCTGTCATGAACTTCGTAAGCCAAACAGCTTCTTTGCAGCTTCACAAGCCGCAACATACTCCGCTTCCATAGTAGAATCGCCGATGCATCCTCGCTGATGCTTCGCCATAATCTGACTCCTCGATTCAAAATGAAGGTGTGGACGAAGTGGATTTCCTAGAATTCTTATCGGTCTGAAAATCAGAATCCGTGTATCCCGTAAGGATAAAATCCCCACTACCATACACTAAGCTGTAGTTCCTCGTTCTCCTAAGATACTTGAGGATTGCCTTTACGGCTGTCCAGTGATCTAATCCTTGATTGGGTGATATTTCTTGACAATTCCTCTTGCATAACGGATGTATGTCGGGCCTAGTACACAAAGATGACATACATCGGGCTCCCTACAAACAAGCATATGGAATCCGTCTCATATCCTCAACATCTTTAGGAGTCTTAGGGCATTGATCCTTAGACAAGCAAACCTTATGCCTGAAAGGCAGCAAGCCCTTCTTGGAGTTCTGCATCTTATATCTAGACAACATCTTGTCAATATAAGACGCCTGAGACAGGGCTAGCGTTCTGTTCTTCCGGTTCCGAACAATCTGGATACCTAGAACATACTGAGCTTCTCCCAAATCTTTCATTTGGAATTGCGAAGCTAGCCACTTCTTATTGTCAGTAAGAAATTCTACCTCATTCCCAATGAGAAGAATATCGTCCACGTACAACACCAAAAATGCGACAGTTTTGTCAACGATTTTCTTGTAGACACAAGGCTCGTCGACATTTTGATCAAAGTCATAAGATTTGATCGCCTCATCAAACCTTATATTCCAAGACCTTGAAGCTTGTTTCAGCCCATAAATGGACCTATGAAGCCGGCAAACCTTTTGCTCTTGGCCTTGGGCAATTAACCTTTTGGGTTGATCCATGTAGATTGTTTCATCAAGTTTTCCATTTAGAAAGGTTGTCTTGACGTCCATCTGCCATACCTCGTAGTCATAATACGCGACAATGGCCAGAAGGATTCTGATCGACTTTACCATGGCAACAGGTGAAAAGGTCTCCTCATAGTCAACCCCTTCAACCTGAGTAAAACCCTTTGCCACTAGTCGGGCTTTGAAGGTCTGCACCTTCCCATCTACGCCACGTTTACCCTTGTAGATCCATTTGCAACCAATAGGTTTTACCCCATCCGGTTGATCCACAAGCTCCCATACAGAATTGAAGTACATAGACTCCATTTCCTGGTCCATAGCTTTGATCCACTCGTCTTTGTCAACATCCACCATTGCCTGGTCATAGGTCAATGGATCCTCACAGTCATCATCGGGAGCGACAACTGAGGTTTCAGCTAAACCCATGTAACGATCAGGCTATCTCATAGCCTCCCACTACGTCGAGGTATTCCCAACTCTTGGCAACGAATTTGACTAGACGTGCTAGGATCAACAACACTTGTTGACGTACTAGCCCCATCAGCAACTCTTGCTGATGAATTGTCCATTGCATTCAACACAATTTTACTCCTTGGTAAATGATCCCTGACGTGGTCTTCCTCTAGGAAAGTGGCGTTTGTCGACACAAGCACCCTATTTTCCCTAAGATCGTAAAACAGACCACCCCTAGTCTCTTTAGGGTAACATACGAATAGGCACAATTTCGAACGGGGTTCCAATTTTTTCGGGTTTGACACCAACACGTGGGTCGGGCATCTCCAAATCCTGAAGTGATGTAAACTACATTTACGTCCACTCTAGAGCTCGAAAGGTGTTTCACAAACACTCTTCGATGGAACGTTGTTCAAAATATAAACCGTAGTCTCCATTGCGTACCCCCAAAAAGAATCAGGGAGACGAGCATAGCTCATCATCGACCAAACAATGTCCAACAAGGTTCTGCTTTCTCTCTCCGATACACCATTCTTCGCTGTGGCATACCAGCGCCGAGAGTTGGGACGTAATTCCGTGTTCTATCATATAGTCTTGGAATTCAGTGTCCATGTACTCTCCACCTCGATCCGATCGAAGTGTTTTAAGCGATTTACCTAAGAGGTTCTCAACCTCAGTCTTGTACTCCTTGAACTTTTCAAGGGGTTCAGACTTCTTGTGCATTAGGTAAATATACCCATATCTGGAGTAATCGTCTATGAAAGACACGAAATACTCATAACCGCCCCGAGCTTTAACATTCATCGGACCACAGAGGTCAGAATGTATTAACTCAAGAGACTCTTTGGCTCTATATCCTTTTCCACTAAAAGGACGTTTGGTCATCTTGTCCTCAAGGCATGACTCACACACCGACAAAGAGTTTTCTTCCAACTCGTTTAGAAGTCCACTCTTCACTAGTTTCTCAATCCTATTGAGATTAATGTGGCCTAACCGTAGATGCCAAAAATGGGCATTTTCTTTAGGAGAAACTTTTGCTTTCTTAGTTCGTGTTTCTGCAGTTTTAAACAACTCAGTGTTCAAAACACTTTTGAACGAATTAGGTTTCAAAACATACAGATTATTTTCAAGTGAAGCTAAACAAATAACATTCCCTTTGAAAGAAATAAACGCTTTATTCAATTCAAAAGAAACCGAAATACAATGTTCAATTAAGCAGGAAATGGAAACAAGGTTTCTAGTAAACCCTGGAACTATGTACAAATTGTCCAACAATAAGTACTTCCCGCCAAAGTGTAGCTTCACCGTGCCGATCGCTGCAGCAGAGACAAGCTCCCTGGATCCAACCCGTAGAGTCACCTCACCCTCTCGCAACGGCTGCCAGGTATCAATCCCCTGAAAAGAAGAACAAACGTGGTTAGTGGCGCCCGAATCCAATATCCAGGCTTAGTCACTACTCTCCACTAAACATGTTTCAGTCATAAGTAAATCACATTTACCTTGATTCTTCCTCTCGGCCAAGAATTTGGGACGGTTCCTCTTCCAGTGTCCGCCCCCATTGCAGTGGAAACACTTTCCTTTTTCTGCAACCTCCTTGACCTTCTTGCCCTTGTGGGCGGCAGCTCGGTCAGTTTTACCCCTCTTCATCCTCTTCTTCTCTTTCGGGCGTGAAGGAGCAACAGGTTTCGTCCCAGAGGTTGAACCCCTGTGATAAGACCTGTAGGCAACATTTGCCTCAGATTCCTTGACCCTATTCAAGGATTGGAAATTCTGTAGCTCATTGAGGAGGGTAGTCAGAGTGTAGCTAATTTTGTTCATACAAGATGTTATTCTGGCTCAAGGAAACTCTTCGGAAGAGTCTCCAAAATAAAACTGACCTGGCTCAACTCATCGATCGAAGCCCCGTTCATCTCGGCCAGATTAAAGTGGGTCATCATGTCTAGAACATGTTCACGGACAGACGACCCCTCTTTCATCCGTGCGTTGAAGACGTATTTGAGCGAGTCATGTCGTACCTGAAAGGATTGTTGTCCAAACATTTCCTGCAAGGACTCCATGATCTCCTTGGCGGAAACCATCAGCTCATGCTTCTTTTCATTGGCCCTGATCCATCGATCGTACGCATCGCGAACACTTCGCGATGCGGTCGAGCCCGACATTTGAGGACACTCCTCAGACAACACGAACTTTATGTCGTCAGTTACCAAAATCGTGTTAATGTTGTTTTTCCAACTCTGGTAATTATCTCCCACTAACTTATCGGATGCGAGTAAAGCTATAATTGCGCTAGACATTTTTTAGCTGAAAAATAAGAAAAACTTTGTATTAGTTTCGCAAAAAACTTTTTGAAATCCAATCAAGTTTTAGCAAAATTGTTTCATGATCCCTAGGTCATTTAAAATTTTGCAATGATATCCTAAAGATTTAGAATGACCGCCACCGAAGGGTGAACAGAACACTCCTTCTCTAGGACGAGACTTTCTCGATCAGACCCTAATCCCAGAATAACTCTTATTCCATTAGGCGTCCAATTACCATTGTTCGGTCGAATTCATTAACACTTAACGAATTCTGTGAGTGTCACCCTCAATCTTTAAGTTTCCATGTATCCGTCCAAACAATAGCCACCGAAGGGTGAACCAAGAAGGAAAACCAACCAGGAAACTATATCCCTTTCGGGAATTCACGGTGTTCCGACTCCCATGATCAAGCCCTCCGAAGGGATTGTATGGTCCAGGCCAAACTAGCAGGCAAATCATAGGCGTCTCACGGTGTGAATCGAAAGAAGAGACCATGGGCCTCGTTTTCACAAGTCTCTCTCCCACTCACTATAAGTACTCTCTCCATCCACGATGATATTGACCTATACAAATGCCATTCGAAGGGGGACGCTCCCATTTGCGCCACGAGGCCGAGTATAGATCTCACGGTGCGGACTTTAACGGAGATTTGTGGTTGGAAATTCAAATGTATCTCATACAATATATTTCCTCCCACTCAGCACTTAAAATTTATTAGGGATTGACTTAGATAAACCGGCTAAAATTTACCTAAGTCTACCAATATAACTCTTATATGGTTTTAACCTAAGTTTATAATCACATTATTAACTTAGGTCTATGTGAGTAAATTAATTAACACTTAATTAACGACACTCACAAAAATATAACCTAAGAATCTCCGGACCGAATTCACTCCTGTGTCGGTTTTGGTGTAGGGGTGTTCATAAGCGTCAACTTAAATACCCCACCTTTTTAGACAAAACCTTCCTTAGACAGAGTTACTTATCAGTCTCCATTCAAAGGTTATATTTGATTTCCTAAATTTCTAATCTCATTAGAAAATTAGAAAAAACTAAGTCTAATTATTCAAGTTCTAAAAACTTTAAAACTAATAATTAACTTAGGTTGCATGCATTTCTATGTTATAGTGCTTGATCATCCATCACATGAATAATACTATACTATAACATACATTCATCACATGAATTAAATGCATGAACATGCTTTTAATTTAAAAATATAACACTTATATTTAAATAAATTAAAACATGCATTCATTATATTATAACTCTTATAATATAATCCTATCATGCATACTATATATTATAACTCTTATAATATAAATGATGCATGAAATGTTTAACCTAAGGTGAGATTTTAAATCTATATGACATACTTTATGCACATAGAAATTAATTAAAATATACATCTCATGCATAAAATAATTAAACAACAAAAATGGACCGATTTTTGGCACCTAGGGGACATTATTTAATTAAATAACATTAATATAACATTTATATTAATATTATTTACTAAAATAATTAAATAAATTAAATAAATACATTTTATAAATAAAAAAACAAAAAAACACGTAAATAAACCGCTGCCCACTAAGTGAAGCTCCCACGTTCTCGCGAAACCGCCCCAAAGAATCGCCTCAACGCGCGTGCGGCGTTGTAACGCCGTGGCGGCGTTAACGCTGCCGCCAGCCTCTGTCGTCGCGCGTTCTCAACGCTAGCGGCGTTGCAACGCTGCTCTGCAGCAATGCCTCCGCCCGCAAGAACAACGTTGAGACGCCGTTGGGCAGCGTCTCAACGCCATCGACAGAACAAAAAACACTTTGTTGTTCTTCCATCGATTTCTGCCTGTTTCGACTCCGATTTCTCCACAGCAACTCTTGCCACGAACAACCCGGACTTATAGAATCGATTTACAACAAAATGCCCAAAAACAACGGGCCCTTACATTGAACTCATCAACATAAATTGTAAATTTAATCTAGTGCCAAAAACCGAAAACATCCATTATGCAAACCAAACAATCATCTCATGAAATTATGGCAAAATACCCACCTAATTTTAACAAAACAGTGCATAAACGAAGAACCATCGAGATGACTCTGATACCAATTGAAGGAAATGAAAATCCCCGCGCAGCGGAAGACGATTGAATCGTCAAGGTATCATTATGCAACTTGTATTTATTAAAATCGATCTAACACTTAGACCTAGGTTAAACATGCTTAAAGAAGAAGAAATTTACAGCAAGAAGAAGTTTTACTTACTTGTTATAGACAAACTCAGCAATTTCTTCCTTTGATCACGAACTCTTCGTGCTACTCGATCTCAACGAATTCTTCCCACAAATGGATCCCGAACACCACCAAATGGTCTTCTTGGTTGTTCTCTTTTGGAGAAGGGAAGTTGGTGGGAACTTGTTTGTGTTTTGGAGAGGGAGGAGAAATGAGAGAGTAGAGAGAATTCTAGTTTCTTCTCTTTGATCAAAATAAAAAAATGAGAAGTTAGTGACCATTACCTTCTTGCAAAGGGTTTTAAATAGTGGAATGAGGAGTTAATATCTCCTCATTATTACCACTTTTTACCATGACCATAGGTTATGCAAATCTCATTTGCATAACCACATAATATAAGATATCTCATATCTCATATTGCAAATCTCATTTGCAATAATTGTGGATTAATTAAATTGAATCACATCCAATTTAATTTCTCTCAATCAAATTCTCCAATTAGCCCTAATTAAACAATTAGGCTAACCTATAGTTTATCATGAATCTCATTCACATTAAACTATATATTATATCATTCATATCTCATATAAATGACATAAATGTCCTTAAAGTGAAATTGAATACTTCAATTTCATACCAAAACATTAACCCTTCTTTTAACCCAGATTGAGCCAACCGAGGGACCTAATGAACCTATAGTGACGGGCTCCAATGATCCGAGATTAACCTGTCAAACTCTTTGACCCGGTTAACCAACATTCATTAGCTACGGTAACACTCCACTATAGCCGTAGCTGCACTCCCGTCAGTGCAGAATATTATGTGTCCACTAATATAACCAATGCCCATGAGTCGACCATTCACAGGTTGTTCGTAGAAACGGCTGGGTCAAATTACCATTTTACCCCTGTGTCTACTTCTTGTTCCTTAAGTCCCCACTGCTCCTCTAATGAGCAACATATTGTGATGGTCCAACCATGCACAACACCCTTCTCGGGCCAGTGAGAAGGTGGGCGCCCGTTGTCCAAACCCTGGAGACAGCACTTAAGGGAACAACCCCTCTAGTTTTCCTAAAGGCGGGAACGAGTGAATTCCATCTCGCGTAGTTAAGTTCCCAACTCCCTACTTGGTTCTATCCCTGAGAAGATAGGCATATTGGGCGAGTAACAGTGACCACCCTCACCCGTACTAGTCAAAGAAACGGACCTCTCAGAGCGGAGTCCGTAACACGCTCGTGATTCGTGTCAAGTCACTAATGGTCATCTACGGAATTATTAATTCTTCTTGTCAGCGGTGTTACATCGTGAGGTCGAATAATTCACGGTCCTCGGTCTTGTACAATCTCATTGCACAGATGCCCCCACTCGCATGTCAACCACATGAACGAGTCGAGATCACCTCGTTCGTATCTAATACAAAGCGGGCGCATCCACGGTGTATCCGAGTTAGGTCTCCAACCCTATCCATATATTGTAGACCGTTTGGGTCATTAACTCGAACGTGATCCTCCTTGTGTGTCCACTACACACCGTTCAAGTTCTAGTTCTCTCATAAATTCAATGACCACAAGCTTAGTTTATTGGAAAAGTTTATAAATATTGCGAGACACAAAGTGATGAAATGAATAACTCTTATTAATTTCAAACAATATATTACAAACACGAGATTAGGACAAAAATCCCAACAAAAACATCTATTTCCTATTTAAGAGAGGAACAATGTAGGCTATGTTTTCGATTATACTTTTTTTTAGAAATTCTTGATTGAGAGTTTAAATCAACATGTTTCTATACCCATAATCTCAATATTGTTTTCGATAAATTAATCTTCAACTACCAAGTCTGTGTTTTAAGCCATCAACGTCGAAACTATAAAATAATAATTAGTATCCAGGTAAAACAAATTTAGACGTCAATAATTCGCAAGAAAATTTTATCAAATATAAAAGTCTTGTTTTTTATCAATGGAAAAATAAAATGAAATGATCAAAGTTTGGTAATTGTATTTTATTGTTTTAACAAACATATTTTAAACAAATATCTATTTCATGTTTTAAGAAACACATGAAACAAAGGTTTTTTTTAATATAATTTTATTTTCTTCTTATTTATTTTGTTTAAGAATAATTTATTTAACGGAGTTTCTTTCTTTTTTTTTTCTCACCAAAATGAATGAGTGCATTGTTGGGATGTATGCCTAATCTCGTTTTGTTTGTAATATTACCATTTGAAATTAATAAAAAGTATTTCTTTCATCACTTTGTGTCTCGCAATTTTACAAACTTTATCTAATAAACTAAGCTCCAGGGTCACTGAATTTACGAGAGAACTAGAACTTGAACGGTGCGTAGTGGACACACAGGGAGGATCACGTTCGAGTTAATGACCCGAACAGTCTACAGTATATGGATAGGGTTGGAGACCTAATCTTAGATACGTTATAGATGCGACCCACTTTGTATTAGATACAAACGAGGTGATCTGACTCGTTCATGTGGTTGACATGCGAGTGGGGGCATCTTGTGCAATGAGATTGTACAAGACCGGACCGTGAATTATTAGACCTACTGATGTAACACCGTTAAGAGTATGAGACTAATAACTTCGTAGATGACCATTAGTGATTCGACCTGAATCTTGAGCGTGTTACGGACTCCTGTCTGCGGGGGTCTGTCCTTTGACTAGTACGGGTGAGGGTGGTCACAATTACTCGCCCAATATGCCTATCTTCTTAGGGACAAGACCACGTGGGGAGCTGGGAACTTAACTACGCGAGATGGAATTCACTCGTTCCCTCCTTTAGAAAAACTAGAAGGGTTGTTCCCTTAAGTGTTGTCTTCAGGGCTTGGACAACGGGCGCCCACCCTCTCACTGACCCGAGAGGGGTGTTGTGTATGGTTAGACCATTACAACGTTGTTGTTCATTAGAGGATCAGTGAGGACTTAAGGTGCAAGAAGTAGATAATTTGACCAAGGAGTGTCTACGAACAACCGGTGAAGGGTCGACTCATGGGCATTGATTATATTAGTGGACACAACTTGTCTTACACTGACGGGAGTGCAGCTACAGTCTTTAGTGGAGTGTTACCGTAGCTAATGAATGTTGATTAACTGGGTCAAAGAGTTTGACAGGTTAGTCTCGGATCATTGGAGCTCGTCACTGTAGGTCCATTAGGTCCCTCAGTTTGCTCAAACTGGATTAATAGAGGGTTTACAGTTTTGGTGTGAATTTGAAGTGTTCAAGTTCATTAAAGGGTAATTATGTCATTTATATGAGATATGATTGACATATTATATAGTTTAATGTGAATGAGATTCATAATAAACTATAGGTTAGCCTAATTGTGTAATTAGGGCTAATTTGTAGAAATTGGATTGAGATAAATTAAATTGAATGTGATTCAATTTAAAAATTTACAATTATACAAATGTGATTTGTATAATGAGATATGAGATATCTTATTATATATGGTTATGCAAATATGATTTGCATAACCTATGGTTGTGGTTAAATGATAAATAGGTGGATATTTCAACTCCACCTATCACCATTATATAAACCCTTTGCAAGAAGGATTTGATATACATTTGGCTCATTTTTTTTCGAAATCTCACCAAAGAGCTCTTGCAATTCTCTCTCAACACCTCTCTCAATCTCACCTCCCTTTCACCCAAAGAAGAGTCTCTCAACTCTCCTTCTACCAAAAGTAGAAAACCGAGAAACCTTTTGAAACGTGTCCGGATCGTTGGTTCGTCGAGGAGATCAAGTTTGTTGAGGTAGTGATCACGAAGAGTTCGTGACCGGAGGAGGATTACGTGAAGAAAGGTTCTTCAACAAGTAAGTGTACTTGCTATTTTTTCTTCCTAATTTGAATGTTTAACCTAGATGCTATAAAATAGTTTCGATTTTTTGGAAAATGAATTTCACAACGATACCACGGTGATTCGATCACCCTTCCGCTGCATGGGATTTCATTCCCTTCAATTGATATCAGAGCCAATCGTTGGCTTTTCGTTGTGCATTTGTTTTCTTAAAATTAGGTGGGTATCGCTTCAATTTCATGAGATGAATTTGTTGGTTTTCATAATTGGATGTTTCGGTTTTGGCACTAGTTTAGGTTTATTTTCGGTTTGATGAGATCAAATGTAAAGACCCGTATTTTTGGATAAATTAGAAAATAAATCGAGTCTGTAAGTTCGTGTCTTCGTCGGCAAGGGTTGCTGTGAAGAAATCGAAGCAGAAATGTAAACTCGAGACCTCTCTTTGAAATTTCCTTACAGAAAAACAAAAGAAAAGAAGAAAGGAAATGTTTAAGTACTTGGTCTTCTTTGTTTAAAAAAAAAGAAAGAAAAAGGAAGAAAGAGACAAAGGAAAGAATAAAAAAAAAGAAAAAGTAAAAGGAAAAGGACAAAAGCATTTCATCCACCACCTATATTTTATTTAAACCATTTTCTCCCCCATTTCCTTCTCATTTTAGCAAGAGAAAGCTGAGGAGTCGTGGGAGAAGGACGAAGGAAGAGGGAGAAAGTGTTTCTGGAGTTAAAGTTACAGAAGAGAGGGATAAAACTCAAAACAAAATAGTATAGCAATAAGGTAAGCATTCTACTAAGTTCTGACTTTTTGATCAGTTCGAGCTCAACAAGAAGAGGTAAGAGTTGATGTTTAGTTTTCTTGAAATTTAATTCATTTTTTAAGAAAGTTCGTGAAGGAAGCTCGAGCAAATTCGGATCTTAAGTTATTGATTTGTGAAGAGGAAGGCAGAGAAGAGCATTTTCTATTAAATCTGAGAAGCCTCTTGTTTTTGGGTTGTGCTGATCAGTAGGATTTGAATCAGAAGCTCTAATAGGTATGGTTGGAAAGCTTATTGAATTTCCTACAACTTTCATGAAGAACTCGTGAGTAGATATCGACTGGAAGATGTTTAAAATTTCAGGTCAATTTCGTGTTGCAGCAGGGAAACGAATCTGGAAACAACAGAAGTCTGTTTTGGGGGAAGCTGCTTTCGAGGTATTTTCGAACAAATCTGTTGGGAATCTCAATTTCATTTCTTCAGATGAGTTTTAGAGGGTTCAAAAAGGAAGAATTGGGTATAAAGTACCTGTTTTGCTAAGTAATGAAGGAGTTATAAATGTTTGAAGTCAGGGTATGAAATCTGTAAAATGCTGGAAATTGGATAGAATGTTTTGTAATTTTAAGGTTTGAAATTCATGAGTCGAGGTTCTAATGCTTGGATTTGGTTTGTTTGACAGGCCAAGAGAAAATAGGTCGAGTGTACGGGCCAGGGTTCTAGTTCTAACACTGTGAGTGACAAAACAAACTTCGAAAACGATTTATATGCTTGCATTATGCCTATGAAAATGCAAGATTTTGCTAGAATGAGATGGTTTCAATGCTGATTGTTTTCCTTTGAACACATACTTATGAGCATTCATGTTTTCCTACAAATGATTTAAAGTGCTCGTTGTGAGCCTAGATGTCCTGATGAATTTATTCGTGAGCATATGTTTATTGTTTACCAAAATTTAGTGAAAATGTTACGATTTCAGGCAAGCATGTACTAGCAAGTATGATTTAAAGATTTTCAGTTTTTATGAACGAGCTGAGTAAGCTTGAGTTTAATAAAAGAAAAGATAAGTAGGCATGTCCAAATATTTTTATGTGATTTTCTGAGACTCGAATGAGTAAATGACTGAGATATTGAGACCGAGGTTGTATAGTACCGTGTGCACACAAGTCATTTTCTGTTGTCGACGTTGAGTGTACTCCCTGACAACAATGCTGTCGTGAGTGCTGGGCGAGCCCCACTACGACAAAGACGATGGGAGTGCTGGGCGGGCCCCACTACATCGTAGAGTAAACGTTTGGTGTACTGGGCGTGCTATACACAACGTAGATTTCCATATGTTTTAAATGGTTAATATTATCGATATGCCTTACGAGTTTATAATGACATACTTGCTGGATTTCCGAAGAACTATTATGATTACACGTTTTCTTTTAAACGCTTGATTACAGATGCAAATGCTCATAGGTTGTCAGGTGATATGATTTACGAGTTTTTAGATTTTAAACTCAGTCACTCACTGAGCTTCATAGCTCATTCTTTCAGTGTTTTCAAACTTTTCAGGTAGAGATCGAGCTCCCGGTGTTTGATAACTTGTCATAGTCTGCTAAAAGCTCCACAAGCTTAATATTTTGTACGTGGGTGGTGTTGTATAGCAAATCCTGATGTAATGTAGTTATGTTTATGTGTGCTCTAGAGGTTGTGGCAGTATAAACCATGGCTTAGATGTTTTTAGTTGTGTTGCTTGTACCCGTTTCAGTTTTCAAGAGAGTCTTAAGTTGGGTTACTCATTACAGAGGTTTCGTAATTGTCACTACTCCACTGTGTTTATGTTTAAAATGTTTCATATGTAGGTATAATATGTTTATTAGGTAAAACAGGGTCAACAGGTATTGTTAAGAGGTAAACAATGTCTGTTGGCTTCACGCCGTCTTCCGAGCTAAGTTAGCAGGTAGTTCGAGAGGGGGTGTGACAGGAAACAGGCGAGAAACGACGAAGCAGCAAAGGAGCTTGTTGTTCTGTCTACGGCGTTGAGACGTTGTTCTTCGACGTCTCAACGCTATCCACGCGGAAGGAGGCTTGGCTGCAGATCAGCGTTGCAACGCCTTGGCGTGGAGCACGTGGCATGCGACGCTGCCCACGGCGTTGCAATGTTGCGTGCATAGTGCGCAGTTCGCGAGGCAGATGCGCGAGACGTGGGTTGGGGGTGTTTCAAGGCAACGTGGGTGTAGTTTCTTTTATTTTAATTTAGTTTTTTAATTTTGTAAAATGTAATTTAATATTATTTTAATTAAATTTATTAATTAATATTAATATAATAATTATATTAATGTTAATTAATTTATTTAATGCCCCCTAAGTGCCAAAATCGGTCTAATTTTTGCTATTTAATTATTTTATGCATGAGATGCATGAAATATTTTATTCTATGTGCATAATGTATGTCATATAGATTTAAAACCCCACCTTAGGTTAAACATTTCATGCATCATATTTATATTATAAGTGTTATAATATATAGTATGCATGATAAGTTATATTATAAGTGTTATAATATAATTAAAAGCATGTTTTAATTTATTTAATATAAGAGTTATATTTCTTAGATTAAAAGTATGCTTATGCATTTAATTCATGTGATGAATATTTGTTATAGTATAGTATCATTCATGTGATGAATGATCAAGCAATATAACTTAGAAATGCATGTAATCTAAGTTAATTATTAGTTTTAAAATGTTTAGAACTTGAATAATTAGCCTTATGTTTTCTAGTTCTAATAAGATTAGAATTAGCAAATCAAAATATGACCTTTGAATGGTGACTGATAAGTAACTCTGTCTAAGGAAGATTTGGTCTAAGGCTGGGGTATTTAAGCTGACGCTTTATGGAATACCCCTACCTGGAAACCGACCTGGGAGTGAACTCGATTCGGAGATTCTTAGGTTATATTCTCGTGAGTGGCGTTAATTAAAAGTTGATTAATTTTCTCACATAGACCTAAGTTAATAATGTGATTATAAACTTAGGTTAAATATAAATAAGCGTTATATTGGTAGACTTAGGTAAATATTAGCCGATTTATCTAGGTCAATCCCGAATAATATAAAGTGCTGAGTGGGAGGAAATAAAGTGTATAAGATACATTTAATTTTTCGACCACAAATCTCCGTTAAAGTCCGCATCGTGAGATCCATACTCGGCCTCGTGACGCAAATGGGAGCGTCCCCCTTTGGATGGTATTTGTATGGATTAATATCATAGTGGATGGAGAGAGTACTTATAGTGAGTGGGAGCGGGACCTGTGAAAACAGGACCCATGGTCTCTTCTTTCGATTCACACCGTGAGACCCCTATGATCCGCCTGCTAGTTTGGCCTGGACCAGACAATCCCTTCGGAGGGCCTTGATCATGGGAGTCGGAACACCGTGAATTCTCAAAAGGGATACAATTTCCTTGTTGGTTTTCCTTCTTGGTTCACCCTTCGGTGGCTATTGTTTGGACGGATACTTGAAAACTTAAAGATTGAGGGTGACACTTACGGGATTAATTAAGAGTTAATGGATTCTGACCGAAAAATGGTAACTGGACGCCTAATGGAATAAGAGTTATTCTGGTATTAGAGTCTGGTCGAGATAGTCTCGTCCTAGAGGAGGAGTGTTTCTGGTTCACCTTTTGATGGCGGTCATTCTAAACCTTTGGGATATCATTGCAAATTTTAAATGACCTAGGAATCATAAATAAATTCTTTGCTAAAACTTGATTGGATTTCAAAAAGCTTTTTGCGAGACTGACACTAAGCTTTTATATGATTTTTCAGCAAAATGTCTAGCTCAATAATAGCGTTATTAGCATCCGACAAATTAGTGGGAGATAATTTCTAAATATGGAAAAATAATATAAACACGATTCTAGTAACTGACGACCTTAAGTTCGTGCTTACTGAGGAGTGTCCTCAGTTGCCGAGCTCGACTGCATCACGAAGTGTTCTTAATGCATACGATCGGTGGATTAGAGCCAATGAAAAAGGCCAAGGTCTACATTATTGTCAGCTTGTTTGAAGTATTGGTAAAGAAGCATGAGTTAATGGTCACCGCTAAGGAGATCAAGGAGTCATTGCAGGATATGTTTGGACAACTGTCCTTTCAAGTCCGACATGACTCGCTCAAACTTGTCTTCAACGCCTGGATGAAAGAAGGGGCGTCTGTCCGTGAACACATTCTAGACATGATGACCCACTTTAAAACTGGTAGAGATGAACGAGGCTTCGATCGATGAGTCGAGGCAGGTCAACTTTATACTGGAGACTATTCCGAAGAGTTTCCTTCAGTTTCGTAGCAATGCTGTTATGAACAAAATTAGCTACACTCTGACCACCATTCTCAACGAGCTACAGAACTTGCAGTCCTTGATGAGGATCAGGACACCGGAAACTGAGGCAAATGTTGCCTACAGGTCTTATCACAGGGGTTCGACCTCTGGGAAAAAGTTTGTGGCTCCTTCTCACCCGCAAGGGAAGAAGAAAATGAAAAAGGGTAAAGGTGAGCGTGTTGCTACCCAAAAGGGCAAAAAGGTCATGGAAGTTGCAGAAAAAGGAAAGTGTTTCCACTGCAATGGGGACGACCACTAGAAGCGTAACTGTCCCAAGTTCCTTGCTGACAGGAAGAATACATGTAAATGTGATTTACTAGTAACTGAAACCTGTTTAGTGGAGAGTAATGACTCTGCCTGGATATTGGATTCAGGTGCCACTAACCATGTTTGTTCTTCTTTACAGGGAATTAGTTCCTGACAGCAGCTGCGAGAGGGTGAGGTGACTCTACGGGTTGGATCCGAGGAGATTGTCTCTGCTGCAACTATCGATAAAGTGAAACTCTATTTTGTTAGGAATTACTTATTATTAGATAATTTGTATATAGTGCAAGGGTTTACTAGAAACCTTGTTTCTATTTCCTGCTTAATTGAACAATGTATTGCAATTTCCTTTGAATATAATAAAGCGTTTATTTCTTTCAAAGGTAATTTACTTTGTTCTGCTCCACTTGAGTCTAATCTGTATGTTTTGAAACCAAATTCGATCAAAAGTGTTTTGAATACTGAATTATCAAAACAACAGAAACATGAACTAAGAGAGTGAGAGTTTATCCTAAAGAAAATGGCCGTCTTTGGCATCTAAGATTAGGCCACATTAATCTCAATAGGATTGAGAGACTAGTGAAGAGTGGACTTCTAAGCGAGTTGAAAGAAAACTCTTTACCGGTGTGTGAGTTATGCCTCGAAAGCAAAATGACCAAACGTCCTTTTAGTGGAAAAGGATATAGAGCCAAACAGCCTCTTGAGCTTATATATTCTGACCTTTGTGGTCCGATGAGTGTTAAAGCACGAGGGTGGTTACAAATACTTTGTATCTTTCATAGATGACTATTCAAGATATGAGTATATTTACCTAATGCATAAGAAGTCTGAAACTCTTGAAAAGTTCAAGGAATACAAGACTGAGGCTGAGAACCTGTTAGGTAAAACGATAAAAACACTTCGATCGGATCGAGGTGGAGAGTATATGGACACAAAATTCTAAGACTATATGATAGAACACGGAATTACGTCCCAACTCTCAGCACCTGGTATGCCACAACAGAATGGTGTATCGGAGAGGAGAAACAGAACCCTGTTGGACATGGCTCGGTCTATGATGAACTATGCTCGTCTCCCTGATTCTTTTTGGTGTTACGCAGTGGAGACTTCGGTCTATATTTTGAACAACATCCGTCGAAGAGTGTTTGTGAAACACCTTTTGAACTCTGGAATGGATGTTAAGGTAGTTTACACCATTCAGAATTTGGGGATGTCCGACCCACGTGTTGGTGTCAAACTCGAAGAAGTTGGAACCCCGTTCAAAATTGTGTCTATTCGTAGGTTACCTAAAAGAGACTAGGGGTGGTCTATTTTTCGATCCTAAGGAAAATAGGGTGTTTGTGTCGACAAATGCCTTTTTCCTTGAGGAAGACCACGTCAGGGATCATTTTCCTAGAAGCAAAATCGGGTTTAACGAAATAGACAGTACATCAGCAAGAGTTGCTGATGGGGCTAGTACGTCGACAAGTGTTGTTGATCCTAGCACGTCTAGTCAAGTCCATTACCAAGAGTTGGGAATGTCTGGACATAGTGGGAGGGTTGTGAGACAACTTGAACGTTACATGGGTTTAGTTGAAACCCAAGTCGTCACCCCTGATGATGACTGTGAGGATTCATTGACCTATGATCAGACAATGGCTGATGTTGACAAAGACGAATGGATTAAAGCTATGGACTAGGAAATGGAGTCGATGTACTTCAATTCTGTCTGGGAGCTCGTGGATCAACCTGATGGAGTAAAACCTATTGGTTGCAAATGGATCTACAAGCGTAAACGTGGCATAGATGGGAAAGTGCAGACCTTCAAAGGACGACTAGTGGCAAAGGGTTTTACCTAGGTTGAAGGGGTTGACTATAAGGAACCTTTTCATCTTTTGCCATGGTAAAGTCGATCAGGATCCTTCCGGCCATTGTCGCATATTATGACTATGAGATATGGAAGATGGATGTCAAGACCGCCTTTCTGAATGGCAACCTTGACGAAACCATCTACATGGACCAACCCAAAGGGTTCATAACCCAAGGCCAAGAGCAAAAGGTTTACCGGCTTCATAGGTCTATTTATGGACTGAAACAAGCCTCGAGGTTTTGGATTACAAGGTTTGATGAGGCAATCAAATCTTATGGCTTTGATCAGAACGTTGACGAGCCTTGTGTCTACAAGAAAATCGTTGACAAAACTGTCGCATTTCTGATATTGTACGTGGATGATATCCTTCTCATTGGGAATGAGGTAGGATTTCTTACTGACGTAAAGAAATGGCTAGATTCGCAATTCAAAATGAAAGATTTGGGAGAAGCACAATATGTTCTAGGTATCCAGATTGTCCGAAACTGGAAGAACAGAACGTTGTCCATGTCTCAAGCGTCTTATATTGAAAAAATGTTGTCTAGATATAAGATGCAGAACTCCAAGAAGGGCTTGCTGCCTTTTCAGGCATGGGGTTCATCTGTCTAAATATCAATGTCCTAAGACTCCTCAAGAGTTTGAAAATATGAGACGAATCCCTTATGCTTTACCTGTTAGGAGCTTCATCTATGCCATGCTATGTTCTAGGCCCGATATCTGTTATGCAGTTGGGATTGTCAGTAGGTATCAATCCAATCCAACATTAGATCACTTGACAACAGTAAAGGCAATCCTCAAGTATCTTAAGAGAACGAGGAACTACAACTTAGTGTATGGGAGTGGGGATTTGATCCTTACGGGATACACAGATTCTGACTTTTAGACCGATAAGGATTCGAAGAAATCCACTTCGGGGTCAATCTTCATTCTGAATGGAGGAGCTGTAGTGTGATGAAGCATCAAGTAGGGATGCATCGCTGATTCCACTATGGAAGCTGAGTATGTTGCGGCTTGTGAAGCTGCAAAGGAAGCTTTTTGGCTTAGGAAGTTCATGACGGATTTGGAAGTTGTTCCAAATATGAACTTGTCGATCACGCTGTTTTGTGACAATAGTAGTGCTGTAACCAGCTCTAGAGAGCTTCGAAGTCATAAGAGGGGCAAACACATTGAGTGGAAGTATCACCTGCTACGAGAGATTGTTCACCGCGGCTACGTGACAGTTACGCAGATGGCGTTGGAGCACAATGTTTGCTAACCCATTTACAAAGGCCCTCATGACTAAGGTGTTTGAGGGTCACCTAGAAAGTCTAGGTCTTCGAGTGCTTCCTGACTAGGGCAAGTGAGAGTATTGTAAAGGGTATTCAATGCCCTAGTTTATTGTATTACTTTATTGTAATATGTTGTACATTTGAGAAATGTATGTTTGCTCCACTAGCTTAGTCCAAGTGAGAGTTTGTTGGGATGTATGTCCTAATCTCGTTTTGTTTGTAATATTACCATTTGAAATTAATAAGAGCTATTTCTTTCATCACTTTGTGTCTCGCAATTTTACAAACTTTGTCCAATAAACTAAGCTCCAGGGCCATTGAATTTATGAGAGAACTAGAACTTGAACGGTGTGTAGTGGACACACAGGGAGGATCACGTTCGAGTTAATGACCCAAACGGTCTACAGTATATGGATAGGGTTGGAGACCTAATCCTGGATACGTTGTGGATGCGACCCGCTTTGTATTAGATACAAACGAGGTGATCTGACTCGTTCATGTGGTTGACATGCGAGTGGTGGCATCTTGTACAATGAGATTGTACATGACCGGACGGTGAATTATTAGACCTACTGATGTAACACCGTTAATAGTATGAGACTAATAACTTCGTAGATGACCATTAGTGACTCGACCTGAATCCAGAGTGTGATACGGACTCCTGTCTGCGGGGGTCTGTCCTTTGACTAGTACGGGTGAGGGTGGTCACAGTTACTCGCCCAATATGCCTATCTTCTCAGGGACAGGACCACGTGGGGAGCTGGGAACTTAACTACGCAAGATGAAATTCACTCGTTCCCGCCTTTAGAGAAACAAGAGGGGTTGTTCCCTTAAGTGTTGTCTCCAGGGCTTGGACAACGAGCGCTCACCCCTCTCACTGGCCCGAGAGGGGTGTTGTGTATGGTTAGACCATTACAACGTTATTGTTCATTAGAGGAGCAGTGGGGACTTAAGGAGCAAGAAGTAGACACATGGGTAAAACGATAATTTCACCCAGCAGTGTCTACGAACAACCTATGAAGGGTCGACTCATGGGCATTAGTTATATCAATGGACACAACTTGTCTTTCACTGACGGGAGTTCAACTATGGGCTTTAGTGGAGTGTTACCATAGCTAATGAATGTTGATTAACCGGGTCAAAGAGTTTGACAAGTTAGTCTCGGATCATTGGAGCTCGTCACTGTATGATTGACATATTATATAGTTTAATGTGAATGAGGTTCATAGTAAACTATAGATTAGCGTAATTGTGTAATTAGGACTAATTTGGAGAAATTGGATTGAGAGAAATTAAATTGAATGTGATTCAATTTAAAAATCCACAATTATACAAATGTGATTTGTATAATGAGATATGAGATATCCTATTATATATGGTTATGATGATTTGCATAACCTATGGTTGTGCTTAAATGATAAATAGGTGGAGATTTCAACTCCACCTATCACCATTATATAAACCCTTTGCAAGAACGATTTGATATACATTTGGCTCATTTTTTTTTGGAAATCTCACCAAAGAGCTCTTGCAATTCTCTCTCAACATCTCTCTCAATCTCTCCTCCCTTTCACCCAAAGAAGAGTCCCACAACTCTCCTTCTACAAAAAGTAGAACAACCGTGAAACATTTCGGAACGTGTCTGGATCGTTGGTTCATCAAGGAAATCAAGTTCGTTGAGATCGTGATCACGAAGAGTTCGTGACTGGAGAAGGATTACGTGAAGAAAGGTTCTTCAACAAGTAAGTATACTTGCTATTTTTCTTCCTAATTTGCATGTTTAACCTAGATGCTATTAGATAGTTTTGATTTTTGAGAAAACGAATTTCACAACGATACCACGGTGATTCGATCACCCTTCTGCTGCATGGGATTTCATTCCCTTCATGCATCGTTAATAGTAGAGATCAATTTAAAGAATTGTCCCATTATGTCAAAGAGAAAAAGGATGAGAATAATTTATTGTTATTCGAATGAACAGTTTAAGAACCTTATTCTCTGTCGTATCAGCACTTCAAGCATGTTCTTGGGTATCGGGAGAAGGTAAGAGAGCCTTATTTTTATTATTCTTTAATCAATCAAATGGCTTCATTCTTTTTAGGCTCCTAATTTAATTGCCAAGTGAAAGAAGAGAAATTGTTAATTTCAATAATGAGTTAAATTTTAGGGTTTAATATTTATAATATAAAATTTTCGGGTTTCATTTGAAAGAACCAATGAACTTTGGGGCTCGTTTATGAAACATTCCTTTAAATTCAAATATTTCATATGCCAAAAATTTACAATTCCATCTTCGGAAAATGGTTAAACATGTTGGGTTTTTGACAAATTTACAATTCCATCTTCGGAAATTTATAATATTTCATATGCCAAACGGTCTACAGTATATGGATAGGGTTGGAGACCTAATCTTAGATACGTTGTGGATGCGACCCGCTTTGTATTAGATACAAACGAGGTGATCTGACTCGTTCATGTGGTTGACATGCGAGTGGGGGCATCCTGTACAGTGAGATTGTACAAGACCGGACCGTGAATTATTAGACCTACTGATGTAACACCATTAACAGTATGGACTAATAACATCGTAGATGACCATTAGTGACTCGACTAAAATCCTGAGCGTGTTACGGACCCCTGTCTGCGGAAGTCTGTTTTTTGACTAATACGGGTGAGGATGGTCACAGTTACTCGCGCAATATGCCTATCTTCTCAGGGACAGGACCAAGTAGGGAGCTGGGAACTTAACTACGCGAGATGGAATTCACTCGTTCCCGCCTTTAGGGAAACTAGAGGGGTTGTTCCCTTAAGTGTTGTCTCCAGGGATTGGGCAACGAGCACCCACCCTCTCACTTGCACGAAAGGGATGTTGTGTATGGTTGGACCAGTGGGGACTTAAGGAACAAGAAGTAGATACAGGGGTAAAACGATAATTTGATCTAGCAGTGTCTACGAACAACCTGTGAATGGTCGACGCATGGGCATTGGTTATATCAGTGGACACATCATGTCTTACACTTACGGGAGTGCAGCTACGGGTTTTAGTGGAGTGTTACCGTAGTTAATCAATATTGATTAACCGGGTCAAAGAGTTTGATAGGTTAATCTCGGATCATTGGAGGTCGTCATTGTAGGTCCATAAGGTCCCTCGGTTGGCTCAAATTGGATTAAAAGAAGGTTTATATTTTTGGTGTGAATTTGAAGTGTTCAAGTTCACTTAATCATGTTTAGCCTAGAATTAAAACAGTTTAATTCAATTTTAAGAAATGAATTGCACAACAAAACAACGACGTTTCATAATGCCTTCCGCTACGGGAGTTTCATTCCCTTTAATTGGTATCAGAGTCAGGTTGTTCTTCGTTGTGTATTCTGTAATTTCTTAAAACTAGGTGGGTAGCATTAATTTTTCATGAGATGAATGTTAATGGTTTGCATGTTGGATGTTTCGATTTTTGGCACTTGGTTTAGATTTACTTTTTTGTTGATTTGATCAATGTAAAGGCCTAGTATTTTGGGGCATTTTAGAATGTAAATCGAGTCTGTAAGTCTGTGTCGTTCGTGGCATGAGATGTTGTGAAGAAACGGAGCGAAAACGGGCGAATTTGGCAAAAAACAGCAAGTTGTGTCGCTGAAATTTCAATGGCATTGAGACGCTATTCTTCGGCGTCTCAACGCCATCTGTGCGGGAGCAAGGCGCGCTGCAGGACAGCGTTGCGACGCAACGCGTTGTGTTGTAACGCTGCTGCTGTTGGGAACGCTAACAGGACGCTGGATGATGCAGCGTTGCAACGGTAGCCACGGCGTTGCAACGTTGCAGAGTAGTGGAGCAGTTGCGCGAGAGTTTTTCACGCGTAGTGGTAGAATAGGGCTTCGAGGTGGGCGGTTCGAGACCTGCTGACCGATTTTCTCTTATTTTAATTTATATTTTTATGTAAAATATTTTTTAATTTTTTTAATTAATATTGATATAAATGTTATATTAGTGTTAATTAATTTAATTAAAGTCCCCAGGGTGCCAAAACTGGTTCAATTTTGCTATTTGATTTATTTTATGCATGTGATGTATGAATTTTATTATTCTATGTGCATAATGTATGTCATATAGATTAAAATCCCATCTTAGGTTAAACATTTCATGCATAATGTTTATATTATAAGAGTTATAATATATAGTATGCATGATGGGATTATATTATAAGTGTTATAATATAATGTATATTTTTTTAATTTAATTAATATAAGAGTTATATTTCTTAGATTAAAAGCATTGACATGCATTTATACATGAGATGTATGTATGTTATATAGTTTAATTATTCATGTGATGAATGATTAAGCACAATAACATAAAAATGCATGTAACATAAGTTGATTATTAGTTTTAAATTGTTTAGAACATGAATAATTAGACTTAGGTATTTTGGTTCTAATAAGATTGGAATTAGGAAATCAATATGACTTATGAATGGTGACCAATTAGTAACTCTGTCTAAGGAAGGTTACATCTAAAGGTGAGAGGTATTTAAGTGGCGCTTTGCATAAACACCCCATACCTGGGAACCGACCTGGGAGTGAATTTGGTTCGGAGATTCATAGGTTATGTTCTCGTGAGTGTCGTTAATTAAGAGTTAATTAATTTACTCACATAGACCTAAGTTAATAATGTGATTATAGGCTTAGGCTAATCCAATATAAGAGTTATATTGGTAGACTTAGGTAAATAATACTCAGCTTATCTAGGTCAATCTCGATTATTTTAAAGTGTTGAGTGAGAGGAAATAAGTGTATGAGATACATTTAATTTTTCATCCGCAAATCTTCGTTAAGTTCACACCGTGAGATCCATACTCGACCTCGTGGCGCAAATGGGAGCATCGCCCTACGGGTGGCATTTGTATGGGTCAAAATTCAACGTGAATGGAGAGAGTACTTATAGTGAGTGGGAGCGGGACCTGTGAAAATAGGACCCACGGTCTCTTCTTTTGATTCACACAGTGAGATGCCTATTGTCACGGTCGCACCTCTGAAAGGGTCTCGACACGACCGTGCGACACTTGCTCTCGCTCACGAGCAAGTCAGCCAACTCAAATTTGGATCGCCGGCGGCACAACGGGCCTATATCGCAACCTCCACCCCCGTTCTTGAGAAAAGGTTTTAGAAAACGGGGTCAGAGAGAATTTGTGAAAACAATTTGGAAAACGTTTGTGAGAGTTTAGAAAGTTAGTTATACAGCTGATAAGCAATAATAAAGAAAGCCACACTTATCTAGCATATAACTCTTGGTAGGGAGAATTGATGAATGTTTGCATCCCCCTATAGTACATTCTAGGAATTTTGGCTATGACCCCCTTGCACGTCATTTTGGCGAGGAGTCATACGCCCACAAAAATACATGGAAATGAAATAACAATGCTAAAGCAAAAGCATACATGAAAACATAATGAAAAAGGATGGAGACGGCCATGCGGCCATGGGCAACACGCCTTGGACAAGCATGACCGTGACACCTATGATTCGCCTGCTAGTTTGGCCTGGACCAGATAATCCTTATGGAGGGCCTTGATCATGGGAGTCGGAACACTGTGAATTCTCGAAAGGGATGCGATTTCCTAGTTGATTTTCTTTCGTAGTCCTCCCTATGACGGCTATTGTTTGGACGGATACTTGAAAATTTAAAGATAGAGGGTGACACTCACAGAATTCATTAAGAGTTTATTGTATTACTGTACATTTGAGAAATGTATCTTATACTCCACTAGCTTAGTTCAAATGAGAGTTTGTTGGGGTGTATGCCCTAATCTCGTGTAGTTTGTAATATTCCAAATTGAAATAAATATATAAGAGTTATTTTTTCAATACTTTGTGGCTCACATATTTTATAAACTTAATCCAATAAACTAAGCTCCAGGGTCATTGTATTTTGAGAGAACTAAGGACTTGAACGGTGTGTAGTGGACACATGGGGAGGATCACGTTTGATTTAATGACCCGAATGGTCTACAGTATACGGATAGGGTTGGAGACCTAATCCTGGATACGCTATGGATGCGGCCCGCTTTGTAGTAGATACAAACGAGGTGATCCAACTCGTTCATGTGGTTGACATGCGAGTGGGGGCATCCTGTGCAATAAGATTGTACAAGACCAGACCGTGAATTATTAGACTTATAGATGTAACACCGCTAACAGTATAGGGCTATAAATTCGTAGATGACCATTAATGACTCGACCTTAATCATCAACGTGTTACGGACTCCTGTCTGCAGGGGTCTGTCCTTTGACTTGTACGGGTAAGGGTGGCCATAACTGCTCGCCCAATATGCCTATTTTCTCAGGGACAGAACCACGTGGGGAGCTGGGAACTTGACTACGCGAGATGGAATTCACTCGTTCCCGATTTAGAGAAATTAGAGGGATTGTTCCCTTAAGTGTTGACTCTAGGGCTTGAACAACGGGACCCCACCCTCTCACTGGCCCGAGAGGGTTGTTTTTTATGGTTGGACCATGCAACGTAGTTGTTCATTAGAGCAGCAATGGGACTTAAGGAGCAAGAGGCAGACTTAGGGGTAAAAAGGTAATTTGACCCAGCTGTGGCTACGAACAACCTGTGAAGGGTCGACTCACGGGTATTAGTTACATCGATGGACACAACTTGTCCTACAATGATGGGAGTGCAGCTACGGGCTTTAGTGAAGTGATACCGTAGCTAATGAATGTTGACAAACCGGGTCAAAGAGTTTGATAGGTTAATCTCGGATCATTGAAGCTCGTTATCTGTAGGTCCATTAGGTCCCTCGTTTGCCTCAAATTGGACATATTGAGGGTTTACAGTTTGTTGTGAATTTTAAGTGTTCAAATTTATTATTTGGGTATTTATGTCATTTATATGTGATATAGATGACATAATATATAGTTTGATGTGAATGAGATTCGTAATAAACTATAGTATAGCCTAATTGATTAATTAGTTCTAATTGGAGAAATGGAATTGAGAGAAATTAAATTGAATGTGATTCAATTTAAAATTCCACAATTATGCAAATGGGATTTGTATAATAAGGTATGAGATACCTTATATTATGTGATATGTAAATATGATTTGCATATCATATGGTTGTGGTAAAATGGTGATTTTGGTGGAGGTTTTAACTCCACCACACACCAATATATAAAGGGTTTGCAAGAAGCCTTTTGGTAGACTTTTGCCATTTTTTGGATTTTCATCCAAAGAGAGCATCTCACAATTCTCTCAATCTCTCTCAATTCTCTTTAGAATTCCCCTCACCCAAAACCAAAGGGAGTCCCACAAACTCTGCTTCAACCTCCCGAGAACAACCAAGAAGACCCTTTGGAAGTGTCTTGTTGTTCGATTCGAGGATCAAGTTTGTAGAGATCGTTGATTCGAGAGGGATCAAGATCGAGAAGGAGAAAATGTTGAAGAAGAGTTCTTCAAGAGGTTAGTAGATCTTTACCTACTGTTTTCTCTTGTTTTTATGCATGTGTAGCCTAGAATTAAAGTAGTTTAATTCAATTTTAAGAAATGAATTGCACAACGAAAGTTCTAGTGTCCTACTATATTTTAAACTATTTAAAATACTATGTAAGACTAACTTCTAATCCTATTAGAAATTAAAACTTAGGTCTAAATTAATTTTAAACAATTTAAAACTAATTTAATTTAACCCAAGTTCCTATATTTGCATGCAATTGTTTGTTATAGGTTATGATTTCTAAAACCCCTTTATTTATAACTTTTATAAATTTTAATAATTAAACTATGACAAAGAATTATATTATAAAACCAACAAACGATTTCAAATTGGAATTATAAATGACATTCAACTAATTGAATAAAGCAAATTACTTAAATAAAATAACATTTATTTTAAACTAAGTAGTTTCATGCTCCATGCTCTTTATTTTTCATATAATCTAATTATAACAATTATAATTAATTACTCATAAAAAATAAAATAAATCATGCATTTCTACCATATTTATATAACACTGATACAAATAAAAAATGCATGAACATGCTTATCCTAAGGTGGGAAATATTCTAAATGACATTCATAAAGAAAATAGCCGTAAAATCAGAAAAATTTAGCCCCTAAAGTGCAAAAATAATAAAATTACATTAATTTCATTACAAACCCGGTCTAAAACTACTTGAACCGGGCTCAAACCGCTCGAACTGGACCAAAATCGACCCAAACCGCTTCTGAACCAGTCGGCACCTTCAAGTTGTCGTCACGGCTCTCCTCAGCGTTGCAACGCCGCCTCATCTCGCATGCACCTGGCATCGAGGTAGCGTGGCAACGCTGCTTACCCCTCGCAATTCCGTATCGATAGGGGCTTCGACGTTGCGATGTCATTCTTCAGCGTTGCAACGCTTATGAATGGTGTTGCAATGTTGTTGCTTCTGCAGCAGCTTCTTCCTTTGAAAACAACAACTTCAAATGCAAAATTCTCACCCGAATCTCATCCGATTTGCACGAAATTTGTCACAAACGACTCATAACTTAATTACAGACTCGATTATGCACTTAATTACCCAAAACATAAGGGCCTTTACATTTAATTTGATCTAATAAAAAATAAATCTAAGGCCAAAATTTTTCTAAACTAGTTTTACAGCAAACCAAATGTAATTCCCACCTATCCAATGTAAATTTGTTTCAACCAAAACAAAACAAGCATTTCTATGATACCAATTGATGGGAATCAGATCCCCTTGAGCAGCGGAAACATGATTAAAATCGTAATGGCTCGTTTGTTTTGGTTTAATACAAATACGAATACATTGGCTAAAAAATACAGAGACAAGCAATTATCTAATCTAATTAGGCATGGAATTAAACATGCAAACATATGTTGTAAAAGCTTAAACTAAAAAGAAGTAACAATTACCTTTGTAGTTTCTCAACAGCAACAACTCCTTGCTCCTCCAAAATTTGCAGCAACACAACAAAATTATTCTCCTTTGTTCTTTTAACAAGACACTACCACAAAGAGAACCTCCTATTCTCTGAGTTCCTAGATCTATCCTTGGTGGGAAGGATTCAACAGTTGATCAAAGGAAGAGAATTAAAGAGAGAGAATTTTTCTTTTGCAATTCACAATTGCTCAAAATTCTGATCGATCAATCAACCACTTCTCTCCATCAAGCAGTTATTACACATCCAGAGGGAAACTCCCACTCCCTATCGATGGGGAATTGGGAGACATGGGGAACGTGTCCTCTTGACACGTTCCCTTTTTTTTTTAATTATTTAATAAAATAAATCAATTAAATCACATTAAATTAAATTAAATTAAATATGATATATTTAATTTAGATTAAATCACATTTAATCAATTTTTCCTGTAACCTATAGTTTTAATGTATATCTTATGCACATTAAATTATAACCTATAGTTTTCAAATATGAATCACATTCACATTTAAATTAATATTTGAACTTTTTCAAATATTTAATTCTCTCATGTAATTTAATATGAATCATATTCACATTAAATTTATAATATAAAGTTCCAAAACTTTATATTATAACGTATCTATATACATTAAATTTATTCCCTAATTGAATTTGAACATTTCAAATTCAAACGATCTAAGAACCCTTTACAAACTAGAAGGTGGACCTAATGGACCTACAGATCAGAAGCTCCAACAATATGAGATTATTCGGTTAATCTCATTAACCTCCTAATCAACATTCGTTAACGTCGGGAACACTCCACTAATGTCCCGCAACTGCACTCTTCTCACTGCAGATATATTTCTGTGTCCATGGATATTGACCAATAACAACAAGTCAATCCTTCACGAATGTTTGTAACACCAGCTGTGTCAAATTACCGTTTTACCCCTAGGTTACATCTTGTACCTTAAGTACCAGTGCTCCTCTAATGAACAATTTGTTTGTGGTCCTACCAACAAACAGAAGTCCCTCTCGGGCCAATGAGAGGGTTGGCCCTTTGTTCAAGTCTCGGAGACACCACTTAAGGGAACATTCATCTACTTACCCTAGTAGACGGGAAGGAGTGAATTCCATCTTGCTAAGTTAAGTCCCCAGCCGCTCACCCGGTCTTTTCCCATGAAGGTAGGCATATTGAGTCGGCGAATCTTGCCACTCTCACCTATACTAGTCAAAGGACAATCCCTTGCAAACAAGAGTTCGTAACCTGCTGAGGATTGAGATCAAGTTGCCTAGGTCATCCTAGTGAAATAAAAACCTAGTTAGTCAACGGAGTTACATCTAGTGGTTACTATTTCGCGGTTCGGTTTTATGTAATCTCATTACATAGGATATCCCCACTCACATGTCATCTACACGAACATGTTAGGATCACAGTGTTTGTATCATATACAAAGTGGGCCACATCCATAGTGTTACCAGGGTAAGGTACTCAAACCTTATCCCCTTACTATAGACCCTTTAGGATGTATCTCAAACTGAGATCCCTTATATGTATACATTCAGTTCAAGAGACATTTTACAGCCTTGGATGTTTAGTTTATGGATTTAGGGTTAAAACAAGGGCAATATCGTAAATAACGAATAATAACTCTTTATTGAAATAATAACTCTTTATTACAATAATTAGAACAAAAATTACAAACTACGAGTTTTTGGGCACAAACCCTAACAACCTTGAGCAAAGAATTTAGTCTACCTAAAGACATTAAAGAAAGCGCTTCTTTGGAGGCAACCCAAGCTTTTCATTTATTTTTGTTTTGGCTTTAATGTATTTTGTTTGTTTGTTTTAGTTTTTGGTGTTGATGCCCTTCCTTTGATCTGTGCTCCCGTTGTGTAGGAGTCTATCTCTCGTGACTTGGTCGAAAAGAAACTTTGGAATATGAGATCTCCATTACTCAGGATAGTATTGTTCACTCTCTTACCTTTCTTTCCTTATCTGAGCCTACTTTGTAAACATTGAGGACAATGTTCAGTTTAAGTTTGGTGGTGGGAGTGTATTGTTTTTATTTTTGTTTAGAAGTCCTAAGTATGTGTTGAATTGTTGATTGATCTTATGCATAAGTATGATTAGGATGGCCTAGGAAGAGATTTAATTGAAATTTTTGTGATCCTGTTGAAACTTGAGAGCATGATATGAATCTGAGTAAATTTAAAAATTTTCTTGAGTTTTCCTGCAATTTTTATGCACCTTGCTTTTGTTCATGTAGTTTCGAATGCGTAGAACAGAGTTATCAGGTTCATAAGTTTGATGTCACCTCGATAGGAGTAAGGACTGATTTGAGTGTTAAATTGCATGATAGGATGAATGACAATATGAAGTGCATGCTCTTGAATGTTTGTGCGTAATGAAAAATAAAATCTATATGTGTTATCTGTTGTCTCTGATTTGTGCTGAAAAGAATCGAGGACAAAAAGAGCTACCTTCACTGTGATCAGTTAGGTCACTCATTGAGCGAGTGCTCTGGGTAAGGGTCTCTGTAGTGGATGTGTGAAAGCTAGTGTCCTTGCATAAAAAGAATTAATGTTTTAAAAAAATGTAGTGTTGAATAGAGTTGTTTGTTTCTTGACTGTGGGGAGACTTAAGGATTAAGACTTATGGCCAGTGTAGAGGGAATTTGAATGGAGAACTTGGTAAAATTGTTCCGAGCTAGTAAAGATGAAAGGAAAGAAGGCTAATCACACACACACGAGGGGATACTTAGGAAAAATTTTAAATTGCTTGTTGAAGTATCTTGTTTAATTGCTAAATTGTGGTTGCTGAAATTTTCCTTTTAATCTTTAAGGCTTGAGTCTGATGTATGCATAAGAAAGATCATTTATGGTTTTGTTCTGTTTTTGCTCGGGACTAGCAAAACTTTAAGTTTCGGGGTATTTGATAGCACGCAAAATGTGTTATTCTTAAGCTTAGATTCTGCTAGTTTTTTTGTTAATTTAAGGCTTTCACGTGTTTAAATTATTGGATTTCAGGTTACCAGCAATAACGGAGCAAATAGAGAGATCTGGAAGAATTATAGCTTAAATGTGGTCCAATGGAGCACAAAATATGAAGAGAGTAGAAGAAAGAAGCGAAACAAGCCATTAGACCTGAGGGCATGGCGTTGAGATACCACTAGGGTGTTGCAACACCATGTCGTGAGAAGAAATAACTTGAAGACCCGCAAAGGCGGCGTTGTGACGCTGCTTTGCAACGTCGCAACGCCGTATTGAGTGTGTGTGCGCCTTATATGTTGGTAGCGTTGAGACGTTTCACGGCATCTCAATGTTGCGTTGCTTTCCTCATTTAACCGTGCACCTAGAGCACGACGTTGAAACATTGTCCCTAGCGTTGCAACGTTGTGCTAATTACTCTATAAATTGAATATGTTGTGCAATTAAGAAGGGGGAGCAGAATTTGATTGATTCTTATACAAAATTATCTATACATACACTCTGAAAGGAGCATAAGAGGATTCCTCAAAGGCCAAGCACGAGAGTGAAGGCCTAAGATCGTGACGGGAGCTTAGAGACCGAAGACCGACATCGACACTGAAGCGTTTTTCTTCCCTTTTCTTTAGTTTGTGGTTTTGATTATGGACTCTTTTATGGATTTTGCATGTTTTGTAGTGATTATGAGTAGGTAATTTCCATAGTTAGGGGATTGATGTTGCTAGTTATGGATTTTTTTTCAGTTATTGAATTGAACTTTTGGTTGTGTTGAGTTATTTTTTGTAATTCTTTCTTAATGCTTGTTTTTCTCTTGCCAAGAATAGCATGATTTATTAGTTTAAGTTTAATTCGAGAGAATAGACTTAGATTAGATTAAAATTGTCAAAACCCTTAGTAAATCCTTACACGAGAGTGAAGGGTTCTTTGGAAAACGTTTTAAAGTAGTTGCTTAATGCCTTGCATGCTTTTAAAATATAAATGGAGACTTTAGGTTTATCGTTATGCATGAGATCACTAGAGCTCTAGAGAGTCTTTTGAATACCTTTACTTCTTGTTTATAATCTTGCAACCAAAGTCAGTTTCATGCGCTAAAATAATGAAATAACTAGTGAAATCAATTCCATAACGTTTCTCTCATCTTCGTGTCACCACTTGGATATTTAGTTTTTATTTTTATTTCACCTGTTGGAATTGTTGGAGTACAACCCTTAACAAGAATTTGTAATGATGCCTTGAATATGTTATCTGTCGGATCGAATGACCAAGTACGGGGTTTATATTTTCGTATATTGTGCCTATTGGGTCGACTTTGTATTAGGGTTTAGAAGGGGTGCCATATATAAACCCTCTAAACTCATATCTAAAATTTATCTGTTCTCTGTGTAATTTTGTTCTCTCGGTTCCTCAGTTAATAAAATTACTCTCTCCCTCTGCCCGTGGATGTAGCTAACACAACGTTAGTGAACCACGTAAATACTGTGTGTGATTGTCTTCTATGACTCTCTTCGTTTATCTACTGCTTTCATTTTTAACAAACTGGTATCAAAGCCTCGTTGTTAGGGTTCTTCTATGATAATCGAAGATGTCTGTTGTCAACGTGAAAATCGACAAATTCACTGGAACGAACAGTTTCCGTCTATGGCAAATCAAGATGTGATCCTTGCTAAAGCAACAAGGTCTGTGGGCGCCACTATCTAGGAAACCGAAGAAGGCGGACATTGATGACTATGAGTGAAATGTCCTGGAGAAGAAGGCACATTCGACAATCCTGTTGTGTTTATCTGATGACGTCATCGTGGAGGTCGTAAGGGAAGAAATTATCGTCGGTGTCTGGTTAAAGCTCGAAAGTTTGTATATGACAAAATCTTTAACCAAGAAGTTGCTTCTAAAGCAACGTTTGTTCAGTCTACGTATGCAGGAAGGTACGCCTCTTAAAGACAATATAGATTAATTGAATGGTGTTTTAATGGATCTGTGTAATATTGATGTTAAAGTAGATGATGAGGATGTTGCTTTAATTCTGTTAGTGTCTTTGCCCCTGTCGTACGATAACTTTAGGGAGTCGTTTATGAGTGGAAAAGATACTCTGTCTTTAGAAGAAGTGAAAACTCCACTCTATACTAGAGAGGTCCGTCATAAAGTTATTACAGGTTTAGTTACCGAAAATCAGCCCTCTGGGTTAGCTGCTACAGGACCAACCGGACAGAAGAAACCTTTCGGAAAGAAGTCGGGTTATAAAAACTCGAAGCCTAGGGGACCAAAATCGGATGATATATGTAATTATTGTAAGGAGAAGGGTCATTGGAAGGATGGTCGTCCTAGGAAAAATAAGCAGCAACAGAAAGTAAAGGGGAGTCTTGGAGGTTCTGGAAATTCTGGAAATTCTGGAACTTCCGAAGGTTCTGCCGCTGTGGCAGAAGTTGGCACCGACTCTGAAGGAGATTTAGCCTTAGCTGCAAATGAGTAGTTATGTCATGAAGGCGTGTGGCTTCTTGATTCTAGGGCATCTTATCATATGTGTCCAAACAGAGAGTGGTTTTCAACTTACAAGCAGATAGATGGAGGAAATATAACTATGGCCAACAGTGACGTCTGCAAGGTAGTTGGAATAGGCTCAATCAAGATACGAACACATGACGGTTGTTTTTGCACCTTGAGTGATGTTATACATGTCCCACAGATGACCAAGAATTTGATATCGTTGAGTGTACTTGACAGTAAAGGTTTGAGTTTCAAAGGCGAAGGTGGAGTTATGTATGTCTACAAAGACTCCAAGGTATTTCAGAAGGTGTCAAGCAGGGAACTTTATTTTTCTTAGCAGGTTCGACTTTGACAGGGTATGTTGATGTTGCATCATCTGTAGTTCACAAGGAGGATATGACCAAGCTATGGCATATGAGGCTTGGCCATATGAGTGAAAGAGGAATGCAGATTCTGTCAAAGAGGGGCATTTTCTGCGGGCACGAGGTGCAGGATCTTGAATTCTGCGAACATTGTGTGCTTGGGAAGCTACATCGGAGCAAGTTTCCAAAGGGTGTTCACAGTACAAAGGGGACACTCGATTATATCCATGTTGATTGTTGGGGACCTTCTCGAGTTGAATCGGTTGGAGGTAGCAGGTATTTTTTTGTCAATAATAGATGATTACTCGAGGATGACTTGGGTGATTATGATGAAGCACAAAGGTAAAGCCTTCAAGAATTTCAAGCAGTGGAAGGTTTTGATTGAAAATCAAACTGGAAAGAAGGTTAAAAGACTGCGAACTAATAATGGTACAAGAGGTTTGACAGCTATATGATTGAGCTTGGCTACAATAGGAGTCCGTACGATTGTTGTGTGTACCATAACAAGTAAGGTGATGGTTCGAGAGTTTATCTGATTCTATATGTAGATGACATGCTCATAGCTGCAAAGTCAAAGTCTGATATTCAGAAGCTAAAAGGTCTTCTCAGTATCGAGTTTGAAATGAAGGATTTGGGTGTTGCACGAAAAATCTTGGATATGGAAATTTATATGGAAAAAAGTCAGAATAAGCTTTTTGTAACACAGAAAGGCTATATTCAGAAGATATTGTCCAGGTTTGGCATGTCATCAGTTAAGCCTATAGATACTCCAAGTACTGCAAGTGTTCGTTTGTCTGCTGAGTTTGCACCACAATCTGAAGCTGAGAAGGAGTACATGTCTCGAGTTCTGTATTCTCGAGCAGTTGGAAGCCTGATGTATGTTATGGTTTGCATTAGACCTGATCTTGCACATGTTGTTAGTGTTGTCTGCAGGTTCATGGGAAAACCTTGAAAGGAACATTGGCAAGCAGTGAAGAGAATTTTTAGTTACCTTAGAAGTATGTCTGATGTCGGTTGTTGCGTAAATTTTGCAAGACCGCAAGTGTACCGGTCAATTTTAATATAGTGAATTTGAGTAGAAGTATCGTCCACAGGATTGGGTATTTAATTCAATTAATTCCTATCAATAACACCACTCAATTTTATCTAGAAAATTAGACTTAAAGTGAGGTGAAACGCAAAATCAAAGAGTGAAAATTGAGAACAATCAGGAGAGACGAATATCTTAGGGACTAGATTTCACCAATTAATTAACTATTTTATTAAGATCATGCTAATGGGTTATTGCGCTGCTTTTATAAACCAAGAAACTAATATAACAAATAACCTCTCTCGAGGCAAGTGAATCTCATGCAAGATACAAAATTAAACATCTCTGTTCAACCTAAAAATCAAACATGACACTAAGTTCAATTCTTATGGGTTTCTAATAGTACTTCAATCATTCTCATGTCAAAATAACTATCAGTCATACAATTGAGATCAGATCTAAAAATATCTTTCACAAGAATAAATTCAGATCTAAGAACAAATAAACCGTGATCAAGAGTTTATAAGCATTAAGGATGCAACTGCATGAATAAAAATATTACAATAAACCAAAAGCAGTCAATTCAACAAAATAGCATAATTAAAAGGCTACATCTATCCCTAAGATAACAAGTTTAGCTACTCGTGTTCACTATAAATTCTCCTAAACTCAAATACAAGACCATAGTTCAACAATCAAGTAAAGAGAACGAAGAAAGAACTCTCGTGGCGTGAACGGCAACGATTCCAGCACCTATCACGAACCCCGAGCTCCAGAAAATCTTCTCCTTGGAATCTCCCCAAAGTGTTCTTACAACCTCTCATAATGGTTTTTAGACAATGGTGTGTAAATCTCTCCAAAAAGGCTCTCCAAAAAGGCTCCCCGTTGCAAGAAGCATCCTTTCCTTTTTATATTAATGGCACGGCGTTGCAACGTCGTGCCCTAGCGAATAAATTAAAAAAAAGGAAAATATCTAGCGGCGTTGCAACACTGCTACCCTCGCGCGCCTTTAGCTATCGAAGTAGCGTTTCAACGCTGCAAGGCAGCGTTGCAACACCATCGCTATGGATCTTCATGGCGTCTTTGCTGGTGTGGAGCATTGCAACGCTGCTTGCAGCGTTGCAACGCCATCGGTAAGAGCTTCTATAGTAGAACGGCTGCACACAGAGCGTTGCAACGCCATCTCCACGGATTTGATGGCTTGTTTTGACCTTTTTCCTTCCATTTTTTGTGAATTTTGGCTCCCTTAGGCAATCTTTGGCTCGTTTTTCATTCATAATCCTCCATCCATTCTTATATTGCTTTTTATCCTGAAATTCAACAAATTAAGTACATGAAAGCATTGAAATTGTCACAAAACTAGCACATTTTAGGCCTAAGGATAGCACATTTTGTGTGCTATCAAACACCCTCAAACTTAAACAATTGCTAGTCCTCGAGCAAAAACAAGAAAAAGAAGGATCATATCAGAGTAGGTTTCATACTATAGACTCAAACCTCAGGAATTGTATGAATCGAGGAATAAACTCATCAAAACAAAAGCAACATTGATTAAAAACTATATAATAAGATTTTAAAATTAAATCAAATTATTCCTTGAGTGGGTGTGTGCTAGCCTTTTCCAGTTTAGTCCTTATAAGCCCAAGATAACCTTATTGAGTCCTCTGTTCATTTTCCCTCTACACTGGCCCTAGGCTCCAAATCTTCAGCTCATTTACATGATTAGAAAATTTTTACCTTTTATTGTTGTTTTTCTTTCACCCCCAAACTTAAACTTTATTTCACTAACAACATATTTATTATTATTATTATTATTATTTTTGGAGGGAATCCTTCAGTCATCTATGCCTTTGCTCCAACATATTAATACTTTGTGGTGAAAATAGCTGACTACGAGCACAGATACCATACAGATTTTCAAAGACTACTCGCATCCTATAATACTTAGGATGTTGGAGTACCCTCTTATTTATCTTTTTTTTTTTAGTGAAAAAAAACTTTAAAAATGTATAATTTTCAATTAAGCAAACTTGCTCTTTCATCAGCTCCTAAGCCTATCGAGATGACAACGATTTTCTGGACAAAATAAACTTGCCCTAAGCATTCAGGACCTTTCCGGGATTAGCTAAGTGCAATTAGGTTCAAGGAATTCTCTAATCAATTTTAAACATCCTAAAATTGGAATTTAATCAAGTTCTCTTGGCTGATGAACATTATTCACAATTCTCAATTAGATTTCATCAGTGGTTATCATAGTCAAAGTAGGAAAAACTTACAATGAGCAATCCATTCCATTAACCCGAAATCGATCAAATGCACCAAAAACACACCGTAGAAAAGAATATAATAGAATATGGAATAGAGTCAGATAAATCTCATGCAGTAAACAGTAATTAAAAGTCATACAATCACCCCCAAACTTGAGAACAACATTGTCCTCAATGTGAAAATACAGATAAGAAAATAACATCCAAATCAGCTAAAGAAACAACGGAGGAGAGAAAAGAATTGTATTGCCCTGAGCACGAAAAATTCTCATTCCTCATCAGAAGAGGCGTAAGGAGGCATAGGGCCCGGGAATGAAGGATCTGAGCAATGAATGTGTCGAAGACAGTCATAAAGATGGCGGTGAGAGGCCTCACTGTACTGCAAATGTCTCATGATCCAACGCTCCTCTCGACGACTGTGAGTCTCGTGCTGGTCGAACCGCTGCTCGAGTCTAGCCATTGCCTGAACCAGATCCTTGTACTCCTGTGGGGCAGAGCGCTATGGTGACTCATGCTGCCCCTCCTCTTCCATCACACCCTCGACTGCGTCAAGGAAAAATTCTGGCTCGTCTGCTGGCATCCCCGCAAGTACTCCTTGATCATGATCCCGAAGTCCCATGATGTAGTTTTTATCCATCACCCCCTTGGGGTGAATCAACTCCTCCTCGGATGTCCAGGTGACTTCGGCAAGATGATAGAGGGCGGTGATGAGAGAGGGATGGCCTAGTTCGCCCGTGGTCGTGCCTCGCCGCACGTGCTTGATGTATCGATTGATGACTTTGCCTACATCAATCGTCTTTCCAGTGAAAATGGCGTACAAGAGGATGGTGCGATCCTTCGTCACGTCACTCATGTATGGAACCGGCTGGAATCTAGCACAGATAAAACTGTGCCACACTCTATTGGACACGGTGAGGTTCGCTGTCCAGAGTTTGGAGACCTCGCCTCTCCTTGTTACCCATTGAGCCCCAGGTCGTGCTAGCGTAGCAAGTACCTGTGCAGAGTCGAACTGTGTCCTGGCATAGATAATGTACTCATCTGTCTCATAGTCAGGTAAGTGAAAATACCTGTTAATGGACACATCGTCGAACGGGATGCGTTTCCCTCGCACGGTGGTATGGTAAGCCTCCAGATGCATGTTGGCGTAAAATTTCCGGACAAGGGGGACCACTCCTGCCTCGGGTTGTTGCACCAACAACTCCCAATGTCGCTGTTGAATGGTAGTGTAGATGTCCTGGTGATGGGAGTAATCAGGAACAATGCCTCGCTCAGGAACCAGAGCGCGATGCACTACATAGCTCTGGTAGCAACTCAAAGCTTCAGCATCCACGAATCGTTGTCCATCATATCCGGAACTAGATTCGGTTGTTGTCTTTGCCCTTTTTGGTGCCATATGTGATCAGTGCAAAATAAAGAACTAGACAAGGGCAAGTAACAAAGTTAGGGCAAAGAAAACGGAAAAACAATGAGATGGCCTATGGATGGTGCATGAGGTATAAATGAAAATAAACTTTGAAGTTCTCTACCCAAGGATGATGTAAATTGGGGAGAAAGATAAGAACTCAATGACTCTCGCCACCTATGAATCATGAACAAGAAGTAGAAATACAACACAAGAGGGCCATATATAAAAGTGGACCACTTCATCATAGGCATACTAGGAGCAAAGGAAGAATGGGCATAAACCCAAAAACAATCCAAACAAGACAATTATACATGCCCCATCCAACAATAAGAATAAGCTCCCAATTAGCAAGTGAAGACATCCAAAGGACCAAATTGACATACTAATTCAACTACAAGGTCAATCATCTCATGCTCATGTACGAAGAGTAGTCCAAAGAGAAAGCACAAACACAACTAAAGAGCAAGGACGTGTCTTACCAAAATCAAAATGCACCTAATGAGCAAAGATACAACCACACAACCAAATCATGTATCCATCAAAGTGCACAACTAATGAGAAGGGACTTATGTTACCAAAATCAATGATTTCAATACCCCAAACTTAAGATTCAAGCCTTAAAGAGTAATAATGCCCAAAGATGGAAAAAAATTGAAAACCAACATCCATTTACCATGAAAACACATCTAGGGCACTTCCATTAAATTACCCAAATCCTCTAATATCAACAATAGGCTATGAAAGTTCATCTAAGGCCAAGATTCATCACCCTAAACAATAATACAGCAAAACAAACAACAAAATGTAGGCCTAGTCACAGAAACATCAAAAAAATCGGAAAGAAAATGGTAGAGAAATAGTTACCCACGATTTGTCTTCAAATGGGTATGAAAGTTGCCCCAAAATGTCCAATCTAGAACAAAATAGGAAGAAAAGTGAGTGGGGGAGGGTTAGAGTGAACACTCTTGAGGAAATAGTGAGAGAGATTGAAAGAAATAAGAAAGAAAATAGAAGAGAAGATGAAATTTGGGGTTGTTCGGCGAAATTTAATTTAAAATCCCAGATTTCGCGACAGCGTTCAGCGTTGCAACGTTGTCCTCACGGGTCACATGACTAATAAAGCGCACAGCGTTGCAACGCTGCGCCTGGCGTTGCAATGCCAACGCAAGGGTTGCAACGCTTGGTTAAGCGTTGCGACGCCGTTTCGAGACCTCGTTTTTTTTTACCTGAAAATAGAAAACAAAAAAATGTCAACCAACTAAAAAATAATAAAAGAAAATTAAAGAAAATTAAATAATGAAATAAAATTAAATTAAATTTAAAAACTGAATTAAAAGACAACGTGTTGCCTCCCGTTCAGCGCTTTCTTTAACGTCTTTTAGCTAGACCATTTTTTTTCTTTTTATTTTTTTCTTCTTTCACATCTGAAAACAAAAAGAACAAGAAGGATCAAATAATCAAAGAAAGCAGAAATAATCACAGGATACGTAGATAAATCTCCTAAGAAAGTGTAATGAAGGTGTGCAAGTAATTGTTTCAACTCTAGAACAGGAAGTTTTGTTTCTTCTGCCTTATTGACATGCGGTTGTGAAAATTGTTCATATTGAAGTTTAGGCAATTGATTCAGTGATTCATTACAGTAAGTAACTTCATGATCCAATTTTTTTAATTGATCTACCATTGAATTTGTCATGCAAGTCTCTAAGGGGTCAACAGATAAAACTAGATTTCTAGGTGAATTCATACCATTATCCAGAATATCGATCATGTGACAGGTACTTACCTCATTACGGTACTTCAAGGATCAAAAAATGTCAAATACAACCTTGTCCTCACTAACCCTTAGAGTTAACTTACCATCCTGCACACCTATCAATGCTCTTCCAGTGGCCAGGAAAGGTCACCCCAAAATAATTGGGATCTCAGAATCTTCCTCCATATCTAGGACTACAAAATCTGCAGGGAAAATAAAATGTTCAACCTTGACCAACACATCTTCTACAATACCTCTGGGATATTTGATAGAACAGGCCACCAACTATGATGATATGGTTGTAGGTTGCACCTCCCCAAGACCTAGTTTCCTGTAGACAGACAAAAGCATCAAATTAATACTGGCCCCTAGATCACATAAAGCTCTATCAACAAAAATGCTACCAATATTACAAGGAATAGTAAAACTCCTGGGATCTTTTAATTTTTGTGGTAGTTTCCTCTGGAGTACAACACTACGTTCTTCAGTGAGATTGACTGTCTCATATTTGTCAAACTTTTTCTTTCTGGACAGGACTTCCTTCATGAACTTTGCATATTTGGGCATCTGTTCCAAGGCATCTGCAAAAGGAATATTAATGGGCAGTTTCTTAAACATATCAAGAAATTTAGCAAAGTCAGAGTCAGTATTTTTCTTTTGAAAGCGCTGAGGATAAGGAATAGAGTTAGGAACAATAGAAATAGAGAAATCTGAAATCTTCTCTGTTTGTTTCGATGTGCTTGCTTCCTCAACCACTTCCTCTGTAGCCTCCTTGGCATCAGAATTAAGCTGCTCTCCAGAAATTACCTTTTCAGTTTCAGCAAGCTCCTTACCACTCCTTAAGGTCACAGCCTTGCACTGTTCCCTAGGATTCACCTCAGTGTCACTAGGAAACTTACCTTTCTGCAGCGTGTTTAGGGTGGTTGCCATCTGACTGATCTGTACCTCTATGTTCTTAATGGTTGCTCCATGTGAGTTCACTGTGTTGCTCAAACTTAGCACTACATTTTCCAACTAGTTGGTTTGATTTCTGGATTCAGTGATGAATGAACTCATCATGTCCTCCAGAGATGGTTTACCCTCAGCTGTAGATGTAGATGCATAACCTGGAGGGGGCTGCAAAATATTCTTCTGATTAGCATAAGAAAAATTTTCATGATTGCGCAAACCTGGATGGTAATGAGTGGGCAACTGATTTTGATTCTGATTTCCACGGTATCCATAACCTCTGTTGTTCACATATTGAGCCTGCTTAGGTTCCAGATCTTCAACACTTGCAAGTTTGTTAGCAGCTGCCACTGCAGCTATGGATTCACTGTTACCTATACCTGCAAGTTTATTCAAAGCACTAGTTAGGGAAGCCATATGGAACTTGATGGAACTTACATCATCTATCTCGTACATCCCTGCCACAGGTTTGGCAGTTGATCTTTCAGAATGCCAATTATAACTTGTGGCAGCCATCTCCTCAAGCAAAGTACGAGCATCCTCTGCAGACTTGGAAAATATTGACCCCCCAGTAGCTGCATCCAAAAGAGATTTATTATTTTCAGATAATCCATTATAAAATAATTGAATTTGCAACCAGTCAGGATACCCATGTTGTGGGCATTTTCTAAGTAAATCTTTGTATCTTTCCCAAGCCTCAAACATCTGTTCTCCATCCTGCTGTCTGAAAGTGCCAATCTCAGTGTGCAACCTCGTAGTCTTGGAAGGTGGGAAGTATTTAGCCAAGAATGCCTGAGCTAATTCCTCCCAAGTACTAATACTACCTATGGGCAATGACTCCAACCAGAATTTTGCCTTATCCTGCAGAGAAAAAGGAAACAATCGTAAGCGAATAGCATCAGGAGATACACCATTAATTTTTACCGTGCCACAAATTTCAGCAAATGACCTCAGATGCAGATTGGGATCCTCAGTGGCATGTCCTCTGAAGGCATTTTCTCGAACCATCTTAATGAGACCAGTCTCTACCTCAAAATTATTAGCCTGAATAGGAGCATAAATGATTCCAGATTTGTTTCCAGCAAAAGTGGGTTGGAAGTGCTCCCTAATGGGCTTATACTCTCCCTGTTGCTCCTCCATGATTCTGACCTTGTCCTTAGTTTCCTTAAGCTTCCTTCTTTATGTCTGTCAATTTCAGGATCAAAAGGAACTAGATCAGTTTCTGAGTTACTTCGCATGCAACACACAACACAGAAAACAGAAAATTTAAAACTAACAAAAAAAATCACAATACTAAAAGAAACACAAAATCAAAGGAAACACAAAAACACAAAAACTACCAACACAAAAGGAAAACAAACTCTAGATTAAGACCAAATGACTTCTTAAAAGTATCAAAATAATTAAATAAACGCCAATCCCCGGCAACTGCGCCAAAAACTTGTTGCGTAAATTTTGCAAGACCGCAAGTGTACGGGTAAAATTTTAATATAGTGAATTTGAGTACGAGTATCGTCCACAGGATTGGGTATTTAATTCAATTAATTCCTATCAATAACACCACTCAATTTTATCGAGAAAATTAGACTTAAAGTGAGGTGAAACACAAAATCAAAGAGTGAAAATTGAGAACAATCAGGAGAGACGAATATCTTAAGGACTAGATTTCATCAATTAATTAACTATTTTATTAAGATCATGCTAATGAGTTATTGCATTGTTTTTATAAACCAAGAAACTAATATAACAAATAACCTCTCTCGAGGCAAGTGAATCTCATGCAAGATACAGAATTAAACATCTTTGTTCAACCTAAAAATCAAACATGGCACTAAGTTCAATTCTTATGGGTTTCTAATAGTACTTCAATCATTCTCATGTCAAAATAACTATCAGTCATGCATTGAGATCAGATCTAAAAATATCTTTCACAAGAATAATTTCAGATCTAAGAACAAATAAACCGTGATCAAGAGTCTATAAGCATTAAGGATGCAATTGCATGAATAAAAACATTACAATAAACCAAAAGCAGTCAATTCAACAAAATAGCATAATTAAAAGGCTACATCTATCCCTAAGATAACAAGTTTAGCTACTCATGTTCACTATAAATCCTACTAAACTCAAATACAAGACCATAGTTCAACAATCAAGTAAAGAGAACGAAGAAAGAACTCTCGTGGCGTGAACGGCAACGATTCCGACACCTATCACGAACCCCGAGCTCTAGAAAATCATCTCCTTGGAATCTCTCCAAAGTGTTCTTACAACCTCTCACAATGGTGTTTAGACAATGGTGTGTAAATCACTCCAAAAATGCTTTACAAAAAGGATCCCCGTTGCAAGAAGCATCCTTTCCTTTTTATATTAATGGCAAGGCATTGCAACGCTGGGCATGGTATTGCAATGTCGTGCCCTAGCGAATAAATCAAAAAAAAAAATATCTAGAGGCATTGTAACGCTGAGGACAATGTTGCAACGTTGCTACCCTCGCGCGCCTTTAGCTATCGAAGTAGCGTTGCAACGCTGCAACACCATCTCCACGGATTTGATGGCTTGTTTTGACCTTCTTCCTTCCATTTTTTGTCAATTTTGGCTCCCTTAGGCAATCTTTGGCTCATTTTTCATTCATAATCCTCCATCCATTCTTATATTTCTTTTTATCCTAAAATTAAACAAATTAAGTATGTGAAAGCATTGAAATTATCACAAAACTAGCACATTTTAGGCCTAAGGATAGCACATTTTGTGTTATCATCGGTCTTGCTTATGGGAGTAATAAAGAGTGTTTAGTGAAGGGTTATTATGATTCAGACTATGCTGGGGATGTGGACAGTAGAAGATCTATGACCAGTTATGTATTTGCTCTTGGTGGTTCTAATGTCAGTTGGAAGGCAATCTTACAGCCTACAGTTACTTTGTCTACTACTGAGGCAGAGTATATGGCATTGACAGAAGCTGCAAAAGAGGGAATATGGCTGAAAGGACTAGTTGGTGATCTTGGTTTACATCATGATCAGACAATTATATATTGTGATAGTTTAAGTGCAATATGTCTAGCCAAAGATCAAGTCCATCATGAGAGAACTAAGCACATAGATGTGAGGTATCATTTCCTAAGAAGCGAGAAGAGGGTGAAGGTGATGAATGTTCGCACTTCTGATAATCCTGCTGATATGTTCACCAAGCCTGTTCAGTATGGCAAGTTCAAACATTGCTTGGACTTGCTAAATGTCTTAAGTTGTTAGTGATCCCTATTGGGGAAACTCTGAGGTAAGGGAGAAAGTCTGGTACATCTGGTAACCTTTGGGTTGCATCTAGTACATCTGGTAACCTTTGAGTTGCATCTAGTACATCTGGTAACCTTTGAGTTGCATCTGGTACATCTGGTAACTTTTGAGTTGCATCTGGTACATCTGGTAACTTTTGAGTTGCATCTGGTACATCTGTTATCTGTTAGAGAATTCAAGTCAAGGTGGAGATTTGTAAAGATGCCTTGAATCTGTTATTTGCCGGTTCAAATGACGAAGTACGGGGTTTATATTTTCGTATATTGGGTCTATTGAGTCGACTCTGTATTAGGGTTTAGAAGGGGTGCCATATATAAACCCTCTAAACTCCTATCTGAAATTTATCTGTTCTCTGTGTAATTTTGTTCTCTCAGTTCCTCAATTAATAAAATTACTCTCTCCCTCTGCCCGTGGATGTAGCTAACACAACGTTAGTAAACCACGTAAATACTGTGTGTGATTTTCTTATGTGACTCTCTTCATTTATCTACTGCTTTCGTTTTTAACATCACCTTTGACAAATTTCTATTTCTTTAGATAAAACTAGGGATTAGTATCTTGGTAATAAATCAATCTAGAAAACCATTCCTAAGGACGATACTTTGAACTCAAATTAGTATATTAAAACTTCACTCGTATACTTGCGGTACTGCAAATTTCACGCAACAAATATCCTACTCATTGGGAATGATGTAGGATTCCTCACTGACATTAAAAACTGGCTAGCTACGTAATTCCAAATGAAAGATTTGGAAGAAACACAGTATGTTCTCGGAATCCAGATTGTCTTGAACCGTAAGAACAAGACACTAGCCTTGTCTGAAGCATCATATATCGACAAGATGTTAGTACGATATAAGATGCAGAACTCCAAGAAGGTCTTGTTACCTTTCAGGCACGGGGTTCATTTTTCTAAGGAGGAATGTCCTAAGACACCTAAAGAAGTTGAGGACATGAGACGGATCTCTTATGCATCAGCTATAGGTAGCCTGATGTACGCCATTCTGTGTACTAGACCCGACATCTGTTATGCAGTTGGGATTGTTAGTAGGTACCAAACCAATCCAGAATTTTTATCACTGGACAGCCATTAAGGCAATCCTCAAGTAGCTTAGGAGAACGAGGGACTACATGTTAGTGTATGGAACTAAGGATTTGATCTTTACGGGATACACAGAATCTAACTTTCAGACCTATAAGAATTCTAGGAAATCCACATCGGGTATGTGTTTACTCTTAACGGAGGAGCTGTAGTTTGGTGAAGCATCAAGCAAGGATGCATCGTATACTCAACAATGGAGGTTGAATATGTAGCAACTTGTGAAGCAGCTAAAGAGGCAGTTTGGCTAAGGAAGTTCATGATGGATTTGGAAGTTGTTCCAAATATGAACTTGCTAGTCACCCTTTATTGTGATAATGGTGGTGCAATGGCCAACTCGAGGGAACCTCGAAGTCACAAGAGGGGAAAAATATCGAATGGAAATATCATCTGATGCGGGAAATTTTGCATCGAGGGGACGTGATCGTTATGAAGATAGCTTCGAAGCACAACATTGTTGATCCATTTACAAAGGCTCTCACGGCTAAGGTGTTTGAGGGTCACCTAGAAAGTCTAGGTCTACGAGTATTATCTTGACTAGGGGAACTGGGAGTATATTGTACGAAGGGTATTCAATGCCCTAGTTTATTGTATTTACATTTATGAAATGTTGTTGTAGTTCAAGTGAGAGTTTGTTGGGGTGTATGCCATAAACTCGTGTAGTTTGTAATTATTTGATGTATATAAATAAAGTGTGTTATTTTCATCAAATCTTGTATTCTCATATTTTAAATTTAAATCCAATAAACTAAGCTTCGGGGTCCAGTATGTGAGATCTTGAACAGTGTGTAGTAGACACACAGGTAGGATCGTGTTCAAGTAAATGACCCAAATGGTCTATAGTACATGGATAAGGTTGGGAACCTCATCCTGGTAACACTATGGATGCGACCCACTTTGTATTTGATACAAACAAGGAGATCTATCTCGTTCATGTAATTGACATGCTAGTAGGGGCATTCTGTGCAATGAGATTGTACAAGACCGGACCATGAATTATTAGACTACTGTAGTAACACCGTTGACAGATTAAGACTAATAATTCGTAGATGACCATTAATGACTCGACCTTCATCCTGAGCGAGTTACGGACTCCTGTCTGTGGGGGGTTATCCTTAGACTAGTACGGGTGAGAGTGGCCAGAGTTGCCGACTCAATATGCCTACCTTCTCAGGGACAGAACCTCGTAGGTAGCTGGGAACTTAACTCCGCAAGAAGGAATTCACTCGTTCCTTAACTAGGGAAACTAGATAGGTTGTTCCCTTAAGGGTTTAATTCAGGTCTTAAACAACAGGGTCTCACCTTCTCGTTGGCCCGAAAGGGACGTTGTTTATGGTAGGACCATAAACATGTTGTTCATTAGAGGATCAGAGGTACTTAAGGTGCAAGAAGTAGTCACAAGGGTAAAATGGTAATTTGATCCAGTTGTGAGTACGAACGACTGTGAAGGGTTGATTCACGGGCATTGGTTATATCGATGGACACAACTTGTCCTACAGTGAGGAGAGTGCAATTACAAGTCTATAGTGGAGTGATTTGTAGTTAATGAATGTTGAATAACGAGATCAAAGAGTTTGATCAGTTAATCTCGTATCATTGGACCTCATGATCTGTAAGTCCATTAGGTCCCTCGGTTGGCTCAATATGGAATTAATGAGGGTATAGAGTTTTGGAATGAATTTGAAGTGTTCAAATTCATATAAAGGGACTTTATGTCAATTATATGTGATATAATTGATATAATATGTAGTTTAATGTGAATATGATTCATAATAAACTATATTATTGCCTAATTAGGGAATTATGACATAGTCAGAGGAATTAATAATGAGAGACGTAAAAAAAAAAATTGGATGAGATTCAATTTAATTCCACATTATGCAAATATGATTTACATATTAAGGTATATGATACCTTATATTATGTGATTATGTAAATATGATCTGCATAATACATAGTTTGTAAACTCTCTCAATTCTCTACACTCCCTTTCTCCCAAAAAGAGAATCCCACAATTCTCCCTCACCTAGAGAACAATCGAGAAGACTCCTTGGAAGTGTTCGATTCTGGGATCGTTATAAGATCGTAGAGAACGTGAGGATTACAAGAAGAAAGCGTTTCTTCAAAGGTATTTACTCAATCTCCTAAATGCTTGACTTAGATTGATGATTTGAGTTCAATTCATGTAACATAATCAAGAGCAGAGCGATTCAGTTCGCTTCCACTGCCGGATTCGATCCTTCAGGCCCTGACCCAAAACTATCACTGAGGTTCGTAGTTTCTTGGGCATAGCTGGTTATTACCGGCGGTTCGTGAAGAACTTCTCCAAGATCGCAACACTCCTTCAATTAACACAGAAAGGGAATGCCTTGGTGTGGAGTGATGCGTGCGAGGCAAGTTTCCAGGATTTGAAGCAAAGGTTGATCTCAGCACCAGTGCTTGATGGATTAGGAAATTTTGTGTTATACAGTGATGCTTCCAAGAAGGATTTGGGTTGTGTTTTGATACAAAATGGGAAGGTGATTGCCTATGCCTCCCGACGTTGAAGGACTACGAGCGAAACTACCCGACCAATGATTTGGAGTTAGTTGTTGTGGTCTTTGCCATGAAAATCTGGAGACACTACCTTTATGGCGAGAGAATCCAAATGTATACAGACCACAAGAGCTTGAAATATTTATTTACCTAGAAGGAGCTTAGTATGAGGTAACGAAGGTGGTTGGAGCTGGTGAAAGATTACGAGATTGAGATCTTGTATCACCTAGGTAAGGCAAATGTGGTTGTTGATGCCCTTAGTCTTAAGGTAGCTCACACCTCAACTCTGATTACTAGGGAGTTTTGTCTGTGAGCCGATATGGAGCGTGTCGATATAACTGTGATGGTGGGTCAGGTCATGGCTCAGTTTAACCAGTTATCAGTGCAGCCGACTCTGAGACAGCGGATTTTAGACTCCTAACAGGGGAACACCAATCTTGTGGATTGGTGGAATCAGGCCAAGTCGAGCCAAGAAAGTGAGTTCACTATGGCATCAGATGGTGATTTGTGGTTCAAGAGACGGTTGTGTGTCCCAGTTGTAAATGGCCTCAAGGAGGAAGTCCTTGTCGAAGCTCACAGTTCTCCTTTTCAATGCATCCGGGCAGCACTAAAATGTATCAAGACTTGAAGCAGTTCTATTGGTGGAGTAGGATGAAGAAGGACGTGGTGGAGTTTGTCAGCAAATGTCTAGTATGTCAGCAAGTTAAAGCCTCGAGGTAGAAGTCGACAGGGTCGTTGCAGCCCTTAGAGGTACCGTAGTGGAAATGGGAGAGATTTCAATGGATTTCATTTTGGGCCTACCTCGAACCGATAAAGGATTCACAGTGGTTTGGGTGATCATTGATAGGTTGACAAAGTCGATGCATTTCCTTCCTGGGAAACCAACTTACACGGTGGAGAAGTGGGTGAAGTTGTTCATGGAGGATATTGTCAGGGTACACAGAGTCCCGATGAAGATCGTCTCCAATATGGACCCTTATTTCACATCCAATTTCTAAATGAGTTTCCAGAGGGCCCTAAGAGTTAAGTGTAGTTTCAGCACGATGTTTCACCCACAGACAGACGGTCAGACTGAGTTGTTGAATCAGATCTTGGAAGATATGCTCCGAGCTTATGCCCTCAACTTCGGGACATGCACCTTCACTTGATGGAGTTCGGCTATAACAATAGTTATCAAGCAACGATCGAGATGATGCCCTTTGAGGCTTTGTATGAGAAAAGATGCAGATCCTCGGTGTATTGGGGTGAAGTTGGTGAGCGTAAGCTCTTGGGACTCGAGTTGGTCCATGTTACAAATGAGGTCGTGCAAAAGATTAGGGTGAGAATGTTAACGACTCAAAGCAGACAGAAGAGTTATGTCGATGTGAGGCGTAGGGACTTAGAGTTTGCAGGTGGAGAGTACACATTTCTTAAGGTTGCGCCTATGAAATGTGTGTTGAGGTTCAGTAAGAACGGGAAGTTAAGCACTAGGCCCATTCGAGACCTTAGAGTGTGTTGGTCTAGTGGCATACAGTTTAGCCTTGCCACCATCCTTATCATTCGTGCATGACGTGTTCCACGTGTCGATGTTGTGAGGCTATGTGTCAGATGCATCTCATGTGATTGACTACAAGCCACTGCAGGTCGATCAGGACTTCAGCTGTGAGGAGAGACCAGTGGAAATCCTAGCCCGAGAGAAGAAAGTGTTGAGAAACAGAGAAATCGACCTTGTCAAGGTCTTGTGGCATAACCAGTAGCTTAAGGAAGCTACTTGGGAGCGTGAGGACAAGATGTGAGCTAACTACCCCAAGTTGTTCAAGAATTAACCACTTTCGAGGACGAAAGTTCTTAAGGTGGGAAGGATGTGGCGCCCGATAATTTCAAGTAATTTTCTAAATTTATTGAACTTAGTTCCGGGTTCGTTCCATATTTATTTCAGGATTTTGGGCCAAGTGGTTAATTATTGGTCCTTGCAGTGCCCGAATAATTTAACCATTTCTTTTAAATTAAAGTCGCAAGTAGTCCTAAGGAGTTCGTATCGAGCATTCTGAACGAGAAAATAAGGTAAACCCTCTCCCCTTTTATTTATCTTTCTTCTTTAGGGTTTCTTTTGCTTGAGTTTTTTTTTTAAAAAAAAGGAAGAAAGTAGCAGGAGGAGCCCAAAAGGAACCCTCACTATGCGTCTTCTCCCTCGCTGGCGGCAACTCTTGTTGCCGACGTCTCTTGTCGCCAGCTCAGCCGTCGGTGTCGTCCCCGTTCGCGAGCACCTAGTTGTCGTGCTTATCGCTTAGATCGTGGGACCACGATGCGCCACCGCCGTCGACTGCAACCCCTAACTGAATTCTCCCTCCTCATTTGGTTGGTTCATTTTGCTTGCCTTCACTAAATCCTTGTAACTTCTGTTTGGCAGGGCAGTGAGCTTCGAAATAGGGGGTTGCTATTGGAGAATCTCGGTTGGAACTACTCTTGGCTGAGCATCAGGGAGACTTAGTTCGACACCTTGGGTAAGTCTCTAACTTGGTTGGTGGTGTTGTTTTGAGTAGACTTTGAAATGGTAGGTTGGGCCATAGGTGGCCCTAAGTCCGAGTCCCTATTTCAATTGGATTGGCAAGCTACTTTGTTTGTTGGGGTGGAATAGCTACAGTGGAATGGGTCGATTGTGACTCCTGGCGACCTCATCCTTGTGGTTTAGGCCTTTGTAAGAATAATCGAGACATCGAGGGCTAGTCCCAGTGAGTTTTATTAGCTTAACTCCTTATGTTCTATTCTAGATGACTTGGAGCGTGGACTAAGAGAGGAGTAGCGATCTCGCGCCCTTCCAAAGAGGTAAGTAGTCATTTGGTTTAAGCGGCGAGCCTGTGAGTGGCAGGGGCTCGGTGTGCGTTGTTGGCATTATCGAATCTTGCATGTTTCTACAGTATAACGACTTGATTGTGTGACGTTTTATGCCTTTATGGTTTATGGTCTGTTTGATATTGTTAAGCATGTCTTGTTTGCATGTTATACCTGTGCATGGATCCCCTGTACATCATGTTTGTGGTTGGTGTGGTCTTTGGGTTGTTAGGTCACCTCAGGATTCGGTGGCCTAGTGATGAAACTCTGTGTAGTGGTGTGAAGTTTGCGAATGACCCCATTGAAGGTAATGAAATCCCGTGCAGCGGAAGAGTGATTGAATCACCGTGGTATCGTTGAGAAAATCGTTTTCTTAAAATCGTTTCTATCAGATAAAAACTAGGCTAAACATTAAAATAAAAGAAAAAACAGCAATCGACACTTACTTGTTGAAGAACCGTCTTCAAGTTTTCCTTCTCTGTTCACGAACCCTCCGTGATCACGATCTCAACGTCCTCGATCTCCTCGAACATTGAGTAACCGGACACTTTCACACAGTTTCTCGATTGTTCTTCCTTTGGTAGAAGGAGAGTGGTGGAACTTCTTTTTGGTAAGGGAATGAGAGATTGAGAGAGAATTCTTGTTGTATTTTGGTGAGATTCCAAAAACTGAACAATCAAGTGAGAAATCGTTCTTGCAAAGGAGTTTAAATAACGGTGATAGGTGGAGTTGAAATCTCAACCTATTTACCATTTAACCACAACCATAGGTTATGCAAATCATATTTGCATAACCACATATAATAAGATATCTCATATCTCATTATACAAATCTCATTTGTATAATTGTGGATTTTAAATTGAATCACATTCAATTTAATTTCTCTCAATCCAATTTCTCCTTATTAGCCCTAATTCAACAATTAGGCTAACCTATAGTTTATTATGAATCTCATTCACATTAAACTATATAATATGTCATTCATATCTCATATAAATGACATAAATTTCCCTTTAGTGAACTTGAACACTTCAAATTCACACAAAAACTGTAAACCCTCTATTAATCCATTTTGAGCCAACCGAGTGACCTAATGGACCTACAGTGACGAGCTCCAATGATCCGAGATTAACCTATCAAACTCTTTGACCTAGTTAACCAACATCTATTAGCTACGGTAACACTCCACTTAAGCCCGTAGCTGCTCTCCCGTCAGTGTAAGACAAGTTGTGTCCACTGATATAACCAATGTCCACGAGTCGACCCTTCACAGGTTATTCGTAGACACTGGTGGGTCAAATTACCGTTTTACCCATGTGTCTACTTCTTGCTCCTTAAGTCCCCACTGCTCCTCTAATGAACAACAACGTTGTAATGGTCCAACCATACATAACAACCCTCTCAGGCCAGTGAGAGGGTGGGCGCCTGTTGTCCAAGCCCTAGAGACAACACTTAAGGGAACAACCCCTCTAATTTCCCTAAAAGCGGGAACGAGTGAATTCCATCTCGCGTAGTTAAGTTTCCAACTGCCCACGTGCTCCTATCCTTGAGAAGATAGGCATATTGGGCGAGTAACTGTGACCACCCTCACCCGTACTAGTCAAAGGACAGACTCCCGCAGACAGGAGTCCGTAACACGCTCAGGATTCAGGTCGAGTCACTAATGGTCATCTACGAAGTTATTAGTCCCATACTGTTAACGGTGTTACATCAGTTGGTCTAATAATTCACGGTTCGATCTTGTACAATCTCATTGCACAAGATGCCCTCACTCGCATGTCAACCACATGAACGAGTCAGATCACCTCATTTGTATCTAATACAAAGCAGGTCGCATCCACAGCGTATCCAGGATTAGGTCTCCAACCCTATCCATATACTGTAGACTGTTCGGGTCATTAACTCGAACATGATCCTCCCTGTGTGTCCACTACACACCGTTCAAGTTCTAGTTCTCTCATAAATTCAATGACCCTGGAGCTTAGTTTATTGGACAAAGTTTGTAAAATTTGCGAGACACAAAGTGATGAAATAAATAACTCTTATTAATTTCAAATGGTAATATTACAAACAAAACGAGATTAGGACATACATCCCAACACCCAAGTCGAATGGCCTTAAGCCATGTGGTTGGCTAGGTCGAGTTGGATCAGCCGAGCTGAGGGTTTGATAAGTTGAGGTGGTGGTTAGGACTCTTAGGGCAGGCATCAAAATGACGGCTAGAAGGGCTTAGAGGAACCTCGGGAGTCATGAGAGTACCCAACCTGCTTGATTAGCATCACCTGTCACCTGAGTGACCCCAGGCGAATCCAAACTTCGAGGTTGGTGATTCTGTGTGGGCATTAGGGTCAACACCTTATTGCGAGCTCTGTGGGCAGTAGGGTAGAGCATCCTATTGCAAGTTGTGTGCCATAGGCTCAACCACCCTTTTGCGTTTCTATGTGGGCAATTGAGTCAGACGTCCTTTTACAATTCTGTGTGGGCATTTGGGTCGAGCGCCCTCTTGCAAGTTGTGTGGGCACTTGGGTCGTTCACCCTTGTGCGATCTGTGTGGGCATTAGAGTAGCTGGCTCTTTTGCATTTTGTGTGGGTGTTAGAGTGTTCGCTCTTTCACATTGAGGTGCACTACTACAAATTCTATACTTCTTGACGTTTATAAAATGTCGAATGTTGATTTATTTGACGTTTTTCAAATCGTCAAGGAATCCACTATCCAGAATAGTATACAATATTTGACACTTATAAAGTGTTATGTATATTACTTCTTGATGCTTATACTATGTCATTTTTAACAGGAAACTTTGACATTTTTTCTTAGTCAAATGTTTTACCTTGACTTAAAAAAAATGTCAAATTCTTGTTAATACTTGACGTTTTTTATTGATCAAATATAAATTTATCTTGACGTTGTAGAAGTGTCAATTTAATTCGTTCTTGACGCATTTGACATGTCATGTTTGTTTTTTATTTTATTTTTTTTCAATTCTAATAAATGTCGTTCTTTGTCATCTTGAATCTCCTGCATGGTGTTCCAATTCAATATATTGAAGGCCCCATAACATCATCAACCAAATAAACAATACACATTCAAGATCCATCAATTAAATTTTCACCAATAGTTTTAACAAAGTTCATATCTTTAACATTACTAAAGTATCAACTTCATGAACAATTTTAAAATTATAAGAATACATATGAACAAATAAAAAAGTTACAATAACTATTATCCTCATAAAATAAGTATAACATGATCAAATATAATTTCAGTAACATTATAGTGCTTGTCAAGTACAATATTGTCAATTGCAAAAAAAAAAAAAAACCTCAAATAACTCTTTGAAGTTTGATCGAGCATGTTGCAACTTGTACTTGAAGCCATTGATGCATAGGATCATATGTGATACATAAGAAGAAATTCAAATACAGTAAGCAAGAGAATTAAAATTTGGGGTTTGAATAACATATTACAGGTTTACAGATACAAATCTACATTACAGGCTTACCGATACAAATCTAGACTTCTAAAACCTATTTGAGGCTAGATAGTTATTTTTAAAAATTACACTCATAAATCAAACATGGACCTGCATATTCCCAGGTTTGTTGGGTTTTGTGCCCTAAAACTCGTAGTTTGTAATTTTTGTTCTAATTAGTGTAATAAATTGTTATTACTTCAATAAACTGTTATTATTCGTTATTTATGATATTGCCTTTGTTTTCACCCTAAATCCAATAAACTAAACATCCAAGGCTGTTAAATGTATCTTTAACTGAATGTAGTGTACATATAAAGGATCTCGGTTCGAGATACAGCCTAAAGGGTCTATATTAAGGGGATAAGGTTTGGGTGCCTTACCCTGGTAAACTATGGATGTGGTCCACTTTGTATATGTAACGCCCCTACTTTTATAACATAAGTTCCTAGGGATTACTACTCATGCATGTGTTTGAGGCCTTAAATAAAGGTAATTAGGGAACAACTTGGCGATTAAGTTCACTTTATGTTAGGATCCCATAAAAATAAAAACATTTAAAAACATAACTCAGTTCGGCCTCTGGTTTCAAACTTCTATAATACATAGCGGAAAACAATAGTCTGTAAAAAAAAAATATCTAAAACATATGTACGGAAAACTATGACTTGGTTCCCATGACTTCTGTAGCGCATCCCCGTCAATCGCCTGGTATGCCCTCGCCTTTATCTGAAAACGTTTTAACAGAGAAGACACAACAAAGGTAAAGGGGTAAGTATTATATAATACCCAGTAAGTGGGGGTCGGAAAATGCAAACACATGCAACATGACTTTCCTTTAAACATGACTTTTATACATGACTATTATTCGTGACTTTTAAAATCATAAAACTTTCTGTTGTGGGACCTAAAACTCTTTTCATAAAATCATGACTTTCTCTTTTGGCTATAAGTGGTCAATTGAGTCTACCTGAGCCTTTTCATATTGAGTCCCTCACAGACCCCTATAGGTTTTAGTCCCTCACAGACCCCTATAAGATTTGAGTCCCTCACAGACCCCTATAAGTTTGACCCATAGGGTCTCTGATGCATGTTTTACCATGCATAAATTCTCAGGAGACTAATTGTCACAACCCACATAACATGTTCATATTCACACAATATGCATGAGGTCCCGTATGTTAGTCACACATATATAGGCAGTCATAAAGATGCACAATCACATAATCATGGCATAGCTTTCATAAATTTAAAACCTGAGTCAATCAATCATATAGCATAAATACATTTACATTTTCAAATACGTATTCATCACAATAGCATAACTGAACATCTCACTATATGTAAATATACATAACTGTGTAAAAGAAACTCATTTTGAAATACTTTAAAAATCATTTCTATTCGGGTCCCCTCAGACCCTTAAATCACTTGGAACCCTCTCAAATTCCAAGATTAAGTTCTTTCCTAAATCTTTTGGAAATCATTTACTTAGGGTCATTTCAAACCCTTTGAAATATTTCTTTTCTGAGTTCAAGTCTTAAGCATAAATCCTGGGGCACCATTCTTTGAAATAGATCCATGATAATACTCTTTTTGGAGTAACCTTTGAATTTCATCTTTTGCAATAAATATTTCATAAAATACGCTAACTCCCATTTTTAAAATCATTTATAGAAAATCCCTTACCTTATCTTAGCTTGAAACTCCTAAAGTTCCGCTCCTAACTCAAAGTTCCGCTCCTAACTCAAGGCTCCTCTCAAACATGCTTGATACTTTAGTTCCCTAAATCCAATCCAATTTCTTGCTTAAAACACATATAAATACTTATTTTCGAATTCAATAATAGATAAGTCAAATTACCACTAACGGGGGCTCAAAACGAACTCGGGGAGGTGAAACTGATGGAATTGAACAAAGTCCGGTGAGCGGCGGCGCGTGGTCGGTCGGCGGCGGCGCGTGCGGCGGCTGGCAACGCGTGTGGCGGCGCGTGGCGATGCGTTTCGAGGCGTTGAGGTCAGATCTGAGATGCCCACTCACCGATCTACTCAGAAACGGTCACGAATAGCCCAAAACTGGTGGAAAACGAGGTGAACCGCTCAGTCCAAGGTGGCGGTTTGGCCCAAGATTTGCGTGAACTCTACATCACTGTTGGCTGGTCGTTTGACTTCAGATCGGGCTCCGTAGCGGTTTGTGAGTTGGGGTTGTGGCAACGCGCGGCGGTCTATTTAATTCACGGCATTGAACGGAGCTCGTGGTGCAGCTTCCGACGAGAGATCCACGCAGACGAGCAACCAACGGGTTTGGGCTGGCGAAGTCGAACGAAATTGTGGGGCTATGACGGTCAGTCTGCAGGTGTCCCCGCAGCCTGAGCTCGTGCGATGGCGGTTGGTTGGCGTCCAACGGAGGGATGGCGGTGGCGCAGGCGGTACTGAACGCCGGCGGCGGCTTCTTTGGAGAAAGTCGTGCGACTGAGGGAAAGAGAATGAGGAAGAAGATGCTCCTCGTTTCGCGTGCATCCTTGTCCTATATCAAAACCCTAACTCCACCATTTACCAAAATTACAAAAACACCCCTTCATTCAACTCTTAACCACTCTAATGCCCTTGGCTCCATTAAATGTTCTAAAAAGGTCTTTACTTATACAAATTTCTTAATTTGCATAATCTTTCTTTAAATTACAAAGCCTCAAGGCCCAATAAATATAACTTCTAATAAATTAATCCAAGACACGAATTAAAAGGTACTTGAAGTCCTGGGGCGTTAAAGTATATGATACAAACACTGTGATCCTAACATGTTCGTGTAGATGACATGTGAGTGGGGATATCCTATGTAAAGAGATTACATAAAAATGGACCATGAAATAGCAACCACTAGATGTAACTCCGTTGACTAGTTAGGTTTCTATTTCACTAGGATGACCTAGGCAACTTGATCTCAATCCTGAGTAGGTTACGAACTCCTGTTTGCGAGGGATTGTTCTTTGACTAGTATGATTGAGAGGGCCAGATTCGCCGACTCAATATGCCTGCCTTCTTGGGGACAAGACCGAGTGAGCGGCTGGGAACTTAACTTAGCAAGATGGAATTCACTCCTTCCCACCTACTAGGGTAAGTAAATGAATGTTCCCTTAAATGGTATCTCCGGGACTTGAACAAAGGGTCCGACCCTCTCATTGGGCCGAGAGAAACTTCTGTTTGATGGTAAGACCACAAACAAATTGTTCATTAGAGGAGCACTGGTACTTAAGGTACAAGATGTAACCAAGGGGTAAAACGGTAATTTGACCCAGCTGGTGTTATGAACATTCGTGAAGGATTGACTTGTTGTTATTGGTCAATATCTGTGGACACAGAAATAAATCTGCAGTGTGAAGAGTGCAGTTGCGGGACTTTAGTGGAGTGTTTTTGCACTTAACGAATATTGATTAGGAGGTTAATGAGATTAACCGAGTAATCTCGTATCGTTGGAGTTTCTGATCTGTAGGTCCATTAGGTCCACCTTCTAGCTCATAAAGGTTTCTTAGATCGTTTGAATTTGAAATGTTCAAATTCATTAGGGGATAGATTTAATGTAGATGCGATATAATATATAGTTTTGGAACTATATATTATACATTTAATGTGGATATGATCCATATTAAATTATATGAGAGAACTATTTTGGAATTTCATCATGTTGTCCTCATATATAGCATTTCTCAAAAGCGAACGTTTAACTGGTGAAAACTTTACTACGTGGAAGTCCAACCTGGATGCGATTCTTATTGTTGACGACCTACGGTTTGTACTGACTGAGGAATGTCCTCAGGTCCCTGCTCAAAACGCACCTCAATCAGTTAAGGATGCGTTTGATCGCTGGTCCAAGGCCTATATCCTGGCTGGCATATCTGATGTTTTGGCCAGGAAGTTGGAGGGTATGGTCTCAGCTCGAGAGATCATGGGTTATCTGCAGAGTTTGTCCGACAACCCGCTGCGAACAAATTCCGGCGAATCCCTCAAGCACGTTTATAACGCGCGCATGAAGGAGGGAACTTCAGTGAGAGAACATGTTCTCGATCTTATAGTTCACTTCAACGTGGTCGAAATGAACGGAGCAGTCTTGGATGAGCAAAGTCAGGTATTCTTCATCTTGGAATCTCCTTCCAAAGAGTTTCCTGCCATTCCGTAGCAATGTGGAGATGAACAAAAAGGAGTATAACCTGACTTTCCTTCTAAATGAACTGCAGACTTACCAGTCTCTTATGGATAATAGAGGACAGATTGATGGAGAGGCAAATCAGTTTGGTCATTTTAAAAGGGTCCAGATGGGTTCATCCTCTGGAACCAAGCCTTGCGGTTCTTTTTCTGGGATTAAGAAGACTCGGAAGAAGAGGAAAGGAGGAAAAGGAAAGGCTTCTGCTACTGCAGACGTTGAGCTCAAAGAGAAGAAAGATAAACTGTTTTCTTGAAACTTGCTTGGTGGAAAATGATGATTTTACCAGGATACTTGATTCAGGAGCCACTAATCACGTTTACTCTTCGTTTCAGAAAATTAGTTCCTTCAAGGAGCTCGAAGAGGGTGAGATGACGCTTAGGGTTGGAACGGGAGACGTCGTCTCAGCTCGTGCAGTGGGGGATGCCAAACTGTTTTTTAGAGATAGATTTTTATTTTTAGAAAATCTGTATATAGTTCCTAAAATTAAGAGGAACTTAATTTCTATCTCTTGTTTAATTGAACTTGGCTACTGTATTACCTTTTCGTTTAATGAAGCATTCATTTTAAAGAAAGGTGTCAATATTTGTTATGCTAAGTTAGAAAACGACTTATATGTACTTAAACCGAATCGAACTAAAGCAATTTTGAATCATGAGATGTTTAAAACTGCTAATACTCAAAGTAAAAGGCAAAGAATTTCTCAAAATAATACCTATATATGGCATCTTAGACTTGGTCATATAAATCTCAACCGGATTGAGAGACTCTCTAAGAATGGACTTCTAAACAAGTTAGAAGATGATTCTTTACCTCCTTGTGAATCATGCTTGGAAGGTAAAATGACTAAGTGACCTTTTACTGGAAAAGGTTACAGAGCCATAGAGCCCTTAGAATTTATACATTCGGATCTTTGTGGTTCGGTAATGTTAAAGATCGAGGAGGGTACGAATATTTCATCTCTTTTATAGTTGATTATTCGAGGTATGGTTATTTATACCTAATGCATCACAAGTTTGAGGCTCTTGAAAAGTTCAAAGAGTATAAGGCTGAAGTAGAGAATGCATTAGGGAAAACCATTAAAACACTTCGATCCGATCGAGGTGGAGAGTATATGATTTGAGATTCCCGGACTATTTGATAGAACATGGAATTAAATCTCAACTCTCAGCACCTTATACACCACAACAAAATGGTGTGTCAGAAAGGAGAAATAGAACCTTGTTGGACATGGTTCATTTTATGATGAGCTATGCTTAATTGCCTGCCTCATTTTTGGGATACGCAATAGAGACTGCAGTTCAAATCTTGAACACTGTTCCATCAAATAGTGTTTCAGAAACACCTTTTGAATTGTGGAAGAGGCGTAAACCTAGTTTACAACACTTCAGGATTTGGGGTTGTCCGGCACACCTGCTAGTGACAAACCCAAAGAAACTGGAACCACGTTCAAGATTATGCAAATTTGTTGGCTATCCCAAAGAAATAATAGGTGGTCTTTTCTACGACCCACAAGAAAACAAGGTGATTGTATCGACAAATGTCACGTTCTTGGAGGAAGATCACATGAGGAACCATAAACCGCGTAGTAAATTAGTACTAAATGAAGCTACAAATGAACCAACAAAAGTTGTTGATCAAGTTGGACCTTCATCAAGAGTTGACGGAGAAGCCAATACCTCAAGTCAGTCTCGTCCTTCTCAAACGTTGAGAATGTCTCGATGCAGTGGAAGGGTTATTTCCCAACCCTGACCGCTACTTGGGTTTAGCTGAAACTCAAGTCGTCATACCTGATGACGTAGACAAGGACCAATGGATCAAAGTCATTGACCTTGAAATGGAGTCAATGGACTTCAATTCAGTTTGGGAACTTGTAGACCAACTTGAAGGGGTAAGACCCATAGGGTGTAAATCGATCTATAAGAGAAAGAGAGATGCAGCCGGAAAGGTACAGACCTTTAAGGCTAGACTTGTAGCAAAGGGTTTTACCCAAAGGGAAGGAGTTGACTATGAAGAAACTTTTTCCCCTATTGCTATGCTTAAGTCTATAAGGATACTCTTGTCCATAGCCGCTTTTTATGATTATGAAATCTGGCAAATGGACGTCAAAACTGCCTTTTTGAATGGTAATCTTGACGAGAGTATCTATATGTCTCAGCCCGAAGGGTTCATAACCCAAGGTCGGAGCAAAAAGTTTGCAAGCTCAATCGATCCATTTATGGGTTGAAACAAGCATCAGATCTTGGAATATAAGACTTGATACTGCGATCAAGTCTTATGGTTTTGACCAAAACGTTGATGAGCCTTGTGTTTACAAGAGGATCATCAACGACAAAGTAGCTTTCTTAGTGCTTTATATGGATGATATCCTACTCATTGGGAATGATGTAGGATACCTCACTGACATAAAAAATTGGTTGGCTACCTAATTCCAAATGAAATATTTGGGAGAGGCGCGATATGTTCATGGGATTCAGATTTTCAGGAATCGCAAGAACAAAACGCTAGCTCTGTCTCAAGTATCTTATATCGACAAAATGTTGTCCCGATATTCGATGGAGAATTCCAAGAGGGACTTATTACCCTTCAAGCATGGAGTTCATCTGTCTAAGGAACAGTGTCCTAAGACACCTCAAGAAGTTGAGGATATGAGACGTATTCCCTATGTCTCTACAGTAGGTAGCTTAATGTATGTTATGCTGTGCACGAGGCCAGACATTTGCTATGCAGTGGGAATAGTCAGTAGGTACCAATCCAATCCAGGGTTGGACCACTGGACAACAGTTAAAAATATCCTCAAGTATCTTAGAAGAACGAGGGACTATACGCTTGTGTATGGGACTAAGGATTTGATCCTTACTGGATACCCTGATTCTGATTTTCAGACCGTTAAGGATTCTAGGAAATCCACATCGGGATCATTTTTCACCCTTAACGGGTGCGCTATAGTATGGCGAAGCATCAAGCAAGGATGCATCGCTGACTCCACGATGGAGGTTGAGTATGTCGCTGCTTGTGAAGCAGCTAAAGAGGCTGTTTGGCTAAGGAAATTCCTTACTAATTTGGAAGTTGTTGCAAATATAGAATTTTTCATCACCTTATACTGTGACAACAGTGGTGCGGTAGCCAATTCGAAGGAACCTCGCAGCCATAAGCGAGGCAAGCACATCGAGAGGAAGTATCACCTGATACGAGAAATAGTGAAACGAGGAGATGTGACAGTCACGAAGATCGCTTCGGAACACAACATTGTTGATCTGTTTACAAAGACTCTCACGGCTAAAGTGTTCGAGGGTGATCTGGAGAGTCTAGGTCTACGAGACATGTACATAGGCTAATCTAGGACAAGTGAGAGATATGTAAGGGGGTATATGGATGCCCTAGTTTATTGTATTTCTATCTTTGTAACCACTGTTTTAGATTATGATGTACCCCACTAGAGTTTTAGTTCAAGTGAGAGTTTGTTGGGTTTTATGCCCTAAAACTCGTAGTTTGTAATTTTTGTTCTAATTAGTGTAATAAATTGTTATTACTTCAATAAACTGTTATTATTCGTTATTTACGATATTGCCTTTGTTTTAACCCTAAATCCAATAAACTAAACATCCAACGCTGTTAAATGTATCTTTAACTGAATGTAGTGTACATATAAAGGATCTCGGTTCAAGATACAGCCTAAAGGGTCTAAAGTAAGGCGATAAGGTTTGGGTACCTTACCCTGGTAAGACTATGGATGTGGCCCACTTTGTATATGATACAAATACTGTGATCCTAACGTGTTCGTGTAGATGACATGTGAGTGGGGATATCCTATGTAATGAGATTACATAAGACCGGACCACGAGATAGTAACCACTAGATGTAACTCCGTTGACTAGTTAGGTTTCTATTTCACTAGGATGACTTAGGCAACTTGATCTCAATCCTGAGCAGGTTACGAATTCCTGTTTGCGAGGGATTGTCCATTGACTAGTATGGGTAAGAGTGGCCAGATCCGCCGACTCATTATGCCTACCTTCTTGGGGACAAAATCGAGTGAGCGACTGGGAACTTAACTTAGCAAGATGGAATTCACTTCTTCCCACCTACTAGAGTAAGTAGATAAATGTTCCCTTAAGTGGTGTCTCCGGGACTTGAACAAAGGGCCCGACCCTCTCATTGGCCCGAGAAGGACTTTTGTTTGATGGTAGGACCACAAACAAATTGTTCATTAGAGGAGCACATGTACTTAAGGTACAAGATGTAGCCCAAGGGTAAAACGATAATTTGACCCAGCTGGTGTTACGATCGTGAAGGATTGACTTGTTGTTATTGGTCAATATTCGTGGACACAGAAATATATCTGCAGTGAGAAGAGTGCAGCTGCGGGACTTTAGTGGAGTGTTCCCGCAGTTAACGAATGTTTATTAGGAGGTTAATGAGATTAACCGAGTAATCTCGTATCGTTGGAGCTTCTGATCTGTAGGTCCATTAGGTCCACCGTCTAGCTCGTACAGGGTTCTTAGATCGTTTGAATTTGAAATGTTCAAATTCATTAGGGAATAAATTTAATGTATATAGATACGATATAATATATAGTTCTTGAACTATATATTGTAAATTTAATGTGGATATGATCCATATTAAATTATTTGAGAGAATTAAATATTTGAAAGATTTCAAATATTAAATTCAAATGTGAATTGTGATTCATATTTAAAAACTATAGGTTAAAATTTAATGTGCATTAGATGTGCATTAAAACTATAGATTAGAGGGAAATATTGATTAAATGTGATTTAATCCAAATTAAATATATGATATTTAATTTGTTCTATTTAAATATGATTTAAATTAATAATTAAATATGATTTAATTATTATTTATTAATTTAAAATTAAATGAGGGAACGTGTCATCCAGACACGTTCCCACTATCCCTCTCATTCTCCCTATCGATAGCTTAACAGGGAGAAGGGGGTTAGTTAATCTACTGATCGATGCTGCAATTTTGAATTGCTCTAACTGTAGAATTCTCTCACTCTCTCAATTCCCAAAAATTTTTCCAATTGTTGGATTCCTTCCCACCTAAGGAATTGATCTAAGTAGTTCTTAGAAGATAGAGAGTTTTCCTCGTGGTGTTGTCCTGTTGGAGAAAACAGAGAAGGTTCTTGTGTTGCTGAATTAATGGAGAATCACCTTTTGGAGCAAGGAGTTGTTGTTGAGGAAAACTATAAAGGTGATTATGAATTCTCTTTTAGTCACTTTTATTTACACAGCATGTTTTCATGATTATCCATGTCTAATTAGATTAGAAGTACATGTTTGTTCTATTCTTTTTCCAATGCATTGGTTTTTTTGTATTCACCCAAAAACGATCTTGCAATTAAGATTCCAAACACGTTTTCGCTGCTCAAGGGGATCAAATCTCCATCAATGTTATTATAATCACAATCCAAATACAAGATAAATAAATCCAGACCTTTCTAATCCATAGACTTCATAAAACTGGGAGAAAAATATGTTGTATATACTTTATAGAATTTACCTTTTGCAGAAGATCTTCTCAAGAATATTTCCGAACCAAACTTGTTAACTTCTTCCTTGTGATTATTTGATACTTTACCCAAGCTCACAACAAAATTTAACTAATTTATCAAAATTTATGAACATAGCAACTAAATTAAACTAAGCTTATCAAAAATAGGTACATATCAACTAAACTTATCATGAAAATAAATACTAAACTCTCAAAAATAGCACGAACAATTAAAATTATCAAACCTTATGAATATAACAACAATACTTAACTAACTTATCAACATTTATGAACATAACAACTAAACTAAACTTACCAAAACTTATAACATCATAGACTTTTGACCTTAACAAGTGAAACTGCAGCTTTTAGGGTACTTCTCTAGAATAGTTCTTGAACTGCACTTGGGGCCATGAACACAAATAGTTTAATGTGAGAAAACAATAATAATATAAAAGTTTTTTTTATAGTTTCTTATCACCAAAATAAATGAAAAAAAAACAAAATAAATCAAGACAATTGAAAGATATGACTTCCTAATTCATGGACAAACTATATTACTTAAGTTTAGACCAACCACTTCCCAACCAAGCGTAATACATCTAAAGCTTCCTCATTGAATTGGAAGTATTGTGAAACATATTTTGCAAGGCTAATTACCATTGAGTGGCGACCTTGGGCGTGCAACAACTTTGTTTCATCAAGTTGCTAGTGCATGTTGGGGTTTGTGCCCTAAAACTCGTAGTTTGTATTTTTTGTTCTAATTAATGTAATAAACTGTTATTACTTCAATAAAGCGTTATTGTTCATTTTCTACGAAATTGCCTTTGTTTTAACCCTAAATCCAATAAACTAAATATCCAAGGTTGTTAGATGTATCTTTAACTGAATGTAGTGTACATATAAAGGATCTCGATTCGAGATACAGCCTAAAGGGTCTATAGTAAGGGGATAAGGTTTGGGTACCTTACCCTGGTAAAACTATGGATGTGACCCACTTTGTATATGATACAAACACTGTGATCCTAACGTGTTCGTGTAGATGACATGTGAGTGAGGATATCCTATGTAATGAGATTACATAAGACCGGACCGCGAAATAGTAACCACTAGATGTAACTCCGTGACTAGTTAGGTTTCTATTTCACTAGGATGACCTAGGCAACTTGATCTCAATCCTGAGCAGGTTGCGAACTCCTGTTCACGAGGGATTGTCCTTTGACTAGTATGGGTGAGAGTGGCCAAATTCGCCGACTCAATAAGCCTATCTTCTTGGGGACAAGACCGAGTGAGCGGCTGGAAACTTAACTTAGCAAGATGAAATTCACTCCTTCCCGCCTACTAGGGTAAGTAGAGGAATGTTCCCTTAAGTGGTGTCTCCGGGACTTGAACAAAAGGTCTAACCCTCTCATTGACCCGAGAGGGACTCTGTTTGTTGGTAGGAGCACAAAAAAATTGTTCATTAGAGGAGCACTGGTACTTAAGGTACAATATGTAACCCAGGGGTAAAACGGTATTTTGACCCACCTGGTGTTACGAACATTCGTGAAGGATTGACTTGTTGTTATTGGTCAATATCCGTGGACACAGAAATATATATGCAGTGAGAAGAGTGCAGCTGCGGGACTTTAGTGGAGTGTTCCCGCAGTTAACGAATGTTGATTAGGAGGTTAATGAGATTAACCGAGTAATCTCGTATCGTTGGAGCTTCTGATCTGTAGGTCCATTACGTCCACTTTCTAGCTCGTAAAGGGTTCTTAGATCGTTTGAATTTGAAATGTTCAAATTCATAAGGGAATAAATTTAATGAATATAGATACGATATAATATATAATTTTGGAACTATATATTATAAATTTAATGTGAATATGATTCATATTAAATTATATGAGAGAACTAAATATTTGAAAGAGTTCAAATATTAAATTCAAATGTGAATATGATTCATATTTGAAAAACTATAGGGTAAATTTTAATGTGCATTTGATGTGCATTAAACTATAGATTAAGGGGTAAAATGATTAAATAAGATTTAATTATTTTATAAAATGTAGTATTTAATTAAATGTGATTTAATTAAATGAATTAATTATTTATTTATTGATTAATTAGGGAACGTGTCATGATGACACGTTCCCACTACTCCCCAACCCCCTCGATAGGGAGTGGGGAGTTACCCACTAAAGTGTCCTTCTCCTGGTGAGAAGGGAAATGATGATCATTTTTTTTTTTTCAATTTGATTGAATTCAACAGATTGAAGAATTTTCTCTCTCTCACTTTCTCAATTCCCAAAAACTCTTAGAAAAGTTGAATCCCTTCCCACCTAGGGTAATCTAAGCACTCAGAGAATAGAAGGTTTATTGAGTGGTTGTGTTCCGTTGGAAGAACAGAGACGTTCTTTTGTGTGTACCTGTGTTGCTGTACAATTTGGAAGCAAGGAGTTGCTGTGTGGAAATACTACAAAGGTAACTTTTTTTCTTTTTAGTTTAATAGTTAATCAATGCATGTTTGCATGTTAATTTCCATGTCTAATTAGATTAGAATGCATGTTTATCTCTGTTTATTTTCAATGTATTGGTTTTTGTTTTTCAACCAAAACAATCATGCAATTACGATTCTAAACTTATTTCCGCTGCTCAAGGGGATTAGATCCCCATCAGTGCAAACATTAAAGTGCATAATTTAGTATGTATATTGGATTCGGTGAAAAGAAAACCACCATTACTTTTGAGCTTTATGCACACAATTAAACATAATATGTGACATTGTTAAGTCCTCAATAACATTGGAGAGGAATAAAAGTTGTATACCCTTCTCAGCCAATACAATGTTGAGTTACCTCCTGCTTCTTGATGACAAAGAGACTTAAACTCATGTAAGGCAGCAACTGCTTGAGAATACCTAGATCCCTAAAAATTGCAAGATTACAAATCATAAATTTGAACTTAGTTGGGACATCCAGATGGTATTATATTAATGTACCTTACATATGCAGTCAACATGAGCCTAGCAAATGTTGAAAGAAAAAAGAGGTTAGAACATAAGCCTAGCTCAACTGACATAAAACATAGAACATGAACAAAGACGTTAGAAGTTTAAATCCTCCACCCCACAAATGTTAAAAGAAAAACGTTAAGGCTTAACATTCTCAACCAAAAGATGGGAAGTTCTAATCCCCACCCCCCAAGTTGTTTAGCCAAAAAAAAAAAACAGTGAAGTTTTAAAGAGAAAGGTAACCTCATTGGCATCTTTAAAACGGCTGAAGTCATCTTTATATGGCCAATCTACCGACAAACATCAGTTATGAAACAAACCATTTTATTCTGTCTTTATGAAAAAGGAAACCGAAGCATTCATGACGGAGTATAGAAGTTCAGAGTTGAGACGAGACCTGTGTTTTCCGAGGCAACGAGCTAGCTCTTTTACCAAAGCATGTCCTGGTTCATCACTATCAGTATCAAAGATAATGCGAGAAACCTTGGTAGGTTAGTAATTTTGTTAGTATTTCAAACTTAACAAGATTTTTTTTAAAAAAAAAAAGCAAATAACAAAATGACGAACCTGTAACTAAATAAAGTTTTTCCTGACTTTTCCATTATATTCAGGCATGATGTTACCTTATCTAAGTAGTGTTTGCAGCTCCATAAATCTTGGTATGCAATATCCTGACTTCAACCCACCAAAATATGCATAGAGAACAAGTGGAAGTAAACTAAACAGTTTCCAGATGTTAAACACTATAAATTAAGAACAATGAATTTGTAAACCAAACTTGATCATTAAAGTTAAACGCAATATTATCACAAAAGCTAAAAGTTAGAATCAGTATCCTAACTAAATTATCACTGAAAAAGGTGCTTCTTATATTTCCTCTTAGACTGCATTCCCCTACCTTCAGTTTGACAAATCTCTCACTTCTCTTTTCCAAGCCCTTGCCCAATACCAATACTACTTAAAACACACACCCAATAAAAAGTTACTATCTCCAAGATGTCATTCATTAAGGGTGTATTCCTTAAAAAGTGATACTGATATACTGATAACAGTGCACAAACACAAACACAAAGACCCCACAAGCCACAAAAATAGACCCTTCTCGATTAAAATAAAGTTTTTTTGTATCAGCACACTCTGCAACACACTTGTATTTAATACATTGTAAAAAACAGTTGAATGTTGTGTTGAATAATCACGAATTGAAAATGGTAGTAATGAGCCAGATTGACGTTCAAATTCAACTTACAAAACATTTAAAATACATCACATGCCAAGTATAAAATAATAGATAACATGACCACCAATATACTTCAAATCTCTCATCCTTATCCATTTTCTTAAACCTACCCTGCCACTGAACCAATAATAATATACATACAAATACATTACAAATACAAATACAGAAGAAATTTTGGAAACACACCAAGAATCAGATCTTCAAATCAGTAATCGAAAACTATGTGATGTAGAGGATCAAAATAAAGAAGAGTTATACATTTGGAGAAACCAAATGTATTCGAGAAGACTAGAATAATATGGTATACAATTTTACACTATTGGATGTAAGAGAGAAGCTAAAAAATATGGTTTAACTATGTTGATTATATGCTTTACACCTTTTGGAATTCTACATCGAATATCGGACCAACATCTTGTCGTATAGGATGATCTCAGCCATTGGCGGGAATTTCGCCCGCATCTCCAGTCCGTTCCCAGGTTGGGTTAGGAGAACATCCGAGCGATTGCCTTCGCGGATCCAAACGCGCTCACAAGGCGCACAATAAGAATAAGACCGATAGAGACTTCACAAGGGACCATTTGAGATGCAGATCGTAGTGCCTTGAGACAGGGTTAGCATTCTTGTTGCGTAAATTTTGCAGTACCGCAAGTGCACAGTCAAGTTTTAATATACTGAATTTGAGTACGAGTATCATCCACAAGATTGAGTTATTTAATTCAATTAATTCCTATAAATATTACCACTCCATTTTATCTAGAACAATCAAACTTTAGGTGAAGAAAAACAAAATAACAAAGAGTGAAAATTGGAGAACAATCAGGAGAGACAAATATCTTAGGGACAAGATTTCACCAATCAATCAACTATTTTATTGAGGTCATGCTAATGGAAAATTGCACTGCTTTTATAAACCAAGAAACAAACATAACAAATGACCATCTCGAGGCAAGTGAATCTCATGCATGAAAATAAAACCAGCAGTGTTGTCTAGCTTTTAAAAATAAAGCATGGCATTAGGTTCAATTCTTATATGACTTCTAATAGCACCCTAATCATTTTCATGTCAAAGTGACTATCAGTCATACAATTGAGATCAGATCTAAACTACCTTTCGCAAGCATAAATTTAGATCTAAGAATAAATAAACCGTGATCAAGAGTCTATAAGCATTAAGGATGCAATTGCACAAATAAAAGTAATACAATAAACCAAAAGCAGACAACTCAATAAAATAGCATGATTGAAAAGCTACATATATCCCTAAGATAACACGTTTAGCTACTCATGTCCACTATAAAACCAACTAAACTTAGATACAAAATCATGGTTCAACAAAACAAAGTATAAAGGATGAAGAAAGAACTATTGTAGCGTGAACGACTTCGATACCAACACCTATCACGAACCCCATGCTTCAGCAATCTCTTCTTCGAACACTCCAAGTGCCACCTTACAGTCCCTCACAATTAATTTTTGACAATGGTCTTGTTCCTCTCCAAAACGTTCCTTAAATTGAACCCAAAACACTTATTTTATACTATTGGCACGACGTTACAACACCAGGGGCGTCGTTGTAACGTCATGCCCTAGGCAGCAAATTGAATAAGTAAAAATGTAGTGGTGTTGAAACGTTGAAAGCAACGTTGCAACGCTGCTATCCTGACGCGTGATTTGCCCAATCGAACTGGCGTTGCGACGCTGATTAGCAGTGTTGCAACGACGCCACCACGACTTCTCCATGCCAATTATCTGCAAGATGGGTGTTGCAACGCCCAAAATGGCGTTGCAACGCCATGGGCTCGGGTCAACAAGCTTGATTTGGTCCTTCTCCTTCCACTTGGTGCCATTTTTAGCTCCATTAGCCTTAATTTGACTCGTTTTACATCAAAATCTCTACATCTGCTCTGGTATTGCTCTTTAGCGTGACATTCAATAATTTAAACACATGAAGGCCCTAAAATTATCACAAAACTAGCAAAATTTAAGCTTAAAGATAGCATATTTTGTGTGCTATCAAACACCCCCAAACTTAAACATTTGCTAGTCCTCGAGCAAAAACAAGAAAAGGAAAAGTTTATCAAAGTGAGCCTCTCTGGTACTTAAGACTCAAACCTCAAGAATTTTGTGAATCAAAGAAAAATATCATCAACAAGATAACAGTGATAAAAGACTAAATAGTATGATTTTAAAATTGAATCAAATCATCCCTTGAGTAGGTGTGTGCTAGCCTCTTCCAGTTCAATCCTTACAAGCCCAAGATAGCCTTATTAAGTCCTTTATTCATCTTCTCTCTACACTCGCCCTAGGATCCAAAGTTTTAGTTCATTTACACAATCAAAAGGTTTTACTTTTTTCATATGCTTCTCTTTCACCCTCAAACTTGCACTTTATTTCACCAATACTTTTGCATGGAGGGAATTAATAGCACACAAAATGTGTTATCCTTAGGCTTAAAATTATGTTAGTTTTGTGATAATTTCAGGGCTTTCATTTGTTTAAATTGTTGAATTTCAGGATAAAGAGCAATACAAGGACGGATGGAGAAATATGGTGAAAAAGGAGTCAAAATATGCTTAAAGGAGCTAAAAATGACATTAAATGGAAGGAGAAAAGCCAAAACAAGCAATCAAACCCGAGAAGATGGCGTTGCAATGCCCTACGTGCGGCCATTCAACCTTGAGAACTCATGCCAATGGCGTTGCAACGCGCTTACGCGTTACAGCGCGCCTAACACGTAGCAAAAATGCATTGAAGACCCACAGTGATGGCGTTGCAATGCTGCCATGCAGCATTGCAACGCTACTTCGATAAGCAAAAGGCGAGCGAGGGTAGCAGCGTTGCAACGTTGCAAGATTTTTTCCTTTTTAGATATTCGCCTAGGGCATGACATTGCAACGCCATGCCCAACGTTGCAACGCCGTGTTGATATTATAAAAGGGAAATTATGCCTCTTAATTTAGGGGGGACCTTTTTGGAGAGCTTTTGAAACCATTGTCTAAAATTCATTGTGAGGGGTTGTAAGAAAACTTTTGAGAGATTTCAAGTGGAAGACTTTTGTAGCTCGGGGTTCGTGATAGGTGTCGGGATCGTTGTCGTTCACGCCACGAGAGTTCTTTCTTCGTTCTTTTCACTTTGTTTCTTAAACTATGGTTTTGTATTTGAGTTTAGTAGGATTTATAGTGGACATGAGTAGCTAAACTTGATATCTTAGGGATAGATGTAACCTTTTAATTATGTTATTTTGTTGAATTGACTGCTTTTGGTTTATGGTAATGCTTTTATTCATGCAATTGCATCCTTAATGCTTATAGACTCTTGATCACGGTTTATTTGTTCTTAGGTTTGAATTTATTCTTGTGAAAGATATTTTAGATCTGATCTAAATTGCATGACTGATAGTTACTTTGACTTGAGAATGATTGAAGTGCTATTAGAAACCTACAAGAATTGAACTTAGTGTCATGTTTGATTCTTAGGTTGAACAGAGATTTTTAATTCTATGTCTTGCATGAGATTCACTTGCCTCGATAAAGGTTATTTGTTATATTAGTTTATTGTTTTATAAAAACAGTGCAATAACCTATTAGCATGATCTCAATAAAATAGTTAATTAATTGGTGAAATCTAGTCCCTAAGATATTTGTCTCTCCTGATTGTTCTCAATTTTCACTTTTTGATTTTGTAATTCACTTCACCTTAAGTTTGATTTTCTAGATAAAATTGAGTGGTGTTATTGATAGGAATTAATTGAATTAAATAACTCAATCCTGTGGACGATACTCGTACTCAAATTCACTATATTAAAACTTGACCCGTACACTTGCGGTATTGTAAAATTTACGCAACAAGTTTTTGGCGTCGTTGCCAGGGAATGACGATTATTTATATTGATTAATATTAGGAAAAAATTTGAGATTTTAGACTAAAGTTTTTTTTTTTGTTTTCTTTGTGTGTTTGTTGTTTGTTGTTTGTTTCCTTTTTTGTCTTATTTTAGTTTTGTATGTTATTCCAGTCTTTGTCTCCTGTTTTGGTTGTGTTGATCTCTATGTGAAAGTCTTGGGTTGAATTGTTGAGATTTAAAGTATGACTTTTCATGATTTTTATTATCCACGAATGTACTGCCCTTCCCAAGACCCTAAGTTTGTGCATCATGATTTTTATGGATACCATTTGTCTAATCCTTACCATTCTTAATCTATGATTGATGAAAATTCTTTTGATGGTAATCATATAGGCACTAAATTTCTCTTATCCCAACCAATCTATAGAAAACCCTTCTCTTGTGGACCTATTAATGGAATATACGTTAGAGTTGAAAATTAAAAATTTGGTTCATGATGAATTAGAAAGGTTGGATAGGTTAGAGGCTAAAGTAGTAGAGCTTACGGAAATAGTACATGAAAGAACTCATTATCTCAATCAACTGGTAAATTCCCTTAAGGCCTTACAGGAACAGTTTCTTATTCTTACCACTGAGGAGGAGCCACCTAGGAGGACTTATTCATATGATAGTGAGGATGGGTTGGAGGAGACTGAAACACACCAGAAACAGGTTTGTGAGGTAGGCAATGGTAATACAATCACTTCCATAGAGAAGATTCAGGTGATAGAGTTCGAGGCTGAAAAGTCGTTTTCCTTTTCATCTCCAGAAATTTCCTTTAATCTTGATGACCATTTGTCCTATACTCATGAGTCTTGTTTTGATTTTTGTTCTTTGATTTCAATACACAAAAATACCAAAAATAACTATCTTTCAGGTGCCCAAGAAAAACAAGATAGCCTTTTAGACATAGAAGGCTATATCGATTCAAGAAAAAAGGGCTCGAAGAAATATGAGCAGATTTACGTACCTTAATGTCAATCATAAGTCACAGCCTAGCTAAAGACGTTAAAGAAACCGCTTCTTAGGAGGTAACCCAAGTTTATGTTTTAGTTCTCTATTTTATTTCCTCTCTTCTTAACGTATTTGTGTTTTTTTTTTCCTTTTTGTGATTTCCTTTATTGTGTTTTATTTCTTTTTCTGTTTTCTTTTCTTTCCTAGTTTTTTTGTCTAATTTCTTTCTTTTTTGGTACCTCCAGATGTATGCCCAAGGATAGAGTTACAGACTTGCACCCTTTTGATCCTAAGATTGAAAAGACATGTAGGAGACTCCTAAGGCAAGGAAGAGCAGAAACTCAGATAATGGCAGATCAGGAGTTAATAAAAAACCCTAAACCCATTAGGGAGTATTTCCAACCTGTGTTTAATTCTGAGCAGGCTGGAATTGTCCATGCTCCCATAAATGCTAATAATTTTGAACTTAAAACAGGGCTTATTCAGATGGTTAGGAAAGGTGCTTTTCGAGGAAAGGCCACAGAAGATCCTAATTCACATTTGCAAAATTTTTTAGAAATTTGTGGTACAATTAAGTTAAATGGTATTTCTGTTGATAGTATTCAATTACGTCTTTTTCCTTTCTCTTTGTAGGGTAGAGCTAAGAAATGGCTAGGGTCTCTCCCACCAGGCAGTATCACCTCCTGGGAGGAGTTTGCCCAAGCCTTCATGACCAAATTCTTTCCACCAGTGAAAGCTGTAAAGTTAAGGACAGAGATAGGAACATTCAGGCAGCAGGAGGGAGAGTAACTATTTGAGGCATGGGACCGCTATAAGGACATGCTCAGGAGATGTCCACAACATAGTTATCCAGATTGGCTCCAGGTACAATTATTCTATAATGGACTTGTAGGTAAGACCAGGACCATTCTGGATGCCACTGTTGGAGGGGCTTTCATGGAAAAGACTGTGCCAGAAGCATGTGCCAGAAGCACGTGCCCTCCTAGAGGAAGTCTCAACTGCAAGCTACCAATGGCCCACATACAACGACAGATCTAAGCCAGTAGTTGGATTGTATCAATTGGATGAGGTAACTTCTCTTAAATCACATATGGCATCCCTCACTCATGCTCTGAATAATTTTGCAGGATTGGTACCCTCTCAATGCTCCCAGCCCAATGGAGAATCTACCTTGGAGAAAATACATTATTTGAACAACAGAAGCAACACTTATGGAGGAAATCAGACTCAGAATACTCTTCCAACACATTATAACGCAGGTTTGAGGTATCACCAAAATTTCTCTTATGCTAACAATAAAAATGTGTTGAATCCTCCTATAGGGTATGCTTCTACATCTGAGAGGAAGCCATCTCTGGAAGAGACAGTGCACTCTTTTATAGCTAAATCCAGAAATAGGTCCAACCAGCTGGAGAATGCAGTTACCAGTCTAATTGGCATAGTAACTAGTCATGGAGCTGCCATAAAGAATATTGAGATCCAGATCAGCCAGATGAATGTATCAATTTGAGCGTTGCAGGATAGGAAAGAGACACCTTGAGGGAGTACAGTCTAGCTAAAGACGTTAAAGAAAGTGCTTCTTGGGAGGCAACCCAAGCTTTACATTTTTGTTATTTTTGTTTTCTGTTTTTAGTTTGTTTTGATTGTTTGTCAGTTCTTAGTTTACTTACTAGTCTGTTTGTTTTGTTTTGTTAGTTTACTATGGATGCCACCCCTCGTAGAAACCCATGCTCCCGTTCTGTGGAACTCTAGCACACGTGTTTTGGCGATCCAAGGAATCTAAAAAAATGAAGATCTCCGTTACTCAGGACAGTATTGTTCACTCTTACCTTTCTTTCTATTTGAGCTTATTTTGCAAACATTAGGGACAATGTTTAGTTTAAGTTTGTGGGTGGGTTGTTATTGATATGTTGTGACTGCCCTGAGTATATGTTGAATTGTTGATTGATCTTTTGCATAAATATGATTATGATAGCCTAGGATGAGAATTAATTGAAAATTTTTGGGATTCTGCTGAAATTTGAGAGCATGATATGAATTTGAGTTAGTTTAAAATTTTTCTTGAGCTTTTCCTGCACCATTATGCACATAACCTGTGTTCCTGTATTTTTGAAATGCTTAGAACAAAGTTATTAGGCTTAGAAGTTTAATGTCACCTCGATAGGACTAAGAGTTGATTTGAGATTTAAATTGCAGGATAGGGTGAAGGACAATATGAAGTGCATGATCTGTATAATATGTGCATTATGTGAAAGAGTAGTTTGTTTTTGTTGTGTGTTTGTTAAAGAAAAAATTAGTGAGGGCAAAAAGAGTTATCTTCACTGTGATCAGTTAGGCCACTCATTAAGCGAGTGCTCTGGGTAAGGGTCTCTGCAGTGGATGTGTGAAAGCTAGTGTCCTTACACAAAAAAAAAAGAAGAAAATAGAAAAAAAAATGATAAAAAGTGATTAAGTGTTGAGTAGAGTTATTTATTTCTTGAACGTTGGGAGGCTCAAAGATTAGTAATTATGACCAATGTAAGGGGAAGTTGAATGAAGAACCTAATAAAGTTGATCCAGGCTTAGTAAAAATGAAGGGAACATAGGCTAATCACACACACACGTAGGAACACTTAGGAAAAATTCTAAATTGCTCATTAAAGTATTATGTTTGAGTGTTTCCTATGATTGCCAAAATTTTCTCTTAAATCTTTGAGGCTTGAGTCAGATGTATGTGTAAGAACAATCCTATGTTTAATTCTGTTTTTGCTCGAGACTAGCAAAAGTTTAAGTTTTGGGGTATTTGATAGCACACAAAATGTGCTATCTTTAGGGTTAATTATTGCTAGTTTTATGTTAATTTTAGAGCTTTGATGTGTTTAAATCACTTAATTCAAGTAAAGAGCTTAAACAGAACAATTGGAGACATTTTGGATCACTCGGGATCAAACCGGGACTTTTTGGAGCATAAAATAACATCAATTGGAAGAAGAATGGACAAATCTAGCCTTTTGACCCAAGGTGATAGCATTCCAACGCCTTGCAGAGCGTTGCAACGCCATCCGTGCATATTTCTTGCGTTGAAGACTCATGCAGGTAGCGTTTCAACACTACTTCGATAAGAAATTAAGCAGAATGACCGTGGCGAGGGTGTTGCAACGCTGCCTTCTAGCGTTGCAACGCCAGTTCGATAGAAGAAGTGCGCGTTAAGGTAGCAGCATTGCAACGCTGTCCCTAGCCTTGCAACGTTGTCGACAGTTTCCTTATATACCAGCCTCCTAGGGCACAGTGTTGCAACGCGGCACAGCGTTGCAACGTTGTCCCTAGCGTTGCAACGCTATGCCGATTATTCCTATAAATACAACATGATCTCTTCTTGCAAAGGGGGCCGAATTTGATAGTCTTTACTAGCTAATTTCGAAATACACTCAGCAATAAGAGAAAAGTGAGCATTCCTTGGAAGCCAAAGCATTCGTGGAGGTTCGAGATCGTGACGGGAGCTCGGAGACGAGGGACCGACATCGACACATAAGTTTATTTTCTCTTTCTTTCAAATTGTAACATCGTTCTAAGACGTTTTCTACACTTTTAGTTTTGTTTTATTGTGATTTAGAGTGGCTGAAAGTTGTAGTTAGGATTTGATTTGCTTGTTTAAGATTTGTTTGCTAATGTATTGAATTATGTTTTGTTATTTATTTTTTGGCAATTCGTTCTTTAATTATTTAATCTTGTTGGTTTAAGTGGACTTGAGAGAAAAAGCTTAGATTAGAGCAAAGTTGTCAAAACTCTTAGAAGTCTTGCATGAGAATGACCTAGAAGTCTAAGGGAAACACATAAATAAGTTGCTTAATGTCGTGCATGCTTTTAGATTCATATGGAGACTATAGAATTTATTGTGTGTGTGTGGCTCACTAATCGAGAGATTTTCTTGAGTATCTTACTTCTTGTTTATAAATTCATCACATTAGTTCATTGCAATAAGTTATTAACTTGTGAAGTCAATTTCCTCCAATTCTATCATATTCGTGTCTCCAATTGTTTGTTTATTTTTTATCTTTGTTTTCATCATCTATCCATGTTATGTTACTTTAGCTAAAATTGAGAATTAGTATCTTGGTAATTAATTAATCTAGAAACTCATTCCCGAGGACGATACTTGGAACTCTCAAATCACTATACTAAAACTTCACTCGTACACTTGCGATATTGCATTATCAAATTTACGCAACAGGAATCTTCTAGTTATCTATGTCTTTACTCCAACATATTAACACTTTGTGGTGAAAATAGTTTAGTACGAGCATAGATCACCATACAGATTGTCAAAGACTACTCACATCCTAAGCGATTCATTTAAAGAGATTTGTAGTTGGTTACAACACTCAAGATGTTGGAGTACCCTCCCTTTATGAATAAAATTTTTTTCTTCTTTTTCATTTGTTTTAAAAAACATAAAAGAGGTACAATTTTCAATTGTTCAAACTTACTTCCTCATCAGCTCCTGTGCCTATCAAGGTGACAACGATCTTTTGGACAAAATAAACCTGCCCTAAGCATTCAGGACCCCCCAGAATTGGCTAAGTGCATTTAGATTCAAGGAATTCTCTAATCAATTTTAACCATCTTAAAACTAGAATTTAATCAAGATTTCTCAAAAGATGAAAATTATCCAAAATTTTGAATTAAATTTCATCAAGGGTAACATAGTTAAAGTAATCAAGAGAGACTTACGATGAGCAATCAACTTCCATAATCCTAAAATAATTCAAAAACCATCTCGAGAAGCACACGATAGAATTTAAAACAAAATCAAAAGAAAACATGCAATAGAAAGAGTCCACACAATCACCCCAAACTTTAGAATAAACATTGTCCTCAATGTGCAAATAAATACAAATATAACAAATGGAGAATAAATGGGTGAAAGAAAAATAATTGTACTGCCCTCAACTCAAACAAAGATCTCACTCCTCATTAGATGGAGCATATAAAGGCATAGGACCGAGAAACGTCGAATCAGAGCCTGCAATGTTTCGGAGGCAGTCGTACAAGTGTCGGTTGGAGGCCTCATTGTAGCGCAAATGACTCATGATCTGGCGCTCTTGTCGACGACTCTAAGTCTCATGATGGTTGAAGTGCTCCTCCAATCTGGCCATGGCACTAACCAGGTTCTGATAGTCAGGCTGAGCAAAAGGATGTGAAGACTCCTGTCTCATCTCCTCAGGCATCTCAGCATCTAGGAAAAACTCTGGGTCGTCAAGATGTGCACCTGCCTCCCTCTCGTGGTCGTGCTCCCTAAGGCCCATAATGTAGTTCTGGTCCATCACCCCCTTAAGGTGGATCAGCTCCTCATCAGATGTCCATGTGACCCCGGCCAGTCGACAGAGGGCAGTGATCAGAGAAGGATGGCCTAACCCCCTGTGGTCGTGCCTCGTCGGACGTGTCTGATATATCGACTAATGACCTTCCCCCACATCAATCGTCTTCCCTGTGGCAAGGGCATAGAGGAGAATGGCTTGGTCCTTCGTGACATCGCTCATGTGAGCAACTGGATGGAGTCTAGCACAGATAAAACTGTGCCACTCCCTGTTCGTTGCGGTGAGATCGATCGTCTTGAGCTTTAAAACCTCCCTTCGCCTCGTCACCCATTGAGCCCCGGGCCTTGCCAGTGTGGCTAGCATCTGGGTTGGATCAACCTGGGTCCTAGCATGAATGGTGTACTCATCATTCTCAAAGTCAGGTAATCGAAAATACCTGTTAATGGATGTCGAGTTGAACAAAATGCGTCGGCCACGAACCGTGGTGTGGTAGGCATTGATAGGCATATTAGCGTAAAATTCCCGCACAAGGGGAACCACTCCAGCCTCAGGCTGCTGCACAAAGAACTCCCAGTGGCGCTGCACAATGTTCTGGTATAGGTTTCTGTGGTGGGAGTCATCAAGAGCAATGCCACGCTCGGGAACGAGAGCGCGACTCACTACATAACCCTGGTAACTCAAGAAGGCACAAGGTAAGACAAACTAAAGAGTCAAAAACAACATAGTCAGTGCCATAAGGAGCAATACAAACAACGAAGAAACAAAAGAGGATCAATAAATGTCACATGACTAGTCCACAAGTCTCTTGGAGTTATCAATGAGAACGTATTTTCAGAAATGCACCCAACAATGAGGGGACCAAGGAAACAAAATGGGCATATGGCCAACACCCCCTAACTTATGTGGGAAATAACCAAGACAATCTAGCACAAGCAAATCATACACAAGAAGCACTATAATCCAATAAAAGCATGCAAGGGGTAAAAACAAACACAAACGAGACTCAAGCCCCCAACGAGCTTCCAAGGACAATCCAAAACCACAAAATATCCATGCTCTAGCAAGAATAGCCAAGGGCAAGCCACAATTAATAATCAAGAATGCTCAAGGGAAAGCATCCAAGGAATCAAACCAACTATCCCAATATACATCCAAGCTCACACCAAGACCATCCAAAGCACAAATCCTACATGCTCAAGTACTCAAAGTGAATGACTAACCAAAGGAAATTTATAAGTAATCAAGACAATTGAGACCAAACCTCCAATAAACTAAATCAAAAAAGCAAGAGTACCTACAATGTCTTCAACAAAAATCCAACCAATGGTGATTTAAATCATCAACTTAATGCACAATACCATTCCTCAACACACAACCAAAGGCACAAAGATAATCAATAGGGCAGAAATTCAACAAAAATTGCTTAATTCCTCAACCAACACAACAAAGCCCATCCCCCAATTAAAACTACAACAATTCAAGAACACCCATAGCCAAAAACAAGAAAATAAGGCATGAATCTCACTAATAGCAACCAACAGAGACACAATAGGAGAAAAATCAAACAAATATTAAAAGAGAGGGAAAGGGCACGTTACCCACGGTTGGATCTCGATGTGGGTATGCTTTTTGCTCCAAAAGTGCCCAATCTATCATAAAATGTAAGAAAAGAGAGAGGGAAAGTGAGTGGGTATGGAGGAATTCGAAGAATCTAAGGCAAAAATTGAGAGAGAATGATGGGAGAAGAGAGAAAAGAGAAGAGAAAAAGAGAAAGTTTGAAAAAAAATGTTAGGGCTCGGCGAAATCTAGAACTTAAAGTTCCAGATTTCGCGACAGCGTTGCAACACTATCCTCACGGGTTTGCACACTGCAGTATTGCGTGTCGTTGCAACGCGACGCTCAGCGTTGCGACACGAGCCTTACGTTGCAACGCCAGACCCAGCGTTGCGACGCCGTTTTCAAAACCCTTTTTTAAATGAACAACATAAAAGAAAAATTAAAAAAAAAACAACGGGTTGCCTCCCGTTCAGCGCTTTCTGTAACGTTTTTATCTAGACCAATCAGAATAGGATCAAGGAGCTCGTCAGTAAGGGTGGCATTCTCTAAGTGTCTTTCCTCGTCACCACAGTAATATTTCACTCGTTTTCCATTGACCTTGAACAGTGTCCCATTTTTGCCCTGCAGTTCGATCGCTCCAGATGGGAAGACCTCCTTAACAATGAATGGTCCCGACCAACTTGATTTCAATTTACCAGGAAACAAATGTAAACGAGAGTTAAAAAGGAGAACTTGCTGATCAGGAGAAAATGTTCGATTTCTAATCTGTTGATCATGCCATCAAGTTGTCCTTTCTTTATATAGTTTGGCATTCTCATATGCTTGATGCCTGAATTCCTCCATTTCATTTATCTACAGGAGTCTTTGATCCCCTGCCTTGTGAAGGTCAAAGTTGAGTGCTTTGATGGCCCAGTACGCTTTATGCTCTAGCTCCACAGGCAAATGACACGCCTTACCAAACACCAATCATTACGGTGACGTGCCTATCGGTGTTTTAAAGGTTGTGCGATATGCCCATAGTGCTTCATCTAATTTTAGTGCCCAATCCTTCCTATTAGTCTTGACTATTTTCTCAAGAATTAATTTAATCTCCCTATTTTAGATCTCTACCTGGCCATTTGTCTGAGAATGATATGCCAACGAGACCTAATGCTTAACTCCATACCTGGCTAACATAGAATCAAACAGTTTATTGCAAAAGGGAGTGCCCTCATCACTAATGATAGCTCGAGGGGTGCTAAATCTCATGAAAATATTCCTGTGTAAAAACTTAACCACAACACGAGCATCATTTTTCTTAGTGGAAATGACCTCTACACACTTAGATATATAATCTATTGCAACCAGGATATAAAGATAATCATGTGAAGAAGGAAATGGTCCCATAAAATCAATCCCCCAAACATCAGATAGTTAAACTTCAAGAATTGGAGTTAGAGGAAGTTCATGATGACGTGAGATGTTACCTGTACGCTAGCATCGATCACAGGTCCGTACAAAAGTATAACAATCTTTAAAAAGGGTAGGCCAATAAAAACCTGATTGTAATACCTTAGTAGCTGTTCGAGTGGGCCCAAAATGACCTCCATGAGGGGAGGCATGAGAGTTGGGAGACATGGGGAACTCCCTATCGATTAGGGAGTTGGGAGACATGGGGAACGTGTCCTCCTGACACGTTCTCCTTTTTTTAATTTAATTATATTATTTAATAAATAATCAAAATATAAATTAAATAATATAATACAATTAATTAAATCATATTTAATTAATCATAATTAAATATCATATATTTAACATAGATTAAATCACATTTAATCAATTATTCCTCTATCTTATAGTTTTAATGCACATCTTAGGCACATTAAATTTTAACCTATAGTTTTCAAATATGAATTTCATTCATATTTAAAATAATATTTGAACTCTTTCAAATATTTAATTCTCTCAAATAATTTAATATGAATCATATTCACATTAAATTTATAATATATAGTTCCAAAACTTTATATTATATCGTATCTATATACATTAAATTTATTCCCTAATGAATTTGAACATTTCAAATTCAAACGATCCAAGAACCCTTTACGAGCTAGAAGGTGGACCTAATGGACCTACAGATCAGAAGCTCCAACGATACGAGATTACTCGGATAATCTCATTAACCTCCTAATCAACATTCGTTAACCGTGGGAACACTCCACTAAAGTCCCGCAGCAGCACTCTTCTCACAGCAGATATATTTCTGTGTCTACGGATATTGACCAATGACGACAAGTCAATCCTTCACGAATGTTCGTAACACCAACTGCGTCAAATTACCGTTTTACCCCTAGGTTACATCTTGTACTTTAAGTACTAGTGTTCCTCTAATAAAAAATTTGTTTGTAGTCCTACCAACAAACAGAAATCCCTCTCGGGCCGATGAGAGTGTCGGGGCCTTTGTTCAAGTCCCGAAGACACCACTTAAGGGAACATTCATCTACTTACCCTAGTAGTGGGGAAGGAGTGAATTTCATCTTGTTAGGCTAAGTCCCCAGCTGCGCACTCGCTCTTGTCCCAAAGAAGTTAGGCATATTGTGTCGACAAATCTGGCAACTCTCACCCATACTAGTCAAAGGACAATCCCTCGCAAGCAAGAGTTCGTAACCTGCTCAGGATTGAGATCAAGTTGCCTAGGTCATCCTAGTAAAATAGAAACCTAGCTAGTCAACGGAGTTACATCTAGGGGTTACTATTTCGCGGTCCAGTCTTATGTCATCTCATTACATAGGATATCCCCACTCACATGTCATCTACACGAAAAAGATAGGATCACAATGTTTGTAGCATATACAAAGTGGGCCACATCCATAGTATTATCAGGGTAAGGTACCCAAACCTTATCCCATTACAATAGACCCCTTTAGGTTGTATCTCGAACCGAGATCCTTTTTATGTACACTACATTCAGTTCAAGAGACATTTTACAGCCTTGGATGTTTAGTTTATTGGATTTTGGGTTAAAACAAGGCCAATATCGTAAATATCGAACAATAACTCTTTATTACAAATAATAACTCTTTATTACAATAATTAGAACATAATTACAATTTACGAGTTTTAGGGCACATACCCTAACAAACTCCCACTTGAACTAAGACTCTAGTGGGGTACATTACAATCTAAAACAGTGGTTACAGAGATACAAAAACAATAAACTAAGTCATTCATATACCCATTACATATCTCCCACTTGCCCTAGATTAACCTATGTACATATCTCGTAGACCTAGACTTTCTAGATGACCCTCGAACACTTTAGCCGTGAGAGTCTTTGTAAATGGATTAGTAATCTTGTGCTCCGAAGCGATCTTCGTGACTGTCACATCTCCTCGTTGCACTATTTCTCGTATCAGGTGATACTTCCTCTCGATGTGCTTGCCTTGCTTATGGTTGCGAGGTTCCTTCGAATTGGCTACCGCACCACTGTTGTCACAGTATAAAGTGATGGGAAATTCCATATTTGGAACAACTTCCAAATCAGTATGGAATTTCCTTAGCCAAACAACCTCTTTAGCTCCTTCACAAACAGCGACATACTCAGCCTCATCGTGGAGTCAGCGATGCATCCCTGCTTGATGCTTCGCCATACTACAGCTCCCCCGTTAAGGATGAAAACTGATCCCGATGTGGATTTCCTAGAATCCTTATCGGTCTGAAAATCAGAATCAGTGTATCCAGTAAGGATCAAATCCTTCGTCCCATACATAAGCGTATAGTCCCTCGTTCTCCTAAGATACTTGAGGATATTTTTAACCGTGGTCCTGTGGTCCAACCCTGGATTGGATTGGTATCTACCTACTATTCCCACTACATAAAAAATGTATGGCCTCGTGCACAGCATAGCATACATTAAGCTACCTACTGCAGAGGCATAGGGAATGTGTCTCATATCCTCAACATCTTGTGGTGTCTTAGGACACTGTTACTTAGACAGATAAACTCCATGCTTGAAGGGTAATAAGCCTCTCTTGGAATTTTGCATCGAATATCAGGCCAACATTTTGTCGATATAACATGCTTGAGACAGAGCTAGCATTTTGTTCTTGCGATTCCTAAATATCTGAATCCAAAGAACATACTGCGCCTCTCTCAAATCTTTCATTTGGATTTGGGTCGCCAACCAATTCTTTATGTCAGTTAGGTATCCTACATCATTCCCAATGAGTAGGATATCATCCACATAAAGTACTAATAAAGCTACTTTGTTGTTGATGATCCTCTTGTAAATACAAGGCTCATCAACGTTTTGGTCAAAGCCATAAGACTTGATCGAAGTATCAAATCTTATGTTCCAAGATCTGGATGCTTGTTTCAACCCATAAATGGATCGATTGAGCTTGCAAACTTTTTGCTCCTGACCTTGGGTTATGAACCCTTCGGGCTGAGACATATAGATGCTCTCGTCAAGATTACCATTCAAAAAGGCAGTCTTGACGTCCATTTGCCAAATTTCATAATCATAAAATGCGGCTATGGACAACAGTATCCTTATAGACTTAAGCATAGCAACAGGGGAAAAAGTTTCCTCATAGTCAACTCCTTCCCTTTGGGTAAAACCCTTTACTACAAGTCTAGTCTTAAAGATCTGTACCTTTCCGGTTGCATCTCTCTTGATCTTATAGATCCATTTACACCCTATAGGTCTTACCCCTTCAGGTTGGTCTACAAGTTCCCATACTGAACTGAAGTACATTGACTCCATTTCAAGGTCCATGGCTTTGATCCATTGGTCCTTATCTACGTCATTCATTGCCTTTTTATAGGACAATGGATCTTCTACACCCTCATCAGGTATGACAACTTGAGTTTTAGCTAAACCCAAGTAACGGTCAGGTTGGGAAACAACCCTCCCACTGCATCGAGGCATTCCCACTGATTGAGAAGGACGAGACAGACTTGATGTGTTGTCTTCTTTATCAACTCTTGATGAAGGTCCAACTTGATCAACAACTCTTGTTGGTTCATTTGTAGCGTCATTTAGTACTAATTTACTATGTGGTTTATGGTTCCTCATGTGATATTCCTCCAAGAAAGTGGTGTTTGTCAATACAATCACCTTGTTTTCTTATGGGTCGTAAAAAAGACCACCTCTCGTTTCTTTGGGATAGCCAACAAATTGGCATAATCTTGAACGAGGTTCTAGTTTCTTTGGGTTTGTCACCAACACGTGTGTCGGACAACCCCAAATCCTGAAGTGTTGTAAACTAGGTTTACGCCCCTTCCATAACTCAAAAGGTGTTTCAAAAACACTCTTTGATGGAAGAATGTTCAAGATTTGAACCACAGTCTCTACTGCGTATCCCCAAAACAAGGCAGACAATTGAGCATAGCTCATCATAGATCGAACCATGTCTAACAAGGTTCTATTTCTCCTTTCTGACACACCATTTTGTTGTGGTGTATTAGGTGCTGAGAGTTGAGATTTAATTCCATGTTCTATCAAATAGTTCTGGAATCTCAAATCCATATACTCTCCACCTCGATCGGATTGAAGTGTTTTAATGGTTTTCCCTAACGCATTCTCTACTTCAGCCTTATACTCTTTGAACTTTTCAAGAGCCTCAGACTTATGATGCATTAGGTATAGATAATCATACCTCGAATAATCATCTATGAAAGAGATGAAATATTCGTACCCTCCTAGAGTTTTAACATTCACCGGACCACAAAGATCCGAATGTCTAAGCTCTAAGGGCTCTATAGCTCTATAACCATTTCCAGTAAAAGGTCATTTAGTCATTTTACCTTCCAAGCAAGATTCGCAAGGAGGTAAGGAATCATCTTCTAACTTGTTTAGAAGTCTATTCTTAGAGAGTCTCTCAATCCGGTTGAGATTTATATGACCAAGTCTAAGATGCAAAAGATAGGTATTATTGTTTGGAGAAATTGTTTGCCTTTTACTTTGAGTATTAGCAGTTTTAAATATCTCATGATTTAAAATTGCCTTTGTTTGATTCGGTTTAAGTACATACAAGCCGTTTTCTAACTTAGAAAAACAAATATTGACACCTTTCTTTAAAATGAACGCTTCATTAAACGAGAAGGTAATACAATAGCCAAGTTCAATTAAGCAAGAGATAGAAATTAAGTTCCTTTTAATCTTGGGAACTATATACAGATTTTCTAAGAAGATAAATCTATCTCTAAAAAACAGCTTGGCATCTCCCACTGCACGAGCTGAGACGACGTCTCCTGTTCCGACCCTAAGCGTCATCTCACCCTCTTCGAGCTCGTTGAAAGAACTAGTTTTCTGGCTCCTAAATCAAGTATCTAGGTAAAATCATTATTTTCCACCAAACAAGTTTCAAGAATAAGTAAATCGAATTTACCTTTCTTTTCTTTGAGCTCAGCAAGGTACTTTGGGCAATTTCGCTTCTAGTGCCCGTCCATGTTGCAGTGGAAACACTTTTCTTTGTCTGCAACCTTGGCTTTTCTCTTGCGCTTATCAGTAGCAGGTGCTTTCCCTTTCCCTCCTATCTTCTTCTTTTGGGTCTTCTTAAGCCCAGAAGATGGACCACAAGACTTAGTCCCAGAGGATGAACCCTTCTGGAACCTTCTAGAATGGGCAAACAGATTTGCCTCTCTATCAGCTTGTCCCTTATTGTTCATAAGAGACTGGAAAGTTTACAGTTCATTGAGAAGAGTAGTCAGGTTATACTCTATCTTGTTCATCACCGCATTGTTACGGAATTGCAGGAAACTCTTCAGAAGAGATTCCAGGATGAACGAGACCTGACTTTGCTCGTCTATGACCGCGCGCGTTCATTTCAGGCACGTTGAAGTGGACCATCAGATCGAGAACGTGTTCTCTCACGGACGACCCCTCCTTCATACGGGAGTTATAAACGTACTTGAGGGATTCGTGTCAAAGTTGTCCAGATGGTTGTCCAAACATATTCTGCAACGAACTCATGATCTCACGAGTTGAGACCATGTCCTCGTGCTTTTTGGCCAGAACTTCAGAAACACTAGCCAAAATGTAGACCTTGGCCTTATCATTGGCCTTGATCCAGCGGTCGTGCGCATCCTTAACAGATTGAGCAGCGCTTCGAGCAGGAACTTGAGGACATTCCTCAGTTTGTATAAACCGAAGGTCGTCAACAACAAGAATCATATTCAGGTTGGACTTCCACGTAGTATAGTTTTCATCAGTTAAACGTTTGCTTTTGAGTAAGGCTATAATTGAGGACGACATGCTGAAATTTTAAAAGTAGTTCTAATTAGTAATGCCTTTAACCCATTATAAACCAATCATTTTTAGCAAAATCATTAAAGAACCCTAGTGTTTAAATTAAACCTTTAATTTTGCAACGATACTTCAGGGGTTTAGAACAAAAGCCACCGTCGAGTGGTCAGTCACTCCTCCCCTGAATTGAGACTATCTCAGCCAATTTTCACTACCAGAACATCTCATGTCCCAATGATCCTTAGCTACCGTTTGTTTGGTCAAGGATTTGTTAACTAGCTTAACTTATCTCGTAAATGTGACCCTACCATTTTCAGATCCAATAGGTCCGAGCCAACAGGCTACTATTAAGAAAGACAACTGTTGGCAAATTACCTAAGAGACCCTATCCATTTCTAGAGTTCGCGGTGTTCTGATCCCTATAGTCAGGCCCTCCGTAGGGATTGGTTGTTCCAAGACAACCTAGCAGGTGGACTATATAAATCTCACGGTGCGACCTAATGGAGGAGACCGTAGGATACGTTGACACGCGTCCTGCTCCCATTCACTATGGATACTTCCCGCATTCACCTTGGTATTGAACCATGCAAACACTAATCGTAGGGGGACGCCCTATTGACGCCACGTAGTCGAGCATGGAACTCACGATGTGAACTCTTGAGGACGTGAAAGTAAACTCGATTCGAACATCTCGTTTTCTCCCACTGAAACTCCTAAAGTTAGGGTGTAGGTTTAACTTAGTCGAATTCTGGCTAAAAGAATCTATCTAAGTCAATGCCTATTATAACTATTATAACTAGGTCTTTTAACCTTATGTCTAGGTGAATAAACATTTTAATTACCTAGATATAAAACAGGACAATGGTTAATTCAACTCAAGCTCCGGGTCAGTTCCCAGGTAGGAGGTGTTCCGCTAACCGCTCGGCTTAAGTACTGAACCTTAGAGCGAGAACTTCACCCAGAGAGAGTTCCCTTATAACCAATATCCTATTGTCCTACTATATTTTAAACTATTTAAAATACTATGTAAGACAAACTTCTAATCCTATTAGAAAATAAAACTTAGGTCTAAATTAATTTTAAACAATTTAAAACTAATTTAATTTAACCTAAGTTCCTATGTTTGCATGCAATTCTTTGTTATAGGTTATGGTTTCTAAAACCCCTTAATTTATAACTTTTATAAATTTTAATAATTAACCTATGACAAGGAACTATATTATAAAACCAACAATTAATTTCAAATTGGAATTATAAAAAAATTATTCAACTAATTGAAGAACTAAATTACTTAAATAAAATAACATTTATTTTAAACTAAGTAATTTCATGCTCCATGCAATTTATTTTCCATATTATCTAATTATAACAATTATAAATAAATACTTATGAAAAATAAATTAGATCATGCATATCTACCATATTTATATAACAATTATACAAATAAAATGCATGAACATTCTTATCCTAAGGTGGAAAAAATTTCAAATGACATTCATAAAGAAAAATAGTTGTAAAACCGAAAAAATTTGGCCCCTAAAGTGCAAAAATAATAAAATTACACTAATCTTATTACAAAACCGGTCTAAAACTCCTTGAACCGGGCTCAAATCACTCGAACCGGACCAAAAAACACATGAACCGCCCAGACCGGTCTGCTACTTTAGGTTGGCATCACGGCGTTGCAACGCTGAAGGGAGCGTTGCAATGCCAGCTTCATTCGTGCGCGCGCCTGGCATCGGGGTAGCGTTGCTACTGGCGAGGCGGCGTTACAGCAACGCTCACGACCCCTAGACCTTCCGCATCGATAGTGATCCTGGGCATTGCTACGTCATTCCTTAGCGTTGCAACGCTGCTGGTAGAGTTGCAACGTTGATGCTTCGGCAGCAGCAAATTCTTTCGAACACAACAACTTTAATCGCAAATTACTCCTTCGATACTCATCCGAATTGCACGAAACTGGTCCCGAACAACTCACAACTCTAATATAGACTCGATTATGCGTTTAATTGCCCAAAACGCAGGGGCCTTTACATTTAATTTGATCAAATCAAAGCAAATTAAGGCCAAAATTTTCCTAAACAGTTTTACAGCAAACCAAAATGCAATTCCCACCTAACCAATGAACATTTGCATCAACCAATACAAAACACGCTAGCTCTGATACCAATTGATGGAGATCCGATCTCCTTGAGCAGCGAAAACGTGATTTGAAATCGTAATTACTTGTTTATTTTTGGTTATACACAAATACCAATACATTGGGGAAAACAGAGAATAAGCATACTATTCTAATCTAATTGGGCATGGAAATTAAACATGCAAACATGCTGAGAAGTTGCTAAACTAAAAGTAAGAAATATTACCTTTGTAGATTTTCCAAAACAGCAACTCCTTGCTCCAATTGAATGCAACAACTCAACAACAAGTTCTTACTCTGTTCCAACAGGACACTACCAGTAGTGAGAACCTTCTATTCTCTAAGAAACTTAGATCAACCCTTTCGTGGGAAGGGATCCAACTTTTGGAAGATGAAGGAAACCAGTTTTTTGAGAGAGAGAGTTTTTGCACACTGTAAATCTCAAAATCATCGATCAACACTTCTCCTCTCCCAATTGGAGAAAAAGAAGGCACTGCAGATGGCAACTCCCCACTCCCTATCGATTAGGGAGTTGGGAGACATGGGGAACGTGTCCTCCTGACACGTTCTCCTTTTTTTTAATTTAATTATATTATTTAATAAATATTCAAAATATAAATTAAATAATATAATATAATTAATTAAATCATATTTAATTAATCATAATTAAATATCATGTATTTAACATAGATTAAATCACATTTAATCAATTATCCCTCTATCCTATAGTTTTAATGCACATCTTATGCACATTAAATTTTAACCTATAGTTTTCAAATATGAATCTCATTCATATTTAAAATAATATTTAAACTCTTTCAAATATTTAATTCTCTCAAATAATTTAATATGAATCATATTCACATTAAATTTATAATATATAGTTCCAAAACTTTATATTATATCGTATCAATATACATTAAATTTATTCCCTAATGAATTTGAACATTTCAAATTCAAACGATCTCAGAACCCTTTACGAGCTAGAAGGTAGACCTAATGGACCTACAGATCAAAAGCTCCAACGATACGAGATTACTCGGTTAATCTCATTAACCTCCTAATCAACATTCGTTAACTGCGGGAACACTCCACTAAAGTCTCGCAGCTGCACTCTTGTCACTGCAGATATATTTCTATGTCCACGGATATTGACCAATGACGACAAGTCAATCCTTCACGAATGTTCGTAACACCAGCTGCGTCAAATTACCGTTTTACGTCTGGGTTACATCTTGTACCTTAAGTACCAGTGTTCCTCTAATGAACAATTTGTTTGTGGCCCTACCAACAAACAGAAGTCCCTTTTGGGCCAATGAGAGGGTTGTGCCCTTTATTCAAGTCCCGGAGACACCACTTAAGGGAACATTCATCTACTTACCCTAGTAGTGGGGAAGGAGTGAATTCCATCTTGCTATGCTAAGTCTCCAGCTGCTCACTCGGTCTTGTCCCCAAGAAGATAGGCATATTGAGTCGACGAATCTGGCCACTCTCACCCATACTAGTCAAAGGACAATCCCTCGCAAATAGGTGTTCGTAACCTGCTCAGGATTGAGATCAAGTTGCCTAGGCCATCTTAGTGAAATAAAAACCTAGCTAGTCAACGGAGTTACATCTAGTGGTTACTATTTTGCGGTTCGGTCTTATGTAATCTCATTACATAGGATATCCACACTCACATGTCATCTACACGAACACATTAGGATCATAGTGTTTGTATCATATACAAAGTGGGGCCACATCCATAGTATTACCAGGGTAATGTACCTATACCTTATCCCCTTAAAATAGACCCTTTAGGTTGTATCTCGAACCTAGATCCTTTTTATGTACACTACATTCAGTTCAAGAGACATTTTACAGCTTAGGATGTTTAGTTTATTGGATTTGGGACAAGGCCAATATCATAAATATCGAACAATAACTCTTTATTGCAAATAATAACTCTTTATTACAATAATTAGAACATAATTACAAACTATGAGTTTTAGGGCACATACCCAACACCCAGCTCCCCACGTGGTCCTGTTCTTGAGAAGATAGGCATATTGGATGAGTAACTGTGACCATCCTCACCCGTACTAGTCAAAGGACAGATCTTCGCAGGCAGGAGTCCGTAACACACTTAGGATTAAGGTCGAGTCACTATTGGTCATCTACGAAGTTATTAGCCCTATACTATTAACGGTGTTACATCAGTAAATCTAATAATTCACGGTCGGTCTTGTATAATCTCATTGCACAGGATGCTCCCACTCGCATGTCATCCACATGAACGAGTGAATCACCTCGTTTGTATCTAATACAAAGCGGGTCGCATCCAAAGCGTATCCAGGATTAGGTCTTCAACCCTATCCGTATACTGTAGACCGTTCACGTCATTAACTCGAACGTGATCTTCTCTGTGTGTCCACTACACACCGTTCAAGTTCTAGTTCTCTCATAATGCAATGACCCTGGAGCTTAGTTTATTGGATTAAGTTTGTAAATATGTGAGACACAAAGTGATGAAAAAATAACTCTTATTTATTTCAATAAGGAATGTTACAAACATATACGAGATTAGGACATACATCTCAACATTTCTTTCTCAGTGGTGGTGTAATTTTGTTGTGCACTATCTAAAGTCCTGCTTGCATAGTAAATGACCCTAAAAATTTTGTCCCCACGTTGGCCTAATAATGCGCGAACAACATAGTCACTAGCATCACACATGATCTCAAATGGTTGACTCCAATCTGGTACAATAATAATAGGAGCAGGATTTAGCTTTTTCTTCAAGAGATTAAAGACTACTAAACAGTCATCATTAACACACAAAGGAAGAATCTTTTTCAAGCAAATTACACAGGGGTTTCACAGTTTTAGAAAAAAAACTTTTATAAATCGTCTGTAAAACCCTACATGTCCTAAAAAACTACAAACTCCCTTCACATTCACTAGAGGTGGTAATTGCTCAATTGTTGAGATCTTGGCTCGATCCACTTCAAGCCCCTTTTCAGAAACTTTGTGCCCTAAAACTATACCTTCCTTGACCATAAAATGGCATTTTTCCCTATTTAAAACAAGGTTAGTTTCCTGTCACCTCTGCAAGACACGAGCAAGATTACACAAACAAATATCAAATGAAGACCCAAAGACAGAGAAATCATCCATAAAAACCTCCATAATCTCCTCAATCATGTCATGAAATACGACCATCATGCAACGTTGGAAAGTGGCAGGTGCATTGCACAATCTAAATGGCATCCTCCTAAAAGCATATGTTCCATAAGGGCATGTGAATGTGGTCTTTTCCTGGTCCTCGGGGACAATAGCAATCTGGTTATAACATGAATAGCCATAAAGGAAACAATAGTAAGGATAATCAGCAAGTCTATCAAGCATCTAATCAATAAAAGGAAGAGGAAGATGATCTTTTCGTGTAGCTTTATTTAACTTCCTGTAATCGATACAAACACGCCATCTAGTGACTGTCCTAGTGGATATAAACTTATCCTTGTCATTTTTAATGGCAGACATCCCTCCCTTTTTAGGAACAATCTACACAGGCCTTACCCAAAAACTGTCAGATATACCATATATGATCCATGCATTTAATAGTTTGAGCACTTCAGCTTTTACCACTTCCTTCATTATTGGATTAAGTCTCCTCTGGTGTTCAACTGATGGATTAAAGGTATCTTCCATGAGGATTTTATGCATGACAATAGATGGATTGATACCTTTAATATCATCAATTGACCATCCCAAGGCAGACTTATGAGTTCTTCAAATCCTCAACAATTTTTCTTCCTCTTCTTTATTCAAATCAGCAGAAATAATCACAGGATAAGTAGAGGAATCTCCTAAGAAAGCATAACGAAGGTGTGCAGGTAATTGTTTCAGTTCTAAAACAAGAGGTTTTGTTTCTTCGACCTTATTCACACATAATGGTAATATCTTCTCATATCTAGAATGAAATGCAGGCAATTGATTCAGTGTTTCATAGCAACAGACAACTTCATGCTCTAATGTCCCTAACTGATCAATCATCAAATTCGTCATGCAAGTTTCTAGCGGATCAACAGATAAGATTAACTCCCTAAATGAATCAACAATATCAATCATGTGACAAGTACTTACCTCGTTTGGATACTTCATAGATCGAAATATGTCGAATACTACCTTATCTTCTCCAACCCTCAGAGTTAACTTACCATCTTGTACATCTATCAAACCTCTTCCAGTGGCTAGGAAAGGTCTTCCCAAGATAATTGGGACCTCAGAATCCTCCTCCATATCCAGGACAACAAAATTTATAGGGAAGATAAACTGTTCAACTTTAACTAACACATCCTTTACAATACCTCTAGGATATTTAATAGAACCGGTCAGCTAACTGCAGTAAAATTGTTGTAGGTTGCACTTCCCCAAGACCTAGTTTCCTGTAAACAGACAAAGGCATCAAATTAATAATGGCCCCTAGATCACATAAAGCTCTCTCAACAAAAATACTACCAATATTGCAAGGAATAGTAAAACTCCCTAGATTTTTTAATTTTTAAAGTAGTTTTTTCTGAAGTACTGCACTGCACTCCTCAGTGAGATTGATTGTCTCATATTTATCAAACTTCTTCTTCTTTGACAGGATTTCCTTCATGAATTTTGCATATCTAGGCATCTGTTCCAAAGCATGAACAAAATGAATATTGATGTGCAGTTTCTTAAATATCTCAAGAAATTTAGAAAATTCAGAATCAATCTTTTTCTTTTAAAAAATTTGAGGATAAGGAATAAAGTTAGGAACAATATGAATAGAGAAATCAGAAGGCTTCTCTGTCAGTTTCGATGTGGTTGCTTCCTCCACCACTTCCTATGTATCCTCTTTGGCATCTGAATTGAGTCGATCTTCAGTATTTACTTTTTCAGGTTCAACAAGCTCCTTACCACTCCTCAATGTCACAGCATTGCATTGTTCCCTAAGGTTCACCTAAGTGTCACTAAGAAACTTACCTTTCTGCAACGTGTTCAGAGTAGTTGCCATTTGACTGATCTGTACCTCCATATTCTTGATGGTTGCTCCCTAAGTGTTCATTGTGCTACTCAAGCTCAGCACTACATTCTCCAACTGGTTGACTTGATTCCTGGAGTCAGTGATAAATGATCCCACCACATCTTCCAGAGATGTGTTCACTGTGCTGCAACACATTTTTCTTGTTAGCATAAGAAAGTTTTCATGATTAGGCATACATGGATGATAGTGGGTGGGCAATTGACTCTTTTTTTATTTCCACGATATCCATAGCCCTTGTTGTTCACATATTGAGCTTGATCAGGTTCCAAATCCTCAACACCTGCAGATTTATTGGCAGCTGCAATTGCAGCTATGGATTCACTATTACCTGTACCTACAAGTTTATTGAGAGTGCTAGTCAGGGAAGCCATATGAAACTTTATGGAACTTACATCATCTATCTCGTACATCCCCCCACTAGTTTGGTAGTTGATCGTTCAGAGTGCCAATTATAACTTGTAGCAGTCATCTCCTCGAGCAAAGTACGAGCATCCTCTGTAGATTTGGAAAATATCGAACCCCCAGCGCTGCATCCAAAAGAGATTTGTTATTACCAGATAATCCATTATAAAATAGGTGGATTTGCAACCAGTCAAGATAACCATGTTGTGGCCACTTCCTCAGCAAATCTTTATATCTTTCCCAAGCTTCAAATATCTGTTCTCCATTCTGTTGTCTGAAGGTGTCAATCTCAGTGCATAGCCTCGTAGTCTTAGCAGGTGGGAAATATTTAGCTAAGAATGTCTGAGCTAATTCCTCACAAGTACTAATACTTCCTGTGGGCAAAGACTCTAACCAAAATTTGACTTTATCCGGGAGAGAAAAAGGAAAAAGTCGTAAGCGAATAGTATGAGGAGATACACCATTCATTTTACCGTGCCACAAATTTCAGTAAAGGATCTCAGATGCAGATTTGGATCATCAATGGCATGTCCTCTGAAGGAATTTTCTCGAACCATCTGAATGAGACCAGTCTTTATCTTAAAATTGTTTGCATTAATTGGGGCATAGACAATCCCAGACTAGTTCCCAGCAAAGGTGGGTTGGAAGTGCTCCCTAATAGGCTTGTACTCTGCAAGTTGATCCTCCATGACTCTAACCTTCTCCTTTGTCTCCTTAAGCTTCCTTCTGAAAGTTCTGTCAACTTCAGGATCAAAAGGAACTAGATCAACTTCTGGATTACTTCGCATGCACCACAAAACTAAAACAAAAAATTAAAACAAAAACAAGAAATAAAATAAAAAGAAACAAAGAAACAAAACAAAGAAACAAAGAAATATACACTCTAGATTAAGACCAAGTGACTTCTTTATAGTATCAAAAGAATTAAATAAACGTCAATCCCCGATAACGGCGCCAAAAACTTGTTGTGTAAATTTTGCAATGCCACAAGTGCACGACTCAAGTTTTAATATAGTGAATTTGAGTACGAGTATCGTCCACAGGATTGAGTTATTTAATTCAATTAATTCCTATAAATATCACCACTCAATTTTATCTAGAAAAATCAAACTTTAGGTGAAGAAAAACAAAATAAAAAAGAGTGAAAATTGGAGAACAATCGGGAGAGACAAATATCTTAGGGACTAGATTTCACCAATCAATCAACTATTTTATTGAGGTCATGTTAATGGAAAATTGCACTGCTTTTATAAACCAAGAAACTAACATAACAAATGACCATCTCGAGGCAAGTGAATCTCATACATGAAAATAAAACCAACACTTCTGTCTAGCTTTTAAAAATCAAGCATGACATGAGGTTCAGTTCTTATATAATTTCTAATAGCACCCTAATCATTTTCATGTCAAAGTGACTATCAGTCATGCAATTGAGATCAGATCTAAACTACCTTTCGCAAGCATAAATTTAGATCTAAGAACAAATAAATCGTGATCAAGAGTCTATAAGCATTAAGAATACAATTGCACAAATAAAAGTAATACAATAAACCAAAAGTAGTCAACTCAATAAAATAGCATGATTGAAAAGCTACATCTATCCCTAAGATAACACGTTTAGCTACTCATGTCTGCTATAAAAAGAACTAAACTTAGATACAAAACCATGGTTCAACAAAACGAAGTATAAAGGATGAAGAAAGAACTATCGTGGCGTGAACGGCTTCGATCCCGACACCTATCACAAACCCCGAGCTTCAGCAATATCTTCTTCGAACTCTCCAAGTGCCTCCTTACAGTCCCTCACACTTAATTTTCGACAATGGTCTTGTTCTTCTCCAAAAAGTTCCTTAAATTGAAGCCAAAACACTTATTTTATACTATTGGCACGGTGTTGCAACATCGTGCCCTTGGCGACAAATTAAATAAGGGAAAATGCAGCGACGTTGCAACGTTGAGGGCAGCGTTGCAATGCTGCTACGCTAACGCATGATTTTCCCTATCGAACCAGCGTTGTGACGTTGATTAGCAGCATTGCAACGTTGTCACCACGACTTCTCCATACCAATTATCTGCAAGATGGGCATTGGAACGCCCAAAATGGCATTGCAACACCATGGGCTCGGGTCAATATGCTTGATTTGGTCATTCTCCTTCCACTTGGTGCCATTTTTAGCTCCATTGACCTTAATTTGACTTCTTTTACATCAATATCTCTCCATCTGCTCTGGTATTGCTCTTTAACCTGAAATTCAATAATTTAAACACATGAAGGCTCTGAAATTATCACAAAACTAGCAAAATCTAAGCCTAAAGATAGCACATTTTGTGTGTTATCAGTTATGTTCTTACGATTCCTGAAAATTTGAATCTCAAGAACATACTGCGCCTCTCCCAAATCTTTCATTTGGAATTGGGTTGCCAACTAATTCTTTATGTCAGTTAGGTATCCTACATCATTCCCAATGAGTAGGATATCATCCACATATAGTACTAAGAAAGCAATTTTATCGTTGATGATCCTTTTGTAAACACAAGGCTCATCAACGTTTTGGTTAAAGTCATAAGACTTGATCGCAGTATCAAATCTTATGTACCAAGATCTAGATAATTGCTTCAACCCATAAATAGATCGATTGAGCTTGCAAACTTTTTGCTCCTGACCTTGGGCTATGAACCCTTCGGGTTGAGACATATAGATACACTCGTCAAGATTACCATTCGGAAAGGCAGTCTTGACGTCTATTTGCCAGATTTCATAATCATAAAAAGGCAGTCTTGTGGTGTATTAGGTGCTGAGAGTTGTGGTTGGATTCCATGTTCTATCAAATAGTCCTGGAATCTGAAGTCCATATACTCTCCACCTCAATCGGATCGAAGTGTCTTAGGGGTTGTTTGGGGCGCTAAGTGGGTTATAATAATAGGGGGTTATAATAGTCTGTGGATTATTATAGTCTATGAAACATATAATGTTATTTAAAATACAGAGTAGTATAGTCTGGGGTTATAATAGTTTGTATTTGGGGTGCAGAGTATTTCACAGGTTATTATAACATGGGTTATAATAACCAGTGGGCCAAACACCCTTAATAGTTTTCCCTAATGCATTTTCTACTTCAGTCTTGAACTCTTTGAACTTTTCAAGAGCCTTAGACTTATGATGCATTAGGTATAGATAACCATACCTCGAATAATCATCTATGAAAGAGATGAAATATTCATACCCTCCTCAAGCTCTTACATTCATTGGACCACAAAGATCCAAATGTATAAGCTAAGGGCTCTTTGGCTCTATAACCTTTTCCTTCCAAACAGGACTCACATGGAGGTAAAGAATCATCTTTTAACTTGTTTAAAAGTCCATTCTTTACTAATCTCTCAATCTGGTTGAGATTTATGTGACCAAGTCTTAGATGCCAAAGATAGGTATTTTTATTCGGAGAAATCTTTTGCCTTTTACTTTGAGTGTCTGTAGTTTTAAACATCTCATCATTTAAAATTGCTTTGGTTTCGTTCGGACTTAATACATACAGGTCGTTTTCTAATTTAGCAGAACAAATATTGACACCTTGTTAGGAACTGAAATCAAAGCAAGACTCGTGAGTGTAAGACAAATGGTTATAAAAAATAAAAGAAATTTCTGGGGATAAAATAAAAGAAGACTTCTCAGCCTCTAACTCTATCACCTGGATCTCTCATGTGGAACTAAGTGTATCACCAGTGTCCTCCTCACTAACCTGATCATGGTGTGCCTCAGTCTCCCCCAAACTATCCTCACTAACATCTAAACAAATCCTCCTAGGTGGCATCTCCTGAGTGGTAAAGATAAGAAATTGTTCCTGTAAGGCATTAAGGGAAACTACTAGCTGGTTAAGATATTGAGCTCTATCCTGTACTATTTCCCAAAGTCCTACCACCTCAGTTTCTAACCTATTCGACCTTTCTAATTCACTATGAACCAAATTTTTCAATTTCAATTCTAAGGTATATTCTGCCAATTGGTCCATAAGAGAAGATTTTTCTGGTGGTTGGTTAAGGTACGAAAAACTATGGTTCCAAGTGCCTAAATAACTACCCTCATGTGAATTTTCATATATGTCAGGTATAGAATGGTAAAAATTAGACACATGGTAATCAGAAAAATCATGATGCACAAAACTAGGATCCTGAGAGGGACAGTAAAATGGTGGAAACTCAAAATTATGCAAAGTCATACTTGAAAAATCAGTAATTTCACAACAAGACTTCACACAATATCAACACAACCAAAATAGGAAACAAAGACTCGAAAACACACAAAACTAAAATAACACAAATAAGGAAATAAACAATCACACAAAACAATTAAGGAAAGACAAACAAACAAGCTTTAGTCTAAAATTTCAAATTTTCTCCTAATATTAATTAATCTAAATAATCACCATTCCCCGGCAACGACGTCAAAAACTTGTTGCGTAGAGTTATATTACAATACCGGAGTGTACGGGTCAAGTTTTAGTATAGTGATTTATGAGTCCAAGTATCGTCCTCAAGAATGAGTTTCTAGATTAATTAATTACTAAGATACTAATTCTCAATTTTAGCTAAAGAAACATAACATGGATAGTTGGTTGAATTAAATACAAATAAACGAACAAACATGTGGAGACACAGATTGATAGATTTGGGAGAAGTGATTTTACAAGTTAAAGACCTAACTAGCACATGCATTGAACCAATTAGATGAAATTATAAACAAGAAGTGAAATACTCAAGAAAATCTCTCGATTCTTAGTGAGCCTCACACATGCAATAAACTCATAGTCTCCATATGAACCTACAACATGCATGGCATTAAGCAACTTCTTTATGTGTTTCTCTAAGATTTCTAGGTCACTCTCGTGCCAGACTTCCAAGGGTTTTGACAATTTTGCTCTAATTCAAGGTTTATCTCTCGAGTCCACTTAAATCAACAAATTAAAAAGTAAAGAACGAATTGCCAAAAATAACGACATAACATGCTTCAATACATCACAAGAAAGTCATAACAAGTAATTTAAATCCTAACTACTATGTTTAGCGACTCTAAATCACATGAAAAACAAACTAAACAAGTAGAAAACGTCTTAGAACGCTATTACAAATTGAAAGAAAGAGAAATAAACTTAGGTGTCGATGTCGGTCCTTCGTCTCCGAGCTCTTGTCTTCGATCTCGAACCTCCACGAATGCTTTGGCTCCCAAAATCACACTTTTCTCTCTTCTTACAAGGTGTATTTCGAATTTAGGGCAAAACTCTACCAAATTGTGCTCCCCATTGCAAGAATCATAATGTTGATTTATAGGCATCAATGGGGCAGCGTTGCAACGCTGTACCCTAAACGCGTGGTAAATATGGAAACTATCGGCAGCGTTGCAATGCTAGGGACAGCGTTGCAACGCTGCTACCTTAACGCGCGCGCCCTTATCGATCTGGCGTTGCGACGCTGCAAGGCAGCGTTGCAACGCCCTCTGTGCGGCTCTCATGCGTGGCTTCTCATCGAGATAGCGTTGCAACGCTATCGCCTGGAGTCTTCAAAGCTTTTAAACAGCAAGCATGGCGTTGCAACGCTCTGCATGGCGTTGCAACGCCATCACCTCGGGTCATCATGCTTGGATTGGTTCTTTTTCTTCCAATTGATGTTATCTTTAGCTCCAAATAGCCCCGTTTTGATCCCGAGTGATCCAAATTGTCTCCAATAGCTCTGTTTAAGCTCTTAACCTGAAATTGAATGGATTAACCACGTAAAAGTCCTGAAATCATCATAAAACTAGCAATAATTAAGCCTAAGGATAGCACATTTTGTGTGCTATCAGCTGTATCTCGAACCGAGATCCTTTATATGTACACTACATTCAGTTAAAGATTCGTTTAACAGCCTTGGATGTTTAGTTTATTGGATTTAAGGTTTAAATAAAGGCAAACTCGTAGATAACGAACAATAACTCTTTATTGAAATAATAACACTTTATTACATTAATTAGAACATAATTACAAACTACGAGTTTTAGGGCACAAACCCCAACAAACTCCCACTTGAACTAAAACTCTAGTGGGGTACATCATAATCTTAAACAGTGGTTACAGAGATAAGAAAATACAATAAACTAGGGCATCCATATACCCCATTACATATCTCTCACTTGCCCTAGATTAGCCTATGTACATATCTCGTAGACCCAGACTTTCCAGATGACCCTCGAACACTTTAGCCGTGAGAGTCTTTGTAAACAGATCAGCAATATTGTGCTCCAAAGCGATCTTCGTGACTTTCACATCTCCTCGTTGTACTATTTCTCGTATCAGGTGATACTTCCTCTCGATGTGCTTGCCTCGCTTATGGCTGCGAGGTTCCTTCCTTAGCCAAACAGCCTCCTTAGCTGTTTCACAAGCAGCGACATACTCAACCTCCATCGTGGAGTCAGCGATGCATCCTTGCTTGATGCTTCGCCATACTATAGCTCCCCATTAAGGGTGAAAACTGATCTCGATGTGGATTTACGAGAATCTTTATCGGTCTGAAAATCAGAACCAGTGTATCTAGTAAGAATCAAATCCTTAGTCCCATACACAAGCGTATAGTCCCTCGTTCTCCTAAGATACTTGAGGATATTTTTAACTGTTGTCCAGTGGTCTAACCCTAGATTGGACTGGTACCTACTGACTATTCCCACTGTATAAAAAATGTTTGGCCTCGTGCACAACATAACATACATTAAGCAACCTAGTGCTGAGGCATAGGGAATACGTCTCATATCCTCAACTTCTTGAGGTGTCTTAGGACACTGTTCATTAGACAGATGAACTCCATGCCTGAAGGGCAACAAGCCCCTCTTGGAATTCAGCATCGAATATCGGGACAACATTTTGTCGATATAAGACGCTTGAAATAAGCGATGTTAGCGTTACGTTTCTTGCGATTCTCAAGATCTCGAATCCAAGAACATATTCCGCCTCTCCCAAATATTTAATTTCGAATTGGGTCGCCAGCAAATTATTTATGTCAGTAAGGTATCCTACATCATTCCCAATGAGTAGGATATCATCCACATAAAGTACTAATAAAGCTACTTTGTCGTTGATGATTCTCTTGTAAACACAAGGCTTATCAACGTTTTGGTCAAAGCCATAAGACTTTATCGCAGTATCAAATCTTATATTCCAAGATCTGGATGCTTGTTTCAACCCATAAATGGATCGATTGAACTTGCAAACTTTTTGCTCCTGACCTTGGGTTATGAACCCTTCGAGTTGAGACATATAGATGCTCTCGTCAAGATTACCATTCAAAAAGGCAGTCTTGACGTCCATTTGCCAAATTTCATAATCATAAAACGCGGTTATGGACAAGAGTATCCTTATAGACTTCAGCATAGCAACAGGGGAAAAAGTTTCTTCATAATCAACTCCTTCCCTTTGGGTAAAACCCTTTGCTACAAGTCTAGCCTTAAAGGTTTGTACCTTTCCGGCTGCATGTCTCTTTCTCTTATAGATCCATTTACACCCTATGGGTCTAACCTCTTCAGGTTGGTCTACAAGTTCCCATACTGAATTGAAGTCCATTGACTCCATTTCAAGTTCCATGGCTTTGATCCATTGGTCCTTGTCTACGTCATTCATTGCCTGTTTATAAGAAAATGGATCTTCTACAACGTTATCAGGTATGACGACTTGAGTTTCAGCTAAACCCAAGTAGCGGTCAGGTTGAGAAACAACCCTCCCACTGCATCGAGGCATTCCCAACGATTGAGAAGGACGAGACTGACTTGAGGTGCTGGCTCCTCCATCAACTCTTGATGAAGGTCCAGTTTGATCAACAACTCTTGTTGGTTCATCTGTAGCTTCATCTAGCACTAATTTACTACGCGGTTTATGGTTTCTCATGTGATCTTCCTCCAAGAAAGTGGCGTTTGTCGATACAATCACCTTATTTTCTTTTGGGTCGTAGAAAAGACCACCTCTTGTTTATTTGGGATAGCCAACAAATTGGCACAATCTTGAACGAGGTTCCAGTTTCTTTGAGTTTGTCACTAGCACGTGTGTCGGACAATCCCAAATCTTGAAGTGTTGTAAACTAGGTTTACGCCCCTTCCACAACTCAAAAGGTGTTTCTGAAACACTCTTTGATGGAACAGAGTTCAAGATTTGAACTGCAGTCTCTACTGCGTATCCCCAAAAACGAGGCAGGCAGTTGAGCATAGCTCATCATAGAATGAACCATGTCGAACAAGGTTCTATTTCTCCTTTCTGACACACCATTTTGTTGTGGTGTATTAGGTGCTGAGAGTTGAGATTGAATTCCATGTTCTATCATATAGTCCTGGAATCTCAAATCCATATACTCTCCACCTCGATCGGATCAAAGTGTTTTAATGGTTTTCTCTAATGCATTCTCCACTTCAGCCTTATACTCTTTGAACTTTTCAAGAGCCTCAGACTTGTGATGCATTAGATATAGATAACCATACCTCGAATAATCATCTATGAAAGAGATGAAATATTCGTACCCTCCTCGCGCTTTAACATTCACCGGATCACAAAGATCCGAATGTACAAGTTCTAAGGGCTCTATGGCTCTGTAACCTTTTCCAGTAAAAAGTCGCTTGGTCATTATACCTTCCAAGCAAGATTCGCAAAGAGGTAAAGAATCATCTTCTAACTTATTTAGAAGTCCATTCTTATAAAGTCTCTCAATCTGGTGGAGATTAATATGACCAAGTCTAAGATGCCATAGATAGGTATTATTATTTGGAGAAATTCTTTTCCTTTTACTTTGAGTATTAGCATTTTTAAACATCTCATGATTTAAAATTGCTTTAGTTTGATTCGGTTTAAGTACATACAAGCCGTTTTTCAATTTAGCAAAACAAATATTGACACATTTTTTTAAAATGAACGCTTCATTCAAAGAAAAGGAAATACAATAATCAAGTTCTATTAAACAATAGATAGAAATTAAGTTCCTCTTAATTCTAGGAACTATATACAGATTTTTTAATAAAATAAATCTATCTCCGAAAAACAGCTTGGCTTCTCCCACTACACGAGCTGAGACGACGTCTCCCGTTCTGACCCTGAGCGTCATCTCACCCTCTTTGAGCTACTTAAAGGAACTAGTTTCCTGAAACAAAGAGCAAACATGATTAGTGGCTCCTGAATCAAGTATCCAGGTAAAACCATCATTTTTCCACTAAACAAGTTTCAAGAACAAGTAAATCTAATTTACCTTTCTTCTCTTTGAGCTCAGCAAGGTATTTTGGGCAGTTTCGCTTCCAGTGCCCATCCACGTTGCAGTGGAAACACTTTCCTTTATCTGCAACCTTGGTCTTTCCCTTGCCTTTATCAGCAGCAGGTGCCTTCCCTTTCCCTCCTATCTTCTTCTTTTGGGTCTTCTTAAGCCCAGAAGTTGAACCACAGGACTTAGTCCCAGAGGATGAACCCTTCTGGAACCTTCTGGAATGGGCAAACAGATTTGCCTCTCCATCAGCCTGTCATTTATTCTTCATAAGAGATTAGAAATTTGTAGTTCATTGAGGAGAGTAGTCAGGTTATACTATATCTTGTTCATCACCGCATTACTGCGGAATTGCAGGAAACTCTTCGCAAGAGATTCCAGGATGAACGAGACCTGACTTTGCTTGTCGGACCGCTTCGTTCATCTCAGTCACGTTGAAGTGGACCATCAGATCGAGAACGTGTTCTTTCATCGATGACCCCTCCTTCATACGGGAGTTATAAACGTATTTGAGGGATTCGTGTCGAAGCTGTCCAGACGGTTGTCCAAACATATCCTGTAACGAACTCATGATCTCGCGAGCTGAGACCATGCCCTCGTGCTTTTTGGCTAGAACTTCAGAAACCCTAGCCAAAATGTAGACTTTGGCCTTATCATTGGCCTTGATCCAGCAGTCGTATGCCTCCTTAACAGATTGAGGAGCATTTCGAGCAGGGACTTGAGGACATTCCTCAGTCAGTACAAACCGTAGGTCGTCAACAACAAGAATCGTATTCAAGTTGGACTTCCACGTAGTAAAATTCTCACCAGTTAAACAATCGCTTTTAAGTAAGTTTATTATTGAGGACAACATGCTGAAAAATCTAAAATAGTTCTAATTAGTTAAGGCTTTTAACCCATTGTAAAACCAAGCATATTTAGCAAAATTATTAAAGAACCCTAGTGTTTAAACTAAACCTAATGTTTGAATTAAACCTTTAATTTTGCAACGATATTTCAAGGGTTTAGAACAAAAGCCTTCGTCGGGCAGTCAGTCATTCCTCCCTTGAATTGAGACTTTCTCAGCCAATTCTCACTACCAGAACATCTCATGACCCAATGGTCCTTAGCTACCGTTTGTTTGGTCAAGGACTTTTTAACTAGCTTAACTCATCTCGTAAATGTGACCCTACCATTTTCAGATCCAATAGATCCGAGCCAACAGGCTACTATTAAGAAAGACAACTGTTGGCAAATTACCTAAGAGACCCTATCCATTTCTAGAGTTCGCGGTGTTTCGATCCCTATAGTCAGGCCCTCCGTAGGGTTTGGCTGTTCCAGGACAACCTTGCAGGCGGACTATAGAAATCTCACGGTGCAACCTAATGGAGGAGACCGTAGGATATGTTGACACGCGTCCTGCTCCCATTTACTATGGATACTTCCCTCATTCACCTTGGTATTGAACCATGAAAATACATATCGTAGGGGGACGCCGTATTGACGCCGTGTAGCCGAGCATGGAACTCACGGTGTGAACTCTTGAGGACGTGAGAATAAACTTGATGTGAACATCTTGTTTTCTCCCACTGAAGCTCCTAAGGTTAGGGTATAAGTTTAACTTAGTCGGATTCTGGCTAAAAGAATCTATCTAAGTCTATGCCTATTATAACTATTATAACTAGGTCTTTTAACCTTATGTCTAGGTGAATAAACATTTTAATTACCTAGATATAAAATAGAACTAAGGTTAATTCAACTCAGACTTTTGATCAGTTCCTAGGTAAGAGGTGTTCCGTTAAACATCAGCTTAAGTACCCCCAACCTTAGACAGAACTTCACCAGTAGAGTTCCCTTATAACCAAAATTCTAATGTCCTACTATATTTTAAACTATTTAAAATACTATGTAAGACTAATTTCTAATCCTATTAGAAATTAAAACTTAGGTCTAAATTAATTTTAAACAATTTAAAACTAATTTAATTTTAACCCAAGTTCCTATGTTTGCATGCATTTCTTTATTATAGGTTATGGTTTCTAAACCCCCTTTAATTTATAACTTTTATAAATTTAATAATTAACCTATGACAAAGAAAATATTCAACTAATTGGATAGATAAATTACTTAAAATAAAATAACATTTATTTTAAACTAAGTAATTACATGTTCCATGCAATTTTTTTTCCATATAATCTAATTATAACAATTATACAAATAAAAATGCATGGAAATGCTTATCCTAAGGTGGGAAAAAATCTAAATGACATTCATAAACAAATACAACTGTAAAACCGGAATAAATTGGCTCATAAAGTGCAAAATAATATAATTACTCTAACTTTATTACATAAATCGGTTCAAAACTCCTTGAACCGGGCTTGAACCGGACCGAAAACCAACTCAGATGTTGAATCGGTCTGCTGCTGGTGAAATGGCATCACGACGTTGCAACGCTTATGCGAGCGTTGCAACACAAGCTTCGTCTGCGCGCGCGCCAGCTATCGGGGTGGCATTGCAACGCTGAGGGGCAGTGTTGCAACGCCGCTGACCCCTGGAGCCCCCGCGTCGATAGGGATGCTTGGCGTTGCGACGTCGTTCCTCAGCGTTGCAACGCTGCTGTTTCGGCAGTAGCTTTCCTCTTTGAACACAACAGCAACAATCTTCAATTTCTCTTTCGATTCTCAATCGAATTGCACGAAACTGGTCCCGAACGACTCTTAACTCAAATACAAACTCGATAATGCACTTTATGCCCAAAAACATAGGTGCCTTTACATACAAATTGATCAAATCAAAAGCAAACTATGGCCAAATATTCCTAAACTAGTTTTACAGCAAACCATATGCATTTCCCACCAAATCAATGCAATTTTGTTTCAACCAAACCAAATCAAGCATCTCTCTGATACCAATTGATGGAGATCTGATCTCCTTGAGCAGCGGAAACGTGTTTGGAATTGTAATTACTTGATCGTTTTGGTTAGAAACAAAAACCAGTACATTGACAAAATAACAGAGATAAACATGTAAATCTAATCTAATTAGGTATGGAGATAAGATCATGCAAACATGCTTTGTTTAACAATTAAACTAAAAGAAGAAAATGGGTTACCTTTGTAGATTCGCAGCAACTCCTTACTCCAAGAAAATTCCAGCAACTCAGCGAAATAGGAACACCAAAAACTCTGTTTTTCTCCAACAGGACAACACCACTTGGAGAACCCTCTATCCTCTAAGTACCACTCATACCAGTTCCTTTTGGTGGGAAGGAATTCCAACTATTTGGAAGAGAGTGGGAATTCTTGAGAGTGAGAGAGAGAGAATTCTTGCCGAGAGAACTATTCTTAAAGTCACAGATTGATCGGTTGATTTCTCTTCCTCGAGAAGAATATCAGAGGAGTTATTCCCCCTCTCCACTCTCTATTGATGGGAAGTTGGTGGGGAAGATGGGAACGTGTCCTCCTGACACGTTCCCATTAATTAATTAAATTAATTAATTAATAATCAATTAAATTAATTAATTAAATATCATATATTTAATTAATCATAAGATCAAATCACATTTAATCCTTTTATCCTCTAACCTATAGTTGTAATGCACATCTTATGCACATTAAATTTTAACCTATAGTTTTCAAATATGAATCACATTCACATTTGAGTTTAATATTTGAACTCTTTCAAATATTTAATTCTCTCATATAATTTAATATGAATCATATTCACATTAAATTTATAATATATAGTTTCAAAACTATATATTATATCGTATCAATATACATTAAGTTTATTCCCTTATGAATTTGAACATTTCAAATTCAAATGATCTAAGAACCCTTTACGAGCTAGAAGGTAGACCTAATGAACCTACAGATTAGAATCTCTAACGATACGAGATTGCTCGGTTAATCTCATTAACCTCCCAATCAACATTCGTTAACTTGGGGAACACTCCACTAAAGTCCAGCAACTGCACTCTTCTCACTGCAGATATATTTCTGTTTCCACGAATATTGACCAATAACAACAAGTCAATCCTTCACGAATGTTCGTAACACCAGCTGGGTCAAATTACCGTTTTATCCCTCGGTTACATCTTGTACCTTAAGTACCAGTGCTCCTCTAATGAACAATTTGTTTGTGATCCTACTAACAAACAGAATCTCTCTCGGGCCAATGAGAGGGGCGCGCCCTTTGTTCAAGTCCCGAAGACACCACTTAAGGGAACATTCCTCTACTTACCCTAGTAGGCGGGAAGGAGTGAATTTCATCTTGCTAAGTTAAGTTCCCAGTCGCTCACTCAGTCTTGTCACCAAGAAGGTACGCATATTGAGTCGGCGAATCTGGCCACTCTCACCCATACTAGTCAAAGGACAATCCCTCGCGAACAGGAGTTCATAACCTGCTCAGGATTAAGATCAAGTTGCCTAGGTAATCCTAGTGAAATAGAACCTAACTAGTCAACGGAGTTACATCTAGTGGTTACTATTTCGCGGTCGGGTCTTATGTAATCTCATTACATAGGATATCCCCACTCACATGTCATCTACACGAACACGTTAGGATCACAGTGTTTGTATCAAATACAAAATGGGCCACATCCATAGTTTTACCAGGGTAAGGTACCCAAACCTTATCCCCTAACTATAGACCCTTTAGGTTGTATCTCGAACCGAGATCCTTTATATGTACACTACATTCAGTTAAAGATTCATTTAACAACCTTGGATGTTTAGTTTATTTGATTTAGGGTTTAAATAAAGGCAAACTCGTAGATAACGAACAATAACTTTTTATTGAAATAATAACACTTTATTACATTAATTAGAACATAATTACAAACTACGAGTTTTAGGGCACAAACCCCAACAAAATTACCTAGGAGACCCTATCCATATCTGGAGTTCGCAGTGTTCCGATCCCTATCGTCAGATCCTTCATAGGGTTTGGTTGCTCCAAGGCAACCTAGCATGCGGACTATAGAAATCTCACGATGCGGCCTAATGGAGGAGACCGTAGGACACGTTGACATGCGTCCTTCTCACATTTACTATAGACACTTTCATCATTCACCTTGGTATTGAACCATGCAAACACCTACCGTAGGGAGACGCCCTACTGACGCCACGTAGCCGAGCATAGAACTCACGGTGTGAACTCTTGAGGACGTGAGAGCTAAAACTCGATGCGTACATCTTGTTTTCTCCCACTAAAGTATCTTAATAATTTAGGGTTTAGGTTTAACTTAGGTGGATTCTGGCTAAAGGAATTTATCTAAGTCTATGCCTATTATAACTTTTATAACTAGGTCTTTCAGTTTATGTCTAGGTGAATAAACATTTTAATAACCTCGATATATTGCATGCTAACTAGACTATGGTTAATTCAACTCAAGTTTCGGGTCAGTTTTCAGGTAGGAGATGTTCCGGTAACCGTCAACTTAAGTACCCCTAACCTTAGACAGAACATCATTGGTAGAGTTCGCTTATAACCAAAGTCTCATTTAGTTCTACTATACTTTAAACTATTTAAAATACTATGTAAGACTAATTTCTAATCCTATTAGAAATTAAACTTAAGTCTAATTAATTTTAAACATTTTAAAATTAATAACATCCTACCCAAGCTCCTATGTTTGCATGCAATTATTTGTTATAGGTTAAAGTTTCTAAAAACCAATTTATAACTTTTATAAATTTTAATAATTAACCTATGATATGGAACTATAGTGTATTTCCAACAATCACATTCAAAACTGAAAATAATTGCTATTCAACTATTTGAATGATGCACATTACTTAAATAATATAACACATTATATTATACTAAGTAATTTCATGCTCCATGCTCTTCATTTTTCATATAGTTAAATTACAACACTTATAACTAATTACTCATCAAAAAATTTATGCATTTTCATCATACTCATATAACACTTATATAAATAAAATGCATGAACTTGCTTATCCTAAGGTGGGAATAAATCTAAATGATATTCATAAAAAATAAATAGCTGTTAAACCAGAATTTTTGGCCCCCTAATGTGCAAAAAAAAAAACATTAATTTTATAGTTAAACCGGTCCAAACCACCTTGAACCGGAGTTGAACCGCTCGAACCAGACCGAAACGAATCGAACCGCCCAAACCTTCACTAAACTGGCCAATCCTCATCTGCCAATGGCACGACGTTGCAACGCCGTGACCCCTCGCGCTTGCGTCCAACGTCCCAGCAGCGTTGCAACACCATGAAACGGTGTTGCAATGCCATAACCCTTTGGATTCCTTATTGATAGGAACGACAATGTTGCAACGCCATCCTTCAATGTTTCAACGCTGAAGAATGACGTTGCAATGCCACTAATGGGGTTGCAACGCTGCGGCTTCTGGTAGCAATTTTCCTCTTCGAAAATCAACAGCAAACAACAAAAAATTTGCACCGAATCTCATCCAAATTGCCTCGAACTTATCACGAACAACTCACAAACTTAATTATAGACTCGATTTTGCACTACATTGCCCAAAAACACAAGGACTTTTACATAATTTGATCAATTCAAAAAGTAAATTAGGCAAAAAACTTCCTAAACAGTTTAACAGCAAACCAATTATGCAAATTCCCATCAACCAATGCAATTTTGTTTCAACCAAAACAAAAACAAGCATTGCTCTGATACTAATTGATGGAAATCGAATTCCCTTGAGTAGCGGAAACGTGAATTAGATCGTAATTGCAAGTTTTGTTTTTGGTTTACTTCAAAAACCAGTATATTGGAATAAAACAGAGATAAACGAATTAAAGGCATGGATTTTACAAATAAACATGTTATACAAGCCTAAACTAAAAGAAAAAGAGCATTACTTTTGTAGTTTCACAATTGACAGCAACTCCTTACTACAAGAATTGCACAACACCACAACAACTTTTTAATTCTTCCTTCTGTAGAAACAGGACAACACCACGAGGAAAACTCCCTATCATCTGAGTCTTAGATCTAGCATTGGTGGGAAGGCTCCAACAAATTGGAAGAACAAAAAAAAAAAATGAATTGTGAGAGAGAACTTTTTATTGTTACTGATCATCAATCAACCACCACCCCTTCTCCCAATCGAGAAGAAGAAGACTATGAGAGGGAAACTTCTCACTCCCTATCGATAGGGAGTTGGGGAAGAAGTGGGGAACATGTCATCCTGACACGTTCCTATTTTTTAATTTTTAATTAATTTAATAATTAATCAAATTAATTATTAAATAATATATATAAATATAAATAAATTTTATTTAATTATATTAATTTTAATTAAATCATATTTAATTAAAATCAAATTAAATATCACATATTTAATTATGATTAAATCACATTTAATCATTTTTCCCTCTAATCTATAGTTTTAATGCACATCTCATGTACATTAAATTTTAACCTATAGCTTTAAATATGAATCTCGTTCACATTTAAATAATATTTGAACTCTTTCAAAGATTTAATTCTCTCAATTAATTTAATATGAATTATATTCAAATTAAATTTATAATATAAAGTTCTAATGTACATGAAAACTTTATATTATAATGTATCTCTATCCATTCAATCTTATTCCCTAATTGAATTTGAACATTTCAAATTCAATTGATTTAAGAACCCTTTACGAGTTAGGAAGTGGACCTAATGGTCCTACAGATCAGAAGCTCCAACGATACAAGATTATTTAGTTAATCGCATTAACCTCCTAATTAACATTCGTTAACTGCGGGAATGCTCCACTAAAGTCCCGTAGTTGCACTATTCTCACTGCAGATATATTTTATAACACCAGTTGGGTCAAATTACCATTTTACCCCTGGGTTACATCTTTCACCTTAAGTCTCAGTGCTCCTCTAATGAACAACATGTTTGTGGTCCTACCAACAAACAGAAGTCCCTCTCGAGCAAATGAGACGGTCGGGCCCTTTGTTCAAGTCTCAGAGACACAACTTAAGGGAACATTTATCTACTTACCCTAATAGGCAGGAAGGAGTGAATTCCTTCTTGTTAGGTTAAGTCCCCAGGCGTCTGCTCAGTCTTGTCCCCAATAAGGTAGGCATATTGAGTCGACGTGTGGCGACCACAACCACAGGTACTAATTATTTATTTTATTTAACGTTCTATCAGCCTGTGTGTCTAGTCGGATTAGTGAATTTCATCAGACTCGGTGATAATGAGTCTTTGATTTTATTCAGTTTAAAGCGAAATGTTCACCCTTAGATAATTAGACTCATAATTTAATGAAAAATGAGAAAGTGGCAATGGCATTTTAGAGATTTTATGCTCTAGGCAAGGGCTAGTTGGGCTTGTGAAAAGAAAAAGACCTAGGGTTTAAGACCTATATTATTGTGAGGATAATTGGACAAGAGAAAACCCTAGCCACCTCTCATATTACTCCCAATTTTTGTGACCTAGCCGAAACCCTACAGTCACCACCTCTTCTCCTTCATTGACGATTTGCCCTAGCTGCTCCTCCTCGTATTGCTGCTGCCGCCGGCGAGCCACGAACATTCAGCTGCTCACGCCGGCGAGTCCACGAGCCGGATACTCCAACCGAGAACGTCTGCAGCCGCCCCGCCGACTACATAGGGTTCTGCGCGAAAGTTTGAACGAGGAGCCACCGTCGAAGCCTCGACCACGCGCGTCGCCGCCGCTACTGCTGCTCGATCTCGCCGCCGCCGTTACATCGAGTCTTCACAGCCGAGAGCTTTCACGCGTGAGCCGCCGCCGATCGTGAACTCCTCTCTCCCAACGCTGCTGCTGCCGCTTCTGAACGTCGACGCAAGCCCAGCCGTTCGCGAGCCCTCACCTCCGGCCCGCTATCGCTGAGGATCGCGCCACCGCCGCCGTGTTCGTGAACGTTGCCGCCCAACTCGCCTCCGATTGCCGCGCCGAAAGCCATCAAGACCGCTTTCTGTACCACCGAGATTTCAACCGGTGAGCGTTTTTGTTAAGTTCGGTTTTGAGAGAGAGCTACATGTGACCTATTGAATATTTAAACGTTAAATTGAGAACGTAACCCACTGTTTCGAACACGACTTGTAGGGACCAAGTTAGAGCGGAGTTGAAGGCTAAACACCCAAGGGATTTAAGAACTTCTAGGCCTATACGTTGAGATTGAGGTAAGCGGGGCATGAAGCCTTAAGAACGTAAATTAGGTACCTTTACATTATGAATTCGGTGTATGCTTGGAGAATAATTTCAGATTTGTGTGCGAATCAGGTTCTACTAAAGAAGAGTACGCAAGGAGCTCGGGTTAGGTTTTGGTGTGAGATCTGAACTAAGGTAAGGGATCTTGTGCCGAATCTTTTAAATGGGATTAAAGAGAATGAATTTCACTATTTTATGAGAAATTAGTTCGTTATTTTACTTAAAAAGATTTAATAATTTTACGCGAGAATATTTCAAGATTTTATGTGAGAATGCTTTAATATTCTATGTGAAGATATCTCAATATTTTATGTGAGTATAATCTAGTATTTTATGTGAGATTATCCTTGTATTTTAAGTAAGTACATTCCAGTATATCAGGTGGAGTTATTACAGTACTTTATATGAGGATATTTCACGATTACATGCAAGAATGTTATTTCTAAATTTTCGTGAAAAGTCATGATTTGCATAGCAACGATAATGTTTGTGACATGTACACTATAGTTATGTTGAATGATGGGACCTCATGCATGTTATGTATGCCATAAAATGATTTGATGAAAAATGTGGAAATTGGTCTCCTGAGTGCATTGTATGCATGGTCAAACATGCATTAGAGACCCTATGGGTCAAGTTTACAGGGGTCTGTGAGGGACTCAAACCATACAGGGGTCTGTGAGGGACTCAAATAATTACAGGGGTCTGTGAGGGACTCAAAATGAAATGACTCAGGGTGACCAATTGACCACTTAAAGAAAAGGGAAGTCACGGACTATAGTCATGATGATATGAGAAAGTTTTAGGTCCCGCATATGTACATTTCGAACAGGTTTAAAAGTCATGATTGTATGTGTTTGCATATCTCAAACCTCGGTAGCGGGGTCACTTACTGGGTATTGTTTTGCAATACTCACCCTTTCTTTTCAAAATGTTTTTCAGGTAAGGCCAAGGACGTGCAGGGCGAGTGACGGAGGCGCGTTGTCAGAACCATGAGAAATGTCATGTTTTCCGCATATTTTCTGTAATAACGGATGTTGTCATTTTATGTTTTTTGAAGTTAAGTTTAAATTTTCGGATTTTTAAGTTGGCCATGTTTAAACCGTTTCTTTTGCACGTTTTGAATGTTTTGTTTTGGGATCCCTAAAGATGATTTAATAGCAGTGGTGATTTAAAGATTGTTTTAAATCCTTTGGCCTAAGAATGCATGCATGAGTAGTAATGTCCCTAGGAGTTATAGTCAAGGAAAAAGTAGGGGCGTTACACGACGTCTCATGCCACTCTTACCCATACTAGTTAAAGGACAATCTCTCACAAATAGGAGTTCGTAACCTGCTCAAGATTGAGATCAAGTTGCTAAGGTCATCCTATTGAAATAGAAACCTAACTAGTCAACGGAGATACATCTAATGATTACTATTTCGTGGTCCGGTCTTATCCAATCTCATTACATAAGATATCCCCACTCACATGTCGTGTACACGAACATGTTAGGATCATTGTGTTTGTATCAAATTCAAAGTGGGTCATATCCATAGTATTACCAGGATGAGGTACCCAACCTTATCCCCTTACTATAGACCTTTTAGGTTGTTTTCGAACTGAGATCCTTATATGTCCAGTACATTCAGTTGAAGAGACATACAACAACCTCAGATGTTTAGTTTATTGAATTTAAGGTTAACTTAAGGCAATTTAAAAATAATGATAAACAATAACTTTTTATTGACAACAGTAACTCTTTATTGATGTAATTAGAACATTATTTACAAACTATGAGTTTTAGGGCATAAAACCCAACAAGAAAATGAGTTAATAAATCTGTGGGGTCTATAAGAACGAGTTGGAGAAGAAGTTAATAAATATGTGAGACCCATAAGGAGAAGTTAATAACTCCTTGGGCCAAACAAGGAGTTGGGGGGAGTTATTAACTACTCTCAACTCCACTCCCCCAACTCTTCAATCCAAACGACCCCTAAAGCTTAAAATTGGTGTTTGTGATAAGTTTAAAGTTAATTTTTTTATTATAACTAGTTAAATAAGAATAATAATTTTATTATAAAGACATACACAATGTGATCATACTTCCAAAAATTATAAAATATGAGATATAATTGACATAATATATAGTTTAATGTGGATGAGATTCATATTAACTATTGCATGGTCTAATTATGGAATTAAGGCTTAAATGGGAGAAATTGGATTGAGAGAAATAAAATTGTATGTGATTCAATTTTAAATTCGACAATTATACAAATGAGATTTGTATAATAAGGTATGCGATACGTTATAAAAAAGCTAATAGAAACTATTTTTTTTTAAAAAAAAAATTAACAATAAACTAATAGTAATAATCAATTTTAAGTTTTGTTGGAGTACATAAATTAAAGGGTAAATTATAAAAAAAATACTCGTGACCTATGGAGTTTGTTTCAAAATTACCTTTGAACTTTAAAAAGTTTAAAAAATACTCTTCAATTATGAAAAAGGTTTAACAAATGACCCTACCGTTAACCACTCAAACAAAATGGTGAGATGGATAGTTAAGGGCCTGTTTGGTATGCAATCCAGATTCTGTTTTATGTTTTCAGATTCACTGAATTCAGTGAATATGCGTTTGGCAAATGTATTTTCGAAAACTGTTTTTGGATTCTGTGATCCAAATAGTAGAAATTCTGAAAACAACATTTTTATGTTTTCATTGTATCCAGATTCTGAATTTAAAATTTTAAAATGCAGAATTATATTGAACAAAGATCAAAATCTTAATAAATACAATATTTCATGTTATAAACTTAATTTATTTTGTTAAATTAAAACATGTATAATATAATATATAATATATTATAAATTATATAATATAAAATGATAATTCTATATAATTTATAAAAATCATTTTCATAAATTAATTAATAATGACTTATATTCAATCTAATAATTAGTTTTGCAGAATTCAACTAATTTCATGATCTATAAATATATTATAGACAAATTTTAAACAATCGTTTAGAATGAAATCAAATTTATAAATCTACTTCACAAACACATTTCAAAAACATGAAATACAACTCTGTTTTCATTGAATCCCTTGTTTTCAAATTTCTGTTTTCAGATTGCTTACCAAACAGGCCCTAAATGATGAGTTGAACTGGTGGGACCTGGAAAAATGATAAAAAAAATGATATTTTCTTCTTCTTAGAAAACACATGATGTAGGCATTAAGAAGAAGAAGAAAAGAGGGACAATTTTCATCACTTTTTTCAATCATTTTTCCATGTCACACCAGTCCGAAACTTTTTAAAATTTAGTATTTTTTATAATTTAGCCCAAATTAAAATCGATAAAGTGAGGGGTAAAATTGTATTTTAACAAAGAAAATAAAACAATAAACGAACCCTACAAAAAACCAAAAAAGAAAAAAAAAAGTTTTCCTCCCTCTCTTCCCCTCCCTTCTCTTCTCTCTCGCGTCTCTACAGCCGCCAACCGCCTCCCCCTTTCCCTGCGTTTTTCTCCTCGCCGGCAACTTCCGCGTCCAGCAGTTGGGCGCGACTTTAGACGGCGTGTAGGGTTGATTGTTTGAGTGGTAGTCGACACACAAACCTGTAGTTGCCAAAGCATCTTTTGTGTCTCTCTGTTTTTGGTCCCATGACGTCGACGTATCTTCTATATGAGTCTGCTTCTGGTTATGCTCTGTTTCATGCCCATGGCCTCGACGAAATTGGGCAGAACACCGAAGCTGTTCGGAGCTCCGTCTCCGACCTCAACCGCTTCGGCAAGGTCGTGAAACTTGCTGCTTTCCACCCCTTTGAGTCAGCTCTCGATGCGCTCAAGCAGTGCAACTCGGTGTCCGAAGGTAATTTCCTCGTGGACACAATCATACTTACTTTTTTACATCATTCATGGTTATTTTAGTTCCTTGTTCAGAACATGAGTTGATTGGTTCTTCTGTTATGTGTTTGAAGTTAATTGTGGCGCATTTCTGTGTTTGAGCTCATTTTGATGTGTCTTTGTTTTATTTACTAAATTGTCTTGAAAGGAAAATAGCTCTTATTAATTTTGTTGTGCTTGTCTGTCATAGTTCAAGCTTCGACTCTGTCGAGTCAGGGTTTTGCCAACTCTCATTTTCGGGTTTCAAACAATGTTGTTGAAAGGGATGATTGTGAAAAAATAATGTACTTGTCGTTGCATTAGTGAGCAACCTAACCTAACCTCAGTTCTGAACGAATGACTGAAATGCTATATCAATCATAAGCTTTTTTAGTTTGAATCGTTTTGTGGAATTAATTGCATTCTTGGTTTCTCCATGTTCTGTGTCCTTATGTTTGAATCTTAAAGTTTCTCTTGCAAATAATCTATTGATAAATGGCAGGGCTCATGACTGATGAGTTGAGGAGTTTTCTGGAAATTAATCTTCCAAAAGTTAAGGAAGGCAAAAAGGCCAAGTTCGTTTTAGGACTAGCTGAGCCCAAAATTGGATCAAACATCTTTGAAGAGACTAAAATCCCATGCCAAAGTAATGAGTTTGTTCTGGAGCTGCTTCGGGGTGTGCGTCTACACTTTGACAAATTTATCAAGGACCTCAAGGTTTTGCCTGCTCGGCTTCTCCTAGTATTTCACTTTGGCTTCAAATAGTATCGATGTTTTCTCACATGCGTTACGCTTTTACAAACTAGTTTTATTCATCTAACCATTTATTTGTGTCTACAGTCAGCAGATTTGGAGAAGGCCCAACTTGGTCTGGGGCACAGTTACAGCCGAGCAAAGGTCAAGTTCAATGTTAACCGTGTTGATAATATGGTGATCCAAGCGATCTTCCTTCTTGACACTCTAGACAAGGACATCAATTCCTTCTCCATGAGAGTCAGGTATATTGAATAATAAAGAAGCATGAGTTTGTGACAAAGCTTTACAATTTGGAAAAACTTGGTTAATGCTTTTAGCTCTTTCAAGATGGTGATTGTAGATGCTGTGTTAGTGATCTTTAAGTTTTGTTTCTCCGGGAAATCATAAGTGTTTTTTCATTAATTATTTCATGTTTACTTTTATGATGCAGAGAGTGGTATTCATGGCATTTCCCTGAGTTGGTGAAGATTGTCAGCGACAATTATCTTTATGCCAAAGTTGCTAAATTTATCGAGGACAAATCGAAGTTGGCAGAAGATAAAATCCCTGGCTTGATTGACATCATTGGTGATGAAGATAAATCAAAGGAGATTGTTGAAGCAGCCAAAGCCTCCATGGGTACATCTCTGGCTTAATTTTATTTTATTTTATTTTTTATTCTCATCCGTTACCTGATTTGATAATTGACTATGCTACAGGCCAGGATTTGTCTTCTATTGACTTGATTAACGTCCAGCAATTTGCACAGAGGGTGATGGATCTATCTGAATACAGGAAGAAGCTTTTTGATTATCTAGTTGCTAAAATGAGTGATATTGCTCCCAATTTGGCCTCTTTGATCGGTGAAGTTGTTGGGGCCCGTTTAATTTCTCATGCCGGTAGTCTCACAAATTTAGCCAAGTGCCCTTCTTCCACTCTTCAGATTCTTGGTGCAGAGAAAGCACTCTTCAGGTTTGTATCTGATGTAATTTGTTGAAATAATGGTGTATTATTTCTCTGATCCTGCTTCGATTTATGAGATTTTTCATTCATTCTGAAATATTAAACATTATTTCCTCTTTAAGGCCAGATTGCCATGGGTTCAAATTTAGAAATGTGTTGTCCTTAAAACTAAGTTTGCCATGGAAAGTACTATTACTAGTCGATATTTTTTTAAAAAAAAATAAAAAGACAGGTCCAATACATTTAATTTTTTTTTTTTTTCCTATTCAGGGCTTTGAAAACAAGAGGAAACACCCCTAAATATGGTCTGATCTTTCATTCTTCTTTCATTGGGCGAGCATCCGCACGGAACAAAGGTCGAATGGCTCGTTATCTTGCAAACAAATGTTCCATTGCATCACGTATTGATTGCTTTGCAGGTAATTATTGCGTAGCCAACCTTTGTGTAGTTTTTTGCATAATACAGTGGACTCTATAATAAGGTATAGCTACTAGTTGCTGGGTCTGATTTATAATTTTGTGTTGCCATTCAGAGAGGAGTACCACAACCTTTGGAGAGAAACTTCGTGAGCAAGTTGAAGAACGCCTTGACTTTTATGACAAGGGAATAGCACCTCGTAAAAACATAGATGTTATGAAAGCTGCAATTGAAAGTGCTGATAACAAAGGTATACATAATGTTACGAGTGTGGGCGTTCACCGTGAAAATGGTCAATATTCGTTTGAGACATGGCATTTAGTGTAGCTCTGCAACCATAGTTTTTTTGTGGTCCAATGTTTTCCTTCTATTATTATATTTTCCTATGGTTTTTATGTTCTTTGGTTTTGTGACACCAATGAAAAATATTGTGGCAGCAACTGATATGGATATGGATATAGAAGAAGTGCCAAGTGAAGCTTCAGGGAAAAAGAAGAAGAATAAGAAATCAAAAGCTAATGTAAACGGTGAACTTGATGAGAGGCCAAGTGCAACTGAAAACGGTGATGTTGCTGAGGATGTGAAATCAGAAAAGAAGAAAAAGAAGGAGAAGCGAAAGTCGGATAGGGAAACGGAGGAGGCTTCAGAAAACTTAAATGGAGTAAATGGCGAGGAAGAAGCGGGCAAGAAGAAGAAAAAAAAGAAGAGCAAGGACGAAGACAAGGAGGATCATGTTGCTGAAGAAGATGGTAAGAAGAAAAAGAAGAAAAAGTCGAAAAGCGAAGATGCTGAATAGATTGTCTTGTAGAACCACAGATGATTATTTATTATAGGTAGACATCCTTTTGTTGCTTAAAATTATATTCTAGCTGTAGAAATGTCCCTGTGACTCTTTTTGGTCTTCATCTGAATGACTTGAAATGTATTCTACTCTAATTTTGTTAAGATGTGTTTTCTTTAGTTTAAGGTTATCGTGGATTTGGCTCTAAGCCTCCATTATTGCTCTGAGATTCTCAAAATTTTACCTTTGTCAATGCAGTAGTCTCATCTCTTGACTTGGATGAAGTATAATTTGTCCTTGATTTTTCCTTCATGCAAAAGGAACTTGTATTCTTACTTTTCACCAAGTTACTTGAAGGGACCATCTGCATTTTTCTATTCAAATGAAAGCAAGCATATAGGTCACACTCAGATCAACGAATCTAACCATGCAATTTAGGACTTGTTTGATCTCGTTTGATAACGTTCTTGTTTCCTATTTCTTGTTCTCTATTTCTTGTTTCTTGTTTTTCATTTTTTAAGAATAAAAAACAAGAATATGTTTGATAACTATTTCTGTTTCTTGTTTCTTTAAAAACAAGAAATAGAAACATAAACTTGTTTGATAACTCTTTCTGGTTTGTTGTTTCTTGTATATATAAATATACAATTAATTATAACAAATTTATATTATTAAATACCAACAAGATACAAAATTAACTAATAATAAAAGTAAATAAATAAAATTATTTTATCTTTCCTATGTTGTTCAAATTTGAGTTGTAATCTTATCTTTTACTCGAGTCATTCGTCTTAAATAATGTCGACTTAGATGAAACTCAATTATATTTCTAAATGTTGTGATTGTAAAATATTAAAATGAGGCTAAAAGCATGTTTTAGTGAACAAAATTTATTTATTGTAAAATTACAATAATATATAGTTATAAAAATTGCAAAATTAAAACTCAAAATTCAAATAATATATATATATATATATATATAATTTCAAATTTCAAATTAAAATAATATAAATATACCGATGGTAAAATTAAGAAATGAAATAAAAAAAATAAATTTATATAATAATAATATATAAATTTATATATTATTATTATTTATAAAAATTAAAACTATATATATATATCAAAAATTCGAAATTGATAAAATCCCAACTTTTTGCACTCACGGGGGATCGAACTCGAAACTCGTTTCGAATTGAAAAATGGGCTGGCGTGTGCTTTACCAACCAGCTGGAGAGTAATTTTGGAAATTGAGGGAACGTTTAATAATAAAACAAATAGTTTCTAAAATTTAGTCCAAATATTAGAAACATTTCTCAAATTTTAAGAACAAAAAACGGGATGGATTATAAAACAAGTATGTTTCTTAAAAAATGAGAAACAGAAACAAAAAACAAAAAACGAGAACGTTATCAAACGAACCCTAATATTATTATTTCTTGTTTCTTATTTCTGCTTTTCATTTTTTTAAGAAATAAATTTGTTTGATAATTTATCTTGTTTCTCGTTTTCAAAATTTGAAAAAGACTAAATTTTAGAAACTACAAAGTTTCTCTGTTTCGTTCCTTATATTTAAATGTTTCTTAATTATTTTAAAATACATCATCGCTAGTCTGTTGGCAAGGTGCCGCTCATCTGCTTTCTGTTACAACCATGCTTTTATTTTTTAATTTTGAATGTATATTGTTTTAATTTCTATAAATAATAATACTAATAATATTATTATTTATATATAAATTTTTATATTTTATTTTATTTTTTAATTTGTCAATATGTATATTTGTATTATTTTAATATAAAAATTTAATTTTTTTTAATACTTATATATTATTTGAATTGAGTTTTAAATTTTGCAATCTTTGTATTTATATATTATTGAGGTTTTAAATTTTAAATTTTTAATATGTTTATCTATATATTATTTTTATTTTGCATTTTAAATTTTGAAATACATATATTTATATTATTTTAATTTTTGATTTTGCAATATATATATATAATTTTGAATTCTAGATTTTTAATATGTGTATTTATATATTGTTTTAATTTTTAATTTTTTTTTTGCAATATATATTATTTTAATTTTTAGTACCTTAAGAATTCGCTAGAATTTTGCAATATATAAATTTTGTTCACTAAGGCATGCATTTAGCCTCACTTTAATATTTTACAACCACAACATTTAGCAATATAATTGAGTTTGATATGAGTCAACATCATTTAAGACGAATGACTTAAGTAAGTGATAACATTGAAGATTAAATTTAGACAACATTTAAAGGATAAAACAATTTTATTTATTTACTTTTTAGTACATAAACAATTTTATTATTGTTGTTAATTTTGCATCGAGACTTGTTGGTATTAGATAATGTCAATTTTTTTATAATTGTATTTTTATATGATTTATGCCAACAAGAGCATAGCTCAACTAGCATTAAGTATGACTTGGCCATGACTTTGAATCCCCACCCCTAATTGTTGATATACTCGGAAAAAAATGCATGCTTTATATTTTTATATTATATAACTAAATTCTTTTTAAACTATAAAAAATTAGAAATTTTATAAGAAGAAAAAAATATTTAAGAATAAGAAACAATAATATGTTTGATAACTATTTATATTTCAAGAAACAAGAATAAGAAAATAGAAAACAAGAGATATCAAACAGGGTCTTAGGATTTGTTAAAAAGTGCTTTTTTCAAAGGGGCAACTAGAAGAAGGGCTAAAATCTAATAGTGCAAGTTGAAAAATAGCTACGATTTTTTCTTTAAATGTCTAAACTTAATTTTTAGTTATTTTGTTAATTATTGATGGGCGTAAATGTCCTTATCTATGTTTTCTCAACCAAATGAAATCTTAAAAAAATAACAAATCTATATTTTCTCCCGTATAACAGCCAAATGAAATCCAAACAAACAAATCAAAGGGCAAAACACGATGAAGTGAGATGATGATTTTTTGTTAGACGCAATTTAACAACTTTGATTTTCTTTCAACACTTTCAATTAACTCCAATTGAACTAGAATACTAGAATACACTAGAAAACTATTAAAAACAAGTAAAACAAACAAATTAGAGATTGAAAATGAAAACGATGACTATAATTATGCAAGTAAATATAGATGATGATAAATGTATCAATCTTCTTGTATCTACTCTATGTATTTACCTCCCATGGATACCAAAAAATGTTTATCTCTACTAGCTTCCCACTTTTGTCCCTCATCACCTACGAACGTAACTCCATCCTACATTGTGAAGGGATCGAATCCCAATGTGGAAGCGTTTTGTATCGCTTTTTGCTTACAATTTTATCGTAAATTGTTTCACAAAACTCTAAAAACAAAAGCTAAGCATACATCTCATGAAAAGCTTTAAGGAAAACAAAATCTTACCTTTCAAGAACCTTTTTTTCTAGTAATCCTTTCTTCCGAACCTCTACGAATTTGATCTCGTTCTCAACAAACAACTCGAACACCACCAAAAAAAACCTTCTCCATTGTTCTCCTAGGAGAGGGAAGATTGTGATATCTCCTTTTGGAGAAGGGAGTTGAAATTCTCTTTGAGAGAATTTGGAGAGGGAGAAGTTTGAGAGAGTTATAGAGATGTGGAATTCTCAAAATTCCAAAAATGAGCATCAACCTTCACTAAGTGCATCCAAATGCACTTATTTATAATGAGTGAGGAAGGAGGTAACTTCTTTCATTCACTCATCCATTTTCTCCATTATATGTGCAATATGCAAATCATATTTTCATATTTCATATTATAAAGTATCACATGCTTTATAAATATAAATTGAATCATATCCAATTGTATATCTCTTAATTCAATTATTCCCTCTATTATTTACTATGAAACTCTTTCATACTAAATTAATATTTATAAATTAATCCGAATTTAATATATAGTTTATTATGAATCATATTCACATCAAACTATATATTATATCAATTATATCACATAAAATTGATATAAATCTGATAAGGCAACCCTAATTCTCAATTCAAAAATCCAAGCTTTGATTAAGCAAGAACCATTGAACTAAGAGATTAACACCCCCTATACAAATTTTGGATCTGCCAAGAGATAAGGCTAGAAATTGATTACATCTTAAGATCGATGATCTAGAAGCAAGATTGGAAAAATCTTGTTCTAGATTGAGTCACTCCACAATCTAACTTGATCAAAGTTGGATTGAATGACTCGATTGCTTTCTATCACAAGAAAAACTTAGAAGGGTCTCATCTGAGATTTATATGGCTAGGATGTGGCTTTTTATAACCTATATGTGAATAAAACCCCCAACCTTTCAACTCTCCAAAAATAAAACTTACAACTATTAATGACCATAATTGACCTACTCAATAACTTCCCACAATTGAAGTCTAACTTTGAAACCATAGTTTGGAAGCCCAATAGTTCAAAAATTACAATCAAAAGTTCATGACTAAAATAGCAAATGAGTCTTTAAAATGCTGGTACAACGTCAATCTTGCACACATTAACCTTCACATCGTCGTGCGCTCTTGGATCAATTTGCAGCATATGAAATGGAGGTTGAGTTGAACCTATCCAATTTTGTATGTGAATAAAGAATGCTTGTTTAAGCTTCTTAGGTTTGGCGGGTGTAATAGGTCCAGTTGGAAAGTGTGGAACACTATGACTCTTTTCATTAATGATAAGATAATAAATGACTAAGGAGACCATGGGAGAAGCCTACAAAAAATATCCAAAGCTCAACCAGCTTAATTAAGCTCAAATAAAGCTCATATTCAAAGTCAATGGAATCAACTCAAATTTAAGCCAATAATGAGCCAATCATTATGCCATAAAGTCCAATCATTAGAGCTATAATACTACCATAAGACTTCAATGCTTACTTACAGCCTAAGGTGTCTACACAAAGTGAATAGTTGCATCCTTTGAAACTTGATAAGGCCCCTTTTCATCCAAGAGTCATGATGAATCTAAAAATCCAGATCCATTCACATTTTTAATACACTACGTATCTATTTAATTCATGTATTCACATTTAATATAGTTCATGTATGGAGTTGAAAGATTGAGAGTTGAATTTGGACTAATAGATAAAGGGATGTGTCCTTTCATGATGTCCTTTCAATAGGTAAATAGGTTGTCATTTTGTCATTTGAACACAAGTAGAATTTGAATGAAATCTCATATTGAGTTTAGTCTCTAAAGCTTTATGCTTTCTTTGTATTCTTGTATTTAGAATGCATGTTTTAGAACTTTCAATCTAGTTTGATCAATTAGATTCTGGAGAGTTCGAAATCTTGAAGTTAGGAACAAGTTCTCCTTACTTCTTGATCATCGACCAACTTTTCCAAGTAAAATTTGTTTAAGTTTCTTGGGGTTGCTTTATCATTTCGTTATTGGGGTTACTCTTATTATTGTTGTGGGGGTTCAACTTGAATAAGGGGAGTTCTCAAACGTAATTGAGATACTTCCTTTATCTTTATGAATTTGAACACTTCAAATTTATTTCAAAACTTTACACCCTCTTTTATATCCATATTGAGCTAACACAAGGACCTAATGGACCTACAGATCAGGAGCTCCAATGTTATGAGATTCCTTTATCAAACTCTTTGATCTCATTAATCAATATTCATTAACTACGAGTGACTCTACTATAGACTCGTAGTTGTACTCTCCTCACCATAGGACAAATTGTGTTCATTGATTTAACCAGTGCCCGTAAGTCGATCCTTCATAGGTTGTTCGTAATCACAACTAGGTCAAATTACCGTTTTACCGTTGTGAATACTTCTTGCTCCTTAAGTTCCATTGATCCTCTAATAAAGTTTATAGTCCTACCATAAATAAAGTTTCTCTCGAGCTAATGAAAGGGTGGAGCCTCGTTGTTCAAGACCCAGAGTCAACACTTAAGGGAACAATCTATCTAAATTTTCCAACTCGAAAACGAGTGAATTCCATCTTGCGGAGTTAAGTTTCCAGCTCCCCACTCGGTTTTGTCCCCAATAAAGTAGACTTATTGAGTTGGCGACAAGGCCACTCTCACCCATACTAGTCAAAGAACAATCCCTCGTAGACAGGAGTCCTTAACTCACTCAGGATTCAGGTCGAGTTACTATTGATCATCTATGAATTATTAAATCTAATCTGTTAACGGTGTTACATCAATTGGTTAATAATTCGCGGTTCGGTCTTGTATGAACTCATCGTATGAGATGTCCCCACTCGCATGTCTACTACATGAACGAGTTGAATCACCTCGTTTGTATGAAATACAAATTGGGCCTCATCCATAGTGTGATCAAAATAAGGTTCTCAACCTCATTCGTATACTATAGACCGTTTGGATTATTTACTCGAACATGCCCCCTTGTATGTCAATTACATACTGTTCAAGGTCTTATAAACATGTATAACCCTGGAACTTAGTTTATTGGATTTAAGTTTAAATGCAAGTACACAAGAAAAGATGAAAATAACCCTTTTATTAATTCAACAAGCATTTACAACATCCACGAGTTTAAGGCATACACCCCAATACATTGAGATATATACAAATACTTGTTGGACCAATTAAACTCAATTAAGTATTTTCTCTTATTTATTGATTTCTCTTGACGACCTACCATATACATGGACTTCTTTTGATGATATTTCCTCGTACTTACTAGTTTCTTTAGACTTACCTCGTTTGTGTATATATTAATATCTACACCATAATATTAACGACAAAACAACAATCCTTGTACATCCGTTTTGATACTTCGACCTATAGTATACAAAGATTTCTTTTGATGGTATTTTCTTGTGCATGCCAGTTCCTTTAGATTTATCTCGTTCATGTATATATTAATATCTACAACACAATATCGTCGACAAGACAACAATTCTTTTACATCCCTTTCAATATCCTCGACATGAAAGAATTAATATTAAAAAAGCGGAAACAATTTTGGATTTTAAGCACTCTAATTTAATCATTTCACCATACAAGTTACATGCTCAAAACTAGAAAAGCTGAGAAATTCGAAACTCATTTTTGAAGATCAAATTCTCTTAATCCGATGGATAATTTACAACACAAACACTTCGTGGACCACCTTTAGTGTCTTCTCTACAATCTTCCGGCCTTAGAATGGATTGTGGGATCCTATATTGAGAGAATTTGAAAGATCAAGAGAGAGATGCCAAAACCAGAGAACTTAAGAATTTTCTGCAAAATTCTTTTACCCATGAAGTTTCTTCTTTAATTAAAGCAAACCAGAAGCTTCCTTAAGCTTGGAGAAGAAGACAACTAAAAAATGAGAAGGATTGATCAACTAGGAGTTGCTTAATTTTAATTTGATGAATTTAATAAAGCAAGGAGCTTACTCACCAAATTTTGAATTTAGTCCAAATTCAATTAAAAAATGAATTTGAATTTCTTTTTAATTTTAATTCAAAAGTAATATAAAATTAATTTGAATTAAAATCAATTTCTTAATTTAATTAATTAATTAATTTTAATTAATTAATTAATTTAATACCAAATTAAAGAATTGGACCAATCCCGATTTCTTAAATCGATCGTTCGAACATGAATCTCTATTAATGTTTTAAACCAAACCAATATTGAAATCATGTTTAAATATATCAATCTCATCTTTATCATAGTTTAATTTATAATTAAGTTATGATACGTTAAGTATATCACATATAATTGACGCTTTCTCCAAAAGTCGAATTTCAACAATTCAAATTCTTTTCTCTCAAATTGTTACAAGGCTTAGTCCGAGCTAGTAAGGAGGACCTAATGGACCTACATATCATGAGACTCAACGATACGAGATTAACCGACCAAACTCTTTAGCCTAGCTAATAAACATTCGTTAACAACCGGGTCACTTCACTATAGCCCAGTGGCTGCACTCTCCTCACTGTAGATATATTTCTGTCCACTCGATATAACCATGATTAGTAAGTTGATCTTTCGCAGGTCGTTCGTAATTACAGCTGGGTCAAAGAAACCGTTTTACCCTTGTAATTACTTCTTGTTCCTTAAGTCCCACTAATCCTCTGATGAACAATTGGTTTGTGGTCCAACCAACAAACCGAATCCCTCTCGGGCCAATGAGAGGGTGGGCCCATTGTTCAAAACTCAAAGTCAACATTTAAGGGAACAACCTCTCTACTAAACCCTAAAGCTATGTTCTCAGCTATCTACTCGGTCTTATCCCTAAAATGGGATACTTATTGAGTTGACGATCTCCAGCCTCTCTCACCTATGCAAATCTAAGGATAATCCTAAATAAACAGGAGTTTGTAGTGCGCTTAAGATTAAGATCGAGTTACCTAGGTCATCGTATGGATATAGTCAGTTAAGACAGTAAATGAAGTTATAAAGTCTAAGTGACTATTTCTCGGTTTGGTCTTATGCGAATTCATTGCATAGGACGCTCCCACTCGCATGTCTCCACATGAACGATTTAGGATCACATCGTTTGTATTTTACAAAGCCGCTGTTCACATGAGACTTCAACCAACGAATGGAAATGAGACACGTGGAAATGAATTTCGTATTTGTATTGATTTTAGGAGTTGTGAGTACAATCTCTAGTGTTTGATCCTCTGATTCTCTCTCCTACTTGTATGTTGTGATCGAGGGCTGAAACAAATTGTTCTCAGTGTTGGAAACTTCAATGGATTCGTGGCATGTTCTTGACGATCTCCGTGAAGTGTTCTTCGTTCAAGCAGTGTTTGATCTTCAAGAGCTTCTGGAGACCTCATAGCTTTGTTTCTGAATTCTTTCTAAGCCTCTTCAGTTCTGAACCTTGAAAATGAAGGAGGAAGGTCTCTATTTATAGAGTTTCTCTGGGCCTCGTGATGGGCTTGAGCCTGCTGGACTGGGTCAAGTTGATGTTGGGCCAGTCATCTGGGTTGAGCCTGTTTGACTTTGGACCAGTCTTCTGGACTGGACTTGGACTTTGGGCTAGACTTGGCTAATTTGGGTCTTCAATTTGGGTAGAACCCAAATGTGTACCTGAATTTTGCCATAATTTAATTTAGGGATCCTTGAAATTTAAATAATCCCTTATTAAATATGATTTCGCCATCAATCTTCGGGGATGGCGTGGCAATTTCGGATTTGTCAAAATTTCTATTCCGACAAATGCCCCCTTTTCGAGATTTATACACAAGTACATGTGTGTGAATTTCGAAAAAGTTACTTTGGAATCAAGACTTAAGAGGCTTGTTCTAAATTTTAACGAGATTTGCTCCTAGTTTGAATTCCATTTATGTGTCAAATATAAAATTTGGTTCATAACTTGATTTTTTTTTTGTTCACACTTTTTTTGGCCAATTTATCAAAATATGAAATTGTGTAAATATTTTGATTTTTTTTTGGGCATGAAATTTTGATTTGAATGAGTAGAGTTTATGTTTTACTTTAATTAAAAATAAATTTGGGTAAGGTTAAACATATCTCAAAAATTTGTAATTGGATTAGGCTTTGAAATTTTACCCAAACACTTATTTTTTGTTTGAAATTTATAAAACTTACTCCAACTTTGGTTTGAGACAAACTTAACCATGAAATAATTGAAAATTTCATCAAAATTTAGTTTGAGATAAAAATTTAATTCAAACCCAAGTTTTGACCTAGAAGAGCTAAATTTGGAATATAGCCAAAATTTAGCTTGAGGCAAAATTTAAGTTAAACCCAAAATTTAAGAGGACTCAATTTAAAATTTAGTCAAAATTTTGGTGTCCTTCACGAAAGTTTAGTTTTTTGTAGGGGTCATGGTGTTCTTCACGGAAGTTTTGGATGAAGGAACGAGACGACTCGTTATTTTAGATGACGAGAGTCGACCTACAAATAGCGGAACCGTCCTCCTAGTAGGAGAATTGATCGAGGAGTCGAGACTTGAGTCAGATGATAAATTTTTTTTGTCCACCTAATCGGTCGACAAACCCTTAGACGAGAATTCTAACAACCGAGTGTGGATTTTACGATCTTCCCTTCACAAGAAGAAGTCAAATGACGATCCTGTTGGGATTTTTGTCCTAATCTCGTGTTTGTAAATATACATTTGTAATTAATAAAGAGTTATTCATTTCATTATTTTGTGTCTCGCATTTTATACAAACTTTGACCAATAAACTAAGCTCCAGGGTCATTGAATATATGAGAGAACTAGAACTTGAACGATGTGTAGTGGACACACAGGGACGATCACGTTCGAGTAAATGACCCGAACGGTCTACAGTATATGGGTGGGGTTGGAGACCTAATCCTGGATACACTGTGGATGCGACTCGCTTTGTATTAAGATACAAACGAGGTGATATGACTCGTCCGTGTGGTTGACATGCGAGTGGGGGCATCCTGTACAATGAGATTGTACAAGACTGGACCGTGAATTATTAGACCTACTGATGTAACACCGTTGACAGTAAGGACTAATAACTTCGTAGATGACCATTAGTGACTCGACCTTAATCCTGAGCGTGTTACGGACTCCTGTCTGCGGGGGTCTGTCCTTTGACTAGTACGGGTGAGGGTTCTCATAGTTACTCGCCCAATATGCCTATCTTCTCAGGGACAGGACCAAGTAGGGAGCTGGGAACTTAACTACACGAGACAGAACTCACTCGTTCCCGCCTTTAGGGAAATTAGAGGGGTTGTTCCCTTAAGTGTTGTATCCAGGGCTTGGACAATTGGCGCCCACCCTCTCACTGGCCCGAGAGGGTTGTTGTGTATGGTCGGATCATAACAACGTTGTTGTTCATTAGAGGAGCAGTGGGGACTTAAGGAGCAAGAAGTAGACACAGGGGTAAAACGGTAATTTGACCCAACAAAGGTCTCGAACAACCCGTGAAGGGTCGACTCATGGGCATTGGTTATATCGGTGGACACGTAATATTCTCAGACAGACAGAATGCAACTACGGGCTTTAGTGGAGTGTTACCGTAGCTAATAATGGTTGATTAACCGGGTCAAAGAGTTGATAGGTTAATCTCGGATCATTGGAGCTCGTCACTGTAGGTCCATTAGGTCCCTCGGTTGGCCCAATCTTGGTTAAAAGAAGGGTTAATGTTTTGGTGTGAATTGAAGTGTTCAATTTCACTAAAAGGGCATTTATGTCATTTATATGAGATATGAATGATATAATATATAGTTTAATGTGAATGAGATTCATAATAAACTATAGGTTAACCTAATTGTTGAATTAGGGCTAATTGGAGAAATTAGGTTGAGAGATAATAAATTGGATGTGATTCAATTTAATAAATCCACAATATTGCAAATATGATTTGTGATATGAGATATGAGATATCTTATAATATATGGTTATGCAAATATGATTTGCATAACCTATAGTTGTGGTAAAATGGTAAATAGGTGGAGATTTCAACTCCCCCTATCTCCATTATATAAACCATTCTTGCAAGAAGGAAGGTAAGCCATTCTCTCATTTTTTGGAATTCTAACCAAGAAGAAGAGAATAATTCTCTCTCAATTCTCTCAACTTTTCTCCTTTTTTCTCCAAAACACCAAGTTCCCACAAACTTCCTTCTTCCAAAAGAAGAACAACCGAGAAGTCCTTTTGGTGGTGTTCTTGTTCGTGAGAAGAGTTCGAGTTCGTAGAGATCGAGGAGCACACGAAGAGTTCGTGTATCTGGAAAGGAATTTTGAAGAGGGTCTTCAACAAGTAACTTGAACTTACTATTTTTTTTCCATTTTATGTATGTTTAGCCTAGATTTAATAGTTAAATCATTTTAACGAAATTCAATTGCACAATTTCACCACGACGATTCAATCGTCTTCCGTTGCGTGAGATTCTCATTCCTTTCAATTGGTATCAGAGCCATACGTTGGTTCGGTGTTGTGCACTATTTTTCGTTGAAATTAGGTGGGTATTGCCTTAATTTATGTGATAAATTGTTGGTTTGCATAATGGATGTTTACGGTTTTGGCACTAGTTTAGATTTACAATTTATGTTGATTTGATCAATGTAAGGGCCCGTTGTTTTTGGGCATTTTATTGTAAATCGAGTCTGTAAGTCCGAGTCGTTCGTGGTAAAAGTTGCTGTGAAGAAATCCAGGCGGAAACGGGTGAGAATCGACGAACAAGAGCAAGAGGAGCTTGTTGTTCTGTCGACAGTGTTGAGATGGTGTCCTTCGGCGTCTCAACGCTCCACTCGCGAGCGGAGGCGCACTGCAGGCACAACGTTGCGACGCCAGACGCGGAGTTTCAATGCTCGGGCGTTGAGGACGCGTTGTGCGACGCTGCACGCCGCAGCGTTGCAACGCTGGTCACGACGTTGCAACGCTGCCGCATAATGGACGGTTACCAGCGAGCAGTTGCGCGAGACGTGAGTTAGTGGAGCATGAAGGGGCAGTTTTCAATCGTGTTTTTTTTTATTTATATTTTATAAAATGTATTTTTATTTTGTATTTAATTTATTTTATTAAATAATATTAATATAAATATTATATTAATGTTATTTAATTAAATAAATTGCCCTTAGGTGCCAAAACCGGTCTATTTTTGCTATTTAATTATTTTATGCATGTGATGTATGATTTAATTAATTTATATGTGCATAATGTATGTCATATAGATTTAAAATCCCACCTTATGTTAAACATCTCATGCATCATTTATATTATAAGAGTTATAATATATAGTTTGCATGATAGATTATATTATAAGAGTTATAATATATTTAAATGCATGTTTTAATTTAATTAATATAAGTGTTATATTTTTTAGATTAAAGTATGCTCATGCATTTATATTCATGTGATGAATTATTTTGTTATAGTATATAGTTATTCATGTGATGAATGATCAAGCACTATAACATAGAAATGCATGTAACCTAAGTTAATTATTAGTTTTAAAGTGTTTAGAACTTGAATAATTAGACTTAGGTTTTCTAGTTCTAATAAGATTAGAATTAGGAAATCAAAGTATAGTCTTTGAATGGTGACTGATTAGTAACTCTGTCTAAGGAAGGTTTTGTCTATGGCTGTGGTATTTAAGTTGACGCTTGCGGAACACCCCTACCTGGAAACCGACCTGGGAGTGAATTCGGTCCAGAGATTCTTAGATTATACTTATCGTGAGTACCGTTAATTAAAAGTTGATTAAGTTACTCACATAGACCTAAGTAATAATGTGATTATAAACTTAGGTTAAATACCATATAAGAGTTATATTGGTAGACTTATGTAAATTTTAGCCGGTTTATCTAGGTCAATCCCAAAATTTATAAGGTGCTGAGTGGGAGGAAATATAGTGTATGAGATACATTTAATTTCCGAGCACAAATCTCCGTTAAGTCCGCACCGTGAGATCCATACTCGGCCTCGTGGCGCAAATGGGAGCGTCCCCCTTCGGATGGTATTTGTATGAGTCAATATCAACGTGGATGGAAAGAGTACTAATAGTGAGTGGGAGCGGGACCTGTGAAAACGGGACCCATGGTCTCTTCTTTCGATTCACACCGTGAGACCCCTATGATCCGCCTGCTAGTTTGGCCTGGACAAGACAATCCCTTCGGAGGGCCTTGATCATGGGAGTCGAAACACCGTGAATTCCCGAAAGGGATACAGTTTCCTTGTTGGTTTTCCTTCGTGGTTCACCCTTCGGTGGCTATTGTTTGGACGGATACTTGAAAACTTAAAGATTGAGGGTGACACTCACAGAATTCGTTAAGTGTTAATGAATTCGACCAAATAATGGTAACTGGACACCTAATGGAATAAGAGTTATTCTGGGATTAGGGGCTGGTCGAGAAAGTCTCGTCCTAGAGGAGGAGTGTTTCTGTTCACCCTTCGGTGGTGGTCATCCTAAACCTTTAGGATATCATTACAATTTTTAAATGACCTAGGGATCATAGGATTAAATTTTGCTGAAACTTGATTGGTTTTCAAAAGTTTATGCGAGATTGACACAAAATTTATTTGATTTTTTCAGCTAAAAATATGTCTAGCTCAATAATAGCTTTACTTGCTTCCGACAAACTAGTGGGAGATAACTTCCAAACTTGGAAGAATAATATTACCACGATTCTAGTAACTGACGACCTGAAGTTCGTGCTTACTGAGGAATGTCCTCAGTTGCCGAGCTCGACTGCATCACAAAGTGTTCGTGATGCTTATGATCGATGGATTAGGGCCAATGAAAAGGCCAAGGTCTATATAATTGCCAGCTTATATGAAGTCTTGGCAAAGAAGCATGAGTTGATGGTCACCGCTAAGGAGATCATGGATTCGTTGCAAGACATGTTTGGACAACAGTCCTTTCAGGTCAGGCACGATTCACTCAAACACGTCTTCAACGCACGGATGAAAGAAGGGTCGTCTGTCCGTGAACATGTTCTAGACACGATGACCCACTTTAATCTAGCGGAGATGAACGGGGCTTCAATCGACGAGTCGAGCCAGGTCAGCTTTATTTTGGTGACTCTTCCGAAGAGTTTCCTTCGGGCCAGAGCAATGTCATTGTATGAACAAAATTAGCTACACTCTGACTACCCTCCTCAATGAGCTACAGAATTTCCAGTCCTTGATGAGGATCAAGGCACCAGAAGCTGAGGCAAATGTTGCCTACAGGTCTTATCACAGGGGTTCGACCTCTTGGACTAAACCTGTTGCTCCTTCTCGTCCGAAAGGGAAGAAGAAGATGAAGAAGTGGAAAGCTGACCGAGCTACTGCCCAAAAGGGCAAGAAGGTCAAGGAAATTGTAGAGAAAGGCAAGTGTTTCCACTGCAATTGGGACGACCACTGGAAGAGAAACTGTCCCAAGTTCCTTGCCAAGAGGAAGAATCAAGGTAAATGTGATTTACTGGTAACTGAAACATGTTTAGTGGAGAGTAGTGACTCTACCTGGATTTTAGATTCGGGCGCCACTAAACATGTTTGTTCTTCTTTTCAGGAAATTGATTCCTAACAGCCGCTGCGAGAGGGTGAGGTGGCTCTACGGGTTGGATCCGGAGAGATAGTCTCTGTTGCAGCGATCGGCAAAGTGAAGCTCCATTTTGGCAGGAGTTACATTTTGTTAGACAATATGTACATAGTTCCAGGGTTTACTAGAAACCTTGTTTCTATTTCCTGCTTATTAGAACAATGTATATCCGTTTCATTTAATGGTAATAAAGCGTTTATTTCTAGAAATGGTAATCTTATTTGTTCTGCTTCACTTAAGTCTAACTTGTATGTTTTGAAACAAAATTCAGTCAAAAGCGTTTTGAACACTGAATTATTTAAAACTGCAGAACACGAACTAAGAGAGTTAAGGTTTCTCCGAAAGAAAATGCCCATCTTTGGCATCGAAGGTTAGGCCACATTAATCTCAATCGGATTGAGAGACTAGTGAAGAGTGGACTTCTAAGTCAGTTGGAAGAAACCTTTTTACCGGTATGTGAGTCATGCCTCGAAGGCAAAATAACCAAACGCCCTTTTAGTGGAAAAGGATATAGAGCCAAGGAGCCCCTTGAGCTTATACATTCTGACCTCTGTGGTCCGATGAGTGTTAAAGCACGAGGTGGTTATGAATACTTCGTTTCTTTCATTGATGATTATTCGAGGTATGGGTATATTTACATAATGCATAGGAAGTCTGAAACTCTTGAAAAGTTCAAGGAGTACATAACTGAGGTTGAGAGCCTGTTAGGTAAAACCATAAAAACACTTCGATCAGATCGAGGTGGAGAGTATATGGACACTGAATTCCAGGACTATATGATAGAACACGGAATTACGTCCCAACTCTCAGCACCTGGTATGCCACAACAAAATGGTTTATCGGAGAGGAGAAACAGAACCCTGTTGGACATGGTTCGGTCGATGATGAGCTATGCTCGTCTCCCTGATTACTTTTGGGGTTACGCAGTGGAGACTGTGATTTACATTTTGAACAACGTTCCGTCGAAAAGTGGTTGTGAAACACCTTTCGAACTCTAGACTGGTCGTAAAGGTAAGAATTTAAGGATGCCCGACCCACGTGTTGGTGTTAAACCCGAAGAAGTTGGAACCCCGTTCAAAATTGTGCCGATTCGTAGGTTACCCAAAAGAGACCAGAGGTGGTCTGTTTTACGATCCTAAGGATAATAGGGTGCTTGTGTCGACAAATGCCACTTTCCTTGAGGAAGATTATATTAGGGATCATGTGCCTAGGAGCAAAATCGTGTTAAACGAATTAGACAGTACATCAGCAAGAGTTGCTGATGGGGCTAGTACATCAATAAGTGTTGTTGATCCTAGCACGTCAAGTCAAGTCCGTTCCCAAGAGTTGGGAATGCCTCGACGTAGTGGGAGGGCTGTGAGACAGCCTGAACATTACATGGGTTTAGCTGAAACCCAGGTCGTCAATCCTAATGATGACTGTGAGGATCCATTGACCTTTGATCAGGCAATGGTCGATGTTGACAAGGACGAATGGATTAAAGCTATGGACAAGGAAATGGAGTCGATGTACTTCAATTCTGTCTGGGAGCTTGTGGATCAACCGAATGGGGTAAAACCTATTGGTTGCAAATGGATCTACAAGCGTAAACGTGGCGTAGATGGCAAGGTGCAGACCTTCAAAGCACGACTAGTGGCAAAGGATTTTACCCAGGTCGAAGGGGTTGACTATGAGGAAACCTTTTCACCTGTTGCCATGGTAAAGTCGATAAGGATCCTTCTGGCCATTGCCACATAATATGACTATGAGGTATGGCAGATAGATGTCAAGACCGTCTTTCTGAATGGCAACCTTGACGAAACCATCTATATGGACCAACCCAAAGGGTTCATTGCCCAAGGCCAAGAGCAAAAGGGTTACCGGCTTCATAGGTCCATTTATGGACTGAAACAAGCCTCGAGGTCTTGGAATATAAGGTTTGATGAGGTAATCAAATCTTATGGCTTTGATTAGAATGTTGACGGGCCTTGTGTCTACAAGAAAATCGTTGACAAAACTGTCGCATTTCTGATATTATACGTGGATGATATCCTTCTTATTGGGAATGAGGTAGGATTTCTTACTGACGTAAAGAAATGGCTAGCTTCGCAATTCCAAATGAAAGATTTGAGAGAAGCTCAGTATGTTCTAGGTATCCAGATAGTCCGAAACCGGAAGAACAGAACGGTGGCCATGTCTCAAGCGTCTTATATTGACAAGATGTTGTCTAGATATAAGATGCAACAATCCAAGAAGGGCTTGCTGCCTTTCAGGCACGGGGTTCATCTGTCTAAGGATCAGTGTCTTAAGACTACTCAAGAGGTGGAGGATATGAGACAGATCCCCTATGCTTCAGCTGTAGGGAGCCTGATGTATGCCATGTTGTGTACTAGGCCCGACATCTGTTATGCAGTAGAGATTATCAGTAGGTATCAATACAATCGAGGATTAGATCACTGGACAACCGTAAAGGCAATCCTCAAGTATCTCAGGAGAACGAGGAACTACAACTTAGTGTATGGTAGTGGGGATTTGATCCTTACAGGATACACGGATTCTGACTTTCAGACCGATAAGTATTCTAGGAAATCCACTTCAGGGTCAGCCTTCATTCTGAATGGAGGAGTTGTAGTATGGCAAAGCATCAAGCAGGGATGCATTGCCGATTCCACTTTGGAAGCAGAGTACGTTACAGCTTGTGAAGCTGCAAAGAAGCTGTTTGGCTTAGGAAGTTTATGATAGATTTGGAAGTTGTTACAAATATGAACTTGCCGATCACACTGTTTTGTGACAACAGTGGTGCAGTAGCCAACTTCAGGGAGCCTCGGAGCCATAAGAGAGGCAAACACATTGAGCGAAAGTATCATCTGATACGGAGATTGTGCACCGCGAAGACGTGACAGTCACGCAGATAGCGTCGTAGCACAACGTAGCTGATCCATTTACAAAGCCCCTCATGGCTAAGGTGTTTGAGGGTCACCTAGAGAGTCTAGGTCTTCGAGTACTTCCTGACTAAGGCAAGTGGGAGATATATAAACGGGTATTCAATGCCCTAGTTTATTGTATTACTTCATTGTAATTTATGTACATTTCAGAAATGTATTTCCTCCACTAGCTTAGTCCAAGTGGGAGTTTGTTGCGATTTTTGTCCTAATCTCGTGTTTGTAAATATACATTTGAAATTAATAAAGAGTTATTCATTAAATTATTTTGTGTCTCGCATTTTATACAATTTTTTACCAATAAACTAAGCTCTAGGGTCATTGAATACATGAGAGAACTAGAACTTGAATGGTGTGTAGTGGACACACAGGGACGATCACGTTCGAGTAAATGACCCGAACGGTCTATAGTATATGGATGGGTTGGAGACCTAATCCTGGATACACTGTGGATGTGGCCCGCTTTGTATTAAGATACAAACGAGGTGATCTGACTCGTTCATGTGGTTGACATGCGAGTGGGGGCATCCTGTACAATGAGATTGTACAAGACCGGACCGTGAATTATTAGACCTATTGATGTAACACTGTTGACAGTAAGGACTAATAACTTCGTAGATGACCATTAGTGACTCGACCTTAATCCTAAGCGTGTTATGCACTCCTGTCTGCGGGGGTCTGTCCTTTGACTAGTACGGGTGAGGGTGGTCACAGTTACTCGCCTAATATGCCTATCTTCTCAGGGACAGGACTAAGTAGGGAGCTGGAAACTTAACTACCCGAGACAGAATTCACTCGTTCCCGCCTTTAGGTAAACTAGAGGGGTTGTTCCCTTAAGTGCTGTCTCCAGGGCTTGGACAATGGGCACCCACCCTCTCACCGGCCCGAGAGGGTTGTTGTGTATGGTCGGACCATAACAACATTGTTGTTCATTAGAGGAGGAGTGGGGACTTAAGGAGCAAGAAGTACACACAGGGGTAAAACGATAATTTGACCCAACAGTGTCTACGAACAACCTGTGAAGGGTCGACTCATGGGCATTGGTTATATCAGTGGACACGTAATATTCTGCACTGACAGGAATGCAACTACGGGCTTTAGTGGAGTGTTACCGTAGCTAATGAAGGTTGATTAACCGGGTCAAAGAGTTTGATAGGTTAATCTCGGATCATTGGAGCTCGTCACTGTAGGTCCATTAGGTCCCTCGGTTGGCCCAATCATGGTTAAAAGAAGGGTTAATGTTTTGGTGTGAATTGAAGTGTTCAATTTCACTAAAAGGGCATTTATGTAATTTATATGAGATATGAATGATATAATATATAGTTTAATGTGAATGAGATTCATAATAAACTATAGGTTAACCTAATTGTTGAATTAGGGATAATTTGAGAAATTAGGTTGAGAGATAATAAATTGGATGTGATTCAATTTAATAAATCCACAATATTGCAAATATGATTTGTGATAAGAGATATGAGATATCTTATAATATATGGTTATGCAAATATGATTTGCATAACCTATAGTTGTGGTAAAATGGTAAATAGGTGGAGATTTCAACTCCACCTATCTCCATTATATAAACCATTCTTGCAAGAAGAAAGGTAAGCCATTCTCTCATTTTTTGGAATTCTAACCAAGAAGAAGAGAATAATTCTCTCAATTCTCTCAACTTTTCTCCTCTCTTCTCCAAAACACCAAGTTCCCACAAACTTCCTTCTTCCAAAAGAAGAACAACCGAGAAGTCCTTTTGGTGGTGTTCTTGTTCGTGAGAAGAGTTCGAGTTTGTAAAGATCGAGGAGCACACGAAGAGCTCGTGAATCAGGAAAGGAATTTTGAAGAGGGTCTTCAACAAGTAACTTGAACTTACTGTTTTTTTTTCTTTCCATTTTATGTATGTTTAGCCTAGATTTAAGAGTTAAATCATTTTAACGAAATTCAATTGCACAACTTCACCACGACGATTCAATCGTCTTCCGCTGCGTGGGTATTGCCTGTTGGGATTTTTGTCCTAATCTCGTGTTTGTAATATATTGTTTGAAATTAATAAGAGTTATTCATTTCATCACTTTGTGTCTCGCAATATTTATAAACTTTTCAAATAAACTAAGCTCCAGGTCATTGAATTTATGAGAGAACTAGAGCTTGAACGTGTGTAGTGGACACACAGGGAGGATCACGTTCGAGTTAATGACCGAACGGTCTATGATATATGGATAGGGTTGGAGACCTAATCTCGGATACACTTTGTGGATGTGGCCCGCTTTGTATTAAGATACAAACGAGGTGATCCGACTTTCGCTCATGTGGTTGACATGCGAGTGGGGGCATCCCTGCAATGAGATTGTACAAGACCGGGACCGTGATTTATTAGACCTCACCGATGTAACACCGCTGATTGTGATGAGACTAATAATTTCGTAGATGACCATTAGTGACTCGACCAAATCCCGAGCGCGTAACGGACTCGCCCATGCAGTCCGTTCTTTGACTAGTGCGGGTGAGGATGGTCACAATTACTCGCCCAATATGCCTATCTTCTCGTGGATAGAACCAAGTAGGGAGCCGAAACTTAACTACGCGAGATGGAATTCACTCGCTCCCGCCTTTAGGGAAACTAGAGGGGTTGTTCCCTTAAGTCTTGTCTCCGTGGCTTGGACAACGGCTCCCACCTTCTCACCGCCCGAGAAGGGTGTTGTGTATGGTTGGACCATCACAATATGTTGTTCATTAGAGGAGCAAAGTGGGGACTTAAGGAACAAGAGGTAGACACGAGAGGTAAAGCGGTAATTTGACCCGATCGTGTCTCACGAACAACAACCGTGAAGGGTCGACTCATGGGAATTGGTTATATCAGTGGACACGTAATATTCTGCACTGATGGGAGTGCAGCTACGGGCTATAGTGGAGTGTTACCGTAGCTAATGAATGTTGGTTAACCGGATCAAAGAGTTTGGCAGGTTAATCTCGGATCATTGGAGCCCGTCACTGTAGGTCCATTAGGTCCCTCGGTTGGCTTCGCCTGGGTTAAAAGAAGGGTAAATGTTTTGGTATGAAATTGAAGTGTTCAATTTCACTTTAAGGGCATTTATGTCATTTATATGAGATATGAATGATATAATATATAGTTTAATGTGAATGAGATTCATAATAAACTATAGGTTAGCCTAATTGTTGAATTAGGGTTAATTGGAGAAATTAAATGAGAGAAATCAAATTGGATGTGATTCAATTTAATTAATCCACAATTATTGCAAATGAGATTTGCAATATGAGATATGAGATATCTTATATTATGTGGTTATGCAAATGAGATTTGCATAACCTATGGTTGTGGTAAAGTGGTAATAATGAGGAGATATTAACTCCCTCATTCCACTATTTAAACCCTTTGCAAGAAGGTTTTGGTAATAATTCTTCTCATTTTTTGATTTTCACCAAAGAGAAGAAAAGAGAATTCTCTCTACTCTCTCAAATCTCCTCCCTCTCCAAAACTAAGATCCCACCATCTTCCCTTCTCCAAAAGAGAACAACCGAGAAGATCACTTGGTGGTGTTCGAGATCATTTTGGTAGAAGTTTTCGTTGAGATCGAGTAGCACGAAGAGTTCGTGACCCGAGGAAGAATTTGCAGTGTTTGTCTACAACAAGTAAGTAAGATCTATTCTTGCTGTAAATTTCTTCTTCTTTAAGCATGTTTAGCCTAGATCTAAGTGTTAGATCAATTTTAATAAACACTAGTTACATTATGATACCTCGACGATTCAATCGTCTTCCGCTGCGTGTGATTCTCATTCCCTTCATTGCCTTAATTTATGAGATAAATTGTTGGTTTGCATGATGGATGTTTTCGATTTTGGCACTTTAAGTTTAGATTTACAATTTATGTTGATATGATCAATGTAACGGCTCGTTGTTTTTGGGCATTTTGTTGTAAATCGAGTTTGTAAGTCTGAGTCGTTCGTGGCAAGAGTTGTGTGAAGAAATCAGAGTGGAAACAGGCGAGAATTGACGAAGAACAACAAGAGGTGCTTGCTGTTCTGTTGACAACATTGAGACGCTGTTCTTCGGCGTTTGAACATTGCACATGCGGTCGAGGCCTAGCTGCAGGACAGCGTTGCAACGCCGAGGCGTGGAGCACGCAGGGCGTGACGCTGGACGCTGCAGCGTTGCAACGCTGCCCACGGCGTTGCAATGCTACAACGTAGTGGGCAGTTGGGCTAGGCGCGCGCGCGAGATCATGGGGAGTTTCACTTCGTGGGCAGTTTCAAACGTGTTTTATTATTTTATTTTATAAAATGTATTTTTTTCATTTATTTATTTAATTTATTTTATTAAATAATATTAATATAAAAGTTATATTAATGTTATTTAATTAAATAAATGCCCCTAGGTGCCAAAATCGGTCCATTTTTGCTAATTAATTATTTTATGCATGAGATGTATGATTTAATTATTTTCTATGTGCATAATGTATGTCATATAGATTTAGAATCCCACCTTAGGTTAAACATTTCATGCATCATTTATATTATAAGAGTTATAATATATAGTTTGCATGATTGGTTATATTATAAGAGTTATGATATAATTAAATGCATATTTTAATTTAATTAATATAAGTGTTATATTTTTTAGATTAAAGCATGCTCATGCATTTATATTCATGTGATGAATTATTTTGTTATAGTATATAGATATTCATGTGATGAATGATCAAGCACTATAACATAGAAATGCATGCAAACTAAGTTAATTATTAGTTTTAAAGTGTTTAGAACTTGAATAATTAGACTTAGGTTTTCTAGTTCTAATAAGATTAGAATTAGGAAATCAAAGTATAGTCTTTGAATGGTGACTGATTAGTAACTTTGTCTAAGGAAGGTTTTGTCTAAGGCTGGGGTATTTAAGTTGACGCTTGTGGAACACCCCTACTTGGAAACTGACCTAGGAGTGAATTCGGTCCGGAGATTCTTAGATTATACTTATCGTGAGTGTCGTTAATTAAAAGTTGATTAATTTACTCACATAGACCTAAGTAATAATGTGATTATAAACTTAGGCTAAATACCATATAAGAGTTATATTGGTAGACTTAGGTAAATTTTAGCCGGTTTATCTAGGTCAATCCCGAAAATTATAAAGTGCTGAGTGGGAGGAAATATAGTGTATAAGATACATTTAATTTCCGACCACAAATCTCCGTTAAGTCCGCACCGTGAGATCCATACTCGGCCTCGTGGCGCAAATGGGAGCGTCCCCTTTGGATGGTATTTGTATGGGTCAATATCAAAGTGGATGGAGAGAGTACTTATAGTGAGTGGGAGCGGGACATGTGAAAACGGGACCCACAATCTCTTCTTTTTCGGAGGGCCTTGATCATGGGAGTCAGAACACCGTGAATTCCTGAAAGGGATACAGTTTTCTTGTTGGTTTTCCTTCGTGGTTCACCCTTCGGTGGCTATTGTTTGGATGGATACTTGGAAACTTAAAGATTGAGGGTGACACTCACAAAATTCGTTAAGTGTTAATGAATTTGACAAAATAATGGTAACTGGACGCCTAATGGAATAAGAGTTATTCTGGGATTAGGGTCTGGTCGGGAAAGTCTCGTCCTAGAGGAGAAGTATTTTTGTTCACCCTCCGGTGGCGGTCATTCTGAACCTTTAGGATATCATTGCAAATTTTATATGACCTAGGGATCAAAGGATTAAATTTTTCTAAAACTTGGTTGGTTTTTCAAAAGTTTATGCGAGATTGACACAAAAGTTTATTTGATTTTTTCAGCTAAAAATATGTCTAGTTCAATTATCGCTTTACTTGCTTCCAACAAACTAGTGGGAGATAACTTCCAAACTTGGAAGAATAAAATGAACACGATTCTAGTTACTGACGACCTGAAGTTCGTGCTCACTGAGGAATGTCCTCAGTTGCCGAGCTCGACTACATCAGGAAGTGTTCGTGATGCTTACGATCGATGGATCAGGGCCAATGAAAAGACCAAGGTCTATATAATTGCCAGCTTATCTGAAGTCTTGGCAAAGAAGCATAAGTTGATGGTCACCGCTAAGGAGATCATGGATTCGTTGCAAGACATGTTTGGACAACAGTCCTTTTAGGTCAGACACGATTCGCTCAAACACGTCTTCAACGCCTGAATGAAAGAAGGGTCGTCTGTCCGAGAACACGTTCTAGACATGATGACCCACTTTAATTTGGCTGAGATGAACAGGGCTTCGATCGACGAGTCGAGACAGGTTAACTTTATTCTGGAGACTCTTCCGAAGAGTTTCCTTCAGTTTCGTAGCAATGCTGTGATGAACAAAATTAACTACACTCTGACTACACTCTTCAATGAGCTACAGAATTTCCAGTCCTTGATGAGGATCAGGGCACCGGAATCTAAGGCAAATGTTACCTACAGGTCTTATCACAGAGGTTCGACCTCTGACTAAATCTGTTGCTCATTCTCACCCGAAAGGGAAGAAGAAGAAGATGAATAGGGGTAAAGTTGACCGACCTGCCGCCCAAAAAGGCAAGAAGGTCAAGGAAGTTGCAGAGAAAGGAAAGTGCTTCTACTGCAATGGGGATGACAACTGGAAGAGAAACTGTCCCAAGTTCCTTGTCGAGAGGAAAAATCAAAGTAAACGTGATTTACTGGTAACTGAAACATGTTTAGTGGAGAGTAGTGACTCTGCCTAGATTTTAGATTCGGGCGCCACTAACCACGTTTGTTTTTCTTTTCAGGAAATTTATTCCTGGCAGCCGCTGCGAGAGGGTGAGATGACTCTACGGGTTTGATCTGGGGGATAGTCTCTGCTGTAGCGATCGGGAAAGTGAAGCTCCATTTTGGCAGGAGTTACATTTTGTTAGACAATATGTACATAGTTCCAGGGTTTACTAGAAACCTTGTTTCTATTTCTTGCTTATTAGAACAATGTATATCCGTTTCATTTAATGGTAATAAAGTGTTTATTTCCAGAAATGGTAATCTTATTTGTTCTATTTCACTTAAGTCTAATAAAGAGTTTATTTCTTTCAAAGGCAATTTGATCTGTTCAGCTTCACTTGAATCTAACTTGTATGTTTTGAAACCAAATTCAGTCAAAAGCGTTTTGAACACTGAATTATTTAAAACTGCAGAAACACGAACTAAGAGAGTTAAGGTTTCTCCGAAAGAAAATGCCCATCTTTGGCATCGAAGGTTAGGCCACATTAATCTCAATAGGATTAAGAGACTAGTGAAGAGTGGACTTCTAAGTCAGTTGGAAGAAAACTCTTTACCGGTTTGTGAGTCATGCCTCGAAGGCAAAATGACCAAACGTCCTTTTAGTGGAAAAGGATATAGAGCCAAGGAGCCCCTTGAGCTTATACATTCTGACCTCTGTGGTCCGATGAGTGTTAAACCACGAGGTGGTTATGAATACTTCGTTTCTTTCATTGATGATTATTCGAGGTATGGGTATATTTACCTAATGCATAGCAAGCCTGAAACTCTTGAAAAGTTCAAGGAGTACAAGACTGAGGTTGAGAACCTGTTAGGTAAAACCATAAAAACACTTCGATCGGATCGAGGTGGAGAGTATATGGACACTAAACTCCAGGACTATATGATAGAACACGAAATTACGTCCCAACTCTCAGCACCTGGTATGCCACAACAGAATTGTTTATCGGAGAGGAGAAACAGAACCCTGTTGGACATGGTTCGGTCGATGATGAGCTATGCTCGTCTCTCTTATTCCTTTTGGGGTTACGTAGTGGAGACTGCGATTTACATTTTGAACAACGTTCTGTCGAAGAGTGTTTGTGAAACACCTTTCGAACTCTAGATTGGCCGTAAAGGTAGTTTACACCATTTCAGAATTTGGAGATGCCCGACCCACGTGTTGGTGTCAAACTCGAAGAAATTGGAACCCCGTTCAAAATTGTGCCTATTCGTAGGTTACCCAAAAAAGATCAGAGGTGGTCTGTTTTACGGTCATAAGGATAATAGGGTGCTTGTGTCGACAAACGCCACTTTCCTTCAGGAAGACCATATCAGGGATCATGTGCCTAGAAGCAAAATCGTGTTAAACGAAATGGACAGTTCATCAACAAGAGTTGCTGATGGTGTTAGTACATCAACAAGTGTTGTTGATCCTAGCTCGTCTAGTCAAGTCCGTTCCAAAGAGTTGGGAATGCCTCGACGTAGTGGGAGGGCTGTGAGACAGCCTGAACGTTACATGGGTTTAGTTGAAACCCAAGTCGTCACTCCTGATGATGACTGTGAGGATCCATTGACCTATGATAAGGCAATGGCTGATGTTGACAAGGACGAATGAATTAAAGCTATGGACCAGGAAATAGAGTCGATGTACTTTAATTATGTCTGGGAGCTTGTGGATCAACCTGATGGGGTAAAACCTATTGGTTGCAAATGGATCTACGAGCGTAAACGTGGCGTAGATGGGAAGGTGCAGACCTTCAAAGCACGACTAGTGGCAAAGGGTTTTACCCAGGTCGAAAGGGTTGACTATGAGGAAACCTTTTCACCTGTTGCCATGGTAAAGTCGATTAGGATCCTTCTGGCCATTGCCGCGTATTATGACTACGAGGTATGACAGATGGATGTCAAGACCACCTTTCTGAATGGCAACCTTGACGAAACCATCTATATGGACCAACCCAAGGGGTTCATTGCCCAAGGCCAAGAGCAAAAGGTTTGTCGGCTTCATAGGTCTATTTATGGACTGAAACAAGCCTCGAGGTCTTGGAATGTAAGGTTTGATGAGCCAATCAAATCTTATGGCTTTGATCAGAATGTTGATGAGCCTTGTGTTTACAAGAAAATCGTTGACAAAACTGTCACATTTCTGATATTATACGTGGATGATATTCTTCTCATTGGGAATGAGGTAGAATTTCTTACTGACGTAAAGAAGTGGCTGGCTTCACAATTCCAAATGAAAGATTTGGGAGAATCTCAGTATGTTCTAGGTATCCAGATAGTCCGGAACCGGAAGAACAGAACGCTAGCCATGTCTCAAGCGTCTTATATTGACAAGATGTTGTATAGATATAAGATGCAGAACTCCAAGAAGGGCATGTTGCCTTTCAGGCACGGGGTTCATTTGTCTAAGGATCAGTGTCATAAGACTCCTCAAGAGGTTGAGGATATGAGACGGATCCCCTATGCTTCAGCTGTAGGGAGCCTGATGTATGCCATGCTGTGTACTAGGCCCGACATCTGTTATGCAGTAGGGATTGTCAGTAGGTATCAATCCAATCCAGGATCAGGATCCTTCTGGCCATTGCCGTGTATTATGACTACGAGGTATGGCAGATGGATGTCAAGACCACCTTTCTGAATGGTAACCTTGACGAAACCATCTATATGGACCAACCCAAGGGGTTCATTGCCCAAGGCCAAGAGCAAAAGGTTTACCGGCTTCATAGGTCTATTTATGGACTGAAACAAGCCTCGAGGTCTTGGAATATAAGGTTTGTTGAGCCAATCAAATCTTATGGCTTTGATCAGAATGTTGATGAGCCTTGTGTTTACAAGAAAATCGTTGACAAAACTGTCACATTTCTGATATTATACGTGGATGATATTCTTCTCATTGGGAATGAGGTAGAATTTCTTACTGACGTAAAGAAGTGGCTGGCTTCACAATTCCAAATGAAAGAATTGGGAGAATCTCAGTATGTTCTAGGTATCCAGATAGTCCGGAACCGAAAGAACAGAACGCTAGCCATGTCTCAAGTGTCTTATATTGACAAGATGTTGTATAGATATAAGATGCAGAACTCCAAGAAGGGCATGTTGCCTTTCAGGCACGGGGTTCATTTGTCTAAGGATCAATTTCATAAGACTCCTCAAGAGGTTGAGGATATGAGATGGATCCCCTATGCTTCAGCTGTAGGGAGCCTGATGTATGCCATGCTGTGTACTAGGCCCGACATCTGTTATGCAATAGGGATTGTCAGTAGGTATCAATCCAATCCAGGATCAGGATCCTTCTGGCCATTGACGCGTATTATGACTACGAGGTATGGCAGATGGATGTCAAGACCACCTTTCTGAATGGTAACCTTGACGAAACCATCTATATGGACCAACCCAAGGGGTTCATTGACCAAGGCCAAGAGCAAAAGGTTTGCCGGCTTCATAGGTCTATTTATGGACTGAAACAAGCCTCGAGGTCTTGGAATATAAGGTTTGATGAGCCAATCAAATCTTATGGCTTTGATCAGAATGTTGATGAGCCTTGTGTTTACAAGAAAATCGTTGACAAAACTGCCACATTTCTGATATTATACGTGGATGATATTCTTCTCATTGGGAATGAGGTTGAATTTCTTACTGACGTAAAGAAGTGGCTGGCTTCACAATTCCAAATGAAAGAATTGGGAGAATCTCAGTATGTTCTAGGTATCCAGATAGTCCGGAACCGAAAGAACAGAACGCTAGCCATGTCTCAAGTGTCTTATATTGACAAGATGTTGTATAGATATAAGATGCAGAACTCCAAGAAGGGCATGTTGCCTTTCAGGCACGGGGTTCATTTGTCTAAGGATCAGTGTCATAAGACTCCTCAAGAGGTTGAGGATATGAGACGGATCCCCTATGCTTCAGTTGTAGGGAGCCTGATGTATGACATGCTGTGTACTAGGCCCGACATCTGTTATGCAGTAGGGATTGTCAGTAGGTATCAATCCAATCCAGGATCAGGATCCTTCTGGCCATTGTCGCGTATTATGACTACGAGGTATGGCAGATGGATGTCAAGACCACCTTTCTGAATGGCAACCTTGACGAAACAATCTATATGGACCAGTCCAAGGGGTTCATTGACCAAGGCCAAGAGCAAAAGGTTTGCCGGCTTCATAGGTCTATTTATGGACTGAAACAAGCCTCGAGGTCTTGGAATATAAGGTTTGATGAGCCAATCAAATCTTATGGCTTTGATCAGAATGTTGATGAGCCTTGTGTTTACAAGAAAATCGTTGACAAAACTGTCACATTTCTGATATTATACGTGGAAGATATTCTTCTCATTGGGAATGAGGTAGAATTTCTTACTGACGTAAAGAAGTGGTTGGCTTCACAATTCCAAATGAAATGTTTGGGAGAATCTCAGTATGTTCTAGGTATCCAGATAGTCCGGAACCGGAAGAACAGAGCGCTAGCCATGTCTCAAGCGTCTTATATTGACAAGATGTTTTATAGATATAAGATGCAGAACTCCAAGAAGGGCATGTTGCCTTTCAGGCACGGGGTTTATTTTTCTAAGGATCAGTGTCATAAGACACAGGGGTTAAACGGTAATTTGACCCAGTAGTGTCTACGAACAACCTGTGAAGGGTCGACTCATGGGCATTGGTTATATCAGTGGACACGTAATATTCTGCACTGACGGGAGTGCAGCTACGGGCTTTAGTGGAGTGTTACCGTAGCTAATGAAGGTTGATTAACCGGGTCAAAAAGTTTGATAGGTTAATCTCGGATCATTGGAGCTCGCCACTGTAGGTCCATTAGGTCCCTCGGTTGGCTCAATCTGGGTTAAAAGAAGGGTTACTGTTTTGGTGTGAATTGAAGTGTTCAATTTCACTAAAAGGGCATTTATGCCATTTATATGAGATATGAATGATATGATATATAGTTTAATGTGAATGAGATTCATAATAAACTATAGGTTAGCCTAATTGTTGAATTAGGGTTGATTGGAGAAATTAGGTTGAGAGATATTAATTTGGATGTGATTCAATTTAATAAATCCACAATATTGCAAATGTGATTTGTAATATGGATATAAGATATCTTATAATATATGGTTATGTAAATATGATTTGCATAACCAATAGTTGTGGTAAAATGGTAAATAGGTGGAGATTTCTACTCCACCTATCTCCATTATATAAACTCTTCTTGCAAGAAGGGTGTAAGGCTAATTCTCTCATTTTTGGATTTTCACCAAAAGAAGAGAACTTTCTCTCTCAATTTTCTGTCTACCTTTCTCCTCACAAAACCAAAACAAAAGAAGTTCCCACCAACTTCCTTCTTCCAAAACAAGAACAACCGAGAAACCGAAGGGTGGTGTTCGTTCTTGTTCGTGAGAAGAGTTCGAGATCGAAGAGATCGAGATTGCACGAAGAGTTCGTGATTCGTTGGAAGGAACATTGAAGAAAGTCTTCAACAAGTAAGTGTTCTTTTAACTTGCTGTATTTTCTTCCAATTTGAAGCATGTTTAGCCTAGATTTAAGAGTTAGATCAATTTTAATGAAATTCAATTGCACAACTTCACCACGACGATTCAAACGTCTTCCGCTGCGTGGGATTCTCATTCCCTTCACTTCCATCTTCAATGCCGACGAGATGATTTCGCTTTTTTCTAGCATACAACGCCAGGCTGCATAGACCATGTGGGAGGTTGCAAGGAATAAACTTGCTCGCGCATCTTTTGAGAAAGTTTCTTCTCTTGAACCAGAAATGATTAAAATATTTCAACTCATAGCGGGCGTTGATGCGACCAATTTGTTTCAACAATTTGTAGGTGATTACTTTCGCCATGTGGGAAAGTACAGTGAGTTGAATCAGCTGCATTCTTCAAAATTAACTTTAACTCAAAAAGATCAAAGCTTAGTTGAGCTTCAGAGTAGGATTGATGACATCACGACTAGTGATAATCATTCTCTTAAAAAGAAAAATATGTACCAACATGAGTCTGAGCAGACACTTCTTGAGCTTGAAAGACTCAAAGCCCAGCTTAAGTCCTTAGAAGCTCATCATGAAAAGACCATGCTCCTAATTTCAGAAGAAGAAAATTTATCGGCTCAACGAAAATTAGAGATCTCCAAGATACGGGAAGAGATGAACGCAGTTGAGAACACTCCTGTTGCGAGTGAACAAGACGCTGAGAGTCTAAAAGTGCTCCGCGAATATTTAGAGGGTACTCGTCAAGAATTGCAAGATTACAAGTGGATGATTTAGCTATGCTTTTTTTTCATATTGTAAATTTCAACCCCCATTTGCTTATGCATAATATATCGTTGAATTCAACTTATGACTTAAATTCACCATTTTTTTATTCAACTCATGAATAATATATGTAAATTCATTACAATTGGGCCTTTCACCTTTTAAGCTCATGCGGGTCAGGAGCATCATGTAGTTTATACTCTTACGATTAGAAGTGTTTACAACATTTTAAACATAAAATTTCTTAAGAAACTTTCCGTTGATGGGGCCAATCCTCAAGCCATTTTTGTCGACAATCTTGTATGCTCCATTGGTGTAGAATTCTTTAACAACATAGGGCCCGCCCCATTTGGATGTGAATTTACTTCTCGTATGTCACGTTGTGATGATGGGTCTTCGAACAACAAGCACTAGGTCGCCTACTTGGAATGATCGATGCTTGATATTCTTGTCGAAGGCTTTAGCCATTCGAGCTTGGTAACATTCCAACGCTTGTTGAGCATCAAGTCTTCTTTCATCAAGTGCTTCCAACTCTTGAAGGCGCAACCTCGCATTATCTTCAGTTGTCAACCCCTCTTGTATGGCCATCCTTAACGACAGAATTTCTCTTTCCAAAGGGAGCACAACTTCCACCCCATAAACAAGCGAATAAGACGTGACTCCTGTGGGAGTGCGATGCGTAGTTCTATAAGCCCAGAGTGCTTAACCAATCCTTTCTTGCCAATCTCTTTTTGTCTTGGAAACCACATTTTCAGTAGATTGCATAGAGTCTTGTAGAAAGCCTCTGCTAAACCATTTGCTGCGGCGTTATATATGGACGACTTGTATTGCTTGAATTTGAATTTTTCGCATAGTTTGTCCATTAGGCTATTGGCAAATTGTCTTCCATTATTCGTCACAATGCGATGTGGGATGCCGTAACGATAAATTATGTGTGTTCGAATAAAGTCTACCACATTTTCTTTTTTTGGCTTCCCTTAATGCAACTGCTTCTGCCTATCTTGAAAAGTAATCTATCATCGCCAGAATATAAGAGTGACCTGTCGAATATTTGGGTGTTATTGGACCAACGAGGTCAAGCCCCCAAGCTTCAAAGGGTCAAGAAGCAACAGTCGGATGTAAAGGCTCTGGCGGTTGATGGATGAAATTGGCATGGAACTGGCAAGCCTCACATTTCTTTACATACTCCATAGAGTCATATATCATCGTAGGGTAGTAGTAGCCCATTCTTTTCAACTGGAACTGAAGCTTTGGTCCGGACTGGTGGGCACCGCAAATGCCTGAATGCGCCTCCTCTAGTGCCTTTAAAGATTCTTCTCTTCCTAAGCATCACAGGAAAAGACCTTCATAAGAACGTCGATAGAGAATACCTTTATAGTAGATGAACCGTGCAACTTTCCTTCGTATTTCAGCCTTATGCCAAAGGTCAGTGGGGAGTTTTCCATGCTGCAAGTAATCTATAATGGGTTGTCGCCAATCTTCTTCCTCAATTACGTAGACAGATATGAGGTCGACTTCTTCACGTTGATCTTCCGCTGGTGGAATAATCGTTTATGGTGACATTGTCCGTCACTGTCAAAGCAGTGGCCAGGTTTGCCAGAGCATCTGCCTTCATGTTTTCCATTCTAGGGACATGCTCCAATACTATGTTGTCAAATTTCTCCAACAGTTGCTTGGCGTAGATGAAATAAGGCTTTAAACCTTCATGTTTCACCTCGTATTGGAGTAAGAGTTGATTTATTATCAACTTTGAATCACCAAAGACTTCCATGTGCACGATCCCGAATTCCACAACCATTTGAAGGCCGATGATAAGAGCTTGATATTCTGCTACATTGTTTGAACACAATTTACTCAAGGTGAAACTAAACGGCAACATGTATTTTTCGGGCGATATGAAGATTATGCCGACGCTTGCCCCACTTCTTCGTGATGTACCATCAAAGTACATAATCCAATGCTCTGTGATTTCAACGTAGAATACTTCTTTGTCCAGGAGATCCTCGCATAATTTCCAATCAGAGGGGGTTGGATGATCGGCTAAGAAATCAACCACTGTCTTTTTACTGCCTTTTGAGGTATATACTGGATATCGTACTGCTGTAGTATAATTGTCCACTTAGCCAAACACCTTGAAATGATAGGTCTGGACAAAATATACTTTATAGGATCAACTTTTGCCACCAAATGTATGGTGAAGACTTGCATATAATGTCTCAGTTTGTCAATGGAAAAGAATAAGGCGAGACACATCTTCTCGATTGGGGAGTAATTTAGTTCAGCTCCCGTCAGAGTTCTACTTAGGTAGTAGAGGGTTTGTTCTTTGTACTTTTCTCTCTCTTATGCTAATAACGCTCCAACAGATCTCTCTTGTGCAACGATATAAAGTATTATCGACTTTCCAAGTACTGGAGCACCTAAAACCAGAGGATTGAGCAGATACCGTTTGATGTTTTCAAAAGCATTCTGACATGCTTCATCCCACTCGAACTCTGCATTTTTCTTCATATGTTTCTGAAAAGGTTGGCATCTGCCTGCTAAATTCACAATAAACCTCCTGATATAGGCCAAACGACTTTGAAGACTTCTCAGCTCATGCAAGTTTCTGGGGTTTGACATTTTCTGAATGGCATCAATCTTGGATTGATCTATCTCAATTCCTCGATACCTTACAATGAAGCCAAGGAACTTCATCGAAGTCACGCCGAATGCACATTTGAGAGGGTTCATTTTCAACTGGTATTTCCTGAGGCGATTAAAGACAACTTTGAGATCTCTGAGGTGATCTTATCATTCTCTTGACTTGACCACGAGGTCATCTACATAGCACTCAACATGCTTATGCAACATCGTCAAATATTTTCTGCATTGCACGTTGATAAGTGGCACCTGCATTCTTTAATCCGAATGGCATCAGCTTGTAGCAATATATCCCTTTTGGGGTTCTAAAGGTCGTCTTCTCTTCATCTTCAAGAGCCATTTGGATTTGATTGTATCCTGATGATCCATCCATGAAGGATAGAGCTTCATGGACCATGGTGGCATCCACCATGATCTCTGTAATAGGAAGTGGGAAATCTATTGGGATTTGTGCCCTAAAACTCGTAGTTTGTAACTATGTTCTAATTAATGTAATAAAGTGTTATTATTTCAATAAATGTTATTGTTCCTTATCTACGAGTTTGCCTTTATTTAAACCCTAAATCCAATAAACTAAACATCCAAGGCTATTAAATGAATCTTTAACTGAATGTAATGTACATAAAAAGGATCTCGGTTCGAGATACAGCCTAAAGGGTCTATAGTTAGGGGATAAGGTTTGGGTACCTTACCCTGGTAAAACTATAGATGTGGCCCACTTTGTATTTGATGCAAACACTGTAATCCTAACGTGTTCGTGTAAATGACATGTGAGTGGGGATATCCTATGTAATGAGATTACATAAGATCGGACAACGAAATAGTAACCTCTAGCTGTAACTCCGTTGACTAGTTAGGTTTCTATTTCACTAGGATGACCTAGGCAACTTGATCTCAATCTCGAGCGGAGTTACGAACTCCTCATTCGAGGGATTGTCCTTTGACTAGTATGGGTGAGAGTGGCGGTTTCGCCACGACTCAATATGCCTACCTTCTTGGGGACAAGACCGGAGTGAGCGGTGGGAACTTAACTTAGCAAGATGGAATTCACTCCTTCCTGCCTACTAGGGTAAGTAGAGGAATGTTCCCTTAAGTGGTGTCTCTGGGACTTGAACAAAGGGCCCGACCCTCTCATTAGCCCGAGAGGGACTCTGTTTGTTGGGATTTGTGCCCTAAAATTCGTACTTTGTAATTATGTTCTAATTAATGTAATAAAGTGTTATTATTTCAATAAAGTGTTATTGTTCGTTATCTACGAGTTTGCCTTTATTTATAACCCTAAATCCAATAAACGAAACATCCAAGTCTGTTAAATGAATCTTTAACTGAATGTAATGTACATAAAAAGGATCTCGGTTCGAGATACAGCCTAAAGGGTCTATAGTTAGGGGATAAGGTTTGGGTACCTTACCCTGGTTAAACTATGGATGTGGCCCACTTTGTATTTGATACAAACACCGTGATCCTAACGTGTTCGTGTAGATGACATGTGATCGGAGATATCCTATGTAATGAGATTACATAAGACCAGGACCACAAAATAGTAACCTCTAGTTTGTAACTCTGATTGACTAGTTAGGTTTCTATTTCACTAGGATGACCTAGGCAACTTGATGTCAATCTCGAGCGGTGTTCACGAACTCCTGTTCATGAGGGATTGTACTTTGATTAGTATGGGTAAGAGTGGTCGATTCATCGACTCAATATGCCTACCTTCTTGGGGACAAGACCAGAGTGAGCGTACTGGGACTTAACTTAGCAAGATGGAATTCACTCATTCCCGCCTACTAGGGTAAGTAGAGGAATATTCCCTTAAGTGGTGTCTCCGGGACTTGAACAAAGAGCCCAACCCTCTCATTGGCCCGAGAGGGACTCTGCTTTGTTGGTAGGACCACAAACAAATTATTCATTAGAGGAGCACTTTGGTACTTAAGGCACAAGATGTAACCCGGGTAAAACGGTAATTTGACCAAATGGTGTTACGAACATTAAATGTGAAGGATTGACTTGTTGTTATTGGTCAATATCCATGGACACAGAAATATATCTGCAAAGAGAAGAGTGCAGCTGTGGGACTTTAGTGGAGTGTTCCCGTAGTTAACGAATGTTGATTGGGAGGTTAATGAGATTAACCGAGCAATCTCGTATCGTTGGAGCTTCTGATCTGTAGGTCCATTAGGTCCACCTTGCTCCACTACCCCTCCCCTTCTCCCTATCGGCAGTTTAACAGGGAGAAGGGGGTTGGTCATTTGTGATGATCAATCGATCAATTTGTTGAAAGACAGTAAGAATTCTCTCTCTCTCACACTCTCATTCCCAAAACCTTCCAAGAGTTGGAATCCTTCCCACCAAGGAGGATCTAAGTAGAACTCAGAGATATAGGAGGTGATCCAAGTGGTGGTGTTGTAACACAGAGAAAAACAGAGAAATTCTTCATTGTTGTTGTTTATCATGGAGCAAGGCGTTGCTGCGAAAAAGCTATAAAGGTAATTAATTCACCTCTCTTCATAGTTTAATTGTTAAACTTAACATGTTTGCATGTATGCTATTATCCATGTCTAATAGGATTAGAATTTAATGCTTGTTCTGTATTATTTATCAATGTACTGGTTTTTGTTTTAAGCAAAACAATCAAGCACATTAACGATCCCAAACACGTTTCCGCTGCTCAAGGAGATTAGATCTCCATCAAAATCATCCTTCGAACATGCGCCATTCAAATCACGGAAGTTGACACAAATACGAAGTTGTCCATTCTTCTTTCTAACAGAGACAATGTTTGCTATCCATGTAGGATACTTAACCTCACGAATGAAGCCTGCCTCAATCAATTTATTAACTTCTACTTCGATATGGGGAATGAGTTCAGGCCGAAATCGCCTTTGAGCCTGTTTGATTGGCCTATGCCCTTGTTTGGTTGCAAGGCGATGTACCGCCACTTTCGCATCTAATCCTGGCATCTCCTTGTATGACCAAGCAAAAATATCTTTATACTAAGTGAGGAGATTCATATAATCACCTTCCTCTTCACGAGTAAGTGATGAACTTATAAAGGTGGGGCGTGGTTCTTCCCTCGTCCCAAGATTTACTTCTTTGAGTTCATCTACTGTTGACTGGCTACCATCTTCGAGTGATGGTGGGGCTTCTTCCACATTTACTTCAGACATTTCGACCTCCGCTTCCTTTTCAAATGTGATGTAGTGGCAAGACACCTCACCTTCATCTTGCTCTAAGTCTTCTTTTGTAGGGTTGGTAATGACCACATCACGTCACTTTACCCTCAAGGATCCTTCTGCGTTGACTATGAAAAAAGTCTTCCTTTTCATTCGAGAAGGAACAACGTTGCGGACGTCTTCATCAATTCCCTTCTTGCTATATGATACATCTTTTGAAGTCTTCACCGATCTTTCAGGTTGAATTCGATCAAAAACTGATGCGGCAGACCCTTCATTTCTTGACGTGGTCACACTCAACCTTTGAAAAGCTGATGGTCGTATCGCAAACAAAGTTGAAAGTAATTTCTTATGTTCCTTCTTGGGCTCGCTTAACCTTTGAAAGGCTGATGACCTTACCATGGTTGGGCCCGATTCGATACCATTCTCTTTGCTTGCAGGCATATTTAGCCTCTGGAATATTGAAGGTCGAATAACATCAGGAGTTTGATTTGCTAAGATGTGTCTTCTCCTGTAGTAGACCTATTCAACCTCTAAAAAGCTAAACGTCGGGTGGAGTTGGTATTAGACAGTGGCTCTTCCTCACTGTTGTACTCTCACCTAATCTCTGTGAGAAAAGAACACGTGCAGTTGATGATCCAAGGCGTTTGAGAGCTGAAATCCTTTGACTTGTGTGTTTTATCATTTTTTGTATCATCAATTTCATTCACCGCTGTGTGATTCACATCGCCCACCTTTGCTTTTCCCCTTCTGGTTATGTGAAATGGCTTGGGCGACTTATATTCGAGTCCCTTTCTTGACGTAGGTAGGGTGTAACCATCCTGTAACAACTTCCTTTGCGTCGAAAATAATTCAGGTCTTTCGTCAACAATCTTCAACTTTTCAAACTTGGTGTGCCTTGAAAAGTCATACCCTGCTTTTGCTAGAAGCTTGTATGCCTTTGGGTCAAATCTGTCTTTCGTTCGTCTCTCAAGTAACACTATTTTTGCCTGCTCATCATCAGGTTTCTTAGCTTCTTGTTTTGTTATCTTTGTGAGAGGCATAACGAAGTTTTGTTTCAGTACCATCCGAAGGGGGATGCTCCCATTTGCGCCACGAGGCCGAGTATGGATCTCACGGTGCGGACTTTATACGGAGATTTGTGGTCGGAAATGAAATGTATCGCATACACTTTATTTCCTCCCACTCATCACTTTATATATTTTGGGATTGACCTAGATAAACCGACTAAAATTTACCTAAGTCAACCAATATATAACTCTTATACTGTATTAGGCTAATCACATTATTACTTAGGTCTATGTGAGTAAATTAATCAACTTTTAATTAATGACACTCACGAAAAATATAATCTAAGAATCTCCGGACCGAATTCACTCCCAGGTCGGTTTCCAGGTAGGGGTGTTCCGCAAGCGTCAACTTAAATACCCTAGACTTAGACAAAACCTTCCTTAGACAGAGTTACTAATCAGTCACCATTCAAAGATTACATTTTGATTTCCTAAGTCTAATCTTATTGGAACTAGAAAACCTAAGTCTAATTATTCAAGTTCTAAACACTTTAAAACTAATAATTAACTTAGGTTGCATGCAGTTCTATGTTATAGTGCTTGATCATTCATCACATGAATAACTATACTATAACATAAAATATTCATCACATGAAATTAAAATGCATGAGCATACTTTAATCTAAAAATATAACACTTATATTTAATTAAATTAAAACATGCATTTAATTATATTATAACACTTATAATATAACCTATCATGCAAACTATATATTATAACACTTATAATATAAATGATGCATGAAATGTTTAACCTAAGGTGGGATTTTAAATCTATATGGCATACACTATGCACATAGAATTTAATTAAATCATACATCACATGCATAAAATAATTAAATAGCAAAAATAGACCGGTTTTGGCACTTAGGGGCATTTATTTAATTAAATAACATTAATATAACTTTTATATTAATATTACTTAATAAAATAAATTAAATAAATAATAAATATTACATTTTATAAAAAAAATAAATAAAAACGTGAGAAAACCACACACGAAAGCATCTGCCCCACGACCTTCGAACCACACACGAAAGCATCTGCCCCACGACCTTCGCGAACTGGGCGCTGGAACTGCTCTCAACGCACGTAGCGTTGCAACGCCGCAGTACTTAGCGTTGCGCCCCGCGCGCTCCACGCCTCGGCCTTGCAACGCTACACCTAGCGTTGCAACGCTACTCTACAGCTAAGCCTCCGCCCGCGATTGCAGTGTTGAGACGCTAATGAGCAGCGTCTCAACGCTTTCGACAGAACAACAAGCACCTCTTGCTATTCTTCGTCGTTTCTTGTCTGTTTCCGCTTCGATTTCTTCACATCATCTCATGCCACGAACGACACAGACTTACAAACTCGATTTACATTAAAAAATGCCCAAAACACGAGCCCTTACATTGATCGAATCAACTATAATGTAAACCTAAAAATAATGTCAAAACTGAAACCATCCATTTCGCAAACCACAATTTATCTCATAAATTAAAGCTTTTACCCACCTAATTTTAACATAATTAAATGCACAACAAGAAGCCAACGATTGACTCTGATACCAATTGAAGGGAATGAGAATCCCCGCGCAGCGGAAGACGATAGAATCGTCGTGGTATTGTTATGCAATTTGATTTTGTTAAAACTAAACTATCACATAGTTATAGATTAAACATGCAATTCTAGAAGGAAAACAACAAGTTGAAGTTGTACTTACTTGTTGAAGACGCTCTTCAAGCTTTCCTTCCAAAGGACACGAACTCTTCGTGGCTTCTCAACGGTCTCGATCTCCTCTCACGAACAACGACCGGACACCTCCACTTGGTTACAAGGTTGTTCTACTTTAGGTAGAAGGAGGATGGTGGGATCCTTGATTTTGACTTTTGGGAGGAGAAGTTTAGAGAGAATTTTGAAAGAAGAAAGATGCTTCTTTTGGTGAGAATTCCAAAAATGAGCAAATGAGTCAATGAACCCTTCTTGCAAAGGGGTTTATATAATGGAGATAGGTGGAGTTAAAATCTCAACCTATCTACAATTTTACCACAACCATAGGTTATGAAAATCATATTTGCATAACCATATATTATAAGATATCTCATATCATATTTTACAAATCACATTTGTATTATTGTGGATTTATTAAATTGAACCCTATTTAATTTAATTTCTCTCAATCTAATTTCTCCAAATTAGCCCTAATTCAACAATTAGGCTAACCTATAGTTTATTATGAATCTAATTCACATTAAACTATATAACATATCATTCATATCTCATATAAATGACATAATTTCCCTTTAGTGAACTTGAACACTTCAAATTCACACCAAAATAGTAAACCTTCTATTAATCCAGTTTGAGCCAATCGAGGGACCTAATGGACCTACAGTGACGAGCTCCAATGATCCGAGATTAACCTGTCAAACTCTTTGTTCCGGTTAATCAACATTCATTAGCTACGGTAACACTCCACTAAAGTCCGTAGCTTCACTCCCGTCAGTGTAAGACAAGTTGTGTCCACTGATATAACCAATACCCATGAGTCGACCCTTCATAGGTTATTCGTAGACACTACTGGGTCAAATTACTGTTTTACCCCTGTGTCTACTTCTTGCTCCTTAAGTCCCCACTAATCCTCTAATGAACAATAACGTTGTAATGGTCCAATCATACACAACACCCTTCTCGGGCCAGTGAGAAGAAAGCCCTGGAGACAACACTTAAGGGAACAACCCCTCTAGTTTCCCTAAAGGCGGGAACAAGTGAATTCCATCTCGCGTAGTTAAGTTTTCAGCTCCATACTTGGTCCTGCCCCTGAGAAGATAGGCATACTGGGCGAGTAACTGTGACCACCCTCACACGTACTAGTCAGAGGACAAACCCCCGCAGACAGGAGTCCGTAACACGTTCAGGGTTCAGGTCGAGTCACTAATGGTCATCTACGAAGTTATTAGTCCATACTGTTAACGGTGTTACATCAGTAGGTCTAATAATTCACGGTCCGGTCTTGTACAATCTCATTGCACAGGATGCCCCCACTTGCATGTCAACCACATGAACGAGTTAGATCACCTCGTTTGTATCTAATACAAAGCGGGTCGCATCCACAGCGTATCAAGGATTAGGTCTCCAACCTCATCCATATACTGTAGACCGTTCGGGTCATTAACTCAAACGTGATCCTCCCTTTGTGTCCACTAGACACCGTTCAAGTTCTAGTTCTCTCATATATTCAATGACCCTGGAGCTTAGTTTATTGGACAAAGTTTGTAAAAATTGCGAGACACAAAATGATGAAATAAATAACTCTTATAATTTCAAATGGTAATTTACAAACTAAACGAAATTAGGACATACATCCCAACATTAAGTGTAAGGGTATTTGATAGAATGCAAATATGCTATCTTATTTCTATATTTTAGCTAGTTTTTATACTTAAAACATGGGCTTTCATGGCATTTTATGGTTAATTTCAGGAAATTGAGCTTATGAAGCAAAAATAGTGTGTTTCGAGACTATTTTGGTGCAATTTGGAGACTGTATATGTTTAATTGAAGATGCAAGAAAACTATTGATGTATTTTGAGTATAAGAAATATACTGAGGGATTCTACATCAAATCACAATTCCAACACATCAAATCAGAGGTCATTCGGACACCCGAGCGAAAAGATATGACAAAAATGGTTGCAGTGGGCTGGCTGGGAGCAAGCACAGCGTTGCAACACCGTATCAAAAATCCCTATGAATATATCATGTTGTTTTCATTGCAAGGGGAGCTGAAATTGATAGAAATTGTACCCTAAATTCGAAATACACCCTCTAAGAGGAGAAGGAACAACATTCCTTGGGAGCCAAAGCATTTGTGGAGGTTTGAGATCGTGACGGGAGCTCGGGAACGAGGGACCGACATCGACACATAAGTTTATTTTCTCTTTCTTTTAGATTGTAACACAGTTTAAAGACGTTTCTATAACTTTAGCTTAGTTTTATTGTGATTTAGAGTGGCTAGAAGTTGTAGTTAGTGAAGGGAATGAAAATCTCTGCGCAGCAGAAGACGATCGAATCGTCGTGGTATCGTTGTGAAATTCACTTTCTTAAAACTATTTCTATCACATAGAAACTAGATTAAACATGCTTAATAAGAAGAAAAAAACAGCAAACAAGAACAACTTACTTGTTGAAGAACGTCTTCAAGTTTTCCTTCCTCCAATCACGAACTCTTCGTGTACTCGCTCTCAATGATCTCGATCTCCTCGCGCGAACAAACGATCTGAACACTTCCACTCGATTACTCGATTGTTCTACATTTGGTGGAAGGAGAATGGTGGGATTCTCTTCATTGGTGTAGGGAGGAGAGATTGAGAGAGAGATGTGTTTGAGAGAGAATTGGTAAGTGCTCTTGGTGAGAAATCCAAAAATGAGCAAGAAGACTACCTACCCCTTCTTGCAAAAGGGTTTATATAATGGTGCTAGGTGGAGTTGAAATCTCCACCTATTTACCATTTTACCACAACTATAGGTTATGCAAATCATATTTGCATAACCACATATAATAAGATATCTCATATCTTATTTTACAAATCACATTTGTATTATTGTGGATTTTTAAATTGAATCACATTCAATTTAATTTCTCTCAATCTAATTTCTCCAAATTAACCCTAATTCAACAATTAGGTTAACCTATAGTTTATTATGAATCTCATTCACAATAAACTATATAATCATACATATCTTATATAAATGACATATTTACCCTTTAGTGAACTTGAACACTTCAAATTCACACCAAAAAATGTAAGCCTTCTATTAATCCAGTTTGAGCCAACCGAGGGACCTAATGGACCTACAGTGACAAGCTCCAATGATCCGAGATTAACTTGTCAAACTCTTTGACCGGGTTAATCAACATCAACATTCATTAGCTACGGTAACACTCCACTAAAGCCCATTGTTCCACTCCCGTCAGTGTAAGACAAGTTGTGTCCACTGATATAACCAATGCCCATGAGTCGACCCTTCACAGGTTGTTCGTAGACACTGCTGGATTAAATTACCGTTTTACCCCTGTGTCTACTTCTTGCTCCTTAAGTTCCCACTGCTCCTCTAATGAACAACAACGATAACGGTCCAACCATACACAACAACCCTCTCGGGTCAGTGAGAGGGTGGGCGCCCGTTGTCCAAGTCCTGGAGACAACACTTAAGGGAACAACCCCTCTAGTTTCCCTAAAGGCGAGAACGAGTGAATTCCATCTCGCGTAGTTAAGTTCCCAGCTCCCCACGTGGTCCTGTCCCTGAGAAGATAGGCATATTGGGGGAGTAATTGTGACCACCCTCACCCGTACTAGTCAAAGGACAGACCCCCGCAGACAGGAGTCCGTAACACGCTAAGGATGAAGGTCAAGTCACTATTGGTCATCTACGAAGTTATTATTCCATACTGTTAACGGTGTTACATCAGTAGATCTAATAATTCACGGTCCGGTCTTGTACAATCTCATTGCACAGGATGCCCCCACTTGCATGTCAACCACATGAACGAGTTAGATCACCTCGTTTGTATCTAATACAAAGCGGGTCGCATCCAAAACGTATCCAAGATTAGGTCTCCAACCCCATCCATATACTTTAGACCGTTCGGGTCATTAACTCGAACGTGATCCTCCCTGTGTGTCCACTACACACCGTTCAAGTTCTAGTTCTCTTATATATTCAATGACCCTGGCAGTTTATTGGACAAAGTTTTTAAAATTTGCGAGACACAAAATAATGAAATAAATAACTCTTATTAATTTCAAATAGTAAATTACAAACGAAACGAGATTAGGACATACATCCCAATAGTTAGGATTTGATTTGCATGTTTAAGACTTATTTGCTTATGTATTGAATTATGTTTACCGTACCAGCTACTAGCATTTACTTCAAGGCGTGACTCAATCATTCGGCTGATCATTGATTCCATAACCTTATTACTTTTCCAAGAGATGTGACTTCACTAAGGATCGAGTTAGCAACCTTACTAGGCGGTTCAAGGTTAAAGTCTCAAATAATTTCTTCCAACTTATATATATAACATAACATAAAGTTGGAATTTGTGGTGAAGTTCCTCAAACCGATTCCACAAAGATTCGTGAACACAAATGACCTTACAAAAGTCAAACTACTCAAGTATCTGAAATTTAAATTTTTAAGCCCCTTTCACTCAAGGCCAAAATTTTGGCTTTACTTTCTCACCTCATGCTTGTCTTTATTACGGTAATTTACCTTATGGTGCCAATTTTAAAATTTCATACAGAACCTATCCTCATCAATATCTTAGTTTTCTCTATTCTCATTACTCGCCATAACTAAGATCCAAGTGTTTCGAAGTACCTTGAAAAATTAACTTCGAGTTCACAACCATCCTTTATTTTCCGTTTAAATCTCAAGCTCCTTTTTTCCAACTACTTTGCTTTCCTTTATCACGTATCAAATAAAAATAAACTTTTAAAGAGAGTTCTTTATAAAGTCACTTATATCTTATCTTTAACTTTTCTATTCTTTTGACATGACATAGTAGTCATACACATTAACTCTTTAAAACTCTCCTCCAAAAGGCATAAACTTCTATATCAAGTATCTCTTTGAAAACAACTTTCAATCTTTTATAACTCTCCTTTTCTTTTACTTTTCAACTCTTTAGATACTAAGTTCAGGTATTCACTTGGGAGTGAAAGAACTTTTCTTTATCACTATCAAGTTTAGTACTTCACAGTAGCATACAACTAATAACTTTTTCATCCATTGGTTTCTACATGAATGAATAAGACTACTAACTTCTTACCTAGCACATTCGAACATTAAACTTCTCAAGAAAAATCATAGTGCTCATCTTTCAAAGCTTACATGGGGAACTTAACTGTTTGGTGACCTTTCGACGACTTTCACCTCTTAAGGCTTACTCTTCCCTCCTTTTGTCTAAACCAACCCTTCCAACAATACACAAGTGTCTCATGTTTACAAAACTTCCTTTAGGTATCAGCATTCTTAACTCAGACTTTCATTTCTATCGCCAACAGTAGCGATCAGACGCATTCATTTTCCTAAGCGTAGAAACACATCAATCTCATATCATGTCTACATATAGCTTCACATATAGGCATTTTCTTTCTAAAACCAAGCAGTAGAAAAAACATATTTTCATTCTTTCACAGTTCAGAAATACAACATGCTCAATTCTTATGTACATATAACTTTACATATATATATACATGCTTTTCTGTTCATGAATAAGATAAAACTTTATTTCAAAGGCATACCTGGCGATGACTGGAACTTGTTACTTAGCCATGGGATTACTCGTGCTTACGGTGTAAGCAAGTCTACAGAACCCTTAACCTAAGGCTCTAATACCAACTGTAACGCCCCTAACTTTCATGAACTTAACTCTAGGGGCATTGCTAACCATGCATGCATTTTTAGGCCATTAAACATAATAAATAATAATCAAATAAATCACGATTTAAAATTCACTTTTAGGGATCCCAAAGCAGAAAATCAAAAAATTTAAATAACATAAAAAAATGTTTGGCCTCAGTTTCAAAATTTTATGCTACTTAAGCGGGAAACAAAATCCTTTGAAAAGACTACTAATTTAAGTGCGGAAAAACATGACTGTGTGGTGCCCATGGCCTTCGTAACGCATCTCTGTCACTCGCCCTGTATGCCCTTGCCTTTACCTGAAAACATTTTTAAAAGAAAGGGTGAGTATTATAAAAATAATACCCAGTAAGTGACCTCGCTACCGAGGTTTTGGGATATGCATACACATACAATCATGACTATAAAACTTTCATGTGTGGGACCTAACTTTCTCATAAACTATCATGATTATTTCTTTTTGGCTTTTAGTGGTCAATTAAGTTCACCTGAGAGCATGTTGAGTGTGATGACTCCTGTCATATGGAGTCCTGCCTAACCCCGAGAGCATGTCGAGTCTGAAGACTCCTGTCATATGGGGTCCTCTCAAAACTCCGAGAGAATGTTGAGGCCAAAGACTCCTGAATCAGTTAAGTCTGAAGACTCCTATCATATGGGGTCTTCTCAAAACCCCGGGAGCATGTTAGGTCTGAAGACCATTATCATATGTGGGTCCTCTCAAAACTCCTATAGTTATATAGAGAATAATTGCCACAACCACTCAAACTATTTCATGTACATACAATCATGCATGAGGTCCCATAATCTCTTCATATACTATGATGCACCTGTCATAGAATCATGGTAAATCACATATCATAACATACTGTTTCATAACATTTAAGCTATCAATCAATCATAAATCATAGCATAACTTTCATAGGTTTCATAATATTTAAGCTATCAGTCAATCATAAATCATAGCATAACTTTCACAGTTTTCCATTTAAAATACTTTAAAACATAATACTATCGAAATATTTAAATAATCAAACATAACAAAATCCATGACTTTTATCCCATTTTGAAAAGGTTCGGCATGAGGTCCCTTACCTTAGCTTTGCCCTAAAATCTCCAAATTCAATCTCTAAAGCATAGTCTCTTCCCAAACCTATCCAATAACCACTTAATTAAGTTCGAAGCCATTTATTCATAGAATCACATAACTTTAGGCCTTTCAATAATTTCTAATTAGTTACCTTGAGACGATTCTTAACCGAACAAGATTGAGAACTTCTCTAACTTGTGACCACAACATTCTCAGGCCACCTATTCCCAATTAACGAGTCTAAATATCACCAAACAATCTCATTGACTAAATACTTGAATTATCTAATAAAAGTCATGTGAGATTACCGCAACGGGGGCAAATTACATTCGAGAGTCAAAGTTGTTGAAAATTCTACTTCCAATGTACGGCGGTGAAGGGAATAAAACTCCCGCAGTGGAAAAACGATTGAATCGTCGTGGTTTCATTATGAAAACATTTTCTCAAAATCATTTCTATCCTATAGAAAATTAGGCTAAACATGCATAAATGGAAAAGAAAAACAGCAAGATATGATACTTACTTAATGAAGAACCATTCTTCACGATTTCCCTCTCCGGTCACGAACAATTCGCGTACTCGATCTCAACGATCACGATCTCACCGAACCTCAAACAATCAGATACCTCCGAAAGGACTTCTCGGTTGTTCTCCTTAGGTAGAAGGAGAGTGGTGGGACTCCTTTGGTAAAGGGAAAAGAGAGAAATTGAGAGAAAGTTGAGAGAGTTTGAGAGTTCTTTTGGTGAGAAATCCAAAAAATGGAACAATCCTTACCAAAAGCCTTCTTGCAAAGGCTTTAAATAATGGTGATAGGTGGAGTTGAAATCTCCACCTATTTACCATTTTACCACAACTATAGATTATGCAAATCATATTTGCATATGTTGGGATGTATGTCCTCATCTCGTGTAGTTTGTAATATTCCAAGTTGTAAATAAATAAGAGTTATTTATTTGAACTTTGTGTCTCGCATTTTTTAATAAACTTAATCCAATAAACTAAGCTCCAGGGTCATTGTATTATGAGAGAACTAGAACTTAAACGGTGTGTAGTGGACACACAGGGAGGATCACGTTCGAGTTAATGACCCGAACGGTCTACAGTATATGGATGGAGTTGGAGACCTAATCCTGGATACACTGTGGATGCGGCTCGCTTTGTATTAGATACAAACGAGTTGATTTGACTCGTTCATGTGGTTGACATGCGAGTGGGGGCATCCTGTGCAATGAGATTGTACAAGACCGGACCGTGAGTTATTAGACTTACTGATGTAACACCGTTAACAGTATAGGGCTAATAATTTCGTAGATGGTCATTAGTGACTCGACCTTAATCCTGAGCGTGTTATGGATTCCTGTGTGCGGGGTTCTGTCCTTTGACTAGCACAGGTGAGGGTGGCCACTGTTGCTCGCCCAATATGTTTGTCTTCTCAGGGACAGGACCACGTGGGGAGCTGGAAACTTGACTACGCAAGAAGGAATTCACACTTTCCTGACTTAGGGAAACTAGAGGGGTTGTTCCCTTAAGTGTTGTCTCCAGGGCTTGAACAACGGGGCCCCACTCTCTCATTGGCCTGAGAGCGTTGTTGTTTATGGTTGGACCATGCAACGTAGTTGTTCATTAGAGGAGCAGTGGGACTTAAGGAGCAAAAGGTAGACACAGGGGTAAAACGATAATTAGACCCAGCAGTGTCTACGAACAACCTGTGAAGGGTCGACTCATGGGTATTGGTTATATCGATGGACACAACTTGTCCTACAGTGATGAGAGTGCAGCTACGGGCTTTAGTGGAGTATTACCGTAGCTAATGAATGTTGAATAACCAGATCAAAGAGTTTGACAGGTTAGTCTCGGATCATGGAGCTCGTCACGTGTAGGTCCATTAGGTCCCTCGGTTGGCTCAAATTGGACAAATTGAGGGTTTACAGTTTGGTGTGAATTTGAAATGTTCAAATTCATTATTTGGGTATTTATGTCATTTATATGAGATATAGATGACATAATATATAGTTTGATGTGAATGAGATTCATAATAAACTATAGTATAGTCTAATTGATTAATTAGTGCTAATTGGAGAAATTGAATTGAGAGAAATTAAATTGAATGTGATTCAATTTTAAAAATCCACAATTATGCAAATGAGATTTGTATAATAAGGTATGAGATACCTTATATTATATGATATGCAAATATGATTTGTATATCATATGATTGTGGTAAAATTGTGATTTGGTGGAGGTTTTAACTCCATCGCACAATAGTATTTAAATGCTTTGCAAGAACCCTTTAGTGAAACAATTGCCATTTTTTGGATTTTCATCCAAAGAGAGCTTCTCACCCTTCTCTCAACACTCTTTCAATTCTCTCAAATCTCTCCTCACCCAAAAGCCAAAGGGAGTCCCACATACTCTCCCTCAACCTCCTGAGAACAACCAAGAAGACGTTTTGGAAGTGTCTTGTAGTATTGTTCGAGGTTCAATTCGAGGAGTTCGTTGGTACGAGAGAGATCGTGACCGGAGAAGGAGAAAACGTTGAAGAAGAGTTCTTCAAGAGGTCAGTATCTATTACTTACCGTTTTCTTCTTTTTTTTATGCATGTTTAGCCTAGGATCTATGAGATAGGTTCGATTTTAAGATAAGAATTACACAACGAATCAACGGCGTTTCACAACGTCTTCCGCTGCGGGAATTCCAAATCCCATCAGCATAACCACATATAATAAGATATCTCATATCTCATTATACAAATCACATTTGTATAATTGTGGATTTTAAATTGCATCACATTCAATTTAATTTCTCTCAATCCAATTTCTCTAAATTAGCCCTAATTATCCAATTAGGCTAACCTATAGTTTATTATGAATCTCATTCACATTAAACTATATAATATGCCAATCATATCTCATATAAATGACATAAATACCGTTTTAATGAATTTGAACACTTCAAATCCACACCAAACTGTAAACCCTCTATATATCCAGTTTGAGCCAACCGAGTGACCTAATGAACCTACAAGTAACGAGCTCCAATGACTCGAGACTAACCTGTCAAACTCTTTGACCTGGTTAATCAACATCCATTAGCTACGGTAACACTCCACTAAAACTCGTAGCTGCACTCCCGTCACTGTAGGACAAGTTGTGTCCATTGATATAATCAATGCCCATGAGTCGACCCTTCACAGGTTGTTCATAGACACTGTTGGGTCAAATTACCGTTTTACCCCTATATCTACTTCTTGTTCTTTAAGTCCCCACTGCTCATCTAATGAACAACAACGTTGTATGGTCCAACCATAAACAACACCCCTCTCGGGCCAATGAGAGGGTGGGCGCGTGGGTCACTCGAGTTTGTTTACGGCGGGTCAGGGGTTAGTCCACACGGAATTGGTCGATTTCCAATGAAAACTAGTGGTTTAGCTCCGATCTGGTGGCTTGGATCTCATGGCGGACTCAGGTTGGCAACGACAACGAATAAAACTCCTGATACACGAAGAGACGCCTTCCTGTGAATCGAAGAACGTCGGCGGTGCACGAGCTCCTTCACGCATGTTTGCAACGTCATCTTCCTTCAACAACAAGGACTCACGTGCAGATCTGGCGAGTAAGAAAACGACGGCGGCTGGGCATTCGATATGGTAGATCAAGCGTGAGGAGGGCATTCGACCTCTTATGGCGTGCGGTAGGTAGCTAGCCAGAATTGAGAAGAAGGAGGAGAAAATGGTGTCGGCAACGAGGAAGAGGTTGCTTAGGGTTCAATAAGAAATCGAGAAGCTTGGGGAAGAAGGAGGCCCCTTTGGTCGAAAATCCCTTTCACTAAAAGTCAAAAAAGATATTTTGAGAGCTCAATTTACTACTTTGCCCTTCAACTCCTTTTAAATCACCACAATGCCCTTAGACTTAGTTAAATAACCTCAAATGTTCCTGAGGTTATACTAAATTAAACTTTTAAATCATGAACTTCCAAAGCTCCCTTAACAAAATTTCATTTAACTTAATCCAACATAAAAAATAATAATAAAGGCACCTGAAGTTCAGGGTCGTTACATTATGACTATGAGGTATGGAAGATGGATGTCAAGACGACCTTTCTGAATGACAATCTTGACGAGACCATCTACATGGACCAACCCAAAGGGTTCATTACTCAAGACCAAGAGCAAAAGGTTTGCAGGCTTCAAAGGTCTATTTATGGACTGAAACAAGCATCGAGGTCTTGGAATATGAGGTTTGATGAGGCTATCAAATCTTATGGCTTTAATCAAAATGTTGATGAGCCTTGTGCCTACATTACATTTCTAGATTAAGCATGTTGTTTTGAGAAGGAAAATAGAAAGTAAAAGTCATACTAACCTCTTGAAGAACCATTCTTCGATTTCTCTCGATCCAACGGAATCACGAACTCGATCCTCGAATCGAATCTCGAACCGAATAAAAAGACACTTCCGAAAGATCTTCTCGGTTGTTCTCGGGAGGTAGAGGGAGAGTGGTGGGACTCCCTTTGGAATGGGTTTGGAGAGAAAAGTATGGAATTGAGAGAGAGAGCTTAAGAGAGTTTTCTCACTTGCACTTGGATGAGAATCAAAAAATGAGTGCTTCTTCTTACAAATGCCTTTGAATGCACCTATGTATAATGGTGTGTGGTGGAGTTAAAATCTCCATCAATTCACCATTTTACCACAACCATATGATATATGCAAATCATATTTACACATCACACAGTAAAATGTATCTCATACCTTATTATACAAATCCTATTTGCATAATTGTGGAATTTTAAATTGAATCATATTCAATTTAATTTTTCTCAATTCAATTTCTCCAAATTGGCCCTAATTAATCAATTAGGCTATAATATAGTTTATTATGAATCTCATTGACATTAAACTATATATTATGTCCATTATATCACATATAAATGTCATAAATACCCTTTTAATGAATTTGAACACTTCAAATCCACTCCAAACTGTAAACCCTAATTTTGTTTAATTTGAGCCAATCGAGGGACCTAATGAACCTACAAATGACGAACTCCAATGATAGGAGATTAACCGATCAAACTCTTAGACCCGGTTAATCAACATTCATTAGCTACAGTAACACTCCACTAAAGCTCGTAGTTGCACTCCATCACTGTAGGACAAGTTGTATCCATCGATATAACCAATGCCCGTGAGTCGTCCTTTCACAGGTTGTTCGTAGCCAATGAGAGGGTCAGACTCTTTGTTCAAGTCCCGGAGACACCACTTAAGGGAGCATTCATCACTTACTCTAATAGGCGGGAAAGAATGAATTCCTTCTTGCTAGGTTAAGTCCTCAGCTACCTGCTCGGTCTTGTCCCCAAGAATGTAGGCTTATTGAGTCGGCGACCCGGGCCACTCTCACCCATACTAGTCAAAGGATAATCCCTTACAAACAGGAGTTCGTAACCTACTAAGGATTGAGATCAAGTTGCCTAGGTCATCCTATTGAAATAGAAACCTAACTAGTCAAAGGAGTTACATCTAGTGGTTACTATTTCGTGGTCCGATCTTATGCAATCTCATTACATAGAATATCTGATAGCACACAAAATGTGTTATCCTTAGGCTTATTTATTGCTAGTTTTATGTTAATTTTAGAGCTTTGATGTGTTTAAATCACTTAATTTTAGGTAAAGAGCTTAAACAAGACATTTGAAGACATTATGAATCACTCGAGATCAAATCAGGCTTTTTGGAGCTTAAAATAATATCAATTGGAAGTAGAATGACCATTCCAAGCTAGTAGACCTGAGGTGATGGCGTTGCAATACCATGCAGAGCGTTGCAACGCCATGCTTGTTGTTTTGTGCATAGAAGACCTATGCTAATAGCGTTGCAACGCTATCTCGATAAGAAAATCAAGTAGAAGGACCATGGCGAGGGCGTTGTAACGTTGTCGATGCTTTCCATATATGCATGCTGCCTAGGGAACGGCGTTGCAACATTGTGCTGAAAATTCTTATAAACATAACATGATTTTCATATTTCAAGGGAAGCCGAATTTGATAGTTTTTGCACCCTAATTTCGAAATACAGTCTTCAAGAAGAGAAAAGAGAGCATTCCTTGGGAACCAAAGCATCCGTGGAGTTTCGAGATCGTGACAGGAGCTCGGAGACGAGGAACCGACATCGACACATAAGTTTATTTTCTCTTTCTTTTAGATTGTAACACCGTTCTAAGACGTTTTCTATAACTTTAACTTGGTTTTATTGTGATTTAGAGTGGCTAAACATTGTAGTTAGGATTTGATTCGTATGTTCGAGACTTATTTGATTATGTATTGAATTGTGTTTTGATATTTATTTTTGGCAATTCGTTCTTCAATTTCTTGATCTTGTTGGTTTAAGTGGACTCGAGAGAAAGAAACTTAGATTAGAGCAAAGTTGTCAAAACTCTTAGAACTCTGGCATGCGAATGACCTAGAAGTCTAAGGGAAACACATAAAAAAGTTGCTTAATGTCGTGCATGCTTTTAAAATTCATGAGGAGACTTTAGAATTTATTGTGTGTGCGAGGCTTACTAAGAATCGAGAGATTTTCTTGAGTATTTTCACCTCTTGTTTATAAATTCATTATGTTGGTTCATTGCATGTGTCAAATAAGGTTTTAACTTGTAAAGTAATTTCCTCCAATTCTATCATATTCGTGTCTCCAATTGTTTGTTTATCGTTTTATCTTTATTTTCACTATCTATCCATGTTTTGTTACTTTAGCTAAAATTGAGAATTAGTATCTTGGTAATTAATTAATCTAGAAACTCATTCTTGAGGATGATACTTGGAACTCTAAAATCACTATACTAAAACTTGACCCGTACACTTGCGGTATTGCAATATAATATTACGCAACAAGTTTTTAGTGTCGTTGTTGGGGAATGGCGATTATTTAGATTAATTAATATTAGGAGAAAATTTGAAGTTTTAGACTAAAGTTTGTTTTTCCTTTTTTGGTTTCCCTTCCTTATTTGTTCTTTGTGTGTTGTTGTTTGTTTGTTTATTTTTTTTTTGTCTTATTTTAGTTTTGTTTGTTTTTTGAGTTTTTGTCTCCTGTTTTGGTTGTGTTGATTTTTTTTGTAAAAGTCTAGATCTTAATTGTTGTGATTTAAAGTATGACTTTTCATGATTTTAGTTCTTCACCAATGTACTATCCTTCTCAGGACCCTAGGTATGTGAATCATGATTTTTCTGGATACCATTTGTCTAATCCTTACCATTCTGAATTTATGATTTATGAGAATTCTTTTGATGGTAATCATATAGGCACTTGGAACCAAAATTTCTCTTATCCTAATCAATCTACAGAAAACTCTTCTTTTGTGGATATATTAATGGAATATACATTAGAGTTGAGGATTAAAAATTTGTTTCATGCTGAATTAGAACGGTTGGATAGGTTAGAAGCTAAAGTGGTAGAACTTGGGGCAATAATACATGGAAGGATTCATTATCTCAATCAACTGGTAGAATCCCTTAAGGCCCTACAGAAACAAATTCTTATTCTTGCCACTGAGGAAGAGCAACCTAGGAGGACTTATGCATATGATAGTGAGGATGAGTTGGAGGAGACTGAAACACACCAGAAACAGGTATGTGAGGTAGAGAAGGGTAATGCAATCACATCCACAGTGGAAATTCAGGTGATAGAGTTTGAGGCTGAAAAGTCTTTCTCCCTTTATCTCCAAAAGTTTCTTTTAATCTTGATAACCATTTTTCCTATACTCACGAGTCTTGTTTTGATTTTTGTTCTTTTATTTCATTAAACAAAAATACCAAAAATAATTTTCTTTCAGGTGCCCAAGAAAAACAAGATAGCCTTCTAGACTTAGAAGACTATATCGATTCAAGCAAGAAGGGTCCGAAGAATACGAGCAGTTTTACGTACCTTGATGTAAATCATAAGTTTCAGTCTAGCTAAAGATGTTAAAGAAAGCGCTTCTTGGGAGGCAACCCAAGCTTTAAGTTTTAAGTTTTTGTTTTATTTCTGTTTAGCTTATGTTAGTTGTTTGTTTACTTATTAGTTTGTTTGTTTTTCTTTTTTAGGTTGCTGTTGATGTCACCCATCGTCAAAACCCATGCTCCCATTCAATGGAACATCAACTCACGTGTCTTGGCTATCCAAGGTACTCAGAAAATAATAATGATCTCCATCACTCAGGACAGTATCGTTCACTCTTACCCTTATACTTGCTTTGAGCTTATTGTGCAAACATTGGGGACAATGTTTAGTTTAAGTTTGGGAGTGGGATGTTCTTTATCTATTGTGACTATCCTGAGTATATACTGAATTGTTGATTGATCTTATGCATAAGTATGATTATGATAGCCTAGGATGAGATTTAATTGAAAATTTTTGTGATTCTGCTGAAACTTGAGAGCATGATATGAATTCGAGTTAATTTAAAAATTTTCTTGAGTTTTTCTTGCACTGTTATGCACATAGCACTGTTTTGAAATGCTTAGAACAAAGTTATTAGGTTTAAAAGTTTGATGTCACCTCGATAGGTCTGAGAACTGATTTGAGAGTTAAACCGCAGGATAGGGTGAATGACAATATAAAGTGCATGATCTGTAAAATTTGTGCATTATGTGAAAAAGTTTGTTTTGTTTGTTTGTTAAAGAAAAAAAATCGTGAGGACAAAAAGAGCTACCTTCACTGTGATCAGTTAAGTCACTCATTGAGCGAGTGCTCTGGGTAAGGGTCCCTACAGTGGATGTGTGACAGCTAGTGTCCTTGCACAAAAAAAAAAAAAAAAAGAAAACAGAAGAAAATGATAAAAAGTGATTAAGTGTTGAGTAAAGTTATTTATTTCTTGAATGTGGAGAGGCTCAAGAATTAGTAATTATGACCAGTGTAGGGGGAACTTGAATGGAGAGCCTAATAAAGTTGATCCAAGCTTATAAAAAATGAAGGGAACATAGGCTAATCACACACACACGTAGCAACACTTAGGAAGAGTTTTAAATTGCTCATTGAAGTACTATGTTTGAGTGTTTCCTCTAATTGCAAAAATTTCCTTTTAAATCTTTGAGGCTTGAATCCAATGTATGTATTAGAACAATCTCATGTTTAATTCTATTTTTGCTCGGGACTAGCAAAAGTTTATGTTTGGGGGTATTTGATAGCACACAAAATGTGTTATCTTTAGGCTTATTTGTTGCTAGTTTTATGTTAATTTCAGAGCTTTGATGTGTTTAAATCACTTAATTTAAGGTAAAGAGCTTAAACAAGACATTTGGAGACATTATGAATCACTCGGGATCGAATCCGATTTTTTGGAGCTTAAAATAATATTAATTGGAAGTAGAAGGATCATTCCAAGCTAGTAGACCTGAGGTGATGGTGTTGCAATGCCATGCAGAGGGTTGCAACGCCATGCTTGTTGTTTTGTGCATAGAAGACCAATGCTGATAGCGTTGCAACGCTGCCTTGCAGAGTCGCAACGCTATCTCGATAAGAAAATCAAGTAGAAGGATCGTTGCGAGGGCGTTGCAACGCAGCTTATTAGCGTTGCAACGCCAGATTGATAAGGACGCACGCGCTTAAGGTAGTGGCGTTGCAACGCTGCCAATGCTTTCCATATATGTCTACCGCCTAGGGCACGGCGTAGCAACGCTGTCCCTAGCGTTGCAACGTTGTGTCGAAAATCCTTATGAATAGAACATGATTTTCATATTTCAAGAGGAGTTGAATTTGATAGTTTTTGCACCCCTAATTTCGAAATACACTCTTCAAGAAGAGAAAATAGAGCATTCCTTGGGAACCAAAGCATCCGTGGAGGTTCGAGATCGTGACGAGAGCTCGAGGACGAGGGACCGACATCGACACATAAGTTTATTTTCTCTTTCTTTTAGATTGTAACACCGTTCTAAGACGTTTTCTATAACTTTAGCTTGGTTTTATTGTAATTTAGAGTGGCTAAACGTTGTAGTTAGGATTTGATTCGTATGTTCAAGACTTATTTGATTATGTATTGAATTGTGTTTTGATATTTATTTTTGGCAATTCGTTCTTCAATTCCTTGATCTTGTTGGTTTAAGTGGATTCGAAAGTAAGAAACTTAGATTAGAGCAAAGTTGTCAAAACTCTTAGAAGTCTGACATGAGAATGACCTAGAAGTCTAAGAGAAACACATAAAAAGTTGCTTAATGTCGTGCATGCTTTTAAAATTCATGAGGAGACTTTAGAATTTATTGTGTGTGCGAGGATCACTAAGAATCAAGAGATTTTCTTGAGTATTTTCACTTCTTGTTTATAAATTCATTATTTTGGTTCATTGCATATGTCAAATAAGGTTTTAACTTGTGAAGTTGTCATCCAATTCTATCATATTCGGGTCTCCAATTGTTTGTTTATCGTTTTATATTTATTCTCACTATCTATCCATGTTTTGTTACTTTAGCTAAAATTGAGAATTAGTATCTTGGTAATTAATTAATCTAGAAACGCATTCCCGAAGACAATACTTGGAACTCTAAAATCACTATACTAAAACTTGACTCGTACACTTGCGGTATTGCAATATAATATTACGCAACAATATCTCCACTCACATCATCTACATGAACACGTTAGGAACACTGTGTTTGTATTATATACAAGGTGGGCCATATCCATAGTATTACCAAGGGGAAAGTACCCAAGTCTTATTCTCTTACTATAGACCCTTTAGGTTGTATCTCGAACTGAGATCCTTATATGTCTCATACATTCAGTTCAAGAGACATGAAACAACCTTGGGTGTTAGTTTATTGGATTAAGGTTTAAGTTACGACAATATAGAAAATAATGATAAACAATAACTTTTTATTGATTTAAAAAGAATATTATTTACACACTACGAGTTTTAGGGCAAAAAACTCAACATGAAGGTGAGTAAACCCTTTTGGCCTAGGCCTGATTGGCTTAGGGTCATTAATTTAGGATTGAGTTTGGTTGATTTGGGACTTTGGTTATGGACTGGGCTTGGCTGATTTGAGCCTTCGCCTTTGGACTGGACCTTGTTGATGTTAGACCTCACCTCTGGGCTAGGCTTGGTTGATTTGGGTCTTCGCCTTTGGATTGGACCTTGTTGATATTGGACCTCGCCCTTTTGACTAGACTTGGTTGATTTGAGCCTCGTCTCTAGACCGAGCTTGGACTTTGGGCCAACCTTTTTGGACTAGGCTTGGCTAATTTGAGCCTTCAATTTGAGCTTTGGCCAAATGTGAAATTGGGCTTGCCATAATTTATCTTAGGGATCCTTACAAATTTAATTAATCTCTAATTAAATATAACTTTGTCATCGATGTTGGATGATGACATGTCAATTTTCATTCAGACGGTGTTTAATCTTCAGGAGCTTCTAGAGACTTCACAACTTTGTTTTTGAATTCTCTTTGAGCTTCTTCAGTTTTGAACCCCTGGAAATGAAGGAGGAAAATCTCTAATTATAGAGTTCCTCTAGGCCTCCAGGTGGGCATGGGCTTGATTGAAGTTGGGGCGACCCTTTGGTCTGGGCGTGATTGGCTCTAGGCCACTCATTTAGGATTATGCTTGGTTGATTTGGGTATTTTCCTCTGGACTGGGCTTGGCTGATTTGGACTTCACTTTGGGATTGGACCTTATTGATGTTAAACCTCGCCCTTTTGACTAGACTTGGTTAATATGGGTCTCGTCTCTAGACTGGGCTTAGACTTTAGGCCAACCTTTTTGGACTAGGTTTGGCTAATTTGGACCTTCAATTTGGGTTTTGGTCAACCAAATTTCAAAGAATCCAAATGTGTAGTTGGGCTTGCCATAATTTAACTTAGGGGTGCTTACAAATTTAATTAATCTCTAATTAAATATAACTTTGCCATCAATGTTGGATGATGGCGTGGCAATTTTGGATTTGTCAAAATTTATATACGTTGCCAATTTTATTTTTTAGCTTATTTTGTTATTAATAGTTGAGTGTGTATATGTATATAATTTTATAATTTGAAGATAAAAAATTATATTTTAAAGTAACATGTATTACAACTTAAGAAATTAGTATTTAAAAAGGTTTATTTATTGAAAAAGTATTTTTCAATTAATCATAGTTAAAGTAAACAAACTTAATAAAATAAAATTATATTACAATAAATTATATAAATATATAATAATCTGAACAAAAGTATATATGATATTCATTTTGTATGGTGTTATAAAAAATATATTCATTTTGACCTTAATTCTTTTATCATAAATATTTGATATTTTTATTCTACTTTAGTCATTTAAAACTTCAAAGAATGTATTATTTTCAAATTAATCAAACTTTAGATAATCCATTATATTGATTGGTTAGAAAAATAAAATCTTAAATTAAAACTTTAAAATTGATGAAAACAAGTTTTCAATAAAATTGTAAAATTTTCATAAAATAATATAAGTTAAAATCTCAATTTTAACATTGATTGGTTAGAAAAATAAAATCTTAAATTAAAATTTTAAAATTGATCAAAACAAGCTTTCAATAAAATTGTAAAATTTTCTTAAAATAATATAAGTTAAAATCTCAATTTTAGAATGGATGGAAATAAATATATATATTTACAGAATTGAGAGAATACAAACATGAAAATCTTAAAACATTTTTACATTCCTTTAAATTAATGGCTTGGAATCTTTCTGAATGTTATGTAATATTTAAAAACGTATTGTAAGACTTCCTTTTATTTGAAAACTATCTAAGAAAAATGAAAAATTAATGTGAGAGTTATTGAAAGAAGAATGTGGAGCATTTTATTCAAAATTCTTTTTTTTTCTTTAAAGAAATTTATAAAATATACATAAATTAATCCTAAAATTGATGAGAACAAATTCTAAATAATAATACTTTGAGAAATGGTAGAAAAATGTTGTACAAAAAAAAATGAGAACACTAGGTTTAACAAATCTCCATCCAAAACACAGATTTCAGAACTCCTATTTCCTGCAACTCCATGCCCTAGACATAGACTTCTTTAACTCTCCAAACTTACTAACTTCTATTTACTGCTGCTTCTTGCTCAAAACATCCCCTAGAGAGATGTTAATTACAACCGTTATCATTTACCTAAGTTTAATAAGCTCAAAACAAACCCTAGAGAGATGTTAATTGCAACAGTTATCATTCACCTAAGTTTAATGGTAAAAGTTGAACTCTACGAACATAAACATTTTCATGATATTATTAATTTATTTAATAGTTTACCCAGAAATAGAGAGATTCAAACCTTCCACTCTTAGAGAAGTAAATAATGTCTTGATAGATTTAGTTATGTCTTGATTTTTTTTCTCTTTATTTTGAAATGATAATTGATAATTGATCGCTTATCTATTTTGATGGGTCATATCTATTCAAATTTGATGAACAAAACAACTTTAGAGTTATAAACATGACATTCCTTCGACTAGAACTGCAGCAAGAAAAATATTAACTAAGAAAGGAGAAAAACCTGCAATAAATGCGCATAATAAAAAGGCGAAAATGGAAAAGGGGATATGTTTCTATTAAAACTGCTTTCGTTGAGAGTCGAACTCAAGACCTCCCGCTTACTAAACGGGTGCTCTAACCAACTGAGCTACGAAAGCTTTGCTTGTTGAGAACACTACAAGTATTTATACACAATTGTTCTGCTGTTTTTTCCCTCTATTTAAGTACAAACCTGGTCAATTTAAAAGCAACCTTTTCATTATTATTTTTAATTCCCTCCTCACCTATTTCCTATTTTAGATTATGAAATTTATATAGGTAGAATAATAAATTTTGGTCAATCACAAATTTCGAGGTCAATGATTTAATTAATGATAAAATAAAATTTAGATAAATTATAAATTTACATGTGTTTTTAAATTAAATTAAAAGACATGGAAAACTAAAAAATCAAATAATGTCACCTATTCAATCATTCATTAGGCGACTTAAATTAGTCCAATCAAATTATGATAGGTGACATCTAGCCCTAAAGTTAATTAGGCCTGATATCACAAAAAAAAAATGAATTGGGTTAGTGATAGAGAGCTTTGTTGTGAAGCTCCATCAAATATAATTTATAATATCAATCTAAAATTAAATACTTGTAGTACTTAATAGTGGAACCACAGGGAACCGAACTAAAATTGAATTTGTTTTATTTAGAATTTTTATTGACACAAACTAACATGCACAAAGGGAGAGGTTTAAACATAAAGAGACAGAAGGACGGAAAGCAATAAAGATAAGATCTGCAATCTCACCACATACACCGATTTGGGGTTAAACAAGGTAACAATGAAATTTTCGATCATAGAAAACCAACACGAACTCCAATTAAGAATTTATCACCTAAATGAGCTTGACGGAAAAGTTGCCTAAATCCTTTAACCAAACTTAGATCCCCTAAATCTCAATTAACTCAACCTAGCATCAAGCTAATTAGCCTAATTAATCCTAGTTACTTGGGCACAATGTCTTCCATACTAATGGAGTTAATTGTCTTATGTTTTAGGGATTGATCTGGACAAATTACTTAAACTAGGCCTGCAATCCTAATTTAACTAATTAGCTCTCTTGATTCTTAGGTCCTATCATGCAATCTACATGAGAGACTAACCTCTAGGATGCAAGCATGAACCGTCCTATTTTTGTCATTTTCTTTTAATTCTTCACTCGGTTACTCAAATGACTTCCAATTTGGCTCGTTTTAACCCTGATTGGATGCAATTCTTCCAAATTAAACTTTTTGCTCAAATACCTATAAAACGGTCAAATAAACACATAAACTCTAGTAAATTGACAAGAATTAGGCATAATAAAAGGGGCAACAAGAATAATTTCTAAATCTAACTCATTCCACTTGAAAAATGGCTAAAATTGTTTAAATTTAGAATAATGTCTAAATCTTTTTTTACTTTATTTATATTGTGATTTTTATAATTATTTATGGATTAAAATATCCCTACCTACATTTTCTACTCCTTAACTAACTAAATAAAAACCTACAAAAAAGCAAGATTCTAGGGGAGAAAGAAAGAAATTATAGTTTAACAAAATATAAAAATAGAGGATTATAAGGGGAGAGAAAAATATTAGTTAATAAAATATAACAAACTTGAATCAAATCTTAACTATTAAGTTAAGATCATTTAAAGAGAAAAAAATAATGCATAGGTTACAACAAAATGATTTTAATAGCGAGCAATTGGATTTATAGCATATATTGGACATACATTTAGATTAATTTAATGAAATGGAAATGTGTAATTACTCATTAAGCGTGCAAAAATTAAACTTAATATAAAAGTCGATACCTCATACATATCGTTAATCGAGACAAAAATGTCATAATTAACCACTTGTCATAATTAATGCTCCACCTAAAACCCATCACGCCTCCTTCGTTGTATATACCGTATAACTGCTTGTTGGACCATTATGTATTTTGTTTTATTTACTGGTTTCTCTCGACGAGCCACAGTGTACACAAGGAGCTCTCTTGTTGGTATTTTCTTTTGTTTTCGTGTTTCTTTGGGCTTGCCTCATCTCTGTGTATATTAGTATCTACAACGTGTCCCCCGTTGTTTATATCATTGAAACATTAGGTATTTCCTTTTATTTACTAGTTCCTCTCGATGACCCACAATACATAAGGACCTTTGTTGTTAGTATTTTCTCTTGTTTCCTAGCTTCTTTAGTTTGCCTTGTCATTGGGCATATTAGTATCTACAACGCAAATGTCATCTTCGAGGTATATATTTCTATCTACTATCGTTTCTACTTTCGAAAATCGAATGTGATTGTTCGATTTTTTCAATTCGACAACTCATTCTTTGGGTGATGACACACGGTATATACAAAGACTTCTCTTGTTGATATTTCCTCTTACTTACTGGTTCCTTTAGACTTGTCCCGCCTAAGGTATATATTTTTATCTATTGTCGTCCTACCTTTGAAAATCAAATGTGTTCGATCGACTCCTCCATTCTGCAGGTTTTTTTGGTATATACAACTTAATGCAAGAGTATGTACAACTTTCTTGAGATCATACTTACACCAAAATTCACACCCCTCTGAAATTCGACCTCATAGTATTTATATCGGAAATACTTCTAGGGTTAATGAAAGTGAACTCTTTGACGTCATTATTTAGACTCTCCACTGATGTTATGATTCCAACGTCCACAACTAAAGCCTAATTAGAGTATATACCCTCTGATGCCCCTGTAAGCATCCAAACTACATCCATATCCTAAAAATGGTTATGATCAATAACTTTTTATCTCCATTTTTTACGAGTAAAAGTCGTGCATATCTTTTGGATCCATCAAGCTTAATCTCGCTGCAATGAATTGAGAGAGTCCTGAAAGGGTGGAAACATGGTCAAGTACCACTGACATAGACTTGTAGTCCTTGTAACCATTCTCCTCATCCCAAACAACATCAAACAAGATGAGGATGCTATGAGAATCTATTAACAATCGATCTTAATCTGCAAGTATGTAAACTCAAGGAATAATTCAATCTTCAGGAATGGTAAGAAACCATTAATGAGAGAGAATCTACTTTTGTGCAACCTCCATGAGAGAGAACCTACAGTGAATAACCACAAAAAATCTGTCAAAAATTAGGGGAATCGAATATTAGGGGAAAATCGGTTGGAGTAGATTTAGGAAGAATTTAGTTTGATTTAGGAAGAATGACCACAAAAAATCTGTCAAAAATTAGGGGAATCGAATATTAGGGGAAAATCGGTTGGAATAGATTTAGGAAGAATTTAGTTTGATTTAGGAAGAATGAGAGAGAATCTACTTTTGTGCAACCTCCATGAGAGAGAACCTACAGTGAATAACCACAAAAAATCTGTCAAAAATTAGGGGAATCGAATATTAGGGGAAAATCGGTTGGAATAGATTTAGGAAGAATCTACTTTTGTGCAACCTCCATGAGAGAGAACCTACAGTGAATAACCACAAAAAATCTGTCAAAAATTAGGGGAATCGAATATTAGGGGAAAATCGGTTGGAATAGATTTAGGAAGAATTTAGTTTGATTGTATATACCAGGGGCAAAATAAGCATTTAATTTTCTTCACACCCCTCCTTAAAAAATAGGTAGACAAAATTGTAATATGAAATGTTTTTAGGCATTTTTCATTATAGACTATTTATTTTAGACATTTGTCACAATTTCTCCATCAGTCAGATTTAAATAATCCAAATATATTAAAAGTCCGAAAAAAGAGTCTAAAGTCAATCAAACCCAAGCCCATACAAGATTCATTGAAATCTATAAATAGCGTAGATCACCCTTCATTTGAAGGCATTCAAAGAAGTCATAATCTAGAGCATTCAACCACACAGTTTAGAGTCTCCAAAAGTTAGAATTCAGAAGCTTCAAGTTCAGTCAAAGAATGCAGAGAATTTAGGAGATCCAGGATACAAAATTAAGAAGATTAACGACTAGAAGACTTCAACAAATTGATCGTCTTTTCACCAATCACATCTTGGTGATTTAATCTCCCTCCGTCTTAGAATAAATTTGTCACAAAGGCTACATTTCGAGAGAAAGTATCAGAAGATTATACATTAGAGATCGTAACACTACTTCAAATTCAATAAAATCAATTTCATTTCCACAACATCAAAATTCTCAAAAAATCTCATGCAAACCATGTATAAATAAAAAGAGACCATAGGTAGTGATTTATTAAAAATAATTGCACGTTTATGCTTATGAATTATGTAATAACCTGAAGTACAACACAACAAGTTAAGATAAGTAACTTCTTCGATAATTTAAAAGTTTAGAGCATGACAACACAACAAGTTAAGATAAGTAACTTCTTCGATAATTTAAAAGTTTAGAGCATGTTTGGGGTTGATTTAGAATGACGAAAATCACTTTTGACATATCTAAAATCACTTTACTTCCAAAAAAGTAATGTTTGACAATATTGAGCAAGTGATTTTATCAGAATCCAAAATCACTTGAAGTGATTCCCGGTCAATCACTTGGGAGGTGATTCCCAAGTGATTTTTTTCAAGTGACTGTAATTTAAAATAGCTATTATTTCATTTTTGAAAAATGTATACTTTTGGTGACGGGTAAAAACCGTCATCCTTTGTAAAAATTCATAAATTTCCATCAAAAAGTGAATTTTCTCAAAACCGTCACCATTGAGTTCATCCGCCATTGTTTACAAAATGACAATTTTTCTCTCTAAAGTTTTTATGATGTGCATCTCTTACTTTATTATCTTTTTATTCACTTTTTTAGAGTGGTTTTAACTTTCTTTGATTTTTTTTTATTTCTATTTTTTTTGTTCCACCCTATCATTTTGTATCTTTTTAAATTTTTTCTCTCTATTTTTTTTATGCTCTACTTTTTTTTTTGTTCTGGTACATTTTTGTCCCTATCTCTTAATTTTTTCTCATTATAATTTTTCTTCTTAAATTTTTTTATCATCTTACTCATTTTTTTTGTTTATCCTTCTATCTTTATTTCTCTAATATTTTAATCCCTCCATATCTCTAACTTGATAATTCTAAAATCTCTTTTGAATACAAACATTAATCATTTTTTTAAAATATTTTTAATTAAATTTAAATTTACTTTTGCAACGTTTGAATCAAATATTAAAATGATTTATAACTAAATACTTTTTTAAAAATGTTAATTATAATTAAATAATTATCTTAGAACACTTATTTTAAAGTCACTCCCAAACATTCCTTTTGAAAATCACTATTAAAAGTGTAGAACCAAACATGAAAATGATTATATAGAAATTACTTTTAATAAATCAATTATAAACAAATCAATGGTACTAAAATCAATATTTGTAAAATCATTCCCAAACATGAACTAATGACATGTTTGGAAGTGCTTTTAGAAATAGTAATTTTAGTGAAGAAAATCTTACTATATTAAAAAGAGACTAAGGAGAAGAATCATTTTAAGATTATTTGCCCTTTTGCGAAATCTCAAATTTACAAACATGCCACTAATATTAATTTTTTAGATAATTAAATCAACCTTAACCCTCCTTCTTTTTTTCTTTTTCAAATGAAGATTATGCCATGAAAATGAAGATAAATGTCATGAACACTCTTTCACTTTCCCCACTTGTTGCAGGACAATAATTTAACCTTCTACTTTTAATTTTTAATTTTTACTTTTTAGAATAGTTAAATGTACTCATAATTATTGACTTAGGAAATAAGTATAAAATTAGAATATAAATAGTTTAACATCATTTATAAAAATTTAAGTAGACTTCATGAAATTCAAAAAGATTTAGAATATAAAAAGATTTAAAATTGTTTATTTAAGTAATAGAGTAATACATTGTATACATTAAAAAAAAATAGAGTAATACATATTATGCAACTTATAACATTCTCATAATAATCACTTATATGTGTGTTTATTCGAGTAATTTAACTTTAATGATTTCAAAATAAGTTAATATTTACGTAACTCCACATATATACATTTTTTAATAACTAGATATATACATATTTGTTTATTGAGTAATTGACCGTAGAAATAAATCTATCTACTCTACTCTTTCAAAGTCAACACATTAGTTTTTAAAATCATAACTTTGCTCTTTTTTCACATTTTTCATTTCATTAAAAACATACCCACTTAACATCAAATATAAACATTCCTTTACAAAATCAAATAATTCATAATCATGGTAATTAAATCAAGTAAGATAATAATATAATTATTAATGTTACATAATTACCCAATTGTATTATGAAAAATAAAAAATCATGCATGCAATACACTATATGGCCAGAGCAATTGTATTATTAAAAATAAAAAATCATGTGTGCAGTACACTATATGGCCAAATCCTAGATGGAGACGTGAGCTTTTTTATGGTATTAACCTTTTAATTTTACATAATTTTTTTAAATTATCGCTTAATCTTGATTTTTTTTAATATAATAATAATAATAATTCCTCCATACTTTTAACAGATTTGTAAACTACCATTAATATCTTACTTAAAAGAAAATATTAAAATTATGTAATTGTACAAAAAAAAAAAAAATCTTATTTCATATATTTTATGAAGTCAAAATATAAATAATTTAAATTATTTGATGGCAAATATAAACGATTATAATATTTCTATTTTTTTCTTTTATAAAATAATCACATTATTATTTAATTTTTTAAAATAAATTAATGATAATGTATAAAAACATAAAATAGAATATCACGTGCAACACACGTATTAACAGACTAGTATGTTTATAAGTGATTTATTAAAAGTAATTTTCATGTAATGAGTTTAATACTTGGTTTCACACTTTTAAATGCAATTTTATACCATCAAAATTGATTTTTTAAATGATTAAGTGCATGTTTGACAGTGGTTGTTGAATTAATGATTTTGAAAAAAGAGATTTAGTTACAATTGGTTTTGAAAAATTGATTTTCATGCCATCATTTTAACGTTTGATTCCAAACTTTTAAAACTAATTTTCATATAATAAAAAGTGGTTTGAATAATTAATGTTTGGTTTAAGAAGTGATTTTAAACCGTTCAATTACTAAAAGTTAATTTAGAAAGTTATTTGACACCATTATAAGTAATTAGGCTAGAAAAAATGGTTTATATATGTAACCCCCGCTATTTAATGTATAGTTAATTTTGAGCTTTTATTAAAATTTCATGAAAAATTAGTTTATTAGATTGGAGATGAGAATTGGAACTTAATGCTTGACTCAATATTTGAAATTTGAGAATGAAGTATGATGGTAAGTCAAAGGAAAGTCTAGGGATTTAATTGATCGAGACTAATTTGTATTATATGGGCACAAAACCCTAGGACCTATTCATCATCTTCTTCCCCAATTAATCTTCTACCTCATCTTCACGAGAACACCACTAAATTCAGTGAATATGTATTTGGCAGATGTGTTTTCGAAAATTGTTTTTGGATTCTGTGATCTAAATAATAGAAATTCTGAAAACAACATTTTTATGTTTTCATTGTATCCAGATTCTGAATTTAAAATTTTAAAATGCAGAATTATATTAAACAAAGATAAAAAATCATAATAAATACATTATTTCATGTTATAAACTCAATTTATTTTGTTAAATTAAAATATGTATAATATATTTCCCTTGAAAGAAGGAAGATACACAAGTAGTGGTATGAAAAGGAATTATGAGGCTAGCTCCTCGAAAGGTCAAAACGATCAGAAAACTGAGTATGAACCTAGAAGAAGCAAAAGAGCTAAGAAAGCTAATTCTTTAGGACCTGATTTCGTAACTTATATGATTGAAGGTGGGCCTCAAACTTTTCAAGAAGTTGTGTCATCTCCAGATGCACCTTATTGGAAGGAAACTATCAATAGTGAGATATAATCCATTTTACATAACAATACGTAGGTATTGGTTGGTTTACCTCCTAGAAGTAAACCAATTGGTAGTAAATGGATTTTTAAAAGAAAGCTAAAGGCTGATGGCACTATTGATAAATACAAAGCTCGTTTAGTAGCTAAAGACTTTCGTCAAAAAGAAGGGTTAGATTTCTTTGATACCTATTCTCCAGTGATGAGGATTACATCTATAAGGATGTTAATCGCAATAGCAGCTTTACAAAATTTGGAAATACACCAAATGGATGTAAAAACTGTGTTTTTAAATGGAGATTTAGATGAATGAAACAACCTGAGGGGTTTGTTGTAAAGGGGCTTGAAGATAAAGTTTGTAAACTAGTTAAGTCTATTTATGGGTTGAAACAAGCACCCAAACAATGACATGAAAAGTTTGATCACACTATGTTATCAAATGGATTCAAGATAAATGAGTGTGATAAATGTGTTTATGTTAAAACCATAGATCAAGACTATGTCATCATTTGCTTATATGTAGATGACATGTCGATAATGGGCACAAATAGAAGTGTCATTGATTCCACTAAAAGGATGTTAAAATCTAACTTTGATATGAAAGACCTTGGTTTTGCTGATGTTATACTTGGAATCCATATAACTAGAAATTCTAGTGGATATGTACGTACTTTCTAAATCTCATTATATAGAGAAAGTGTTGAGAAAATTTGATCAATTTGAGAGTAAATCAGTTGTTACTCCATTTGATCCAAATTGTAAGTTAAAGAAGAACAAAGATGAAGGTGTGTCTTCTCTAGAATACTCTAGAGTTATTGGTAGTTTAATATACATAATGAATTGTACAAGACCTGATATTGCCTATTCAGTAGGAAGGTTAGCAAGATACACCAGCAATCCTGGGCTCGATCATTAGAATGCTTTAGTCAGAGTTTTACGGTACTTGAAGTACACTCTAGACTATGGATTTCATTATACGAGAGATCCACATGTACTGGAAGGATTTAGTGATGCTAATTGGATTTTTGATAGCATGGAGACTAAATCAACCAGTGGGTATATATTTACCTTAGGTGGAGCAGTTGTATCATGGAAATCTTCAAAACAGACGTGTATAGCATGTTCGACTATGGAATCAGAGTTTATAACTCTTGATAAAGCCGGAGAAGAATCTGAATGGCTTAGAAATTTTCTTGAAGATATTCCATTATGGCCAAAGCCTGTAAGCGCAATATGTATTTATTGTGACAGTTTAGTGGCCTCTATGAGGGCCAAGATATAATGTCTATAATGGAAAGTCACGACATATAAGACATAGACATAATACGATAAAGAAATTACTCTCTAATGGAGCTATTTCCATTGATTATGTGAAATCAAAAGAGAATATTGCAGATCCTTTAACGAAAGGATTGTCAAGAGAGTAATTTCTTGAAAGGATTGTCAAGAGAATATTCGCTAAAACATGATTGGATTTTTTGAAAAGTTTTTGCGAGAACTTATACAATTTTTTTTTTCTTTCGGCAAAATGTTGAGTTCAATCATAGCCCTTTTGGTTTGAGATAAACTCGTTGGTGACAATTACCAATCGTGAAAAAACAATATAAACACAATCTTAGTATCAGACGACCTGAAGTTCGTTCTCACTGAGGAATTTTCTTAGATCCCTGCTCAAAACGCGCCTCAAGCTGTTAAGGACGCGTATAACCGCTGGACCAAAGCCAATCAAAAGGCCAAGGTCTACATCCTGGCTACCCTATCTGTAGCTCTGGCTAGTAAACTTGAGGGTATGGTCTCAGCACGTTAGATCATGAGTTATCTGCAAAATTTGTCCGAACATCCGTCTGATCAGATTAGGCATGAATCCCTCAAATATGTTTATAACGTGCGCATGAAGAAGGGAACTTCAGTGAAAGAACATGTTCTTGATCTGATGGTTCACTTCAACGTGGCCGAAATGAACGGGCCACGATCAAAGTCAGGTGTCGTTCATCCTGGAATCTCTTCCGAAGAGCTTTATGCAATTTCGCGTCAATGCATTGATGAACAATAAAAACTATAATCTGTCTTCCCTCCTTCATGAGCTGCAAATTTACAAGTCTCTTATGGAAGATAAGGGACAAAGCAATGGAGAGGCAAATATGTTTGCCCATTCAAAAAGGATCCAAGAAGGTTCATCCTCCGGTACCACGTATAGCAGCCATCCTTCTGGACTTGAGAAGACACAGAAGAAAAAAAAAGGAGAAAAATGAAAAGGGAGAGACACGGAAGAGTTGTTGTTCGACAAGGGAATACTGTTATTTGAGAACATGTAAATAGTTCAAGGGTTTACTAGAAACCTTATTTCTATTTCGTGCCTTATTAAACAATGTATTTACATTTCAAGAGTAATAAAATGTTTATTTTCGAAATGCAAATACGTTATGTTCTGCCTCAATTGAGAATAATTTGTATGTTTTAAAATCAAATTCAGTCAAAAGTGTTTTGAATACTGAACTGTTTAAAACAACTGAAACACGAACTAAGAAATTAAAAGTTTCTCCAAAAGAAAACACCCATCTTTGGCATCTAAGGTTAGGCCACATAAATCTCAATAGGATTGAGAGACTTGTGAAAAGTGGACTTCTAAGCGAGTTAGAAGAAAACTTATTGCCAGTCTGTGAGTCATGCCTTGAGGGCAAAATGACCAAAAGACCTTTTAGTGGAAAAGGTTATAGAGCTAAGAAGCCTCTTGAGCTTATACATTCTGATCTCTGTGGTCCGATGAATGTTAAAGCACGTGGAGGTTACAAGTACTTTGTATCTTTTATAGATGACTACTCGAGATATGGGTACATTTACCTAATGCATCGAAAGTTTGAAACTCTTGAAAAGTTCAAGGAATACAGGACCGTGGTTGAGAAAAAATTAGGTAAAACGATGAAAACGCTTCGATCGGATCAAGGTGGAGACTCACATGGATACTGAATTCCAAGACTATATGATAGAGAATGGAATTACGTCCCAACTCTCAGCACCTAGTATGCCACAACAGAATGGTGTATCAGAGAGGAGAAACAGAACCTTGTTGGACATGGTTCGGTCGATGATGAGTTATGCTAATCTCCCTAATTCATCTTGGGGCTATGCAGTGGAGACTGTTGTATATATTTTGAACACTGTTCCGTCGAAGAGTATTTCTGAAATACCATTCGAACTCTGGTTGTGTCGTAAATCAAGTTTACGCCACTTTAGGATTTGGGGATGCCCAACCTATGTGTTGGTGTCAAACCTGAAGAAATTGGAACACTGCTCAAAATTGTGCATATTCGTAGGTTACCCAAAGGAAACAAAGGGTGGTTTCTTTTACGATCCTAAGGAGAATAGGGTGCTTGTATCGACAAACGCCACATTCCTTGAGGAGGATCACATTAGGGACTTTAAACCAAAGAGTAAGATTGTGCTGAACGAAATGGACAATTCATCAGCAAAAGTTGTTGATGAAGCTAGTACGTCAACAAATGTTGTTGGTCCTAGCTCGTCTAGTCAAGTCCATTCTCAAGAGTTGAGAATGCCTCAGCGTAGTGGGAAGGCTGTCAAACAACCTGAACGTTACATGGGTTTGGCTGAAACCCAAGATGTCATACCTGATGATGACTGCGAGGATCCATTAACCTATGATTAGGCAATGAATGATATTGACAAAGACGAATGGATTAAAGCCATGGACTAGGAAATGGAGTTTATGTACTTCAATTTCGTCTGGGAGCTTGTGGACCAACCGGATGGGGTCAAACCTATTGGTTGGAAGTGGATCTACAAGCGTAAACGTTGTGTAGATGGGAAGGTATAGACCTTTAAAGCCAAACTAGTGGCAAAGAGTTTTACTTAGAGAGAAGGGGTTTACTATGAAGAAACCTTTTCTCCTGTTGCCATGGTAAAGGCTATTAGGATCCTTCTAGCCATTGCCGCATATTATGACTATGATGTATGGCAGATGAATGTCAAGACAACCTTTCTAAATGGCAATCTTGACGAGACCATCTACATGGACCAAGCTAAGGGGTTCATTGCCCAAGGCCAAGAGTAAAAAGTTTGCAGGCTTAAAAGGTCTATTTATGGACTCAAGCCTCAAGGTCTTGGAATATAAGATTTGATGAGGCAATTAAATCTTATGGCTTTAATCAAAATGTTGATGAGCCTTGTGTCTACAAGAAAATCATCAACAACACTGTCGCATTTCTTATATTGTATGTGGGTGATATCCTACTCATTGGGAATGGCGTAGGATTTCTAACTGACATTAAGAAATGGCTAGCTACGCAATTCGAAATGAAAGATTTGGGAGAAACTCAATATGTTCTAGGTATCCAGATAGTCCGAAACTGGAAGAACAGAACGATAGCCATGTCTCAAGCATCCTATATCGACAAAATGTTATCCCAATATAGTATGCAGAACTCCAAGAAGGGGTTATTGCCTTTCAGGCATGGGGTTCACCTGTCTAAGGATCAATGTCCTAAGACACCTCAAGAAGTTGAGGATATGAGACGCATCCCTTATGCTTCAGCTGTGGGGAGCCTTATGTATGCAATGTTGTGTACTAGGCCCGACATCTGTTATGCAATCAGGATTGTCAGTAGATATCAATCCAATCCAAGATTAGATCACTAGACGACCGTAGAGGCAATCTTCAAGTATCTTAGGAGAACGAAGGACTACATGCTTGTGTATGGAAGTAGGGATTTGATCCTCACGGGATACACAGTGTTCACCCTCAACGGAGGAGTTGTAGTGTGGCGAAGCATCAAACAGGGATGCATCGCTGATTCCACGATGAAAGCCGAGTATGTAGCAACTTGTGAAGTTGTAAAAGAAGTTGTTTGGCTTAGGAAGTTTATGCTTGATTTGGAAGTTGTTCCAAATATGAACTTGCCAGTGACCCTGTTTTGTGACAACAGTGGAGCAGTAGCCAACTTGAGAGAACCTCGAAGTCATAAGAGGGGCAAGCATATTGAACGCAAATATCACCTGATACGAGAGATTGTGCACCGCGGAGACGTGACAGTCACACAGACAGATTCGGAGCACAATGTTGCTGATCCATTTACAAAGGCCTTTACGGCTAAGGTGTTTGAGGGTCATCTAGAGAGTCTAGGTCTTCGAGTCCTTCTAGACTAAGGCAAGTGGGAGTATTGTAAGTGAGAGTATTGTAAAGGGTATTTGTGTGCCCTAGTTTATTGTATTACATTCATGTATTACTTTACTTTGCATTTGAGAAATGTATATGTACTCCACTAGCTTAGTTCAAGTGGGAGTTTGTTGGGGGGTTTTTGCTCTAATCTCGTGAAGTTTGTAATACAGTTGTTTTAAATGAATAAAAGTTATTGATTTGTTAAAACTTTGTATCTCGCATTTTATAAAACTTAATCCAATAAACTAAGCTCCAGGGTCATATTATAGTACTTGAACGGTGTGTAGTTGACACACGGAGAGGATCACGTTTGAGTTAGTGACCCGAACGATCTACAATATATGGATAGGGTTGGAAACCTCATCCTGATTACACTATGGATGCGACCCGCTTTGTATTAGATACAAATGAGGTGATCCAACTTGTTCATGTGATTGACATGCGAGTGGAGGCATCCTGTGCAATGAGATTGTACAAGACGGTGTGAATTATTAAACCCTCCGATGATGTAACACCGCTTATGGAGGGACTAATAATTTCGTAGATAACCATTAGTGACTCGTCCGTAATCCTAAGCGTGTCACGAACTCCTGTTTGCAAGGGTCTGTCCTTTGACTAGCATGGGTGAGGGTGGTATGGATACACCCAATATGCCTGCCTTCTTGGAGACAGGACCTCGTGGGGAGCTGGGAACTTGACTACACAAGAAGGAATTCACTAGTTCCCGAACTAGGGAATCTAGAGAGGTCGTTCCCTTAAGTGTTGTCTCTAGGGCTTGAACAACGAGCACCCACCCTCTCACTAGCCCGAGAGGGACATTGTTTATGGTTGGACCATACAACAAAGTTGTTCATTAGAGGAGTAGTGGGACTTAAGGAACAAGAAGTAGACACAGGGGTAAAATGGTAATTTGACCCAACAGTGGCTACGAACAACCTGTGAAGGGACAACTCGCGGGTATTGGTTACATCGATGGACACAACTTGTCCTACAGTGGTGGGAGCTCAGCTACGGGGTTTAGTAGAGTGTTACCGTAGCTAATGAATAGTGATTAACAAGATCAAAGAGTTTGATCGGTTAATCTCATATCATTGGAGCTCATCAGGTGTAGGTCCATTAGGTCCCTCGGTTGGCTCAATTGGACAAATTGAGGGTTTATAGTTTGGAGAGGATTTGAAGTGTTCAAATTCATTAATTGGGTAGTTATGTCAATTATATGTGATATAGTTGACATAATATATAATTTGATGTGAATTAGAAACATAATAAACTATAGAACAACCTAATTGATTAATTAGTGCTAAATTAGAGAAATTGAATTGAGAGAAATTAAATTGAATGTGATTCAATTAATTATTCTACAATTATGCAAATAGGATTTGTATAATAAGGTATGAGATACCTTACATTATGTGATATGCAAATATGATTTGCATATCATATGGTTGTGGTAAAATGGTGAATTGGTGGAGATTTTAACTCCATCACTCACCATTATAAATAGGTGCTTTGTGAAGGACTTGGAAAAAAAGAATTCTCATTTTTGGAATTCCACCAAAAGAGAAAGAAAGATCTCTCTCTAATCTCTCTCAATTCTCCATACCTTCTCTCCATCCCAAATTCCAAAAGGAGTTCCACAACTCTCCCTCTACCTTCCGAGAACAACTGAGAAAAACTTTTGGAGGTGTCGTTGTTCGTGAAGATCGTTGGATCGTGAGAGATCGAGAAAGAATTGCTAGAAGTTGTCTACAAGAGGTTAGTAAAACATTTACTCACTGTTTTCCTTCTCAAATCAGCATGCTTAACTTAGTTTTTATGTGATAAATTCAGGACGTCTTCCGCTGCGGGAAATTGATTCTCTTCAATACTATTCAAGATTATACTAATAACCTTGGATCTTTCATAGAATAGATAATATTATATTGAAAATAAATAATCAAAAATATTTTTAATTATCAAATAAATCATTAATTATTATGAGGCTCTAGGGCATAAGTCCCAACAATCTCCCACTTGCAATAAAGCCGACGAGACATTTATCCTAGGGCATATTTTATACCCAACATGTTCTCCCACTTCCCTTAGCAAAGATGAGACATATCTCATAATCTAGACATTATAGGTGACCCTCAAACACTTTAGCTGGAGAATCTTTTTATGTAGATCCAAACGACTGTCATTAAAGGCCATCTTTGGTCAATACCATCATGCTTTCTCTCTCACAATATGATTCTTTATACGTTGATGTTTTTCATTTTTCTTAATATTAGACTTTGCACCACTATTATCGTAATAAAGAGGATAGACTAAATCATATCTGAAACACCTTTCAGATTTTAAAAGTTGTACAAGTCCTTTTGTTGCTTCACAAGCAAAAAAAAGTTAACTTGTATACTATACTCCACCACCTAGGGTAAAATCTATCTTAACATAGATTTCCTAAATCATTGTAAGAACCAATGTTTCTTGTAAAGATCAAATCTTTTACTCCGTGTGCAAAAATTTCTCATTATCCATAAATAATTTGAGAAAAACTTTAATTTTTTACTCGATGATCATACCATTCATTTAACTGATATATGTTAACAAACTGTATATTAATTGTTAAGTCTAATTTATGCATTAATTGCCTTCCACTTAAAGTAGATAATGTTGGGATTTGTGCCCTAAACTTATGTAATTTTGATCAAATAAATAAAGAGTTATTTATTTTGGTAAAATTATATTCTTGCTTTATAAATCCAATAAACTAAGTTCCAAGGTTATAATATATCTTGAACATCAGTGTAGTAGACACTATTTGGATTGTGTTCAAGAGTATAACCTTAATGGTCTATGGTATAAGAATAAGGTTGAAAACCTTATTCTGGTAACACCATGGATGCGACCCACTTTGTAATTAGTACAAATGAGGTAATCCAACTCATTCATGTGGTTGACATGCGAGTGGAGGCATCCTGTATAAAGAGTTCATACAAGACCGGACTGCAAATTATTAGTCTAACCAGTATAACACCGTTAACAGGATAACACTGATAATTTATAGATGGTCATTAGTGACTCGACCTGAATCCTGAGCAAGTTAAGAACTTCTGCTTATAGGGGTTTGTCCTCAGACTAGTATGGGTGAGAGTGGCCTGTAGCCGACTCAATAAGCCTACCTTCTCAGGGACAGAACCTCGTAGGTAGCTGAGAACTTAACTATGCAAGATAGAATTCACTCATTCCCATACTAAGGAATTAGATGGGTTGTTCCCTTAAGAACTGAGTGTAGGTCTTGAACAACGGGGCCCCACCCTTTAAACTGGCTTAAGAGGGTATGAGTTTATGGGAGGACCATAGACTTGTTGTTCATTAGAGGATCAGTGGTGCTTAAGGAACAAAGAGGTAATCACAGGGGTAAAATAGTAATTTGACCCAACTGTGATTACGAACAACCTGTGAAGGGTCGACTCATGGGTAATGATTATATCAATGGACACAATATAATCTATAGTGAGGAGAGTGTAGCTACAAGTCTATATTGGAGTGACTTGTAGTTAATGAATATTGATTAACTGGATCAAAGAGTTAGATCAGTTAATCTCACATCATTGGAGCTCATGAACTGTAGGTCCATCAGGTCCCTCCGTTGGCTCAACATGGTAATATTGAGGGTATAAAGTTAGGAATGAAATTGAAGTGTTCAATTTCATATATGAGTTGTTATATCAATTATATGTGATATAATTGATATAATATACGGTTGTAATGTGAATTAGATTCACATATTAACCATATACTAATGAGAGAATGAGAGATGAATAGGATGGTAATTTCCCTCCTATTTTCCTATAAATAGTTGCATGAGATGCAAATTTTTTAAAAAGGCTTTTTGGACAAAACCCTAGAATTCTCTCTAATTGTGTTGGAAAGAGTTCCAAACACACTTACATAAGATCACCTCACCTCATCCGAAAGGAACCCACCTTCCTCCCTCACCTAGAGAACAACAGAGAAGATCTGGTGGTGGAACTTCACAAGGTTCGAGTTGTTGCTGAGATCGTGATCTATTGAGGAGGGATTGGTGAACAAAGTAATCTTCAAAGGTAACATCTTGCTATCCTACTTTGTATTACATGCTTAATCTTATGTATATTGTTCTTGAAGGAAATCTATGCAACAAAGTAAAGAACACGCGATTCACAATCGCTTTCGCTGCGGGATTCGATCCCTTCAATTGGTATCCGAGCCAATTGTGTTCTTGATTTTGTTCCGGATTTATCAAGAACAAAAGTGGGATTTACTGTTTTCATGTGATGAATGAACGGTTTGTGAAATTAGATGTTTTTCATTTTTGGCACATAGATTTACAATTTTTTCCATTGAATCGTTCAATGTACAGGCCCAGTATTTTTGGCAAATTTAATTGTAAATCGAGTCTGTAAGTCTGTGTCGATCGAGGCAAAGTGGTTGCTGAAAGGAATGGATAAAAAACAAGCAAAACAGCAAAAGGTGTTTGTTGTACTATGTGCAGCGTTGCAACGCCAATCGAGCGATATTCGGGCTGCAAACAGGTGCAACGTTGTAACGCGCCTCCCAACGTCATAACGCTTGGACGATGAGGCGTTGGCGTTGCAACGCTTGCACGAGTGTCGGAACGCTAAAGCTGCTGAGGCGCGCGACATGAAGGAGTCAACATTGCAACGCGATCCTTAGCATTGCAATGCTGCTAGAGTAACGCTTCAACCGACAGAAACAGACAAGGTGCAGCGTTGCGATGCTGCCATCAGCGTTGCAACACCGAAGTCGTTTCAAGAGATTTCTCAACGGGAAGAAAACATTTTTTTAATTTTATTTAATATAAAAACGTTTTATATTAAATTTTATTAATTTTAATTAATATAATTAGATTTTATTAACTAAATTAATTTTAGGGTGCCAAAAATGGTCTAATTTTGCTATTAAATTATGCAATTATTGTATAATTATTGTCATGCATAATGTATGCTTTTATTTTAGATATCCCACTTTAGGTTAAGCATTATCATGCATCATTTATAATATAAAGTGTTATATTATATAGTTTGCATGTATAATTAATATAAGGTGTTATATTAATTTATGGGCAGCATTGACATGCATTATAATTCATGAGATGAATATGCTATGTATGTTTATTATTCATGTGATGGATGATCAAGCAAATATAACATAGTATGCATTGGAATTAATAGACCTTAGGTTATCTAGTTCTAATTAGATTGGAATTAGGAACCATGTAATTTATAAACAATGATTAAAAGAGGAACTCTGTCTAAGGAAGGTTCTGTCTAGGCTGGGGTATTTAAGCTGACGGAAACGGAACACTCCTAGCTGGGAACTGACCTGAGAGTGAATTTTAATCAGAGGGTTTATAAATTATAGTAGCATCAACGGGTTTATTAAGGCGTTAATAAACTAGAAATCCTAGGCTTAATATAAGGAGTTATATTAGCAAACTTAGGATAAAATCAATATAAGAGTTATATTGATTATCAATATAAGAGTTATATTGATAAATTTAGGTAAAACTATTAGCCGGGTTTAGCCTAAGTCATTTTCCTATAAAGTTAAAGTGTCCAGTGGGAGGAAAAGTGTATATGATACATACAATTCCACCTACGTTTCTCTGGGAAGTTCACACCGTGAGACTCATACTTGGTCTCATGGCGCAAACAGGAGCGTCCCCATTCGGATGGTGTTTGTATGAGTCAATATCAATGTGAATGGAGAGGGTACTTATAGTGAGTGGGAGCAGGTTTAGTGAAAACAAAACCTATGGTCTTCTATCGGTTCACACCGTAAGATCACTATGGTCAACCTGCTAGTTTGGCCTGGACCAGACAATCCCTTCGGAGGGCTTGATCATAGGGGATCGAACACAGTAGACACCCGAAAGGGATAAAGATTTCCTTAGTCTGTTTTTCAACCTAGTCCTCCCTTCGACGGATTTTGTTGGATGGGGACTTTGGGGCTAAAGACAGAGGGTTACCCTCACAAGGTACATAAGAAGTGTATGTATCCTGACCAAATAATGGTAACTAAAGCCTATAGGAATAAAAGTTATTCTGGCATTAGGTTTTGGTCAAGAATGTCTTGATCTAGAGGAGGAGTGTTTTTTATTACCCTTCGGTGTCATTTAGAGTATCATTGCAAATTATAAATGACTTAGGAATCATTTGATAATTAGCTAAAACATGATTGGATTAGACAATTATAGCAAGAAACTTATACAAGTTTTTTTTGTAAATTTCAGCAAAAATGTCTAGCTCTATTATTTCCTTACTGGGTGCGTAAAAATTAACCGGAGAGAACATAATGACTTGGAAGAATAGACTCAACATAATCTTGGTTGCACATGATCTTAAGTTCGTTCTCAATGAGGAGTGTCCTCAATTCCCTGCTCAAAACATATCTCAATCTGTTGAGGATGCATATGACCGCTGAATCAATGCCAATGAAAAGGCAAAAGCCTATATCCTGGCTAGCATACCTGATGTTTTAGCCAGGAGGCTGAAGGGCAAGGTCTCAGCTCGTGCGATTGTAGATTTTGTGCTAAATTTGTCTAGACAACCGTCCAAACAAATTCGGCATGAAGCTCTAAAGTACGTTTATAACGTGCACATGGAGGAGGGAACGTTAGTAAGAGAACATGTTCTCAATCTTATAGCTCACTTCAACATATCGGAATTGAACGGGGCGATCATAGATGAGAAAAGTCAGGTATCGTTCATCCTAGAATCTCTTCCGAAGAGTTTTGTGCAATTTTGCAGCAATGCAACGATGAACAACATAGAGTATGATCTGACTTCTCTGCTAAATGAGTTGCAGAATTACCAGTTTCTTATGGATGATAAGAGACAACAGAATGGAGAGGCAAATCTGTTTGTCCATTCCATAAGTTCTCAGAAGGGTTCACCCTATGGAACTAAGTATTGCAGTCATTCTTCTAAACTTAAAAAGATACAGAAAAAAAAAGAAAATGAGCAAATAAAGAGCAATCGTCTAGCAAGAAAATGTTGTTATTTGATAACATGTATGTAGATTCAGGGTTTATTAGAAACCTTATTTCTATTTCTTGCCTTAGCGAACAATGTACTTCAATTTCTTTTCAAGTGAATAAAGTGTTTATTTCTTTGGAAAAGTATTGAACTATGTGTTGCTCTTTTTGAGAATTATTTGCAATGACTTAATTCAGTTAAAATAGTTTAAACACTGAATTACTTAAAATAGCAAGTACACGAACTGATTTCTCCTAAAGAAAATGCTCATCTTTGGCATCTTAGATTGGGTCACATTAACCTCAATAGGATTGAGAGATTGGTAAAGAATGGACTTATAAATGAGTTAGAAGAAAATACTTTACCTGTATGTGAATCCTGCCTAGAAGGCAAAATGACTAAAAGACCTTTTAGTGGAAAAGGTTATAGAGCCAAAGAACCTCTTGAGCTTATACATTTAGACCTTTGTGGTCCAATGAATGTTAAAGCCAGAGGAGGTTATGAATATTTCATCTCTTTCATAGATGTTTATTCTAGATTTGGGCATATTTACCTAATGCATCATAAGTCTGAAGCACTTGAAAAGTTCAAGGAATTCAAGACTGAAGTTGAAAATCAATTAGGTGAAAAAATTAAAGCACTTCGATCAGATTGAGGTGGAGAGTATATGGATTTAAAATTCCAGAACTATATGATAGAACATGAAATTACATCCCAACTCTCAGCTTCCGGTACGCCACAACAAAATGGTGTATCGGAAAGGAGAAATAGAACCTTGTTGGACATGGTTCGATCAATGATGAGTTATGTTCATCTCTCTAATTCCTTTTGGGGTTACGCAGTAGAGACTGCGGGATACATTTTGAACAATGTGCCATCAAAGAGTGTTTTTGAAACACCTTTTGAACTTTGGAAAGGACGTAAAGGTAGTTTATGTCATTTCAGAATTTGGGGTTGTCCAACACATGTGCTTGTGACAAATCCAAAGACGTTGGATTCACGTTCAAAATTGTACCTATTCGTAGGCTGCCCAAAAGAAACAAAAGGATTATTTTATGATCCTAAGGAAGATAAGGTATTTGTATCGACAAATGCCACTTTCTTAGAGGAGGACCACATAAGGGACCACAAGCCAAGAAGTAAAGTTGTGTTAAGTGAGTTAGACGGAACAATAGCAAAGGTTGCTAATAAAACTAGTACGTCAACAAAAGTTGGTGATACTGGCTTGTCTAGTCATGAGAGTCCATCTCAAGAGTTGAGTATCCCTCGATGTAGTGAGAGGGTTATAACACAACCTAACCGTTACATGGGCTTATCTGAAACCCAAGTTGTTATGCCAGATGACGACTATGAGGATCCATCGACTTATAATCAAGCGATGGTTGACAAAGACAAAGACAAATGGCTCATAGCCATGGACCAAGAAATGGAGTCTATGTACTGCAATTCTGTTTGGGATCTTGTAGATAAACCTGATGGGGTAAAACCTATAGGTTGTAAGTGGATCTACAAGAGAAAGCGTGGTGTAGATGGAAAGGTGCAAACCTTTAAAGCTAAACTAGTAGTAAAGGGTTATACCCAGGTTGAAGGGGTTGACTTTGAGGAAACCTTTTCACCTGTTGCTATGGTAAAGTTTATCTGTATCCTACTTGTCGTTGCTTCATATTATGATTATGAGGTATGGCAAATGGATGTCAAGACAACATTCTTGAATGACAATCTTGACGAGAACATCTACATGGACCAACCCAAAGGGTTCATTGAACTAGGACAAGAGCAAAAAGTTTGCAAGCTTAAAAGGTCAATGTCACACCCCGTCCCAGCTTACTTGCCTAACCTAGGAAGAGATGCAAAGACAAAGATAACCAAACCTCTTGTTGGCTTTCATTGACTAACCCAAGACATAACTTAAATTAAACGTAACACAACATGTTTGAACAAGCAAAATTAAGCACTGATATACACTTATAAATGAAACACATTCACTTCCATTACGTTGTTATTTAGGTAATCTTAAAGCTTCCAAGTTTATTACAACCCATCTAATATGTTCTCACTACAAACCATATACAAAAGAAAGTGTATATACAAGGAGCTAAATGGCGTGGTGGCAAATAGGTCTTGTCAAGGCTAAGCACTGGAAACTCGTCTACTACCTGGAAAGAGTAGACATAATGAAAACGTGAGCTAGGAAGCCCAGTGAGTGTCTATTATAAGCTCACAGGTAAAGCATGATAATGGAAGACTATAAGTAGAAAATAGCTTAACATCTGTTTGTAAACATAAACAAACCATGCTTCCAATTTACAGGCTTAAGTCACCACTTATGCATAGCACACAACTCATAATGTAGTATTATATAGGGGGTAGTTAGATCAATAATGTAAAAGCTCATAACAATAAAACACATGGCATGATACCACTTTCGAACCATAGAGGTGTTAGAGTTACATTTATACCAATAAGGTTTATACCTTTCTCACGTGCACGTGGAATACCTTTGGCCCTTTGGTTTTCCCTAATACCTTCTCTATGTCCTTCAGTATTAAGGTAAGACCATTTACTACCCGAATACCTTCTCATTGTCCTTCAGTATCAGGAAATTATGATTCATTCCCCCCTAAGTACCTTCTCGAATGTCCTTCAGTATTAGGGGTTAACCACAAACAAGGGCGTATTTGTTTACCATGGAAATCAAGTCTTTATAACACATACAACAATTTCTCGACATTTTCACATTATCTTCTAAACATGTTCCCAAGTGGATTTACACAAAACGTTCTCTAAAGGAAAACATACTTTCATAATTTAGTTTCCATACTTGGGTTTATAGTTACAAACTAATTCAAAACATGCTTAGGTTCCATCATGAACTTTATGTTAGAAACTCCATGAAGCTATACATAATTAGTTCAAACAGGATTTAATGATCAACAATTATGTTTTTGAAGAAAAACATAGGTCAAGCATGACTCTAAAATAGAGTCACTCACAATCACCAAAAGGGTTCCAAGGGTTATACGCTTTTCCTATCTCCGTTTGCCCTGAAAATGAAATTAGTAACATCAATTCCTTTCCTTATGCACCTTAGAAACATATCTAATTCAGTCCCATAACTCAATTCAGAATAGCCATACACACAATTGGTTGTAAGGTATATAGAAATGGAAGAGAATCTTCTTCAATCCCTTGCTAGCAGTTTTTTCCCTTGCACCTAAAATTACAGGTTCAACTTTCTGCTTGGGTTCCTCAAAATTTATCAACACAACCACCAAATATTTTTTGATAAACCTCAAGGACAACATCTTAGCTTACTTACCTCAAAATTTCAACTTCTAATTCCTCCTAATGAGCTCAAAATAGACTGAACTCCTCACACTGCTCTGCTACCCGAGAATTTTGAACACCTCTTACTGTTCTGTACTTTTCTCCTTCGTCCTCTCTGTATTTTTCTAAAAGTCGATCAGTTTCGTATTCTACACTCAATTTATGAGATTTTGACTCAAAAATCAACGAATTTGACTCAGTAAATTGAGAGATATGAAAGTTTGAAGATGACCCATTTTTCAGCTGCTTGCTGTTTTTCTGCGAATTTGACAGCACCTACTTGCCATGTTTAACTCCGAGGCTTCACCTCCTTTGGCCAGCTCCTACTTCAATATTTACATCTTAATCACCTTTTTAAACACCAAAATAAGTGTGTAAATAAACCCTAAGCATTTAGCCAACTTATCCTAAGTTTGTGAGATATAAGATCTTTCATTCAATACATGATGCACCTAAAACTTTTCCAATTTGCTAATGATTTTAACTTACTTCAATGCAACTTTTAATATGCTTATTTCAATGGCTTACCTATCTCCTTATGAAGCTTAGACACATTGTAGCTCTAAATTCAATAGATTCCCAAATCCGATCACGACATCATTTAGTGCAACCTATACGATTTTGCATATTTCAAAACATCACGAACGAGTGCAAAATGATAAAAGAAAATAGAGTTTAGGGCTTACAGTCAATCTATGGACTGAAACAAGTCTCTAGGTCCTGGAATATAAGATTTGATGAGGCAATCAAATCTTTCGGTTTTGATCAAAATGATGATGAACCTTGTGTCAACAAGAAAATCATCAATAATTCTGTCGCATTCCTAGTTCTATATGTGGATGATATCCTACTCATTTGGAATGATGTAGGTTATCTTACTGACATTAAGAATTGGCTAGAAACGCAATTTCAAATGAAAGATTTGGGTGAAACGCAGTTTGTTCTAGGGATCTAGATTGTCCGGAACCGCAAGAATAAAACACTAGCCCTGTCTCATACATCTTACATCGATAAAGTGTTGTTGAGATTTAAGATGCAAGACTCCAAAAATGGTTTATTGCCTTTTAGATATGGAGTTCATTTGTCTAAGGAACAGTGTCCTAAGATACCTCAAGGAGTTGAGGACATGAGACCGATTCCTTATGTTGCAACACTGCTACCCTAATAGGAATGAAAAATTGGAAGAAAAAAAAAAGAACCCTGGAGTTGTGGAGGGAGGATAAAAAAGATAGGAATAAATATAGAAAGTGAAGTTGTCGTGTTGGTGTGACGCCCGGTAAATTTTAGGTGTTTTTCTAAAATTTTTAGAATTTAATTCGAGGCTCGCTCCGTAATTAAATAAAGAAAGAAGTGTTTAGAAAGAGAATAAAGAAAAGGAAAGTTCTTTTTTAAACTAAAAAAAAAGTTCTTTTAAATTAATTTTTTTAAAAAAGAAAAAAAAATAGAAAAAGGATTTTTAAAAAGAAACCCTCACCATGTGCGCCCCCTCCTCCTCCTCCTCCTCCTTCTTCATCTTCTTCTTCTTCTTCTTCTTCTTCTTCTTCGGTTCTCCCTCATCCTCGACAAAAGCAGTAAGTTGTCGCTCCAATTCTGTCGCCGTTTGTCGCCGCACCCCAACGCCATGCCAAGGCTCCCTCGCGCCGGTGCCTCTACACCGAACGCACATCGTGAAGGCTCGCCGGTGAGTTTTTCTCAACAACCATTATTTTGGTTCGACTGGTTCGTTGGTTGTTAGTCTGATTCTCATAATTTGGGTGTTGGTTTTCAATAGATCGGGTCGCGGGCATCCTAGGTTCGAGCTCTGCACCGCCGCTATCTAGGTACAGCTGTAAGTCTCGTTTTGTTGATGCCATTTTAATCATCCCTGTGTTGGTTCGGTTACGTTAAGTCAAGTTAGTTCAATTAAAAGTGTTTGGAACGTGTTTTTTTTTAAGGTTCTCTGTTTATCGATTAGGGGTTCGTGCATGCAACTTGGGATCGAACTCCCAAACCTTGGTTATCCAAGTAAGTAGTCATTTGGATTAAGCCCCCTTAAAGGTATTGTTTGGTTTGTTTCAATGTGGTAGTATGTGAATGGTGTTTAATGCACGAAAACTATGTTGTGATGCATATGTTTGGGTTTGGGTTTGTGTTGGCGTTGCCTGTACCACTAATGGACTAAGAAATTAGTTAATATGGGAATAGGGGCTTAAGGCTTCAAGTTAAGAGTGAGACTTAAAGCCTTTGATCGTAATAAGCTGAGAACGAACATTGTGGGTCTGAGACTGATGTAATTGAAAGATGGTTCTATGCTCGGGTTCTACCTCGAGGTAAGTTGGAATTTGTGAGTCACGAGTAAACCCTAGATGGGTGAGTGCAGCAAAGTGTAGTTGACCAAACCAATTAGAGGATTGTTGTGTTGGGCTTAAGGTCGCCTAAGCGTGAGACTGTTCTTGTAAAGGGTTCGAGGTTGCAAACTAATGTTTTGGTTACTGTGGTTTGGGGCAAATGTGACCGTTGGGTGACACGCCTTAAGCTTCGGTTCGTGTTTAAGTTGTTTGGATCGCTATAACTAACTTGGTTGGGTGTTAAAGGTGAGCCCCAGGCCACGCTAGTGACCAATCATTTCCTTAGAATTGTTTTAGGCGAGCTTGTGTTTGACTTTTGAAGGAAGTGGTTGATTCATGGAACCTCGAACCGATGTATGTAGCCAACTTGATCCAGTAAGCGAGCTCATAGGTGAGGGAGCTTGCTTGCATAGTTTGTGGATTGAAACCTTGTATTGTCGTGTATGTTAAAGGGGTTGGTTCCAACCGTGACAGAGTTCGCGCATGTGTGTGAAGGGAATAAAAGTCCCACGCAGCGGAAGACGATTGAATCGTCGTGGTGAAAAGTATGCAACTGAATTTCATTAAAACGATTTAACACTTAAATCTAGGCTAAACATGCAATTCTATGGAAGAAAAACAACAAGAAGAAATCTACTTACTTGTTGAAGACTCTCTTCAAGGTTTCTTCCAATGATCACGAACACTTCGTGCTTCTTGATCTCAACGAACTCGAATTCACGAACAAGATCCGGTCACAACCACTTGGAATCTCGGTTGTTCTTCTTTTGGAAAGAAGGAAGATGGTGGGATCTTAGTGTTTTGGTGAAGAGAAAGTTAGAGAGAATTTGAGAAAGAGATCTCTTCCTTTTGGTGAGATTTCCAAAAAAATGAGATATTGTGTTACTTCCCTTCTTGCAAGAAGGGTTTAAATAGTGTAGAGAACATGGAGTTAAAATCTCCATATTATTACTATTTTACCACAACCATAGGTTATGCAAATCATATTTGCATGACCATATAATATAAGATATCTCATATCTCATATTGCAAATCACATTTGCAATAATTGTGGATTTATTAAATTGAATCACATCCAATTTAATTTCTCTCAATTAATTTCTCCAATTAGCCCTAATTCAACAATTAGGCTAACCTATAGTTTATTATGAATCTCATTCACATTAAACTATATATTATATCATTCATATCTCATATAAATGACATAAATGCCTCTAAGTGAAATTGAACACTTCAATTTCATACCAAAACTCTAACCCTTCTTTTAACCTAGATGGAGCCAACCGGGGAACCTATGGACCTCACGATGATGAGCTCCAATGATACGAGATTAACCTATCAAACTCTTTGACCCAGTTAATCAACATTCATTAGCTTCAGATAATACGATCCACTATAGCCCGTAGTCGCACTCCGTCGGTCACGAGAATATTACGTGTCCACCGATATAACCAATACCCATGAGTCGACCCTTCACGGGTTGTTCGTAGACACACTACTGGTCAAATTACCGTTTTACCCCGTGTGTACTTCTTGTTCCTTAAGTCCCCACTGCTCCTCTAATGAACAACATATTGTGATGATCCAAACATACACAACACCCTTCTCGGGCGAGTGAGAAGGTGGGCACCCGTTGTCAAAGCCACGGAGACAACACTTAAGGGAACAACCCTCTAGTTTCTCTAATGGCGGGAAAGAGTGAATTCCATCTCGCGTAGTTAAGTTCCCGACTCCTACTTGATCCTGTCCCCGAGAAGATAGGCATATTGGGCAAGTAATCGTGACCACCTCACTCGTAGTACTAGTCAAAGGACATACCCCATGAGAGCGAGTCCGTAACACGCTCGGGATTCGGTCGAGTCACTAATGGTCAACTCTGAATTTATTAGTCTTTCTCATAACGGTGTTACATCGATGGGTCTAATAATTCACGGTCCGATCTTGTACAATCTCATTGCACAGGATGTCCCCACTCGCATGTCAACCACATGAACGAGTCGATCACCTCGTTTGTATCTAATACAAAGCGGGCGCATCCACGGTGTATCGAGTTAGGTCTCCAACCTATCCATATCATCAGAGACCGTTCGGGTCATTAACTCGAACGTGATCCTCCCTGTGTGTCCACTACACACCATTCAAGTTCTAGTTCTCTCGTAAATTCAATGACCCTGGAGCTTAGTTTATTGGAAAAGTTTGTAAATATTGCGAGACACAAAGTAATGGAATAAATAACCCTTATTAATTTCAAATAGTAATTTACAAACACGAGATTAGGACAAAAATCCCAACAAACTCCCACTTGGACTAAGCTAGTGGAGAAAATACATTTCTGAAATGTACATAAATTAAAACGAAGTAATACAATAAAGTAGGACATTGAATACCCGTTTACATATCTACCACTTGTCCTAGTCAGGAAGCACTCGAAGACCTAGACTCTCTAGGTGACCCTCAAACACCTTAGCCATGAGGGGCTTTGTAAATGAATCAACTACGTTGTGCTCAGACGCTATTTGCGTGACTGTCACGTCTCCGCGGTGCACAATCTCTCGTATCAGATGATACTTTCGCTCAATGTGTTTGCCTCTCTTATGGCTCCGAGGCTCTCGTGAGTTGGCTACTACACCACTGTTATCACAGAACAACGTGATCGGCAAGTTCATATTTGGAACAACTTCCAAATCTAACATGAACTTCCTGAGCCAAACAACTTCCTTTGCAGCTTCACAAGCCGAAACGTACTCCACTTCCATAGTGGAATCAGTGATGTATCCCTACTTGATGCTTCGCCATACTACAGCTCCTCCATTCAGAATGAAGGTTGACCCCGAAGTGGATTTCCTAGAATCCTTATCGGTCTGAAAGTCAGAATCCGTGTATCTCGTAAGGATCAAATCCCCACCGCCATACACTAAGTTGTAGTTTCTCGTTCTCCTCAAATACTTGAGGATTGCCTTTACGGCTGTCCAGTGATCTAATCCTGGATTGGATTGATACCTACTGACAATCTCTACTGCATAACAGATGTCGGGCCTAGTACATAGCATGACATACATCAGGCTCCCTACAGCTGAAGCATATGGGATCCGTCTCATATCCTCAACCTCTTGAGGAGTCTTAGGACACTGATCCTTAGACAGGTGAACCCCATGCCTGAAAGGCAACAAGCCCTTCTTGGAGTTCTGCATCTTATATCTAGACAACATCTTGTCAATATAAGACGCATGAGACAAGGCTAGCGTTCTGTTCTTCCGGTTCCGGACTATCTAGATATCTAGAACATACTGAGCTTCTCCCAAATCTTTCATTTGGAATTACGAAGCTAGCCACTTCTTAACGTCAGTAAGAAATTCTACCTCATTTCCAATGAGAAGAATATCATCCACATACAACACCAAAAATGCGACAGTTTTGCCAACGATTTTCTTGTAAACACAAGGCTCGTCGACATTTTGATCAAAGCCATAAGATTTGATCGCCTCATCAAACCTTTTATTCCAAGACCTCGAAGCTTGTTTCAGTCCATAAATAGACCTATGAAGACAAACCTTTTGCTCTTATCCTTGGACAATGAACTCTTTGGGCTGGTCCATGTAGATGGTTTCATCAAGTTTGCCATTCAGAAAGGTTGTCTTGACGTCCATCTGCGATACCTCGTAGTCATAATACACGGCAATGGCCAGAAGGATCCTGATCGACTTTACCATGGCAACAAGTGAAAAGGATTCCTCATAGTCAACCCCTTCAACCTGGGTAAAACCCTTTACCACTAGTCGGGCTTTGAAGGTCTGCACCTTTCCATCTACCCCACGTTTACGCTTGTAGATCCATTTGCAACCAATAGGTTTTACCCCATCCGGTTGATCCACAAGCTCCCAGACAGCATTGAAGTACATCGACTCCATTTTCTGGTCTATAGCTTTGATCAATTCGTCTTTGTCAACATCAACCATTGCCTGATCATAGGTCGATGGATCCTCGCAGTCATCATCAGGAGTGACAACTGAGGTTTCAGCTAAACCCATGTAACGGTCAGGCTGTCTCACATCCCTCCCACTACGTCGAGGCATTCCCAACTCTTGGGAACGAACTTAACTAGACGTGCTAGGGTCAACAACACTTGTTGATGTACTAGCCCCATCAGCAACTCTTGCTGACGTACTGTCCATTTCGTTCAACACAATTTTACTCCTTAGTAAATGATTCCTGACGTTGTCCTCCCCAAGGAAAGTGGCGTTTGTCGACACAAGCACCCTATTATCCTTAGGTTCGAAAAATAGACCACCCCTAGTCTCTTTAGGGTAACCCACGAATAGGCACAATTTCGAATGGGGTTCCAACTTTTTCGGGTTTGACACCAACACATGAGTCGGGCGTCTCCAAATTCTGAAGTGATGTAAACTAGCTTTACGTCCACTCCAGAGTTCGAAAGGTGTTTCAGAAACACTCTTCGACGGAACATTGTTCAAAATATAAACCGCAGTCTCCACTACGTAACCCCAAAAAGAATAAGAGAGACGAGCATAGCTCATCATCGATCGAACCATGTCCAACAAGGTTTCGTTTCTCCTCTCCGATACACTATTCTGTTGTGGCATACAAGGTGCTGAGAGTTGGGACGTGATTTCGTGTTCTATCATATAGTCCTAGAATCCAGTGTCCATATACTCTCCACCTCGATCCGATCGAAGTGTTTTAAGCGATTTACCTAACAGGTTTTCAACCTCAGTCTTGTACTCCTTGAACTTTTCAAGAGTTTCAGACTTCTTATGCATTAGGTAAATATACCCATACCTCGAGTAATCATCTATGAAAGACACGAAGTATTCATAACCACCTCGTGTTTTAACATTCATCGGACCACAGAGGTCAGAATGTACCAGCTCAAGAGGCTCTTTGGCTCTATATCCTTTTCCACTAAAAGGACGTTTGGTCATCTTGCCCTCAAGGCATGACTCACACACCGGTAAAGTGTTTTCTTCCAACTCGTTTAGAAGTCCACTCTTCACTAGTCTCTCAATTCTATTGAGATTAATGTGGCATAACCTTAGATGCCAAAAATGGGCATTTTCCTTAGGAGAAACTTTCGCTCTTTTAGTTCGTGTTTCTGCAGTTTTAAATAACTCAGTGTTCAAAACGCTTTTGACTGAATTTGGCTTTAAAACATACAAATTATTCTCAAGTGAAGCAGAACAAATTAAGTTTTCATTTCGGGAAATAAACGCTTTATTACCTTGGAAAGAAACAAAAATACACTGTTCTAATAGGAAGGAAATAGAAACTAGTTTTCTAGTAAACCCTGGAACTATACATGTTGTCAAACAAAATGTAATTCTTGCAAAAATGTAGCTTCACCGTGCCGACTGCTGCAGCAGTGACAAGCTCCCCGGATCCAACCCGTAGAGTCACCTAACCCTCTCGCAGCTGCTGCCAGGAATCAATTCCCTGAAGAGAAGAACAAACATGGTTAGTGGCGCTAGAATTCAATATCCAGGCAGAGTTACTACTCTCCACTAAACATGTTTCAGTCACAAGTAAATCACATTACCTTGATTCCTCCTTTCGGCTAAGAATTTGGGACAATTTCTCTTCCAGTGATCGTCCCCATTGCAGTGGAAACACTTTCCTTTCTCTACAACTTCCTTGACCTTCTTGCCCTTTTGGGCGGCAGCTCGGTCAGTTTTACCCTTCTTCATCTTCTTCTTCTTCCCTTTCGGGTAAGAAGGAGCTACAGGCTTTGTCTCAGAGGTCGAACCCCTGTGATAAGACCTAAAGGTAACGTTTACCTCAGCTTCCGACGTCCTGATCCTCATCAAGGACTGGAAGGTTTGCAGCTCGTTAAGAAGAGTAGTCAGAGTGTAGTTTATCTTATTCATAACAGCGTTGCTACGAAACTGAAGGAAACTCTACGGAAGAGTCTCCAAGATAAAACTGACCTGGCTCGACTCGTCGATTGAAGCCCCGTTCATCTCTGCTAGATTAAAGTGGGTCATCATGTCTAGAACATGTTCACGGACAGACGACCCCTCTTTCATCCGTGCGTTGAAGACGTATTTGAGCGAGTCATGTCGGACTTGAAAGGAATGTTGTCCAAACATTTCCTGCAAGGACTTTATGATCTCCTTAGCGGTGACCATCAACTCATGCTTCTTTGCCAAGACATCAGACATGTTGGCAATTATATAGACCTTGGCCTTTTCATTGGCCCTGATCCATCGATCGTATGCATCACGAACACTTCGCGATGCAGTCGAGCCCGACACCTGAGGACACTCCTCAGTGAGCACAAACTTTATGTCGTCAGTTACCAAAATCGTGTTTAAGTTGTTTTTTCATGTTTTGTAATTATCTCCCACTAGTTTATCATACGCGAGTAGAGCTATTATTGAGTTAGACATGTTTTAAGCTAAAAAAATTAAGAAACTTTGTGTTAGTCTCACAAAAAACTTTTGAAATCCAATAAGGTTTTAGCAAAAATTGTTTCATGATCCCTAGGTCATTCAAAATTTGCAATGATATCCTAAAGGTTTAGAATGACCGCCACCGAAGGGTGAACAGAACAATCCTCCTCTAGGACGAGACTTTCTCGATCAGACCCTAATTCCAGAATAACTCTTATTCCATTAGGCGTCTAATTACCATTGTTCGGTCGAATTCATTAACTCTTAACGAATTCTGTGAGTGTCACCCTCAATCTTTAAGTTTCCAAGTATCCGTCCAAATAATAGCCACCGAAGGGTGAACCAAGAAGGAAAACCAACCAGGAAACTGTATCCCTTTCGAGAATTCACGGTGTTTCGACTCCCATGATTAGGCCCTCCGAAGGGATTGTCTGGTCCAGGCCAAACTAGCATGCAGATCATAGGAGTCTCACGGTGTGAATCAAAAGAAGAGACCGTGGGTCCCGTTTTCACAGGTCCCGCTCCCACTCACTATAAGTACTCTCTCCATCCACGATGATATTGACCCATACAAATGCCACCCGAAGGGGGACGCTCCCATTTGCGCCACGAGGCCGAGTATAGATCTCACGGTGTGGACTTAACGGAGATTTGAGGTTGAAAAATCAAATGTATCTTATACACTTTATTTCCTCCCATTCACCACTTTATTTTTTAGGGATCGACCTAGATAAACCAGCTAGAATTTACCTAAGTCTACCGATATAACTCTTATTTGGTATTTACCTAAGTTTATAATCACATTATTACTTAGGTCTATGTGAGTAAATTAATCAACTTTTAATTAACGACACTCACGATAATATAACCTAAGAATCTCCGGACCGAATTCACTCGCAGGTCGGTTTCGAGGTAGGGGTATTCCGCAAGCGTCAACTTAAATACCCCAGCCTTAGGCAAAACCTTCCTTAGACAGAGTTACTAATCAGTCTCCATTCAAAGGTCATATTTGATTTCCTAAATTCTAATCTTATTAGAAAATAGAAAACCTAAGTCTAATTATTCCAGTTCTAAACACTTTAAAACTAATAATTAACTTAGATTGCATGCATTTCTATGTTATAGTGCTTGATCATTCATCACATGAATAACTATATACTATAACATAATAATTCATCTCATGAAATAAAATGCATGAGCATACTTTAATCTAAAAAATATAACACTTATATTAATTAAATTAAACATGCATTTTAATTATATTATAACTCTTATAATATAACCTATCATGCAAACTATATATTATAACTCTTATAATATAAATGATGCATGAATATGTTTAACCTAAGGTGGGATTTTAAATCTATATGACATACATTATGCACATAGAAATTTAATTAAATCATACATCACATGCATAAATAATTAAATAGCAAAAATGGATCGATTTTGGCACCTAGGGACATTTATTTAATTAAATAACATTAATATAACATTAATATTATATTATTTAATAAAATAAATAAATAATTAAATAAAATACAAATTTTTCATTTAAAATAATGAAAAAAATCGAAAATAACTTCCCCATTTTCTCCATCAACCGCCCACGTCTTGTAACTCTTCACGAACTGCCCACTACGCGTGCGGCGTTGCAACGTCATGGGCAGTGTTGCAACGCAGCCGCGTCTAGCGTTGAGGTCAGCGTGCTCAACGTCGTGGCGTTGCATTGCTACACCTAGCGTGCAACGCTGCTCTGCAGCCAAGCCAGCGCCCGCAAGGACAACGTTTAGACGCCGAAGAACAGCGTCTCAACGCCGTCGACAGAACAATAAACTCCTTTGTTGTTCTTTGTCGATTTTCGCCCGTTTTCGCTCCGATTTCTTCACAGCAACTCTTGCCACGAATGACTCGGACTTACAGACTCGATTTACAACAAAATGCCCAAAAACAACGGGCCCTTACATTGATCTCATCAACATAAAATTGTAAATCTAAAATACCAAAAACCGAAAACATCCTAATTCCCTAACCAACAATTTATCACATAAAATTGAGGTTGTACCCACCTAATTTTAACGAAAAACAGTGCACAAAATCGAACCAAACGTATGGCTCTGATACCAATTGAAGGGAATAAAAGTCTCACGCAGCGGAAGACGATTGAATCGTCGTAGTGAAAATTATGCAACTGAATTTCATTAAAATGATTTAACACTTAAATATAAGCTAAACATGCAATTCTATGGAAGACAAACAGCAAGAGGAAATCTACTTACTTGTTGAAGACTCTCTTCAAGGTTTCTTCCAATGATCACGAACACTTCGTGTTTCTTAATCTCAACGAACTCGAACTCACGAACAAGATTCGATCACAACCACTTGGAATCTCGGTTGTTCTTCTTTTGGAAAGAAGGAAGATGGTGGGATCTTGGTGTTTTGGTGAGGAGAAAGTTAGAGAGAATTTGAGAAAGAGATCTCTTCCTTTTGGTGAGATTTCCAAAAAATGATAGATTGTGTTACTTCCCTTCTTGCAAGAAGGGTTTAAATAGTGTAAAGAACATGGAGTTAAAATCTCCATATTATTACTATTTTACCACAACCATAGGTTATGCAAATCATATTTGCATAACCATATAATATAAGATATCTCATATCTCATATTGCAAATCACATTTGCAATAATTGTGGATTTATTAAATTGAATCACATCCAATTTAATTTCTCTCAATTAATTTCTCCAATTAGCCCTAATTCAACAATTAGGCTAACCTATAGTTTATTATGAATCTCATTCACATTAAACTATATATTATATCATTTATATCTCATATAAATGACATAAATGCCTCTAAGTGAAATTGAACACTTGAATTTCATACCAAAACTCTAACCCTTCTTTTAACAAAGATGGAGCCAACCGAGGGACCTAATGGACCTCACAAAGGATTTAGCTCCAATGATACGAGATTAACCTATCAAACTCGTTGACCCTGTTAATCAACATTCATTAGTTACTGTAACAGATCCACTATAGCCCGTGTTGCACTCCCGTCGGTCACGAGAATATTACGTGTCCACCGATATAACCAATACCCATGAGTCGACCCTTCACAGGTTGTTCGTAGACACGGCTGGGTCAAATTACCGTTTTACCCCTGTGTCTACTTCTTGTTCTTTAAGTCCCCACCGCTCCTCTAATGAATAACATATTGTGATGGTCCAACCATACACAACACCCTTCTCGGGCAAGTGAGAAGGTGGGCACCCGTTGTCCAAGTCCTAGAGACAACACTTAAGGGAATAACCCCTCTAGTTTCCCTAATGGCGAGAACGAGTGAATTCCATCTCGCGTAGTTAAGTTCCCAGCTCCCTACTTGGTCTTGTCCTTGAGAAGATAGGCATATTGACGAGTAACTGTGACCACCCTCACCCGTACTAGTCAAAGGACAGACCCCCGCAGACAGGAGTCCGTAACACGCTCAGGATTCAGGTCGAGTCACTAATGGTCAACTACGAATTTATTAGTCTTTACTGTTAACGGTGTTACATCAGTAGGTCTAATAATTCATGGTCCGGTCTTTTACAATCTCATTGCACATGATGCCCCCACTCGCATGTCAATCACATGAACGAGTCAGATCACCTCATTTGTATCTAATACAAAGCGGGTCGCATCCACAATGTATCCAGGATTAGGTCTCCAACCCTATCCATATACTGTAGACCGTTCGAGTCATTAACTCGAACGTGATCCTCCCTGTGTGTCCACTACACACCATTCAAGTTCTAGTTCTCTCGTAAATTCAATGACCCTAGAGCTTAGTTTATTGGAAAATTTTGTAAATATTGCGAGACACAAAGTAATGAGATAAACAACTCTTATTAATTTCAAATAGTAATTTACAAACACGAGATTAGGACAAAAATCACAACAGTGTAGTTGAGCATCATAAACGATATGCAGCTTGTGGCGTTCACATGATTGTTAGTATGTATTTTTTATTATGGTTTTAGTACCAAGTTAAGAGAGTTGTGTCGTGGAACCCCCCAGGCTAGTAGTCCCTACTAGGGATGTCCATTTTTCCCGCCCTCTGGGGCCCCGCGGGGACCCGTCCCTAACGGGGCAGGAAATCCCCGTTTATGCGGGGAATGGGGGAGGGTGCGGGGAGAAAATTTTCTCCATTGGCTAAACGGGGACGGGGATGGGGAATACATTCCCCGACACCATCCCCGCCCCGCTCTCCATCCCCGCCCCGATTGATATATATATTTTAAAATATGTATATTTTTATATATATAATAAACCATAATTCAATTTTTTTATTAAATATCATTTATTTTTTCTAAGAAAATTGAAAAAAAGTATCTTAAATATAAATCCTTAATTAAGAATTAACCATTTAAATAAAAATTTTCAAAATAAAAAAAGAAATTATTTAATAAATTTAGAATAATAAAAGAGATAAACGGGGAATAATTCCCCGCGCGGAACCCGATCACCGCGAATTCCCCGTGGGGAATCCCCGCCCCGTTCCCTGCAAAATAAAATGGAGAATTTTGCGGGGACGAGGAATGAAATAGGGGGCGGGGAAAGGGACAGGGAAGCATTCCCCGCCCCCGCCCCGCCCCGTGGACATCTCTAGTCCCTACCTTACTCCTTGTTTAGGTGACGTTATCCTACAGCCTTGTGTGGCGAGAAACTAGCATGAAGTATGTGTATTGGCGATGTCTCGTGGTGAGTCACAGTGTGTGTGGCAATAGACCAGGGGCAATGATGTCTTGTGGTGAGCCATAGTAGTCATGGCAATAGACCAAAGACGAGAGTGCCTCGAGGTGAGTCACAACGAGTGTGACAACAGACTCGGAGTGAGACATAGCTTACGAGTGTCCTGCGAGGCAGGTCTGGGCTATGTCAGAATGCTAGTTAGGGAGGCGTATACCGACGTGAAACAAGGAGCTGAGCATTTCTGTGTGGCCTTGGGGTAGAGCAGAGTTGGACGTCTAGCTGAGTGGGGTCTGAAAGTGGAATTTGGGTAGTTCGAGGTGTTGGCTAAAAGTGAGAACCTGGCTGAATCTGGAACCCTTGAGAATGGGTCGAGGATATTAAGAATGCGTAGTTAGAACCCTTAGTAACCTTATGAAGCACAGAGCCCAGCGCTTACTAAACCCTGAGTTACGCTTGAGCGAGTCGGAACCTCTAGGTTGACGATATTTGATAGGCTCGCGAGATTGGGTACGTCCCCGTTGAGATCAGGGAGTGGTTGTTTTCCATTATCTCGTGCTAGCTTAGGGGTGATTCCCCATAGGGCGTGTTGGTTACGTACCCCACTGCACTATGCTAACGTGTTATATTATGAGAGCCAGGGGTACGTCTCCGTTAGGGAGTGGCTGCTTTCCATTATACCATGCTTGCTTAGGGGTGATTCCCCATTGGGCGTGTAGGATACGTACCTGCTCTGCTCTATGCCAATGTGTAGTGGCGTGAGAGTTGCTTTCTCTCATTGTATCGTCAATCAAAGTTCCAGGACCGAAGGTAGAGCTTGAGTCATTACGCATGATGGCTCAAGATGAAGTGTTCTAAATGTGAGACTTGTTTGGGGTTGAGTGAGTTTAGAAGTTGAGTCTTGTTTTGTTTGCATGTTAGCTTGTTTGGACGTGAGTGGGTTGCTTACTGAGTATTTTTATACTCACCCATCTACTTTGTTGTCTTTGGTTGCAAGTAAGAAACCCTGAGGCAGTTGACGATGATGACGACCCGACGAGGTTGTGGGTGAAGGGAATCGAAGTCCCGCAGCGGAAGCGATTGCGAATTGCGCGCTCTTGATTTAGTTACAACGATTAATTCAAAAACAAATATGACTAGATTAAGCATATGAATATAATGGACAACAAGAAAGTTACATTTGAAGAACCTTTCTTCAAGTGCTCCTCCTCTCTCACGACCAAGATCAACGCAACACGAACTCGAACGAACACCGACACTACCACCGGATCTTCTACGTTGTTCTCTAGGTGAGGGAGGAAGGTGGGTTCCCTTTAAGAGAGGTGAGGTGTTTTGTGAGAGAGATGTGTGTTTTGGAACCCTTCCAATAACACAACAAAGAGCTTGAAATTCCTTAGGAATGACTTAACCTAGTTGCATCTCATGCAACCATGTATATAGGGAAATAGGACGGAAATGACCATCCTACCCCTCCTTTATTCTCTCTTTAGTATATAGTTTATATATGAATCTAATTCACATTAAAACTATATATTATATCAATTATATCATATATAATTGATATACCACCTAATGTATCAAATTGAACACTTCAATTTCATTCATAACTTTATACCCTCAATATTACCATATTGAGCCAACAGAGGGACCTAATGAACCTACAGTTCATGAGCTCCAATGATGTGAGATTAACTGATCAAACTCTTTGATCCAGTTAATCAATATTCATTAACTACAAGTCACTCCACTATAGACTTGTAGCTGCACTCTCCTCATTGTAGATAATATTGTGTCCACTGATATAGTCATTACTCATGAGTCGACCCTTCACAGGTTGTTCGTAATCACAGCTGGGTCAAATTACCGTTTTACCCCTGTGATTACCCCTTTGTTCCTTAAGCACCACTGATCCTCTAATGAACAACAAGTCTAAGGTCCTACCTTAGACTCATACCTCATAGAGGCGGGGCCTCGTTGTTTAAGACTGAGTCGGTTCTTGAGGAACAACCAATCTAATTCCTGAGTGAATTCCATCTTGCACAGTTAAGTTCCCAGCTACCTACGAGGTTCTGTCCCTGAGAAGGTAGGCTTATTGAGTCGGGTACAAGCCATTCTCACCCATACTAGTCTAAGGACAAACCCCTATGAGCAGGAGTTCTTAACTTAATCAGGATTGAGGTCGAGTCACTAATGACCATCTATAAATTACTAGTCTTATCCTGTTAACGGTGTTACACTGGTTAGACTAATAATTTGTGATCCAGTCATGTATGAACTCTTCATACAGGATGCCCCCACTCGCATGTCAACTACATGAATGAGTTTGATTACCTCATTTGTACTAATTACATTTGAGCCGCATCCATGGTGTTACCAGAATGAGGTTTCCAACCTTATTCTTATACCATAGACTATTTAGGTTATATTCTTGAACTCAACCCAAATAGTGTCCACTACACTGATGTTCAAGATAAATGTTATAACCTTGGAGCTTAGTTTATTGGATTTATAAAGCAAGACTGTAATTCTATCAAAACAAATAACACTTTATTTAATTGATCAAAATTACACAAGTTTAGGGCATAAATCCCAACAGTAGGAACCTGTTTCCTTCTTGTTTTCATTTAGCTTAGAGTTCTCGCTTGAAACTGTCATGTGTTAGTTTCTGTTTTATTTGCCTGGTCGTGCGACACTATGATGTCTCTTCTACTTCTTAGTTAATGAATTTTCATTCTGGTTGAGTTCTCTTTCCGCTGCGTGTTCGTTTGTCTAAGAGAATGTGTTTTGGAAATTTTGGTTGTAGCCCAACCCATTCTCTGATTGTAGTTAGGTAGGGGTTGGGCATTCTTTAAACTCTTTGAAGTGTTTTCTGCTTGTTAGGTTCCAGGAAAAATTTTGGTTTTCTCCTTGTTTTGCTGTTATGCTGCCAAAATTTTGGCACGAACGGTGTGGCAGAGTAACTTCCCTAATGTAGGTTCGTCTCAATTTTTAGGGTCGTTACAGTGGGTATCAGAGACTAGGTTTTAGATTCTGTAGACTTGTTCACATCGTGAGCTTCACATTTTCACACCTCTCACAGGAAGTCATCTAAATCATTTGTCGGGTTTGATATCTGTTAACACATTAGTAAAGTAGATAGGGATTGATATGTTTGCTCATCTTGCTATTCTTTCCTTGTTATGCGTTGTTTTTATCTGACCACGCTCTTAAGGTGGGTAGTTGTGGGATGTTTTCTTGTTAGCTTGAAATTCAGGTGAATGGCCTGTGGCAGGTCGTGGAAGGCCAACCTCAGATGGACGTGCCTGGGGTAGTCGGAGAGGTCATGGTCGTAGAGGTCGTGGACAAAAAATCAACTAGTAGACTCATCTTTGGCCACTTGGTCTTGGTATTGTATGTTTAGTGGAAGTTCGCTCGTTGGATGTGACCTTAATTGTCTTGGGTATGAGTGACTTCGATGTGATTCTGGGTATGGATTGGTTGGCTGCGAATCATGCCATATCGACGTCGTTCGATTTGTCAAACGCTCCACTTTTGTTTATGAACCTGATGAATAGAGTGTTCAAGGAGCTCTTGGACACCTTCATTATCGTATTTATTGAGGACATCTTGATCTATTCAAGGACGAGTGAGAAGCACGAGGGCCTCTTGAGGAAAGTCTTGATTGCTTTGAGGGAGAATAAGTTGTATACTAAGTTCAAGTTCTCCGAGTGCAAGTTTTGGTTGCATCAAGCGACCTTTCTAGGGCACATTGTATCTAAGAAAGGTGTCGTAGTAGACCCGACAAAGGTGGGAGTAGTTTTAGAATGGCCTCGACCCGGAACCGTCACTGAAGTTCACAGTTTCTTGGCCTTGGTTGGTTATCACCGATGATTCGTGAAAGACTCCTTCAAGATTGCTACACCTCCCATCCAGATAACCCGAAAGGGGAATGCTTTCGTGTTGAGACGAGTTTCCAGGATTTGAAACAGAGGTTCATCTCGGCATTGATACTCACAGAGCCTGATAGTTCAGGAGGTTTCGCGGTGTACAGTGATACCTCCAAGAAGGGTTTGGGTTGCATTTTGATGCAGAATGGGAAGTTTATTGGCTATGTCTCCTATCAGTCTAAGGACTGTGAGCGGAACTACCCAACCCATGACTTGGAACTATTTCTTGTGGTCTTTGCTTTGAAAGTCTGTGGCACTATCTTTACGGCGAGAAAATCTAGATGTATATAGATCGCAAGGGCTTGAAATACTTGGTTACTCAGAAGGAACTGAGTATGAGACAACACTGATGGCTGGAGCTAGTGAAAGATTACGAAATCGAGGGTTGTAATCCTTAGAGGTACCACAATGGAAATGGAAAGAGATTTCAATGGGTTTCATTTTTGGCCTCCCCTGAACCGTTAAAAGGTTTTCAATCATTTGGGTAATAGTGGATAGAGTGACTAAGTCGACACATCTCTTTTTTGGGAAACCGACTTATACGGTGGAAAAGTTGGCGAAGTTATTTTTGGAAGAGATTATCAGGTTGCATGAGTTCCAGTTCATATAGTCTCCAATAGGGAGTCCCGTTTCGCATCTAGTTTCTGGTTGAGCTTTCAGAGAGCCTTAGGAGCTGAGTGTAGTTTCACCATGATGTTCCACCCACAGATAGACGTTCAGACTGAGAGGGTGAATCATATCTTAGAGAGCAAGCTTAAGGCTTGTGTTCTAGAGTTTGTAGTTGGGATTTACGATTTTCTGAAGGTTGCACCTGTGCGAGGTGTGTTGAGGGTTGGCAAGAAAGGAAAGTTGAGCTCTAGGTTCATCGGTCCATTCGAGATCTTGGAACCGATTGTCCCAATGGCGTATCGTTTAGCCTTTCCACCATCTCTAGTAGTCGTACACGACGTGTTTCACGTGTCGATGTTGCGAGGCTATGCGCCAGATGCATCCCACTCGATAGATTTTGAGCCACTATATGTCGATCAGGACTCGAGCTACGAGGAGAGACCAGTGGAGATCTTAACTTGCGAAAAGAAAGTGTTGAAGAACAGAGCAACCGACTTTGTCGATGTCCTGTGGCAAAACCATCAGTTCAATCAAGCTACTTGGAAGCGTGAGGATGAGTTGAGGTCGAACTACCCTGAGTAGTTCAAGAACTAGCCACTTTCGAGGACGAAAGTTCTTAAGGTGGGGAGGATGTGACGCCCGGTAAATTTTAGGTGATTTTCTAAAATTTTCATAATTTAATTCGGGGCTCGCTTCGTCATTAAATAAAGAAAGAAGTGTTTAGAAAGAGAATAAAGAAAAGGAAAGTTCTTTTTAAACTAAGGAAAAAGTTCTTTTAAATTAATTTTTAAAAAAAAAACAGAAAAAGGATTTTCAAAAAGAAACCCTCACCACGTGCGCCGCCTTTTTTTTTCTTCTTCTTCTTCTTCTTCTTCGGTTCTCCCTCCTCCCGCTCGCTAAAGCAACAAGTCATGATGGGAATCGAGATCCCTTGCAAATGTGAAATGTGATTAAAATCGTAATTGCTCGTTTGTTTTGGTTTATTCCAAATACCAGTACATTGGGTAAAAACAGAGAATAAGCAGTAATCTAATCTAATTAGACATGGAACTAAAACATGCAAACACATGCTATATAACAATTAAACTAAAAGGAAAGAGGTAATTACCTTTGTAGTTTCTCAACAACAACTCTTTGCCCCAATTGCACAGCAACACAGAAACCAAGAAAACTTCTCTGTACGTTTCCTCCAGCAAGACACCACCACTTGGATAAACCTTCTATCCTCTGAGTTCTTTCGATCAATCCTTGGTGGGGAGGATTCCAACAATTCTGGAAGAAGTAGAGGGAGTTGTTTGAGAGAGAGAATCTTCTTGGCAATTCACCAATTGCACAGGAAATTCATCCATCAATCTTCATCTCCCAATTGGAGAAGAAGTAGTAGAGGGATAACTTCCAGTAATCCCTATCGGTGGGTAATTGGAGGGAAGTAGGGGAACGTGCCACACGTTCCCCTTTTTTATTTTATTTAATTAATAAAATTAATAAAATTAATTAATTAATATAATTAAACCAATTTAATTACATTAAAATTTGATTAAATCACATTTAATCAATTTTTCCTCTAACCTAGAGTTTTAATGCACATCTTATGTACATTAAATTTTAACCTATAGTTTTCAAATATGAATCACATTCACATTAAATTAATATTTGAACTCTTTCAAATATTTAGTTCTCTCATATAATTTATTATGAATCATATTGACATTAAATTTATAATATAAAGTTCCAAAACTTTATATTATAATGTATCTATATACATTAAATTTATTCCCTAATGAATTTGAACATTTGAAATTCAAACGATCTAAGAACCCTTTACGAGCTAGAAGGTGGACCTAATGGACCTACAGATCAGAACCTCCAACGATTCGAGATTATTCGGTTAATCTCATTAACCTCCTAATCAACATTCGTTAACTGCGGGAACACTCCACTAAAGTTCCGCAGCTGCACTCTTCTCACTGCATATATATTTCTGTGTCCACGGATATTGACCAATAACAACAAGTCAATCCTTCACGAATGTTCGTAACACCAGGTGGGTCAAATTACCGTTTTACCCCTGGGTTACATCTTGTACCTTAAGTACTAGTGCTCCTCTAATGAACAATTCGTTTGTGGTCCTACCAACAAACAGAAGTCCCTCTCGGGCCAATGAGAAGGTCGGATCCTTTGTTGAAGTCTCGGAGACACCACTTAAGGGAACATTCATCTACTTACCCTAGTAGGCGGGAAGGAGTGAATTCCATCTTGCTAAGTTAAGTCCCCAACCGCTCACTCAGTCTTGTCCCCAAGAAGGTAGGCATATTGAGTCGGCGAATCTGGCCACTCTCACCCATACTAGTCAAAGGGCAATCCCTCGCAAACAGGACTTCGTAACCTGCTCAGGATTGAGATCAAGTTGCCTAGGTCATCCTAGTGAAATAGAAACCTAACCAATCAACGGAGTTACATCTACCGGTAACTATTTCGCGGTCTGGTCATATGTAATCTCATTACATAGGATATCCCCACTCACGTGTCATCTACACGAACACGTTAGGATCACAGTGTTTGTATCATATACAACGTGGGCCACATGCATAGTGCTACCAGGGTAAGGTACCCAAACCTTATCCCCTTACTACAGACCCTTTAGGCTGTATCTCGAACCGAGATCTTTTATATGTACATTATATTCAGTTCAAGAGATATTTTACAACCTTGGATGTTAGTTTATTGGAGTCAGGGTTAAAATAAGGGCAATATTGTAAATAACGAACAATAACTCTTTATTGAAATAATAACTCTTTATTACAATAATTAGAACAAAATTACAAACTACGAGTTTTAGGGCACAAACCCCAACAAACTCCCACTTCAACTAAAACTCTAGTGGGGTACATCACAATCCAAAACAGTGGTTACAGAGATACAAATACAATAAACTAGGGCATCCATATCCCCATTACATATCTCCCACTTGCCATAGATTAACCTATGTACATGTCTCGTAGACTTAGACTTTCCAGATGACCCTCGAACACTTTAGCCGTGAGAGTCTTTGTAAATGGATCAGCAATGTTGTGCTTCGAAGCGATCTTCGTGACTGTCACATCTTCTCGTTGCACTATTTCTCGTATCAGGTGATACTTCCTCTCTATGTGCTTGCCTCACTTATGGCTGTGAGGATCCTTTGAATTGGCTACCGCACCACTGTTCTCACAATATAAGGTGATGGAAAATTCCATATTTGGAACAACTTCCAAATCAGTAAGGAATTTCCTTAGCCAAACAACCTCTTTAGCTACTTCACAAGCAGCGACATACTCAACCTCCATTGTGGAGTCAGCGATGCATCATTGCTTGATGCTTTGCCATACCATAGTTCCTCCGTTAAGGGTGAAAACTGATCCCAATGTGGATTTCATAGAATCCTTATCGGTCTGAAAATCAGAATTAGTGTATCCAGTAAGGATCAAATCCTTAGTCCCATACACAAGCGTATAGTCCCTCGTTCTCCTAAGATACTTGAGGATATTTTTAACTGTGGTCCAGTGGTCTAACCCTGGATTGGATTGGTACCTACTGACTATTCCCACTGCATAACAAATGTTTGGCCTCGTGCACAGCATAACATACATTAAGCTACCTACTGTAGAGGCATAGGGAATACGACTCATATCCTCAACTTCTTGAGGTGTCTTAGGACATTGTTCCTTAGACAAATGAATTCCATGCCTGAAGGGTAATAAGCCCCTCTTAGAATTATGCATCGAATACCGGGCCAACATTTTGTCTATATAAGATGCTTGAGACAAAGCTAGTATTCTGTTCTTGCGATGCCTGAAAATTTGAATCCCAAGAACATACTACACCTCTTCCAAATCTTTCATTTGGAATTGGGTCGCCAACCACTTCTTTATGTCAGTTAGGTATCCTACATCATTCCCAATGAGTAGGATATCATCCACATAAAGTACTAAGAAAGCTACTTTCTCGTTGATGATCCTCTTGTAAACACAAAGCTCATCAACGTTTTGGTCAAAGCAACAAGACTTGATCGTAGTATCCAATCTTATGTTCCAAGATCTGGATGCTTGTTTCAACCCATAAATGAATCAATTGAGCTTGCAAACTTTTTGCTCCTAACCTTGAGTTATGAACCCTTCGGGCTGAGACATATAGATGTTCTCGTCAAGATTACCATTCAAAAAGGCAGTCTCGATGTGAAGGGAATCGAAGTCCCCGCAGCGGAAGCGATTGCGAATCGCGCGCTCTTGATTTAGTTACAACGATTTATTCAAAAACATAAAACACTAGATTAAGCATATATAATGGAATGGACAGCAAGAATGTTATCTTTGAAGAACCTTTCTTCAAGTGCTCCTCCTCTCTCACGATCAAGATCACAACAACACGAACTCGTACGAACACCGACACTGCCACCGGATCTTCTACGTTGTTCTCTAGGTGAGGGAGGAAGGTGGGTTCCCTTTAGGAAAGGTGAGGTATTTTTATGAGAGAGTTGTTTGTTGGCTTGGAACCTTTCCAACCACAACAAAATGCATGGAATTACTTAGAATAATTTTTTTTTTTCTAGTTGCATCTCATGCAACCATATATATAGGGGAATGGGATGGAAATGACCATCCTACCCCTCCTTTATTCTCTCTTTAGTATATAGTTTATATATGAATCTAATTCACATTAAAACTATATATTATATCAATTATATCATATATAATAGATATAACACCTCATGTATGAAATTGAACACTTCAATTTTACTCCTAACTTTATACCCTCAATTTTACCATATTGAGCCAATGGAGGGATCTAATGGACTACAGATCATGAGCTCCAATGATGTGAGATTTGAAGGGAATCGAAGTCCCCGCAGCGGAAGCGATTTCGAATCGCGCGCTCTTGATTTAGTTACAACGATTAATTCAAGAACATAAAACATAGATTAAGCATATAAAACAGAATGGGCAGCAAGTATGAACCTTTCTTCGAGTGATCCTCTCTCCCACGGTCATGATCTCAGCAACACGAACTCGTACGAACACCGACACTACTATCGGATCTTCTCCGTTGTTCTCTAGGTGAGGGAGGAAGGTGGGTTCCCTTTAGGAATAGTGAGGTGTTTTGTAAGAGAGATATTTGTTGTCTTGGAACTTTTCCAACAACAACAAAAGGCTAGGAATCACTTAGAATGACCTAGAATGGCTTAACCTAGTTGCATCTCATGCAACCATATATATAGGGGAATGAGGTGGAAATGACCATCCTACCCCTCCTTTATTCTCTCTTTAGTATATAGTTTATATATGAATCTAATTCACATTAAAACTATATATTATATCAATTATATCATATATAATAGATATAATACCTCATGTATGAAATTGAACACTTCAATTTCACTCCTAACTTTATACCCTCAATATTACCATATTGAGTCAACGGAGGGATCTAATGGACCTACAGATCATGAGCTCCAATGATGTGAGATTAACTGATCAAACTCTTTGATCCTGATTAACTACAAGTCACTCCACAATAGACTTGTGGCTGCACTCTCCTCACTGTAGATATTATTGTGTCCACTGATATAGACATTACCCATGAGTCGACCCTTCACAGGTTGTTCGTAATCACAGCTGGATCAAATTACCGTTTTACCCCTATGATTACCTCTTTGCTCCTTAAGCACCACTGATCCTCTAATGAACAACAAGTCTAAGGTCCTACCTTAGACTCATACCCTCACAGAGGGCGGGGCCCCGTTGTTTAAGATCTGGAGTCAGTTCTTAAGGGAACAACCTATCTAATTCCTCAGTAGAGGAATAAGTGAATTCCATCTTGCACAGTTAAGTTCTCAGCAACCTACGAGGTTCCGTCCCTCAGAAGGTAGGCTTATTGAGTCGTCTACAGGCCACTCTCACCCATACTAGTCTAAGGACAAACCTCTATAAGCAGGAGTTCTTAACTTGCTCAGGATTCAAGTCGAGTCACTAATGACCATCTATAAATTACTAGTCTTATCCTGTTAACGGTGTTACACTGATTAGACTAATAATTTGCAATCCAGTCTTGTATGAACTCTTCATACAGGATGGCCCCACTCGCATGTCAACTACATGAATGAGTTGGATTACCTCATTTGTACTAATTACAAAGTGGGTCGCATCCATGGTGTTACATGAATAAGGTTTCCAATCTTATTCTTATACCATAGACTATTTAGGTTATAATCTTGAAGTCAACCAAAATAGTGTCCACTACACTGATTTCAAGATAAACGTTATAACCATGGAGCTTAGTTTATTGGATTTATAAAAGCAAGACTGTAATCTTATCAAAACAAATAACACTTTATTTAATTGATCAAAATTACACAAGTTTAGGGCATAAATCCCAACAATCTCCCACTTGACCTAAAGCTTGTGGAGTACTAAACATTACAGTAATGTAAATACAATAAACTAAGGCATTTAAACCCTTTTGTACAAAAGTACTCCCACTTGCCCTAGTTGGGGAAGACTTGTAAACCTAGACCTTCTAGGTGACTCTCAAATACTTTAGCCGTGAGAGCCTTTGTAAAAGGATTAGCAATTTTGTGCTCTGAGGCTATCTTCGTGACAATCACGTCTCCTCTATGCACGATCTCCCGGATGAGATGATACTTCCGCTCTATGTGCTTTCCCCTCTTGTGACTTCGGATTCTCTCGAATTTGCTACTGCACCACTGTTATCGCAATACAACGTGATGGACAAAGTCATATTTGGAACAACTTCCAAATTTAGCAAGAATTTCCTTAACCAAACGACCTCCTTAGCTGCTTCACAAGCTGCTACATATTCGGTCTCCATGGTGGAATCAGCGCTGCATCCTTGCTTGACGCTTCGCCATACTACAACTCCTCCGTTAAGAGTGAAAACTGACCCTGATGTAGATTTTAGAGAATCTTTATCAATCTGAAAGTCAGAATCCGTGTATCCTGTAAGGATCAAATACTTAGCCCCATACACAAGCATGTAGTTCCTTGTTCTCCTAAGATACTTAAGGATTGTTTTAACCGTTGCCCAGTGTTCAAGTCCTGGATTGGATTGATACCTACTGACCATCCCAACTGCAAAACAGATGTCAGGCCTAGTACACAACATGGCGTACATCAGGCTCCCAACAGCCGATACATAAGGGATCCGTCTCATATCCTCAACTCCTTGAGGTGTCTTAGGACACTGTTCCTTAGACAAATGGATTTCATGTCTAAAAGGCAACAAGCCCTTTTTGGAATCTTGCATCTTAAAACTTGACAACACTTTCTCTATGTATGATGCTTGAGACAAGGCTAGTGTTTTCTTCTTGCGGTTTCGGACAATCTTGATCCCAAGAACAAACTGCGCATCACCCAAATCTTTCATTTGGAACTGTGTAGCTAGCCATTCCTTGATGTAAATAAGATAACCTACATCATTCCCAATGAGTAGGATATCATTCACATAAAGAATTAGGAAAGCGACAGAACTATTGATGATTTTCTTGTAGACACAAGGTTCATCATCATTCTGGTCAAAACCATAAGATCTGATAGCCTCATCAAATCTTATATTCCAGGACCTAGAGGCTTGTTTCAGTCCATAAATAGACCTTTTAAGCCTGCAAACCTTTTGCTCTTGTTCTGGTTTAATGAACCCTTTAGGTTGGTCCATGTAGATGGTTTCCTCAATATTACCATTCAAAAAGGCTGTCTTGACATCCATTTGCCATACCTCATAGTCATAATATGTGGCAATGGCAAGAAGGATACAAATAGATTTTACCATAGCAACATGTGAAAAGGTCTCCTCATAGTCAACCCCTTCAACCTGGGTATAACCCTTTGCTACTAGGCTAGCTTTAAAGGTTTGCACCTTTCCATCTACACCACGTTTTCTCTTGTAGATCCACTTAAAACCTATAGGTTTTTACCCCATCAGGCTTATCTACAAGATCCCAAAACAGAATTGAAGTACATAGACTCCATTTCTTATTCCATGGCTATAACCCATTTGTCTTTGTCTTTGTCAACCATTGCTTGATCATAAGTCAATGGATCCTCGCAGTTGTCATCTGGTATTACAACTTGGGTTTCAGCTAAACCCATGTAACGGTCAGGCAGTATCACAACCCTCCCACTACGTCGAGGCATACTCAACTCTTGAGATGGACTCTCTTGACTAGACAAACTAGTATCAACCACTCTTGTTGACGTACTAGTATTCTTATTAGCAACCTTTGCTAATGTTCCGTTTGACTCACTCAACACTACCTTACTTTTTGGTTTGTGGTCCCTTATGTGGTCCTTCTCCAAGAAAGTGGCATTTGTCGACACAAAAACCTTATCTTCCTTAGGATCATAGAATAAACCACCTCTTGTTTCTTTTGGGTATCCTACGAATAGGCACAACTTTGAACGTGAATCCAACTTCTTTGGATTTGTCACAAGCACATGTGCTGGACAACCCCATATTCTGAAGTGACATAAACTACCTTTACGTCATTTCCAGAGTTCAAAAGGTGTTTCAGAAACACTTTTGGAGGGCACACTATTCAAAATGTATACTGTAGTCTCCACTGCATAACCCCAAAAGGAACTAGGGAGATGAGCATAACTCATCATTGATCAAACGATGTCCAACAAGGTTCTATTTCTCCTTTCCGATACACCGTTTTCTTTGTGGTGTGCCGGAGTGAGAGAGTTGGGATGTAATTCCATGTTCTATCATATAGTTCTGGAATTTTAAATCCATGTACTCTCCACCTCGATCTAATCGAAGTGTTTTAACTCTTTTACCTAATTGATTTTCAACCTCAATCTTGAATTCGTTGAACTTTTCAAGTGCTTCAGACTTGTGGTGCATTAGGTAAATATGCCCATATCTAGAATAATCATCTATAAAAGAGATGAAATATTCATATCCTCCCCTGGCTTTAACATTCATCGGACCACAAAGGTGCAGATGCATAAGCTCTAGAGGATCTTTGGCTCTATAACCTTTTCCACTAAAAGGTCTTTTAGTCATTTTGCCTTCTAGGCAGGATTCACATACTGGCAAAGAATTTTCTTCTAACTCGTTTAGAAGTCCGTTCTTTACCAATCTCTCTATCCTATTGAGATTAATGTGACCCAATCTTAGATGCCAAAGATGAGCATTTTCTTTAGGAGAAATTTTACGTTTCTTAGTTTGTGCGTTTGCAGTTTTAAATAATTTAGTGTTCAAAACCATTTTGACTGAATTTGGTCTTAAAACATACAATCCATTTTCTAATGAAGCTGAACATATTTCTAAACCTTTCTTCAAAATAAACACTTTATTCATAGAAAAGGAAACATAAATACATTGTTCAATAAGGCAAGAAATGGAAATAAGGTTTCTAGTAAACTCTGGTATCACTAATATATTGTCCAACAATACATATTTCTTGCCAAAATAAAGCTTCATTGTGCCTCATCTTGCTTTCAAATGAGACGACTTCTCCATTTCCAACCCGGCGTTATCTCTCCTTGTTGTAGCTTTGCGAGAATCAATTCCCTAAAAGAAGAGCAAACATGATTAGTGGCGCTTTGAATCAAGTATCCAAGCTGCTTTTTATCATTATCCACTAAACAAGCTTCTAGGCGAAGTAAATCATATTTACCTTCCTTCTTCTTTTACTCGCAATGTACTTGAAGATTCGCTTTCCAATGCCCGTCTTCGTTGCAGTGGAAACGCTTTCCATTGTCAGCAACGTCTTTGACTTTCTTGCTCTTCTAGGCGGAGGCTTTGTCAGCCTGTTTCCCTTTACCAACCTTCTTCATGTTCTTCTTCTTACCTCTTAGGTTAGAAGAAGATGAAGCCACAGTTTTTGTCCCAGAGGTCGAACCTCTGTGATAACTCCTACTTGCAACATTTGCCTCACCTTTCGAAGACTGAAAGGTCTGGAGTTCATTCAGAAGGGAGGTAAGATTAATAGTAAGCTTGTTCATAACAGCATTACTTATAAACTACAGGAAACTATCTGGAAGGATTTCCAGAATGAAGCTGACCTGGCTCGATTCATCGATGGAAGCACCATTCGACTCCGCGATGTTAAAGTGCACCATCATATCGAGGACATGATCCCGAAAAGATGTACCCTCTAGCATCCTCGAGTTGAATATGTACTTTAGGACATTATGTCGGGCTTGTGTGGACTGTTGTCCAAACATACCCTGCACAGAATCCATGATTTCCTTGGCGGTAATCATGCCCTCATGCTTCTTGGCTAATATGTCAGACATACTTGCAAACATGTAGACCTTGGTCTTATCATTGGCCTTGATCCATCGATCATATGCATCACAAACATTTCGTGACGCATTTGAGCCTGGCACCTGAGGACACTCCTCAGTTAGCACAAACTTCAGATCACCCACTACCAAAATAGTGTTGAGTTTGTTTTTCCATGTCATCATATTCTCTCCGGTTAACTTTTCCGCACCCAATAAGGAAATTATAGAGCTAGACATTTTTGCTGAAAATTTACAAACAAACTTGTATGAGTTTCTTGCTATAACTCTAATCCAATCATGTTTTAGCTAATTATCAAATGATTCCTAGGCCATTTATAATTTGCAATGATACTCCAAAGGTTTAGAATGTATGACACTGAAGGGTAATCAAAAACACTCCTCCTCTGGATCAAGACCCTCTTGACCAAAACCTAATACCAGAATAACTTTTATTCCTATAGGTTTTAGTTACCATTTTTCGGTCTGGATACATACACAACTTATGTACCTCGTGAGTGTAAGCCTTTGTCTTTAGATCCCAGAGTCTCGATCCAATAAAATCCGTCGAAGGGAGGACTAGATTGGAAAATAGTCTAAGGAAATCTTTATCCCTTTCGGGTGTCTACTGTGTTAGATCCTCTATGATCAAGCCCTCCAAAGGGATTGTCTGGTCTAGGCCAAACTAGCAGGCTGGCCATAGTGGTCTAACGGTGTAAACCGACAAAAGAGACCGTAGGTTTTGTTTTCACTAAACCTGCTCCCACTCACTATGAGTACCCTCTCCATTTACCTTGATATTGACTCATACAAACACCATCCGAAGGGGGACGCTCCCGTTTGTGCCACGAGGCCAAGTATGAGTCTCACGGTGTGAACTTCCCGGAGATAGCGTAGGCGAAAAAATATGTATCTCATACACTTTTTCCACCCACTGAATACTTTAAGTTTATAGGAATCTTTCTTAGCCTAAAACCCGACTAATGATTTTACCTTACTCTATCAACATAACTCTTACATTGATAATCAATATAACTCTTATATTGATTTTATCCTAAGTGTGTTAATATAACTCCTTATATTAAACCTAGGATTTATAGTTTATTAACCCCTTAATAAACCCGTTGACACTATTGTAATTTATAAGACTCTCTGATTAAATTTCACTCCCAGGTCAGTTCCCAGTTAGGGGTGTTCCGTTTCCGTCAGCTTAAATACCCCAACCTAGACAGAACTTTCCTTAGACAGAGTTCCTCTTTTAATCATCGCTTATAAATTACTTGGTTCTTAATTCTAATCTAATTACAACTAGATAACCTAAGGTCTATTATTTCCAAGTTCTAAACATTTTAAAACTAATAATTAACCTTAGGTGACATGCTTACTATGTCATAGTGCTTGATCATTCATCACATGAATAATAAGACATTCATAGCATATTCATCTCATGAAAAATAATGCATGTCAATGCTGTCCAAAAATTAATATAACAACCTTATATTAATTAATCATGCAAACTATATAATATAACTCCTTATATTATAAATGAGGCATGAAAATGCTTAACCTAAGGTGGGATTTCTAAAATACAAACATACACTATGCATGGCAATAATTACACAACAATTGCATAATTAAAATAGAAAAAATTAGACCAATTTTGGCACCCTAGAAATAATTTTAATTAATATAATCTAATTATATTAATTAAAATTAAATATATTAAATATAAAACATTTTTATAATTAATATATATATTAAAAAATCTGTTTTCTGCCCGTTGCTCCTTGCGTGAAACGTATCTGGCATTGCAACGCTGATAGCAGCGTTGCAACGTTGCTTTTATCGTCTTCTGTCGAGCGTTGCAGCGCTGAGGGCTGCGTTACTGTAACGCTCCTCCTATCGCGCTTCTCCATAAACGCAGCAGCGTAACGCTGCGCAACGAGCAACGTTGTTGCAACGCTGCACACAGACAACACATAGAATCACCATTCCTTGCTCGTTTTTGCTCCGATCTTCTCAGCAACCGCTTTACCTCGATCGACACGGACTTACAGACTCGATTTACAATAAAATTTCCCCAAAACATCGGGCCCTTACATTCAACATTTCAATGGAAATTGTAAATCTAAGTGCCAAAATTGAAAACATCTAATTTTGCAAAACCGTTCATACATCTCATGCAAAAACAGTAAATCTCACCTTGTTCTTGAAAAATCCAGAACATAAATCAAGAACGCAATTGAGCTCTGATACCAATTGAAGGGAATCGAAGTCCCCGCAGTGGAAGCGATTGCGAATCGCGCGCTCTTGATTTGTTACAACGATTAATTCAAGAACATAAAACATAGATTAAGCATATAAAACAGAATGGGCAACAAGTATTTACCTTTGAAGAACCTTTCTTCGAGTGATCCTCTCTCCCACGGTCACGATCTCAAAGAACACGAACTCGTCTTTAACACCGACACTACCACCGGATCTTCTCCGTTGTTCTCTAGGTGAGGGAGGAAGGTGGGTTCCCTTTAGGAATAGTGAGGTGTTTTGTGAGAGAGATATTTGTTGTCTTGGAACTTTTCCAACAAAAACAAAAGGCTAGGAATCACTTAGAATGACCTAGAATGACTTAACCTAGTTGCATCTCATGCAACCATATATATAGGGGAATGGGGTATAAATGACCATCCTACCCCTTCTTTATTCTCTCTTTAGTATATAGTTTATATATGAATCTAATTCACATTAAAACTATATATTATATCAATTATATCATATATAATAGATATAACACCTCATGTATGAAATTGAACACTTCAATTTCACTCCTAACTTTTTACCCTCAATATTACCATATTGAGCCAACGAAGGGATCTAATGGACTTACAGATCATGAGCTCCAATGATGTGAGATTAACTGATCAAACTCTTTGATCCAGTTAATCAATATTCATTAACTACAAGTCACTCCACTATAGACTTGTAGCTGTACTCTCCTCACTGTAGATATTATTGTGTCTACTGATATAGTCATTACCCATGAGTCGACCCTTCACATGTTGTTCGTAATCACAACTTGGTCAAATTACCATTTTACCCCTGTGATTACCTCTTTGCTCCTTAAGCACCACTAATCCTCTAATGAACAACAAGTCTAAGGTCCTACCTTAGACTCATACCCTCATAGAGGGCGGGGCCCGTTGTTCAAGACACAGAGTCGATTCTTGGGAACAACCTATCTAATTCCTCGATGAGGAATGAGTGAATTCAATCTTGCACAGCTTAAGTTTCCATTCTACCTCACGAGGTTACGTCCCCGAGAAGGTAGGCTTATTGAGTCGACACAGGCCACTCTCACTCATACTAGTCTAAGGACAAACCCCTATAAGCAGGAGTTCTTAACTTGCTCAGGATTCATGTCGAGTCACTAATGACCATCTATAAATTACTAGTCTTATCACATTAGCGGTGTTACACTTGGTTAGACTAATAATTTCGCGATCCATCTTGTATGAACTCTTCATACAGGATGCCCCCACTCGCATGTCAACTACATGAATGAGTTGGATTGCTTCATTTGTACTAATTACAAAGTGGGCCGCATCCATGGTGTTTCCAGAATAAGGTTTCCAACCTTATTCATATAACATAGACTATTTACGTTATAATCTTGAAGTCAACCCAAATAGTGTCCACTACACTGATTTCAAGATAAACGTTATAACCTTGGAGATTAGTTTATTGGATTTATAAAAGCAAGACTGTAATCTTATCAAAACAAATAACACTTTATTTAATTGATCAAAATTACACAAGTTTAGGGCATAAATCCCAACAAGATTAACTGATCAAACTCTTTGATCTAGTTAATCAATATTCATTAACTACAAGTCACTCCACTATAGACTTGTAGCTGCACTCTCCTCACTGTAGATATTATTGTGTCCACTGATATAATCATTACCCATGAGTCGACCCTTCACAGGTTGTTCGTAATAACAGCTGGGTCAAATTACCGTTTTACTCCTGTGATTACCTCTTTGCTCCTTAAGCACCACTAATCCTCTAATGAACAACAAGTCTAAGGTCCTACCTTAGACTCATACCCTCATAGAGGGCGGGGCCCCGTTGTTTAAGATCTGGAGTCAGTTCTTAAGGGAACAACCTATCTAATTCCTCAGTAGAGGAATGAGTGAATTCCATCTTGCACAGTTAAGTTTCCAGCTAACTACGAGGTTCCGTCCCAGAGAAGGTAGGCTTATTGAGTCGGCTACAGGCCACTCTCACCCATACTAGTCTAAGGACAAACCTCTATAAGCGGAGTTCTTAACTTGCTCGAGATTCAGTCGAGTCACTAATGACCATCTATAAATTACTAGTCTTATCCTGTTACTTGGTGTTACAATTGGCTAGACAAATAATTTGCGATCCAGTCTTGTATGAACTCTTCATACAGGATGCCACCACTCGCATGTCAACTACATGAATGAGTTGGATTACCTCATTTGTACTAATTACAAAGTGGGTCGCATCCATGGTGTTACTAGAATAAGGTTTCCAATCTTATTCTTATACCATAGACCATTTAGGTTATATTCTTGAACTCAACCCAAATAGTGTCCACTACACTGATTTCAAGATAAATGTTATAACCTTGGAGCTTAGTTTATTGGATTTATAAAAGCAAGACTGTAATCTTATCAAAACAAATAACACTTTATTTAATTGATCAAAATTACACAAGTTTAGGTCATAAATCCCAACAATCTCCCACTTAACGTAAAGCTTGTAGAGTACTAAACATTACTGTTATGTAAATACAATAAACTAGGGCATTTAAACCCCTTTGTACAAAATACTCCCACTTGCCCTAGTTGGGGAAGACTTGTAAACCTAGACCTTCTAGGTGACTCTCAAATACTTTAGCCGTGAGAGCCTTTGTAAAAGGATCAGTAATGTTGTGCTCTGAGGCTATCTTCGTGACAATCACGTCTCCTCTATGCACGATCTCCCGGATGAGATGATACTTCCGCTCTATGTGCTTTCCCCTCTTGTGCCTTCGGGATTCCCTCGGATTTGCCACTGCACCACTGTTATCCCAATACAGTGTGATGGGCAAAGTCATATTTGGAACAACTTCCAAATTCAACATGAATTTCCTTAACCAAACGGCCTCCTTAGCTGCTTCACAAGCTGCTACATATTCGGCCTCCATGGTGGAATCAACGATGCATCCTTGCTTGACGCTTTGCCATACTACAACTCCTCCGTTAAGAGTGAATACTGACCTTGATGTAGATTTCCGAGAATCTTTATCAGTCTAAAAGTAAGAATCTGTGTATCCTGTAAGGATCAAATCCTTAGCCCCATACACAAGCATGTAGTTCCTTGTTCTCTGAAGATACTTAAGGATTGTTTTAACTGTTGTCCAGTGTTCAAGTCCTGGATTGGATTAATATCTACTGACCATCCCAACTGCAAAACAGATGTCAGGCCTAGTACACAACATGGCATACATTAGGCTCCCAACAGCTGATGCGTAAGGAATCCGTCTCATATCCTCAACTCCTTAATGTGTCTTAGGACACTGTTCCTTAGATAAATGGATTCCTTGTCTAAAAGGCAACAAGCCCTTTTTGGAATTTTGCATCTTAAACCTTGACAACACTATGTCTATGTATGATGCTTGAGACAAGGCTAGTGTTTTATTCTTGCGGTTCCGGACAATCTGGATCCCAAGAAAAAACTGCGCATCACCCAAATCTTTCATTTGGAACTGCGTAGCTAGCCATTCCTCGATGTCAGTAAGATGACCTACATCATTCCCAATGACTAGGATATCATCCACATAGAGAATTAGGAAAGCGACAGAACTATTGATGATTTTCTTGTAGACACAAGGTTCATCATCATTCTGGTCAAAACCATAAGATCTGATTGCCTCATCAAATCTTATATTCCAGGACCTAGAGACTTGTTTCAGTCCATAAATTGACCTATTACGCCTGCAAACCTTTTGCTCTTGTCCTGGTTCAATGAACCCTTCGGGTTGGTCCATGTAGATGGTTTCCTCAAGATTGCCATTCAAAAAGGCTGCTTGACATCCATTTGCCATACCTCAGAGTCATAATATGTGACAATGGCAAAAAGGATACGGATAGACTTTACCATAGCAACAAGTGAAAAGGTCTCCTCATAGTCAACCCCTTCAACCTTGGTATAACCCTTTGCTACTAGTCTAGCTTTAAAGGTTTGCACCTTCCCATCTACACCACGCTTTCTCTTGTAAATCCACTTACAACCTATAGGTTTTACCCCATCAGGCTTATCTACAATATCCCAAACAGAATTGAAGTACATCGACTCCATTTCTTGGTCCATAGTTATGACCCATTTGTCTTTATCTTTGTTAACCATTGCTTGATTTAAGTCAATGGATCCTCACAGTTGTCATCTGGTATAAAGACTTGGGTTTCAGCTAAACCCATGTAACGGTCAGGCTGTATCACAACCCTCCCACTACGTCGAGGCATACTCAACTCTTGAGATGGACTCTCTTGACTAGACAAACTAGTATCAACAACTCTTGTTGACGTACTAGTGTCTTATTAGCAACCTTTGCTACTGTTCCGTCTAACTCACTCAACACTACCTTACTTTTTGGTTTGTGGTCCCTTATGTGGTCCTCCTCCAAGAAAGTGACATTTGTCGACACAAAAACCTTATCTTCCTTCGGATCATAGAATAAACCACCTCTTGTTTCTTTTGGGTATCCTACGAATAGGCATAACTTTGAACGTGAATCCAACTTCTTTGGATTTGTCACAAGCACATGTGCTGGACAACCCCATATTCTGAAGTGACATAAACTATCTTTACGTCCTTTCCAGAGTTCAAAAGGTGTTTCAGAAACACTTTTGGAGGGCACACTATTCAAAATGTATACTGCAGTTTCCACTGCATAACCCCAAAAGGAACTAGGGAGATGAGCATAACTCATCATTGATCGAACCATGTCCAACAAGGTTCTATTTCTCCTTTTTGATACACCGTTTTGCTGTGGTGTGCCGGGGGTTGAGAGTTGAGATGTAATTCCATGTTCTATCATATAGTTCTGGAATTTTAAATCCATGTACTCTCCACCTCGATCCTATTGAAGTGTTTTAACTCTTTTACCTAATTGATTTTCAACCTCAGTCTTGAATTCCTTGAACTTTTCAAGTGCTTCAGACTTGTGGTGCATTAGGTAAATATGCCCATATCTGGAATAATCATCTATAAAAGAGATGAAATATTCATATCCTCCCCTGGCTTTAACATTCATTGGACCACAAAGGTCTGAATGTATAAGCTCTAGAGGGTCTTTGGCTCTATAACCTTTTCCACTAAAAGGTCTTTTATTCATTTTGCCTTCTAGGCAGGATTCACATACTGGCAAAGAATTTTCTTCTAACTCGTTTAGAAGTCCGTTCTTTACCAATTTCTCAATCCTATTGAGATTAATGTGACCCAATCTTAGATGCCAAAGATGAGCATTTTCTTTAGGAGAAATTAGTTCGTGTACTTGCAATTGTGTAGAATTCACTTGTTAAAACTATTTTAACTGAATTAAACCATTTGCGAATAATTCTCAAGAAGAGCAACACATAGTACAATACTTTTCCAATGAAATAAACACTTTATTCAATTGAAAAGTAAAAGAAGTACAATGTTCGCTAAGGCAAGAAATAAGGTTTCTAATAAACCCTTAAGCTACATGTTATCAAATAACATCTTTTCTTTGTCAGACGATTGCTCTTTATCTTCTCCTTTTCCTCTTCTTCTGTATCTTCTTAAGACTAGAAGTATGGCTGCAGTTCTTAGTCCCAGAGGATGAATCCTCTTGAGAACTTTTGGAATGAGCAAACAAATTTGCCTCTCCAATTTGTTGTCTCTTATCATCCATAAGAAACTGATAATTCTGCAGCTCATGTAGAAGAGAAGTCAGATCATACTCTATGTTGTTCATCGCTGCATTGATACAGAATCGCTGAAAACTCTTCAAAAGAGAATCTAGGATGAACAAAACCTGACATTTCTCATCTATGACCGCTCCGTTTAATTCCGCTACGTTGAAGTGAGCAATCAGATTGAGAACATGTTCTCTCACTGATGTTCCTTCCTTCATGCGTGCGTTGTAAACGTATTTTAGGGCTTCATGTGAAATTTGTTTGGACGGTTGTCTAGACAAATTTAGCACAAAATCCATGATCTCACGAGCTAAGACCTTGCCCTCCACCCTCCTGGCTAAAACATTAGGTATGCTAGCCATGATATAGGCTTTTGCCTTTTCCTTGGCATTAATCCAGCGGTCATATGCATCCTCAACAGCTTGAGATGCATTTTGAGCAGGAAATTGAGGACACTCCTCATTGAGAACGAACTTAAGATCATGTGTAACCAAGATTATGTTGAGTCCATCTCTCCAAGTCACTATGTTCTCTCCGGTTAACTTTTTCGCACCCAATAAGGAAATCATAGAGCTAGACATTTTTGCTGAGAAATTTACAAACAAACTTGTATGAGTTTCTTGCTATAACTCTAATCCAATCATGTTTTAGCTAATTATCAAATGATTCCTAGGCCATTTATAATTTGCAATGATACTCCAAAGGTTTAGAATGTATGACACCGAAGGGTAATAAAAAACACTCCTCCTCTAGATCAAGACACTCCTTACCAAAACCTAATACCAGAATAACTCTTATTCCTATAGGTTTTAGTTACCATTTTTCGGTCTGGATACATACACAACTTATGTACCCTGTGAGTGTAACCTTTTGTCTTTAGATCCCAGAGTCTCGATCCAATAAAATTCGCCGAAGGGAGGACTAGATTGAAAAATAGTCTAAGGAAATGTTTATCCCTTTCGGTGTCTCCACATGTGTCGATCCCATATGATCAAGCCCTCCAGAGGATTGTGCAGTCACAAAGCCAAACTAGCAGGTTGACCATAGTGGTCTAACGGTGTAAACCGACAAAAGAGACCGTAGGTTTTGTTTTCACTAAACCTGCTCCCACTCACTATAAGTACCCTCTCCATTCACCTTGATATTGACTCATACAAACACCATCCGAAGGGGGACGCTCCCGTTTGCGCCACGAGGCCAAGTATGAGTCTCACGGTGTGAACTTCCTGGAGATAGCGTAGGTGGAAAAATATGTATCTCATACACTTTTTCCTCCCACTGAATACTTTAAGTTTATAGGAATCTTACTTAGGCTAAAACCCGGCTAATGGTTTCACCTAACTCTATCAACATAACTCTTATATTGATAATCAATATAACTCTTATATTGATTTTATCCTAAGTTTGTTAATATAACTCCTTATATTAAACCTAGGATTTCTAGTTTATTAACCACTTAATAAACCCACTGACGCTACTGTAATTTATAAAACTCTCTGATTAAATTTCACTCCCAGGTCAGTTCCCAGGTAGGGGTGTTCTGTTTTCGTCAACTTAAATACCCCAGCCTAGACAGAACTTTCCTTAGACAGAGTTCCTCTTTTAATCATAGTTTATAAATTACTTGGTTCCTAATTCTAATCTAATTAGAACTAGATAACCTAAGGTCTATTATTTCCAAGTTCTAAACACTTTAAAACTAATAATTAACCTTAGGTAACATGCATACTATGTTATAGTGCTTGATCATTCATCACATGAATAATAAGACATTCATAGCATATTCATCTCATGAAAAATGATGCATGTCAATGTTGTCCATAAATTAATATAACAACTTTATATTAATTAATCATGCAAACTATATAATATAACTCCTTATATTATAAATGATGCATGAAAATACTTAACCAAAGGTGGGATTTCTAAAATACAAGCATACCCTATGCATGACAATAATTACACAACAATTGCATAATTAAAATAGCAAAATTAGACCAATTTTGGCACCCTAATTTTAATTTTAATTAATATAATCTAATTATATTAATGAAAATTAATTAATTAAATATAAATTAAATATAAAATATTTTAATATTTAATATATAATAAAAAAATGTTTCTGCCCGTTGCTGCTTTGCGTGAAACGACTCTGGCGTTGCAACGCTGATAGCAGCGTTGCAACGCTGCTTCTTGTCATCTTCTGTCGAGCGTTGCAATGCTAGAGGCTGCGTTGCAACGCTGCCTCCTGTGTGCGCCTTCTCCCGCATGCAACGCCGATGAACAGCGTTTCAATGCCGATGAACAACGTTGCAACGCTGCACACAGACAGCACATGGAATCCCCATTCCTTGCTCGTTTTCCCTCTGATCTTCTCAGCAACCGCTTTGCCTCGATCGACACGGACTTACAGACTCGATTTACAATTAAATTTGCCAAAAAAATCGGGCCCTTACATTGAACGATTCAATGAAAATTGTAAATCTAAGTGCCAAATTGAAAACATCTAATTTTGCAAAACTGTTCATACATCTCATGCAAAAACAGTAAATCTCACCTTGTTCTTGAAAAGAACTTAAATCAAGAACGCAATTGGGCTCTGATACCAATTGAAGGGAATCGAAGTCCCCGCAGCGGAAGCGATTGCGAATCGCGCGCTCTTGATTTAGTTACAACGATTTATTCAAAAACATAAAACACTAGATTAAGCATATATAATGGAATGGACAACAAGAATGTTACCTTTGAAGAACCTTTCTTCAAGTGCTCCTCCTCTCTCACGATCAAGATCACAACAACACGAACTTGTACGAACACCGACACTACCACCGGATCATCTCCGTTATTCTCTAGGTGAGAGAGGAAGGTGGGTTCCCTTTAGGAAAGGTGAGGTGTTTTTATGAGAGAGTTGTTTGTTGTCTTGGAACCTTTCCAACCACAACAAAATGCAAGGAATTACTTAAAATGAATTTTTTTTTCTAGTTGCATCTCATGCAACTATATATATAAGGGAATGGGATGAAAATGACCATCCTACCCCTCCTTTATTCTCTCTTTAGTATATAGTTTATATATGAATCTAATTCACATTAAAACTATATATTATATCAATTATATCATATATAATAGATATAACACCTCATGTATGAAATTGAACACTTCAATTTCACTCCTAACATTATACCCTCAATTTTACCATATTGAGCCAACGGAGGGATCTAATGGACCTACAGATCATGAGCTCCAATGATGTGAGATTAATTGATCAAACTCTTTGATCCAGTTAATCAATATTCGTTAACTACAAGTTACTCCACTATAGACTTGTAGCTGCACTCTCCTCACTGTAAATATTATTGTGTCCACTGATATAATCATTACCCATGAGTCGACCCTTCACAGGTTGTTCGTAATAACAGCTGGATCAAATTACCGTTTTACCCTTGTGATTACCTCTTTGCTCCTTAAGCACCACGGATCCTCTAATGAACAACAAGTCTAAGGTTCTACCTTAGACTCATACCCTCATAAAGGACGGGGCCCCGTTGTTCAAGACCTGGAGTCAGTTCTTAAGGGAACAACCTATCTAATTCCTCAGTAGAGGAATGAGTGAATTCCATCTTGCAGCTTAAGTTCCCGGCTACCTACGAGGTTCTCATCACACGAGAAGGTAGGCTTATTGAGTCGACTACATGTGCCACTCTCACCCATACTAGTCTAAGGACAAACCCCTATAAGCAGGAGTTCTTAACTTGCTCAGGATTCATGTCGAGTCACTAATGGCCATCTATAAATTACTAGTCTTACCCTGTTAACGGTGTTACACTGGTTAGACTAATAATTTGCGATCCAGTCTTGTATGAACTCTTCATACAGGATGGCCCCACTCGCATGTCAACTACATGAATGAGTTGGATTACCTCATTTGTACTAATTACAAAGTGGGTCGCATCCATGGTGTTACCTCCAACCTTATTCTTATACCATAGACCATTTAGGTTATATTCTTGAACTCAACCTAAATAGTGTCCACTACAGTGATTTCAAGATAAATGTTATAACCTTGGAGCTTAGTTTATTGGATTTATAAAGCAAGACTGTAATCTTATCAAAACAAATAAAACTTTATTTATTTGATCAAAATTACACAAGTTTAGGGCATAAATCCTAACACGACGCCCATTTGCCAAATTTCATAATCATAAAAAGCGGCTATGGACAAGAGTATCCTTATAGACTTAAGCATAGCAACAGGGGAAAAAGTTTCCTCATAGTCAACTCATTCCCTTTGGGTAAAACCTTTTGCTACAAGTCTAGCCTTAAAGGTTTGTACCTATCTGGCTGCATCTCTCTTTCTCTTATAGATCCATTTGTACCTTATGGGTCTTACCCCTTTAAGTTGGTCTACAAGTTCCAAAACTGAATTGAAGTACATTGACTCCATTTCAAGGTCCATGGCTTTTATCCATTGGTCCTTATCTACGTCATTCATTGCCTGTTTATAGGACAATGGATCCTCTACACCGTCATCAGGTATGACAACTTGAGTTTCAGCTAAACCCAAGTAGCGGTCAGGTTGGGAAACAACCCTCCCACTGCGTCGAGCCATTCCCAACGATTGAGAAGGACGAGACTGACTCGATGTGTCAGCTTCTTTATCAACTCTTGATGAAGGTCCAGCTCGATCAACAACTCTTGGTTACTCACCTGTAGCCTCATTTAATACTAACTTACTACGCGGTTTATGGTTCCTAATGTGATCATCCTCCAAGAAAGTGACTTTTGTCGATACAATCACCTGTTTTCTTATGGGTCGTAGAAAAGACCACTTCTCGTTTCTTTGGGATAGCCAACAAATTGGCATAATCTTGAAGGAGGTTCCATTTTCTTTGGGTTTGTTGCCAGCACGTGTGTCGGACAACCCCAAATCCTGAAGTGTTGTAAACTAGGTTTACGCCCCTTCCATAACTCAAAAGGTGATGGAACATGTTCAAGATTTGAACCGCAGTCTCTACTGTGTAACCCCAAAACGAGGCAGGCAATTGAGCATAACTCATCATAGATCGAACCATGTTTAATAAGGTTATATTTCTCCTTTTAGATACACCATTCTGCTGAGGTGTATTAGGTGCCGAGAGTTGAGATTAGATTCCATGTTCTATCAAATAGTCCTGGAATCTTAGATCCATATACTCTCCACCTCGATCGGATCGAAGTATTTTAATGGTTTTTCCTAATGCATTCTCTACTTCAGCCTTATACTCTTTGAACTTTTCAAGAGCCTCAGACTTATGATAAATTAGGTATAGATAACCATACCTCGAATAATCATCTATGAAAGAGATGAAATATTTGTACCCTCCACGAGCTTTAACATTCACCGGACCACAAAGATCCAAATGTATAAGCTCCAAGGGTTCTTTGGCTCTATAAACTTTTCCAGAAAAAGGTTGCTTAGTCATTTTACCTTCCAAGCATGATTTGTAATGAGGTAGACAATCATCTTCTAACTTATTTAGAAGTCCATTCTTTGATAGTCTCTCAATCCGGTTGAGATTTATATGAGCAAGTCTAAGATGCCAAAGGTAAGTATTATTATTTGGAGAAATTCTTTGCCTTTTACTTTGAGTATTTGCAGTTTTAAACATCTCATGATTTAAAATTGGTTTAGTTTAGTTCGGTTTAAGTACATATAAGCAATTTTCTAATTTAGCAGAACAATCATTGACACCTTTCTTTGAAATGAACGCTTCATTACTATAAAAGGAAATACAATAATGATGTTCAATTAGACAAGAGATAGATATCAAGTTCCTCTTAATCTTGGGAACTATGTACAGATTTTCTAAAAATAAAAAACTATCTTTAAAAAATAGCTTGGCATCTCCCACTACAGGAGCTGAGACGACGTCTCCTATTTCGACCCTCAGCATCATCTCACCATCTTCGAGCTCCTTGAAGGAACTAGTTTTCGGTAACGAAGAGCAGACATGGTTAGTGGCTCATGCATCAAGTATCTAGGTAAAATCATCATTTTCCACTAAACAAGTTTCAAGAACAAGTAAATCAAATTTACCTTTCTTCTTTTTGAGCTTAACAAGGTACTTTGGGCAGTTTCGCTTCCAGTGCATGTCCATGTTGCAGTGGAAACACTTTTCTTTGTCTACAACCTTGGTCTTTCCTTTGCCCTTATCAGCAGCAGGTGCCTTCCCTTTCCCTCCTATCTTCTTCTTTTGGGTCTTCTTAAGCCCAGAAGATGGACCACAGGACTTAGTTCCAGAGGATGAACCCTTCTGGAATCTTCTGGAATGGGCAAACAGATTTGCCTCTCCATCAGCCTGTCCCTTATTCTTCATAAGAGACTGGAAAGTCTGCAGTTCATTGAGGAGAGTAGCCAGGTTGTACTCTATCTTGTTCATCACCGCATTGTTGCAGAATTGCAGGAAACTCTTCGGAAGAGATTCTAGGATGAACGACACCTGACTTTAGTCGTCTATGACCGCGTCATTCATTTCTGCCACGTTGAAGTGGGCCATCAGATCGAGAACATGTTCTCTCACTGATGATCCCTTCTCCATACGGGAATTATAAACGTACTTGAGGGATTCGGGTCGAAGCTGTCCAGACGGTTGTCCAAACATATTCTGCAACGAACTCATGATCTCACGAGCTGTGTAAGCCCTAAACCCTATTCTCTTTTATCATTGAGCACTCGTTCATGATGTTTTGAAATATGCAAAATCGTATAGGTTGCACTAAACGATGTCGTGATCGAATTTGGGAATCTATTGAATTTGGAGCTACAATGTGTCTAAACTTCATAAGGGGATAGGTAAACCATTGAAATAAGCATATTAAAAGTTGCATTGAAGTAAGTTCAAATCATTAGCAAATTGGAGAAGTTTTAGGTGCATCAAGTATTGAATGGAAGATCATATGTCTCACAAACTTAGGATAAGTTGGCTAAATGCTTAGGGTTTATTTACACATTTATTTTGTTGTTTTAAAAAGGTGATTATGATGTAAATACTGAAGTAGAAGCTGGCCAAAGGAGGTGAAGGCTCGAAGTTAAGTTTGGCAAGAAGGTGGTGTCAAATTTTTACTAAGACAATAGCGGTGGAAAATGGGCCAACTTCAATCGATCATATCTCTCTGTCTACTGAACCATATTCGATGATTTTTGTGTCAAAATCTCATAAATTGAGTGTAGAATACGAAACTTGTCGGCTTTGCAGAAAATACCAAAAGGACGAAAGAGATGCAGAAAAGTGAAGGGTGTTCAAGTTTCTCGGGTAGCAGAACAGTATGAGGAGATCAGTCTGTTTTGAGCTCTTGAGGAGGAATTAGAAGCTGAAATTTTGAGGTAAGTAAGCTAAGATGTTGTCCTTGAGTTTTATCAAAAAATATTTGGTGGTTGTGTTGATAAATTTTGAGGAACCCAAGCTGGAAGTTGAACCTGTAATTTTAGGTGAAAGGGAAAAACTTCTAGCAAGAGATTGAAGGAGATTCTCTTCCATTTCTATATACCTTACAACCAATTGTGTATATGGCTATTCTTAATTGAGTTATGGGACTGAATTAGACCTGTTTCTCAGGTGCATAAGGAAAGGAATTGATGTTACTCTTTTGTTAAGAGGAAGGCAGAAGACAGAAGTATGCTGTCAAATCCGGGAAGTCTCTGATGTTTTGGTTGTTCTGATCTGCACACTTGGAGTTAGAAGCTCTAATTGGTATGGTTCGAAAGCGTATTGAATTTCCTACAACTTTCGTGAAGAAATCGTGAGTAGAAAATGTCTAGAAGATGTCTTAAATATTAGATTAAATTTGTTGTGCAGCAGGAAATCCGAATCTGAAAACAGCAGAAGTCTGTTTTGAGGAAAGTAGCTTTCGAGGTATTTCTGAACAAATCCGTTTGGAATTTCAATTTCATGTCTTCATATGATTTTTAGAGGGTTCAAAAAGGAAGAGTTTGATATAAATTACATTATTTTTGGATAAGTAATGAAGAAGTTATGGCTGTCTGAATACAGGGCAGAAAATCTGAAAATGCTGGAAAATTTAAAAGTGTGTTTTCTTGCAAGTTTTAAGGTTAAAAATCATGAGCTCGAGGTTCTAATGGTTGAGTTGGTTTGTTTGACAGGCCAAGAGCAAATAGGTCAAGTTTACAAGCCAAGGTTCTAATTCTAATACTGTGAGTGACTCTATCTTAGAACTATGCTTGGCCTATGTTTTTCTTAAAAACGTAATTGTTGATCATTGAATCTTGTTTGAACTAATTATGTATAGCTTCATGGAGTTCCTAACATAAAGTTCATGATGGAACCTAAGCATGCTTTGAAATAGTTGTAACTATAAATCCAAGTATGGAAACTAAAATATGAAAGTATGCTTTCCTTTAGAGAATGTTTTGTGTAAATCCACTTGGGAACATGTTTAGATGATAATATGAAATTGTCAAGAAATTGTTGTATGTGTTATAAATACATGATTTCCATGGTAAACAACTTATGCCCTTGATCTTGGTTAACCCCTAATACTGAAGGACATTCGAGAAGGTACTTAGGGGGGAATGAATCATAATTTCCCGATACTGAAGGACAATGAGAAGGTATTCGGGTAGTAAATGGTCTTACCTTAATACTGAAGGACATAGAGAAGGTATTAGGGAAAACCAAAGGGCCAAAGGTATTCCACGTGCACGTGAGAGAGGTATGAACCTTATTGGTACAAATGTAACTCTACCACCTCTATGGTTCGAAAGTGGTATCATGCTATGTGTTTTATTGTTATGAGCTTCTACATTATTGATCTATCTACACTCAATATAATACTACATTATGAGTTATGTGCTATGCATAAGTGGTGACTTAAACCTGTAATTGGAAGCATGGTTTGTTTATGTTAAGCTATTTTCTACTTATAATCTGTCATTATTATGCTTCACCTTTGAGCTTATAATAGACACTCACTGAGCTTCCTAGCTCACGTTTTCTTTATGTCTACTCTTCCCAGGTAGCAGACGAGTTTCCAATGCTTAGCCTTCACAAGACCTATTTGCCACCACTCCATTTAGCTCCTTGTATATACACTTTCTTTGTATATGGTTTGTAGTGAGAACATATTAGATGGGTTGTAATAAATTTGGAAACTTTATGACTATCTAAAGAACATAGTAAAGGAAGTGAATGTGTTTCATATATAAGTGTATATCAGTGCTTAACTTTGCTTATTCAAACATGATGTGTTACGTCTATTTTAAGTTAAGTCTTGGGTTAGTCAAGGAAAGCTAACAAGAGGTTTTGTTATCTTTGTCTTTGCATCTCTTCCTAGGTTAGGCAAGTAAGCTGTGACAGGGTGTGACAAGCTGAGACCATGCCCTCGTGCTTTTTGGCTAGAACTTCAGAAACACTAGCCAAAATGTAGACCTTGGCCTTGTCATTGGCCTTCGTCCAGCGATCATACGCATCCTTAACAGCTTGAGGAGCGTTTCGAGTAGGGACCTGAGGACATTCCTCAGTCAGTACAAACCGTAAGTCGTCAACAACTAGAATCGTATTCAGGTTGGACTTCCACGTAGTATAATTCTCGCCAGTTAAACGTTCACTTTTGAGTAAGACTATAATTGAGGACGACATGCTGAAATTTAAAAGGTAGTTCTGATTAGTTATGCCTTTAACCCATTACAAACCAATCAAATTTAGCAAAATTATTTAAGAACCCTAGTGTTTAAATTAAACCTTTAATTTTGCAACGATACTTTAAGGGTTTAGAACAAAAGCCACCGTCGGGTGGTCAGTCACTCCTCCCTTGAATTGAGACTATCTCAGCTAATTCTCACTACCAGAACATCTCATGTTCCAATGATTCTTAGCTACCGTTTGTTTGGTCAAAAACTTGTTAACTAGCTTAACTTATCCCGTAAATGTGGCCTTACCATCTTTAGATCCAATAGGTCCGAGCCAACAGGCTACTATTAAGAAAGACAACTGTTGGTAAATTACCTAAGAGACCCTATCCATTTATGGAGTTCGCGGTGTTCCGACCTCTATAGTCATGCCCTCCATAGGGATTGGTTGTTCCAGGACAACCTAGCAGGCGGACTATAGAAATCTCACTGTGCGACCTAATGGAGGAGACCGTAGGATAGGTTGATGAAGGGATTTGGAATTCCCGCAGCGGAAGACGTTGTGAAACGTCGTTGTTTCGTGGTGTAAAACGTATCTTAAAATCGAATTAATCACATTAATCCTAGGCTAAACATACACAAAATGAAGAAAAAACAATAAGAAACTCGTTACTTACTTGTTGAAGAACTCTTCTTCAAAGCTTTCCCCCTCCGGTCACGATCTCTCTCGAACCAACGATCTCTACGAACTCGATCCTCGAACCGAACAATGAGACACTTCCAAAAAATCTTCTCGGTTGTTCTTGGGAGGTTGAGGGAGAGTATATGGGGCTCCCTTTAGTTTTGAATGAGGAGAGTTTTGAGAGAGAATTGAGAGAAAGGTGATAAGCTCTCTTTGGATGAAAATCCAAAAAATGGCAAATGCATCATTAAAGGCTTCTTGCAAGCCCTTTAAATACTATGTGTGGTGGAGTTAAAACCTCCACCAAATAACAATTTTACCACAACCATATGATATGAAAATCATATTTGTATATTTTAAATTGAATCACATTCAATTTAATTTCCTTCAATTCAATTTCTCCAAGTAGCACTAATTAATCAATTAGGCTATACTATAGTTTATTATGAATCTCATTCACATCAAACTATATATTATATCATCTATATCACATATAAATGACATAAGTACCCAAATAATGAATTTGAACACTTCAATATACACCAAACTGTAAACTCTCAATTCGTCCAATTGAGCCAACAGAGGGACCTAAAGGACTACAGATGACGAGCTTCAATGATCCGAGACTAACCTGTCAAACTCTTTGACCTGGTTATTCAACATTCATTAGCTACAGTAATACTCCACTAAAGCCCACAGTTGCACTCTCATCACTGTAGGACAAGTTGTGTCCATCGATATAACCAATACCCGTGAGTCGGCCCTTCACAGGTTGTTCGTAGTCACAGCTGGGTCAAATTACCGTTTTACCCCTGTGTCTACCTCTTGCTCCTTATGTCCCACTGCTCCTTTAATGAACAACAACGTTGTATGGTTCAACCATAAACAACTACCCTCTCGGGCCAGTGAGAGGGTGGGGCCCCGTTATTCAAGCCCTTGAGACAACACTTAAGGGAACAGCCCCTCTAGTTTCCCTAAATCGAGAACGTGCACGTGGTACTATCCTTGAGAAGATAGGCATATTGGGTGAATAACGGTGACCACCCTCACCCGTACTAATCAAAGGACAAACCCCCGCAGACAGGAGTCTGTAACACGCTCAGGATTAATGGTCATCTACGAATTTATTAGTCCTATACTATTAACGGTGTTGCATCAGTAAGTCTAATAATTCACGGTCCGGTCTTGTACAATCTCATTGCACAGGATGCCCCCACTCGCATGTCAACAACATGAACGAGCTGGATCACCTGGTTTGTATCTAGTACAAAGCGGGCTGCATCCACAGCATATCTAGGATTAGGTCTCCAACCCTATCCGTATACTGTAGACCGTTCGGGTCATTAACTCGAACGTGATCCTCCCCGTGTGTCCGCTACACACCGTTCAAATTCTAGTTCTCTCGTAATATAATGACCCTGGAGCTTAGTTTATTGGATTAAGTTTATGAAATATGCGAGACACAAAGTTCAAATAAATAACTCTTATTTATTTACAACATGGAATATTACAAACTTCATGAGATTAGGACAAACATCCCAACAAACTCCCACTTGGACTAAGCTAGTGGAGGAGTACATGATACATTTCTTAAATGTACAGTAATACAACAAAGTAATACAATAAACTAGGGCCTTAAATACCCCTTTATAATGCTCCCACATGCCCTAGTCAGGAAGTACTTGAAGACATAGACTCTCTAGGTGACCCTCAAACACCTTAGCCGTGAGGGACTTTGTAAATGGATCAGCAACGTTGTGCTTCGAAGCTATCTGCGTGATTGTCATGTCTCTACGCTGCACAATCTTCCGTATCAGGTGATACTTACGCTCAATATGCTTGCCCCTCTTATGACTCCGAGGTTTTCTCGAGTTGGCTACTGCACCACTGTTGTCACAGAACAGGGTCACTGGCAAGTTCATATTTGGAATAACTTCCAAATCCAGCATGAACTTCCTAAGCCAAACAACTTCCTTTGTAGCTTCACAAGCCGCAACATACTCGGCTTCCATCGTGGAATCAGCGATGCATCCCTGCTTGATGCTTCACCATACTACAGCTCCTCCATTCAGAATGAAGGCTGACCTGAAGTGGATTTCCTGGAATCCTTATCGGTCTGAAAGTCAGAGTCTGTGTATCCCATAAGGATCAAATCCCCACTCCCATACACAAGGTTTTAGTTCCTCGTTCTCCTAAGATACATGAGGATTGCCTTTATGGTTGTCTAGTGATCTAATCCTTGATTGGATTGATACCTACTGACAATCCCAACTGCATAACAGATGTCGGGCCTAGTTCATAGCATGGCATACATCAGGCTCCCTAAAGCTGAAGCATAGGGGATTCATCTCATATCCTCAACTCTTAGGATATTGATCCTTAGACAAGTGAACCCCATGCCTGAAAGGCAACAAGCCCTTCTTGGAGTTCTACATCTTATTCCTAGACAATATCTTGTCAATGTAAGATGCCTGAGACATGGCTAGCGTTCTGTTCTTCCGGTTCCAGACTATCTAGATACCTAGAGCATACTGAGCCTCTCCCAAATCTTTCATTTGGAATTGCGAAGCCAACTATTCCTTAATGTCAGTAAGAAATCCTACCTCATTCCTAATAAGAAGGATATCATCCACATATAATATCAGAAATGCGACAATACTGTTAACGATTTTCTTGTAGACACAAGGCTCGTCAATATTTTGATAAAGCCATAAGATTTGATCGTCTCATCAAACCTTAAATTCCAAGACCTCGAGGCTTGTTTCAGTCCATAAATAGACATTTGAAGCCGACAAACCTTTTGCTCTTGGCCTTGGGCAATGAACCCCTTGGGTTGGTCCATGTAGATGGTCTTATCAAGGTTGCCATTCAGAAAGGTGGTCTTGACATCCATCTGCCATACCTCATAGTCATAATATGCGGAAATGGCCAGAAGGATTCTGATAGACTTTACCATGGAAACAGGAGAAAAGATTTCCTCATAGTCAACCCCTTCAACCTGGATAAAACCCTTTGCCACTAGTTTAGCTTTGAAGGTCTGCACCTTCCCATATACGCCACGTTTACGCTTGTAGATCCACTTGCAACCAATATCTGGTTGGTCCACAAGCTCCCAGACGGAATTGAAGTCCATCGACTCCATTTCCTGGTCCATAGCTTTAATCCATTCGTCTTTGTCAACGCCAACCATTACTTGATCATAGGTCAATGGATCCTCGCAGTCATCATCAGGGGTGATGACTTGGGTTTCAACCAAACTCATGTAACGTTCAGGTTGACTTGGGTTTCAACCAAACTCATGTAACGTTCAGGTTGTCTCACAACCCTCCCACTACGTCGAGGCATTCTCAACTCTTGAGAACGGACTTGACTAGACGAGCTAGGATCAACAACATTTGTTGACGTACTAGCCCCATCAACAACTCTTGCTGATGAACTGTCCATTTCATTTAACACAATCTTACTCCTTGGTAAGTGATCCATGATGTGGTCTTCCTCAATGAATGTGGCGTTTGTCGACACAAGCACCCTATTTTCCTTAGGATCGTAAAACAGATCACCCCTAGTCTCTTTTGGGTAACCTACAAAGAGGCACAATTTTGAATGGGGTTTCAACTTTTTTGGGTTTGACACCAACACATGGGTCGGGCATCCCCAAATTCTGAAATTTTGTAAACTGGTTTTATGATCATGCCAGAGTTCGAAAGGTGTTTCACAAACACTCTTCGATGGAACTGTGTTCAAAATGTATTCCGCAGTCTCTACTGCGTAACCCCAAAAAGAATCAGGGAGACGAGCATAGTTCATCATCGATCGAACCATGTCTAATAGGGTTCTGTTTCTCCTCTCTGATACACCATTCTGCTGTGGCATATAAGGTGCTGAGAGTTGGGATGTAATTCCATGTTCTATCATATAGTCCTAGAATTCAGTGTCCATATACTCTCCACCTCGATCCGATCGAAGTGTTTTAATCGTTTTACCTAACAGGTTCTCAACCTCAGTCTTGAACTTCTTGAACTTTTCGAGAGTTTCAAACTTCCTATGCATTAGGTAAACGTACCCATACCTTGAATAGTCATCTATAAAAGATACAAAGTATTCGTAACCTCCTCATGCTTTAACATTCATCGGACCACAGAGGTTAGAATGTATAAGCTCAAGAGGCTCTATATCCTTTTCCACTAAAAGGACGTTTGGTCATTTTGCCTTCAAGGCATGACTCACATACCGGTAAAGAATTTTCTTCCAACTCGCTTAGAATTTCACTCTTCACTAGTCTCTCAATCCTATTGAGATTTATGTGGCCTAACCTTAGATGCCAAAGATGGACACTTTCGTTTGGAGAAACTTTTAATCTCTTAGTTCGCGTTTCTGTTATTTTAAATAATTCAGTATTCAAAACACTTTTCACTGAATTAGGCTTTAAAACATACAAAATACTCTCAAGCGAAGCAGAACAAATCAAATTTCCATTTCGAGAAATACACGCTTTATTATTCTGAAAAGAAACGGAAATATTTTGTTCTAATAGGCAGGAAATAGAAACTAGGTTTCTAGTAAACTCTGAAACTATGTACATATTATCCAATAATAAGTACTTCCCGCCAAAGAATAGCTTCACCATGCCAATTGCTGCAGCTGAGACAACTTCTTCGGATCCAACCCTGAGTGTTATCTCACCATCTTGCAGCCGCTGCAAGGAACTTAATCCTTGAAAAGAAGAGCAAACATGATTAATGGCGCCTGAATCCAATATCCAGACAGAGTCATTACTCTCCACTAAGCAAGTTTCAGTAACAAGTAAATCACATTTACTTGTCTTCTTCTTTTCTACAAGGAACTTGGGACAACTCCTTTCCAGGTGATCGCTCCCGTTGCAGTAGAAACATTTTCTTGCAACTTCCTTGATCTCTTTGCCCTTTAGGGCGGCAACGCGGTCAACCCTAACCTCCTTCAACTTCTTCTTCTTCCCTTTTGGGCCTAAAGAATCTAGAAACTTCATCCCAGAGGTCGAACCCCTGTGAAAAGGTCTAAAGGCAACACTTGTCTCAGCTTTCTGTCCCTTGATATGCCCCAAGGACTGGAAGGTTTGTAGATCGTTGAATAGGACTATTGGACCGGGCACCTGAGGACCCTCCTCAGTGAGCGAGAACTCTAGGTCGTCATTTACCAAAATTATGTCGATATTGTTTTTCCACATTTGAAAATTATCGCTGACTAACTTATCGGAAGCTAAAGAAGCATTAAAAGCGTTTGACATTTTGTTGCTGAAAAATGAAAAAAGTTTGTATTAGTCTCGCAAAAACTTTGAAAATCCAATCAGGTTTTAGCAAATTTTTATCATATGATACATAGGTCATTAAAAATTGCAATGATGCCCCAAAGGTTTGGAATGACCGCCACCGTAGGATAGACAAAACCACTCCTCCTCTAGGACGAGACTTTCTCGACCAGACCCTAATACCAGAATAACTCTTATTCCATTAGGCATCCAGTTACCATTTTTCGGTCTGAATCCATTAACTCTGAATGAACCTTATGAGTGTCACCCTCTATCTTTAAATTTCTAAGTATCCGTCCAAACAATAGCCGCCGTAGGGAGGACTACGAAGGAAAACCAACAACGAAATCGTATTCCTTTCGAGAATTCACGGTGTTCCGACTCCCATGATCAAGGCCCTCCGTAGGGATTGTCTAGTCCAGGCCAAACTAGCAGGCGGATCATAGGCGTCTCACGATGTGAATCGAAAGAAGAGACCGTGGGTCCCGTTTTCACAGGTCCTGCTCCCACTCACTATAAGTACTCTCTCCATTCACGTTGAATTTTGACCCATACAAATACCACCCGTAGGAGGACGCTCCCATTTGTTCCACGAGGCCGAGTATGGATCTCACAGTGTGAACTTAACGGAGATTTGTGGATGGAAAATTAAATGTATCTCATACACTTTATTTTCTCCCACTCAGCACTTTAAAATAATCGGGATTGACCTAGATAAACCAGCTAAAATTTACCTAAGTCTACCAATATAACTCTTATATTGGATTAGCCTAAGTCTATAATCACATTATTAACTTAGGTCTATGTGAGTAAATTAATTAACTCTTAATTAACGACACTCACGAGAATGTAACCTATGAATCTCCGGATCAAATTCACTCCCAGGTCGGTTCTCAGGTAGGGATGTTCTGCAAAGAGTCAACTTAAATACCCCAGCCTTAGACAAAACCTTCCTTAGAAACAGAGTTACTAATTAGTCACCATTCATAAGTCATATTGATTTCCTAATTCTAATCTTATTAGAACTAGAAAACCTAAGTCTAATTATTCAAGTTCTAAATAATTTGAAACTAATAATTAACCTAGGTTACATGCATTTCTATATTATAATGCTTGATCATTCATCACATGAACAATTAAATTATATAATATACATACATCTCATGTATAAATGCATGTCAATGCTTTTTAATCTAAGAAATATAACATTAATATTAATTAAATTAGAAACATACTGATAGCACACAAAATGTGTTATCATTAGGCTTAACAATTGCTAGTTTTATGATGATTTCAGAGGTTTTACGTGTTTAAATCACTCAATTTCTGGTTAAGAGCTTAAACAGGACAATTGGAGACATTTTGGATCACTCGGAATCAAAACGAGGCTATTTGGAGCTAAAAATAACATCAATTGGAAGTAGAATGATCAATCCAAGCATGAAGACCCGAGGTGATGACGTTGTAACGCCATACAGAGCGTTACAACGCCGAGCGTGCAGCTTTGAAGCATAGAAGAACACTGCCAATAGCATTGCAACGCTATCTTGATAACCAAATGCATATGAAGACCCGTGCAGAGGGCGTTGCAACGCTGCCTTACAGCGTCGCAATGCCTGATCGATAGCAACGCGCGCGTTAGGGTCGCAGCATTGCAATGCTGCCCTCAATGTTGCAACGCCATCGACACTTTCCTTAATTGCCACGCATTTAGGGTCCAGCGTTGCAACGTTGTCCCTAGCATTGCAACGTTGTACCAATTGAGCCTATAAATACAACCTTATTTCTTCTTGCAAAGGGAGTCGAATTTGATAGAGAATTCACCCTAATTTCGAAATACACTCTGTGAGAAGAGAAAGGAGAGCAATTCTTGGGAGTCAAAGCATTCGTGGAGGTTCGAGATCGAGACGGGAGCTCGGAGACGAAGGACCGACATCGACACATAAGTTTAATTTCCTTTTTCTTTCAGATTGTAATATCTTTTTAAGACGTTTTCTACACGTTTAGCTTGGTTTTCTTGTGATTTAGAGTAGCTAGATGTTGTAGTTAGGATTTGATTTGCATGATTAAGACTTATTTGCTATGTATTGAAGCATGTTTTGTTCTTATTTTTTGCAATTTGTTCTTTAACTCTTCGATATTGTTGGTTTAAGTGGACTCGAGAGATAAAACTTAGATTAGAGCAAAGTTGTCAAAGCCCTTAGGAATCTGGCATGAGAATGACCTAGAAGTCTAAGGGAAACACATAAAGAAGTTGCTTAATGTCGTGCATGTTGTAGGTTCATATGGAGACTATAGAATTTATTGCATGTGTGAGGCTCACTAAGAATCGAGAGGTTTTCTTGAGTATCTTACTTCTTGTTTATAAATTCATCACATTAGTTCATTACATGTGTTAATTAAGTTATTAACTTGTGAAGTCAATTTCCTCTAAATCTATCAATTCGTGTCTCCACGTGTTTGTTAGTCTTTAATCTTTGTTTCACCACCTATCCATGTTATGTTACTTTAGTTAAAATTGATAATTAGTATCTTGGTAATTAATTAATCTAGAACCTCATTCCCGAGGACGATACTTGGCTCTTAAATCACTATACTAAAACTTGACCCGTACACTTGCGGTATTGCAATATAATTTTACGCAACACATACATTATATTATAACTCTTATAATATAATCCTATCATGCATACTATATATTATAACTCTTATAATATAAAATGATGCATGAAATGTTTAACCTAAGGTGGGATTTTAATCTATATGACATACATTATGCACATAGAAAAAATATATCATACAACAATTGCATAATTTAATAAATAGCATAATTGGATCTATTTTCGGCACCCTAGGGACATTAATTTAATTAATTAAAATTAATGTCCCTAGGGAAGAAAATAAAGTTAAAGAAAATAAAAAAAATCGACAGTTGAAACCAGGACTTGAATCGCTGCACACGTCCCTTCTTGCCACTACTTCGCGAACTGCACGTTGGAATCGCCCACTACGCGGCAGCGTTGCAACGTCGTGGCCAGCGTTGCAACGCTGCAGCGTTCACCGTCATACTCTGCGTTCTCAACGCCCACAGAGTTGCAACGCCATGCCTGGCGTTGCAACGCTATGCCTGCAACGCGCCTGGATCCTCATGGACATCGTTGAGACGCCGAAGAACAGCGTCTCAACGCCGTTGACAGAACAACACACTCCTTTGTCGTTCTTCGTCATTTTTCGCCCGTTTCTGCTCTGATTTCTTCACAGCATCTCATGCCACAAATGACACGGACTTACATACTCGATTTACATGAAAAAATTTCCAAAACACTGGGCCCTTACATTGATCTCATCAACTTTAATGTAAATCTAAACTAAGTACCAAAAAGCGAAAACATCCAAAAACGCAAACCATTAACATTCATCTCATGAAAATTAATGCTACCCACCTAATTTTAAGATATCACAGAATCCACAACGAAGAGCAACCTGACTCTGATACCAATTGAAGGGATTTGGAATTCCCGCAGTGGAAGACGTTGTGAAACGTCGTTGTTTCGTTGTGTAAAACGTATCTTAAAATTGAATTAATCACATTAATCATAGGCTAAACATACATAAAATGAAGGAAAAACATTAAGAAACTTGTCACTTACTTGTTGAAGAACTCTTCTTCAAAGCTTTCCTCCTCCGGTCACGATCTCTCTCGAACCAACGATCTCTACGAACTCGATCCTCGAATCGAACGGTAAGACACTTCAAAAATGTCTTCTCGGTTGTTCTCGGGAGGTTGAGGTTGAGTATGTGGGACTCCCTTTAGTTTTGGGTGAGGAGAGTTTTGAGAGAGAATTGAGAGAAAGGTGATAAGCTCTCTTTGGATGAAAATCCAAAAAATGGAAAGTGCATCATCAAAGGCTTCTTGCAAGCCCTTTAAATACTACGTGTGGTGGAGTTAAAAACCTCCACCAAATTACAATTTTACCACAACCATATAATATGCAAATCATATTTGCATATCATGTAATATAAGGTATCTCATACCTTATTATACAAATCTCATTTGCATAATTGTGACATTTTAAATTGAATCACATTCAATTTAATTTCTCTCAATTCAATTTCTCCAATTAGCACTAATTAATCAATTAGGTTATACTATAGTTTATTATGAATCTCATTCACATCAAACTATATATTATGTCATCTATATCACATATAAATGACATAAATACCAAAATAATGAATTTGAATACTTCAAATTCACACCAAAATGTAAACCCTCAATTTGTCCAATTTGAGCCAACCGAGGGACCTAATGGACCTACAGATGACAAGCTCCAATGATCCAAGACTAACCTGTCAAACTCTTTAACCCGGTTATTTAGCATTCATTAGCTACGGTAACATTCCACTAAAACCCGTAGTTGCACTCTCATCACTGTAGGACAAGTTGTGTCCATCGATATAACTAATATCTGTGAGTCGACCTTTCACAAGTTGTTCGTAGTCACAACTGGGTCAAATTATCGTTTTATCCCTGTGTCTACTTCTTTCTCCTTAAGTCTCCACTTCTCATCTAATGAACAACAACGTTGTATGGTCCAACCATAAACAATTACCCTATCGGGCCAGTGAGAGGGTGGGGCCCCGTTGTTCAAGCCCTGAAGACAACACTTAAGGGAACAACCCCTCTAGTTTTCCTAAATCGGGAACAAGTGAATTTCTTCTTGCATATTAAATTCTCCGCTCCCCACGTGGTCCTGTCCCTGAGAAGATAGGCATATTGGGCGAGTAACTGTGACCACCCTCACTGTACTAATCAAAGGGACGGACCCTGCGCAGCATGATGAGTCCGTAACACGCGCTTTCGATTAAGGTCGAGTCACTAATAGTCATCTACGAATTTATTAGTCCTATACTGTTAACGGTGTTGCATCAGTAAGTCAAATGATTCGTTGTTCATCAGCGTTGCAACGCCTGGCGTGCGGTAGGAGGCCTGATGAAGGGGCAGCGTTGCAACGCCGCTCAGCGTGAATACGCCAGGTGGGCGTTGAGGACGACAACATTGCAACGCCGCTGCGATTGAGGGCGAAGGAGTGTGCGAAGCTCGCAGGAAGTGGCAATGTGGGGGGCGTTAATTTCATTTTTGATTTACATTTCATTTTTATTTATTTAATTAATTATTATTAATATAATTTGAGTATATTAATTTTAATTAATGTTTAGGATGTCAAATCATGGTCCAATTTTGCTATTTTAATTATGCAATTGTTGTTTATAATTCATGTGCATAATGTATGCCATTTAGATTAAAATCCCACCTTAGATTAAGCACATTCATGCATCATTTTATGATATAAGTTGTTATATTATATAGTATGCATGCTTAATTAATATAAGAGTTATGTTAATTATTTTTGAAAGCATAGCCATGCATTTATTTCATGTGATGATTTATGTTATATATATGTTTTAATTTATTCATGTGATGAATGATCAAGCACTATAGCATAGAAATGCATGTAACCTAAGTATTAATTAACTAGTTTTAAAATTGTTTTAGAACCTGTTATTAATTAGACTTAGGTTATCTAGTTCTAATAAGATTAGAATTAGGAAATCTAATGTAACTTATGAATGGTGACCGATAAGTAACTCTGTCGAAGTAAGGTTCTTGCTAGGCTGGGGTATTTAAGCTGACGGAAACGGAACACCCCTACCTGGGAACCTACTTGGGAGTGAATTTGGTCCGGAGATTCATAGGTTATGTTTATCGTGAGCGACGTTTATTAAATTGTTAATAAACTTTAGACCTAAGTTTTAATAAATGGTTTATAGACTTAGGAAAATCCAATATAAATGTTATATTGGTAGACTTAGATAAATTATAGTTGGATTTCTCTAGATCATCCCGTTACTTCTAAAGTACTTAGTGTGAGGAAATGACTGTATATGATACATTAATTTCCACTTACGCATCTCCGTTAAGTTTACACCGTGAGATCCATACTTGGCCTCGTGGGGCAAATGGGAGAGCCCCCCTTCGGATGGTGTTTGTATGGGTCATGTTGGGATTGTTGGAGTACAACCAATGTAACGCCCCAGAACTCCAAATACCTTTTATTCTGATTTATGAGCGAAATTAATGCAAATTAAAGTAATCGAACCGTTGAGTTTCTTGTTTCATTTCCTTAGTTTTGAAAATTTAGGAGATTACATACGGGTGTTACTAAAGGTAAGTTAAATTGGATTATTTAGTTATGGCTAAGGGCTTTTGAAGCATTTAAATAGGAGCAAGGGCATTTTTGTAGATAGGAGTTGAAGGAGGGGCATTTTTGTAAATAGGAGTTCAAAGAGCAACTTAGGTTTATCTCCTAGGGTATCATCTTCTACCTCCTCTCCCTTTCACGTGGCAAAGCACCTTGGAGGACCCTCTGCCGCGACAAAGATGCCCCACGACCGCCGCGGCATCTGCGGCTCGCCGTCGGCTGAGTCGGCCGGTGGCCTGCTCACGCGCGCTACGCATCCACCTCACCGACGAAAGCTTCAACCGCGACGTCTCAACGGAGTTGCGAGTCCGACCGCGAGTTCCTTGCCCAACTCGACAAGCGGAGCATCAACGAGCGACATACGTCCCGAGCCGCCCGACCAAGGAGCTTCACCGCCGCAGACGAAGTCGAAGTCGTTGCTTCATGGGTTTCGTAGTTTGGAAGCCTGCGCCGGTCATAAAGCTGCAGCCGCGTTGAAGCGTCTTGAATCGATCACCGTTGGTTCAAGTTTTGGTTCGAGTTTACGGGCGTGTTTGATCGGTTTGAAGTTATAGGACCGGTTACGAGTAGATCGGTGAGTGGGCATCTCGAGATCCGACCTCGGCGCCTCGAAAGCAGCGCCGCCACGCCACCGCCACACGCCGCCACCGCCTGCTGCCGTGCTCGACCACGCCTGCCACGCACGGAGCCGCTCGGCCCACTGTTTTGATTCCCGAGTTCGTTTCCGACCTCGTGAGTAGTAATTCGACTTATCTTTTATTGGATGTGAAAAATAAGTTTACTTATTATGTGTTTAATTAGGAAAATGGATTGGATTGAAGGAATTCGAGTGCCGAGCGAGTCCGATAAGAACCCTGAGTTAGGAACGGAGCATGAGGAGTTTAAGCGAAGGCTATGGTAAGGGATTTTCTACAAACGATCTTAAGAAGGGAAGGGAATACGATTTCCTGAAATATGTATTTGTTTTAAAAGATGAAAATTGAGGATTTATTTCAAAAGGTGAATTTCCAAAACTCATGCTTAGGGCTTGAATTTAGAAAGCGAATATTTGAAGGGTTTCTCGAGAATCTCGAGTGAATGATTTTCAAAAGGTTTAGTAAGGGACCTTGTGCTGAATCTTTTAAATGGGATTAAAGAAAACGAATTTGATGATTTATGTGAAATTAGTACGTTAGTTTACTTAAAAGACTTAAAGATTTTATACGAGAATGTTTCAAGATTTTATGTGAGAATGCTTTGATATTCGATGTAATGATGTCCCAATATTTTATGTGAGTATAATCTAGTATTTCATGCGAAAAATATCTTTGCATTCTATGTAAGAATAATTTAGTATTTTATTTGAGGATATTACAGTATTTTCTATGAGAATATTGCATGATTATATATGTGAGTATGATATCCTATCTGATGTGAAAAGTCATGATTGCATACCAATGATAATGGATGTGGCATGTACGCTATGATTATGTTGGAAAATGGGACCTCATGCATAGTATGTATGTCATGAAATGATTTAATGAAAAATGTGGACATTGGTCTCCTGAGTGCATTATGTGCATGGTCAAACATGCATTAGAGACCCTATGGGTCAATTTATACAGGGGTCTGTGAGGGACTCAAACCATACAGTGTGTCCTGTGAGGACTCAAATGATTACAGAGTGCCGTGAGGGACTCAAAACGAAATGACTCGGGATGACCAATCGGCCACATAAGTAAAAAGGAAGTCATGGATTAAAGACTGACAATATGTAAAAGGAAGTCATGGATTAAAGACACGACAATATGAGAAAGTTTTAGGTCCATATATGTACATTTTGAACAAGTTTAAAAAGTCATGATTGTATGTGTATGCATATCCCGACCCCCCACTTACTGGGTATTTTATAATACTCATCCCTCTACCTTTGTTGTGTCTTTCTTTGTTTTAAAATGTTTTCAGGTAGAGACGAGAGCATACCAGGCGAGTGGCATGGATGCGCTACAGAAGTCATGGGAACCAAGTCATGAATTCCGCATCCATGATTTAGAAAGAATTTTAAAAGATTATTGTCTTCCGCTTATGTAGTACAGAGTTTTGAAACTAGAGGCCGAACTTAATTATGTTTCTTGTAAACGTTTTGTATTTCTATGGGATCCCAAATTAAATTGATTTTTATTTATCAACTTTTACTTATTTTAAGCTCAGTTAAGGCCTCGAATGCATGCATGAGTAGTAATGTCCCTAGGAATTTATGTTATAAAAGTAGGGGCGTTACAACCAAAGTCCCAAAACCTTTTGGTGGGAACCAAAAACAAAACCATGAGGGTTAATGCCCAAAGTGGACAATATCATACCATTGTGGAGATCTGTCTTAGTTGGTTGCCCCTAACAAGTGGTATCAGAGTCGGACCCCTGTTTTAGCCATGCTGGTAGAATCCCCAGGTGTCAAATAAAGAAGGCGAGCCATCGGCATAGTCATAGTGAATCTGTGGTCGAGCTTCCGGATGTTGTGTGCTCCAGTGGGGAGTTGATAACACAGTTTACTCTAATGAGGAGTGTCAGTGACTCCAGTGAGGAGTCGTCAGTGTACTTCAATGAGAAGTCGCCAGTAATTTGCTCGAGTGTAATTCGGAGGGATGACTATTTGAAGGGAGGCTCGAAGTGGTACTTTGTTTGAGGAGAGGATTGTTGGGATTGTTGGAGTACAACCAAAGTCCCACATTGGCTAGATAAGGGGACAATCATAGGTTTATAAGTGGGGACACTATCTCCATTTGTATGAGGCCTTATGGGGGGAACCAAAAACAAAACCATGAGGGTTAATGCCCAAAGTGGACAATATCATACCATTGTGGAGATCTGTTTGAGTTGGTTGCCCCTAACAGGTCAAAAGCAAGGTGAATGGAGAGAGTGCTTATAGTGAGTGGGAGCTGGACTTGTGCAAACGAGTCCCACGGTCTCTTCTAATAGTTTGCTTCGTGAGATTCTTATGATCCACCTGCTAGTTTGGCCTAGACCAGACAATCCCTTCGGAGGGCTTGATCATAGGAGTTGGAACATAGCGAACTCCCGAAAGGGATAGGGTACCTTAGTTTATTTTCCAACTTAGTCCTCCCTTCGGCGGACTTTGTTGGATCGGGACTCTAGGATCTAAAGTTGGAGGGTGACACTCACGGGATACATTAAAATTTAATGGATCCAAACCAAACAATTGTAGCTAGAACTTATAGGGAATAAGAGTTATTCCGGTAATGAGGTCTGGTCGAGATTGTCTCGTCCTAGAGTAGGAATGATTCGACTACCCTTCGGTGACGGTCATTCTAAACCTGTGGGGTATCATTGAAAATTAATTGACCTAGGGATCATAGATTAATTTTGCTAAAACATGATTGGATTAAACATAGGTTTAATGCGAGAAAATAATATAAAGTTTTTTCTTATATTTTAGCAAATATGTCGAGTTCGATTATTTCTCTTTTGGCTGCCCAAAAACTCATTGGAAACAATTACCAAATATGGAAAAACAACATTAATACGATTTTAGTTGTGGACGACCTGAAGTTCGTACTCACTAAGGACTGTCCTCATATGCCGGGCCCGACTGCGGCACGAAGTGTTCGTGACGCATTCGATAGATGGACCAAGGCCAATGACTAGGCCAAGGTCTACGTCTTAGCCAGTATATCTGATATATTGGTTAAGAAGCATGAGAGCATGGTCACCGCCAAGGAGATCATGGCATCGCTGCAAGACATGTTTGGACAATAGTCCTTTCAGGTCAAACACGATGCACTCAAGCACATTTTCAAGGCTAGAATGAAGAAGGGGACGTCTGTCAGGGAACATGTTCTCGACATGATAGTCCACTTCAACGTGGCAGCGATGAATGGAGCATCTATCGATGAGTCGAGTCAGGTTAGCTTCATTTTGAAACTTTACCAGATAGTTTCTTGCAATTCAGTAGCAACGGTGTTATGAACAAGCTGAGCTACACCTTAACCACTTTGCTCAATGAGCTACAAACCTTCTAGTCTCTGATGAAAGTAAGGCGACAGGAGGGTGAAGCAAATGTTGTCCAACGGTCTTTTCATAGATGTTCATCCTGGGGGACCAAATCTGTAGCCTCATCCTCTTCAGGCCCGAAAGGGAAGAAGAAGAATATGAAAAAAGTGGCCAAAGGAAAACAAGTGACAGCGCTGCCGCCCAGAAGGGCAAGAAGGTCAAGGACGCTGCAAAAAAAGGAAAATGTTTCTACTGCAACGTAGATGGACACTGGAAGCGTAACTGCACCAAATACCTGGCCAATAAGAAGAAAGAAGGTAAATTTGATTTGTTTTTTTGTTGAAACATGCTTAGTGGAGAGTGATAACTCTACCTGGATATTGGATTCAGGGACCACTAACCACGTTTGCTCTTCTTTCCAGGAAACTAGTTCTGGCGAAGAATCGCAAAGAAGGGAGATAACATTCAGAGTTGGAAATGGAGATGTTGTCTCAGCTATAGAAGTGGGCACAATGGAGCTACTATTTGGCAAGAAAATACTGTTATTAGATAACGTGTATATAGTTCTAGGGTTTGCTAGAAACCGCATTTCTGTTTCTTGCCTTATTAGTCAATGTATTTCAATTTCGTTTCAATTTAATAAAGCGTTTATTTCATTGAAAGGTTTATAATTTTGTACAGCTCTACTTGAAAATAATTTGTATGTTTTAAGGCCTAATTCAGTTAGAATTGTTTTAAACACTAAATTATTGAGAACAACAAATACACGAACTAATAAAACGCAAAAGTTTCTCCTAAACAAAATGTCTATCTTTGGCACCTAAGATTATGTCCTATAAACCTCAATAGGATTGAGGGTTTGGTGAAAAACGAACTTCTCAACGAGTTAGAAGAAAATTCTCTACCTATATGCGAATCATGCCTTGAAGGCAAAATGACCAAACAACCTTTTAGTGGAAAAGGTTATAGAGCCAAGGAAACCTTGGAGCTTGTACACTCAGACCTTTGTTGTCCGATGAGTGTGAAAGCCCGAGGTGGGTATGAATACTTCATCTCTTTTATAGATGACTATTCAAGATATGGATACATTTACCTAATGCATCAGAAATCTGAGGCACTTGAAAAGTTCAAGGAATATAAAACGGAGGTTGAGAACCTTTTAGGTAAATCCATCAAAACATTTCCATCCGATCGAGGTGGAGAGTACATGGATCATGAATTCCAAGACTATATGGTAGAACATGGAATAACGTCCCAACTCTTAGCACATGGTATGCCACAACAAAACGGTGTATCGGAAAGGAGAAATAAAACCTTGTTAGACATGGTTCGGTCGATGATGAGTTATGCTCATCTCTCTGACTCGTTTTGGGGTTATGCAGTGGAGACTACAATATACATTTTGAACAATGTTCCTTCGAAAAGTGTTTCTGAAACACCTTACGAACTCTGGAAAGGACGTAAAGGCAGTTTATGTCATTTCAGAATTTGGGGATGTCCAACCCATGTGCTAATGATAAATCCGAAGAAATTGAAACCTCGTTCAAAATTATGCCTATTTGTGGTCTACCCTAAAGAAACGAGAGGTGGTCTATTTTTCGATCCTAAAGAAAATAGGGTTCTTGTGTCGACAAACTTCACTTTTCTTGAGGAGGACCACATCAGGGATCACAAGCCTAAAAGTACAATCGTGTTAAAAGAGTTAGACAGTATGTTAGTAAAAGTTACTGCTAAGAAACCAACAAAAGTTGTTGACCCTAGCTCTTCTAGTCAAAGTTGTCCATCTCAACAGTTGAGAGAGCCTTGACGTAGTGGGAGGGTTGTTACACAACCTGACTGTTACATGGGTTTAACACAAACCCAAGTTGTCACATCTAGTGATGACTGCGAGGGTTCATTGTGATATGATCAAGCAATGGATGACATTGACAAAAATGAATGGATAAAAGCCATGAACTAGGAAATGGAGTCTATGTACTTCAATTTCATTTGGGATCTTGTGCATCAACCTGATGGGGTTAAGCCCATAGGTTGTAAATGGATCTACAAGAGAAAACGTGGTGCAGATAGGAAGGTACAGACCTTCAAAACTAGACTCGTGGCAAAGGGTTATACCCATCGAGAAGGGGTTGACTATGAGAAAACATTTTTCTACTGTTGCCATGATTAAGATACGGATACTTCTGCCATTGTTTCATATTATGAATTTGAAGTATGGCAAATGGATGTCAAGACGGCCTTTCTGAACGACAATCTTGACGAAAACATCTGCATGGACCAACCCAAAGTGTTCAATCAACAAGGCCATGAGCAAAAGGTTTGCATGCTGAAACGGTCCATTTATGGGTTGAAACAAGCCTCTAGGTCTTGGAATATAAGGTTTGATGAGGCTATCAAGTCTTATGGTTTTTATCAAAATGTTGATGAACCTTGTGTATACAAGAAAATAATCAATAGTACTGTCGCTTTTCTAGTGTTGTATGTGGATGATAACCTACTCATTGGGAATGATGTAGGATTCCTGACTGACGTCTAAAACTGGTTGGCTACGCAATTCCAAATGAAAGATTTGGGAGAAGCACAGTTCGTTCTCGAGATCCAGATTGTCTGGAACCGCAAGAACAAGACACTAGGCTTGTCTCAAGCATCGTACATCGACAAAATGTTGATTTGATATAAGATGCAAAACTCTAAGAAGGGTTTATTGCCTTTCAGACATGGGGTTCACTTGTCTAAGGAACAATGTCCTAAGACACCTCAAGAGGTTGAGGATATGAGACGAGTCCCTTATGCATCAGCTGTAGGTAGCCTCATGTACGCCATGTTGTGTACTCGGTTCAACATCTGTTATTGATCAGGTTGTCGAACCCCTCCAAAATATTTACTGGTTTTCTAGATTTAACTTGTAGAAATAGTGGACCAGGTCAAATCCCAAGGGAACCAATCGAATTAATTTCTCAAAGTTAAAAATAATAATGATAACAAAAATAAAAGGTGAGTTTGAATTGTCAAGCAAAAAAATGAAATTAAAAAAAAAGTAAAAATATAATTTTATGCAACTTCCAATTCAAGGATGTAAATTTCATCCAATTGTAATTTTCATCATAGGCTTCAAAAGGAAAAAAAAAAAATCAATTTTAATTTTGCTAATTCAAGAACTCAGTCAATTTACTCGGAAAAGCCGCAATAAATATAAACTCTCCTAATTTAATTGATCTTAACCAAGCATCAAATTCAAAACTTATAATTTAATCCATTGTGTACGATAGCGTTTCATATTGATTAAATAATAGCATTAAAAACAATGAGAGGACTAAACAAAAATTAACTAATTGAGATAACTACAAATTAATTAATTTTGTTTCTTTGTTTCCCTAGAGTCTATCATGCAAGCTATGTAAAATGGAAAAGTCATTAATTACACACACATAAGCCAACCCCTTGCTACATTTTTTCAATCAATTGTGATAATTACGGATCACAAAATCATGGATAGCAATAAATTGATTGAAACTAAATTAAGGCGTCAATTTAATTAGTAACAATCAATCATAAAAATAAAACAAGAAACAAAGAATTCTTAAATTAGAAACAAAATTTCAATTAGGTCTAAAGCCTCACAAAATTACAATTGGAAATGAAATGACCCTTGAATCAAAAATTAAAGTTTAGCCACACATGGTGGAAAAGCAAAAAAAACTGTAAAGGGAGAAAACATAAAATAAAAAGGATAAAAACAAAGAACTAGAACACTCTCTAAACTTTTGTTTTTATAGAGAACACTCAAATTCTGCACCCCTTTATTCAATGCATTGCCCTTCTTTTATACTTGAAAATGACCAGAAATAGGTCTCTTATATGTGCCATTTCTTGCTCCACAACGTGTGCCAAGCCACAAGACAATTTCTCACTTGCATTTCTCATGGAAGACTCCATGCATGTATGCCACCTACACAAGGAAGAAAAACAAAAACAAAAGAAAAAAATTAGATAATAAGCTTTTCTTTTTTTTCCTTTTCATTCTTTTTATGTTTTTTTTATAGCTTTAATTCTTTTGTTATTTTCAATTCTCTCATTCTTTTGTTTTTCTATTTTTTTTTATTTCAATTTACGAATTTGAACTAAAGTATGCTTTTTAGACTAGTTCCACTAAAAAATGATAATTTGTCACCTAAACTAAATTGGACACAATTTCAACAATTAAACATATTATTCACTTAGAATGTAAGGAAATTAGATATGATAAGTATAATTAATTTCTACTCATCAGTTATGCAGTTGGGATTGTCAGTAGGTATCAATCCCACCCAGGATTAGATCATTGGACTGCGGTAAAATCAATCCTCAAGTATCTTAGAAGAACGAGGAACTATCTGCTCGTGTATGGGGCTAAGGATCTGAACCTTACAGGATACACGAACTCTGACTTTCAAACCCATAAGGATTCTAGGAAATCCACTTCGGGGTCAGTGTTTACTCTTAATGAAAGTACAACAGTCTGGCAAAGCATCAAGTAAGGATGCATTACTGATTCCACTATGGAGGCTGAGTATGTAGCAACATGTAAAGCGGCTAAAGAGGCAGTATGGCTTAGGAAGTTCATGGCTGATTTGGAAGTCGTTCCAAATATGAACCTCCCGATAACCCTTTATTGTGATAACAGTGGTGTCGTGACCAACTCGAGAGAACCTCGTAGTTACAAAAGGGAAAAACACATCCAACATAAGTATCACTTGATACGAGAAATTGTGCACCGAGGATACGTGATCGTCACGAAGATAGCATCGGAGCACAACGCTGCTGATCCATTTACAAAGACTCTCACGGCTAAGGTGTTTGAGGGTCACTTAGAAACTCTAGGTTTGCACATTAGAACTTGACTAAGGCAAGTGGGAGTATTGTATCAAAGTGTATTCAATGCCCAAGTTTATTGTATTTGCATTATTGTAATGTTTTATTGTACTCCACTAGCTTTTGTTGGGATGTATGTCCTAATCTCGTTTTCTTTGTAATATTATCATTTGAAATAAATAAGAGTTATTTCTTTCATCACTTCGTGTCTCGCAATTTTACAAACTTTGTCTAATAAACTAAGCTCCATGGTCATGAATTTATGAGAGAACTAGAACTTGAACGGTGTATAATAGACACACAGGGAGGATCACGTTCGAGTTAATGACCCGAACGGTCTATAGTATATGGATAGGGTTGGATACCTAATCCTGGATACACTGTGTGAAGGGAATCGAAGTCCCGCAGCGGAAGCGATTGCGAATCACGCGCTCTTCATTTAGTTACAACGATTTATTCAAAAAAAATATATAACTAGATTAAGCATATGAATATAATGGACAACAAGAAACATTACCTTTGAAGAACCTTTCTTCAAGTGCTCCTCTCTCCCACGATCACGATCTCAGCAACAGGAACATGAACGTACGAAGACACGACCACCGGATCTTCTCCGTTGTTCTCTAGGTGAGGGAGGAATGTGGGTTCCCTTTAGGAGAGGTGAGATATTTTGTGAGAGAGATGTGTATTTTTGGAACCCTTCCAACAACACAACAAAGAGCTTAAAATTCTTTCACCTAGTTGCATCTCATGCAACCATATATATAGGGAAATAGGATGGAAATGACCATTCTACCCCTCCTTTATTCTCTCTTTAGTATATAGTTTATATATGAATCTAATTCACATTAAAACTATATATTATATCAATTATATCATATATAATTGATATAACACCTCATGTATGAAATTGAACACTTCAATTTCATTCCTAACTTTATACTCTCAATATTACCATATTGAGCCAACGGAGGGACCTAATGGACCTATAGTTCATGAGCTCCAATGATGTGAGATTAACTGATCAAACTCTTTGATCCAGTTAATCAATATTCATTAACTACAAGTCACTCCACTATAGACTTGTAACTGCACTTTCCTCACTGTAGATAATATTGTGTCCACTGATATAGTCATTACCCATGAGTCGACCCTTCACAGGTTGTTCGTAATCACAGTTGGGTCAAATTACCGTTTTATCCCTGTGATTACCTCTTTGCTCCTTAAGCACCACTGATCCTCTAATGAACAACAAGTCTAAGGTCCTACCTTAGACTCATACCCTCATAGAGGGCGGGGCCCCGTTGTTCAAGACCTGGAGTCAGTTCTAGGGAACAACCTATCTAATTCCTTAGTGTAGGAATGAGTGAATTCCATCTTGCACAGTTAAGTTCCCAGCTACCTACAAGGTTCTCTCCCTGAGAAGGTAGGCTTATTGAGTCGGCTACAGGCCACTCTCACCCATACTAGTCTAAGGACAAACCCATATAAGCAGGAGTTCTTAACTTGCTCAGGATTCAGGTCGAGTCACTAATGACCATCTATAAACTACTAGTCTTATCCTGTTAATGGTGTTACACTGGTTAGACTAATAATTTGCGATCCAGTCTTGTATGAACTCTTCATACAGGATGCCCCGACACGCATGTCAACTACATGAATGAGTTGGATTGCCTCATTTGTACTAATTACAAAGTGAGTCGCATCCATGGTGTTACCAAAATGAGGTTTCCAACCTTATTCTTATACCATAGACTATTTAAGTTATATTCTTGAACTCAACCCAAATGGTGTCCACTACACTGATGTTCAAGATAAATGTTATAACCTTGGAGCTTAGTTTATTGGATTTATAAAGAAAGACTGTAATTCTATCAAAACAAATAACACTTTATTTAATTGATCAAAATTACACAAGTTTAGGGCATAAATCCCAACATTGTGGATGTGGCCCGCTTTGTATTAGATACAAACGAGGTGATCTAACTCGTTCATGTGGTTGACATGCAAGTGGGGGCATCTTGTGCAATGAAATTTTACAAGACCGGGTCGTGAATTATTAGACCTATTTATGTAACACCGTTAACACTATGGGACTAATAACTTCGTAGATGACCATTAGTGACTCTGTTAGCTTTAAGGCTTCAATCAAATTAAATATTTTGATGATAACAAACTCAAATTTTTGTACTAATCTTTTTTTAGTATTTCAAAGGGTCTATCTTGTAGAGCTCGAAGAGACGATTCCAACGCATTTTCAATTGCTCAAATCGGACATCAAACGAGAAAGTTATGACCAAAAGGAGATTGTGAAAAACTGTTATTTTGCAATGACGCGAACGAATTACATGACTACATGTGGCCATTTTTTAAGACCGTTTGAATCATTTAAAATTATTCCTTTAATCTTTCTTTTGTCATTTTTATCCTCCATTTTGATCAATCTTAACCTAGATCCAATGGCCAAAATTCACCCTAAATTTAAACCTTATTTAAACATCATTTTCTCTCTCATTTCAAAAAGAACTCTCATCTCCAAGTTGCTAAAATTTTCTCTCCAACATTCTCCATTCTTGATCATTCTTCAAAGTTGCATCATTTTCTATTCTTCTTGTGAGAGAATTTTATATGAGAGATTAGATTGTGTCTTTAGAGCTTAAAATTGTGTATCTACTCTTCTGAGAGATCTTTCTCTATGAGATTTGTATTTCATCTTTTAAATTAAGTGTTGTATTAAGGTGTAGGTACACCTTGGGATTTTGAGTGGGCGGTTTAATCCTGAACCGAAAAAGGATTTGTAGTGGCCGTTCAAAAGGATCATAGTGGTTTGATCTTGAACCCGTTTAAAAAGTTCGATATAGGTTGGATCATGAACCTGCAAAAGGATCGATTGCGGGTTTACTCTTGAACCTTTAAAAAGAGTGGGAAATCGGTTTGGTTCTCACCCATAAGAGAACTGTCGCAGTAAAATACCCAAGAAGGCGTCTTGGGGAGTGGAGTAGGGATTTTCGAACCACTATAAAAATCTTCGGTGTCGTTTCCTATCTCTTCAACTTTAACTTTTTGCTATATAATTTTTTAAGTAGATTGCATGCTTAGAAAAATTGTTCTATATTTCTATAAATTTTAGGGTGCTTATTTTGATTATTTAAGATTGAATTAATCTAGTTTAATTTCTAAAAAAAACAGTTTATAATTTTTTAAGCAACTCTATTCACCCCCTCTCTAGTGTTGTCATACGATCCTACAGACTCGACCTTAATCTTGAGCGTGTTACGGACTCCTGTATGCGGGAGTTTTTCCTTTGACTAGTACGGGTGAGGGTGGTCACAGTTACTCGCCCAATATGGCTATCTTCTCAGGGACAGGACCACTTGGGGAGTTAAGAACTTGACTACGCGAGATGGAATTCACTCGTTCCCGACTATAGGGAAACTAAAGGGGTTGTTCCCTTAAGTATTGTCTCCAGGGCTTGGACAACGGGTGCTCGCCCTCTCACTGGCCCGAGAAGGGTGTTGTATATGGTTGGACCATTACAATGTTGTTGTTCATTAGGGAGCAGTAGGGACTTAAGGAGCAAGAAGTAGACACAAGGGTAAAACGGTAATTTGACCCAGCAGTGTCTACGAACAACCTGTTTAGGGTCGACTCATGGACATTAGTTATATCAATGGACACAACTTGTCTTACAGTAACGGGAGTGCAGCTACGGGCTTTAGTGGAGTGTTACCGTAGCTAATGAATGTTGATTAACCGGGTCAAAGAGTTTGACAGGTTAGTCTCGGATCGTTGGAGCTCGTCACCTGTAGGTTCATTAGGTCCCTCGGTTGGTTCAAACTGGATAAATAGAGGGTTTACAGTTTTGGTGCAGATTTGAAGTGTTCAAATTCATTAAAGGGTATTTATGTCATTTACATGAGATATGATTGACATAATATATAGTTTAATGAATGAGATTCGTAATAAACTATAGGTTAGCCTAATTGCTTAATTTGGGCTAATTTGGAGAAATTAGATTGAGAGAAATTAAATTGAATGTGATTCAATTTAAAATCCACAATTATACAAATGTGATTTGTAAAATGAGATATGAGATATCTTATTATATGTGGTTATGCAAATGTGATTTGCATAACCTATGGTTGTGGTTAAATGGTAAATAGGTGGAGATTTCAACTTCACCTATTACCATTATTTAAACTCGTTTGCAAGAAGGATTTCTCACTTGGTTGTTCAATTTTTGGAATCTCACCAAATAAACAACAAGAATTCTCTCTCAACTTTCTTCTCTCATTCTCTCCTCCCTTTTCACCAAAAAGAAGTCCAACCTACTCTCCTTCTACGTAAAAGAGAACAATCGAGAAGTCCTTTTCGAAGGTGTCCGAGTAGTTCGCTTGTTCGAGGAGATCGTGCACACGAAGAGTTCGTGACCAGAGAAGGATTACGTGAAGAACGGTTCTTCAACAAGTAAATTACTCTTACTGTTTTTCCTTCTAATTGCATGTTTAACCTAAGATTTATGTGATAGATTCATTTTTAAGAATACGTTTTTCACAACGATACCACGGTGATTCAATCGCTTTTCCGCTGCGTGGGATTTTTATTCCTTCAATTGGTATCAGAGACAAATCGTTGGCTTTTTGTTGTGCAAATGTTTTTCTTAAAATTACGTGGGTATTGTTTCAATTCATGAGATAAAATTGTTGGTTTTGCATAATTGGACGTTTTCGGTTTTGGCACTAGTTTAAGGTTTATTTTCTGTTGATTAGATCAATGTAAAAGCCCATTTTTTGGGGGGAATTTAGAAAATAAATCGAGTCTGTAAGTCGGCAAGAGTTGCTGGGAAGAAATCGGAGTGGAAACGGGAGAAAAATCGAAGAAAATAGCAAAGGAGTTTGTTGTCCAATTGATGGTGTTGAGACGCTGTTCTTCGGCGTTGAGATGTTGTTCTTCGGCGTATCAACGCCGTCTATTTCTTCGGTGTCTCAACGCCGTCCGCGCGGGCGAAGGCTGATCCCTACTGCATAACAGATGTCGGGCCTAGTACACAACATGGCATACATCAGGCTCCCTACAGCCGAAGCATATGGAATCCGTCTCATATCCTCAACATCTTGAGGAGTCTTAGGACACTGATCCTTAGACAAGTGAACCCCATGTCTGAAAGGCAGTAAGCCCTTCTTGGAGTTCTGCATCTTATATCTAGAGAACATCTTGTCAATATAAGACGCCTGAGACAAGGCTAGCGTTTTGTTCTTCCTTCTCCGACAATGCTGATACCTAGAGCGTCTTGGCGTCTCCCAAATCTTTCATTTGGAATTGCGAAGCTAGCCACTTCTTAACGTCAGTAAGAAATTCTACCTCATTCCCAATGAGAAGAATATCGTCCACATACAACACCAAAAATGTGAAAGTTTTGTCAACGATTTTCTTGTAAACACAAGGCTCGTCGACATTTTAATCAAAGCCATAAGATTTGAGCGCCTCATCAAACCTTATATTCCAAGACCTCGAAGCCTGTTTCAGTCCATAAATGGACCTATGAAGCCGACAAACCTTTTGCTCTTGGCCTTGGGCAATGAACCCTTTGGGTTGGTCCATGTAGATGGTCTCATCAAGTTTGCCATTCAGAAAGGCTGTCTTGACGTCCATCTGCCATACCTCGTAGTCATAATACGCGGCAATGGCCAGAAGGATCCTGATCGACTTTACCATGGCAACAGGTGAAAAGGTCTCCTCATAGTCAACCCCTTCAACCTGGGTAAAACCCTTTGCCACTAGTCGGGCTTTGAAGGTCTGCACCTTCATATCTACGCCACGTTTACGCTTGTAGATCCATTTGCAACAATAAGTTTTACCCCATCCGGTTGATCCACAAGCACCCATACAGAATTGAAGTACATAGACTCCATTTCCTGGTTCATAGCTTTAATCCACTCGTCTTTGTCAACATCAACCATTGCACGATCATAGGTCAATGGATCCTCATCAGATCATCATCGGGAGGCGACAAGCGAGGTTTTAGCTAAACCCATGTAGCGATCAGGCTGTCTCACAGCCCTCCCACTACGTCGAGGCATTCCCAACTCTTGGGAACGGATTTGACTAGACGTGCTAGGATCAACAACACTTGTTGACGTACTAGCCCCATCAGCAACTCTTGCTGATGTACTGTCCATTTCATTTAAAACAATTTTTCTCCTTGGTAAATGATCCCTGACGTGGTCCTCCTCTAGGAAAGTGACGTTTGTCGACACAAGCACCCTATTTTCCTTAGGATCGTAAAACAGACCACCCCTAGTCTCTTTATGGTAACCTACGAATGGGCACAATTTCGAACGGAGTTCCAACTTTTTCGGGTTTGACACCAACACGTGGGTCGGGCATCCCCAAATTCTGAAGTGATGTAAACTGCCTTTACGTCCACTCCAGAGCTCGAAAGGTGTTTCACAAACACTTTTCGATGGAACGTTGTTCAAAATATAGACCGCAGTCTCCATTGCGTATCCCCAAAAAGAATCAGGGAGACGAGCATAGTTCATCATCGACCGAACCATGTCCAACAAGGTTCTGTTTCTCCTCTCCGATACACCATTCTGCTTTGGCATACCAGGTGCTGAGAGTTGGGACGTAATTCCGTGTTCTATCATATAGTCCTGAAATTCAGTGTCCATGTACTCTCCACCTCGATTCGATCGAAGTGTTTTAAGCGATTTACCTAAGAGGTTCTTAACCTCAGTCTTGTACTTGATAGCACACAAAATGTGCTATCCTTATGCTTAAATTGTGTTAGTTTTATGATAATTTCAGGGATTTAACGTATTTAATTTGTTGAAATTCAGGTTAAAGAGCAATATGAGAATGGATGGAGAATTATGGGTGAAAAAGGAGCCAAAGTTGACATTAAATGGAAGAAGCAAGGCCAAAACAAGCCATCAAATCCGAGGAGATGGCGTTGCAACGCCATTCGTGGCGCTGCAACGCTCTCGTGCGACTATTCAATCATAGGAATCCATAATGATAGCGTTGCAACGCCGCTTGCGCGTTGCAACGCCCAACACGCAACAGCTACGTCTTGAAGATCCGTGACGATGGCGTTGCAACGCTGCCTCGTAGCGTTGCAACGCTTACTCGATAGCTAAAGGCGCGCGAGGGTAGCGCGCAACGCGCCGTCTCGATGTTGCAACGCTACTTCGATAAGCTAAACGCGCGCGCGGTAGTAGCGCAAATAAGTTAACGCTTCCCTCAGCGTTACAGCGGCGCTGATATTTTCCATATATGAATTATTCGCTAGGCACGCGCGTTGCAACGCCATGCCCAGCGTTACACAACGTCGTCCTATTGATATAAAAAGGAAAATATGCATCTTGGATGGGGAGACCTTTTTGCAGAGATTTTGACACCATTGTTTAAACACTATTGTGAGAGATTGTAAGAGGATTTTTGAGAGATTTCAAGAAGGAGACTTTTTGGAGCTCGGGGTTCGTGATAGGTGTCGGGATCGTTGCCGTTCACGCCACGAGAGTTCTTTCTTCGTTCTTTTCACTTTTATTGTTGAACTATGGTTTTGTATTTGAGTTTAGTAGGATTTATAGTGGACATGAGTAGCTAAACTTGTCATCTTAGGGATAGATGTAACCTTTTAATTATGTTATTTTGTTGAATTGACTGCCTTTGGTTTATTGTAATGCTTTTATTCATGCAGTTGCATCCTTAATGCTTATAGACTCTTGATCACGGTTTATTTGTTCTTAGGTCCGAATTTATTCTTGAGAAAGATACTTTAGATCTGATCTCTTTTGCATGACTGATAGTTACTTTGACATGAGAATGATTGAAGTGGTATTAGAAACCCATAAGAATTGAACTTAGTGCCATGTTAGATTTTTAGGTTGAACAGAGATGTTTAATTCTATGTCTTGCATGAGATTCACTTGCCTCGAGAGAGAGGTTATTTGTTATCTTAGTTTCTTGGTTTATAAAAGCAGTGCAATAATACATGTTGGGATTTTTGTCCTAATCTCGTGTTTGTAATATATTGTTTGAAATTAATAAGAGTTATTCATTTCATCACTTTGTGTCTCGCAATATATAAACTTTTCCAATAAACTAAGCTCCAGGTCATTGAATTTATGAGAGAACTAGAACTTGAACGGTGTGTAGTGGACACACAGGGAGGATCACGTTCGAGTTAATGACCCGAACGGTCTACATGATATATGGATAGGGTTGGAGACCTAATCCTCGGATACACCGTGGATGCGGCCACTTTGTATTAGATACAAACGAGGTGATCGACTTCGTTCATGTGGTAGACATGCGAGTGGGGGCATCCTGCAATGAGATTGTACAAGATCGGGCCGTGATTTATTAGACCTACCGATGTAACACCGCTGTGATGAGGACTAATAACTTCGTGAGATGACCATTAGTGACTCGACACAATCTGAGCGTGTTACGGACTCCACTCATGCGAGGGTCCGTTCTTTGACTAGTATGCGGGTGAGGGTGGTCACGATTACTCGCCCAATATGCCTATCTTCTCGGGGGAGAACCAAGTAGGGAGTTGGGAACTTAACTACGCAAGATGGAATTCACTCGTTCCGTCTTTAGGGAAACTAGAGGGTCGCTCCCTTAAGTCTTGTCTCCTGTGGCTTGGACAACGGGCGCCCACCTTCTCACTGGTCCGAGAAGGGTGTTGTGTATGGTTGGACCATCACAATATGTTGTTCATTAGAGGAGCAGTGGGGACTTAAGGAACAAGAGGTAGTGCAGCTATGGGCTATAGTGGAGTGTTACCGTAGCTAATGAATGTTGGTTAACCGGGTCAAAGAGTTTGACAGGTTAATCTCGGATCATTGGAGCCCGTCACTGTAGGTCCATTAGGTCCCTCGGTTGGCTCAATCTGGGTTAAAAGAAGGGTTAATGTTTTGGTATGAAATTGAAGTGTTCAATTTCACTTTAAGGGAATTTATGTCATTTATATGAGATATGAATGATATAATATATAGTTTAATGTGAATGAGATTCATAATAAACTATAGGTTAGCCTAATTGTTGAATTAGGGCTAATTGGAGAAATTGATTGAGAGAAATTAAACTGGATGTGATCAATTTAATTAATCCACAATTATTGCAAATGAGATTTGCAATATGAGATATGAGATATCTTATATTATGTGGTTATGCAAATGAGATTTGCATAACCTATGGTTGTGGTAAAGTGGTGATTATGTGGAGATTTTAACTCCATCAATTCCACTATATAAACCCTTCTTGCAAGAAGGATTGTAGCAAAATCTCTCATTTTTTGATTTTTCATCAAAGAAGAGAAGAGGAATTCTCTTAATTCTCTCTCAATTCTCCTCCCTCTCCAAAACACAAAGATCTCACCATCTTCCCTTCTCCACAAGAGAACAACCGAGACTCCAAGTGGTGGTGTTCGGGTTCCATTCGTGGGAAGAGTTCGTTGAGTTCAAGGAGCACGAAGAGTTCGTGATTTGAGGAAGAAACTTTGAAGAAAGTCTTCAACAAGTAAGTAAACTCTATTTGCTTAATTTTCTTCTTCTTTAAGCATGTTTACCCTAGATCTAGTGTTAGATCAATTTTAACAAAACTATGTTGCATATTGATACCTCGACGATTCAATCGTCTTCTGCTGCGCGAGATTCTCATTCCCTTCAATTGGTATCAGAGCCATCTCGATGGTTCTTCATCTTTGTACTGTTTTGTTAAATCTAGGTGGGTATTTTGCCATGATTTATGTGATAAATTGTTGGTTTGCATAATGGATGTTTCGGTTTTTGGCACTTTTAGATTTATTTTCTGTTTGATGAGATCAAATGTAAAGGGCCCGTATTTTTTTGGGCATTTTAGAAAATAAATCGAGTCTGTAAGTCCATGTCGTTCGTGGCAAGTGTTGCTGTGAAGAAATCGGAGCGGAAACAGGCGAAAATCGATGAAGAACAACGAAGGTGTTTGTTATTCTGTCGATGGCGCTGAGACGTTGCCCAACGGCGTCTCAACGCTGTCCTTGCGGACGGAGGCCTGCGCAGCGGATCGCGTTACCTTGGCTGGTGTAGCGTTGCAACGCCGCTGGCGTTGAGAATGCGGTTCGACGCTACAAGCGACAGCGTTGCAACGCTGCACGCGTTGAGGAGCAGTTTGCGGCAGTTTCGTGAGGACGTGGGTTCAAGCCTCATCATGGGCAGTTATTTTCTGGTTTTAATTATTTTATTATTTATAAAATGTATTTATTTATTTTATTTTATTATTTTATTAAATAATATTAATATTAATGTTATATTAATGTTATTTAATTAAATAATTGCCCCTAGGTGCCAAAAATCGGTCCATTTTTGCTCTTTAATTATTTTATGCATGAGATGTATATTTTAATTAATTTCTATGTGCATAATGTATGTCATATAGATTTAAAATCCCACCTTAGGTTAAACATTTCATGCATCATTTATATTATAAGAGTTATAATATATAGTATGCATGATAGGATTATATTGTAAGAGTTATAATATAATGTTTGCATGTTTTAATTTATTTAAATATAAGTGTTATATTTTTTAAATTAAAAGCATGCCCATGCATTTAATTCATGTGATGAATTATATTATGTTATAGTATATAGTATTATTCATGTGATGGATGATCAAGCACTATAACATAGAAATGCATGCAACCTAAGTTAATTATTAGTTTTAAAGTGTTTAGAACTTGAATAATTAGACTTAGGTTTTCTAATTTTCTAACAAGATTAGAAATTTAGGAAATCAAATATGACCTTTGAATGGAAACTGATAAGTAACTCTGTCTAAGGAAGGTTTTGTCTAAGGTTGGGGTATTTAAGTTGACGCTTGCGGAACACCCCTACCTGGAAACCGACCTGGGAGTGAATTCGGTCCGGAGATTCTTAGGTTATATTCTCGTGAGTGCCGTTAATTAAGTGTTAATTAATTTACTCACTTAGACCTAAGTTAATAATGTGATTATAAACTTAGGTTAATACCATATAAGAGTTATATTGGTACACTTAGGTAAATTTTAGCCAATTTATCTAGGTCAATCCCTATTAAAAATTAAAGTGCTGAGTGGGAGGAAATAAAGTGTATGAGATACATTTGAATTTTCAACCACAAATCTCCTTTAAGTCCCCCCCGGAAGATCTATACTCGGCCTCGTGGTGCAAATGGGAGCGTCCCCCTTCGGATGGCATTTGTATAGGTCAATATCATCGTGGATGGAGAGAGTACTTATAGTGAGTGGGAGCGGGACTTGTGAAAACGAGACCCACGGTCTCTTCTTTCGATTCACACCGTGAGACGCCTATGATCTGCCTGCTAGTTTGGCCTGGACCAGACAATCCCTTCGGAGGGCTTGATCATGGGAGTCGGAACACCGTGAATTCCCGAAAGGGATACAGTTTCCTGGTTGGTTTTCCTTCTTGGTTCACCCTTCGATGGCTATTGTTTGGACGGATGCTTGGAAACTTAAAGATTGAGGGTGACACTCATAGAATTCGTTAAGTGTTAATGAATTCGACCAAATAATGGTACCTTTAGGGTATCATTGCAAAATTTTGAATGACCTAGGGATCATGAAACAATTTTGCTAAAACTTGATTGGATTTTCAAAAGTTTTTTTTGCGAGACTAATACAAAGGTTTTTCTTATTTTTCAGCTAAAAATGTCTAGCGCAATAATAGCTTTACTCGTTTCGGATAAGTTAGTGGGAGATAATTACCAGAGTTGGAAAAACAACATTAATACAATTTTGGTACAAGACGACATAAAGTTCGTGCTATCCGAGGAGTGTCCTCGGATGTCGGGCTCGACCGCGTCGCGCGAAGTTCGCGATGCGTCACGATCACTGGATCGGGGCCAATGAAAAGGCCAAGGTCTACATAATTGCCAAAGCATGTCCGATGTCTTGGCAAAGAAGCATGAGTGATGGTTTCCGCTAAGGAGATCATGGAGTCCTGCAGAAATGTTTGGGCAAAGATCCTTTTCGGTCCTGGCATGACTTCGCTCAAATACGTTTTCAACGCACGGATGAAGGAGGGTCGTCCGTCCGTGAACACATTCTAGACATGATGACCCACTTTCATCCGTCCGAGATGAATGGGGCTTCGATCGACGAGTCGAGCAGTCGATTTTATTTTGGAGACTCTTCCAAGAGTTTCCTTCAGCCAGAGCAATGTTGTTATGAACAAAATTAGCTACACACCGACTACCCTCCTCCTCAATGAGCTACAAATTTCCAATCCTTGAACAGGGTCAAGGAATGCAGAGGCAAATGTTGCCTCTGTCTTATCACGAGGGTTCGACCTGCAGGGCGAAACTTGTTGCTCCTTCACGCCCGAAAGGGAAGAAGAGGATGAAGAGGGGTAAAGCCGACCGTCTCTTTGCCGCCTGACAGGGCAAGAAGGTCAAGGAGGTTGCGAGAGAAAGAAAAGTGTTTCCACTGCAATGGGGCGGTCACCGGAAGAGAAATCGTCCCCAAATTCTGGCGAGAGAGGAAGAATCAAGGTAGATGTGATTTACTTGTGGATCAAACATGTTTAGTGGAGAGTATTGACTCGGCTGGATTTTGGATTCGGCGCCACTAACCACGTTGTTCTTCTTTTCGAGGATTGATTCCTAGCAGCACACGCGAGAGGGTGAGGTGACTCTAAGGGTTGGATCCGGAGAGCTTGTCTCTCGCTGCAGCGATCGGCACGGTGTAGTCGCATTTTGGCGGGAAGTACTTATTGTTGGACAATCATACATAGTTCCGTGGTTTACTAGAAACCTTGTTTCAATTTCCCGCTAATTGAACAATGTATTTCGATTTCTTTTGAATTGAATAAAGCGTTTATTTCTTTCAAAGGGAATGTTATTTGTTCAGTTCACTCGAAAATAATCTGTATGTTTTGAAACCCAATTCGGTCAAAAGTGTTTTGAATCTTTGAATTATTTAAAATCTGCAGAAACACGAACTAAGAAAGCAAAAGTTTCTCCAAAAGAAAATGCCCATCTTTGGCATCTTCTGTTAGGCCACATTAATCTCAATAGGATTGAGAAACTAGTGAAGAGTGGACTTCTAAACGAGTTGGAAGAAAACTCTTTCTTGGCCTCAGTGAGTCATGCCTTGAGGGCAAAATGACCAAACGTCCTTTTAGTGGAAAAGGATATAGAGCCAAAGAGCCTCTTGAGTTAGTACATTCTCGACCTCTCGTGGTCCGGAGGAATGTTAAAGCTCGTAGCGCGGTTATGAGTATTTCGTGTCTTTCGTGAGACGATTACTCCGTATATGGGTATATTTACCTAATGCACGACCAACATTCGTTAATCTGCGGAACACTCCACTAAAGTCCAACAAATTTGACTCTTCTCACTGCGGATATATTTACGTGTCCATGGATATTGACCAATAACAACAAGTCAATCCTTCACGAATGTTCGTAACACCACCGGGTCAAATTACCGCTTTTACCCACGGGTTACATCTTGTGCCTTAAGTACCAAAGGTGCTCCTCTAATGAACAATTTGTTTGTGGTCCTACCAACAAACAGAGTCCCTCTCGGGCCAATGAGAGGGTCGGGCCCTTTGTTCAAGTCTCGGAGACACCACTTAAGGGAACATTCCTCAACTTACCCTAGTAGGCGGGAAGGAGTGAATTCTGTCTTGCTAAGTTAAGTTCCCACCGCTCACTCGGTCTTGTCCCCAAGAAGGTAGGCATATTGAGTCGGCGAATCGGCAACTCTCACCCATACTAGTCAAAGGACAATCCCTCGCGAGCAGGAGTTCGTAACTGCCTCGAGATTGAGATCAAGTTGCCTAGGTCATCCTAGTGAAATAGAAACCTAACTAGTCAACGAGAGTTACAAATAGAGAGTTACTATTTCGTGGTCCAATCTTATGTAATCTCATTACATAGGATATCCCCACTCACATGTCATCTACACGAACACGTTAGGATCACAAAGGTGTTTGTATCAAATACAAAGTGGGCCACATCCATAGTTTAACCAGTAAGGTACCCAAACCTTATCCCCTAACTATAGACCCTTTAGGTCATATCTCGAACCGAGATCCTTTTTATGTACATTACATTCAGTTAAAGATTCATTTAACAGCCTTGGATGTTTAGTTTATTGGATTTAGGGTTAAATAAAGGCAAACTCGTAGATAACGAACAATAGCACTATATTGAAATAATAACACTTTATTACATTAATTAGAACATAATTACAAACTACGAGTTTTAGGGCACAAATCCCAACAACTGGAACGTGGGGAACGTGTCATCTACACGTTCCCCTCTTTTAATTAATTAAATAAATAATTTAAACATATATAACCTATTAAATAATTAATTAATTCTCAATTAATTAAATTGAATATCTTCTATATCAAATATCTTATATGTATATGATTAAATCACATTATTAACCTATAGTTTTAATGTACATCTAGTGCACATTAAATTTTATCCTATAGTTTGCAAATGTGAATCACATTCACATTTAATATAATATTTGAACTCTTTCAAATATTCAATTCTCTCATATAATTTAATATGAATCATATTCACATTAAATTTATAATATATAGTTCCAAAACTATATATTATATCGTATCTTAATACATTAAATATATTCCCTAATGAATTTGAACATTTCAAATTCAAATGATCTAAGAACACTTTACGAGCTAGAAGGTGGACCTAATGGACCTACAGATCAGAAGCTACAACGATAAGAGATTGCTCGGTTAATCTCATTAACCCCCCAATCAACATTCGTTAACTGCGAGAACACTCCACTAAAGTCCCACAACTGCACTCTTCTCACTGCAGATATATTTCTGTGTCCATGGATATTGACCAATAACAGCAAGTTAATCCTTCACGAATGTTCGTAACACCAGTTGGGTCAAAATACCGTTTTACCCCTGGGTTACATCTTATGCCTTAAGTACCAGTGCTCCTCTAATGAACAATTTGTTTGTGGTCCTACCAACAAACAGAGTACCTCTCGGGCCAATGAGAGGGTCGGGCCCTTTGTTCAAGTCCCGGAGACACCACTTAAGGAAACATTCCTCTACTTAACCTAGTAGGCGGAAAGGAGTGAATTCCATCTTGCTAAGTTATGTTTCCAGCCGCTCACTCGGTCTAGTCCCCAAGAAGGTAGGCATATTGAGTCGGCGAATCTGGCCACTCTCACCCATACTAGTCAAAGGACAATCCCTCGCGAACAGGAGTTCGTAACCTGTTCAGGATTGAGATCAAGTTGCCTAGGTCATCCTAGTGAAATAGAAACCTAACTAGTCAATGGAGTTACAGCTAGAGGTTACTATTTCGTGGTCCGATCTTATGTAATCTCATTACATAGGATATCCCCACTCACATGTCATCTACACGAACACGTTAGGATCACAGTGTTTGTATCAAATACAAAGTGGGCCACATCCATAGTTTAACCAGGGTAAGGTACCCAAACCTTATCCCCTAACTATAGACCCTTTAGGTTGTATCTCGAACCGAGATCATTTTTATGTACATTACATTTAGTTAAAGATTCATTTAACAACCTTGGATGTTTAGTTTATTGGATTTAGGGTTTAAATAAAGGCAAACTCGTAGATAACGAACAATAACACTTTATTGAAATAATAACACTTTATTACATTAATTAGAACATAATTACAAACTACGAGTTTTAGGGCACAAATCCCAACATAGTTTACGTCACTTCAGGATTTGGGGATGTCCGACACATGTGCTAGTGTCAAGTCCAAAGAAACTGGAACATCATTCAAAATTATGTCTATTCGTAGGATACTCCAAGGAAACGAAAGGTGGTCTGTTTTATGATCCTCAAGAGGACAAGGTGCTTGTGTCGACTAACGCCACGTTCTTTGAGGAAGACCACATGAGAGATCATCGACCTGTAGCAGAATTGTCTTGACCGAAAATTCCAGGGAAGCTACAGATAAATCAACAAAAGTTGTTTATCAAGTTGGTCCTTCTCAAGAGTTGAGAATGCCTCGACGTAGTGGGAGGGATGTTAGACAACCCGACCGTTACATGGGTTTGACTGAAACCCAGGTCGTCATACCTGATGATGGCGTTGAGGATCCATTGACCTATAAACATGCAATGAATGATATAGATAAGGACCAATGGATTAAAGCCATGGACCTCGAAATGGAGTCAATGTACTTCAATTCAGTCTGTGAACTTGTAGATCAACCAGATGGTGAAAGACCTATCAGTTGCAAGTGGATCTACAAGAGGAAACGAGATCAAGTCGGTAAGGTGCAAACCTTTAAGGCTCGACTTGTGGCAAAGGGTTATACCTAGCGGGAAGGGGTCGACTATGAAGAAACCTTCTCTCCTGTTGCCATGCTTAAGTCGATTAGAATACTTTTTTCCATTGCCACGTTTTATGATTATGAAATTTGGCAAATGGATGTCAAGACAACCTTTCTGAATGGAAATCTTGAAGAGAGTATCTATATGGATCAACCAAAGGGGTTCAAAGTTCAGGGTCAAGATCAAAAGATTTGCAAGCTGAAACGATCCATTTATGGATTGAAACAAGCATCTAGATCCTGGATGATAAGATTTGATACTGCGATCAAATCTTATGGCTTTGAACAGAATATTGTTGAGCCTTGTGTCTACAAGAAGATATTCAATACTACTGTAGCTTTCTTAATTCTATACATAGATGATATCTTGCTCATTGGGAATAATGCAGGATTCCTGACTGGCGTTAAGCAATGGCTAGCGACCCAATTCCAAATGAAAGATTTAAGAGAAGCTCAGTTTGTCCTTGGAATCCTAATTGTTCGGAATCGTAAGAATAAAACGCTAGCGCTGTCTCAGACATCTTATATTGACAAGACATTGATTAGATATAAGATGTAGAATTCCTAGAAGGGTTTATTACCTTTCAGCCATGAAATTCATCTGTCTAAGGAACAGTGTCCTAAGACACCTCAAGAAGTTGAGGATATGAGACTCATTCCCTATGCATCAGCTGTCGGTAGTCTGATGTATGCCATGCTATGTACTCTACCCGACATATGCTATGCAGTGGGAATTGTCAGCAGGTATCAGTCCAATCCTGGATATGATCATTGGACTGTCGTTAAGAATATCCTCAAGTATCTAAGGAGAACAAGGGACTATATGCTTGTCTATGCCGCGAAGGGTTTGATCCTTGCAGGATACATTGACTCTGATTTTCAGACTGATGAAGATTCGAGGAAATCCACATCAGGATCAGTGTTCACTCTTAACGGAGGAGTCATAGTATGGAGGAGTATAAAGCAAGGTTGTATTGTTGACTCCACCATGGAGGTTGAGTATGTCGCAGCTTGCGAAGCAACGAAGGAGGTTGTATGGGTTAGAAAATTCTTTACTGATTTGGAAGTTGTTCCAAATATGAATTTGCCTATCACCCTTTATTGTGATAATACTGGTGCAGTGGAAAATTCTAAAGAACCTAAAACCCATAAGCGTGGAAAGCATATTGAGCGCAAATATCATCTCATCAGGGAGATTGTGCAACGAGGAGACGTGATTGTCACGCAGATCGCTTTGAGGCACAACATTGTTGATCCTTTACAAAGCCTCTCACGGCTAAAGTGTTTGAGGGGCACCTAGAGAGTCTAGGACTACGGGTTGTACAGTAGGGCAGTTTTCTTGCTCAGCATGTTTGACTCCACCGACGTTTTAGTCCAATTGGGAGTTTGTTGGGTTTTATGCCCTAAAACTCGTAGTGTTGTAAACTGAATGTATATTCTATTTTGCAATAAAGTTGTTATTGAGATTTATTCAAATAAAGGTGTTATTGAATAAAGTGTATTGTATATTTTGAAACACTAATCCAATAAAGAATCCATGGTTATATGATGTATACTTGAACTTTATGTGTCACATAAAAGTGGATCAGGTTCAAGATATAGCCAGAATGGTCTATAGTATAAGGATAGGGATGAGTATCTTATCCTGGGGACACTATGGACGCGACGCACTTTGTAAAGTGCGAACGATGTGATCCTGAATCGTTCATGTGGAGACATGCGAGTGGGGGCGTCCTATGCAATGAGTTTGCATAAGACTGGACCGGGAAATAGTCACTTAGACTTTATATAACTCTGTTTACTGTCTTAACTGACTATATTAATATGATGACCTATGTAACTCGATCTCAATCCTGAGCGTGCCATGAACTCCTGTTTATTCGGATTATCCTTAGATTTGCATGGTGAGAGTGGCCTGAGATTGCCGACTCAATAAGCCTCCCATTTCAGGGATAAGACTGGGTAGATAGTTGGGAACATAGTTCTACAAGATGGAATTCACTTCTACCCGCTTTAGGGATTAGTAGAGAGGTTGTTCCCTTACGTGCTGATTCCGGGTCTTGAACAAAGGGCCCACCCCTCTCATTGGCCCGAGTGGGATTCAGTTTGTTGGTTGGACCACAAACCAAGTGTTCATTAGAGGATCAGTGGGACTTAAAAAACAAGAAGTAATTACAAGAGTAAAACAGTATTTTTGACCCAGCTGTAATTACGAACGACCTTTGAATGATCGACTTACTAATCATGGTTATATCGAGTGGACAGAAATATATCTACAGTGAGGAGAGTGCAGTCACTGGACTTTAGTGGAGTGTCCCGGTGGTTAACGAATGTTGATTACCTAGGCTAAAGAGTTTGGCCGGTTAATCTCGTATCGTTGGAGCTCATGATATGTAGGTCCATTAGGTCCCCTTACTAGCTCAGACTAAGCCTTGTAACTTTTGAGAGAAATGAATTTGAATTTTTCAAATTCGGTTTTGGGAGAAAACGTTAATTATATGTGATATACTTAACGTGTCATAGATTAATTATGAATTAATCTATGATAAAGAAGAGGTGGATGTATTTAAATATGATTTAAATATTGGTTCGGTTTATAACATGAATAGGGATCATGTTTGAAACGGTCGATTTAAGAAATCGAGATTGGTCCAATTATTTAATTTGATATTTGATATTAAATTAAATAATTAATTAAAATTAATTAATTAAATTAATAAATTTGTTTTGATTTAAAATTAATTTTATATTAATTTTGAATTAAAATTAAATGAAAATTCAAATTGAATTTTGAATTTCAATTGGACCAAAGAACAAATGGTGAACAAGCTTCTTTGAATTTGAAATTCACCATAATTGAGCACCTCCTTCTTGCTAAATCCTCATCATCTTCTCCTTGATTAATGAAACTTTTGATTTGCTTTAATTGAAGAAGAAACACATGGATTTTAAAGGATTTATCAGAATTTTTTCTGATTTACGTTTTTAGACCTTTCTCCCATCTCTCTTAAAATTCTCTCTATCAAAGATCCCATAATCTGTTCCAAGGCCTGAGGATAGTAGGGAAGACAAAGTGTTTGTCACAAGAAATTGCCCACAGATTAAGAGAATTTTGAGCAACAAAGGTATGTGTTCATACTCTCTATTTTTCAAGATTTGAGCATGCTTTTTATTTGGTAAAATTGATCAACTTATAGTGTTCAAGATCCGAAATTTCTTCCGCTTTCTTAATGTACACTCTTTGAAAACTGAGGTTGGTTCGAGCTTCCAAAACTTTGTCCACCCCAAGAGAAGTTTGGGTGTTGACGCCACCCTGGGTTGTAAGTGTTTGAGTATGGATTTATTCTGTTATGTCCTACATAGCAAACAGATGCAGAGTTATGAGGGCAACTATCATAAACATGATTTTTGTGACAGTAGGGGCACAAGGGTGTTGCCGTTTGGTTGACCACTGCCACTGATGCTTGGTTCCCTAAGGCCATGTTCTTCAAGATGTTATTCATTGTTGCCATCTGCGCGCTTAGGTTTGTAATTGCATCAACCTCGTGCACACTTGCAACACCTCGCACATGACTTGAATTTTCCTCGCCCCACTGACTGTTACTTGATACCATGGCGTCCAGGATTTCATGTGTTTCATTTACCGTCTTGGTCAGTAATTAACCGTTTGCTGAGGCATTTACTAGTGTCTTAGAAGCTTGTGTTAGTTCATTATAGAAGTGTTCTATAAGGAGACAGGCGGGAAGTCCATGGTGCGGACATTTCCTGACCAACTTTTTAAATCGCTCTCATACTGATTTCTAATCCTTCATGGATGCCCTACTTGAATGTGACGATTTCCCCCCGAATTTGTGTGTTCTTCGTTGGAGGGAAATATTTCAACAGAAATTTTTCAACTAATTCATCCCAGGTCCTTATGGACTCTGGAGGAAATGAGTCCAACCATGCCTCTTCATTCCCTTGTAAAGAAAAAGGAAATAACTTCAACCGCAAGGTTTCCTTTGAAATTCCATTTATGATGAACGAGTTGCATATGCGTAGGAACGTCTTTATGTGCTTGTGGAGATCCTCATTTGGTAATCCTGCAAATTGGCCCATAGTGTTTAGCATCTGGAACATCACTGGTTTGAGTTCAAAGTGGTTTGCTTCAATGTTGGGTTCGATGATGCCTGTGTTCAAATTCTAAAAAGTTGTAGTCGCATAGTCCTGTATGGCTCGATTTCTTTCATCTGCAATGAAAATTGGGTTAGCTGGAGGTACTTTTTGTTGCCCATTATTTGCGTTTTGAGGTTGTCTACCATTCATTGGTTCCATTCTTGGTTTTCGCTTCTTTCTTTGTTGTCTACGTCGTAGGTGGAAGGTCCTTTCTATCTCAAGATCTTGCTCTAGGAGACAGAGCCCTTTTCACATACATCGTGCTTAACCTGCAAATTCCTGCAATTAAACTTAGTGTTATTGGGAGAGAGGAGTTGCCACTGCCACGCAAATTGCGTTGGACTAATCCGATGGAATTGCGTGAATTTGCAATCTGTCAGTAGTCGTGCGTCTCTGATTAATTTTATTAGAAATACCGCCCCCCAGCAACGGTGCCAAAAACTTGATAAGACGAAAACGCGCAAGCGCACGCGATCAAGGTAGTATAAAATTGAAGTATTTCAAAGTATCGAGCCTAGGGGAACGGAGTAATAAATTCAATAAAAAACTAAACAACCGGTAGACTAAATGCAAAATGGTAACCAAAAATAATTTGAATTGGTGTGATGATTGTGTTCGGAAAGTAAATACGATAATGAGAAAGAATGGATTCAAAATGCTAAGTCCGCTAATCGGAAGACAACGCAACTCCAACGAAATTGCCTCGCTTTGTAGCCAAGCCTTACAGCGCGGTGTAGCAATGGCGCGACAATAGTTAGCACTAGCTCACGAAGGCAAAACAACGCAATTGCGTCGCGCTACTTGCACTTGCGTGAGAAGGCAAAATAGTGGAATTGCGTTGCATTGCCTTGTCGCGTAGTTGCGTTTTTTCTACTGTCGCAACGCAATTGCGTAGCACTGCATCGCTCGATCAGCTATTCGGTGATGTGACTCAGTCAAGCCCTCCTACGAAGTAAACCAAGCCCTGCTCCCAATTGACCTTCCTTGAAGTGTCGTTAGGAGGCTGAGTGATTGAATCTATATGTCTATGGTCAATCTATCTCAGATGTTCATGCCCATGACTCTACGGTTTTGGAGTCTTACCCTATGCCTAGGGTCAAAGTTCAGGTCTTATGTCTAAGCCCCTTTACTCCATTACTTTTGGGAACTCCACTTCAGTTCAACCCTTTCAGTGTTGAACTTAAGCTTGATAGGTAACCTTAGATGGCCAACTGAGGCTTCCCACACTATAATCGCCAAAAGTAAACTTCCTTGGAGGTTTAACCGAATTCTCATGCTATGGATCTTTGTTGTCTTCCCTTAAGGTATTCACATTTTGAATCCCTAAGGGAAGTTAGCTCCTCATAAGTAAAACAGTAAACATAAAATCGAATTGAACGCGCAAGATCAACATCTTAAGTTGCTTCTCTTAGTCTACCACTGTTTAGCATGAACTGAGAGAGCTAACCCAAGTTGTTAATGAAAACGAAATTCCAGAATACGAACTTCAACAAAACGATTAACTTTTATTGGAAGTAATAACCACGTTGTAAAATAGGAACTACAAAAAGGGAATGAATACGAAATACTAAAGTTGAAGTAACAAAACCGAAACAACTATAATTGTTCACTAAAAGGATGCGATACAAAATGAAAATAAACTTCAGAAACTGAACTGAAATCTAAGGAAACAAAACAAAATCGTAGAAGTTAAAAACTCAAAACTACGACTTAGTAAAACAGAACTACAACAGTAAGACAATCAGTAGAGTGACGACAGTAAACTGAAGCGTAGTAATCCTCTCTCCACCGCCCTTCTCTTGGATGCTTGTTCGCCAATTTATAGAGTTGTCAGTCCCTAGGGTTTCCATCCCACAGGCTGGCTTTATCGTCCTCGGATCACGGCTTGATTTCCGTAATTAGGTCTTTTCCTTTGTTCCCGCGGTTGATCTTCCTTGGTTTAGGTGACTGTGCAGTTTGCATTCGATAGCTAGGCAATTGCGTCATTTTGCGTCCCTGCAGACAGATTATAACATGTTAAGCTCTCCTTTTAACTTTTGGGAAAATGTCGTCATTCCTGCAAAACTACTCATACTTTTGCCTACTTATTGATCAATTCTAATAATAAGACATCGATAATGGTCTAAATAGGTCCATTAAGTTCCTCGATTGGAGCTCATTAGTTTGATTAGTCAATCTCGTATCGTTAGAGCTCATGATCTGTAGGTCCATTAGGTCTCTCGGTTGGCTCAACATGGAATTAATAGAGGGTATAAAGTTTTGGAATGAATTTGAAGTGGTTGAATTCAATTTAGGGCATTATGTCAATTATATATGATATAATTGATATAATATATAGTTCAATATGAATATGATTCATAATGAACCATATTATGTCTAATTATGGAATTAAGACATATATTATGGTAGTATTTTGAGAGACATGAAATTGAATTTGACTAAATTCAATTTATCCACATTATGTAAATATGATTTACATAATAATGTATTCGATACTTTACATTATGCATTTATGCATAATAAGTGGAGTTAGTGGCTTAATGGGTGGAGAATTTGTCTCCACCCACATTGCCTATAAAAGCATCCTTTTGGATGCATTTTGCAACACTTGAACCATTTGTGTAGTTTTGTTCTTTGGGCAAACACAAGAGTTCTCTCTCAAATTCTCTACAATAATTCCCTAATCCCAAAAGGAGATCCCACCTCTCTCCCTCTCCTAGAGAACAACCGAGAAGGCTTTTTAGCGGTGTTCATGTATTCGATCATAGAGGAAGAAGATGTCATTGACGACGAGGGAATTACGTGAAGAATCGGTCTTCAAAGGTAATCCCTTAATTCATTTTATGCTTTCAATATGTAAGCTTAGCTAGTTTTCTATTTTTGAGCATTTTCTATGTAACACAATCGAGAGCAACGACGATCGTTCGCTTCCGCACAGGATACGATAACCTTCAACCCCGACGAATAAGAGTGGTGGGGCATGGTCTTTAGTCCGACGAGGGAGTTCAAGATTGATTCCCGACGAGCTTGAGGGTTGTATAGACGTGTCCCTCCATCCGGTATACTTGACATGAAGGGTGAATCACCATTGTTAGGTCGTGAGAACGAGTCACTTCCTTTTACCTCCATTCGTCGACCTAGGTTATGGGACCAGGGGATAGAACTAGAGGTGTCAAGTCAGGACATTATGTTTTGATTGCCTTCAGTTATGTCCTAGGCGAAGGCTTGGTTGTTTGGTGCTTGCTAGTTTTGTTTGGACGTGAGTGGATTGCTTACTGAGTATGTTTATACTCACCTATCTACTTTGATGTTCTTGGTTGCAGGTAAGAAACCATGAGGCGATTGACGACGGCGACTACCTGACGAGCTGTGAAGGCTCTCCCTCGCTGAATCTAGGCTTAGTTTTCTTTTTATATTGGTTGTATAATTGCTAATTATCAGACCTCTAGAATGTCTCTAAATTTATGAGTGTAGCTCTTTGTGGTTGTCTCTTAGCTTGTTAGGTTCTACTTTTGTTGAATTATGTTGTCTGCCTGCTTATAAATGTTTATGACTATTTGAACTCTGGTAACCTAATCTTTAAATGAAGTTTGGTGGAGGTTGGGCACTCTTTTGAGACTTAAGGAGTGTTTGTTTGATTGTATAGGTTATAAGAATTTTTGGTTTTCTCCTAGTTACGTCGTTATGCTGCTGAAATTTCGACGAGAATGGCGTGGCTGAGTAACCCTCCTAACTAGGTTCATCTCAAGTTTTAGGGTTGTTACAGAAATTAAACCAACAATACTTTAAAAAAAAAAAAGAAGAACTAGATAGTGGAAGAGAAGATGGAGAAGAACTGGAAAAAAAAGGAAAGAAAATGGTGACTGAAGGGGTTAGGTGTCACAATCATGCTTGTCTTGGGTTTGTTACCCATGACCACTTGATCATTCCAATCCCTTTTTATCATGCTTTCATATTATGTATTTCATTTTGCTTAGTAGTTAGTTTTCCTTGTATTTTTTGTTGGCGTACGACTCCTCGTCATTTTCATATTCAAGCCTGCTAAAGACATAAATCATATAATGTACTGTAGGGGGATGCGACTAGTTGTCAATTCTTCCTACTCGGATTTATGATATAAAAGGAATTGAATCCTGATGCGGAAGTGTATGATCTCTTTGCTTTGAAAAATTGGTGATATTTTTACACAAAATCGAACCTAGATTAAGCATACATAAAAGAAGAAAGAAATGGAACCTACCCTTAAATTTACTTTTTCTTGTAATCCGTTCTTCGTCCTCAACGACACCTTTCGAATACCTCCAAAATTTCTTCCTCGCTATTCTCCAGCAAATATCGATTGGTGGGAACCTCCTTTTGGAAGATTGAATTCTTGAGAGAATTAGGAGACATGATAGTTCTTGAGAGAGACTTATTGATGGATTAAATGAGAGAACTTTTCTCACATTAGCCTTAATGAACTTAGTGTGCCAAAAATGCAAATACTTACATCTATATATAATGGCTTACATCTATATCTAATGGGTGTGGATGAAGGTTGATGGAGATCTGATTCCCTTGAGCAGCGGAAACGTGTTTTATGGATCAATTACTTGGTTGTTTTGGTTTAACACAAATACCAATACATTGGTAAAAATACAGAGGATGAGCAACATCTAATCTAATTAGGCATAGAACTAAAACATGCAAACATGTTGTGTAAAAATTAAACTAAAAGGAAAGAGGTGAGTATTACCTTTGTAGTTTCTAAACAGCAACTCCTTGCTCCAAGAACACAACAACACAGCAACAAGAAATCTTCTCTGTTTTTACAGAACACCACAACTTGGAGAACTTCCTATATCTCTGAGTTCTTTAGATCAACCTTGGTGGGAAGATATTACAACTTTTGGAGAGCAAGGGAATATTGAGAGAGAGCGTTTTTTTTACAGCAATTTCAAAATCAATCGATTGATCCCAAACTTCTGTCCAACGAGAAGTTATGCCACTACCAGAGGGAAACTCCCACTCCCTATGGATGGGGAGTTGGGAGACATGGGGAACGTGTCCTCCTGACAAGTTCCCTCTTTTTTTTTATTATTTTAATAATTAAATTAATAATTAATCATATTAATTATTAATAAATCAATTAAATCTCATTTAATTAAATTAAATTAAATATCACATATTTAATTTAGATTAAATCACATTTAATCAATTTTCCCTCTAACCTATAGTTTTAATGCACATCTCGTGCATATTAAATTTTAAACTATAGTTTTCAAATATGAATCATATTCACATTTAAATTAATATTTGAACTTTTTCAAATATCAAATTCTCTCATATAATTTAATATAAATCATATTCACATTAAATTTATAATATAAAGTTCCAAAACTTTATATTATAACGTATCTATATACATTAATGTTTATTCCCTAATGAATTTGAACATTTCAAATTCAAACGATCTAAGAACCCTTTACGAGCTAGAAGGTGGACCTAATGGACCTACAGATCAGAAGCTCCAACGATACGAAATTATTCGGTTAATCTCATTAACCTCTTAATCAACATTCGTTAACTGCAGGAACACTCCACTAAAGTCTTGCAGGTGCACTCTTCTCACTGCAGATATATTTCTGTGTCCACGGATATTGACCAATAATAGCAAGTCAATCCTTCACGAATGTTCGTAACACCAGCTGGGTCAAATTACCGTTTTACCCCTGGGTTACATCTTGTACCTTAAGTACCAATGCTCCTCTAATGAACAATTTGTTTGTGGTACTACCAACAAACAGAAGTCCTTCTCAGGCCAATGAAAGGGTCGGGCCCTTTGTTCAAGTCCCGGAGACACCACTTAAGAGAACATTCATCTACTTACCCTAGTAGGCGGGAAGGAGTGAATTCCATCTTGCTAAGCTAAGTCCCTAGCTGCTCACTCGGTCTTGTCCCCAAGAAGGTAAGCATATTGAGTCGGCGAATCTGGCCCCTCTCACCCATACTAGTCAAAGGACAATCCCTCGCAAACAGGAGTTCGTAACCTGCTCAGGATTGAGATCAAGTTGCCTAGGTCATCCTAGTGAAATAGAAACCTAGCTAGTCAACGAAGTAACATCTAGTGGTTACTATTTTGCGGTCCGGTCTTATGTAATCTCATTACATAGGATATCCTCACTCACATGTCATCTACACGAACACGTTAGGATCACAGTGTTTGTATCATATACAAAGTGGGCCACATCCATAGTGTTACCAGGGTAAGGTACCCAAACCTTATCCCTTTACTATAGACCATTTAGGTTGTATCTCGAACTGAGATCCTTTGTATGGCACTACATTCAGTTGAAGAGACATTTTACAGCCTTAGATGTTTAGTTTATTGGATTTAGGGTTAAGATAAAGAGCAATATCGTAAATAACGAACAATAGCTCTTTATTGAAATAATAACTCTTTATTACAATAATTAGAACAAAAATACAAACTACGAGTTTTAGGGCACAAACCCCAACAAACTCCCACTTGAACTAAAACTCTAGTGGGGTACATCAAAATCTAAAACATTGGTTACAAAGATACAAATACAATAAACTAGGGCATCCATATACCCATTACATATCTCCCACTTGCCCTAGATTAGCCTATGTACATATCTCGTAGACCTAGACTTTCCAGATGACCCTCAAACACTTTAGTCGTGAGAATCTTTGTAAACGGATCAACAATGTTGTGCTCCGAAGTGATCTTCGTGACTGTCACATCTCCTCGTTGCACTATTTCTCGTATCAGGTGATACTTCTTCTCGATGTGCTTGCCTCACTTATGGCTGCGAGGTTCCTTCGAATTGGCTACCGCACCACTTTTGTCAGAGTATAAGGTGATGGAAAATTCCATATTTAGAACGACTTCCAAATCAGTAAGGAATTTCCTTAGCCAAACAACCTCTTTGGTTGCTTCACAAGCAGCGACATACTCAGCCTCCATCATGGAGTCAGCGATGCATCCTTGCTTGATGCTTCAACATACTATAACTCCACCGTTATAGGTGAAAACTGATCCCGATATGGATTTCTTAGAATCCTTATCAGTCTAAAAATCAGAATCAATGTATCCAGTAAGGATCAAATCCTTAGTCCCATACACAAGCATATAGTCCCTCGTTCTCCTAAGATACTTGAGGATATTTTTAACTGCGGTTCAGTGGTCTAACCCCAGATTGGATTGGTACCTACTCACTCTTCCCACTGCATAACAAATGTCTGGCCTCGTGCACAACATAACATACATAAAGCTACCTTCTGCAGAAACATAGGGAATACGTATAATATCCTCAACATCTTGAGGTGTCTTAGGACATTGTTCCTTAGACAAATGAACTTCATGCCTGAAAGGTAATAAGCCCCTCTTGGAATTCTGCATCGAATATCAAGCCAACATATTGTTGATATAAGACGCTTGAAACAGAGCTAGCGTTCTGTTCTTACGATTCCTGAAAATCTGAATCCCAAGAACATACTGCGCCTCTCCCAAATATTTCATTTGGAATTGGGTCGCCAGTCATTTCTTTATGTCAGTTAGGTATCCTACATCATTCCCAATGAGTAGGATATCCTACATCCTCTTATAAACACAAGGCTCATCAACGTTTTGGTCAAAGCCATAAGACTTGATCGCAGTATCAAATATTATGTTCCAAGATCTGGATGTTGTTTCAACCCATAAATGGATCGATTGAGCTTGCAAACTTTTTGCTCCTGACCTTGGGTTATGAACCCTTCGGGCTGAGACATATAGATGCTCTCGTCAAGATTACCATTCAAAAAGGCAGTCTTGATGTCCATTTGCCAAATTTCATAGTCATAAAAAGCGGTTATGGACAAGAGTATCCTTATAGACTTAAGCATAACAACAGGGGAAAAAGTTTCCCCATAGTCAACTCCTTCTCTTTGGGTAAAACCCTTTGCTACAGGAGACTGCATCTCTTTTTCTCTTATAGATCCATTTGCACCCTATGGGTCTAACCTCTTCAGGATGGCCTACAAGTTCCCAAACTGAATTAGAGTACATTGACTCCATTTCAAGGTCCATGGCTTTGATCCATTGGTCCTTATCTACGTCATTCATTGCATGTTTATAGGACAATGGATCCTCTACACCGTCATCAGGTAGGACAACTTGAGTTTCAGCTAAATCCAAGTAGCGGTTAGGTTGGGAAACAACCCTCCCACTGCGTCGAGGCATTCCCAACGATTGAGAAAGACGAGATTGACTTGATGTGTCGGCTTCTTTATCAACCCTTGATGAAGGTCCAGCTTAATCAACAACTCTTGTTGATGAACGGATCGAATCCCGCAGCGGAAGGGATAGAGAATCACGTGTTCATGATTTTATTACATAGATCTAAAATACAAGAACTAAATCTAAGATTAAGGATGCTTTACAAAGTATAGGACAACAAAATATTACCTTTGAAGAATACTTTCTTCACGAATTCCTCCTCCAATGATCACGATCTCAGCAACAAACCCGAACCTTGTGAAGATCCACCACTAGATCTTCTCCGTTGTTCTCTAAGTGAGGGAGGAAGGTGGGTTCCTTTAGGATGAGATGTGAAGGTTTGATAGAAGTTTTTGTTTTGGAACTCTTTCCAACATAAAATGGAACTCTAGGGTTTTTGTAAAAGCCATTGACTCAAAGTTGCATCTCATGCAACTATTTATAGGGAAATAGGATGAAAATTAGCATCATATCCCTCCTTCATTCTCTCATTAGTATATGATTAATATGTGAATCTAATTCACATTAAAACTATATATTATATCAATTATATCACATATAATTGATATAACACCTCATATATGAAATTGAACACTTCAATCTCATTCATAACTTTATACCCTCAATATTACCATGTTGAGTCAACGTTGGGACCTAATGGACCTACAGTTCATGAGCTCCAATAATGTAAGATTAACTGATCAAACTCTTTGAGTTAATCAATATTCATTAACTCAAGTCACTCCAGTATAGACTTGTAGCTGCACTCTCCTCACTGTAGATAATATTGTGTCCATTAATATAATCATTACCCATGAGTCGACCCTTCACAGGTTGTTCGTAATCACAGTTGGGTCAAATTACCATTTTACCCCTGTGATTACCTCTTTGTTCCTTAAGCATCACTGATCCTCTACTGAACAACAAGTCTATGGTCCTACAATAAACTCATACCCTCTTAAGCCAGTTTAGAGGGCAGGACCCCGTTGTTCAAGACCTGGACTCAGTTCTTAAGGGAACAACCTATCCAATTCCTCAGGGTAGGAATGAGTGAATTTCGTCTTGCATAGTTAAGTCCCCAGCTACCTACGAGGTTCTGTCCCTGAGAAGGTAGGCTTATTGAGTCGGCTACAGGCCACTCTCACTAATACTAGTCTAAGGACAAACCCTTATAAACAGGAGTTCTTAACTTGCTCAGGATTCAGGTCAAGTCACTAGTGACCATCTATAAATTATCAGTCTTATCCTGTTAATGGCGTTATACTAGTCAGACTAATAATTTGCAGTCCGGTCTTGTATGAACTCTTCATACAGGATGCCCCCACTCGCATGTCATCCACATGAATGAGTTGGATTACCTCATTTGTGTTGGGATCTATGTCCTAATCTCGTTTAGTTTGTAAATTTAATATTTGATATTAATAAGAGTTATTTATTTCATTACTTTGTGTCTCGCAAATTTTACAAACTTTTTCCAATAAACTAAGCTTCCGGGTCATTAAATATATGAGAGAACTAGAACTTGAACGGTGTGTAGTGGACACATAGGGAGGATCACATTCGAGTTAATGACGCGAACGGTCTACAGTATATGGATAGGGTTAGAGACCTAATCTTGGATACGCTGTGGATGTAGCCCGCTTTGTATTAGATACACACGAGGTGATCTGACTCATTTATGTGGTTGACATGCGAGTGGGGGCATCCTGTGCAATGAGATTGTACAAGACCGGACCATAAATTATTAGACCTGCTAATTTAACATTGTTAACAGTATGGACTAATAACTTCGTAGATGACCATTAGTGACTCGACCTGAATCCTGAGCGTGTTACGGACTCCTGTCTATGGGGGGACTATCCTTTGACTAGTACGGGTGAGGGTGGTCACGATTACTCGACCAATATGCCTATCGCCTCAGGGGATGAGACCAAGTAGGAGTCGAAACTTAACTACGCGAGATGGAATTCACTCGTTCCCGGGTTTAGGAAAACTAGAGGGGTTGTTCCCTTAAGTGTTGTCTCCCGGGCTTGGACAACGGGCACTCACCCTCTCACTGACCCGAGAGGGGTGTTGTGTATAGTTAGACCATTACAACGTTGTTGTTCATTAGAGGAGCAGTGGGGACTTAAGGAGCAAGAAGTAGACACACAGCGTAAAATAAGAATTTGACCCAAAGGTGTCTCACGAACAACCTGTGAAGGGTCGACTCATGGGCATTGGTTATATCAGTGGACATATCTTGTCTTACACTGACGGGAGTGCAGCTACAGGCTTTAATGGAGTGTTACCGTAGCTAATGAATGGTAATTAACTGGGTCAAAGAGTTTGCCAGGTTAATCTCGGATCATTGGAGCTCGTCACTATAGGTTCATACGGTCCCTCGGTTGGCTCAAACTAGATTAATAGAAGGTTTACATTTTTTGTGTGAATTTGAAGTGTTCAAGTTCACTAAAGGATAATTATGTCATTTATATGAGATATGAATGATATATTATATAGTTTAATGTGAATAAGATTCATAATAAACTATAGGTTAGCCTAATTGTTGAATTAGGGCTAATTTGGAGAAATTAGATTGAGAGAAATTAAATTGAATGTGGTTCAATTTAAAAATCCACAATAATACAAATGTGATTTGTAAAATTAGATATGAGATATCTTATTATATGTGGTTATGCAAATCTAATTTGCATAACCTATGGTTGTGGTAAAATGGTAAATAAGTGGAGATTTCAACTCCACCTATCACCATTATTTAAACCCCTTTGCAAGAAGGGGAGGAAAGTCATTTTGCTCATTTTTTGGAATTCTCACCAAAAGAAGCAATAGAATTTTTCTCTCAAAGCTCTCTCACAAACTCTCCTCCCTAAACCAAAAGTAGAATCTCACCATTCTCCTTCTACCTAAGGTAGAACCACCGAGTAACCAAGTGGTGGTGTCTGATTCATTGTTCGTGTGAGGAGATCGAGATCGTTGAGAAGAATACGAAGAGTTCGTGATCAACGGAAGAAGGAAATTTGAAGACCGTCTTCAACAAGTAAGTAGCACTCTAACTTGCTGGTTTTTCCTTCTAGTTTGCATGTTTAACCTATACTATTAGATAGTTTAATTTTAATAAAATCAAATTGCATAACGATACCACGACAATTTGATCGTCTTCCGCTGCACGGGGATTCTCATTCCCTTCAATTGGTATCAGAGCCAATCGTTGGCTTCTTGTCGTGTATTTGATTTTGTTAAAATTAGGTGGGTAAATGCTTTAATTCATGTGATGAATTCTAGTTTACAAAATGGATGTTTTCGGTTTTCACATTTTGTTTTCGACTTACATTATGTTGATGAGATCAATGTAAGGGCCCGTATTTTGGGCATTTTTTAATGTAAATCGAGTCTGTAAGTCCGTGTCATTCGTGGCATGAGATGCTGTGAAGAAATCAGAGCGGAAACGGGCGAGAAATGACGAAGAACAGCAAGAGGAGTTTGTTGTTCTGTCGACAGCGTTGAGACGCTGTTTATCGGCGTCTCAACGCTGCAATCGCGGGCGGAGGCTTGGCTGCAGAGCAGCGTTGCAACGCCGAGGCATGGAGTGCGCGGCGTTGCAACGCTACGTGTGTAGTGGACAGTTGCAGCGAGTAGTGCGCGCGAGTCGTGGGCGGTTTCTTAAAGTGCATTCGTGGGGCATTCACTTATTTACTTTTATTTAATTTTCTTTTATAAAATGTAATTTATTTATTTTATTTTATTTTATTTATTAATTAATATTAATATAAATATTATATTAATGTTAATTAATTAAATAAATATCCCTAAGTGCCAAAACCGGTCCATTTTTCTATTTAATTATTTTATGCATGAGATGTATGATTTAATTAAATTCTATGTGCATAGTGTATGTCATATAAATTTTAAAAATCTCAGCTTAGGTTAAACATTTCATGCATCATTTATATTATAAGTGTTATAATATATAGTTTGCATGATAGGTTATATTATAAGTGTTATAATATAATTAAATGCATGTTTTAATTTATTTAAATATAAGTGTTATATTTTTTTAGATTAAAGTATGCTCATGCATTTAATTTCATGTGATGAATATTTTTTGTTATAGTCTATAGTTATTCATGTGATGAATGATCAAGCACTATAACATAAAAATGCATGTAACCTAAGTTAATTATTAGTTTTAAAGTGTTTAGAACTTGAATAATTAGACTTAGGTTTTCTAGTTCTAATTAGATTAGAATTAGGAAATCAAAATATGATCTTTGAATGGTGACTGATTAGTAACTCTGTCTAAGGAAGGTTTTGTCTAAGGCTGGGGTATCTAAGTTGAAGCTTGCGGAACACCCCTACCTTGAAACCGTCCTGGGAGTGAATTCGGTCCAGAGATTCTTAGGTTATATTTTTCGTCAGTGTCGTTAATTAAAAGTTGATTAATTTACTCACATAGACCTAAGTAATAATGTGATTATAAACTTAGGCCTAATACAATATAAGAGTTATATTGGTAGACTTAGGCAAATTTTAGCCAGTTTATCTAGGTTAGTTCTGAAAAAAAAAAAAATATATATATATATATAAAGTGCTGAGTGGGAGGAAATAAAGTGTATAAGATACATTTAATTTTTCGACCACAAATCTCCGTTAAGTCCGCACCGTGAGATCCATACTTGGCCTCGTAGCGCAAATGGGAGCGTACCCCTTCGGATGGTATTTGTATGGATCAATATCATAGTGGATGGAGAGAGTACTTATAGTGAGTGGGAGCGGGACCAGTGAAAACGAGACCCACGGTCTCTTCTTTCGATTCACACCGTGAGACCCCTATGATCCGCCTGCTAGTTTGGCCTAGACCAGACAATCCCTTCGGAGGGCCTTGATCATAGGAGTTGGAACACCGTGAATTCTCGAAAGGGATATAGTTTCCTAGTAGGTTTTCCTTCTTGGTTCACCCTTCGGTGGCTATTGTTTGGACGGATACTTGGAAACTTAAAGATTGAGGGTGACACTCACGGGATTCGTTAAGTGTTAATGAATTCGACCAAATAATGGTAACTGGACGCCTAATGAAATAAGAGTTATTTTGGGATTAGGGTCTTGCCGAGAAAGTCTTGTCCTAGAGGAGGAGTGTTTCTGTTCACCTTTCGGTGGCGGTCATTCTAAACTTTTAGGATATCATTGCAATTCTTAAACGATCTAGGGATCATAGGATTAATTTTTGCTAAAACTTGTTTGGACTTCAAAAGTTTTTGCGATACTGACACAAAATTTTAATTTGATTTTTCAGCAATATGCCTAGCTCGATAATAGCATTACTCGCTTCAAATAAGTTAGTGGGATATAACTTCCAAACGTGGAAGAATAATATAAACACGATACTTGTAACCGACGACCTTAAGTTCGTTCGTGGCTATCGAGGAATGTCCTCGCTGTTTATTTTCATCGCATCACGAATTGTTCGTGATGCATACGATCGATGGATCAAGGCCAATGAGAAGGCCAAGGTCTACATCATTGCCAGCTTATCTGAAATATTGGCAAAGAAGAATGAGTTGATGGTCACCGCTAAGGAGATCATGGAGTCATTGCAAGACATGTTTGGACAACAGTTCTTTCAAGTCAGGCACGACTCACTCAAACACGTCTTCAACGCCCGAATGAAAGAAGGGACGTCTGTCCGTGAACATGTTCTGGACATGATGACCCACTTTAATTTGGCGGAGATGAACGGGGCTTCGATCGATGAGTCGAGCCAGGTCAGCTTTATCTTGGAGACTCTTCCAAAGAGTTTCCTTCAGTTTCGTAGCAACGTTGTTATGAACAACATAAGCGACACTTTGACCACCCTTCTGAACGAGCTACGTAGGGCTTCCGGTCCTGATGAGGATCGGGGCAATGGAAGGCGAGGCAAATGCCGCCTCGTATCATATCACAGCGCTCGACCTGCAGGACTAAATCTATTGCTCCTTCTCGCCCGAAAGGGAAGAAGAAGATGAAGAAGGGTAAAGCTAATCGAGCTACCGCCCAAAAGGGCAAGAAGGTCAAGGAAGTTGCAGAAAAAGGAAAGTGTTTCCAGTGCAATGGGGACGGCCACTGGAAGAGAAACTGTCCCAAGTTCCTTGTCGAGAGGAAGAATCAAGGTAAATATGATTTACTAGTGACTGAAACTTGTTTAGTGGAGAGTAGTGACTCTGCCTAGATTTTGGATTCGGACGCCACTAATCACGTTTGTTCTTCTTTTCAGGAAATTGATTCCTGGCAGCAGCTGCGAGTGGGTGAGGTGACTCTACGGGTTGGATCCGGGGAGATTGTCTCTGCTGCAGCAATCGGCAAAGTGAAACTCTACTTTGGCAGGAATTACTTATTGTTAGACAATTTGTATATAGTTCCAGGGTTTACTAGAAACCTCGTTTCTATTTCCTATCTTTTAGAACATTGTATTTCCGTTTCATTCAATGGCAATAAAGCGTTTATTTCCAGAAATGGAAACTTCATTTGTTCTGCTTCACTTAAGTCTAATTTGAATGTTTTGAAACCTAATTCGGTCAAAAGCATTTTAAACACTGAATTATTCAAAACTGCAGAAACACGAACTAAAAGAGTTAAAGTTTCTCCAAAAGAAAATGCCCATCTTTGGCATCTACGGTTAGGTCATATTAATCTCAATAGGATTGAGAGACTAGTGAAGAGTGGACTTCTAAGCGAGTTGGAAAAAAACTCTTTACCGGTGTGTGAGTCATGCCTTAAAGGCAAAATGACCAAACGTCCTTTTAGTGGAAAAGGATATAGAGCCAAAGAGCCCCTTGAGCTTATACATTCTGACCTTTGTGGTCGGATGAGTGTTAAAGCACGAGGTGGTTACAAATACTTCGTACCTTTTATAGATGACTATTCAAGGTATGGGTATATTTACCTAATGCATAGGAAGTCTGAAACTCTTGAAAAGTTCAAGGAGTACAAGACTGAGGTTGAGAACCTGTTAGGTAAAACCATAAAAACACTTCGATCGGATCGAGGTGGAGAGTATATGGTCACTGAATTTCAGGACTATATGATAGAACACGAAATTACGTCCCAACTCTCAGCACTGATGATGAGCTATGCTCGTCTCCCTGATTCTTTTTGGGGTTACGCAGTGGAGACTGCGATCTATATTTTGAACAATGTTCCATCGAAGAGTGTTTGTGAAACACCTTTCGAACTATGGAATGGACGTAAAGGGAGTTTACACCATTTTAGAATTTGGGGATGGCCCCACGTGTTGGTGTCAAATCCGAAGAAATTGGAACCCCATTCAAAATTGTGCCTATTTGTAGGTTACCCAAAAGAGACTAGGGGTGGTCTATTTTTCGATCCTAAGCAAAATAGGGTGCTTGTGTCAACAAACGCCACTTTCCTTGAGGAAGACCACGTCAGGGATCATTTGCCTAGGAGCAAAATTGTGTTAAACGAAATGGACAGTACATCAGCAAGAGTTGTTGATGGGGCTAGTACGTCAACAAGTGTTGTTGATCCTAGCACGTCTAGTCAAGTCCGTTCCTAATAGTTGGGAATGCCTCGACATAGTGGGAGGGTTGTGAGACAGCCTGAAAGTTGCATGGGTTTAGCTGAAACCCAAGTCGTCACCCCTGATGATCACTGCAAGGATCCATTGACCTATGATTAGGCAATGGCAGACGTTGACAAGGACGAATGGATTAAAGCTATGGACCAGGAAATGGAGTCGATGTACTTCAATTCTGTATGAGAGCTTGTTGATCAACCGGATGGGGTAAAACCTATAGGTTGTAAATGGATCTACAAGCGTAAATGTGGCGTAGATGGGAAGGTGCAAACCTTCAAAGCATGACTAGTGGCAAAGGGTTTTACCCAGGTCGAAGGGGTTGACTATGAGGAAACCTTTTCACCTGTTGCCATGGTAAAGTCAATCAGGATCCTTCTGGCCATTGTCGCATATTATGACTATGAGGTATGGCAGATGGATGTCAAGACTGCCTTTATGAATTGCAACCTTGACGAAACCATCTACATGGACCAGCCCAAAGGGTTCATTACCCAAGGCCAAGAGCAAAAGGTTTGTCAGCTTCATAGGTTTATTTATGGACTAAAACAAGTCTCGAGGTCTTGGAATATAAGGTTTGATGAGGCAATCAAATCTTATGGCTTTGATCAGAATGTTGATGAGCCTTTTTTCTACAAGAAAATCGTCGACAAAACTGTCGCATTTCTGATATTGTATGTGGATGATATTCTTCTCATTAGGAATGAGGTAGGATTTCGTACTGACGTAAAGAAATGGCTAGCTTCGCAATTCCAAATGAAAGATTTGGGAGAAGCTCAGTATGTTCTAGGTATCCAGATTATCCCGAACCGGAATAACAGAACGCTGGCCATGTCTCAAGCATCTTATATTGACAAGATGTTGCCTAGATATAAGATGCAGAACTCCAAGAAGGGTTTACTACTTTTTAGGCACGGGGTTCACTTGTCTAAGGATCAATGTCCTAAAACTCCTCAAGAAGTTGAGGATATGAGACGGATCTCATATGTTTCAGCAGTAGGGAGCCTCATGTATGCCATGTTGTGTACTAGACCCGACATCTGTTATGCAGTAGGGATTGTCAGTAGGTATCAATCCAATCCAAGATTAGATCACTGGACAGCCGTAAAGGCAATCCTCAAGTATCTTAGGAGAACGAGGAAATACAGCTTAGTGTATGTTAGTGGGGATTTGATCCTTACGGGATACACAGATTCTGATTTTCAGACCGATAAGGATTCTAGGAAATCCACTTCGGGGTCAGCCTTCATTCTGAATGGAGGAGTTGTAGTATGGTGAAGCATCAAGCAGGGATGCATCGCTGATTCCATTATGGAAGTTGAGTAGTTACGACTTGTGAAACTGCAAAGGAAGTTGTTTGGCTTAGGAAGTTCATGATGGATTTGGAAGTTGTTCCAAATATGAATTTGCCGATCACACTGTTTTGTGACAGCAGTGGTGCAGTGGCCAACTCCTGAGAGCCTCGGAGCCATAAGAGAGGTAAACACATTAAGCGGAAGTATCACCTGATACGGGAGATTGTGCACTGCGGCGATGTGACAGTCACGCAGATAGCGTTGGAGCACAACGTTGCTGATCCATTTAAAAGTCCCTCACACCTAAGGTGTTTGAGGGTCAACAAGAGAGTCTAGGTCTTCGAGTGCTTCCTAATTAGGGCAAGTGGGAGAATTGTAAGCGAGTATTCCATGTCCTAGTTTATTGTACTACTTCATTGTAATTTATTGTACATTTCAGAAATGTATTTGCTCCACTAGCTTAGTCCAAGTGGGAGTTTGTTGGGATCCATGTCCTAATCTCGTTTAGTTTGTAAATTTAATATTTAAAATTAATAAGAGTTATTTATTTTATTACTTTGTGTCTCGCAAATTTTACAAGCTTTGTCCAATAAACTAAGCTCCAGGGTCATTGAATATATGAGAGAACTAGAACTTGAACGGTGTGTAGTGGACACACAGGGAGGATTACGTTCGAGTTAATGACCCGAACGGTCTACAGTATATGGATAGGGTTGGAGACCTAATCCTGGATACGCTGTGGATGCGGCCCGCTTTGTATTAGATACAAACGAGGTGATCTGACTCGTTCATGTGGTTGACATGCGAGTGGGGGCATCCTGTGCAATGAGATTGTACAAGACCGGACCGTGAATTATTAGACCTGCTAATGTAACACCGTTAACAGTATGGACTAATAACTTCGTAGATAACCATTAGTGACTCGACCTGAATCGTGAGCGTGTTATGGACTCCTGTCTATGGGCGACTATCCTTTGACTAGTACGGGTAAGGGTGGTCACAGTTACTCGCCCAATATGCCTATCTTCTCAAGGATAGAACCAAGTAGGGAGCTGGGAACTTAACTATGCGAGATGGAATTCATCCGTTCCCGCGTTTAGGGAAACTAGAGCGGTTGTTCCCATAAGTGTTGTCTCCAGGGCTTGGACAACGGGCGCCCACCCTCTCACTGGCCCGAGAGGGGTGTTGTGTATGGTTAGACCATTACAACGTTGTTGTTCATTAGAGGAGCAGTGGGGACTTAAGGAGCAAAAAGTAGACACATGGGTAAAACGGTAATTTGACCCAGTAGTGTCTACGAACAACCTGTGAAGGGTCGACTCATGGGCATTCGTTATATTAGTGGATACATATTGTCTAACAATGACAGGAGTGCAGCTATGGGCTTTAGTGGAGTGTTACCGTAGCTAATGAATGTTGATTAACCGGGTCAAAGAGTTTGACAGGTTAATATCGGATCAATGTTACCGTAGCTAATGAATGTTCATTAACCTGTGAAGTGTTCAAGTTCACTAAAGGGTAATCATGTCATTTATATGAGATATGAATGATATATTATATAGTTTAATGTAAATGAGATTCATAATAAACTATAGGTTTGCCTAATTGTTGAATTAGGGCTAATTTGGAGAAATTAGATTGAGAGAAATTAAATTGAATGTGATTCAATTTAAAAATCCACAATAATACAAATGTGATTTGTAAAATGAGATATGAGATATCTTATTATATATGGTTATGCAAATATGATTTGCATAACCTATGGTTGTGGTAAAATTGTAAATAAGTGGAGATTTCAACTCCACCTATCACCATTATTTAAACCCCTTTGCAAGAAGGGGAGGTAAGTCATTTTGCTCATTTTTTGGAATTCTCACCAAAAGAAGCAATAGAATTTCTCTCTCAAAGCTCTCTCACAAACTCTCCTCCCTAAACCAAAAGTAGAATCCCACCATTCTCCTTCTACTTAAGGTAGAACGACCGAGTAACCAAGTGGAGGTGTCCGATTCGTTGTTCGTGTGAGGAGATCGAGATCGTTGAGAAGAATACGAAGAGTTCGTGATCAACGGAAGAAGGAAATTTGAAAACGGTTTTCAACAAGTAAGTAGCACTCTAACTTGCTGGTTTTTCCTTCTAGTTTGCATGTTTAACCTGTACTATTGGATAGTTTAATTTTAACAAAATCAAATTGCATAACGATAGCACGACGATTCGATCGTCTTCCGATGCACGGGGATTCTCATTCCTTTCAATTGGTATTAGAGCTAATCGTTGGCTTCTTGTTGTGTATTTGATTTTGTTAAAATTAGGTGGGTAAATGATTTAATTCATGTGATGAATTCCAGTTTGCAAAATGGATGTTTTCGATTTTGGCATTTTATTTTAGATTTACATTATGTTGATGAGATCAATGTAAGGGCCCGTGTTTTGGGCATTTTTTATGTAAATCGAGTTTGTAAGTCTGTGTCGTTCGTGGCATGAGATGCTGTGAAAAAATCGAAGCGGAAACGGGCGAGAAACGACGAAGAACAGCAAGGGGAGCTTGTTGTTCTGTCGACAGCATTGAGACGTTGTTCATCGGTGTCTCAACGCGGCAATCGCGGGCAGAGGCTTAGCTGCAAAGCAGCGTTGCAACGTCGAGGCATGGAGCGCACGCACGAAAGATCGCAACTGCGGCGTTACCGCCACGCCTTGCACTACAACGCTACGCATGTAGTGGGCAGATTGCGTGCAAAGTGTCGCGTGAGTCGCTCGGCGTTTTCTTAAAGTGCATTCGTGGGGCATTAACTTATTTACTTTTATTTAATTTTCTTTTATAAAATGTAATTTATTTATTTTATTTAATTAATATTAATATTAATGTTATATTAATGTTAATTAATTAAATAAATGCCCCTAAGTGTTAAAACCGGTCCATTTTTGCTATTTAATTATTTTATGCATGAGATGTATGATTTAATTAAATTCTATGTGCATAGTATGTGTCATATAAATTTTAAAAATCTCATCTTAGGTTAAACATTTCATGCATCATTTATATTATAAGTGTTATAATATTAGTTTGCATGATAGGATATATTATAAGTGTTATAATATAATTAAATGCATGTTTTAATTTATTTAAATATAAGTGTTATATTTTTTTAGCTTAAAGTATACTCATGCATTTAATTTCATGTGATGAATATTTTTTGTTATAGTCTATAGTTATTCATGTGATGAATGATCAAGCACTATAACATAGAAATGCATGTAACCTAAGTTAATGATTAGTTTGAAAGTGTTTAGAACTTGAATAATTAGACTTAGGTTTTCTAGTTCTAATTAGATTAGAATTAGGAAATCAAAATATGATCTTTGAATGGTGACCGATTAGTAACTCTGTCTTTAGGAAGGTTTTGTCTAAGGTCAGGTATTTAAGTTGACGCTTATGAACACCCTAACTCAAAACCGACACAGGTGAATGAATTCGGGGAGATTCTTAGGTTATATTTTCGTGAGTGTCGTTAATTAAAAGTTGATTAATTTACTCACATAGACCTAATTAATAATGTGATTATAAACTTAGGCCTAATACAATATAAGAGTTATATTGGTAGACTTAGGTAAATTTTAGCCAGTTTATCTAGGTCAATCTCGAAATATATATATATATATATATATATATAAAGTGCTGAGTGGGAGAAAATAAAGTGTATAAGATACATTTAATTTTCCAACCACAAATCTCTGTTAAGTCTGCACCGTGAGATCCATACTCGGCCTCGTGGCGCAAATGGGAGCGTCCCCTTTCGAATGGTATTTGTATGGATCAATATCATAGTGGATGGAGAGAGTACTTATAGTGAGTGGGAGCGGGACCTGTGAAAACGAGACCCACGGTCTCTTCTTTCGATTCACACCGTGAGACCCCTATGATCCGCCTGCTAGTTTGGCCTGGACCAGACAATCCCTTCGGAGGGCCTTGATCATAGGAGTCGGAACACCGTGAATTTTCGAAAGGGATACAGTTTCCTAGTTGGTTTTCCTTCTTGGTTCACCCTTCGGTGGCTATTGTTTGGACGGATACTTGGAAACTTAAAGATTGAGTATGACACTCACGGGATTCGTTAAGTGTTAATGAATTCAACCAAATAAGGGTAACTAAACGCCTCATGGAATAAGAGTTATTCTGGGATTAGGGTTTGGTCGAGAAAGTCTCGTCCTAGAGGAGGAGTGTTTCTGTTCACCCTTCGGTGAAGGTCATTCTAAACCTTTAGGATATCATTGCAATTCTTAAATGACCTAGGGATCCTAATTTTTGCTAAAACTTGTTTGGACTTTAAAAGTTTTTGCGAGACTGACACAAAATTTTAATTTAATTTTTCAGCAATATGTCTAGCTCGATAATAGCATTGTTCACTTCAGATAAGTTAGTGGGAGATAACTTCCAAACGTTGAAGAACAATATAAACACGATACTTGTAACCGACGACCTTAAGTTCGTGCTTACTGAGGAATGTCCTCAGTTGCCGACCTCGACTGCATCACGAAGTGTTCATGATGCATATGATCGATGGATCAGGACCAATGAAAAGGCCAAGGTCTACATCATTGCCAGCTTATCTGAAGTATTGGCAAAGAACCATGAGTTGATGGTTACTGCTAAGGAGATCCTTGAGTCATTGCAAGACATGTTTGGACAACAGTCCTTTCAGGTCAGGCACGACTCGCTCAAACACGTCTTCAATGCCCGAATGAAAGAAGGGACGTCTGTCCGTGAACATGTTATGGACATGATGACCCACTTTAATTTGGCGGAGATGAACGTGTTGGGATTTATGCCCTAAACTTGTGTAATTTTGATCAATTAAATAAAGTGTTATTTGTTTTGATAAGATTATAGTCTTGCTTTAATAAATCCAATAAACTAAGCTCCAAGGTTATAACGTTTATCTTGAAATAAGTGTAGTGGACACTATTTGGGTTGAGTTCAAGATTATAACCTAAATAGTCTATGGTATAAGAATATGGTTGGAAACCTCATTCTGGTAACACCATGGATGCGACCCACTTTGTAATTAGTACAAATGAGGTAATCCAACTCATTCATGTAGTTGACATGCGAGTGGGAGCATCCTGTATGAAGAGTTCATACAAGACTGGATCGCAAATTATTAGTCTAACCAGTGTAACACCGTTAAGTAATGTGATAAGACTAGTAATTTATAGATGGTCATTAGTGACTCGACTCAATCTCGAGCAAGTTAAGAACTCCCGCTTATAGGGGTTTGTCCTTAGACTAGTATGGGTGAGAGTGGCCTGTGGCCGACTCAATAAGCCTACCTTCTCGTGACGTAACCTCGTGAGGTAGCCGGGAACTTAACTGCAAGATGGAATTCAATCATTCCTCTATTGAGGAATTAGATAGGTTGTTCCCTTAAGAACCGACTCCGTGTCTTGAACAACGGGGCCCGCCTCTATGAGGGTATGAGTCTAAGGTAGGACCTTAGACTTGTTGTTCATTAGAGGATCAGTGGTGCTTAAGGAACAAAGAGGTAATCATAGGGGTAAAACGATAATTTGACCCAGCTGTGATTACGAACAACCTGTGAAGGGTCGACTCATGGGTAATGACTATATCAGTGGACACAATAATATCTACAGTGAGAAGAGTGCAGCTACAAGCCTATAGTGGAGTGACTTGTAGTTAATGAATATTGATTTACTGGATCAAAGAGTTTGCTCAGTTAATCTCACATCATTGGAGCTCATGATCTGTAGGTCCATTAGATCCCTCCGTTGGCTCAATATGGTAATATTGAGGGTATAAAGTTAGGAGTGAAATTGAAGTGTTCAATTTCATACATGAGGTGATATATCTATTATATATGATATAATTGATATAATATATAGTTTTAATGTGAATTAGATTCATATATGAACTATATACTAAAGAGAGAATAAAGGAGGGGTAGGATGGTCATTTCCACCCCATTCTCCTATATATATGGTTGCATGAGATGCAACTAGGTTAAGCCATTCTAGGTCATTTTAAGTGATTCCTAGCTTTTTGTTGTTGTTGGAAAAGTTCCAAGACAACAAATATCTCTCTCACAAAACACCTCACTATTCCTAAATGGAACCCACTTTCCTCCCTCACCTAGAGAACAACGGAGAAGATCCGATGGTAGTGTCGGTGTTCGTACGAGTTCGTGTTGCTGAGATCGTGACCGTGGGAGAGAGGATCACTCAAAGAAAGGTTCTTCAAAGGTAACATTCTTGCTGTCCATTCTGATTTTATGCTTAATCTTGTTATTTGTGTTCTTGAATAAATCATTGTAACTAAATCAAGAGCGCGCAATTCGCAATCGCTTCCGCTGCGTGGACTTCAATTCCCTTCAGAATGGGGCTTCGATCGATGAGTCGAGCCAGGTCATCTTTATCTTGGAGACTCTTCCGAAGAGTTTCCTTCAGTTTCGTAGTAACGTTGTTATGAACAAGATAAGCTACACTCTGACCACCCTTCTGAACGAGCTACAGAACATCCAGTCCTTGATGAGGATCAGGACAACGGAAGCTGAGGCAAATATTGCCTATAGATCATATCACAGGGGTTCGACCTCTAGGACTAAATCTGTTGCTCCTTCTCGCCCGAAAGGGAAGAAGAAGATGAAGAAGGGTAAAGTTGACCAAGTTGCCGCCCAAAAGGGCAAGAAGGTCAAGGAAGTTGCAGAAAAAGGAAAGTGTTTCCACTGCAATGGGGGAGGCCACTGGAAGAGAAACTGTCCCAAGTTCCTTGCCGAGAGAAAGAATCAAGGTAAATATGATTACTAGTGACTGAATCTTGTTTAGTGAAGAGTAGTGACTCTGCCTGGAATTTGGATTCGTGCGCCACTAATCACGTTTGTTCTTTTTTTCAGGGAATTGATTCCTGGCAACAGCTGCGAGAGGGTGAGATGACTCTACGGGTTGGATCCAGGGAGATTGTCTCTGCTGCAGGAATTGGCAAAGTGAAGCTCTACTTTGGCAGGAATTACTTATTGTTAGACAATTTGTATATAGTTCCAAGGTTTACTAGAAACCTCGTTTCTATTTCCTGTCTTTTAGAACATTGTATTCCCGTTTCATTGAATGGAAATAAAGCGTTTATTTCCAGAAATGGAAACTTCATTTGTTCTGCTTCACTTAAGTCTAATTTGTATGTTTTGAAACCTAATTCGGTCAAAAGCATTTTAAACACTGAATTATTTAAAACTGTAGAAACACGAACTAAAAGAGTTAAAGTTTCTCCATAAGAAAATGCCCATCTTTGGCATCTACGGTTAGGCCACATTAATCTCAATAGGATTGAGAGACTAGTGAAGAGTGGACTTCTAAGCGAGTTGGAAGAAAACTCTTTACCGGTGTGTGAGTCATGCCTTGAAGGCAAAATGACCAAACGTCCTTTTAGTGGAAAAGAATATAGAGCCAAAGAGCCCCTTGAGCTTATACATTCTGACCTTTGTGGTTCGGTGAGTGTTAAAGCACGAGGTGGTTAAAAATACTTCGTATCGTTTATAGATGACTATTCACGATATGGGTATATTTACCTAATGCATAAGAAGTCTGAAACTCTTGAAAAGTTCAAGGTGTACAAGACTGAGGTTGAGAACCTGTTAGGTAAAACCACAAAAACACTTCGATCGGATCGAGGTGGAGAGTATATGGACACTGAATTCCAGGACTATATGATAGAACAAAGAATTACGTCCCAAGTCTCAGCACCTGATATGCCACAGCAGAATGGCGTATCATAGGGGAGAAACAGAACCCTGTTGGACATGGTTTGGTCGATGATGAGCAATGCTCGTCTCCCAGATTCTTTTTGGAGTTACGCAGTGGAGACTGCGGTCTATATTTTGAACAATGTTCCGTCGAAGAGTGTTTGTGAAACACCTTTCGAACTCTAGAATGGACGTAAAGGCAGTTTACACCATTTCAGAATTTGGGGATGTCCGGCCCAAGTGTTGGTGTCAAATCCGAAGAAATTGGAACCCCGTTCAAAATTGTGCCTATTTATAGGTTACCCAAAAGAGACTAGGGGTTGTCTATTTTTCGATCCTAAGGAAAATAGGGTGCTTGTGTCGACAAACGCCACTTTCCTTGAGGAAGACCACGTCAGGGATCATTTGCCTAGGAGCAATATCATGTTAAACGAAATGGACAGTACATCAGCAAGAGTTGCTGATGGGGCTAGTACGTCAACAAGTGTTGTTGATCCTAGCACGTCTAGTCAAGTCCGTTCCCAAGTGTTGGGAATGCCTCGACGAAGTGGGAGGGTTGTGAGACAACCTGAACGTTACATGGGTTTAGCTGAAACCCAAGTCGTCACCCCTGATGATGACTGCGAGGATCCATTGACCTATGATCAGGCAATGGCAGGCGTTGACAAGGACGAATGGATTAAAGCTATAGACCAGGAAATGGAGTCGATGTACTTCAATTATGTCTGGGAGCTTGTGGTTCAACCGGATGGGGTAAAACCTATAGGTTGTAAATGGATCTACAAGCGTAAACGTGGCGTAGATGGGAAGGTGCAGACCTTCAAAGCAAGACTAGTGGAAATAGTTTTACCCAGGTCGAAGGGGTTGACTATGAGGAAACCTTTTCACTTGTTGCCATGGTAAAATCAATTAGGATCCTTCTGGCCATTGCCGCATATTATGACTATGAGGTATGGCAGATGGATGTCAAGACCACCTTTTTGAATGACAACCTTGACGAAACCATCTACATGGACCAGCCCAAAGGGTTCATTACCCAAGGCCAAGAGCAAAAGGTTTATCGGCTTCATAGGTCTATTTATGGACTGAAAAAATCCTCGAGGTCTTGGAATATAAGGTTTGATGAGTCAATCAAATCTTATGGCTTTGATCTGAATGTTGACAAGCCTTGTGTGTACAAGAAAATCGTCGACAAAACTGTTGCATTTCTGATATTGCACGTGGATGATATCCTTCTCATTGGGAATGAGGTAGGATTTCTTACTGACGTAAAGAAATGGCTAGCTTCGAAATTCCAAATGAAAGATTTGGGAGAAGCTCAGTATGTTCTAGCTATCCAGATTTTTTGGAACCGGAAGAACAGAACGTTGGCCATGTCTCAAGCGTCTTATATTGACAAGATGTTGTCTAGATATAAGATGCAAAACTCCAAGAAGGGCTTGCTGCGTTTAAGGCACGGGGTTCACTTGTCTAAGGATCAATGTCCTAAGACTCCTCAAGATGTTGAGGATATGAGACGGATCCCATATGCTTCAACTATAGGGAGCCACATGTATGCCATGTTGTGTACTAGGCCCAACATCTGTTATGCAGTAGGATTGTCACTAGGTGTCCATCCAATCCAGGATTAGATCACAGACGGCCGTAAAGGCAATCCTCAAGTATCTTAGGAGAACGAGGAACTACAACTTAGTGTATGTCAGTGGGGATTTGATCCTTACGGGATACACAAATTCTGATTTTCAGACCGATAAGGATTCTAGGAAATCCACTTCGGGGTCAGCCTTCATTCTGAATGGAGGAGTTGTAGTATGGCGAAGCATCATGCAGGGATGCATCGCTGATTCCACTATGGAAGCTGAGTACGTTACGGCTTGTGAAGCTGCAAAGGAAGTTGTTTGGCTTAGGAAGTTCATGACGGATTTGGAAGTTGTTCCAAATATGAACTTGTCGGTCACACTATTTTTGTGGCAACAGTGGTGCAGTAGCCAACTCCAGAGAGACTCGGAGCCATAAGAGAGGTAAACACATTGAGCGGAAGTATCACCTGATACGGGAGATTATGCACCGCGGCGACGTGACAGTCACGCAGATAGCGTCGGAGCACAACGTTGCTGATCCATTTATAAAGTCCCTCACGACTAAGGTGTTTGAGGGTCACCTAGAGAGTCTAGGTCTTCGAGTGCTTTCTAACTAGGGCAAGTGGGAGAATTGTAAACGGGTATTCAATGTCCTAGTTTATTGTATTACTTCATTTTAATTTATTGTACATTTCAGAAATGTATTTGGTCCACTAGCTTAGTCCAAGTGGGAGTTTGTTGGGATCTATGTCCTAATCTCGTTTAGTTTGTAAATTTAATATTTGAAATTGATAAGAGTTATTTATTTCATTACTTTGTGTCTCGCAAATTTTACAAACTTTGTCCAATAAACTAAACTCCAGGGTCATTAAATATATGAGAGAACTAGAACTTGAACGTGTGTAGTGGACACACATGGAGGATCATGTTCGAGTTAATGACCCGAACGGTCTACAGTATATGGATAGGGTTGGAGACCTAATCTTGGATACACTGTGGATGCGACCCGATTTGTATTAGATACAAACGAGGTGATCTGACTCGTTCATGTGGTTGACATGCGAGTGGGGGCATCCTGTGCAATGAGATTGTACTAGACCGGACCATGAATTATTAGATCTACTGATGTAACACCGATAACAGTATGGACTAATAACCTCGTAGATGACCATTAGTGACTCGACACAATCCTCGGCCGTGTTACGGACTCACATCTGCGAGGTCTACCCTTTGACTAGTACGGGTGAGGTGGTCACGCTTACTCGCCTAATATGCCTATCTTCTCGTGGCAGACCAAGTAGGGGCTGGGAACTTAACTACGCGAGATGGAATTCACTTGTTCCCGCCTTTAGGGAAACTAGAGGGGTTGTTCCCTTAAGTGTTGTCTCCAGGGCTTGGACAACGGGCGCCCACCCTTTCACTGGCCCGAGAGGGGTTTGTGTATGGTTAGACCATTACAACGATGTTGTTCATTAGAGGAGCAGTGGGGACTTAAGGAGTAAGAAGTAGACACGGTGGTAAACGGTAATTTGACCCAAAGAAAGTCTCACGAACAACCTGTGAAGGGTCGACTCATGGGCATTCGTTATATCAGTGGTCACATCTTGTCTTACACTGACGAGAGTGCAGCTACGAGCTTTAGTGAAGTGTTACCGTAGCTAATGAATGTTGATTAACCCGGTCAAAGAGTTTGACAAGTTAATCTCGGATCATTGGAGCTCGTCACTGTAGGTCCATAAGGTCCCTCGGCTGGCTCAAACTGGATTAATAGAAGGTTTACATTTTTTGTGTGAATTTGAAGTGTTCAAGTTCACTAAAGGGTAATTATGTCATTTATATGAGATATGAATGATATATTATATAGTGTAATGTGAATGAGATTCATAATACACTATAGGTTAGCCTAATTGTTGAATTAGGGCTAATTTGGAGAAATTAGATTGAGAGAAATTAAATTAAATGTGATTCAATTTAAAAATCCACAATAATACAAATGTGATTTGTAAAATGAGATATAAGATATCTTATTATATGTGGTTATGCAAATATGATTTGCATAACCTATGGTTGTGGTAAAATGGTAAATAAGTGGAGATTTCAGCTCCACCTATCACCATTATTTAAACCCCTTTGCAAGAAGGGGAGGTAAGTCATTTTGCTCATTTTTTGGAATTCTCACCAAAAGAAGCTATAGAATTTCTCTCTCAAAGCTCTCTCACAAACTCTCCTCCCTAAACCAAAAGTAGAATCCCACAATTCTCCTTCTACCTAAGGTAGAACGACCGAGTAACCAAGTGGAGGTGTTCGATTCATTGTTCGTGTGAGGAGATCGAGATCGTTTAGAAGAATACGAAGAGTTCGTGATCAACGGAAGAAGAAAATTTGAAGACGGTTTTCAACAAGTAAGTAGCACTCTAACTTGTTGGTTTTTCCTTCTAGTTTGCATGTTTAACCTATACTATTGGATAGTTTAATTTTTACAAAATCAAATTGCATAACGATACCACGACGATTCGATCGTCTTCCGCTGCGCGGGGATTCTCATTCCTTCAATTGGTATCAGAGCCAATCGTTGGCTTCTTGTTGTGTATTTGATTTTGTTAAAATTAGGTGGGTAAATGATTTAATTCATGTGATGAATTCTAGTTTGCAAAATGGATGTTTTCGATTTTGGCATTTTGTTTTAGATTTACATTATGTTGATGAGATCAATGTAAGGGCCCGTGTTTTGGCCATTTTTTAATGTAAATCGAGTCTGTAAGTCCGTGTCGTTCGTGGCATGAGATGCTGTGAAGAAATCGGAGCGGAAACGGGCGAGAAACGACGAAGAACAGCAAGAGGAGCTTGTTGTTCTGTCGATAGCATTGAGACGCTGTTCATCGGCATCTCAACGCTGCAATCGCGGGCGGAGGCTTGGCTGTAGAGCAGTGTTGCAATGCTAGGCGTAGCTTTGCAACGCCGAGGCGTGGAGCGCGCGGCTGAGCATTGCAGCGTTACAACGCTGCCCACGGCGTTGCAATGCTACGGCGTAGTGGACAGTTACAGCGAGCAGTACGCGCGAGTCGTGGGCGGTTTCTCAAAGTGCATTCGTGGGGCATTAACTTATTTACTTTTATTTAATTTTCTTTTATAAAATGTAATTTATTTAATTTATTTAATTTATTTTGTTAATTAATATTAATATAAATGTTATATTAATGTTAATTAATTAAATAAATGCCCCTAAGTGCCAAAACCGGTCCATTTTTGCTATTTAATTATTTTATGCATGAGATGTACGATTTAATTAAATTCTATGTGCATAGTGTATGTCATATAAATTTTTAAAATCCCACATTAGGTTAAACATTTCATGCATCATTTATATTATAAGTGTTATAATATATAGTTTGCATGATAGGTTATATTATAAGTGTTATAATATAATTAAATGCATGTTTTAATTTATTTAAATATAAGTATTATATTTTTTTAGATTAAAGTATGCTCGTGCATTTAATTTCATGTGATGAATATTTTTTGTTATAGTCTATAGTTATTCATGTGATGAATGATCAAGCACTATAACATAGAAATGCATGTAACCTAAGTTAATTATTAGTTTGAAAGTGTTTAGAACTTGAATAATTAGACTTAGGTTTTCTAGTTCTAATTAGATTAGAATTAGGAAATCAAAATATGATCTTTGAATGGTGACTGATTAGTAACTCTGTCTAAGGAAGGTTTTGTCTAAGATTGGGGTATTTAAGTTGACGCTTGCGGAACACTCCTACCTGGAAACCGACCTGGGAGTGAATTCGGTCCAGAGATTCTTAGGTTATATTTTTCGTGAGTGTCGTTAATTAAAAGTTGATTAATTTACTCACATAGACCTAATTAATAATGTGATTATAAACTTAGGCCTAATACAATATAACAGTTATATTGGTAGATTTAGGTAAATTTTAGCCGGTTTATCTAGGTCAATCCTGAAAATATATATATATATATATATATATATATATATATATATATATAATGGGCTGAGTGGGAGGAAATAAAGTGTATAAGATACATTTAATTTTCCGACCACAAATCTCTGTTAAGTTCGCACCGTGAGATCCATACTCGGCCTCATGGCGCAAATGGGAGCGTCCCCCTTTGGATTGTATTTGTATGGATCAATATCATAGTGGATGGAGAGAGTACTTATAGTGAGTGGGAGCGGGACCTGTGAAAACGGGACCCACAGTCTCTTCTTTCGATTCACACCGTGAGACCCCTATGATCCGCCTGCTAGTTTGGCCTGGACCAGACAATCCTTTCGGAGGGCCTTGATCATAGGAGTCGAAACACCGTGAATTCTCGAAAGGGATACAGTTTCCTAGTTGGTTTTCCTTCTTGGTTCACCCTTCGGTGACTATTGTTTGGACGGATACTTGGAAACTTAAAGATTGAGGGTGACATTCACGAGATTCATTAAGTGTTAATGAATTCGACCAAATAATGGTAACTGGACGCCTAATGGAATAAGAGTTATTCTGGGATTAGGGTCTGGTCGAGATAGTCTCGTCCTAGAAGAGGAGTGTTTTTGTTCACCATCGGTGGCGGTCATTCTAAACCTTTAGGATATCATTGCAATTCTTAAATGACCTAGGGGTCATAGGATTAATTTTTCCTAAAACTTGTTTGGACTTGAAAAATTTTTGCGAGACTAACACAAAATTTTAATTTTATTTTTCAGCAATATGTCTAGCTCGATAATTGCATTACTCGCTTCAGATAAGTTAGAGGGAGATAACTTCCAAACGTCAAAGAACAATATAAACCCGATACTTGTAACCGACGACCTTAAGTTCGTGCTTACTGAGAAATGTCCTCAGTTGCCGACCTCGACTGCATCACGAATTGTTCGTGATGCATACGATCGATGGATTAGGGCAAATGAAAAGGCCAAGGTCTACATCATTGCCAGTTTATCTGAAGTATTGGCAAAGAAGCATGAGTTGATGGTCACCGCTAAGGAGATCGTGGAGTCATTGCAAGACATGTTTGGACAACAGCCCTTTCAAGTCAGGCACGACTCGCTCAAACACGTCTTCAACGCCCGAATGAAATAAGGGACGTCTGTCCGTGAACATGTTCTGGACATGATGACCCACTTTAATTTGGTGGAGATGAACGGGGCTTCGATCAATGAGTCAAGCCAGTGTTGGGATTTATGCCCTAAACTTGTGTAATTTTGATCAATTAAATAAAGTGTTATTTGTTTTGATAAGATTACAGTCTTGCTTTTATAAATCACATAAACTAAGCTCCAAGGTTATAACATTTATCTTGAAATTAGTGTAGTGGACACTATTTGGGTTGAGTTCAAGATTATAACCTAAATAGTCTATGGTATAAGAATAAGGTTGGAAACCTCATTCTGGTAACACCATGGATGCGACCCACTTTGTAATTTGTACAAATGAGATAATCCAACTCATTCATGTAGTTGACATGCGAGTGGGGGCATCCTGTATGAAGAGTTCATACAAGATCGGATCGCAAATTATTAGTATAACCAGAGATAACAATCGCTAATGTGGATAAGACTAGTAATTTATAGATGGTCATTAGTGACTCGACACAATCTGAGCAAGTTAAGAACTCCCGCTTATAGGGTTTGTCCTTACACTAGTATGGGTGAGAGTGGCTGTGGCCGACTCAATAAGCCTACCTTCTCGTGACGTAACCTCGTGAGGTAGTGGGAACTTAAGCTGCAAGATGGAATTCACTCATTCCTCTCTTGAGGAATTAGATAGGTTGTTCCCTTAAGAACCGACTCGTGTCTTGAACAACGGGCCCCGCCTCTATGAGGGTATGAGTCTAAGGTAGGACCTTAGACTTGTTGTTCATTAGAGGATCAGTGGTGCTTAAGGAACAAAGAGGTAATCACAGGGGTAAAACGGTATTTTGACCCAAAATTGTGATTACTGAACAACCCGTGAAGGGTCGACTCATGAGTAATGACTATATCGGTGGACACAATAATATCTACAATGAGAGAGTGCGCACTACAAGTCTATAGTGGAGTGACTTGTAGTTAATGAATATTGATTAACTAGATTAAAGAGTTTGATCAGTTGATCTCACATCATTGGAGCTCATGATTTGTAGGTCTATTAGATCCCTCCGTTGGCTCAATATGGTAATATTGAGGGTATAAAGTTAGGAGTGAAATTGAAGTGTTCAATTTCATACATGAGGAGTTATATCAATTATATATGATGTAATTGATATAATATAGTTTTAATGTGAATTAGATTCATATATAAACTATATACTAAAGAGAGATTAAAGGAGGGGGTAGGATGGTCATTTCTATCCCATTCCTCTATATATAAGGTTGCATGAGATGCAACTAGGAAAAGACATTTCCAAGACATTCTAAGTGTATCCTAGTCTTTTGTTGTTGGAAATGTTCCAAGACAACAAAGATCTCTCTCACAAAAACACCTCATTATTCCTAAAGGGAACCCACCTTCCTCCCTCACCTAGAGAACAACGGAGAAGATCCGGTGGTGGTGTCGTGTGTTAAATTTGAGTTCGTGTTGCGTTGATCTTGATCGTGAAGAGAGGAGGAACACTTGAAGAAAGGTTCTTCAAAGGTAAATTCTTGTTGTCCATACTCTTATTTTATGCTTAATCTTTGTTATATGTTCTTGAATTAATCGTTGTAACTAAATCAAGAGCGCGCGATTAAATGTCGCTCTCATCTGCATGGGACTTCGATTCCCTTCATCCAGTCGACTTTATCTTGGAGACTTTTCAAAGCATTTCCTTCAGTTTAAGAGCAACGTCATATGAACAAGATAAGCTACACTCTGACCACCCTTCTGAACGAGCTACAGAACTTCCAGCCCTTGATGAGGATCAGGACAACGGAAGCTGAGGCAAATGTTGCCTACATATCACATCACAGGGGTTCGCCCTCTAGGACTAAATTTGTTGCTCCTTCTCGCCCGAAAGGAAAGAAGAAGATGAAGAAGGGTAAAGCTGACCGAGCTGCCGCCCAAAAGGGCAAGAAGGTCAAGAAAGTTGCAGAAAAAGGAAAGTGTTTCCACTGCAATGCGGGCGGCCACTTGAAGAGAAACTATCCCAAGTCCCTTGCCGAGAGGAAGAATCAAGGTAAATATGATTTACTAGTGACTGAAACTTGTTTAGTGGAGAGTAGTGACTCTGCCTGGATTTTTTATTCGGGCACCACTAATCACGTTTGTTCTTCTTTTCAGGGAATTGATTCCTGGCAACAGCTGCGAGAGGGTGAGGTGACTCTACGGATTAGATCCTGGGAGATTGTCTCTGCTGTAGCAATCGGCAAAGTGAAGCTCTACTTTGGCAGGAATTACTTATTGTTAGACAATTTGTATATAGTTCAAGGGTTTACTAGAAAGCTCGTTTCTATTTCCTATCTTTTAGAACATTGTATTTCCGTTTCATTCAATGGCAATAAAGCGTTTATTTCTAGAAATGGAAACTTCATTTGTTCTGCTTCACTTAAGTCTAATTTGTATGTTTTGAAACCTAATTCGGTCAAAACCGTTTTGAACACTTAATTATTTAAAACTGCAGAAACACGAACTAAAAGAGTTAAAGTTTCTCCATAAGAAAATGTTCATCTTTGGCATCTACGGTCAGGCCACATTAATCTCAATAGGATTGAGAGACTAGTGAAGAGTGGACTTCTAAGCGAGTTGGAAGAAAACTCTTTACCGGTGTGTGAGTCATGCCTTGAAGGCAAAATGACCAAACGTCCTTTTAGTGGAAAAGGATATAGAGCTAAAGAGCCCCTTGAGCTTATACATTCTGACCTCTATGGTCCGATGAGTGTTAAAGCACGAGGTGGTTACGACTACTTCGTATCTTTTATAGATGGCTATTCAAGGTATGCGTATATTTACCTAATGCATAGGAAGTCTGAAACTCTTGAAAAGTTCAAGGAGTACAAGACTAAGGTTGAGAAACTGTTAGGTAAAACCATAAAAACACTTCGATTGGATCGAGGTGGAGAGTATATGGACACTGAATTCCAGGACTATATGATAGAACACAGAATTACGTCCCAACTCTCAGCACCTGGTATGCCACAGCAGAATGGCGTATCATAGGGGAGAAACAGAACCCTATTGGACATGGTTTGGTCGATGATGAGCAATGCTCGTCTCCCATATTCTTTTTGGAGTTACGCAGTGGAGACTGCGGTCTATATTTTGAACAATGTTCCGTCGAAGAGTGTTTGTGAAACACCTTTCGAACTCTGGAATGGACGTAAAGGCAGTTTACACCATTTCAGAATTTGGGGATGTCCGACCCAAGTGTTGGTGTCAAATCCGAAGAAATTTGTACCCCATTCATAATTGTGCCTATTTGTAGGTTACCCAAAAGAGACTAGGGGTTGTCTATTTTTCGATCCTAAGGAAAATAGGGTGCTTGTGTCGACAAACGCCACTTTCCTTGAGGAAGACCACGTCAGGGATCATTTGCCTAGGAGCAAAATCATGTTAAACGAAATGGACAGTACATCAGCAAGAGTTGCTGATGGGGCTAGTACGTCAACAAGTGTTGTTGATCCTAGCACGTCTAGTCAAGTCCGTTCCCAAGAGTTGGGAATGCCTCGACGTAGTGGGAGGGTTGTGAGACAGCCTGAACGTTACATGGGTTTAGCTGAAACCCAAGTCCTCACCCCTGATGATGACTGCGAGGATCCATTGGCCTATGATCAGGCAATGGCAGGCGTTGACAAGGACGAATGGATTAAAGCTATGGACCAGGAAATGGAGTCGATGTAGTTCAATTCTGTCTGGGAGCTTGTGGATCAACCGGATGAGGTAAAACCTATAGGTTGTAAATGGATCTAGAATCGTAAACGTGGTGTAGATGGAAAGGTGCAGACCTTCAAAGTACGACTAGTGGCAAAGGGTTTTACCCAGGTCGAAGGGGTTGATTATGAGGAAACATTTTCACCAGTTGCCATGGTAAAGTGAATCAGGATCCTTCTGGTCATTGTCGCATATTATGACTATGAGGTATGGCAGATGGATGTCAAGACCACCTTTTTGAATGACGACCTTGACGAAACCATCTACATGGACCAGCCCAAAGGGTTCATTACCCAAGGCCAAGAGAAAAAGGTTTAACGGCTTTATAGGTCTATTTATGGACTTAAACAAGCCTCGAAGTCTTGGAATATAAGGTTTGATGAGGCAATCAAATCTTATGGCTTTGATCAGAATGTTGACGAGCCTTGTGTCTGCAAGAAAATCGTCGACAAAACTGTTGCATTTCTGATATTGCATGTGGATGATATCCTTCTCATTGGGAATGAGTTAGGATTTCTTACTGACGTAAAGAAATGGCTAGCTACGCAATTTCAAATGAAAGATTTGGGAGAAGCTCAATATGTTCTAGGTATCCAGATTGTCCGGAACCGGAAGAACAGAACGTTGACCATGTCTCAAGCGTCTTATATTGACAAGATGTTGTCTAGATATAAGATGCAGAACTCCAAGAAGGGCTTGCTGCGTTTAAGGCACGGGGTTCACTTGTCTAAGGATCAATGTCCTAAGACTCCTCAAGATGTTGAGGATATGAGACGGATCCCATATGTTTCAGCTGTAGGGAGCCTCATGTATGCCATGTTGTGTACTAAGCCCGGCATCTGTTATGCAATAGGGATTGTCAGTAGGTATCAATCCAATCCAGGATTAGATCATTGAACAGCCGTAAAGGCAATCCTCAAGTATCTTAGGAGAACGAGGATATATAGCTTAGTGTATGGCAGTGGGGATTTGATCCTTACGGGATACACAAATTCTGATTTTCAGACCGATAAGGATTCTAGGAAATCTACTTCGGGGTCAGCCTTCATTCTGAATGGAGGAGTTTTAGTATGGTGAAACATGAAGCAGGGATGCATCGCTGATTCCACTATGGAAGCTGAGTACGTTACGGCTTGTGAAGCTGCAAAGGAAGTTGTTTGGCTTAGGAAGTTCATGATGGATTTGGAAGTTGTTCCAAATATGAACTTGTCGATCACACTGTTTTTGTGACAACAGTGGTGCAGTAGCCAACTCCAGAGAGCCTCGGAGCCATAAGAGAGGTAAACACATTGAGCGGAAGTATCACCTGATATGGAAGATTGTGCACCGCGGCGACGTGACAGTCACGCAGATAGCGTCGGAGCACAACGTTGCTGATCCATTTACAAAGCCCCTCACGGCTAAGGTGTTTGTGGGTCACCTAGAGAGTGTAGGTCTTCGAGTGCTTCCTAAATAGGGCAAGTGAGAGAATTGTAAACGGGTATTTAATGTCCTAGTTTATTATATTATTTCATTGTAATTTATTGTACATTTCAGAAATGTATTTGCTCCACTAGCTTAGTCTAAGTGGGAGTTTGTTGGGATCTATGTCCTCATCTCGTTTAGTTTGTAAATTTAATATTTGAAATTAATGAGAGTTATTTATTTCATTACTTTGTGTCTCGCAAATTTTACAAAGTTTGTCCAATAAACTAAGCTCCAGGGTCATTGAATATATGAGAGAAGTAGAACTTGAACAGTGTATAGTGGACACACAGGGAGGATCACGTTTAAGTTAATGACCCGAACGGTCTACAGTATATGGATAGGGTTGGAGACCTAATCCCAGATACGTTGTGGATGCGACCTGCTTTGCATTAGATACAAACGAGGTGATCTGACTCGTTCATGTGGTTGACATGCGAGTTGGGGCATCCTATGCAATGAAATTGTACAAGACCGGACCGTGAATTATTAGACCTACTGATGTAACACCGTTAACAGTATGGACTAATAACTTCGTAGATGACCATTAGTGACTCGACCTGAATCCTAACCTGAATCCTGACTCGACCTGAATCTCCGCTTTGTATTAGATATAAACGAGGTGATCTGACGCTATGCCTTGTCCCTCGGTTGGCTCAAACTTCATTAATAAAAGGTTTACATTTTTTGTGTGAATTTGAAGTGTTCAAGTTCACTAAAGGGTAATTATGTCTTTTATATGAGATATGAATGATATGTTATATAGTTTAATGTGAATGAGATTCATAATAAACTATAGGTTAGCCTAATTGTCTAATTAGGGCTAATTTGGAGAAACTAGATTGAGAGAAATTAAATTGAATGTGATTCAATTTAAAAATCCACAATAATACAAATGTGATTTGTAAAATGAGATATGAGATATCTTATTATATGTGGTTATGCAAATATGATTTGCATAACCTATGGTTGTGGTAAAATGGTAAATAGGTGGAGATTTCAACTCCACCTATCACCATTATTTAAACCCGTTTGCAAGAAGGGGAGGTAAGTCATTTTGCTTATTTTTGGAATTCTCACCAAAAGAAGCAATAGAATTTCTCTCTCAAAGCTCTCTCACAAACTCTCCTCCCTAAACCAAAAGTAGAATCCCACCATTCTCCTTATACCTAAGGTAGAACAACCGAGTAACCAAGTGGAGGTGTCCGGTTCGTTGTTCGTGTGAGGAGATCGAGATCGTTGAGAAGAATACGAAGAGTTCGTGATCAACGGAAGAAGGAAATTTGAAGACGGTCTTCAACAAGTAAGTAGCACTCTAACTTGCTGGTTTTTCCTTCTAGTTTGCATGTTTAACCTATACTATTGGATAGTTTAATTTTAACAAAATCAAATTGCATAACGATACCACGATGATTCGATCGTTTTTCGTTGCGCGGGGATTCTCATTCCCTTCAATTTGTACTAACTACAAAGTGAGTTGCATTCATGGTGTTACCAGAATAAGGTTTCCAACCTTATTCTTATACCATAGACCATTTAGGTTATTCTCTTGAACACAATCCAAATAGTGTCTACTACACTGATGTTCAAGATATATTATAACCTTTGAGCTTAGTTTATTGGATTTATAAAACAAGAATATAACTTTATCAAAACAAATAATTTGATCAAAATTACATAAGTTTTAGGGCACATATCCCAAAAACCTCCCACTTGACCTAAAGCTTGTGGAGTACATAATTTAAACATTACAATAATGTAAAATACAAAAAACTAGGGCATTTAAACCCTATGTACAATATACTCCCACTTGCTCTAGTTGGGGATGACTTGTAAACCTAGACCTTTTAGGTGACTTTCAAATACTTTAGCCGTGAGAGCTTTTGTAAAAGGATCAATAATGTTGTGCTCTGAGGCTATCTTCATGACAATCACGTCTCCTCGATGCACGATCTCCCGGATGAGATGATATTTTCGCTCAATATGCTTACCCCTCTTGTAACTTCTGGTTTCCTTTGAGATTGCCACGGCACTATTGTTATCACAATACAGCGTGATAGGAAAACTCATATTTGGAACAACTTCCAAATCTAACATGAATTTCCTTAACCAAATGGCCTATTTAGTTGCTTCAGAAGCTGCTACATATTCAGCCTCCATGGTGAAATCAGCGATGTATCGCTGCTTGACGCTTCACCATACTACAGCTCCTCCGTTAAGAGTAAATACTGACCTTGATGTAGATTTCTGAGAATCTTTATCAGTTTGAAAGTCCGAATCCGTGTATCCTGTAAGGATCAAATCCTTAGCCCCATACACAAGCATGTAGTTCTTTGTTCTCCGAAGATACTTAAGGATCGTTTTAACCGTTGTCCAGTGTTCAGGTCCTGGATTGGATTGATACCTACTGACCATTCCAACTGCAAAACAAATGTATGGCCTAGTACACAACATGGCGTACATCAGGCTCCCAACAGCTGATGCATAAGGAATCCGTCTCATGTCCTCAACTCCTTAAGGTGTCTTAGGACACTGTTCCTTAGACAAATGAACTCCATATCTAAAAGGAAATAAACCCTTTTTGGAGTCTTGCATCTTAAACCTCAACAACACTTTGTCGATGTAAGATGTCTGAGATAAGGCTAGTGTTTTATTCTTGCGGTTCCGGACAATCTGGATCCCAAGAACAAACTGCGCTTCACCTAAATCTTTCATTTGGAATTGCATGGCTAGCCAATTCTTAATGTCAGTAAGATAACCTACATCATTCCCAATGAGTAGGATATCATCCACATATAGAACTAGGAATGCGACAGAACTATAGATGATTTTCTTGTAGACACAAGGTTCATCATCATTCTGATCAAAGCCAAAATATTTGATTGCTTCATCAAATCTTATGTTCCAGGACCTAGAGGCTTGTTTCAGTCCATAGATTGACCTTTTAAGCCTGCAAATCTTTTGCTCTTTTCCTGGTTCAATGAACCCTTTGGGTTGGTCCATGTAGATGTTCTCGTCAAGATTGCGATTCAAGAATGTTGTCTTGACATCCATTTGTCATACCTCATAGTCATAATATGCGACAATGGCGAGTAGGATACGGATAGACTTTACCATAGCAACAGGTGAAAAGGTTTCCCCATAGTCAACCCCTTCAACCTTGGTATAACCCTTTGCTACTAGTCTAGCTTTAAAAGTTCGCACCTTTCCATCTACACCACGCTTTCTCTTGTAGATCCATTTACAACCTATAGGTTTTACCCCATCAGGTTTATCTACAAGATCCCAAACAGAATTGAAGTGCATAGACTCCATTTCTTGGTTCATGACTATGACCCATTTGTGTTTGTCTTTGTCAATCATCGCTTGATTATAAGTCAATGGATCCTCACAGTCGTCATCTTGTATAACAACTTGGGTTTCAGATAAACCCATGTAATGGTCAGGTTGTGTTATAACCCTCCCACTACGTCGAGGCATACTCAACTCTTGAGATGGACTCTCATGACTAGACAAGCTAGTATTAACAACTTTTGTTGACATACTAGCATTATTAGCAACCCTTGCTATTGTTTCGTCTAGGTCCCTGATGTGGTCCTCCTCTAAGAAAGTGGCATTTGTCGACACAAGTACCTTATCTTCCTTAGGATTATAGAATAATCAACCTCTTGTCTCTTTTGGGTAGCCTACGAATAGGCATAATTTTGAACGTGAATCCAACTTCTTTGGATTTGTCACAAGCACATGTGTTGGACAACCCCAAATTCTGAAATGATATAAACTATCTTTACGTCCTTTACAGAGTTCAAAAGGTGATTCAGAAACACTTTTTGATGGCACATTGTTCAAAATGTATCCCGCAGTCTCTACTTCGTAACCCCAAAAGGAATTAGGGAGATGAGCATAACTCATCATTGATCGAACCATGTCCAATAAGGTTCTATTTCTCCTCTCCGATACACCATTTTGTTGGGGCATACCGGGTGTTGAGAGTTGGGATGTAATTCCATGTTCTATCATATAGTTCTGGAATTTTAAATCCATGTACTCTCCACCTCGATCTGATCGAAGTGTTTTAATTGTTTTACCTAATTGATTTTCAACTTCAGTCTTGAATTCCTTGAACTTTTCAAGTGCTTCAGACTTATGATGCATTAGGTGAATATGCCCAAATCTGGAATAATCATCTATGAAAGAGATGAAATATTCATAACCTCCTCTGACTTTAACATTCATCGGATCAAAAAGGTCTGAATGTATAAGCTCAAGAGGTTTTTTGGCTCTATAACCTTTTCCACTAAAAGATCTTTTAGTCATTTTGCCTTCTAGGCAGGATTCACATATAGGTAAAGTATTTTCTGTTGGGATTTATGCTCTAAACTTGTGTAATTTTGATCAAATAAATAAAGAGTTATTTGTTTTGAAAAATTATATTCTTGCTTTATAAATCCAATAAACTAAACTCCAAGGTTATAATATATCTTGAACATAAGTGTAGTGGACATTATTTGGATTGTGTTCAAGAATATAACCTAAATGGTCTATGGTATAAGAATAAGGTTGGAAACCTCATTCTGGTAACACCATGGATGCGGACCACTTTGTAATTAGTACAAATGAGGTAATCCAACTCATTCATGTGGTTGACATGCGAGTGGGGGCATCCTGTATGAAGAGTTCATACAAGACCGGACTGCAAATTATTAGTCTAACCAGTGTAACACCGTTAACAGGATAAGACTGATGATTTATAGATGGTCATTAGTGACTCGACCTGAATCATGAGTAAGGTAAAAACTCCTGCTTATAGGGGTTTGTTCTTAGACTAGTATGGGTGAGAGTGGCCTATAGTCGACTCAATAAGCCTACCTTCTCAGGGACAGAACCTCGTAGGTAGCTGGGGACTTAACTATACAAGATGGAATTCACCCATTCCTACACTGAGGAATTAGATAGGTTCTTCCCTTAAGAATTGACTCCAGGTCTTGAACAACGGGGCCCGCCCTCTATGAGGGTATGAGTCTATGGTAGGACCTTAGACTTGTTGTTCATTAGAGGATCAGTGGTGCTTAAGGAACAAAGAGGTAATCATAGGGGTAAAACGGTAATTTGACCCAGCTGTTGATTTCGAACAACTGTGAAGGGTCGACTCATGGGTAATGATTATATCAGTGGACACAACATAATCTACAGTGAGGAAAGTGCAGCTACAAGTCTATAGTGGAGTGACTTGTAGTTAATGAATATTGATTAACTGGATCAAAGAGTTTAATCAGTTAACCTCACATCATTGGAGCTCATGAACTGTAGGTCCATTAAGTCCCTCTGTTGCCTCAACATGGTTATATTGAGGGTATAAAGTTAGGAATGAAATTGAAGTGTTCAATTTCATATATGAGATGTCATATCAGTTATATGTGATATAATTGATATAAAATATAGTTTTAATGTGAATTAGATTCACATATTAACTCTATACTAAAGAGAGAATGAAAGAGGGATAGGATGGTAATTTCTACCTTATTTCCCTATATATATAATTGCATGAGATGCAACTTAATGCTAAGATTTGGAAAACCATAGTGTGTCATTTTGCTATGTTGTTGGAAAGGTTCCAAAACACAATCTCTCTCACAAACATCTCATCTCACCTAAAGGGAACCCACCTTCCTCCCTCACCTAGAGAACAACGGAGAAGAACCAGTGGTAGTCCGTGATCGCTTGCGTGCGTGTTGCTGAGATCGTGGTCGTGGGAGAAGGAGCACTCGAAGAAAAGTTCTTCAAAGGTATTATTCTTGTTGTCCATCTTGTTATTATATGCGTAATCTAGATAGATTAGTTCTTGAATGTCATCCATGTAATGAAATTTAGAACGCGTGATTCACAATCGCTTCCGCTGCGGGATTCGATTCCCTTCAATTGGTATCAGAGCCCAATTGCGTTCTAAATTTACGTTCTGGATTTTTTCAAGAACGAGGTGGGATTTACTGTTTTGCATGTGATGTATGAACAGTTTGCAATTTAGACGTTTTCAATCTTGGCACTTAGATTTACAATTTTTCATTGAATCGTTCAATGTAAGTGTCCGGTGTTTTGGGCAATTTTAATTGTAAATCGAGTTTGTAAGTCCGTGTCGATCGAGGCAAGGTGGTTGCGGAGAAGATCGGAGCAAAAACAAGCAAGAAAATTAATGGACATGGTTGTTCTGTGAATGGCGTTGCAACGCTATTCATTGGTGTTGCAACGCCACTGCAGAAGGCGCGCGGCTGGGAAGACGACAACGTTGCAAGGCTGAGGCGTTGTGCAACTCTTGAGATGAGGCGCGCTCCAACGGGTAAAAACGGACAAGGCACAGCGTTGCAACGCTACCATCAGCGTTGCAACGCCGAAGGCATTTCAAGACTTCTTCAACGGGCGAAAAACGTATTTTTAATTATATATTAAATATAAAAACGTTTTATATTTAATTTATATTTATTTTATTTTATTTTAATTAATATAATTATATTATATTCATTAAAATTGAATTTAGGGTGCCAAAATTGGTCTAATTTTGTTATTTAAATTATGCAATTGTTGTGTAATTATTGCCATGCATAATGTATGCTTTTAATTTAGAAATCTCACCTTAGGTTAAGCATTTCTATGCATCATTTATAATTAAAGAGTTATATTATATAGTTTGCATGATTAATTAATATAAGGTGTTATATTAATTTATGGACAACATTGACATGCATTATATTGCATGAGATGATTATGCTATGTATGTCTTATTATTCATGAGATGAATGATCAAGCACTATAACATAGTATGCATCTCACCTAAGGTTAATTATAGTTTTAAAATGTTTAGAACTTGGAAATAATAGACCTTAGGTTATCTAGTTCTAATTAGATTAGAATTAGGAACCAAGTAATTTATAAACAATGATTAAAAGAGTAACTCTGTCTAAGAATGGTTCTGTCTAGGTTGGGGTATTTAAGTCGATTTAAAACTAACACACCTACACGAACCGACTCAGGGAGTGAAATTTAATCGAGAGTTTATAAATTACAAGAAGCGTCAAATGTGTTTATAAAGGGGTTAATAAACTAGAAATCCTAGGCTTAATATAAATAGTATATTAGCAAACTTAGGATAAAATCAATATAAGAGTTATATTGATTATCAATATAAGAGTTATATTGATAAGTTTAGGTAGAACCATTAGCCGGGTTTTAGCCTAAGTAAGATTCCTATAGAGTTAAAGTATCCAGTGGGAGGAAAAATGTATATGATGCATATTTTTCCACCTACGTATCTTGTTGCGTAAAATTATATTGCAATACCGCAGTGTACGGGTCAAGTTTTAATATAGTGATTATGAGTCCAAGTATCGTCCTCGGGAATGGGTTTCTAGATTAATTAATTACTAAGATACTACTTCTCAATTTTAGCTAAAGAAACATAACATGGATAGGTGATGAAACAGGAATTAAAGACAAACAAACAAACAAACATGTGGAGACACGAATTGATAAAATTAAAGGAAGTGATTTTACAAATTAATAACCTAACTACACATGCATTGACCTCATGAGATGAATTTATAAACAAGAAGTAAATTACTCAAGAAAACCTCTCGGTTCTTAGTGAGCCTCACACATGCAATAGAATTCATAGTCTCCATACGAACCTACAACATGCATGGCATTAAGTAACTTCTTTAAGTGTTTCCCTAAGAATTCTAGGTCACTCTCGTGCCAGACTACTAAGGGTTTTGACAATTTTGCTCTAATTCAAGCTTTATCTCTCGAGTCAACTTGAATCAACGAATTAAGGAGTGCAGAGCGAATGGCCAAAAATAAGAACAAAACATGCTTCAATATATTGTAATAAAGTCCTAACAAATAAATCAATCCTACTACAATGTTTAGCTACTCTAAATCACATGAAAAACAAACTAAACAAGTAGAAAACGTCTTAGAACGCTATTACAAATTAAAAGAAAGAGAAATGAACTTAGGTGTCGATGTCGGTCCTTCGTCTCCGAGCTCCCGTCTTCGATCTCGAACCTCCACGAATGCTTTGGCTCCCAAAATCACTCTTTTCTCCCTTCTTACAAGGTGTATTTTGAATTTAGGGCAAAACTCTACCAAATTGTGCTCCCCTTGCAATGAAATCATAAGGATATATTTATAGAAGGCATCAGTGCAAACGTTGCAACGCTAGGGACAAATTGCGTTAACGTTGCACCCTAAAGCGGCTGGCAATTTAAGGAAATAATCGATGGTGTTGCAACGCTGAGGGCAGCGTTGCAACGCCACTACCCTAACGCGCGCGCTCCTTGTCGAAATGGCGTTGCGACGCTGCAAGGCACCGTTGCAACGCCCTATGTGCGGCTTCTCACGCGTGGCTTCTTATCGAGATAGCGTTGCAACGCCCTAAGGTAGCGTTGCAACGCTATCGCCTGGAGTCTTCAAAGCCTTTAAACAGCAAGTATGGCGTTGCAACGCCATCACCTCGGGTCATCATGCTTGGATTGGTTCTTTTTCTTCCAATTGATGTTATCTTTACCTCCAAATAGTCCCGTTTTGATCCCGAGTGATCCAAATTGTCTCCAATAGCTCCGTTTAAGCTCTTAACCTGAAATTGAATGGATTAACCACGTAAAAGTCCTGAAATCATCATAAAACTAGCAATAATTAAGCCTAAGGATAGCACATTTTGTGTGCTATCATATCTCCGAAAAATTCACACCATGAGACTCATACTTGGCCTCGTGGCGCAAATGGGAGCATCCCCCTTCGGATGGTGTTTGTATGAGTCAATATCAAGGTGAATGGAGATGGTACTTAAAGTGAGTGGGAGCAGGTTTAGTGAAAACAAAACCTATGGTCTCTTCAGTCGGTTTACACCGTAAGATCACTATGGTCAGCCTGCAAGTTTGGCCTGGACCAGACAATCCCTTCTGGAGGGCTTGATCATAGGGGATCGAACACGGATGAGACACCGAAAGGGATAAAGATTTCCTTAGTCTGCTTTTTGAATCTAGTCCTCCTTCCTACAGATTTTATTGGATGGGGACTCTGGGATCTAAAGACAGAGGGTTACACTCACGAGGTACATAAGTTGTGTATGTATCCTGACCGAATAATGGTAACTAAAGCCTATAGGAATAAGAGTTATTCTGGCATTAGGTTTTGGTCAAGAATGTTTTGAACCAGATGAGGAGTGTTTTTTATTACCCTTCGGTGTCATACACTCTAAACCTTTGGAGTATCATTGCAAATTATAAATGACCTAGGAATCATTTGATAATTAGCTAAAACATGATTGGATTAGACAATTATAGCAAGAAACTCATACAAGTTTTGTTTGTAAATTTTCAGCAAAAATGTCTAGCCCTATAATTTCCTTATTCGGTGCGGAAAAGTTAACCGGAGAGAATATGATGACGTGGAAAAACAAACTCAACACTATATTGGTAGTGGACGATCTTAAGTTTGTGCTAACTGAGGAGTGTCCTCAGGTGTCAGGCTCGAATGCGTCACAAAATGTTCGTGATGCATATGATTGATGGATCAAGGCCAATGATAAGGGCAAGGTCTACATGTTGGCAAGTATGTCTGACATATTAGCCAAGAAGCATGAGGGCATAATGACCGCTAAGGAAATCATGGATTTAGTGCAGGGTATGTTTGGACAACAATCCACACAGGCCCGGCACAATGCCCTAAAGTACATTTTCAACTCGAGGATGCCAGAGGGTACATCTGTTCGGGATCATGTCCTGGATATGATGGTGCACTTTAACATCGCGGAGTTGAATGGTGCTTCCATCGATGAATTGAGTCAGTCGACTTCATTACGAAACCCTTCCGAGATAGTTTCCTCTGATTTAGAAGTAATCTTTGTTATGAACAAGCTTACTTTTAATCTTACCTCCCTTCTGAATGAACTCCAGGCCTTTCAATCTTTGATGAAAATTCAGGGATCGAAAGGTGAGGCAAATGTTGTCAGTAGGAGTTATCATAGAGGTTCGACCTCTAGATCAAAAACAGTGGCTTCATCTTCTTCTAACCTGAAAGGGAAGAAGAAGAACATGAAGAAGGTTCGTAAAGGGAAACGAGATGACAAAGTTGCCGCCCAGTAGGGCAAGAAAGTCAAAGAAGTTACAGACAAAGGAAAGTGTTTCCACTGCAACGAAGACGGTCATTGGAAACGGAACTGTCCGAAGTACATTGCAGAAAAGAAGAAGGAAGGTAAATATGATTCACTTTGCTTAGAAGCTTGTTTAGTGGATAATGATAAAACTGCTTGGATACTTGATTCAGGCGCCACTAATCATTTTTGCTCTTCTTTTCAGGGAATTGATTCCTGTCAGCAGCTACAAAAAGGAGAGATAACACTCCGAGTTGGAAATGGAGAAGTCGTCTCAGCTGTAGCAGTAGGCACGATGAAGCTTTATTTTGGCAAGAAATATATGTTGTTAGACAATATGTTAGTGATACCAGGGTTTACTAGAAACCTTATTTCAATTTCTTGCCTTATAGAACAATGTATTTTTGTTTCTTTCTCTATGAATAAAGTGTTTATTTTGAAGAAATGTATGGAAATATGTTCAGCTTCATTAGAAAATGGGTTGTATGTTTTAAGGTCTAATTCAGTCAAAATGGTTTTGAACACTGAATTATTTAAAACTGCAAACACACAAACTAAGAAACGTAAAATTTCTCCTAAAGAAAATGCTCATCTTTGACATCTTAGGTTGGGTCACATTAATCTCAATAGGATTGAGAGATTGGTAAAGAATGGACTTCTAAATGAGTTAGAAGAAAATACTTTACTTGTATGTGAATCCTGCCTAGAAGGCAAAATGACTAAAAGACCTTTTAGTGGAAAAGGTCATAGAGCCAAAGAACCTCTTGAGCTTATACATTCATACCTTTGTGGTCCGATGAGTGTTAAAGCCAGAGGAGGTTATGAATATTTCTTCTCCTTTATAGGTGATTATTCTAGATTTGGGCATATTTACCTAATACAACATAAGTCTGAAGCACTTGAAAAGTTCAAGGAATTCAAGACTAAAGTTGAAAATCAATTAGGTAAAACGATTAAGACACTTCGATCGGATCGAGGTGGAGAGTACATGGATTTAAAATTTCAGAACTATATGATAGAACATGGAATTACATCCCAACTCTCGGCTCCCGGTACGCCACAACAAAACGGTGTATCGAAAAGGAGAAATAGAACCCTGTTGGACATGGTTCGATCAATCATGAGTTATGCTCATCTCCCTAGTTCCTTTTGGGGTTACGCAGTAGAGACTGCAGTATACATTTTGAACAACGTGCCATCAAAGAGTGTTTCTAAAACACCTTTTGAACTCTGGAAATGACGTAAAGGTAGTTTATGTCATTTCAGAATTTGGGGTTGTCCAGCACATGTGCTAGTGACAAATCCAAAGAAGTTGGATTCACATTCAAAATTGTGCCTCGTAGGCTACCCAAAAGAAACAAGAGGTGGTTTATTCTATGTTCCTAAGGAAGATAAGGTTTTTGTGTCGACAAATGTCATTTTCTTAGAGGAGGACCACATAAGGGACCACAAGCCAAGAAGTAAAATTGTGTTGGGTGAGTTAGACAGAACAATAGCAAAGGTTGCTAATAAAACTAGTACGTCAATAAAAGTTGTTGATACTAGCTTGTCTAGTCAAGAGAGTCCATCTAAAGAGTTGAGTATGCCTCGACGTAGTGGGAGGGTTATAACACAACCTGATCGTTACATGGGTTTATCTGAAACCCAAGTTGTTATACCAGATGACAACTGTGAGGATCCATCGACTTATAATCAAGCGATGGATGACAAAGACAAAGACAAATGAATCATAGCCATGAACCAAGAAATGGAGTCTATGCACTTCAATTCTGTTTGGGATTTAATAGATAAACCTTATGGGGTAAAACCTATAGATTGTAAGTGGATCTACAAGAGAAAGCGTGGTGTAGATGGGAAGATGCAAACCTTTAAAGCTAGACTAGTAGCAAAGGGTTATACCTAGGTTGAAGGGGTTGACTATGAGGACACCTTTTCACCTGTTGCTATGGTAAAGTCTATCCGTATCTTACTTGCCATTGCCGCATATTATGACTATGAGGTATGGCAAATGGATGTCAAGACAGCCTTTTTGAATGGCAATCTTGAGGAAAACATCTACATGGACCAACCCAAAGGGTTCATGGAACCAGTACAAGAGCAAAAGGTTTGCAGGCTTAAAAGGTCAATTTATGGACTGAAACAAGCCTCTAGGTCCTGAAATATAAGATTTGATGAGGCAATCAAATCTTATGGCTTTGATTAGAATGATGATGAACCTTGTGTCTACAAGAAAATCATCAATAGTTCTGTCGCATTCTTAGTTCTATATGTGGATGATATCCTACTCATTGGGAATGATGTAGGATATCTTACTGACATTAAGAATTGGCTAGCTACGCAATTCCAAATGAAAGATTTGGGTGATGCACAGTTTGTTCTTGGGATCCAGATTGTTCGGAACCGCAAGAATAAAACACTAGCCTTGTCTCAAACATCTTACATAGACAAAGTGTTGTCAAGGTTTAAGATGCAAGACTCCAAAAAGGGTTTATTTCCTTTTAGACATGGAGTTCATTTGTCTAATGAACAATGTCCTAAGACACCTCAAGGAGTTGAGGATATGAGACGAATTCCTTATGCATCAGCTGTTGGGAGCCTGATGTACGCCATGTTGTGTACTAGGCCCGACATACATTTTTGCAGTTGGAATGGTCGATGAGGTATCAATCCAATCCGAGGACTTGAACACTTTGGGCAATGGTTAAAACAATCCTTAAGTATCTACGGAGAACAAGGAACTACATGCTTGTGTATAGGGCTAAGGATCCGATCCTCTACAGATACACAGATTACGACTTCGGTGATAAAGATTCTCGGAAATCTACATCGAGTCGATGATTTACTCTTAACGGAGGAGTCAGAGTATAGCGGCGTCAAGCAAGATGATGCTTCACGATTCCACCATGGAGGCGAATATGTAGCAGCTTGTGAAGCAGCTAAAGAGGCCGTTTGGTTAAGGAAATTCATGCTAAATTTGGAAGTTGTTCCAAATATGACTTTGCCCATCACGTTGTATTGCGATAACAGTGGTGCAGTGGCAAATTCGAGGGAACCCCAAAGTCACAAGAGGGGAAAGCACATTGAGCGGAAATATCATCTCATCCGGGAGATCGTGCATCGAGGAGATGTGATTGTCACGAAGATAGCCTTAGAGCACAACGTTGCTGATCCTTTTACAAAGGCTCTCACGGCTAAAGTGTTTGAGAGTCACCTAGAAAGTCTAGGTTTACAAGTCTTCCCCAACTAGGGCAAGTGGGAGCATTTTGTACAAAGGGTTTAAATGCCCTAGTTTATTGTATTTACATTACTGTAATGTTTTAGTACTCCACAAGCTTTATGTCAAGTGGGCGATTGTTGGGATTTATGCCCTAAACTTGTGTAATTTTGATCAAATAAATAAAGAGTTATTTGTTTTGATAAAATTATATTCTTGCTTTATAAATCCAATAAACTAAGCTCCAAGGTTATAATATATCTTGAACATCAGTGTAGTGGACACTATTTGGATTGTGTTCAAGAATATAACCTAAATGGTCTATGGTATAAGAATAAGGTTGGAAACCTCATTCTGGTAACACCATGGATGCGGCCCACTTTGTAATTAGTACAAATGAGGTAATCCAACTCATTCATGTGGTTGACATGCGAGTGGGGGCATCTTGTATGAAGAGTTCATACAAGACCGGACTGCAAATTATTAGTTTAACCAGTGTAACACCGTTAACAGGATAAGACTGATGATTTATAGATGGTCATTAGTGACTCGACCTGAATCATGAGTAAGGTAAGAACTCCTGCTTATAGGGGTTTGTCCTTAGACTAGTATGGGTGAGAGTGGCCTGTAGCCGACTCAATAAGCCTACCTTCTCAGGGACAGAACCTCGTAGGTAGCTGGGGACTTAACTATACAAGATGGAATTCACCCATTCCTACACTGAGAAATTAGATAGGTTCTTCCCTTAAGAACTGACTCCAGGTCTTGAACAACGGGGTCCGCCCTCTATGAGGGTATGAGTCTATGGTAGGACCTTAGAATTGTTGTTCATTAGAGGATCAGTGGTGCTTAAGGAACAAAGAGGTAATCATAGGGGTAAAACGGTAATTTGACCCAGTTGTGATTTCGAACAACCTGTGAAGGGTCGACTCATGGGTAATGATTATATCAGTGGACACAACATAATCTACAGTGAGGAAAGTGCAGCTACAAGTCTATAGTGGAGTGACTTGTAGTTAATGAATATTGATTAACTGGATCAAAGAGTTTGATCAGTTAACCTCACATCATTGGAGCTCATGAACTGTAGGTCCATTAGGTCCCTCCGTTGGCTCAACATGGTTATATAGAGGGTATAAAGTTAGGAATGAAATTGAAGTGTTCAATTTCATATATGAGATGTCATATCAGTTATATGTGATATAATTGATATAAAATATAGTTTTAATGTGAATTAGATTCACATATTAACTATATACTAAAGAGAGAATGAAAGAGGGATAGGATGGTAATTTCTACCTTATTTCCCTATATATATAATTGCATGAGATGCAACTTAATGCTAAGCTTTGGAAAACCCTAGTGTGTCATTTTGTTGTGTTGCTGGAAAGGTTCCAAAACACAATCTCTCTCACAAACATCTCATCTCACCTAAAGGGAACCCACCTTCCTCCCTCACCTAGAGAACAAAGGAGAAGATTCGGTAGTAGTCCGTGATCGCTTGGGTGAGTGTTGTTGAGATCGTGGTCGTGGGAGAAGGAGCACTCGAAGAAAAGTTCTTCAAAGGTATTATTCTTGTTGTCCATCTTGTTATTATATGCTTAATCTAGATAAATTTGTTCTTGAATGTCATCCATGTAATGAAATTTAGAACGCGCGATTCACAATCGCTTCCGCCGCGGGATTCGATTCCCTTTCATTTTCTTATAACTCATTTAGAAGCTCATTCTTTACCAATCTCTCAATCCTATTGAGGTTTATGTGACCCAATCTAAGATTCCAAAGATGGGCATTTTCTTTAGGAGAAATTTTGCGTTTCTTAGTTTGTGTGTTTTTAGTTTTAAATAATTCAGTGTTCAAAACCATTTTGACTGAATTAGACCTTAAAACATACAACCCATTTTCTAATGAAGCTTCACATATTTCAATACCATTCTTAAAAATAAACACTTTATTAGAAGTAAAGGATATTTAAATACATTGTTTTATCAGGCAAGAAATTGAAATAGGGTTTCTAGTAAACCCTGGTATCACTAATTTATTGTCTAACAACATATATTTCTTGCCAAAATTAAGCTTCATTGTGTCAATTGCTACAACTGAGACGACTTCACCATTTCCAACCCGAAGCGTTATCTCTCTTTTCTGTAGCTGCTGCCAGGAATCAATTCCCTGAAAAGAAGAGCAAACATGATTAGTGGCGCCTGAATCATGTATCCAAACAATTTTATCATTATCCACTAAACAAGCTTCTAAGCAAAGTAAATCATATTTACCTTCCTTCTTCTTTTCTGCAATGTACTTCGGACAGTTCCGTTTTTAATGCCCGTATTCATTGCAATGGAAACATTTTCCTTTGTCTGCAACTTCTTAGACCTTTTTTCCCTTCTGGGCGGCAGCTTTGTCAGCTCGTTTCCCTTTACCAACCTTCTTCATGTTCTTCTTCTTCCCTTTCAGGTTAGAAGAAGATGAAGCCACTGTTTTTGATCCAGAGGTCGAACCTCTGTGATAACTCCTACTGGCAACATTTGCCTCACCTTTCGATCCCTGAATTTTCATCAAAGATTGAAAGGTCTGGAGTTCATTCAGAAGGGAGGTAAGATTAAAAGTAAGTTTGTTCATAACAGCATTACTTCAAAACTGTAAGAAACTATCTGAAAGAGTTTCCAGAATGAAGCTGACTTGGCTCGATTCATCGATAGAAGCACCATTTGACTCCGCGATGTTAAAGTGTACCATCATATCCAGGACATGATCCCAAACAGATGAACCATCTTGCATCCTCGAGTTGAATATATACTTGAGGGCATTGTGTCGGGCTTATGTAGACATTTGTCCAAACATATCCTGCATTGAATCCGTTGATTTCCTTAGCGGTCATCATGCCCTCGTGCTTCTTGGCTAATATGTCAGACATACTTGCCAGCATATAGACCTTGGCCTTATCATTGGCCTTGATCCATCGATCATATGCATCACGAACATTTCGTGTAGCATTCGAGCCTGACACCTGAGGACACTCCTCAGTTAACACAAACTTTAGATCATCCACTACCAAAATAGTGTTATGTTTGTTTTTCCAAGTCATCATGTTCTCTCCAGTTAATTTTTTCGCACCCAGTAAGGAAATAATAGAGCTAGACATTTTGCTGAAATTTACAAAAAAAACAACTTGTATAAGTTTCTCGTTATAACTGTCTAATCCAATCACGTTTTAGCTAATTATTTAATGATTCCTAAGTCACTAATAATTTGCAATGATACTCCAAAGGTTTAGAATGTATGACACTGAAGGGTAATAAAAAACACTCCTCCTCTTGATCAAGACATTCTTGACCAAAACCTAATGCCAGAATAAATCTTATTCCTATAGGCTTTAGTTACCATTATTTGGTCAGGATACATACACTTCCTATGTACCTTGTGAGTATAACCCTCTGTCTTTAGACCCCAGAGTCCTCATCCAACAAAATCCGCTGAAGGGCGGACTAGGTTGAAAAACAGACTAAGGAAATCTTTATCCCTTTCAGGTGTCCATTGTGTTTGATCCCCTATGATCAAGCCCTCCGAAGGGATTGTCTGGTCCAGGCCAAACTAGCAGGCTGACCATAGTGATCTTACGGTGTGAACCGACAAAAGAGACCATAGGTTTTATTTTCACTAAACTTGCTCCCACTCACTGTAAGTACCCTCTCCATTCACCTTGATATTGACTCATACAAATACCATTCGAAGGGGGACGCTCCCGTTTGCGCCACGAGGCCAAGTATGAGTCTCACGGTGTGAACTTCCCGGAGAAACGTAGGTAAAATTATATGTATCATATACACTTTTCCTCCCACTAGATACTTTAACTCTATAGGAAATTGACTTAGGCTAAACCCGGCTAATGGTTTTACCTAAACTTATCAATATAACTCGTATATTGATTTTATCCTAAGTTTGCTAATATAACTCTTTATATTAAACCTAGGATTTCTAGTTTATTAACCCTTTAATAAACCCGCTGACGCTACTATAATTTATAAAACCTCTTATTAAAATTCAGTCCCAGGTTAGTTCCCAGGTAGGGGTGTTCCGTTTCCGTTAGCTTAAATACCCCAGCCTAGACAGAACCTTCCTTAGACAGAATTCCTCTTTAAATCATTGTTTATAAATTACATGGTTCCTAGTTCTAATCTAATTAGAACTAGATAACCTAAGGTCTATTAATTCCAAGTTCTAAACATTTTAAAACTAATAATTAACCTTCGATGACCTGCATACTATGTTATAATTGCTTGATCATCCATCACATGAATAATAAACATACATAGCATATTCATCTCATGAATCATATTGCATGTTAATGTTGTCCATAAATTAATATAACACCTTATATTAATTATACATGCAAACTATATAATATAACACTTTATATTACAAATGATGCATGGAAATGCTTAACCTAAGGTGGAATATCTAAAATAATAGCATACATTATGCATGACAATAATTATACAACAATTGCATAATTTAAATAGCAAAATTAGACCATTTTTGGCACCCCTAAAATTAATTTAATTAATATAATCTAATTATATTAATTAAAATTAATAATATTAAATAAAATTTAATATAAAACATTTTTATATTAAATAAAAATATAATAAAACCGCATTTTCGTTTCTGCCCATTGCTGCGTTACTCCAGCAGCGTTCCAACGCTGACTCCTTCATGTCGCCGCCTCAACAGCTTTAGCGTTGCGACGCCTGTGTTGGCTTTGCAACGCCATCGTCTCCACGTCCTGGCATTGCAACGCCATCGTCTCCACGTCCTGGCGTTGCGACGCTAATTGGAGCGTTGCAACGCTGCACCTCCTTCAGCTTGAAGACCGCCTCAACGGCGTTGCTGATGAACAGTGTTGCAACGCTGCACACAGTACAACAAGCCGTCTCCACTGTTTTTGCTCGTTTTCGCTCTGGTCTTCTCAGTAACCACTTTGCCTCGATCGACACGGACTTACAGACTCGATTTACATAATAAAATGCCCAAAACAATAGGCCCTTTACATTGAACAATTCAACATAAAATATGTAAATCTTTGGTGCAAAAAACGAAAACATCTAATTCGCAAACTGATTATATATCTCATGAAATCAATAAATTCCACCTTTGTTCTTGATTAATCCAGAACAAAATCAAGAACACAATTGGGCTCTGATACCCATTGAAGGGATCGAATCTCACAGCGGAAGCGATAGTGAATCGCGTGTTCATGATTTTATTACATAGATCGAAAATACAAGAACTAAATCTAAGATTAAGCATGCTTTGCAAAGTATAAGACAACAAGATATTACCTTTGAAGAATACTTTCTTCACGAATTCCTCCTCCAATGATCACGATCTCAGCAACAAACCCGAACCTTGTGAAGATCCACCACTATATCCTCTCCGTTGTTCTCTAGGTGAGGGAGGAAGGTGGGTTCCTTTAGGATGAGATGTGGAGGTTTGAGAGAAGTTTTTGTTTTGGAACTTTAGGGTTTTTGTAAAAGCCATTGACCCAAAGTTGCATCATATGCAACTATTTATAGGAAAATAGGATGGAAATTACCATCATATCCCTCCATCATTCTCTCATTAGTATATGGTTAATATATGAATCTAACTCACATTAAAACTATATATTATATCAATTATATCACATATAATTGATATAACACCTCATATATGAAATTGAACATTTCAATCTTATTCCTAACTTTATACCCTCAATATTACCATGTTGAGCCAACGGAGGGACCTAATGGACCTACAGTTCATGAGCTCCAATGATGTGAGATTAACTGATCAAACTCTTTGATCCAGTTAATCAATGTTCATTAACTACAAGTCACTACACTATAGACTTGTAGTTGCACTCTCCTCACTGTAGATAATATTGTGTCCATTGATATAATCATTACCCAAGTCGACCCTTCACAGGTTGTTCGTAATCACAATTGGGTCAAATTATCGTTTTACCCCTGTGATTACCTCTTTGTTCCTTAAGCATCACTGATCCTCTAATGAACAACAAGTCTATGGTCCTACCATAAACTCATACCCTCTTAAGCCAGTTTAGAGGGTGGGGCCCTGTTGTTCAAGACGTGGACTAAGTTCTTAAGGGAACAACCTATCTAATTCCTCAATGTAGGAATGAGTGAATTCCGTCTTGCATAGTTAAGTCCCCAGCTACCTACGAGGTTCTGTCCCTGAGAAGGTAGGCTTATTGAGTCGGCTACAAGCCACTCTCACCCATACTAGTCTAAGAACAAACCCCTATAAGCAGGAATTCTTAACTTGCTCAGGATTCAGGTCGAGTCACTAATGACCATCTATAAATTATCAGTCTTATCCTGTTAACGGTGTTATACTGGTCAGACTAATAATTTGCAGTCAGGTCTTGTATGAACTCTTCATACAGGATGCCCCCACTCGCATGTCATCCACATGAATGAGTTGGATTACCTCATTTGTACTAACTAAAAAGTGGGTCGCATCCATGGTGTTACAAGAATAAGGTTTCCAACCTTATTCTTATACCATAGACCATTTCGGTTATTCTCTTGAACACAATCCAAATAGTGTCTGCTATACTGATGTTCAAGATATATTATAACCTTGGAGCTTAGTTTATTGGATTTATAAAGCGAGAATAACTTTTTATTTATTTGATCAAAATTACATAAGTTTTAGGGCACATATCCCAACAGTTGACTCATTTGTAGCTTCATTTAATACTAACTTACTACGTGGTTTATGGTTCCTCGTGTGATCTTCCTCTAAGAAAGTGGTGTTTGTCGATACAATCACCTTGTTTTCTTGTGGATCGTAGAAAAGACACCTCTCGTTTCTTTGGGATAGCCAACAAATTGGCGTAATCTTGAACGAGGTTCAAATTTTTTTGGGTTTGTCACCAGCACGTGTGCCGGACAACCCAAAATCCTGAAGTGTTGTAAACTAGGTTTATGCCCCTTCCATAATTCAAAAGGTGTTTCTGAAACACTCTTTGATGGAACAGTGTTCAAGATTTGAACCGAAGTCTCTACTGCGTAACCCCAAAACGAGGTAGACAATTGAGCATAGCTCATCATAGACCGAACCATGTCTAACAAGGTTCTATTTCTCCTTTCTGACACACCATTCTGTTGTGGTGTATTAGGTGCTGAGAGTTGAGATTTGATTCCATGTTCTATCAAATAGTCCTGGAATCTCAAATCCATATACTCTTCACCTCGATCGGATCGAAGTGTTTTAATAGTTTTTCCTAATGCATTCTCTACTTCAGTCTTATACTCTTTGAACTTTTCAAGAGCCTCAGACTTATGATGCATTAGGTATAGATAATCATACCTCGAATAATCACCTATGAAAGAAATGAAATATTCGTACCCTCCACGAGGTTTAACATTCACCGGACCACAAAGATCCGGATGTATAAGCTCTAAGGGCTCTATGGCTCTATAACCTTTTCCAGTAAAAGGTCGTTTAGTCATTTTGCCTTCCAAGCATGATTCGCAAGGAGTTAAAGAATCATCTTCTAACTTGTTTAGAAGTCCATTCTTGGATAGTCTCTCAATCCGGTTGAGATTTATATGACCAAGTCTAAGATGCCAAAGATAGGTATTATTATGAGAAATTATTTACCTTTGACTTTGAGTATTAGCAGTTTTAAACATCTCATGATTCAAAATTGTTTTAGTTTGGTTTGGTTTAAGTACATATAAGTCGTTTTCTAATTTAGCAGAACAAACATTGACACTTTTCTTTGAAATGAACGCTTCATTACTTAAAAAGGAAATACAATAATGATGTTTAATTAGACAAGAGATAGATATCAAGTTCCTCTTAATCTTAAGAACTATGTACAGAGATTCCAGGATGAACGACACCTGACTTTGCTCATCTATGACCGCGTCGTTCATTTCAACCACGTTGAAATTGACCATCAGATCGAGAATGTGTTCTCTCACCGACGACCCCTCATTCATACGGGAGTTATAAACGTACTTGAGGGATTCATGTCGAAGCTGTTCAGACGGTTGTCCATACATATTCTGCAACGAACTCATGATCTCACGAGCTGAGATCATGCCCTCGTGCTTTTTGGCCAGAACTTCAGAAACACTAGCCAAAATGTAGACTTTGGCCTTATCATTGGCCTTGATCTAGAGATCGTACGCATCCTTAACAGATTGGGGAGCGTTTCGAGCAGGGACCTGAAGACATTCCTCAGTCAGTACAAACCGAAGGTCGTCAACAACGAGAATCGTATTCAGGTTGGACTTCCACGTAGTATAATTTTTACCAGTTAAACGTTCGCTTTTGAGTAAGGCTATTATAGAGGACAACATGCTGAAATTCCAAAACATTTCTAATTAGTTATGTCTTTAACCCATTACAAGCCAATTAAATTTAACAAAATTATTAAAGAACCCTAGTGTTTAAATTAAACCTTTAATTTTGCAACGATACTTCAAGGGTTTAGAACAAAACCACCGTCGGGTGGTCAATCACTCCTCCCCTGAATTGAGACTATCTTAGCTAATTCTCACTACCAGAACATCTCAGGCCCCAATGATTCTTAGCTACCGTTTGTTTGGTCAAGGACTTGTTAACTAGCTTAACTTATCCCGTAAATGTGACTCTACCATTTTAAGATTCAATAGATCCGAGCCAACATGTTACTATTAAGAAAGACAACTTTTGGCAAATTACCTAAAAGACCCTATCCATTTCTGGAGTTCGCAGTGTTCCGACCCCTATAGTCAGGCCCTCCGTAGGGATTGGTTGTTCCAGGACAACCTAGCAAGCGGACTATAGAAATCTCACGGTGCGACCTAATGGAAGAGACCGTAGGATACGTTGACACGCGTTCTGCTCCCATTTACTATGGATACTTCCCTCGTTCACCTTAGTATGGAACTCACGGTGTGAACTCTTGAGGACGTGAGAGTAAACTCGGTGCGAACATCTCGTTTTCTCCCACTGAAGTTCTTAAGGTTAGGGTGTAGGTTTAACTTAGTTGGATTCTGGCTAAAAGAATCTATCTAAGTCTATGCCTATTATAACTATTATAACTAGGTCTTTTAACCTTATGTCTAGGTGAATAAACATTTTAATTACCTAGATATAAAACAGAACTATGGTTAATTCAACTCAAGCTCCAAGTCAGTTCCCAGATAGGAGGTGTTAGTTTAGCCACCTTAAGTACTGAACCTTAGACAGAACATCACCTAGAGAGTTCCCTTATAATCAATGTCCTATTGTCCTACTATATTTTAAACTATTTAAAATACTATGTAAGACTAATTTCTAATCCTATTAGAAATTAAACTTAAGTCTAAATTAATTTTAAACAATTTAAAAACTAATTTAATTTAACTCAGGTTCCTATGTTTGCATGCAATTCTTTGTTATAGGTTATGGTTTCTAAAACCCCTTTATTTATAACTTTTATAAATTTTAATAATTAACCTATGACAAGGAATTATATTATAAAACCAACAATCGATGTCAAATTGGAATTATAAAAAATATTCAACTAATTGAATAAAGCAAAATACTTAAATAGAATAACATTTATTTTAAAACTAAGTAATTTCATGCACCATGCAATTTATTTTCCATATTATCTAATTATAACAATTATAATTAATTACTCATGAAAAATAAATTAAATCATGCATTTCTACCATATTTATATAATATTTATACAAATAAAATGCATGAACATGCTTATCCTAAGGTGGAAAAATTCTAAATGACATTCATAAAGAAAAATAGCTATAAACCGGAAAACTTTAGCCCCAAACTCTTTGAATCGGGCTCAGACCGCTCGAACCGGACCACAATCGACCCGAACCGCCCAAACCAGTTTGCACCTTCAGGTTGACGTCACAGCGTTGCAACGCTGAGGAGAGCGTTGCAACACCGCCTCATCTCGCGCGCGCGCGCCTGGCATCGGGGTAGCGTTGCCACGCTGCTGACCCCTCGCATTTTCGTATCGATAGGGGCTTCAGCGTTGTGACGTCGTTCCTAAGCGTTGCAACGCTGATGAACGGTGTTGCAACGCTACTGGTTCTGCCAGTAGCTAAAACCTTCGAACACAACAACTTCTTTTGGTGATTTCTCCGTCGAATCTCATCTGAATGGCTTCAAACTTGCCACGAACGACTCAAAACTTAAATACAGACTCGATAATGCACTTAATTGCCTAAAACGCAGGGGCCTTTACATTTAATTTGATCTAATAAAAAATAAATCTAAGGCCAAAATTTTTCTAAACTAGTTTTACAGCAAACCAAATGCAATTCTCACCTAACCAATGCAAATTTGTTTCAACCAAAACAAAACAAGCATTGCTCTGATACCAACTGATGGAGATCTGATCCCCTTGAGCAGCAAAAACGTGTTTTATGGATCAATTACTTGGTTGTTTTGGTTTAACACAAATACCAATACATTGGTAAAAATACAGAGGATGAGCAACATCTAATCTAATTAGGTATGGAATTAAAACATGCAAACATGTTGTGTAAAAATTAAACTAAAAGGAAAGAGGTGAATATTACCTTTGTAGTTTCTAAACAACAACTCCTTGCTCCAAGAACACAACAACACAACAACAAGAAATCTTCTCTGTTTTTACAGAACACCACCACTTGGAGAACCTCCTATATCTCTGAGTTCTTTAGATCAACCTTGGTGGGAAGGTATTCCAACATTTAGAGAGCAAGAGAATATTGAGAGAGAGCGTTTTTTTTTTTTTTACAGAAATTTTACAATCGATTGATTGATCCCAAACTTCTGTCCAACGAGAAGTTATGCCACTACCAGAGGGAAACTCCCACTCCCTATCGATGGGGAGTTGGGAGACATGGGGTCTCTTTTTTATTATTTTAATAATTAAATTAATAATTAATCATATTAATTATTAATAAATCAATTAAATCTCATTTAATTAAATTAAATTAAATATTATGTATTTAATTTAGATTAAATCACATTTAATCAATTTTTCCTCTAATCTATAGTTTTAATGCACATCTCATGCACATTAAATTTTAACCGATAGTTTTCAAATATGAATCATATTCACATTTAAATTAATATTTGAACTCTTTCAAATATTAAATTCTCTCATATAATTTAATATGAATCATATTCACATTAAATTTATAATATAAAGTTCCAAAATTTTATATTATAACGTATCTATATACATTAATGTTTATTTCTCTAATGAATTTGAACATTTCAAATTCAAACGATTTAAGAACCCTTTATGAGCTAGAAGGTGGACCTAATGGACCTACAGATCAGAAGCTCCAGCAATACGAAATTATTCGGTTAATCTCATTAACCTCATAATCAACATTCGTTAACTGCAGAAACACTCCACTAAAGTCCCGCAGCTACACTCTTCTCACTGCAGATATATTTCTGTGTCCACGGATATTGACCAATAACAGCAAGTCAATCCTTCACGAATGTTCGTAACACCAGTTGGGTCAAATTACCGTTTTATCCCTGGGTTACATCTTGTACCTTAAGTACTAGTGCTCCTCTAATGAACAATTTGTTTGTGGTCCTACCAACAAACAGAAGTCTCTCTCGGGCCAATGAGAGGGTAGGGCCCTTTGTTCAAGTCCCGGAGACACCACTTAAAGGAACATTCATCTACTTACCCTAGTAGGTGGGAAGGAGTGAATTCCATCTTGTTAAGCTAAGTTCTCAACTGCTCACTCGATCTTGTCCCCAAGAAGGTAAGCATATTGAGTCGGCGAATCTGGCCACTCTCACCCATACTAGTCAAAGTACAATCCCTTGCAAACAGGAGTTCGTAACCTGCTCAGGATTGAGATCAAGTTGCCTAGATCATTCTAGTGAAATAGAAACCTAGCTAGTCAACGGAGTTACATCTAGTGGTTACTATTTCGCGGTCCGGTCTTATGTAATCTCATTACATAGGATATCCTCACTCACATGTCATCTACACGAACACGTTAGGATCACAGTGTTTGTATCATATACAAAGTGGGCCACATCCATAGTGTTACTAGGGTAAGGTACCCAAACCTTATCCCCTTACTATAGACCCTATAGGTTGTATCTCGAACCGATATCCTTTATATGTACACTACATTCAGTTCAAGAGACATTTTACAGCCTTGGATGTTTAGTTTATTGGATTTAGGGTTAAGATAAAGAGCAATATCGTAAATAACGAACAATAGCTCTTTATTGAAATAATAACTCTTTATTACAATAATTAGAACAAAAATACAAACTACAAGTTTTAGGGCACAAACCCCAACACAGACAACTTCCTCCATCCACCATCCCATTAAAACCATCAATTTAGCATTATGCAAGGTTTAATATGAATTAAATAAAAATCAAATTTAATTTAATTTTACCATAAAGTTTAATTCAAAATTAAACTTTATATTATATCAATTATATCACATATAATCAATATACTCTCCTCAATACAATTTGAACAATTTAAATTTCTTCCAAAATAATTGATCCTTGTTTAGTCTGTAGTGAGCTAGCGGGGAGGACCTAATGGACCTATAGATCAGAAGCTCCAATGATTCGAGATTAATTAATTAAACTCTTTAATTGAATTGATCAACATTCATTAATTATAGGTCACTTTACTAAAAATCCATAGTTACACTCTTCCCACTGTAAGACAAGTTGTTTTTATTGATATAACAATTTCCCATAAGTCGACCATTCATGAGTCGTTCGTAATCAAAACTATGTCAAATTACTATTTTATCTCTGTAACCACCTCTTGCTCCTTAAGTACCACTAATCCTCTAATGAACAACATGTTTATGGTCCTACCATAAACCAAGTCCCTCTCGGGCCAGTGGAAGGTGGGGTCTAGTTGTTCAATACGTAGAGTTCGCACTTAAGAGAACAACTAATCTATTTTTCCTAAGGACGGAAACTAGTGAATTCCATCTTATGTGGTTACGTTCCCAACTCCCTAATCGGTATTGTCCTCAAAACAGTAGGCTTATTAAGTTGGCTACATGGGCCACTCTCACCCATACAGATTAAAGGACAATTCCTCATAAGCAGGAGTCCATAACCCACTCAAGATTCAAGTCGAGTTATTAATGGCCATTTAGGTGAAATAACAACCTATACTATTAACGTCGTTATAAAGTTAGATTGATTATTTTGTGGTCCAGTCATATACAATCTCATTGCATAGGATACCCCCATTCACATGTCTCAACATGAATGAATTGGATCAATTTCTTTGTATTAAATACAAAGTGGGGCGTATCCATAGTGTCACCAGGATAAGGTACTCAACCTCATTCGTGTACTATAGACCATTTAGGTTGTTACTTGAACATGATCAACCTATATGTCTACTACATACTATTTAAGTTTCATCGATAACCTTAGATGTTTGTTTATTGGATTTGAGTTTAAGTGAGTTTACAAATTGATAAAATAACACTTTATTTTAATGAATAAATTTGAATTACAAAACAATGAGTTTAGGGCATGAAACCCAACAATTAAGAGTCGTTGTGTTGCCTTATTGCTTGCTAGCGTATAATACTCCATTTCTCGAAATGCTTTCTAAAATTTTTTCACAAACTTTCTCTAATCCCATTTTCCAAAACTGTCTTCTCAAGAATGAGGGTGGAGGTTGCGAGATAGGCTCTTTGTGCTACCAATGATTCAAATTTGGGTTAGCTGATTTACTCGTGACACTAGGGGTACAATTCACTGCACAGAAGAAGAGGAAAAAAAATGAACAGAAGGGGTTCAGCGTGCGTTTGCAAATTGAGGACTTAAATTTTGATTTTCCCCTAATTCTAAACAACCGCTTCTAGCAAAATTATTATTATTATTATTTTCAAACCTCCCACGAAAACACATTTTCATCTGACTTTTATTTTTCTTTCACTTTTGCTACCATTTTGCTATAGAAAAATAGAATAATAATAAAACAGAATCTTTTACTTCACTATTATTATATGTTTGATATAGCAAAGCTATAACAAAATAGAATGATATCAATACATAATGGTTTGCTTTTCTTTTGAAATATGCTTGCTATAGCAATTTGGTTGAGTTTTCAAAACAGGATGCCAACTCTCTCAAAATTGAAAAATTCACCTTAACCCTTCTACAATTCTCTTCTAGCTCCTGCACACCAGTAACAAAAAAATTTCCTCTCTTAGCAGCATCTGATGGAGATCTGATCTCCTTGAGCAGCGGAAACGTGGTTTGGGATCGTTAATTGCTTGATTGTTTTCATTGACCCAAAAATCAGTACATTGATAAATAAAAAATAGAACAAGCATGAATTTCTAATCCTATTAGACATGGATGTTTACGTGCAAACATACTAAGTTTAACAATTAAACTAAGAAGGAAGAGGAATAAACGTTTACCTTTGTAGACTCCCAGCAACTCCTTGCTCCAAGTAAATTCCAGTAAATCGGCAACAAAGCAACTCTCTGTTCTTCGAGCAGGAACACTACCACTTGGAAAAACCCTCTATATCTCTGAGTGCTTAGACCTCTCCTTTGTGGGAAGAATTCCAACAATTGGAAAAAATTTGGGAATGAGAGTGTGAGAGAGAGAATTCTTTCAGAGACCCTTCTCCAATCCAATTGATCGATCAATTGAAAGTGCAACCCCCTTCTCCCTGTTAAACTGTCGATAGGGAGAAGGGGAGGGGTAGTGGGGAACATGTCTGGATGACACGTTCCCTTTTTATTATTAAAATAATAATAATAATAATAATAATTAAATCAAATTTAATTATTAATTAAATAATACAAATTAAATATCATATATTTAATTTGGATTAAATCTCATTTAATCATATTACCCCTTTAACCTATAGTTTAATGTACAACCAGTGCACATTAAATTTTATCATATAGTTTACAAATGTGAATCACATTCACATTTGAATTTAATATTTGAACTCTTTCAAATATTTAATTCTCTCATGTAATTTAATATGAATCACATTCACATTAAATTTATAATATATAGTTCCAAGACTATATATTATAATGTATCAATATACATTAAGTTTATTCCCTAATGAATTTGAACATTTCAAATTCAAATGATCTCAGAACCCTTTACGAGCTAGAAGGTGGACCTAATGGACCTCTGGATCGGAAGCTCCAACGATACGAGATTGCCTTGCTAATCTCATTAACCTCCCAATCAACATTCGTTAATGCATGAACACTCCACTAAAGTCCCACACCGCACTCTTCTCCTCGCAGCGAGATATATTTATGTGTCCATGGATATTGACCAATAACAAAGCAAGTCAATCCTTCACGAATCTTCGCAACACCAGATGGGTCAAATTACCGTTTTACCCCTGGGTTACATCTTGTGCCTTAAGTACCAGTACTCCTCTAATGAACAATTTGTTTGTGGTCCTACCAACAAACAGAGTCCCTCTCGGGCCAATGAGAGGGGTCGGGCCCTTTGTTCAAGTCCCTGAGACACCACTTAAGGGAACATTCCTCTACTTACCCTAGTAGGCGGGAAGGAGTGAATTCCATCTTGCTAAGTTAAGTTCTCGATCGCTCACTCGGTCTTGTCCCCAAGAAGGTAGGCTTATTGAGTCGGCGAATCGCCACCACTCTCACCCATACTAGTCAAAGGACAATCCCTCGCGAACGAGAGTTCGTAACCTGCTCAGGATTGAGATCAAGTTGCCTAGGTCATCCTAGTGAAATAGAAACCTAACTAGTCAACGGAGTTATAGCTATAGGTTACTATTTCGTGGTCCGGTCTTATGTAATCTCATTACATAGGATATCCCCACTCACATGTCATCTACACGAACACGTTAGGATCACAGTGTTTGTATCAAATACAAAGTGGGCCACATCCATAATTTAACCAGGGTTAAGGTACCCAAACCTTATCCCCAACTATAGACCCTTTAGGTCAGTATCTCGAACCGAGATCCTTTTTATGTGTACATTACATTCAATTAAAGATTCATTTAATGACCTTGGATGTTTAGTTTATTGGATTTAGGGTTTAAATAAAGGCAAACTCGTAGATAACGAACAATAACACTTTACTGAAATAATAACACTTTATTACATTAATTAGAACATAATTACAAACTACGAGTTTTAGGGCACAAATCCCAACAAACTCCCACTTGAACTAAAACTATAGTGGGGTACATCATAATCTAAAACAGTGGTTACAAGAGATAGAAATACAATAAACTAGGGCATCCATATACCCCATTACATATCTCCCACTTGCCCTAGATTAGTTTACGTACATATCTCGTAGACCCAGACTTTCCAGATGACCCTCGAACACTTTAGTCGTGAGAGTCTTTATAAACGGATCAACAATATTGTGCTCCGAAGCAATCTTCGTGACTGTCACATCTCCTCGTTGCACTATTTCTCGTATCAGGTGATACTTCCTTTCGATGTGCTTTCCTCGCTTATGGTCACGAGGTTCCTTTGAATTGGCTACCGCACCACCGTTGTCACAAGATAAGGTGATGGGAGATTCCATATTTGGAACAACTTCCAAATCGATGAGGAATTTCCTTAAACAAATTTCTTTAGCGCTTCACAAGCGGCGACATACTCGACCTCCATTGTGGAGTCAGCGATGCATCCTTGCTTGATGCTTCGCCATACTATAGCTCCCCCGTTCAGGGTGAAAACTGATCCCGATGTGGATTTCCGAGAATCCTTATCGATCGAAAATCGAAATCGCAGTATCCATGAACGATCGATCCTTAGACCCATACACAAGCATATAGTCCCTCGTTCTCCTTAGATACTTGAGGATATTTTTAACTGTTGTCCAGTGGTCTAACCCTGGATTGGACTGGTACCTACTGACTATTCCCACTGCATAGCAAATGGTTGTCCTCGTGCATAGCATAGCATACATTAAGCTACCTACTGCAGAGGCATAGGGAATATGTCTCATATCCTCAACTTCTTGAGGTGTCTTGGGACACTGTTCCCTAGACAAATGAACTCCGTGCCTGAAGGGTAATATGCCCCTCTTGGAATTCTGCATCAAATATCTGGACAACATTTTGTCGATATAAGATGCTTGAGACAGTGCTAGCGTTCTGTTCTTGCGATTCCTAAAGATCTAAATCCCAAGAACATATTGCGCCTCTCCAAAATCTTTCATTTGGAATTGGGTCGCCAGGCAATTTTTATGTCAGTTAGGTATCCTCCATCATTCCCAATGAGTAGGATATCATCCACATAAAGTACTAACAAAGCTACTTTGTCGTTGACGATCCTCTTGTAAACACAAGGCTCGTCAACGTTTTGGTCAAAGCCGTAAGACTTGATCGCTGTATTAAATCATATATTCCACGATCTTGATGCTTGTTTCAATCCATAAATGGATCGATTAAGCTTGCAAACTTTTTGCTCCTGACGTCGTGCTATGAACCCTTCGGGCTGAGACATATAGATGCTCTCGTCAAGATTACCATTCAAAAAGGCAGTCTTGACGTCCATTTGCCAAATTTCATAATCATAAAACGTGGCTATGGACAAGAGTATCCTTATAGACTTCAGCATAACAACAGGGGAAAAAGTTTCTTCATAGTCAACTCCTTCCCTTTGGGTAAAACCCTTTGCTACAAGTCTAGCCTTACAGTGCATGCACCTTTCCTACGCATCTCTCTTTCTCTTATAGATCCACTTACACTCTATGGGTCTAACCCCTTGTGTTGGTCTACAAGTTCCCATACTTGAATTGAAGTCCATTGACTCCATTTCAAGGTCCATGGCTTTGATCCATTGGTCCTTGTCTCGCATTCATTGCTGCTTATAAGACAATGGATCTTCTACGCCGTCATCAGGTATGACAACTTGAGTTTCAACTAAACCCAAGTAGCGGTCAGGTTGGGATATAACCCTCCCACTGCGTCGAGGCATTCCCAACGATTGAGAAGGACGAGACTGACTTTAGGTGTTGACTCCTCCATCAACTCTTGATGAGGGTCCAGCTTGATCAACAACTCTTGTTGGTTCATGTGTAGCTTCATTTAGTACCAATTTACTATGCGGTTTATGGTTTCTCATGTGATCTTCCTCCAAGAACGTGGCGTTTGTCGATACAATCACCTTATTTTCTTGTGGGTCGTAGAAAAGACCACCTCTCGTTTCTTTAGGATAGCCAACAAATTGGCACAATCTTGAACGAGGTTCCAGTTTCTTTGGGTTTGTCACGAGCACGTGTGCCGGACAACCCAAAATCCTGAAGTGTTGTAAACTAGGTTTACGCCCCTTCCAAAGTTCAAAAGGTGTTTCTGAAACACTTTTTGATGGAACACTGTTTAAGATTTGAACTGCAGTCTCTACTGCGTATCCCCAAAACGAGGCAGGCAATTGAGCATAGCTCAACATGGAACGAACCATGTCTAACAAGGTTCTATTTCTCCTTTCTGACACACCATTTTGCTGTGGTGTATTAGGTGTAGAGAGTTGAGATTTAATTCATAGTCCTGGAATCTCAAATCCATATACTCTCCACCTCGATCGGATCGAAATGTTTTAATGCTTTTCCCTAATGCATTCTCTACTTCACCCTTATACTCTTTGAACTTTTCAAGAGCTTCAGACTTGTGATGCATTAGGTATAGATAACCATACCTCGAATAATCATCTATGAAAGAGATGAAATATTCGTACCCTCCTCAAGCTTTAACATTCACCAGACCACAAAGATCCGAATGTATAAGTTCTAAGGGTTCTACGGCTCTATAACCTTTTCCAGTAAAAGGTCGTTTGGTCATTTTACCTTCCAAGCAAGACTCGCAAGGCGGTAAGGAATCATCTTCTAACTTGTTTAAAAGTCCATTCTTAGAAAGTCTCTCAATCCGGTTGAGATTAATATGACCAAGTCTAAGATGCCACAGATAAGTATTATTATTTGGAGAAATTCTTTGCCTATTATTTTGAGTGTTAGCATTCTTAAACATCTCATGATTTAAAATTGCTTTGGTTTTATTCGGTTTGATGCGTATGCTTCATTTTTCAATTTAGCAGAACAAATATTGACACCCTCTTTCAAAATGAACGCTTCATTGATTGAAAAAGAAATGCAATAACCAAGTTCTATTAAACAAGAGATAGAAATTAAGTTCCTTTTAAGCTTGGGAACTATATACAGATTTTTCATTAAAATAAATCTATCTCCGAAAAATAAATTGGCATCTCCCACTGCACGAGCTAAAACGACGTCTCCCGTTCCGACCCTGAGCGTCATCTCACCCTCTTCGAGCTCCTTGAAGGAACTAGTTTCCTGAAATGAAGAGCAAACGTGATTAGTGGCTCCTGAATCAAGTATCCAGGTTAAATCATCATTTTCCACTAAACAAGTTTAAAGAACAAGTAAATCTAATTTACCTTTCTTCTCTTTGAGCTCAACAAGGTATTTTGGGCAGTTTCTCTTCTAGTGCCCATCCATGTTACAGTGGAAACACTTTCCTTTATCTGCAAGCTTGGCTTTTCACTTGCCTTTGTCAGCAGCAGGTGTCTTCCCTTTCCCTCCTATTTTCTTCTTTTGGGTCATCTTAAGCCCAGAAGATGAGCTACAGACTTAGTCCCGAGGATGAACCCTTCTGGAACCTTATGGAATGGGCAAAGATTTGCTTTTCTCCATCACCGTCCCTTATTCTTCATAAGAGACTGGAAAGTTTGTAGTTCATTAAGGAGAGTAGTCGAGTTATACTCTATCTTGTTCATCACCGCATTCTTTGCGAATTGCGGTGAAACTCTTCGGAAGAGATTCCGGATGAACGATACCGACTCGCTTCACATCGATGACCGCCGTTCATCTCGAACGTTGAAGTGGACCATCGATCAAGAACGTGTTCTCTCACCGATGACCCCTCCTTCATACGGGAGTTATAAACGTATTTGAGGATTCGTGCGAAATCTGTCCAGATGGTTGTCCAAACATTTCCTGCAGTGAACTCATGATCTCACGAGCTGAGACCATGCCCTCGTGCTTTTGGCGAACTTCGAAACACTAGCGAATGTAGACTTTGGCCTTATCATTGGCCTTGATCCGGTGATGCGTCGCCGCCTCCTTATGATTGAGAAGCGTTACGAGCGGAATCGAGGACATTCCTCGCTTAAATACGAACCGAAGGTCGTCAACAACGAGAATCGTATTCAAGTTGGACTTCCACGTAGTAAAATTCTCACCGCTTAAAACGGTCGCTTTTAAGTAAGGCTATTATTGAGGATGACATGCTGAAAATCCAAAATAGTTCTAATTAGTTATGCCTTTTAAACCCATTCTAAAAGCCAATCTAATTTAGCAAAATTATTAAAGAACCCTAGTGTTTAAACTGAAACCCATTGTATAAGTTAAACCTTTAATTTTACAACGATACTTCAAGGGTTTAGAACAAAAGCCTCCGTCAAGCATCGATCATTCCTCCCCTGAATTGAGACTTTCTCACCAATTCCCACTACTGTAACATCTCATGTCCCAATGGTCCTTAGCTACCGCTTTGTTTGGTCAAGGACTTGTTAACTAACTTAACTTATCCCCTAAATGTGACCCTACCATTTTCAGATCCAATAGGCCCGCGCCAACAAGCTACTATTAAGAAAGACAACTGCTGGCAAACAACCTAAGAGACCCTATCCATTTACGGAGTTCGCGGTGTTCCGATCCCTATAGTCGGCCCTCCGTAGGATTTGGTTGCCCAGACAACCTAGCGGGCGGACTATAGAAATCTCACGATGCGACCTAATGAAGGAGATCGTAGGATACGTTGACACGCGTCCCCGCTCCCATTTACTATGGATACTTCCCTCATTCACCTTGGTATTGAACCATGCAAACACATACCGTAGGGGGCGCCCTATTGACGCCAGCGTGGCGAGCATGGAACTCACTGTGAACTCTTTGGGGCGTGAGAGTAAACTCGATGCGAACATCTCGCTTTTCTCCCACCAAGTTCCTAAAATTAGGGTATGGATTTAACTTAGTCTGATTACGGCTAAAAGAATCTATCTAAGTCTATGTCTATTCTAACTATTATAACTAGGTCTTAAAACCTTATGTCTAGGTGAATAAACATTTTAATTACCTAGAGATAAAAGCAGGCGAGGTTAATTCAACTCGGGTTCCGGTCGCTTCAGTGTAGGAGGTGTTAGTTAACAAGTCGCTTAAGTACTTCAAATTTTTGACAGAACTTCACCTGGTAGAGTTCCTTATAACCAAAGTCCTAAAGTCCTACTATATTTTAAACTATTTAAAATATTACGTAAGACTTATTTCTAATCCTATTAGAAATTGAAACTTAGGTCTAAATTAATTTTAAACAATTTAAAACTAATTAAATTTAACCCAAGTTCCTATGTTTGCATGCATTTCTTTATTATAGGTTATGGTTTCTAAAACCCCTTTAATTATAACTTTTATAAATTTTAATAATTAACCTTTGATAAAGAAACTATATTATAAATCCAACAATCTATATTCAAATTGGAATTATAAAAGAAATTCAACTATTTGAATTATAAAATTACTTAAATAAAATAACATTTATTTTAAACTAAGTAATTTCATGCTCCATGCAATTTATTTTCCATATAATCTAATTATAACACTTATAATTAATTACTCATGAAAAAATAAATTAATCATGCATTCAACCATATTCATATAACATTTATATAAATAAAATGCATGAACATGCTTATCCTAAGGTGGCAATAATCTAAATGACATTCATATAGACAAAAAGCTGTAAAACTGGAATAATTTGGCCCCTAAAGTGCAAAAAAAATAAATTACATTAATTTATTTCATGAAACCGGTCTAAAAATACCTCGAACCAGCCCTTGAACCGCTCGAACTGCACCAAAACCAACGAACCGGCTCAAATCGGTGCATTGTCGCTTGAATCGCCTCACGGCGTTGCAACGCCCGCTTCATCCTCGCGCGCGCCTGCTATCGGGATGGCGTTGCAACGCTGAGGGGCAGCGTTGCAACGTCGCTTACCCCATGATCGCCCGCGTCGATAGGGAACGCTGGCGTTGCGACGCTGTTCTTCAGCGTTATAACGCTGCTGCTTCGGCAGCAGCCTTCTTCCATGAACACAGCAGCTTCGTTCTTCAATTACTTCTTCGATTCTCAACCAAATTGAATGAAACTTGTCCCGAACGACTCGTAACTCAATTACAGACTCAATTTTGCACTTTTTGCCCAAAAATGCAGGGGCCTTTACATACTAATTGATCAAAATCAAAGTAAACTAAGGCCAAAAAATTCCTAAACAAGTTTTACAGCAAACCAAATGATATTCCCACCAAATCAATGCAATTTTGTTTCAAAACAAAACAATACAAGCATTGATCTGATACCAATTGATGGAGATCTGATCTCCTTGAACAACGGAAACGTGGTTTGGGATCGTTAATTGCTTGATTGTTTTCATTGACCCAAAAACCAGTACATTGATAAATAAAAAACAGAACAAGCATGAATTTCTAATCCTATTAGACATGGATGTTTACATGCAAACATACTACTTTAACAATCAAACTAAGAAGGAAGAGGAATAAACGTTTACCTTTGTAGACTCGCAACAACTCCTTGCTCCAAGTAAATTCCATGAAATCAAGAACCAAAGAAACTCTGCATTTCTTGAGCAGAACACTACCACTTGGAAAACCCTCTATATCTCTGAGTGCTTAGACCTCTCCTTTGTGGGAAGGATTCCAACAATTGGAAAAAAATTTGGGAATAAGAGTGTGAGAGAGAGAATTCTTTCAGAGACCCTTCTCCAATCCAATTGATCGATCAATTGAAAGTGCAACCCCCTTCTCCCTGTTAAACTGTCGATAGGGAGAAGGGGAGGGGTAGTGGGGAACGTGTCTGGATGACACGTTCCCTTTTTATTATTAAAATAATAATAAATAATAATAATAATAATAATTAAATCAAATTTAATTATTAATTAAATAATACAAATTAAATATCATATATTTAATTTGGATTAAATCTCATTTAATCATATTACCCATTTAACCTATAGTTTAATGTACAACCAATGCACATTAAATTTTATCCTATAGTTTGCAAATGTGAATCACATTCACATTTGAATTTAATATTTGAACTCTTTCTAATATTTAATTCTCTCATGTAATTTAATATGAATCACATTCACATTAAATTTATAATATATAGTTCCAAAACTATATATTATAATGTATCAATATACATTAAGTTTATTCCCTAATGAATTTGAACATTTCAAATTCAAATGATCTAAGAACCCTTTACGAGCTAGAAGGTGGACCTAATGGACCTACTGGATCGAAAACTCCAACGATACGAGATTGCTCGGTTAATCTCATTAACCTCCCAATCAACATTCGTTAATCTGAAACACTCCACTAAAGTCCCACACACACTCTTCTTCTCACTGCAGATATATTTTACGTGTCCATGGATATTGACCAATAACAAAGAAGTCAATCCTTCACGAATCTTTGCAACACCACCAAGTCAAATTATCGTTTTACCCCTGGGTTACATCTTGTGCCTTAAGTACCAGTGCTCCTCTAATGAACAATTTGTTTGTGGTCCTACCAACAAACAGAGTCCCTCTCGGGCCAATGAGAGGGTCGGGCCCTTTGTTCAAGTCCCGGAGACACCACTTAAGGAACATTCCTCTACTTACCCTAATAGGTGGGAAGGAGTGAATTCCATCTTGCTAAGTTAAGTTCCGAGCCGCTCACTCGGTCTTGTCCCCAAGAAGGTAGGCTTATTGAGTCGGCGAATCGCCACTCTCACCCATACTAGTCAAAAGACAATCCCTCATGACGGGAGTTCGTAACTCGCTTTCGAGATTGAGATCAAGTTGCCTAGGTCATCCTAGTGAAATAGAAACCTAACTAGTCAACTGAGTTACAAATAGAGGTTACTATTTCGTGGTCCGATCTTATGTAATCTCATTACATAGGATATCCCCACTCACATGTCATCTACACGAACACGTTAGGATCACAGTGTTTGTATCAAATACAAAGTGGGCCACATCCATAGTTTAACCAAGGTAAGGTACCCAAACCTTATCCCCTAACTATAGACCCTTTAGGTTGTATCTCGAACCGAGATCCCTTTTAGGTACATTACATTCAGTTAAAGATTCATTTAACAGCCTTGGATGTTTAGTTTATTGGATTTAGGGTTTAAATAAAGGCAAACTCGTAGATAACGAACAATAACACTTTATTGAAATAATAAAAATTTATTACATTAATTAGAACATAATTACAAACTACGAGTTTTAGGGTACAAATCCCAACAGCATCTAGCTCCAAACTTAACTTCCTCTAAAAAATGAAAATCACAAGAAACTAAATGAAACTAAACACTAAGTTTGAATGAGTTGCCTCCCATTGAGCGTTTGCTTTAACGTCTTCAGTCCGACGACTCATCTTTTCTTTCACACACCATTCTTCAATAACATACAAATCTTCTCTCTGTCCATGGTGCAACCCCAATAATGCTTTATTCATTGTCCGTTTACCTTGAAGGTATTCCATGATTTTTCATTTAAAAGCTCGATTGCACCATGTTGAAAAACATTCACATTCGCAACTTTTGCACGTAAGAGTATGTTAAAAGGCAATTATTGATAGATTAAAAAATAATTTGTTTTACCAAATCGCTTAGACAACCAAAATTCTTCCATAGTCGATTTTTACACGTTTACAAACACAATCTCAAGTCGGTAATAAATTAATTTAACAAGTCGGTAATTTAACAAATTAAATGAATTAATTAAACTAATAGATTATTAATTAACTAATATTTTCAACCAAATATATTTTTTTTAGTACGATAAATATGGAAAATGGAGATTCAAACACCATATCTCAAAAAAGTAGTATATGCTAACCTAGATTGATTTTAACAAATATATAAAAATAAGAAAAATATCCAACATTACCAATAAAATGTCGGGTTAAAATACCATTTTAATTTTGTACTCTCAAATGTTCAGTTTTCGTTTCGGTACTTTTGATAAATCTTAAAATTAGTTTATATAATTAGTTACTTGTTAAAATTTTCAAAAAACATTTAGTCTCTATTATTTTTTTCTTTATAAATATTGAAAACATATTTATATGATATATTTTATTGCATGATTATTACTATTCTTCATGGTATTAAATTTTCATCGATATGTTAACATTTTTATTGATATTTCTACATGTCTTATGGATTCGTCATCGACACAAGAAGTGAATCAACGTTTTTTTCTAATGTACAAAATTGATGAAATATTTTGTTTTAAATATTTTTAGAAGTATCTATCTATATTGATATTTTATTGATATTTTCATCTACATTTCTATAAAATTGAGATTTTGAAATTTTCGTCGACATCAATATTCTATTAAAAAAATGGGCAATTGGGCCTATGGCAAAATGGGGCTAAAAAATTGTCCATATAGCACATTGTTTACAAAATTTGCAAATATAGCAAAATACTTAACCAACCCATTTAATTTACTAAGTCCACAGTCATCAATTTTCTCCATTCCACGAAGTAAGAAACTTTCTTTTCATTTCAATTTCACCACCATCAATTTTCTCCATTCCACGAAGTAAGAAAATTTCTTTTCATTTCGATTTCACCACCATTTTCCTTTTCCCTCTTTCAACTTCTAATTTTTCATCTCATTCTTTAAGTGTGAACGCCCGACGTTCCCTCCAGTTGTCTCCGTCGCCGCTCGCTGACCTTGGCGTCGATATGTTTCGCCTGCCGTTGGCGAACTTGAACGGCGACACGTTTTGGATCTCTAATTTCGGCTTGGATCACTATATCGCCATTGGTTTCCTTCGGGAAGGTCCGAAACCGATTGAGATTGAGGTTTCGGAGCAGTAAGAAGAAGATTCTAAGAGAAGGGCGAGAAAGTTGAAGTACTATGACTCACCGCTTGAGCTTCAATTACCGAAGGCGGCAGCGGAGGGCTAGCATCATCCACCGCCAGAGCTTGGGAGCAATTGAAGAGAAGATTTTTTATGAGGACATTTTTTTAATACATGCAAGATTTTTTATGAGGACATTTTTTTAATACATGCTAGTGATCAAAGTCTATCATTGATAGATACCGATCACCACAGACAATCAATTAGGAACTGATCACCACAGACAATCAATTAGGATATCAAAGTTTATCACTGATAAAAACCGATCACCACATGCTAGTGATCAAAGTCTATCACTGATAGATACCGATCACCACAGACAATCAATTAGGAACCAATCACCACAGACAATCAATTAGGATATCAAAGTCTATCACTGATAGAAACCAATCACCACATGCTAGTGATCAAAGTATATCACTGATATACCGATCACAGTGATAGAGTTTTATCACTGATAGAGCTCTATCATTAGAAGAGTATCTCTCATACAACTCTATCTCTCATACAACTCAATCTCATGTCAGGTTTGAGGTATTGATATATATCAATGATAGATATTGATCACTAGTATATCCTTGTGATCAAAGTCTATCACTGATAGAAACCAATCACCACAGACAATCAATTAGGATATAATAGTGATCAAAGTCTATCACTGATAGATACCGATCACCATAGACAATCAATTAGGATATCAAAGTCTATCACTGATAAAAACCGATCACCACATGCTAGTGATCAAAATCTATCACTGATAGAAATCGATCATCGTATAAAATCAATTAGGAACTTATCAAACTCAGTACACGTTCGACGTCAGGGTAAATTTGGGATTATAAAATTATTTTAAACATTTTGCCATATTTGCAATTCTTTTAAAATGTTGTTATATATGCAGATAATAGACACACCCTTGCCACCCCAAATTCTCTTTACAAAAAACTTATAAACCAATTTTGATAAAAATTAGGGGGGTATTTGGTTTATGGGGTTGGGTTGGGTTGAGTTGGGTTAATAACCCAACTTCTTGTTTGGCCCACCAACAATTATAATCGGTGACTTAATAACTCAACTCCATGGAGTTGAGTTATTAACTCAACCGCATGCTGATTTTCTTCTAGGTTGCGATCAAGCGACTTTCCAATGATAGTCCGACGAGATTAAGAAAGTGGAGAAAAGAAGAAGAATGAGAATAAGATGAGAGTTTTAATGTGTGCCTTTAAGTTGCTAATACTCTAGTTTAAATAGACACAAAAAAGTCATAATCCTTTTAAAACAAGAAATTCTAATCCTTTTAGAAAAAGGAATCCTAAACCTTTTTAAAACAAAAATCTTGATCCTTTTTTAAACTTTAAAACACCATTTCCTAATTCTTATATGATTATCCAAATATTCAAATTTAAAACAAATATAATTAAAGCACTTAATTTTACGGGGTGTCACAATATATCATCTAAGAAAAACTTTCGTCCTCAAAAGTTGCTAGAACTTTACAACGCCCACGTCCTCGAGCCATAATCTAAACTTAAACTCTAAACTACCTTAGAACAAGAACAAAGAAGTCAAAAGCATAGCATAACAAGTGTTAACACACAAGCAACTCAAATAACTTTAACTACTTTACAAAATAAAAGCAAACCTGGAGATGACAATTTTAGAAAAAGGAATCCTAAACCTTTTTAAAACAAAAATCCTGATCCTTTCTTAAACTTTAAAACACCATTTCCTAATTCTTATATGATTATCCAAAGATTCAAATTTAAAACAAATATAATTAAAGCACTTAATTTTACGGGGTGTCACAATATACCATCTAAGAAAAACTTTCATCCTCAAAAGTTGCTAGAACTTTACAACGCCCACGTCCTCGAGCCATAATCTAAACTTAAACTCTAAACTACCTTAGCACAAGAACAAAGAAGTCAAAAGCATAGAATAACAAGTGTTAACACACAAGCAACTCAAATAACTTTAACTACTTTACAAAATAAAAGCAAACCTGGAGATGACGAGGTGACTTCCTGCGAGAGGCTGTAAGGATCGTTGCCCTACATCTAAAACCCATGCTCTGATACCAACTGTAACGACCCTAATTTTTGAAACCCAAAATTTCCTAGGAGCGTTACTAAGCAACACCGCCTACACCGAAAATTTCAGCAGCATAATGGTGTTGCTAGGACCTTAACGACATATCTAATATTTTGTAGATATGCAACTTCAATATGACATAAAATATTTAAGTATGTTGGCATATTTTTAACAACTTCACAAGGTAAACTATTTATTCCATTCTAAAGATGTCCATAGACAATGCATGTGTTTAAAAAAATTTAAATAAACATTCTTCATATGCAAAGTATTAATAATAATTCCTACCTAAATTAAAATAAAATAGTAGTGGTGAACATGTGCATAAAAAAAGAAATAAAGTTCATATTGAAGAGGAAAAGTTCTAAATAATGAATTTTATTGGAAAAGAAATATTGATATCAAACTCAATATCCATTACTTTTGCAAATATCCCTAACATACATTTGGCAAATGGTAATATATATTGTAATTTTATAATTGATCACATAATTGAGTTTTGAAATTGTAAATAAATGTGTTTGTATTTGATTTGTAGACAATGAACACATGTTTTTCTTGCAAAGTATTAATACTAATATCTAAGTATATTAAATTAAATGGAGTAATGGTGAACATGTGCTTCAAAAGAAGAAACTCCTTCATATTGAAGAATATGTTCTCAATAACATAAGATAAAAATGAATTTTATTGGAAAAGAAAAATTGATATCAATCTCAATATCCAGTACTTTTCTAAATATCTCATAAATCTTGCAAATGGTAATATATATTGTAAATTTATAGTTGATCTCATAATGAAGTTTTGAAATTGTAGACAAATATGTTTGCAATTGATTTGGTGAAAACAAAAAATGTAAGAAAAAAGTCACACAAAATCAGACTTATTCACTTTACAAAAAAGATACTCATGACATAATAACTCAACTCTACACTCCAAACACTGATTTCCTGACTCAACTCAACTCAACTATGCACCTCAAACACTGATTTCTAGAACTTACTGACAAAACAACTCTCCACAACTCAACCCAACCCAACTCTCCAATCCAAACCCCCCCTAAGATTTATAGGGTGTGTTTGGCCCATGGGTTTGGATTTGGATGGGTTTGGATTCCAAATCCAAACCCATGTTTGGAGCAAGGTGTTCCAAATCCTTGGTTTTGAAACTCATTCCCATGGGTTACAACAGTACAAACCCATGGGTTACAACAGTGAAATCTCATGGAATTTGTTCCATGTTTTTCTCATCCATTTGTCAACTACTTCGACAACTTCGGTAAAAACTCCAACGACCACCCGACAACCATCGACAACGATAACTCCGACGACCGTACCGACAACCACTTTGTCAATAACTCCGGTGACAACTCCGACGACCACTCAACAACACCTACAATGACAACTCTGACGACCGTATCGGCGACCACTTTGACAACAACTCCGGTGACAACTCCGGTGACCACATGACACCATCGACAACGATAACTCCGACGACCACACCAGCGACTCGACTACCGCTGACGACTGCCTCCGAAAAATACTTGATTTTTCATTTCCTCTTCAATTTGTCGTTTTTCATTATTGGTGACCGCTTCGACAATAACTCCGATGACAACTCCAGCGACCAACCGACAACGACAACTACAACTACAACTACAACGATCACATCAGGGACTCAACCACCGCTGACGGTTACCTCTTGCGACCACTTGGTTTCCAATTCCCTCTTTCATTTGTCGTTACCATTTTTCAGCCACCACTTCGACAACAACTCCAGTGACAACTCCAACGACCACAAACAACGACAACTCTAACGAACACATCGGCGACTAGTCACCACTGATGGTTGCCTCAACGACCTTTTCAACAACAACTCCGACGACCCGATGACCACCGACAACCAAAAATCCAAAGACCACCTCGACAATCTCACCATCTCATTAACTCGACCACTCCAACAATCTGACAATCTAGTCAATTTTTTAAAAGGTTAAAATAAAACTAATTAGGGTTAATAAACAATTTTTTATGCTACTCTCAACAAATTTGAACTTTGTGAAATTTTTATTTAAAAAAAAATAACTTGGTATTTTTTTTAATATACACTCAAATGACTCAATTTTATAATTTCACTTTTAAGTTAGAAAAAATGAAATAAATTTTTTCTTTCGCACAAAGGCGTTTTATGTTCTTTTGGTTCATGTTAGTTGCAACACTTTTGGACGATGTATCTGTATGTGTAAACTCGTGCTAGGGGTTTTCAAAAAACCTGATGACCCGAAAAATCTGATCAACTCAACCCAATTCGTTGGGTTAAAAAAAACCTTATGAGTTAGGTTGGTTCGTAGGGCTCACGAAAAATTAATTTGGGTTGAACTTAGAACCGAACCAACCCAAACTTTCTATTAATTTTAGAAAAATATTTTTTTTTTACTTATATTACAACTATATGTACATATATTTATTTAATTTTATAATTATTTTTAGATGATTTATTCTTCAATAACTTTTTAAAATAAGTTTTTGAGTCTTTTGGAAGGTAAAAATTCATAATATAAATTAAAATGAAGTTTCTAATCTTAATTTTATCTTAATTATATATATATATATATATATATATATATATTTATACTTATATTACGTATCAACCTAAACTAACCCAACCCAAATGTCTCATGGTTGGGTTAGATTTGAGTTCATCACTTAATTAGGGTTGTTTGGGTTGAGATATTTGCAACCCGAATAGTTGGGTTGGGTCTAAATGCTAAAAATTGTTCTAAAGGTTTAAAACTCTTTTTTTATTCCTCAACAACTACCTAAATTGAAAGCTTCATAGAAAAGTTACTTAAAAAATTGATCCATGTTAGACATTAACTTCTACAATTCACATAAGATCAATTACAAAAATTTGAAAGGAATAAAATAGCTAAAAGAAAAAAGGTGAAACAAAACTGTACCAAACCTAGAGTTTAGAAAACTACGCCCAAGACACAACTCTCTGATTCCCAGGCTTCTGAACACTGCACCCCAAACACAGTTTTCTGATTCCCAGACTTTAGAACACTGCACCCCAAACACAGTTTTCTGATTCCCAGGCTTCAGAACCCCTCAGGACAAACCTCCAGACTTCTGATTCCGAACCTGCGCCCCAAACAACCTCGTAGAAAGTAGAGGAGTAAATAGAATAAATATAGGGGCAATTGGGTTGGTAGCAAAGAGGCCCAATATAATTGTCCATATAGCAAAAAATTGAAACTATTTGCAAAAATAACAAAAATTTGAAAAGGGAAATTGAAATTAAAAAAAAACCCCGTTGTTACCATTCACAACCCACGCCTATCAGTTCTTCCTCTTCTTCACGACTTCATATCTTCTTCTTCCTCTCCATCCCTTTCCTGCCCACGTTCACCATTTTCCTTCTCAATCGACGGCGTTTCTGTGATAATCGACGGCGTGCTTTCGATTTTCCTTCTCCTTCTGCAACCAACGGCGTTAGTGAGACACAATCGACGCTTTCAAACTTGAAAATCTACGGTAAACCATTTTTCAGTTGATTACTAGACTGCTCTAATTTCTTTGTTTTTTTTGTTCTTTTCGATTCAAATCTGATAGAAAACTATTGTTTTTGTTCTTACATTTTTTGCCCTAAAATATTATACTCATATTTTTGTTCTTACATTTATTTTGTTTTTTTTTTAACATTTTTCCCCTAAAATAGGCATAGTTTCCTTGTCTATCCATATTTTTGTTCTTACATTTGTTTTGTTTTTTTCCTTACATTTTTTGCCCTAAAATAGGCATAGTTTCCTTGCATTTCACATAGACTTCTTAGAAGCCAAACAAGCTATCAGTGATGGTATCCAAGCTTATCTTGCATTTTTCGAAAGAAATCAGTGATGGAATGTGAGGATACGTTTGCTTGTTGCTTGTCTTGCATTTTTTTCGAAAGAAATTAGTACATACACATGAAAGAAACCTGTACATTTTATGGATAGGCTTAGATTTCAGTGCTATCAGTGATATCACAGATAGAAGCCAAAAATGCTATCAGTGATGTTGATGATATAACACTGTGTTGCTTGTTTTTCATTTTGGAATGTCTTACTTGCTTGTTTCTTGCTTGTTTTTCTTGCTTGTTGCTTGTTGCTTGTTTTTCATTTTGGGATGCCTTGATTTATGATCCGAGTTTATCACTTCTCAATCACTGATAGAAGTGTATCACTTCTATCAGTGATAGTTGTCTTCTATCACTGTTTATCACTCAACTCATTTTTATCAATTCTTATGTTTGTTTGTGATAGAAGTAAAAAAAGCTATCAGTGATGAATGTGAGGATACGTTTTCTTGTTGCTTGTTTTGCATTTTATGGATAGGCTTAGATTTCAATACTATCAGTGATATCACAGATAGAAACCAAAATTGTTATCAGTGATGTTGATGATATAACAATGTGTTGCTTGTTTTTCATTTTGGGATGCCTTGTTTCTTGCTTGTTTTTCTTGCTTGTTGCTTGTTGCTTGTTTTTCTTGATTTATGATCCAAGTTTATCACTTCTCAATCACTGATAGAAGTCTATCACTTCTATCAGACTTCTATCACTGATAGAAGTCTATCACTTCTTGCCTTGCATTTCAGATTTCCTTGCATCACTGATAGGTTGAAGTTGTTTGTTATCACTGGTAGATGGACTTGCCTTGCATTTCAGATTTCCTTGCATCACTGATAGGTTGGTGATAGGCTGAAGTTGTTTGTTATCAGTGATAGACATCAATCACTTATAGAAGTCCATACTTATTAACTTGCCTTGCATTTCATATTTGTGATGGGTTGAAGTTGTTTGTTATCACTGGTAGAAGTCCATACTTATCCATACTTATTCACTTACCTTGCATCTTGCATTTCAGATTTCCTTGCAACCTTGATAGAAGTGATAGACTTCTATTGAGAAGTGATAAACTTGTATCTATCAGTGATAGAAGTCTATCATTTTATCAGTGATAGATGTTTATCACTTCTATCAACCAATTCTTATCAACCATTTCTTGTTAGTTTGGTTGTTTGTTATCACTGGTAGATAGACACTGATAGAAGTCCATACTTATTAACTTTTTTTCTTGATAGATGTGTGATAGACATTTATCACTGATAGAAATGATAGACTTCTATCAGTGATTGAGAAGTGATAAATTTTTACCTATCAGTGATAAATATGCTTCTTGTTGTTTGTATGGTTTTAAAGTAGACAAAGTTCTTACATATGCTTTTGTTTTCCTTTGCTTTATTCTTAAGTTTATCATGATGGTTCTATCAGTGATACATGTCTTGGTTATTGGCCAATTCTTGGTTGTTTGTTCTTGGTTGGTTGTTCGTTTGTCATATGGTTCTATCACATTTCTTATATTGCTTTATTCTTAAGAATGAATCTAACTTTTAAAAGTTGGTCTAAATTGGAACAATGTTTTGTTTTGGTGGTTTGTTATCACTAGTAGACATTTATCACTCATAGAAGTGATATAAGTGAGATAGAAGTGACATCAATCACTGATAGAAGTGACTAGTCACCGATAGAAGTATCACTTCTCAATCACTGATAGAAGTGTATCACTTCTATCAGTGATAGATGTCTTCTATCATTGTCTATCACTTCTATCAGTGATGGATTTTTGACAGCAAGAATCACTTGATTTTGGCTTGCTTGATTTTCATATGCTTCTTTATGCTTCTTGTTGTTCGTATGGTTTTAAAGTAGACAAAGTTCTTACATATGTTTTTGTTTTCCTTTGCTTTATTCTTAAGTTTATCATGATGGTTCTATCAGTGATACATGTCTTGTTGTTTTTAAGTTTATCAGTGGTACATATGTTTTATTCTTTGTTCTTAAGTTTATCTTGTTGTTTTTATCAATTCTTTTCAATCCTTTGTTCAATTTTCATATGCTTCAAAATTTTAACAGATGGACAAGATGGAAGTTGTAGAGAATATTGAGAAACTCGTGGAGGAAGTTGTAGAGAAAAAAGGACAAAGTTAAAAAAAACAAAAACTGGTAAGAGACTCTTCAAGGAAGAGGGCTCTTCTTCGAGAAAAAAAATCAAAACTAAGGTACATCATCAACTTAATTCTTATTATTTTAAATTTTATAAATGACTTATCTTATCTTTCTTATTATATTTCTTATTATATTTCTTATTATATTTGTTGTAACAAGAAAGTAAGGAAAGAAATGATAATGACAGAAAAGATAATGACAACTTAATCATACAAAAATAGGATTGGGTCCTACATGATGGAGATCTGATCTCCCTGAGCAGCGGAAACGTGTTTGGGATCGTAATTTGCTTGATTGTTTTAATTGAAACAAAAACCAGTACATTGACAAAAAACATACAGAACAAGCATGCTTTTAAATCTAATCTAATTAGGCATGGATTAATTACATACAAACATACATTTGTTTAACTATTAAACTAAAGGGGAGAAAGAAGATTACCTTTGTAGTTTCTAATTCTCTAGCAACTCCTTGCTCCTAGCTTTTCAGCAACACAGGAACTAAACTTCTCTGTTTTCTTCCAGCAACAGGACACCACCAAAATGGCAAACCTCCTATTCTCTGGATTCCACTTAGATCTACCTTGGTGGGAACGTAATCCAACAAATTGAAATTTGGGAATTTGAGAGTGAGAGAGAGAGAGAATTTTCAGTCAGAAATCCAATCGATTGATTGATCGATTACCTTGATACATCAACCCCCTTCTCCCTGTTAAACTATCGATAGGGAGAAAAATGGGGGGTAGTGGGAACGTGTTTGGATGACACGTTCCCTTATTTTATTATTAAAATAATAATAATAATTAAATCAAATTTAATTATTAATTTAAATCATATTTAAATAAAACAAATTAAATATCATATATTTAATTTGGATTAAATCTCATTTAATCATATTACCCCTTTAACCTATAGTTTTAATGTACATCTTATGCACATTAAATTTTAACCTATAGTTTTCAAATATGAATCACATTCACACTTGAATTCAATATTTGAACTCTTTCAAATATTTTAATTCTCTCACAAAATTTAATATGAATCATATCCACATTAAATTTATAATATATAGTTCCAAAACTATATATTATATCGTATCAATATATATCAAGTTTATTCCCTAATGAATTTGAACATTTCAAATTCTAATGATCTAAGAACCCTTTACGAGCTAGAAGGTGGACCTAATGGACCTACAGATCAGAAGCTCCAACGATACGAGATTGCTTGGTAATCTCATTAACCTCTCAATCAACATTCGTTAACTGCGGGAACACTCCACTAAAGTCCCGCAGCTGCACTCTTCTCACTGCAGATATATTTTTGTATCCACGGATATTGACCAATAACAGCAAGTCAATCCTTCACGAATGTTCGTAACATCAGCTGGGTCAAATTACCGTTTTACCCCTGGGTTACATCTTGTGCTTTAAGTACAAGTGCTCCTCTAATGAACAATTTATTTGTGGTCCTACCAACAAACAGAGTCCCTCTTGAGCCAATGAGAGGGTCGGGCCCTTTGTTCAAGTCCCGGAGACACCACTTAAGTGAACATTCCTCTACTTACCCTAATAGGCGGGAATGAGTGAATTCCATCTTGCTAAGTTAAGTTCTCAGCCGCTCACTCGGTCTTGTCTCCAAAAAGGTAGGCATATTATCACTTCTATGATAGTTCTTCTATCACACTATCAAACATTAACTTCTTTCTAGTGAGTCTATCACTGATAGAAGTGATAGAGTTCTATTATAGTTGTCTATACAGTTGTCAACCAATTCACATCTATCACTTCTATCAGTATCTATCAATCTATACAGTGTCAACCCCAATTGATATCTATCACTGATAGAAGTGATAGACTTCTATCACTGATAGTTGTACATCTATCAGTCTATACAGTTGTCAACCCTAATTGATATCTATCACTGATATCACTCAGTGATAGACTTCTATCACTGATAGTTGTCTATAGTGATAGTTGTCTATCTATTTACTTGTGGTCCTGTTTTACTTCTTATTTCTTATCAACCAATTGTTATCAGTTCTTGCTTCAATTTTTGCTTCAATAGGGATAGTTCTTGCTTCAACAAATCACCTTACATTTGTTTAATTTGTTTAAGGTTTTGTGAAATCTTATACAAGTTGATTCTTTTTTACCAATTTCAAATTCTTATTCATTTGAATGGAAACATTTGTGAATGGTTATCATTTGTTTAACTCTCTTGATAAAAGCAAGTGGTTACCATTTGTTTAACTCTCTCGATGAAAGTGAATCTGTGAATGAACGATTGCAAATGGTTTGTGAATGATTATCAATATTGTGAATAGTTAGTGAATGTGAATGGTTACAGTGTTAGACTTCTATCATCTGATATCAGTGATAAAAGTCTATAACTAATAACTTTTCTATTAGACTACTTGATGTTACTTGTTCTTCATGATTATTAACTTCTTTTTTCTATCAGACTTATCACTTGATAGTTTCCTATTAGACTTCATGATTATTAACTTATTTCTTCTATCAGACTTATTACTTCTATCAGTCATAAATGTCTACACTGAGAGTTGTTTTCCGTGGTAGACTTCTACTGATAGAAGTGATATACTTCTATCAGTGATAGTTGTCTATCACTATAGTGATAGTTGTCTATTTATTTGCTTGTTGTGGTGCTATTGTACCTCTCATCAACAAATTCTTATAAATTCTTGCTTCTTTGTTTGTGGTCCTATTTACTTTCCTTAAATCACAATTCATTAATTCATAGTATTGATATTAAACTTCAAGAATAGAAGCAATCACAAACCTTGTATTGATAGTATGAATAGTATGATAACAACAATATTGAGTTCTTGAAAACATATATCTAAAAACAATTGTCAAAAATTACATCGGTGAAAATTTGCATGTCCTACGATTGTGACCAACACGATGACAACGACTACATTTTGTGTAACTTCTTGCTTCACCAATCGACGAAATCCTTTCCTTTCGAGGCCTTCCTACTTGGCGTTTAACAATTGGAGGTAATGCATTCATGCCAACATCTATAGAACTCCATTCAGAATGATTACCAACTGGGCGGATTACACCTCCATAAGTTGATAACAATGTTTCTGAGAAATAATACTTAGACGCAAAAGAATAAACATTCACATTAAACCCGCGAAGAACAACAAGTGCATGACAACATGGAATTTCATTATGATCCCAAACACGACAACTACAAGATCCAGAATCCAACTTTACTAAGAATTGATTGTCATTATCAACTACTTTATATTCAAAGTCGCTAATGGAATCAACCTGAATAGAAAAAACAATAATAATAAGGATAATAATCAATAAAACAACTTCTATCACTACACTATCAATGATAAAAAAAAGTAAATCTAAATGACATAAAAGAAAAAAACTCATACCTTGAAACTTCTTGATTTATCATGTTCTTTTCGTAGCTCTGTCTCAGCCCAAGTAGACAAAATTGACTTCAATTTTGATGCTGCTTTCCTTCGCTCGTAAAATCACTTTTGCAATGTATCTCTAATCGAATCAAATAAGGTTCCAACAGGTAAATCTCTTGAAACTCTAAAACGTGCATTTATACTCTCTGAATTATTTGTAGTCATCATTCTATATCTTCTTCTTCGAGAATATACACGTGTCCACTTTTCAAAACCAACATTATTAAGATATCCTAGTATGGTAGGATAAATTGACTCCATCAATCTCATATTGTCTTCAAATTCTTCCATTGTATAAGCTCTTGCACAAATTTTAAAAAACTTATCTATCAAAGCATCTTTATATGACAATTTCAGATTTCCCAAAAGATGTTGCATACAAATACAATACTCAACATTTGGAAAAATAGACAAGACAACTTTTGAGATACTTAAATGTCTATCAGAGACAATAACCAAATTTTCTCAATCCCCAAGACTCTTCTTTATGTTTTCAAAAAACCATTTCCATGATGCATCATTTTATGAATCCACAATGCTGAAAGCAAGAGGAAAAATTTGATTATTACCATTAGTAGCTGAGGTTGTCAATAGAGTTCCAACAAATTTACACTTCAAAAATGTCCCATCCACATATATATTAGGTCTACAGTGCTTCCAACCCTCAATAGATGAACCAAGAGCCATAAAACAATACTTAAAATGACCCTCTACATCGATTTCAAGTGCAAAGTATGTATGTACTGTAACAATTAATAAATTCTATCGGTCTCTATAAAACTTACGGTGATATAATTCTACAAATGATATAAATTTATTAAATTGTTAGTGATATAAGTCATCAGTATGTACCTGGATTCATTTCTTCTAATTTTACAAAGAACTTTGGAACCAAGACATATGATTCAGCTGCATCACCATTTAGTGACTTCAAATATGTTTTTTAGCTCTCCAAGCTTTGTAGTAACTAATATTAACTCCAAGTTTTGTGTGTACTTCAGACATCATTTCTTTAGGAGTCGATAGATCAGAATAGCAAAATCTGAAGAAGCTTGCCTATGAGAAGCCTGGATACTATTTATAGAACAACTGTGAATAGAAACATACTTCCTAAGCATCCAAAGGTTACTATTCTTATAACGCGATGCTCGACAAACCATTGGCATCCCTCTTGGGCACATTGAAATTCAAGTGACTTTGAATTTGTTCTTAACGTCGTAAACTCAAAATTCTTCTTTACAACAAGGAATGAAAAAAACTTTGACAAAATTTCCTTACTTGCAAAAACATCCTTTTCCTTCAAATCAACATCTCTGTAAATGTCTGTAATAACTTCGAAATCACCATCAATCCTAGAAGAAGACGACGACGAAAAAGTAATTGATAACAACTTGTCACTCCCATCACTAATTGCAAAAGAGGAGCCATCAAAGCAAGCATCATTAATATGAGCAACTAAGGATATCTTGTATTTTGATCTTTCACTAAAGTTAAAAACCAAGCAACATCTTTATCTTCTTGAATTCTAACCACATCCTGAGCACCATTCATCCCATAACCTAATAACATCGACAATTCTATAGAAGAAATAGAACTATCCTTTCGAACTTCTTTCGCAATCAGATTAATAAAATCATCAAAACACATCATCTCATCAACCAAAATTCAAATGGTCTTGTAATTCTCATAGAAATTTTTCTCATTCCATTGTCCACTATAAAAATAACTATTGGAGCTTCATCATAATTGTCCCGCAAATGTGAAAGTAATAACAACATTAAGTAATATATAATATAAAAACCGATCACAATAGTCACTCGTGATATCATTGATATCTATTGATCACTAATATCACTGATATTATTATCTATTGATCACTGATATAACCGATATCTATTGATCAATATCACTGATATCTAGAAAAAATGTACTAACTGATAGAACAAAAAATGAGATATCACTAATATCACTGATGTCACGTATAATACTGATAGAAGTTATTGAGATATCTAGAAAAAAAATGATAGATATCACTGATATCACAAATGATAGATATCACTGATGTCACTGATATCACTAATGTCACTGATATCACTGATGTCACTGATGTCACGTATAATACTGATTGCGACTCAAAACAGAAAAGCCAAAACAAGAACACAGCAGAAAACACAAAAAAATGAAGAAGACTTGCGACTCCAAAGCAGAAAATAACAAAATGAACAGAAGAAATACCCACGAAAAAAGCTGAAGAAGATGTGGAATGTTGATTGAAAAACTCAAATACCCACGAAAAAAGCTTGGACTTCGACGAATTGGAAGATACTTCGATCAAATAAGAAGATACTACAATGCAATCGAATTGGAGAAGATAATCAAACAAACTTGCAACTTCGATCGAATTGGAGAAGATAATCAAACAAACTTGCAAAATTCCTGCACTGCAATTCAACAATCGTATTGGAAGATACCGATCGAATAAGTGAAGGCTTGCGAATTGAAGAAGATACTCAAACTTTCGACAGAAGATTGGACTGGAATCGAGAATTGACAGAAGATTGGACTGGAATCAAGAAGATTTTTGGAAAATTGGACTGGAATCGAGAAGATGTTGTCGCAAAAATAGGAAGAAAAACTGCGCGCGAAGAATTAAAAATAAATACCAATTAAAAAGGGAATACGTTTAAGGCAAGAGTATAATTGGAATTATAAAAAAAATTATAGATTTTTACCATATTTACAATTATTTTAAAATGTTGCTATATTTACAAATACTAAAATCATAATGGCTACCCATTACAAATTCTCGTAAATATAATATTTTAATAAAAATTCGTGAAAATAGGCGCGCTCTAGAATGACCGTTACATGGTTCCCACTCCCTACTGTCCCTTCTAGACTTCACTGGGTGTTCTGTTGGCGTACGAAAAATTCCTCCTCCTAATCCCCCCACAGAAGCTCTCACTCTCAATCTCTGGTAGCTTCTATGGCTTCTCTTCACTACAATTCTTCTCTCTCCGCTCTCATTCCCAAGACTCATCGGACCCGATGCCTCCACCTCTCCCGTAGCCTACGAGCCAGCTTTTGTGGGAAATCTAGGGTTTTAGCTTTCCGGATAAGTCCCATGGGTCGCCTCGGAGGATCCTCTTTTCGTTGCTTCTGCAGAACAGGTACTGAAGTTGCAAATTTGTCGCTCCTCCATGAAAATGAACGGCCGCCTTTCGATATCAATCTCGCCGTCATTCTTGCCGGTTTCGCGTTTGAAGCATATACCAGCCCACCTGTAATTTCATTATTCTGCTTACTTTCTTGTTTTCTTTTTTTTTGTTTCATTTTTCTGATCTTCTATTTATATATTTCTCCAGGAGAATTTTGGAAAGCGTGAAGTTGACGCTGCAGGCTGTACGACTGTATATCTTTCAGAGTATGTAATTGCTGTAACAAACTTTAATTGAAAACAATTTTGCAGAAGGAAGTCTTGGGATTTTAAGTTGCAAATTTATCATACTGTAAAACCGGTTCATAATTCTTTTTGCTATTTAATGCAAATAAGTTCCTTTGAGTTCCCATTGGACATGCCAATTTTTATCGATGAATCCAAATGCAGGTCCTTTATTCGAGAGGTATATGATGGTCAACTATTCATAAAACTGAAGAAAGGCATTGATTTTCCTGCAATGGATCCTTGGGTAGCTCCTTTCCCCTTACTATTATTATTATTATTATTATTATTATTTTTTGTTTTTTCCCTATGAAATTTGGTTTTAATTTTCAAACTTCCGTGGGAAAGCAGGGTCGTAGGAAAAATTCAATTTTGTAGTGGTCTCTCCTCTTCGGAAAACATAATTCTGTTGAAAAATGCATGCTCTTACACCTTTTCACCTTAACCCACCACAAAAACAAAGACTGCTTTATGTAAAAGGGCTTACGAAGATAAAAATAATTTCTTATTCCATTTCAACTATATGGGGAATTATGTTAGCACGTTTGGCTTTTTCTACATTTCTGCCATTGGCTCTCACCCCGAGGAAAACCGAAATCATTTTTTATTGATACCAGCTTGGTTGTTCTCTGGGAAGTTTGGAAGGTAAGGAACAGACATATTTTGTTGAGAAGAAAAGCTCCCCAAGATATTTGTGCTGAGGTTTAGATAAATGTTCGGGTTGTCTTCTTTTTTTAACCTTAAACAAAATTTGTCATTGAAGAAATGAAAATTGTCTTCTTTTTTTAACCTTAAACAAAATTTGTCATTGAAGAAATGAAAAGAGACTAATGCTCAAAAGATACAAACTTCGTAGGGGAGCGAGAGAAAACAAGTAAATATAAATATCAAAATTACAAAGTAAAAATAAAAACATGCCAATTTAAATTGATATCTTTTAATGAAAAATTAGCAAATGGCTCGGAGAGAGAACACCATGAAGAAGTCTTTAGTCTAGCGGACTCAAAGAGATCAAGCCATGGAAGATACTGTTTCCTTTTACATCCTCATCGAAATAATAGGTCGCATCGCATTTACCCACAGTAGACTAGCTTTTGTGCTTAAGGGAGGACCAACGATTAATTGAAGAATGTTGTCCTTTAAAACATTTGAGAATGCCCAATTAAGGTTGAAAATGGAAAAGACCTTGATCCAACACTTCCATGAGTACGAACAACCAAAAAAGGTATGAAAGAGATAATCACTGTTCTCTTGAAAAAGTGGACAAACCGATGGATTGTGAGCAATGGAAATTGCTGCCTTGTTGTCACACTAAATACACATTGGCTTCTTTTGAAAGAACTTTAATTCTTCCAATAATCTTTTTATCCAGATGCCCTCACAAATTCCATGGTCTAAGGCTCTGAATTTGCCTCAACACTACTTTTGGCCACCACGTTTTGTTTTTTGCTTCGCTAGGTAACTAGATTACCTCCAACGAAGGAACAATACCCAGAAGTAGATCTTCTATCGGTTGTACTTCCTGCCCTGTCGGCATCAATGTAAACTTCAACATGTAGGCTATCATGCTTCTTAAGCAGTATACCTTTTCCTTGAGTTCCTTTCAAGTATCTTAGGATCCTGTAAATTGCTTCAAAGTGAGTTGGTTCTGGGGCATGCATGAGCTGACTTACCACACTTACTGAGAAAGCAATGTCAGGACGTGTGTGAGACAGATAAATGGGTTTTCCCACAAGTCTCTGATATTTCTTTGTCTTTTACCTCTTTTTCACAAAATTAAGGGTTCTGCTCTGTGTACAAAATATCAAGAGTAGAATATGTTTTTTTGTATATTTACTATGAGAAGAAAGGGTTTCTTATATAGGAGAAACCCTTATTTACAAAAAAGGAAACAATCTTCCCGCACTTATAATACAAAATATAAAAGATACAAAATATTCTCATTAACACATAAAGAAAGAACCGACAAAATAAACCTGTAGAGTCTAGAGACCAAACTCTTGGATCATCAATAAACCCAACCTATAGTTTGTTATAGTTTGGTGTTTAGTGCTGACCAACCCTCCCGTTTTGCCCCTTCGCCTCGCCTCTAACCAACCCCTTCCCCTTTGCCTCGCAGTTTCCTTCGCCTCCGACCAGCCTCTCCCGTTTTGCCCCTTTGCCTCGCAGTTTCCCTTCGCCTCCGACCAACCCTCCCGATTTGCCGGGTTAAACTTCCAGTTCTCCTTCTTAGTTTCAAAAGCTTGCTCTTAGAAGACCAACCCCTTCGCCTCTGACCAACCCAAGCAACCCCTTCGCCTTCTCCGACCAACCCCTTCGCCTCCGACCAGCCCTCCCGATTCACCGGGCTAATCTTTCAGTTTTGCTTCTTAGTTTCAAAAGCTTGCACTTAGAAGACCAACCCCTTCGCCTCCGACCAACCCAAGCAACCTCTGTGCTTCTTCGTCTTGGCCTGAAACTTCGCTGGGAGTCTTCGTTGGGTTCTCGGGTGGGGTGTTTTGGTAGAATTGGCTGTTTCGTTTGGATCCTTTATGGACTCTCTCAGTTGTAGTATCAGAAGCTCCCGTTTTTGTGTCCGTTGTGTGGGAGACTCGTTTCATTTGGAGGACGTGTCTGTGGGGTCTATGCTTGCGATTTCAGTGTCCCATTTACGCTGGTTTAAAGACGGTTTTGGGGTGTTAAAGCATCATACAGTTTCCTTTTTTCAGAGAAGAAAGTTCAGAGATAAGGATGGGACACTCAGGCTGTTTAAGGTTCGTTCTGGCTCCTCTTGGTTCGCAGATTGTATTTTTCGGCATCCTTCTGGTGGTCGAAATCGGATCCAAGTTCCATTAGGTCAGTTTAAAAATGGTTGGCTGGTTTTTGGGAGATGTTGGCTGATTTTTTGTTGCATTTTGACCCTAATCTTATAGAAACTTGTTATGAGTTTTTCTTGTCGACAAAGGAAGGAGATGTTGAGGAGTTGGCTTGTTCTGAAGGTAACTATTAGGACCCCAATTACTAAAGTGTATCAAAGGAGGGGCGAAGGGTCAATTCCTAGTCTAAAAGTTAGTTAGAAAGTGGGTGTGTGGGAGTGAACACCATGTACGATGCTGATTTGGGAGTGGGGACCAGAGAGAGAGTGACGTTGGAGGGGGGAGTATATTTTCCTTGTTTGGATGTTACGTTAGGGTATGTTGTTATTAGTGTAGAAGGAGATCTCCAGCCTTTTCGAAGTGGTTGGGAGAACTGTGTAAATTGCACCATTTTGCTTTGAATAATAGTGCAAATGGAAAGGATTCCTATCAAATTGGTATCAGAGCATCTCGCCTTGGGAACCGAGTGAAGGATGGCTCAAAAGAAAATGGAAGAACGCCTGGACTTGGCCGATCGGGAGAGGGAAGAGTTGAAGGTGGACATGGAATGGGTGCAGGAGATGGTGACCAGAATATCGGCCCTCGAGGAGGGAATAGCGTCGTTATCGAAAACAATGCTCCAGTTGGTCACGGAGATAGTAGGACTGAGGTCACGGCCGTTGGGAATGTTGGAAGGGGAGAGTTCCGATCAGAGTCAGAGAACTTCGATAGGCTCAACAGGAGTATCAAAAGTCGGAATGAAGGACGGAGGACCACCGGAAAGTGCCGGATGCGAAGAGGAAACCAGAATGGAAGTGGTTGGAGATCGAAGCAAGTTTAAGAAAGTTGAAATGCTTGTGTTTTGGGGGCGAAGACCCTGATTCATGGCTATTCAGAGCGAATCGATACTTCCAAATCCATAAGTTGACGGACTCGAAGAAACTGGCCGTTGCCGTTATAAGCTTCGAAGGGATCGCGTTGAACTGGTTCCGAGCAAAGGAAGAGAGAGCCATTCAAGGATTGGGATGACCTGAAGTTGAGACTATTAACGAGATTCAGGAAAGCCAAACAGGGGAGTATTTTAGGCCGATTGTTAGCCGTGAAGCAAGAAACGACAGTAACGACCTACTGCTAGGAATTCGAACGCCTGATGGCACCACTGCCGAGGGTAGCAAAGGATGTCTTGGAAAATACTTTTCTGAATGGGTTAAAGCCAATCGTTAGAGCATAGGTGCTTAAGTCACGAGCAACAGGACTCGATGAGATGATGGAAATGACCCAAATGGTGGAAGATTGTGAGGAAGCACATATTGGGGAAGGGGAACTTTCAACAATGATAAAAGGCAAGAGTCCAGCAATGAGTCCAAAGCCTGTGGGTGGTGGAATGAGAGAACCGGCGAAACAAGGGGAGTTTGTCACCATACGGACAATCACCCTTACAGGGGGTACTACTAATGCCTTGAGAAAAGAAGGGCCCTCCAGGAGATTGACATATGCAAAATTTCAAAATCGAAAAGCTAAGGGGCAATGCTTTAGATGTGATGCGAAATACACAGTAGGCCATAAATGCAAGGCCAGGGAACTTCGAGCTATGGTTGTGCAGGCTAACGGTGGAGTTGGAAATTGAGGAAGAGTCTTATGGAGTAGAAGAGGAACAAAATGAGGGTGAGGAAGAGACTGAAGTAGCAGAGTTATCCCTCAACTATGTGATAGGAATGTCTCCGCCCGGGACAATCAAATTGAGAAGGAAGGTGTGTGATCAGGAAGTCATCGTCCTAATCGATTGTGGAGCAAACCACAACTTCATATCCCAGAAGTTAGTGGAGGAGGCGAAGCTACCAGTGAAGGAAACAACACATTACGGAGTTATTCTGGGGAAGGGAGAAGCCGTGAGAGGGAAGGGAGTGTGCAAGAATGTGATGGTTGATTTGGGGGAGCTAACAGTGGTGGAGAGCTTTCTACCCTTTGAGCTGGGAGGAATTGATGTTGTTTTGGGGATGACATGGTTGAACAGCCTGGGGGAAACCAACATACATTGGCCAACTCTCACCCATTAAGATAGAAATGGGAGATAGGTTGGTGATATTGAAAGGGGATCCAAGCCTATCGAAATCCAAAGTATCTTTCAAGAAGATGATGAAAGCTTTGGGAGACAGTGATCAAGGCTTCCTAGTTGAGTTGAAAATGTTTGAGGTAGGGGGAGAAAATCAGAGTACGACAGAGCAGGGAAGGGGGACAAAGATAGAAGCTGAAGTGAAACGACTAGTAGAAGGGAATACTGATATATTCTCTTGGCCAAACCAACTTCCACCTTGCACGGGTGTGGACCATCATATCCATTTAAAGGAGGGAACCAACCCAGTTAATGTGAGACCCTATTTGGATTCTTCTAGGAAATCTTTGCACAATGAGCATCTGGTTGGCTCGCCTCTGATTGATTTGGAGAATTTTTTTGCATCCCAATTGATGGTGAATGATGAGTTGGAGGTTTCTTCATGTCCTGAGTTATGTGGTTTTAGTTCCTTAATCAAAGCAAGTGGTCTCCAGTTTAAAGAAGTGGTTGCTGGTGGGGGTTCATCCTCTTGTTTTTGATTCTTGATAGTTGATTTGGTTTTTTCCAAAACAAAATCTTGAAGGAAGAGTTTGGTTCGGTTGGGCGAGATCTCCTTGGCTCTTTGTTGTCTCTTTGGTGGTGTTGGCAATTGAAGTAGTTGTAGGGTTGGTGGCTTTTTGAAGGTTTCCTCCATTGTTTGTCTTTGTTTTGGGCTTATGATCGGTTCCAAGATTAGCTATTGGCTATTGGAGGTTTGGGTGGTGTGTTTTGGGTATGTCGCTTTGATGGCTTCATTTTGGAGTGTTCTCCTTTGCTGGTGTTATTGGCTTCTCTTCTTCAACCTTTTATAGTTTTTGGTCTTTGTTTTTTCGTTGGTTCTTGTATTTTTATGGTTATTCTTCTCTTTCTTTTGGGTTGTTCTTGGAGAGATGTTGTTTTCTCCTTTGTCCTCACTTTATTTTTGAATAGTTTCATTGCTCTCTTGGAGTTTGTATTTTGAGCATTAGGCTCATTTCAGTATCTCAATGAAAACTTGTTATCTTGTAATTAAAAAAAATCAATAAACCCAACCTGCGAAGAATCAAGAATGCCCTACCCTACATAGACTACAAACCAGAAATTTCCTCATCCTTTAAAAGTCTTCTAAAAACAATGTTCCAAGAAACGAGATGTGAATCCCAGAAATTCGATACTGTGCCATTCGGGGATGAAGAAATCGCATAAAGGAAGGGAAACGGGCCTCTAAAGGGATTTCACCAATCTATAGAGGTCGTGCCAAAAAGAAATTCGATGACCATTACCTAACCCGAACAAAGTAAAGTGTTCAAATTGCTTCTAGATTCTGGAAATAAAAATGGCAAGAGTGGATCTCCATGTCTTATTCTGCGAGAAGTCAAAATTCTACCTCTCGGTCTACCATTCACAAATATGAAAAAGTTAGGATTCCTTACACAACCATGAGTCCATTGAATTCATTTGTCATTGAAAGTTTTGAGCTTCAAAACCTCTTCAAGAAAATCCCAATTGACGTCATCAAAAGCTTCTTCAATATCAAGGATCTCCTTGTTCAGTTTGTCTTTTACCGTCCAAAATTTTTGTGTCTGCCCTTGTTGTTATTATTATTATTTTAATTATTATGAATTTAAGGGGTTCTCTTTATTCTTTATTTTCTTAAATTTTTTTATCGTTTCTTTTGGCCTTTAACAGAAAACAATACTATACGTTCTTGGCATTTCCTATTTGATAGTCTTTCTTTTCTTGTTTTGACATGCTTTTAGGGAACAAGCGATCCATATGTGGTTTTTCAGTTGGATGGCCAGGTTGCTAAAAGCAAGACGAAATGGGGGTGAGCAATGTATTCATGCTGAAATCCTTCATCATGTATAAGTGGTATTACACGACATTACAATTTTTTTGAAAATGATAACAACATTTCATTGAAATAATGAAATAAGTACAAGAAAGTAAGGAAGCACTCCAACTGGAGGAAAAAACAGAGATACAAAAGATAACAAGCACAAGAAACCAAAAAGGAAACCTCCCCATACCAAACACCAGAAGAGCCACCCTCGAAAAACAGAACTTAAAACCACATACCCATACCCCAAGAACGACAATACAACACTAATCTTCAAAAATAAAGGGGTGCCAATTTAAACATATATCAGACAAGGAATAAGGAGCAAAAGACTTGGATAGAGCACACCAGGAGGAGGCTTTCAGGAGACTTGAATCCAAAAGCAACGACCAAGCCTGAAATCTGTCTTCGAAAACTCGTTGGTTCCTTTCGAACCAAAGACCTTGCAGAATTGCTTTAACTCCATTTCTCCAAAGCAACAAAGCCTTGGTCCCCAGCCTGGCCCCGAGATCAACTGCTCAACAATATCAGGGACTGAATTTGAGAAGACCCATGCCATCCTGAACTTACTGAACAAACTACCCCAACATTTGGAAGCATAATCACACTGGAAGAATAAGTGGACTCCTGACTCAGATGCCTTGTAACAAAGAAGGCAAACAGATGGCCGTAGCACTGATGAAAGGAGTTTTTTTTGCAGAACCTCGTCAGTATTAAGGTGTCCATGAATCATGATCCAAATCAGAATATTCACCTGGCGGGGACTAAGAGACTTCTAAATCGACTGGAAAAGAGTCTTATCCATAGGATTCTCCTTTCTCAGGTGGCAAACAAGAGAATTAATCGAAAAAACACTCTTCGCATCAACTGACCATGATCTAACATCATTTACCAAGGAGGGCTTACACAAATTCAACAAGGATAACAAAGACAAAATCTCCATCTTTTCCTCCTCTTTTAAATTTCTTCTAAACACTAAGTTCCAGGAACCCGTTGAAGCATCCCAAAACTCAGCTACCTTCCCAACTTTGTTGGTTGCAAGAGTGAACAAAGAAGGAAAGGCCAACATGAAAGCCGAGTCCCCCAACCAGGCATCTTCCCAGAATTGAATGGACAATCCATTTCCCAACTTAAAATGCACCAAGGAGGATAGCTTTTGTAACCGTATAACAATTAACAAATATCATTGGTCTCCAACTCTACAAACTTAGTTCGTGGAAGAGCTTTTGTAACCGTTTCTACTATTTGAAGCTATGTAATTTTGGTTCACTTTTGTCCATGTGAAGCAGTTTGTTATAGTGTTTATATTAGTCCCACGCTTTGTCTTGTGTGGGATCATACCACAGATTGTTCGCCAAAGGATCTTGGCAGGAGCACGGAAGTGAATGGGACCATGAGAGGGCTTGGTATTCATACGCTTCCTCAAGAACCTCATGTAATTCATCTTCTGGCGAACCAATCCTCCAGAGATGCAAATTTCTTCACATCGAACAACGACCACCTTCTGGCCATCGAGAAGCTCTTTAGCGATGATCGAAGAAAGCCTCCCGAGCATATGGTGCCTGGCGTCGACGACGACGCACTTCACACAGATTCCAGAACCCGACACCATTTTTGGTTAAACGGCTACTCCTTCAGTCTCTGCGAGCAGCTAGGGTTTTTATAATAAAGTACAATATGTTTAAGATATTTACCAATAATACAATTATACTATAGTGTTTATATTAGTATAGTTGTATTATTGGTAAATATCTTAAACATATTGTACTTTATTGTCTTTTTTCTTTCTTTTACTTAGATTATTTTTGTACACTTGTCCATGTATATATCTTTAGTGAATGGAATAAAATATTATTCCTTTCAAACCTTTGGTGCTTACATGGCGTAAATGCTAAAGGTTTGAGAGAATTAGAACGCCCTATTCCAGTCATTAAAGAGATATACATAGACAAGTGTAACCTAAGTAAAAGGAAGTAAAAAAACTATAAAGGACAATGTGACTAAGATATTTACAATAATATATCCATACTAATGCATAAACATTATAAGACTTCCCCTCAAGTTGGAGCATATATGTTAATCATGCCTAATTTGTTAGAGAGAGAATCTATACGTGCTCCATTTTATGTTTTCGTGAAGATATCTCCTAATTGCTCTTTGGTCTTCATGTATCTTGTGGACAAAGATGAAAATATCCATCGATATATCCGTAAATCGGAGGGTTGGATGGTAATAAACTTATGCTCCCCTGGTTCTCTGTCTTTGTCTGCTCGTCTTCTTGATAACCTAATCGTCATCTTCCGATACACTAGTCGATGCTTCCTTTCAGTTCCAATGCTTTCTACTCCGATTCAACCGGTCTTCCTCCATTCTATCGTTGCTCCTCCTTCGTTGATCTGGTTTCGTTTATGCCTTATTCCTGCCTTCTTTCCTTGGGTTGTTACTGAAACTCGGATGACAAAGTCTATAATGCCGTAACATTATTTCATCATCTAAACACAAAAAAGAAGAATAACTTGGTCTATGAGCTTGTTCATCGGGAAGCTTGCCATTTTCAAAATAATAGAGTCCACCAACTTCCTTAACCTTACCAATCGTCTTCCCCGAATGAAGGTCCTGAAATAAGCAACCGGTGGACTAGAATTTTATTAGGCATGTACAATCTTGAATAAAATACTCATAGAGATTAAATTACAGGAGATTAGGAACATGTAATACATTATTCAAGGTAAGGAATGGGGACAAAACAATGGATCCCATACCAGCAATAGGAGATAGGGAACCATATGCTATTTTAACTTTTTGGTTTCCGAAACAAGATAAGTAGGAAGAAAAAACATAAGGGTTACTAGTCATATCATCGGTGGCTCTTGAATCAATGATCCAAGAGTCGGTTTTTCCTAAACTAATGTTTTGGGCGGCATGAAATTTGCCTTTTTGTGCAAAGGAAGAGGAAGGAAGTGAAGTACTAGAATGAACTCATTAGTTGATATAATTGTTATAATTGTTCCTTGTTGAAAACAATCTGTTTTGAAGAGGTTGATGATGGAGTTTCTTCAACCGAGGCTTGATATCCTTTGTTATCTTGGGATGATCGAGATGAGGGGGAATTCCATTGTTAGTTGGCTTTCCGTGCAGCTTCCAACATTTTTCCTTGATGTGCCCGAGTTTCCCACAATTTTCACAAGAAGGACGATCTCGATCAGCTCGTTGTGGAGGTCTAGCCGAGTATGAAGAATTATCAGCTTTCCGAGAAGCAAATGCTGATGTTTCGTTGACTGATATTGGGACAACAATGCTTTCCCCACCAAGCATAACTATCCGACTACTCTTTTCTCTTCTTACTTCTGCAAAAACTTCAAAGAGTGCTAGGCAGAGGATTTTGGTTGAGATTACGTCCTCTTACTTCATCTAATTCCAATTAGTGAATTTGATAAAACCAATTGCCCTTAGGAAAGGTACTCGTGCATGTACCAAGACTCCCATGTATCCGATATCACATTTTGTCTCATACACTAAACTCTCACCCCATGTTTGAGCTTTCACGTATAGAATTACAGATCTCATCCAGTCAATATATGAAGCTCTAGCAGTTCCAAGGTGGAAGCAAGCTGTTCATGAGGAAATGAAGGCCTTACAAAAGAATGAAACTTGGGAGCTAATTGATAGGATTGTTTGTAAGGGTATATTAGTAATTAGTTAGGGAATTTGTTAGGGTATTTGGTTATAAATAGAGGGAGTGAGTTAGGAAGAGGATAGCCATTAATGCAGTAAGAAAGGACCGAACGACAGATGCAAAGGCACAATTACTAAACAAATGCATAGGCGATTTATTTTCCGAAAGACACAAGATGCAACAACTAGGAGAGATGGATAGCCAAGGTGATTTCCTCTAAAGGTTGTCATATGTGTTGATACAAGCTTGGCTGAGTTCCCATATGAAAAATTTAACTTTTTTTGGGAGAGACACACTAACGCCAAAGGAACAAAGGAAATGGGTCTAGACAGTCAAAGTGTAATCATAAGACCATAAAAAATGATCGGGGTTCTCTGTTTCTCCCTTAGTATGCAGTCAAACTTTTAATTTCGGTTCTTTGGTTGGAGTGTTTTGTTTCAGCTAGTCTTAAAGCTTTTTCATGATGTTCTTTATCCAATCTTTTTTTTGGTTTCCCTTTTCAAGACATTTGTTCGCATTAGATTGCTTTTATTGTTTCTTTGTAGTTTTATTTTGTTTCTTCTTTCACTCCTTTTTGGTATCTTTCTAGGATTAGTCTCTTTACATTTTTTTCAATGAAAAGGTTAAAGGAAAAAGTTTGTTGGGGGAAGAGATGTTAACATTTAACTATAGCTTTTGATGGGTTTCTACTTTCCTCTGATTACCATGCTAACATTTTATGACAGACAAAGCAGCCAACATGGAACGAAGACTTCACTTTTAACGTCAAGGAGCCTTCAACTAAATATGTTCAGTAACATTAACTTGTGTCAGCCACAACCTTCATGCAACCAAATTCTTGCTCTCTATTTAGAAATTATATCATGCTGTACTTGAAAATAAAGATGTTTCATTTTTGGCATTTCCTAGGAAAGTTTAGAACATTCTTTTTCCACTGCTTCATTAAGAGTTAATGGGATGCCTTCTATATGATTTTGGTTGTCATTAGGGTATTCCAAGTTCCATCAATTGCTCTTTGTCTCAAGAGGCTAAAAATCATAGGCCTTCTGAATAAAATTAAAACTAGTAATTTTAGACTTTATTTTGTTTATTCTTTGGAAACATGGGAAGAGAGATTTTGCGTTGTTTAGAGGTTTCTTTTTGTGCTTCTACTATATGTTTGTTCTTTTGTAATATTCATTGTTTTAATTTCTAGCAAGCCAACTTCAAGAATGTAAGCCAACCCCCCCCCCCCCCCCCTTCGTTCTCTCTCTCTCTCTCCTCTCGACTTTCCCAAATCGCCCCCCTCTGATAACCCTACTGTGACTCCGTCAACCCGTCTCCCTTCCAGTGGCCTCCGATATTTCTCTGTTCTGTAGAAGCGGGTTCTTCTACTTCATTTCAAGCTTCTCTTGGGGAACAAAGAAGGAAGCACAACCCTTGGGCCTCGCTTTGTCGTCGTCTATGTGGGTTTTCGGCTGAACACCGGTGCGTGTTTAGGGTGTGGGTCTCACCGTGAATCGATCTCAGAACTGGGTGATTTTCAGTGTGGTTTCGCCGTGGAATTGAACTTAGAACAATGGGTCTTGGTGTTTGCGGCTGTCGGAGTCAGTTTCTGTGTGGGTCTGTGAGTCCGTGGGTGTCTGCTTGGTTATCAACACAACAGGGTCTTTGATTTCCAGTGGGCCCCTCGGTTAAGACGAGACAGAAATCGGTAGTCACGTGGGTCTTGGTACTTAAGGCTGAAAACGTTGTGGAGCAGCCTTGATTTCTCAAAATGGGAAGTGGCGGTCCCCAAGTAATTTCACAAAATATTAGGGCAACCTCTTCGATTCTTTGTTTGCCTTATTATCGCCTCATTTTTTGCCAGTTGTCTGTTTTGGTTCAGAATGGTTTGCCTCCCGTTTGGCTCATTGTTTTGTCATTCTTGTAGCATTGGCAATAATCTGTTTAGGATTTGGAGGGATGATCAGTTTGTCCTTCTTCAAGATGGTTTAAACGATTCGGTGATCTCCTTGTCCCTAGTTCATGGTCGTTGGTTTCTGGAATCCTTCGCGGCGATTGCTGCAAACTCTTCTTCTTACTTTGTTCGAAGGAAATTCAGGGATGATGCTGCAACTTTGGGGTTATTCAAAGTGCATTATTCGGTAGGTTGGGATGCGGTTGGTGTAGTGTGGCCCCCCTCGGGCGGTAGGAAGTCTTTTTGTGTTCCTTTGGGGAGATTTTTAATCGGTTGGAAAGTTTTCAAGGATATGCTTGGCGACTTCATTGATGCTTTGAAGAGTGATGGTGCTACGAAGTCTTGTCTTCTTGGTCCGGATTGTGTTGTGGAAGGCGTTGTTAGCTCTAAGGAGAAGCGTATTCCTGTTAAAGGTGCGAGGGGGAAGTTTCAATTGGAAAGAAGGATCAGCTGCTGCAGGGTTCCTTTTCCAACCTGGTGGGAAGGCATTAGGTCCGAAAGTCTGGTGAGGTAGTGGTTATTGACTTTTCAAGAATCCTGGTGGTGACTCGTTTGTCGCGCATATTCCTTGGTCGTTTATCAAAAAAGGGTTGAAGGCTCATTTTAGGATGGAGTTTCAAATCAATCCGTTCATGGTTGATAAAGCCCTTCCCCTGGTTGATAGTCGTGTGGGTGGGACTTCTTTTGCTGACCTTGGCAAATGGCAAGTGATTAGTAACCAGAGTTGGTCGGATAAACTTCATAGTTTGCCAGAAGTAATTGGGGGGTATGGAGGTTGGTTAGAGGTTAAGAATTTGCCTTTAAAGCTATGGAAAAGGGAGGTTTTCGAAGCAATTGGCTTACACTTTGGGGGCCTGGAGGATATTTCTTTAGATACCTTGAACTTTCTTGATCTTTCGAGGGCTAGAATTAAGGTGACTCAGAACTTATGTGGGTTTCTCCCGGCATCAATAAATGTGGTTGATCCAACTCTTGGAGAGTTTTCTTTGAATTTTGGTGATGTGGAGTGTATGGATCCTCCTCCCTTGCTATCAGACTCCTTGTTTCTCAAAGATGTCTCAAATCTAATAGATTTGGCTTGGATTTCTCTAGTTATGATTGATGAGATTGATTTTAACCAATCCTCTACCCCAACTGCCGATCTCTCTTCCTCACTGATTTGTTTAAACCATGTGGTGGTGGCAACACGTGGGAATTTGGCGAGTGAGTCAGTGGAGGCTTTAATGGGGGGAGATGGTCGGTTTATTGAGAAGGGTGAAGACCCCTTGGTCGATAATTTGAATGGATGTGAAGCCGAAAAGTCAGCTGGGGTTACTCTAGAGGCTTGCGGGGATGGGGCTTGTTATGCAGTTGATTCGGAAATTGAGGTTAGAAATAACTTTTGTGCATCTTATTCTAAATATTATACTAGAAAGAGGGGCAAGATGAAAGATGTGCTCATAGGGGCCAACAAGCCCTCTATTTTCCATGGTGAAAATTTTGATGATTCGGCTACTAAAATTCTGATTCCGAGTAAGGGTTCAGAATTAAATGGAGGGGTCACTTCAGCTGTTAAAGAGAGCAGTTGGTGAATTTTGGAAAGCACAACATTGGTAATTCAGGTGTACACTTCTATCGAGCTTGCTTGCAACCAAGGGACCCTGTTATTAAAAAGTTTGACTTCGCTAGCTTGAATGGACTGGAGGACTGGGAGGTGGATTCAATGGTTAGTCTAAGTAGTCCAGAAAAGGAATCCTCAAAGCTTGCGCTGCATTTGGTTGATAGTTCGAGGGATAGTTCTCCGACCATTAATTTAGATGGACTTTTCAGCACTCCTGGTTAGCCTGAAAGTAGCCTGGCAGTTGTTAATGGAACTATGGATTGTTTGGTTCCTCTTGCAGACCCAGTCGTGCCTCTTGAGCTAAGTAGATTTGAATCGTTAATCAAAGCTAGTGGTTTGCAGTATAGAGGAATTGACCCTACTTTTGTGGTTGCTTCGACCCATTGATTTTCTCTCGTAAAGCATGAGGGTGTGGGGGCGTTTCTAAGCTGATTGGTCTGAAGTTATATTCGGGGTGTTTTGGTGTTTACCCTCGGGTTTTTGTTTTGTTTTTGCAGTTGGCCAGTGCTTGAGCGTTCTGTTTTGTGCATTTGTTGGCCGGTTGTTGGGATAGTTCCTTGGGCGGTTTCTTTGAGCGGGTTTGTCTTGGTGGGTTTTGGCTGGTTTTGAGTTAGTTCTCTTGTTGTTTGGGTTTGTTGTGGTAGGCGTGGCTTCTTTAGTTCCTTTTTGCTTCTTTCGCTTCGGCCGCCAATTGTTGGTGTTGTTTTTGTTGGTCTTTTGTGATTTTCCTTTGTTTCTTGGGTCTTTGCTTTGTTTTGGTCTTTTTGGAAGTTCTTTTGTATTCTCTTTGTTGTTTTTGGTTCCTCAGGTTGTTCTTTTTTTCTTTGAAAGCTTTGTACTTGGAGCGTTAGTCTCCTTTCATTATTTCAATGAAATCTTTGTTGCCTTGTTTCTAGCAAGCCGTGCCCTTTGGATGCCAGGGTTTCTATTTTCTTATTTCTACTATTTTTCTGACTTATACAGAAATTTCTTATAAGATAAGATAGGATGAAACACAAAGAAAATGCTCAGTTGAGCTTGATTACATGAGCTTGTGACCCAAGTGAAGGCAATAGAAGGATGGACAATGTCTGAGCCTACTTGGCTCGGGTTAGAGCAGGCCATGGTCAGGCCCACCCATTTCAAGCGAGGAGTTAAGCAATGGGGTTTCGAAGGCCCACGACTTCATGGGCTTCTAAAGCATGGGGCAAAGCTTGAGGCTAGCTTCATAATGAAAATGCTAAAGTAAACCATATAACGCCGATTTCAAGTGGAATATTGGCTATTAGGGGTGAACAAAGAAAACCAAAAAAAACCCGACCAATGAAACCGTCATCGATCAGTCGGTTTAATTACTTGTTTGGTTGGAGTTGGTTTGTTGTTTATTTAAACCGACTGCGGCAAACAAATAATCAATAGACCGACCGACCTTTAAATAAATAAAAAAATACAACAGGCAGGTACTGCAGCGTATTGTAGTTTGGATGCATTGCACACTACTACTTTGGTTTTCTCTGGAGATTGTGTATTTGTTTGTGGCAAATCTGGTTTCTTGGAAGAGTAAAAAAATAAAATGTGGTGTTATGTTCAAGTGTTGAAACAAAATATAGAACAATGCCATAGTATGTGTATGAATTAGTATTGATAGATCAACTTCTTATTGAACTGGGATTTGATATCACATTACCAACTAAATTGTGGTGTGATAATCAAGTAGCTCTTCATATTGCATCTAATCCAATATTTCATGAGCAGACTAAAAACATTGAGAAGTCGACTATCATTTTGTACATGAAAAGATGACAAGGTTTGGTATCCACGGGGTACATGGAGAATGGAGAGCTATTGGGAGATCTCTCCACAAAAGCATTAAATTGAGCACGAATAGATTCACTCTTTAATAAGTTGATGTATTTAGATTAATGATCTTTCATTTTAAAGCTTCTTTGTTACCGACCGCATAAGTTTCTTTTTATTTTAACCGGCTGATTAGGCCATTTGGTTAGTTACTAGTTAGTTACACTTAGTAATTGTATAAATACAACATCATCATTTTTGATCATTAATATATTTTCTCTTTTGAGTTACACCACAAGTTGGGCGTGATTAAAATATATGCTCCAACTTGGGGTGGAAATGTTATTGTGCTTATATTAGTATAGTTATAGTATTAAAAATATCTTAGTTGTAGTTTCCTTTATTATCTTTTTACTTTCTCTTACCTAGGTTACCCTTGTGCACTTATATATATATCTCTTTAATGAATGGAATAGTATCATTCTGATTCTTTCAAACTTTTAACGTTTATGGTTATCTTTTCCTTGACCACTCATTAATTTTCTTCCCATTAGACTGTTTCTTTTTTACTTGTTGAAGGCCCATTCTCGACCCTACTGCCTTCCAAGCCATCAGTAAGACCAATCTTATAACGCTTACTATTTTCAATCTTTGGTCCTTATCTCTGTAAATATATATTTCTTTTTCATTTTCTCAGCTTCTTTTTATTGATACCACCTTGACCTTTGTATGTTCAAACCATGAACATCAAAATCTCCAAATAGGATTTCATTCATCAGTTTCCTCGAGGGAGATCCAATCGTCAATCATTACTAATTCCAACCACTAACTTTGATTTGGATGAAGAATCGATTGTCAATGTTAGCAACATTAAGATTGAGAACTTATTCCCAATCATTGAAGAATATCCGATTCTCCAATGCCCTCTCCTTTGCGAGAGGGAGGGATTTTGAATCTCAAAGCCACATTTTCCCATCATGTTTGATGGCAGACGCGGTTTGGGAGATGATGATTGTAAATCACCAATTAACTCAAAAGCTTAAGCTGATAGGTTATGACAAATTTAATTATATCAACACCAACACTCCCCCTCACTTGTGGGCTTACAAATTTAAACAAAGGCTCAACAAGTGGAAATCAAACACTCCCCCTAACTTGTGGGCTTGGAAATTTGAACAAAGGCACAACAAGTACAAATCAATATTAATTGGGAGAAAACAACTTCACCAGGGTTCGAACACAGTATCTCCTGCTCTGATACCATGTAAATCACTAATTAACCCAAAAGCTTAAGCTGATAGGTTATGACAAATTTAATTATATCAACACCAACAATGATAACCTGCTTCCAATGGTCTACTTCTTTGTCAACTGACCCATTAGTTCTCCTCCCCTTCACTCTATCAGGATACCCATTTACTGAGAAGAAAAAGCTTCTTTGGATGCATCTCATTAGTGATTTCTTTTTGTCAACATGGATCGAAAGAAATCAATCCGAAGATCTTCAATGAAAAAGAAAAATCTTTTGATTGTTATTTTGAATTTATTGTTTCCCCCCTCTTATCTCATGATGTAAGTTATCCCCACTCTTTCATCATTCTAGTTTTTCTACACTTTTGTTGAATTGGTGAAGTTTCTTATAACTCCTTCAGATTGAGATTGATTTTCTTTCTTTTGTAATTTCATATTTCTTATTAAAAAAAATCTATGAAATCAAGAGAAATCTATGATCATTTTTCTCTTTTATGAGGATTGGTATTTTCTAATGGGGCACCACCCCATTCCTATTCTACACCAATACTATTAAGTTAGTTTTGGAAAAATTGGAGGAGAATAATTCCTATGTAGACTTTGTTTTATTGAAACCTCTCATAGCTTTGCAATCATTAATGAAAAGTTTTGTTGCTTGTTAAAAAAATGGTAATCTATCTATAGTCTTTTTAAAACATTCCATTTAGGAGTGTACCATCTTCCAGCTAAAAAACCTGTAAAATTGAGACAAAACTTTACAAGAAAGCCCTCAACCGTGATTAATATTCATTGTGTTGATCATTCTGAATGGCCTATGGAAAGTAAGAGGAAGGTGAGTCTTAGAAGGCCTTGGCTTAATATTTCTAAAATCTGGAAAATCGTAGACAGATATTCTCATTTGGTTCTTGGCAACAGGAAGAGGATTTCCTTTTAGCATGATGTTTGGTTGGGAGATTCAAGTTTTGTTGTCCTAATCTCTTTAATGTATCACTTATGCCTCAAGGTTTATCGCTGATTTTTGGGATATCAATTGCCGTCTAGTGTGTTTTTGTTTTTTCTCTCTCTCATGGAGTGATGGAAGAGATGAATGCTCTTGAATAAAATCACACATGGGACATAGTAGAATTACCAAATGATAAGAAAATAGTCGGATGCAAATGGGTGTTCAATATAAAGTGCAAAGCTGACGGGAGCGTTGAAAGATATAAAGTCAGGCTTGTTGCTAAAGGCTTCATTCAGACTTATGGAATTGATTATCAAGAAACATTTGCTCCTGTGGCTAAAATTAACTTCATTAGAGTTCTGTTATGTATTGCTGTTAATGCAGATTAGCCTCTTTATCAACTTGATGTCAAGAATGCTTTTCTCAAGATCCCCCCTGTTTTCTCTCTCTTCTCCCTCCGATAAAGGCCTTCCGTCTTCTTCTGGTTTCCGACGGTTGACCTCTTTACCGGCGTCGCTCTAGCGGGTGTCTCTCCGTTCAGGGTGGCTGGAGTCTCACTCCCTCGTTCCGCTGGCGAAGGTACGAAAACGGAGCGACGCCTCCTCCCGCTTTGCCCTAAGCGACGCCTCCGATACCTCTTCCCCTTCTTCGACCTTCTCCGATGACCGGACTTCGTAGCGTCTCGGATACCTCTCCCTTTCCTCTGATTTTCTACGTTGATTGGTTGGTCTATCTATCGCCGGTGACTGACCCTTTTGTCTTTAACCCCCGATTCGAAGCGTCCCCTTCCTTGGCTCCGGAATCGAATTAGCTCCTTGATTCGAAAAGGTCCCTCCTTAGTTTGGGGACTGAAGTTGATCAGGTTCCTCGTCACTCTCTGACTTTATCCGTCTCTTCAGTACCCGCCTAGTCTGCCTCTGTGTAATGTTTTCTTTGATTTGACGATTGATCTTCCCCTTCGTATGGAACTTAATCATGAGTCCTCTGCCGCATCTATGAAGGTTTTTAACTGTTGCATTAGCAATAGAGATTTCCGAATCTGGGCTGAAGGGGATGGAGCTTTTCTTCAGGACGTTAGGACTTCCTCGAAGATTAGATTAACTACTGATCATGTCCTTTGGTTTCGGGGCTCCTTTGATAACCTGACCAAGAATGCAACCGCGTATTTCTCCCGAAGAAAGTTTAAAGACGACCAGGTGACTTTGGGACTGTTTAAGATTAGAAAAAATGTTGGTTGGGCTGCGGAAGGTGTGGTTTGGCCACCCTTGGGAGGTAGGTGCTTGTTTATTGTTCCCTTGGGAAGAAATGGCATCGGGTGGACAGTCTTTAGGGACCTATTGACAGATTTTCTTAAACATCTTAAGGATTCCTATCTTCGAAGATTGCCGAAGGAATTGGTTTCGACTATGGGCGGTTCGGCTGATTTGTCACCCTCGACTAGTTTTATACCTTCGGCCTCGAAAGGAATTTGGGTTCGGAAGGAGGTTGAGGTTGTAAATGTAGACTTTGCGAATTGTTGGGTGGTCACGCGCCTCTTTGCTCGTATTCAATGGAGGAAAATTAAGGAGGTATTGCAATCCCATTTTGGAAGCTCTTTGCTAATCAATCCCTTCGTTAGTGACAAGGCCATCCTTCTTTTCACCGATGAATCAGATTCAGATCTGACTGAAACTTTGGCATGTAGCAGTGGTAGATGGAGTGTGATTAGGGACCTACACTTATTATTAGAAAGGTGGGATGATAGATTACATGGTTTATCATCGGTGGTGAATGGATAGAGCTCAAAAACATGCCGTTAAGGTTGTGGAAAAGAGAGGTTTTTGAAGCAGTGGGGTTGCACTTTAGGGAATTGTTGGATATCTCCTTAGATTCTTTGAATTTTATTGATCTATCCATGGCAAAACTCAAGGTAACGCCAAATATTTGTGGTTTTTGTTCGACCAACATACCAATAAAGGATCCGTTACTTGGAATGTTTTGGATCAACTTTGAATTCTTGGAAGAATTAAAAGTGCCTGATAAACTAAGGAAGGCCTTGCTTTTGAAGGATGTCGAGAATCCGATTAATCTAGACAAGATTCGTCAAGTGTGGGAGGATGAATCTACTGTGTGTGCAACAATGGGAAGGTATGTTGTTGGTTATTCGGAGGGGTGGTTGGTAATTTGAAGGGAAAGGCGGCAGGAGGGGAGGAATCTCCTCATGGAAACGGTTGCATTAATAACGACCCTTTGATATCTCTTTTGAATGGTCAGGAGGTTTTAATTAATCATCCTTTGAATTCGGATGCGGCTTTAATGGGATCCAACATTGGCAACGGTTTGGAGGGTATGTTTGCACTTGATGAAGGTGAAGGGTCGGTTGTGGCAAGGCAAATGCTTGATGGGATCCTTAATTTGGATGTGGACTTAATGGAACCCTGCATTGGTAACGGTTTGGAGGGTGTGTATACATCGGTTGAAGGTGAAGGGTCGACTGTGGATAGGCAAAAGCATGTTTTGGCTGATGATGAAGAGTTTCTATTCTCATTTAAGGAGTCCGAGACTGGAAAGGAGGTAAGAGATGCATTTTGTGGAAAATATTATGTTAGGAGAAGGGTGAGGGATTCTATTGTTGGCCCTGGGTTCAAAGAGTCTGACGCCTACCCTGATTTCTTGGAAAATGTTGATTGTTTGGTGCTGAATTCCAAAGAAAGTTTGTTGATTCCCAGGGTAATCCTAATCTGCTGTATAAAGGGGCTACTGTTTCGATTGAACACTGTACTATCTGGCCAAAGGAGGTTTCTTTCACAAAAACCTCCTTCCTTTCATCTAATTTGCAGGATCAAGTGGAATGTTTCTCCCCCTCGGTGGGCGGTGAGAAGGTGGTAGCTGAATCAGACATTAGCATTAGCAGCTTGGAGTTCACCTCAGAAAGGAAGTTTGGTAAACACCCCTCTATTGTCTCTTCTCCGATTATTAACCTTGCTGGTTTTTTTGATTCGGTTGAAGGTATTTCTCCTGTGGAAGTTGATTCTGGAAACGATAGCATTGATTGCCCGACTGAATTAATTCGGTTTGCCCCTTTGCTTCGAGCAAGCAGTTTGCAATTGAAGGAAATCCCTGCAAAGAGGGATTCTGAAATTTCAGCATGAAAATTTTTTCATGGAACACATGTGGATTGGGTGACGGATCAAAACAAATTGAGTTGAAAAGGGTCTTGCAGAGGATATCCCCGGATGTTGTTTTTATCCAGGAAACTGCCAAGTGTTGATAATAAAGTAATTAAAGCTGTTTGGAGATCAAAGGATATTGGATGAGCTTATATTGAAGCTTATGGAAGATCGGGGGGTTTGTTAATTATGTGGGATGAGACAAAGGTGCAGGTAATGGAGGTTACTCCATTTCGGTAAGGGCTTGTTCTCTAAGCGGGAATTCCTTTTGGGTGTCCAATTTTTATGGGCCAAATTATTATCGGGAAAGAAGATTCTTATGGGAGGAGTGGCACTCACTTTGTGGATATTGTAGTGGACCCTGGTGTTTAGGTGGAGACTTTAATATCACTAGATGGGTGCATGAGCGGTTGCTGCAAAGAAGAATTACTAAAGGGATAAAATATTTATAGCAGAGTCAGGGGTGCTGGAGATCCCTCTTTCCAATGGGACCTTCACTTGGTCGAAGCTGAGAAGCATGTTCCAATGGGGGCCCTCCCCTTTTCGGTTCTACAATTCATGGATAGAAGTGGGAAATGTGTTAAGGGTCTTGCAAAGAATGTTTCACAATTGTTAATTGGGCATGTTTTCAGCTCCAAGGCTAAGGTGTGGTGGGTCTCCGGAGTAAGGCTATTCTCTCAGAATTTTGGCTTGAGCAGATTTAGAGACTGTTTGAAGATAAGAGGATGGAGTGGCTAAGAAGATGGGATTCGATCATTTTGAAGGCCTTCTCTTGGAGCTGTCTTTCTAAGGAGTTTGTAGGATATTCCATCTCAGATTTGTGTTTCTCTTGGCAACCTTTTTTGATTTCTGCTTAACATTAGTCTCTTTTGTTGTTGATGCTGTTAGGACTACTTAAGTTTTATTTTTGAGTTATTGCCTTATGTCGTATTATTTTCTCTTATTACTATGTACTTTCATTATATCAATAAAGTTATACTTTGTTGACTTGTCAGAAAAAAAAAGAATGCTTTTCTCAATGGTGAACTTGAAGAAGAGGTATTTATGAATTTGCCTCCTGGTTTTGAGGAAGATTTTGGGATTAATAAAGTATGCAGATTGAAGAAATCCTTATATGGCCTAAAACAATCTCCTAGAGCTTAGTTTGAAAGATTTGCCAAAGCAGTCACGAGCTATGGTTCCCTCCAAAGTCAAACAGACTATACTATCTTCTATAAACATATTGAAAATGACAAGATTGTCATTCTAATAGTTTATGTTGATGACATTATTCTTACAGGAGATGACAAGGCAGGACTAACTATCTTGAAAGAAAAACTTGCCAATGAATTTCAAATTAAAGATCTGGGAGCCCTGAAATATTTCCTAAGAATGGAATTTGCTAAATCGAAGGATGGTATTCTCGTCAATCAAAGGAAGTATATTATTAGCTTACTTGAAGAGACATGATTACTGGGTTGCAGAACAACAGAAACTCCAATTGAGCCTAATTTAAAATTGCAAGTTGCAACAGAAAAAGAAGTAAAAGATAAAGAAAAATATAAGAGACTTGTGGGAAGACTTATTTACCAGTCACACACATGTCTTGACATTGCATTTTTTTTTGACAAGGCAACAAAAGAGATCTCATTGATATAATGAAAAGAGACTAATGCTCAAAGTACAAAGGGAAAATCAGAAAATAGGCAATAAAATGGGATAAAAATTCGGTAAAAACATAACAAAACACCCAAATCCTTAGAGTAAAAAACAACAATCCTAGAGACACCCAACAAATCAACGAACACTATATAGAAACGGACGCCAAGAAAGACATAGATCCGACAGAATTGAAGAAGGCATCTTCCCTTGAAGCACCTCGGAAGCGTTCGAACTCCCAACCACCATGATCCACAATAAGACATTAGCCTGAGTTAGGGCAAGAAGAACACCATAGAGCACGGACCAAACAACTTATCCATGGTCAACCCTCATTACCAAAAGGAGCCAAAAGAAAGAACAAAAAACAATCCTGAAGGCTCAAGAAGCCAAGGTCCCCAAACCTCCTAAACACTCAGTTTCAAATCCTTCTTTAACCGATACTTTAAGTTCATCCCACATCAGCAACAAACCACCCAATCAACTGTAAGCCTCCATATGAGCCCACCCAATGTCTCTCGAGCGCCAAATTGATTTTATTACAAAGGGTGGTTTCTTGAATGAAAACCAAGTCAGGAGAAATTTGCTGGAGAAATTTTTGAGACTTAATCTCTTTGAGCTATCTCTCAACCCCCTTGTAATCCATGAGAGTATTTTCATTGCGAGGTCAAGAGCGCCTGCCTTGGCACAACTTCTTTGAATTGCAGATCACTTTCTTTTATTAATTTGCTAAAACGAAGCAACTCGGCTGGACCTCAACCCCTTCCTCAATAACTTCCTTTCCCACCCGAGGTTGGGAAACCTCTAAATCAAAAAATTCCTGAAGGTTGATTGCTGAGGAAAAGGCTTCCACTTCTTTGTGCTTTAAACTCTTTGCAAATTCCACATCCGGACTGCTTAAAGCCACCACCGATCCCAATACCGAAGACTCCAAGACAGGGGAAGGGGAAAAAACACCCTGATTTAGATTAGAAGATGGCTGAAAAGAAGCTTTAACGAAAACCACATTGTCCGACCCCAGACGACACTCTTCAACATCAACCTGAGGGGGTTTTATAAAGGAAAAGAAGATACCTGGGCCTTCGACCCTGCACAATTAGGAAGCTGAAGACAAACTTCTGGTTGTTCTAAAAAATCTGGAAAATTCTCGTCCAAATGATCTTCCAAATTCGAAACTGAGGACCTCCCAATCCTTTTGGAGTAGTATTTCCCGCAAAAGGTATCCTTAACCTCCTTAACACTGACTGAGGTACTAGAAGAAAAAAGAGGATCTTCAAACGTTGAATCTATGATTGGCAGAGGTACGACTTCCAAACCCAAGGCCCTCGGTTCTTGAATGACTGAGAGATCACGAACCTCTCCCTTTTTAGCTTCCCGCAGCTCAACGCATCTCTCCTCCCCTATATTCACTGAAGTGCATCTCCTATTTGAGGCCAAAGGATCACCAGAAACTTCATCCTTTTCCAGGGGAACAACATCCAGCTTTGCTCCCAATTCGTCGCCTGTTACCTGATGAATTCTGCCCAAATCAATGAGATTAATAACATCCCTTAAAGTCAGCGAATCCTAGTCTTGGTGGCGGAGTAGCAACCCCCAAAACCTCGAATTGTAAGGAGATATTCCCATCAATCGGATCCACAATAGGAATTGTAGCCAAACCACAGAGGTTCGGGGGCACCTTAATCTTTGCTCGTGATACATCAATGAAGTTTAGAGTGCCCAGTGAGATCGCTTCAAGCCCCCCAAAGTGAATCCCAATTGCTTCAAAAACATCCCACCTCCAAAGTCTCAAAGGCAAATTTTTTATGGCCAACCATCTGCCATATTCGATCATAACCGAAGGTAAGCTATGTCCTTTGTCCTCCCACTTTTTTCAAATGAAGATTGTGAATTATTTGCCACTTCCCAACCTTGAAATCCCGATTGTTAATTGACACCTCATCCTCAAAGAGCACCATGGCTTTGTCACTTATGAAGGGATTGATTTGTAAACTTAAACCAAAATGAGTCACCAAGGCATTTTTGATCGTGACCCACTGAACATGTGCAAACAGAGTAACTACTCATACTCTAGCAAAGTCAATAGAGACAACATCTTGGGCCTTACGGATCCAGTAGCCTTGCTGGTTTAAACCAATAACCCGCTTGCTTCCTTGACTCTGTGTAGGAGAACTCAAAGGAGAACCAGTCTCTAGCCCCTTTTCTACTGCTTCATTAGAGGGGATTACATTAGTGGAGAGAGAGGAGGAGTAGTCTTCTGCTTGTAGGAAATCATCCAACATGTCTCTGAAAACGGCCCAACCGATGGAGAAGGAACCTAATGGCACCCTGAAAACCCAACGACCTCCAGCCGGGGGCCAAACCATGCCCTCCGCAACCCAACCAAAATCTTTCCTAATCTTAAGAACCCAAGTGTGGCCAATTCATCCTTGAATTTTCTCCTTGCAAAGAAGGCCTCGACGTTCGCAGCCATTTCAACAAACCGATCATAGAACCACTTCACATGATTTACAGACAGGGTTACCAGACGGTTAAAATACCCATCCTGAATGTAACTACGACCGAATCCCCCCATATCCGAAAGTCTTTCTCACCAATGCAGCAACTATACTCCCCCATCAAAGGAGATGGAAAGACTCGAAACCCGTCGAAGTCAGGGGAAGGAATGGTGGAATCTCAGAGCCACAACCAAATCGGAAAAGTCTTAGGCCAAGACGAAGAAACGCAGGGGTTGCTTGGGTTGGTCGGAGGCGAGGCGAAGGGGAAGGGATTGGTCGGAGGCGAGGCGAAGGGGCGAAACCAAACTGGGGACTGGTCGGAGGCGAAGAAAAACTGAGAAGCGAAGAGGCGAAACGGGAGAGGTTGGTCAGAGGCGAAGGAAACTGCGAGGCGAAAGGGAAAGGGGTGATATGAAACGTCCTGACATTGCATTTGCAGTTAGTATGAAAAGTCAGTTTATGCATGCCCAGGACCTACTCATTTTGAAGTTGTCTATAGAATTTTGAGATACCTAAAAGGTACTCCTGAGAAAGGTATACTGTTTAAGAAACATGGTCATCTGCATGTTGAAGTATATACAGATGCTGACTGGGCAGGCAATACAACAGATAGAAAATCTACTTCTGGTTACTGTTCCTTTGTAGGGGGAAATCTTGTTACCTGATGAAGCAAGAAACATAGTGTAGTAGCTAGATATAGTGCTGTAGTTGAATTTAGGGCCTTAGCCCATGACATTTGTGAAGGCATATGGATAAAGAGATTGTTGGAAGAATTGAAGTCTTCTTAGAGTACACCTATACGTATCTATTGCGACAACAAGACAACAATTTCCATAGCTCACAATCGAGTCCTTCACGATAGGACAAAACATATTGAGGTTGATAAACATTTTATAAAAGAGAAAATCGATTCAGGAGTAATCTGCATTCCCTACCTTCCTACTACAGAGCAAATTGCTGATGTATTGACAAAAGTGCTTCCTAATTTGCACTTTGACAAGATGATCAACGAGCTAGCCATGGAAGATATCTTCAAGCCAGCTTGAGGGGGAGTGTTGGTTATTTTGGATTTTTTCCTTCTTTAGCTTTATAGTATATTTGTACTTAATGTAATATATTGCTGGAAATTTATTTCCTCATGTGTACATGGGTATTTCTTCTATTTAAGAAACCCTAATCCCACTTAATGAAACATTGAGAAAAGATTATCTCTCTATTATTTTTTGCTCAGCTATCATATTAGAATTATGGATGGAGTGAAATCAAAGTCTTTGAAAGCAAACGTCATCATTGGTTCGAGCGTTTTGAGGCAGCCAAGTTGAAAGCTTCTCTTTGGCGTTCTCATTGCAAGAAATTTTCTGGGTTTTCTGTTCAAGATATATGCTTAATTTGGGGTCCTTTATTTTTTCATAGTCTACTTATTTCCTCTTTGTCTGTACTTATTGGGAATGTTTACTTTTATTGTGTTTCTTGTTCCTCCCTGTGGAGTTTGTATCTTTTGAGCATTAGGCTCTTTTTATTTTTTCGGAGGAAAGTTTCGTTTCTTCTTTTTTTTTTTAAAAAAAAATAAAAAATAAAAAACAATGACAAATAATTTTTATTGGTTTTTCCTGTTTGTTTTTCTTGTTTTCCATCAAGTTAAAATTCCTTGGTTTAATGGCTCAAATGGTTACAGTGTAAGGAAGCTTTCTTTGAGGATGTGTTTTGTTCTTTTCATTCCTATTGGAGGGAGCCGTGGCGTCTAGGGGAAGATGAATATCCTTTCCAAGGTTTTGGAAATTTTTTATGCTTCTGTTTCTCTATTGGGGAATTTCCCCCCGGAGGTTGCTGAAGTAAGTGGGTTTTTGGTCTTAGATTGGTTGTGTTTGATGTCTCCAAAGACTTGGCTGTCCTGGTTTTTTCAAGGAGTTTGTTCCCTGACATGTCTTCAGCATCTTTTTAGAAGTTGAGGATATTTATCACTTTTTTCTATTTTTTCCTCCTTTTTTTTATTTATTTTTTTATCTCCTTGAGTTTGAATGCGTTCCAAAGGGAATCTCTCAAGCTTGCTGGTTAAATTTGTTCAGTTTTTCAGATCTTTGATTGGGATGCTTTTATTTCCTTTGTCCTTTTGTATTATTGTTTCACCCCTTGTGGAGTTTGTATCCTTTAAGCATTAGTCTCTTTTATCTTATCAGTGAAAAGTTTCGTTTATTGTTAAAAAAAAATGTTATCAACCTATTTATCTTTAGTAAAGAACATAATCCTTACATTCAGAAGATGTAAAAGCTAATTGTTTATGGATATAATTTTTATTGCTTCATGTTTATGCGTACTATTTTCACTTTTTTCTTTCCGGTAGACAATTTATGTGTGTGTATATATATATACATATATTTTAATAAGAAACAAAATTTTCATTAATGAAATAAAAAGACACTATTGAACAAAAGATACAAACTCCAGAAGGAGTGAAACGAGAACAGAAATAAGAACAAAAGCATGGGAACAATAAAAGCATGCCAATTAAAATAAAGATCTTGCAAAGAGAAACTAGCAAAAGACTTAGAAAGAGGCACCAAGAAGAAGCCTTCAAAAAACGAGACAAAATGAGCGAACCAACCAAGAAACTTTTCTTCAAAAAATCTGTGATTCCTCTCCATCCAGATTTTGGAAAACAGTGCTTGAGCTGTGTTTGCTTATTTTTGGGCCCTCTTTTGATTCAAGACCTTGTCTTATATATGTGTGTATTTATACTTCTATTATTTTTTAAAAGAGCTTGATTCATCTTGATAAGAAATCATTCAGTGGCTGTGATTTTATCTCAACCCATGTTCCCTCCTTCGCCTTTATTGCGGTTCCGACATGCTTTGTCTGATAGGGAACATCGAAAATTGCCGACCTTCTTTCTTTTCTTTGGGTGTTTTGTTGTACTCTTAGGAGAAGGGCTGTTTGTATTTGGAGTCCTAGTCTATCTGAAGGGTTCTAATGTCAGTCTTTTTTTCTTTGTTTGGTTAATCCTTCTCCCTTAAGTTGCGATTTTGTTTATGCAGATTGGATTTGGTTTTTTGAGGCGTTTGGTCTAGGATTGGCTAGGCACAGGGGCTGCAGAGATGATCGATTAGTTTCTTCTCCATCCTCCCTTCCCCGGGAAGGGAAGATTTTAGTGGCAAGTAGGGGTATGTGCTATTATGTACAGCCTTTGGGGAGGGAGGAGCAATCGAAATTTTAGAGGGCTTGGGAGGTTCCACTAGAACTTAGTTGGCTTGATTGAGGCCCTTTTTAATATGTATCTTTTTATTGGTTGATTTTCTTTTTGTATGCCCTTGTATTCTTTCATTTTTTTTCTCAATGAAAGTTCAGTTTTTATTGGAAAAAAAAGAGTTTGATTCATAAATTTTGAATGTTTATATATCAAGCAAATTTTAGGTTGCTGCATGGGATGCAAACTTGGTGACTCCACATAAACGAATGGGGAATGCAGGCATCAATCTGGAATATCTTTGTGATGGTGAGGACTGGTTTAAAATTTCGTGCATTTTAAAACTGAAATATCATTACATCTGACTTCCGTTAGTCTTGAGATTTCAGTAAGCTTTTTACTCAGCTACTCGGTTCTTTTGTTATTAAGTCATTGATGTTGGTTGACAAGTATTTTATTAAGAAGAAGAATAATGTAGGTGTAATATGTATTTCATATCTTCCAACTACAGAGAATACTGTCAATGTATTAACTAAGGGACCTCCAAAGAAGAGCTTTGACAAACTATTTGATAAGCTAGTTATGGAAGACATTTAAAACTAACTTGGGGGTGAGTATTAGATTTTTAAACTATTGTAAATGGTTGGATTTTCTATGTATCTTTTGTAATAATGTGTACTTTTGTGTATCTTTATTATTTATACTTGTAATATTCCTTTTCTCTTATTGTTAGATGGTCTTTCTCCTATATAAGAGCATCTTCTATTTTGATTAAAAGTAGAAAAAATTCAATATCTCTATTTCTTCCCTAAATTCAAGTTGGTATCAGAGCAATAAACCCTAATTGTTTAAAATAAAACAAAAAGCCCTAACCCTAGCCGTCAGTCTCTAGAAATTCTAACCAACAACCGCCAACTGCATCTTCGATCGTTGTTGCCGACCATCTGCGCAGCTAACGTCGCCGATCGACCGTGCAACCGTTGCGGCTTAAGGGTCGATTGCATGACCTTCCCTCGCTTGCGCACATCTCTTTCTCCGACCACTCGCCCATTCACACAGTCTATTCGCCAGATGCTAACTCTTTCGCCGCCGCCGTTGTTGTCTGCACCGCCAAAGAGCTACCACCCACCGTCGTTACTCAGCAAGGGTCGTACGAGACCTTGTATTTTGTCGTCAGTTCGACATTGTGGTGTGCTTGGGTTGCAGATCGTGATTTGGTATTTGGTTTGGACAAGATCACATTGGTTTGGTTTATCTGGTTAGATCTGGTTGAAGCAATTGGTTAGGTTCAAGTTGAATTCTGGTTTGGTTTATCTTTCCTAAATACTGGTTTGGTCTATTTTTGGAATAGTTCAATCTTTGTCCTACTCCTGATTTGGCTTTATTTGTTTTTGCTAATGTCTAAATTGATTGTTGAAATGACTCATAAACATAGCAAAAGTGAGTGTGGGTTGTTCGATACTATAACCATCAACTCAAGGCTAGAGCAAGTTGATCCATCTTTGAAATTGCTGTAAACCAATTTATCATATGATAATCTTTGTGTTTCCTTGGCACAAATAGGTAATTATCCTCAAGCTTTTTCTTGTAGTAATTCATCTCCTTGATTATGGAGCATCTAATCATATGACTAGTTCTTCTCAATTATTTGATTCTTATTCTCTTTCCTATAAAAATGAAAAAATTAGAATTGCATATGGTAGTTTCTTTTCTATGGCAAGAAAAAGAATTATTAAATTGACTGATACACTTTCCCTACAGTCTGTTCTCCATGTTCCTAAATTAGTATGTAACCTCTTATCTATTAGTAAACTTTGTAGAGGTTCTAATTGCCATGTCACTTTCTTTGAATCTCATTGTATTTTTCAGCATCAAGACTCAGGAAAGAAAATTAGGAGTGCAAGGATGCTTGACGACTATAAAGCACCGACACTTGTAAAATGACCAAGTGTCCGTGTCAGACACGTGTCAGACACCGACACGCTCCGACACACTGCCGACATGTGGTTTTGCGTGTCTTTTCTTTTGTTATTTTTTCATTTTCCAACACGGTGGGGACACGCTTGGACACAACAGGGGACACGCTCGGGCACGACTGGGACACTTATGTTACAATTTTCTAAGTTTTAAGTCTTTTTTAAGCCCATTTCTTAAAGCCTAATACCGAGCAATTAAACCAAGCCCACTGCACATAAACCTCAAAACGTTAGGGTTTCTTTTCTTTCTATCATCTTCCAAATCTTCAATTCATGATTGCATCCATGAAAAAACAAACCTCCACCTTGTAGTTTTTTGTGTAAGACTTATTGGATATTGAATAATGTTGATGTTGTTTGTTAATTGTTATCTTTTTAATGAATTGTATGGATGTTCTTTTGATGTTTAAAGGTAGAAATTACATTACAAGTATTAAATATTCATGATATGTCAAAAACATATATTTATTTAAAAGAAAAAATTTAACGTGTCCCCAACGTGTTGTGTTCTACTTTTTTGGAAATTGACGTGTCGCCGTGTCCCTGTCGTGTCGTATCCGTGTCCGTGCTGTGCTTCTTAGCTTGACAGTCTCTACTACTTTGATGAAGGTTCTTTTTGTAATAAAATAAATTAGGGTTTTAGTAGTATTAGTTCTCTCTCTATTCATGAGCAAATCTTACTTTGGCATTGTAGGTCAGGACATCCCAATTTCTTCTATCTGAAACATTTATTTCCAAATTTATTCAAAAATGTTGATTGCATTTCTTTTCATTGTGAAAATTGTTTTTTTGCACGATCCACATATTTACCAAAATCTTACAAAGCCTCAAACCGTTTTACGTTATACATGGCGATGTTTGTGGCCCTTCTAAGATTATGACTCAGTGGTAAAAAATGGTTTGTTACTTTTATTGATGACCACACATGTCTATCTTAGGTCTATTTAATGCCAAAAAAAAAAAAATCAGAGGTGAAAGTTCTTTTTATACATTTTTGTAATATGGTTGAAACCCCATTTCAAACTAAAATCAACATTTTACACTCTGACAATGGGACTAAATATTTCAATGAATACATGAGTGATTTTTTAAAGGATAAATGCATTTTACACCAATCTACTAGTCGAGATACTCCTCAACAAAATAGAATTGTTGAACGGAAAAATAGATATTTACTTGAAGTTGTACGTGCCATAACGTTTTCTATGCATGTTCCTAAGTATTTATGGGGGGAAGCTATACTCACGGCTGCCTATATGATAAATAGGATGCCTAGTGAAGTCTTAACTTTTAGAACCACTCTTGATTGCCTTAAAACATTCTTACCAACTAATCGTATACATTTTGATTTACCCATATATTTTTGGTTGCATAACATACGTTCATATATCAAATGTTTTTTGATCAAAACTTGATCATAGGGCTATAAAATGCATTTTTTTTGGGTTATGCTTCAAACCAAAAGAGGTTATAAATGTTTTGGTCCTCAGACAAAAAAGTTTTATGTATGGATGTTTATTTTTTGGAAAAACAACCATATTTTACCCAAAATTCTCTTTCGTGGGAGAAATCAAATTTAGAAGATAATTTTTGGGAAATATCTGAATCCCTTTCTTGTGTCATCCATCGTGACTTGTGTGTCACTAGTCCTTCGATATCAAATATATAAACTTCTCATTTAGGGGGAGAAATACTACCAAATGACTCTACATGAAATTCCTAAGCTTAAGTTTCATACTAAAAGGGCAACCAATCAAAAGAATCAAGTCCAAAGAGTTGCACAAATCCAATTTGAAATTCTGGAAAATGATGCTGAAAATTCATCTCCTATTCTCAATGATGAAAGGTCTAGTAATCCCTCTTCTATCCCTAATTTGTCAAATGTTCATGTTGGTTATTCTCTTTATTTATTAATAAGGAAATATTGGCTATTCCCTTATTTGTCAATAAATATTTCCTTGTATTTGCCATATTGTAGATGCTGGAATTTTATTTCCTTGTATGTAAATATAGGTTTCTTCTATATAAGAAACCTTGTACCTTCATTGTGAAATATAGAAAATATTTCTACTCTTATTATTTTCTACATGGTATCAGAGAAGAAACCCTAAATCTGTTCAAAGAAAAACCCTAATTCCCTTTTTGTTCAAAACCCTAAATCGGCTGCAACACTCATTACCAGTCTCTCACGACCAGCAAACTCACGACATCTTCAACCTTCCTTTCGTTTTCTGGAAAGGAACCCACAGACTTCCTTTCGTTTTCTGGAAAGAATCCACGAGCAACGAACCTGCGAAGACCCAGACCCGACCCACGAAGCATACCCACGAATCCAGCGGCTTTGTCTGCGACTCTTAACCCGCGAACTAACCAGGTTGGTTGGATTTTTCTTCAAAGGTCGCCGCTGGACTTCCCACTGCCGTCGGACCCATTGCCACTGCCGTTGGTCTCTGCCACGAACTAACCAGAGTTTGTCGGTCTCCGCCGCTGGACTCATACGTTTGTTGTTTCTCTACATCTTTACTTATAGTTTTCTTTTTGGTCAAAGGGAGTTTCTGTTTTTTGCTTTGTTTGTTGTTACTGTGTGGTGTTCTCCAACAGAATGTTAGACAATAAGTTGCTGCCCATTGTAAAAACCTCAGATAGTCGGATCCACTCCAACAGTCCTGTTGTCCAAATTACAACCATTCGACTTAATGGCGATAACTTCCTTCGTTGTTCGCAAAGTGTTCGAATGTACATCCGAGGACAAGGGAAGATTGGATACCTTACTGGAGACAAATCCATGCCTGCAGAAGACGATCCTTCGTTCGCTGTATGGGATGCTGAAAACTCCATGGTGATGACTTGGTTAGTAAATTCCATGGTAGAAGAAATAAGTTCTAACTATATGTGCTACTCTACTGCTAAGGAATTGTGGGAGAATGTGACTCAGATGTATTCTGACCTGGGAAATCAATCACAAGTGTTTGAACTCAATCCTAAACTGGGTGATATACGACAGAGAAATAATTCTGTTACACAATACTTTCATTTGTTAAAACGAATTTGGCAGGACTTGGATTTATTTGATACGTATGAGTGGAAGTCAACTGATGATCAAAGGCACTACAGGAAAGTTGTGGAAGACGGGCGGATTTATAAATTCCTCGCAGGGCTCAACGTTGAATTCGATGAGGTTAGAGGACGAATACTGGAAAAAACTGTACTCCTAAATATTAATGATGTGTTTTCTGAAGTTCGCAGGGAAGAGAGTCGTAGAAGTGTTATGATCGGCAAGAAAGTCATTGATTCAGTTGAAAGTTCGGCTCTAGCAGTTGAAGCTACAACACATAAGACATCAAATCAGGCACCCAGAAATAATGAAAAGCCTCGAGTCTGGTGTGATTACTGCAACAAGCCTCGACATACTCGTGAAACATGCTAGAAACTTCACGGGAAACCTACTAACTGGAAGAGTAATAAGCATGGCCCCACTTCATCTGATGACAGGAGTGTAAATCAACACTCATCTGGTAATCAATCATCATTCTCTGCTAATATTGCTGATTCTAATCCATTTAGCAAGGAGCAAGTCGATCAACACCAAAGTCATTAAAGGTCAATTCATCATCGGGTAATCCCAGTGTTTCCTTGGCACAAACAGGTACTTGTCCTCAAGCCCTTTCTTGTCTTAACTCCTCCCCATGGATCATAGATTCCGGAGCTTCTGATCACATGACCAGTTCCTCAAAATTATTTGAATCATACTCTCCGATGTACTGTAATGAAAAAATTCGAATTCGAATTGCAGACGATAGTTTTAATTCCATTGCAGGAAAAGGAACTATTAGACTATCCTAAAAAATTAATCTATATTCCGTATTGCATGTTCCAAAACTAGAATGTAATTTGTTATCTGTCAGTAAAATATCTAAGGATGCTAATTGTCGTGTCACCTTCTGTGATTCCCATTGTGTTTTTCAGGATCAGGGATCGGGGGAGATGATTGGGCATGCTAGAATGCTTGAAGGTCTCTACTATTTTGAGGAACCCTCGACTAGTCATAAAACAGTTCGAGGCTTGAGTAGTGTTAGTTCTTCCCCTGTTAAAGAAACTATAATGCTTTGGCATCGTAGATTAGGGCATCCCAGTTTTTTCTATTTAAAGTATCTGTTTCCAAATTTATTTAAAGGTATTGATTGCTCCATTTTTCATTGTGAAAGCTGTATTTTTGCAAAAAATCACAGATCAACTTATTCATCCAACCCTTACAAAGCATCTACTCCTTTTTACCTAATTCATAGTGATGTTTGGGGACCTTCAAAAGTTTTAACTCATAGTGGAAAATGGTGGTTTGTTACCTTTATTGATGACCATACCAGGTTAACCTGGATTTATTTGCTTAAAAACAAGTCAGATGTGAAAGATATTTTTATCCAGTTTTATAACATGATTGAAACTCAATTCCAAACTAAAATTAGCATTTTGCATTCTGATAATGGAAAAGAGTATTTCAATGAATTCTTTAAAGTCAAAGGTATTTTTCACCAATCGACATGTCGTGACACTCCCCAACAAAATGACATTGCTGAAAGGAAAAATAGATACTTACTTGATGTTGCTCGTGCACTTATGTTTTCTATGCATGTTCCTAATTATTTGTGGGGAGAAGCTATTCTTATGGCAGCGTATCTTATTAATCGAATGCCTTCATTTTGGATTTTAAGACACCCCTGGATCATTTTAAAACTTTTTTTTTCCTCCCTTCGCCTATTTTCTGATTTGCCTATCAAGGTTTTTGGGTGTACAACATATGTTCACCTTCCTAACATTTGTGGGTCTAAACTTGAGCCTAGGGCTTTTAAATGTATTTTCGTGGGATATGTTTCAAACAAGAAAGCATATAAATGTTTTGACCCCGTACAGAAAAAATATGTTGAAAGCATGGATGTTTCATTTTTGGAAGATCAATCCTTTTTTCAGCCAAATTATCTTCAGGGGGAGATGGTATCTAATTTAGAAGATAATTTCTGGGATATGTCTCCTCTACCCACACTCATTAGTCCTGAGGTTATAAACTCTAATTCTCCAATGCCAAGTGTGGAAAACTCTTCTTCAGGGGGAGAAACACTACAAAGTGGTCTTATTGATCGAAAACTTGAGCTACAGGTTTATACTAGAAGGGGTGTAAATCAAAAGAACCAGGACCAGAGAGTAGATTTGTCACAGAACCAATCTAAAACTCCGACAACTGATCCTGAAGATTCAGGTACTTCTATTTCCCATTCTGCTTCAAATCACTTATCCGACATATCCGATCTTGATATTCCAATAGCCCATAGGAAAGGTACTCGTAATTGCACCAAATATCCCATAGTGTCTAGCTATAGATACCTTTAAAGTCAAGCAGACAATACCATTTTCTACAAACACTCTATAGTAAAATTGCTATTTTAATTGTTTATGTTGATGATATTATTCTTATAGGTAATAATGAAGAAGGCTTGACTGGTCTTAAGAACAAACTTGTAAGTGAGTTTAGATCAAAGACTTGAGAGCCTTAAAGTATTTTTTAGGGATGAAATTCATAAGATCTAAGAAAGGTATCTTTCTTAATCAAAAGAAATATGTTATTGACTTACTTCAAGAGACATGTTTACTTGGTTGTCGATCAACAAAAACTCCTATCGACCCAAATATAAAGTTACAAGTTGCAAAAGCTGAAGTAAAGGACATAGATAGATACCAAAAACTTGTGGGTAGACTGATCTATTTATCTCACACACGTCCAGATATAACATTGGTAGTAAGCATAGTAAGTCAATTTATGCACTCACCTAGACCTACTCATTTCGAAGGTGTGTATAGAGTCTTGAGATATTTGAAAGGAACTCTAGGTAAAGGTATATTATTTAAAAAACATGACCATTTTCAAGTTGAAGTGTATACTGATGCAAATTGGGTTGGAAGTTCGATTGATAGAAGATCTATATCAGGTTACTGTTCATTTGTTGGAGAAAATTTAGTTACATGGCGTAGTAAAAAACAAAATGTAGTAGCCAGAAGTAGAGCTAAAGTGGAATTTAGAACCCTAGCACATGGAATTTATGAAGGTATATGGATTGACAGGATACTCAACGAGTCGAAATTTTCTCAAAAGACAGGGTATATTGTGATATCAAAGCTGCCATTGCCATATCTCATAATCCAGTTCTACATGATAGGACAAAGCATATAGAAGTTGACAAACATTTCATAAAGGAGAAGATTGATGCAAGTGTGATATGCATATCTTATATTCCAACGAAAGAACAAACAACTGATATTCTAACTAAAAGGACTATCAAAAGGACAATTCAATAAACTTATCAACAAGCTGGCTACGGAAGATATCTACAAACCAACTTGAGGGGGAGTGCTGGAACTGCGTATCTTTTGTAATAATGTGTATTTTTGTGTATCTTTATTATTTATATTTGTAATAGTCTTTTTTCCTTATTGGTAGATGTCTCCTTATTGGTAAATGCTCTTTCTCCTATATAAGAGGATATTGTATTTTGATTAAAAGTAGAAGAAATGCAATATCTCTGTTTCTTTCCTAAGTTCAAGTTAAATATTAGTTGTTAATTCTGTCTTTTATTGTTATTTTCCTTTTTTGTGATAGGTCTTTCTGATATACGGGACCTAGGTTGCACATATTAAAATATACATAATATTTTATTCTCTTAATCTAGTTTGTTCCACTAGTCCATCAATTGATGTGCTTATTTGCAATGACAGAAGCATTCAAAATTTATCTACCAGCAACAAAACCGGTTTGAGATTCTGAGATGGTGTGAGAAACAAGGCTGTCAGCCTTCCAACTACCTTTATTGGAGTTTTACAGGCTTCTTTAGAAGTCCTTCCATCCAAAATCGATGCCTCCCATCACCATAACAACTTGAATGAATTAAAATTCTTTGTTCTCTTTATTCCATGTGTCCTTTTTTGTTGTATTGTTATGTTATCGTGAGATCAAATCACATTCTATACAATAAAGCCAAATACATAGACATCTATGGAAGCCCTAAACTAATAATAGTAAAATTACAATAAAGGACCAAAGACTAATAAAGCTCATAAATCTACATATGCTACACTCCCTCTCAAGCTGGAGCATATATGTTCATCATGCCCAACTTATTACAAAGTTAATCTATTGAAACCCCGTTTAAAGTTTTCGTGAAAATATCTCCTAGTTGCTCTCCGATCTTCATATACCCAGTAGACACCAAACTTTACTGTATTTTTTCACGAATAAAGTGACAATTAATTGCAATATGTTTAGTTCTCACATCAAGTCACTGAATACCAGTATTTCTGAAGGAAAATTTGAGGTCAGAAGTTAGATTTACTAAAGGAGTCTCTTCCTCAACCACAAAGACAGTAGATAATTCCACTGATTCGATGGGGAGTCAGATGTCAGTGTTAGTAGTGAAGAATTAGAAGGTTTTCAGGAAGATAAAGAACAAGCTGTCCAGAATTTTGAAGATTGTTTAGCTGAAGCTTTTGATATTATTTTTTTGAGCCAAGAAATAGAAACAACAAAGACAGTAAACGATCCCCTTTCGGTACACCATTCTGAATTGCCTTCCAAATTTTCATCCTTAGTAGATTTGTGTGGAATTCAAATGCAAAAGTTATAGTCCTCTAAGAATAAAATGGTGAGAGGTTGAGTTTAGTTCAATATCAATGAAGATCATCTAGTGGAATACATGGAGTTGGGTGATCATTCAAAACGTGTTGCCTTGAAAAGTTTAATTTAGAAAATTTTCCCAGATTTGGTTTTAATTCAGGAAACAAAAAGAGGCTATTTTGATAAAGATTTTTGAGCAAAATAATAGGGATAATTTTCTGTATATTATTATGAGGAGACAAAAGGGCTCTCAAAGAAACACACACTTACAAATATAGAATTTACAAGTAAGGAAACAAAATTCCAACAATATAATAAGTAATAATTAGCTACAGAAGGAAATAACTAAACCAACGATTTTATTAAATCTTTATGGAGTTTGTGGAGTTCAAGGGAGATTGGGTGGATTAGTATTGATGCTTATGGAAAGTCAGGAGGCTTATTAAGCATTTGGGTTGAAAGCAAACCGGATCTTATTGAATTCATCAAAGGTGGTTATACTTTATTGGTGAAGTTCTCCACACACTGCAAGAAAATTATTTGAGTGACAAATGTTTATGGACCAAATGAATATAGACAAAGAAAGATCTCTGGAGTGAATTGAGATCTTTATCCTTTTATTGTACTGAGCCATGGTGCATTGGGTGAGATTTTAGTATCACTTGGTGGCTTCATGAAAGATTTCTCGTTGGAAGACATACTAATGAGAAAGTTTAATAAATTCATAGTAGATGCCAATCTGATGGAAATTCCCCTATCTAATGAAAAATTTACTTGGTCTAGAGGTCAAATCAATTCCTCTCAGTCTCTTATTGACCAGTATCTAATATTGGGATGAGTCGTTTGATCATTCAAGAGTTTCTAGACAACCTTGATTTTATTCAGATCATTTTCCCTTACTATTTGAAACATTGGACCTCCTGCTTTGATACCATATTAAATTTAGAAGAATAATAGTATGTTATTCAAATATGTGCAACCTAGGTCTTCACATATATAGGAGAAAGGCCCATAACAACATAACGAAAGAATAAAGACAATAAAGGCCAAATATTGACAATTAATATTTACATAATTCTAAAGACTAAAAATTTCAACATGTTAGAGTCGTCCTTATATTAGTATAATTGTATTTTGTTAATATATCCCTTAGGGTGTCTTTTATTGTCTTTTTACGCTTTTCTATTTAGGTTAATCTTGTATACTTGTATATATATATCTCTTGAGTGAATGGAATAAGATGAACTGATTCTCTCACACTTTAGCATTAACATGGTATCAGGCCTAGGGTTTTCTAGGACAATTAGGGTTCTTTTTTGTTGTCCTTTGGGATTTGGAACTAATTAGGGTTTGAGATTTGAAGGTTTCGATCCTTTGTTGTGAGGTTTGTTTGCTGCCACTACTATTAGAACTCTCATCACTGCCAGAATCCGCTACTGTTGTCGTCGGCAGCCGCCGCCGGCGTGTTTTTCCGTCACCGCCCAACTCGTTTGACGACCCATGTGCCGATCTTATGGTACGAAAAAAATCAGCCCGAACCTCCCAACGTGTGAGCTACACGCGCCGATTGAAGGTTTTGGATCTCTCTCACGCGCCAGCGCGTGGAGGTGTGTGAGTCGTCGAAAGCTGCTGTTTTTTTTGGGTTTTGCTCGGTTTTGCGTGCTCTCTTTTGTGGTGTGCTTGTTGTGGTCATATCTTTCTCGGTTTAGGGTCGGTTGGAGACACCCCTCTTTGGCAATCTAGGGTTTTTTGGTACATTTCTGTTTTGGGGCTTTCAATCTATTTTTGTGGTCTGTTTTTTTAGTTATGGCTGAAAAGAAAGTTATAGTGATGTCGGAGATGATCCCTATGGTGTCAAAGATTACAGAACATAAGCTTAATGGGTCTAATTTTTATGCATGGCGGACAAACATTCGTCACTACGTTCGAAGTCTCGATATGGATGATCATGTCACTGGAAATCCACCACCGACTGATACTAGAAAAAATTGGTTACGACATGATTCTAGGCTAATTCTACAGATAAAGAACTCTATTGAGAGCAACATCATAGGTTGGTTAATCATTGTGAATCTGTTCACGAGCTCTTAGAATATTTGGAATTCCTTTACTCTGGAAAATAAAACATTAGCTGAGTGTTTGATGTATGCAAAACTCTCTTTCAACTTGATCAAGGTGAGAAATCTCTGACTAGTTACTTTATGGAATGCAAAACATCATAGGCAGAGTTTAATGCTTTGTTGCCTATTAGTAATGATGTGAAAGTTCAAACTGCACAGCGTGAACTACTGTTTATTATGAGTTTTTTATTTGATATTGCTTCTAAATATGATATGGCAAAAGATCAAGTTCTATCTAGCTCTGACTTCTCTTCATTGGAAGATGCTTATACTCGCATACTTCATACTGAGAAGTCGTAGGTAATCTGTTAAGATTCCTCTTAACCTCTAACCGTTACAGAACTGAAATAGACTTGTACAAACTTGAATATGGTAACTAGGTAGATAATATGATTGCATTCATTGTGATTCAAAATACAATTCCCACCGTTCGAGAGGGTGGAGCTCTCCACAACACAGAGTGTTATAACCACAATCAAAATTAAAACATGAAAACAACAAAAGATAGTCTTCCCTAACTTATACAACAAGGAAATTAACTATGAGATGGTCCTGCAGGCGAAAAGACCTTCTTGCCCTTCCTAACATAAACTTGAGTAATCGGGGGCCTAACAATTTCCCCCTCAATAACACCCAGCTTGTCCTCAAGCTGGAATTCTGGAAACTGTTTGCGCATAAACTCTACTGCTTCCCAGGTGGCTTCATGTTCGGGTAGTCCTTTCCACTGCACTAACACTTCTTCTGTTTTTGTTTCTCTGTTCCATCGGTGAGCAAAGATATCTTGGGGTTCAGCCACCCATCCTCTCAAATTTTTTTCAATTGCGAAATATGGAACACCGGATGAATGTTGGCCTCTCCGGGGAGCTCCAGTCGATATGCCACCTTCCCTATCTTTTGCTTGACCTGGTATGGTCCGAAGAACTTGGGCGATAGCTTTTCATTCCTTCGTCGCGCCACTGATGCTTGCCGATACGGCCTTAGCTTCAGGAATACCCATGTTCCCACCTCGAATTCTAACTCCCTGCACTTCCTATCTTCGCTTTTCTTCATCCGCTGCTGGGCCTTGGCCAACTGTTCCTTTAGGCGTTCCAACGCTATATCTCTTTCTTTTAACTGGTCGAGGGTAGCATTGTTGGTTTTCTGTTCTCCATAATACGAAATTGTGGGGGGCACCCTCCCGTAGACAATCTGGAAAGGTGTCAATCCTGTGGAGGAATGGTAGGTGGTATTATACCAATATTCAGCCCATGCCAGCCACTGCGTCCACTGCTTGGGTTGTTCCCCATAGAAACACCTTAAGTAGGACTCCACGCATTTGTTCACAATTTCTGTCTGCCCGTCGGATTGAGGGTGGTACGCCGTGCTTCTGTGTAATTTGGTCCCTTGGAGGCGAAATAACTCCTGCCAGAAATTGCTAATAAAAACCTTGTCTCTGTCCGAAACCATAGTCTTCGGAAAACCGTGAAGCCTCACCACTTCTTGGATGAATACAGCCGCAATAGTCTTGGCTGTGTAGGGATGCCCTATGGCTATGAAGTGCGCGTACTTGCTCAGCCGGTCAACCACAACCATTATTGTATCATTTCCCTTGGATTTGGGTAGTCTTTCTATGAAATCCATTGATATATCCTCCCATACTCGATCAGGCAGAGGAAGGGGTTGTAAGAGGCCGGCGGGGCTTAGGGATGAAGATTTATTCTGTTGGCATGTCTGGCACTCCTCCACATACTTTCTGATATCTCGCTTCATGCCGGGCCAGTATAGTTCTCTTGTTATCCTCTTGTAAGTTCTAAGGAACCCCGAATGACCCCCCAAAACTGAGTCGTGGTATGCGTACAATACTGCCGGCTTCAAGACAGAATCACGGCTCATAACTAACCGGTCTTTGTATAGCAACGTTCCATTCTGGACGGAAAATTTGTTATGCGAGTTCGGATCTTCTTCGCATTCTGCCTTTCAGCGAGATAAGTTTGGATCTTCGTCCACCTCTTGTTTCACCTTTTCCACATCGAGCAGGGGAGGAGCTTGCAACACAGCCAGGGTTGGTCTTGGTCCCACTCTCGACAGTGCGTCTGCCGCCTTATTCTCTAGCCCGGGTCTGTATTGGATCTCAAAGTCATACCCTATCAATTTGTACATCCACTTTTGGTATTCAGGCTGTATTTCCCGCTGTTCCATCAAGTGCTTGAGCACTTGCTGATCAGTCCGAACGATAAACCTCTGACCCAACAGATACGCCCTCCAACGCTGTACGGCCATCACAATTGCCATGAGTTCACGCTCATATACTGATTTCGCACGTGTGCGCGCGGAGAGGGTATGGCTAAAGTAGGCAATCGGCTGTTGCTTCTGTGCTAGGACGACCCCTAACCCAATCCCCGAGGCGTCGGTCTCGACTACAAATGGCATTGTGAAGTCCGGCAGGGCCAGGACCGACAGCGTTACCATAGCGTGCTTCAACTGTTCGAAAGCTGCGGTTGCGTCCTCCGTCCATTCGAAGGCATCTTTCTTGGTAAGTTGTGTGAGGGGGGCTGCAAGCGATCCGTAGTTGGCCACAAACCTCCTATAATATCCCGTCAGCCCGAGAAATCCTCTGAGTTCCCTGAGGTTAGTCGGCACCGGCCACTCTATCATCGCCCCTACCTTCTCCGGGTCTGCTTCCACACCATTTTCTGATATCCAATGACCCAAGTACTCGATCTTGGTCTGTCCGAATTGGCATTTCTTGGCGTTGGCCACTAACGAATTTTCTCTCATAACTTCCATCACAGCAGCTAAGTGGCGAATGTGAGATTCCCCGTCCGGATTGTAGACCAGTATATCGTCAAAGAAAACCAGCAGACAACGCCTAAGAAATGGACGAAATACCTGGTTCATGATGGCTTGGAAGGTGGCCGGGGCGTTCGTAAGGCCGAATGGCATGACCAGAAATTCATAATGGCCCTCATGTGTACGGAAGGCAGTTTTTGGTACGTCATCTTCAGCCACGCGGATCTGACGATATCCCGAACGGAGGTCCAACTTGGAATAGACCCTTGCCCCGTTGAGTTCGTCGAGTAGTTCCTCAATAACCGGAATGGGAAATTTATCTGGCACCGTGGCTTCGTTCAGCGCCCGATAATCTACGCAAAATCGCCAATTACCATCCTTCTTCTTGACTAATAGGACTGGACTGGCATATGGACTAGTGCTGGGCCGAATGACTCTAGCTCTCAACATCTCTTCCACTAGCCTCTCTATCTCCTCCTTCTGCGTATACGAGTATCGAAAAGGACGCACATTGATAGGTTCCCGCCCTTCCTTGAGAGTGATACGGTGGTCCTGGGCGCGGTGCGGGGGTAGACCGGTTGGTTCCCTGAAAACGTCCTCATAAGCCTCGAGCAGCTCCCTTAACTCCCTTGCGGGACTGTGGGGTGGTGGGACTGCGGTTGTTTCCACGGCATTGACCTGTGCGGTTAGTGCCCAACATTCTATCAAGAATCCTTGATCCTCTTTTTCCCATGCACCTTTTAATTTCTTTAAGGAAACTTCGGCTCGCATGAGTGTGGGGTCTCCCTGAAGGGTCACCTTCTCTTCTCCCTGTCCAATGGTCATCGTCAAAGCTCGCCAGTCCACCTCAGTTATTCCCAAGGAACTCAACCATTGCATTCCCAAGATCGCGTCAATCCTTCCCACTCCAAATGGCGCAGAAGTCTTCTCGAAGGGTGATATCGATGAAGGGCTACTACCACCCCTTGCACACTCCTTTTCCTCTAACTAGCGATTACTGAACCCATGATCACCCCGAAATGAGTGGTTTTTGATATGGGAATCTTTAACTTATCAACTAACCTTTGCGATATAAAATTGTGCGTCGCTCCACAGTCTACCAGTAGTACTATCTCTTTCTTGCTCGATGCGTCCCCTCAGTTTGATCGTTCCGGGAGCGTTAAATCTTACTACCGTGTTCAGGGATAACTCGGCTAGCTCAGCCATTTCTCGAGCTTCATTGCTCAACCTTCGATTCCTGTGATCTCTTCTCCCGCCACCTCGCCATCGATCACCAAAGACACCTGAGTTCCTTACTCTTGCACTTATGTCCCACGAAGAACTCCTCGTCACAACGAGAACATAGTCCTTTTTTTTTTTGTTCTGTAGCTCGGAATCCGTGAGGCGTCGATAGGAGTTCTCCTTTCGTGTATTTGGATTCGGGCTTGCCAGAGTAATCGTGCGGACTGGGTTTACCTCGGGATTCTTGGGGGCAGATTTGCTGACCGGCGGCGTAACCTCTACCCCACACGTGCCATTCATTCCTTGGTGGGCCCATCCCTTGGATTGGGAGGGCCTTCGCTTACCGCCTTGGGCCTCATTCTTGTCCTCTACTCGCTGGGCCGCCTTCATCATAGCTTCTAGGCCCACGGGCTCAAAACAAAGGACTTTTGCTCGAATGTCTTCTAGGAGCCCGTTTAAGAAGGTGCTTTCCAAGACTTCCTCGGATAGGTGGGGTAGTGGGGCCGCTAGGGATTCGAATTTCGCGCGGTACTCCGCTACAGTGCTGTCTTGTCGTACGGCCAGAAAGCGTGCGCACAAGGAACCTTCCTGCGCCGGCCTGAAACGCTCCATCATACGTCTCTTCAAGTCGATCCACCCTTCAAATGGCTGCCGCCCTTCGGCCCATCGAAACCATCTCAGTGTCGTGCCCGCGAAACTGACCGCCGACACCGTAACCTTCTCTTTCTCCGTCAACTGGTTGATGTCGAAATACCGTTCCGCTCTGAATAGCCAATCGTCCGGTTGGTCCCCATAAAAAATCGGCATATCTACTTTCTTAAATTTGTATCGAATGCTTTCCTCTTCCCGGTACTCATCGTGGCTTGGTCCACGCGGTCATCGCTTCAGGTGCTAGTCGCCGCTGCCTCTTCTTCCGTCACCTTTCTCTTTAAGCCTGGCTCTCTGTCACGTTTTGGGGAACCACGAGAGTACTCTGCAACCAGGGTTGCAAGTGCCTTTTGGTTGTCCTCCGTGGCTTGTCTCTGATCCTCCATGATGGTGAAGATTCTCTCTATGTTTTTATTCATATCCGCGATCGATTTTTCCATGGCGGGAAGTTTGCTTCGTACTTCCTGCAACGATTTTTCGGATTTTTCCATCCTTCCCTCCAACAAGCGCTGCGACATTCCGCGAGTCTTTCCCGGGGCGAAAGATGCTCTGATACCACTTGTTAAGATTCCTCTTAACCTCTAACCGTTACAGAACTGAAATAGACTTGTACAAACCTGAATATGGTAACTAGGTAGATAATATGATTGCATTCATTGTGATTCAAAATACAATTCCCACCGTTCGAGAGGGTGGAGCTCTCCACAACACAGAGTGTTATAACCACAATCAAAACTAAAACATGGAAACAACAAAAGATAGTCTTCCCTAACTTATACAGCAAGGAAATTAACTATGGGATGGTCCTGCAGGCGAAAAGACCTTCTTGCCCTTCCTAACATAAACTTGAGTAATCGGGGGCCTAACATAATCTTGCCACCTGAGTCAAGTAGTGCCTTAGTTGGACAGACGGGTGAGTACAAAGGAAACAGAGGGGTTGGACCCAACACGTATAAAGGTAATTCGAACACTCAGAGAGCAAACTTGGGCGATATTGTTTGCCACTACTGCCATAAGCCTGGTCATATGAAGCGTGATTGCAGACGATTGTTGAATAGAGGCCAGAGGTTTCCATCTGCGCATGTTGCCTCTACACCTGATAATCCTGATAAGTCTATTTCGATTTCTGCAGAGGAGTTTGCTAAGTTCCGCTAGTATCAAGAGTCGCTAAAGGCGTCATCTTCTACTTCTATTACTGCCATTGCTGACACAAGTAATATATCTACGTGTCTTCTTTCCTCCTGTTCAAAATGAGTCATAGACTCTGGCGCTTCTGATCATATGATAGGTAATCCCAATTTATTCTCTCATGTTGTCCGTATAAATCTTCACCTAATGTTACTATAGCTGATGGGACCACCTCTTCTATTTTAGGGTTGGCACAAATTCAATTTCCTTGTCTCGTGTTTTAAGTTAAACGCAATTCTCCTTTAACTTGATTTCAGTTAGTAAGCTCACTCGAGATCTCAATTGCTGTGTCTTATTCCTTCCTGGTTATTGTTTATTTCAGGATCTTTTGACGAAGAAGACTATTGGTAAAGGGCACGAATCGGGAGGTCTCTATATTTTTGAACCACACATATCCATAGCCGTTCCATGGTCTACAGTGACCTCTCCCTTTGAAAAACATTGTCGTTTGGGTCATCCATTTTTTTCTGTCTTGAAGAGTCTTCGTCCTCAATTTAATCACTTGTCTTCTTTAGATTGCGAGTCATGTCAGTTTGCTAAATTTCATCGTCTGAGTATGTATCCTAGAGTCAATAAACGAGCTAATGCTCCATTTGAGTTAGTTCATTCTGATGTTTGGGGTCCATGTCCTGTTGAGTCTAAGCGAGGGTTTTGGTACTTTGTTGATGATTTTTCTCGTGTCACGTGGTTATATTTAATGAAAAATCGTTCTGAGTTGCTTTCTCATTTTCGCAATTTTCATGTTGAAATTCGTACTCAATTTCATGATTCTTTAAAGTTCTACAAAGTGATAATGCTAAAGAATACTTTTATCATGCTCTTAGTTCTTCTTTGAGTGAACATGGCATTACATCAATCCTCATGTGTTGATACTCCATCTCAAAATGGAGTTGCAGAACGAAAAAATCGCCATCTCCTTGAAACAACAGGAGCCTTAACGTTTCAGATGAATGTCCCCAAATATTTTTGGGCTGATGCTGTATTGACGGCTTGCTTCTTAATAAACCGTATACCCTCGTCGGTCCTTAAAGGTGAGATACCTTATCGTATTTTGTGCCCCAACCTCCCTTCATTTCCTCTCCCACCGAAAATCTTTGGTTGTACTTGCTTTGTTCGAGATGTTCGCCCTCTTCTCACCAAACTAGATCCGAAGTCTTTCAAATGTGTCTTCCTTGGTTATTCTCGTGTCCAAAAAAGGTATCGGTGCTATTCTCCTAGTCTTGATTATTACTTTGTCTCTCCTGATGTCACGTTCTTTGAAGATTCTTCTTTCTTTACTTCATCTACGAATACGCGTCAGGGGGAGCATCGAGAGGAAGAGGATGATTTTCTTGTTTATACAATTTTCTCCTCTTGTGAGTCTTCGAGTGCTTCTTCTCCATCTCCATCTGTTTGTATTCACCCACCTATCACTCAGGTTTATTCTCGACGACGACCTCCTTTAGCTGCATGCCCTGTACAAGAGGCTTCTTCGTCATTGGATTCAGGAACAAACGATGATGTTCCTATTGCTCTTTGTAAAGGTAAGCGTCAATGCACATATCCTATTTCCTCTTTTGTTTCATATAACCATTTGTCATCTTCTACTTGTTCCTTCATTGCATTCCTACAATCTATATTTGTTCCTAATACTGCTCCTGAAGCTTTGTCTCATCCTGGTTGGCGTGCTGCTATGGTGGAGGAGATGACTGCCTTAGATGACAATTGTACTTGGGATTTAGTGTCTCTTCCTGCAAGAAGTCTATTGGTTGTAAGTGGGTTTTTGCGGTTAAAGTCAATCCAGATGGATCTGTTGCTCGATTGAAAGCTCGCCTTGTTGCTAAAAGCTACACACAAACTTATGGAGTTGACTATTCTGACACCTTTTCTCCTGTTGCTAAAATGACTTTTGTCAGGTTTTTCATTTCATTAGAATCCATTCATCATTGGCCATTGCATCAGCTTGATATTAAAAACACCTTTCTTCATGGTGATTTTGGGGAAGAGGTGTATATGGAGCAACCTCCAGAATTTGTTGCTCAGAGGGAGAAGGGAAAGGTATGTCGCCTTCGTAAATCCTTGTATGGATTAAAGCAGAGTCCACGAGCATGGTTTGGGAAATTCACTCAGGTGATTGAAACATTTGGAATGAGAAAGAGCAAATAAGATCATTCTGTGTTCTACAAGCGGTCTGAGAGTGATGCCATCTTGTTGGTTGTGTATGTTGACGATATTGTTATTACAGGAGATGATACATTGGGCATCCAATCTCTCAAGACCTTTCTCCATAGTCAATTGCACACAAAAGATTTGGGAATGTTGAAATACTTTCTAGGAATTGAGGTAATGAGAAGCAAGAAGGGAATCATGCTATCACAGAGAAAGTATGCAATTGACTTGTTGACTGAAACAAGGAAGTAAGGGGCTAAGCCATGTAGTGCCCCGATGGTGCCTAATGTACAACCTACAAAAGAGGGAGAATTATTGAAAGATCCTGAACGATATAGGAGGTTGGTGGGAAAACTCAATTATCTTACAGTAACTCGACCAGACATAGCTTATTCAGTGAGTATTGTGAGCCAGTATATGTCTTCTCCTACCGTTGATCATTGGGCTGCAATGGAACAAATTTTGTGTTATTTTGAAAGCAGCTCCTGGGCATGGTTTATTATATAAGAGCTATGGGCATATGAACATTGAATGTTTCTCCGATGCTGATTGAGAAGGATCTAAGGAAGATAGAAGGTCAATGTCAGGATATTGTGTATTTGTTGGTGGTAATTTGGTTTCTTGGAAAAGTAAGAAACAAAATGTGGTTTCACGATCAAGTGCTGAGTCAGAATATAGAACAATGACACAATCTGTCTGTGAATTAGTTTGGATACGTCAACTTCTTATTGAATTGGGATTGATATCACAACACCGACCAAATTGTGGTGTGATAATCAAGCAGCTCTGCATATAGCATCTAATCCAGTATTTCATGAGAGAACTAAACACATTGAAGTTGATTGTCATTTTGTACGTGAGAAGATACACCAAGGTTTGGTATTGACAATATATGTGATGACCGGAGAGAAATTAGGAGATATCTTCACCAAAGCATTGAACGGAGCACGAATTGATTACCTCTCTAACAAGTTGTGCATGATGGATATATATGCTCCAACTTGAGGGGGAATGTTAGAGTCCTTATATTAGTATAATTGTATTTTGTTAATATATCTCCTAGGGTGTCTTTTATTGTCTTTTTACACTCTTCTATTTAGGTTAACCTTGTATACTTGTATATATATATCTCTTGAGTGAATGGAATAAGATGAACTGATTCTCTCACACTTTAGCATTAACACAACACAAACAATAATGAAAGAAGAGAATCTATCTCTTCCACCTTAATCACACCTTAGGATCATTATCTAATCTAATGGAAAATATGTATATTTAATTATACACCGTTGGAAAGCCGTTGAATATCTTAAGCTTAAACTTCATTGCTGCAATGGCATGAGAGAGAGAGCTAGAGAGAAAGCTATAAAAGAGAATTGCCTCCATATTGTTGTTTGTGGTTTAAGGTGAAAAACTTGTTAAACTAGTAACAAAAATTTGTTTTGCAAGGAAATTTGCATGATGTATCAGTGGAGTTAGAAGGGATGGGTGGAGGTGGAAAGTTGCTGCTGGAGGTAAGTTACCCGAGCATTTTGTGGCAACTAAATATTACATGATCGTCATGTTTTCTGACTGCTAATAATTTACTATTGGTCTGTAATAAGATAACTGCTTTGTGTTGAGCTTTACGATATTCGTGTCTGTTTTCTAAGTTTGTAACTCAAAGGGTCAATTTTCTTTTCTTTCTATTTCCTTTAGCATTTTAGATCTGGTAGGATAACAAACTTTTGAAGCTTATTGGTTCTTGTTGGAAAATGAAGTCTTGCTTTCTCAAAACTTGTCTGTCGTTATGTGATTGATATTTTTTTTTTGTTAATGGTGTCTCTCAGATCAAATATAGGACTTTTGATGAAATTGAAGATGACAAACGGTGGTGGAGAGTCCCCTTCATTTCTGAATTTCTTCGCAATAATGGTTTTGCATCTGCTCTAAACAAGGTTGTTGGATCTGACACTGTGCCTGTGCGTCAGTTTGTAGAATATGCTTTTGGGAAGTTAAAGTCATTCAATGATGAATACCCATCGAGTGATCATTTATTAAGCAAGAAAAAAGACAAAGAGGAAATACCTTCATACATGCAGACTAACGGTGAAGTCTCTATAACTGATATAAGCTATCCGAAAGAGAGCAATTCAGATGAGGTTGCAACAAGTGATAATACTGTGGAAAGTGGACAATTGCTGAGAGAAGTGACACAAAGTATTTTAATAAAGCAATTCGATAAACAATTTTGGACAAACTTGGCTGATGTAACAAATCAGCATATTGTCAAGAAACTTGGTCTTCCCGCCCCTGAGAAATTAAAGTGGGATGGATTTGAGTTACTAAATAAAATTGGTTTGGAAGCACGAAAGAGTGCTGAAGCTGGTTATATCGAATCGGGGCTTGCAACTCCCAAAAGCTTGGATGTTGATCATGAACAGAAGAACATTAGAATGGTGGACTCAACGCTAACTGATGTGAAGAAAGTAACAAAGGATCTACTAAGTCAAACTGAGTCTGTATTGGGGGCATTGATGGTTCTGACAGCAACAATTTCTCAATTGAACAAGGAAGCACAGCTTATAGGAAAGAAAGATACTAAAGATGAGGTCTCAAAAAAAGTGGGAGAGAAGCTGGGTAGTTCAGGGGATGGTTCCTTGTTGGATAATAGGAATTCTGAGGAAATGAAAGCGCTTTTTGCAACTGCAGAAAGTGCCATGGAAGCTTGGGCAATGCTTGCTACATCACTTGGCCATCCTAGTTTCATAAAGTCAGAATTTGAAAAGTTATGTTTCTTAGATAATGAATCTACAGACACACAGGTAAAGTATTTGGTTTCCAGAATGGCTATAATATTTGTAAAGTTGTGCCTAATTTTAGTAATTCAATGTCATAGCATCAGCAATTTTTTCCCAATTTTATTGTTTTCATTCCTAACTGTAGGAGTCTACAGGTTGCAATTTGGCGTGATTTTATGCGGAAAAGACTGGTTGTTGCCTTCAGGGGCACAGAACAAGTAGGTTATTATGTTGATTTTCTGTTCACTGGAGTATAACTTTCCTTGTAATAAGTTCTTACATTTGGACTTCCTCCAGTCAAGATGGAAGGATCTAAGAACGGACCTGATGCTAGTCCCTGCAGGGTATTTATTTTTCTTTCCCTCAAGTATTATCCTTTATCTGTTGCTTTGCATATTTATCGTTCTCCTTGTTTCTTGTGGAATCATATGGAGAAGAAAAAGAACGTTGTATACTGAATAAACCTCTCGAATATAAGGCCATATATCATGAAAACTGTGGTAGTGCAATTTATCCCATTCAGCTAATTTAAATTAAGGCAGGGGAAAGAGAACTATTGAATTTATGTCCTTTAAATCATTATACTAGCTTTTCCATTTCTGGGCACAACACATATTTGTATGTTATTCTTTTGAGGTTAAATTATCAAAAATACCACTGAACTATGAGGTTGGTTTCAATTATACCCCTAAACTTGGCAAAGTTTCATTTTAACTTTGAATGTTGAAGTTTGTCTCAAAATAACCCCGGAAGGTTTTCTTTCGTAAAATTCATTGACAGAAAACGTTGTATTTCCATTTGTATTGTCGCTTATGTGAACATATTTGAACATATACGTTGAAAAAAAAATCAAAACATATGCAAATACATCATTTTCATCCATAAATTTAACAAAAAAAAAGCCTTCAAGGGTTATTTTGAAACAAACTTCAAAGTTCAAGGGTTAAAATGAAACTTTTTTTTTTAAGACAACCTCATCTGGATTAGTTGCAAGGCGATATAAACGAGGGAAAGCAACAAAAAAGATGCTCCGTTTTCTCTCCTCCGTTTCTCTCTCTTTCTCTTTCTCGTCCTTTCGTCTTCTCCGGTAGGCTCCCTCCGTTTTCAGGGCCTCCGATCACAGGCCGCCGGCCTCTCCGTTCTCTCCCTTCCGTAATCCCTCCCTTTGTCTTCTCTGTCGGCCTCTCTCTGTTCTCTCCCTTCCGTAACCCCTCCGGTCTCGGGTCCCGTCCCTTTGTCTTCTCCGATTGGTTTCTGTCGTGGTCTGGCCCTTCGGTCTCTGGCCGCCGGCTTCTTCTCGTCGCTTTCTTCTCTGGTTGGTTTCCTTCGCCTTCAGGCCGCCGACTTCTCCTCGCCGGATTCTTCTCGTTTGTCTCCTCCGTTCTCTACAACCTGGTTTTCGTCTCTTCTTTCCTTTTCCTTTCATAGTTGTCGAAGTCGTCCGTTTCCTTTCTTCTTCTTCGTTTTTCACCGCCGGTTTTGTCTAGGTTCTTCGTCTTCTTCCTTTCTTCTTTGTGTGTTGGTTTGTGAAATGGACCACCACTCTTGTTGTATCCAATGTTGTTAAAATCGTACGTTTCACTAATTGAATCGTACGATTCAACTCGAAACGGACCAAAATCGATTCAACTCGTGATTTTGAATCGTAAATGGGACGTATCGTACGATTCGGAAAATAAAATCGTATGTATCGCTTAAAATCGTAACAAACCGATTCAAAAAAAAAAAAATACCGTGATTCGCGGTAGTAGGAGAAGAAGACGTGCTCTTGTAATCTTGTTGCAGCCGCATGAGAAGAAGAAGACTGGAATTCTGGAAATCTAAAGTTGAAGAAGGAAGTTTGAAGGTTGAAGAAGAAGTTTAGAATGAAGGAAGTTTGAAGGTTGAAGAAGAAGTTTTCGAAAAAAGTGTTAAAGAAGAAAGAGAAGAAGAATGAGAAAGTAATGTTGTGTTGTTGGGAATTCCTAAAGGTTAGAAATTAAATAATGGCATTGAAAATATAAATGAATTGATGGCAAGTCATTTCACATTGAAAAAAGGGAGTGATATGATGACCATTAATAAATAAATATTATTTAAAATATATTGTTAAACATATTTTTTCCTCTACACGTTTTTATCAAAAGAAAAATATTCTAAATAGGTTATTTTTTATTTTAAATTATTATTTGTTTATTTTTATCAATTGGCTTTTTGTCTTCATTATAGATTATATAGAATATGAAAAGTTTTTTCTTTTATTATAAATAAAGGACAACCAACTTTCCATTAAAAAAGAAAGAAAGAACAACAACCACTATTGTTGTTTAATTTTCTTGAGTATTTTGAATTTTAAAGTTAGTTTATGTTTTGATCTTATTTTGGAATTATTTAATATTTGGAATTTTATTTCATTCTTTGTTAATTAGATTTATATTTCAATATTCTTTACTAAACTGAAACTTACGATACACGATACGTTACGATACACGATATATTAAAATTGAATTTCGATACTCGTTCCGTTTCACGAGTTAACAACCTTGGCTGTATCGATGGAGAAAGTTTTTATATGGGAAGTTTCAGCGACTCTTTCTTTGTGGAATGTTCTGACCAAGGGGTTCGACTTCCATTGTCAATGGAGAATCTTCGATGGTTATTGATCTCTTTTGATGAGATCGTCGGTTCAGTCAATCGGTTTTTTGGACCTATAAAATAAGTATAGCTTTGGTATAAGTGGGATCTTCAAGTTTCGCTCCGATTGGAAATGATTTCTTCATTGCATCTTTTGGCCTCCCTCGGGTGGTCGAAAAAGTTCTTCGAATTGCGCTGGGACAGTTGGGAAAAGGTTGGTTAGTGTTTAAAGATATGCTTTCAGATTTCTTTTCGGGTCAGAAGTATTTTTCGTTGGATGGTAAGCTGTTGGTTGCTCCAAAGCCGATCACTCCTTCCGGTGCCTATCAGTTGCAGAGGTTTTCTTCCTGTGGTCCTGCTTATTGGATTCAAAAGTTTCAAGAGCTGGTGAAGGTGGACTTTAGCAAATTACTAGTTCTCTCTCGTTTGTTCGCTCATATCTCTTGGAGTACTGTTAAGGCATCACTTGAGAATCATCTTCAGTTAAAGGTTCAAATCAATCCTTTTATGGCCGATAAGACACTCTTCTCAGCTTTGGGAAATGGCAACTTATTGAAGACCTTCATTTGAAGGTTGAGGGTTGGTCCGATGGTCTTCATAGCCCACCCAAGTATATAGTAGGTTATGGAGGGTGGATTTCGATTCGGAACTTACCTCTTAGATTTTGGGCAGGATCGATTTTTGAAGCCATTGGTCAGAACTTAGGTGGATTAGAAGATATTGATTCAGGCACTCTAAACTTCCTTGATCTCGCATCAAAGTAAAGGAAAATTTATGTGTTTTTTTCCCAGCCACAATTGAAATTAAGGATAAGTTTCTTGGTTCGTTTTCGTTACAATTTGGTGACATTATTTCAAATGAAATTCCAACAACCCTTCATAATTCTTTATTTTTGAAAGATTTTTCCAATCCTGTGGATCTCGATCGAATTTTTGAGTTGTTGGAAGATGAGGATGTCCTTGGTGACTCTTCATCCTTCAAAGCAAAGGATGGATTAGGGTCTGATCACTCTCCCTTGGTGACTTCTAATTCCGATTTGGATCGAGATGGTTTGGGTACTTTTGCTCTCTGGGATGCCTTAGAGGTTAGTGTGGAGCCACTAGCCTCTGTTTCTATTTTGTCAGAGGTTTTGAGGAAAGATATGGGGTTGTGTTCGTTCGAAGTGCCTGCTTTACCTTCAAAGGAAGTTGTTGATAAGGTTGATAATTTGGCTTGTCCTAATTCTTCTAAGTCTCCCATTCCCTATTCGGTAAAGGAGGTCAAAGAAAGATTTTGTGCATCCTATGCAAAATACTATACAAGGAAGAAGGTCTTTGATTCGGTGGTAGCTTCTGTCCCTTTAATACTGGCAAGTTTGATGATTCTCTGTCTAGAATTCTTTTACTGGGAGAGTGCTCAAAGACGGATGGTGGTGGTTCTCTTATTCCTGAAACGCCCATTTTAAGTATTGAAAAGTGCAACTTGGGCCCAAGTAGTGTTCAATTCTTCAAGGTTTCTCTCAAGGTTGATCGACATTAGGTGGTTAGTAGTGATCCTCTTTCTCTGCGTGGTGAAGAAGTGTTTGACATTGTCTCTATTGTCAGTTTGAGTAGCCCGGAAAGTGCTAACTCACTTCATCTTGCTCAAATAGATGGGAAAGCTGATGTCTCCTCCCCGGTGGTAAATTTGGATTTGCTCTTTCAAGATTCCATTATTTCCCATGAAGCTAAAGAGCGCGGTTCGTATATCGAGGTTATGAATGAGAAGCTCCGTCTTCATTTGGTTCCGTTTTCTTCGCTTATTAAAGCGAGTGGTATGCAATTTTGGGAGATTGTTCCTTCCTCCCTTCCTCGTTAACTATTTCTTCCTTGACACAGGAAGGGGTTGAATTTGAATTGAATGGTCTCGAATGCGAATTTCTAGATTCTTTTTGAAGAACTTGGAAGCTCAGGTGGTCGACTTTTCTTTGTTTGGGAGTGCTCATTTGAGAGAAGTTCATGGGAGATTGAAGTTATTTATCTATTTTTGTAAGAGGGTTGGTGAAGCGTGTATTTTTATCACAAGTTGGGTTCACAAGCGTAGGTTCAAGTTGACTTGATTTCAGAGTCTATGGGTTTTTGATTCCTTATCTCGGAGTCTTCTCAAGAAGTTTGATGTTTGTTGGGTTCGTGGAGTTGGGGTTACATTTCGGTTGATAGCTTCTACTTGGTGTGTCATTTCCAAGGATTTTGCTATTTTTTCTATTTCGGATCTGTCTTTCTTGGCGCCCGTTCTTTTCTTGTGTTTGTTGGATTGTAGAGTGTCTTCTGGTTTATTGTATTGCTTACAAGGGGGTGGGTGTTTGGTTTTGGCTTTCTTTTGGCTTTGGGTTTCTTTTGGCTAATTCTCTTGTTGTGTTGTCTGTTGTCTGTTTTTCTCTTTCTCTTTGTTTTTTGGGCATTAGTCTCATTTCATTTTATCAATAAAATCTCTTTTGTTGCCTTGTCAAAAAAAAATAAAAAATGAAACTTTTCAAAATTCAGAGGTGTTGGTTATTTTAGATTTTTTCCTTCTTTAGCTCAACAGAATATTTGTACTTCATGTAATATATTGCTGGAAATTTATTTCCTTATGTGTACATGGGTATTTCTTCTATTTAAGAAATCCTAATCCCACTTAATGTTATATAGAAAAAGATTATCTCTTCATATTTTTGCACATGATATCAGATCAAATCCTAATTGTTTAGAAGAGAAAAAAAAACCCTAATTTCCCCAGCAAACCAGACCTGCAAGCTTACCTTCGTGAAATGACTTCTACCCAGAAAAGTCGTCGGAGTGAGCCGCCTCCCTTTCCGCGAGCGTCTGATCCAGCGGCCAACCCGCGAAGCGCAGACCTGCGATCCAGACGCCTTTGACCCGGAACCCAGATCCGCCCAACCCGCGAAGCACAACCCACGTGTTGTTGCTGCTAACCGCAGGTCTACCCGACTGTGTTGTCGTCGTCACTGGACTACCCTCGCCGCCGCTGCCGGTTATGCTGGTTGATCGCCGCCGATTGTACTCGCCGCCATTTACGCTGCCATTCGTAGATCGATTTGGTTTGTTGGTGGCTCTATACGGTTTATCTATTCCTCTGTTTTTGGGGTTTCTTTTCTTTGCTTTGTTAGTTGTTATTGTGTGGTGATTTTCAACTGAATGTCGGACCATAAGTTGCTGCCCGTTGTAAAACCATAAGATAGTCAGATCCACTCCAACAATCCTATTGTCCAAATTACTACCATTCGACTTAATGGCGATAACTTCCTTCATAGGTCGCAAAGCGTTCGAATGTACATCCGAGTACAAGGGAAGATTGAATATTTTACTGGAGATAAATCCATGCCCACAGAAGAGGATCCCACGTTCGCTGTATGGGATGCTGAAAACTCCATGGTGATGACCTTGTTAGTAAATTCCATGGTAGAAGATATAAGTTCTAACTACATGTGTTGTTCTACTGCTAAGGAATTATGGGAGAATGTGACTCAGATGTATTCCGACCTGGGAAATCAATCACAAGTGTTTGAACTCAATCTCAAATTGGGTGATATGCGACAGGGAAATAACTCTGTTACACAATACTTTCATTTGTTAAAATGAATTTGGCAGGATCTGGACCTATTTGATACGTATGAATGGAAGTCAACTGATGATCAACAACACTACAGGAAAGTTGTAGAAGGCGGGCAGATTTATAAATTCCTCACAGGGCTTAATGTTGAATTCGATAAAGTTAGAGGGCGAATACTGGGATGATGTGTTTTCTGAATTTTGCAGGGAAGAGAGTCGTAGAAGTGTTATGATTGGCAAGAAAGTTCTTGATTCAGTTGAAAGTTCGGCTCTAACAGTTGAAGCGACAACACATAAGGCATCAAATCAGTCAACAAGGACTAATGACAAGCCTCGGGTCTGGTGTGATTATTGCAACAAATCTCGACATACTCGTGAAACGTGTTGGAAACTTCACAGGAAACCTGCTAATTGGAAGAGTAATAAGCATGACCCCACTTCATCTGGTGACAGAAGTATACATCATCACTCATCTGGTAATCAACCCTCATCTTCTGCTAATGTTGCTGATTCTAATCCATTTAGCAAGGAGCAACTCGAACAACTCCTGAAACTGCTAAAAGCCAATTCATCTTCTGGTAATCCTAGTGTTTCCTTGGCACAAATAGGTAACTATCCTCAAGCCCTTTCTTCTCTCAATTCATCTCCATGGATTATAGATTCTGGAGCTTCTGACCATATGACTAGTTTTTCCAATCTTTCTGATTCATACTCCCCTATGTATTGTAATGAAAAAAATTAGAATCGCTGATGGTAGTTTCTTTTCTATTGCTTGGAAAGGAATTATTACCTTAACTCCACACATTACTTTACATTCTGTACTTCACGTTCCAAAACTTGCTTGTAACTTATTATCAGTTAGCAAAATTTCTAAAGATGCTAACTGTCGTGTTATATTTTGTGAAACCCACTGTATCTTTCAGGATTAGGAATCGGGAGAGACGATTGGACGTGCTAGGATGCTTGATGATCTCTATTACTTTGATGAATCGCCTACTAGTCATAAAAAAGTTCAGGGCTCAAGTAGTGTTAGTTCTTCTTCTGTTAGAGAAATTATTATGCTTTGACATCGTAGACTAGGACATCCAAGTTTCTTTTATTTAAAATACTTGTTTCCCGACCTTTTTAAAGATCTTGATTGCACTACTTTCCATTGCGAGAATTGTATCTTTGCAAAACATCACCGCTCTACTTATTTACCCAAACCTTATAAGGCTTCCACACCTTTTTATTTAATTCACAGTGATGTTTGGGTCCCTAAAAAATTTTGACACATAGTGGAAAACGGTGGTTTGTTATCTTTATTGATGATCTTACTCGTTTAACTTGGGTTTATCTGTTAACAAAAAAGTCAGAAGTAAAAGAGTTTTTTATTCATTTTTATCATATGATTGAAAATCAATATCCTGCATTCTGATAATAGTATTGAGTACTTCAATACTTGCTTAACTGATTTTTTCCAAGAAAAAGGAAATTGTGCATCAATCTACGTGTATAGACACTCCCAACAAAATGGTATTGCAGAAAGAAAAAATAGACATTTGCTTGATGTTGCTCGTGCTCTTATGTTCTCAATGCATGTGCCATCTTATTTATGGGGGTGAAGCTGTTCTTATTGCTACTTATCTAATTAATAGGATGCCTACAAAAATACTGCATTTTAAAACCCCACTCGATCATTTTAAAACCTTCTTTCCTGCCGTTCGGTTATTCTCTGATTCACCAATAAAAGTCTTTGGTTGCACTGCCTACGTTAATAACTCTAATCTCTCTAGGTCTAAACTTGATCCTAGGGCTGTCAAATGCATCTTCTTAGGTTATGTCTCGCACAAGAAGGCCTATAAATGTTTTGGTTCAGTGACTAAAAAATACTTTAAAAGTATGGATGTGTCCTTTTTGGAAAGTTAGTCTTTTTTCACCAAAACTTCTCTTCAGGGGGAGATCTCTAACTTAGAAAATAATTTTTGGGATACTTCTCCTCTTCCTAATATCATTCATCTTGAGGTTACTACTTCTAGTTTCATGCCAAGCACAAAGAATACTCCTTCAGGGGGAGAAACACTACAAAGTGATCGAAATCTTGAACTTCACGTTTATACTAGAAGGACAGTGCATCAAAGGAACCAAGACTAGATAGTTGACTTAGCACGAGAACAATCCAATGCTCCGATGAATGATTTTGAAGATCCAGGTACCATACCTTCGATTTCCAATTCTTCACCTATCCATAACTGTTTATCTGATATATCTGATCTTGACATTCCAATAGCCCATAGAAAAGGTACTCGAAACTGTACAAAATATCCTATTGCCAATTACTTGTCTTACCATAGGCTCTCTGTCTCTAGGATAATAAATCTGGTTGTTCCAAGGAATATACAGGAAGCACTAAAAGACTTTAATTGGAAGTTAGCAGTGATGGAAGAGATGAATGCTCTTGAACAAAATCAGACATGGGTCATAGTAGAATTACTAAAGGATAAGAAAAGAGTCGAATGCAAATGGGTGTTCAATATAAAGTGCAAAACTGACGGGAGTGTTGAAAGATATAAAACCATACTTGTTGCTAAAGGCTTCACTCAGACTTATGGAATCGATTATCAAGAAACTTTTGCTCCTGTGGCTAAAATTAACTCCATTAGAGTCCTGTTATCTGTTGCTGTTAATGCAGACTGGCCCCTTTATCAACTTGATGTCAAAAATGCTTTTCTCAATGGTGAACTTGAAGAATAAGTATTTATGAATTTGCTCCATGGTTTTGAGGATGATTTTGGAAGTAACAAAGTATGCAGATTGAAGAAATCCTTATATGGTCTAAAACAATCCCCCAGAGCTTGGTTTGAAAGGTTTGCCAAAGTAGTCATGAGCTATGGTTTCTTACAGAGTCAAGCATACCATACTATCTTCTATAAACATACTGAAAATGACAAGATTGTCATTCTAATAGTTTATGTTGATAACATTATTTTTACCGGAGATGACGAGGTAGACCGAACTACCTTAAAAGAAAAACTTACCAATGAATTGCAAATCAAAGATCTGGGAGCCCTGAAATATTTCCTAGGAATGGAATTTGCTAGGTCGAAGGATGATATTCTTGACAATCAAAGAAAGTATATTATTGACTTACTTGAAGAGACAAGATTACTAAGTTGCAGGACAGCAGAAACTCCAGTTGAGCCTAATTGAAAATTGCAAGTTGCAACAGAAAAAAAAGTAAAAGATAAAGAAAAATATTAGAGACTTGTGGGAGACTTATTTACCTGTCACACACACGTCCTGACATTGCATTTGTAGTTAGTATGGTAAGTCAGTTTATGTATGCCCTAGGACCCACTCATTTAGAAGTTGTCTATAGAATTTTTAGATACCTAAAAGGTACCCTTGGGAAAGGAATACTGTTTAAGAAACATGGTCATCTGTGTTTTCTAGATTTGAGGTTGAAGAAGCTTTTAAAAAACTGCAAAATCAAGCCCCCCCCGTTTTCTCTCTTCTCTCTCCTCCCAACCTGCCCTAATTTGCTTCCTCCGATTTCGATTCCTCGCCTCCGATTTCCTCCGGTGACCGACTTCCCTCGCCTCCGATCTTCTCCGGTGTCCAGTTCCTTCTCTAGCGCTCGACCCTTAGGTCTACATTCCAGTTTGAAATTATCTCTTTCGAAGTCCCTTCAGTTCCGTCAGGTTATGAATCGCCACATCTCTTCGTTGTCGTCGTTTTCAGAGGTTGTCTGCCCCGGTACTTCCTTTTCGCTTATATCCTTGAAGAAACTTCATCCGGTCACTTGACGTTTGGACTTCCCCCGAGTTCGTTCTCAGTTTTTGAATGCGTTGTGATAGTAACTGACTGAGGAAAAGGTCCATTCTTTTTTTCCCTCCCTTCCCGTCGCCTCCCTCTTTTTCTTCTTCTCGTTGCCGCTGACGACATCGAACAGAATCCCAACCCCATCCTTCGACTTCGTTTGCTCACGCCGACAACCGCCGAGCCCTCTCCCGCCGGTTTCCTTCTGCCCTCTGCTCGCGCGCGTCAGGGAGCGCCGAGAGCTATCCCTGGAGCTTGAGTTTCGAAAAGGGTTGTTTGGGAAAGCTCGAGTTCGAGTTCGATAAGCTGTTGGGTTCGATATTTCATTCAATTGCATTGTGTTTGTTTTTGCGGGAAGTCTGTTTTGGCTAAAGTCATTTTGTCTCCCAAGCACTTCAATGAGTTTTCATTCTTGTAGCATCGGCAACAATTTGTTTAGGATTTGGAGGGAGGTTTCGTTCATCTTTCTTCAAGATGGCAGTAGTGGTTCGGTGGTCTCGTTGTCCTTGGCTCATGTACGATGGTTTTTGGAGTCCTTCTCGGCAATTGTTTCAAAGTCTTCATCTTACTTTGCTTGAAGGAAATTCAGAGATGATGCAGCAACTTTGGGATTATTCAAGGTGCGTTCGCACGCAGATTGGGATGCGGTTGGTGTTGTGTGGCCCCCTTCGGGTGGTAAGAAATCTTTTCGCGTCCCGCTGGGGAGATTTTTGAATGGTTGGAAAGTCTCTAAGGATATGCTTGGTGACTTCATCACTTCTTTAGAGGGTTCAGGGGCGTCAAAAACTTGTGGTGTGGATATTTCTTATCCGGAGTTGGTTGGGGATGGAATTAGTAGGTCTAAAGGGGTGCGACTTCCTGTTGAAGGTCGTGGCAGGGATGATTTGGGGGTTGCGAGGGGTTGCTCGCTGCAGGGTAGTGTCTCAGCTCCAGTATTAAGGCAATGGGTCCGAAAGTCTGAAGAGGTGGTTGAGGTGGACTTCTGACAGCTCCTTGTGGTGACCCGTCTGTTTGCCCATATCCCTTGGTCGACTGTCAAGAAAGGGTTGGAGGCTCATTTTCGAGTGTTGTTTCAAATCAATCCGTACATGGCTGACAAAGCCATTCTTTTGGTTGATGGTATTGCGAGTGACTTTTCTGTTTCTGGTATTGGGAAATGGCAAGTGATTAGTAATCTCCATTTGAAAATCGAGAGATGGTCGGATCGCCTACATGGTTTACCTGGATGTAATTGGGGGTATGGTGGTTGGCTAACAAAGAAGGAATTTGCCTTTGAAGCTCTACGGAATAGGGAGGTTTTTGAAGAAATTGATCCAAACTTGGGGTTTGGTTGATATTTCTTTGGAGACCATGAATCTTCTTGATCTTTCAGGGGCTAAAATCAAGGTGGCTCAGAATTTGTGTGGCTTCCTACCGGCTTCAATAATTGTGGTTGATCCATTTCTGGGTGAGTTTTCGTTGAAGTTTGGTGATGTGGAGTGTGTGGATCCTTCTCCTTTGTTATCGGGTTCCTTGGTATTAAAGGATGTTTCAAATTCACTGGATCTGGCTCGTATCTCTGTGGTTATGGTTGATGAGATTGGGTTTAATCTGTACTCTTCCCCTGTTGTTGATTTCTTTTCCTCACAGGTTTGTTTGAATCCAGTGGTTGGGGCACCCTCTGGGATTTGGTGGGAGGTTCAGCGAAGGCCGTCATGGGGAGGGATGATCCGTTGGTTGAGTCAGGGGAGGTTAATTTGGTTCGTGGCTTGGATGGTGATGCAACCGTTTTGTCAGATGGGGCTTTAGTAGAGGGATGCGGGACTGGGGCTTGCTTGGCTGGTGGTGCGGTAAGTTCAGAGGCTCTCTTCTCCCTCGCTGGCTACTCCTGTTAAGGGAGTGAATGAGGCATTCTGTGGAAAGTTTTATTCAAGGAAATGAAATGTTAGTGCGATGAAGCTTATGGAGCAGGAGAGCGCTTTTCCTGATTTCCTGGAGCGTCCGATGAGTAGCTTGCAACCACTGATTTCTCCTCTGCCTACTGCTAGGGCTTTTGCCAAAGAGGATTCAAGCATTCCTTCCTTTACCATTGAGGAATGTCAGGTTGGTCCTAAGGGAGTCTCTTTCATTAAACCTTCTTTTCAGCATTTTATGCCAAATCCTAATGATGTCGGTGGATTCTCCCCTTTGGCTGATCTTGACTCGGTGGTGGATTCGGTGGTTAGTTTGAGCAGTCCAGAGTTAGGATCCAATTGCTTCTCCTTATCTAAGGACTTGATTGTGGATCCACCTATTATCAATCTGGCTAGTTTGTTTGATTCCCCAAGTAGTCCAAAGCTGGTGGAAAAGGTTTGTTTGACACCTCTTGTAGATCCAGTCGTGCCTCCGGAACTAAGTAGATTTGAATCGTTAATCAAAGCTAGTGGTTTGCAGTTTAGAGGAATTGACCCTACTTTTAAAGCTGCTTTGACTCATTGAATTCTCTCTCGTAAAGGGGGTTGGTTTGGGGGTGTTTCTAAGTTGGATGGACTAAAGATTAAGTTTGTTCGTGGCGTTGCTTCAGGAATCAGATTTGGTTTTATTTTGATTTTAAGTATCAAGTCTTTTTGGAGCTTGTGGATTTATGTGGGTTTTTGTCCTCAGTAGTTTGATCGATCCGCAGTTGGGCAGTGCTTGGTTGTTTTGGTTTGTGCTTTTGTTGGTTGGTTGTTGAGGTAGTTCTTTGGTCGGTTTTCTTTTTTAGCAGTTAGTCTTGGTAGGATTCGGTTGGGTTTGGGTTACTTTTGGTTTTGTTTGGTCGTGTTGTGGTTAAGTGTGGCTTCTTTGGTTCCTTCTTGTTTCTTTCGCTTCGGCTGTCATTTGTCGTTGTTGTTTTGTTGGATTTTTTAATGTTCTCTTGGGTCTTTGCTTTGTTTTGGTCTGATTTTTCTTTTTCGTTGTAAGATTTGTACTTGGAGCGTTAGTCTCCTTTCATTATTTCAATGAAACCTTTGTTGCCTTGTAAAAAAAAAAGAAACATGGTCATCTGCATGTTGAAGTATATACCGATGCTGATTGGGCAGGCAGTACAATAGATAGAAGATCTACCTTTGGTTACTGTTCCTTTGTAGGGGAAAATCTTGTTACCTGGCGAAGTAAGAAACAAAGTGTAGTAGCTAGAAGTAATGCTGAAGTTGAATTTAAGGCCTTAGCCCATGGCATTTGCGAAGGTATATGGATAAAGAGATTGTTGGAAGAATTGAAGTTTTCTCAAGGTGCACCTATACTTATCTATTGCGACAACAAGGCAACGATTTCCATAGCTCACAATCCAGTTCTTCACGATAGGACAAAATATATTAAGGTTGATAAACATTTTATAAACGAGAAAATCGATTCAGGAGTAATCTGCATTCCCTATCTTTCTACTACAAAGCAGATTGCAGATGTATTGGCAGAAGGGCTTCCTAAGTTACAGTTTGACAAGATGATCAACAAGCTAGCCATGGAAGATATTTTCAAGCCAGTTTGAGGGGGAGTGTTGGTTATTTTAGATTTGTTCCTTATTTGGCTCAATAGAATATTTGTACTTAATGTAATATATTCCTGGAAATTTATTTCCTTATATGTACATGGGTATTTATTCTATTTAAGAAACCCTAATCCCACTTAATGATAGAAAAAGATTATCTCTTTATATTTTTGCACAAGGGGTATAATCGAAACCAACTCCATAATTCAGGGGTATTTTTGATAATTTAACCTTCTTTTGAAAAAGAACAAGACACGAAACTTTTTATTGAATAAATGAAAAGAGACTAATGCTCAAGGATACAAACTCCACGAGGAAGTGAAAGGACCAAGGACCAAACAAAAACAAAAGGAATACAGAAGCAACCCAATAGAGAACAAGAAACTTAAAGGAAATTCCCACAAAACAAGAAAATGAGCCCACTGAAGCTAAGTATAAAGATAATATATTTCTCTACTTTCATTAGGTATAAAAGGGTTATATTTATACCAGAGACTCTCAGTCTAATAAGCTGAAAATATGCAATCTATCTAAACCCATATGGACCAGAAAAATACAACTATATACAAGAAAACAATCCCAGAGATAAAACCCTAATTACAGCTTGATTTTCTACCCACCCAAAAACTTGCATCAAAAGAGCCTTATAAAAAAACACATGCAGAAGCTGCCCACTGAAAACGCCAACAACAACTTGAAGGAGAAGCTCAGAAGACAAAAGGCCAAAAAACCAAGCAACAGAGAAAACTAGCTCCAACAGAGAAAACCAAGAACAAACTTTGAAAAACTCTGAAGGATAGAGAGGACAACGAACAAGAACCAAAACCCCAACAAGACCATGAGAAAAACAACAACAAGAGCCTGGGAGAAGAAGGCGATTAAAATGAAAGCCTTGGAGAAGAAGCTGCAAAACTATGCCCGACCACTATTTCCATTAGAATTCATGGGAGAAAATTCCCGAAACATAAGGCCACAAGCTTGAAAGAGATGAAATTTTCTAGGTATGTGGATGGAGGATGAGGAAACTCATCGTCACATTCTTGAAATAAAGAACCTAGATCTTCAAGATCTTAAGTCTTCAACCACAATATCATCAAGGTTGTTTTCGGTAGGCGGCAAGGAAAATTCCACACTGCTCACGCTAACAATTAACATCTGACTTATCATCACAACATGAGGGAGAATGAGAAGAAGTAGGGTCTTTTGTAGAAAGAATGACTCTGGTGAGGACAAAATCAGAATCTGTTTGGGGAAGCTTGTTGGCTGCCATGGCTAGAGAGTAAACACCGAGGATGAGCATTTGTGGAAAAATTATGAGTGACAACTTGCTTAACAGAGGAAACCAAAAGACTTGAAATATTTTCTTCAACAATATCTGGATTCTCAGAATTGAACTCAGGGGAGGGAGGAGATGAGGGAAGCGACAAATTTCTTCGAGCATGGTAAGAAGGATAAGCTGTAATTAAACAATTCTTCACTTCTTTAACACTTAAAAGGCTTTGAAGACTCTAAAAGATGAAGGGATTCACCAAAGGGCATCTCGGTAGCCTCAATAATGTTTATATATTATTTTACCATTGGATATCAGGTGGGGTCATTTGACCCTTCATCCTTTGAATTTTGACAGAAAGAGTTTCCTTCTTTGTTTAAACTTTAGAAGAGTATTTCTCCATTCCATTGTTGGTATAGTTTGAACACAACTTGCTTATAATATTTTCCGCAAGCAAGGGAAGTCTTTAAAACTTATGCAAGTAAAATGCCGTTTGTAATTCTTATCAGCTTCAGTTTCTCAAACTTTTAACATGTCATCTATTTTCTAATTTTATTCTTAGGTTAAATCCTGAAAGGATAAGTGGAGACTTCAACGAGGAAGTTCAAGTAAGAAATATTGTTATTTTATTACAGGATACGTATTGTTCTGAACTCCATGCACGACCTATCTTCGTTAAATATTTAATGTTTAATGATGAAGATGTGATTATGCCAGGTTCACAGTGGGTTCTTAAGTGCGTATGATTCAGTACGAATGAGGATCATTTCCCTCATTAAAATGGCCATTAATTATAAGTAAGTCTGCTGCACCTCAATTTTGAATAAGATAAAATCTTCATTGGGTCTTAGGATATCTACACTACAATCTTTCAATGAAGAACGGTTGTGTATATTTTCGTGGAGAAAGGTTGCCTTTAAATCTAAGCCCTAGACAACTTGGCTCCAATTTTGTAAACTTCCACTCCTATTCATGTTGCTGTAGTGTAATATGTGGTATAATTAGGAATTGTTTTGTAATTTTCATTTGAGTTTGTTTTATTGTTTGTCAGTTTAATTAGTGGGCTTAAATCTTCGATGTTAGAGAATGAAATCCCTTGTGTTGGCAATCTTTGAATAAAAATATATCTAATTACAATTTAACTCTAAAGTCATAAGTCATACCCCCAAAAAAAAAAATGCACACACTCTCTCTTCTCTTCCCTCCCAAACCATGGTCGCAATCCATGAGAAATCACCAATCTTAATCTCCGACACACTTTTTTGTTTTGTGGAAAGAAAGTAGCATTTGTAGCCTCGTTGATTGGGTGAGTATCCCTAGATTATGCATTGATGTACTTGAAGATCTAATTTGCTACGTTGTTGGGAAGGGATATGATCGAAGGAGGTCTTGAGTTCGAACTCCTGTGAAGTTGTTCTCTCCCCTAATTAATATTGATTTCCACTTGTTTGGATTTTCTTCAAATTTCCAAGCCCACAAGTGAGTGAGAGTGTTAGACTATGTTGATATAATTAAATTCTAAATATTATGCTAGGAGAAAGGGTAGGGAAATTCAAAAGAAGAAGGGTCGGCAGCCATTTTTTATCAGCAATGATTTTTTGGAAGATTCTGAGGATATGTCATTAAAGGAGGATAGGCAGACAGCCGGGTCGTTTGGCCTCCAAGAGCAGGGTATCAGTAAGGGTAGGCATTCGTAGGTGATAAGCTGTGGGGCCAGGCCGTGTTGCTTCTCGAAAATTACTTTCAGAAGTCCTACAAAGGAGGCTGATCTTTCCCCCGAGTGCTCTGAAGTCGAGAAACTCTTTGATCAGGACTCAGAAGTTAGTCTAAGCAGCCCTGAGGGGGTGGGAAAGTCAGCACCGAGCAGTGTTCGTTGCAGCACTCAGATAGGGTCCCCTCTAGCAAGTGTCAGGCACCTCTTCTCTCCCTTGAAGGTTGTCACCTCATGTTTGGAGGAAGGGGAGGCGAGGGCTGACACTGCCTTAACTGAATTTGACTCATTGATCAGGGCCTGCGGGCTGCAGTTCCGGGAGGTTGGCTGTATAGGCTCCACATCCTCGTCTAAATGAGGATCCTTTCGTGGAACACCAGGGGCTTGGGGGATCCCTCCAAGCGTTTAAGTTTGAAAAACTTCGTTCTCAAGGTCAATCCGGACATCGTTATGATACAAGAAACCAAGTTGGAAATGGTGGATGGTAAGCTCGCTAAGTCTTTATGGAGCTCCAAAGATGTTAGTTGGGAGTTGGTAGAGGCAGATGGAAGGTCGGGAGGTTTGCTGATTCTAAAACAACGCCAAGATCAAAGTTTTAGAAGTGCTAAAGGGGATCTTCTCCATTTCTAATAAGGTATTATTCGCCAATTGTCATTTGTGTTGGATTTCGAATTTTTATGGGCCAAACAGGTGTAGGGACAGGAGACGGATGTGGGAAGAGTGGAGTGCATTGGTGCCTCTCGGGAAGGACCTTGGTGTGTGGAGGGGACTTCAATGTCATCAGTGGGCTCATGAGAGGAGTCCTGAAGGGAGGCACACTAAAAGCATGAGGTCATTCAATAAGATCATCCGGGATTTGGATTTATGGGAAGTTCTCCTTAGCAATGGAAGTTATACCTGGTCTCGTTTGGGATTGGAGAACTCTAGATCTCTGTTGGATAGGTTCTTCATTAATGCAAGTTGGGACAGTGTTTTTGCGGACTCCAGGGTTTCTCGGCAGCCAAGGATTTTTCAGACCATTTTCCTCTCCTTCTGGAAGCGGGGTCTTTTCTATGGGGGCCTGCTCCCTTTCGCTTTGTTAATGCCTGGCTGGGAAGCAAGGAGTGTGTATCTTTAGTTAGCAAAGCATTGGAGGAGGATCAGTCCTATGGGTGGGCAGGTTTTACACTATCTTTAAAACTAAAAAAGAAGCTGAAAAAGGAAAACTTAAGAAGTGGGCGTAAGATCGAGATCAAAGTGCAAAAGGAAAAGAAAAGAATCGATTGACGAAATATCAATGTTGGATAAGAAGGTGGAGTCCTCTTCTCTCACCTCTCAAGAGTCATTAATCCGGCCATGGCAAAAGGGGAATTGGCTGAACTATATATGGAGAATGAGAGAAAGTTGATTAAAAATGTAAGCTAGTATGGCTCAAAGAGGAGATGAGAACTCGGGCTTCTTCCATAAATATCTAGCGACAAAAAAGCGGGCGTCCGCCCTGATCTCGGGCATCTTGTCTTGAAGGAACCCCACAGTTAAGTTTGCGGACATTGAATCGGAAATTGTAGGTTTCTTTGGTAGGCTTTATGAGCGCATCCTCGGGCTGCGCTTTGTGCCGATATTCGAGGGTTGGAAGGGGGTCTCATGGGAGGAAAATGGGGCACTCACGACCCGCCGTTGGAAGAAATTAGGATGGCGCTAAAGCGGTTGGGAAGAAATAAGGCCCCCAGGCCGATGGATTCACGATAGAATTCTACCTTAAGTTTTGGGATTTCTTTGAAATTGGACTGCTGCGTTTCTTCAAGGAGTTTCACAGCAACGACCATATCAATTCGGGGCAAAAAGAAAACTTTATATGTCTAGTTCAAAAGAAGGGTGGTGCAAGCTCAATAAAGGATTACAGGCCCATTAGTCTGGTCTCTTCTACGTACAAAATCCTCTCCAAGGTGCTAGCCGACCGCTTAAAAAAGGTAATGCCCTCAATCACCTCGGAGGTCCAAAGCGCTTTCATACAAGGTAGGCAAATTCTAGACTCCGTCCTAGTAGCTAGTGAGGTTATTGAAGATTTTAGAGTTCATAAAAGAAAGGGATGGGTTCTGAAGCTGGATTTTGAGAAAGCCTTCGACTGTGTAGACTGGGGTTTCTTGGAGGAGGTCCTCAAGCAAAAAGAATTTAGTGCCAAGTGGATTCAGTGGATGAGGGAGTGTATGGTTGGCCAAAAGTTCTCGGTAATGATAAATGGAAGGCCTAGAGGCAGGATTCTGGCTACTCGAGGGTTGCGACAGGGGGATCCTTTGTCTCCCTTTCTGTTCGTTTTGTTGGTTGATGTTTTGAATGCCTTGGTGGGAAAAGGGATTGCTCAGGGGCTGTTTGAAGGCTTCAAGGTAGGAAGGGAGAAGGTCGAAGTGTCCATCTTGCAGTTTGCGGATGATACAATCTTGTTTTGCAAAGAAGAAGAAGGGGCGCTGGATAACCTAATCAGTGTGGTAAGATTATTTGAAGTTTGCTCGGGGCTGAAGGTGAATTGGTCAAAATCAGCCGTTTGTGGGGTTAATTTGGAAGAGAGCACGGTTGAGGAGGCTGCAAAGGTAGGGTGCAGGGGTGTCCAAATCTTAGTTTCTCTCATACACAGGGCTTCATTGGAGGTCACCCAAACTCCTCGAGTTACGCGGCCAAGTGGTAAATAGTTTTGAGAAAAGGATGGATAGATGGAAGAGGTTTAGCTTGTCACGAGGGGGTCGTTCGACACTCTGCAATGCGGTTTTGGAATCCCTCCCCCTGTATTTTTTGTCCCTGTTTCAGCTTCCAGCGAGAGTTTGTTTGGTTTTGGAAAGGCTCATCAGGACTTTTTTCTGGGAAGGGTCCGAGGGGGTAAGCTCAAACACCTGGTAAGATGGAGGGAGGTCGTCAAGCCCCGTGCCTCGGGAGGGTTAGGCATCGGGGCTTTGAAGGGCAAAAATCAGGCCCTGCTAGCCAAGTGGGGTGGAGGTTCTCGAGAGGAACCATTTTCTTTACGCGAAGGGTGATAGTCGGCATCCACTACTGTCGGACAACGGATGGGACCACGGCTATTCCGTAGTGCGGCTTGAGAAGCCCACAGGTCAACATTGTAAGGGTATGGAGGCAATTGCACCATTTGGCCCTGTTCAAGTTGGGAAGCGGCAGACTAACTAGGTTCTGGTGGGAACCATGGCTGGGAGGCACACCCCTCAAAGATAAATTCCCAGGCCTTTTTGTGATAGCAAAGGATAAGTTGGCTTCGGTGGCTGAAGTTTGGGACAGTCAGCTGGACGTCTGGGCTTTATCTTTTAGAAGACCATTGAAGGAAGAAGAAATAGAAAGTCTTGCAGAGCTTTTGGGGGTCCTCGGCAGTGTCAAGCCTTCCCAGTGCGGGACACTAGAAGTTGGGTTCTTGAGCCTTGGGGAGCTTTTCAGTGAAGTCCCTTTCAAAGCACTTGTGCCCCCACCCCCCATTGGACAAGTCGACGTCATGATTGCTTGTGGAAGGTGAAGTGTCCAAAGAGGGTTAAGGTGTTGACATGGATTCTGTTGTTTGGAAGTTTAAATACAGTCGATTTTCTTCAGAGAAGGTTGCCGCACATGTGTCTTCATCCTTGATGCCGCCACCTATGTTTGAAGAAGCGAAAATGTGTTTCCACTTGTTTGTGAGTTGCTCCTTTCTTTGGAAATTGTTGGTGAAGCTTCTCCGGAGTTCGGCCTAGGATGGGTCTTAGCAGGAAACCTCAAGGAGAGTGTGTTTCAGTTGTTGTCAGGCCTTCCGCTTTCGCTAAGGGCCTCAATTTTGTGGGGAAACGCAGTAAGGGCGCTGTTGTCAGATATTTGGTTTGAACGAAATCAGAGGGGTTTTCATGATGTTAGGAAGTCTTGGGAAATCAGCTTTGAAGCTGCTCACCTAAAGGCATCGGCTTGGAGTTCTCTTTCGTGCGCGCTATGGGATTCTCAATCTCGACATTCAAAGCCAATTGGAATGCTTTTATTTTTCCTGCTTAGGTTCAGTTAGCTATTTGGTTTTCATTTTTGTCCTTTGGTTGTGTAGGGTTGATTGAACTTTTGTATCTCTTCATTATCTTAATGAAATTGTTTTGTTACCTTGTCAAAAAAAAATTTACCCCAAATCATCAGATTAATATTTTGGGTTGATTGGTGATTTAAGACTAATTAATAATTAAGTATAAATATTTATTAAGAATATATATTTTTTTTTTTGTTTTTATCCTACAATTTAAATATACTTTTAACAAAAATATTTTTATTTTTATTCAATAATTTTATTTTTAAATATAAATTATATAAAAATCTTTTAGTTATAATACTATTATTTAAATTGAAATTCTTAATGTAAATTAGAATACTACATAACAATTTTTTTAATTAAAAAAATCTCCCTATCTCACTTCCACCATATGTCATTAACATTTTTTTTTTTTAATTTTTGAAATTACTTATGTTAATGCTAAAGTATGAGAGAATCAGTATGTTCTATTCCATTCACTCAAGATATATATATATACAAGTATACAGGGTTAACCTAAATAGAAGAGCGTAAAAAGACAATAAAGGACACCCTTAGAGTTATATTAACAAAATACAATTATACTAATATAAGGACTCTAACACTCCCCTCAAGTTGGAGCATATATATCCATCATGCACAACTTGTTAGAGAGGTAATCAATTCGTGCTCCGTTCAATGCTTTGGTGAAGATATCTCCTAATTGCTCTCCGGTCTTCGCATATCCCGTCGATATCAAACCTTGTTGTATCTTCTCACGCACAAAATGACAATCAACTTCAATGTGTTTAGTTCTCTCATGAAATCTTTGGATTAGATGCTATATGTAGAAGTCGCTTGATTATCACACCACAATTTGGTCGGTGTTGTGATATCAAATCCCAATTCAATAAGAAGTTGACGTATCCAAACTAATTCACGACAGTTGTGCCATTGCTCTATATTCGACTCAAAGACTTGATCGTGAAACCACATTTTGTTTCTTACTCTTCCAAGAAACCAAATTACCACCAACGAATACACAATATCCTCGACGTTGACCTTCTATCTTCCTTAGATCCCGCCCAATCAAGCATCCGAGAAACATTCAATGTTCATATGCCCATAGCTCTTATATAATAAACCACGCCCGTGAGCTTTCAAATAACACAAAATCTGCTTCCACTGCAAACCCCAATGATCAATTGTAGGAGAAGACATGTGTACCGGCTCACAATACTCACCGAATAAGCTATGTGCGGTCGAGTTCTTGTAAGATAATTGAGTTTTCCCACCAACCTCCTATATCGTTCGGGATCTTTCAATAATTCTCCCTCTTTTTGTGAGTTGTACATTAGGCATCATCGGGTACTACATGGCTTAGCCCCTAACTTCCCTGTTTAGTCAACAAGTCAATAACATACTTTCTCCGTGATAGCATGATTCCCTTCTTGCTTCTCATTACCTCAATTCCTAGAAAGTATTTCAACATTCCCAAATCTTTCGTGTGGAATTGACTATGGAGAAAGGTCTTGAGAGATTGGATGCCCAATATCGTCACATTTCCTCTCCTTCGTGTCTAGTCTCTTGTTTTGGTTCCCAAAGTTTTTGGGTGTAGTGCCTTTGTTCACATCCATCCCCAACATCGTAGCAAATTGAACCCTCGAGCCTATAAATGCATTTTCTTGGGGTACTCACCAAATCAAAGGGGTTACAGATGCTACTCTCCTCTAACAAAACGAGTAGAGAGAGAGGACAACTCGACTAACAAGCCCACGGAATACGAAGTAGATTCCGGCGAAGCACGTGCCAGCACATGGTGGTGAAAACAGAAGGTTAAGGTCGTGAGCCTCATGTGTTGCTTAGATCTAGCTCGTATGTGTGGGAATGACTGACAACAACTGGGCTTTCTTGCAGTATGAGCAGTGACAAAAGAAAATAAAGGACAAGAAATAACCAACTCGTCGTTGTCACATATGGAAGTAGGTGCAAACCCCACAGTAAATTCACAGAACCCAAGATAAAAAATCAAGATGGTCCTAAACTCTAAACTCTTAGGGGCCGTTTGTGATGCAGAAAACTCTTCAAGAACTGTAAACTTTATTCAATGAATTCAATGAAGGGGGCCAATTGGCCATATTTATACAAATGAACCAACTAACCCTAGTAACTAACTAACCCAAGTCATAACCAACTACTAACTAACCATAACCAAATAATAGGTTAACCAGTAGCTTTACAGGGTTAAAAGGTTAAAAATAACCCACAGTAACTATCAATAAAACATAGTAACTAGGGTAAACATAAGCCTACATCAAATCCACCCCACCAAAACCATACTCGTCCTCGAGTTTAATGAGTTAATTGGAATTCGTCAGGTGCAAAATAAGGGAAGATATCTGAAACATTGAAGGTATTACTGATGCGCATCGAGGATGAAAGTTATACACGGTAGGCATTGGGGCCAATCTTGTCCAAAATAGGGAATAGACCTATCTTCTTGTTGGTTAATTTAGAATAAATCCCAGAAGGTAAACGAGACTTCTTTAAATGTATCATGACAAGGTCGCCTACTTTGAAATCAACTGCACGTTTCTGCTCATCTGCCCGAGCCTTATAGGAAGCATTAGCCTCCTCGAGATGACGACGAACTTCTTGGTCTAGTTCTTTAACTCGATCAGCCATAAGTTCTGCTTCAACACTAATATCAATGGAAGAAGGTAAATTAGCAAGATCAAAAGTTAAACGAGGAATTCGGGTATACACAATCTCAAATGGGGACTTCCCCGTGGATCGGTTGACCATGTGATTGAAAGCAAATTACTGCTGGCGAGAGAAAGATCCCATTGTCGTGGTTTATCACCACTTAAGCAACGTAGGAGATTGCCAAGAGTTCTATTAGTGACCTCTGTTTGCCCATCCGTTTGTGGGTGACTGGTGGTGCTAAAAAGAAGGTCTGTTCCAAATCATTTCCAAAGAGATCGCCAAAAGTACCTCATAAATTTGACATCCCTATCCGAAACAATAGTCTTAGGAATCCCATGGAGTCTAACAATCTCACGAAAAAACAAGTTAGCAATATTCAAAGCATCATTATTTTTTTTGCAAGCAATAAAATGAGCCATTTTGCTAAAACGATCAACCACTACTAAAATAGAGTCAAAACCACGTTGAGTTCTAGGTAAACCTAGTACAAAATCCATTGAAAGATCTTCCCATATGGAACATGGGATGGGAAGTGGGGAATAAAGCTCTTGATTTTGGCTTGATCCCTTTGAAGTTTGACAGATAAAACACCGTTTAACAAAATTAGCAACATCCTTTTTAATTTGTGGCCAAAAAAACTTGGCAGAAAGGGAGGTAAAAGTTTTATCACGACCAAAATGACCGGCCAATCCCCAGAATGAACTTCTTTTAAAAGAGATTCAGTAAAGAGGTTTGAGGAAGACAAAGAGCATCACCCTTAAATAAAAACCATCGACAATATGAAAATCTTTGCATGGTACGTGATTGATGCATTTATACCAAATTTCTTTAAAATCGGGGTCGGAATCATAAAGTTCAGGTAGATGTGAGAAAGCTACAATTTGTCCACGAAGTAAAGTAAGAAGAGTACCTTTACGGCTTAAAGCATCAACCACTTTGTTTAGATTTCCAGGAGTATGTTTGATGACAAAGTCAAAACGTTGGAGAAATTGAACCCATCTAGCATGCAAGCGACTAACAGTCTTTTGGTTATGTAAGAACTTTAAAGAAAAATGGTCAGTAAGTAAAATAAATTCTTTATCAAGCAAATAATGTTCCCATTGTTTGAGAGCACGCACTAAAGAGTAAAGTTCTTGTTCATAAGTACTCCATTTTTGTCGTGCCTCACTCAATTTTTCACTAAAAAACTCAATTGGGTGATTACCTTGGCATAGGACAGCACCAATTCCCACACCTGAAGCATCCACACTTACCTCAAAAGGTTTGGAAAAGTCCACAGGAGTGGAGCTTAAAAGTTGTTTAAGTTGTAAAAAACTTTCTGTTTGAGAATTTCCCCAATTAAACTTCCCTTTCTTTAAACATTCAGTGAGTGGTGCAGCAACAGTGCTAAAATGTTTTATAAACTTTCGATAAAAGGAAGCAAGACCAAGAAAACTTTGTATTTCCCGAACTGTTTTAGGTTTTGGCCAATCAACTATTGCTTGAACTTTTCTAGGGTCAACAGCTACACCTTTTTCCCTAATTGAAAATCCTAAAAAGTAAATTTCATTGCTCAAAAAGTTGCATGTTTTTATATTGATACAAAGTTCATTTTCGTTTAAAGTTGTAAACACCGACGTTAAGTGAGAAATATGTTCTTCATGAGACTTTCTATAAATCAATATATCATCAAAATAAACAACTACAAATTTATTAAGGTAGGGTAAAAGATTTGGTTCATGAGTCTCATAAAAAATCTTTGGGTGCATTGGATAGTCCAAAAGGCATTACTAACCATTCGAAAAGGCCTTCATTGGTTTTAAATGTTGTTTTCCATTCATCTCCAGGTTTTATTCGGATTTGGTGATAACCACTTTTAAGATCTATTTTAGAGAAAAATGAAGCACCTCCTAATTGATCTAATAGGTCGTTAAGTCTAGGGATTGGAAATCTATATTTTATTGTGATTTTGTTAATAGCCCTACTATCAATACAAAGTCGCCATGACCCATCTTTTTTAGGTGCAAGGAGGGCAGGAACAACACATGGACTTAAGCTAGGTTGGATATGACCCTTATCTAAAAGTTCTTGAATTTGTTCATGGAGGATTTGGTATTCTTTGGGGCTCATTCGGTAGTGGGGAAGGTGAGGGAGTGTGCTGCCTGGAATTAGATCAATATGGTGTTGAATATTTCTTAATGGAGGTAAAGAAGTTGGTGGTTCAATAATGGTAGGAAATTGGTTAAGTAGTTGAGAAATCTGATTATTAATGGTCAGTGTGTTATTGTCAAAACTATCTCCTTTGACTATGAGAGCTAACAGAGTACTAGGTTTTGCATTTAAGAAATCTTTGCCTTGTGAAAGTAAGAAAAGTTGTTTCTTTGAGTTAGAGTCCATACATACCTTTTTCTTACTCTCAGTTTTGCCCAAAGGAAGAAGGACAATTCGTTTCCCCATCCAGAAAAATTCATGTGTATTGTCGCGACCCTTGTGTATGACTTGGTTATTGTATTGCCACGGCCTACCCAGTAGGATGTGACATGCGTCCAGGTCCAGTACATCGCAAACTATTTGGTCTTTGTAATGGCGACCAATAGAAAGAGGAATGGTACAAATTTCAGTAACATTAGTTTCCCCACCTTTTTTGATCCAACTTACCTTGTATGGACTAGGATGAGCTTCTGGTTTAAGGTTGAGGGATGTAATCAACTTTTTGGAGACAATATTCTCGCTACTTCCACTTTCAATTATGACTTGGCAAACTTTGCCATTGATTGTACATCGGATACGAAATAGAGAATGTCTTTGAGTGGAAGAATCTGTTTTAGGTGTGAGAAGTACCCTTTGAAGGATACAAGATAGTTGGTCTCCATCATCCGCAGCAATATAATTGGCATCGTCAGAATCTTCTTCGGATTCTTCCTCTAAGTTATTATCATCCAATTCTCGAATTTGTAAAGTGCGTCTTTGAGGGCATTCATTAGAGAGATGTCCTTGTTGTCCGCACCTGAAACATTTACCAAGAGAAGGGCGATTGTAAGGGTTTGAATTTCGTTTAGAAGTAGAATTATCCTAACCTTTGATACTAGTAACATTCTTGGTTTGATCATCATCTTTCTTGGTCGGTTGGTTGGATGTTGAAGAATTTCCTTGAATGATGTTTCTTGTAGAATCATTTGCACTTTTTCTTGGATTATATTGTTGTTTATCCCAAGTACTCCACCTTTGGTAGGTTCTAACCGGTTTGATCTCCTCATTTTCTTCAATCTTTGAAGCCAATGTAATGGCATCCGCGAGGTAAGCAAGTGGGTGTAAATTCACCATTTCTTTAATGTCGTCTCGAAGGCCATTCACAAATCTAGAAATTTGTTGTTGTTCTGTTTCAGGGAGATTATTTCTTGCCCCTAATCGATGAAATTCTTCCGTGTAATCAATTATAGAACGACTTCCTTGTTTACATTGTTGGTATTGGTTATAAAGAATTTGTTGATAATTGAGTGGCAGGAAGCGTTTCTTCATTAATCGTAGCATCTTTGGCCACTTCTTGATAATTTGTTTACCATAGCATCTCCTGTTGTTTTGAAGTTGATCCCACCATGCTGTAGCACCACTTTGAAGCTTTAGAGCCACTAACTTGACTTTTTTGTCTTCTGGAGTGTTTGCATAATCAAAGAAGTTCTCAACATTTTTAACCCAATCTAGGAAACTTTCCACGTTCATCTTACCATAAAAACAAGGAAGATCAATTTTCATTTTGAATTCCGGATTTTCTTGAAAGTATTGTTGTCTTCTTGGCATTCTTTCTTCCCGTTCTTGATTTCTAAAAGGAAGGATTTCATCTTCACCCGAGGATTCAGAATCTTGCATCATAAAACCGGGCATTTGTGCTTCAGGAAATGTTGTTTGTTGCTGGTTTACATGTCTTCTTGTTGGAGCTTGTGGTAATTCTTGATTATTGACATTTACCAGATTTAATCGTTGGATAATTTGACCCATCATCTGACGTAATTAACCTACTTCAGACTTGATCTCATCTATTGTTGATTCAACCTTTGCAAGTTGTTGATCTTGAGAAGAAGAAGAGGAAGCTTCCGCTGCCATACTGTTGATCCAAAAAAGAATTCGCACTTTGGATCGGGCTCTCTGATACCAATTGATGCAGAAAACTCTTCAAGAACTGTAAACTTTATTCAATGAATTCAATGAAGGGGGCCAATTGGCCATATTTATACAAATGAACCAACTAACCCTAGTAACTAACTAACCCAAGTCATAACCAACTACTAACTAACCATAACCAAATAATAGGTTAACCAGTAGCTTTACAGGGTTAAAAGGTTAAAAATAACCCACAGTAACTATCAATAAAACATAGTAACTAGGGTAAACATAAGCCTACATCAGTTTGGTTTAAGGTTTTATTGGATGGGAATGGGTAATAGATGCCTGGGAATAAGATGTCTGGGAATAATAAATGCCTGGGAATAAGATGACTGTGTTTGGTTTTACATGGGAATGTTATCAGTTTTTTATGTAAAAAATGATATTTTATATTTATTTGACGAAATTAATATATAAATCTTATGTAATATATACTTACGATCTAACTCTCTTTGCACCATCCCCCAAAACCCTCGCGTTCCACGATAACACTTTCATTACGAAATAATCCGGTCTCCACCGACCATAATTTCTCTAAATTGTAATCCGCTTGCCTTGATTAAATCACTAAATTTAGACAATTCCACTGGACAATCAGCCACAACCTTCTCCAAACTCTCCTTTTTACCCCCCAAGGGAGAATTATGCATTGCCCCTTCAAAAAACTCCGCTAAATTAACCACCGGAGAAAGAAACTCCGAAACTCTATTCCCAACACTTCTCACCGATCCAATATCTGGGCTACTTAGACTAACCTCAGAATCAGAATCGAATTCCAAATTTTGATCAAACCCCAGAGAAGAAGATGCACCATTAATTGTAGATCCTAGACGAGGCTGAAAAGAGGTTTTAAAAAACGATACCCCATTTGGGCCAATATGGCACTTTTCGATTGCAAACCCTGTGTAATTAGGAGAGTTAAGATCCCCTACCTTGAGAGAGGAAGTCAAAGGATTATACTGAAGAGACTCATCTGCTTGTTCTAAAAAATCAGGGAAATCCCCCTCTTCTGACCGAGCGTTTAAAATTCTAGGCGTTGCACCTCCCTTTCTCCTTGTATAATATTTCCCACAAAATGTGTCCTTTACCTCTTTGACACTAGAGGAGACACCAGAGGAAAAAAGAGGCTCTTCCATACCCCACTGATTAATTCCCAATTCATTATCACCATTAATTAAAGACTCAGATTTTCCCCCATCCATACCAACTGGAAAAGTGTCCCTCAGAACGCCATCATTAGAATCTAATGAAGCATCAATATTTTCCAGCAACTCATCACTCCTAAACTTCCCCTTATCGCCCCCATTAATGATCTCGCACCCTTGCCCCTTCGACTTCCTCCCACTATTCATAAAAGAAATCTCCATTGTTTGCCTTAAAGGTGCTTCTTTAAGAGTCTCAATGCATTCATTCTCAACACATCCACTCAAAGACCCCGTTCCCAAATCACGCCCCCTTATTTCCTCATGATGCAACCTGATCAGATTCTCTGATCCATCCTCCTTGGCCAGTATATTTGTAGTAGATTCAATGATTCCCAACGAAGAGTCATCATTTGGCAGAAGATGATCAAAACCTTCCTGATTTTCAACAACCTCCACAGTCAAAGACATCTCTCCACTTACAACATTATCAAGAAAACCCAATGGACCTGAAGGGGGTTGAAAGGGAATATTAACCATTTCGTCTTCCCATACTTGTATAACCCTTGCCATATCAATCGGATTAGTAACATCACTTAAGACTAAAGCAGTCTCCAAGCATCTAGGAGGGGTCACCTCTTCCAAACCTTCGAAACTCAACCAGAACTTTCCACAAGAAGGATCTTCAAGAGGAATGGCTGCCGGCCAAAAGCCACAAAGATTTGCAGCTACCTTGATTTTTGCCACTGAAATATCAGTAAAGTTCAAAGTATCCATAGAAATGTCTTCAAGACCCCCAAATTGCCATCCAATCCCCTCGAAAACCTTTTTCTTCCAAAATCTTAGAGGTAAGTTCTTAACTCCTATCCAACCACCATAGCCTTTAACCACCGTGGGTGAGCTATGAAAATTTCCTCCCATTTTTCCAGTTTCAGGTGAACATTCCCAACAATCTGCCATTTCCCATTTTTCAGCCTCATCTCCTCCTCTTCTGCATTCTCAAAACCTGTCTCGAATAGGATAATAGCTTTGTCATCCATAAATAGATTTATCTGCAAACTCCTTTATAATAGTCTGTGGATTTATATAATGTGTTTAGGATGTAGAGTTATTTAGTCTGTGTTATAATAATATGTGTTTGGGCGCTGAGTTATTTTACTCCAAAGATTATTATAACCCAGATTACTCTAACTTACTTAGTGTCCCAAACATGTCCTAAACATTCACAAAATCCTAGGTTAAAAAGATAAACCCTTAATTAGCCTAAAGCTCGAATACCATGTAAACGCTGAAGGTTTGAGAGAATTTGAACTATTAGAGTTCTTATATTAGTGAAACTGTATTTTGTGAATATATTAATTAGTTGTCTTTTATTGTGTTTTTTCACTGTCTTATTTAGGTTAGCCTTGTATACTTGAATATATATATATATATATATCTCTAGAGTGAATGGAATGACACATTGATTCTCTCAAACCTTTAGCATTAATATGGTAGCAAAGAATTACGTCAATTAGGATTTTTTCTTTGGTGAGCCTAGGGTTTTGAGAACTTTAGGTTTTTGAGTTTAGAACTCATTTGCTTCTTTCTGGGTTTTGTGGCTTTCTTAACCCAGTTGGTCAAATTCCGCTGTTGCCATCAGTGACCGCTGCTATTAGTGACTACCGCCGTCGCCACCGATTTGACCAATTTGTTTTCCTTTTTTTTTTGTCTCACCGCCACCAGAATTCGAAAGCCCATCCTCTGATTGGCTTATCCCCAAAATTTGGTCTCGATTGGAGTTGCGAGTGAAGCCCACAGGCCGCCCCTATTTCTGCTGCCGTTTTCACGTGCCGACGCGTGAATCACCGACGTCGACTCTTTTTCTTGGGGTTTGATCGGAATTGCATGCTCTTTCTAGTGGTGTACTTGTTTTAGTCATATATTGCTTGGTTTCGTGTCGAGAAATAATCCTTTGAAAATCTGGGGTTTTATGGTACAATGCTGTTTTGGGATTGAAATTTGAATTTTTTGGGTTGTTTTTATAGTTATGGCTGAAAAAAAGGCATTGAAAAAAAAAGCATAGTGATGTTGGAGATGATTCCTATGGTGTCAAAAATTACAGAACATAACCTTAATGAGTCTATTTTTTATGTATGGCGGATGAACATTTGTCACTATCTTTGGAGTCTTCATATGAGTTATCATGTCACCGACAAATTTCCACCGACTGATGATACTAGGTTTATTCTGCAGATAAAGAACTCTAAAGACACTCTTTCAACCTGATCAAGGTGAGAAATCTTTAACTAGTTATTTTATGGAGTGAAAAACATTGTAGGTAGAATTTAATGCTTTGTTGCCCGTTGGTACTGATGTGAAAGTTCAGACTTTCCAACGTGAACAACTCTTCATTATGAGTTTTTTTGGTTGGCCTTGACTCTAAATATGATATGGCCAAAGATCGAGTTTTGTCTAGCTCAGAAATTTCTTCGTTGGAAGATGCTTATACTCAAATACTTCGTATTGGGAAGTCACAAACAATCTTGGCATCTAAGTCTAATAGTGCCTTGGTTGGATAGACAAGGTGAATATAAAGGAAATAGAGAGGTAAGATCCAACACGTTCAAAGAAAATTCGAACACTCAGATAGCAAACTCGGGAGATATTGTTTGCCACTATTTCCATAAGTCTGGTCATATGAAACGCGATTGCAAAGGGTTGTTGAATAAGGGACAAAGGTTTCCATCTGCACATGTTGCCTCTACTCCTAATAATCATAACAAGTCTATTTCAATTTCTGCAGAGGAGTTTTCTTAAATCTGCTAGTATCAAGAGTCCCTAAAGTTGTCATCTTCTACTCCTATTACTGCCACTACTGACTCAGGTTATACATCTACTTGTCTTCTTTTTCCTCTTCGAAATGGGTTAGAGACTCTGGCACTTCTGACCATATGACAATAATCCCAGTTTATTCTTTCATATTTTTCCGTCTAAATCTTCGCCTGATATTACTATAGTTGATGGGAGTACATCTCCTGTCTTACAATACAACATTGTCATTCTTACAAACTCAATTTCATTGTCTTAAACTCAATTTCATTGTCTTCTTTTTTAACTTACCACAATTCTCCTTTAACTTGATTTCAGTTAGTAAACTCACTCGCGATCTAAATTGTTGTGTCTTATTGTTTCCTAGTTATTGTTTGTTTCAGGAACTTTTGACGAAGAAGACTATTGGTAAAGAGCATGACTCTGGAGGTCTCTACATTTTTGAACCACAAATACACACCGCCGCTTCTGGCTATAAAGTGTCCTCTCCCTTTAAAGGACATTGTCGTTTGGATCATCCATCTTTTTCCATTTGGAAGAGTCTTCGTCCTCAATCTAATATCGCTAATATCTTGTCTTTTTTAGATTGGGAGTCATGTCAGTTTGTTACAACCTTGGATAAAACATAGTCACACGTTCAAGATCTTGTGTCAATTTACTTGTCGAAAGTAAATTACAATCCAATCCTGAGGCATGTAGTACAAAGTTAAGATATAAATTTTGAGTAACTTGAACGAGACTTGTCCCAACCACTTTGGAGTATGATACATCTACAATTTTCACAGACGAGTTAGAGGTGTTAACTTGATAGTTTTTGTAGATAATATCAAGAGTAGAATATATTATTCTTATATTCACAATGAGAGTAAAGGGTTTCTTATATAGTAGAAACCTACATTTACATACACAGAAATAAATATTCCAGCACCTAAAATCTAGTAAATACAAGGAAATCTTTATTAACACGTAAGGAAATTACCGATATTTCCTTATTAACAAATAAGGAAAAATAACCAACAATAACTAACACCCCCCTCAAGCTGGTTTGAATATATCTTCCATTGCCAGCTTGGAGATCATCTTGTCAAATTGCAATTTGGGAAGACCCTTTGTTAACACATCAGCTACCTGTTCTGTTGTAGGGAGATAAGGAGTACATATTACTCCTGCATCAATCTTCTCTTTTATGAAGTGTTTATCAACTTGAATATGCTTTGTCCTATCATGGAGGACTGGATTGTAGGCAATGGAAATCGCTGCCTTGTTGTCACAGTAAATATGCATTGGTCTATTCTGGATGATTTTCAATTCCTCCAATAATCGCTTTATCCATATGCCCTCGCAAATTCTATGAGCTAAGGCTCTAAATTCAACTTCAACACTGCTTCTAGCCACTACACTCTGTTCTTTACTTCTCCAGGTGACCAGATTGCCTCCAACAAAGGAACAATACCCAGAAGTCGATCTTCTATCTGTTATCATGTTTCTTAAATAGTATACCTTTTCCAGGAGTACGTTTCAGATATCTTAGGATTCTGTAAACAGCTTCAAAATGAGATTGTCCTGGGGCATGCATAAACTGACTTACCACGCTTCAGCAAAAGCAATGTTAGGAAGTGTGTGAGCCAGATAAATGAGACTTGATATTTTTCTTTGTCTTTTACATCTCCTCCTGTTGCAATCTGCAATTTCAAATTTGGCTTAATAGGAGTTTCTGATGTTCTGCACTCAAGTAAGCCTGTCTCTTTGAGTAAATCAACGATATACTACCTTTGATTCACAAGAATACCTTCTTTTGATCTAGCAAATTCCATTCCTAGAAAGTACTTCAAAGTACCCAAGTCTTTAATTTGGAACTCACTTGCTAGTTGTTTCTTCAGGGTAACCATTCCTGCTTCATCATTTTCAGTGAAAATAATATCATCAACATACATTATTAGAACAATAACTTTGTTATTTTCAGTATGTCTATAGAAAATAGTATGGTCAACTTGACTTTGACAGAATCCATAGTTCATAACTATTTTTCCAAATCGTTCAAACCATGCCCTCGGAGATTGTTTAAGTCCATATAGAGCTTTCTTTAATCTGCACACTTTGTCAATTCCAAGTTCTTTTTCAAAACCAGATGGAGGATCCATAAATACCTCTTCCTCAAGGTCCCCATTAAGAAATGCATTCTTGACATCAAGTTGATAAAGAGGCCAATCTGCATTGACAACAATAGACAATAATACTCTAATAGAGTTAATTTTAACAACAGGGGCAAATGTTTTCTGATAGTCAATCCCATAGGTGTGAGTGAAACCTTTAGCAACGAGTCTAGCTTTGTACCTCTCAATGCTCCCATCGACTTTACACTTTATAGTAAACACCCATTTACATCCTACAATCTTCTTACCTTTTGGTAATTCTACCATGTTCCATGTGCCATTTTGTTTAAGGGCATTTATCTCTTGCATAACTGCTAATCTCCAATTCGAATCATTCAGGGCCTCCTGTATATTCCTTGGAACAAATAGGTCTGTTACTCTAGAGGTGAAAGCTCTAAAATTGTCACTGTAGTGCTTTTGGTCATCAGTAGACTTCCATTCATACGTATCAAATAAATCTAGATCCTGCCAAATCCGTTTTAACACATGAAAGTATTGTGTAACAGAGTTATTTCCCTGTCGCATATCACCTAGTTTAAGATTGAGTTCAAACACCTGTGATTCATTCCCTAAGTCGGAATACATCTGAGTCACGTTCTCGCACAATTACTTAGCAGTGGAATAACACATATAATTAGAACTTATATCTTCTACCATGGAATTTACTAACCAGGTCATCACCATGGAGTTTTCAGCATCCCATATAGTGAACAGGGGGTCGTCCTCAGCAGGCATGGGTTTGTCTCCAGTAAGATAACCAATCTTCCCTTGTCCTCAGATGTACATTCGAACACTTTGCGACCAACGAAGAAAGTTATCGCCATTAAGTCGAATAGAAGTAATCTGGACAATAGAGCTATTGGCATGGATCCGGCTATCTGAAGCTTTTACAACGGGCAAATTTTTATTTTCTAACATTGTTTAGGATCAAAACTTAATGAATATAAACACTGAGATAATAGTTAGAAGATGCCAAAAAGACAATATATAAGGAGCTCAACAATTTTAGGCCTGATATTGCACACAGTCGAAAGAAGAAAAAAAAAAGGCAATAACAATCGATTCAGTGAACCAGTGGATGGCGATGGCGAGGAAGAAACCGACAAGGAGATTTGACACCAACGAAGGACCCAGTGGACGGCAACGCAACGAACAGTCTCGTGGGTCGCGATTCGTGGGTTTGCTGATTCGGGTCAGGAGTTCGCGGGTTCTCTGATGTCGGCAACGCAACGAAATCGTGGGTCTTCTCGATTGAAAACTTTCGGGAAGAACCTTCAATTTTAAGTTGCTGAATATGTCGGCAAGGTTGTATCACAGATGACACTTAAGAGTGGTCGGCTATGGTTACAAAACAACGACTAGGGTTTTTGGTGTTAGAAAAACTTAGGGTTTCTTACAGAATTAGGTTTTCGCTCTGATACTATGTAGATAATATCAAGAGTAGAATATATTATTCTGTATATTCACTATGAGAGTAAAGGGTTTCTTATATAGTAGAAACCTACATTTACGTACACGGAAATAAATATTCCAGCACCTATAATCTAGTAAATACTAGGAAATCTTTATTAACATATAAGGAAATTACCGATATTTCCTTATTAACAAATAAGGAAAAATAACCAACAATAACTAACAATTTTGAAATAGAGATAGATTCCCTGTCGTATGATCTGAAGCTCCAGTGTCTATAATCCAAGGTTGTAGCTCTTCTTTACTAGCTGTCAGGGCAGTAGGTGTAACTTTCTGTGCAACTAGTCCTGCTCCCTGTATTGTGTGACCAATGATTTTTTGCAGTGCATTTATTTGTTCTTTGCTAAATAGAGTTATCTCTTTAGTAATAGAGTTATCAGGAGCCACATTAGCCACGTAGGCCCTACTATCATGATCAACAACCTTTCCATGGATCTTCCAACATGTGTCTTTTATATGACCTACCCTTTTGCAATGTTCGCACTAAGGTCTCTCGTTTCTGTTTATTGTCACTTGGTACTGTTGGGTTAAAACTGCAGGTAACAAGTGCAGAGGCCTCCAAAGCCGTAGGGACTGATTCTGATTTGCCCATCATAAAGTTTTTCCTACTTTCTTCTCGCCTTACTTCAGAGAATGTTGCACGAAGATTAATCAATGGCTTGATTTCCATGATTTGACCTCGAACTTCATCAAGATCATCGTTAAGACTAAGGAGAAATTTGAATGTTCTCTTTTGCCCATCATAAAATTTCGACCTCGAACTTCATCAAGAACGTTGTTAAGACTAGGGATCCCGATAATAAGGGAGGAGGATTCACACACTCCACATCACCAAAGTTCAAAGAAAACTCTCCAAGAAGCGGATCAACCACGTTAATTGACGCCAGGAGGAACCCACATAAGTTCTGAGCCACCTTAATTCTAGCCCCTGAAAGATTGAGAAAGTTCAAGGTATCTAAAGAAATATCCTCCAAACCCCCCAAATGAGAGCCAATTAATTCGAAGGTCTCCCTATTCCAAAACTTTAAAGGCAAATTCTTAATCTCTTACCAACCTCCATACCCCCATCACTTCTGGCAAACTATGAAGACTATCCGACCATCTCTCAACTTTCAAATGAAGATTCCTAATCACTCTCCATTTGCCAATGTTAGAAAAAGAGTCCCCACCCATACTGGTACTACTATAAACCAGGAGAAGGGCTTTATCAACCATGAACGGATTGATTTGAAACTCCATCCGAAAATGAGCCTCTAACCCTTTCTTGACAATCGACCAAAGGATGTGCCCAAACAAACGAGTCACCATCAGGATTCTTGAAAAGTCAATATCCACTACCTCACCATGCTTTCGTACCCAATGCCTTTCTACCAGATTGGAAAAAGACCCCTGTAACGTCCTATCCTTTCCATCAAACAAAGCTTCCCCACCGCTTTCATGAACCGGAAGACGCTTCCCCACCGCTTTTATGAACCGGAAGACGCTTCCTCTTAGAACTAGCGAAACTTGCCACTACACAACCAGGATTAGGACAACAAGACTTTGAAGCCCCAACATCCTCCAAAGCATCAGTGAAGTCGCCAAGCATATCCTTAAAGACTTTCCAACCATTTAAAAACCTCCCCAAAGATACACGAAAAGACTGCATGCCGCCCGAGGGGGGCCATACACTTCCGACCGCATCCCAACCTTCATAAGAACACACCTTGAATAACCTCAAAGTTGCGGCAACATCCCTGAATTTTCTTCGAACAAAGTAAGAAGAAGAATTGGCAGCAATCGCCGCGAAGGAATCCAGAAACCAACGAACATGAACGAGGGACAATGAAACCACCGAATCGCTTAAACCATCCTGAAGAAGGATAACCGATTCATCACACCAAATCCAGAAGAATCTATTCCCCACACAACAACTAAAGTGCCTCATTTAAATAGCCAACTTCAACCTCTTAAAACAGAGAAGCAACAAATCAAGCCAAGAATTCAAGACCCCCAAAAAGAAACTACCAGAGAAGAAAGAAGAGATGTCAGAGACGAGAAGGGGAAGCCGAGAGGGCTCGGAAAGGTAAAAAGAAAAGAGAAGTGGGCTAAGGAGGCAAAAGTGGAGACAACTGGAGAAGAAAGAATGGCAGACGGAGACAAAAGAGGGAAGACGAGAAAGGGTGGACCCACGCAAAAGGGAGGCACGCGAGGGTCAACCGGAGAAGAGAGAAGGACGGCCGGAGACGAGAAGGGGGTGCCGAGGACAATGGTTATGAGATCCTAAGGAAACCGCTAAGAGAACGACGAAGGCTGTCAGGCAACCGGAAACAGACAATGGCTAACGGAAAGGGTGACCTAGATGGGGGAAGAAAAGGGTACGGAGGCCAGAAGGATGAGAGGTGGCCGAGGAAACCACCGGAAAAACGGCGGCAAGCAGATGGAAACTGGCAACGAAGAAGCTAGGGTTGGTTCGTGAGAGGAGAGAGAAGAGAGAAAAAAAAGGTGGGTGGGGGGGGGGCACTGATGGATTTTGAGATATCTAGGTACAAACCCTTTTCTAAGAAGGAAAAAGACATTTTATCCTATTTATATTCTAAGAAGGAAAGAGATAAATCATAAAACAAAATTACAAAAATGCCCTAACTTTAACCATGAGTTTCAACAAATTTATTTCATCTTCCCTCTTTTTCTGTCTCTCTTTTCTTTTTCATTCTTTCTTCTCCTTCACAATCACGATTTCCAATTTTTTTTTTTTTTTTTGACAAGAAACAAACTAACTTTTCATTGAAAGGATGAAAAAAGAGACCAATGCTCCAAAAAACATGATCAAAAAAGAAAAATTTACAAGTCGAACCTATTACTAAAGAGAACAAGTAAAGGCATTCCAGTTCAAATTAATATCAGAAATAGAAAAACCCTCAAAAGTTTTAGATAAGAGCACACCAGGAAGCAACCTTAAGATGAATAGCTTCAAAACGAGCCTCCCACTCCGAAATCAAAAAATAAACGCAAACCTGGAGGTTGCGCTTACAAACTGGTGAAGAAGCCAAGAATTTCAGATTCAATTTTGCTGAAGGAAACCAAAGCCTCACCTTCTAATGAATGAAGGTCCTAAATCACCAACCTCCGTTTCTTAGCCGCCAAAAACTAATGGAAAATCCTGAATTTTCATCCCCTTCTTTGAGCCAATTAACTCCATCAATTCTCCTTTTGCTCAACCTTAGCATCCAGAAAACTAATTTCATCAAGCAAATTCTTTTCCTTTTTCTTCCTTTCCAATTCATAATCAGCATACCAGGATTTCAGAATCAATTTCAAGTGTCTCAATTTTAAAGAAATTGCGAACCCAACCCATCCATGCGCTTTATCTTCCTTAAGAGAGTTCTCAACTAATAAGACACACTCCTTAATGGACAATCGGGGATTAAAAAACCGAAAAGGAGATGGACCCCACTGTAAAATAACGGCCTCCAACAGCAAAGGAAAATGATCTGAAAAAACCCGTGCCTGTCTTGTGACCTGTGAGTTTTCAAACAAATCATCCCATTCCACATTGACAAAGAACCTGTCAATCAAGGATCTGAAGCTTTCCGTACCCAGAGTATAACTCCCATTGCTTGAAGGGAGCTATAACAATCCAAGTTCCGCAATAATTTTATTAAAATTTCTCATCCCTCTTGTCTGCCTCCTCTCCGGAAGACGTTCATGAATCCACCGAGTAATATTAAAGTCACCGCCCACACACCAAGGCGCCTAGCAATAAGATGCTAAAGCAGCCCATTCTTCCCAAAGGAGCTTCCTTTCCCTGTACTTATTTGACCCATAAAAGTTTGAAATCCAACAAAAATTTCATTCAGCATATAAAAATTTAATAGAAATGGAGTAGCCCCGTTTAAGTACTTCCTGAACCGTCACTTTACTTTCGTCTCACAAAATCAGCAAGCCTCCTGACTTCTCGAAAGTCTCAATGTGAACCCAGTTCACCTCTCTGGAGCTCCTAATTGACTTGACAAAAATTCTATCAATAATGCCATTTTGGTTTCTTGTATCGACACAACATCAGGACAATCTTGTCCTTCATGGTTTTCTTGGTTTTCTTGGACATTTCGATTGGCTGCTTGGATTTCTTCCTGTTGGTTCCCTACATGGGGAAGGGTGGAATCTTGATTCATTTGTCGAGTGCATTGTATAATGTGGCCTTCTGAACGTCAGCGACTCCTTTCTCCTTCATATTCATCGAGTTCTCTACCTACTTTGAGCGTCGGTCAAGGAGTTGGAATGTGAGGGGGGGGGGGGGGAGGCACGTCCATGGTGGTTGTTTCAAAGAAGCAGATTTGAAAGAAATTTCGAGCTTGGATCGTGAGCTCTTATGCCACTTGGTTTGACAAGTGAAGGGGTTTTCTTATTAAGATGACAAAAGTATTACACAAAAGGACAGCAGCCCCCTACTTATACGAAAAATCCTAAACAACCTTGGTAACTCGAAATGAGAATAAAAGGAGATATTCTCAGTCAATTTAATGGTCCCTTTCCTGGAATAGAAAAAACACTACCTTCTGCTATTCTTAAAAAGTATATATGATTTACCTAATTAAGTTTATTAACTTCTATTGTTGGGCTGTATTTGAGGTTGCTGTGGGAAAACACGCTTGATTGTTTCTATGCAATATTCACGAATCAAGATGGTTTATCAATTCAAAACTATTTTTTGTGCACTCTGTTCAACTCTTATCCCTTTTTTTGCAGTGATGATTGTGCTGAGCCACCAGTCAAATGGCATGTTTATGTTACGGGTCACAGTTTGGGTGGTGCACTAGCTACACTTCTTGCTCTTGAACTCTCATCAAGTCAACTTGCAAGGTGAGTGTTTATTTTCGACTTAAATAGGTGACGTTGGACCCTAGTAGACTTTTATTAGATTGGAAATTGGTCATGGTAGAAAAAGGATTGTGCTCAAGGAAAGAGCAGCCTATTATGATGGGATATTGAAGAATCAATTATGTACCACTTTCTTTACCCTAATTAAAAAATTCTCAACACATTCCTTCATCCAACTATTTATCGATTACTTTTCTAACATTACATATAAGGCATCATTAATTTTAATAATTGAATTAATTTGAAGGGAAAAATGCACTTTTGATTTTTATTGTTTGAGTATTGATTCTATTTGGTTACATATGGTTTGAAAGGCTCGGTTAATCGGTTCTTTGATGGCAAAGCTTTCATCAAAATTGGTGGTGAGTAGTTCAAGGTCTCTGATGATTTAATTGGTAAATAGAATTCTTTTCGTGTTTATCAATTGCAAATTGAGAAGTGGTCTAGAAAATTTCATAGTGGTAGAAAATATCAAGAGTATAATATATTATTCTTTATATTCACAATGAGAATCAAAGTTTTCTTATATAGAATAAACCTACATTTACGGGAAAGGAAAAAATATTCCAACACCTATAATACAGTAAATACAGAATATTCTTATTAACAAATAAGGAAATAACCAACACTCCCCCTCAAGCTGATTTGAATATGTCTTTCATTGCCATCAGCCAATTTGGAAAGACCTTTTGTTAGCACATCAGCCACTTGCTCTGTCTAGGGAGATAGAGAGTACATATTACTTCCGCATCATTTTTCTCCTTTATGAAATGTTTATCAACTTCAATATGTTTTGTCCTATCATGAAGGACTGGATTGTGGGCAATGGAAATAGCTGCCTTGTTGTCATAGTAAATATGCATTGATTTATTCTGAATGAATTTTAATTCCTCCAACAGCTTTGTTCATATGCCCTCGAAAATTCCATGAGCTAAGGCTCTAAATTTAGCTTCAACACTACTCCTAGCTACAACACTGTTTCTTGCTTCTCTAGGTAACTAGGTTGCCTCCAACAAAGGAGTTGCCTCCAACAAAGGAACAATATCTAGAAGTAGATCTTCTATCTGTCGTACTCCCTGCACAGTCAACATTTATATAAACTTCGACATGTAAATTATCATGTTTCTTAAACAGTATCCCTTTTCCAGGGGTACCTTTCAGATATCTTAGGATTCTGTAAACAGCTTCAAAGTGAGAATTTCCTGGGGCATGCATAAACGGACTTACCACGGTTACTGCAAAAGCAATGTTCGAACGTGTGTGAGACAGATAAATGAGTCTCCCCACAAGCCTCTGATACTTTTCTTTGTCTTTTACCTCTTTTCCTGTTGCAATTTGCAATTTCAAATTTGGTTCAATAGGAGTTTCTGTTGTTCTGCACCCGAGTAAACTTGTCTCTTCAAATAAATCACTTGTCTCTTCAAATAAATCAATGATATACTTCCTTTGATTTACAAGAATACCTTCTTTTGACCTAGCAAATTCCATTCCTAGAAAGTACTTCAAAATTCCCAAGTCTTTAATTTGTAATTCTTTTGCTAGTTGTTTCTTTAGGGTGACTCCTGCTTCGTCATTTCCTGTGATAATAATATCATCAACATACACTATTAGAACGACAACTTTGTTATTTTCAATATGTCTATAGAAAATAGTATGATCAGCTTGCGACTTTGACAAAATCCATAACTCATAACTACTTTTCCAAACCGTTCAAACCACGCCCTCGGAGATTGTTTAAGCCCATATAGAGCTTTCTTTAATCTGCATTCTTTGTCAATCCCAATTTCTTTTTCAAAATCAGGTGGAAGATCCATAAATACCTCTTCCTCAAGATCCCCATTAAGAAGCGCATTCTCGACATCAAGTTGATAAAGGGGCCAGTCTACATTGATAGCAATAGATAACAATATTCTAATAAAGTTAATTTTAGAAACAGGGGCGAATGTTTCCTGATAGTCAATCCTATAGGTCTGAGTGAAACCTTTAGCAACGAGTCTAGCTTTGTACCTCTCAATGCTCCCATCGGCTTTACGCTTTTTAGTAAACAACCATTTACATCCTACAGTCTTCTTACTTTTAGGTAATTCTACTATGTTCCATGTGCCATTTTGTTTAAGAGCATTTATCTCTTCTATAACTGCTAACCTCCAATTCTAATCATTTAGGGCCTCCTGTATATTTCTTGGAACAAATAGGTCTTTTATTCTAGAGGTGAAGGCTCTATGGTTATCAGGCAATCTATGGTAAGAGAGGTAATTTGGTATATGATATTTGTTGCAATTACGGGTACCTTTCCTATGGGCTATTGGAATATCAAGATTGGATATGTCAAATAAATCATCTGAAGTAGAATGAGAAATAGAGTTGCCTGGATCTTCAGGATCAGTCGTCGGAGTATTAGATTGGTTTTGTGATAGATCTACTATCTGGTCTAGGTTCTTTTGATTTACTCCCCTTCTAGTATAAACCTGAAGCTCAAGTTTTCGATCAATCATACAACTTTGTAGTGTTTCTCTCCCTGAAGAAGAGTTTTCCATACTTGGCATTGGAGAATTAGAACTCGTAACCTCAGGACTAATGAGTTTAGGCAGAGGAGACGTACCCCATAAATTATCTTCTAAATTAGATACCATCTCCTTTTGAAGATAATTTGGCTTAGAAAAGGGTCGATCTCCCAAAAAGGAAATGTCCATGCTCTCAAAATATTTTTTCTTCACGGGGTCAAAACATTTATATGCTTTCTTGTTTGAAGCATATCCCAAAAAAATACATTTAGAAGCCCTAAGATCAAGTTTAGACTGAAAATGTTAGGGAGATGAACATATGTTGTACAACAAAAAACTTTCATAGGTAGATCAGAAAATAAGCGTACAGAGGGAAAAAAAGTCTTGAAATGATCTAGGGGTGTCTTAAAATCCCAAACTTTTGTAGGCATTTGATCAATAAAGTATGTTGTCGTAAGAGTAGCTTCTCCCCATAAATAATTAGGAACATGCATAGAAAACATAAGAGGACAGACAACATCAAGTAAGTGTCTATTTTTTCTTTCAGCAATACCATTTTGTTGCGGAGTGTCTCGACACGTCGATTGGTGAAAAATAGCTTTGACTTTAAAGAATTCATTTCAATATTCATTGAAATACTCTTTTCCATTATTAGAATGCAAAATGCTAATTTTAGTTTGGAATTGAGTTTCAATCATGTTATAAAACTGAATAAAAATATCTTTCACATCCGACTTTTTTGTAAGTAAATAAATCCAAGTTAAACGGGTGTGGTCATCATTGAAGGTAACAAACTACCGTTTTGCACTAACAGTTAAGACTTTAGATGATCCTCAAACATCACTATGAATTAGGTAAAAAGGAGTGGAAGCTTTGTAAGGTTTGCGTAAAGAAGTGGATCTATGATTTTTTGCAAAAATATGGCTTTCTCAATGAAAAGCAGAACAATCAATGCCTTTAAATAAGTTCGGAAACAAGTACTTTAAATAGAAAAAACTGGGATGTCCTAATCTACAATGCCAGAGCATTATAGTTACTTTAACAGGGGAAGAACTAACACTACTCAAGCCCTAGTTGGGGATTCCTCAAAATAGTAGAGACCTTCAAGCATTCTAGCACGTCCAATCATCTCCCCTGATCCCTGATCCTGAAAAACACAATGGGAATCACAAAAGATGACACGACAATGAGCATCCTTAGAAATTATACTTACAGATAACAGATTACATTCTAGTTTTGGAACATGCAACATAGAGTGTAGAGTAATTTGTGAAGACAATCTAATATTTCCTTTTCCTGCAATAGAATTGAAACTACCGTCTGCACTTCAAATTCTTTCATTACAGTACATTGGAGAGTATAATTCAAAAAGTTTTGAAAAACTAGTCATATGGTCAGAAGCCCCATAATCTATAATTCATGGGATGAGTTAAGACAAGAAAGAGCTTGAGGATAAGGACCTGTTTGTTCCAAGGAAACACTAGGATTAACCTATGATGAAGTGACCTTTAACAGTTTCAGGATTTGATCGACTTGCTCCTTGTTGAATGGATTAGAGTCAGCAACATTAGCAGAAGATGAGTGTTGATTTATACTCCTGTCACCAGATGGAGTGGAGTCATGTTTATTACCCTTCCAATTAGCAGGTTTCCCATGAAGTTTCCAACATGTTTCACGAGTATGTCGAGATTTGTTGCAGTAATCACATCAGACCCGAAGTTTATCATTGGTCTTGGTTGATTGATTTGATGCCTTATGTGCTGTAGCTTCAACTACTAGAGCAGAACTTTCAATTGAATCAATAACTTTCTTACCAATCATAACATTTCGACGACTCTCTTCCGTGCGAACTTCAGAAAACACATCATTAATAGTTGGAAGGACAATTTTGCTAAGAAATTTATAAGTCCGACCGTCTTCCAAAATTTTTCTGTAGTGGTTTTGATCATCCATTGACTTCCATTCATATGTATCGAAGAGATCGAGATCCTGCCAAATTCGTTTCAACAGATGAAAATATTGTGTTACAAAATTATTTCCCTATCGCATATCTCCCAATTTAAAATTGAGTTCAAACACTTGTGATTGATTTCCTAGGTCGGAATACATCTGAGCCACGCTATCCCATAATTTCTTAAAATCAACACACAACAAACATGAGCTGAGAGATAGAAACAAAAAAGAAAATTCCAAACGGACTACATTGTGATAGAGAAACTGTAATCACTTAACTGAATGAAGTGCAGTAAACTGCTGTAACGCCGACAGACAGCAGCCTTTCAGAGGCAAGAAAAAAGTTGGCGGCCGGCGAGGGAAGGACCGACGATCACTACGAACAGATGCACTGAGACCTGAAGCACGGATCTGGGTTTTTCGCACAATTGGGTCGCACGATGGGTTGTTGCACAGATCTGGTTTTGGGTCGCGATTCCTTGCTACGTTCTGTGATGCTCGATATACAGGGCTGCTGACGGCGACAACAATGGAGACGACGATGACACTCTGGAGGCGGTTGACCGTGGTAGATCTAGGGTTTCTAAAAAAAAAAAGGTTAGAGTTTTCTGACAGATCTAGGGTTTTGCTTTGATACCATGTAGAAAATATCAAGAGTAGAATATATTATTCTGTATCTTCACAATGAGAATAAAGAGTTTCTATATAGGAGAAACCTACATTTACAGAAAAGGAAAAAATATTCCAGCACCTATAATACAGTAAATACAGAATATTCTTATTAACAAATAAGGAAATAACCAACCATAGTCATCCAAGTTGGATTAAGGGATATGGAGGTTGTATTTATTTTAAAAAAAATATTCCTTTAGATTATTGAAGTCGAAGTTCTTTTGAAGCCATTGGAGCATAGGATTGGTAAGTTTTTCTTCTTAGACACTTTTGATAATAGTTCTGAAGCTCGAATTAAGGTTCAATGGAATTTATGTGGTTCCATGCCTGCCACCATTGAGATAAAGGACAAAAGGAGAAACAAACAAGTTGAGAAAATAGATTCTAGAACAAATTAACACTCTCCAATGTCTGAATTGGTTTTAACATCCCATGAACAATCCATTAGTGAGTATAAAGGTGAGATGAGAGAGGATGTAATTCCAGAAGTTGATGATTTAGACTTGTCAATTGTGGTAAGAAAGGGAGTTAGGAGATGCACCATTCACCCTATTGGGAACTATGTGTCATATGATAGATTATCTGAATCATCTCGAGCATTTCTTTCCGTCATTGACAATGTTCAAGTACCAACAATATTCATGAGGCATTGAAACATCTTGGTTGGAGAAAAACTATACAGGATGAGATTGAAGCTCATGAGAAAAATGACACATGGACAGTGATAGATCTACCTAGTGGAAAAATAATTGTTGGATGTAAGTGGATCTTTACAGTATATCATAAGGTAGATGGAAGCATTGAGAGATTGAAGGCCAAACTTGTTGCTAGAGTATTCACTCAGTCTTATGAAATTGACTACCAGGAAACTTTGCACCTGGAGCTAAACTCAACACCATAAAAATTATCTTATCTTTAGCAGTTAATCTTGATTGGAGTGTTCAACGGTTTGATAATAAAAATGTCTTTTTGAATGGAGATCTAGAATAAGTATATATGAATATTCCTCTTGGATGTGAAGGAAATTTTACTTCACTAAAGGTTTCCAAACTTAAAAAATCTCTCTATTAACTTAAGCAATCTCCTCATGCATGATTTGGTAAATTTGCAAATTTTGTTCTCAGTCTTGGATATTCACAATGCCAGTCAAACCATACTTTATTTGTTAAAAAAAGGACTGAAAATTTGCTTGCTCTCTTAATAGTATATGTTGATGATATAATTTTTTCTGGAAATGATGAATTGGAATTACAAATGTTGAAGAAGCATTTGGCTCAAGAATTTAAAGTCAAAGATCTAGGAAATGTCAAGTATTTTCTTGGCATTGAGATTGCTCGTTTAAAAAAGGGTATAGTCGTATCCCAAAGAAATATGTTTTAGATCTTTTCAGAGAGACAAACATGTTGGAATGTAAACTAGCAGACTCTCCTATGGATCCTCAAAAGAAACTTGATTAGGTAGAATATTCTTTCCTTTTATGCTTAAGTTGTACCTTATATTTATTCTAATGTTATGTATAGTTGAGATATGAAATGAAAATATTAGAAAGCTTCATCGTAACAGAGTAGAAATAAAACCCTAGTTCTTTTTAACCTATTTCTCGCCACCGTTGCTATGTATCACGGTCATGCTTGTCCAAGGCGTGTTGCCCGTGGCCGCATGCCCGTCCAACTCCTTTTACTATGCTTCCATGTACTTACTTTCCATAGAGTAGGTTGTTTACATTTCTTTGTAATTTTGCGAGTGTATGACTCCTCGCCACTTTTCATGTTCAAGCCTGTAATAGCTAAATTTTCATATAATATACTATAGAGGATGCAACTAGTCGTCAAATCTTACTACCCGGAGTTATATGCTATTGTGAGCGTGGTTGTCCCGTATTTGCTTGCTAGCCTATAACAATGTTTTCTTAAATGATTTCCAAATGTTTTCCAAACTTTCTCTGACCCTGTTTTCAAAACTGTTTTCTCTTGAAATGGGATGGAGGTTGCGAGATACGGCTATTGTTCCACCGACGATCCTGTTTCGTTAAGTAGGCTTACTTGTTCAAGAGCGGGAACAAGTGTCGCACGATCGCTTTGAGACCCTTCTGAAAGTCTGATCGTGACAGTTGGTATCAAAGCCTAGTTGGCTCCTTGAATTCGACCCGACAATCATGTCTGCCTCGAAGCAGCTAAACAAATCGGACAAAGAACGATTAACTGAGATCGAAGAGCAATTGCTCTACTTAGTTGAAGCCCTTGATAGCTTCGGTTTTTGGAATCTCACCTGGAAGAGATTGCGTCCAAAGCCGACAAGATCGATGCGGTAGCTGGCCTCCTGGATGGGATGCCCATCAAAGAACTGATGATACGAGTTGAGGCCCTAGAAGAGAAAGTTACTCGACATGGTAGCTTCAAGCGTGGAGACAGTTCGTCGGGCTTTACCGCCCAATTTGAGGAACACGTCGATGACTTAGATAGTTCCCAAAAAGTATTAGGCCAGATGGTTGCTGACCTCTCTGAAGATGTGAAAGCTGCCCTGGATGTTTGTAGGGTCAAGATGACCGAAATAATTGACAAACTGAATTTCACCCTGAAAGCTGTTGGAAACCAAGCCCCAACCGGGGGCGGTTTGCAATCGAAGAAATACAAAGTCCCTGAGCCAAAACCCTTATGTGGGGTTCGAGACGCCAAGACAATAGAAAACTTCATCTTCGACCTCGAACAGTATTTTCAAGCGACTGATACTGTGATGGAGATGACAAAGGTGATGATTGCCACGATGCATCTGTCTGAGGATGCTAAGTGATGGAGGAGGTCCAGATACGTGGACATCCAGGACGGTCGTTGCACGATTGATACGTGGGAAAAACTGAAACAAGAGCTACGTTCTCAGTTCTTCCCTGAAAATGTCGAGATCCTGGCAAGAAGGAAGTTGCGGGAACTAAAACACACTGCCAACACCAGAAACTGTCAAGCAATTCGCTGGGTTGATGTTAGACATACGCGACATGTTCGAAAAAGACAAAGTTTTATGTTTTGTCGAGGAACTCAAGCCTTGGGCAAGAGACAAACTATATGAACAAAGGGTACAAGACCTTGTGCCTGCTTATGTTGCTGCAGAACGCCTATTTGACTTGAGTCATGAACCAACTCAGGATGCGAGACGAAATCAGACGTCCTTCAGCAGAGGACAGAGGAACTCCCAACAAGGCTCCCCTAGAAGCGGGGGAGGACACAAACAAGGAGGGGGAAATCGCAGACCCTCCCAACAACGTAATGACAATAATTGGCGAGGTCCAACCAACAATGTACACCGAGGGCCCCTTATCAAGGCCCTTTCTCTTGCCTCATTTGTAAAGGAAATCACCGAGTAAGAGACTGCCTGCAACGAGCACCCTTTAAGCCTTCACGGCTACCCTTGCAACAAATCAAGAGACTGAAAAACAAGAACAAGAGGGCGAGACAGTTCAGAAAGAGGGCGAAGACAACCCTCGCATGGGGCTTTGAAATTTCTTTCAGCCCTCCAGAAGAAAACAGGCCAAACAAAAGAACCACTAGAGCGAGCCTTAATGTACGTTGATGCGTGGGTTAACCACAGAGCGGCCAAGAACACTATGGTCGACTCTGGGGCTACTCATAACTTTATAACAGAGACCGAAGCCCGACAACAAAATTTAGTGTGGCATCGAGACACAGGAAAGATGAAAGTCGTCAACTCGGCAGCTTTACTCATCCTGAGGAGTGCGAAGAGAGCGGCAATGAAACTGGGCGATTGGAAAGGACAAGCCGATTTTGTGATAGTCAAAATGGACGATTTCGATGTAGTGTTGTGCATGGAATTCGTCCTCGAGCAGAAAGTCATACCAATGCCCCTCACCCACTGTTTGGTGATCATGGGGTCCAACCCCACAGTCGTACAAACCATCATCAAGCAACCACACGGGACAAGAATGATATCGACCCTTCAGCTGAAGAGGGGTCTCTCTCACGATGAACCAACATTTATGGTCATTCCCTTACTAGAAGTGGAAAGTAGAGAACAAGTGGTACCAAAGGAAATTCAGGGTGTCCTAGACAAGTATGTTGATGTCATGCCCGAGAGTTTGCCGAAGGCCTTGGAATTGATCACGAGATTGAACTGATACATTGCGTCAAACCGCCCGCCTAAAACACCTATCGTATGGCGTCACCCGAGCTAGCTGAACTTCGGAAATAGCTTAGCGAAAGCTACCTATGGAGCCCCAGTCCTCTTTCAGAAGAAAAAAGATGGCAGTCTTGGTTTGTGCATCGACTATAGAGCCCTAAATAAGCTCACTGTTCGTAATAAGTACCGTCTACCCATTATAACTGACATGTTTGATCGTCTCCATGGGGCAAAGTACTTCTCCAACCTAGACTTGAGATCAGGGTATTACCAGGTTCGCATTGCAGAAGGAGACGAGCCTAAAACGACATGCGTCACCAGATATGGGTCCTTTGAATTTCTCGTAATGCCTTTTGGCCTCACCAACGCCCCGGCTACCTTCTGCACCCTAATGAACCAAGTGTTCCACGAGTACACTTGAGCAGAAGGAGAACTAACACTACTCAAGCCCTGAACTTTTTTATTGCTAGTTGGAGATTCATCAAAATAGTAGAGAACATCGAGCATCCTAGCACGTCCAATCATCTCCCCCGAATCCTGATCCTGAAAGATGCAGTGAGATTCAAAAAAAGTAACACGACAATTAGCATCCTTAGAGATTTTACTAACAGATAACGAGTTACAGGCTAATTTAGGGACATGAAGGACAGAATGTGAAGTAATCTGTGAGGTTAATTTAACAGTTCCTTTTCCTGCAATAGAATTGAAACTACCATCGGCAATTCGAATTTTTGCATTGCAATACATTGGAAAATATGATTGGAATAATTTGGAAGCACTAGTCATATGGTCAGAAGCTCCGGAATCTATAATCCACGGAGAGGAATGGAGACAAGATAGGGCTTGAGAATAATTACCTGTTTGTGCCAAGGAAACACTAGGATTACCAGATGATGAAGTGGCCTTTAGTAGCTTAAGGAGTTGATCAACTTGCTCTTGGTTAAATGGGTTGGACTCAGCAACATTAGCACTTGAAGGTCCAACGTTGGAAGACTGTTGATTGCTGCTTTTTTCACCTTGCCTCGTACTCTTCCAATTTGTAGGTTTGCCGTGAATTTTTCAACATGTCTCACGAGTATGTCGGGGTTTATTACAATAGTCACACCAGACACGAGGTTTTTCATGATTCTTTGATTTATCAGAAACCTTGTGTGCAGTAGCTTCAACCACCAAAGCTGAAGTTGAACTCTCAACTGACTCAGTTGATTTCTTTCCGATCATAACATTCCGACGACTTTCTTCCCTGCGCACTTCGTAAAAAAACTCACCGATAGTTGGAAGAATAGTCTTACCAAGTATTCTACCTCTAACCTCATCGAATTCTACATTAAGGCCTGCCAGAAATTTGTAAATCCGACCATCTTCCACCAGTTTCCTGTAATGCTTTTGATCATCTGTAGACTTCCATTCATATGAATCAAAAAGATCAAGATCCTGCCAAATCCTTTTTGAGTGAATATATTGTGTAATTGAGTTACCTCCCTGTCATATATCACATAATTTGAGATTCAACTCAAATACTTGTGATTGATTACCCAGATCCGAGTACATCTCAGTCACCCTATCCCAGAGCTCCTTTGCAGTAGAGTAACACATGTAGTTACAACTGATGTCTTCCACCATAGAATTGACTAGCCATGTCATAACCATGGAGTTTTCAGCATCCCACACAGGAAACAACGGATCATCCTTGACAGGTGCGATTTTATCGCCGGTGAGATATCCAATCTTCCCTTGTCCGCAAATATACATTCTGACACTTTGGGACCAACGTAAAAAGTTGTCTCCATTAAGTCGAATTGTGGTAATTTGGACAATAGAGCTGTGGCCATGGCTGTCAGGAGTTTTAATGGTGGACAGAACCTTGTTTTCTGACATTGTTTGATCAACAAACAATAATAATATTGGAATAATAACCAAATAAAAAACCAACTGAACACGCCGTAGTAGTCCCGAAGAGATCAGTGAGCCCAAAAAAAAACTGAAAAAATACCAGTAGGATGCAGCACACTCAAAAACGATTGGGTCTCCAAAAACTGGTCGGGTCTTGCAGATCTCAGATCCCGAGTCACAGGTGTGAATGGCAGAACACGGGTCGAAGGCGCGGGCGCGGGCACGGGAACGGGTCGCAGGCGGGGCGCAGGCGTTGGTCTTCACGCGGTTCTTCACGCCTTGCTAGGTCGCGGATCAGTGCAATAGCTGGGTCGCCTTGCTAGGTCGCAGATCAGTGCAGACGGTCTTCAAGGCAGCTTCAGGCGCAGCAGATCGAGGATGCAGCAGGTCGCGTGGCTGAAGATCTCCTCCCTGTCTTTTACATAATGAGGTCGGTAAGTTGACCGGAGAGCTAGCTAAAAGACAGCGGCGGCTAGGGTTTTTTTTTCTTTTTCTTTCTGCTCTGATCTTATTGATTTGATCAGAATTAGGGTTCTTATAAAGAGAAACCCATTTACATATATGGAATATACACATAAGGAAACAAATACAGCAAAATAATAATACAATAAATGGTGATTATCTACATAAAGAAATAGATAAACCAACACATATCTTATCTTCCAACGACAGAACAAACCGCTGATATGCTAACCAAAGGACTTTCAAAAGGACAATTCAATAAACTTATCAACAAGCTGGCTATGGAAGATATCTACAAACCAGCTTGAGGGGGAGTGTTGGATTTTCTGTGTATCTTTGATAATAATGTGTATTATTTGTATCTTTATTATTTATACCTGTAATATTCTTTTTCCTTATTGGTAGATGTTTCCTTATTAGTAGATGGTCTTTCTCCTATATAAGAAGACCTTGTATCTTGATTAAGAGTGAAGAAATACAATATTTCTATTTCTCTCCTAAATTTAAGTGTTTCTATTAGGAGGCTTAAGATTTTTCTCTTCGAATAAGGATTCTCTGTGGAAAACTAACAATTTAAATGGAGATTTCTAGTGGGAAATTAACTATTTAATTGAAAATTTAGAAAAAGAATTCATTTAATTGAGATTATAAATCAAGGGGAAAAAATTCATTCCATGGAATTTAATCCCCATGAACTTCCCACAGGAAATTCCCGCCCGATTCTCACGAAATTTAATGCAAAATTTCATAGGATAGGGAATTAAATGGGGGCACCATTTCTATCCCTGCCTCGTCTCATGAACATCTCTATTTGCAAGCACTTCAAAAAGAGTCAGTCTTGGTATATGCATAAATTGACTTACCATGCTTATAGCAAATGCAAGACCAGAGCATGTCTAGGATAGATAAATTAAAATTTCCATGACTCATTGGTATGGTTAGTTTTCCTTTATTTCTTTTGCTTTTGATGCTTGTAGTTTTAGATTTTGTTTAATAGGAGTTTTTGTAACCCTACACCCAAGTAACCCTATTTGTCTACTTTAGGACTTATTCTCTTTGGTTAACATAGATACCTTTGTTTGATGTTTTGAATTTCATCCCTAGGAAATAGTTCAATGTTCCCCAATCTTTGATTTGGAACTTCCTTGCTTTATAATCACTTGCGAAAATAATATCATTTTAATATTTTTTAAAATAAGATAATGTCATCTAATATAGTTTAGTTTAAAATTAAATTAACATTTTGATATAATTCAATTAATCAATTAGATGTGTCTTGAAATTGAAAAATTAATTTACAACTAGTGGAATATGAATCAGACTTATCAATAGTGCAGTTAAATGATTGGTTTAAAAACCAATCAACTGTTGGTCAAAATTAAATTTAATGAAGTAAAATTATATCTTTTCTTATGAATTAAATTTTACAATGAACCAACCATGGATAACAAATTGTTACTTCTAATGATCTCAATTAAGAAAATAGTTTTAAAGCCAAATAACTACTAATTAAAATCTTAATTAATCAATTAAATTTAAGTTAGATTAAACATTTTCATTTTAATTTAGTAAACAAGTTAGTACTTGCAGTATCTTGAATAAAATTTAACATATTATCGTTAAGAAATTGTTCATTTATACTGTACTAAAGCTCAAGTCTTGAAGAGGTAATGTGATGTGCTGTATATTGTTATGCCCCAAGCATGCGTATCATACGTAGCTTTAGGTTAGTTACCCTCCTATATTTAGATAAGGATATGAATTTCAGTCAATAAATATTATTAGATCAAGGTTTTAAATGTTGATGTCGACGAAAATGTCGATGTTTCAATCAATTCTAGAGAAATATTGATACAATGTCGATGTCGATGGATATTTTTTAAAAAATTAATTTAAAATATTTAAATTGACAAATAAGCATTTCATCCTTTTAAACTAAGTTTAAATTTTTATTATTAATACTAGGTTCGACATTAGTGACATTTGTTTATATTTTTGTTATATTTTGTTGATTTTTCTGTGATATAAATATAATGGACATGTCGATTCACCCTTTATGTCGATAAAAATGTCACGTTCTAGAGGAATTTAAAATGTTGATTAGAATTGATCTTTGTTGGCACAAATAGGATTTTTCTACAACTTCAGGAGTAAAAGCTACTGCATAAAAGCATTTTTTAATTGCTACAATAAACATCACATAATATTCCATTTTTAAGTTGTACATCAATCAAAGTGAGAAAAAAATTTATATTCAATGGGTCAAAATAGAAGAGCTGTACAGGAAATTGGGTTTGGGGACTAAATAAATAGACGATCCTACTTTACTGTTCTGATTAGTATGAATTGGAAGTCTGCATGATCATTGTTCCAATACACTGCAAACATAAGTCTTGCTTATATCTATTTTTTTCCATCTCTAAATTAGGCATGGGGCAATTACTGTGACCATGTATAATTTTGGATCTCCTAGAGTTGGCAACCGGCAATTTGCAGAAATTTATAACAAGGTATGAGATTCCCTTGTTTCGTTGTCCAATATTTAGTTCAACAAGAACTCGAGTAGGGGGATTGGAACCTTTGGCCTCATGGTCGAGGAAACACGTTTTATGCCTGTATACTCAGTTTGGCTTTTTTTCCCATATTTATTGTTATATGTTCAAGCAAGGTTGTTAACTCGTGAAACGGAACGAGTATCGAAATTCAATTTTAGTGTATCGTATATCGTAACGTATCGTGTATCGTAAGTTTCAATTTAGTAAAGAATATTGAAATATAAATATAAATAGCAAAGACTGAAATAAAGATTCCAAATATTAAATAATTCCAAAATAAGATCAAGACATAAACTAACTTCAAAGTTCAAAATACCCAAGGAAATAAAAGAACAATAACTTCAAAATAAGTTTGGAAAAACATTCAAAACAATTGAACTCATTTGTTTCCAAGTTTCCGTATTCAACTATTGACTTCAATATCTTCAAAATCAATATCAGCTAATAGATCATTATTGTCTTGTTCATGTGCCTCTTCCCCATTGTTTTCTTATTCTCCAATAACTTCCTTTCTTTTGTCAGTTTTATAATTTGCAGACAGATCTCTAGGTCCTAAACCAAAAAATAAATAACAAAGGTTACTTATGGGAAAAAAAAGAAAAAGAAAAATCTTAATGGATATACTAAAATCATTACCCCTCTTCCTCTTTTTGCTAGTTTCTATTTCTTGAACATCAAAACATTCCTTTACATTCATCCATGAGGCGTCATCTGGTAATGTTGGATCTTCTTTCTCTGTAATCCATTCATCATTAGATTCTAAATCCGATAGACAAATAGGATCGTATAATTCACCTTCTAAAATTCTTTTCTTATGCCAGAGCTCCGAATGGCCAACACTGCACCTGAATCGTCAAGCCTTCTTCAAATTTGCTAAGCATCTTGGTATCAGAGCTCTGAATGGCCAACACTGCACCTGAATCGTCTAAAATCTTAGTTGTATAGACGTACCTTAAATCAACAGATTTTCAACCGACGTGGTTTATAGACGTACCTTAAATCAACAGATTTTCAACTGACGTGGTTCCAGATCTTATTTGAATTCGACGATTCAGGTGCAGTGTTGGCCATTCGGAGCTCTGATACCAAGATGCTTATCAAATTTGTGAGTATTAATTAGAGAAAAGATAACACATTAGCAAAATCAAGGAGAAAGACTTCCCAGACCAACTACTTCAACCACTCTCCATAAATCAAGGAGATATCACACTGTAGCACAGCAGTTAGGATTTTGTATCAACATCCAATAATCCAAGCACTTCAATAATATGTCTGAATGTGTACAAGCTACACATTGCATTATACATGATTGAATACTGCGATATGAATGTTTACCGAATGAGTGTTAAAATTTCCAATTTGAGATATCATATATGAACTCATGGACACCACGCAAATTGTAATTTCCTACCTTTGAATGATTAATTCAATCCTAGTTACTTCTTTTGTAACTTCATCACTAAATATTGCAGAAAGTGAAAGACAGCTGGAGAGTTGTGAACCACAGGGACATTATACCAACAGTTCCTCGTTTAATGGGTTATTGCCACGTTGCTCAGCCTGTTTATCTTGCAGCTGGAGATCTGAAAGATGCACTGGTGGGTAGCCTTTTTTTCCTTCTTTTTTTTTTGTCAATGATTTTTTGTGAATTTGACCTCAAGGTAAAAGGGATGCATGTGCTAAAACTTTCATTTAATTTTACATCTTTCTTCGTTTAAAGAAAAGGTATTTGGAGCAACTGGGATTTAATTATAATCTTCAATATTTGGGAGCAAAGAGACATTCTACTTTTTCCTTTATGAAAAATTGGTGTGGGGTTACATGAACGTACCTAAATTGCAATTTCTAACCAAACGTAGGTTCTATGTTGAATTATTTACTTCTGTGATTAACAATCGAAGTGGAATCCAGTTATAATGCAAGCTAAGAATCGGTAAAATAACAGTGGAAGAAAGACTTTTGAGTTCAACAGAAAATTGATTAATGCAATTTCTACGTACTCTCTAGGAAAATGTGGAGCTTCAAGCAGATGGTTATCAAGGTGATGTTATTGGGGAGTCCACACCAGATGTTTTAGTCAATGAATTTGTAAGTTTCTTTCCTTTTGATCATAATCTTAAACTTCTTATAAAGCAAAAAAAAAAGAGAGAAGAAATCATTATCTTTAAATTGATTGATGTATCCAGGACTGGCTTCTAATGTTCTTACTATCAAGACATGATGTTAATTACTTTAACCATTCTGCAGATGAAGGGTGAAAAGGAACTTGTTGAAAAACTTCTGCAGACAGAAATTAATATATTCCGCTCAATTAGAGATGGAACTGCACTAATGCAACACATGGAGGATTTCTACTATATTACATTGCTGGAGGTAAATCTCTCCCTCTCTTGCATTTGACCATATATTTTTCCTTTAAAATAGGAGAGTCCTTTCATTTGATTAAAGAAAGGTCTTCAAAAAAGTATATTTTTTTTATTCGCCTGATCTGAACTTTATTTCTGTGTTCAGAATGTAAGGTCAAACTACCAAAATGTTGGCAACATACAATCAGACCAACAGGCATGAGCATGACTTCTGAATTTGTTAAAGAAATGATACCATTTTAAATGCATCTTCCTGCCTGCAGTGAAGTCTTTATTCAGTCAACTGTAATTGTAGTAGAGTGACCTATTATTGATATTGATGTTGTACAAACTATTATGTTCAAACTAGTTTAAACAGCTTTTATTGTCGAACATGTTGTATATCTTGTCTTAATTTCTAGAAAACTTCAACTCCTTCCAAAAGATTGGATCTTAATTTTGTTGACTTAAAAACCCTTAAAATCTTGTCTCCAGGTTTGATTGCTTGTAATTCTTATATTGGCATTTAATATGAAGGTGTGGAACCATCTTGAAACTATTGGTGGTTTGGTTCTAAATCTGAGATAGAATGGTAGTAGTTTGATGTTAAATCCATTATATAAAGGATGGATAAATGTTTGACGATCCTAAAATTGTTAAAAGGATCTATATTAGGTTGGCTTAAACCTAGGTCGTTTGGTGTAACGTTTTGATGATGGGAATGGGTAAAGGTTTTAAATCTTCTTCTTTGGAACAAGATTTGTGAGCATAAGCATAGACATCCCTTTTTCTTGTGATGAATGTGTTTTCTTATTCCCATCCATCCCTCTTTTCCTCTCTCTTCTTTAAATATTTATTTTTATTACTTGACATTAATTTTGAATATTAAATCACTAGTTAATATTATATTTAATCAATTAATTACAAACATTATTAATTTATGGTAAAGATAATCATTATAATTAATTATTCATGAGTTATTTGTGATCAATTAACAATTAATTTTCATAAAACAAGCATAAAATTCATTGAGAAAACATTAAATCACTAACTAATATTATATTTAATAAATTAATTACAAATATTATTAATTTATTGTAAGGATAATTATTATAATTAATTATTCATGAGTTATTTGTGATCAATTAACAATTAATTTTTTTCATTAAAAAATATTAATTAATTTTTTAAAATTCAATTTTATTATTTTATTAATATTATATCATAATTATATAAGATTTTATAAGATCAATCTCATAAAATAAATTTTAATTTCATCAAACAAATATAAATATCACTAGTTTACATAAAAATCTAATAATATTTCTATGTAGAACAAAATGCAGTCATCTTATTCCCAGACATTTATTATTCCCAAGTATCTATTACCCATAGGCATCCAATAAAACTTTAAACCAAACGGTCCCTAAGGGGGTGTTTGGCTTCCTGATTTGAGTTGAATTGGGTTGGGTTTTAAACCTAACTCAATGTTTGGCTCATGGATAAATTAACTCAACTCTGCTGATTTAGGATATTAACTCCACCAACTTGTACAGTAATTCTATTAACATATCTTATCATCACTTCTCCAACAATTGACGACCACCACAGGTGATCGGTAACTACCTCCAGCGACCATCTCGGACGATCGGCTACCAGCTCCAGTGACTGAAAACTTCCTCCGACGACCATCTCCGGCGATCGAAAACCACCTCTGACGATAATTTCCAGTGATCAGTGACCATCTCCGATGACCGAAAACCTCCGACGACGACCATCTCCGACGATCGGTGTCCATCTTCAGTGATCGAAAACCACCTCCGACAATCATTTCTGGCCATCAGTGACCATCTCCAGCAATTGAAAACCACCTCTGAAGACCATTTTCGGCGATCGGTGACAATCTCCAGCGAGTAAAAACATCCTCTAAAACCGACAACCTTCTTTGACAATCGACAACCACCTCTGATGACCTTCTCCAGCGGTTGAAAACTACCTTTGACGATCATCTCTAACAATCAGTGACCATCTATGACAACAAAAAACTATCTTCGATGACCATGTTTAGTGATCGGTGATCATCTCCATCGTTCGACAACGGACAACCACCTATGATGACCTTCTCCGATGACTACTACAGGGTGACCTTCACTATCGACGACCATATGCGGCAATTGACGACCACTGTCGACTACCTTATCTGACGATTTATAACCATCGTTGATGACCTTATCTTGCAACCAGCAGTATCTTCTCCGGCGAGTATCACCAACAATAATTCCTAATGACCAACAAGATTCACGTGGTTTAAAATAATATGAAATGCACATGTACTTAGGTTGTCTTACACTCTTCTCCAACAATCTTTTTTCGGACATACAAACTCGACCCATTGTTGGTCATTACTTATATTTTGTGAACCATAATTATGTTTGTGAATCATGTAAATAGGTCCTTGATAATCTGCTAATATTTTGTGAATATTTCACTTTTATATGACATTAATGTTGAAATATATCGTCGTTTTATTGTCATCATCTTGTAATTTAACAAATGTAAACAAACAATGTTCCTTTTTTAAAAAAAATAGTAACGGTCATTGTATTTTAAAACAAACGACCCTATTAGTACTTAAAAAAGATCATGACAAATTCCTCATTTGTAAGTTCCAAAGAAGTTCAATATATGTTTAGACAATGAAATCTTAGATTTCTCTATTTTAATAGAAGTTTAATTTGTGTTTAATGAAAAATCAATTGTTATTTGTTGTTATAAAGAATACAACATTTGATTTCTATCAATTAAATTAAGTTCAATGTTCACTAAAAATATGTGATGTCTATAAATTGAAAGAAGTTTAATGCATATCAAAGAGAGGAAACAATGCTATATTGCCTATATTTTGAAAAAAAAAATCAATTTCTAAAAGAAAGAATGAATGGTATTTTAAAAAATGAATGGTGGGCGTGTCAACTATTTTGGGAAGTATCCAAAATAACCTTCTGATAGCACACAAAATGTGTTATCCTGAAGCTTCATTATTGCTAGTTTTATGTTAATTTCAGAGGTTTTTGATGTGTTTAAATCACTTAATTTCAAGTAAAGAGCTTAAACAAGACATTTGGAGACATTATGAATCACTCGGGATCGAATCAAGACTTTTTGGAACTTAAAATAATATCAATTGGAAGTAGAAGGACCATTCCAAGCTAGTAGACCCGAGGTGATGGCGTTGCAATGCCATGCAAAGTGTTGCAACACCGTACTTGATGTTTTTGTGTATAGAAGACCCATGTCGATAGCGTTGCAACGCACTATCTCGATAAGAAAATAATCTTGAAGGATCGTGGCGAGGGCGTTGTAACGCAGCTTATTACCGTTGCAACGCCAGATCGATAAGGACGTGCGCGCTTAATGTAGCGGCGTTGCAACGCTGCCCTTAGCGTTGCAACGTTGTCGATACTTTCCATATATGTTTGTCGCCTAAGGCACAGCGTTACAACGTTGTCCCTAGCGTTGCAACGCTGTGCCAAGAATCTTTATAAATAGAACATGATTTTCATTTGCAAAAGGGAACCGAATTTGATAGTTTTTGCACCATAATTTCGCACTCTCTAAGAGGAGAAAGAAGAGCATTCCTTGGGAACCAAAGAATTCGTGGAGGTTCGAGATCACTGAGAGACCGGCATCGACACATAAGTTTATTTTCTCTTTCTTTTAGATTGTAACACCGTTTAAACACAGCTTGGTTTTATTGTGATTTAGAGTGGCTAAACGTTGTAGTTAGGATTTGATTTGCATGTTTAAGACTTGTTTGCCTATGTATTGAACTATGTTTTGTTATTTATTTTTGCAAATTCGTTCTTCAATTCTTTGATCTTGTTGGTTTAAGTAGACTCCAGAGAAAGAAACTTAGATTAGAGCAAAGTTATCAAAACTCTTAGAAGTTTGACATGAGAATGACCTAGAAGTCTAAGGGAAACACATAAAGAAGTTGCTTAATGTCGTGCATACTTTTAAAATTCATAAGGAAACTTTACAATTTATCGTGTGTGCGAGGCTCATTTAGAATCGAGAGATTTTCTTGAGTATTTTCACTTCTTGTTTATAAATTCATTAAGTTAGTTCATTGCATGTGTTAAATAAGGTTTTAACTTGTGAAGTCAATTTCCTCCAATTCTATCATATTCGTGTCTCCAATGTTTTTTTATCTTTTGTTCCTTATCTTTCCACGTTTTGTTACTTTAGCTAAAATTTAGAATAAGTATCTTAGTAATTAATTAATCTAGAAACTCATTCCTGAGGACGATCCTTGGAACTCTAAAATCACTATACTAAAACTTGACCCGTACATTTGCGGTATTGCAATAATAATTTTATGCAACACCTTCACGTTTAATTCCCGTGTTTGCAATATGACGTCTATCAATAGTCTATCAGGAGTATATCATCAATGATAAACTGTTGATATATCTATGATATCCGTAGTATGAAGTATATCAGTTATATACCATTGATGTACATTATTTGAGTATATTATTTAAATATATCAATAAAGTTGAATTCCCAATATTCAAATTATCAACCGTATATAAAAAATAACTAATATGGAGTAGTATTGACAATAATTAATATTCAGTATATCAAATATATCTAACATGAATATTATCGATAAACTCTTGATATACTTTACTTGAGTATATCAGTAAAATGAGATATACGTTATATAAGGTATATCTGTGGTAGGTATGTTAGTGGTATACTACTGATATACCTTATTTTAGTTTTTAACTTCATTAATAATTTTTTGTCACTAATTTTCTGTTGATGCACTATATTAATAGTGAATGAATGATACAATATTCATCACTTAAACTAATTAATCATTATTAAAAAAAAAAAAAAAAGTAACGAATCCTTTCACTAAATGAAGCATAGCATTATTAAAAAAAAAAAAAAAAAAAGTAACGAATCCTATCACTAAATGAAGCATATTACTGATAGACTACGAATATACTCGGTGTTAGGTATATTAATTATATACCAACTATACAAACTATCTAAATATGAGTTGATTTATATATCAAAAGTGAAAAGTATATTAGATATATTACTGATATACTAAATATAAAATATATCAGATATACTATTGATATATCTATTGTTTCACTAATGAGGGTAAAACTGAAATAATAAAAAAATAGAAATTAGTTTAAAAATTTTTTGCTATATTTGCAAATCTCCAAAAACCATAGCTAAAATTTTAGTTATCTCAATATTTTTTGCTACTCAATATAATTGCCCATATATATATATATATATTTCGTAGTAGACATTTGAATTCAGTGTTGTAAATATTAAAAAAATAAAAAGTGTTTCTAGATGAATTTTATTGAAGAAGAAAAAAATTGATATCATTTCCAATATTCATTATTTTTGTAAATATCTCTAACATAAATTTGACAAATAGTAATATATATTGTAATTTTTAGTTGATCTCATAATTAAGTTTTGAAATGGTAGACAAATGTGTTTGCAATTGATTGGTTGGGACAAAAAGTAAAAAAAAAAAAAGTCACAGAGTTATTCAAGTTACAAAAAAACTGCACCAGATACCCCTGCCATAATAACTCAACTTTGCACCCAAAATACAGGCTTTCTGAATTCATTGACAAAATAACTCTGCATCCTAAACACAGACTTCCTGAATTTACTGACAAAATAACTCTGCAGAACTCAACTCACCTCAACTCAACTCAACTCAACTCAACTCTGCGATCCAAACGCCCCCTAAAAGAGTTTGTGAAGTGTCTATTGAATATTATTCAATAAGGTCAAGACGATTTTTTTATCTCTCTCGTTACATGCCACCATAGAAAGCAACCAATTATATTATTCCATTATTTTCAAATAATTTTTCCATTGCTCTTGAGCGTAGCTAAATGGAGCAGTGTATATGTTTAGTACAATACTCAACGAGGTGACTTATGAGTAAACATAGGCTTCATTATTAGTCAAACCATGAGATATCTATGATGTTATCTCTTCCTCTTTGAATTTTGTATTTTTTTTCTTCTTTAATAACTTTGTTAATTTGCATGCTAAGTAAACTTATTGCATTTCTTTCTATTTTTTAGATTCTTTTCTTCGCTTGGGTTTATTTCAAATAATATTGTTCTAAAGAAAAATTAAATTCGATTTATTTCAACGATTGATACAATCGGTTAACCAATTACCATCTGTATGAACTCAAAACAAAAAAAAAACATCCATAACTCCATACTTGAATAGAACACGCCAGTGCCAACAAGAGCATGGAGCACGCCAGTTACAATTAGTTTTATATTTATGATTGGCTATTTTTTAGATTATTGGGTTATATGTTCTCAAATTAGGTGGCCAATTACTTTTGAAATTTATCTATAATCCATATTGCTTTTTTTTTTATTTGATTTATAGATGTCATGAAAGAAAATGAATTGCATTTATCTCTATTGCTTGATTATTTGGTGTTTTGGATATTTTATTAACCATGATTTTGGATATTTGATTAGTTGAGATATATCATTTATTTCTCTTGAGAAGAATTGTCTTGATGCTCTGAAATTTAGAATATTCTTGTCAATAATTGATTTGTAGGTTGTGATTTGTGGTAATATCTAGTTGGTTGATATATATATTGTTCGGTCTTGTAAAATGGTGTATTTTATTGATTATTGTTGTTGTAATACACAAGAAATACTATAACTATATACACAACTACAAGAGATGGAAGGAAAGTAGAACAACAATTAAACCTAGAATACAACCTAAAATATAGTTAACACTCTCCTCAAATTTAAGGCGGTAAAGTAGCGACTAACTTGAGTTTATGAAGTAATCGAGTGGAGCAATCAGGTGACAATGGATTGTAAGAACACAATATTGTTCTGGAGATGATGTTGAATAAAGTGACCGTCAGGAGATGATATCAAACAAAGTGGTTGTCATTCTCAATTTGGTTGGTGCATTCACGAAATACATCAATGTGAGCAATTTAGATAATATTGCGATTGCCACAATGGCAGACCACTGAAAGAGTTTGTATCATGAAAACGGAAGAAATTTTGGATCTGCACTAATTTGATCAATTTTACCATACAAAAAACATGCTCAAAACTCGGAAAAAAAAAAACAGAGGAATTCGAAACTTACTTTTGAAAATCAAATTCTCTCAACCCGATGGATAATTTTCAACACGAACACTTCATGGACCATCTTTTGTGTCTTCCCTACTATCCTCAGGCCTTAGAACAAATTGTGGGATCTTATGTTGAGAGAATTTTTAGAGAGAGAGAGCAAAGGTCTGAAACAAAGAATTTAGAATTTTCTGTAAAGTTCATCTTTATTCAAGTGTTTCTTCTTCAATTACATGTAATTTCAAGTTTGTTTAAGCACGGTGAAGAAGACAACACATATATGAGATGGATAAATCAACAAGGAGATGCTCAATTTTGGTGAATTTGAAAATCAAAGTAGGTTACTCACCCAAAAATGAACTTAGTCCAATTTTCAATTCAAAATGAATTTGAATTTCTTTTAATTTCAATTCAAAATGAATTTGAAATTCTTTTAATTTTAATTCAAAATTAATATAAAATTAATTTTAAATTAAAATAAATTTTTAATTTAATTAATTAAATATTTTAGTTAATTAATTTTAAAAAAATTATTTAATTTAATATCAAATATCAAATTAAATAATTGGATCAATCCCGTTTTCTCAAATCAATCGTTCGAACATGAATCCCTATTCATGTTTTAAGCCGAACTCATATCTAAATCATATTTAAATATGTTCATTCCTTTTTTATCATAGTTCAATTGATAATTAAGCTATGAAACGTTAACTATATCGTATATAATTAACACTTACTCTCAAAATCGAATTTGAACGATTCAAATTATTTTCTTTCAAATTGTTACAAGGTTGAGTCCAGGCTAGTAAGGGGACCTAATGGGTCTAGAGATCATGAGCTCCAATGATACGAGATTAATCGATCTGTAACGCCCCTAGTTTCCAACCCAATTCCAACTAGGGGCATCACTAGGCAACACCCTCTGTGCCGAAATTTCGGCAGCATAATGGCGCTACCCGTGCAAATCCAAAAAATTTCTTAACCTGTTTTAAGCATAAGAAACACTTTAAAAGACCCACCAAGCCCTAGCCTTCTCCAAACTACAACACAACAAAAGTTGGGCTCCATAGAACACAAGAAGGAGATAACGAGGCAGTTACATGCTTAAACAAACCAACAAGCTACCAAATACGAAACAAAAGAAGGATATGCAACCACTAACTCAGAACGAAATGACACAATCCAACAGGAACATAGCTTAATATAAGAAAAGTATGAACCTAAACCCGAACAGGGGTACTAAGCATACAGAAAGAGTCTCAACAATTATAGAGGGTTCCTATAGCCTCGCCACGTCGTCGTCGTCGTCCTGTGGCTCACTGTTTACCCTTACCTGCAACCAAAAACAAGAAAATAGATAGGTGAGTATAAGAATACTCAGTAAGTAGCGCGCTCACGTCCAAGCTACTACTTCGCAACAGAAACAATCAAAACAAAAATAACCATGACTCTTGAACAACCAGGCACCCCACTTCGCAAACCGCTTCTCGAGACCTACCGGTGATCCAGAAAACCTAGGTGGATAGAACGGGGCGCACCCCAACGTGAAAGAGTGGGACTCTAATGCCCATACAGAAACGCAAGAGGGTGTTTGACCCTAATGCTATAACCCGCAAAAGAATGCTCGACCCTAATGCTAATCCACAGTACTGCCAGCCTAAAGGTTTGGACTCGCTCGGGGTGACTCAAGGTTCTGGGAAGCTAGGCTAGTGAAATTTGGGCTCTCTCACGACTTTTGAGGCTTCTCTTAAGCCCCTTGGTTACCCTAAATAGTGTTTGGCCCAAAGAGGTCCTTCCACCCACAATAATGTTGAATAACTTTGTTTGATGCTATAACTTTGTTTATTGTTTTTAATTGACTATATTCATATAATGACCTAGGTAACTCGATCTTAATCCCGAGCGTGCTATGAACTCCTTTTTATTCGGGATTATCCTTAGATTTGCATGAGTGAGAATGGTCTGAGAGCAACAACTCAATAAGCCTCCCATTTTGGGGATAAAACCGAGTAGATAGTTGGAAACATAGTTCTTCAAGATGGAATTCACTCCTACCCGCTTTAGGGTTTAGCAGAGAGGTTGTTCCTTAAGTGCTGACTTCGGGTCTTGAAAAATGGGTCCACCCTCTCATTGCCCTGAGAGGGATTTGGTTTGTTGGTTGGACCACAAACAAATTGTTCATTAGAGGATCAGTGGGACTTAAGGAACAAGAAATAATTACAAGATAAAACGGTTCATTTGACCTAGCTGTAATTACGATCAACCTGTGAAGGAACGACTTACTAATCATGGTTATATCGAGTGGACATAAATATATCTACATTGATGAGAGTGCAACCACTGGGATTTAGTGGAGTGTCTCGATGGTTAACAAATGTTGATTAGCTAGACTAAAGAGTTTAGTCGGTTAATCTCGTATCATTGGAGCTCATGATTTATAGGTCTATTAGGTCTCCCTTACTAGCTCGGACTAAGCCTTGTAACAATTTGAGAGAAAAGAATTTGAATTGTTCAAATTCGATCTTGGGAGAAAGTGTTAATTAGATGTGATATATTTAACGTGTTATAGCTTAATTATGAATTAAACTATGATTAAGAAGAGGTGGACATATTTAAATATGATTTAAATATTAGATCGGTTTGTAGCATGAATAGGAGTTCATGTTCGAGAAATCGATTTTGAGATCAGGATTGGACAAACTATTTAATTTAATATTTGATTAATTAATTAAATTATTTATTTATTCAAATTATTTAATTAATTAAATTGATTTTAATTTAAAATTAATTTTATATTGATTTTGAATTAAAATTAATTTTATATTGATTTTGAATTAAAATTAAGAGAAATTTCAATTTTTATCTTGAAATTAAGTTGCCAACTTGCCCAATATGACTAAATCTCATAATTAGCCAAAATTGGTCACCTCCTTCTCAAATTATCCTCATCACTCATGTGTTAGCACCTTCACAAAGTTTAATAAAGCTTTATATGAAGGAGATTTGAGGTGATTTGGTAGAATTTTACAGAAAATTCATAGAGTTCTCGATTTTGACCATTACTCACTATTCTTCCAAATTCTCTCAACCTAGGATCCCACAATCCATTCCAAAGCCTGAGGATAGTAGGGAAAACACTATAGGTGGTCCAGAAAGTGTTCGTGTTGTAAATTATTAGGATAATTTGATCATCAAAGTTGAGTATTTTAGGCCCCGTTTGATAACCATTTTGTTTTTTGTTTTTTGTTTTTGAAAGTTAAGCTTATTTTCACCTAATTTCTCTACAATAGAGATCATCTCTCTTAGGTAAACATTTGAACTTTTAGCCAAATTCTAAAAACAAAGTCAAGTTTTTTAAAACTACTTTTTTTAGTTTTCAAAAGTTAGCTTGGTTTTTGAAAACATAGGTACAAAATAGATAAAAAGACATATAAACTCATGGGTAGAAGTAGTATTTTTAGGTTTAGATTTCAAAAACTAAAAACCAAAAATAAAATGGTTATCAAATGGGGTCTTAACTTTCTGTTTTTCCAGTTTTGAGCATGTCTTTTATTTTGTAAAATTGATCAAATTAGAGTGTTCAAGATTCTAAATTTCTTCCGCTTTCTTAATATGGACTCCTTCAATTGGTACCGAGAAATTTTGGGCACTCAATTTGATTCAATTTGAGTTGTGGTGGGTGTATTTTGAAATCCAATTTTTTCTGGGCATCTAAAGTGATATTCTGGTTTTGACATTTAAATTGAGCATCAATTTGTGCTTTATTTTCTAATTGCTCAAGAGTGTTTGGACATTAATGTGTGAAGAAGAGTCCATAAAAGTTTTGAGTCGATTGGAGTTCGGGAAGACCTTCAATTTTAAGAGTCAATAAAATTTGAAGCGTTCGAAGTGGGGTCGACCATATTTCTAGATTATTATTGTAATAATTTAGGTTTTTGCTTGCATTTGATGTCAAAACCAGTTCACTTTAGTGTGTTTAATTAAGTATGCATTGTGAATGTATGTTTTAATTAAAATCCTTGATTGTATGTGTTTATTATTGTCATATAGATTTTAAAATCCCACTATAGAAAGCATGTTTCATGCATTGAAAGTATGTTATAATATATAGTAGGCATGTTTTGGGATTTCATAAGTACTAATATAAGAGTTATATTAATTTATGAAACAAATGTTATATGTTTTATTTATAATTAATATAAGGGTTATATTAATTAAAATTAAACCTATAATTGTCATGCATGTATTTTTGTAAATCTATAATATATTAAAAAGTTAGAAAAATACTTTTAGACTATATTTGCCCTTTGTCAATTCTTAAATTAACAAAATATGCCACCTACAATTAATTATTAATAATTATTAAATAAATATTTCATTTCACATAATGATATTTAATTAGTTGCAATGTAATTTATTTATTTATTTATGATTACTAACTTTAATTGTATTTAATATAATTAAAAACTAAAATTCTTTGAAATCTTACCCGTTTTACTATTTTAAAAAACATATATTTAATTTAAACACAAAATATTACATAAAAGACTAGAATATTAATTTTCTTTGCATTTTTTTACCATAATTATTAATAATTATTAAATAAATATTTCATTTCACATAATGATATTTAATTAGTTGCAATGTAATTTTTTTATTTATTTATAATTACTAACTTTAATTGTATTTAATTTAGAGAATTTGTAATGGGTAGCAAACTTAGGGCTTTTATTTGTAGATATTGTAACATTTTAAAAGAATTGCAAATATGACAAAAATATTTAATTTTTTTAATAATTCCATTTATACCCCCGGCCCCTATTGTTTTCTTCATTTAGGTTTCATTAAGAGATTCATTTACCCTTCCGTTTTCGACTGAGATTTTCGCAGGTATTTTTTTTTTACTGAGATTCGTCAAGCAAGCTTCGATTTAGCCGTCAAGCGTCGACAACCTCTGCAAGCATTGTTAATTCGATTTTGCAAACCTCTTGGAGTATATCTTCCAATTCATTCCAAACTAAGATTTTCGCGAGACTGGCGCCTATTTCTCGATATTTTTTCAAGCAATCTTCGATTCAACCATCTTCAATTCACAAGCGTCGACAACCTCTGTAAGGATTGTTAATTCGATTTTGCAAATCTCTTGGAGAATATCTTCCAATTCGATCTTCTCGGAAGCATTGTTAATTCGATTTTCCAATTTCATCTTCCAATCTTCTCGCAAGCTGCATCAATTCCATCTTTCAATCTATCAATATTTTTGCAAGCTTGGAATTCACATTCCAATCGATTAGGTTTATAAGTCCAGATTCTTGAGTTCACATTCCAATATTCTTCTGAAAATCTGTTAATCGATTATGCTTAGAGAAGCTATCTTTTACAATTTTTTGTTGTATGGTGATTTTCTGTTGGTTTTTTGTTTGTTTGTATGGAAGCTCTGTTTTAGATTTTCTGCTTTATGCTCATTCTGTTTTTCTTGGCCTTTGTTTTATACTTGTAATCAATAGATATCAGTGATATACATGTGAATATGTTATATACTTCTATCAATGATATATAGTGAATATGCTAGTGATCAATAGATATCAGTGATATACGAGTGAATACGCTAGGTGATCAGTAGATGTTAGTGATATTCTTCTATCAATGATATACGAGTCATTCTCTTTTCTTAATCTCTATTTTATGTTTGTGATCAATAGATATCAGTGATATGCATTTTATGCTTGTGATCAATAGATATCAGTGATATACGTGTGAATATGCTAGATATCAATGATATACTTTTATTAATGATATCTGTGAATATGTTAGTAATCAATAGATATCAATGATATAAAGTGAATATGCTAGTGATCAATGTATGTCAGTGATATACTTCTATCAATGATATACGAGTGAATATGCTAGTGATTTATAGATATCAGTGATATACTTCTATCAATGATATATGAGTGAATATGCTAGTGATCAATATAATTTGTGTATGTGGTGATCGATTTCTATCAGTGATATAATTACTTAATGTTCTTATTACCTTTTGTTGCAGTTATTTTGAAACTATGATTAAGCTTCCAATAGTTGTTTTTTACATGGACAATGGAATGAGAAAAAATTCTATGAGAATTACAAGACCATTGGAATTTTGGTTGATGATATGATATGTTTTGATGATTTTATCAATCTGATTGCGAAAGAAATTCGAATGTATACTTCTATTTCTTCTATAGAATTGTCGATGTTATTAGGTTATGGGATGAATGGTGCTCAGGATGTGGTTAAAATTCAAGAAGATAAAGATGTTGCTTGGTTTTTAACTTTAGTGAAAGATCAAAATACAAGATATCATTTAGTTGCTCATATCAATGATGCTTGTTTTGATGGCTCCTCTTGTGCTCTTAGTGATAGAAGTGACAAGTTGTTATCAATTGCTTCTTCGTCGTCTTCTTCTAGGATTGATGGTGATTTCCACGTTATTACAGACATTTATAGAGATATTGATGTGGAGGAAAATGATGTTTTGCAAGTAAGGAAATCGTGTCAAAGTTTTTTTCATTCCTCGTTGTGAAGAAGAATTTTGAGTTTAGGGCGTTAAAAACAAATTCAAAGTCACTTGAATTTCAATGTGCCCAAGAGGGTTGCCAATGGTATGTTCGAACATCACGTTATAAGAATAATAACTTGTGGATGCTTAGGAATCATTCTGAATGGAGTTCTATAGATGTTGGCATGAATGCATTACCTCTAATTGTTAAACGTCAAGCAGGAAGGCTCCGAAAGAAAAGGATTCCGTTGATTGGTGAAGCAAAAAGTCACACAAAATGTAGTCGTTGTCATCGTGTTGGTCACAATCGTTAGGACATGTAAATTTTCACTATTTTTACCATGATGTAATTTCTGACAATTGGTTTTAGATATATGTTTTCAAGATATAACTCAATATTGTTGTTATCATACTATCCATACTATCAATATAAGGTTTGTGATTGCTTCTATTCTTGAAGTTTAATATCAATACTACGAACACAAGAACTTTGACTACATTACAACCATAAACTAAAGCATATAACAAATCTGTCAAAATGAATAAATTAAAACCTATTAGACCTATGAGTGATATCTGATGAGAAAATTTGAATTGTGAAAACAGAAGCACTGATAGAAGCAATAATTGATAAGAATTGGTTGATAAGAAGTAAAACAGGACCACAACAATCAGTGATAGACAACTATCAGTGATAAACAACTATCAGTGATAGACATCTATAACTGATAGAAGTCTATCATTTCTATATAAATCTGATAGAAGTCTATCAGATGTGATAGAAGTCTATCACTGATAGACATCTATCAGTGATAAAAGAAAAAAGTTAATGATTGATACACAAACAAAAAAACAAGAATTGATAAGAATTGGTTGATAAGAAGTAAAAAGAGACCACAACAATCAATAATAGAAGTCTATCACTTCTATCGGTGATAGATCTGATAGAAGTCTATCAGATGTGATAGAAGTCTATCACTGTGATAGATGTCTACCAGTGATAAAAGAAAGAAAGAAGTTAATGATTGATAAACAACAATCAATGATAGAAGTCTATCACTGATAGAAGTCTATCAGATTTTGTGATTTATGTGAGATGTGGGCGTGGGTTTCTTTTTTTAATTTTTGCTATTTTTGCAAATAGATGGAGTTTTTTGCTATATGGGCAATTATGTTGGGCCTCTTTGTTACCAGCCCAATTGCCCCTTTAATTTAATTAAAAACTAAAATTCTTTGAAATCTTACCCGTTCTACTATTTTTTTTATTTAATTTAAACATAAAATACTAGAATACTAATTTTCTTTACATTTTTTTACCATTTGATCCTTTTTATCTTTAATAATTAATAATTTTATTTAAAAATACCTCAAAATTAGCTAACAGCCGAAAATTTAATGTACATGTAAGTTTGTAACATAAAAATTAAATTCCCTAAAGAATGTGTTGAATAATTACGTTCTCAACCAAAAAAATTACTGTTACAAATTTACTCTCATTATTATTAAAATTGAACATGACTAATAGAATTCTAGGTGAGTTATATAAATACAATCATTTGAGATATACCCTCAAAATCTGATTTGGTTCAATTTCAACGAGTGAAGAAGCTACGATTTAGGTGAGTATTGTGCTCAATGTTTTCTTTCTTTGTTCTTTCATTTTATTTTCTTGAGATATGATAAGATATGAAATTGTCACTACTCAATCGTTTTTTCTCTCATATATAATACATAGTTTTTTTCTTTCATTTTGTTTTTTTTTAATGAGATTGTCACCACTCAAAATTTTATCTTCATGTACATTGCTCACACTTCTCAACCAAAAGAAAAATATCATCAAATGACATATACAATTTTGATTTTGATTTTTGCCCAAATTGAATTGACCACTAGAGAAAATCAAATTTGATTCAGTTTTGGTTATTTAGAAAAAGTAAGTTCACCAATATCTAGCCGAGTACAGGTGATAGAAAGACTGATGAGACCAAATGATTTTGAGTGACTCATATGAGCAGGAGAATGTAGCAAATTAACTTGATAAATGAATGGTGAAGCAAAATCAATAGGGAGGAAAATAACGACACAGACACTGAAGTGATAAATGAACAACATAGATGCTAACGACGTCAAACCACGAAGACAAATGAAAATATGGGAGACTAATGAGAGAAATGACACCCTTTTGTCTATAAGAGACTGATGTGAAAAGAAAAAAAGAGGTAGACATTTGTCTCGGGAGAGATAAGAGGTGATTGTTTCTCCATTGTGACGACATGTATAGGGTAAAGACGAAATGAATTTGGGAATGAAACTATGAGTGATTAAGTTTTGTTTTGTTTTATTTTTTGAGTAAAATACTGATGAATATAGTTGTGACTTTCATCCTTTATTTTTTATTTTTTAAAAAATCATAAATTTGCATAAAAATCACTAGATTATTCACACATACACACATATAAACAAAAATATATTTTATTTTTTGTTAAATTATATGAAGGTTAAATCCTACCCATTTTATTTGAATGAACTAATATGACTATCTGGCCAAATTTAACAAGTTCAAATATTATAGATTAGTTTTTTTCAGAGATGTCCCCCATCATGCTTATTTATAATATAATAACATGTTTTAATCATAATTTCAATAAAGTTTTTAAAATTATAGCCAATATTTATATAAAACTTGCATCCAATATTTGATGAAGTAATTTTACTTAATTTTTCCTAAAAACTAAATTTAAAAAGCTTCCACCAAATTATAAATTAGGTTGAATAGTAAGTAAACAAATGAAAAAAATAAAAAATAAGTGATTAAAGCATTAGTTAAACAAACTTATTATTATTAAGAAGGTTATGGTTTTTTTTTTATTTTTTGTTTTTTGTTTTTTTGTTTTTTTTTTTTTGAGAAGGTTATGGTTGTTTTTAGAGAATTTGTAATGGGTAGCAAGGATGATTTTACTATTTGTAGATATAGCAACATTTTAAAATAATTGCAAATATGACAAAAATCTTTAAATTGTTTTCATAATTCCTATTATACCTTTGGCTTAAATCTATTTTTTTTTTCTTCCTTAGTATTTCCTTCTTCTTCCCTTTTTCAAGAAAACAAATTAGGAAATATAAAAGTGGGGCCCATCTAGTTTGTTAATTTGAGAGAGGAATGACACTATAACAAGTTGGCACTTCACCAAACTTCTGCTTTCACACACCCCAAAATTAAGAAAATATTAATCAATTTTTTCTTCATCTTTTTTTTTTTTTAGTTTACATTACAAGAATTTTCTAGCAATCTAAACACTACCCCCCTCTCCTTTCTCTCTATCAGTAGCATTTTCCTTTTCATTTTCTCGGGAAAATGTTAATATTAATATTGATATTAATATTAATACTTTAGAAAATTAGGTAATATTAAAAAAAAAAAAACATAGCAATGAGGGATGTTATTAACTAACGCCATGTCGTTGTTTTGATGTTACTTGGTTTTTAACTTTAGTGGAAGATCAAAATACAAGATATCCTTTAGTTGCTCATATTAATGATGCTTGTTTTGATGACTCCTCTTGTGCAATTAGTGATGGGAGTGACAACTTACGGAGGTGTAATCCGCCCAATTGGGAATCATTCTGAATGGAGTTCGATAGATGTTGACATGAATGCATTACCTCCAATTGTTAAACGTCAAGTAGGAAGACCGTGAAAACAAAAGATTTCGTCAATTGCTGAAGCAAGAAGTCACACAAAATGTAGTCATTGTCATCGTGTTGGTCACAATCGTAAGACATGTAATTTTCCACCATTTTTACCATGATGTAATTTTTGACAATTAGTTTTAGATATATTTTTTCAAGATAGAACTCAATATTGTTGTTATCATACTATTCATACTATCAATACAAGGTTTTTTATTGTTTCAAAAGTTTAATATCAATATTATGAACACAAGGACTTTGGCATCTGATGAGAAAATTTGAAGACCACACAACAAACAATAGTAGTTAATGAGATAGACAACTATCGGTGATAGTGATAGACAACTACCACTGATAGAAGTCTATCACTTTTATCAGTGATAGACATCTATCACTGATAAAAGTCTATTACTGGAAAGAAGTTAATGATTGATAGACAACTATCAGTGATAGACATCTATCACCGATGAAGTCGGATAGAAGAAAAAGTTAATAATCATGAATAACAAGAAGTCTAATAGAAAAGTTATGAGTAATAGGTAATAGATAGGTAGAAGTCTATCGACAACTATCACCGATAGAAGCCTTCATCACTTCTATCAATGATAGTAGTCTATCACTTCTTTTCTTTTAATTTCTATCAATCATTAATAGTGATAGTAGTTTATCACTTCTATTAGTGATAGACAATGATAGAAGTCTGGATAGGAACAATAAGTCTAATAGATAATAGAAAAGTTATGAGTAATAGGTAATAGATGAACAACTATGGTAGAAGTCTATCGGACAACTATTACTGATAGATATCACTTCTATCAGTGATAGATATCACAATAGTAGTTTATCACTTCTATTAGACATCTATCACTGATAGCTATCACTAGAAAGAAATTAATGATTGATAAACAACTATCAGTGATAGATATTTATCACAAGCCTGATAGAATAATATTCATGAAGAACAAGAAGTCTAATAGAGTTATAGACTTTTATCACTTATATCAGTTCTATCACCTAATAGACTTTTATCACTGATATCAAATGATAGAAGTCTAATATTGTAACACATTGACAATCGTTATAGACTTCTATCAATCATATCAGTTTTATCACCTGATAGACTTCTATCACTGATATAAGATGATAGAAGTCTAACACTATAACACATTGACAATCGTGTAACCATTCCCAAACGACAAAAAAATAGTTATTAAATAAACAAACTTCTATCAGTGATATCACTAATAGCATCCTATCAATGATCTCTTCTTCGTTTGTTATCAATGAGGGTGATGGAAAACTAAAATTAGAAGAAAAAAATAGTTATTAAATAAACAGACAAAAAAATTAGTTATTAAATAAACAGAGTTCTATCAGTGATATCACTGATAGAATCCTATCCGTGATATCACTGATAGCATCCTATCCGTGATATCACTGATAGCATCCTATCCGTGATATCACTGATATAACGTGGGGTGTTTTAATAATTTCAATTTTTCTTTTAAAATTTTTGCTATTTTTGCAAATAGATTGAGACATTTGCTATATGGGCAATTATATTGGGCTTTTTTGCTACCAGCCCAATTGCCCCTTGTTTTTAACAAATTGAGTTATGCTTAATTATTAGTTATATGATTTTATATTTAAATTAAAATTAAGCCTCTATAAGTTAAATCCTATAATACATTATTATTTTTTTCTTTGAGTCCTAAATTCTATAGTAGATTAACCACTATCTACTCGGATATATAAGATTCTAATATGTATAAATTTTCATATTTAATACAAACTATATAGGTTGAGTAAACATTTGTTATTATAAGAAAATGTTAATTTATTAAATGAAAGATATTTAATAGATTTATTTATACTTAAAACATAGATTTATTTCCCTTGATTATAAATTTATAATTAATTATTAAAATTTTCAAATACTTAAGTATTTATGCTAAGCATTAATAAAATCAACCATTTCTAGAAAGAAAATTCAACTCATAATCCTCAAAATTATAATGCTGTATTTTTTAAAAGAGGAGTTTAAAAATAACAGCTAAATAATCACACAATTATTAAATTGATGAGAAATACAAGATGTGGAGTAAAAAAATGTTGAACCAAATAAATAAAATTAAAAATATGGGAACATATAAAAAAAATCTTAATTATTTTTTAAAATTATATTTAAAACTATCACCCCAAATCATTTATCATTTAAAAATTAAGTTATCTTAAAATTTAAAAATACACGTGCAACACACGTGGTAATATACTAGTATGTTATAAATGTATGTTTATTCATGTGATAAATGATCAAGCACTTTATAACATAGAAATGCATGTAACCTAAGGTTAATTAATTAGTTTTAAAATGGTTTTACAATTGGAATTAATTAAACCTTAGGTTATCTAGTTCTAATAAGATTAGAATTAGGTAACCAATAATTTATAAACTATGATTAAAGAGGGACTCTGTCTAAGGAAGGTTCTGGCTAGGCTGAGGTATTTAAGTTGACAAAACCAAACACCCCAACCTGAGAACTGACCTGAGAGTGAACTTAATCCATAGGTTTATAAATTACTATTTGAGAGTAGAGTTTATTAAAAGGTTAATAAATTAAACTCATAGACCTAGGTTTATTAAAAGGTTAATAGACTTAGGTAATTCCAGTATAATTGTTATATTGGTAGACTTAGGTCATATTGTTTTAGCCGAAATATGCCTAAGTAAAAGTATACTCAAACTATTTAAAATACTTAGTAGGAGTGAAAAGGTATATATGATATTTCAATTTCTTCTTATGCTCTTCGCGAAGTTCACACCGTAAGAATTATGCTCGGCCTTGTGATGTCAATAGGGCATCCTCATTCGGATAGTGTTTGCATAAATCAAGAGTAAGGTTAATGGAGAAAGTATTTATAGTAAGTGGGAGAAGGAAGTGTGTCAACAAATCCTATGGTCTCCCCCATTAGTTTGGACGGTGAGATTCTCATGTTCCGCCTGCAGGTTGCCCGAAGTAGCACCATCCATTTATTGGGATTTTTGTCCTTATCTCGTGTTTGTAACATATTGTTTGAAATTAATAAGAGTTATTCATTTCATCACTTTGTGTCTCGCAATATTTATAAACTTTTCCAATAAACTAAGCTCCAGGGTCATTGAATTTATGAGAGAACTAGAGCTTGAACGGTGTGTAGTGGACACATAGGGAGGATCGCGTTCGAGTTAATGACCCGAACGGTCTACAGTATATGGATAGGGTTGGAGACCTAATCCTGGATACACTATGGATGCGACCCGCTTTGTATTAGATACAAACGAGGTGATCTGACTCGTTCATGTGGTTGACATGCGAGTGGGGGCATCCTGTGCAATGAGATTGTACAAGACCGGGACCGTGATTTATTAGACCTCACCGATGTAACACCGCTGACAATGAGGACTAATAACTTCGTAGATGACCATTAGTGACTCGACTGAATCCCGAGCGCGTTACGGACTCCTATCCGTGAGGGTCTGCATTCTTTGACTAGTACGGGTGAGGGTGGTCACGCTTATTCGCCCAATATGCCTATCTTCTCGTGACAGAAACCAAGTAGGGAGCTGGGAACTTAACTACGCGAGATGGAATTCACTCGTTCCCGCCTTTAGGGAAACTAGAGGGTTGTTCCTTAAGTGTTGTCTCCGTGGCTTGGACAACGGCGCCCCACCTTCTCACCGCCCGAGAAGGGTGTTGTGTATGGTTGGACCATCACAATATGTTGTTCATTAGAGGAGCAAAGGGGGACTTAAGGAACAAGAGGTAGATACAGGGGTAAAACGCGGTAATTTGACCCACCCGTGTCTCACGAACAACCCGTGAAGGGTCGACTCATGGGAATTGGTTATATCGGTGGACACGTAATATTCTGTGACCGACGGAGTGCAAAATTACGCTATAGTGGAGTGTTACCGTAGCTAATGAATGTTGGTTAACCGGGTCAAAGAGTTTGGCGAGTTAATCTCGGATCATTGGAGCCCGTCACTGTAGGTCCATTAGGTCCCTCGGTTGGCTCCACCTATGTTAAAAGAAGGATTAATATTTTGGTATGAAGTTGAAGTGTTCAATTTCACTTTAAGGACATTTATGTCATTTATATGAGATATGAATGATATAATAAATAGTTTAATGTGAATGAGATTCATAATAAACTATAGGTTAGCCTAATTGTTGAATTAGGGCTAATTGGAGAAATTAAATGAGAGAAATTAAATTGGATGTGATTCAATTTAATTAATCCACAATTATTGCAAATGAGATTTGCAATATGAGATATGAGATATCTTATATTATGTGGTTATGCAAATGAGATTTGCATAACCTATGGTTGTGGTAAAGTGGTAATAATGTGGAGATATTAACTCCCTCATTCCACTATTTAAACCCTTTGCAAGAAGGGATTGGTAAGCACTCTTCTCATTTTTTGTTTTTCACCAAAGAGAAGAAAAGAGAATTCTCTCTACTCTCTCATTTCTCCTCCCTCTCCAAAACACAAAGAAGTTCCCACCAACTTCCTTTCTCCAAAAGAGAACAACCGAGAAGATCACTTGGTGGTGTTCGAGATCGTTTTGTGGAAAGAATCCGTCGAGATCGAGTAGCACGAAGAGTTCGTGATCCGAGGAAGAAATTGTTGTGATTATCTACAACAAGTAAGTACATTCTCTACTTGCTGTAAATTTCTTCTTCTTTAAGCATGTTTAGCCTAGATCTAAGTGTTAGCTCAATTTTAATAAACACAAGTTGCATAGTGAAACCTCGACGATTCAATCGGCTTCCCCTGCATGGGATTATCATTCCCTTCACCATTCAGAGGGATGTAACATGGGATTCGGAACAAATCAAACATCAAAAATGGATTTAGGTCCATTCCCAGCTTTGACATTCCAATTCAGTAGCATTGTTGGGGTCGACCTCTGAGGTATGAAAATGACGGGTCACACTTACAGGAGTTTTTAAGTGTTATTAAATTCTTGACCAAAATAGCGATAACTAGAATGCTATAGGAATAAGAGTTATTTGGTATTAGCATTTAGTCAATAATATCTTGGCTCGGTAAATTCTTAATTGGATGAGTTAGAAGCAATTCACTAATAGAATTCGTTCTTTTCAGCATGTCGAGCTCTTTTATTCAGTTACTCGTCGCCGAAAAACTTAATGACGATAACTACAGAACTTGAAAATCAAACTTGAATAGGATTTTTGTGATTGATGAGCTAAGGTTCGTCTTAACGGAGGAATGTCCTACACCTCCCGGCTCGTCTGCAACCCAAATTGTTCGGAGTTCATATGACAAGTGGATTAGGGTTAATGATAAGGCTCGAGTCTACATCTTAGCCAACATATCCGATGTGTTGTATAAGAAACATGAGAGTATGGTCACCACAAAGAACATCATGGGATCATTGCAGGTGATGTTTGGACATCCATCTTCATCAGTCCGCTATGATGCTCTTAAATACGTTTACAACTCCCATATGAATGAGGGAGCTTCTGTTAGGGAGCATGTCTTTAACATGATGGTCCACTTCAATGTGGCAGAAGTAAACGAAGTTGTCATTTATGAGAAGAGTCAGGTTAGCTTTATAATTGAATCTCTTCCAAAGAGTTTCTTGCAGTTTCGTGAAGGGAATGAAAATCCCCGCGCAGTGGAAGACGATCGAATCGTCAATGTATCGTTACGCTACTTGATTTTGTTAAAACGATCTAACTCTTAGATCTAAGTTAAACATGCAAAAATTGAGGAAGAAAACAGCAAGAAGAACAAATTTACTTACTTGTTGAAGACTCTCTTCAAAGTTCCTTCCTCGGTCACGAACACTTCGTGCTTCTCGATCTCAACGAAATCTTCTCTCGAACAAAATCCCAACACAACCACTCGGAGTCTCGGTTGTTCTTCTTTTGGAAAGAAGGAAAGTTGTGGGACTTTTTGGTTTTGGAGAGGGAGGAGAATTGAGAGAAAATGAGAGAGAATTCTCTTCTTTTTGGGTGAGAATCCAAAAAATGAGAGATTAAGATAATTTCCTTCTTGCAAGAAGGGATTAATAGTGGAATTGATGGAGTTAAAATCTCCACATTATTACCACTTTACCACAAATATAGGTTATGCAAATCTCCTTTGCATAGATTTGCATAACCACATAATATAAGATATCTCATATCTCATATTGCAAATCACATTTGCAATAATTGTGGATTAATTAAATTGAATCACATCCAATTTAATTTCTCTCAATTAATTTCTCCAATTAGCCCTAATTCAACAATTAGGCTAACCTATAGTTTATTATGAATCTCATTCACATTAAACTATATATTATATCATTCATATCTCATATAAATGACATAAATGCCCTTTAAGTGAAATTGAACACTTCAACTTCATACCAAAACATTAACCCTTCTTTTAACCTGTTGAGCCAACCGAGGGACCTAATGGACCTACAAATGATGAACTCTAATGATCCGAGATTAACTGTCAAACTCTTTGACTGGTTAATCAACATTCATTAGCTACGGTAACACTCCAAAGATAGCCCGTGAGCTGCACTCCCGCCGCTCGTATTACGTGTCCACCGATATAACCAATGCCCATGAGTCGACCCTTCATCGGTTGTTCGTGAGACATAGCCGGGTCAAATTATCGTTTTACCCCGTGTCTACCTCTCTTGTTCCTTAAGTCCCCACCGCTCCTCTAATGAACAACACTTTGTGATGGTCCAACCATACACAACACCCTTCTCGGGCGCTGAGAAGGTGGCGCCCGTTGTCCAAGCCCCGGAGACAACACTTAAGGGAACAACCCTCTAGTTTCCCTAAAGGCGGGAACGAGTGAATTTCATCTCGCGTAGTTAAGTTCCCAGCCTCCTACTTGGTCCTGTCCCTGAGAAGATAGGCATATTGGGCGAGTAACTGTGACCACCCTCACCCGTATAGTCAAAGGACATACCCATGCAGATCGGAGTCTCGTAACATGCTCGAGATTCGATCGAGTCACTAATGATCATCTACGAAGTTATTAGTCCTTATTGTCAACGGTGTTACATCGTGAGGTCTAATAATTCACGGTCCCGGTCTTGTACAATCTCATTGCACAGATGCCCCCACTCGCATGTCAACCACATGAACGAGTCGATCACCTCGTTTGTATCTAATACAAAGCGGTCGCATCCACGATGTATCCGTGGATTAGGTCTCCAATCCTATCCATATATCTGTAGACCGCTTCGGGTCATTAACTCGAACGTGATCCTCCCTGTGTGCCCACTACACACCGTTGAAGTTCTAGTTCTCTCATAAATTCAATGACCCTGGAGCTTAAGTTATTGGAAAAGTTTGTAAATATTGTGAGACACAAAGTAATGATATAAATAACTCTTATTAATTTCAAATAGTACTTTACAAACACGAGATTAGGACAAAAATCCCAACAAACTCCCACTTGGACTAAGTTAGTGGAGAAAATACATTTCTGAAATGTACAAAAATTACAATGAAGTAATACAATAAACTAGGGCATTGAATACCCGTTTACACATCTCCCACTTGCCCTAGTCAGGAAGCTCTCGAAGACCTAGACTCTCTAGGTGACCCTCAAACACCTTAGCCGTGAGAGGCTTTGTAAATGGATCAGCTACGTTGTGCTCTGACGCTATCTGTGTGACTGTCGCGTCTCCCCGGTGCACAATCTCCCGTATCAAATGATACTTGCGCTCAATGTGTTTGCCTCTCTTATGGCTCCGAGGCTCTCTGGAGTTGGCTTGCACGCACCACCAAGTATCACGAGCGATGTGTGATCGACAAGTTCATATTTGGAACAACTTCCAAATCCGTCATGAATTTCCTAAGCCAAACAACTTCCTTTGCAGCTTCACAAGCCGTAACATACTCCGCTTCCATAGTGGAATCGGCGATGCATCCCTGTTTGATGTTTCGCCATACTACAACTTCTCCATTCAGAATGAAGGTTGACCTCGAAGTGGATTTCCTAGAATCCTTATCGGTCTGAAAGTCAGAATCCGTGTATCCCGTAAGGATCAAATCCCCACTACCATACACTAAGTTGTAGTTCCTCGTTCTCCTAAGATACTTGAGAATTGCCTTTACGGCTGTCCAGTGATCTAATCCTGGATTAGACTGATACCTATTGACAATCCCTACTGCATAGCAGATGTCGGGCCTAGTACACAACATGGCATACATCAGGCTCCCTACAGCTGAAGCATATGGGATCCGTCTCATATCCTCAACCTCGATCATATAGTCCTGAAATTCAGTGTCCATGTACTCTCCACCTCGATCCGATCGAAGTGTTTTAAGCGATTTACCTAAGAGGTTCTCAACCTCAGTCTTGTACTCCTTGAACTTTTCAAGAGTTTCAGACTTCTTGTGCATTAGGTAAATATACCCATACCTCGAGTAATCGTCTATGAAAGACACGAAGTATTCATAACCGCCTCGAGCTTTAACATTCATCGAACCACAGAGGTCAGAATGTACTAACTCAAGAGGCTCTTTGGCTCTATATCCTTTTTCATTAAAAGGACGTTTGGTCATCTTGCCCTCAAGGCATGAATCACACACCGATAAAGAGTTTTCTTCCAACTCGTTTAGAAGTCCACTTTTCACTAGTTTCTCAATCCTATTGAGATTAATTTGGCCTAACCGTAGATGCCAAAGATGAGCATTTTCTTTAGGAGAAACTTTCGCTCTCTTAGTTCGTGTTTCTGCAGTTTTAAACAATTCAGTATTCAAAACACTATTGACTGAATTAGGTTTCAAAACATACAAATTATGCTCAAGTGAAGCAGAACAAATAAGATTACCATTTCTGGAAATAAACGCTTTATTACCATGGAATGAAACGGAAATACACTGTTCTAAAAGGCAGGAAATAGAAACTAGGTTTCTAGTAAACCCTGGAACTATATACATATTGTCCAACAAAATGTAGTTCCTACCAAAATGTAGCTTCACCGTGTCGATCGTTGTAGCAAAAACAAGCTCCCCGGATCCAACCCGTAGAGTCACCTCACCCTCTCGCAGCAGCTGCCAGGAATCAATCCCCTGAAAAGAAGAACAAACATGGTTAGTGGCGCCAATCCAAATATCCGGTAGAGTCACTACTCCACTAAACAAAGTTTCATCACACAAGTAAATCACATTTACCTTGATTCTTCCTCTCGGCTAGGAATTTGAGACAGTTCCTCTTCTAGTGTCCGCCCCCATTGCAGTGGAAACACTTTCCTTTTTCTGCAACTTCTTTGACCTTCTTGCCCTTGTGGGCGGCAGCTCGGTCGATTTACCCCTCTTCATCCTCTTCTTCCCTTTCGAGCGTGAAGGAGCAACATGTTTCTCGTCCCGCAGGTCGAACCCACGTGATAAGACACAGAGGCAACATTTGCCTCGCATTTCTGATGCCACGACACTTGCTCAAGGACCGGAAATTCTCAGTGAGCTCATTGAGGAGGGTAGTCAAAGTGTAGCTAATTTTGTTCATAACAAAGATTGCTACGAAATCAAGGAAACTCTTCTAAGAGTCTCCGAATAAAATCGACTTGGCTCGACTGCGTCGATCGAAGCCCCGTTCATCTCATCCAGATAAAGTGGGTCATCATGTCGAGAACATGTTCACGCATGATTTACCCTCTTTCATTCGTGCGCGTTGAAGACGTATTTGAGCGAGTCATGCCGACCGAAAGGATCGTTGTCCAAACATTTCTCGCAAGGACTCCATGATCTCCTTAGCGCGGTGACCATCGGCTCATGCTTCTTTGCCAATACATCAGACATGCTGGCAATGATATAGATCTTGGCCTTTTCATTAGCCATGATCCATCAATCGTATGCATCGCGAACACTTCGCGATGCAGCCGAGCCCGACATCTGAGGACACTCCTCAGAGAGCACAAACTTAATGTCGTCAGTTACCAAAATTGTGTTTATGTTGTTTTTTCAAGTTTGGTAATTATCTCCCACTAATTTATTGGATGCGAGTAGAGCTATAATTGCGCTAGACATGTTTTAAGCTGAAAAATTAAGAAAAACTTTGTGTTAGTCTCGCAAAAACTTTTGAAATCCAATCAAGTTTTAGCAAAATTGTTTCATGATCCCTAGGTCATTCAAAATTTTGCAATGATATTCTAAAGGTTTAGAATGACCGCCACCGAAGGGTGAACAGAACACTCCTCTTCTAGGACGAGACTTTCTCGATCAGACCCTAATCCCAGAATAACTCTTATTCCATTAGGCGTCTAATTACCATTGTTTGGTCGAATTCATTAACACTTAACGAATTCTGTGAGTGTCACCCTCAATCTTTAAGTTTCCAAGCATCCGTCCAAACAATAGCCACCGAAGGGTGAACCAAGAAGGAAAACCAACCAGAAAACTGTATCCCTTTCGGGAATTCACGGTGTTCTGACTCCCATGATCAGGCCCTCCGAAGGGATTGTCTGGTCCAGGCCAAACTAGCAGGCGGATCATAGGGGTCTCACGGTGTGAATCGAAAGAAGAGACCGTGGGTCCCGTTTTCACAAGTCGCGCTCCCACTCACTATAAGTACTCTTTCCATCCACGATGATATTGACCTATATAAATGCCACTCGAAGGGGGACGCTCCCATTTGCGCCACGAGGTCGAGTATAGATCTCACAGTGCGGACTTAACGGAGATTTGTGGTTGGAAAATCAAATGTATTTCATACACTTTATTTCCTCCCACTCAGTACTTTAATTTTAATAGGGATTGACCTAGATAAACCGGCTAAAATTTACCTAAGTCTACCAATATAACTCTTATTGGTATTAACCTAAGTTTATAATCACATTATTACTTAGGTCTATGTGAGTAAATTAAAATACTTTTAATTAGCGGCACTCACGAAAAGTATAATCTAAGAATCTCCGGACCGAATTCACTCCCAGGTCGGTTTTCAGGTAGGGGTGTTCCGCAAACGTCAACTTAAATACCCTAGCCTTAGACAAAACTTTCCTTAGACAGAGTTACTAATCAGTCTCCATTCACAGACTAAACTTTGATTTCCTAATTTCTAATCTCATTAGAAAATAGAAAACTAAGTCTAATTATTCAAGTTCTGAACTCTTTAAAACTAATAATTAACTTAGGTTGCATGCATTTCTATGTTATAGTGTTTGATCATTCATCACATGAATAACTATATACTATAACATAATATAATTCATCTCATGAATTTAAATGCATGAGCATACTTTAATCTAAAAAATATAACACTTATATTAATTAAATTAAACATGCATTTTATTATATTATAACTCTTATAATAAAACCTATCATGCAAACTATATATTATAACTCTTATAATATAAATGATGCATGAAAATGTTTAACCTAAGGTGGGATTTTAAATCTATATGACATACAATATGCACATAGAAATTAATTAAATCATACATCTCATGCATAAAATAATTAAATAGCAAAAATGGACCAGTTTTTGGCACTTAGGGGCAATTATTTAATTAAATAACATTAATATAACACTTATATTAATATCATTGTTGCGTAAAATTTAGATAATGCAATACCGCAGTGTACGGGTCAAGTTTTAGTATAGTGATTTATGAGTCCAAGTATCGTCCTCGGGAATGGGTTTCTAGATTAATTAATTACTATGGTACTAATACTCAATTTTAGCTAAAGAAACATAACATGGGTAGTTGATTTAAAGTAAAGACAAGCAAACAAACACACATGTGGAGACACGAATTGATAGAATTGAGGGAAGTGATTATACCAGTTAATGACTCAATTAACTCATGCAATGAACCAACGAGATGAATTTATAAACAAGAAGTAAAATACTCAAGAAAATCTCTTGATTCTTAGTGAGTCTCACACATGCAATAAACTCCATGGTCTTCATATGAACCTACGACATGCATGGCATCAAGCAACTTCTTCATGCGTTTCCCTAAGATTTCTAGGTCATTCTCATTCCAGATTTCTAAAGGTTTTGACAATTTTGATCTAATTTAAGCTTTATCTCTCGAGTCCACTTAAATCAACAACTTAAGAAGTAAAGAACAAATTGCCAAAAATAAGAAGAAAACATGCTTCAATACATAGTAATAAAGTCATAACAAGCAAATCAAATCTTAACTACAATGTTTAGCTACTATAAATCACATGAAAATTAAACTAAACAAGTAGAAAACATCTTAGAACGCTATTACAAATTGAAAGAAAAGGAAATTAAACTTATGTGTCGATGCCGGTCCTTCGTCTCCGAGCTCCCGTCTTCTATCTCGAACCTCCACGGATGCTTTGGCTCCTAAAAACGCTATTTTCTCTCTTCTTACAAAGTGTATTTCGAAATTAGGGTGGAAAATCTATCAAATTCGGCTCCCCTTACACAAATGCATAATGTTCTATTTATAGTTGAAATTGGTGCAGCGTTGCAATGCTAGGGACAGTGTTGCAACGCTGTACCCTAAACGCGTGGTAAATAAGGAAACAGTCGATGGCGTTGCAATGCTGAGGGCAGCGTTGCAACGCCGCTACCCCTAAACGCGCGCACCTTATCGAAATGGCGTTGCGACGCTGCAAGGCAGCGTTGCAATGCCCGTTGTGCGGTCTTTCGTGTGCGCCTTCTTCATCGAGATAGCGTTGCAATGCCCGTTGTGCGGTCTTCTCTATCGCCTGGAGTCTTCAACGCGTCTTGGCTGCACGTTCGGCGTTGCAACGCTATAGACAGCGTTGCAACGCTATCACCTCAGGTCATCAAGCTTGGATTGGTCCTTTCCCTTCCAATTGGTATTATTTTTAGCTCCAAATAGCCTCGTTTTGATCCCGAGTGATCCATTTTGTTTCCAATAGCTCCGTTTAAGCTCTTAACCTGAAATTGAATAAATTCAACACGTAAAAGCCCTGAAATCATCATAAAACTAGCAATTATTAAGCCTAAGGATAGCACATTTTGTGTGCTATCAATCATTTAATAAAATAATTAAATAAATAAAATAAAAATACATTTTATAAAATAAAAAAAAATAATTGCCCCATTATCTCCACAACTGCCCACGTCTTGTAACTCCCCGCGAACTGCCCCTCAACGCGTGCGGCGTTGCAACGCTGCTGCGTCCAGCGTTGAGGCCAGCGTGCTCCACGCCGTGGCGTTGCAATGCTACGCCTAGCATTGCAACGCTGCTCTGCAGCCAAGCCAGCGCCCGCAAGGATAGCGTTGAGACGCCGATGAACAACGTCTCAACGCCATCGACAGAACAACAAACTCCTTTGCTGTTCTTCATCGAATTCCGCTTGTTTTCGCTCCGATTTCTTCACAGCAACTCTTGCCACGAACGACCCAGACTTACAGACTCGATTTACAACAAAATGCCCAAAAACAACGGACCCTTACATTGATCTCATCAACATAAATTGTAAATCTATACTAGTGCCAAAAACTGAAACATCCATTAAGCAAACCAAAAATTTATCACATTAATTAAGGAATTTTACCCACCTATTTTAACAAAAACAGTGCACAACGAAGAACCATCGAAATGGCTATGATACCAATTGAAGGGAATGAAAATCCTCGCGCAGCGGAAGACGATCGAATCGTCAAGGTATCGTTACGCTACTTGATTTTGTTAAAACGATCTAACTCTTAGATCTAAGTTAAACATGCAAAAATTGAGGAAGAAAACATCAAGAAGAACAAATTTACTTACTTGTTGAAGACTCTCTTCAAAATTCCTTCCTCGGTCACGAACACTTCGTGCTTCTCGATCTCAATGTAATCTTCTCTCGAACAAAACCCGAACACAACCACTCAAAGTCTCGGTTGTTCTTCTTTTAGAAAGAAGGAAAGTTGTGGGACTTTTTGGTTTTGGAGAGGGAGGAGAATTGAGAGAAAATGAGAGAGAATTCTCTTCTTTTTGGGTGAGAATCTAAAAAATAAGAGATTAAGATAATTTCCTTCTTGCAAGAAGGGATTAAATAGTGGAATTGATGGAGTTAAAATCTCCACATTATTACCACTTTACCACAACCATAGGTTATGCAAATCTCATTTGCATAACCACATCATATAAGATATCTCATATCTCATATTGCAAATCACATTTGCAATAATTGTGGATTAATTAAATTGAATCACATCCAATTTAATTTCTCTCAATTAATTTCTCCAGTTACCCCTAATTCAACAATTAGGCTAACCTATAGTTTATTATGAATCTCATTCACATTAAACTATATATTATATCATTCATATCTCATATAAATGACATAAATGCCCTTTAAGTGAAATTGAACACTTCAACTTCATACCAAAATATTAACCCTTCTTTTAACCTAGATGGAGCCAACCGAGGGACCTAATGGACCCTCAAAGGATGACGAGCTCTAATGATCCGAGATTAACTGTCAAACTCTTTGACCCTGGTTAATCAACATTCATTAGCTACGGTAAACACTCCAAAGATAGCCCGTAGCCGCACTCCCGCCGATGAAGAATATTACGTGTCCACCGATATAACCAATGCCCATGAGTCGACCCTTCACTGGTTGTTCGTAGACATGGTTGGGTCAAATTACCGTTTTACCCATGTGTCTACCTCTTGTTCCTTAAGTCCCCACTGTTCCTCTAATGAACAACACTTTGTGATGGTCCAACCATACACAACACCCTTCTCGGGCCAGTGAGAAGGTGGGCGCCCGTTGTCCAAGCCCTGAAGACAACACTTAAGGGAATAACCCCTTTAGTTTCTCTAAAGGCGGGAATGAGTGAATTCCATCTCGCGTAGTTAAGTTCCCAGCTCCCTACTTAGTCCTGTCCCTGAGAAGATAGGCATATTGGGCGAGTAATTGTGACCACCCTCACCCGTACTAGTCAAAGGACGGACCCCCCGCAGACGGAGTCCGTAACACGCTCAGGATTCAGGTCGAATCACTAATGGTCATCTCACGGTTATTAGTCCCTCATCACAAGCGGTGTTACATCGATGAGGTCTAATAATTCACGACGGTCTTGTACAATCTCATTGCACAGGATGCCCCCACTCGCATGTCAACCACATGAACGAGTCAGATCACCTCGTTTGTATCTAATACAAAGCGGGTCGCATCCACAGTGTATCCAGGATTAGGTCTCCAACCATATCCATATATTGTAGACCGTTCGGGTCATTAACTCAAACGTGATCCTCCCTATGTGTCCACTACACACCATTCAAGTTCTAGTTCTCTCATAAATTCAATGACCCTGGAGCTTAGTTTATTGGAAAAGTTTGTAAATATTGCGAGACACAAAGTAATGAAATAAATAACTCTTATTAAATTCAAATAGTAATTTACAAACACGAGATTAGGACAAAAATCCCAACATTTTGCACCAATGCAGTAATGAACAAAATAGAGTATAACTTGACTACTCTTCCTAACGAGCTCCAGACTTTCGAGTTCTTGATGAAATAAAAGGAAACGAGAAGGAAGCAAATGTTTTCGCTTCAAGGAAATTCCTAAGAGAATCTTCCTCAGGGACCAAGTCTGGTCCTTCTTTTTTAAGAATGAGGGTATTAAAAAGAAGAATAATAATAAAGGGAAGGGGCACGCTCCCACACGCAAGGTTAAAGTTGCAGATAAAGGAAAATGTTTCTACTGTGGCGAAGATGGGCACTGGAAAAGGAACTGCCCAAAATACCTTGCGAAAAAGAAAGTTGAGAAGGCAAAACAAGGTAAATATGATTTACTTGTTGTTGAAACATGTTTAGTGGAACATGATGATTCTTCCTGGATATTAGATTCAGGAGACACTAACCATGTTTGTTCTTCTTTTCAGAACACTAGTTCGTGGAGGCAGCTTGCTAATGGGGAGATAACTCTCAGAGTTGGAACAGGAGAGGTTGTCTCGGCCAAAGCAGTGGGAGTGATGAAGTTGTTGTTTAGAGATAGATTCATTTTATTACAAAATGTACTTTTGGTTCCTGGAATCAAAAGAAATCTTGTATCTATCTTTTGTTTACTTTAACATATGTATAAAGTTTCTTTTGATCATAATGAAGCGTTCATTTGCAAAAGAGGTGTACAAATATGTTCTGCTAAACTTGAAAACAACTTATATGTGTTAAGACCAACAGGGGTAAAAGCTATTTTGAACACTGAGATGTTTAAAACAGTTGATACTCAAAATAAAAGGCAGAAGCTTTCTTCAAGTACCTATTTTTGACACTTAAGACTAGGTCACATTAATCTCAATAAGATTGAGAAATTGATTAAGAGTGGTCTCCTAAGTCGGTTAAAGGACAACTCCTTACCACCTTGTGAGTCATGTCTTGAGGGAAAATGACCAAACAACCTTTTTTCGAAAAAAGTTATAGGGCCAAAGAACCCTTGGAACTCGTGCATTCAGATCTTTGTGGTCCAATGAATGTAAAGACACAAGGAGGGTATGAATATTTCATCAGTTTCATTGATGATTATTATAGGTACGACTATCTTTACCTAATGCATCATAAGTTCGAAACCCTTAAAACATTAAAGGAGTATAAGGCAGAAGTTGAGAACGCATTAGGTAAGATGATTAAAACATTTCGATCAGATCGAGGTGGAGAGTATATGGATTTGAGATTCCAAGACTATATGATAGAACATGGAATCGTATCCCAACTCTCAGCGCCCGGTACACCTCAACAAAATGGAGTATCTGAGAGGAGAAACAAAGCCTATTTGATATGGTTCGATCCATGATGGGCTATGCTCAGCTACCTAGTTCATTTGGGGATATGCAGTAGATGACGATGGGATGGTAATTAAGAGAAAAAAAAGTATATGACCTTAAAAAGTAATTAAGAGAAAAAAATGGAAAGTTAACAGGCTCTTGAACCGATGGATATAATACTTCCCTCATGAAGTTAACCACAACAACAATCCTCAACTATATCTGTATACTTAGAGGTGGCCAGTACATAATGTTAAGAAACAAGAAGGTTGAATAGATATAATTTTTTATTTCCCCTATTGAGAATATAGAAAATACTAGTTAAAGAACTAACATGACCTTCAAAATCGCGCACAACTTCAGTTAACCTTTAAAAAGAATGCTTCAATTTAAAGAATACATAAAAATGTAATGACAAACTAAGCTTAGACAAAAAGAATATTCTTCATTCCCAAGTCCAACAAATAAATATAAATATGTAAGGCTTGGGGTGGACAATGAGGGGCATATAGCTACAAAAACATATATTCAACAAAAATGGTAGATACAAGCCTTTGTATATAAAAACAAACTCAAAGGTTTATCTTATTAATGACGAAAAATTTAAATGGGAAACTCGTGTTCTAAACAAGGATTAATTAAGTTAGTTAGTGCTTTCTTAAACTGACGTATCAGTTAGTTTTTCTTTAAAAAAATATTATATTTTACCAGACTAAGCCACACACCATACACTACTTCTCTTACTCTCTCCTCTTTTCTATGTATTTGATTTGTGAAAGCAAACATACCAATGCTCAAAACTTGGATAAGAATATTATGAGCAAACAATAGCCACAAGATAATTATTATCACTGTGAATGCATAAATGTCACTAGCCAAAGTACAGAGAACAAATCACACGAATATTGACTAAAGAACTCAACTATAAAAACATAACAAATAATACTTCAACAGAATGTAATGCGTGCAATATTGAACAAATCCTCTAGAAGAAGAACATGAATGTTCTGTGTTCTTTATTAAAATTACAACAGAGAGAGAACAAAACTTTCATTTTCATAAAAACAGAACAGTACCTTTGAAAACAGCTTTCAAACAAATAAATGTTTAAATGCTACCTAAAAGATAAGGAAAATTATGCACAATCAACCACAACCAATCCAAAACTCTAAGAAATCTTCGATTGATCAAAGAAAAATATGAAGAAGAAAACAAACCTAAGTCACCACGAGTAGAATCAAAACTGCAATGCAAATCGAAGCCCTATAGTCGTTCAATATTGCAAGATGATCAGTGCTGCAATGACTAGTGCCAGAATCGAAGACCCCGTTGTCCATTGTCTACGATGAGTCTCCGTTTTTGGGTGAGAGGAAAGTAGCTTCGTGAGAGGAAAGGGTTTATCGGGCGGAAAAAGGAAGGAGCTTCGTGAGAGAGGAATTCGACCTAAAAAGAAAAAGAAAGGAGCTTCGGAAAAAGAAAGGAGCTTTGGAAAAAGAAATGAGTTATGGAAAAAGAAAGAATCAAGTGAGTCTTCATGCTTTAGAAAGGAGCTTCTGTGTTTTGGGGTTATCGGGCGGCGGCTTGGGGAAGAAAAGAAAGGGTTTTCAATGTTTTTTATTTATTTAATTAATTGGATCTATGTCGACGCATAATGCCTCGACAAATATAAATAGTTATCGACGCTCACATTACGTCGGATAAAACAACAAATCCCGATGCAAATACTTGCGTCGGGAAAAATATCGTCAGTATAGTAAAAAATTCTTGTAGTGTCTGCTACATATATTTTGAACATGGTTCCCTCTAAAAGTGTTTCAGAAACACCCTATGAGTTATGAAAAGGGTGTAAAGATAGTTTACGTCATTTCAGGATTTTGGGATGTTTGGCACGTGCTGGTCGTGCCCAATCTAAAAAAACTGAAACATCGTTTAAAATTATACCTATTCGCAGTATACTCCAAGGAAATGAAATGTGGTCTGTTTTATGATCCTCCGGAGGACAAAGTGCTTGTGTCGACAAACACCACGTTTTTAAAGGAAGATCACATGAGAGATCATTTACCTCGTAGCAGAATTGTCTTAAGCAAAATTTTCAAGGAAGCTACAGATAAATCAACAAAAGTTGTTGATCAAGCTTATCCTTTTTAAGAGTTGAGAATGCCTCAACGTAGTGGGAGGGATGTTAGACAACCTGACCGTTACATGGGTTTGACTGAAACTCAGTTCGTCATACATGATGATGGCGTTGAGGATCCATTAACTTATAAACAGGCAATGAATGATATAGATAGAGACCAGTGGATTAAAGCCATGGACCTCGAAACGGAGTCAATGTACTTCAATTCAGTATGGGAACTTGTAGACCAACCAGATGGTGAAAGACCTATCGATTGTAAGACGATCTACAAGAGGAAATGAGACCAAGCTGATAAGGTGCAAACCTTTAAGTCTTGGAGATTTTACAACGAGGAGATGTGATCGTCACGCAGATCGCTTCAGAGCACAACATTGTTGATCCATTTACAAAACCCCTCACGTCTAAAGTGTTTGAAGGACACCTAGAGAGTCTAGAACTACGAGTTGTACAGTAGGGTAGTTTTCTTGCTCAGCATATTTGATTCCGATGTTTAGTCCAAGTGGGAGTTTTTTGCGTTTTATGTCCTAAAACTCATGGTTTTGTGAACTAAATGTACATTCTATTCTGCAATAAAGATGTTGCGTAATATTATATTGCAATACCACAAGTGTACGGATCAAGTTTTAGTATAGTGATTTAGAGTTCCAAGTATCGTCCTCGGGAATGGTTTTCTAGATTAATTAATTACCAAGATACTTATTCTCAATTTTAGCTAAAGTAACAAAACATGGATAGATAATGAAACAAAGATAAAAAAGATAAAGAAACGTTGGAGACACGAATATGATAGAATTAAAGGAAATTGATTTCACAAATTAAAGCCTTATTTAACACATTTAATGACTAACATGATGAATTTATAAACAAGAAGTGAAGATACTCAAGAAAATCTCTCGATTCATAATGAGTCTCGCACACACGATAAATCCTAAAGTTTCCTTATGAATTTTAAAAGCATGCACGACATTAAGCAACTTTTTTATGTATTTCCCTTAGATTTCTAGGTCATTCTCATGCCAGACTTCTAAGAGTTTTGACAACTTTGCTCTAATCTAAGTTTCTTTCTCTCGAGTCCACTTAAACCAACAAGATCAAATAATTGAAGAACAAATTGCCAAAAATAAATAACAAAACATAATTCAATAGATAAGCAAATAAGTCTCAAACATGCAAATAAAATCCTAACTACAACGTTTAACCACTCTAAATCATAATAAAACCAAGCTAAAATTATAGAATCGTCTTTAAATGGAGTTACAATCTAAAAGAAAGAGAAATTATACTTATGTGTCGATGTCGATCCCTCGTCCCCGAGCTCCCGTCACGATCTCGAACGTCCACAAATGCTTTGGCTCCCAATGAAAGCTCTTCTTTCTCCTCTTAGAGAGTGTATTTTGAAATTAGGGTGTAAAATCTATCAATTTCGGCCCCCTTTGTAATGAAAACAACATGTTGTATTTATAGGGTTTACGACACAGCGTTGCAACGCTAGGGATAGCGTTGCGACGTTGTGCCCTTATGCGGCGTCAATGATGGAAAGTATCGGCAGCGTTGCAATTCTGAGGGTAGCGTTGCAACGCCGCTACCTTAAGCGCGCACCCAACTTATTGAACTGGTGTTGCAACGCTAAGCAGCGTTGCAACACCCTCGCCACGGTCCTTTAATATGGATTTCTTATCGAGATAGCGTTGCGATGCTGCAAAGCAGCGTTGCAACGCTATCGGCATGGATCTTCAATGCACAAAAATAGAAAGCACGGCGTTGCGACGCTCTGTAAGGCATTGCAACGCCATCACCTCGGGTCTACTAGCTTGGAATGGTCCTTCTACGTTCAATTGATGTTATTTTAAGCTCCAAAAAGCCTCGATTCGTTCCCGAGTGATCCATAATGTCTCCAAATGTCCTATTTAAGCTCTTTACCTGAAATTAAGTGATTTAAACACATCAAAACTCTAAAATTAACATAAAACTAGCAATAATTAAGTCTAAGGATAACACATTTTGTGTGTTATCAAATGTTATTAAGATTTATTTAGTAAAGGTTTATTGAATAATGTGAATTGTGTATTTTGTAACCTTAATCCAATAAAGTGCCCTTGGCTATAGGATGTACACTTGAACTTTATGTGTGACACAAAAATGGATCAAGTTCAAGTTATAGCCTGAACGGTTTATAGTATAAGGATAAGTTTGGCTACCTTATTCTGGAGACATTATGGGTGCGACCCACTTTGTAAAGTACAAACGATGTGATCTTGAATCGTTCATGTGGAGACATGTGAGTGGGGGCGTTCTATGCAATGAGTTTGCATAAGACTGGACCGCGAAATAGTCACTTAGACTTTATAACTTCATTTACTATCTTAACTGACTATATTCATACAATGACCTAGGTAACTCGATCTTAATCCTGAACATGCTATGAACTCCTGTTTATTCGAGATTATCCTCAGATTTGCATGGGTGAGAGTGGCTTGAGATCGCCAACTCAATAAGCCTCCTATTTTGGGGATAAAGTCGGAAAGATAGTTGGGAACATAGTTCTGCAAGATGAAATTCACTCCTACCCACTTTAGGGATTAGTACAGAGGTTGTTTCCCTAAGTGATGACTCTGGATCTTGGATGTAACGCCCGGTAATTTAGGGTAACCTTCTAAACTTTTAAGAACTTAATTTTGGGTTCGTTTTGTAATTTTGGAACTTTCTAAGTCTTTAAGAAAAGAAAAGCGTAGTTGAACTTTTGAAACGGGATCAAGATTTTATAAAAGGAAAAATTGATTTTAGGAAAGGAAACTTATTTTAGAAAAGGGTAATTAAAGTGGAAAATGAGTTTAAAAAAAAAAAAAAGAAAGGGTTAGCGAGAAGCAGCTCACGCTGCCCCTCACCCCCTTCCTCTTCGTTCTTTTGTTCAGTCTTAGCCCAACCATCGATTTCTTCTTCTTTCCTTCTTCTCGTTCGCTGCCAACGTTCAACATTCCGTCCTGCGCGTCATTCGTTGGTTTAATTGGTTCGGTGAGTTTTAAGTCGATTCTTAATGTTTCGAGTTTGGTTTTGCATAGATCGGGTCACAGGCATCCCAGATTTGTGCTCCACGTGTCGCCACTCGCTAGAAGTCGCCGCTGCTCGCCGGAAGTCGCCGTTGCCGCCGCCCCCGCTGCAGTCGGTCAGGTACAATCTTTTGTCTTGTTTTCTCGATCTTGTTTTAAGCCAACATGCGTTAGTTTGGTTACTTTAAGTCAAGTTATTTGGTTTAAAGTGTTTGGAACGTGTTATTTAAGATTCTTTGTTTGTCGATTAGGGGCTCGTGCGTGTTAAGAGTTTTGCATGGGACACGGGAGTGAGCCTCGAATCTTCAAACATCAAAGTAAGTAGTCATTTGGATTAAGCCCCTTTAAGTTGTTAGCTGTTTTGATTGGAATGTGGTCATTCGTAAATTGTAAAGTATTGCACTAAAAGTATGTGATGTAGTAAATCGTTGATACTTGGCTTGTGTTAGCGTTGTTGAACCGAGAATGGATTAAGAAAGTAATTGGTATGGAAACAAGAGTTTAAAGTTTCGTGTTAAGTGTGAGACTTGTTGCCATCAAATGTAGAAATCTGAGGACTGACATTGTAGATCAAACGATTGACCTCGTGTTTTTCGTGTTAACAACTGAAGGTTGTAGCTTATTTGTGGGACCGTGTGGTCGGTATTTGGAGTTTGAGAGTCATGATTAAGCTCGGGCTAAGCACTACCGAAGGCGTATGAAAGACTATGGTTGGGGTTTCTCTTTAAACATAAGTGTGATAGTGATTGATCTCAACCGAATGAGCATAGACGTTGGGCTATTGGAAGGTCTGGAATTAATAGGACAACAGTTAAGTAAGAACTACTTGAGATGTCAGGGTGGATGCACGAGCTCCATTTGTTTGAGCAGTGTGATTTAGTTCTCTTGGCAGGTATTCCTAGGCACGTTTGCACCGGTTGAAAAGAAAGGGTTGACTTGTTAGGTTCTTGAACTAATGTATGTAGTCAATTGGATCCGGTAAGCGAGCTCGTAAGTGAGAGAGCTTGCTTGCATAGCTTGTGGATTGAAACCTTGTGTTGTTGCGTATGTTAAAAGGGTTGGTTCCGACTTTGAATGGCTTCGTGCATGTGATTGTTTGATTGTCCCTATTGGCTCTGGGGACATATTCATGACCGGTTAGTATGATTACCTCTTGGACTAACTGTGTGCTTGTGGATTAGGGTATGTAATCTTACTTTTGTACGTCCTGTTGGGTCGTGGGCGCTGGTCATGATACTCGGGTGATGTAATCTTTGTGACGATGGGATAGGTAGTTTTTTGGTTAGGCACCAAGCTCTTAAGCAGTAGAAAATTGTGCACGGGTCACTTATGGTTGCTTTGAATCTTGTTGTGTGGATCTCTAGTTATTGTTTTGGTAGGAGACGACTTCATGAGACCATAAATATCTGATGCATTGTCGTTATATGTTGAGATTGGATTCTTGCATGTCGTGGATGTGGTGCAGTATGACTTTTGACTGATTGTTTGTTAAGAGACCTGAGTGGGAGTTCCTATGTGGTCGTTTAAGAAGTGTTGGACCCCTAAGAGTCAAATGGTTAAAATTGTGTGGTTGGTTGGGCCAAGGGTGCTTTGTCGTGCTGTGTGGTTGGTTAAGCCAAGGGTGCTTGGTCATGCTGTGTGGTTGGTTAAGCCAAGGGTGCTTGGTCATGCTGTGTGGTTTGTTAGGCCAAGGGTGCTTGGTGTTGCGTATTATTTTGATATTGCAATACCGCAGTGTACGGGTCAAGTTTTAGTATAGTGATTTATGAGTCCAAGTATCGTCCTCGGGAATGGGTTTCTAGATTAATTAATTACTAAGATACTAATTCTCAATTTTAGCTAAAGAAACATAACATGGATAGTTGGTTGAAAGTAAAGACAAGAAGACAAACAAACATGTGGAGACACGAATTGATAGATTTGAGGGAAGTGACCTTGCAACTCAACACTTAATTACACATGCAATGAATAAATGAGATGAATTTATAAACAAGAAGTAAATTACTCAAGAAAGTCTCTCGATCTCTCAAGAGCCTCGCACATACAATAAATCCTATAGTCTCCATATAAAATCTAAGCATGCACGACATTAAGCAACTTTTTTATGCGTTTCCCTAAGATTTCTAGGTCATTCTCATGCCAGAATTCTAAGAGTTTTGACAACCTTGTTCTAATTTAAGTTTTTTCTCTCGAGTCCACTTAAACCAAAGATATAAATGAAATTAAGAATGAATTGTCAAAAATAAAGATCAAAACATACTTCAATACATGGCAAAGAAGTCTTAATAAGCAAATCAAATTCTAACTACAACATTTAGCTACTCTAAATCACATGAAAACCAAGCTAAACATGTAGGAAACGTCTTAGAACGCTATTACAAATTGAAAGAAAGAGAAATTAAACTTATGTGTCGATGCCGGTCCTTCGTCTCCGAGCTCCCGTCTTTGATCTCGAACCTCCACGGATGCTTTGGCTCCCAAAAACGCTCTTTTCTCTCTTCTTACAAAGTGTATTTCGAAACTAGGGTGGAAAATCTACCAAATTCGGCTCCCTTTTGTAAGAAGACTTAAGGTTGTATTTATAGGCATCATCGTCACAGCGTTGCAACGCTAGGGACAGCGTTGCAACGCTGTACCCTAGGCGGCTGGCAAATATGGAAATAGTCGATGACGTTGCAGCAACGAGAGGCGCGTTACAGCGCTCGTTATCGCGATCCCTTCTTGTGCGCTTCCTTATCGAGATAGCGTTGCGACGCTGCAAGGCTGCGTTGCAACGCTATCGACAAGGGTCTTCAACGCCATTATCAGCACGTTCGGTGTTGCAACGCACGCTCTTCATGGTGTTGCAACGCCATCACCTCGGGTCTTCAAGCTTGGTTTGGTCCTTTCACTTCCAATTGATGTTATTTTGAGCTCCAAATAGCCTCGTTTCGATCCTGAGTGATCCAATTTGTCTCCAAATATTATGTTTATGCTCTTAACCTGAAATTGAGTAATTTAAACACGTAAAAGTCCTGAAATCATTATAAAGCTAGCAATTATTAAGCCTAAGAATAACACATTTTGTGTGCTATCACTTGGTCATGCTGTGTGGTTGGTTCGGCCAAGTGTGCTTGGTCGTGCTGTGTGGGCTATTAGGTCAAGGGTGCTTGGTCGTGTTTTGTGGTTGTTTGGCTTAAGCCGTGTGGTTGGCTAGGTCGTAACAAAGGCTAGGGACTCTTAGGAAAGGGCACCTATAGGGTGTCTAGTCTGACTTAGAAGAATTCAGTGGTTACAAGAGAGTCTCTCTTGCTAGGCTAGCAACACCAATCCCTTGAGTGACTCCGGGCGAGTCCGAACCTTTAGGCTGGCGATTCTGTTTGGGCATTAGGGTCGAGCATCCTAATGCAAGTTGTGTGGGCGGTAGGGTTGAGCATCCTACTGCGAGCTGTGTGGGCGATAGGGTCGAGCATCCTATTGCGACCTGTGTGGGCGGTAGGGTCGAGCATCCTACTGCGAGCTGTGTGGCATAGGGTCGAGCAACCTTTGTGATCTCTGTGTGGGCATTAGGGTCGAGCGCACCCTTTTGCGAGCTGTGTGGGCACTTGGGTGGGTCGCCTTTGTGCGATCTGTGTGGGCTTTAGAGTTGAGGCACTATTGCATCTCTGTGTGGGCATTAGAGTGATCACTCTTTCGCATTGGGGGTGCATCCCCGTCTGTGGCTGCCTAGGTTCCTGGATCGCCGGTGAGTCTCGGGGTGAGGTATGCACGGGGGTGCCTAGTCATGAGTCCCTAAGATGCGTTTGGTTGAAAACTTGGCCTATTTCTGTGTGTGCAGTTGAAACTTGGACGTGAGTGTGCTGCTTACTAAGTATTCTTATACTCACCCGTCTGCGATAATGTCTTTGGTTGCAGGTAAGGGAAAACAGTGAGCTAGAGAGCGACGATGGCGACGATGGCGTGGCTATGAGACCACTTCTTTGTCTTAGAGGAACTTTCTTTTTGAGCTTAGACTTTTCTTTGTAACTTTGGCTTGAACCATGGGTTTTAGTTGTTTTTTGTTGGATTACTGTACCTATTTTTGGATGTTGGCCGTTTTATTTGATTTGTTTTTGCTTTTGGTTTAGTATGTTCAGTTTACTGCTGTGTGGAGGTGTTGTGTTGCCATGTTGTGTTTCTGTTATATTGGAGCCCGATCTCGTTTTGCTTGTAGTTTGGAGGAGGTCGGGCGTTGGGAGGATCCTTAGATGTGCTTCTTGCTTATAGCAAGATAAGTAAAAATTTTGGATTTGTCCGGGTAGCGTTGTTATGTTGCCGAATTTTTGGCGCAGAGGGTGCTACCTAATGGCACCCCTAGTTGGAGTTGGGTTGGAAATTAGGGTCGTTACAGTTGGTATTAGAGAATTAGGTTTTTAGATTCTGTATACTTTCCTACATCGTAGGTATAGGTCCTTATAGCCTCTCGCCAAAAGTCGCCTCGTCACCTCCAGGTTTGTCTTCTACCAATTGTGAAAAGTAGCATAGGGTTAATGTTTGTTTTGTCGTTTGTTATCTCTTGGAATGTTGTTTTATGAGATAACATTTAAGTTGACCAATGGTTGTGTGGTTGTACTATGTTGAGATTATGATTTAGGTAAGATGTAGTTTTGAAGCACCTTTCAAAGTTGAGGATGGTAGTTTATAGGAACTACCTTCTTTGGTTCACTTCTTTAAACCTTCAGGCTCGTGAACCAAGTAAGACACATTCATTGTTCCTCACTCATCTAGATGAAAGAATAAGGGAGCCGAGAGTAGTCAGTCTAAAAGTGATTTGGAGTTGAAGAACAAGGAAGGGTTGGGAGCAGAGAGAGGTTTTATTTCACTGAGGACACATTTCTAGGAGATGTTTTGCTTGGTGATCGAGAAAAGACTCGATGGTCTTAATAAGCAAGCATTCGAGGAAAGGAAAGTTGTTGTAGAAAAGTTTGAAGTCCCGGAAAGTTGTTGTAGAAAAGTTTGAAGTCCCGGAAAACAAAAGTTTGAAGTCCCGGAAAACAAAGTGGTCTTAATAAGCAAGCATTCGATGGCCTAGTCATGCACCTTTCCCTAGTACTCCAGTATGACATGACTCCCAGCTAGAAGTCGTTAGATGTGGCAACAAGAGCTGGTTGGTTCTTGAAACTCATAACTTTCCTAAGTGTTGAATAAAGAAAGGTGCATGAGATTTTGGTTATGAAACTTAGCTTAGTTCTTTCTCTTAAAGTGAGCGATCAACCCTTCGCAACTCAAACCAGGAAATTTCCACTAGAACTTCTTGTTGGGCTAATAAAGGAGTTGGAAGGGGCAACGTTTAGTAGGAAACAAGTTTTGACTCCAGCTACTTAAGAGTTAGAAGTAGAGCAAAATGGTGGTTTGAATGTTATTGACTCTAGTGATCGGAATGGATGCAATCACGGTTGGAAGTTTGCAACAGATAGAAACGGGACTAAGAGGCTGAGATTGTAGGGTATTAACCCCAAATGGTAATTCATTTAGGGGTGGCAAAAAGGATAAACTTGCAAGCTAGGGTGTGTGTAGGGTAACAACGAAGGTTGGAGCATTAATGGTGGTCCTGGAACCGAGGAAGGGATAAGAAGAACCAACGACGAAGTAAGGAGTCGAGCAACAATGGTGGTGAAGATTCTGATGGTCTACGGAGCAAGTTGGAGCCCACGTCAAACGAGTTTCAACACCACTATAGGAAGACATATGTTCCTTCTAGTAGCATGGTCATAGTTATGATTGGTATGGAGAATCAAATGACAGAGAAAGAGATGAACGCGAGTGCTAGCAATGTTGTAGGTTGGGGGTAAAGTTGTCCTGCAAGTAGAGAAAAGTTGTCATCGGGTGAGAGTCAGCGACTGATGGTTCCATCTTAAGTCATGTACGAGCTCTGCTTTTGGTAAAGGGCATTCCAAGGTCTCGTAGTATCATGCAATCCATTTCAGTGGTTCCAACTGAAGGGAATCGAAGTCCCCGCAGCGGAAGCGATTGCGAATCGCGCGCTCTTGATTTAGTTACAACGGAAAATTCAAGAACGTAAAACATAGATTAAGCATAAAAGTGAAATGGACAGCAAGAATTTACCTTTGAAGAATCTTTCTTCAAGTGTGATACCAATTGAAGGGAATCTAAGTCCCCGCAGCGAAAGCGATTGCGAATCGCGCGCTCTTTGAAGAACCTTTCTTCAAGTGCTCCTCTCTCCACGGTCACGATCTCAGCAACAAGAACTCCAACGTGCAAAGACACGACCACTGGATCTTCTCCGTTGTTCTCTAGGTGAGGGAGGAAGGTGGGTTCCCTTTAGGAGATGTGAGGTATTTTGAGAAAGAGATGTTTTTGTTGTCTTGGAACTCTTCCAACAACAACAAAAGAGCTTTTCCAAAAACCTTAACCTAGTTGCATCTCATGCAACCATATATATAGAGAAATAGGATGGAAATGACCATCCTACCCCTCATTTAATCTCTCTTTAGTATATAGTTTATATATGAATCTAATTCACATTAAAACTATATATTATATCAATTATATCATATATAATTGATATAACTCCTCATGTATGAAATTGAGCACTTCAATTTCACTCCTAACTTTATACCCTCAATATTACCATATTGAGCCAACGGAGGGATCTAATGGACCTACAGATCATGAGCTCCAATGATGTGAGATTAACTGATCAAACTCTTTGATCCAGTTAATCAATATCCATTAACAATAAGTCACTCCACTATAGACTTGTAGTTGCACTCTCCTCACTATAGATAATATTGTGTCCACTGATATAGTCATTACCCATGAGTCGACCTTCACAGGTTGTTCAGAATCACAATTTGGGTCAAATTACCGCTTTACCCCGTGATTACCTCTTTAACTCCTTAAGCACCACCGATCCTCTAATGAACAACAAGTCTAAACTCCTACCTTAGACTCATACCTCTCAGAGAGGCGGGGCCCCGTTGTTCAAGACACAAGTCGGATTCTTAAGGGAACAACCTATCTAATACGTCGAGAGAGGAATGAGTGAATTCCATCTTGCACGCTTAAGTTTCCAGCTACCTACGAGGTTCTGTCCTTGAGAAGGTAGGCTTATTGAGTCGCTACAGGCCACTCTCACCCATACTAGTCTAAGGACAAACGCCTATAAGCAGGAGTTCTTAACTTGCTTAGGATTCAGGTCGAGTCACTAATGGCCATCTATAAATTACTAGTCTTATCCTGTTAATGGTGTTATACTGGTTAGACTAATAATTTGCGATCCAGTCTTGTATGAACTCTTCATACAGGATACCCCCACTCGCATGTCAACTACATGAATGAGTTGGATTACCTCATTTATACTAATTACAAAGTGGGCCGCATCCATGTTGTTACCAGAATGACGTTTCCAACCTTATTCTTATACCATAGACTATTTAGGTTATAATCTTGAAGTCAACCCAAATAGTGTCCACTACACTGATTTCAAGATAAACGTTATAACCTTGGAGCTTAGTTTATTGGATTTATAAAAGCAAGACTGTAATCTTATCAAAACAAATAACACTTTATTTAATTGATCAAAATTACACAAGTTAAAGGCATAAATCCCAACAATCTCCCACTTGACCTAAAGCTTGTGGAATACTAAACATTACATTAATGTAAATACAATAAACTAGGGCATTTAAACCCCTTTGTACAAAATACTCCCACTTGCTCTAGTTGAGGAAGACTTGTAAACCTAGACCTTCTAGGTGACTAGAAAAAACCTTAGCCGTGAGAGCCTTTGTAAAAGGATCAACAATGTTGTGCTCTGAGGCTATCTTCGTGACAATCACGTCTCCCGGATGAGATGATACTTCCGCTCTATGTGCTTTCCCCTCTTGTGACTTCGGGGTTCCCTCGAATTTGCCACTGCACCACTGTTATCGCAATACAGTGTGATGGGCAAAGTCATATTTGGAACAACTTCCAAATTTAGCATAAATTTCCTTAACCAAACAACCTCTTTAGCTACTTCACAAGCTGCTACATATTCGGCCTCCATGGTGGAATCAGTGATGCATCCTTGCTTGACGCTTCGCCATACTACAACTCCTCTGTTAAGAGTGAAAACTGACCCTGATGTATATTTCCGAGAATCTTTATCAGTCTGAAAGTCAGAATCCGTGTATCTTGTAAGGATCAAATATTTAGTCCCATACACAAGCATGTAGTTCCTTGTTCTCCGAAGATACTTAAGGATTGTTTTAACCGTTGTCCAGTGTTCAAGTCCTTGATTGGATTGATACCTACTGACCATCCCAACTGCAAAACAGATGTCAGGCCTAGTACAAAACATGGCGTACATCAGGCTCCCAATAGCTGATGCGTAAGGAATTCGTCTCATATCCTCAACTCCTTGAGGTGTCTTAGGACACTGCTCCTTAGACAAATGGATTCAATGTCTAAAAGGCAACAAGCCCTTTTTGGAATCTTGCATCTTAAACCTTGACAACACTTTGTCTATGTATGATGCTTGAGACAAGGCTAGTGTTTTATTCTTGCGGTTTCAAACAATGCTGATCCCAAGAACAAATCACGCATCACCCAAATCTTTCATTTGGAATCTGCGTAGCTAGCCATTCCTTGATGTCGGTAAGATAACCTACATCATTCCCAATGAGTAGGATATCATCCACATAGAGAATTAGGAAAGCGACAGAACTATTGATGATTTTCTTGTAGACACAAGGTTCATCATCATTCTGGTCAAAACCATAAGATATGATAGCCTCATCAAATCTTATATTCCAGGACCTAGAGGCTTGTTTCAGTCCATAAATCTTATTGCAGATAATGAGTTCTGCGGTTTGTTAGTGGTTGTAGGTACTTTCCATGCCAGAGCTTCTCTCGAGTAGCAACACCTCTAGCTTAGTTAACCCGGTGGTGCAGTTGCTCTTTCGGAGTGAGACTTATGAAGTAAGTTTTCAAGAGCTCATGCAGGGGTGGCTGTTAGTGCTAGTGTTCTTAAACCACCAGCTTGAGGAAGTATCTTGGAATGGAGAAGGTCATGAGGAGCGAGCAACCCACCTAGAGCTATTCGAGATCTAGCCACTTTCGAGAACGAAAGTTCTTAAAGTAGGGAGCATGTAACGCCCGGTAATTTAGGGTAACCTTCTAAACTTTTGAGAACTTAATTTTGGGTTTGTTTTGTAATTTTGAAACTTTCTAAGTCTTTAAGAAAAGAAAAGGGGAGTTGAATTTTTGAAAGGGGATCAAGTTTTTATAAAAGGAAAAAATGATTTTAGGAAAGGAAACTTATTTTAGAAAAGGGTAATTAAATCGGAAAGGAGTTTAAAAAAAAGAAAAAGAAAGGGTTTGCGAGAAGCAGCTCACGCCGCCCCTCACCCCCTTCCTCTTCGTTCTTTCGTGCAGTCCTAGCCCAACCATCAATTTCTTCTTCTTTCCTTCTTCTCGTTCACCGCCAACGTTCAACACTTCGTCCAGCGCGTCGTTCGTCTACCGCCACCCTCCCTCTTTATTTCATCTTCCTTCTTCTACGCCGCCATCCTTTCCTTCTCATCCTGCAGCAAGCCGCCGCCGGATGGCCCCTTCTTCACCGTCGACTTCTGCCATTGTCCAACCATCGTCGTCTCAAGATCGCACACTAGGGGTTTTCTCGTGTCGAACGTCGTCGATGGCCAGTGACATTTCAAGAACCCATTTGGTTTTGGTGTAAGTGGTTCGGTGAGTTTTAAGTCGATTCTTAATGTTTCGAGCTTGGTTTTGCATAGATCGGGTCACAGGCATCCCGGATCTGTGCTCCACGTGTCGCCACTCGCCAGAAGTCGTCGCTGCTCGCCGGAAGTCGTCATTGCCGTCGCTGCAGTCGATTAGGTACAATCTTCTGTCTTGTTTTCTCGCTCTTGTTTTAAGCCCCCATGCGTTAGTTTGGTTACTTTAAGTCAAGTTATTTGGTTTAAAGTGTTTGGAACATGTTATTTAAGATTTTTTGTTTGTCGATTAGGGGCTCGTGCGCGTTAAGAGTTTTGCGTGGGACACGGGATTGAGCCTCGAATCTTCAAACATGAAAGTAAGTAGTCATTTGGATTAATCCCCTTTAAGTTGTTAGCTGTTTTGATTGGAATGTGGTAATTCGTAAATTGTAAAGTATTGCACTAAAAGTATGTGATGTGGTAAATCGTTGATACTTGGCTTGTGTTAGCGTTGTTGAACCGAGAATGGATTAAGAAAGTAATTGGTAGGAAACAAGAGTTTAATGCTTCGAGTTAAGTGTGAGACTTGTGGCCATCAACTGTTGAAATCTGAGGACTGACATTGTGGATCAAAGGTTGATTGACCTCATGTTTTTCGTGTTAACAACTGAAGGTTGTAGCTTATTTGTGGGACCGTGTGGTCGGTATTTAGAGTTTGAGAGTCATGAGTAAGCTCGGGCTGAGCAGTGTCGAAGGCGTATGAATGACTATGGTTGGGTTCCTCTTTAGACATAAGTGCGATAGTGATTGATCTCAACCGAATGAGCATAGACGTTGGGCTATTGGAAGGTCTGGAATTAATAGGACAGCAGTTAAGTAAGAACTACTTGAGACGTCAGGCTGGATGCACGAGCTCCATTTGTTTGAGCAGTGCGATTTAGTTCTCTTGGCAGGTATTCCTAGGCACGTTAGCACCGGTTGAAAAGAAAGGGTTGACTTGTTAGGTTCTTGAACTAATGTATGTAGCCAATTGGATCCGGTAAGCGAGCTCGTAAGTCAGAGAGTTGGCTTGCATAGCTTGTGGATTGAAACCTTGTGTTGTTGTGTATGTTAAAAGAGTTGGTTTCGACTTTGAGTGGGTTCGTGCATGTGATTGTTTGATTGTCCCTATTGGCTCTGGGGACATATTCATCACCGGTTAGTATGATTACCTCTTGGACTAACTGTGTGTTTATGGATTAGGGTATGTAATCTGACTTTTGTACGTCCTGTTGGGTTGTGGGCCTAGTCATGATTCTCGGGTGATGTAATCTTTGTGGCAATGGGATAGGTAGTCTTTTGGTTAGGCACCAAGCTCTTAAGCGGTAGAAAATTGTGCACGGGGTCACTTATGGTTGCTTTGAATCTTGTTGTGTGCATCTCTAGTTATTGTTTTGGTAGGAGACGAGTTCATGAGACCCTGAATATCTGATACATTGTCGTTATATGTTGAGATTGGATTCCTGCATGTCATGGATGTGGTGCATTATGACTTTTGACTGATTGTTTGTTAAGAGACCTGGGTGGGAGTTCCTATGTGGTTGTTTAAGAAGTATTGGACCCTTAGGAGTCAAATGGTTAAAGTTGTGTGGTTGGTTGGGTCAAGGGTGCTTGGTCGTGCTGTGTGGTTGGTTAAGCCAAGTTTGCTTGGTCATGCTTTGTGGTTGGTTAGGCCAAGGGTGTTTGGTCGTGTTGTGTGGTTGCTTGGCTTAAGTCGTGTGGTTGGCTAGGTGGGAACAAAGGCTAGGGACTCTTAGGAAATGGCACCTAAAGGGTGTCTAGTCTGACTTAGAAGAATTCAGTGGTTACAAGAGAGTCTCTCTTGCTAGGCTAGCAACACCAATCCCTTGAGTGACCCCGAGTGAGTCCGAACCTTTAGGCTGGCGATTTTGTGTAGGCATTAGAGTCGAGCATCCTAATGGGTGTTGTGTGGGTGGTAGGGTCGAGCATCCTACTGCGAGCTGTGTGGCATAGGGTCGAGCGACCTTTGTGATCTCTGTGTGGGCATTAGGGTCGAGCGCACCCTTTTGCGAGCTGTGTGGGCACTTGGATGGGTCGCCCTTGTGCGATCTGTGTGGGCTTTAGAGTTGAGGCTCCATTGCATCACTGTGTGGGCGTTAGAGTGATCACTCTTTCGCATTGGAGGTGCGTCCCCGTTTGTGGCCACCTAGGTTCCTGGATCGCCGGTGAGTCTCGGGGTGAGGTATGCACGGGGGTGCCTAGTCATGAGTCCCTAAGATACGTTTGGTTGAAAACTTGGCCTATTTCTGTGTGTGCGGTTGTAACTTGGACGTGAGTGTGCTGCTTACTGAGTATTCTTATACTCACCCGTCTACTTTAATGTCTTTGGTTGCATGTAAGGGAAAACAGTGAGCTAGAGAGCGACGATGGCGACATGACGAGGCTATGAGACCACTTCGTTGTCTTAGAGGAACTTTCTTTTTGAGCATAGGCTTTTCTTTGTAACTTTGACTTGAACCATGGGTTTTAGTTGTTATTTGTTGGATTACTGTACCTATTTGTGGATGTTGGCCGCTTTATTTGATTTGTTTTGGCTTTTGGTTTAGCATGTTCAGTTTAATGCTGTGTGGGGGTGTTGTGTTGCCCTGTTGTGTTTCTGTTATATTGGAGCCCGATCTCGTTTTGCTTGTAGTTTGGAGGAGGTCGGGCGTTGGGAGGATCCTTAGAAGTGCTTTTTGCTTATAACAGGATAAGTAAAAATTTTGGATTTGTCCGGGTAGCGCTGTTATGCTGCCGAATTTTCGGCGCAGAGGGTGCTACCTAGTGGCGTCCCTAGTTGGAGTTGGGTTGGAAACTAGGGTCATTACATTGAACAATGGATCTACCCTCTCATTGGCACAAGAGGGATTCGGTTTGTTTGTTGAACCACAAACCAATTGTTCATTAGAGGATCAATGGGACTTAAGAAACAAGAAGTAATTATAGAGGAAATGGTTCATTTGACCCAACTGTAATTACGAACAACCTATGAAGGATCGACTTACTAATCAAGGTTATATCGAGTTGACATAAATATATTTATAGTGAGGAGAAAACAACCACTAGGGTTTAGTGGAGTCTTTCGGTGGTTAACGAATGTTGATTAGCTAGACTAAAGAGTTTGGTCGGTTAATCTCGTATTGTTGGAGCTCATGATCTGTAGGTCCATTAGGCACCCCTTACTAGCTCGAACTTAGCCTTGTAACATTTTGAGAGAAAAGAATTTGAATTGTTCATATTCGATTTTGGGAGAAAACGTTAATTATATGCGATATATTTAACGAGTCATAACTTAATTATGAATTAAACTATGATTGAGGTGGGCATATTTAAATATTATTTAAATATTAGATCGATTTGTATCATGAATAGGGATTCATGTTTGAGAAATCGAATTTGAGATCGGGATTGGATAAATTATTTAATTTAATATTTGATATTAAATAAAATTAAAATTAATTAATTAAATTATTTATTTATTTAATTAAATTTATTTTAATTTAAAATTAATTTTATATTGATTTTGAATTAAAATTTAGAGGAATTTCAAGTTTTATCTTGAAATTAACTTGTCAACTTGCCCAATATGACTCAATCTCATAATTAGCCAAAATTGGCTGCCTCCTTCTCAAATCATCCTCATCACTCATGTGTTTGCACCTTTACAAAGCTTAATGAAACTTTATATGAAGGAGATTTGAGGTGATTTGGTAGAATTTTATAGAAAATTCATAGAGTTCTCGGTTTTAACCATTACTCACTCTTCTTCCAAATTCTCTCAACTTAGGATCCCACAATCCATTCCAAGGTATGAGAATAGTAGGGAAGACACTAGAGGTGGTCCACGAAGTGTTCGTGTTGCAAATTATCTATTGGGTGAGGAGAATTGGATCATCAAAGTTTTGTATTCTAACTCTTTGTTTTTCCAGTTTTGAGCATGCTTTTTATTTTGTAAAATTGATCAAATTAGAGTCGAAATTCTTCCGCTTTCTTAATATAGACTCCTTCATTCATAATCCTTCAATATTTCTAATTAATCAAGAATGAAATAAAATTTAAAATTTATCCAGAGAGATTCAACCAAGAAAGAAAGAAAACAAACATCAAATAGAAGGGAAGAAAACTTAGTTCTTTTCTTTAGAGATGAAACTACATAACATTTCCTTCTTTTCTCTCTTTTTGTCGTCAAAACATTTAGTCAAAAAGTTATGGTAAAAAAAAGTATTTTTTAAAAGAACCCTAATTAAAACTCTTAGATTATTTTTTTTAAAACAAAAATAATAATAAACATTTATCTCTTAATTTAAAAAGAAGTTAGTTCAAGAAGATTTAGAAATAAAAAAAAAACAAATAAAATAAATTTTTTTTTTTTTGTTGTTGTTGATACAAATGTCTCATCAAATTAAATAAGAACTAGGGTAAACTACAGGAATGAGCTATTTAAAATAGGGTCTTTGTAAGTCTGTCCAAAAGGTTTAGAAATTGCATTCTTGTCCATTTAGTAATATTGAAATGTTTAAAGAAGAGACCCAATTCCCAAACTACCCCAGTTATTATCTGGAAAAAAAAAAGAATAATAAAAACCTACAAAAGGAGAAAACGTAATATAAGGTGGTTTAAAAAAAATCCCCAAAACGTGGAAATCAGACCGCGACAACTACATTCTTCAAAAAACCAAAAGATGCAGAAACTTCCTCTCCAATCTTTCCTTCGTGAAGACGGAACGAACCTAGGGTTTTGCAGAGCATCTTCTTCTCCAACAACGACAGTAGCTTCAGTAAGTTACTTCATTATATATACATTACCTATTTCTCCATTAACAGTAGTAGCTTCAATAAGTTACTTCGTGTATACTTGTGGGTTTTGTGAATCTGTTGTTTCAAGTTGAAAATGTGAATGCATGTTCTAATCTATGGTGAAGAAGTTTATATTTGGGGGTATTTAGAGCGAAACCTGAAAAATACAACAAAGGGTGAAGGTTTTTTCTAATTATGATTTATGGGAAACTAGCAAATTTTGAGAAAATAACGATTAACAATTTATTATAAAATCTAATGCATGCATTCTTGTGGTCCGTTGTTCCATTGATATTGTTAATGTATTTTAAACATATAGAAAATGTGGACTAGAGAGAATATATAGATATTTTATCTTGGAAAATCTATGTTCTTATCTTATTGTGATTCTGCAACATCTCTTCTAAGAAGCGAAATCTGGAAAAATTTAGTTATGTATAATATTTTTAAGAACACATACATTAATATTGATCAGTGTGTTTTTCTTAATATATACATTGTTAATTTTTATAATATATGGAACATAATATACTATCGTAAAGACAAAATGTTGATAAAAATGGTCACTATACATGTACAATATATACATTGTCTTTAATTTGACTGATTTTTCATAATAATGTAGTAAAAATTAACAGCAAATGGTGAAGATTACTAAGATAGAAATTACTGAGAGGCATAGGAGTCAACGATTGTTAGGATCCTCAAGTAGGAAATCGCAATATCAGTCAAATGAGATGAATCCTGTAATTCTTGGAGAGATATATTTATTAAATGCAATATTTAAAAGGGTATATATATAATATATCTTATTTGTTATTCATTTTTTTAACCATTTCAGACAGATAGTTCTGATGATAGTACAAATACTACCACATGTGGGGAACAGGGAGCACAGGAGCAAAAAAACTCCACAATCGAATTTGTTGAACATATTGATTAGAAATGTTGGGAGAATGTTGATGATGGAGATCCGATCTCCTTGAGCAGCGAAAACGTGATAGAATCGTAATTTGCAAGCTTGTTTTGGTTGAAAAAACAAAAACCAGTACATTGATAAAAACAGAATAAACATGCATCTCTAATCTAATTAGATATGGAGATTAATCATAGAAACATTCTAAGTTTAACAATTAAACTAAAAGAAAGAAAGAATACCTTTGTAGCTTTTCCTCAGCAACTCCTTGCTCCAAGCTTTACAGCAACACAAGAACTTCTCGACTTCTCTGCTTTTACAACAGGACACCACCAAAAGAGAGAACCTCCTATTCACCAATTCCTTTGTGGGAAGGAATTCCAACAATTTGGAGATGGGAATTGAGAGAGTGAGAGAGAGAGAATTCTTCTGTGTGTTTCAATTCAATCGATTGAATCATCTGATCGATCCTGCCCTTCTCACCAAGAGAAGGACTTCAGTGGGTAATTCTCCACTCCCTATCGAAGGGGAGTTGGGGGAGTGGTGGGAGCGTGTCAACATGACACGTTCCCTAATTAATTAATAAAGTAATTAATTAACAATTAATTAATTACATTAAATTAAATCACATTTTATTCAATTATAATATTAATTAAATGATTAAATCCTATTTAATCATTTTACCCTTTAACCTATAGTTTAATGTACATCTCATGCACATTAATATTTAACCTATAGTTTTCAAAAATGAATCACATTCACATTTGAATTTAATATTTGAACTCTTTCAAATATTTAATTCTCTCATATAATTTAATATGAATCATATTCACATTAAATTTATAATATATAATTCCAAAACTATATATTATATCGTATCTATATACATTAAGTTTATTCCCTTATGAATTTGAATATTTCAAATTCAAATGATCTAAGAACCCTTTACGAGCTAGAAGGTGGACCTAATGAACCTACAGATCAGAAACTCCAACGATACGAGATTGCTCGGTTAATCTCATTAACCTCCCAATCAACATTCGTTAACTGCGGGAACACTCCACTAAAGTCCTGCAGCTGCACTCTTCTTACTGTAGATATATTTCTGTGTCCACGAATATTGACCAATAACAAGTCAATCCTTCACGAATGTTCGTAACACCATCTGGGTCAAATTACCATTTTACCCCTGGGTCACATCTTGTAAATTACCAGTGTTCCTCTAATGAACAATTTGTTTGTGGTCCTACCAACAAATAGAGTCCCTCTTGGGCCAATGAGAGGGTTGGACCCTTTGTTCAAGTCCCGGAGACACCACTTAAGGGAACATTCCTCTACTTACCCTAGTAGGCGGGAAGGAGTGAATTCCATCTTGCTAAGTTAAGTTCCCAGCCGCTCACTCGGTCTTGTCCCCAAGAAGGTAACCATATTGAGTCGGTGAATCTCACCCATACTAGTCAAAGGACAATCCCTTGCGAACAGGAGTTCGTAACCTACTCGGGATTGAGATCAAGTTGCCTAAGTCATCCTAGTGAAATAGAAACCTAACTAGTCAACGGATTTACAGCTAGAGGTTACTATTTCGGGGTCCGGTCTTATGTAATCTCATTACATAGGATATCCCCACTCACATGTCATCTACACGAACACGTTAGGATACAGTGTTTGTATCAAATACAAAGTGGGTCACATTCATAGTTTTACCAGGGTAAGGTACCCAAACCTTTTCCCCTAACTATAGACCCTTTAGGTTTTATCTCGAACCGAGATCCTTCATATGTACACTACAGTCAGTTAAAGATTCATATAACATCCTTGGATGTTTAGTTTATTGGATTTAGGGTTTAAATAAAGGCAAACTCGTAGATAATGAACAATAACTCTTTATTGAAATAATAACACTTTATTATGTTAATTAGAACATAATTACAAACTACGAGTTTTAGGGCACAAATCCCAACAGTTTAGTACTATAACTCCCACAAAAACACAAATTGACGATGATGAGCAAATGAAAGATGCAGATGAAAATAAGATTTTTTTAAATATATATGCTTAAATTAATATGATTGACCAATGAAATACTTATGTTTTAATATTATGTTGCAGAATAATGAGCCTGTTGATGAAGAAGAGGAAATTGGCATTTAGATGGTGCCATTCAGACATGATTTTGAGGTAAACATTTAATATAAATATGTAGTATATCCAATTAATTTCATATATTGAATATAAACCTAATTTTGTTCTTTAATGTAGGATGAAAAGCAACAAACTGAAGATAAAAAATTATGTTGAAGATAAAAATGATGTTGAAACAGATGATTACATGAATGTAGATTGTGAAAAAGAAACTAAATCAAATGTAGAGGATAACAACGAGGTATAATAGTTATATATTATATATGTACATTTATGGAATGATGTAAGTGTATTTATTTATCTAACATAGTATATATTGTAAATTAAGTAGGAAGATAATATTGTGTTGTCCGAAAAGTTAGAGAGATTAAAAGCAAAGAGAAATGAATTGGATGAAACTCAACAAGTGGTATGCATGTATATATAATTTGTTTATCATTAATAATGAATATTAAATATTATTCGTTTATCAATGTAGCAAACTCCAAAACAGAAGAAAGTAAAGAGGATTTTGAAGAACATGCCAATTGAATCCTCGCCTAACAAGGTGTTGAAATATCATTTGATATTAGTATAAATATATTATATATAATAATTGAATAATAATTGACTTTGAAAACATATAACAAGGCAACAAAGTGGGACTTTAGAGTTCAAGGAGACAAGTTCAAAAGAGAAAAGTATTAAAAAGAAGGTTGTGAAAAAAAAAATAAAAAGGTAAGAGGACAACTATATATCTTAACCATTTGATCCACTTGAATATCATATGTATATCTAAGTTAACATATATTAGAGGTGATAAGGAATGAAAAAGGAAAAAAGAAAACAACAAAGGCTATAAGATTTGACAGAGGATTTATCATTGAAAAAGATAGACCTGATCGTTATCAAGTATCATTTATATATACGTCTTGTATAATATTTATTTAGTATTAAATATATATATATATACTTTCACAGGATGCACCCTTCATACTTCCTAGAGATAAATGATCTGCCTTATAGAAATTGAATATTTATGGAAGTTTGGATGTTCTGATCAAAATCAAACAAAAACTGAAAAGCAAACATCTTAATAGATTTAAGGATAGTTGTTTTGGAAAGTTTCTTGATTTAGATATAAAAAAATTCCAAAAGTCAACTACTTTACCACATAATTAGAAGACAATGTAGTCTGACCAAAGGAGATGAATTGTGGTTTAATTTTGAAGGAATAGTGGTATGTTGGGATATGTACCCTAAACTTGTGTAATTTTAGTCAAATGAATAAAGAACTATTTTATTTGATAGAATTATCTTCTCGCTTTATAAATCCAATAAACTAAGCTCCAAGGTTATAATGAATCTTGAACATCAGTGTAGTAGACACTATTTAGATTGTGTTTAAAAGTATAACCTAAATGGTCTATGGTATAAGAATGAGGTTGGAAACTTTATTCTAGTAACACCATGAATGCGACCCACTTTGTAATTAGTAAAAATGAGGTAATCCAACTCATTCATGTGGATGACATACGAGTGGGGGCATTCTGTATGAAGAGTTCATACAAGACCGGACTGCAAATTATTAGTCTAACCAGTATAACACCGTTAACAAGATACGACAGATAATTTATAGATGGTCATTAGTGACTCGACCTGAATCCTGAGCAAGTTAAGAACTTCTGCTTATAGGGGGTTTGTCCTTAGACTAGTATGGTGAGAGTGGCCTGTAGCCGACTCAATAAGCCTACCTTCTCAGGGAACCTCGTATGTAGCTGGGAACTTAACTCTGCAAGACGGAATTTACTCATTCCTAAACTAAGGAGTTAGATAGGTTGTTCCCTTAAGAACTGAGTCCAGGTCTTGAACAACGGGGTCCCGCCCTCTAAACTAGCCTAAGAGGGTTTGAGTTTATGGTAGGACCATAGACTTGTTGTTCATTAGAGGATCAATGATACTTAAGGAACAAAGAGGTAATCACAGGGGTAGAACGGTAATTTGACCCAACTGTGATTACGAACAACCTGTGAAGGGTCGACTCATGGGTAGTGATTATATTAATGGACACGATATAATCTACAGTGAGGAGAGTGCAACTACAAGTCTATAGTGGAGTGACTTGTAGTTAATGAATATTGATTAACCAGATCAAAGAGTTTGATCAGTTAATCTCACATCATTGGAGCTCATGAATTGTAGGTCCATTAGGTCCCTCCATTGGCTCAACATGGTAACATTGAGGGTATAAAGTTAGGAATGAAATTGAAGTGTTCAATTTCATATATGAGGTGTTATATCAATTATATATGATATAATTGATATAATATATAGTTTTAATGTGAATAAGATTCACAAATTAACTATATACTAATGAGAGAATGAATGAGGGATAGGATGGTAATTTCCATCCTATTTTCCTATAAATAGTTGCATAAGATGCAACTTTAAAAGAGCTTTTCATACAACCCTAGAGTTCTACATCTTGTATTGTTGGAAAGAGTTCCAAAGACAATTCTCTCATACCTCCACATCTCACCCTAAAGGAACCCACATTCATCCCTCACGTAGAGAACAACAGAGAAGATCTAGTGGCGGAACTTCACACGGATCGGGTTTGTTTTGCTAAGATCGTGATCGTTGGAGAAGGAGCTCGTGAAGAAAACATTCTTCAAAGGTAATCTTCTTGTTGTCCTATTTAGAATTACATGCTTAATCATAGTAATTTGTTCTTGTATGAGATCTATGTAACAATATCATGAACACACGATTCACAATCGCTTCCGCTGCGAGATTCGATCCCTTCATGGTCAAGTTTGGAATAAAAGATTTTGGTATTATCGCTGGTCTGAATTGTGGAGAATTGCCTAAGGTAGATCTGGCTAAATTATCAGGTAGATTTGTCCATAAATATTTTGGAAATAATCGTCCTATAAAAAGGTCAGATATACATAAGCTTTTCACAGATAGTAAGGATGTGAAAAAAAAAGGCATGGTCTAACTTGCCAAATTGTATATCTTAACAAACTTTTTGATCGGAAAACAAAAAGGGACATGAGTGAAGATGGAACATTTGACGTTATTAGACGATGAAGAATAATTTGAAAACTTCCCATGGGGTCGATTGTCCTATGAAATCACAATTAAGTTAATAAAAAATGCAATCAACAATCCTGAAGCATTAGTGATAGGTGTAGCGGGATTTCCATATGCCTTATTGATTTGGGCGTTTGACTGCATCCCTCTAATATCCGATCAAAAGAATTTCTATGCTATGAGGAAAGATAATGGATTGTCAAATATGGTGAATTTGACATCTGGCAGACAACCGAATGGAGAGATCTTACACTCAAGATTTTTTAACATGAAGATGTAAGTTGAATTGGATATTTTCTTAATATACACAATTGATATAGTATGAAGGTTAAAAACTGTGATATTTTTTATTCATAATGTAGTTTGCCTTTTTTCTAATGACTGTTGATGATGGAGAAGAGGACAAAAGAGAAGTTGACAAAGGGAAAAATGTAATTTTGGAGTTTGATGAACGTGTTGATGTTGAGGATCTGTCTAACAAAAAACGAAATGAAGAAGAAAAGATAAATGAGGCAACTAAAATTATGACTGTTCTTAGTGAATTCTAGGATGTTGTTATGAAGAGCTTTAGTGTGTTAGAGTGTAAGTTAGATCTGGTATATGCTGAACTACAACTGATGAAGTTTAAATCTGAAAGTGTGGTGGGGTATCATCTAATGTGAATAACAATGAGAAAGATGATGAAGATAGTAATGGAGGACATAAATGAAAAAAAAAAATGAAGAAAAGAACAATTGAACTGAAGGAGATGTTGAAAAGGAAGGAGAATGTGAAGGGAAAGATACTGATGATGTTCGACTAGAGGAGGGAGGAAATAAAAAGACATTGGAAGATGAGCTGCTGAATACACAAATTTTCTTTACTGTCTTATCTCGAGCTCGTCATGCTTTGTGATAACTTACATTTTCACCATGATGAGAACAAATGTACGAAATGATTTCTTTTGGAGTATCAAACTCATCACCATCAAAGGTAATTCTATTCTTTATGCAATCCTTAATTAAAGATGTTGATGCTTATTTATGAGAATTCATAACAACATCAGGAGAACATGTATGATCATTGTTGATCTTCTTCACCATCCAAGTATGACATTTATCATCTCTATTTCGACTTGAACGTACAGACCATTGACAACTTTCATCAATACATTGAATAATTAATAACTTCTTGTTCGACTTTTTAGTCATAAATTGAAAGTTATCTCTTAACGCAATTTCACGCAACACATTCTCTAGATCTTTCTTCTCTCTAAAAATTTCATTCACTATGTTGGGATTTGTGCCCTAAACTTGTGTAATTTTGATCAAATAAATAAAGAGTTATTTGTTTTGATAAAATTAAATTCTTGCTTTATAAATCCAATAAACTAAGCTCCAAGGTTATAATGTATCTTGAACATCAGTGTAGTAGACACTATTTGGATTATGTTCAAGAATATAACCTAAATGGTCAATGGTATAAGAATAAGGTTGGAAACTTTACTCTGGTAACATCATGGATGCACCCCACTTTGTAATTAGTACAAATGAGGTAATCCAACTCATTCATGTGGTTGACATGCAAGTGGGTGCATCCTGTATGAAGAGTTCATACAAGACCGGACTGCAAATTATTAGTCTAACAAGTATAACACCGTTATAAGACTGATAATTTATAGATGGTCATTAGTGATTCGACCTGAATCTTGAGTAAGTTAAGAACTCCTGCTTATAGGGGTTTGTCCTTAGATTAGTATGGGTGAGAGTGGCCTGTAGCCGACTCAATAAGCCTACCTTCTCAGGGACAGGACCTCGTAAGTAGCTAGGGACTTAACTTTACAAGATGGAATTCACTCATTCCTACACTAAGAAATTAGATAGGTTGTTCCCCTAAGAACTGACTCCAGGTCTTGAACAACGGGGCCCCGCTCTCTAACTGACTTAAGAGGGTATGAGTCTATGGTAGGACCTTAGACTTGTTGTTCATTAGAGGATCAGTGGTGCTTAAGGAACAAATAGGTAATCACAGGGGTAAAACGGTAATTTGACCCAGTTGTGATTACGAACAACCTATGAAGGGTCGACTCATGGGTAATGATTATATCAATGGACACAATATAATTTACAGTGAGGAGAGTGCAACTACAAGTCTATAGTGGAGTGACTTGTAGTTAATGAATATTGATTAACTGGATCAAAGAGTTTGGTCAGTTAATCTCAAATCATTGGAGCTCATGAACTGTAGGTCCATTAGGTCCCTCTGTTGGCTTAACATGGTTATATTGAGGGTATAAAGTTAGGAATGAAATTGAAGTGTTCAATTTCATACATGAGGTGTTATATCAATTATATATGATATAATTGATATAATATATGGTTTTAATGTGAATTAGATTCACATATAAACCATATAATAGTGGGAGAATAAAGGAGGGATAGGATGATAATTTCCATCCTATTTCTCTATATATATAGTTGCATGAGATGCAACTTGGTGGACTAATCTCTTTGAGAAACCCTAGTGCATTCTCTCATAGTGTTGGAAAGAGTTCCAACTACATCTTGATAAGATCATCTCACCTCACCTAAAAGGAACCCACCTTCCTCCCTCACCTAGAGAACAACGGAGAAGATCCGGTGGTAGTGTCCGTGATCATTCGGGTTCGTGTTGCTGAGATCGTGATCGTGGGAGAAGGAGCACTTGAAGAAAGAGTTCTTCAAAGGTATAATTCTTGTTGTCCAATGTGTTATTATATGTTTAATCTTAGTTAGATTTGTTCTTGATTGATGTCCATGTAACAAAATTAAGAACACGAGATTCACAATCGCTTCGGTTGCGGGAATCGTATCCCATCACACTAATATATGAAAATCAGGTGGATTTTTTCCAACATCAATTGTGTCATGATATCGTCCCTCGATAATCAAATTATAATGTTTGGGATATTCTGCATTCATATGATCTAAAATTAAAGATATATTGTTCCTATAATCAATAACTATTGAATAACCAGAAATTGTATCTTTTGGTACAATATCAAAAAATCAACTAACATCTTTGTCGTCAATAATTTTCATATCCCTCTTTATAAATAATTCAGGGTAATTTAAATTACCTATCATGTTGAGTTCTTTTATTATCTTGTCCAATAACATATGAAATGGCATTCCAGACACCATATTTATCTCAGAAACTTTGAAGTCAACGTAATTGTTCTTTTCATTCCATACACCATGATGAACAATGCGTAGTGGATAAGCATTTGAACCTGTATATAAATGATATATGTATGTAGTATATATTAATATAACCACACCAAATAAATAAGATAATCAATACTATTACATGATGTAATATTTGTGATATTGAATATGAAACTACAAGTCATGACAACTACCACAGTAGGATATAAACTTAACATAAGTTAAATAATGTTTTGAGTATGAACTATACAACAACAAAATTCATAAAAATTGAGAAACGTACACAACTAAATGATAAATATACAAAATACAATACTTCAAAATTACATAACAAGCTAAAAATCTTACTCATTGTTGATGAATGAAGGTGTCGGACTATGAGACTAAAAATGGATGAAAAATGAAGGGTGATAGAAATGAGTACATGAAAAAAAGTAGATATGGGGGACGAAATTTTGCATAATGCAAAATAGTTTCATAAATGGAATAAATCGATATTCATATAGAGAGGAAGATATAATCAATTCCCATTTAATTAGAGATAGAAAGTTAAATATTATAATCAATTGTCATTGACATAAATGACAAAAACTGTGTATATATGGAAATTTATTATATAAAAAAATAAATTGTACACATTTTTTGGGGTATATTCGTCCATAATTTTCTCCCTTTTCCATTTATAAAAAAAAAATCCATGAATGTAATATATTAAAGTTGTAGACAAATTTGTAAGATAATCTTATAATTGACTCATTTATCACAATTTGTTTAAGAATTATATCCTCAAAATTTACTTATCTTGCTAAGAGAATTATTTAGGATATATATATATATATATATATATATATATATATATGTATTATTTTTTGCTGTTGTTACCAAATTATTATTCTTGAATGAATTTATTTCCTTGGTTTTTATTTATTTTTGTTATTGGGAGGAGAATGCATATTTTTAGAGGGAGTTATACTGCTTATTTGCGAATTTAATGGTATTGATTCTCCATATAGTGCTCTATTGATGAGTACCTCTTATGCATAATGTTTTTGATTAAAGAGAGAGTTATTGTCTTTATCTTTAAATTCATTTTAGAATAATTGGTGCCCTTTTGGTTCCTTCTGAAAACTTTTGATTGACATTTCTTCTCTCTACTTGAATTTATGAACTAAATGTTGTCTTGTCTCTTATTAAAGGGAGTGTTTAATTGGTTTCAAAAGGAGGAGAAATTTGTGAAGTTTGCTTTTAAAATTGAGTTATAAGCTTACATTACCACCTACTTAAGTGAATTAAGTTGGAAACTTTAGAGAAGGAATTACACTATTTTAGAGAAGCAAAATAAAAATTTTCATCAACTTACTATAAATTTGGGAGAGAAATTAGAAACTCTCTTCTCTTCAATTTTCTAAATTCTTTTTCTAAATTTCAACCAATATATATATTTTTTAAAAAAAGATCAACAATATTTAGGAGTGAAGGATCTCAACCTCTAATCTCTTGGTCAAAAGTAGATATCAATTACCATTGAATTAGGCTAATTTTGTCATCAACACACTCATTAAGTATCATACTATATATATATATATCATTATACACTTCTAACATTGACCAAAAGTGAGAGCATACTTAAAAAAATAATAATAAAAAAAACACAAAGAACTAAATTGAAAATTTTCAAACAACTAAGACTAGATTAAAAAAATGTTTAATTACATGTTTAGTCCTTAAACTTTTATGGTTTGTGTCAAATAGGCCCTTGGATTTTAAAAAGTGTCTAATAGATCCTATACACTTTTAACTTTGTGTCAAATAAATGTCTAAATTTTAAAAATATCAAATAAGCCTATAAATTTTGAATTTTGTGTCAATTTTAAATATGTTAGTAACCTATTAGAACAAAAATGAAATTTTCGGAACTTAGTAGAAACTTTTTAAGACTTAATTAACACGAACATAAAAGTTCAGAAACGAAGCTTGTAATTTAACAAAACAAAGACCTATAAACATTATAACCAAAACATATATTTAAAATTAAATTACAAATTTGGTCTCTATGGTTTGAAATAAAGTTAAAATTTAGTCTTTATAATTTCAAAGGTTAGACTTTCTTCCTTATAATTAGATAAAACACCATAAATAATCTATATGGTTGTCAAAATGAATATAACTAAATAGTAACTGATATATACTCTCGGCCAATAAATCAAAGATTTGAATTTCTCACTCCTCAAAAAAAAGGTCTCTATGATTTGATAAAGCCGTATGAGATTATTTATGAGACTAAATTTATAATTTAACATAAATTTAACTAAGCATTAAAAAAGACGAAAATACAATATTATACTATTTACAAAGGAAAAAAAAATCTTAATTTCTTTTATCACATCAAAGAAATTTCAGGTGCAGAAATGGAAAGTAAAATCGACACAAATCCTTCGGCTATTGCAATAAAAAATGCAGTGATAGATAGTGGAATTCAAAATGAAAAAAAATTACTGTGGTATGTAATAAGCTTCACGAATGCGAAAACAGGGACAGAAGCATCGAATTAACCTAACCCCCAAATCACCAACACAACCGAAAACCGCGAAGCTTCTGGATCTCTCTCTTCTGTAACTGCTTTGCACCATGATCGGAACTCCGTACACCGGATTCCGAGCCATGTATTGCTGGTACGACGGATCAGCCACAAGCGGCGCTGCGATTTCACCTTCCGCGGTCGCTCGTGGAGGCGATCGAACTTCTTCCGGATCTTCTAGCCATGGCGGAAGTGGCGGAGCTGAGGGCTGGATTGCGGTTGCGGAGGAGCAGGGGCGAGTGCAGCAGTGCCAGTGGCACGGCGGCGGAGGCGGAGGCGGACGGTAAAGGTACGGATTATGGATTTTCTTTCGCTTCTTGTTTTTAGACCAAAATTTGAGTTTCTTCTTGGCGGCCTTGAGCATTGTTGGATCTGTGATTTGTGATTTGAGGAGGAGGAGGAGGAGATTGGCTATGGAGTCTTTGAGAAAAGGAGGATTGATTGCATCTTTTCAAATCTTCTTACCGTTGCTTTGCTGTCTGTTTCTTTTATTCACTTTTTAGACTTTTGTTCTCTCCTTATATAACGCTCCACTGATTTTATACCAACTTTTAAATATTGCTAAACGTTGGACTTTAAAAAATGTTTTCAAGGCCTTTTGGAAGTAAATAATTGAAAATTAAAACAAAAAAAAAAAACCCTTAAAATTCACAATATTTTAAACCAAATCACTTTTCTAAGAGAGACCGGACTTTTTCAAATTTATTATAAGTTCAATCTCGTAATTGGTTGGGTAAGATACCAATTATTAATCTAGAAGTCACAATTCAATCTGTCACTCTCACAATTGTTGAATTAAAGAAAAAAGACAATATTTCATCTAAGATGATTTTAAAGGAGAAAGACTTTGAGGAAGTGAGGGAGATAAAATTTGTTGGTTTTTTAATTAAAAAATGTACTAACCTCTTGTAGCGAGCAACAAAATCTACCCTAAAAATTCGAGTAAGACAAACAATCAATGGGCCAATAAGAGCATAGTTCAACATCAAGTAAAATTTATGACTAAAAGGTCATGGATTCGAATCCCCTACTCTCAATTGTTGATATATCCAAAAGTTAAAAAAAGAATGAATGGAGCATTGTGACGAGAAGATTCCCACTTGTTCACAACCCAAATTTCAAATTCCTTCACGAGGATGCAAAAATAATGAAAGAGATTGAGAGGACAACTTTCTTTTTAGTGTTCTTTAAGGACGTGCCTTCATTATCTGATTCTAATAGAATCCACGTAAAAAAAAAATACTTTTTGATTTACCTTTACAATTACAAAAAAAAAAAAAACGGTAGAGATCCTCTTGAGATGGCAATTACAGAAGCTGGAACTGCCTTCTCATTTTTATTTTACAAAATAGATATTAATTAATTAATTAAATATATATATATATATATATTTAATTAATCATATAATTGAATACCACATATTTAATCATCAATAACTTTCATCTCCCACCTCACACATAATGTACTTTCATTATGGGTATATAAAACACAACTCTCATCCTTATTTCACAAAAACATGGAACAAATTTCCTTTAATTTGCATCAAATTTCATATAAGGAAATAGATCGTATGACCGTCACACTCTTATCTCGAGAGCTTCTCATTTTTCATGTTCATATATTCACAATCATATTACAGAAATATAATTGGTCGACCAATAAATAAACTATAATGTGGAGCCTTAAATGATCTTCCTTTTTCTAAAATATTTTCATTTCAAAATAATTGCTTACTAGGTAGGTTCCATTAGATCGAATCATTCATAATCATTGGAAACATCTTAAGTTAGCTAACATCGAAGTGTAAGTTAAAAAAAAATTAGCCAAAAGGTCATAATGGTACTGTAGAGACTTTTCAATCTCAAGGGTCTCACATAATAAAGAAGTAGATATCAATTAACTTATGCTATCATATATGATCATATTGAGCACATGTTGTATGAAACACTGAAAGAGTCTAGATTAAGAAATCGGAAGCAATTTTGGATCTTGAACACTCTAAGTTGATAAATTTTGTAAAATAAAATGCATGCTCAAAACTGGAAAAACATAGGGATAATAAACTCAACTTTGAAGATCAAATTCTCTTCACCCGGTGGATGGTTTTCAACACGAACACTTTGTGGACAACCGTTAGAGTCTTCCCTACTATTCTCAGGCCTTGGAACGGATTGTGGGATCCTAGATTGAGAGAATTTGGAAGAAAAGACCTCAAAGGTCACAAATCGAGAATTTTAGAAGTTTTTGCAAAATTCTATCAAATTACCTCAAATCACCATTATATAAAGTTTCATTAAGTTTTATTAGAGTGACAACTCAAGTGTGATGAGAATGGTTTGAGATGGAGGTGACTAATTTTGGTGAATTTTGAAAATGAGGAGGATTGGGCAAGTTGACAACTTGACTTTCATGAAAATCATGAAAATCCTTCATTTTACATTTAATTTTAATTCTAAAATCAATATTAAATTGATTTTTAATTAAAATTAATATAATTAATTAAATAATTCAAAATTAAATAATTTTTTAATTTAATTTAATATCAAATATTAAATTAAATAAATTGTCCGATCCCGATCGATTTTCCGAACATGAATCCTTATTCATGCTATAAACTGATCCAATATTTAAATCATATTTAAATATATCCACCTCCTATTAATCATAGTTTAATTCATAATTAAGCTATGATTCGTTAAATATATCACATATAATTAACGCTTTCTTCCAAACTCGAATTTGAACAATTCAAATTCTTTTCTCTCAAAATTTTACAAGGCTAAGTCCGAGCTAGTAAGGGGGACCTAATGGACCTACAGATCATGAGCTCCAATGATACGAGATTAACCGACCAAACTTTTTAGCCTAACTAATCAACATTCGTTAACCACCAGGGCACTCCACTAAAGCCCAATGGCTGCACTCTCCTCACTGTTGAGATATACTTACATCCCACTCGATATAACCATGATTAGTAAGTCGATCCTTCACAGTCGTTCAGAATTCTGACTAGGTCAAAATTACCGCTTTTACCCTCAGTAATTATCTCTTGTTTCTTAAGTCCCACTAATCCTCTAATGAACAATTGGTTTGTGGTCCAACCTGCATACCGAATCCCTCTCGGGCCAATGAGAGGGGTGGGCCCTTTGTTCAAGACCCGGAGTCAGCACTTAAGGGAGCAATCTCTCTACTAATCCCTAAAGCGGGTAGGAGTGAATTCCATCTTGCAAAACTATGTTCCCAACTATCTACCCAGCACTTATCCTCAAATGGGAGGCTTATTGAGTCGGCGGTCTCTCTGCCACTCTCACCCATGCAAATCTAAGGATAATCTGAATAAACAGAAGTTCATAGAACGCTCAAGATTAAGATCGAGTTACCTACGTCATCGTATGAATATAGTCAGTTAAGACAGTAAACGGAGTTATATAGTCTAAGTGACTATTTCGCAGTCCAGTCTTATGCAAACTCATTGCATAGGACGCCCCCACTCGCATGTCTCCACATGAACGATTTGGAATCACATCGTTTGTACTCTACAAAGTGGGTCGCGTCCATAGTCTCTCTAGGATAAGGTACCTAACCTATCCTTATACTATAGACTGTTTTGGCTATAACTTGAACTTGATCCACTTTTATTCACACATAAAGTTCAAGTATTCATCATATAGCCAAGGGTTCTTTATTGGATTAAGGTTACACAATACACAATTCACTTTATTAAATAACACCTTTACTAAATAAATCTCAATAACAACTTTATTGCAAAATAGACAGTTTACAAAACCACGAGTTTTAGGACATAAAATCCAACAAACACATGTCACAATATTTTTCGATTTAGCATTAGAGTGTATGTCTCAATTAATACTGTACATATGATAATTCAAATACACTTAGGGGTTGTTTGGGGCGCTGAGTGAGTTATAATAACAGGGGGTTATAATACTGTGGGTTATTATAGTCTGTGAAACATATAATATTATTTAAAATGCATAGTAGTATAGTCTGAGGTTATAATAGTCTTTGTTTGGGGTGCAGAGTATTTCACAGGTTATTATAACACAGGTTATAATAACTAGTGGGCCAAATAGGCCCTTAGTGTCTAACTTGAGTCTGCTACTCAACTTTAATATTCTATCAACAAATGATTACAAGACTTCTATCTGGCATTCATAGGCATTTTAAGATGAATAGTGGGGTTTTTTTCACCTTCAATCATATGATTTCATTTTAATCACTTATTAATGGAATATCTTCTTTCAAGCATTTGCTCCCATTTTATTGTACCACTATAACAATAAAATTGCTTTAAAAAATATCTCATTTCTAATTTACATAAAAAGTCATACAAGTGATTGCTTGTGTGAGAAAGCCCAATCTTCTGCCTAACATACTTTTGATTGTATCTATTAAATATTTTTCTTTATGCATTATAAGTGCAAAACTTTAATCCATAATTCAAATAAATGCATTACAATTTGTTGGAACTGCAAAGTCAAAACCTACGCAATCCGAATAATGTGACTATTCAAAACATCTCTAGGAATAGACTTAGTCAAGGGATCTGCAACCATGTTGCTTGTTGATATATTTTGCACATTCACTTAATTTTGTGCAATCATATCTCCAACAAAATTGTATTTAATGCTTATGTGTTTTACCTTAGAATGATATTTGAGATCTTTCGTGAATGCTATGGAACCCTGACTATCGCAGTTTAATAATACTGAGCCAAACAGGCTTTCTTTAAATCCAAAATGCCCTTAAGCATCTCTTAAGCCACATTGCTTCTTGTACTACCACTGAAAATGTCACAAATTCAACTTCCACTCTTGATAAGGAAATACAAGTTTGTTTATTACTATTCTATGAAATTAGGCTTTTCTTTAGGAAGAATCCATATCCTGATGCAGAGTTTCTTTCATCCAAATCTTCTCCCAATCAACATCATCTGTGTATCTTTTTAAGTTCAAATCATTTCCTTAGTAACACAATGAATAACTCATAGTGCACCTTTGAGATGACGAATTATTCTCTTAATAGCTTTCCAATGGGGTTGTCTTAGGTTTTACTGATATTTACTTACCATACCAACGATAAAATAGATGTTTGATCTCTTACACTACATCATGGCATACATGAAGCTTCCAACAACACTCGAAGAAGAACTTTTTTCATTTGTTACATATCTAAAGAGTATTTGGACACATTCTCTGACTCATTGGGTTCGGAATCTTGCATATCAAATCTTTTAGGAGGTGTTTGGATTGGGGAGTTATGGAGAGTAAAGTTGGGAGGAGTTAATAAAACTCCTTTTTTCCCCCAAGAGTTTTTTAACTCTTATTGTGGGCCCCACAAATATATTAACTCTCATTTCTGTTGGGATGTAAGCCCTAATCTCGTGTAGTTTGTAATATGCATTCTTGTACATAAATAAGAGTTATTTATTCGAACTTTGTGTCTCACATATTTTATAAACTTAATCCAATAAGCTAAGCTCCAGGGTCATTGTATTATGAGAGAACTAAGAACTTGAACGGTGTGTAGCTGACACACTGTTGGGATTTTTGTCCTAATCTAGTGTTTGTAAATTACTGTTTGAAATTAATAAAGTGTTATTCATTTCATTACTTTGTGTCTCACAAATTTTACAAACTTTTCCAATAAACTAAGCTCCATGGTCATTGAATTTATGAGAGAACTAGAACTTGAACGGTGTGTAGTGGACACACAGGGAGGATCACGTTCGAGTTAATGACCCGAACGGTCTATAGTATATGGATAGGGTTGGAGACCTAATCCTGGATACATTGTGGATGCGGCCCGCTTTGTATTAGATACAAACGAGGTGATCTGACTCGTTCATGTGGTTGACATGCGAGTGGGGGCATCGTGTGCAATGAGATTGTACAAGACCGGACCGTGAATTATTAGACCTACTGATGTAACACCGTTGACAGTAAAGACTAATAACTTCGTAGATGACCATTAGTGACTCTACCTGAATCCTGAGCGTGTTACGGTCTCCCATGCATGCGAAGTCCGTCCTTTGACTAGTACGGTGAGAGGTGGTCACGATTACTCGCCCAATATGCCTATCTTCTCAGGGACAGGACCAAGTAGGGAGCTGAGAACTTAACTACGCGAGATGGAATTCACTCGTTCCCGCCTTTAGGGAAACTATAGGGGTTGTTCCCTTAAGTGTTGTCTCCAGGACTTGGACAACGGGCGCCCACCTTCTCACTGGCCCGAGAAGGGTGTTGTGTGTGGTTGGACCATCACAATATGTTGTTCATTAGAGTAGCAGTGGGGACTTAAGGAACAAGAGGTAGACACAGGGATAAAACGGTAATTTGACCTAGCCGTGTCTACGAACAACCTGTGAAGGATCGACTCATGGTTATTGGTTATATCAGTGGACACGTAATATTCAACACTGACGGGAGTGCAACTACGGGCTTTAGTGGAGTGTTACCGTAGCTAATGAATGTTGATTAACCGGGTCAAAGAGTTTGATAGGTTAATCTCGGATCATTGAAGCTCGCCACTGTAGGTCCATTAGGTCCCTCAGTTGGCTCAATCTGGGTTAAAAGAAGGGTTAATGTTTTGGTATGAAATTAAAGTGTTCAATTTCACTTAAAGGGCATTTATGTCATTTATATGAGATATGAATGATATAATATATAGTTTAATGTGAATGAGATTCATAATAAACTATAGGTTAGCCTAATTGTTGAATTAGGGCTAATTGGAGAAACAAATTGAGAGAAATTAAATTGGATGTGATTCAATTTAATAAAATCCACAATTATGCAAATGTAATTTGTATAATTAGATATGAGATATCTTATAATATATGGTTATGCAAATGTGATTTGCATAACCTATAATTGTGGTAAAATGGTAATAATGTGGAGATTTTAACTCCATGTTATTTCACTATTTAAACCCTTTGCAAGAAGGGTTTCATAATCCAATCTCTCATTTTTGGAATTTTAACCAAAAGAAGAGAACTCTCTCTCAACTATTCTCTCAACTCTCCTCCCTCTCCAAAACAAAAGTCCCACTACTTTCCTTCTTCCAAAGGAAGAACAACCGAGAAGGTTGTTGGTGGTGTTCGGCTTTTGTTCGAGAGAAGTGTTCGTTGAGATCGAGAAGCACGAAGTGTTCGTGATTAAGGAAGAAAGCTTAAGGAATTGTCTACAACAAGTAAGTGTGTTCTTCTTGCTGTTATTTTCTTCCTTTATTTGTATGTTTAACTTAGATCTAAGTGTTAGGTCTTTTTAACGAACTTCTAGTAGCGTAACGATACCTTGACGATTCGATCGTCTTCTGCTGCGCGGGAATTCTCATTCCCTTCACACACAGGGAGGATCACGTTCAAGTTAATGATCCGAACGGTCTACAGTATATGGATAGGATTGGAAACCTCATCCTTGTTACACTGTGGATGCGACTCGCTTTGTGTTAGATACAAACGAGGTGATCCAGCTCGTTCATGTGGTTGACATGCGAGTGGGAGCATCCTATGCAATGAGATTGTACAAGATTGGACCGTGAATTATTAGACCTACTGATGTAACACCGTAAACAGTATAAGACTAATATGTTCGTAGATGACCATTAGTGGCTCGTCCTTAATCCTGAGCGTGTTATGGACTCCTGTCTGCGGGGGTCTATCCTTTGACTAGTACGGGTGAGGGTGGCCACAGTTGCTCGCCTAATATGCTTACCTTCTTGGGGACAGGACCACGTGTGGAGCTGAGAACTTCACTACGCAAGACGGAATTCACTCGTTCCCGAATTAGGGAAATTAAAGGGTTTGTTCCCTTAAGTGCTGTCTCCAGGGCTTGAACAACGGGGCCTCACCCTCTCATTGGCACGAGAGGGTTTTTGTTTATGGTTGGACCATGCAATGTAGTTGTTCATTAGAGGAGCAGTGAGACTTAAGGAGCAAGAGGTAGACATAGGGGTAAAACGGTAATTTGACCCAGTTGTGGCTACGAACAACCAATGAAGGGTCGACTCACGGCAATGGTTATAACGATGGACACAACTTGTCCTATAGTGATGGGAGTGCAACTACAGACTTTAGTAGAGTGTTACTGTAGCTAATGAATGTTGAATAACTGGATCAAAGAGTTTGATAGGTTAATCTCGAATCATTAGAGCTCGTCATCTGTAGGTCTATTAGGTCCCTCGATTGACTTAAATTGGACAAATTGAGGGTTTACAGTTTGGTGTGAATTTAAAGTGTTCAAATTCATTATTTGGGTATTTATGTCAACTATTTATGTCATTTATATGTGATATAGTTGACATAATATATAGTTTGATGTGAATGAGATTCATAATAAACTATAGTATAGCCTGATTAATTAGTGCTAAATTGGAGAAATTGAATTGAGAGAAATTAAATTGAATGTGATTCAATTTAAAATTCTACAATTATGTAAATGTGATTTGTATAATAAGGTATGAGATACCTTGTATTATGTGATATGCAAATATGATTTGCATATCATATAGTTGTGGTAAAATGGTGGATTGGTAGAGATTTTAACTCCACCATACACCATTATAAATAGATGCATTCAAAGGCATCTCACAATGACTTTTCCATTTTTTGGATTTTCATTCAAGAACAAGTGAAATTCTCTCTAAAAAACTCTCTCAATTCCTCTAGAATTCTCTCCAAACCCAAAACCAAAGGGAGTTCTACAACTCTCCCTCAACCTCCCGAGAATAACCGAGTAGACCATTTGGAAGTGTCTTTCCATTCGGTTCGAGGATCGAGTTTGTAGAGATCATTGGTTCGAGAGGGATCGAGATCGAGAAGGAGTTCAAAGAAGAGTTTTTCAAGAGGTTAGTGTAATCTTTACCTACTGTTTTTCCTTCTCGTTTTGCATGTTTAGCCTAGAATTTATATGATAAGTTCAATTTTAAGAAATGAGTTGCACAACGAAACAACGACGTTTCACGATGTCTTCTGCTGCAGGAAATCAATTCCCTTCAATTGGTATCAAAGCCAATTGTTGCTCTTCGTTGTGTTTTCTGTGATGTCTTAAAATTAGGTGGATTTGCCTTAATTTCATGAGATGAATTTCAGTTTTGCGTATTGGATGTTTTGATGTTTGACACTTAATTTTAGATTTACTTTTATGTTGATTTGATCAATGTAAAGGCCTAGTATTTTTGGGCATTTTAGAAAGTAAATCGAGTCTGTAAGTCTTTGTCATTCGTGGCAAGAGTTGTCGTAAAGAAAACGGAGCGGAAATGGGCGAAAAAAGCAAACTGTATTGCTTGAAGATGCACTGGCGTTGCAACACTATTCTTGGGTGTCACAACGCCATCCGCACGGGAAGACCACCTGTTGCAGTGCAGTGTTGCGATGAAAGGGGTTGCGTTGAGAACGCAAGCCTCACGTTGGGCGCTGCAGCGTTGCAACGCTGTAGCGTAGTGGAGCACTTCGCGAGGATTTCGTGCGTGAGTGGAGACGTGGATGCAACAGTTCGGCGGTTCGAGCCTAGACGTGAACAATTGTTTTCTTATTTTTTTAATTTAATTTTCTTTATGTAAATTACGTTTTAATTAATTAAATTAAATTAATATTAATATAAATGTTATATTAATGTTAATTAATTAAATTAATGTCCCTAGGGTGCCAAAATCGGTCTAATTATGCTATTTTATTAAATTATGCAATTGTTGTATGATTTATATTCTATGTGCATAATGTATGTCATGTAGATTTAAAATCCCACCTTATGTTAAATATTTCATGCATCATTTTTATTTTATAAGAGTTATAATATATAGTATGCATGATAGGATTATATTATAATTGTTATAATATAATGTATGTATTTTAGTTTAATTAATATAAGAGTTATATTTCTTAGATTAAAAACATTGACATGCATTTTTACATGTGATGTATGTATATTATATAGTTTAATTATTCATGTGATGAATGATCAAGCATTATAATATAGAAATGTGTGTAACCTAAGTTAATTATTAGTTTTAAATTGTTTAGAACTTGAATAGTTAGACTTAAGTTTTCTAGTTCTAATTAGATTAGAATTAGGAAATCAATATAACTTATGAATGGTGACTAATTAGTAACTCTGTCTAAGAAAGGTTCTGTCTAAGGCTACGGTATTTAAGCTGACACTTTGTGGAATACCCCTACTTGGAAACCGACCTGGGAGTGAATTTGGTCCGAAGATTCATAGGTTATATTCTCGTGAGTGCCGTTAATTAAGAGTGAATTAAATTACTCATATAGACCTAAGTTAATAATTTGATTATAGACTTAGGCTAATCCAATATAAGTGTTATATTGGTAGACTTAGGTAAATTATAGGCGGTTTATCTAGGTCAATCTCAATTAATTTAAAGTGATGAGTGAGAGGAAATAAAGTGTATGAGATACATTTAATTTTTCCATCCACAATCTCCGTTAAGTTCACACCGTGAGATTCATACTTGGCCTCGTGGCGCAAATGAGAGCGTCCCTCTACGGGTGGTATTTGTATGGGTCAAAATTCAACGTGAATGGAGAGAGTACTTATAGTGAGTGGGAGTGGGACCTATGAAAACATGACACACGGTCTTTTCTATCGATTCACACCGTGAGACGCCCATGATCCGCCTGCTAGTTTGGCCTGGACCCGACAATTCCTAAGGAGGGTCTTGATCATGGTAGTCGGAACACCGTGAATTCCTGAAATGGATATGATTTCCTTGTTGATTTTCCTTCGTAGTCTTCCCTACGACGGCTATTGTTTGGACGAATACTATGGATATTTAAAGATAGAGGGTGACACTCACGGGATTCATTAAGAATTAGTGAATTCATACCGAAAAATTGTAACTGATGCCCAATGGAATAAGAGTTATTCTGGTTAGGGGTGTACAAGTAAACTGACAACTCGACCAACTCGGACTACCCAACCCAAACTATAAGGGTTGTGTTGGGTTGAGTTTTTTGGGGGTTAGGTTGGGTTCTTTTGTGGGAGAACCGATTTTTTTTCTGTTCGATTTTGGGTTGTCTGGATTTTGGCTCGGTTCAATCCGAACCGAACCGATTACATATATATATTTTTAAATATATATATATATATATGTATATATGAAAAGAAAAGTGAAAGAAACCTAAACAACTAAACCTAATCCGATTCTTCATCTTCGTCTTCGATCTTCTTTGTCTTCCTTCTTCGTCTCGCCGATTCTTCCTTTCTCTCTCCCTCTTTGCCAATTCTTCCTTTCTCTCTCCCTCTTCGTCTTCTTCATTCGTCGTCGCTCGCAGTCCAGTCGCCGTCTAGTGGTCGCTCGCAATCCAGTCGCCTTCATCACTTCATCTCCTCCTCTCCATCGCTCGCCGTCCAGTGGTCGAATCTTCCTCTCTCCCTCTTCGTTCGCCTTCAGCCACCTTCGTCGATTGTGTCGAATCAAGTCGGTCGCCGTCGACTCTTCCTCTCTCTTCAGTCTTCACCTTTGTCGATCGTGAGTATCCCTTGTACTCATTGGGAGTGATTTTGTTAACTGATTTTGTATAATTGAACTTATTTTGTGAACCGATTTTGTACTGATTAGGAGTGATTTTGAAAACTGATATTGTAGGTCATAAGGTGTTTATATTTTTCTGTTTTAATTTATCAATGTTGTTCTAAGTTTTACTTCCAAGTGTAGGGTTGAATAATATGTGGTTTTTACTTGAATGATAATGCAGGGAGAATGAAAAGGAAAGTTAGGGCCATTTGTAGTTGTGTAGTGTCTAAGTTAGGGCCATTTAAATTTTGTGGAATAAAAAACATAGTACCATAATTAAACATGTTTTAGCATTCTGCAAGTTTGCAACTAAGGGATTGTTTATTTTAGTTCATTGGTGTTTGTATTTCTGTAACTGTAAGCCTTGAAAAATATCCTCGAGATGTTTAGTTCATTGGTGTTTGTATTTATTCTTTTTTTTCTTTTGATGATGTTTTTAACATTTTGTCATTAGTGTTTGGATTTTTGTTTTTTTGACTTTTGAGTTATGGTTGGATATTTTTGTTGGACTCAGAGTAGTTGGTTACATATTGTTGTTCTTTCAGAGTAGTTGATTCATTTAGAGTTTTCATCACGGAATCGAACTCAGAGGAATCACCTATATACAACTTCATTATGAGTTAAAATTTGTCTAATTCATTTTATACATTGTGTTCAGTCTCATATATTTGGACTGTATGGTTTTCTGATTAATAGGTCGTAAGTTGGTTGTTATTTATTTTAGTTTAATTTATTTTAAGATGGATAACAGTAGTGGTAATGCAAACACATCAGGATCAGGATGTAATGATGAAACTCCTCCAATCCTAGCCAAATTCCTAAACCACCTTTACCTCCAAAGTCTAGGAAAAAAGGCTCAATAAACTAATTTATTCTGTTTGGGACCATTTCACAAAAATTGAAGTGAGTGCTAACGATGGAGCTAGGTGCAAGTGTAATTATTGTGATAAGGATTATGCTTGTGACACGAATAATTGTGGAACTAGCACTTTATGGAAACACTTAAGAAATCAGTGTAAAAAGTACCCATATAGAGAAGAAGAAAAAGGACAAACCACCTTAACTCTTGTACCTTCTAGTGATGGAAAAGGAGGAAGTGGTAGTAAATTTGTGACTACGATATTTAGTCAACAAGCATGTAGAACTGCATGTGTTGAGATGATAGTTATTGATGAGTTGCCTTTCAAATTTGTAGAAAATGAGCGTTTTAGATGCTTTTGTAGTGTTGTAGTCCCTAAGTTTGACCTTCCTTCAAGAGTAACAATTGCTAGAGATGTGTTTCAACTTTATCTTTAAGAGAAAAAACAGTTGAAATCATTTTTAGGAAAAAACCGTCAAAGGGTTTGCCTTACCACTGATAGTTAGACTTCATTGCAAAATGTTAACTACATGGTTCTCACTGCACACTTCATTGATTATGAATGGATTCGCAAAAAAAGATTTTGAACTTTTGTCAAGTTGCAGATCACAAGGGAGAGACTATTGGCAAAGTGATTGAGAGTTGTTTGTTGGAATGAGGGATTGATAAAATTTTTTCCATCACTGTTGATGATGCGAGTTCTAATGATTTGGCTATTGCTTATATTAAAAGAAGACTTAAAAGTTGGAAATCTATTGTCTTAGATGAAGAATTATTGCTTCTGAGGTATTGTGCTCACATAATTAACTTGATTATCAATGATGGTTTGAAAGATATGCATGAGTCAATTGCTAGTGTTCATAATGCAGTGAGATATGTTCGATCATAACCTAAGAGATTGGAAAATTTTAAAGCTTGTGTGAAACAGGAGAAAATTGAGTGTAAGGCTCTTGTTTGTTTAGATGTTCCAACTAGGTGGAATTCTACATATTTAATGCTTGATCATGCTTTTAGAAAAAGCTTTCAAGATTTTAGTGGAAGAAAAAGAGGACTCTGATTTTATTGGTTATTTTGAGAAATATGACCATGGAAATAAAAGATTGGGGTCACCGTCTACACATGATTGGGAAAATGTTAAGGTGTTTATTAAGTTTTTGAAGAAGTTTAATGAAGTCACTACAAAGATAAGTGGTTCTTTATATGTGACTTCTAATGTTGGTTTTCATGAACTTTATGGTATTGAATATACTTTAATCAAATGGAGCCAAAATCCCAACTCTTTTCTATGCACTATGGCTTCAAATATGAAGAGGAAGTTTGACAAGTATTGGGGTTCTGTTGAAAATATTAATAAATTGTATTTCATGTTGTAGTGCTTGATCCTCGTTACAAGTTGGATTATGTGTCGTTTTGTTTTTCTAATGTTTATGAGGATACTTTGGTCACAAAGATGATTGATGATGTCAAGTCATATTTAATTCGCATGTATAACTTTTACAAATCACATGATATTGGTGCTCGAGGTAGTAGAGATACAGGTACTAGTGGTAGTGATTCTCAACAATCAAGCAGTATCACTAGTATTAGTATTGACAGTAATGATGGAGAAGAAGAAGAAAGTCCAATGCAATTAAGGTATAAGAAAAGGAGAGAAGAGAAAAGTTCATTAGAAGTGAAAAATGATATGGATCGATATTTGTCTGAGCCTAATGAAAAAGTTAATGATGATTTAGATATTTTGTCTTAGTAGAAATTGAATGGTCATAAATATCGTATTTTATCAAACATTCCCAAGATATTTTGGTAGTTCGTGAGTCTACAGTAGCTTCTGAATCTGCCTTTAGTACGGGAGGGAGGATTCTTGATTCTTTTTGGAGTTCTTTAATTCCTAAAATGGCGGAGTCTTTGATATGTGCACAAAACTCGATTCGTGGCAACACAAGGTTATTAGATATATCTCCACAACTTGAAGAATTAGAGGCTTGGGATAAGATTGAATCAGGTAATTAAATTAGTTTCTAATGATTGTGAAATTCAAGTTACTGTGATCAAATAATATATTTTTTATTTATTTTTTTTAGAGATTGCATCGTCCTCTAGTGTGGTGAAATAGGATTCAAGAAGGTTGATGGGTTTAATTGTAAGTTTTTCTATCATTATATTGATTAATATTTTTTTTTTCTTTTGTTAGATACAATAATACACTTCCTTATAATCTAAAATGTTGTTTGTTGTATTTGTTTTTTCAGGACCTAACATTAAAAAGTGCAAGTTCAAGATTGAAGAACTAAAGTTAATGTTTGTGTTGTTGTCAAATTTTGTGACGTTTAAATTTTAAGAATTTAAAAGTCTATTCTCTTGTGATAATTGTGATAGAACAATATTGTTATTTAGTGCAAAGACAATTTTAGTTTTTAAATTTGTGATGTTTCAAATTTAATACTTTGGTATTGTAAATTTGTAAAAGACTAATAGTTATATTATTGAAACTTGCACTTTGTTTTTAATGATTGTGATTTATTTAGAAGTTTATTAGAATAATTGTAAATTTGTCATAGAATATGTATGACAAATTAACAATTATCCTAATAAACCCGGTGACCCAACCCGACCCAACTCGAAAATGTTGGTTGGGTTGGGTTGGGTTACCCTCATAAATAGGGTTCGTTGGGTTGGAAGAATTAACAATCCAAAAATTCGGATTTCTCCAAAAAACTCCATAACCGGACCCAACCCGACTTATGTACACCTCTAATTCTGGTATTAGGATCTAGTCGAGAAAGTCTCGTCCCAGAAGAGGAGTGGCCTTATCTACCCTACGGTGGTGATCATTCTAAACCTTTGGGGTATCATTGCAATTTTTAATGACCTAGAGATCATAGAACAAAAATTTGTTTAAACCTGATTGGATTTTTAAAGTTTTTGCGATACTAATTCAAAGTGTTTTTTTTTTTATTTTCAGCAATAAAAATGTCAAACGCCATTAATGCTCTTTTAGCTTCAGACAAACTAGTCGGTGATAATTTTCAAACGTGGAAAAGTTATATTGACATGATTTTGGTAACTGACGACCTAAAGTTCGCGCTCACTGAGTGTCCTCAAGTGCCCGACCCAGCATAACCCTACTCAACGAACTACATACCTTCCAGTACTTGATGCAAGTAAAGGGACAGGAAGCTAAGGCAAGTGTTGCCTTTAGATCTTTTCACAGGGGTTCGACCTCTGGGACAAAGTTTGTAGGTTCTTCAGGCCCGAAAGGGAAGAAGAAGAAGTTGAAGGAGGCTAAGGCTGACCGCGCTGCCGACCAAAAGGGCAAATAGATCAAGGAAGTTGCAAGAAAGTGTTTCTACTGCAACGGAGACGATCACTTGAAAAGGAGTTGTCCCAAGTTCCTTGTCGAAAAGAAGAAGGAAGGTAAATGTGATTTACTTGTTATAGAAACCTGTTTAGTGGAGAGTAGTGACTCTTTCTGGATATTGGATTTAGGCGCCACTAACCATATTTTCTCTTCTTTTCAGGGAATAAGTTCCTGGCAGCGGCTGCAAGAGGGTGAGATAACGCTCAGGGTTGGATCTAGAGAAGTTGTCTCGGCTGCAGTGATCAACACGGTGAAGCTGTTTTTTGGCGAGAAGACTTATTATTAGATAATATGTACATAGCTCCAGAACAAAATATTTTCGTTTCTTTCATGAGTAATAAAGCGTTTATTTTTAGAAATAGAAATTTGTTATGTTCTCCTTCACTTGAGAGTAATTTGTATGTTTTAAAGCCTAATTCGGTCAAAAGTATTTTGAATACTGAATTGTTTAAAATAACAGAAATGCGAATTAAGAGATTAAAAGTTTCTCCAAAAGAAAATGCCCATCTTTGGCATCTAAGGTTAGGCCACATAAATCTCAATAGGATTGAGAGACTAGTGAAGAGTGGACTTCTAAGCGAGTTGGAAGAAAACTCTTTACCGGTTTGTGAGTCATGCCTTGAAGGCAAAATGACCAAACGTCCTTTTAGTGGAAAAGGATATAGAGCCAAAGAGTCTCTTGAGCTTATACATTCTGACCTCTGTGGTTTGATGAATGTTAAAGCATGAGGATGTTACGAATACTTTGTATCTTTCATAGATGACTATTCGAGGCATGGGTACGTTTACCTAATGCATAGGAAGTCTGAAACTCTTGAAAAGTTCAACGAGTTGAAGACTGAGGTTGAGAACCAGTTAGTTAAAACGATTAAAACACTTCGATCGGATCGAGCTGGAGAGTATATGGACACTTAATTCCAAGACTATATGATAGAACATGGAATTACGTCCCAACTCTTAGCATCTGGTATGCCACAACAGAATGGTGTATCGGAGAGGAGAAACAGAACCCTGTTGGACATGGTTCGGTTGATGATGAGCTATGCTCATCTCACTAACTCTTTTTGGGGTTACGCAGTGGAGACTGCGGTATACATTTTGAACACAATTCTGTCGAAGAGTGTTTGTGAAACACCTTTCGAACTCTGGTATGGTCGTAAAACCAGTTTACGACATTTCAAAATTTGAGGATGCCTGACTCATGTGTTGGTGTCAAACCCGAAGAAATTAGAACCTCGTTCAAAGTGTTGCCTCTTTATAGGTTACCCAAAAGAGACTAGAGGTGGTTTGTTTCACGATCCTAAGGATAATAGGGTGCTTGTTTCGACAAACGCCACATTCCTTGAGGAAGACCACATCAGGGATCATTTACCAAGGAGTAAGATAGTGTTAAATGAAATGGGCAGTTCTCAAACAAGAGTTGTTGATGGGGCTAGTATGTCAATAAGTGTTGTTAATCCTAGCTCATCTAGTCAAGTCTGTTCTCAAGAGTTGAGAATGCCTCGACGTAGTGGGAGGGTTGTGAGACAGCCTGGACGTTACATGTGTTTGGCTGAAACCCAAGTCGTCACTCCTGATGATGACTGTGAGGATCCATTGACCTATGATCAAGCAATAACTAACGTTGACAAAGACGAATGCATTAAAGCTATGGACCAGGAAATGGAGTCGATATACTTCAATTCCATCTAGGAGCTTGTGGACCAACTGGATGGGGTCAAGCCTATTGGTTGCAAGTGGATCTACAAGCGTAAACGTGACGTAGATGGGAAGGTGCAAACCTTCAAAGCCAGACTAGTGGCAAAGGAGTTTACCTAGGTTGATGGGGTTGACTATGAGGAAACCTTTTCTCCTGTTGCCATGGTAAAGTCTATAAGGATCCTTCTGGCCATTGCCGCATATTATGACTATGAGGTATGGCAGATGGATGTCATGACGATCTTTCTGAATGGCAATCTTGACGAGACCATCTACATGGACCAGTGCAAGGGGTTCGTTACCCAAGGCCAAGAGCAAAAGGTTTTTCGACTTCAAAGGTCTATTTATTGACTGAAACAAGCCTCGAGGTCTTGGAATATAAGGTTTGATGAGGCGATCAAATCTTATTGCTTTAATCAGAATGTTGATGAGCCTTGTGTTTACAAGAAAATCATCAACAACACTGTTGCATTTCTGATATTGTATGTGGATGATATCCTGCTCATTGGGAATGATGTAGGATTTCTTACTGACATTAAGGAATGGTTGACTTCACAATTCCAAATGAAAGATTTGGGAGAGGCTCAGTATGTACTAGGTATCCAGATAGTCCGGAACTGGAAGAACAGAATGCTAGCCATGTCTCAAGCATCTTACATTGACAAGATGTTGTCTAGATATAAGATGTAGAACTCCAAGAAGGGCTTGCTGCCTTTCAGGCATGGAGTTCCCCTGTGTAAGGATCAATGTCCTAAAACGCCTCAAGAGGTTGAGGATATGAGACGGATCCTTTATGCTTCATCTGTAGGAAGCCTGTGTACTAGGCCCGACAGATGTTATGTAGTTGGGATTGTCAGTAGGTATCAATCCAATCTAGGATTAGATCACTGGACAACCATAAAAGCAATCCTCAAGTATCTTAGGAGAACGAGGAACTACAAGCTTGTGTATGGAAGTGGGGATTTGATCCTTACGGGACACACAAACTCTGACTTTCAAACCGATAAGGATTTTAGGAAATCCACTTCGAGGTCAACGTTTATTTTGAACGGAGGAGCTGTAGTGTGGCAAAGCATCAAGCAAGAATGCATCGCTGATTCCATGATGGAAGTCGAGTATGTTGCGGCTTGTGAAGCAACAAAGGAAGTTGTTTGGCTTAGGAAGTTCATGCTGGATTTGGAAGTTGTTCCAAATATGAACTTGTTAAAGACCCTATTTTGTGACAACAGTGGTGCAGTAGCCAACTCGAGAGAACCTCGGAGTTATAAGAGGGGCAAACATATTGAGCGTAAGTATCACCTGATACGAGAAATTATGCACCGCGGAGGTGTGATAGTCACGTAGATAGCGTCGGACCACAACGTTGCTGATCCATTTACAAAGGCCCTCACGACTAAGGTGTTTGAGGGTCACCTAGAGAGTCTAGGTCTTCGACTGCTTTCTGACTAGGGCAAGTAGGACTATTGTAAAGGGGTATTCAATGTCCTAGTTTATTGTATTACTTTTTGTATTACTGTACATTTGAGAAATGTATTACGTACTCCACTAGCTTAGTTCAAGTGAGAGTTTGTCGGGGTGTATGTCCTAATCTCGTGTAGTTTGTAATATTCATTGTTGTACATAAATAAGAGTTATTTATTAGAACTTTGTGTCTCGTATATTTTATAAACTTAATCGAATAAACTAAGCTCCAGGGTGATTGTATTATGAGATAACTAAGAACTTGAACGGTGTGTAGTGAACACACAGGGAGGACCACGTTCGAGTTAATGACCCGAACGCTCTACAATATATGGTTTGAAGGGAATGAAACTCTCCGCGCAGTAGAAGACGATCGAATCATCGCGGTCATGTTGTGTAACTAAGATTCGTTAAAACTATCTAACACTTAGAAATAGGCTAAACATGCATAAAACGAAAGGAATACAACAAGTTCTCGTTACTTACTTGTTGAAGACGTTCTTCAAGGCTTCCTTTCCATTCATGAACTCTTCGTGCTTCCTCGATCAAAACATTCTCGAACTCTACTCACGAACGTATACCGAACTCCACCACTTGGCTTCTCGATTGTTCTTCTTTTGGAAGAAGGAAGATGGTGGGATCTTATTTGGTTTTTGGGAGGAGAAGATGAGAGAGTTTTGAGAGAAGAGAGAATCCTTCTTTTGGTGAGAATTCCAAAAATGAGGATTTGCTTAATGAACTCTTCTTGCAAAGGAGTTTATATAATGGAGATAGGTGGAGTTGAAATCTCCACCTATTTACCATTTTAGCACAACCATAGGTTATGCAAATCATATTTGCATAACCATATATTATAAGATATCTCAGATCTCATATTACAAATCACATTTGCAATATTGTGGATTTTTAAATTGAATCACATCCAATTTAATTTCTCTCAATCTAATTTCTCCTAATTAGCCCTAATTCAACAATTAGGCTCACCTATAGTTTATTATGAATCTCATTCACATTAAACTATATATTATATCATTCATATCTCATATAAATGATATAAATGCCCTTTAGTGAACTTGAACACATCAATTCACACCAAAACAATAAACCTTCTTTTGATCCAGTTTGAGCCAACCGAGGGACCTTATGGACCTACAACGACGAGCTCCAATGATCCGAAATTAACCTATCAAACTCTTTGACCTGGTTAATCACCATTCATTAGCTACGGTAACACTCCACTAAAGCCCGTAGTTGCACTCTCATCAGTGTAAGATATTACGTGTCCACTAATATAACCAATGCCCATGAGTCGACCCTTCACAGGTTGTTCGTAGACACTGCTGGGTCAAATTACCGTTTTACCCCTATGTCTACTTATTGCTCCTTAAGTCCCCACTGCTCCTCTAATGAACAACAACGTTGTAATGGTCTGACCATCGTTGACCAAGCCCTGGAGACAACACTTAAGGAAACAACCCCTCTAGTTTTCCTAAAGGCGGGAACAAGTGAATTCCATCTCGCGTAGTTAAGTTTCCAGCTCCCTACTTGGTCCTGTCCGTGAGAAGATAGGCATATTGGGTGAGTAAATGTTACCACCCTCATCCGTACAAGTCAAAGGACAGACCCCCGCAGACAGGAGTCCGTAACACGCTCAGGATTCAGGTCGAGTCACTAATGGTCATCTATGAAGTTATTAGTCCATATTGTTGACGGTGTTACATCAGTAAGTCTAATAATTCACAGTCCGGTCTTATACAATCTCATTGTACAGGATGCCCCCACTCGCATGTCAACCACATGAACGAGTCAGATCACCTCGTTTGTATCTTAATACAAAGCGGGTCGCATCCACAACATATCCAGGATTAGGTCTCTAACCTTATCCATATACTGTAGACTGTTCGGGTCATTTACTCGAATGTGATCCTCCCTGTGTGTCCACTACACATCGTTCAAGTTCTAGTTCTCTCATGTATTCAATGACCTTGAGCTTAGTTTATTTGACAAAGATTGTAATGAATGCGAGACACAAAATGATGAAATAAATAACTCTTTATTAATTTCAAACAGTAATTTACAAACTAAACGAGATTAGGACAAAAATCCCAACAAACTCCCACTTGGACTAAGCTAGTGGAGCAAATACATTTCTGAAATGTACATAAATTACAATGAAGTTATACAATAAACTAGGGCATTGAATACCCGTTTACATATCTCCCATTTGCCCTAGTCAGGAAGTACTCGAAGACCTAGACTCTCTAGGTGACCCTCAAACACCTTAGCCGTGAGGGGCTTTGTAAATGGATCAGCTACGTTGTGCTCCGACGCTATCTGCATCTGTCACGTCGCCGCGGTGCACAATCTCCTGTATCCGATGATACTTCCGGTCAATGTGTTTGCCTCTCTCATGGCTCCGAGGCTCTCTGGAGTTGGCTACTGCACCACTGTTGTCACAAAACAGTGTGATCGACAAGTTCATATTTAGAACAACTTCCAAATCTGTCAGGAACTTCCTAAGCCAAACAACATCTTTTGCAGCTTCACAAGCCGTAACGTACTCCGCTTCCATAGTGGAATCAGCGATGCATCCCTACTTGATGCTTCGCCATACTGCAGCTCCTCCATTCAGAATGAAGGCTGACCCCGAAGTGGATTTCCTAGAATACTTATCGGTCTGAAAGTCAGAATCTGTGTATCCCGTAAGGATCAAATCCCCACCGCCATACATTAAGTTGTAGTTTCTCGTTCTCCTAAGATACTTGAGGATTGCCTTTACGGTTGTCTAGTGATCTAATCCTGGATTGGAATGATACCTACTGACAATTCCTACTGCATAACAGATGTCGGGCCTAGTATACAACATGACATACATGAGGCTCCCTACAGCTGAAGCATAGGGGATCCGTCTCATATCCTCAACCTCTTGAGGAGTCTTAGGACACTGATCCTTAGACAGGTGAACCTCGTGCCTGAAAGGCAACAAGCCCTTCTTGGAGTTCTGCATCTTATATCTAGACAACATCTTGTCCATATAAGACGCTTGAGACATGGCTAGCGTTCTGTTCTTCCGGTTCCGGACAATCTGTATACCTAGAACATATTGAGCTTCTCTCAAATCTTTCATTTGCAATTGCGAAACTAGCCATTACGTCTGTAAGAAATCCTACCTCATTCCCAATGAGAAGGATATCATCCACGTATAATATCAGAAATGCGATAGTTTTTGTCGACGATTTTCTTGTAGACACAAGACTCATCAACATTCTAATCAAAGCCATAAGATTTGATTGCCTCATCTAACCTTATATTCCAAGACCTCGAGGCTTGTTTCAGTCCATAAATAGACTTATGAAGCCGACAAACCTTTTACTCTCGGCCTTGGGTTATGAACCCTTTGGGCTGGTCCATGTAGATGGTTTCGTCAAGGTTGCCATTCAGAAAGGCGATCTTGACATCCATCTGCCATACCTCGTAGTCATAATACGCGACAATAGCCAGAAGGATCCTGATCGACTTTACCATGACAATAGGTGAAAAGGTTTCCTCATAGTCAACCCCTTCGACCTGGGTAAGACCCTTTGCCACTAGTCGTGCTTTGAAGGTCTGCACCTTCCCATCTACGCCACGTTTATGCTTATAGATCCATTTACAACCTATAGGTTTTACCCCATCCGGTTGATCCACAAGCTCCCAGACAGAATTGAAGTACATCGACTCCATTTCCTGGTCCATAGATTTAATCCATTCGTTCTTGTTAACATCAGCCATAGCCTAATCATAGGTCAATGGATCCTCGTTGTCATCATCAGGGTTGACGACTTGGGTTTCAGCTAAACCCATGTAACGTTCAGGTTGTCTAACATCCCACCCACTACGTCGAGGCATTCCCAACTCTTGGGAACAGACTTGACTTGACGTGCTAGGATCAACAACACTTATTGACGTACTAGCCCCATCAGCAACTCTTGATGACGTACTGTCCATTACATTCAACACGATTTTGCTCCTAGGCAAATGATCCCTGATATGGTCTTCCTCAAGTGGCGTTTGTCGACACAAGCACCCTATTTTCCTTAGGATCGTAAAATAGACCACCTCTGGTCTCTTTTGGGTAACTTACGAATAGGCACAATTTTGAACGAGGTTCCAACATTTTCAGGTTTGACACCAACACGTGGGTCGGGCATTCCTAAATTCTGAAATGGTGTAAACTACCTTTACGACCATTTCAGAGTTCGAAAGGTGTTTCAGAAACACTCTTCGACGGAACATTGTTCAAAATATACATCGAAGTCTCCATTGCGTAACCCCAAAAAGAATCAGGGAGACGAGCATAGCTCATCATCGACCAAACCATGTCCAACAGGGTTCTGTTTCTCCTCTCCGATGCACCATTCTGCTGTGGCATACCAGGTGTTGAGAGTTGGGACGTAATTCCGTGTTCTATCATATAGTCCTGGAATTCAGTGACCATATACTCTCCACCTCGATCCGATCGAAGTGTTTTTATGATTTTACCTAACAGGTTCTCAACCTCAGTCTTGTACTCCTTGAACTTTTCAAGAGTTTCAGACTTCCTATGCATTAGGTAAATATACCCATACCTCGAATAGTCATCTATGAAAGATACGAAGTATTCGTAACCTCCTCATGCTTTAACACTCATCGGACCACAGAGGTTAGAATGTATTAGCTCAAGGGGCTCCTTGGCTCTATATCCTTTTCCACTAAAAGGACGTTTGGTCATTTTGCCTTCGAGGCATGACTCACATACCGGTAAAGAGTTTTCTTCCAACTGACTTAGAAGTCCACTCTTCACTAGTCTCTCAATTCGATTGAGATTAATGTGGCCTAACCTTAGATGCCAAAGATTGACATTTTCTTTTGGAGAAACTTTACTTCCCTTAGTTCGCGTTTCTGCAGTTTTAAATAACTCAGTGTTCAAAACGCTTTTGTCTCAATTTAGTTTCAAAACATACAAATTAGACTTAAGTGAAGCAAAACAAATAAGATTACAATTTCTGGAAATAAACGCTTTATTACCATTAAATGAAACGGAGATACATTATTCTAAAAGACAGGAAATAGAAATGAGGTTTCTAGTAAACCCTGGAACTATGTACATGTTGTCTAACAAAATGTAATTCCTGCCAAAATAGAGCTTCACTTTGCCGATCGCTGCAGTAGAGACTATTTCCCCGGATCCAACCCGTAGAGTCACCTCACCCTCTCGCAGCTGCTGCCAGGAATCAATTCCCTGAAAAGTAGAACAAACGTGGTTAGTGGCGCCCGAATGCAATATCCAGGAAGAGTCATTACTCTCCACTAAACAAGTTTCAATTACCAGTAAATTGCATTTACCTTGATTCTTCCTCTCGGCAAGGAACTTGAGATAGTTTCTCTTCCAGTGACCATCCCATTGCAGTGGAAACACTTTCCATTTTCTACAGATCCTCTTGCCATTTCGGGCGGCAACTCGGTCAGCTTTACCCCTCTTCATCGTCTTCTTCCCTTTCGAGTGATAAGTAGCGACATATTTGGTCCCAGAGGTCGAACCCCTGTGATATGATCTGTAGGAAACATTTGCCTCAACTTCTAGTGTCCTGATCCTCATCAAGGACTGGAAGTTCTATAGCTCATTGAGGAGGGTAGTCAGAGTGTAGCTTATCTTGTTCATAACAACGTTGTTACGAAATTGAAGGAAACTCTTCGGAAGAGTCTCTAGAATAAAGCTGACCTGGCTTGACTCGTCTATCGAAGCCCCGTTCATCTTCACTAGATTAAAGTGGGTCATCATGTCCAAAACATGTTCACGGACATACACCCCTTCTGATGCAGAAAACTCTTCAAGAACTGTAAACATTATTCAATGATCTCAATGAAGATGGCCAATTGACCATATTTATACAAATGAACCAACTAACCCCAGTAACTAACTAACCCAAGTCATAACCAACTACTAACTAACCATAACCAAATAATAGGTTAACCAGTAGCTTTACAAGTTTAAAAGGTTAAAAATAACCAACAGTAACTATCAATAAAACATAGTAACTAGGGTAAACATAAACCTACATCAAATCCACCCCACCAAAACCAAACTCGTCCTCGAGTTTAATGAGTTAATTGGAATTCGTCAGGTGCAAAATAAGGGAAGATATCTGAAACATTGAAGGTATTACTGATGCGCATCGAGGATGGAAGTTCCACACGGTAGGCATTGGGGCCAATCTTGTCCAAAATAGGGAATGGACATATCTTCTTGTCGGTTAATTTAGAATAAATCCCAGAAGGTAAACGAGACTTCTTTAAATGTATCATGACAAGGTCGCCTACTTTGAAATCAACTGCACGTTTGTGCTCATCTGCCCGAGCCTTATAGGAAGCATTAACCTCTTCGAGATGACGACAAACTTCTTGGTGTAGTTCTTTAACTCGATCAACCATAAGTTCTGCTTCAACACTAATATCAATGGAAGAAGGTAAATTAGCAAGATCAAAAGGTAAACGAGGAATTCGGGTATACACAATCTCAAATGGGGACTTCCCTGTGGATCGGTTGACCATATGATTGAAAGAAAATTCTGCCTGGGCGAGAGAAAGATCTCATTGTTGTGGTTTATCACCACTTAAGAAACGTAGGAGATTGCCAAGAGTTTTATTAGTGACCTCTGTTTGCCCATCCGTTTATGGGTGCCTGGTGGTGCTAAAAAGAAGGTCTGTTCCAAATCGTTTCCAAAGAGATCGCCAAAAGTAACTCATGAATTCGACATCCCTATCCGAAACAATAGTCTTAGGAATCCCATGGAGTCTAACAATCTCAACGAAAAACAAGTTTGCAATATTCAAAGCATCATTAGTTTTATTGCAAGCAATAAAATGAGCCATTTTGCTAAAACGATGAACCACCACTAAAATAGAGTCAAAACCACGTTAAGTTCTAGGTAAACCAAGTACAAAATCCATTGAAAGATCTTCCCATATGGAACATGGGATGGGAAGTGGGGAATAAAGTCCTTGATTTTTGCTTGAACCCTTTGAAGTTTGACAGATAAAAAACCGTTTAACAAAATTAGCAACATCCTTTTTAATTTGTGGCCAAAAAAACTTGGCAGAAAGGGAGGTAAAAGTTTTATCACGACGAAAATGACCGGCCAATCCCCCCGAAAGAACTTCTTTTAAAAGAGATTCCCGTAAAGAGGTTTGAGGAAGACAAAGAGCATCACCCTTAAATAAAAAACCATCGACAATATGAAAATCTTTGCATGGTAAGTGATTGATGCATTTATACCAAATTTCTTTAAAATCGAGGTCCGAATCATAAAGTTCAGATAGATGTGAGAAAGCTACAATTTTTGTCCACGAAGTAAAGTAAGAAGAGTACCTTTACGGCATAAAGCATCAACCACTTTGTTTAGATTTCCAGGAGTATGTTTGATGACAAAGTCAAAACGTTGGAGAAATTGAACCCATCCAGCATGCAAGCGACTAACAGTTTTTTGGGAATGTAAGAACTTTAAAGAAAAATTGTCAGTAAGTCAAATAAATTCTTTACCAAGCAAATAATGTTCCCATTATTTGAGAGCACGCACTAAAGAGTAAAGTTCTTGTTCATAAGTACTCCATTTTTGTCATGCCTCACTCAATTTTTCACTAAAATACTCAATTGGGTGATTACCTTGGCATAGGACAACATCAATTCCCACACCTGAAGCATGCACCCTTACCTTAAAAGGTTTGGAAAAGTCAGGAAAATTGAGCACAGGAGTGGAGCTTAAAAGTTGTTTAAGTTGTAAAAAAATTTCTGTTTGAGAATTTCCCCAATTAAACTTCCCTTTCTTTAGACATTCAGTGAGTGGTGCAGCAACAGTGCTAAAATGTTTTATAAACTTTCAATAAAAGGAAGCAAGACCAAGAAAACTTTGTATTTCCCGAACTGTTTTAGGTTTTGGCGAATCAACTATTGCTTGAACTTTTCTAGGGTCAACAGCAACACCTTTTTCACTAATTGAAAATCCTAAAAAGTAAATTTCAGAGGTCATAAAGTTGCATTTTTTTAGATTGATATAAAGTTCATTTTCCTTTAAAGTTGTAAACACCGACGTTAAGTGAGAAATCTATTCTTCATGAGACTTGCTATAAATCAATATATCATCAAAATAAACAAATACAAATTTATTAAGGTAGGGTAAAAAGATTTGGTTCATGAGTCTCATAAAAGTACTAGGTGCATTGGATAGGCCAAAAGGCATTACTAACCATTCGAAAAGGCCCTACATTGATTTTAAATGTTGTATTCCATTCATCTCTGGGTTTTATTCGGATTTGGTGATAACCACTTTTAAGATCTATTTTAGAGAAAATGGAAGCACATCCTAATTGATCTAATAGGTCGTTAAGTCTAGGGATTAGAAATCTGTATTTTATTGTGATTTTGTTAATAACCCTACTATCAATACAAAGTCGCCATGACCCATCTTTTTTAGGTGCAAGGAGGGCAGGAACAACACATGGACTTAAGCTAGGTCGGATATGGCCCTTATCTAAAAGTTCTTGAATTTGTTCATGGAGGATTTGGTATTCTTTGGGGCTCATTCGGTAGTGGGGAAGATGAGGAGAGTGTCTTTGCTGAATTAGATCAATATGGTGTCGAATATTTCTTAATGGAGGTAAAGAAGTTGGTGGTTCAATAATGGTAGGAAATTGGTTAAGTAGTTGAGAAATTTGATTATTAATGGACAATGTGTTATTGTCAAAACTATCTCCTTTGACTATGAAAGCTAACAGGGTACTAGGTTTTGCATTTAAGAAATCTTTGCCTTGTGAAAGTAAGAAAAGTTGTTTCTTTGAGTTAGAGTCCATACATACCTTTTCTTACTCTCAGTTTTGCCCAAAGGAATAAGGACAATTCGTTTCCCCATCCAGAAAAATTCATGTGTATTGCCGCGACCCTTTTGTATGACTTGGTTATCGTATTGCCACGGTCTACCCAGTAGGATGTGACATGCGTCCATGTCCAGTACATCACAAACTATTTGGTCTTTGCAATGGCTGCCAATAGAAAGAGGAATGGTACAAATTTCAGTAACATTAGTTTCTCCACCTTTTTTTATCCAACTTACCTTGTATGGACTAGGGTGAGCTTTTGGTTTAAGGTTGAGGGATGTAATCAACTTTTTGGAGACAATATTCTCGCTACTTGCACTGTCAATTATGACTTGGCAAACTTTGCAATTGATTGTACATCGGGTACGAAATAGAGAATGTCTTTGAGTGGAAGAATCTGTTTTAGGTGTGAGAAGTATCATTTGAAGGATACAAGATAGTTGGTCTCCATCATCCGCAACAATATAATCGACATCGTCAGAATCTTCCTCGAATTCTTCCTCTAAGTTATTATCATCCAATTCTCGAATTTGTAAAGTGCATCTTTGAGGGCATTCATTAGAGAGATGACCTTGTTGTCCGCACCTGAAACATTTACCAAGAGAAGGGCAATTGTAAGGGTTTGAATGTCGTTTAGAAGTAGAATTATCCAAACCTTTGTTACTAGCAACATTCTTGGTTTGATCATCATCTTTCTTGGTCGGTTGGTTGGATGTTGAAGAATTTCCTTGAATGATGTTTCTTGTAGAATCATTTGTACTTTTTCTTGGATTATATTGTTGTTTATCCCATGTACTCCTCCTTTGGTAGGTTCTAACCGGTTTGATCTCCTCATTTTCTTCAATCTTTGAAGCCAATGTAATGGCATCCGCGAGGTAAGCAAGTGGGTGTAAATTCACCATTTCTTTAATGTCGTCTCGAAGACCATACACAAATCTAGAAACTTTTTGTTGTTCTGTTTCAGGGAGATTATTTCTTGCCCCTAATCGATGAAATTCTTCTGTGTAATCAATTATAGAACGACTTCCTTGTTTACATTGTTGGTATTGGTTATAAAGAATTTGTTGATAATTGAGTGGCAGGAAGCGTTTCTTCATTAATCATAGCATCTTTGGCCACTTCTTGATAATTTGTTTACCATAGCATCTCCTGTTGTTTTGAAGTTAATCCCACCAAGCTGCAGCACCACTTTGAAGCTTTAGAGCTACTAACTTGACTTTTTTGTCTTCTGGAGTGTTTGCATAATCAAAGAAGTTCTCAACATTTTTAACCCAATCTAGGAAACTTTCCACGTTCATCTTACCATAAAAACAAGGAAGATCAATTTTCATTTTGAATTCTAGATTTTCTTGAAAGTATTGTTGTCTTCTTGGCATTCTTTCTTCCCGATCTTGATTTCTAAAAGGAAGGATTTCATCTTCACCCGAGGATTCAGAATCTTGCATCATAAATCCGGGCATTTGTGCTTCAGAAAATGTTGTTTGTTGCTTGTTTACATGTCTTCTTGTTGGAGCTTGTGGTAATTCTTAATTATTGACATTTACCAGATTTAATCGTTGGATAATTTGGCCCATCATCTGACGTAATTCACCTACTTCAGACTTGATCTCATCTATCGTTGATTCAACCTTTGCAAGTCGTTGATCATGAGAAGAAGAAGAGGAAGCTTCCGCTGCCATACCGTTGATCCAAACAAGAATTCGCACTTTGGATCGGGCGCTCTGATACCAATTGATGCAGAAAACTCTTCAAGAACTGTAAACTTTATTCAATGATCTCAATGAAGGTGGCCAATTGACCATATTTATACAAATGAACCAACTAACCCCAGTAACTAACTAACCCACGTCATAACCAACTACTAACTAACCATAACCAAATAATAGGTTAACTAGTAGGTTTACAGGTTTAAAAGGTTAAAAATAACCCACAATAACTATCAATAAAACATAGTAACTAGGGTAAACATAAGCCTACATCACCTTCTTTCATCCGTGCATTGAAGACGTGTTTGAATGAATCGTGCCTGACCTGAAAAGAAAATTGTCCAAACATGTCTTGCAACGACTCCATGATCTCCTTAGCGGTGATCATCAACTCGTGCTTCTTTGCCAAAACTTCAAACAAGCTGACAATTATATAGACCTCGACCTTTTCATTGGCCTTGATCCATCGATCGTATGCATCACGAACATTTCGTGATGCAGTCGAGGTCGGCAACTGAGGACACTCCTCAGTAAGCACGAACTTCAGGTCGTCAGTTACTAGAATCGTGTTTATGTTATTTTTCCACGTTTGGAAGTTATCTTCCACTAATTTGTCGGAAGCGAGTAAAGCGATTATTGAGTTAGACATATTTGCTGAAAAAATTCAAAAATAATTTTGTGTCAGTCTCGCATAAATTTTGAAATCCAATCAAGTTTTAGCAAAATTTAATCCTATGATCCCTCGGTCATTTAAAAATTGCAATGATATCCTAAAGGTTTAGAATGACCGCCACCGAAGGGTGAAAAAAAACACTTCTCCTCTAGGACGAGACTTTCTCGACCAGACCCTAATCCCATAATAACTCTTACTCCATTAGACATCCAGTTACCATTATTTGGTCAAATTCATTAACACTTAACGAATCCTGTGAGTGTCACCCTCAATCTTTAAGTTTCTAAGTATCTGTCCAAACAATAGCCACCGAAGGGTGAACCACGAAGGAAAACCAACAAGGAAATTCACGGTGTTCCGACTCCCATGATCAAGACCCTTCGAAGGGATTGTCTAGTCCAGGCAAAACTAGCAGGCGGATCATAGGGGTCTCACGGTGTGAATCGAAAAAAGAGATCGTGGGTCTCGTTTTCGCAGGTCCCGTTCCCACTCACTATAAGTACTCTCTCCATCCACGTTGATATTGACCCATACAAATACCATCCGAAGGGGGACGCTCCCATTTGCACCACGAGGCCGAATATGGATCTCATGGTGCGGACTTAACGGAGATTTGTGGTTGGAAAATTAAATGTATCTTATACACTTTATTTCATCCCACTCAACACTTTATAATTTTTGGGATTGACCTAGATAAACTGGCTAAAATTTACCTAAGTCTACCAATATAACTCTTATATGGTATTTATCCTAAGTTTATAATCACATTATTACTTAGGTCTATGTGAGTAAATTAATCTTTTAATTAACGACACTCATGAAAAAAATAATCTAAGAATCTCCAGACCGAATTCACTCCCAGGTCGGTTCTAGGTAGGGGTGTTCCGCAAGCGTCAACTTAAATACCCCAGCCTTAGACAAAACCTTACTTAGACAGAGTTACTTATCAGTCACCATTCAAAGATTACATTTTGATTTCCTAATCTAATCTTATTAGAAGTAGAAAACCTAAGTCTAATTATTCAAGTTCTAAACACTTTAAAACTAATAATTAACTTAGGTTACATGCATTTCTATGTTATAGTGCTTGATCATTCATCACATGAATAACTATATACTATAACAATATAATTCATCACATGAAATTAAATGCACGAGCATACTTTAATCTAAAAAAATATAACACTTATATTAATTAAATTAAAACATGCAATTAATTATATTATAACTCTTATAATGTAACCTATCATGCAAACTATATATTATAACACTTATAATATAAATGATGCATGAAAATGTTTAACCTAAGGTGGAATTTTAAATCTATATGACATACATTATGCACATAGAATTTAATTAAATCATACATCACATGCATAAAATAATTAAATAGCAAAAATGGGCTGGTTTTGGCACTTAGGGGCATTTATTTAATTAAATAACATTAATATAACATTTATATTAATATTATTTAATAAATAAATTTAAAAACAAATAAATATTACATTTTAAAAAAAAATTAATAAAAACGTTTGAAAAACTGGCCCACGAAGAACAACTCCGCACTTCTCGCGCGCGCGCCTCGCCCAACTGTCCACTACGTTGTAGCGTTGAAAAGCCGTGGGCAGCGTTGCAACGCTACAACATCCAGCGTCACACCCCGCGTGCTCCACGCCTCGGCGTTACAACGCTACACCTAGCGTTGCAACACTGCTCTGCAGCTAGGCCTCTGACCTCATGCGCAGGCGTTGAGGCGACGATGATGAACGTCTCTGCCTCAACGTCGGCCGGAACAACAACAAGCTTTTCTTGTTGTTCTTCGTCGATTCTCACCTGTTTCCGCTCGATTTCTTCACAGCAACACTTGCCACGAACGACTCGGACTTACAGACTCGATTTACATTAAAATGCCCAAAACAACGAGCCCTTACATTGATCACATCAACATAGAAATATAAATCTAATACTAATGCCAAAACCGAAAACGTCCATCATTGCAAACCACAATTTATCTCATAAATTAAAGGCAACACCCACCTAATTTTAACAAAAATCAGTGCACAACAAGAACCAACGAATGGCTCTGATACCAATTGAAGGGAATGAAACTCCCCACGCAGTGGAAGACGATCGAATCGTCGTGGTGATGTTGTGCAACTAAGATTCGTTAAAACTACCTAACACTTAGAATTAGGCTAAACATGCATAAAAAGAAAGGAATATAGCAAGTTCTAGTTACTTACCTGTTGAAGACGTTCTTCAAGGCTTCCTTTCCATTCACGAACTCTTCGTCCTTCCTCGATCACAACGTTCTCGAACTCTACTCACAAACGTAAATCGAACACCACCACTTGGCTTCTCGGTTGTTCTTTTTTTGGAAGAAGGAAGATGGTGGGATCTTATTTGGTTTTTGAGAGGAAAAGATGAGAGCGTTTTGAGAGAAGAGAGAATCCTTCTTTTGATGAGAATTCCAAAAATGAGGATTTGCTTAATGAACCCTTCTTGTAAAGGGGTTTATATAATGGAGATAGGTGGAGTTGAAATCTCCACCTATTTACCATTTTACCACAACCATAGGTTATGTAAATCATATTTGCATAATCATATATTATAAGATATCTCATATCTCATATTACAAATCACATTTGCAATATTGTGGATTTTTAAATTGAATCACATCCAATTTAATTTCTCTCAATCTAATTTCTCCTAATTAGCACTAATTCAACAATTAGGCTAACCTATAGTTTATTATGAATCTCATTCACATTAAACTATATATTATATCATTCATATCTCATATAAATGACATAAATGCCCTTTAGTGAACTTGAACACTTCAATTCACTCCAAAACAATAAACCTTCTTTTGATCCAGTTTGAGCCAACCGAGGGACCTTATGAACTTACAGTGACGAGCTCCAATGATCCGAGATTAACCTATCAAACTCTTTGACCTGATTAATCACCATTCATTAGCTATGGTAGCACTCCACTAAAGCCCGTAGTTGCACTCCCGTTAGTGTAAGATATTACGTGTCCACTTATATAACCAATGCCCATGAGTCGACCCTTCACAGGTTGTTCGTAGACACTGCTGGGTCAAATTATCGTTTTACCCCTGTGTCTACTTCTTGCTCCTTAAGTCCCCACTGCTCCTCTAATGAACAACAACGTTGTAATGGTCCGACCATACACAACAACCCTCTCGTTCCAATGAGAGGGTGGGTGCCCGTTGTCCAAGCCTTGGAGACAACACTTAAGGGAACAACCCCTCTAGTTTCCCTAAAGGCAGGAACGAGTGAATTCCATCTCGCGTAGTTAAGTTCCCAACTCCCTACTTGGTCCTGTCCTTGAGAAGATAGGCATATTGGGCGAGTAACTGTGACCACCCTCACCCGTACTAGTCAAAGGACAAACCCCCGCAGACAGGAGTCCGTAACACGCTTAGGATTCAGGTCGAGTCACTTATGGTCATCTACGAAGTTATTAGTCCACACTGTTAACGGTGTTACATCAGTAGGTCTAATAATTCACGGTCCGGTCTTGTACAATCTCATTGTACAGGATGTTCCCACTCGCATGTCAACCACATGAACGAGTCAGATCACCTTGTTTGTATCTTAATACAAATCGGGCCGCATCCACAGCATATCCACGATTAGGTCTTCAGGGCTTGAACTTACCTACGCAAGACGAAATTCACTCGTTCCCGAATTAATGAAACTAGAGGGGTTGTTCCCTTAAGTGTTGTCTCCAAGGCTTGAACAAAGGGACCCCACCCTCTCATTGGCACGAGGGGGTTGTTGTTTATGGTTGGACCATGCAACGTAGTTGTTCATTAGAGAAGTAGTGGGACTTAAGGAGCAAGAGGTAGACACAGGGGTAAAACGGTAATTTGACCAAGTTTTGGCTACGAACAAGCAGTGAAGGGTCGAGATGCCTTATATAATGTGATATGCAAATATGATTTGCATATCATATAGTTGTGGTAAAATTGTGAATTGGTGGAGATTTTAACTCCACCATACACCATTATAAATAGATGCATTCAAAGGCATCTCACAAGTGACTTTGTCATTTTTTGGATTTTCATCTAAGAGCAAGTGAAATTCTCTCTCAAAAACTCTCTTAATTCCTCTAGAATTCTCTCCAACCCCAAAACCAAAGGGAGTCCCACAACTCTCCCTCAACCTCCCGAGAACAACCGAGAAGACCCTTTGAAAGTTTCTTGCCATTCGGATCGAGGATCGAGTTTGTAGAGATCGTTGGTTCGAGCAGGATCGAGATCGAGAAGGAGTTCGAAGAAGAGTTCTTTAAGAGGTTAGTGTAATCTTTACCTACTATTTTTCCTTATCGTTTTGCATGTTTAGGCTAGAATTTATATGATAAGTTCAATTTTAAGAAATGAGTTGCACAACGAAACAACGAGTTTTCACGACGTCTTCCGCTGCGGAAAAACAATTCCCTTCACTTTCAACTCCTTCTTATGGGATCCACAAACTTGGAGACAGTGAATTTTTCGGTCTTGCTGAACATGGCTCCCCAAAAGGATTTTGCTCCTAAGCGTGGCTTGAGGCTGGGAGATCCTTTATCGCCTTACCTCTTCCTCCTATGCGTAGAAGGTCTGTCAGCTCTTCTTAACAGGGAAGTTTCTAATTCTAATCTTCATGGCTTTAGAATTAATAGACATTGTCTGACTCTTACTCATCTTTTTTTTGCAGATGACAACATTCTTTTCTTAAAAGCCTCGAAGGAGAATTGTGAACAGATTATAGGAGTGTTGGAAGTTTATGAAAAGGCTTTAGACCAAATGATAAACCTTCAAAAGTCTTCTTTCATGACCAGTAAAAACATTTCGGAGGTTGTTGTAAAGGAATGTAGCGACCATTTACATGTCAGGTGGGTCAAATCTATTGGTACCTATCTTGGTATGCCTTCTCAGACTGGTAGAGTAAAAGAATGATCTTTCAGCAAATTAAGGAGAAAGTATGGAAGGTGCTCCAAAACTGGAAGGGGAAAATGTTCTCACAGGGGGGAAAAAAAGTCCTTATAAAAGCTATAACTCAAGCAATACCTATCTACACAATGAGTTGCTTTAGGATCCCCTAGAAACTTTGTGAGGAGATTAATCAGATGTGTGAAAATTTCTGGTAGGTATCCTCGGACAGTAAAAGGAGGATGCATTGGGTAAGCTGGAAAAAAAATGTGCAAAAGTAAAGAGGCGGGGGGCTTGAGGTTTAGGGATTTTGCCAATTTCAACAACACCCTTCTTGCAAAACTTAGTTGGTGCATTCTAAGGAATCCAAATAGCCTAATGTATAAAGTCTTTCGAGCCAAGTACTTTAAGCATGGCGACTTTCTAAATGCCCCTCTAGGTACCAATCCATCCCTAGTTTGGAGAAGCATCGTTTGGGGGAGAAGTTTGTTTAAGTCTGGATATAGATGGAAAGTGGGTGGAGGGAGCCTTATAATGATTGATAAGGACCCTTGGATCGATTGAAAAGGCCTTAGGCAACCTTTATGGGTCAAAGAAAGTTTTAAGAACAAAAGAGTTAAGGCTCTCCTCACTCCCTTTGGTAACTGGAACACTAGTTTAATTAAAGAACATTTCCTCCCAGCTGATGCATAAGATATCATGAACATGCCTCATGTAAAAAATGATACTTCAGATGAAATCATTTGGGGAGAAGACCCTAAAGGTGTGTTTTCAGTCAGAAGTGTTTATCATCTCCAGACCAACATCGAAAGAGCTGAGAGGGCAGATTCTTCGCATACCAACATTGGAAGGATTTTTGGAAAATTAAAGGCATCCCAAAGATGAAAGTGTGTGTGTGGAGAGTTCTGAATAATGTAATTCCCACCAACCTAAATATCATAAACAAAAATATTGACACTAATCCTTATTGTTTTTTCTGCAGGGGAGTCGTTGAGTCAACTAGTCATGCCTTATGGAATTGCAGGTTTGTTAAGAAAATTTGGAGTCTTTTCTGTCCTTACTTATCCAGACTCTTGATGATTGCAGGGACTGGTGGCAACCATGGGATTGCTGGCTTAGGGTAAAAGCAGAGATGGGAACTAAAGATTTATCAAAAGCAGTTGCTATCATTTGGAGTTTATGGAACTGCTATCAAAAGCAGTTGCTATCAAAAGCAGTTGCTATCATTTGGAGTTTATGGAATTGCTATCAAAGCTGACTTCAGTACAATTTGCTCACATATTGATCACATCCTAACTGAATTAGAAGGAATTTCGAGAAATTACCAGGAGTTTGAGAGTTGTGAGAACCAAGCGAGTCAAGGACGTTGGTTGCTGCCACCGGAAGGAAAATGGAAGTTGAATTGTGATGCCACCTGGAATGAGAAGCTTAAAGTGGGTGGCATTGGTTGGGTAATCCGTGACTCTCTAGGGTCTCCGATGGGGGCAGGCTATAAAAAAATTCAACGGAATTGGCGAATTAAATTCATAGAGGCAGAAGCGATTAAAGCAGGGCTTATGTATATTGTTGAATTCTTACCTCTGCCAAGAGCTCCGGTTGTCGTTGAATCAGATTCGGCGGAAATCATCAGCGGCCTCAACCGAATTAGAATTGATCTCACCGAAACCAAGGATCTCATAGAAAAAATTTGGGTTTTTGCGAAGCAGGTTGGAAGTGTCTCCTTCCACAAGTGCCATAGATCGAGGAATTCGCTTGCTCACAAGTTAGCGCGCAAGGGCGCGTTGTTTTCCTCTTTTTGTATCCCACATTCTTCTTCCTTCTGTGAAGAAGAGGGGGGGTTTTTGTCCGTTCCTTACCCTTTGTGGGTTACCTTTGCTTTGAAGGAGGATTTTGGTTGTAACAACCCATTGTTTTAATGAATACCTCTTCTCAAAAAAAAAAAAAAAAAAAGGGCCCCACAAACTTATTATTCCTTCCTCAACTCTTCATAGTGGTCCCCACAACTTTTCTATATCTTTTTTCTTCACCTCACCTCACTTTTACCTCTCTTCTCTTCTCTCCTTTCTCTCCCTATTTTTTTACATAAATTTTTTAATTTCGTAATTTTAAAAAATATATTTATTTTTATGTAACACCCGAAAAGTCAGGTACGTAAAATTGAAGTTTCTCTTTTCTTTTAAAATTAAAAAAAGATTGGATGGTTGACTTGGTTGTAGGGTTTATTGTGGTTTCAAGAAAAGTGAAAGAGTTTTTTGGTATTTGCATGGTCAATTAGGATTTTTGAGAAGAGACCTTTTGTCTTTTTAGGTGCACGTTTCCCAAGGCCCTTCTCCATCTCTCTCTCTCTCACCCTCTCACGAAGCCTTCCTCTACTGTTGGAGTGGCTCATCTAGTCGTCGTCGTCGGAGTCCTCTTGTGTCGTCGGTAGTCGAGCCACCCCGAACGAAGCCGTCACTTGCGCTTCACCTGAAGTCCGAGTCGTTGCTTTGCCCATCGATCTAGTCTCGGATCGCAAGCCGCAAATCGCCAAGAAATCGTGCGGCCGACCGCCGTGGTGTCACGTTCACCAAGACGCCGCGTGAAGACGTGCATTGCAACCTGCGCCGCCGCGGCGCCGTCGATTGCATATTCATGAGCAAGTTGTCGGAGGCATTTCAGCCTTCGTCGGATCCTTTGTAACGCCCCAGGCCCAGGATCCTCTGCGACCTGGCTGCGTCACTATATCATCCATGACTGCTTGTAAGAGGGAAGACACTATCCCCACAAACTAACACGCGGTCCTTTCAGCATGTTTTGTCCTCACTCACATGCTCCCTAGGAAAATACCCAGGAGGTCACCCAACATAGAATTGCTCCAAACCAAGCACGCTTAACTGTGGAGTTCCTATGATTGAGCCACCGAAAAGGAAGGTGCACCTTGTTGGTATAGGTAGCAGCTATCAATTCTTTTTAAGCCTTTCTCAACTATACTTTCATATCCTCATGGTCACTCGCATGTACCCCTTTTTTCTCGGGCACCATGCTTTCATATCCTCAGGATCCCTCTCATTCAGATGTGGACTCGGTTCATTCATGTACCCCTCTTCCTCGGGCGTCACATCCTTGGTGAGTGGGTAACGTATTTTTGTTGGTGGTTTTGGAATTTTTGTGTTAAGATTGTTTTGGTTTGAGTCATGTTTGGTGCTAGGAGTTCTTCGAGGTTGGAAGAAAAAGGGGCAGCGGAATCTAAGCGAGTTTGACACAGTCTCACTTTTCAGTTGGTCGGAGGTAAGTGGAAGCAGAATTTGTAGACCCCTTAGACTTTTTTTTTGAGTTATTGTGGATTGCTGGTTTAATTCTAGAGTTATGATTTATCAGGTTCGGTTCAAGGCACGTAGAAGGGTTTAAGGACTTAATACTTGAGCGAGGCTAAGGTAAGTGAACCCACGCCAAACTTCAAATTTAGAATTTAAGGACCTGTTGAAAAATGTCTTGTCGGTTCGAAAAGTCTGATTTAAATGTCATGTTGGGACTGAAAAACCCCTTTTGAATGCCATGAAAGGTTCGACAAAAAAAATGTTGTGAACTGTGTTTAATGCCATGAATAGATTGGGTTGATGTCGAGGTTCTGTAAAAAAAATGGTGTGAACTGTGTTTAATGCCATGAATAGATTGGGTTGATGTCCATTTCAAAAGTCATGAATGTTATGTTGTCTTTTTTAAATTAAGCATTTTTGGTTTTGATGTATTTTCATGCCATGAAACTTTTTCCACAAATGTGTTGTCATTGCATTTGGGACCCTTAGCATGTGTTTCTTGAAAATGTTTACGAAGGTTGTGGTGAAATTTTTCTGATAATATTGATTACATATCTTATGATTGAGTTGAGTCGACTCGAACTAGAGGCGTTGTTCTGGGAGAATTTAGTTTTTTTTAATAGCTAAAAATCCAACCCTTTTTTTTTTCCTTTTATTAATAGCTAAAAAATATACATCATTTCATGGTTTGAAGATAAAAAGAAAAACATATTTTAAAATAACTCATATTACAATTTAAGAAATTAGTATGTAAGAATATCAATGTATTAAAAACAATTTGATATTCAAAATAATAATATTTAAAGTAAAAACATCAACTATTTCTCCTTACAAACTTAATAAAATAAAATTATACAATAAATAACATAGATATGTAATAATCTGAACAAAAGTATGTATGATATTCATTTTGAGTGGTGTTAAAAAATATATATTCATTTTAAACTTAATTATTTTAAAATAACATAAATATTTGATATTTTATCTTTTACTTAGTTATTCATAACTTTAAATAATATATTATTCTCAAATTAATCAAACTATAGATAATCAATTATATTGATTAGTTAGAAAAATCATAAATTTTACAAAGAAAAAATATTTACTAAGCTTGAAAAACAAACTTTAAATTAAAGTTTTAAAGTTGACAAAAACAAGTGTTCGACGAAATTATAAAATATTTATAAAATAGTATAATTTAAAATCTCAATTCTAAGATTGATGGAAACAAATCTATATTATTGTTGAAAACTATAAATAAAAATAAACAACTATTTGCACTCAAAACACAAAATTCAGAACTCCACTAAACAACTCTATATCCCAAACACAGACTTTCTAACTCTTCAGACTAATTAACTCCCCAGACAAAATAACTCCAAACATCCTAACTCCTACTCCCTGCGCCAAACAACTCCTAAATGGCTCATCCATACGGTCCTATTTACAGTGGCCTAGAGAAAATAATTAAATAATATATTTTAATATCTAATATATTAAAATATATTTATCTTTTAACCATGTTCAAACTTTTTTAAATTCTCCTACGACATCTATTTCCTTATTTGAATCTAATTTAAAATTAAAAAATATCTTTACTTTTATGTATCTTATTTACATTAATTATTTTAATATTAAATGTATCAAATACAATAAAATATTTTCCTCTTTTAAATTTAATATACCTAATATACTAAATATTAATTTGAACACTTCAAATTAAAAATTAATTTGAACATTTCAAATTTTTCTTTCAACTAAATTGATCTTTTAGTGATCTTATGAGCTAGCAAAGGGAACCTTAAGATCCTACAGATTATATAAACTTCAATGATACAAAATCAATTAATCAAACTCTTTAATTTGTCAATTTTCATTCATTAATTCTTGGGTCACTCCATTATAGACCTAGAGTTGAACTCTTATGTACTGTAGTACAAGATGTGTTCATGGATATAATCACTACATGCAAGTCGATCATTCACAAGTTGTTCGTAATTACAGTTAGGTTAAAAGTTCATTTTACCACTATAATTACATCTTGCACCTTAAGTACCACTGATCCTCTAATGAACAATTTGTTTATAATCCAACCATAAACAAAGTCTCTTTTGGACCAGTGAGAGGGTGGGTCCCAGTCTTCAAGTCTAAAAATTAGTAATTAAGAGAACTACTCATCTACTTGTTTTATATAGGAAGGAGTGGATTTCATCTTGTGAGTTTATTGTTGGGATTTATGCCCTAAACTCGTGTATTTGTAATTATTTCAAGGAAATAAATAAAAGTGTTATTTTTTCCTTAATCCTTGTATTCTCGCAATTACAGACTTAAATCCAGTAAACTAAGCTCTAGGGTCACATTTAAGAGATCTTGAATCGTGTGTAGTTGACACATAGCTTGGATCAAGTTTAAGTAGTAGACCCGAATGGTCTATAGTACATGGATTAGGTTGGGAACCTCATCCTGGTAACACTATGGATGTGACACCACTTTGTATATTATACAAACGAGGCGATCCAACTCGTTCATGTAGTTGACATGCGAGTGGGGGCATCTTGTGTGATGAGATTGTACAAGACCGGACCGAGAATTGTTAGACCACTCTAGTAACGTCGTTGATAGATTAGCGCTAATAATTCAATGATGACCATTAGTGACTCAACCTGAATCCTAAGCGAGTTACGAACTTCTGTCTGCGGGAGTTTATCCTTAGACTAGTACAGGTGAGAGTGGTCACAACTCCCGAATCAATATGCCTACCTTCTCAGGGATGAAACCTAATAGGGAGCTGGGGACTTAACTTCGCAAGAAGGAACTCACTCGTTCCCGAACTAGGGTAACTAGGTACGTTGTTCCCTTAAGAATTGTATCCAGGTCTTGAACAACGAGGCTCTTCCCTCTTGCTGGCCCAAGAGAGATATAGTTTATGGTCGGACCATAAACTTGTTGTACATTAGAGGATCAGTGGGGCTTAAGGAACAAGAAGTAGTCACAGGAGTAAAACGGTAACTTGACCCAGCTGTGACTACGAACGACCTGTGAAGGGTTGAATCACGGGCATTGGTTATATCAATAGACACAACTTATCCTATAGTGAGGAGAGTGCAACTACGAGTCTTTAGTGGAGTGACTCGTAGTTAACGAATGTTGATTAACGGGATCAAAGAGTTTGATTAGTTAATCTCGTATCGTTGGAGCTCATGATCTGTAGGTCCATTAGGTCCCTCGGTTTCCTCAATATGGAAATAATGACAGTATAAAGTTTTGGAATGAATTTGAAGTGTTCAAATTCAATTTAAGGAATTATATCAATTATATATGATATAATGGATATAGAATATAGTTTAATGTGAATATGATTCATAATAAACTATATTATTCCTTAATTATGGGATTAAGGCATAATAAAAGAAATTAATTTGAGAGATATGTAAATTGAATATGATTTAGTTTAATTTCCCCATTATGTAAATATGATTTACATAATAAGGTATTTGATACCTTATATTATGCATTTATGCATAATTGGAGGAAATGGTGGCATAATGGGTGGAGAATTTGTCTCCAGTATCCTTTTGGATGCAAAATGTAGCACTTAAGTCATTTGAAAAGATTTTTCATTCTAGCAAAAGACTTTCTCTCTCAAATTCTCTCTACAACAATCCCAGTTCCAAAAGAAGTTCCCACTTCTCTCCCTCTCCTAGAGAACAACCGAGAAGACTCATTGGAGGTGTTCGATCGTTGAGAACGTAGAATTCGTAGACGACAAGAGGATTACAAGAAGAACAATGTCTTCAAAGGTAACCCCTTATTCTATTGTGCTTTCATAGTTAGTCTTAGCCTTAGTTTTCTGTTTTTTGTGAATTTCTATGTGAACATAATCAAGAACAAAGGCGATCAATTGCTTCTGCATTGGGATTCTATCCCTTCTATTGGTATCAGAGCCATTGTTTCTCTTGATTATGTTAGAAATTTCTAAAAAACTAGGTGGGTATAACATTCAATTTGGTGAAATTGTTGTGGTTTGCAAAAATGGATGTTTTCACAATTTGGCATTTAGATTTACAAATTTGTTGAATCGTTCAATGTAAGGGTCCGGTGTTTTGTGCAAATTTTGTTGTAAATCGAGTCTGTAAGTCCGTGACGGTCGTGGCAAGGAGTTGCTGTGAAGAAACGGAGAAGTAACGAGCGAAAACACGAAATCCCATTGTTGTACAGAGCACGACGTTGCAATGTTGTTCATCGGTTTTACAACGTCGCGCAAGAAGAAGATTGGCTTGCAGTAGGGTGTTGGGATTTTTGTCCTAATCTTGTGTTTGTAAATTCCTGTTTGAAATTAATAAGAGTTATTTATTTCATTACTTTGTGTCTCGCAATATTTACAAACTTTTCCAATAAACTAAGCTCCAGGGTCATTGAATTTATGAGAGAACTAGAACTTGAACGGTGTGTAGTGGACACACAGGGAGGATCATGTTCGAGTTAATGACCCGAACGGTCTACAGTATATGGATAGGGTTGGAGACCTAATCTTGGATACACTGTGGATGTGGCCCGCTTTGTATTAGATACAAACGAGGTGATCTGACTCGTTCATGTGGTTGACATGCGAGTGGGGGCATCCTGTGCAATGAGATTGTACAAGACCAGACCGTGAATTATTAGACCTCACGATGTAACACCGTTGTGATGAGACTAATACCTTTGTAGATGACCATTAGTGACTCGACACAATCCACGAGTGTGTTACGGACTCCATGCTCATGCGGGGTCCGTCCCTTTGACTAAATGCGGGTGAGGGTGGTCACGATTACTCGCCCAATATGCCTATCTTCTCGTGGGCGAGGACCAAGTAGGAGCTGGGAACTTAACTCTGCGAGATGGAATTCACTCGTTCCGCCTTTAGGGAAACTAGAGGGGTTGTTCCTTAAGCCACTGCCTCTCGGGGCTTGGACAGCGGCGCCCACCTTCTCACTGGCCCGAGAAGGGTGTTGTGTATGGTTGGACCATCACGATATGTTGTTCATTAGAGGAGCAGTGGGGACTTAAGGAACAAGAGGTAGACACAGGGGTAAAACGGTAATTTGACCCAGCCGTGTCTACGAACAACCTGTGAAGGGTCGACTTATGGGCATTGGTTATATGAGTGGACACGTAACATTCTGCACTGACGGGAGTGCAGCTACGAGCTATAGTGGAGTGTCACCGTAGCTAATGAAGGTTGATTAACCGGGTCAAAGAGTTTGACAGGTTAATCTCGGATCATTGGAGTCCGTCACTGTAGGTCCATTAGGTCCCTCGGTTGGCTCAATCTGGGTTAAAAGAAGGGTTAATGTTTTGGTATGAAATTGAAGTGTTCAATTTCACTTTAAGGGCATTTATGTCATTTATATGAAATATGAATGATATAATATATAGTATAATGTGAATGAGATTCATAATAAACTATAGGTTAGCCTAATTGTTGAATTAGGGCTAATTGGAGAAATTAATTGAGAGAAATTAAATTGGATGTGATTCAATTTAATTAATCCACAATTATTGCAAATGAGATTTGCAATATGAGATATGAGATATCTTATATTATGTGGTTATGCAAATGAGATTTGCATAACCTATGGTTGTGGTAAAGTGGTAAAAATGTGGAGATTTTAACTCCATCATTTCCACTATTTAATCCCTTCTTGCAAGAAGGAATTGAAGTTTTCACTCTCATTTTTTGGATTTCACCCAAAAAGAAGAGTTTTCTCTCAACACTTCTCTCTTAAATCTCCTCCCTCTCCAGAACTCTAGAGTCCCACAACTCTCCTCCTTTCCAAAGGAAGAACAACCGAGAAAGCTTTTGGTAGTATTCGGATTCTGTTCGATGGAAGCATTCGTTGAGATAGAGAAGAACGAAGTGTTCGTGATCAAGGAAGAATTTCGAAGAATTGTCTACAACAAGTAAGTACATTCTCCTCGCTGTAAATTCTTCCTCTTTTGTATGTTTAGCCTAGATCTAATAGTTAGATCATTTTAACAAAATTCAAGTAGCGTAATGATACCATGACGATTCGATCGTCTTCCGCTGCGCGGGAATTTTCATTCCCTTCAATTTGTATCAGAGCCATTTTGATGGCTCTTCATTATGCACTGTTTTTTATTAAAAATAGGTGGGTAATTTACTTTAAATTCATGATATGAATGTTGGTTTGCGAATTTGGATGTTTTCGGTCTTGGCACTAGATTAGATTTACAATTTATGTTGATGAGATCAATGTAAGGGTCCGTTGTTTTGGGCATTTTGTTGTAAATCGAGTCTGTAAAGTCCGAGTCTTTAGTAGCAAGTGTTGCTGTGAAGAAATCGAGCGAAAACAGGCGCATCTTGAAGCAAAAACAGCAAAGGAGTTTGTTGTACAGGCGACGACGTTGAGACGTTGTTCATTGTCGTCTCAACGTTGTGCCGGGCGGCAAGCGCGAGCGTCTTTGCGGGGCGGCGTTGAGAACGCTTGGTCGACGTTGAGAACGTTGGTGTTGGAAGCGACAGCGTTGCAACGTTGCACGCGTTGAGGAGCGGTTCGCGGGGAGTTTCCAAACGTGGGCAGTTGTGGAGAAAGTGAGGCAGTTTTTTCCGAAATATTTTGTATTTTTATTAATATTTTTGTAAAATGTAATTTTTATTTAATTAATTATTTTGTTAAATAATATTAATATAAGTGTTATATTAATGTTATTTAATTAAATAATTGCCCCTAGGTGCCAAAACCGGTCCATTTTTGCTATTTAATTATTTTATGCATGAGATGTATGATTTAATTATTTCTATGTGCATAGAGTATGTCATATAGATTTAAAATCCCACCTTAGGTTAAACTTTTTCATGCATCATTTATATTATAAGAGTTATAATATATAGTTTGCATGATAGGTTATATTATAAGAGTTATAATATAATTAAATGCATGTTTAATTTAATTAATATAAGTGTTATATTTTTTTAATTAAAGTATGCTCATGCATTTATATTCATGTGATGAATAATATTATGTTATAGTATATAGTTATTCATGTGATGAATGATCAAGCACTATAACATAGAAATGCATGCAACCTAAGTTAATTATTAGTTTTAAAGAGTTAAGAACTTGAATAATTAGACTTAGGTTTTCTATTTTCTAATGAGATTAGAAATTAGGAAATCAAAGTTTAGTCTATGAATGGAGATTGATTAGTAACTCTGTCTAAGGAAGGTTTTGTCTAAGGCTGAGGTATTTAAGTTGACGCTTGCGGAACACCCCTACCTGAAAACCGACCTAGGAGTGAATTCGGTCCAGAGATTCTTAGATTATACTTATCGTGAGTGCCCCTAATTAAAAGTGTTTTAATTTACTCACATAGACCTAAGTAATAATGTGATTATAAACTTAGGTTAATACCATATAAGAGTTATATTGGTAGACTTAGGTAAATTTTAGCCGGTTTATCTAGGTCAATCCCTATTAAATTTAAAGTGCTGAGTGGGAGGAAATAAAGTGTATGAGATACATTTGAATTTCCAACCACAAATCTCCGTTAAGTCCGCACCGTGAGATCTATACTCGACCACGTGGCGCAAATGAGAGCGTCCCCCTTCGGATGGCATTTGTCTAGGTCAATATCATAGTGGATGGAGAGAGCACTTATAGTTAGTGGGAGCGGGACTTGTGAAAACGAGACCCACGGTCTCTTCTTTCGATTCACACTGTGAGACCCCTATAATCCGCCTGCTAGTTTGGCCTGGACTAGATAATCCCTTTGGAGGGCCTGATCATGGGAGTCGGAACACCGTGAATTCTCAAAAGGGATACAGTTTCCTAGTTGGTTTTCTTTCTTGGTTCACCCTTCGGTGGCTATTGTTTGGACGGATGCTTGGAAACTTAAAGAATGAGGGTGACACTCACAAAATTCGTTAAGAGTTAATGAATTCGACCGAACAATGGTAATTGTACACCTAATGGAATAAGAGTTATTATGGGATTAGGGTCTGATCGAGAAAGTCTTGTCCTAGAGGAGGAGTGTTTTGTTCACGTTCGGTGGCGGTCATTCTAAACCTTTAGGGTATCATTGCAAAATTTTGAATGACCTAGGGATCATGAAACAATTTTGCTAAAACTTGATTGGATTTCAAAAGTTTTTTGCGAGACTAACACAAAGTTTTCTTAATTTTTCACTTAAAACATGTCTAAGCGCAATAATAATAGCTCTACTCGCCTTGATAAATTAGTGGGAGATAATTACAAAGTTGGAAAAACAACATTAACACAATTTTGGTAATCGACGACATTAAGTTCGTCTTTATGCGAGGAGCGTCCTCGAGATCTTCGCTCGATCAAGTCGCGAAGTGTTCACGATGCATACGATCGATGGATCGGGGCCAATGAAAAGGCCAAGGTCTATATCATTGCCAGCATGTTTGATGTATTGGCAAAGAAGCATGAGTTGATGATCACCGCTAAGGAGATCATGGAGTCCTTGCAGGAAATGTTTGGACAACAGTCCTTTCAGGTCCGGCATGACTCGCTCAAATACGTCTTCAACACACGGATGAAAGAGGGTCGTTTGTTCGTGAACATGTTCTGAGACATGATGACCCACTTTAATCTGGGCCGAGATGAACGGGGCTTCGATCGACGAGTCGAGCCACGTCAGTTTTATTCTGGAGACTCTTCCGAAGAGTTTCCTTCAGTGTCGTAGCAATGTTGTTATGAAGAAAATTAGCTACACTTTGACTACCCTCCTCAATGAGCTACAGAATTTTCAGTCCTTAAACAGGGTAAAGGCATCGAAATCTGAGGCAAATGTTGCCTACAGGTCTTATCACAAGGGTTCGACCTCTGGGACGAAACATGTTGCTCCTTCACGCCCGAAAGGGAAGAAGAGGATGAAGAGGTAAAAAGCGATCGAGTTCTTTGCCCACAAGGGCAAGAAGGTCAAGGGCGTTGCGAGAGAAAGGAAAGTGTTTCCACCTTTGCAATGGGGGTGGACACTGGAAGAGGAACTGTCCCAAATTCCTGGCCGAGAGGAAGAATCTGTTGGGATTTGTGCCCTACTCGTAGTTTGTAATTATGTTCTAATTAATGTAATAAAGTGTTATTATTTTAATAAACTGTTATTGTTGTTATCTACGAGTTTGCCTCTATTTAAACCCTAAATCCAATAAACTAAACATCCAAGGTTGTTAAATGAATCTTTAACTGAATGTAATGTACATAAAAAGGATCTCGGTTCGAGATACAGCCTAAAGGGTCTATAGTTAGGGGATAAGGTTTGGGTACCTTACCCTGGTAAAACTATGGATGTGGCCCACTTTGTATTTGATACAAACACTGTGATCCTAACGTGTACGTGTAGATGACATGTGAGTGGGGATATCCTATGTAATGAGATTACATAAGACCGGACCACGAAATAGTAACCTCTAGCTGTAACTCCGTTGACTAGTTCGGTTTCTATTTCACTAGGATGACCTAGGCAACTTGATCTCAATCCTGAGCAGGTTACGAACTCCTGTTCGCGAGGGATTGTCCTTTGACTAGTATGGGTGAGAGTGGCCAAATTCGCCCGACTCAATATGCCTACCTTCTTGGGGACAAGACCAGTGAGTCAGTCTTTGAACTTAACTTAGCAAGATGGAATTCACTCCTTCCCGCCTACTAGGGTAAGTAGAGGAATGTTCCCTTAAGTGGTCTCCGAGACTTGAACAAAGGGCCCGACCCTCTCATTGGTCCGAGAGGGACTATGTTTGTTGGTAGGACCACAAACAAATTGTTCATTAGAGGAACACTGGTACTTAAGGCACAAGATGTAACCTAGGGGTAAAATGGTAATTTGACCCACCGTGGTGTTACTGAACATTCGTGAAGGATTGACTTGCTTTATTATTGGTCAATATCCATGGACACATAAATATATCTGCAGTGAGAAGAGTGCAGCTTTGGGACTTTAGTGGAGTGTTCCCGCAGTTAATGAATGTTGATTGGAAGGTTAATGAGATTAACCGAGCAATCTTGCATCGTTGGAGCTTCTGATATGTAGGTCCATTAGGTCCACCTTCTAGGTCGTAAAGGGTTCTTAGATCATTTGAATTTGAAATGTTCAAATTCATTAGGGAATAAACTTAATGTATATTGATACAATATAACATATAGTTTTGGAACTATATATTATAAATTTAATATGAATATGATTCATATATGAGAGAATTGAATATTTGAAAGAGTTCAAATATTATATAAAATGTGAATGTGATTCACATTTGCAAACTATAGGATAAAATTTAATGTGCACTGGTTGTACATTAAAACTATAGGTTAAAGGGGTGATATGATTAAATGAGATTTAATCCAAATTAAATATATGGTATTTAATTTGTATTATTTAAATATGATTTAAATGAATAATTAAATTTGATTTAATTATATTATATTATTATTATTATTATTATTATTTTAATAATAATAAATGAGGGAACGTGTCACTCAAACACGTTCCCCACTACCCCTCCCCTTCTCCCTATCGACAGTTTAACAGGGAGAAGGGGGTTGCTTGCTTCAGTTGATCAGTTGATCATTTTCCAAACTTACAGAAGAATTCTCTCTCTCAATCTGAATTATTCCCAAAATTCTTCTTCCAAGAGTTGGATTACCTTTCCACCAAGGTAGATCTAAGGAGAACTCAGAGATATAGAAGGTTCTCCTGTTGGTAGTGTTCTTCTTGGAGAAAAACAGAGAAGTTCTGCTGTTTTTGCTGAAAAGTTAGGAGCAAGGCGTTGCTGAAAAATTAGAAACTACAAAGGTATTCTTTTTTTCCCCTTTAGTTTAATTGTTAAACTTTACATGTTTGCATGTATGCTAATATCCATGTCTAATAGGATTAGAAATTCATGCTTGTTTTGTATTATTTATCAATGTACTGGTTTTTGTTTCAATTAAAACAATCAAGCACATTAACGATCCCAAACACGTTTCCGCTGCTCAAGAAGATTCGATCTCCATCAGAATCAAGGTAAATGTGATTTACTTGTGACAGAAACTTGTTTAGTGGAGAGTAGTGACTCTGCCTGGATATTGGATTGGGCGCCACTAACCATGTTTGTTCTTCTTTTGAGGATTGATTCTGGCGATCATTGCGAGAGGGTGAGGTGACTCTACGGGTTGGATCTGGGAGCTTGTCTCTCGCTGCAAATGATCGACACGGTGAAGCTACACTTTGGCGGGAAGTACTTATTATTAGATAATTTGTACATTGTATCAGGGTTTACTAGAAACCTTATTTCCATTTCCTGCCTAATTGAACAATCTATTTGTGTTTCTTTTGAATTAAATAAAGCGTTTATTTCTTTCAAAGGCAATGTTATTTGTTCAGCTTCACTCGAGCATAATCTGTATGTTTTGAAACCTAATTCGGTCAAAAGTGTTTTGAATACTGAATTGTTTAACTCTGCAGAAACACGAACTAAGAAAACGAAAGTTTCTCCTAAGGAAAATGCTCATCTTTGGCATCTACGGTTAGGCCACATTAATCTCAATAGGGTTGAGAAACTAGTGAAGAGTGAACTTCTAAACGAGTTGGAAGAAAACTCTTTACCGGTGTGTGAGTCATGCCTTGAGGGCAAAATGACCAAACGTTCCGTTAGTGGAAAAGGATACAGAGCCAAAGAGCCTCTTGAGTTAGTACAGTCTGACCTCTGTGGTCCGATGAATGTTAAAGCTCGGGGTTGTTATGAGTACTTCGTGTCTTTCATAGACGATTACTCGAGGTATAGGTATATTTACCTAATGCACAGGAAGTCTGAAACTCTTGAAAAGTTCAAGGAGTACAAGACTGAGGTTGAGAACCTCTTAGGTAAATCGCTTAAAACACTTCGATCGGATCGAGGTGGAGAGTACATGGACACTAAATTCCAGGACTATATGATTGAACATGGAATTACGTCCCAACTCTCAGCGCTTGGTATGCCACAGCAGAATGGTGTATCGGGGAGGAGAAACAGAACCTTGTTGGACATGGTTCGGTCCATGATGAGTTATGCTCGTCTCCCTAATTCTTTTTGGGTTACGCAGTGGAGGCTGCGGTTTATATTTTGAACAACGTTCCGTCGAAGAGTGTTTGTGAAACACCTTTCGAGCTCTGGAGTGGATGTAAAGGCAGTTTACATCACTTCAGAATTTGGGGATGCCCGACCCACGTGTTGGTGTCAAACTCGAAAAAGTTAGAACCCCGTTCGAAATTATGCCTATTCGTGGGTTACCCTAAAGAGACTAGGGGTGGTATGTTTTACGATCCTAAGGATAATAGGGTGCTTGTGTCGACAAATGCCACTTTCCTAAAGGAATACCACGTCAGGGATCATTTACCAAGGAGTAAAATTGTGTTAAATGAAATGGACAGTACATCAGCAAGAGTTGCTGATGTGGCTAGTACGTCAACAAGTGTTGTTGATCCTAGCACGTCTAGTCAAATCCGTTCCCAAGAGTTGGGAATGCCTCGACGTAGTGGGAGGGTTGTGAGACAGCCTGATCGCTACATGGGTTTAGCTGAAACCTCAGTTGTCGCTCCTGATGATGATCAGAGAGGATCCATTGACCTATGATCGGCAATGGTTGATGTTGACAAAGACGAATGGATTAAAGCTATGAACCAGGAAATGGAGTCTATGTACTTCAATTCTGTCTGGGAGCTTGTGGATCAACCAGATGAGGTAAAAGCTATTGGTTGCAAATGGATCTACAAGCGTAAACGTAGCGTAGATGGGAAGGTGCAGACCTTCAAAACCCGACTAGTGGCAAAGGGTTTTACCCAGGTTGAAGGGGTTGACTATGAGGAGACCTTTTCACCTGTTGCCATGGTAAAGTCGATCAGGATCCTTCTGGTCATTGCCTCGTATTATAACTACGAGGTATGGCAGATGGACGTCAAGACAGCCTTTCTGAATGGCAAACTTGATGAGACCATCTACATGGACCAGCCCAAAGGGTTCATTGCCCAAGGCCAAAAGCAAAAGGTTTTTCGGCTTCATAGGTCCATTCATGGGCTGAAACAAGCTTCGACGAGCCTTTTGTCTACAAGAAAATCGTTGACAAAACTGTCGCATTTTTGGTGTTGTATATGGACGATATTCTTCTCATTAGGAATGAGGTAGAATTTCTTACTGACGTTAAGAAGTGGCTAGCTTCACAATTCCAAATGAAAGATTTGGGAGAAGCTCAGTATGTTCTAGGTATCCAGATTGTCTGGAACCGGAAGAACAGAACGCTAGCCTTGTCTTATTGACAAGATGTTGTCTAGATATAAGATGCAGAACTCCAAGAAGGGTTTGTTGTCTTTCATGCATGGGGTTAACTTGTCTAAGGAACAGTGTCTTAAGACTCCTCAAGATGTTGAGGATATGAGATGGATTCCATATGCTTCGGCTGTAGGGAGCCTGATGTATGCTATGTTGTGTACTAGGCCCGACATCTGTTATGCAATAGGAATTGTCAGTAGATATCAGTCCAATTCAGGATTAGATCACTTGACACCCGTAAAGCCAATCCTCAAGTATCTTAGGAGAACGAGGAACTACAGCTTAGAGTATGGCAGTGGGGATCCGATCCTTACGGGATACACGGATTCTGACTTTCAGACCGCACTACTACAAATTAGGCCTTTATTGACGCGTTCCTTTTTCAAATTGTTGACGCTTGGCTAAAAAAAGTGTCAACAAAAGACCAAAATTCATTTTAAAAACCATTATTAATTTTGAAATATATATATTGATGGTTATAAAGTGTCATTAAATGTATAAATTTAATTTTTTACAATTAACTGTCAATAAATATACTTTTATTGACGTTAATTACGAAATTTTCGCGTCAAAATTAATCAAATTCCGTGTTTTCCTTTTCTTGACGGTTAAAAATCGTCATTGTTTGATGGCTTTATTGACAATGCTGACAGACGCTTTCATTGACGGTTAAACACCGTCAATATATGGTATATTCCTTGACGGGAAATCACCGTCAACAAAACATGAAAAACGACGTCGTTGTTTGGCAGTTTTATAGACATGCAGGCAGACACTTCCCTTGACGGTTAAAAGCCGTCAATATAAGCATTTTCATTGACGGGTAATAACCGTCAACAAAACTTAAAAAACGACGTCGTTTCGAAACTAAACGACGTCGTTTAGCTTTTCCTATTATTAAAAAAAAAAGAAAACCAAAAATAGGACGGAACCCTAAACCCTTTTCACATGCTAGATCTGTGTCCGTCTTCATCAATCTCTCCCTTAACTCCATCGCCGCCGCCCGCGTGAAGTGAAGCTCCGTCGCCGCCTCGAGTCACGATCGGAGGTCTCGTCGCCGTCAATCTTCGTCAATCTGTGAACCCGAAGTTCTCGCCGCCATCTGAGTCACTGTTGGAGCTCTCGCCGCCGCCGTCTGAGTCACAGTCGGAGGTCTCGCCGCCGTCAATCTTCGTCAATCTGTGAACCCGAAGTTCTCGCCGCCATCTGAGTCACTGTTGGAGCTCTCGCCACGTCGATTTGTGAAGTCGAATCTCTGTCGTCGTCTGAATCACAGCAGAGCTCTCGCCACCGTTGATCTTCGTCGATCTGTGAAGCCGGCCGAAGCTCTCGCCGTCGTCTGAGTCACTGTTGGAGCTCTCGCCGCCGTCGATCTGTGAAGCCGAATCTCTCGCCGCCATCTGAGTCGCAGCCGGAGCTCTCGCCGCCATCGATCTTCGCCAATCTGTGAAGTCGGAGCTCTCGCTGCCGTCTAATTGAGTCGGACACACAGTCGGATCCCGCAACCCCTCATCGACGATCTCACCGACGTCTGTGTCGGATCTCAGAGTCGGATATCTCACCGTCGTCTCTCGGGTTTCTCAGCCACGTTATCTCTCCCTCAGGTTTGAGATCACTTTTCGGTAGGTTATTTGAATTTCTATTTTCAGTTGCTCGTCAATATCCTTAAATCAATACTTTAAGTATGATAGATTAATGATATGCAAAATTTAACAAAAATGTGTAATTCATGTGAAATTCATATATGGGCATCTTTTCTACTTTTAGTATTATGTAGATGAGCATCTCTTTCTATTTAAATTTCGTAAGTGGATATCCATTAGTGTTGAAACCAAGTATGTTAGGAAGAAACATTAACAATTGCTCTAAATTTGTAAACGAGCATCTCTTTGTTTTTGGTATTGGCTGAAATAATTATCTGATTTTCACATACTGCTCATAAGATATGATTGGCTTGATCAAAATGTCAAGTTATGAAATCATAATTAAGTACCTGTCAAATTATTGTCCATTGTCAGATATATGAATTAAAATTTTCTTGTAGGAATGTGCTTCTAGAATATGGTTCTTGTGCTTGTAATGGGTGCATGAGGTAGTGTAATTTACATTTTTTTTGCCTATTTGTAAGTTTAAAGCATGTTGAGTTTCTGTTTTTTTTTTAGGCCCAACCTAATGTTTGTTGAAGTCTGTTGGAGGTTGGGCATTTATTGTACCTTAAGGAGTGTTTGTTTGGATTTACAGGACTTGGAGAAATTTTGGTTATCTCTAGTTATGCTTAGTTATCACTCTTTCAAATTTGTTGATTTAGCATGGTGAGTAACCTTCTTAATTAGGTTCGTCCTAAGTTTTAGGTCGTTATAGTTGGTTATGATTAACATGAAAAATTATGGTTAACATGAAAAATATGTAGTTTATTCTACTTTTTTAGGACTTAGATTGATTATATTAATTCAAAAATATCTATTGACTTCATTTAATTAGGTTATAACATAATGGACAAATTATGGATGTCGAAAGATAGATTCTCTAAAGAGTATGAAGAAGGTGTAGACACTTTTATTCGGTTTGCACACGAACATGCGAGTGGTAAACTTTCTATACGATGCCCATGTGTTAAATGTGTAAATTTGAAGATTCTCAACACTAATGTAGTCAGGAACCATTTAGTTGCGTATGGTATCGATCAAAGATATGATAATTGGATTTGGCACGGAGAAACCCTTGATAGACATTCTAGAAACAATGTAGAGTCAAATTTAAACTACACCACTAATGAGCAAGTATATGAAGAGAACTCGATGACAACATTGTGGAGATGGTTGAAATCGCACAACAACATTTTTAAGAAGATCCAAAAAAATTTAAGAAGTTGCTTGCAGATGCTGAAAAACCTCTATATCCAAGATGTAGTAGATTAACTAAGTTTGGTACATTAGTTAGATTGTATCACCTAAAAGCCAAATTTGAGTGGAGTGATACTAGTTTTACAGAGTTGTTGACCTTATTGAAAGATATATTACCTGAAAAGAATGAATTGCCGACATCTACATATGAAGCAAAGAAGACATTAGTCACTTTGGGAATGACGTATGAAAAAAATTCATGCATGTCCCAATGATTGTTGCTTATATAGGAAAGAATAATACTGATGCATATAATTGTCCTCACCATAACGAGTCAAGATGGATGAAACGTAAGAATTCGTTGGAAGAGAAAGAGGGAGTCCCTGCTAAAGTTATATGGTACTTTCCCCCAATTCCACGATTTCAAAGGATGTTCAATAGCACGTTAATTTCCAAGGATTTAACTTGGCATGCTAATGAGAGATTAGTTGATGGCAAGTTACGACATCCTATTTGATACTCCATCTTGAAATTGATCGATCATTTGTTGCCCGAATTTGGAAGTGAAGAGAGAAACCTTCGTCTTGCTCTATCAACGGATGGAATAAATCCTCATAGTGAAATGAATAGCAAGTACAGTTGTTGGCCTGTAATATTGACAACATACAATCTCCCACATTGGTTATGTATGAGACGTAAATTTTTTATGCTAACCATGATAATATCCGCCAAAGCAACCGGGGTACAACATAGATGTGTATTTGGCTCCTTTAATAGATGATTTAAAAATTCTTTAGAATGATGGAGTGCCACTGTTATGATGCATATCGAGATGAAGTATTCACATTAAAAGCGGTGTTGTTGTGGACAATTAACGATTTTCTTGCATATGGTAATTTAGCCATTTGTAGTGTCAAAGGATATTGTGCATGCCCCATATGTGGAGAACACACATCAGCTATGCATTTAAAATTTGGAAAGAAGATGGCTTATCTTGGACACAAAAAATTTTTGCCACTAGCTCATTCATTTAGAAGACAGATGAAAACATTTAATAATGAAAAAGAATTTGGAAAGGCTCCACAACCATTGTCAGGAGCAGAAATTATTGAAAAATTCACCAACAACGAACGTTCCAATGAAGATATGTTAAAAGAGATAAAACCAATAGGTGTCTTACGTTCGTGTTGGAAGAAAAAATCTATATTTTTTGAACTTGAATATTGGAAGAAGCTTTATGTTCGACATTGCTTAGATGTAATGCATATCGAGAAAATGTTTGTATGAATTTAATAGGCACTTTACTCGACATCCCCGGTAGGACATTCATACCGCCAGCCTGCTACACATTATCGAAAAATGAGAAACGTGCGGTTTGTCAATCATTGTCAAAAATGAAAGTTCCTGAAGGTTATTCTTCCAATATAAAGAACCTTGTATCACTTGATAATCTAAAAGTTAATGGATTGAAGTCACATGATTGTCACGTGCTCATGCAACAATTGTTATCAGTTGCAATTCGATCTACACTACCTAAGCATGTGAGAATTGCTATCACACGATTCTGCTTATTTTTCAGTGCAATATGCAATAAAGTGGTGGATGTTTCACAATTAAGTGAGTTGGAGCACGAGATCGTAGTAGTACTGTGTCTGTTTGAAAAATACTTCCTTCCATCGTTCTTCACGATAATGATGCACTTAACAGTACATATGGTCAGAGAAGTGCGACTTTGTGGTCCTGTGTATCTTCGATGGATGTATCCTTTTGAAAGATACATGAAAGTTCTTAAAGGATATGTGAGAAATAGGAATCGACACAAGAAGGTTGTATTCTTTGAAGGTTATATTGTCGAGGAAGCTATAGAGTTTTGCACCGAATTTTTGCATGATGTAAAACCTATTGGACTCGGAAAGGCAAGTGAACGAGCTCAGGATGATGAATTTGGGAGACCTGCATCAGCAGCTTCTCATATGAAACCTGATAAGGAACAACTCAAGCAGGCTCATCTATATGTCTTAGAAAATACAGATGACGTTCAACCTTTCATAGAGTACGTTCACTTCTTATACTAATTTAAAGTTAATCCTTAAATTTAATATACTAACACTAATGATTCTATGTATATTATAGAAAACATATGAACTATTTGAAACGTATCTATCCATCAAGATCAAGAAATCAGAAGTGGTTACAAGATCAACACAATAGAACCTTCATTTCTTGGATACGTGATCAAGTATGGTTTTAACAATTCTGCTCATTTTTTCTTTTTTTCATTTTAGTTTTTAACGACTTATACTCAAATATTAACAGGGTTTATGTGTATAGGTTGCTACTGATCTTGAAGTACCAAATCATACTATATCTAACACATTGAGGTGGGTATCACATGGTTCTTCACCCACTGTGATAACCTATTTAAGCTACGTAGTGAATGATGTTCGCTACAATACAGAGCTTCGTGATGGTACTCGAAATGTTCAAAATAGTGGAGTATGTTTAGTAGCCAGTACGATGCAAGTATCTAGTGCAAAAGATAAAAATCCAATAACCACAAACATGTCTTTTTATGGTGTGATTCAAGAGATATGGGAATTAAATTACCATAATTTTAAGATTGTAATGTTCAAATGTAACTGGGTTGAAAGTAATGGGGGTGTTAAAACAGATGAACTTGGATTTAAACTTGTTGATCTTAGACGTATTGGATACAAATCCGATTCTTTCATTTTAGCTTCACAAGCTAAACAAGTGTTCTATATAGAAGATCCAAGTGACTCCCGATGGTCTATTGTGTTGCATCCTCCAAATAGAGAGTACGAAGATCATATTAACGAAGATGAGCTCGGAGACTTAATTTTAAACTACAATAACTCTAACTACGTTCTTACTACTAATGAATCTGATGAAATAGATGATCATAGTTCAACATATGTTCGCACTGACTGTGATGGCATTTGGATCGAAAATGAAAATGGAGCATAAATTATATGGTATAACTTTTCACTGCTGAATTTAGATGTTGATACAATTTGATGTTTTTATGATTTATATTTAACTCAACTAATGTACTGCAGGTATTTAGCAGGTCTTATGGATCAATACTCTAGTGATGATGACCGCATGCCACTTGAAGATGAGGCAGAGAATGATGATATGGTGCAACCTCCTAATGTGCGCCCTACTCGAGGCGCTACTGCGATGCTCGAGCTTGCAGGAATTAAAAATGAAGCTGATCGAAGAGTGATCGAATACAATTGCTCATGGACAGTGGATTGGTAGGAATGCAACGAAAATGATAAGCTATATTCGAACGTGTGTGCGACACCACATTCCAATTACATATGACTCGTGGCCTAAAGTACCAAGAGAATTGAAAGAAAAGATTTATTCTTGCATTGAGGTAATCTATTATTTCACTAACTCATTAAATATCATGTGCTACTAGTTTCAATGAAAATTACTTATACATATATTACATTCTTTTTGTCAGCATTCCTTCGTAGTAGATCGTAAATCAAAGAAGGACATATTGATGAAAGCTGGAATTTCGTTCCGACAATTTAAGAGCATTTTGAGGACTAAATATATTATTCCATTTCAAGATATGCCTGAATGTTTGAAGTCTCCACCACGACATATAACCACATCGAGCAAGTTCATTGGGATGAATTCGTTGGTAAAGTTCTATCTCAAGAGTTTCAAGTAAGTATTGAAAAATGAATTGTTTTTGTTTATACATGTTTACACAAAGATACTAATTAAGCTTGTGTTGTGCTATAATTGTGTGATGCAGAAAGTAAGCGGTTTTATAAAGGACAGACGTTCCAAAAATAAATACAATCATAGGCTTACTCGTAAGGGATACGCAAATTTTGTGGAAGAGTTGGTATGTTTTGATTTACGAATTTATACATTAGTATGTTATGTCCATTCATTTATTAATTAGATGACTACATATGTTTGTAGAATAAAAATGACAAGTAGATTTGGATGCGGATCGAGCTAAGCTATGGATACAAGCTCGACAAGGAAAGGATGGCAAATTCTTGAATGAAGAGATTGCAGAGCGTTATGATCGAAATTGTAAGCAATAATGTTCATATATTTTTATACTTTATTGACATTATACTAGCGTAGTAAATATATATTTATATTTTTATTAAATTGTAGGATCAACTAGCAAAAGATCCTGGAGAATGCGCATGATGATATTCTCACAGAGGCATTAGGTACTCCCGAACACTCGGGGCGTGTAAGAGGTGTGGGAGGTTTAATCAAACCCTCATTCTTCTTTCATAAACCCACACCTTCGACTCGGAAAAGTAACGTCATGACCGTAGCGAAGAAACGAGTTGGAAGAAAGAAAAGAAAGAACGATGACTCGATACATACCAAATGACGACAAAACAAACATGTGAAAAGATGGAGAGAAACGGTGTGGTGATGTCACTCTCTTGCCAAATAGGGGTAGTTGCCAAGCACAACCATCCATTGTTTCGACATCTACCAAAATCTTGATCAGTAACTCTTTTTTTAAATATTCGTTAATTAAATTTTAAGAAAATGTATATAAATACTAAGTCATAATTTTTAATATACTATGTAGGGAAAATCTTATGATTTAGTCATTGAAAATATAAACAATATTGTGGCATCGAGGAATGGTTTATGAGAGGTTAAGTCCGTGAAGTTGTGTATGCAGTGTGCCTCTCGGATCGAACGATGTAAGAGTACTTATCACTCTTGTATCCGATTTCAATGTTGCATTGCCTATACCCTGTGAGTCGGGAGTATTGGGACAGGTTTCAAATGCGGTTGGTTCTCACGTTCCATGGCCAAAGAATCTTGTAATAGTAGATAAAATAGAAAAGGTAAATTTATTTGAAAACGCTCGTTCTTGTTTAACTTAATGTCTATGATTTTTAATATATAACATCGTGTTCGTAGGAACGTAAGAAACCTCACCGTGAGCTAGCGGCATTAAGGGAGAAGAGAGGTAGAAATGATGTGCCACGAGTGCATATGCCACTTGCAGTTAAATACATGATCAAAATTCTTGAAGGCATGAAGACTGAGTATATAGACATCCCAATATCTGTTCATGTGTTCGGATATCAATTCAACTTTCATTTAATGAAAGACAGCATGCAGCAGCTCTGCATGATGGAGGAACTTGCAATCTCGGTTATATCAGCTTATATCGTGTAAGTATTATTTAATTATGTAGACTTTGATATTCTCGTTATACCACTTTAGGATATATATAGTAGCTGGTTTGTTAGTTTTGAGTTATGCTTAAAAATTATGACATGTGAGTTATTCTTGTTTTGAAGTTGTTGAGTGTATGTTTTGTTTCGTTTATGGTGGTTGAGTATTCTTGAATCATTAAAATGGAAGTGAATTGAAGTTTGATTGAGTTATCTGGATGTTGAGTATAGAAGTGTGTTTTTGTTAAGCACAGGTACATGTTAAATTTTTGTATTGTTGTAATTGTGTTGTTATGCTGCTCAAATTTAGGGGTATTCTTGAATCGTTAAAATGATTAGTGAATTGGAGTTTTATTGAGTTATCTGGATGTTGAGGTTAGAAGTATTTTTTTTTTCAGACAGGTACATGTAACATTTTGGTATTGTTGTAATTATGTTGTTATGCTGCCGAAATTTTCGAGACTTAATTAAGAGTAAACTCCACTTTAGGATAGACATTAACTAGTTTGTTAGTTTTGAGTTCTGCTTAGCAATTGTGACATGTGAGTTATACTTGCTTTGAAGTTGTTGAGTGTATGTGTTGTATCATTTTTTGTGGTCTAGCGTTATTGAATCGTTAAAATGATTAGTGAATTGGAGTTTGATTGAGTTATTTGGATGTTGAGTTTAGAAGTGTGTTTTTGTTTTAGAAAGGTACATTGTATCATATATTATTAATTTTTATTGTAATATTTTAAACTTTAATATTTTTTTATTTATTATTAGGTACTTGTGCCAATCTCAACCTATCATATTAGAATAATATGCATTCCTTCAACCATCCTTGATTTCATATGCCTCTGGACCTGAAGAGCAACGTTGTCGATTCCTATGTAATAGGTTACGAGAGACCACGAATAAACTATTGATCTGTCCTTGTAATTCAGGGTACGTAAACCATGTGCTTATTAATTTACTTGTATTTTGTATATATTCCTAACTCTTATTTGTTGGTAATTCTATATTTAGACACCATTGGTTGTTGGTGGTTATATCATTGAAAACATCTACAATTTGGTCGATTGACTCCATAGGACATGACATTCGCGATTACGTGAAAAATATAGTTAATACGTAAGTATTATGAAACTTCTACCATTGATATATTTTTTTTTTTATAAAAAATCGTTATTCACTTATTTTTATGTATTTGTACTTGTATAGGGCTATTAGGATGTTTTATGCTCAAGCTTAACGCTAGAAGTCCAATTTTTAATTGGATAGTCGTTTCGTAATTGTTTCAAATCTACCATTTTTCACCATTTTATTTATTTATTCGAGTCTTGCTTACTATTTGTTTTAATCTATTTCTATAGTGTGCTAAACAACCGGGAGTATGAGTGTGGTTACTATACTATGAAGTTTATTCGAGATATAGTAACACGGAGAAGTCTAGTGATAACAGACGTGGTAATACTTTGATCTTAATCTATATGTTTTACTGATTTCTTGATTTATTCAATTTTTTAATGCATGTACACTTATTTTTGTTTCATTGGAGAAAAGATAAGTACACCCAAGATGAGTTAAGCGAGATACGAGTTGAGTTATGTGAATTTGTAAATCAAGACTTATGAGAATTTTTGTTATCATACTTCATTTATTTGATTTTCAGGAGTTAGCTAGTATTATGTTATTTAACAGTTTGCTTAGAACTATATGTAGTAATTTTAACTTATTTAGTTAGTAAATGGAACTTTGATTTAGTTTATTTGCAATTATGGTTTATTTTGATAAAATTTGTCTTATATAGTGATGTTCATACGGATGCGCAAAGTTAGTAGAGGATCGGTGAATAATATCCAATTTTTTTTTTATTTTTTATAAATAGTTAAAGTTGACGGCTAAAAAACGACATTAAAATCGGCAATATTGACGGTTCAAAACTGTCAACATATATGTCATAGATGACAACTAAAATACGTCAAGATATATTTATATTGACAGACAACAGGTGTCAATAAAAGGGGTATTATTGATGGTTGGCTAAAAATGTTGACGGTTAAAAAATATCAACTATACCCGATGTTGACGGCTCACGATGTGTCAATAAAGTGGTTATTATTGACGCTTAGACCTAAATATTGACGGCTAAGAACCATCAACTATACTCTATGTTGACGCACATACGTGTCAATAAAAAGTTTTTGTTGACGCTTGCACCTAAATATTGATTTTAAAAACCATCAACTATACCCTATGTTGACATAAAATAAGTGTCAATAAATAAGTCTTTGTTGACAGATTTACGTCATAGTTGATGGCTAATAAGTGTCAACATTAATATTATTGACAGTTAAAATCCGTCAATAAAAACATAATCGTTGACGTTTAACGACCGTCAACTATCAACTTTTTATTGACGCTTGGCTTTATTGACACCGCTTTCAATGACGGTCAAAAAATGTCAACTAAAGTGAATGTTGACAGTTTTTAGCTGTCAATAAAAGGCAAATTTGTAGTAGTGCCGATAAGGATTCTAGGAAATCCACTTCGGGGTCAGCTTTCATTCTGAATGGAGGAGTTGTAGTATGGCGAAGCATCAAGCAAGGATGCATCGCTGATTTCACTATGGAAGTGAAGTATGTTGCGGCTTGTGAAGCTGCAAAGGAAGCTGTTTGGCTTAGGAAGTTCATGACGGATTTTGAAGTTGTTCCAAATATGAACTTGCCGGTCACACTGCTCGCGTGATAACAAAGCAGTGCGATGCCAACTCACGTGAGCCTCGGAGCCATAAGAGAGGCAAACACATTGAGCGCAAGTATCACCGATCACGGGAGATTGTGCACCGCGAGAGCGTGGCGGCCACGCAGATAATGGCGTCGAGAGCACAACGTAGTTGATCCATTTACAAAGCCCCTCGCGGCTAAGGTGTTTGAAGGTCACCTAGAGAGTCTAGGTCTTCGAGAGCTTCCTGACTAGGGCAAGTGGGAGATGTGTAAATGGGTATTCAATGTCATAGTTTATTGTATTACTTCATTGTAATTTATGTACATTTCAGAAATGTATTTTTCCCACTAGCTTAGTCCAAGTGGGAGTTTGTTGGGATTTTTGTCCTAATCTCGTGTTTGTAAATTCTTCGCTTTGAAATTAATAAGAGTTATTTATTTCATTACTTTGTGTCTCGCAATATTTACAAACTTTTCCAATAAACTAAGCTCGGGGTCATTGAATTTATGAGAGAACTAGAACTTGAACGGTGTGTAGTGGACACACAGGGAGGATCACTTTCGAGTTAGTGACCCGAACGGTCTACAGTATATGGATAGGGTTGGAGACCTAATCCTGGATACACTGTGGATGCGGCCCGCTTTGTATTAGATACAAACGAGGTGATTTGACTCATTCATGTGGTTGACATGCGAGTGGCGGCATCCTGCAATGAGATTGTACAAGACCGGACCATGAATTATTAGACCTCACGATGTATGTAACACCGCTGATGTGATGGGACTAATAACTTCAGAGATGACCATTAGTGACTCGACACGAATCCCGAGCGTGTTATGGACTCACATGCTGCGGGGTCATCGCCTTTGACTAGTACGGGTGAGGGTGGTCACGATTACTCACCCAATATGCCTATCTTCTCGGGGACGAGGACCAAGTAGGAGCTGGGAACTTAACTACGCGAGATAGAATTCACTGCGTTCCGCTTTAGGGAAACTAGAGGGGTTGTTCCCTTAAGTTTTGTCTCCAGGGATTGGACAACGGGCGCCCACCTTCTCACTGGCCCGAGAAGGGTGTTGTGTATGGTTGGACCATCACAAAGTGTTGTTCATTAGAGGAACAGTGGGGACTTAAGGAACAAGAGGTGGACACATGGGTAAAACGGTAATTTGACCCAACCATGTCTCGAACAACCAAAGTGGAGTCGACTCATGGGCATTGGTTATATCGGTGGACACGTAATATTCTCAGATCGACGGAGTGCAACACGGGCTATCTTTGAGTGTTACCGTAGCTAATGAATGTTGATTAACCGGGTCAAAGAGTTTGACAGGTTAATCTCGGATCATTGGAGCCCGTCATATAGGTCCATTAGGTCCCTCGGTTGGCTCAATCTGGGTTAAAAGAAGGGTTAATGTTTTGGTATGAAGTTGAAGTGTTCAATTTCGCTTAAAGGGCATTTATGTCATTTATATGAGATATGAATGATATAATATATAGTTTAATGTGAATGAGATTCATAATAAACTATAGGTTAGCCTAATTGTTGAATTAGGGCTAATTGGAGAAATTAATTGAGAGAAATTAAATTGGACGTGATTCAATTTAATTCATCCACAATTATTGCAAATGAGATTTGCAATATGAGATATATGATCTTATATTATGTGGTTATGCAAATGAGATTTGCATAACCTATGGTTGTGGTAAAGTGGTAATAATGTGGAGATTTTAACTCCATCATTTCCACTATTTAATCCCTTCTTGCAAGAAGGAATTGAAGTTTTCACTCTCATTTTTTGGATTTCACCCAAAAAGAAGAATTTTCTCTCAACACTTCTCTCTCAACTCTCCCCCCTCTCCAAAACTCTAGAGTCCCACAACTCTCCTCCTTTCCAAAGGAAGAACAACCGAGAAGGCTTTTGGTAGTGTTTGCATTCTGTTCGAGGGAAGCATTCGTTGAGATTGAGAAGAACGAAGTGTTCGTGATCAAGGAAGAATTTCGAAGAATTGTCTACAACAAGTAAGTACATTCTCCTCGCTGTAAGTTCTTCCTCTTTTGTATGTTTAGCCTAGATCTAATAGTTAGATCATTTTGACAAAATTCAAGTAGTGTAATGATACCATGACGATTCGATCGTCTTCCGTTGTGCAGGGATTTTCATTCCCTTCACAGGGCAGCGTTGCAATGCTAGGAACAACATTGCAACGCCGCTCAGTGTTGTGATGCAAGGAGGGCGTTGAGCAGTGCAACGTTGTAACGCTGGCCACGACATTGAAACGCTGTTGAGTTAGTGGCAGAAGGCGCGGGAGGAATTGCGGGAAGAGTGGCTAGTTGGAGGTTTTTTCCATTTTTTATTTATTTTTTCTTATTTATTCTTGTTATATTAATTTTAATTAATGTTCCGGATGCCAAATTGTCGTCTAATTTTTGCTATTTTAATTATGCATTTGTTGTATATTTATTATGTGCATAATGTATGCCATATAGATTAAAATTCCACCTTAGGTTGAGCATATGCATGCATCATTTTTATAATATAAAGTGTTATATTATATAGTATGCATGCTTAATTAATATAAGGGTTATGTTAATTATTATGAAAGCATTGACATGCATTTATCATATGATGAGTATGTTGTATGTGTTAATTAATTCATGTGATGAATGATCAAGCACTATAACATAGAAATGCATGTAACTTAAGTTTAATTAACTAGTTTTAAAATAGTTTTAGAACCTGCTATTAATTAGACTTAGGTTACCTAGTTCAAATAGGATTAGAATTAGGGAATCTATGATTTATAAACTATGATTAAAGAGAAACTTTGTCTAAGGAAGGTTCTAGCTAGGTTGGGGTATTTAAGCTGACGAAAACGGAACACCCCTACCTGGAAACCGACCTGGGAGTGAATTTAATCCAGAGGTTTATAAATTGTACCTCGTGAGTGACGTTTCTTAAAATGTTAATAAACTTAGACCTAAGTTTAAATAAATGGTTTATAGACTTAGAAAACTCCAATATAAATGTTATATTGGTGGACTTAGGTAAATTATAGCCGGATTTATCTAGGTCATCCCGATTATTCCAAAGTAATTAGTGGGAGGAAATATGTGTATATGATACATTAATTTTCACCTACGTATCTTCGTTAAGTTCACACCGTGAGATCCATACTCGACCTCGTGGCGCAAATGGGAGCGTCCCCCCATCGAATGGTGTTTGTACGGATCAAAATCAAGGTGAATGGAGAGTGTTTATAGTGAGTGAGAGCGGGATTTGTGTCGTGAGAATCTTATGATCCACCTGCTCGTTTGGCTTGGACTAGACAATCCCTTTGGAGGGCCTGATCATAGGAGTCGGAACATAGCGAACTCTTGAAAGGGATAGGGTTACCTCCCTTCGGTGGATTTTGTTGGATCAGAACTCTAAGATCTAAAGTTAGACGGTAACACTCACTGGACACATTAAAAGTTAATGAATCTAGACCGAAAATGGTAGTTATAACCTATAGGGAATAAGAGTTGTTCCGATAATAGGGTCTGGTCGAGACTGTCTCGTCCCAAATGAGGAGTGATTCGACTACCCTTCGGTGGCAGTCATTCTAAGCCTGTGAGGTATCATTGCAAATTAATTGACCTAAGGATCATAGATTAATAATGCTAAAACATGATTGGATTAAACATAGGTTTATGCGAGAAAGTAATACAAGTTTTTCTTATTTCAGCAAAAATGTCAAGTTCAATTATTTCACTTTTGGCTGCCGAAAAACTCATAGGAAAAATTACCAGACCCGAAAAAATAACATTAACACGATATTGGTTGTGGATGACCTGAATTTCGTTCTCACTGAGGATTGTCCTCAGGTGCCGGCCCGACTGCGACACGAAGTGTTCGTGACGCATTCGATAGATGGACCAAAGCCTATGACAAGGCCAAGGTTTACATCTTAGCGAGTATATCTGATATATTGGTTAAGAAGCATGAGAACACGGTCACCGCTAAGGAGATCGTTGTTGGGATTTATGTCCTAAAACTCGTAGTTTGTAAATAATGTTCTAATTAAGTCAATAAAGAGTTATTGTTTATCATCATTTACTAACATAATCAAAATCAATACAATCCTATGAACAGCGTTGCAATGATTTTTTTTCTAACATAATCAAAACCAATACAATCCTATTTTATTTATTAAAGAATCAAATGAATCGATTTTTTTAAGAACAATAAATAGTTGTAGAGAATAAAAGAAAAATGTGGGCCAAGTTTGGAACCTTGTTTTTCGATTAAATCGTAGAGCCTTAAATTGGTAGCAATCGACGATGGAGAAGAAGGGTGGTGGGGACAAGCTGCAGGTCGAGATTTCTTTGAGAGATTTGGCCATTTCTAGTGATGTTGCAGGGTCTGCGGCGACAAGGTTTTTGGATAAAAAACTTAAACGGGCTTGTTGGAGAGGGGAAAGCGACGGTGAGAGTGGTCGATTTTGTGTTCTTCAAAATTTCAGGGAGAGGGGAGAGCGATGGTGAGAGTGGCAGCGTGAGAGGAGGGAGAGTACGGGGCGCAAGTCTTGAATGTTTTTTCTTTTCTTCTTTTTTTTTCACAAAATGAAACGCCCGTGTGTGCACTTCCCGCCCCCAATATTTTAGGGTTTTGAAACTTGACATTTTTAAAGTGTCAAGTTTTATTGTAGCGTGAAAAAATCCGAAAAAGTCCGTTAATCTCCGCGTTTTTTTCATTTTCTTGATGTTTTTTGTTTAAAATCTATTTTACTTGATGTTTTTTCATAAAACGTCAAGTAATTAAAAGTTGCAAGCGTCAAGTAATGTGGTTTTCTTGTTGTTAACGTTATTCCCCAAATGCTTCGTTCATCACTGCACCAAATGACCTTTGGATCTACGTCTAGACACCTCCAATTGATCTTCCCTGTTATTCTCTTACGTCTAGACACCTCCAATTGATCTTCCCTGCTATTCTCTTGGACAAGATCCAACTTGTGGGAGCCAACCTTTTGGAAGGATTCTAGAGAGAAAGTAGTGTTTTTCTCTAGAATGGGAGTGTAGAGAATTTTGAGAGAATAGATGTGAAATGAGATAAAACTTTGTCTAACAAAGTGGCTAGGGTTTTCACCAATTCCTTTTCAAATCTCCTCACATGCATCCATATACATACATACATATATATATAGTGAATAGGATGTGATGGAATCGAAATTTCCAGTACGCAGCAGAAGCCAATTGGATCGTAAAACTCGATTTTATTTTGGAACCAAAATACCAGTATATTGGGTAAATTAATCGATAAGCAATAAAAGCATGCATAAATCTCAGAACAATTCATAATCTCCTTCTAAACTAAAAGGTTTAACAATAGTTACCCTTTTTGCTTCTAGAAAACGTACACAACGACAAGTGTTTCATTTCTGTAGTAACCGGAACTCCCAATTCCAAAATCTCTTTTGGAAAATAATAGGACAATACCAATTTAGAAAACTTCCTATTCCCTTCTAAGATTAAGGTTTTGTGGGAAATCTTTCTAATATTTGGGAATCACACATACAGAGAGAATTTTTCAGAGTTTCACAAATCTCTTCAAGAACATCATTTCTTTCTCAACTGCAGGTGTTACAGGTTTTATCGATAAACCTACAGGAGAGACGGAGAGTACGTGAGATCGTGCAATTGCACAATTTTAATAATTAATTAAATTTAATTAACTTTTAATTAAATTAAAACTAAATCATTTAAATGAATATAACTCACAAATCCTATAATTTTAATTAATTTAATTAAATCAAATATAATTACCTTAATTAAACTCATCAATTAATTAATTCAATAATTAATTAATTACAAATTAAACATCACATATTTAATTTATGTCTTATCATGAAATCACATTTAATCTCTCCCATAACCTAATCTTATGTGCATTAAATTTTAACCTATAGTTTTCAATATGAATCTTATTCACATTAAAATAACATTTAAATTCTTTTCAAATATTTATTTATCTCATAACTTAATTTAGAATCATATCCAAAATTAGATTTATATCATAAAGTTTTAATGAACATAAAAACTTTATATTATAATGTATATCCGTACATTAAATTAATTCCCATTGTAAATTTGAATAATTCAAATTCCAATTAATATCTAACAATCTCAAAACCCTTTATGAGCTAAGAAGTGGACCTAATGGACCTATAAATCATAAGCTCTAACAATACAATGTTAATTGACCAATCTCATTAACCACTTATTCAACATTCGTTAACTGCGGGTGCACTTCACTAAAGACCCGCAGTTGCATTTTTCTTGTTGCAGATAGTTTTGTGTCCATGGACAAAGACCAATAGCAGCAAGTCAATCGTTCACGAGTGTTCGTAATACCAACTGGGTCAAATTACGATTTTACCCCTAGGTTACATCTATGACCTTAAGTACTAGTGCTCCTCTAATGAACAACCTGTTTATTGTCAAACCAATAAACAAAAACTCGTCTCGGGCCAATGAGAGGGTAGGGCCCCTTTGTTCAAGTCTCAGAGGCACCACTGAAGGGAACACTCATCTACTTACCCTAAGTTGGGAGATACCACTTAAGAGAACACTCATCTACTTACCCTAAGTTGGGAGACACCATTTAAGAGAACACTCATCTACTTACCCTTAGGGAACACTCTTCTAGAGTGGATTTAGTAGTCAGGGGCAGTCATGATACCCATGATTTCCACTGCATGAAAAATTCACTTAAAATGAGAGTATGATTAGGCAATCCATCGATAACTTGTGCTCGTAGTCAACTGCTTTCACCATAAAGTGTTAGTATGTGGTGCGAAGGTACATGTGACTGAAGGATCCTTTCAAGATAAGAAGTGTAAATAGAATAAAAGGCGAGTTTGAGGTTGTAAAAATGAAGAATTACCTAGCCAAAAGTGAAACCTTTTAATCATGACAAGTAAACTAAAATTTTGAATCTTAGAGCTAGTGTAGGGGAAAATTAATGGAGGACTTAATAAAACTAGTTCAGGAATTGTGAAGATTATTCCAAGAAAAACTATCACACACACTCAAAGTATGATTGAATTCATTTTTTAGCTTCTTGAGAATACTTTCTTATTATGAATCTTGATTTTCTAATTTCTTTTTTTTTTGAATTTTTTGAGATTTGAGTCAATAACATTATCTTTTGAAATAATGTTTATCCTAAGATTTGCTCGGGACTAGCAAATATTTAAGTTTGAGGATATTTGATAGGGGTAATTTATGTGGTGTTTATAAGATTATTTTAGTGTATTTTTAGAGACCTTATTGAATACTTTTATACAATTTAGTGTTTAATTTGCAGGAATCGAGCATCTTAGGATAAATGAGCTAAAGGACATCAATTAGGGTAAAAGGGTCGAGGCTATAGTTGGCAATTGGGCATGAAGAGAACAAGAAGTAAGCCATTTGACCCGTGAGGATGACGTTGCAATGCCACTTCGAAAAGACACAAAAAGAAAATTAAGACGGCGTTACAATGCCATCCCTGTATTGCAATGCCATTCCTAGCGTTGCAACATTACGCCGATGTTATAAATATAACCTTTTGCTTTCGAGTATTGCGAGCCATTTTGGAATGCCACCAATCCTAATTTCGAATGGAGCACTTTCTGAGGGACCACAGGAGAGCCAAGGACGGGACTCAAGGCTCGAGATCGTGAAATGCGTTTAGGGACGAACGTTGGTGAATGACCTAAGTTCTTCTCTAATTCCTTCATCTTTTTCTTGAATTTTAGGCATTTTTGGTTGGTTCCTTAGTAATGTAATACTTTTATATTAGACACTTTCATGGTTGTATACTTGTGAGTCTTGTATATTTGTAATTAATTGAATATAACTACTTTTATGCATCTCGAGCTTGAAAGTCTTAACCTTGGGCCTAGGTTTCGTATGTATAACTAAACTTAGCTTGGGAGAGTGCATTTAGTTAAAGAATATTAGATACATGTTGACTAGGTTTGACTTATAACATGAGAATAAGTAAATTATTCCCAGAACCTTAAGCGAATAACTTAATGCCATGTGTAGCAATAAAAATAAATTAGGAGGTTGATTTTGAAAGAGTCTAGATTAAGAAAGCGGAAGAAATTTTGGATCTTGAACACTCTAAGTTGATCAATTTTGTAAAATAAAATGCATGCTCAAAGCTGGAAAACCAAAGGGATAGAAAACTCAACTTTGAAGATCAAATTCTCTTCACCCGGTGGATGGTTTTCAACACGAACACTTCGTGCACAACCGTTAGAGTCTTTCCTACTATCCTCAGGCCTTATAACGGATTGTGGGATCCTAGGTTGAGAGAATTTGGAAGAAAAGACCTCAAAGGTCACAAAACGAGAATTTTCTTAATTTCTGCAAAATCCTATCAAAATACCTCAAATCACCATTATATAAAGTTTCATTAAGCTTCATTAGAGTGACATCTCAACAGTGATGAGGACAATTGAAGAAGGAGGTGGTCAATTTTTGCCAATTTTGAGTTGAATCATCATGGGCAAGTTGACAACTTGGATTTCATGGAAAATCCATGGAAATCCATTATTTTTCATTTAATTTTAATTCAAAATCAATATTAAATTGATTTTTAATTAAAATTAATATAATTAATTAAATAATTCCAATTTTAATTTAATTAATTTAATTTTTTAATTTAATTTAATATCAAATATTAAATTAAATAAAATGCCTGATCCTTATCTATTTTCCGAACATGAATCCTTATTCATGCTATAAACCGATCCAATATTTAAATCATATTTAAATATATCCACCTTCTTTTAATCATAGTTTAATTCATAATTAAGCTATGATTCGTTAAATATATCACATATAATTAACGCTTTCTTCCAAACTCGAATTTGAACAATTCAAATTCTTTTCTCTCAAAATGTTACAAGGCTTAGTCCGAGCTAGTAAGGAGGACCTAATGAACCTACAGATCATGAGCTCCAACGATATGAGATTAACCGACCAAACTCTTTAGCCTAGCTAATCAACATTCGTTAACCACCGGGACACTCCACTAAAGCCCAGTGGCTGAATTCTCCTCACTGTAGATATATTTCTGTCTACTCGATATAACCATGATTAGTAAGTCGATCATTCACAGGTCGTTCGTAATTACAGCTGGGTCAAAAATACCGTTTTACCCCTGTAATTACCTTTTGTTCCTTAAGTCCCACTGATCCTCTAATGAACAATTGGTTTGTGGTCCAACCAGCAAACCGAATCCCTCTCGGGCCAAGAGAGGGGTGGGCCCTTTGTTCAAGACCCGGAGTCAGCACTTAAGGGAACAACCTCTCTACTAATCTCTAAAGCAGGTAGGAATGAATTCCATCTTGCAGAACTATGTTTCCATCTATCTACCCAGACTTATCCCTGAAATGTGAGGCTTATTGAGTCGGCAGTCTCGAGCCACTCTCACCCATGCAAATCTAAGGATAATCCGAATAAACAGGAGTTCACAGAACACTCATGATTAAGATCGAGTTACCTAGGTCATCGTATGAATATAGTCAGTTAAGACAGTAAACGGAGTTAAAAAGTCTAAGTGACTATTTTGCGGTCCAGTCTTATGCAAACTCATTGCATAGGACGCCCCCACTCGCATGTCTCCACATGAACGATTTAGGATCACATAGTTTGTACTCTACAAAGTGGGTCGCGCCCATAGTGTCCCCAGGATAAGGTACCCAACCCTATCCTTATACTATAGACCGTTCTGGCTATAGCTTTAACTTGATCCACTTTTATGTCACACATAAAGTTCAAGTATTCATCCTATAGCCAAGGGTTCTTTATAAGATTAGGGTTACACAATACACAATTCACTTTATTCAATAACACCTTTACTGAATAAATCTCAATAAGAACTTTATTGCAAAATAGAATATACATTCAGTTTACAAAACCACGAGTTTTAGGACATAAAACCTAACAATATCCCACTTAGAACTAAAGCGTCAGTGGGGTCAAACATGCTGAGCAAAGAAAAACTACCCTACTGTACAACCCGTAGTCCTAGACTCTCTAGGTGCCCCTCAAACACTTTAGCCGTGAGGGGCTTTGTAAACGGATAAGCAATGTTGTGCTCCGAAGCGATATGTGTGACGATCATGTCTCTTCGTTGCACAATCTCCCTGATGAGATGATATTTGTGCTCTATGTGCTTTCCGCGCTTATGGCTTCTAGGTTTTTTAGAATTTGCCACTGCACCACTATTATCACAATAAAGGGTGATAGGCAAATTCATATTTGGAACAACTTCCAAATCAGTCAAGAACTTCCTAAGCCATACAGCCTCCTTCGCTGCTTCGCAAGCTGCGATGTACTCAGCCTCCATGGTGGAGTCGGCAATACAACCTTGCTTTATACTTCTCCATACTATAGCTCCTCCGTTAAGAGTGAACACTGATCCTGATGTGGATTTCCTCGAATCTACATCTGTCTGAAAATCAGAATCAGTGTATCCTGCAAGGATCAAATCGTTTTCACCATACACAAGCATATAGTCCCTCGTTCTCCTAAGATACTTTAGGATGTTCTTAACGACAGTCTAGTGATCATATCATGGATTAGACTGATATCTGCTGACTATTCCCACTGCATAGCGAGTACATAGCATGACATACATCAGATTACCAACAGTTGAAGCATAAGGAATGCGTCTCATATCCTCAACTTCTTGAGGTGTCGTAGGACACTATTCCTTAGACAAATGAATTCCATGCCTGAAAGGTAATGCACCCTTCTTTAAATTCTGCATCTTATATCTAACCAAAATCTTGTCAATATAAGATGTTTGAGACAATGCTAACGTTTTGTTCTTGCGATTCCGAACAATTTGGATTCCAAGGACAAACTGAGTCTCTCCCAAATCTTTCATTTGAAATTGGGTTGCTAGTCATTGCTTAACGCCAGTTAAGAACCCTGCATCATTCCCAATGAGCAAGATATCGTCTACGTATAGAACTAAGAAAGCTACAATAGTATTGACTATCTTCTTGTAAACACAAGGCTCGTCAATATTCTGTTCAAAGCCATAAGATTTGATTGCAGTATCAAATCTTATATTCCAGGATCTAGATGCTTGTTTCAATCCATAGATGGATCGTTTAAGCTTGCAAATCTTTTGCTCTTGACCCTGAATTATGAACCCCTCTGGTTGATCCATATAGATACTCTCATCAAGATTGCCATTAAGAAAGGTTGTCTTGACATCCATTTGCCAAATTTCATAGTCATAAAACGTGGCAATGGACAAGAGTGTTCTAATGGACTTAAGCATGGCAACAGAGGAGAAGGTTTCTTCATAGTCCACCCATTCCCTTTGAGTATAACCCTTTGCCACAAGTCGAGCCTTATGCACCTTACCGACTTGATCTCGTTTCCTCTTGTAGATCCACTTGCAACCGATAGGTCTTTCACCATCTCGTTGATCTACAAGTTTCCAGACTGAATTGAAGTACATTGATTCCATTTCAAGGTTCATGGCTTTAATCCATTGGTCCTTATCTATATTATTCATTGCCTGTTTATAGGTTAATGGATCCTCAACGCCATCATCAGGTATGACGACTTGGGTTTCAATCAAACCCATATAACGGTCGGGTTGTCTAACATCCCTCCCACTACGTCGAGACATTCTTAACACTTGAGAAGGAGCAGCTTGATCAACAACTTTTGTTGATTTATCTATAGCTTCCCTGGAAATTTCACTTAAGACAATCCTGCTACGAGGTTGATGATCTCTCATGTGGTCTTCCTCTAAGAATGTGGCGTTTGTCGACACAAGAACCTTGTCCTCTTGAGGATCATAAAACAGACCACCTTTTGTTTCTTTGGAGTATCCTACGAATAGGCATAATTTTGAACGATGTTCCAATTTCTCTGACCAGGACATGTGTCGAACATCCCCAAATCCTGAAGTGACGTAAACTACCTTTACGCCCTTTCCGTAACTCATATGGTATTTCTGAAACACTCTTAGAGGGAACCATGTTCAAAATATATGTAGCAGTTTCTACTGCATATCCCCAAAACGAATTAGGCAGCTGAGCATAGATCATCATGGATCGAACCATGTCTAACAGGATTCTATTTCTCCTCTCAGATACATCATTTTGTTGAGGTGTACCGGGCGCTGAGAGTTGGGATACAATTCCATGTTCTATCATATAGTCTTGGAATCTCAAATCCATATACTCTCCACCTCGATCTAATCGAAGTGTTTTAATCGTTTTACCTAATGTGTTCTCAACTTCTGCCTTATACTCCTTGAACTTTTCAAGGGTTTCGGACTTATGATGCATTAGGTAAAGATAACCATACCTAGAATAATCATCAATAAAACTGATGAAGTATTTATACCCACTTCGTGCCTTGACATTCATGAGACCACAAAGATCCGAATGCACGAGTTCCAAGGGCTCTTTGGCTCTATAACCTTTTTCAGAAAAAGGTCTTTTAGTCATTTTTCACTCAAGACACGACTCACATGGTGGTAAAGAGTTGTCCTCTAACAGACTTAGGAGACCACTCTTGACCAATCTCCCAATCCTATTGAGATTAATGTGGCCTAGTCTCAAGTGCTAAAGATAGGTACTAGGAGAAACCTTCTGCCTTTTATTTTGAGTATCAGTTGTTTTAAACATCTCGATGTTCAAAATAGCTTTTAACTCGGTTGGTCTTAACACGTATAAGTTGTTTTCCAGTTTAGCAGAACATATTCATACACCTCTTTTGCAAATGAACGCTTCATTATGATCAAAAGATACTTTATGCCTATGATCAAGCAAACAAGAGATAGATACAAGATTTCTTTTGATTACAGGAACCAAAAGTACATTTTCTAATAAAATGAATCTATCTCTGAACAACAACTTCACTGCTCTCACTGCTTTGGCTGAGACAACCTCTCTTGTTCCAACCCTGAGCGTTATCTCCCCATCAGCAAACTGCTGCCAGGAACTAGTTTCCTGAAAAGAAGAACAAACATGGTTAGTGACTCCTGAATCTAATATCCATGCGGAATCATCATGTTCCACTAAAGATGTTTCAACAACAAGTAAATCATATTTACCTTGTTTTTCCTTCTCAGCTTTATTTTCTGCAAGGTACTTTGGGTAGTTCCTCTTCTAGTGCCCGTCACCACCACAATGGAAACATTTTTCTATGGCCTTACCCTTGTGTGTGGGAGCTTGTCCCTTCCCTTTGTCCTTCTTCTGAATACCCTTATTCTTGGTAAAAGAAGGACCAGACTTGGTCCCTGAGGACGATCCTTTTAGGAACTTTTTCGAAGTGACAACATTTGCCTCCTTCTTTTTTCCCTTTGATTTCATCAGGGACTCAAAAGTATGAAGCTCGTTGAGGAGAGTAGTCAGGTTATTTTCTATTTTATTCATCACCTCATTAGTGCGGAATGGCAGGAAACTCTTTGGAAGAGATTCCATAATAAAGGTTACCTGACTTTTCTCTTCTATAACAACTTCATTTACTTCAGCCACGTTGAAGTGAACCATCATGTCAAGGACATCATGTCTAGAACATTTTCGACTCGTCGAAGCCTCGTTCGAAGCCTCTTGTCTAGAACATGTTCGACTCGTCGAAGCCTCGTTCGAAGTCTCCAAAATAAAGCTAACCTAGCTCGACTCGTCGATCGAAGCCTCGTTCATCTCCAACAGATTAAAGTGGGTCATCATGTCTAGAACATGTTCACGGACAGACGACCCTTCTTTCATTCGGGCGTTAAAGACGTGTTTGAGCAAATCGTGCCTGACTTGAAAGGATTGTTGTCCAAACATGTCCTGCAACGAATCCATGATCTCCTTAGTGGTGACCATCAAACATGCACGAAATTAAAACACTTATATTAATTAAATTAAAACATGCATTTAATTATATCATAACTCTTATAATATAACCTATCATGCAAACTATATATTATAACTTATAATATAAATGATGCATGAAATGTTTAACCTAAGGTGGGATTTTAAATCTATATGACATACATTATGCAGATAGAAATTAATTAAATCATACATCTCATGCATAAAATAATTAAATAACAAAAATTGACCGGTTTTGGCACCTAGGGGCATTTATTTAATTAAATAACATTAATATAATAATTATATTAATATTATTTAATAAAATAAATAAATAAATAAAAATATAAATACATTTTACAATTAAAATTAATTAAAAAACTAATTTTAAAAACAACCCACGTCTTGAACTACTACAGCATGCCCACGACTCTCGCGAACTTGGCGCTGGAACCACCCTCAACGCACGTAGCGTTGCAACGTTGTGGGCAGCGTTGCGCGTCGCGCGCTTCACGCCTCGACGTTGCAACGCTACGCCTAGTGTTGAAACTCTGCTCTGCAGCCAAGCCTCCGCGCGCAACTGCAGTGTTGAGACGCTGATGAACAGCGTCTCAACGCTGTCGACAGAACAACAAGCTCCTCTTGTTGTTCTTCATCGATTCTTGCCCATTTTCATTTTGATTTCTTCAACTACGTCGAGGTATTCTCAACTTTTGAGAAGGACCAGCTTGATCAACAAATTTTGTTGATTTTATCTGTTGCTTCCTTAGAAATTTCGCTCAAGACAATTCTGCTGCGAGGCCGATGATCTCTCATGCGGTCTTCCTTTAAGAACGTGACATTTGTCGACACAAGCACCTTGTCCTCTTGAGGATCATAAAACAGACCACCTTTTGTTTCCTTGGAGTATCCTACGAATAGGCATAATTTTGAACGATGTTCCAATTTCTTTGGATTGGACACTAGCACATGTGTCGGACATCCCCAAATCCTGAAGTGACGTAAACTACCTTTACGCCCTTTCCATAACTCGTAGGGTGTTTCTGGAACACTCTTATAGAGAACCATGTTCAAAATATATGCAATAGCTTCTACTGCATATCCCCGAAACAAACTAGGCAGCTGAGCATAGCTCATCATTACAATCAAAAGATACTTTATACATATGTTCAAGTAAACAAGAGATAGATACAAGATTTCTTTTGATTCCAGGAACCAAAAGTATATTTTTTAATAAAACGAATCTATCTCTAAATAACAATTTCACCACTTCCATAGCTCTAGCTGAGACAACCTCTCCTGTTCCAACCCTGAGAGTTATCTCGCTATCAGCAAGCTGCCTCCAGGAACTAGTTTCCTGAAAAGAAGAACACACATGGTTAGTGGCTCCTGAATCTAGTATCCAGGCGGAATCATCATGTTCCACTAAACATGTTTCAACAACGAGTAAATCAGATTTACCTTGTTTTTCTTTCTCAGCTTTATTTTCCGCAAGGTACTTCGGGCAGTTCCTCTTCTAGTGCCCGTCTTCACCACAATAGAAACATTATCATGTGGTTTTTACCTTGCGTATGGGAGTTTTTTCCTTCCGTTTATCCTTCTTTTTCTTCTGAATACCCTTATTCTTAGAAAAAGAAGGACCAGACTTAGCCCCTAAGGATAATCCTCTCAGAAACTTCCTTGAAGTGACAATGTTTGTCTCCTTCTCTTTTCCCTTTGATTTCATCAGGGACTCGAAAGTCTGGAGCTCGTTGAGTAGAGAAGTCAGGTTATACTCTGTCTTGTTCATCACCGAATTGGTGCGAAACTGCAGGAAACTCTTCGGAAGAGATTCCATTATAAAGCTGACCTGACTATTCTCATCTATGACATCCTTGTTTACCTCTGCCACGTTGAAGTGGCCATCATATTAAGGACATGCTCCCTAACAGAAGTTCCCTCCTTCATTCAGGAGTTGTAAACGTACTTGAGAGCATCATAACGGACCGACGAGGACGGTTGTCCAAACATGGCCTGTAATGATCCCATGATCTCCTTTACAGTGATCATCCCCTCATGTTTCTTAGATAACACATCGGATATGTTGGCTAAGATGTAGACTCGGGCCTTATCATTAGCCCTAGTCCATTTTTCAAATGCATCACGAATTGTTCGAGTTGCATACGAGCTGGGAGGGGGAGGACATTCCTCCGTCAAGACGAACTTTAGATCATCAATCACAAGAATCGTATTCAAGTTTGATTTCCAAGTTCCAAAGTTATCGTCGTTAAGTTTGTCGGAGGCGAGTAATTGAATAAAAGAGCTTGACATGCTGAAAATAGAACATATTCTATTAGTGAATTGTTTTTAACCCATAACATGCATCCAATTTAAAATTTTTAGCAAAAGTAATAATGTACCCATAATCTCATTATTGTTTTTGCAACGATACTTCAGTGAGTCAGAGCAACCGCTACCGAGGGGCAGTCAATCACTCCTTCACTGAACCAAGACATTCTTGACTAAATGCTAATACCGGAATAACTCTTATTTCTATAGCATTCTAGTTATCGCTACTTTGATCAAGAATTCACTAACACTTAGCAATTCTTGTAAGTGTGACCCGCCATTTTTAGACTTCAAAGGTCAGCCCCAACAATGCTACCGAATTGGAAAGTCAAAGTTGGGAATGGACCTAAGAGATCCTATCCATTTCTGGAGTTTGAGTTGTTCTGAATCCCATGTTACATCCCTCTGAATGGATGGTGCTACTACGGGCAACCTGCAGTCGCAACATGGGTGTGACGACCACAACCACAGGTACTAGTTATTTATTTTATTCAACGTTCTATCAACCTTTGTGTTAAGTCGGATTAGTGAATTTTCATCAGGCTCGGCGAGAGTGAGTCCTTAATCTTATTTAGTTTATAGTGAAGTGTTCTCCTTTAGCTAAATTTACACTTATATTTAAAATAAAGGGAAAGGAAATGACAAAGGCACTTAGTAAATAATGCCTAGGTAAGGGTTAATTGGGACTTTTAACAATGACCTAGACCTCATTGTTCAACCATATATATATATATATATATACTTGCAAGCAAAGAAGGATGGAATCAAACCCTAACCCTAAAAACCATATACACCTTCATCTTCTCCTCCTCCTTATATTTTTGCCCTAACCTAAACCCTAGACACTTTGTGCTGCTGCTCTACCGCCGACTAAGCCCCACGGACCAGCACCTTCACCGCCGGCAAGCCACGATCGGACAGGTTCGACTGATATCGAGTCCTCAGCCGCCGTCGAAGCAGCTTCCTCGCCTGCAACGCAGAAGTCACGCCGGATTTCCACGTGCACCACCGCTTTCGCGTCTGCGGCTCTCCCGATCGCCATCGATCGTCGGCCGCGCTCCTTTGAAGCCACTCGCGCCGGCGAAACCCTCGAGCAGAGACGACTTCACCTGCAGGCCCTCGGACGAACAAGACCCAACCGTCTACACCAGTGGTTGCGCCGGAGATCGAGCGAGGTTCTGCGCCGCCGAGAAACCCTCACGCGTTGCGTTCGCGAGCTGCTCACCCCAGCCGCCGCTGCCACCGATTCATGGATTGCGCCGCTGACTGATCGTGAACGCACCGCCGCCGTCCAGCTTCGCCTCCGATCACCACGCCGACCAGCACTATTTTACAGCAGCGGAGTTTACAGCCGGTGAGCGATCTGATTTAATTCGAATTCGTTGGAGAATCATTTGTGATCTATCGAATATTTAAGCGTTTGAGTAAGAACTTAGGCTACTGTTTCGAACGTTGATTGTAGGAGTCAAGATTGGAGCGGAATTGAAGGTCAAACGCCAAGACGGATTAAGGAGTACTAAGTATTCGCATTAAACTTGAGGTAAGCGGGGCAGGAAATCTTAAGAACGTAATTTAAGTACCCTTACGATTATGGATTTAGTGAATGCTTGGAGATTGAACTTGGAATTGTGGTGTGAATCAGGTTCCACTAAAAGAAGAACAGTCAGGGAGCTCGGGTTAGGCTTTGGAGTAGAATTCGAACTAAGGTAAGGGACCTTGTGCCGAATCTTTGTAAATGGGATTAAAGAAAACGAATTTCAATATTTTATGTGAAATTAGTACGATATTTTACTTAAAAAGATTTAATGATTTTACACGAGAATATTCCAAGATTTTATGTGAGAATGCCTTGATATTCTATGTGAAGATATCTCAACATTTTATGTGAGTATAATCTAGTATTTTATGCGAGAATATCTTTGTATTTTATGTAAGAATATTCCGGTATTTCATGTGAAGATATTACAGTATTATCTATGAGAATATTGCATGATTATATACGTGAGTATTACACCCTATCTGATGTGAAAAGTCATGATTTGCATATCAATGATAATGGTTGTGGCATGTACACTATAGTTATGTTGAATGATGGGACCTCATGCATGTTATGTATGCCATGAAATGATTTGATGATAAATGTGGAAATTGGTCTCCACGAGTGCATTGTGTGCATGGTCAAACATGCATTAGAGACCCTATGGGTCAAATTACAGTGGTCCGTGAGGACTCAATCTATACAGTGTCCGTGAGAGACTCAAACCATACAGAGTGCAGAGGGACTCAAATTATTACAGGGGTCTGTGAGGGACTCAAAATGAAATGACTCAGGATGACCAATTGGCCACTTAAATAAAAAGGAAGTCATGGATTAAAGACCTGACGATATGAGAAAGTTTTAGGTCCCGCATATGTACATTTCGAACAAGTTTAAAAGTCATGATTGTATGTGTATGCATATCCCAAACCTCCTGTGAGCGAGGTCACTTACTCGGGTATTGTTTTGCAATACTCACCCTTTCTTTTAAAAATGTTTTTCAGGTAAGGCCAAGGACGTGCAGGGCGAGTGACGGAGGCGCGTTGCTAGAACCATGGGAATAGACATGTTTTCCGCACATTTCTTTTATAATTGATGTTGTCCCTTTATGTTTTCGAAGTTTAAATTTACTTTACAGATTTTAAATAAGTCATGTTTAAACTGCTCCTTTTATCTGTTTTGAATGTTTTTCTTGGGATCCCTAAAGACAAATTATTTTCATTGGAGATTTAAAGATCGTTTTATCTCTTTTGGCCTATAAATGCATGCATGTGTAGTAATGTCCCTAAGAGTTTAGTCATAGAAAAGTAGGGGCGTTACAATGGGAATCTCACGGTCCAACCTAATGGAGGAGACCATAGGATGTGTTGACACACTTCCTTCTCCCACTTACTATAAATACTTTCTCCACTCACCTTTCTCTCTATCTATGCAAACACCATCCGAATGGGGATGCCCTATTGACATCACGAGGCCGAGCATAAATCTCACGGTGTGAACTTCGCGAAGAGCGTAAGAGGAAATTGATATATCATATATACCTTTTCACTCCCACAAAGTATTTTAAACAGTTTGGGTATACTTTTACTTGGGCATATTTCGGTTAAAACAATATGACCTAAGTCTACCAATATAACTATTATACTAGAATTACCTAAGTCTATTTAGCTTTTAATAAACCTAGGTCTATGAGTTTAATTTATTAACTTTTAATAAACGCCACTCACGAAAATAATTTATAAACCTTTGGATTAAATTCACTCCCAGGTTGGTTCCCAGGTAGGGGTGTTTCGTTTCCGTCAGCTTAAGTACCCCAGCCTAGCCAGAACCTTCCTTAGACAGAGTCCCTCTTTAATCACAGTTTATAAATTATTGGTTGCCTAATTCTAATCTTATTGGAACTAGATAACCTAAGGTCTAATTAATTCCAGTTCTAAAACCATTTTAAAACTAATTAATTAACCTTAAGTTACATGCATTTCTATGTTATAGAGTGTTTGATCATTCATCACATGAATAAACATACATTTATAACAAATTCATCACATGAATAAATGCATAACAATTATATGTTTAATTTTAATTAATATAACCCTTATATTAATTATAATTAAAACATATAATATTTGTTTCACAAATTAATATAACATTTATATTAATTCCTGTGAAACCCCAATTCATGCATACTATATATTATAACACTTATAATGCATGGAACATGCTTCCTATGGTGGGATTTTAAAATCTATATGACATACTTTATGCACATGCAATCAAGGATTTTAATTAAAACATACATTCATAATGCATAATTAATTAAACACACTAAAGTGGACTTGTTTTGGCATCTAATGCAAGCAAACAACTAAATTATTACAATAATAATCTAGAATTAAAATCGAACCACTTCGAACCAACTTGCATATGTATGAACTGGACCTTCAAAAGGTTGAATCGGACAGTGAAAGGCTGAACCGAGCCTCCAAATGGTAAAACGGACCTCCAAATAGAAAAACTGGCCTCGAATTGGTCAGAACCAGTCTAAAAACCCTCGAACCAGACCTCAAACAAACCGAATCGGTCCAAAAAGACTTGAACCGATCAAAGTCAACAGACCGGTCAAAGTCAACAACACCATCTTCATTTAAATGCAATTCACGTGGGGTGAGCTTCAGAAGTTACTGTAGCAGAATTGAAAAAAAAAATTTGCAGCAACCTCTGTTTTGTGATTTCAAGATCTTTCGAGCATCTCTCTTCAAATTGAAGGCCTTCCCGAACTCCAATCGACCCAAAATTTTTACAGTTTATTCTACACACATTAATGCTCAAACACACTTGAGCAATTTGAAAATAAAGCACAAATTGATGCTCAATTTAAATGTCAATCCCAAATTAACACTTTAGACGCCCAAAAAAATTGTATTTCAAAAAATACCCACCACAAAACACAATTGATCATATTGAGTGCTCAAAATTGCTCTAATACCAATTGAAAGAGTGTAAATTAAGAAAGCGGAAGCAATTTTAGATCTTGAACACTCTAAGTTGATCGATTTTACAAAACAAAAAGCATGCTCAAATCTGGAAAAACAGAGAATAAGAACTCATACCTCATACCTTTGTAACTCAAAATTCTCCTAATCCGTGGGCAATTTCTTGTCACAAACCCTTTGTGGACAACCTCTAATGTCTTCCCTACTATCCTCAGGCCTTGGACCAGATTGTGGGATCTTTAATAGAGAGAATTTGAAGAGAGATGGGAGAAAGGTCTGCAAAACGTGAATCAGAAAAATTCTGATAAATCCTTAAAAATCCATGTGTTTCTTCTTCAATTAAAGCAAACCAAAAGCTTCTTCAAGCTAGGAGAAGATGACAACATGAAGATGATAAGGATTTAGCAAGAAGGAAGTGCTCAATTTGTGTGAGTTTGAAAAAGAAAAGTGGTGATTCATACTTATGAATTTGGTCCAATTGAAAACCCAAAATTCAATTTGAATTTCCATTTAATTTTAATTCAAAATTAATATAAAATTAATTTTAAATTATAATCAGTTTATTAATTTTTATTAATTAAATAATTTAATTAATTAATTTTAAATAAATTATTTAATTTAATATCAAATATCAAATTAAATAACTGGATCAATCCCGATTTCTTAAATCGACCGTTCGAACATGAATCTCTATTCATGTTATAAATCGAACCAATATTTAAATCATTTAAATACGCCCACCTCTTCTTTATCATAGTTTAATTCATAATTAATCTATGACACGTTAAGTATATCACATATAATTAACGTTTTCTCCCAAAACCGAATTTGAACAATTCAAATTCTTTTCTCTCAAATGTTACAAGGCTTAGTCTGAGCTAGTAAGGGGGACATAATGGACCTACAGATCATGAGCTCCAACGATACAAGATTAACCGACCAAACTCTTTAGCCTAGCTAATCAACATTCGTTAACCACCGGGACACTCCACTAAAGGCCAGTGGTTGCACTCTCCTCATTGTAGATATATTTCTGTCCACTCAATATAACCATGATTAGTAAGTCGATCCTCCACATGTCGTTCGTAATTGCAGCTGGGTCAAAATTACTGTTTTACCCTTGTAATTACTTCTTGTTCCTTAAGTCCCACTGATCCTCTAATGAACAATTGGTTTGTGGTTCAACCAACAAACAGAATCCCTCTCGGGCCAATGACAGGGGTAGGCCCTTTGTTCAAGACCCGGAGTCAACACTTAAAGGAACAACCTCTCTACTAATCCCTAAAGTGGGTAGGAGTGAATTCCATCTTGCAGAACTATGTTCCCATCTATCTACCCGGTCTTATCCCTGAAATGGGAAGCTTATTGAGTTGGCAATCTCAGACCACTCTCACCCATGCAAATCTAAGGATAATCCAAATAAACAGGAGTTCATGGCACGCTCAGGATTAAGGTCGAGTTACCTAGGTCATCGTATGAATATAGTCAGTTAAGACAGTAAACGGGGTTATAAAGTCTAAGTGACTATTTCTCGATCCAGTCTTATGCAAACTCATTGCATAGAACGCCCCCACTCGCTTGTCTCCACATGAACGATTCAGGATCACATCGTTTGTACTTTACAATCGTGTCCATAGTGTCCCTAGGATAAGGTACCCAGTCCTATCCCTATACTATAGATCGTTCTGGCTATAACTTGAACCTGATCCACTTTTATGTCACACATAAAGTTCAAGTATACATCTTATAGTCATGGGTTATTTATTGGATTAGGGTTTCAAAATATACAATTCACTTTATTCAATAACACGTTTGCTGAATAAATCTCAATAACAACTTTATTGCAAAATAGAATATACACTCAGTTTACAACACCACAAGTTTTAGGACATAAAACCCAACCATACAAAATTAAAAACTTTTATATACTTATGTAAAAGGAGCCTAATAAATAGCTCATTTATGTAGTTTACTCTTATAACATTTGGGATGGGAAATTGTGCCAAAGAGCACATTTTCAAATGTATGTTACACAAATGTCTCATTAAAAAAAATAATAATAGCTATAGCACTATTCATATTTATGAGATCATTTTATTCTATATGTACCCATACAATTGTTGTATATATTTATAATATTATTATAATTATCATTTATTGTTTTCCTAATTAAATCATTCAATTTAGGTAACTAATTTTACCATTACCTACATAAATATATTTTTTATAATAATAAATATTTTTCCTCCAATATTTTACTATTCAAATTAAGTTGGAATTTTTTTTTTACCATTAATAACATCTGACCTTTGAAATTATTTTTCATTATTCTTGTTGGTAGTTTTCTTTGTTGGCATGTGAATCTATCTTTCTCGGGAAATGGTAGAAAATAGCCCCTTTTAAATTATTAATTGGATTTTGGACCCCAATTTAAAAGCTGAATTTTTTGGACCCCTAGTCTGATGAAATTACGATCTTACCCTTATTTTTTAAAAAAGAAAAGGGCCTTCCCGTTTTCATTTTTCCGTTTTCTCGTTCGTTCCTTTCCCTTCCTTTCCCGTTTCTCAACTCTACCTATAGATTCGTGTATTCGATTTTGACAAAAGGTCTTCCCGTTATCGGATTGTTGTGGATTTAAATAGATTCAAGTATGTATTTTTGAGTTTATTCGTTTTGAAGTTTTTTGAATTGCTAGGGTTTAGGAAGTTTTGTTTTAAAGTATGAATTCGTTAGTTTATTCGTTATTAAAGTTGTTTTTTGGCATAGAATTATGTTAAAATGGTTTTCGACTTGTTCTGTGGTGTTTGAATAGGTTCAAATTGTTTTAAACGCATCAATTTCAAAGTTTTGGACTCGTGTTGTCGGTTTCGAAGAAGAACCTCGGTCGGGATTCATGAAATCAGACCGGGATTATTCACCAGTTTGAATACACGTTAGTCGATAATCACCGAAAAACTGAAGAAAAAAATTACAGGAATTCAGACTGGGAAAACGAACAACCAGGAACCATGATGCACCAGAATTTTTCCTGACTAGGAAATTTTTCATATTTTAAAATCCAATTTTTGTACTTGTGTTTAACTTGTTCTTAAATATTTTTTTCATATAGGTGCTTTACAATGGAATTAGTTGAGAAAATTCCTCCTGTTGATCATTTTTCTGCTGCTCTAACATGTTGTGTTCACTTAGGTAGAACGAATAAAAATATAGAATATAAGTTCACTCCAAACCAATTAGACATGTTTAGCAAAACAATTTTTGGTCCATTATTGGATGCAAATATTATGTTCAATGGGCAATTAGTTCATTACATACTTTTGAGGGAGATCAATGAGACTAGGGTGAATGTAATTAGTTTCAAGCTATTGAGTCAGAAGGTGTCGTTTGGTATATGTGAGTTTGACCTAATAACTGGGCTTAGGCATGGGAATATATCTTTTGTGTAGGACGGTGTTTACGAATAGATTGAGGGAGTTGTATCTAGGGGTAAAGAAGGTTTGAAGGGGGATGATTTAGATAAATTATTCCCCACGCTTAACTTCCAAGATGACGAGCATGTTGTTAAGGTGGCCATATTTTATTTTATCGTGTTGGCAATGATGGGTAAGGAGAGAAAACAACAAATATATACTAGCCTCCTGGATGTTATTGATGACTGGGAGCCTTCTGCAGTGAGGATTGGAGTAAGATAATATTTGAGAAGACTAGTTTGCAAAAAATACTGAAGGGCAAAGCTGAGGCATATAAGAAGAAACACCATCTATTGCCTCTTCCTCATCGTCATTTTCCTCATTTATCTCGTCATCATCTGCCTCCTCAAGATCATCATCTATTGCCTCTTCTAGCTCATCACTGTTTCTCTTCTCTACCTCATCGTCATTTTCAACCCTAACATCTTCTTCTTCCGAGTTGTAATCACCCCAATCATAAAAATAGTCTACATCATTCCCGAGCATGGATGTGAATGACACATAGGAGGATGTTGATTGTCCATGTCGAAAGGTAGATGGAACAACCTCATAGTTTGGAAAGGTTGATGGTACCACTTCATCACTCTATTGTGTTGAGAGTTTAGTTTGTGGAACTGGGAGGTTGGTTTCAGGAGTTGGGAGAATGGTTGATGGAGTTGGGAAGTTGGTTTGTTGTGCATGTTCTTCAACCTTATTGTGTTGGGATGTTGGTTGAACAAATTCTTCACCAATATTATGTGGAAAGTATGTGAAGGTAGATGGAATTTCTTGTATGTTATAATTTGTGGATGGATTTGAAATGAATGAGGAATTATGCAATCCCACATATGGAGACATGTACCCAGGAAAATGTTTGACTTCATAGAATGGGAATGAAGTTTCATGTCCTATGTTATGAGGGACAGTTGTGGATGTGGACATGGATGGAGCATATGGAAAATTTTGAACTCCCATATAAGGATTATCTAGTACCTTACATGGAATTGGATATGGTTGAAATGCATACTTCTTAAAAAGGTCGGTGTTGTAGATATGTAGAGTGGAATGGAGGATACATCTTCCAATGTAAGAAAATATTTGAGGTCTACATTATTTTTAATAATGAATGTTGGAGTTTTGGATCTTAATGGTAGTATACATCTCATTACAAGATTGAACTCATTTCGGTTGATACAACTTATCTCATACACTCGACCAAAAAACTCCTCAAAAGTAATTTCAACATCCATATCAAATCTCCTAACTTCCCCGCCATCATAATCATTTTCTTTATCATTCCATATACCCCAAAACAAACCCAAACACATGACATTATGTCTGCAAAAAAAACAAAAATCACAAAAAAAAATTAAAAACTGTTAATTTTTTCAATCAGTAATATGGGTCAATCGGAAAATTTTTTTGGTGTGAAAGTAAACCAAATTTTCTGGTTTAACATCCACATCGAAAAAAAAATTCAGTTGTTCCTACTCACTTTCCGGTCGGGATTCAACGAAAGAATTGAAAAAAATCAAACATAACGATTTTTTCTTATTTTTTTGCTCCTATTTCGTGGCCCAATACTGAAATCACTTCAAACTTGGGATATTTTGAACTAAGTGAAGAAGTAGATAGATAAAGTGTTTTAGAAATTTGTGGGTTTAGAAATTTTGGTAGATAGAAATTGTGTTTAGATGAATGATAGAAGTGTTTCGTAATTAAATGGTTGGTTAAAGTAGTTTGGTAATTGAGATTGTATTAATTATAATGAATTTATTTAATGTAATTTATATGGAGGGCAAAATAGTAATTTTATCTCATCCATATTCTCTTTCTTACCTCATATTTATCATAAGGGGCCCAAAAAGTTAAGAATTAAAAAATAGGGTCCACAATCTAAATACAACTTTAAAAATGGTCAAAAATTGTAACTTCCCAACTTTCTTTGACTACCGTGTACGGAAAATTGTTCTAAAAAATAAGTCTTCCTCCTTGTTCCTTCTTCGTTTTTCATTTGTTGATTTTAACATCTTATATTTTAAACTAAAGAAAGAAATATGGAGGAAAAAAATATTGTTTATTTATTTTACTTTTTGTTGTCTATATTATGTTTTATTTTAAAGAATTTATTTGGTTGATTCTTGCAGTACAATTTATATTTTGTATTACAAACCCATTTAGCATATGTATATTAGTTATGGACCAACATTTTTTATTCATTTTCTAATTTATTATTTATGTTATGGTAATTTTATTCAAACATAGGTTGTAATTTATGTTTTTTCTCATAATCTTCGCCATGTATATTCACATGGTTATAATATATGTTTAATAATTTATAATATTTATATGGTTATAGGTTGTAATTTGTAATTTATAATTTTTCTTAGAATCTTTATTATGTCGTTCTGAAAATCAATATGCATATGTGAAAAATAGAACTTGATAAATTTATACTATATTATATATTTTATACATGATTATATATATAGAAATATAGTGTATAATATCAGTATTTAATCACATCATTGTCTAGTAAGATAACTATATACATATACAAATTCGTTTAAGCGCATAATATTAATGAATAAACCTGAATAATATAATATATTCCAATGTGTTGAATAATATCATAAGAGGAACAACTTATATACTCAATCATATATACTTATATATACTCATACATAATTAGATGACATTCTAATCCCATAAGAAATATGAAATTTAATTTCTAATTGGGTTCAAGTGTAAGGACCCTAAGATTTTGGCTAAACCTGACCCTAGAGTCTTTACTAAACATGCATGAATCGAGGCCCCTAAATGATTGAAGTTAAAGGTTGCAAAAAAAAACGAAACAGTTATTCATCAAAAATAAATCAATTGTTCATTTGGGATCCCAATAAAAAGAATTGAAGATGACATTTATTTAACAAAGAATTTAACTTGACTTGGCCTCCCTAAATTTAAATCAAAGAATAAATGAAAAGGAAATGTTTTAACCAAAGACTAGCCGACAGAAAAACATGTGACTCAAATTTGCGAAACTGGCTTCTCTTATCCCATGGCTCGAGTAGCGCTCCTGGTCATTCAACCATCTTGCCTTTGCCCTTACCTGAAAACATTTTTATTTTAAAGAAGGGGGTGAGTATTACATACATAATACTCAGTAAGAGTCCCCACAGGCGGGGTTCAAAAGTCATGGACCCTAACAAAAATACAAGTAAAATATAAAAGACGTTCGTGGCTTTTCTCTTCGGCTTTTTGTGGAAATTTTTACTTCCTGTTCCATGGCCTCCATTCTGGGTCGACCCATTAATATAATCATACATTCATTAAATAGTGGGGGGTTAGTTGTCAAGCCTTCGTAAACAATTTCATTTAAATTTCTCTTCGGCTTCTAACGAACAACTAGTCCTCCCACAACATGGCCTCTGAGTGGGTCGACTCCGAGAATCTCAAAATAAGTAATTATAAATCCAGGAAAATTTCACACAGCCTTCGCAAATAAACTTAGTGAGGCGATGATCGGGCCCTCGATTACCTAGATGTTCTATTTAGAACACAATAAATCTCATGGCATTAACATGGCTAGATCAACATGCAAAGTTTCAAAGACAACAGAAGTCTAACATTCATGGCATAAATCCAGCATTCACAATATCAACAGTGGCAACAGAACCTAACATTCATGGCATAAATCCAAAGATTCACAATATCAACGAGGGCAACAGAACCTAACATTCATGGCATAAATCCAAAGCATTCACAATATCAACAGAACCAACAGAAACCTAACATTCATGGCATAAATCCAAAGGCATTCACAATATCAACAAAAAAAGGTCATACTCAATCCAACATGGCTTTTCAAACCAAAACCTCCAACCATGTGGGATGTTTTCAAAGAAACTTTTCAATGCGGATCAAAAACAATTGTATGGGTTCCTTTACCTTAGCCTCACTAGCAACCGGGTTGTTAATTTCTCCTACGAACCCTAAACGAATTCCGCTTAGGTCTCACGCAATTTCCCACAACTTCGACGAATACCTAACACAACTATGGGTTAAATAAATCTCAACTTAAACAAATCTTACGATCCAAGTCCTTCATAGAGATGGCAACTCACTCACCGCGAATCCGGCGAAGACCAAAATGATCTCGGCTACTGATGTGAGGGGCGGCGACCGGCGACGGCGAGGCAGTGGCGGCGGCGGCGCTGCAGACGCTTGCCGAGGCTGGCCGGGCAACGGATCTTGGGCGTCTGGGCGCGGATCCGTCTGGCGGAGCGTCAGCGTCGAGCGGCTGGAGACCTCGATCGGCGGCGCCGAGCGCGGCCGGCTTCGATCGGCGCGCGAAGGGCCGAGGGCTTCGATCGGCTGCGCGCGAACGGCGGGAGGCTTCGACGGATGCGGCGATCTGGAGCTTGACGGCAACGCGAGAGCTCGCGAGCCTGCGGCTGGCTGCGGCGCGAGGTGGCTGCGAAGCTTCCCGAGAATCAACTGGCTGGCTGGCGTGCGAAGACTTCCGGCGAGCGCGACGATCTGCAGGCGGTGGACGGCGGCACGAACGGCGGCTCGGAATCCCAGGGGTGCGGCGGCTAGGGTTTTTCGTGAGAGGGAGATGGTGAGGAGATGAATACCTCGATTTGCGTGCATAAGAGGACAAAAGGGCCTCTTTTAAAAACCCTACTTGTGGTTTGATTACTAAAATGCCCCTCAACCACCTACAATTCACAAAAAGGCCTTGACTAAGTCAAAACTCAAATTAAATGTATGATTTTACTAATATTAATAAATACTTTAATGGAGCATAAACCTGATTTATGGTGCGGGCGTTACAATCTACCCTGCTTAGAAACTTTCGTCCCCGAAAGTTCCCAATCATGGAACAGCCCTGGGTGATTGGCTCGCATTTCCTCCTCTCGCTCCCAAGTAGCTTCCTTTGCCTCCCGGTTCTGCCACAAGACCTTTACTAAATTGATGATTCGATTCACGGAGAACCTTTTGGTCCTCGCGAGAATGCGCACAGTGTCGTTCCTCGTAACTCAAGTCCTCGCTCAAGTGCAATGGTTCAAGTCAACCACATGCGTTGGGTCGAGTACGTATTTCCTCAACATGGAAACATGAAAGACACTGTGGACCGAAGATAGAGATGGCGGCGGTGCCAATCGGACGCGCATCGGGCCAATCCGCTCTAGGATCTCAAAGGGCCCTATGAATCGCGGGCTCAGCTTTCCTTTACGACCGAATCTCACAACCCCTTTCATTGGTGCCACTTTTAGGAACACATGGTTCCCTACCTCGAATTCCAAGTCTTTCCTCCTTGAATCAGCGTAGCTCTTACCGCCTACTCGAGCGATTCGCATTCTTGCTCTGGATCCTCTGTATTGCCTCATTTGTGACTTGGACCAACTCAGGGCCCAATAACTGACGTTCACCAACCTCATCCCAGTAGACAGGAGTTCTGCACCTCCTCCCATACAATGCCTCAAACGGTGCCATACCTATAGTCGCTTGATAACTGTTATTATAAGCGAATTCCATCAAATGCAGGTGGGCATCCCAACTACTGGAAAGTCAAGGCGCGCGCAGTTCAGCATATCCTCCAACACACTGTTGAGGCGTTAAATCGACCGTCTGTTTGAGGATGGAATGAGGTACTGAAGTTTAACTGAGTGCCTAACGCTTTCTGCAAACTCCTCCATAACTTAGAGGTGAAACGAGGGTCTCTGTCCGAAACAATTTTGGCAGGAACTCCATGCAACCTGACTATCTCTTCCATGTACAATTGTGCCCATTTATCGCGGAGTAAGTGGGTTTCCACAGTAAGAAGTGTGCCGACTTAGTTAGTCCATCGACCACGACCCAAACCACGGTAAACCCTTTTAAGGTCTGGGTAGACCCACTATGAAGTCCATAGAAATTTCGTCCCACTTCCATCGTGGGGACGTCCAACGGTTATATGAGACACTACCGCTTTTGCCTTGGTGCTTTCACTTGTTGGCAAACCAAACATTTATCGACATAATCGGCCACATCTCGCTTCATGTTCGCCACCACCGAAAAAGTTGCTTGGATCTCGGTACATCTTAGTACTACTGGATGTATGGAAAACGGGAGTTGTGACCCTCTGCTAAAATCTCGCTTCTGAGTTCCCCAACGTCGGGGACACACAACCGGCCCTGAAATAACAGTCCCCCATCTGAGGACAAGGAGAACCCTTGTTCTTGTTCTGAGCCCACCCGACGGAACTTTTCCACAAGCCAAGAGTCCGTCGTCTGAGAAGTTATAATACGTTGTCTCAAGGTTGGCTGAACTGTCAACCGTGCCAAACGTGCAGTTGCTTCGCCCAACAAGACTGCAATCTCTGCACGCTCAAACTCTGATTGTAACTTCGCCTGGTTGGTGGCTTGAGAGGAAGAGTGGGCTGGCTTTCTACTAAGGGCGTCTGCAACTACATTTGCTTTACCTGGGTGGTACAGAATTTCCACGTCGTAGTCCTTCACCAGTTCTAACCACCTGCGTTGCCTCATGTTCAGTTCTTTCTGAGTAAACAAGTATTTTAAGCTCTTGTGGTCGGTAAAAATCTGAATCCTTTCGCCATACAGGTAATGCCTCCATATTTTAAGCGCGAACACCACGGCTGCCAACTCCAAATCGTGAGTTGGATAGTTCCTCTCGTGAGTTTTCAGCTGACGGGATGCATAAGCTATCACTTTCCCATGCTGCATCAGGACACAACCCAGACCTTTCCCTGAGGCATCACTGTAGATCACGTAATCCTTCGTGCCATCCGGCACTGTGAGAACTGGTGCCGTAACTAAGCTCTGCTTGAGCTTCTGGAAGCTTTCCTCACAAGCGTCATCCCAAACAAATGCGGTACCTTTCTTGGTCAATTGTGTCAAGGGCATTGCTATCGCGGAGAAACCTTGCACAAAGCGCCTATAATAACCTGCGAGTCCAAGAAAACTACGTACCTCAGAATCGAGGACTGGTCGAGGCCATCGCATAATCAGATCAACCTTGGCGGGATCCACAGAGATTCCTGCCTTGGATACCACGTGCCCCAAGAATGACACCTGATGGAGCCAAAATTCGCACTTCGAGAACTTTGCAAATAGTTTGTGCTCTCGCAAGGTCTCTAAAACTCTTCGGAGGTGCTCTCTGTGCTCCTCTTCGGTCCTAGAGTAAACCAGGATATCATCGATGAATACTATGACAGACGTATCCAGAAATTCCTTGAATACTCGGTTCATCAAGTCCATGAAGGCAGCGGGCGCATTGGTCAACCCAAACGACATCACAGTGAACTCGTAATGTCCATAGCGCGACCTAAAAGCAGACTTGGGAATGTCTTCATCTCTGATTCTTAGCTGATGGTAGCCCGACCTCAGATCGATTTTTGAGAAAATAGAAGCTCCTCGCAATTGATCAAAGAGGTCGTCTATCCTGGGGAGGGGATACCGATTCTTGACTGTGACTTTATTCAGTTCCCTGTAGTCTATGCACAGACGCATAGACCCGTCCTTCTTCTTGACGAACAACACAGCGCACTCTGAGGGAAACGGCGGGTATATATAACCCTTGTCTAGTAAGTCCCGCAATCGCAACTTAAGTTCCTTCAGTTCGGCCGGTGCCATCCTGTAGGGAGCCTTAGAAATAGGTGTTGTTCCTGGCTCGAGCTCAATTTTGAAATCCACCTCCCTCACTGGCGGTAATCCCGAGAGGTCCTCAGGGAACACGTCTGGGAATTCGTTAACTACAGGCACCGAGGACAATACTTCCTTAGTGTGCCCCAAGTCAACTACGTTCGCCAACACACCCCATGCTCCCTGATGGATCAACTTTCTTGCCTTGAGCGCAGACACCACTCTAGGGTGTGGCCCCACTCCTGCTCCCTTGAACCTGAAACTCTTCTGGTAGGGGGGTGTAAACACCACCTCCCTGTGATAACAATTGATACTAGCATGATTTTGTACTAACCAATCCATGCCTAATATAACATCAAACTCCGTCATATCCAGGACTATCAAATTTACTTTTAACTCGCGGCCCGAGACCGATAGCTTACCTGCTTTAACTTTTTCAGTAGCATACAAATTCACCCTCGCAGGGGTGGCAACAGATAAAATGACAGACAAGGGTTCTAACTCAAGCTTCGCTTGGCTCACAAAAGATGCGAAATAAAGGAATGAGTAGACCTCGAATCAAACAATCTGGCGAGAGATGCCCAAGTATCGGAGTGTACTGTGAACTCAGAGTCGAGTTGCTTTGGCATCTCGGCTTGTGCTCGCAAAGGCTCTTCCGATTGAATCTCGGTCTCGATGGTCCCGCACCGCTAGAGCCACAGAGGTGATCGTCATTTGCCCCTGTTTGGGCAATTCCCAGAAAAGTGCCCCTCCCGACCACACACAAACAAGCTCCCGTTCGGGCCAAACATTTGCCCCAATGAGACCTCCCCGATTCTTTGCAACGAGGCTTATCCTCCAATGCCTCCCTGTCTACCTGGCTGATGTCTCTCTGTCCTGTGGTGGGACGGAATCTACCTGATCCCTGGGAGTTTTGCTGGGGGCGGTGTGAGCTCGAACTAGCCTGATTCCACTTCCTTTTCTGACCCGAGGAGGGTTGAATTGGGTCGCTGATCGTCTGTTGGTTTCCTTGTTGTTGGCCGCCTATGAACTCGGCGACTCTAACTGCTGCGGCATAATCAGGAGGTTCCAAGGCTTGCACTGTGCCTTTAATATTAGCATCCAGGCCCATGACAAAACGCTCAATCTTCATGGCTTACGTCAGCTTTATTAGTTCGGGGCAAAAGCGCGACAATCGCGAAAATTCCCTCTCATAGCTTTCCACAGACCGCTTGTTTTGACGCAGTTGTAAGAATTCCTCCTGCTTTCTGTAGCGGGCTGCCACAGGGTAAAATTTTCTCCAGAAAGCCTCTCTAAATTGGGCCCATGTTACGCACCTCCTTCGGTGCCTCATATCCTCCGGCCGACTCCCACCACATGAAGGCGTCGTCTCTCAAAGATGAAGGCGCGCGCAAGACACCCCGCTCCTCGGGGCGGTTCATAAGTCGAAAGATATTTTCTATCGGCGACACACCTACGCTCTGCCACCGTGGGATCCCCGAAGACCCATCAAAAGGTCGAGGGTCATATTTCCTGAAATCCTTCAGGTACCGGGCCTCTACTGTCGCGTTTACTTGTCCATGGCCCATCTGGGCCAACTGGGACGTCACAGTAGCTTGTATCATTGCTTGCATTGTCTCCAACATCGTAGGCATCGCGGGGTTGGCTTGGCCCATAACCGGCGCGACTGGAGGGATGTTCCCCTGGTTATTCTGTGGGACTTGAGGTGGATTCGGCGCAGGCGGGGGAACTTCCCCCTGTCCCACTGGAATTTTTGGGGGCGGGCCCGTTACTCCGGCCCTTCGCCCCCTGCCTCGTCCTCTACCCCGTCCTCTTCCTCTAGGTGGCATTGTACTACATCATAACGTTAAAGGCTCAGGTTTCATCAAACACAGTTTGGCAAGAATACACGAATATTTTTCCTAGCATAACTCATACATGCATATGTTTGCATACAACATTTTATCTTTCAAGAGCGTTCACGAGAAAATAAGTAATGAAATAGCTAGTCTTGGAGCAAACCTGGCAATGACTGAGAGTGCTACTGGCCATGGGATTTCGTTATAAGTCTACAGAACCTGTGACCTATTGCTCTGATACCAACTGTAAGGACCCTAAGATTTTGGCTAAACCTGACCCTAGAGTCTTTACTAAACATGCATGAATCGAGGCCCCTAAATGATTGAAGTTAAAGGTTGCAAAAAAAAACGAAACAGTTATTCATCAAAAATAAATCAATTGTTCATTTGGGATCCCAATAAAAAGAATTGAAGATGACATTTATTTAACAAAGAATTTAACTTGACTTGGCCTCCCTAAATTTAAATCAAAGAATAAATGAAAAGGAAATGTTTTAACCAAAGACTAGCCGACAGAAAAACATGTGACTCAAATTTGCGAAACTGGCTTCTCTTATCCCATGGCTCGAGTAGCGCTCCGGTCATTCAACCATCTTGCCTTTGCCCTTACACAAAACATTTTTATTTTAAAGAAGGGGTGAGTATTACATACATAATACTCAGTAAGAGTCCCCACAGACGGGGTTCAAAAGTCATGGACCCTAACAAAAATACAAGTAAAATATAAAAGACGTTCGTGGCTTTTCTCTTCGGCTTTTTGTGGAAATTTTTACTTCCTGTTCCATGGCCTCCATTCAGGTCGACCCATTAATATAATCATACATTCATTAAATAGTGGGGGTTAGTTGTCAAGCCTTCAGTAAACAATTTCATTTAAATTTCTCTTGACTTCTAACGAACAACTAGTCCTCCCACAACATGGCCTCTCGAGTGGGTGGACTCAGAGAATCTCAAAATAAGTAATTATAAATCCAGAAAATTTCACACATGACCTTCAAATAAACTTAGTGAGGCAAAAGATGTCGGGGCCTCGATTACCTAGATGTTCTATTTAGAACACAATAAATCTCATGGCATTAACATGGCTAGATCAACATGCAAAGTTTCAAAGACAACGAAGTCTAACATTCATGGCATAAATCCAAAGATTCACAATATCAACAGGGCAACAGGAACCTAACATTCATGGCATAAATCCAGCATTCACAATATCAACAGGGCAACAGGAACCTAACATTCATGGCATAAATCCAGCATTCACAATATCAACAGGGCAACAGGAACCTAACATTCATGGCATAAATCCAGCATTCACAATATCAACAGGGCAACAGGAACCTAACATTCATGGCATAAATCCAGCATTCACAATATCAACAAAAAAAAGGTCATACTCAATCCAACATGGCTTTTCAAACCAAAACCTCCAACCATGTGGGATGTTTTCAGCAAACTTTTCAATCTGGATCAAAAAAAATTGTATGGGTTCCCTTACCTTAGCCTCGACTAGCAATCAAGGTTGTTAATTTCTCCTACGAACCCTAAACGAATTCCGCTTAGGTCTGCTGCAATTTCCCACAACTTCGACGAATACCTAACACAACTATGGGTTAAATAAATCTCAACTTAAACAAATCTTACGATCCAAGTCCTTCATAGAGATGGCAACTCACTCACCGCGAATCCGGCGAAGACCAAAATGATCTCGGCTACTGATGTGAGGGGCGGCGACCGGCGACGGCGAGGCAGTGGCGGCGGCGCGCGGCAGCAGACGCGCGGGCGAGGCGCCGGGCAACGGATCTTGAGCGTCTGGCGGCGCGGATCCGTCAAGCGCGGGCGTCGCGTCAGCGGCCGAGACCTCGATCGCGCGCGCCACGAGCGGGTGAAGGCTTCGATCGGCGGCGCACGAGCGGCTGGAGGCTTCGATCGGCTGCGCGCGAACGGCGGGAGGCTTCGACGGATGCGGCGATCTGGAGCTTGACGGCAACGCGAGAGCTCGCGAGCCTGCGGCTGGCTGCGGCGCGAGGTGGCTGCGAAGCTTCCCGAGAATCAACTGGCTGGCTGGCGTGCGAAGACTTCCGGCGAGCGCGACGATCTGCAGGCGGTGGACGGCGGCACGAACGGCGGCTCGGAATCCCAGGGGTGCGGCGGCTAGGGTTTTTCGTGAGAGGGAGATGGTGAGGAGATGAATACCTCGATTTGCGTGCATAAGAGGACAAAAGGGCCTCTTTTAAAAACCCTACTTGTGGTTTGATTACTAAAATGCCCCTCAACCACCTACAATTCACAAAAAGGCCTTGACTAAGTCAAAACTCAAATTAAATGTATGATTTTACTAATATTAATAAATACTTTAATGGAGCATAAACCTGATTTATGGTGCGGGCGTTACATCAAGCATACATACCTAGTTGACACTAATATAATCTGGTTGATATACCTTATACACGTCTTATTCACATCTTTAGTTGTAAGATTATACTCTATAAATCAAATATATAACAATTGCAAATATATATATATATATATATATATATATATATATATATATATTATAAATTATGTAAATTATGCATGATATATATGTTAAACTACCAAATAATAAATATATATTATGCATTATATTATTTATAAACATCATTATTTATCTGGAGTATTCTTGAAAATACATGATATCAATATATACTATGCAATATATTGTACTAAAAAATATACACATAGAAATATATTGTATAAACATCAGTATGTATTATTTGTGTTTTCTTTAATGTTGCATTATATATACATTTAAATTACTTATCATTCTAGTCAATATAATATATGCTCTTCAATTGTACTTAACATTATAGGGAATATTAATATATACACTGAAACTTATACTTATACCTGATATCATAGGCACAATATGATATATGCATAAATAATGCACAATATATTCCTAACAAACATAAATATCGTTCTTCCTAGAATTCTAAGTTTTTATTCTATTATTTTATATAAACCCCAAATTGTTGCACATCTATTTTAAAAAGTTGTATAAAAATATATACCTGTTGGAATAGAAATTTTGGCGAATCCAAAATTGTCACGTCATCACTCGACATTGATGGCAAAATTATTTAATTAGGGATTAATTAAATATGCAAGTATCCCTAAATTAAATTGGTGGTTATACAATTGGGTTCCTTAAAATTTGGTAGACAAAAGTCTAAATTAAAGGCCCAATTAGAAAAAGTCCAAGCCCGATCCAGAGACGTAGGCCCAAAATCAATCAGGTCCGGTCCAGGACAGAAAACCCAAATTAGCCAAGCCCAAAAAGGTTGGCCCAAAGCCAACCTGGCCCAAAAAGGTTGGCCTAAATCCAACCTGACCCAACCCATAGGAGTTGGCCCAACAAAGAGCAGACTCAGTTCAACGGGTCCAAGCCCATCTGGAGGCCCAGAGGAACTCTATAAATAGAGACCTCATTCTTTCCAGGTTCAGAAATTTGAGACTCCAAAGAGAATTCAGAAACAAAGCTGTGAAATCTCCAGAGGCTCTTGAAGATCAAACACCATCTGAACGAAGAACGCTTCAAGGGAATCGTCAAGAACACACCACGAATCCATTGAAGTTTTCAACATCGAGAACAAGTTGTTTCAGCCCTCGAGAAAAGCTACAAGCCGAAGATCTTCAACAATCTGCAAGCCAAAGACCTTCAACAAGCTACAAGCCGAAGATCTTCAACAAGGTACAAGCTATAAGCCGAAGACTTCAACAAGCTGCAAACCGAATGCCTTTAACAAGCTGCGAGCGAAAACCTTCAGCTTTCTATACTTGAGAACAAGTTGAAAAGCCCTCAAGAAAAAAATCTACATTCGAGAACAAGTTGTTTCAACCCTCGATCCAAGCACATACGTAGGGGAGAGAATCATATGATTAAATACTAGAGATTGTACTCACAATTACCTGAAATCAATACAACACAAATTCATTTACACGTGTCTCATTTCCATTCGTTGGTTGAAATCTCGTGTGAACAAATTGGCACGCCCAGTGGGACAACTCTACCTCTCATCTCTTTCTCCTCCAAATCAAAGCAAGCCAATGGAATCAAAGAAAGTTGCGTCAACTGCTGCTGTTGTAAGCAACTCCTACATGGGACCAATAACTCGCAGTCGTTATAGAGGGGCTGAGACAAGTGATGATCGAACCCCTGATGCAATGGCAAGCAACATCATCAAACTACTGGATGAAGCTTCCAAAGACAAGGTTGTCGTTAAAGATAACCCCTTGTTTGACCAATCAACTCTTGCTCCTAATCAACTGAGGGAGACAACAAATCAAGATGTAATGTCGATCATGATGGCTGATGTGGATCCTGACGAAAGGATGACGGAGATGGAAAGAAAAATCAATCTCCTGATGAAGGCGGTAAAAGAAAAAGATCTCGAAATTGCTTATCTCAAAAAACAAGTCCAAACAAAGAAACGGCTCAATCCAGCCAAACCCCTGCAGTAAGAAACATCGATAAAGGGAAAATATCATCCAAGAGGAGCAACCGCCACAACCAGCTTCAGTCGCTTGTCTATCCGTCCAACAGCTGCAGGACATGATCATGAACTCTATCAGAGCTCAGTATGGCGGGCCTGCTCAGAATCCTCTCATGTACTCCAAACCGTACACTAAGAGAATTGACAACTTAAGAATACCCACAGGGTACCAACCTCCAAAATTCCAGCAGTTCGACGGGAAGGGAAACCCAAAGCAACACGATGCACACTTCATTGAGACTTGCGAAAATGCAGGGACACGTGGTGACCTCCTGGTCAAGCAATTTGTGTGTACCTTAAAAGGAAATGCCTTTGATTGGTACATTGATTTAGAGCCAGAAACGATTGACGGTTGGGGACAGTTCGAGAGAGAATTTCTAAACCGTTTTTATAGTACGAGGCGAACTGTCAGTATGATGGAACTTACCAACACCAGACAACGCAAAGGTGAACCTGTCATCGATTATATCAACCGTTGGAGAGCTCTAAGCCTCGACTGCAAAGACCGCCTCACTGAGTTATCTTCCGTGGAGATGTGCATCCAAGGCATGAACTGGGGGCTTCTTTACATCTTGCAGGGCATAAAGCCTCGTTCTTTCGAGGAGCTACCGACGCGCGCTCATAACATGGAACTAAGCATCGCTGCTAGAGGGAATAAAGACCTCTTAGTCCCAGACGTAAAGAAAGAGGAGAAAGGATTCAAAGGCGCGGAGAAGGTTATGAAAAGCGCCACTGAGGAGTCCATGGTCGTCAACACGATCCCTCTAAAATTTTTCTCAAAAGTTAAGGAAGTTAAGCTAAGAAAACAACAAGAAGCAAGTGAACGACGTCATCCAACTTTGAAAAAAAGACAAGAGAAAGTATATCCATTTCCAGACTCTGACGTCCCAGATATGTTGGAGCAACTATTGAGCACACAACTGATTGAATTTCCAGAATGTAAACGACCGGAAGAGATGGAAAAAGTCGATGATCCTAAGTATTGCAAGTATCATCGAGTTATCAGTCACCCAATTGAGAAATGCTTTGCCCTAAAAGAGCTAATCCTAAGATTAGCTAAAGAAGGAAAGATTGAGCTAGATCTCGATGAAATAACTCAAACGAATCATACTGCAGTAACAGTAAATGCATGCAGTCAAATGCACTCTAAACCGCTTCATGGCAAAGAAGTGAGCCTAGTCCAATTTGGAACCATGGAACCTGTAGTTGTTTGGTTTCAACATGAGATACCAAGAAACAAACTCCAAGATATGGATAAACCTACCGATGATAAAGACAAAGTTCAGGTCCTTGTGACTCATTTGGAGAAGCAAAAACGAAATTTAGCTTCAGACGATTCTTGTCAGTTTAAAAGCTACAAATGCAAAGACAAACATCAAAAGAGGAATGATTCAAGGAAACCTACGTCTGAAATGAGAATAAGCAAAAAATATTCTCAACCTGGAAAATCGATGACCTTAAAGAAATTCTTCTATAGAAATGTCCTTCACATGAAAGAAAAGGAAGGAAACTCTGTTGGTGTTTACTACATTGAAGCAGAAGAAGTTGATGACGTAAAAGAAGTCAAGCAAAGGACTTCTGTTTTCGATCGCATCAAGCCTTCAACTACTCGACCTTCAGTCTTCCAAAGGATGAGTATGGTCGCGACGAAAGAAGAAAACCAAGATCCAACTTCTAGCTCCGCTCGACCTTCAGTCTTTCAAAGGTTAAACGCCTCTACTTCAAGGAAATGCCAACCTTCAACATCTGTTTTTGACCGCCTCAAAGTAACAAGTGGTCAAGATGAAAGCATGATGAACACCTCGAAAGCATAACTATTCGATGAGGTGAGCAACAACAAGGTTCAAAGTACCGTCCCTTCACGTATGAAAAGGAAGTTCTCCGTTCTCATAAATACAGAGGATTCCTTAAAGGTGAAGAAAAATCTCATCGTCTTAACAAATCCTACAAATGAAGGGTTTTATCAAGACTATGGTGACGACAAAGACATTTAAAATGTAAAAGCTCCTTGTCGCAAGAGCCTAAACTGCATGATGCTCCTAGCCCACACGAGCTTAAAAGGTGAACGACCAAAAACAAATCTTATGAACTACGTTCTGGCTTGATCCCTTTTCTTAAGGATACGTAGGCAGCTTAAAGAAAACTTTAAGTTCAGTCCCAAAAAAAATAAACAAAAAAGTGTGTCGCAACTATTAAGATATGACATACTGGGGGCAATACAAAAAGATTGAAGGTGTTCAATCCTATTGTCAATGGTGATGTTGAAATTGAAGATGTTGCATCATTGTGAGGACGACACTGCAAGTTAAGTTCATACGAGGTCGCATCTTCTCCAAATTCGAGAGGCTTCGCGACTTCTTCTCAAAGTTTGAGGACCTCGTTGTCGATTCTTCTCAAAGTTCGAGGACTTCGTCGTCGCTTCTTCTCAAATTCCGAAGACTTCGTCGTCTCTTCTTCTCAAAGCTCGAAGGACTTCGTCGTCGCTACTTCTAAAAGCTTGAGGATCCCGTCGTCGATTCTTCTCAAATTTCGAGGACCTCGTCGTCGATTCTTCTCAAAGTTCGAGGACTTCGTCGTCGCTTCTTCTCAAAGCTCGAAGACTTCGTCGTTGCTTCTTCTCAGAGCTCGAGGACTTCGTCGTCGCTTCTTCTCAAAGTTTGAGGACTTCGTCGTTGCTTCTTCTCAAAGTTCGAGGGCTTCGTCGTCACTTCTTCTCAAATTCTAAGGACTTCGTCGTCGCTTCTTCCTAAAGCTCGAATGACTTCGTCGTCGCTGCTTCTCCAAACTTGAGGACCCCGTCGTCGATTCTTCTCAAATTCTAAGGACTTCGTCGTCGCTTCTTCTCAAAGCTCGAGGACTTCGTTGTCTTCAAAGACTCTGGCGGTGCTTCGTCTTCAAAGACTTTGGTGGTGCTTCGTTTTCAAAAAACTCGAATGATTCTTTGTCTTCAAGGCCTCTGGCAGTGCTTCGTCTTCAAAGTCTCTGGCGGTGCTTCGTCTACAAATTCTCTGGCGGTGCTTCGTCTTCAAAGTCTCTGGCGACACTTCGTCCTCAAAGTCTTCAAAGTTTGGCATCTGTCGACTTTGTCGTCAAAGTCATCAAAGTCTAGCCTCTGACGGCTTCAAAGACTTCGAGTTGTCATTAACCTGAAGGTATCTATTCCTCAAAGACGAGCATCCAAATTTTTGCACCAAGTTCGAGTTTGCTCGAAGTTTCGAGTCTGCTCGCTAAGTTCAGAGCTTTCTCGCAAGGTTCCGAACCTGCTCACTAAGTTCTGAATTCGTTCGTCAAGTTTAAAGTTCGTGCCCTACTCGCTAAGTTGCGAGTTTGCACCTCATTCCTTAAGTGTCGAGTTTGCTCACCAAGTTAGGAGTTTGATCGTCAAGCTCCGAGTTCGCTTGTCACGTTTAGAGTTCGCTCGTCAAGTTCAGAGTTCGCTCGCCAAGTTTTGAGTTTGCTCGTCAAGTTTTGAGTTTGCTCGTCAAGTTTCAAGTTCACACCTTACTCGTCAATTTCGAATTCGCGTTTCGCTCACCAAGTTTGAGGATCGTTGCATGCCTCTTCACCAAAACAGAGTCATCGTTCATCGTTGCACGTCCCTCCACCAAGTCAAGAATGATGCACCAAGTTGATGATGAAGCGATCGTGAAAGTGAATCATCCCTCAGTGAAGAATGTAGTCACTTTCACCTTTAGGAGTGATGTGTCAAGTTGATGATGAAGCGGTCATGAAAGTGAGCGACTGTGAAAGCGAATCATCCCTCAACGAGGAATGTAGTCACTTTCACCTTCAGGAGTGATGCGTCGAAGTCGTCGTTGTGAAGGTGAACTGTCCATAGCCGAAGCTAGGAGCCTTCGTCACCTCCAATCCATCGCCGCGTCGGTTGGCCGCCGTTGTGAAGGTGAATCGCCCATAGCCGAAGCTAGGAGCCTTCGCCACCTACAATCCATCGCCGTTGAAGCCGCCGTTGTGAAGGTGAATCGCCCATAGCCGGCTAGGAGCCTTCGTCACCTCCAATCCATCGTCGTTGAAGCCGTCGTTGTGAAGGTGAACTGTCCATAGTCGAAGCTAGGAGCCTTTGTCACCTCCAAATCCATCGTCGTCGAAGTTGTCGTTGTGAAGGTGAACTATCCATAGCCGAAGCTAGGAGCCTTCGTCACCTCCAATCCATCGCCGTCGAAGCCGTCGTTGTGAAGGTGAACTGTCCATAGCCGAAGCTAGGTACCTTCGTCACCTCCAATTCATCGTCGTTGTGAAGGTGAACTCGCCATAGCCGGCTTAGGAGCCTTCGTCACCTCCAATCCATCGTCGTCAAAGCCGCTATTGTGAAGGTGAACTGCCCATAGTCGAAGCTAAGAGCCTTCGCCACCTCCAATCCATCGCCGTCGCCGGCCGCTGTTGTGAAGGTGAATCGCCCATAGCCGAAGCTAGGAGCCTTCGTCACCTCCAATCCATCGCCGCCGGTTGTCATTGTGAAGGTGAATCGCCCATAGCCGGCTAGGAGCCTTTGCCACCTCCAATGCATCGCCGTCGGTTGCCGTTGTGAAGGTGAATCGCCCATAGCCGGCTAGGAGCCTTCGCCACCTCCAATCCATCATCGCCGGCCGCCGTTGTGAAGGTGAATCGCCCATAGCCGGCTAGGAGCCTTCGCCACCTCCAATCCATCGCCGCCGGCCGCCGTTGTGAAGGTGAACCGCCCATAGCCGGCTAGGAGCCTTCGCCACCTCCAATCCATCGCGTCGCCGGCCGCCGCTGTGAAGGTGAAATGTCCATAGCCGGCTAGGAGCCTTCTTCATTGGGATTTGTGCCCTAAAACTCGTAGTTTTGTAATTATGTTCTAATTAATGTAATAAAGTGTTATTATTTCAATAAAGTGTTATTGTTCGTTATCTCACGAGTTTACCTTTATTTAAAACCCTAAATCTAATAAACTAAACATCCAAGGATGTTAAATGAATCTTTAACTGAATGTAATGTACATAAAAAGGATCTCGGTTCAAGATACAACCTAAAGGGTCTATAGTTAGGGGATAAGGATTGGGTACCTTACCCTGGTAAAACTATGGATATGACCCACTTTGTATTTGATACAAACACTGTAATCCTAACGTGTTCGTGTAGATGACATGTGAGTGAGGATATCCTATGTAATAAGATTACATAAGATCGACCACTGAAATAGTAACCTCTAGTCAGTAACTCAGCTTGACTAGTTAGGTTTCTATTTCACTAGGATGACCTAGGCAACTTGATCTCAATCTCGAGCGGTTTCTGAACTCCGTCATGCGAGGATTGTCCTTTGACTAGTATGGGTGAGAGTGGCCAGATTCGCCGACTCAATATGCCTACCTTCTTGGGGACAAGACCGAGTGAGCGGCTGGGAACTTAACTTAGCAAGATGGAATTCACTCCTTCCCGCCTACTAGGGTAAGTAGAGGAATGTTCCCTTAAGTGGTGTCTTCGGGACTTGAACAAAGTGGTCCGACCCTCTCATTGGCCCAAGAGGGACTCTGCTTGTTGGTAGGACCACAAACAAATTGTTCATTAGAGAAGCACTTTGTACTTAAGGCACAAGATGTAACCCAGGGGTAAAACGGTAATTTGACCCAGCTGGTGTTACGAACATTCGTGAAGGATTGACTTGCTGTTATTGGTCAATATCCATGGACACAGAAATATATCTGCAGTGAGAAGAATGCAGCTGTGGGACTGTAGTGGAGTGTTCCCGCAGTTAACGAATGTTGATTGGGAGGTTAATGAGATTAACCGAGCAGTCTCGTATCGTTGGAGCTTCTAATCTGTAGGTCCATTAGGTCCACCTTCTAACTCGTAAAGGGTTCTTAGATCATTTGAATTTGAAATGTTCAAATTCATTAGGGAATATATTTAATGTATTTAGATACGATATAATATATAATTTTGGAACTATATATTATAATTTTAATGTGAATATGATTCATATTAAATTTTATGAGAGAATTGAATATTTGAAAGAGTTCAAATATTATATTAAATGTGAATGTGATTCACATTTGAAAACTATAGGTTAAAATTTAATGTGCACTGGATGTACATTAAAACTATAGGTTAAAGGGGTGATATGATTAAATGAGATTTAATCCAAATTAAATATATGATATTTAATTTGTATTATTTAAAATTAATAATTTAATTTAATTTAATTATTATTATTATTATTATTATTTATTATTATTATTATTATTATTATTATTTTAATAATAAAATAAGGGAACGTGTCATCCAGACACGTTCCCACTATCCCCTTTCTTCTCCTTATCGATAGTTTAACAGGGAGAAGGGGTATGCATTTTTGCATTGATCGATTGATTTTTTCTGCAATTGGTGAATTGCTGCAAGAAAAATTCTTTCTCTCTCACTCTCATTCCTAAAACTTCCAATTTTTGAAAACCTTCCCACCAAGGTTGATTTAAGCAGAACTCAGAGACATAGGAGGTTCTCCTGTTGGTTGTGTTCTTACTGGAAGAAAAACAGAGAAGTTCCACAGTTGGGTTGCTGTATTGTTTGGAGCAAGGAGTTGTTGTTGGAGAAAGTCTACAAAGGTAATTCCTCTTCCTATCCTTTAGTTTAATTGTTAAACTTTACATGTTTGCATGTATGCCATTAAATCCATGCCTAATTAGATTAGAGTTGATTTCATGCTTGTGCTGTATTTTTGGGTCAATGTACTGGTTTTTGTTTTTAGCAAAACGATCAAGCAAATTAACGATCCCAATCACGTTACCGCTGCTCAAGGAGATCAAATCTCCATCACCTTCGTCACCTTCAATCCATCGTCGTCAAAGTCGTCGTTGTGAAGGTGAATCGCCCATACCGAAGCTAGGAGCCTTCATCACTTCCAATCCATCGCCGCCGGCCGCCGCCGTTGTGAAGGTGAACCGCCCATAGCCGGTTAGAGCCTTCGTCACCTCCAATCCATCGCCGCCGGCCGCTGCTGTGAAGGTGAACCGCCCATAGTCGAAGCTAGGAGCCTTTGTCACCTCCAAATCCATCGTCGTCGAAGCTGTCGTTGTGAAGGTGAACTGTCCATAGCCGAAGCTAGGAGCCTTTGTCACCTCCAATTCATCGTCATCAAAGCCGTCAGGTTGCCACCTTCGATCCATCATTGAAGGGTCGTGAATGTAGGGGCTCTTGTCATCTCAGTTTAAAAAAAATTAAAAAAAAAGGAAAAAGATGAGTTACCTTAATTCCTTGCTTTTTGGATAATGTTGTATTCTTCAAGGGTAGAGAAATTGTTGAAAAGAAGTTTCCTCCTAAGGAAAGTGAAAGAATAAGTAAAGAAACCAGAGGACAAGTATTATCTGTACATAGAAAAAAATTACTTACATATTTACCTTCGAATGGATGAAGCCTTTTGTTTTAAGAGGGAGATGTTGCAAGACTTGCAAGTATTAAGCTCTAAATAAAAAAAATAAAAGAAGAAAAAAAGTAAGTACATAGATGATTCAAAAAAAAAAAGAAAGTTAAAAAATCAAGGTTTGGGACTTGCCTCACTCTAAGCTTGTCTCCACTTCTCTCTATTGGGTGAATTGATAGAAGACTCATCTACTCTATTTATAGTTGAGGAAAAGATAAATGTCACATTCCAAAATCCAAGTTGGAATTCAAATAGGAATTGGAATTGGAATAAGATTTCATTCAAATCAGAATTTGGCATATCTTATCTCCAATCGAAAATCGTCTGCAAGCAAGATTAAAATTCTATCTCCAAATCCAAAATTTAAATTAATTCTATCAAAGTCAACATCATGGTAGAATTTTAATTTTATCTTGCTAAATAAAATTTTGGCATATTCTAAAATTTATCTCAAATCAAAATTTGATAAAATTAATTCTATCAAGTCTAAATCATGGTAGAATTTTAATTTTATCTCAAATCAAATTTGGGCATCGATTTTATCTCAAATCAAAGTTGATGAAATTAGTTCTATCCAAATCAAAATCATGATAGAATTTCAATTTTATCTCAAATAAAAATTTGGGCATAATCTAAAATTTATCCCAAATTAAAAATTGGGTATAAGATAGAAATTTCCCTCAAACCAAAATTTGGGGATAATCCAAATTTTATTTTAAATCAAAATTGGATTGAAATTCAAATTTAATTTCTATTCCAATTCCAAATTATAATTGGGTAGAAATTTTTTGATAGAATTTTTTTTAACCATATCTCATATTTGTTTTGAATTAAAGTAGAGCAAAAAATCTACTAAATTCAAATCAAAATTGTATGCCAAATAAAGAAAATCAAAATATTGACTCAAATTAATATTTTGATATATTGGCATCAAGAGAAAAAAATATGTGTCAAAGAAAAAAAATCAATCAAGTTAATGAACCAAATTTCATATTTGATTAAATTGACACATCAAGCAGAATTCGAACTATGAGCAAACCTCATCCAAATTAGAGCAAATCTTATGTTTTGATTCTAAAATAACTTTTTTTCGAAATTCACACAGCATAAATTTCGAAAAGGGGCATTTGTTGGAATAGAAATTTCGGCGAATCCAAAATTGTCACATCATCACTCGACATTGATGGCAGAATTATTTAATTAGGGATTAATTAAATATGCAAGCATCCCTAAATTAAATTGGTGGTTATACAATTGGGTTCCTTAAAATTTGGTAGACAAAAGTCTAAATTAAAGGCCCAATTAGCAAAAGTCCAAGCTCGATCCAGAGACGTAGGCCTAAAATCAATCAGGTCCGGTCCAGGACAGAAAGCCCAAATCAGCGAAGCCCAAAAAGGTTGGCCCAACCCAAAATGGTTGGCCCAAATCCAACCTGACCCAACCCATAGGAGTTGGCCCAATAAAGAGCATGCCCAGTTCAACGGGCCCAAGTCCATCTGGAAGCCTAGAGGAACTCTATAAATAGAGACCTCATTCCTTCATTTTCAAGGTTCAAAATTTTGAGACTACAGAGAGAATTCAGAAACAAAGCTGTGAAATCTCCAGAAGCTCTTGAAGATCAAACACCATCTGAACGAAGAATGCTTCAAGGGAATCGTCAAGAACACACCACGAATCCATTGAAGTTTTCAACATCGAGAACAAGTTGTTTCAGCCCTCGAGAAAAACTACAAGTCGAAGATCTTCAACAAGCTGCAAGCCAAAGACCTTCAACAAGCTACAAGCCGAAGATCTTCAACAAGGTACAAGCTATAAGCGGAAGAATTCAACAAGCTGCAAACCGAATGCCTTTACCAAGCTGCGAGCGAAAACCTTCAGCTTTCTATACTTGAGAACGAGCTGAAAAACCCTCAAGAAAAAATCTACATTCGAGAACAAGTTGTTTCAACCTTTAATCCAAGCACATACGTAGGAGAGAGAATCAGAGGATTAAATACTAGAGATTGTACTCACAATTACTTGAAATCAATACAACACAAATTCATTTACACGTGTCTCATTTCCATTCGCTGGTTGAAATCTCGTGTGAACAATACCTCATATTATTTAATATACCCCTACATTTAGAAAATGTAAACACAATATAAACAACTATACAAAATATAAACATGTATATATTTTGATGGTCGTTTGCGAGAAAAAGTAGCTTGTTTGCCGAAAATAAAACATTCATCGTTATTTAAAGGAAACATACTGTCGATTGAAGAAAATATGTTGGGTTTTATGTCCTAAAATTTGTGGTTTTATAAACTGAATGTATATTCTATATTGCAATAAATATGTTATTGAGATTTATTTAGTAAATATGTTATTGAATAAAGTGAATTGTGTATTGTGTAACCTTAACCCAATAAAGAACCTTTGGCTATAGGATGATTACTTGTGCTTGGATCGAGGGTTGAAACAACTTGTTCTCGAATGTAGATTTTTTCTTTAGGGTTTTTCAGCTCGTTCTCAAGTATAGAAAGCTGAAGGTTTTCGCTCGCAGCTTGGTAAAGGCATTCGGTTTGCAGCTTGTTGAATTTTTCCGCTTATAGCTTGTACCTTGTTGAAGATCTTCGGCTTGTAGCTTGTTGAAGGTCTTTGGCTTGCAGCTTGTTGAAGATCTTCGGCTTGTAGCTTTTCTCGAGGGCTGAAACAACTTGTTCTCGATGTTGAAAACTTCAATGGATTCGTGGTGTGTTATTGACGATTCCCTTGATGCGTTCTTCATTCAGATGGTATTTAATCTTCAAGAGCTTTTATATGTCACATGTCTCTTTATATGTAACATAAAAGTGGATCAAGTTCAAGTTATAGCCAGAACGGTCTATAGTATAAGGATAGTGTTGGTACCTTATTATGGGGACACTATGGATGCGACCCAATTTGTAAAACGATGTGATCCTGAATCGTTCATGTAGAGACATGCGAGTGGAGGCGTCCTATGCAATGAGTTTTCATAATACTGGACCGCGAAATAGTCACTTAGACTTTATAACTTCGTTTACTGTCTTAATTGATTATATTCATATGATGACGTAGGTAACGCGATCTTAATCCTGAGCATACCATGAACTCTTGTTGATTCGGATTATCCTTATATTTGCATGGGTGAGAGTGGCCTGAGATTGCCGACTCAATAAGCCTACCATTTCAGGGATAAGACCGGGTAGATAGTTGGGAACATAGTTCTGCAAGATCGAATTCACTCCTCCCCGCTTTAGGGATTAGTAGGGATCTTGAACAAAGGGCCTACCGAGAGGGATTCGGTTTGATGGTTGGACCACAAACCAATTGTTCATTAGAGGATCAGTGGGACTTAAAGTACGAGAAGTAATTACAGGGGTAAAACAATAAATTTCATCCAACTGTAATTACGAACGATATGTGAAGGATCGACTTACTAATCATGGTTATATCAATTGGATAGAAATATATCTACAGTGAGGAGAGTGCAACCACTAGGCTTTAGTGGAGTGTCCCGGTGGTTAACGAATGTTGATTAGCTAGGCTAAAGAGTTTGGTCGGTTAATCTCGTATCGTTAGAGCTCATGATTTGTAGGTCCATTAGGTTCTCCTTACTAGCTCGGACTAAGCCTTGTAACATTTTGAGAGAAAAGAATTTGAATTGTTCAAATTCAGTTTTGGGGAGAAAGCATTAATTATATGTGATATATTTAACGTGTCATAGCTTAATTATGAATTAAACTATGATTAAGAAGAGGGGAACATATTTAAATATGATTTAAATATTGGATTGATTTAAAGTATGAATAAGGATTCATGTTCGAAAAATCGATTGGGATTGGGCAATTTATTTAATTTAATATTTGATATTAAATTTAATTAATTAATTAATTATTTAAATTATTTAAATTATTTAATTAATTAAATTATGTTTAATTTAAAATCAATATTATATTGATTTTTGAATTAAAATTAAAAGAAAAAAAGGAAGAAATTCAAGAGTTATCTTGAATTCAAGTTGCCAAATTGACCAAGATGAGTCAAACTCAAAATTCACTAAAATTGCCCACCTCCATCTCAAGTCATCCTCATCACTCATGTGTTGGCAACTCCTCCCAGCTTAATGAAGCTTTATTTAAAGGAGATATTTGAGAGGATTTTGCAAAAATAGTTTATGTTCTCGATTTTTGACATTTGAGTATTCTTCTTCCAAATTCTCTCAATCTAGGATCCCACAATCCGTTCCAAGGCCTGAGAATAGTAGGGAAGACACTAGAGGTGGTCCACGAAGTATTCGTGTTGCAAATCGTCTATCGGGTGAAGAGAATTTGATCTTCAAAGTCGAGTTTTCTAACTCTCTGTTTTTCCAGTTTTGAGCATGCATTTTATTTTGCAAAATTGATGTGTTGCTTTCACTTTGGTTTGAAAGAAATATAGTGTGATTAGTTGTTTAGTGTTGGAAAAAGTTAGAGCTTGGAAGATCTGAAGCCAGAAGGAATTAATAGGTGTGTTTAGATCGGAGTTCAATAGATGGTGTTGTTAGGTTACTGAAAAAATATCCTTGCTACCACTTGAGGTTTCTACTCGTTGCCTCTGACGTCATGGTGGCACGTGGGATGTGTCGTGGTTGTGCATTCACAAACAAACAAAGGATGCTTGCCTTTGGAAACCGTCGCACTGAAGCAAAATGCTGCCAGTGGGACGTATGTAGTTATAAGACCGCATGTCGGTCACATAGAATTACTTTTGTTTTAATATTGACATTGTCTCAGTAAGCCGAAGTAAGTTTATCTCAAATGATAAACAAGAGATTAGATAGTTAAGTTGCAGAAAGCATTAAGATTCAACAGATGGATCTATCAACATTAAACCCACGTTACTCTTAAAACACATGAAAAAAATCACATTTGCACCCACTCACCTTGTTAGCAACTATTTTAAAACTAAACACAAGATCATACTGCCTGAGATGAGGCAGCAGAACCTCCAAAATCCAAATCAATACATAATCATAAATATTACATTTACATTGGAAGGATGGAAAATGTTTGAGCTTCTTCCTCCCCCATACAACAAAAAGAGAACCCTGCAATCAAGATGACGAAAAAAGACAGCATCATATTTCTTATGTACAAAAATGCAAGCTGAGCCTGACTCGCACGGTTTTATAATCAGGAGACAGGGAAAAGCCCTGAAAAATAACCGAACCTTATTAGTAGAAATATTTGTTTCAACATCTTAAAACACAGGACAGTATTTTCTGCTAACCCACATTTCATTTCCAAGTCCAAACAACCCAATTAACATATTCATTTCTCACTCTATTGATGAGCTTAGAAAGCCTTCACCAGTTACCCCCCCAACCCCAACCCCAACCACTTCATATATGTAGCAGCACCTGCAGCTAGCGTTTTGCCGTCGGAATCTTCGCAAGTGAAAATATAACACCACCTCGTTCCAGATTCCACTCCATTGGCAATCAAAAGAAAGCAGCCAACCCATGCAAACGATACCTATCGATAAAATCTTACTGCTATATAAACCATTTCTCTTCTTCCACTTTCCCATTCCCCTGGTGAATATTCCACATTTTCTTTCTCCTCTGCCAACGACTATATGACAAAGGATACGTCTCCATCAACAATCTGATCCGATGATGGATGATTGATCCTCCGTGTGGATGGCAACCATATCGGAATCTGGCTTGTTGAGCTTCGTCTCTCCACCGAGTGGGAGTTTTATCTTGGGTGACAGTCTCTTCACTTCTTCTGTTGTGTAGATGAATATCTTCCTTACCATGCTGCAGAACTCGCTGCAATCATTAAGGAAAGGCAAACACGAGTTTTAGACAACCAAAATCTCTCATTTTATCATGCTCAAGCCTTCAAAGGTATAGTTACTTCAACAAAATCACACTCAACATTCAACCAAATGGAGATGAAAGCAACTATGGCAAATAACTTGAAGATGAAAGCAAGATCAATGGTGATAGCATTTGATTTGTTCCAATATCTGTATTAATATTGAACAGGCAAAAAAAGATTTTGGGATAATCATGAATTTGGGTGTGTTTGGAGGTGGGGGTTCGTATGTACTTACTTCCAAGGATCATCTCCAACCATCATCATATCATCTTCATCGTCGGTGTAAACAACCTGCCATTTCTTTACAGAGCCACAAAGCTGACCCTCTATGTCAAACATCTCCTCCAGTTTCCTGAGTAGATCATCATATTGGTTGAACCGTGTTAAATCTACGGCCCTCCCAACAGCAATGCCTTGCATGTGAACCTGAAAAATATATAAGTAACCTTTTCTAAATTTTATACATCAATGAAATATGTTTCTTATTAAAAATATAAATATATATAAATAAATAAATAAATTCCATACAGTTGACCTTCAACAGAACTGCACCAGAGCAATTAGAAGAGATGGGGAAAAGTGCGATGGATTGAAATACCTTTGTGCAGCTGCGGATTTGTCTGCTTTGCGACTCTAGTGGGGAAATCAGGCATGATTTATCAGCATCACAGCTTACTGAAGGGATATCTGATCGGTGAATGTTAGACGGTTCAGAATGCTGGTCAAATTCCGTGTCTACAGGTGGAACTGGCCTATCCTCACCCACCATTTTAGGTGTTGAAACTGGAGAAGCTTCCTCTACATTGGAATTTCCAAGAAGCTGGATCCCAAAGAGCCTGCATCCATTCCTAGTGTTCTGTTTCTTTTCAACAGGTTCTCTGTTAGCTCCATGAGATGAAGTGTCCATAACATTTTCCACCCTGTTGGTATTAGACCAGTAGGTGTTGCTGGACACAGCACCAAGAGAACTATTCCCGTTAAAACCAAGTGAATTTGAAGTAGCAGTACTGAACTTCGGTGATGAATATAGGTCCCTTCCACGCTGTGGCTCAGTATATGAGAAAGCAGAAGATTCAACTGTAGGTTTCCACCCACCTAGTACATAAAGATAATGTCAAAAATGTTCCAACTAAATCAACAATGATTTGTTACTATTCAGAAGGGTTGTATTACCAAGTACAGTTGCATCTGGCGAAGGTGAAGGCAAAACAGTTGGCCGTGGGCGCTTGTTCCTCTGCGTAGGCTGAGAGCTTAGAGGGTTAGATGCAACAAGTGGCTCCAATTCCCAAGCAGACACCCTATCTGGACGCAAGATAGATGAAGGCTCATCCCATTGCACCTTTATAACAACCAACAATCAGAAGTGAGTTCTTGGATTATAAAAGGACACATTTGATACAAGCAAAAATTATATATAAACACACAATGGCTGAAAGTTAATACTTAAGCCTACTGGAACATTTGAGCAAATAAGACACGCATACGTAACCAGACCTCGATCAAAACAACTTCTATATCATCCCAGTGAGTTCCAGAAAAAATGAAAAATAAATTTAGTATAACAGAGAGAGATAACATAACTCCATCAAATCAAGTTGAATTCCAGGAAACAATACTGACGTCATGAATAGTTTAGCACCAATCATTTCTGGAACACAACCACAAATTAGAATGAATGGACGGGTTTCAAATATCCTTCCAGAGTCATCTGTCCGAGAAAATAACTCTCAAGAGTTCAAAATCTTTCTCCTACGTTTCAAATCCATTCTCCAGAGTTAATATCAAATTTCGGGAGCATGCATGGGAAGGTAATAGTTGTTTCCTATCTCTTCCCCATATTTCTATAATACAATTTGTTCATGACTCAGAAAAATCGGTCCCTTGCCACCACCATCTAATTCTAATCAGACATCAACCTTTAGAATGAACTTAAGTGTCAGATATTGTTGTTTTTTTATAATATAAACCTCACTTTAAAAACTATCATGACAGAAACGGTTACTTGAGGCTAGTGGACAGATTTCATGTTTCCTACAGCTGCTGAGAACCCTTTGGAAAATTTAAGCGGCCAGTTCTCATCTAAACTTCTTTTTACCATTCTTTTTAATTCCTAAAAAACTTAGGTTAGTATTTGGTGCTTATTTGGTTAAAGGAGTCCCCTCTAAAGGTTGTTTTGTCAAGAGAGAGCAGGCTTTGCACAAGCAATATTATCTACCATTGCTGCATACTATTTCTCAATCCTTAAAGTTTCAAACAAAGAGGCATGCTTGTAGTGGAGGAGATTAGAAATTTCATTTGGCAGTCAAACTCGAACAGAAAAGGTAGTCGGTTAACCAGAAGATGGTTACCCTTCCACTGGAATTTGGTGGTCTTGGACTCGATAACTTCAACTTCCGCAACAATTATCTAATGAAAAAAAAAAGCCTATCATGTTTTCCCCCAGAATGAAAAGATTTTCTGCCATAAGGTGGTAGCTAAATATACAATGCATAGCAACAAACAGAAGCATGGTTTCTAGAAGAATCTCAGGTGGTAGGCATCCATGGACTTCCTGATATCAATCCGTGAAGCTCATTCTACCTTTAGATTTGTGGGATGGAAGGTCAATTAAGCGTTGATGAGATAAGTGAATTCAAAACTGTTCCCTGTTGTATATCAGGTAACAAAATAAAAAATATGGTTTATTCATAATTGCTGGGACTCATCCTAGAAATTATAAGTGAGGTTCTAGAAGTGCTGAACTTAACCCCAGGTGCCCCTCCAAATAGTCAAAATGATAGAAAAGATCAGAGAACATAGGTAAGTAGAAGGTAAGAGTGCAGTATAAACAGCTTTCTCAAACTGGTCATCCTGCTCCATTTCCAAAGTTTACAACCCACCTTTATCAATCAGAAGATCCGCAAAAGCAGAAGTCTCTGGGTTGCCTCCTCAAGGAAGCCCCCAGATACTGCAATGGTAAAATGCCTGCTATACATTTCAGCCACATTCTGATTGCACCTAATAGTTACCTTACCATAGTATCCTTGTTTATATTAACTCTTTAAGGCCCAAGACATTTTAAATTTATGAAAACATGGAAAAGATTCTTCAATTTAAGGGAGTCGAAGGCCCAAAAATTATTACACCATCAGCAATCAGCAACCGGGAAATGTGGGAAAAAGAAAAGGAAAAAGAAAATGTGCTCCCGAAAACTTCAATGCACCCTTATTCCTTCTTTACATCGAGCAATCAACTTAGACAATCATCCACAATAATAGGAAGAAAAGAGTGTGAAAAAAAGCATCTCTCTTTTCTAAGGCCTTTCACAGGAAGCTGAAGTTTTGCCTATAAATAGCTAGTATATGATAGGCATCCATAAATATCTCCTTCAACACAATCTAAAGGTTCTTCATATTTATAAAGGACGGGTTCCAAAAACACCATTCCACCAAAATGTATGCCTTATCAAGCTAAAACACAAACCTTTTCTTTTTTCTTTCCACCGGCCATTTCATGAATACTTGTCTATGTTCAAACAAGCATCTTAGACAGTAAGGTTTGCATTAACTATTCTGTATTAGTATTCATATAAGATATTGAACTCGTAGAAAGAGGAAGCACAGCATCAATACACATCACATGATGTTTCAAGACTGGACTTTGGAAAAAATACGAGAAGCATTATTATGGAATTAGCTAACTAACCTTTAAAGATCGCCAATCAGAATTAGCCCACCCAGGCGATGCATTATCTCCAAGACCAACAATTGTTCCGCTAAAACTGTCGATGAATATAACAAAAATTAATATATCATCAACTCATCAATGAAAAGAAAAAAGAGCTGGAGGAGCTTGACACAGTTACCTTCTTTCAGGAACTTCCTCACCCTCAAACCTCATCTTGAACCTCATCCCAACAGAGAGTTTATGGTTTTGTGCTTCAAGGTACTTGTTTAGACTTACAAGAAATGTAGACCTGCTTGTTCTGCCATAAGGAAGGATATTCAGGAATATTCCAGTTGAAAAGATAAATCACAAAGCACTGGCAAAAGTGAAATTTCAACTTGCAGTGCCAAGTACAAAAGCCCATTATCCATGAAAAAGCAACGTAGATCCATGAAAAAGCAACGTAGAGACAACAAACCTTGGCTTGTAAAAAACAGAAAAGAGTGTTCCAGTTGCAATAGCATGAGAAGCAGTAGCTAGAACTCCAAGATGCATGCTGTGACTTGATATAACAGAAGATGGCATATTATTTAGCTGTCTCATGAGTCTTCTCACCCCAACACGAAGCTCTCCATTTTCACCTCTGTGAAGTAATATACATATAATCAAAGGGATCATGTACTTGTTCAATCAAGATTAATCTTTATCCCACAAAGAAAATAGGCATTCTTCTCAAATGGAAGACCACAAAATTACCTTAAAAAGATAAAAGCATCTCCAGCTACTAGCTTTTTGGAACTAACAAACACACTCCACCCAGTTGTTAGCAAATGACGCCTTGGTTGGCCTGCAATTTGTGGATTAATATCACAATCAAGGGGGAAAAAAGAGCAAGCACTAAGAAACTAAAAATCCATTCACGCCATGTAAAATAAATCATGCAAGAATTTACCAGCAACAGAATAAACCCATATTTTTCCCCCTTTTTCTTAACCAAGGAGCAGAGAAATTGATTCCCCTTATCGCTAACACTTACAGCTTGAGCTTGAAGTCAGGACGGGAGGTGTTACCAAATTCCAAATACTTACCAAAGGCCACTTCTTGAGAACATAAACTCCAAGTGCAAAAGAAAAAAAAAAAAAAAGAGGAAGAGACGGCCAATGGAGAAACTCTTCGTGCCCAACAAAAAAAAATGTGTATGTCTGAATGTACAAATGTATGTGCAAGAAATCTTTATTCTCCAGGAGACAGAGAAAATATATATAGCTCTTCGCATGTCTGCTACTTGTTTAGCTCTATAAATTATACCTCTGAAAATGTGCCGAAAATGCCACTGATTGCCATGTAAGTCAGTTGCAACCAATTCTTGCCATGGTGGCTGCTGAGACATATCCTGAAAAAAAAAGGACGTTTATAACAAGGAAGAGAAATAGAAAATGGATGCTAGCTTGCAATGTCATTTATATGCTCCAACCAGAGGTGGCAGACAGTCATCCGCATGCCTCCTAAGAACAGAGAAGCCACCATGAGTGCTAGTGTCAGAAGCAGTAAGCGTCTTGCAAAACGAGTGGACATTACATCTTGTAGGCTCAGGAAGGGCAGGATCTGGGCTCGTTACTTCACCTTGCTGCTTGGTTAAGAATATATATATAGGCAAAAAAAAAAAGTTAAGAGATATCAACAAAATTATTATTAAAAACAAGAAAGGGATTGAGCACCATAATCAGTTCGGAAATATAATGCAAGCATTAAAAATTCTTGGCTGAAATCCCCATTATAGAGGGGAGCTGCCTACTACAGTCCAAGAGTTTACGAAGTCAAAGAGTACAGAACTAACATTGATTTCCGGTAACAGAGTTATCTGAGCATAAACTTCATCTGTATCAGGTTCCGCCTAACATCCAAAGAAGTAGTCATTAGATACGATACAATGTGCACAAAGATGTCAGTCAGTTAGTCAAAGATATGGGAAAAGCAGCAAAAATATACCACCACATGAAATTAAAATTAATGAGATAAAACTCACCCGAAGAGCAACATTGACAACTTTACAAAGTATTTTTGATGGTAGGTTGAACGAAGGCATTTGTTGCTCTAATCCTTGATGCATTGATGCTTCCAGCTAAACACATAAGACAAAGAAAACTCTGTAAATTTCTAAAATTTTCAGCATCAACATTTTTTTAACAATAAACTCTTCTCATTGCTATGGTGAAGAGAACAATTACATGTTATAAGAAATCTAGAGAATTCCTTTTAGGAGTTAACAAATAAAGACCTGAATTCTGGTAAGTAAATTACAGAGGGAGTACAATTACAAAGTTCAGCACTCAATGTTAATATTAAGATGACAGATGTTACTCTGGAAATCAATAATAATATAATAAATCTTCATGTAACTAAAGTAATTATTGAAAATCTGCTTAATCATTCCCAAAATATTAGACTATTTCATCAGCATAGAAAATATTATAAACTAGTAAACATAACTTCTTTGAAGTCACAACAAATATTATAAATTAATCTATAAAACTTGAAGTTAAAAAAATTAACCAGTTTTTGAAAATATCAACCGTCAAAACTTTCATACGGTTATTCTTTCCAAATATTCATTACTGTCATACTTTTCTTTATTAACTAATATGAAAGGTCCAGGCATCAAAAAGAAAATTAAGATTGCACACTAAATCCAGTTAAGCTTGGGGTCCTGTAGCCTCGAAACTCACAGGTTAACTTGAAGATGTCAGCTCAATTCAGAAATCTTAACATTTTCCCCCTATAAAGTCTAAAAAGAAAACAGGGAGCGTGCATCACAAAATCAGATACCTGTTCCATGTGACCCTGTGGAAAGTAGTATACTCGTTCATCTTGGCGAGGAAGGGTGACAAGTGGTCCTGCACAAGCATGCCATAATTCCCTATACAATGCATCGGAAGAGGGCCCTGAAAATTAAAAAAAAAAAACGAGGTACATATTCGATAAGGCAACAAAAGGCTGAATAAATGACATAGTAATGGAATGAAAAATTTTAGGAACACCAAACAGTTGTAACACACAAAACATACATAATTCAGTATAGGATTACCTTATACTTGATTAAACTATACGTTTAACAGACTGTGCTCCTACATTCTGGACTAACAGATATCCACATTAAAATGCTTCTTGAAATTAAAAGAACAGTCCCATAAACTACAAAATATCATCATTATACCATCTGAGATTAGGTGCAGCACACAGATTATAACACTTGAATTCGACTTGCACCATAGCATGACATTGAAGCCTCGGGTCTATGAAGATCCCAAAAGTCTGCTAAAATATGCTCCACAACTTAGCAACCAAAAAGTGCACATATACGCACCCACAGAGGTGATTTAAGTCTTGTGACCTTTCTTGGCAAAGCATACACCCCATTGAGACAAAAGAAACATGGAAGAGGACCAGAAAGTCTCAACAACAACAATAGAGTTAACCCACCTTCCCACCAACCACCACCCGTGCAAAAAAGCTAACCTTTTTTATGATTTTCAGCTTCCATGACATGGAGAGATCAAGGAAGAGATTGCAGATGGGGATGCAATCAAGTGAACGTGCCTATAAGGCATCAATACAAATCCTACCATCTTTCCTCCTAGAAACAGATTCAAATTCAACTACCATCCCCTATCGAGAAATTAATGAAACTATGGAAAAAAGGTAGATATACTCATAAGAAAATAGCTTTCAACAGGTTCCTATAGATTACCAGATAAAATAGCAATAGCATCTCACTCTTTGGCGAGTCCTATATTTATTTATGTTAATCCGGCACCATTAAGCTTAAGACTCAAAAGGAAGACGAAATAACTACTAAGAAAGAAGAGTAATATTCTAGCCCTCCATGTTTACATCTGGAGGATCTGGAAGAGTCATAAAGTGCAGCTCAACTGGTCATCCATTGGTACAATAAGTATAACAAAGAAGCCAGCCAGCAAAGGCTATCCATAAGGAACATCCAAACTTGAGTTTTGACATCAGCAACAAAACCTAAGATCCCAAGACAAGTTTGAAGCATTCTGAACTTGCCTAATAGAAAATGTTTTATTGACAGAAATAGAATAAAGTTTTCAATAAAGGGTTAAGGGAGTTCCATTTCATTTCCATAAGTCGTCCCAAATGTGGTTTTATATTGCTCATTATATTTCACTTTTCTGAAGCTACTTCAGCTTTAATAATAAGATACCCTTCCAGGGGCCTTCAGAGTGCTTACTAGCCAATTAGGGATAGACCACCAGTCACCTATGGAAACTCCATACTTAGTTGCTGCAACTTCCACAAAAAGAGCAGTCATCTTTCTCGAAGGAGAATCTCCATGGGCAACAAAAGAGAATGATTTTTGCTGCAAAGGTCACTAAAGGTCGAACCCTAGAGAATTTTACCTTGTTCCACGCCACCATCTTACAAAATGGAACAGTCTTCAGTACTTTTGCAATTTAAACAAAGCCAACCCCTCAAGTTTACTCAAGGATTCAGACATTCCATGTAAGAAAATAGGCAAGAATATTCTTCTTACCAGAAAAACCTATGATATGTTACTCTTAATTCTAAATGTAGATTATCCAAAACCCAAGGGTCATTCTTTTACATCATCAACAACCAATCTCTCACTGAGACGAACAATGACTAGAATCTAAAAAAAAAAATAGACACAACTTCATGAACAATAACCACAAACCTGAATGGGGTCCTCCCGAGGGAAGACTTGAGGCAGCTGAAAAGGACATGATAATATCAGAGAGATATTTATGTGAGAATCAACCTAATCGCCGACCTGCAGCAAAACCGGTGGTGGATGCGTTAAACAAGAAAATCACATGTATCCAATTAAATGTCTTATTGTCTACGCAGAACACATGGAATAAAGCTAAACACATTTATTAACCAGGATAACTCCTTCAAGGTATTTATTACCAACCAAGAACAACAGTAAATGGTATCTATGAGATAGGGGCGGCCTGATAGATCAATAAATGCCTGAGATACTTAGGTTAGCCACGCTGTCAGCGAGACAGCCGGACTTTGCTTTGCGTATCTTAAATGAAGCGCCAAAAGGCAGCCGCTATCAGAACTTTAACAGCACATCCGATCAGAAGAGCGTGAAATACTCAGGGTGACAAAAGTAAAATTGAAAGCCAGGAAAAGAAAACATCCATTTCATCCAAACCAAAGTGGATCGTCTCGTGATTCAGAAAATTAAAAGACTACCCAATTAAAATAAACAAAGCCTGAAAAGAAGGCATTCGTAAGGAGTTCGATCCCCATGTTCCGGATCCAGGAAAAGACAACAAGAATCACAACCCCCCCACATGAGTTGAACACATTCACCAAACCTCAAACACCCACAAACCCCAAAAATGAACCCCAGAAAGGCATCCACCTCAAAATTGAAGCAAAAACACCCCCAAAACCTCGATCCAGCATACACCCAGTAGGGTAAAACAGACAATTCAGAAGCAGAAACACAGACAAACAAAAAGAAGCGAGCAAAAAGAAGAAAACCCAGAAGAAAAAATCCAAAAAAAAAAAACCCAAATGACAAACCTGAAGATAGGAAGCAAGGAGATGATTTAGTAAATTGAAGAGTAGTAAAGAGGAAAATGAGAAGGTAGGGTTTGAGAAGGAAGAAGAAGAAGAAGAAGAAGAAGAAGAAGAATGAAAGGAATGGAAGAGGGGAATGGAAGGGTTGAGAAGAAACGATAAGATGGTGTTTGGTCCAAGCCGACAAGGAAATTTCTTTGTTTGTGTGTAAGAGGAAAGAGAAAGAGAGAAGAGGGTATTGTTGAATTATAAAATTACAACCTTCTTTTTATTTGCTTCTCTTTCTTCTTTTTTTCTGAGGGTTTTAGAGAGAGAGAGAGAGAGAGAGAGAGTAATGGCTGTTTGTCTGTGTGCCCGTGTCAAACAGCTATAGACTTACTTCGAACTTAGACCACAAAAACACACACAGAACAGAAGAAAGCAAAAAAAAAAAAAAAAAAAAAAAAAGCAAAGTTGGAATTTGTATGGGAAATGGAAGGAAGACCAGACTCGGGAATACAACAACTTGCTTTATTTATTTATTTTAAAAATTTATTAAAAGAAAAATGAATATTGTGAATGATGACTATTAATTAATTAATTAAATAAAAATAAGAGGAACAGGGGAGAGGGGGGCGCCCCGAAAGGGATACATCAATTCCTTAGTCTTCCTTTACTCTCAACACCTTCTTCCGTAAACTCCTCTCGCCCAACTCTTTTCTTTTTCCTTTTCTTTTTTCCTTTTTCCTGTTATTAATTACTTATGCTTTCTCTCTCTTCTTTTTTTCTTTTTTCTTCTGCCCTCCTTTCTTTCTCTTATTTACGCTTTTGCCTTCCTCTTTCCTTTCTCGCATCTACTTATGACGACTAAACTATATATATTTATTCAAATATATATATATATATACACATAAGGGGAGGGGACAAATCATTAATTTTTGAGAATGGTAAATTAGGGTCGATTTGTTTTTTATGTTTTCAGATTCAATGAATATGTGTTTGGCATATGTGTTTTCGAAAACTGTTTTCGGATTTTGTGATTCAAATAGTAGAAATTCTGAAAACAACATTTTTATATTTTCATTGTATCCAGGTTCTGGATTTAAATTTTTAAAATACATAATCATATTAAACACTGATAAACATCTTAATTAGTACAATATTTCATGTTATAAACTCGATTTATTTTCGTTAAATTAAAATATGTATAATATAATATATTATTATATTATATTATATTATAAAATAATAATTCTATAAAATATATAAAAATCATGTTCATAAATTAATTAATAATAACTTTATTCAATCTAATAATTGGTTTTGCAACTACAACTAATTTCATAATCTATAAATTTATTATAGGACACACTTTAAACAATTATTTGGAATGGAATCAAATCTCTAATTCTACTACCAAACACATATCTGAAAACATGAAATACAATTTTGTTTTTATTGAATCCCTTGTTTTCAAATTTCTATTTTCATATCGTTTACCAAACAGGCCCTTAAGTATCAAAGTGAATTTGATTTAGTGATAATTAATATGTATTTTCGATCAAGTTGTTCACTCTAAATATTGTTAAACTAAAAAAATGTTAGGCGAAGTTGATAATTGACATTATATATTTATTATTAAGTGGAGCAAATTTATTTTATTTTAGCATTTGTGTTTTCGATTGATTTTAAATGTATTTTTGTTATGATTGTTGGGTTTAACTTATGTGAAAAAGGAAATAAATAAATAGTTATAGTTTTCACATAAATTATTAAAAATGATGAGAAACTATTGGGGGGATTGTTGCAATATGGCTGATAGTTTTTTTATTATATATGATTGACAATTTTGTAATATTGGATAGAAATTATAAAAATAACCTGAATTTATGATATTCTTTATAGACGTGCGTATTTTCAAATTCATATCTTATAGTCGTTAAGAGGCGGTCATATTGTGAAGGACTCATCAAATAATTTTGGTTTGTAAATAACAAATTTATATTAAAAAAATTTCAAATTTGTTGTAATTTGAAGAAAGAACTAATAATTTAGACGTTAGCTGCTTCATTTTACGTGCTCTTTTAATCTTGCAATCAAAAGCAATCCAATTATGAAAAAATGCTAGTAGAGATGTTAATAGAGCAGGGCTGGGGGATGACTTCTTCATCCCATCCCTATCCCCATTTCATAAAATTTCCATTTAATTTTGCGAGGATCGAGGTAGAGACTTGTCACAAGAAATTTTCTCCCTTTGAAAAATTATTCTCCATTTATGATTTATATTTTTTATTTTGATTAACTAAAATATTTTTTTTAATAAATTTCTATTTAAATTGTTAATTCTTAATGATAAATTTCTATTTAAGATATTTTTTACAAAAATATTTAAAGAATAAAATAATATATTGTAAAAGTTTAGGGTTTAGTATTTATTATGCATATGTGTGTGTATATATAAAATAAACTAATTGGGGTGGGGTGAGGCGAGGAACAAGTTGGGGATGGAGGATATTCTTCGTCTCCATTTAGTTTACGAGGACAAATTTTCTCTCATTTCGTCATTTTCCGAGACTCGTTCTCCACTTTGTAAGAAGTGGGTTCTCCAGGAAACTGAGCATCTCTAAATGCTAGATATTAGAATTTAGACTAGTTTTTTATCATTTCTATTTTTTAATTTTTTTTTTCCTTATTTTTATAGGTATTCCTTCTAAAAATTTAGGAGGCGTTTGGCACACAGAGTTTGGTAGAGTTGGGTTGAGTTGTGCAGAGTTGAGTTGAATGCAAATCTGTGTTTGGGGTACAGAGTTGAGTTGTGCATGGGTATCTAGTGCAGCTCTTTTTAAGATCAAATAGTCAGTTTTTATGTTACTGATGGTTTTTAGATATTCTATCTGAAACATTTAGGGCCTGTTTGGTATGCAATCCGGATCTTGTTTTATGTTTTCGGATTCACTGAATTCAATGAACATGTGTTTGGCAGATGTGTTTTCGAAAACTGTTTTCGGATTCTGGGATCCAAATAGTAGAAATTCTGAAAACAACATTTTTATGTTTCCATTGTATCCAGATTCGAATTTAAAATTTTAAAATGCACGAAATTATATTAAACAAAGATAAAAATAATAAATACAATATTTCATGTTATGAATTCAATTTACTTTTGTTAAATTAAAATATGTAGAATATAATATATTATAAATTATAGAATATTATATTATAAAAAGATAATTCTATAAAATTTGCAAAATCATTTCCTAAATTAATTAATAATGACTTATATTCAATATAATAATTAATTTTGCATCTACAACTAATTTCATGATCTATAAATATGTTATAGAGCCACAGTTTAAACAAGCTGCTTAGAATGAAATCAAATTTCTAAATCTGCTTATCAAACACATATCCGAAAACATGAAATACAACTCTGCTTTTCATTGAATCCCTTGTTTTCAAATTTACATTTTTTATTTGCATGCAAAATGAGCTCTTATCTTCAAAGTACAATACCACCAAGTTTCAACATTGAATTCAAATGTGAACACCAAACTTGTGTTGTATGATAACTTTAATGTAATGAATGTGTATAATAGTGACTTGCATAATGATTGAACATGTTGTATGTTATCAAGCTTTGTTATTTTTCCCTTATCAATTGAATTCTCCAATTAATATGTAATTAATCGAAATCAATTGAATATTTGTAAGGTTTACAGAAAAATAAAAAAATAATGCAATTGGACAATTAACTTACGATCAATGTCTAAAACAAACTTCATGAAAGATTGTCAAAAGGGTGTTTACTATTTTCCATCATTGGCAATACATTCATTCATAACAAAAGATGGGTGGAGTAGGTGTTCAATCAGTCATACCAAGAAGATGGAAGCAGTATCTCTTCTTGGATTGTGGTGGGACTTGGAGGAAGCAGCCCGTCTTCTGGATGTTTGCGACTAAGAAGATCATCCTTGGTTAACCCTTCTATTGCATGCAATTGGTCTACAACATCTTTACGTCTAGCGGATTCCATTTCCTATTTTTTCCTTCTATTGCATACAGTTGCTCTACAACATCTCTACGTCTAGAGGATTCCATTTCATATTTTTTTCTTAATCACACCTCTGTAACTTTTCTTTTCGTTTCAACAACGGAACTTATGGATAATTCAACTTAAACCCTCTCTTTTTTCTGTAATGCCCCGTAAATCAAATGCATTAATTGAAAGAGTCTAGATTAAGAAAGCGGAAGCAATTTTGGATCTTGAACACTCTAAGTTGATCAATTTTGTAAAATAAAATGCATGCTCAAAGCTGGAAAAACCAGAGAGATAAAAAACTCAATTTTGAAGATCAAATTCTCTTCACCCGGTGGATGGTTTTCAGCACGAACACTTCGTGGACGACTGTTAGAGTCTTCCCTACTATCCTCAGGCCTTAGAACGGATTGTGGGATCCTAGGTTGAGAGAATTTGGAAGAAAAGACCTCAAAGGTCACTAATTCGGGAATTTAGAATTTTCTGCAAAATTTTCCCATATTACCTCAAATCACCATTATATAAAGCTTCAACAAGCTTTATTAGAGTGACATCTCAACAGTGATGAGGATTGATTGAGGTGGAGGTGGTTAATTTTGTACAATTTTGAAGATGATGAGGATTAGGCAACTTGTCAAATTGATTTTCATGAAAATCATGAAAATCTATTTATTTTTCATTTAATTTTAATTCAAAAATCAATATTAAATTGATTTTAAATTAAAATTAATTTAATTAATTAAATAATTCAAAAAATAATTTAATTAATTTAATTTTTTAATTTAATTTAACATCAAATATTAAATTAAATAAATTACTCAATCCGAATCGTTTTCCCGAACATGAATCTTTATTCATGCTATAAACCGATTCAATATTTAAATCATATTTAAATATATCCACCTTTTATTAATCATAGTTTAATACATAATTAAGCTATGATTCGTTAAATATATCACATATAATTAACGCTTTCTTCCAAACTCGAATTTGAACAATTCAAATTCTTTTCTCTCAAAATGTTACAAGGCTTAGTCCGAGCTAGTAAGGAGGACCTAATGGACCTACAGATCATGAGCTCCAACGATATGAGATTAATCGACCAAACTCTTTAGCCTAGCTAATCAACATTCGTTAACCACTGGGACACTCCACTAAAGCCCAGTGGTTGAATTCTCCTCACTGTAGATATATTTATGTCCACTCGATATAACCATGATTAGTAAGTCGATCCTTCACAGTCGTTCAGTAATTACAAATTGGGGTCAAAATACCGTTTTACCCCTGTAATTACCTCTTGTTCTTTAAGTCCCATTGATCCTCTAATGAACAATTGGTTTGTGGTCCAACCAGCAAACCGAATCCCTCTCGGGCCAGTGAGAGGGGTGGGCCCATTGTTCAAGACCTGGAGTCAGCACTTAAAGGAACAACCTCCCTACTTATCCCTAAAGCGGGTAGGAGTGAATTTCATCTTGCAGAACTATGTTCCCAGCTATCTACCCGATTTTATCCCTGAAATGGGAGGCTTATTGAGTCGACAATCTCGAGTCACTCTCACCCATGCAAATCTAAGGATAATCCTGACTCTCATGTTATCTAATTAGCCTACTCCCTTGTATCACATTGTGTTGAATATCATTTTTTAGTTCGACCAATGTATAGGTAATGGTTAAGTAATTAATGTTGATGACATGGACATGTTAAAATCAAAATTGAAAGTTAAAAACATGGTTGAAACTTTTTTTCTTTTTAGTTTAACAATATGAGAGGATTCAAACATTTAATCTTTAAAGCAGTAAGTAATACATTGATTGGTTGAATCATACTCATGTCTTGGCTAGTTGAAACTTTTTTTAATATTATAGATACATTTATTAAAGTTTAGATATAAAAAAAATTAAAAATAAAGAAAAATTAGAAATGGTAACGGATCGGGGCGGGACTGAGGATGAGAGATTTTTCATCTATGTCCTCGACTCATTCTCCATTCAGAATCAAGGTCGGGAATTCCCAATCCCATGGGAAAAATTTTCAATTTTCAATTTTCAATTTTTCTTGTTCTTTTTAATTATTTTTTATTAAAAATTAATTAAAAATAAACACTTATATTAAATCATATATAAATTTTGTATTATTATTGTTTTATTTATTTAAATTATTAATTTTAAAATATATTTAATACATACCTTATTACATTGGAAATTAAATACCATAGATGTAACAGTCGATTTTCTTTTTGTTTACAAACAAGAAAAAAAAAGAAAAGAGGAACGAAGGAATCGGGAGGGCAAACCCCTCCCCTCCCCCTCGTCGCGCATCTTAGCGAAGTGGCTGCCTGCCGTTTCGGCCAACGACGCCTCTTCACCCTTTTCTTTCTTCATCTCCCGCTCTCTAATCACTCTCTCACTCGTCTCCCTCTTCTTTTCAGATCCCTCTCGCCAGTGTCTCTCCCTCGTCGTCGTCCCTCAGTCTCCCTCGCACGTGTCTCTCTCTCTCTCAGTCGCGTCACTGTGAAGCTCGAAGTCGCCTGCAGTCGTCGCCGCCGCCGCGAGACCCACCACCCGATCCAACCAGTTTGTGGCCTTTCCGATTGATTTTTGGCAAATGGAGACCGGTTCATGGTAGATCGGGTCACGAGAAGTCAAAATCTAGTAGCCACGCGCCGCCGCTGCCTACAGCCCGTCGGTCGCCAAAGTCCGTGTGGTCCCCTATGTTTGTCCCTCAACTCGTTTTGGACCTCCGTGGGGTAAGTTCAAGTCCATGTAAGTCTTGTAGGCCCTTGCTTTGTGTTCATGTTCGTCGTTAAGGTTTAGGTGGAAGCTGAGGCACTACTTGGAGCGCGCCCACACTTCTTGAGTTGCACGAAACCTCGAGGTTTAGGTAAGTAGCCATTTGGACTATCCCACCCTTAAGAGTAGGGGTTAGGGGCAAAACTGCATGCAGTAGGAAAAATTAGGAATAATCAATGGTTGTTTTGGAACCTGTGATAGTGTGTGTTGTTTTTTTTTGTACTCGTGTCTGATTTTGAGTTTGTTTGACTATGCTTGATGTAAAGCTAGTACTGAGATACGATGCATAATGTACATGTTAAATCTGAACCCTGTTGTACGTTCCCTCAAGTAGAGGCTCGTAGGTTATGTTCTTGGTTCTGTGGTAACTCGGGAAAAGTGTTGTGTAGCCTTAGATCTGTAGCTGACACAACTAGTCCTAGTGTAGACCCAAGACTCCTATGTAACCCTTAGCAGGCTGAGACTCTAGGTTGGCGAGGTTGACATGAGATGTGGGATCCATCCTCCATTTAGTAGACGTGATGTGACATGAGATGTGGGGTTCATCCTCCATCTAGTTGACGAGGTTAGACACGGGATGCGAGGTCCCTCCTCCATTTAGTAGACGAGATTAGATATGGGATGTGGGGGTTCGTCCTCCATCTAGTAGAGTGGCTCAGAGAGTGAACCCCAGAGTACAGAGAGGGGATTGGTTTGGCACCAACCTAGTCTAGGAGCTAAGGGTAGGACAGGAGAACAGCGAGTCTGAGCATGTGTCAGGTTTGAGGTTAATGTGGAGTTCTGTAGAACGAGCTGGTGAGTCTTGAGTGGATAGGCTTAGGGCATGACCCTTATGTTGTTTTACTTTGGACGAAGTGGGCTACTAACTGAGAATTTTATACTCACCCCTCGATTTGTGTGCTTTCGTTGCAGGTAAGGCGAAACCATGAGGTGACCAGCGTCGACGAGATCCTGTGAGGCTATGGAAGGCTTGCTAGGCTTTAGTTAGGGGGTTGTGTTTGTTAGTAGTTTGTTTTTCCTTCACCTCTGTTGCATTCTGTTTCTTTAAGTTCGTTTCTTTTCATTGTTTCATTTAGTGTAATGTTAAACCTTAGCATGTTCCGTTGGTATCTCTCGAAATTGAAGTGTGTTATGCATTATTTATGTAGTTGTCTGTGAACTCTGAAGGACTGGAGCCCAACCTGTTGATTTTGTAGTTTGGAGGAGGTTGGGCACCCTTGTGAGACTTTTTGAAGTGCTTCATTGTTCAAGTTCAGGTTAAACTTTTTGGTTTGTCCTAGTTGCGTCATTATTCTGCCAAAATTTCGGCGCAAGTGGTACAACTTGGAGTAATGCCCAAGTAGGTTTTGCTCAAAATTACGGGATGTTACAGTTGGTATTAGAGACTAGGTTTTAGATTTTGTATACTGCTTACATCATTGGTGCTTAGTCCTTCATAGCCTTTCGCAAGGAGCTCACCCGGTCATCATCAGGTTTGCTTGTGCTTAGTAAGTAGTAGGAGTTTTTTTTTTTACTTTGTCCTGGATTTGTTGCTTGTGTGTTGTTTTTGTGATAACAAATTGTACCTCTAGGGGCGAGATTGACCTTTATTTTATGATTTAGGTCATGGCACGTGGTAGAGGATATGGTAGACCAGCTGCTGGTGGTCGAGGTCGGAGTGGTCGTAGAGGTCGGGGGCGAGGAACCTGTGGACAAGATCTGACTGTAGAAGCACCAGTAGATGAGCACTCTGATCAATAGGAAGAGCTTAACCAGGACGCCCCAGCTATCGAGGTGTCGACGGGGTAGGTTGATGGAAACCCTTAGAAGTGAGGGAACGACCAGGTTCTACCGTCAGCTCCCGTGACTTTGGCTGGACTCCAGGAAATCCTCCAGGCGACATTTGCTAGCCAGACGACATTGCTCAACCAAGTTACGCAAGTCTTGGGAATAATTGCAACCCAGAAACAAGGGGTTATGCCAAACCAAAATCAGGCACCGACTCAAAATGACAGAATTATGCCCGCTCAGGCCCATGGGGCCACTACAGAAGAGGCAAGATACCTACGTGACTTCAAGAAGTATGAGCCACATTTCTTTGACTGGAAAAGGGTGGACCATGTTGCTGCAGAAGCGTGGTTCGGAACGGTGGAAGATATCTTCGAGCGCATGTGCTATCTGGAACAACAAAGAATCCAATGCGCGATTTATGCGCTGAAGGGGCGAGCTATTCTATGGTGGAAAGCTGCCTCGCGGTCCATTGATGCCAGAGAGGGGTCAGTAACCTGGGCGCAGTTTCACGAGGCGTTCTATGAGAAGCTTTACCCTACTGTGATGAGGATCGAGAAGCAGGTTGAGTTCTTACACCTGAAACAAGAACTGAATCAGTCGGTCAAGGAATACGAGCATGAGTTCATGATTCTGTCCCATTTTGTCGCAAAGTTTGTGGATACAAACAAGAACAAGATCGAGGACTTCCTCACGGGCTTGCGCAGAGGCATACGTGGGTCAGTAGCTGCCCACGAGCCCAAGACTTATGCTGCAGCAACTCGTGAGGCAACCCTGATTAACAATGAAGCAATAGGGTGTTACCGTTGGCTAGTCTTCAGGAGCAGGGGAGAGTTTTGGGTCAGGACAGAAGAGGAAATTCGAGCAGGCCTTTGCTAGCCCAAACCGATCGGGGCACGTGGTCACCGGGGACGCATGCAGAGATCTAGGCGAGTGCATTTTGCGATGTGGAGGACATCATAGTGGAACCTGTCATGCAACCAATAAAATCTAGAATAACCGTGGAAAGGTGGGTCACTTGTCGTCAGTGTGTAGATAGGGGACCAGAGACCAGTGTGTCTGCCATAACTGCGACAAATCAGGACCCTGTAGAGTGAAAAAGGATGAGCCTAACAAAGGGGATCGCCAGAGGAGCGGAGTTTATGCGAATGCAAACAGAAATGCATGAGGTTTCGACGCTGTGGTGACCGGTACGCTACCCGTTATGGGCCACTTGACCATTGTTTTATTTGATTCTGGTTGTAGCGGGTAGCCTTCCTAGGACACATGGTGTCTAAAGAAGGCGTAGCAGTGGATCCCGCAAAGATAGAGGCTGTTATGGATTGGGCTTTCCCTAAGACAGTCACAAAGGTACGAAGCTTCTTAGGTTTAGCAGGTTACTATAGACGGTTTGTCAAGGATTTCTCCAAGATAGCCACACCCTTGATTCAGTTGACTAAAAAGGGAACCCCTTTGTGTGGAGTAAGGCTTCCGAAGCGAGCTTTCAGGACCTCAAGCACAGGCTAGTCTCTGCACATGTGCTTGCAGTACCTGACAGCTCGGGAGGTTTTGTGGTCTACAGTGATGCCTCCAATAAAGGTTTGGGTTGCGTGTTGATGCAGAATGAAAAAGTGATCGCTTATGCTTCTCGTCAGTTGAAAGATTATGAGCGAAATTACCTGACCCACGATTTGAAGTTAATTGTGGTGGTTTTCGCTCTGAAATTATGGTGACACTACTTGTACGGAGAAAATATTTAAATGTACATAGACCATATGAGTCTTAAGTACCTTTTTACTCATAATGAGTTAAATATGAGGCAATGCAGGTGGCTAGAGTTGGTAAAGGACTATGAGGTCGAGATACTGTACCATCCGGGTAAGGTGAATGTTGTCGCTGATGTCCTTAGCAAGAAGGTGGCCCACATCTCAGCCTTGGTCACGAGGCAAGTTATTTTACGTTCAGAGATGGAACGTGCAGAGATAACAGTTGTGTTGAGTCAGGTCACAACCCAATTGAACCAGTTGTCTGTACGACCGACCTTGAGACTGCGAATTGTGGAGGCTCAGCAGGGAGATCAAGTCTCGAGGACTGTTGGCATCAGGCGAGGAGTGATCAGGAGAGCGAGTTTTCTGTGGCGTTTTGTGGTGGACTTTGGTTCAGGGGACGGTTGTGTGTTCCCACTGAAAGTAGCCTCAAGGAAGAGATTTTGTCTGATGCTCATATTTCCTCTTTTTCAATGCACCTGGGGAGCACCAAGATGTACCCAGACTTGAAACCATTCTATTGGTGGCGTGGAATCAAAAAAGATGTTCCAGAGCTTTTCAACAAATGTCTATTATATCAGCAAGTCAAAGCCCCGAGACAGAAGCCAACAGGGTTGTTGCAACCTCTAGAAGTACCTCAGTGGAAACGGGAAGAGATCTCCTTGGACTTCATTTCGAGATTGCCCCGAACAGCTAGAGGACTCACAGTGATCTGGGTTATTATCGATAGACTAACAAAGTCAGCTCACTTTCTACTTGGGAAGCCGACCTAAACAGTTGAGAAGTGAGCTCATCTGTTCATGGAGGAGATAGTAAGGTTGCACAGAGTTCTAGTGAAGATCGTGTCTGATAGGGACCCACGGTTCACCTCGAACTTTTGGGTGAGTTTTCAAAAAGTCTTAGGGGCACAAAACAACTTTAGTACGGTGTTTCACCCGCAGACCGACGACCAGATGAAAAGGGTGAACCAGATCTTAGAGGATATGTTGCGAGCCTGTGTGCTAGACTTCTCAGGTAGTTGGGACTCACACCTTCACCTGATGAAGTTTGCTTATAACAATAGTTATCAGGCAACTATTGGCATGTTTCCTTTCGAAGCCCTTTATGGGAGAAGATGTAGGGCCTCATGAGTTGGGGAGAGGTTGGTGAATGGAAGTTGTTGGGACCTGAGCTGGTCGAGGTGACAAATGAGGCCATACAGAAGATCAGGGCAAGGATATTAACAATGCAGAGTAGGTGGAAGAGTTATGTCGATGTCAGGCGAAGGAAGTTGGAGTTTGTCGGAGATTATGTCTTCTTGAAAGTTGCACCTATGAGTGGTGTTTTGAGGTTCGGTAAGAAAGGGAAGTTGAGCCCTAAGGTTTGTTGGTCCCTTCGAGATCCTGGAGCGCATTAGGTCGATGACTTATTGATAGCACACAAAATGTGTTATCCTTAGGCTTAAATTATGTTAGTTTTGTGATAATTTCAGGGCTTTCACGTAATTAATTTGTTGACTTTCAGGTTGAAGAGCAATATAAGGATGGATGGAGAATTATGGGTGAAAAAGGAGCCAAAGATTGCCTAAGGGAGCTAAAATTGACATTAAATGGAAGAATGAAGGCCAAACCAAGCCATCAAATCCGTAGAGATGGCGTTGCAACGCCCTGTGTGCAGCTACTCAACCATAAGAATCCATGCCGATGGCGTTGCAACGCTGCTTTGCAGCGTTGCAAGGCCCAGCACGCAGGAACTACGCCTTTAAGATCCGTGGCGATGGCTTTGCAGCGCTTTCTTCAGCGTTGCAACGCTACTTCGATAAGCAGAAGGCGCGAGGGTAGCAGCGTTGCAACGCTGTTCTCAGCGTTGCAACGCTACTTCGATAAGCAAACGCACGCGAGGGTAACAGCGTTGCAACGCTTTTCTCAGCATTGCAACACTGCCAGATATTTTTCTTTTTTAATAAATTCGTTTAGGGCACGACGTTGCAACGCAATGCCCAACGTTGCAACGCCGTGCTGTTGATATAAAAAGGAAAAGATGCATCTTGCAATGGGGAGACCTTTTTGGAGAGATTTTCACACCATTGTCAAAACACCATTGTGAGAGATTGTAAGAAGACTTTGGAGAGATTTCAAGGAGAAGACTTTTTGGAGCTTGGGGTTCGTGATAGGTGTCGGGATCGTTGCCGTTCACGCCACGAGAGTTCTTTCTTCGTTCTTTTCACTTTGATTGTTGAACTATGGTTTTGTATTTAAGTTTAGTAGGATTTATAGTGGACATGAGTAGCTAAACTTGTTATCTTAGGGATAAATGTAGTCTTTTAATTATGTTATTTTGTTGAATTGACTGCTTTTGGTTTATTGTAATGCTTTTATTCATGCAATTGCATCCTTAATGCTTATAGACTCTTGATCACAGTTTATTTGTTTTAAGGTCGAAAGATATTTTAGATCTGATCTCAATTGCATGACTGATAGTTACTTTGACATGAGAATGATTGAAGTGCTATTAGAAACCCATAAGAATTGAACTTAGTGCCATGTTTGATTTTTAGGTTGAACAGAGATGTTTAATTCTAGGTCTTGCATGTAATTCACTTGCCTCGAGAGAGGTTATTTGTTATATTAGTTTCTTGGTTTATAAAAGCAGTGCAATAACCCATTAGCATGATTTCAATAAAATAGTTAATTAATTGGTGAAATCTAGTCCCTAAGATATTTGTCTCTCCTGATTGTTTTCAACTTTCATTCTTGATTTTGTGTTTTTCACCTCACCTTAAGTCTAATTTTCTAGATAAAATTGAGTGATGTTATTAATAGGAATTAATTGAATTAAATAACCCAATCCTGTGGACGATACTCGTACTCAAATTCACTATATTAAAACTTGACCTGTACATTTGCGGTCTTGCAAAATTTACGCAACACTTATCGATTGGCCCTACCACCGTCCCTTGCGTCGGTCCATGATGTGTTCCATGTGTCTATGTTGCAAGGTTATGTGCCAGATGCCTCGCATGTAGTCAATTTTTAGCCACTGAAGTTAGATTAGGACCTGAGCTACGAGGAAAAGCCAGTGAAAATTCTTGCTCGTGATAACAAAGTCTTGAGGAATAGAGAAATCAACCTTGTTAAGGTCCTTTGGCAGAACCATCACCTCAAGAAAGCCACTTGGGAGCGTGAGGAGGAGATGCGGGCAAGTTACCCAGAGCTGTTTGAGAGCTAGCCACTTTCAAGGATGAAAGTTCCTAAGGTGGGTGGGTTGTAACAGTCGATTTTCTTTTTGTTTAAAAAAAAGAAAAAAAGAAAAGAGGAACGAAGGAATCAGGAGGGCAAACACCCTCCCTCCCCCTCATTACGCGTCATAGCGAAGCGGTCGCCGACCATTTCGGCTGGCGACGCCACTTCACCCTTTTCTTTCTTCATCTCCCACTCTCTAATCATTCCCTCACTCGTCTCCCTCTTTTTTGCAGATCCCTCTCGACGGAGTCTCTCTCTCGTGATCTCTGCCTCGCCGTCGTCCCTCAATCTCTCTCGTCGTCGTCCCTCAGTCTCCTTCGCACGTCGTCTCTCTCTCTCAATCGCGCCGTTGTGAAACTTGAAGCCACCACCGAAGTTGCCTGTCGTCGTTGCTGCTGTCGCGAGACCCTCCACCTGGTCTAACCGGTTTAAGGCCTTTTCAACCATTTTTGGAAAACGAAGACCCGTTCCTGGTAGATTGGGCCACGAGGTGTCCAAATTTAGTACCCACCACCGCCACCGCTGTCTTCACGCGCCGCCGCCTGCAGCTCGCCGGTCGCCAAAGTTTGTATGATCCCCTATGTTCATCCCTCAACTCGTTTTGGACCTCCATGGGGTAAGTTCAAGTACCTGTAAGTCTTGTAGGCCCTTGCTTTGTGTTCAGATTACTAATCTGTGTTCATGTTCGCCGTTAAGGTTTAGGTGGAAGCTGAGGCACTACTTGGTGCAGACCCACACTTCTTGAGTTGCACGAAACCTCGAGGTTTAGGTAAGTAGTCATTTGGACTACCCCACCCTTAAGAGTAGGGGTTAGGGGCAAAACTGCATGCAGTAGGAAAAATTAGGAATAGTTAATGGTTGTTTTGGAACTTATGATAGCATGTGTTGTTTTTTTTTGTACTCGTGCCTGATTTTGAGTTTGTTCGATTATGCTTGATGTAAAGCTGGTACTGAGATACGATGCATACTGTGCATGTTAAATCTGAACCCTGTTGTACCTTCCCTCAAGTAGGGGCTCATAGGTTATGTTCTTGGTTCTGTGGTAATCCGGGAAAAGTGTTGTGTAGCTTTATGTCCGTAGCTAACACAACTAGTCCTAGTGTAGACTCAAGACTCCTGTGTAACCTTTATCATGCTGAGACTCTAGGTTGGCAAGGTTGACATGGGATGTTAGGGTCCGTCCTCCATCTAGTAGACGTGATGTGACATGAGATGTGGGGTTCGTCCTCCATCTAGTTGACAAGGTTAGACACGGGATGTGGGTCCGTCCTCCATCTGGTAGACGAGATTAGATATGAGATATGAGGTCCGTCCTCCATCTAGTAGAGTTGCTCAAAGAGTGAGTCCCAGAGTACAAAGAGGGGATTGGTTTGTCACAAACCTAGTCTAGGAGCTGAGAATAGCGGGTCTGAGCATGTGTCAGGTTCGAGGTGAATGTGGAGTTCTGTAGAAAGGGGGCGAGTTGTGAGTGGATAGGCTTAGAGCATGACCCTTGTGTTCTTTTACTTTGGATGAAGTGGGCTATTTACTGAGTATTTTATACTCACCCCTCGTTTTGTGTGCTTTGGTTGCAGGTAAGGCGAAACCATGAGGTGACCAGCGTCGGTGAGATCCTGCGAGGCTATGGAAAGCTTGTTAGGCTTTAGTTAGGGGTGGTTTTGTTAGTAGTTTATTTTTCCCTTCACCTCTGTTGCACTCTGTTTCTCTAAGTTCGTTTCTTTTCATTGTTTCATTTAGTTTAATGTTAAACCTTAACATGTTCTGTTGATATCTCTCGAAATTGAAACGTGTTCTAGGTTATTTATGTAGTTGTCTGTGAACTCCGAGGGACTGGAACCCAGCCTGTTGATTTTGTAGTTTGGAGGAGGCTGGGTGCCCTTGTGAGAATTTTTGAAGTGCTTCCTTCTTTAGGTTCAGGTTAAACTTTTTGGTTTGTCCTACTTGCACCGTTATGCTGTCGAAATTTCGACACAAAAGGTACAACTTGGAGTAACGCCCCAAGTAGGTTTTGCTCAAAACTACAGGGTGTTACAATAGATTATATATATATATATATATATATGTAATGTTATTGATAATATAATACTACATATTAATAAAATATCATTAAATTTGAAAAGTCATTTCAAGCACACCTTTAGTATAGGATTATAGAATATGTATTCCCAATAACGGGTTCCATGCTGAAAAGCATTTTTATCCATAAGAATTAAGAGCCAATCCATTACCAACCAAAATAATAAAAAGTTAAATGACAAGTTTAGTCTATCAACTTTATATTTATACCTACTAAATCTCTAAACTTTAAGAAGTGTCCAATAAATTCGTAAGTTTTTAATTTTGTGTCTAATAAGTCAATGAACTTTATAAAATGTCTAATAAATTTCTGGACTTTCAATTTTGCATGTATTAGGTCTTTGACAAATTTCAATACTTTTTAAAATAAATGGATTATTTAGAAACAAAATTAAGGATCGTTAACTTTCAATTTTTTATACAATAGATCCATAAATGAAGAGGTCAAGGATTTATTAGACACAAAAGTAAGAGTTCATGGACCTACTAAACACTAAATTTGAAAGTTTAGAGACCTATTGAACTCAAAATTGAAAGTTTAAGCCCCTTTTGATAACCATTTGACTCTTTGTTTTGGGGTTTTGAAAATTGTGTTTGTTTTCTATCATTTCTCTATAATGGATTACATCTGTCTTACAAAAACATTTTAATTCTTAGCCAAATTTCAAAAACAAAAACAAAATTTTGAAAACTATTTTTTTTAGTTTTCAAAATGTGGCTAGGTATTTGAAAACATAAGCAAAAAGTAGATAACAAAATAAGAAAATCTATTAGGTTGAAGTAATATTTATAGGTTTAATTTTCAAAAACCAAAAATTAGGACTTGTTTGATAACCATTTGATTTTTGAAAATTAAACTTATAAATACTACTTCTACTCAAGAATTTCCTTATTTTGTTATCCACTTTTTACGTGTGTTTTTTAAAACCAACCCAAGTTTAGAAAACTAAACAAAAAAAAATTTCAACAACATATTTTTATTTTTAAAATTTGGCTAAACATTCAAATATTTTCTTAATAAAGATAAAAGACATGGTATGGAATTATAGAGAAAGGATGAGAAAACAAACCCAATTTTCAAAAATAAAAAACTAAAAATCAAATAGTTATCCAACATAAAAACCAAATGGTTATAAAAAATTTACTAGAAATTTTTAAGAGTTGAAAGACCTATCAAAAACTTATTTTAAAGTTTAGAATTAGACTTGTAATTTAAAAATAAAAATGGAAAGTTGAACTTTGAAGATAAATGTCATATTCTATTATTTAATTATTATACTGATTCTATTCTTCTTTTAATTTCGTACATTTCAAATAAATATTATTGTGCTTCCTATTCTCCCCATTTTTACATGACAAAAAGTTATTAAAAATATGTTTGAATTGTTGTGAAAATAGGATGGAAATCGGGTATAATTTTACCAATATTTAAATACTAATATAATAATAATAATAATAACAATAATAATAATTCAAGTGTTTGGAAAATGGAATATATATAATATAAATAAAAGATAGTGGAAATTTATGAAAAATTAAATAAGAAATAAACTAAAGAGAAAGTGGGAGAGAAGAAAGCACATTGGGGAAAAAAATCAGCAATTGTGTTGTGTATTCATGATCCACCAATTGCCACTATTTATAGGCAATTTGGCAAGGATGATTTGGTACATTTGGACACTAAACATTGGTAAGAAATGGACACATGGAGGACACTATGGCTCAGGAGGGTTGCCATTTGGCATGGGTATTAAAAGGCATGTGGATTAGGCATTTACATGTGTTTGTTTATAATACTCCCCCTTAAATGCCCATTTTATATAAAATATGTCTCGTTAAAACTTTACTAGGGAAAAACCCAATGGGATAAAAACCATAGTGAAGGAAAAAGAGTACATATTTTATATAATACATTTACTCCTCCTCATGAAAACATCAGTTGAGATCTCTGAGTCGTCACATGTCAATATTGTGAACCAATTTCTCAAATGTTGTAGTTGGTAATGTCTTTGTAAATATGTCCGCCAAGTTATCCTTCGAACAAATCTGTTATACTGAGATGTCGCCATTTTCTTGAAGGTCATGAGTGTAGAAAAGCTTTGGAGAGATATGTTTCGTTCTATCTCCTTTAATATATCCTCCTTTGACTTGAGCTATACACGCTATGTTGTCTTCGTATAATATTGTTGGAAGAGGTTTACTCGAATACAAGCCACATGTCTCACGAATGTGTTGCATCATAGATCTTAGCCATACACATTCTCGACTTGCCTCGTGAATTACGAGGATTTCAGCATGATTCGAAAAAGTGGCCGTGATGGCCTGTTTCACTAATCGCCATGATATACCAGTTCCTTCACATGTAAATAGATAACCTGTCTGAGATTTAGCTTTGTGTGGATCAGATAGATAACCAGAATCTGCATAACCAACTAGATCAAAATTGGATTTGTTAGAATAAAATAAACTCATATCAATCGTCACTCGAAGATATCAGAGTACATGCTTAACTCCGTTCCAATGTCTTTTTGTAGGACATGAACTATATCTAGCTAATAAATTTACTGAAAATGCAATATTTGGTCTTGTGTTATTAGCCAGATACATAAGTTGTCACACCCTCTCCCGAACTACTTGCTAACTTAGTCCAGCAGACGGCGTGAAGCCAGCAGACATCGTTCACCTCTCTAGCGATACCTGTTGACCCTGTTTTACCTGATAAACATACTATGTTCGCATATGGAACACTTTAACTTAACACAGCGGAACTTGACAACTTCTAAGCATACATAAGGAGAAACACTTCTTAAGTCTCTCTTGAAAACTAAACGGGCAAAAGCATCAGAACCACAAACAGGCCAAACCATTAATAACACAATCTCAACCTCTAAAGCACATACAACTATAACTACATAGTCCCCTCAAACATTACTACAACACATATGGACTTGGTATACAACACCACCCACGTACACAATATCAAGCTCGTGGAGCTTCTAGTAGGCTATGGCAGGATGTCAGGCACTGAGAGCTCGATCTCTACCTGAAAAGTGGGAAAACACTGAAAGAATGAGCTATAAAGCTCAGTGAGTGACTTGAGTTTAAAAGAAAACTATTAACTCGTAAATCATATCACCTGACCACCTATAAGCATATGCATCTGTAATCAAACGTTAAAAGTAACTGTGTAATCATAATAGCTTTTTAGAAACACCAGCAAGTATGTCGTTAAAATCTCGTAAGACATATGAATGATAGAAATCCTTTTAAAACATGTCACAATCCACGTTGTGTAGGGCACGCCCAGTACAACCTAGTGGGGCCCGCCCAACACTCTCATCGTCTTTGTCGTAGTGGGGCCCGCCCAACACTCACGACAATATTGTTGTCACGGAGTACACTCAACGTCGACAACAGAACATGACCTGTGTCGTCTGCTAGTACGTGGTGGCATGACTCCTATAACATATCAACACATTAGACATGTTATGGATACTTAACATAAATACCCAATACTAAACTTCTATTCACATTTTAGTCCTAACTGGACTAACTCTTATCCTTATTTGGACCATACTCAACTAGTTCGATTTGAACTAACTCAATAACTTGCTATGACTTTTACTTTATTCTCAGAGCTAACTTGCTCTGTCTCATTCCCATTGAGCTAACTGCTCTGATACCAAGTTTTAAACAAAGTTCATGAAGGAAGCTCGAGCAAATTCTTATGTTAAGTTACTGTTTTGTTAAGAGGAAGGCAGAAGAGAGAAATTTGCTGTCAAATCTGAGAAGTCTCTGGTTTTTGGGTTGTCCTGATCTGTAGAGTTGGAGTTAAAAGCTCTAAAAGGTATGGTTCGAAAGCTTATTGAATTTCCTACAACTTTCATGAGGAAATCGTGAGAAGAAAATGATTGGAAGATGTTGTAATTATCAGGTTAAGTTTCGGGTTGCAGCAAAAAATCAAATCTGGAACAGCAGCAGGGTCATTTTAGAGATTAAGCTACTGAGGTATATTCGAACCAATCCATTAGGTATCTCAGTTTCATGTCTTCATGTGATTTTTAGAGGGTTCAAAACGGAAGAATGTGGTATAAAGTACATCCTTTTTGGATAAGTAATGAAGAAGTTATGACTGTTTGAATACAAGGTATAAAATCTGTGAAATGTTGGAAATTTGATAGTATGTTTTCTTGTAGTTTTAAGGTTAAAAATCATGAGCTCGAGGTTCTAATACATGGATTTGGTTTGTTTGACAGGCCAAGAGGAGATAGGTCGAGTGTACAGGCTAAGATTCTAGTTCTAACACTGTGAGTGACAAAATGAACTTCAAAAATGAACCATATGCTTGAAATATGCTTTAAGAAATGCAAGTTTTGCTAGAATGAATTATTTCAATGCTTTGTGTTTTATTTTTGAACACATGTCTATGAGTATTCTTGTTTTCCTAGAAATGTTTCAAGTGTTCATTGTGACCCTAAAAGTCTTTATGAAATTTGTACATGAGCATATGTTTAATGATTGCCGAAATTTATGGAAATGTTATGATTTCAAGCAAGTATGTACTAGCAAGTATGTTTTAAAGATTTTCACTTTTATGAACAAGCTGAGTAAGCTTGAGTTTTATGAAAGAAAAGATAAGAAGACATGTTCAAATGTTTTTATGATGTTTTCTGAGATATTGAGCCCGAGGCTTTATGGTACCGTGTGCACACAGGTCTTATTCTGTTGTCGGCGTTGAGTGTACTCGTGACAACAATGCTTGTCGTGAGTCTTTGGGCGGGCCCCACACTTAACAAAGACGATGAGAGTGTTGGGCGGGCCCCACTGCATCGTAGAGTAAACGTTGGTTGTACTGGGCGTGCCCTACACAACGTGGATTGTGACATGTTTTTAAAAGAGTATATATCATTTACATGCCTTACGAGATTTTAACGATATACTTGTTGGTTTTCTGAAAGTCTATTATGATTCTACGTTTACTTTCAACGCTTGAATACAAATGTATATGCTCATAGTTTTCAGGTGACATGTTTTACAAGTTATAGATTTTAAACACAGTCACTCACTGAGTTTCATAGCTAATTCTTTCAATATTTTCAAACTTTTCAGGTAGAGATCGAGCTCCTGGTACCTGAGTTACTGCCATAGTCTGCTAAAGCTCCATAAATTTTAATACTTTATACGTGGCTGGTTTTGTATAGCAAGTCCCTATGTGTTATAGTTTATTTTGAGAGGACTATGCTGTTATAGTTGTTTGTACACTAGGGGTTGTATAAACAGTGAATTGACTAGTGTTGTTTTTGATGCTCTTGACTTTTTAGTTTCCAAGAGAGACTTATGAAGAGTTTCTCCTTATGTATGTTTAGTAGTTGTCAAGTTTCCGCTGTGTTATGTTAAAGTGTTCCATATGCGAACATAGTATGTTTATCAGGTAAAACAGGGTCAGCAGGTATTGTTAAGAGGTAAACAATGTCTATTGGCTTCACGCCGCCTTTCAGGCAGAGTTAGCAGGTGTTTCAAGGAAAACCATAAGCATTGAAACCATTTCGTTTTAGCAAAACCTTGCATTTCGTTTTTGCTTTAAGAAATGCAAGTTTTGCTAGAATGAATTATTTCAATGCTTTGTGTTTTATTTTTGAATACATGTCTATGAGTATTCTTGTTTTCCTAGAAATGTTTCAAGTGTTCATTGTGACCCTAAAAGTCTTTATGAAATTTATACATGAGCATATGTTTAATGATTGCCGAAATTTATGGAAATGTTATGATTTCAAGCAAGTATGTACTAGCAAGTATGTTTTAAAGATTTTCAGTTTTATGAACAAGTTGAGTAAGCTTGAGTTTTATGAAAGAAAAGATAAGCAGACATGTTCAAATGTTTTTATGATGTTTTCTGAGATATTGAGCCCGAGGCTTTTATGTAGTGCTGTGTGCACACGGTGTCTTATTCTCATTATCGACGCTGAGTGTACTCGTGACAACAATCTTTGTCGTGAGTCTTTGGGTAAGCCCCACTCACGACAAAGACGATGGGAATCTTTGGCGGCGGCCCCACCGCATCGTAGAGTAAACGTTGGTTGTACTGGGCGTGCCCTACACAACGTGGATTGTGACATGTTTTTAAAAGAGTATATATCATTTACATGCCTTACGAGATTTTAACGATATACTTGTTGGTTTTCTGAAAGTCTATTATGATTCTACGTTTACTTTCAACGCTTGAATACAAATGTATATGCTCATAGTTTTCAGGTGACATGTTTTACAAGTTATATATTTTAAAAACAGTCACTCACTGAGCTTCATAGCTCATTCTTTCAATGTTTTCAAACTTTTCAGGTAGAGATCGAGCTCCTGGTACCTGAGTTACTGCCATAGTCTGCTAAAGCTCCATAAATTTTAATACTTTATACGTGGCTGGTTTTGTATAGCAAGTCCCTATGTGTTATAGTTTATTTTGAGAGGACTATGCTGTTATAGTTGTTTGTGCATTAGAGGTTGTATAAACAGTGAGTTGTCTAGTGTTGTTTTTGATGCTCTTGACTTTTTAGTTTCCAAGAGAGACTTATGAAGAGTTTCTCCTTATGTATGTTTAGTAGTTGTCAAGTTTCCGCTGTGTTATGTTAAAATGTTCCATATGCGAACATAGTATGTTTATCAGGTAAAACAGGGTCAGCAGGTATTGTTAAGAGGTAAACAATGTCTATTGGCTTCACGCCGCCTTTCCGGCAGAGTTAGCAGGTGTTTCGGGAGGGGGTGTGACATAAGTGCACCAATTGCACTAAGATATGTTTCTTCAGGACCAAGTAGTTCTTCATTGTCATCTCGAGGTCGAAATATATCTTTCTTTACATCCAGTGAACGAACCTCCATTGAAATGTTTAATGGATGTGCTTTATCCATATAGAATCTTTTTAAGATTTTCTCTGTATAAGTTGATTGATGAATCAATATCCCATCTGCTAAATGTTCAATTTGCAACCCAAGGAAAAATTTTATTTTTCCAAGATCTTTCATCTCGAATTATTTTTTAAGATATTCTATTGCCTTGGATAACTCTTCAGGAGTTCCAATTATATTTAAGTCATCAACATAAACAGTTATAATACCAAATCCTAACTGAGGTTTCTTTATAAAAACGCACGGACATATTGGATTATTTTGATATCCTTCTTTCAACAAATATTCACTCAGACGATTATACTACATTCGTCCTGATTGTTTTAATCCATATAATGATCTCTGTAACTTTATTGAATATAATTCCCAAGATTTTGTTTCATATGTTTCAGGTATTTTAAATCCTTCTGGGATTTTCATATAAATGTCATTATCTAGAGATCCATATAAATACGCCGTGACTACATCCATTAGATGCATATCAAGTTTTTCATATATAGTCAGACCAATCAAATATCTTAGCGTTATTGCATCCACCACAGGAGAATATGTCTCCTCATAATCAATACCAGACCTTTGCGAGAATCCTTGTGCAACAAGTCTCACTTTATATCTTGTGAGTTCATTTTTTTCATTTCTTTTCTTTACAAATACTCATTTGTATCCCACAGGTTTGACACCTTCTGGTGTTAGGACTACTGGTCCAAAAAACCTCACGTTTTGAAAGTGAGTTCAACTCTGCTTGGATTTCTTCTTTCCACTTCAGTCAATCCTTTCTACGTTTACATTGTTCAATAGATTTTGGATCAAAATCGTCACTTTCATGAATAATATCGTGAACAACATTATAAGCAAAAATGTTGTCAACAATGATATCATTTCGGTTCCATCTCTTTCTTGTTGTAACATAGCTTATAGAAATTTCATTATTATCCTCAAGCGTTTGATTTTCATCAATACTATTTTGAGTAGTTGTGTTCTGGATTTCTTATGGAACATCCATTCCTTTTATTGAATCGTTTTGATTTTCAACTACTTTTCTTTTTCGAGGATTTTTATCTTTGAAACTCATTGGTCTACCGCGCTTTGGGCGTGCTCCAGACTCATTATTGACAACTTGTTCATTTGGGATATCAATTTTTGATGGAGCATTTGCTGATGGTATATATGATTTAGTCACTCTTTTAGCATCTGTGAATGCATCTGGTAATTGATTTGCTATATTTTGCAAATGAATTATCTTTTGAACTTCAAGTTCACATTGATCTCTACGAGGATCTAAATGAGATAATAATGATGCATTCCATATAATTTCTTTTTCCAACTTCTTAATTCCTCCCCCTAATGTTGAAAAATTTGTTTCATTAAAATGACAATCAGGAAATCGTGCAGTAAATACATCACCCGTCAGTGGTTCAAGATATTTAATAATTGATGGGGAATCATATCCAACATATATTCCTAACCTCCTTTGAGAACCCATCTTAGTATGTTGTAGTGGAACCATTGGAACATATACTGCACATCCAAAAATTCTCAGATGGGATACATTTGGTTGTTGGCCATACGCTAATTGCATAAGGGAATATTTATTATAGGCTACTGGCCTAATACGTACTAATGATGCAACGTGCAAAATAACATGACCTCAGACCGATGTAAGGAGTTTAGCTCTCATAAGCAATGGTCTTGTAATTAATTGCAGACGTTTTATAAATGATTATGCTAGACCATTTTGTGTATGAACATGAGCTACAAGATGTTCAACACTTATCCAAATAAACATACAATAATTATTAAAAGTTTGGGATGTAAATTCACCAACATTATTGTCACACCCCTCCCGTACTACCTGCTAACTTAGCCCGGAAGACGGCATGAAGTCAACAAACATTGTTACCTCTTAACAATACCTATTGACCCTGCTTTACCTGATAAACATACTATGCTCACATATGGAACACTTTAAACTTAACACAACAGAAACTGAACAACTATTAAACATACATAAGGAGAAACACTTCTTAAATCTCTCTTGAAAACTAAAACGGGCAAGAGCATCAGAACCACAAACAGGCCAAACCATTAATTAAACAACCACAACCTCTAAAGCACATACGACTATAACTACATAGTCCCCTCAAAACTAACTACAATACATAAGGACTTGCTATACAACCCAGCCACGTACAAAATATCAAACTTATGGAGCTTTCAACAGACTATGGCAGGATGTCAGGTACCAGGAGCTCGATCTCTACCTGAAAAGTTTTAAGAACATTGAAAGAATGAGCTATGAAGCTCAGTGAGTGACTGAATTTAAAGTTTATAACTTGTAAAACATTTCATCTGAAAAACTTATGAGCATATGTATTTGTAGTCAAGCGTTAAAAGTAATCATGGAATCATAATAGATTTTCAGAAAACCAGCAAGTATGTCGTTGAAATCTCGTAAGACATATAAATGATATAACTCTTTTAAAACATGTCACAATCCACGTTGTGTAGGGCACGCCCAATACAACCAACGTTTACTCTACGATGTAGTGGGGCCCGTCCAGCACTCCCATCGTCTTTGTCGTAGTGGGGCCCGTCCAGCACTCACGACAACATTGTTGTCACGGAGTACACTCAATGTCGACAACAGTATATGACCTTTGTGCACACGGTACTATAAAGCCTCAGACTCAATATCTCAGTCATTTACACAATCGGGTCTCAGAAAACATCATAAAAATGTTTGAACGTACCTGCTTATCTTTTCTTTCATAAAACTCAAGCTTACTTAGCTTGTTCATAAAACTGGAAATCTTTAAATCATACTTGCTAGTACATACTTACTCGAAATCATAACATTTTCATACATTTCGACAAACACTAAATATATGCTCATGTATAAATTTCATCAAGACATTTAGACTCACAATGAATACTTGAAACCATTTCTATGAAAACATGAATACTCATAAGGCATGTGTTCAAAAAGGAAACACTAAGCATTGAACCTTTTCATTCTAGCAATACTTGCATTTCTTAAAACATATTTAAGCATATAGATCGTTTTCGAAGTTCGTTTTGTTACTCACAGTGTTAAACTAGAACCTTGGCCCGTACACTTGACCTATCTCCTTTTGGCCTGTCAAACAAACCAAATTCATGTATTAGAACCTCGAGCTCATGATTTTTAACCTTAAAATTACAAAAACCACACCATTCAAAATTCCAGTATTTATAGATTTCATGCCCTATTTTCAGACACTCATAACTTCTTCATTACTTAGCCAAACAGGGTGTACTTATACCACATTCTTCCTTTTTGAACCCTCTAAAAATCATATGAAGATATGAAATTGAGATTCTGAATGGATTGGTTCGAAAATACCTCGAAAGCTTCTTCCCTAAAAACAACTTCCTGCTGTTCCAGATTTGATTTCCTGCTGCAACCCAAAACTTGACTTGATATTTACAACATCTTCCAATCATTTTCTACTCACGATTTCTTCACGAAAGTAGGGAATTCAATAATCTTTCCAACCATACCTATTAGAGCTTCGATTCCAATTCTACAGATCAGGACATCCAAAACATCAGAGGCTTCTGGATTTGTGACAAATTTACGTCTTACGCCTTCCTCTTCACAAAACAGTAACTTAAGGTCAGAATTGGCTCGAGCTTCCTTCATGATCTTTGTTAAAAAATGAATTAAATTTCAAGAAACCAAACTTCAACTCTTACCTCTTCTTGTTGAGCTCGAAATGATCAAAATATCAGAACATGGTTGAATTCAACATTGAATTTCCATGGAACCTTGAACACCTTTCTCCTTTCTTCTTCAAGCTCAAAACCAAAACTTCACCTCCTTCCTCTTCCTTTATGCTTATCCCACGAAGCCCTCAGTTTTCTTTTGGTAAATGAAGAAGGAAATAGAGAGAAGATAAGTTATCAAAAAGCAAGCGGTGGAATTTGCTTTTTATTTTTATTTTTTTTTTTATTTTTGTCTTTTACTCCTTTTCACTTTTGCTTTTTCTTTTCTTTTTCTTTTTTCATCTTTCCTTTATCTCTTTCTTTCTTTCTTTTCTTTTATTTTCTAAACAAAACAAAACATAATATAATAAACATTTCTTTCATTTTCTTTTCTTCTTTATTTTTAAAGCAAAACAAACCAAAATGGTTCAAACTTTTCCTTCCTTGTTTTCCTTTTATCTTTTTTCTTCATTTCTTTTCTTTTTAAATCAAAGAAAACCAAGTTTTAAACATTCATTTCTTTATTTCTTTTGTTTTTTTAATAAGAAAATTCCAAAGAAAGATCTCGGGTTTACAATTATCAAGTCGAATTGTCTTAATTATATAATCAGGAAATTGTGCTCTTAACTTAATTATTTGAGCAAGTAATCTTGCAAATGCAAAATTTCGACTTGATAATAAGCATACATGTGACCATCTACTGGATGCGTCAATTAATACCATAAAATATCTAAATGGACCACTTGGTGGGTTAATAGGTTCACAAATATCACCTTGAATTCGCTCTAAAAATGCAGGTGATTCAATCCCCACTTTAGCTGGTGATGGTCTAATAATTAATTTCCCTTGAGAGCAAGCATCACATGACAACTCATTTGATTGAAGAATCTTCTGGTTCTTTAAAGGATGTTCATGTGAATTCTCAATAATTTTCCTCATCATTATCGATCCTGGATGACCCAGTCGATCATGCCAAACACTGAATATTTCTGGATTCATGAACTTCTGGTTCATTGTTGCATAGCTTTCGATTACTCGTATATGAGTATAATATAATCCAGAAGAAAAAGCAGGCAGTGTTTCTAATATACATTTTTCATGTGAAACAATAGATGTGATATAAAGACACTCTATATTATTTTTACGATCAGTTTCAACATGATAACCATTGTAACGTATATCTTTGAAACTCAATAAATTTCTTTTTGATTTTCTAGAGAACAAACCATTATTAATTGTAAATCGTGTTCCTCTAGGCAAGATAAAACTTGCTTTTCCAAAACCTTCAACCAAGTCTGCAGAACCTGATATAGTATTGACTTTTGCTTCCAATATTGTCAATCTAGTAAAATATTTTCTGCTTATGAGTATCGTGTGCGTAGTTGTGCAGTCTGCTAGACATAAATTCTCAGTGCTCATTTTCTGGTTACTCAACATATTGAAATTGTCCATATTTCTTCATTGATAAGAAAAGAAAAGTGATTACAAAAAGTCTTAAATATATATACAAAAACAACAAAAACATACTATAATTACAAGCAATACTTAATTATATATCTTCATACAAAATATCATCTACTTGTTTGATTGCATCAATTCTCTCTCCAGGAGATTCAAAATCTCAGCCACATCAAGATGCATCATATTGGAGGGGTCAAACACACCATCTTCTTGAATGACAAGATTTACGTCCACATTCTTCCCTTTTCATTTTTCCTTCAGGGAAGCTTGATAGAGATCAACAAGGTGTTTTGACGTACGACAGGTACGTGACCAGTGCCCAGTTATTCCGCACCGAAAACATTTATGTTTATCACCTTTTGAACTCCTATCTTGTGGAGCCTTTCCTTTGCGATCATCGCTTCGTGTGGATTTCTTAAATATACAATGCCCACCACGAAAATAGGCATTCCTTCCTCTACCGCGGTCACGACCTCGACCACGACCACGACCACGACCTCGACCACAATTGTTAAAATCCACAACATTCACTTCAGGGAATGGTGTTGCTCTAGTTGGTCGAGATTCATGATTTTTCATTAATAGCTCGTTATTTTGCTCAGCCACGAGAAGACATGAAATCAATTATGAATATTTTTTAAAGCCTTTCTCTCGATATTGCTGCTGAAGGAGCATATTCGAGACATGAAAAGTGGAAAATGTCTTCTCTAACATATCAACATCAGTAATCTTTTTCTCCGCATAATTTTAATTTTGAACTAATTCTGAATAGTGTAGAATTATATTCACTTACTGATTTGAAGTCTTGCAACCGTAGGTGCATCCAATCATAACGAGCTTTTGGAAGAATAACTGTTTTTTTGATGATCGTACCTTTCTTTCAAACATTGCCATAGAATGTATGGATCTTTTATTGTAAGATACTCCATTTTAAATCCTTGTGAAAATGATGGCGAAGGAAGATCATGACTTTTGCTTTTTCTTGATTTGATGTGTCATTTCCTTCCTTAATTGTTTCTCCAAGATTCATGGAATCTAAATGGATCTCAACGTCACAAACCCATGACAAGTAGTTATTTCCATTAATATCCAAGGCCGCAAATTCTAATTTTGAAAGATTTGCCATAGTAATACTATATAAAAAGAAATTGCATTTACATTAAAAAATTAATTAAACATGCAAAATAACATTTTATTAAAAAAATGACTTACTCGGAGGAAAAAAATCACCAATTGTGTTGTGTATTCATGATCCACCAAATGCCACTATTTATAGGCAATTTGGCAAGGATGAGTTGGTACATTTGGACACTAAGCATTGGTAAGAAATGGACACATGGAGGACACTATGACTATAGAGGGATTGTCATTTGACATGGGTATTAAAAGCTTGGACATTTACATGTGTCTGTTTATAATATAACTTTTTAGCGTGCTTTTTTTTTACTTGTTTCTATTTAATGTGTTGTCACGAAAGTCTCGAAACAAATAGTTATTCTTCATTTTGAGATCATGGATTTGTAAGGAATAATTTCCAATATGAAGATGAACAATAGCACTAATTTTGAAATCATTGAATCACAATTTTTAAAAATAATTTAAAAAACACACAATATTGTTCATAAGCGAGTCGTTTATGAAAAGATGTGTACGCTTATATAGATTTATCTACAATTACGTTCGTCAATGTCTATCATCATAGGCACTTTTGGAATCTTATTCCAATCATATGCAAACACAATAATTTTAGCTAAATGATTAATTACTATTATGAACATTCTCTAAAGAAAATTACTATTATTAGCCATATGCAAAGACGTACATTTTAACTCAGTAGAGCAAATAATAGTCATTATGATCTATATATTATAAATAGTTCTTGAGGGGAGAAATTTTTTAGTTCCATTTTTGTAAATAGTGAGTTAAAAAGATTTAAAAATTCTATTATATAAAATTTAAGTTAAATGTTTTAAAATGGCTACTCATATCTCACCCATATATTAAATGGTGATGAACAAAATAATCTTCACCCATCTCTAAAAAAAACATACCACAATTTATTAAAAAATATAAAAAGGAAAATCACGAATCTATTCAAATCGACCATATCATATCTGCATATTTGAATACATTAAACACCATATAACGTTTATATATAGTGTTGTCCATAATTGAATTCTTCCCTATCTTCTAGAGAAAGAGAGAAATATTGATTTTCACTATTTCATTTCATGACTATATAAGCTTAATATTTCTTTTCAACGTATAAGGTTCAAACAATTTATTATTGGAGAGACTTCATTATAATATTAGAAGTCGAAAAATGAATTCTCTCCAATGGTTTTTACAAAACTCAAATAGAGAAATTTAATATATGTAATCTACTGTTTGTTACATGTTTTTGTAGTTTTTCTTACATGTTTTTGTAGTTTCTCTTCTCAAATTGCAGAGAAGGAGATTGATTAATGTAATTTATTGCTTATATGTACTTATGTATTTTTTCTTCTGCAAATGGCAAGAAAATTGGTTTAGTGTAAATTTCTCCTGTAGTTTTATTTTTCTCTTCTCGAATTTGTAAATACGCACCAATTCATCTATTGATCCTCGAAGAAAGCAGAGAAGAAATAATTGCAATTCTGGTTTGTTAAGGTATAAGAAAAAAATAGAAAACAATAGACAATTTGATGTAATTGTATTATTAATAGTTATTACAAATATAATGTCATCACTGAAGGGATTGAAATTCCCGCAGGGAAGACGTCGTGAAAAGTCGTGGTTTCGTTGTGCAATTCGTTTCTTAAAACTGAATTAAACTATTTAATTCTAGGCTAAACATGCTGTAAAAGAGAAGAAAACAGTGAGTAACTTATTACTTACTTGTTGAAGAACTCTTCTTCAATACTTTTTCTCCTCCGGTCACGAACTACTTCGTACCAAAGATATAAACGATCTCCTTTCCTCGCACCGAACAACACAGACACCTCCGAAAGGACTTCTCGGTAGGTTGAGGGAGAGTGTGTGGGATTCCCATTGGTTTTGGGTTTGGAGAAGAGGTAGAGAGAGTTGAGAGAGTTTGAGAGAATTTGGAGATCTCTTGGAACTTGAATTTCCAAAAAATGAGATCAACCCTTACCAAAAGCTTCTCACCAAGCCTTTAAATAATGGTGAGATGTGGAGTTGAATTCTCCACTAAACCACCATTTTACCACAACCTTATGTTATGCAAATCATATCTGCATAACTTTATGTTATTATACAAATCACATTTGTATAATTGTGGAATTTTAAATTGAATCACATTCAATTTAATTTCTCTCAATTCAATTTCTCCAATTAGCACTAATTAATCAATTAGGTCATGTTATAGTTTATTATGAATCTCATTCACATCAAACTATATATTATGTCAACTATATCATATATAAATGACATAATTACCCAATTAATGAATTTGAACACTTCAAAAACACACCAAACTGTAAACCCTAAATTTATCCAGTTTGAGCCAACCGAGGGACCTAATGGACCTACAGATGACGAGCTCGAATGATCCGAGATTAACTTGTCAAACTCTTTGACCCGGTTATTCAACATTCATTAGCTACGGTAACACTCCACTAAAACCCATAGCTGTACTCCCATCACTGTAAGACAAGTTGTGTCCATCGATATAACCAATGCCCGTGAGTCGACCCTTCACAGGTTGTTCATAGCCACTGCTGGGTCAAATTACCATTTTACCCCTGTGTCTACCTCTTGCTCCTTAAGTCCCACTATTTCTCTAATGAACAACTACGTTGCATGGTCGAACCATAAACAACAACCCTCTCGGGCCAGTGAGAGGGTGGGCCCCATTGTTCAAGCCCTGGAGACAACACTTAAGGGAATAACCCCTCTAGTTTCCCTAATTCGGGAATCAGTGAATTCCATCTCGCGTAGTCAAGTTCCTAGCTCCCCACGTGGTCCTGTCCCTGAGAAGATAGGCATATTGAGCGAGCAACTGTGGCCACCCTCACTCGTACTAGTCAAAGGACAAACCCCCGCAGACAGGAGTCCGTAACACGCTCAGGATTAAGGTCGAGTCACTAATGGTCATCTACGAATTTATTAGTCCTGCACTGTTAACGGTGTTACATCAGTAAGTCTAATAATTCACGGTCCGGTCTTGTACAATCTCATTGCACAGGATGCCCCCACTCGCATGTCAACCACATGAACGATCTGGATCACCTCGTTTGTATCTAATACAAAGCAGGTCGCATCCACAACGTATCCAGGATTAGGTCTCTAACCTTATCTGTATACTGTAGACCGTTCAGGTCACTTACTCGAACGTGATCCTCCCTGTGTGTCCACTACACATCAAGTTCTAGTTCTCTCATAATACAATGACCCTGGAGCTTAGTTTATTAGATTAAGTTTATAAAATATGCGAGACACAAAGTTCAAATAAATAACTCTTATTTATTTACAACATGGAATATTACAAATTACACGAGATTAGGGCATACACCCCAACAAACTTCCATTTGAACTAAGCTAGTGGAGTACATTATACATTTCTCAAATGTACAGTAATACAATAAAGTAATACAATAAACTAGGGCATTGAATACCCCTTTACAATACTCCCATTTGCTCTAGTCAGGAAGCACTCGAAGACCTAGACTCTCTAGGTGACCCTCAAACACCTTAGCTCTGAGGGTCTTTGTAAATGGATCAACAACGTTGTGCTCCGACGCTATCTGCGTGACTGTCACGTCTCCGAGGTGCACAATCTCCCGTATCAGGTGATACTTCCCCTCAATATGCTTGCCCCTCTATGACTCCGAGGTTCTCTCTAGTTGGCTATGTGTCATGGTATATCTCCCCTCTTAGATGTCCATATAGCGGGTCCACCATAATTTGGCATCCCCTGTCAAGTGAATTGTTGCCAAGGTAACTCTTTTCTCTTTAGTCATTGTATCTGTGGCTTGAAAGTACTGTTCAATATCAAAGATAAAGTTTTCCACTTTAACATTTCAAACCCTGTTCAGTATCAAATATAAAGTTTTCTAGCACTTTGGCATCTCGAACCCCACAAAAGGATTTTGGCACAGGGATCTTCTTGCTCGACTTGACCGCACCCTAGGTGGGGCTTGGTTTCCCACCGCTCTCATGGTGAGATTTAACTTGGTGGTCATATCCACCATTTTAACCCTGCAGACATCAAGGGCAAGACATCGTCAGAAAGGTCAACAACCATCTGACCTAATACCTTTTGGGAACTGTCAAAACTATCGACATGTTCCTTTATATGGTCAACAGAGCCTGACGAGCTATCACCACGCTCGTAGTTATCATGTTGGTTTGTCTTGTCCTCTAGGGTCTCGACTCTTATCATTAGTTCTTTGATGGACATTCCATCAAGGTGACCAACTACTGCATCGATCTCGTCGGCCTTGGATACAATCTCTTCTAGACAAGATTCCAAGAACTAGATACTATCAGGGACTTCCACCAAGAAGAGCACTTAATTGCTCTCAATTTGAGTCAATCGCTCTTTGTCCGACTTATTCAAGTGTCTAGCAGCAGACATGATTACTGGGTCTTGTCTTTTCGGGAGTCGACTTGGCTCTGATACCAACTTTCATGGTCACACTTCTCAAAGGGTCTCAACGTGACCGTGCGACACTTACTCTCGCTCACGAGAAAGTCAACCAACTCGAATTTGGATCGTCGGTGGCCCATAGGACCTATCTCGCAACCTCCACCTCTGTGCTTAAGAAAATGGTTTTAGAAAATGAAGTTAGAGAGAGTTCGTGAAAACATTTTAAAAAGTATTTGAAAGCAATTTGAGAAAATTCGTTATTCATTGGTAAGCAAGTAAATGAAAGTCACGACTAGTCGCATCTCCTATAGTACATTCTAAGAATTCTAGCTATGACACCCTTGCACGTCAATTTGACAAGGAGTCATACAGCTACAAAAATACAAGGAAACAAAAGAACAATGTTAAACGAAATACATAACATGAAAGTAAGATAGGAAAGAGATTGGAATGGTTATGTGACCATGGGCAACAAGCCCTTGACAAGCATGACTATGACACAATGCACGTAGTATCCAACTAGCCTAATTAAGTGTGCCTTAAAATTATATATATTTCCAAATATATATTTCCAACAAGTTCTTATTAGAATTTATTAGCAAACCTCAAGTCAGATTGGCTACCAAACAAACCCTAAAATATCTTGTAATTTTATTTTCTGTTGAGATTTTAATTAGGATCGGGTATAAGGTTCTCTTTGTAAATTAGAGTTTTTTTTTTTTGGTGAAGACAAAGACAAAGATAAAAACATGATTTTAAGAGGTCTTCTCTTGCAGCACAAGTTGCTTGTAGTATGTGTGTTCTTTAGGGACACAAATTGATTACAATTGGCATGTGTTTTTACGTTTGGAGTTTGCTTTTGAGGTTTGAGTGATTCTCCTCTCCAATGGCTTCAATTGTACGAATTATGAGTGTGAACGTAAATTTACAAAGGTAGAGTTTTCTTGTAAGTGAGATTGAGAGAATTGCTTCTTATGAAACAATTGAAGAGGTTTCATAGTGGAATCAAGGGGTGCGTGGGCTCGATAGGGTTTTGGGTAGCAGCTCACGAGGAACAAAGGAAAATGACAACAATCAGAAAAATCGAGTTGTATAAGACCTCGTGTACGCGTTCATTGATATAGTGAAATAATTTCCATTGGGGTGTGCCCTTTAGATAAGGTAGGTGTAAACTAAATTGGGTTACCGATTGTTGTCTCATTTACTTTCTACAGTTGTTTACTTTATGTTTATCTTGGTTTAATTCGTACATTTGTAGCTGAGCAATCTGTCACAGGAATTGTTATAGCATAATTTGTGACATTCGTAGCCTGATTAGTAATTTTATTGATAGGATCAGATCCCACAGCAGAAGTGAGTTTAATCGCGTGCTCTTAGATTTCGTTACGTAGATCAAATAAAAAACACTAAATCACAAAGATTAAGCACAATAATAAGAATATGGACAACATATTACCTTTGTAGAATTAAACTTTCACGTGCTCTTGTGCTCCTCACGATCTCAACGATCTTACGTTCTCAACGACCCTGACGCACTTGATCACACCACTAAGTCTTCTCCGTTGTATCTGTAGGAGAGGGAGGATGGTGAGATTCCTTTATGGAGTGAGGAGAGTCTTTTTGAGAGAAGGGAAAAATCCAACTTTTTGAGCACTAGGGTTTCTATGGAATTGCGTGGTCAAAATGTGCATCTTATGCATGTATTTATAGGGAAATAGGATAGAAATTACCATCCTATCCCTATAGTGCTCTTATTATGTATTTGCAAATCATATTTGCATATTCACATAATTATAAGGTATCTCCCATTTTAGTGTATAGTTTATTGTGAATAAAATTCTCATTAAACTATATTATATCAATTATATCACATATAATTGATATATCTCCTCATATATGAAATTGAACACTTTAATTTCACTCCAATCTTTATACTCTACATATTTCCATGTTGAGCCAACGGAGGGACCTAATAGACCTACAGATCATGAGCTCCAATGATACGAGATTAACCGATCAAACTCTTTGATCTAATTAACCAACATTCATTAACTACGAGTCACTCCACTATAGACTCGTAGCTGCACTCTCCTCACTGTAGACTGTGTTGTGTCCATTGATATAATCAATACCTGTGAGTAATTCCATCATGCAGAGTTAAGTTTTCAGCTACCTACAAGGTTTTGTCCCTGAGAAGGTAGACATATTGAGTCGGTTACAGGCCACTCTCACCCATACTAATCTAAGGACAAACCCTCATAAGCAAGAGTTCGTAACTTGCTCAGGATTCAAGTCAAGTCACCAATGATCATCTATAAATTATTAGGCCTATCCTGTTAACGGGGTTACACTAGTAGGCTAATAATTTGCAGTCCGATCATGTATGATCTCATCATACAGGATGCCCCCACTCGCATGTCTACCACATGAACGAGTTGGGTTACCTCGTTTGGATTACCCAGTATAAGGTTCCCAACCTCATGCATGTACCATAGACCGTTTAGGTTATATACTTGAACCTTATCCAACTTGTGTCCACTACACATTTGTTCAAGATATATCATTATAACCTTGGAACTTTGTTTATTGGATTCAGGTTTATTTGCGAGAATATAATAAATAGCTCTTTATTTATTTAAATAACACTATTACAAAACTACACTTGTTTAGGACATAAACCCCAACAATCTCCCACTTGACCTAAAGCTAGTGGAGTACATAATAAATATTACAGTAATGTAAATACAATAAACTAGGGCACTTGAATACCTTTTGTACAATATACTCCCCCTTGCCCTAGTTAGGGTAAGACACGTAGACCTAGACCTTCTAAGTGACTCTTAAACACTTTAGCCGTCAGAGCCTTTATGAAGGGATCAACATTACTATGCTCCAAAGCTATCTTCGTAACAATCATGTCTCCTCGATGCATTATCTCCCGAATTAGGTGATACTTTCGCTCAATGTGTTTACTGTTGGGAGAAAAATAATGATAATAATAATCACAATAAAATTATTACAATATTAAATCTCCCCTTCCACAGGATAAGCCAACCAATAAACTAGAGTCACAAAAATATTAAATATAACGAGATAGGGAAAAGAGAACGACACCGAAATTTATACTGGTTCGCCCCAAACTTGGGACTACGTCCAGTCTTCTACAACTGCAGGTTCTACTATAATGGGAGATTACAAATGAGCTCTCGAAACTGGCGCCACAAACTAACCCTCAATAGCCTAACAATGACTATTGACTTCCAAGTATCACAACCCGATAGCTTGGGATAAACAATAAAGAAAAAAACCCACAAAACTACAAAGAGAAAACTCACCTTTTTTTTTTTCTCAAAATGCTACTGCCACTCAAGAAAAAACAATCAAAATTTCTTCTTCTCACTTTGTTGGTCTACAGCGGCAAGGAAGAAAGAAAAATAAAAGTGTATATATATATAAGAAGAGGAAACCTAAAAATAATATGGGCCTTGGCCCATTCACTTATTCTTTCTTTTTTTTTTTAATTTTGTTTTGGCTCCAACCCCAACATTTACCCCTCTTATGACTTTGGGGTTCCTCGAATTTGCCACAACACCACTATTATCACAATAAAGTGTGATTGACAAACTCATATTTGGAACAACTTCCAAATTCATCATGAATTTCCTTAGTCATACGACCTCTTTAGCTGCTTCACAAGTTGCTACATATTCGTCTTCCATAGTTGAATCTGCGATGCATCCTTGCTTGATGCTTCGTCAAACTACAACTCCTCCGTTAAGAGGGAAAACTGAACCTAACGTAGATTTCCTAGAATCTTTGTCGGTTTGGAAGTCATAATCTGTGTATCCCATAAGGATCAAATCCTAAGCTCCATACACAAACATGTAGTCCCTCGTTCTCCGAAGATATTTTATGATTGTTTTAATCGCCATCCAGTGTTCTAGTCCTTGGTTGGATTGATATCTACTGATCATTCCTACTGCAAAGCAAATGTCCAGCCTAGTACACAACATAACATACATCACGCTTCCAACAGTTGATGCATAAGGAATTTGTCTCATGTCCTCAACTTCTTGAGGTGTCTTAGGACACTGTTCCTTAGACAAATGAACCCTGTGCCTAAAAGGTAATAGACCTTTCTTGGATTCTTGCATCTTAAATCGACAACACTTTGTCGATGTAAGATGTTTGAGACAATGCTAGAGTTTTATTCCTGTGATTCCGGACAATCTTTATTCCAAGAACAAATTACGTCTCTCCCAAATCTTTCATTTGGAATTGCGTAGCTAGCCATTTCTTAATGTCAGTAAGATAACCTACATCATTCCCAATGAGTAGGATATCATCCACATATGAGACTAGGAATGCGACAGAACTATTGATGATTTTCTTGTAGGCACGAGGTTCATCATCATTTTGGTCAAAGCCATAAGATTTGACTGCTTCATCAAATCTTATGTTCCAGGATCTAGATGCTTGCTTCAGTTCATAAATAGACTTTTTAAGCTTGCAAACCTTTTGCTCTTGTCCTGGTTCTATGAACCCTTTGGGTTGGTCCATATAGATGTTTTCGTCAAGATTATCATTCAAGAATGTTGTCTTGACATCCATCTGTCATACCTCATAGTCATAATATGTGACAATAGCAAGTAGGATATAGATAGGCTTTACCATAGCAACAAGCAAAAAGGTTTCCTCATAGTCCACTTCTTTTACCTGGGTATAACGCTTTGCTACTAGTCTAACCTTGATGGTTTGCACCTTTCCATCTACACCATGTTTTCTTTTGTAGATCCATTTACAACCTATAGGTTTTACTCCATCAGGTTTATCTACAAGATCCCAAACAGAATTGAAGTGCATAGACTTCATTTCTTAGTCCATGGTTATGACTCATTTGTCTTTGTCTTTGCTAACCATTGCTTGGTTATAAGGCAATGGATCCTCACAGTCGTCATCTGATATAACGACTTGGGTTTCAGTTAAACTCATGTAACGGTCAGGTTGTGTTATAACCCTCCCACTACGTCGAGACACTCTCAACTCTTGAGATGGACTTTCTTGACTTGACAAACTAGTATCAATAACCCTTGTTGATGTACTAGCATTATCAACAACTTTTGCTATTGTTCCATCTAACTCACTTAACACAAATTTACTTCTTGGTTTGTGATCTCTTATGCGGTCCTCCTCTAAGAAAGTGACATTTGTCGATACAAGTACCTTATCTTCCTTAGGATCATAGAATAATTCACCTCTCGTTTCTTTAGGGTAGCCTGCAAATAGGCATAATTTTGAACGTGATTCCAATTTCTTTGGATTTGACATAAGCACATGTGTTGGACATCCCCAAATTTTGAAATGACGTAAACTACCTTTACGTCCTTTCCAGAGTTCAAATGGTGTTTCTGAAACACTTTTTGATGGAACGTTATTCAAAATGTAAACTGTAATCTCTACTGCATAACTCCAAAACGAATTAGGGAGATGAGCGTAACTGATAGCACACAAAATGTGCTATCCTTCAGCTTAATTATTACTACTTTTATGATAATTTCAGGGTTTTTACGTGTTTAAATCACTTAATTTCAGGTTAAGAGCTTAAACAGAACATTTGGAGACATTTTGGATCACTCGGAATCGAAACGAGGCTTTTTGGAGATAAAAATAACATCAATTGGAAGTAGAATGATCAATCCAAGCTAGTAGACCCGAGGTGATGGCGTTGCAATGCCATGAAGAGCATTGCAATGCCGAGCTTGCTGTTTTAAAGCATAGATAAGCAATATTGATAACGTTGCAACACTGCCTTGCAGCGTCGCAACGCTATCTTGATAAGAAGACCAAGTTGAAGATAACTGTCAATAGCGTTGGAACGTTGCTTTGCGGCATCGCAACGCTATCTCGATAAGAGAACACGCTGAAAACTCTGCAGGTAGCGTTGCAACGCTGCTTTGTAGCGTCGCAACGCTACTTCGATAGAAAGGCGCGCGCGTTAGGGTAGTGGCGTTGCAACGCTGCCTTCAGTGTTGCAACACCATCGACACATTCCATATATGCCAGCTGCTTAGGGTACAACGTTGCAACGCTGTACCGATTATGTCTATAAATACAAGCTTATTTCTTCTTGCAAAGGGAGCCGAATTTGGTAGAAAATTCACCCTAATTTCGAAATATCCTCTGTAAGAAGAGAAAAGAGAGCAATTCTTGGAAGCCAAAACATTCGTGGAGGTACGAGATCGAGACGGGAGCTCGGAGACGAAGGACCGACATCGACACATAAGTTTAATTTCTTTTTCTTTCAGTTTGTAACACCGTGTTAAGACGTTTGATACACTTTTAGTTTGGTTTTCGTGTGATTTAGAGTAGCTAAATATTGTAGTTAGGATTTGATTCGCATGTTAAGACTTGTTTGCCATGTATTGAATTATGTTTTGACATTTATTTTTGGCAATTTGTTCTTCAATTCTCTGATTTTGTTGGTTTAAGTGGACTCGAGAGATAAATCGTAGATTAGAGCAAAGTTGTCAAAACTCTTAGAAGTCTGGCATGAGAATGACCTAGAAGTCTAAGGAAAACACATAAAAATGTTGCTTAATGTCGTGCATGTTGTAGGTTCGTATGGAGATTATAGAATTTATTGCATATGCGAGGCTCACTAATTATCGAGAGATTTTCTTGAGTAATCTACTTCTTGTTTATAAATTCATCACATTAGTTCATTGCATGTGTTAATTAAGTCATTAACTTGTGAAGTCACTTTCCTCAAAATCTATCAATTCATATCTCCACGTGTTTGTTTGTCTTTAATCTTTGTTTCACCACCTATCCATGTTATGTTACTTTCACTAAAATTGAGAATTAGTATCTTGGTAATTAATTAATCTAGAAACCCATTCTCGAGGGCGATACTTGGACTCTTAAATCACTATATTAAAACTTGACCTGTTCACTTGCAATATTGCACAATTATAAATTATATGCAACAAGTGTTTGGCGTCGTTGCCGGGGAATGATGATTATTTAAACTAATTAATATTAGGAGAAAATTTGAGATTTTAGACTAAAGTGTGTTTGTGTTCCTTTTCCTTATTTGTTGTCTTTGTGTGTTTGTTGTTTGTTTCCTTATTTGTCTTATTTTAGTTGTGTGTGTTTTTTAGTCTTTATCTCCTGTTTTTGGTTGTGTTGCAATCACGGGAAACTTTTAGCAATCACGGGAAACACTCAAATATCGTACTTCAATGAGCAATTTAAAACTCTTCCTAAGTGTTCCTACGTGTGTGTGTGGTTAGCCTATGTTCCCTTCATTTTTACTAAGTCTGGATCAACTTTATTAGGCTCTCCATTCAACTTCTCCCTACACTAGTCATAATTACTAATCCTTGAGTCTCCCCACATTCAAGAAATAAACAACTTTCTGATAATATCTGTAACTCATCATTGATCGAACCATGTCCAACAGGGTTCTATTTCTCCTTTCTGATACGCCATTTTGCTGAGGCATATTGTTGTGTAATTTTGATAATGCAATATCGCAAGTGTACGGGTCAAGTTTTAGTATAGTGATTTAAGAGTCCAAGTATCGTCCTCGAGAATGGGTTTCTAGATTAATTAATTACCAAGATACCAATTCTCAATTTTAGCTAAAGAAACATAACATGGATAGGTGATGGAAATAAAGACAAACGACGAACAAACAAGTGGAGACACGAATTGACAGATTTGGAGGAATTAACTTCACAAGTTAACAATTATTTAACACATGCAATGAACTAATGTGATGAAAATCTCTGGATTCTTAGTGAGCCTCGCACATGCAATAAATTCTATAGCTAGTCTCTATATGAACCTACAACATGCACGACATTAAACAACTTCTTTATGTGTTTCCTTTAGACTTCTAGGTCATTCTCATGCCAGACTTCCAAGAGTTTTGACAACTTTACTCTAATCTAAGTTTTATCTCTCGAGTCCACTTAAACCAACAATATCAAAGAGTTAAAGAACGAATTGCCAAAAATAAATGTCAAAACATACTTCAATACATTGCAAATAAGTCTTAACATGCAAATCAAATCCTAAGTACAACAATATTTAGCTACTCTAAATCACAAGAAAATCAAACTAAACGTGTAGCAAACGTCTTAAAACGGTGTTACAAACTGAAAGAAAAAGAAATTAAACTTATGTGTCGATGTCGGTCCTTTGTCTCTGAGCTCCTGTCTCGATCTCGAACCTCCACGAATGCTTTGGCTCCCAAGAATTTCTCTCATTTCTCTTCTTACAGAGTGTATTTCGAAATTAGGGTGAATTCTCTGTCAAATTCGACCCCCCTTGTAAGAAGGCATAAGGTTCTATTTATAATAACTTTCGGTACAGCGTTGCAACGCTAGGGACAGGGTTGCAACGCTGTACCCTAACTGCGTGGTATATATGGAAACTATCGATGGCGTTGCAACGCTGAGGGTAGCGTTGCAACGCCGCTACCCTAACGTGCACGCTTCTTATCGATCTAGCGTTGCGATGCTGCAAGGCAGCGTTGCTGAAAGAGTCTAGATTAAGAAAGCGGAAGCAATTTTGGATCTTGAACACTCTAAGTTGATCAATTTTGTAAAACAAAATGCATGCTCAAAGTTGGAAAAACAGAGGGATAAAAAACTCAACTTTGAAGATCAAATTCTCTTCACTCGGTGGATTGTTTTCAGCACGAACACTTCGTGGACGACCGTTAGAGTCTTCCCTACTATCCTCAGGCCTTAGAACGGATTGTGGGATCCTAGGTTGAGAGAATTTGGAAGAAAAGACCTCAAAGGTTACTAATTCGGGAATATTGAATTTTCTGTGTAATTGTCACAAAACACCTCAAATCACCATTATATAAAGCTTCATTAAGCTTTATTATAGTGACAACTCAAGTGTGATGAGGATAATTTGAGATGGAGGTGGCCAAATTTGGTGAATTGAAGATGAGAGGGATTGGGCAAGTTGCTAATTTGTTTTCCATGAAAATCCACTATTTTTCATTTAATTTTAATTCAAAAATAAATATTAAATTGATTTTTAAATAAAATTAATATAATTAATTAAATAATTCAAAATTAATTTAATTAATTAATTTTTAATTTAATTTAATATCAAATATTAAATTAAATCAATTGCCCGATCCCGATCGATTTTCCGAACATGAATCCTTATTCATGCTATAAACCGATCTGATATTTAAATCATATTTAAATATATCCACCTCTTATTAATCATAGTTTAATTCATAATTAAGCTATGATTCGTTAAATATATCACATATAATTAACGCTTTCTCCCAAACTCGAATTTGAACAATTCAAAATTTTTTCCTCTCAAAATGTTATAAGGCTAAGTCCGAGCTAGTAAGGAGGACCTAATGGACCTACAGATCATGAGCTCTAACGATACGAGATTAATTAGCCAAACTCTTTAGTCTAGCTAATCAACATTCGTTAACCACCGGGACACTCCACTAAAGCCCAGTGGCTGCATTCTCCTCACTGTAGATTATTTATGTCCACTCGATATAACCATGATTAGTAAGTCGATCCTTCACAGGTCGTTTCGTAATTACAGCTGGGTCAAAAATACCGTTTTACACCTGTAATTACCTCTTGTTCCTTAAGTCCCACTGATCCTCTAATGAACAATTGGTTTGTGGTCCAACCAGCAAACCGAATTCCTCTCGGGCCAATGAGAGGGGTGGGTCCATTGTTCAAGACCCGGAGTTAGCACTTAAGGGAACAACCTCTCTACTAATCACTAAAGCGGGTAGGAGTGAATTCCATCTTGCAGAACTATGTTCCCAGCTATCTACCCGATTTTATCCCTGAAATGGGAGGCTTATTGAGTCGGCAGTCTCGAGCCACTCTCACCCATGCAAATCTAAGGATAATCCGAATAAACAGGAGTCCATAGAACGCTCGGATTAAGATCGAGTTACCTAGGTCATCATATGAATATAGTCGATTAAGACAATGCGAGTTATAAAGTCTAAGTGACTATTTCGCGATCGATCTTATGCAAACTCATTGCATAGGGCGCCCCACTCACATGTCTCCACATGAACGACTTAGGATCACATCGTTTGTTCTCTACAAAGTGGGCCGCGTCCATAGTGTCCCCAGGATAAGGTACCCAACCCTATCCTTATACTAGAGACTGTTCAGGCTATAACTTGAACTTGATCCACTTTTATGTTACACATAAAGTTCAAGTATTCATCCTATAGCCAAGGGTTCTTTATTGGATTAAGGTTTTACACAATACACAATATTCAATAACACCTTTACTGAATAAATTTCAATAACAACTTTATTGTGAAATAGAATATACATTCAGGTTACAAAACCACGAGTTTAGGACATAAAACCCAACAGTTGCAACGCCCTCGCAACGGTTCTTCATGCTTGTTCCCTTATTGATATAGCATTGCAACGCCCTAAGGCCGCGTTGCAACACTACTTGCATAGGCCTTCAACGCATCAACGCAACACGCTCAGCGTTGCAACGTCATCACCTCGGGTCTTCATGCTTGGATTGATCCTTCCACTTCCAGTTGATGTTATTTTTAGCTCCAAATAGCCTCGTTTCGATCCCGAGTGATCCAAAATGTCTCCAATTATTCTGTTTAAGCTCTTAACCTGAAATTGAGTGATTTAAACACGTAAAAGCCCTGAAATCATTATAAAACTAGCAACAATTAAGTTAAGGATAACACATTTTGTGTGCTATCAAACACCCCCAAACTTAAAGTTTTGCTAGTCCCGAGCAAAAACAGAATGATACATGAAATTGTTCTTATACATACATTTGATTCAAGCCTCAAAGATTTAAGAGAAAATTTGGCAATCACAGGAAATAATCAAACATAATACTTCAATGAGCAATTTATAACTTTTCCTAAGTGTTCCTACGTGTGTGTGATTAGCCTATGTTTCCTTCATTTTTACTAAGCCCGGATAAACTTTATTAGGCTCTCCATTCAACTTCCCCCTACACTGGTCACAATTACTAATCCTCGAGACTCCCCACATTCAAGCAATAAACAACTTTACTCAACACTTAATCATTCTTTTTTTCTCATTTTTTTTCTATTTTTTTTTTTTGTGCAAGGACACTAGCTTTCACACATCCACTACAGGGACCCTTACCCAAAGTACTCGCTCAATGAGTGGCCTAACTGATCACAATGAAGGTAGCTCTTTTTGCCCTCACGAATTTTTTCTTTAAGAAACAACTAACGAAAACAAACTACTTCACATAGTATACAAATCATGCACTTCATATTGTCACCCACCCTATCCTGCAGTTTAGCACTCAAATCAGCTCTTAGACCTATCGTGGTGACATTAAACCTCTAAGCCTAATAACTTTGTTCTAAGCATTTCAAAACTACAGGAACACAAGCTTTGTGCATAATAGTGCAGGAGAAACTCAAGAGAATTTTTAAATTAACTCAATTTCATATCATGCTCTCAAGTTTCAGCAGAATCACAAAAATTTTCAATTAATTCTCATCCTAGGCTATCATAATCATACTTATGCAATCGATCAATAAGCAATTCAACACATAATCAGGACAGTTACAACAGATAAACAACATCCCACCCCCAAACTTAAACTAAACGTTGTCCCTAATGTTTGCAAAAGTAAGCACAAAGCAAGTATAAGGGTAAGAGTGAACAATACTATCCTGAGTTATGGAGATCTTTATTATTTTCTGAATTCTTTGGATAGTCAAAACATGTGTGTTGGAGTTCCTCAGAATGGGAGCATGGATTTCAACGAAGGAAGACATCATCACAACCTACAAAGCAAAACAAACAAACTAGTCAGTAAACAAGTAAAACAAACTAAAAACAGAAAGGATAAAAATGTAAAGCTTGGGTTGCCTCCCAAGAAGCGCTTTCTTTAACGTCTTTAGCTAGACTGTACTCCCTCAAGGTGTTACTTTTCTGTCTTGCAGCGCTCGGAGTGATGTGTTCATCTGACCGATCTGGGTCTCGATATTCTTTATGGAAGCTCCATGACTATCCACTATACCAGTTAGACTGGTGACTGCATTCTCCAGTTGGTTGAACCTATTTCTGGATTCAGCTATGAAGGAGTGCACTATCTCTTCTAGAGATGGTTTCCTCTCAGATGTAGAAGCATACCCTGTAGGAGGATTCAACACATTTTTATTGTTAGCATAAGAGAAATTTTCATGATAGCTCAAACCTGGATTATAATGTGTTGGAAGGGTATTCTGAGTCTGGTTTCCTCCATAATTGTTGCTTCTATTGTTTAGATAATGTAATTGCTCCAAAGTAGATTCTCCATTGGGTTGGGAGCATTGAGAGGCCATCACTGTTTGGGGTGATCCTACAAAATTATTCAGAGCATGAGTGAGGGATGTCATATGAGATCTAAGAGAGGTTACCTCATCCAGTTGGTATAATCCAGCTACTGACTTAGATCTGTCATTGTCTGTAGGCCATTGGTAGCTGGCAGTTGACACTTCCTCTAGGAGGGCACGTGCTTCTAACACAGTCTTTGCCATGAAAGCCCCTCCAGCAGTGGTGTCCAGAATGGTTCTGGTCTTACCTTCCAGTCCATTATAGAATAGTTGTACCTGGAGCCAATCCGGATAGTCATGCTGTGGGCACCTCCTGAGCATTTTCTTGTACCGTTCCCATGCCTCAAATAATCGTTCTCCCTCCTGCTGCCTGAATGTTCCTATCTCTGTCCTTAACTTTGCAGATTTCACAGGTGGAAAGAATATGGTCATGAAAGCTTGGGCCAGCTCCTCCCAAGAGGTGATACTGCTTGGTGGGAGAGATCCTAGTCATTCTTTAGCCCTACCCTGTAAAGAAAAAGGAAAGAGACGTAAGCGAATACTATCAGTAGAGATACCATTCATTTTAAATGTACCATTCATATGTGGCTAGTCCTCTGAAAGCACCTTCCCTAACCATCTATATAAGCCCTGTTTTAAGTTCAAAATTGTTAACATTTATGGGGGTATGGACTATTCCAGCCTGCTCAGAATTAAACACAGGTTGGAAATACTCTCTGATGGGTTTATGGTTATTGATTAACTCCTGATCAACCATTGTTTGAGATTCTGCTCTTCCTTCCTTAGGAGTCTCCTACAGGTCCTCTCGATCTCAGGATCAAAAAGGTGCAAGGTTGCAGCTCTACCCTTGGGCATACACCTGGAGGTACCAAAAAAATAAGAATTAGAAAAACAATTAGGAAAAGGGAAGAAAACATAAAAAGAAAGAAAATATAAAAACAGAGAACATAGAACATAAAACTTGGGTTGTCTCCCAAGAAGCGCTTTCTTTAACGTCTTTAGCTAGACAGTGACTTATCAAGGCACATAATTTTGCTCATATTTCTTTGGGCCCTTCTTCCTTGAATCGATATAGCCTTCTAAGTCTAAAAGGCTATCTTGCTTTTTCCTGGGCACCAGAGAGAGAATTATTTTTGGTATTTTTGTTTAATGAAATGAAATAACAAAAATCAAAGCAAGACTCGTGAGTGTAGGACAAATAGTTATCAAGATTAAAGGAAATTTGTGGAGATAAAAGGAGGAGAGACTTCTCAGTCTCCAACTCTATCACCTGATTTTCCTTCGTGGAAGTGAGTGTCTCACCATTGTCTACCTCACAAACCTGATTATTGTGTGTCTCAGTCTCCTTCAACCCATCCTCTCTATCGTACAAATAAGTCCTCCTAGGTGACACTTCCTCAGTGGTAAGGATAAGAAATTGTTCCTGTAACAGCTTAAGGGAAATTACTAGTTGATTAAGATAATGATCTCTTTCCTGTATTATTTCCCAAAGTCCTACAACCTTAGCTTCTAACCTATCCAACTTTTCTAATTCATCATGAACCAAATTTTTAATTTTTAATTCTAACGTGTATTCCATTAATTGGTCCACAAGAGAAAATTTTTCTATAAGTTGGTCAGGGTACGAAAAATTATGGTTCCAAGTGCCTAAATGATTACCAACAAAAGAATTTTCATCAATCATAGATTCAGAATGGTAAAAATTAGACAAATGGTATCCAGAAAAATCATGATGCACATACCTAGGGTAGAGGGACAATAGAATGATGGAGAATCAAAATCATGCAAAGTCATACTCGAAAAATCAGTAATTTAAATCAAGACTTTCGCACAATAACAACACAACCAAAACAGGGGACAAACACTCAAAAACACAAAAATAAAATAGAACAAATAAGGAAACAAACACACACACAAAAACAAATAAGAAAAGACACACAAAAAGACTTTAGTCTAAAACCTCAAATTTTCTCCTAATATTAATTAATCTAAATAATCGTCATTCCCCGGCAACGACGCCAAAAACTTGTTGCGTGTAATTTTGATAATGCAATACCGCAAGTGTACGAGTCAAGTTTTAGTATAGTGATTTAAGAGTCCAAGTATCGTCCTCGGAAATGGGTTTCTAGATTAATTAATTACCAAGTTACTAATTCCCAATTTTAGCTAAAGAAACATAACATGGATAGGTGATGGAAATAAAGACAAACGACGAACAAACAAGTGGAGACACGAATTAATAGATTTGGAGGAAATTGACTTCACAAGTTAACAATTATTTAACACGTGCAATGAACTAATGTGATGAATTTATAAACAAGAAGTAAGATACTCAAGAAAATCTCTAGATTCTTAGTGAGCCTCACACATGCAATAAATTCTATAGTCTCCATATGAACCTACAACATGCACGACATTAAGCAACTTCTTTATGTGTTTCCCTTAGACTCCTAGGTCATTCTCATGCCAGACTTCCAAGAGTTTTGACAACTTTGCTCTAATCTAAGTTTTATCTCTCGAGTCCACTTAAATCAACAATATCAGAGAGTTAAAGAACGAATTGCCAAAAATAAATGTCAAAACATACTTCAATACATTGCAAATAAGTCTAAACATGCAAATCAAATCCTAACTACAACATTTAGCTACTCTAAATCACAAGAAAACCAAACTAAACGTGTAGCAAACGTCTTAAAACGGTGTTACAAACTGAAAGAAAAAGAAATTAAACTTATGTGTCGATGTCGGTCCTTCGTCTCCGAGCTCCTATCTCGATCTCGAACCTCCACGAATGCTTTGGCTCCCAAGAATTTCTCTCATTTCTCTTCTTACAGAGTGTATTTCGAAATTAGGGTGAATTCTCTATCAAATTCGACCCCCCTTGTAAGAAGGCATAAAGTTCTATTTATAATAACTTTCGGTACAGCGTTGCAACGTTGTACCCTAACTGCATGGTATATATGGAAACTATCGATGGCGTTGCAACGCTGAGGGCAGCGTTGCAACGCCGCTACCCTAACGTGCGCGCTTCTTATCGATCTGGCGTTGCAATGCTGCAAGGTAGCGTTGCAACGCCCTCACAACAGTTCTTCATGTTTGTTCCCTTATTGATATAGCATTGCAACGCTGTAAGGCAGCGTTGCAACGCTACCTGCATAGGCCTTCAACGCATCAACGCAACATGCTCGGTGTTGCAACGCTCTACATGGCGTTGCAACGCCATCACCTCGGGTCTTCATGCTTGGATTGATCCTTCCACTTCCAATTAATGTTATTTTTAGCTTCAAATAGCCTCGTTTCGATCCCGAGTTATCCAAAATGTCTCCAATTGTTCTGTTTAAGCTCTTCACCTGAAATTGAGTGATTTAAATACGTAAAAGTCCTGAAATCATTATAAAACTAGCGGTAATTAAGCCTAAGGATAACACATTTTGTGTGCTATCACATACCGAGTGCGGAGAGTTGGGATGTAATTCCATATTCTATCATATAGCCCTGTAATTTTAAATCCATGTACTCTCCACTTTGATCAGATCGAAGTTTTTTAATAGTCTTACCTAATTGGTTTTCAATTTCAACCTTGAATTCCTTGAACTTTTCAAGTTCTTCACACTTGTGATGCATTAGGTAAATATGCCCAAATCTTGAATAATCATCTATAAAAGAGATGAAATATTCATACCCTCCTCTAGCTTTAACATTCATCGGACCACAAAGGTCTGAATGTATAAGCTCTAAGGGTTCTTTGGCTTTATAACCTTTTCCACTAAAAGGTCTTTTAGTCATTTTACCCTCTAGACAAGACTCACATATTGGTAAGGTACTTTCTTCTAACTCATTTAGAAGTTAATTCTTTACCAATCTCTCAATCCTATTGAGATTAATGTGGCCTAACCTAAGATGCCAAAGATGAGCATTTTCTTTAGGAGAAAATTTACGTTTCTTAGTTTGTGTGTTTGTAATTTTAAATAATTCAGTATCAAAACCATTTTGACTGAATTAGGCCTTAAAACATACAAACCATTTTCTAATGAAGCTGCACATATTTTAAATCCTTTCTTTAAAATAAACACTTTAGTGAAAGAAAAAGATAGTGAAAGACATTGTTCGACTAGGCAAGAAATGGAAATAAGGTTTCTAGTAAACCGTGGAATTACTAATACATTGTCTAACAACATATATTTCTTGCCAAACAACAACTTCATTATGCCAACTGCTACAGCTAAGACAAATTCTCCAGTTCTAACCCGGAGTGTTATCTCCCATTTTTATAGCTGCTGCCAGGAACTAATTCCCTGAAAAGAAGAACAGACATGATTAGTGGTGCCCGAATCCAATATCCAGGCAGTATTATCATCATCCACTAAACAAGCTTCTAAGCAAAGTAAATCATATTTAACCTTGTTTCTTCTTTTCGGTCATGTACTTCGGACAGTTCTGTTTCCAGTGTTCGTCCTCATTGCAGTGGAAACATTTTCCTTTGCCTGCAACTTTCTTGACCTTCTTGCCCTTTTAGGCGACAGCTTTGTCAGCTTGTTTCCCCTTACCAACCTTCTTCATTTTCTTCATGAAGCCACTGATCTTGCCCCAGAGGTTGAACCTCCGTGATAACTCCTACTAGCAACATTTGTCTCATCTTTTGATCCCTTGATTTTTATCAGAGATTGGAAAGTTTGGAGTTCATTCAGAAGGGTGGTAAGGTTAAAAGTAAGCTTGTTCATAGCAACATTACTTCGAAACTATAGGAAACTCTTTGGAAGAGTTTTCATATAAAGCTGACCTGGCTCGATTCATCGATAGAAACACCATTCGACTCCGCCATGTTGAAGTGAACCATCATATCGAGAACATGATCCCGAACAGATGACCCCTCCGCCATCTTGGCGTTGAAGATGTATTTGAGGGCATCATGCCTGACCTGAACATACTGTTGTCCGAACATGCCTTGCAGCGAATCCATGATTTCCTTAGCGGTCATCATGCCCTCATGTTTTTTGGCTAGTATGTCAGACATACTTGCCAATATATAGACCTTGGCCTTGTCATTGGCCTTTATACATACGAACATTTCGTGACGTATTCGAGTCTGGCACCCAAGGACACTCCTCAGTGAGCACAAACTTAAGATCGTTTGCTACCAAGATTATCTTAAGATTCTTCGTCCATGTCATTGATGGTGATCGGATCTCCTTGAGCAACGGAAACGGAATTGGAATCGTTATATGCAAGTTTGTGTCGCTTGAAATGCAAAAAAAACATACATTGATAAAACAGAACAGAACAAGCATGCAAATTCTAATCTAATTAGGCATGAATTAAATGCAAACAAACATGATAAGTTTAACTGTTAAACTAAAAGGGAAAAGGACGTTACCCTTATAGTTTCAATTTCCAGCACAACAACTCCTTGCTCCTAGAGAAATCAACAATGCAACAACACAGGAACTCCTCTGTATTTTCAAGCAGGACACCACCAACAGAGAAAACCTTCTATGTCTCTAAGTTCTACTTAGATCTCCCTAGGTGGGTAGGGTTCCACCAGTTGGAAGAACTGGGAATGAGAGTGTGAGAGAGAGAATTCTTCTTCTGTCAAAATTCAATCGAATGAAAATGATTGATCGATCGTTTGAAGTCAGTCCCTTCTCACCAGGAGAAGGACACTTCAGTGGGTAACTCCCCACTCCCTATCGAGGGGGAGTTGGGAAGTAGTGGGAACGTGTCCTCCTGACACGTTTCTAATTAATTAATATAAAATAATAATTAATTTATTTAATTAAATCTAATTTAATTAAATACTAAATGATTAAATCCTATTTAATCATTTTACCCCTTAGTCTATAGTTTAATGCACATCAAATGCACATTAGATTTTAACCTATAGTTTTCAAATATGAATCACATTCATATTTGAATTTAATATTTGAACTCTTTCAAATATTTAATTCTCTCATATAATTTAATACGAATCATATTCACATTAAATTTATAATATATAGTTCCAAAACTATATATTATATCGTATCTATATACATTAAGTTTATTCCCTTATGAATTTGAACATTTCAAATTCAAATGATCTAAGAACCCTTTACGAGCTAGAAGGTGGACCTAATGGACCTACAAATCAGAAGCTCCAACTATATGAGATTGCTCGGTTAATCTCATTAACCTCCCAATCAACATTCATTAACTACGGGAACACTCCACTAAAGTCCCACAACTGCACTCTTCTCACTGCAGATATATTTCTGTGTCCACGGATATTGACAAGTAACAACAAGTCAATCCTTCACGAATGTTCCCAACACCAGCTGGGTCAAATTATCGTTTTACCCCTGGGTTACATCTTGTGTCTTAAGTATCAGTGCTCCTCTAATGAACAATTTGTTTGTGGTCCTACCAACAAACAGAAATCCTCTCGGGCCAATGAGAGGGTCGGGCCCTTTGTTCAAGTTCCGGAGACACAACTTAAGGGAACATTCCTCTACTTACCCTAGTAGGCGGGAAGGAGTGAATTTCATCTTGCCAAGTTAAGTTCCAAGCCGCTCACTCGGTCTTATCCCTAAAAAGGTAGGCATATTGAGTCGGCGAATCTGGCCACTCTCACCCATACTAGTCAAAGGACAATCCCTTACGAACAGGAGTTCGTAATCTGCTTAGGATTGAGATCAAGTTTCCTAGGTCATCCTAGTGAAATAGAAACCTAACTAGTCAACGGAGTTACAGCTAGAGGTTACTATTTCGCGGTCTGGTCTTATGTAATCTCATTACATAGGATATCCCCACTCACATGTCATCTACACGAACATGTTAGGATCACAGTGTTTATATCAAATACAAAGTGGCCCACATCCATAGTTTTACTAGGGTAAGTGATAACACACAAAATGTGCTATCCCTAGGCTTAATTGTTGCTAGTTTTATGATGATTTCAGGGCTTTTAGGTGTTTAATTCATTCAATTTCAGGTTAAGAGCTTGAACGGAGCTATTGGAGACAACTTGGATCACTCGGGATCAAAACGAGGCTATTTGGAGCTAAAAATAATACCAATTGGAAGAGAAAGGACCAATCCAAGCATGATGACCCGAGGTGATGGCGTTGCAACGTTGTCTATAGCGTTGCGACGCCGAACATACAGCCAAGACGCGTTGAAGACCCCAGGCGATAGCGTTGCAACGCTGCCTAGCAGCGTCGCAACGCTATCTCGATAAAGAAGGCGCACACGAAAGAGCGCACAACGGGCGTTGCAGCACTGGCGTGCAGCGTCGCAACGCCATTTCGATAAGGAGCGCGCGTTTAGGGTAGCGGCGTTGCAACGCTGCCCTCAGCGTTGCAACACCATCGACTGGCGTTTAGGGTACAACGTTGCAACGTTGTGCCTGGCGTTGCAACGCTGCACCAAATTTCTCTATAAATACAACCTTAATTCTTCTTGCAAGGGGAGCCGAATTTGGTAGATTTTCCACCCTAATTTCGAAATACACTTTGTAAGAAGAGAAAAAAGAGCGTTTTTGAGAGCCAAAGCATCCGTGTAGGTTCGAGATCGAAGACGGGAGCTCGGAGACGAAGGGCCGACATCGACACATAAGTTTAATTTCTCTTTCTTTCAATTTGTAATAGCGTTCTAAGACGTTTCCTACATGTTTAGCTTGGTCTTCATGTGATTTAGAGTAGCTAAATGTTGTAGTTATGATTTGATTTGCTTATTAAGACTTCTTTGCCATGTATTGAAGTATGTTTTGATCTTTATTTTTGGAAATTTATTCTTAATTTCATTTATATATTTGGTTTAAGTGGACTCGAGAGAAAAATCTTAAATTAGAACAAGGTTGTCAAAACTCTTAGAATTCGGACATGAGAATGACCTAGAAATCTTAGGGAAACGCATAAAGAAGTTGCTTAATGTCGTGCATGCTTAGAGACTATAGGATTTATTGTATGTGCGAGGCTCTTGAAAGATCGAGAGACTTTCTTGAGTAATTTACTTCTTGTTTATAAATTCATCTCATTTATTCATTGTATGTGTAATTAAGTGTTGAGTTGCAAGGTCAATTTCCTTTAAATCTATCAATTCGTGTCTCCACATGTTTGTTTGTCTTTAATTCTTGTTTCACCACCTATCCATGTTATGTTTCTTTAGCTAAAATTGAGAATTAGTATCTTAGTAATTAATTAATCTAGAAACCTATTCCCGAGGATGATACTTGGACTCATAAATCACTATACTAAAACTTGACCCGTACACTGCGGTATTGCAATAATAAAAATTTACGCAATAGTAAGGTACCTAAACCTTGCCCCCTAACTATAGACCCTTTAGGTTGTATCTCGAACCGAGATCCTTCATATGTACACTACAGTCAGTTAAAGATTCATATAACAGCCTTGGATGTTTAGTTTATTGGATTTAGGGTTTAAATAAAGGCAAACTCGTAGATAACGAACAATAACTCTTTATTGAAATAATAACACTTTATTACATTAATTAGAACATAATTACAAACTACGAGTTTTAGGGCACAAACCCCAACAAACTCCCACTTGAACTAAAACTCTAGTGGGGTACATCATAATCTAAAACAGTGGTTACAAAGATAAAAATACAATAAACTAGGGCATTCATATACCCTATTACATATCTCCCACTTTTCCTAGATTAGCCTATGTACATATCTCGTAGACCCAGACTTTCCAGATGACCCTCGAACACTTTAGCCGTGAGAGTCTTTGTAAACAGATCAGCAATATTGTGCTTCGAAGCGATCTTCGTGACTGTCACATCTCCTCGTTGCACTATTTCTCGTATAAGGTGATACTTCCTCTCGATGTGCTTACCTCGCTTATAGCTGCGAGGTTCCTTCGAATTGGCTACCGCACCACTGTTGTCACAGTATAAGGTGATGGAAAATTCCATATTTGGAACAACTTCCAAATCAATAAGGAATTTCCTTAGCCAAACAACCTCTTTAGCTGTTTCATAAGCAGCGACATACTCAGCCTCCATCGTGGAGTCAACGATGCATCCTTGCTTGATGGTTTGCCATACTACAGCTCTCCCGTTAAGGATGAAAACTGATCCCGATGTGGATTTCCGAGAATCCTTATCGATCTGAAAATCAGAATCAGTGTATCCAGTAAGGATCAAATCCTTAGTCCCATACACAAGCATATAATCCCTCGTTCTCCTAAGATACTTGAGGATATTTTTAACTGTTGTCCCATGGTCTAACCCTGGATTGGACTGATACCTAATGACTATTCCCACTGCATAACAAATGTATGGGCTCGTGCACAACATAGCATACATTAAGCTACCTACTGCAAAGGCATAGGGAATACGTCTCATGTTCTCAACTTCTTGAGGTGTCTTAGGATACTGTTCCTTAGACAGATGAACTCCATTCCTGAAGACCAACAAGCCCCTCTTGGACTTCTGCATCGAATATCGAAACAACATTTTGTCGATATAAGACGCTTGAGACAATGCTAGCGTTCTGTTCTTGCGATTCCTAAAGATCTGAATCCCAAGAACATATTGCGCCTCTCCCAAATCTTTCATTTGGAATTGGGTCGCCAATCAATTCTTTATGTCAGTAAGGTATCCTACATCATTCCCAATGAGTAGGATATCATCCACATAAAGTACTAATAAAGCTATTTTGTTGGTGACGATCCTCTTGTAAACACAAGGCTCATCAAAGTTTTGGTCAAAGCCATAAGACTTGATCACAGTATCAAAACTTATATTCCAAGATCTGGATGCTTGTTTCAACCCATAAATGGATCGATTGAGCTTGCAAACTTTTTTCTCCTGACCTTGGGTTATGAACCCTTCAGGCTGAGACATATAGATGCTCTCGTCAAGATTACCATTCAAAAAGGCAGTCTTGACGTCCATTTGCCAAATTTCATAATCATAAAACGCGGCTATGGACAAGAGTATCCTTATAGACTTCAGCATAGCAACAGGGGAAAAAGTTTCTTCATAATCAACTCCTTTCCTTTGGGTAAAACCCTTTGCTACAAGTCTAGCCTTAAAGGTCTGTACCTTTCTGGTTGCATCTCTCTTTCTCTAATAGATCCATTTACACCCTATGGGTCTAAACCCTTCAGATTGGTCTACAAGTTCCCATACTGAATTGAAGTCCATTGACTCCATTTCAAGGTCCATGGCTTTGATCCATTGGTTCTTGTCTACGTCATTCATCGCCTGTTTATAAGACAATGGATCTTCTATGCCGTCATCAGGTATGACAACTTGAGTTTCAGCTAAACCCAAGTAGCGGTCAGGTTGGGAAACAACTCTCCCACTGCGTCGAGGCATTCCCAACGATTGAGAAGGACGAGACTGACTTGAGGTGTTGGCTCCTCCATCAACTCTTGATGAAGGTCTAGCTTGATCAACAACTCTTGTTGGTTCAACCGTAGCTTCATTTAGTACTAATTTACTATGCGATTTGTGGTTCCTCATGTGATCTTCCTCCAAGAACGTGGCGTTTGTCGATACAATCACCTTGTTTTCTTATGGGTCGTAGAAAAGACCACCTCTCATTTCTTTGGGATAGCCAACAAATTGGCACAATCTTGAACGAGGTTCCAGTTTCTTTGGGTTTGTCACTAGTACGTGTGTCGGACAACCCCAAATCCTGAAGTGTTGTAAACTAGGTTTACGCCCCTTCCACAATTCAAAAGGTGTTTCTAAAACACTCTTTGATGGAACAGTATTCAAGATTTGTACTGCAGTCTCTACTGCGTATCCCCAAAATGAGGCAGGCAATTGAGCATAACTCATCATAGAACGAACCATGTCCAACAAGGTTCTATTTCTCTTTTCTGACACACCATTTTGCTGTGGTGTATTAGGTGTTGAGAGTTGAGATTTAATTCCATGTTCTATCATATAGTCATGGAATCTCAAATCCATATACTCTCCACCTCGATCGGATCGAAGTGTTTTAATGGTTTTCCCTAATACATTCTCTACTTCAGCCTTATACTCTTTGAACTTTTCAAGAGCCTTAGACTTGTGATGCATTAGATATAGATAACCATACCTTGAATAATCATTTATGAAAGAGATGAAATATTCGTACCCTCCTCGAGCTTTAACATTCACCGGACTACAAAGATTCGAATGTACAAGTTCTAAGGGCTCTATGGCTCTGTAACCTTTTCCTGTAAAAGGTCGCTTGGTCATTTTACCTTCCAAGCAAGATTCGCAAGGAGGTAAAGAATCATCTTCTAACTTATTTAGAAGTCCATTCTTAGAAAGTCTCTCAATCCGGTTGAGATTAATATGACCAAGTCTAAGATGCCATAGATAGGTATTATTATTTGGAGAAATTCTTTGTCTTTTACTTTGAGTATTAGCATTTTTAAGCATCTCATTATTTAAAATTGCTTTAGTTCTATTCGGTTTAAGTATACAAGCCGTTTTCTAACTTAGCACAACAAATATTGACACCTTTCATTGAAATGAACGCTTCATTAAATGAAAAGGTAATACAATAGCCAAGTTCAATTAAACAAAAGATAGAAATTAACTTCCTCTTAATTTTAGGAACTATAAACAGATTTTCTAAAAATAAAAATCTATCTCTAAAAAACAGCTTGGCATCTTCCATTGACGAGCTGAGACAACGTCTCCCGTTCCGACCCTTAGTGTCATCTCACCCTCTTCGAGCTCCTTGAAGGAACTAGTTTTCTGAAATGAAGAGCAAACGTGATTAGTAGCTCCTGAATCAAGTATCCAGGTAAAATCATCATTTTCCACTAAACAGGTTTCAAGAACAAGTAAATCTAATTTACCTTTCTTCTCTTTGAGCTCAACAAGGTATTTTGGGTAGTTTCGCTTCCTCGTTGCAGTGGAAACATTTTTCGCTATCTACAACCTTGGCCTTTTCCTTACCTTTGTCAGCAGCAGGTGCCTTCCCTTTCCCTCCTATCTTCTTCTTTTGGGTCTTCTTAAGCCTAGAGGATGAACCATAGGACTTAGTCCCAGAGGATGAACCCTTCTGAAACCTTCTGGAATGGGCAAACAGATTTGCCTCTCCATCAGCCTGTCCCTTATTCTTCATAAGAGACTAGAAAGTTTGTAGTTCATTGAGGAGAGTAGTCAGGTTATACTTTATCTTGTCCATCACTGCATTGCTGCGGAATTGCAGGAAACTCTTCGGAAAAGATTTTAGGATGAACGAGACCTGACTTTGCTCGTCAATGACCGCTCCGTTATCTTAGTCACGTTGAAGTGAACTATAAGATCGAGAACATGTTCTCTCACTGAAGTTCCCTCCTTCATGCGCGCGTTATAAACGTGCTTTGAGGATTCGTGTCAATTTGTTCGGGACGGTTGTCCAGACAAATTCTGCAGATAACCCATGATCTCACGATCTGAGGCCATACCCTCTAACTTCCTTGCTAAAACATCAGATATCCCGGCCAGGATATAGGCCTTGGCCCGGTCAAACACATCCTTAACTGATTGAGGTGCGTTTTGAGCAGGGATCTGAGGACATTCCCCAGTCAGTACGAACCGAAGGTCGTCAACAACAAAGATCGCATCCAGGTTGAACTTCCACGTAGTAAAGTTTTCACCAGTTAAATGTTCCTTTTTGAGTAAGGCTATATATGAGGATGACATGCTGAAAATCCAAAATAGTTCTAATTAGTTATGCCTTTTAACCCATTATGAAACCAATCAAATTTAGCAAAATTATTAAAGAACCCTAGAGTTTAAACTAAACCCAATGTTTAAATTAAACCTTTAATTTTTCAACGATACTTTAAGGGTTTAGAACAAAAGCCTCCGTCGGGCGGTCAGTCATTCCTCCCCTGAATTGAGACTTTCTCAGCCAATTCTCACTACCAGAACATCTCATGTCCCAATGGTGCTTAGCTACTGTTTGTTTGGTCAAGGACTTGTTAACTAACTTAACTCATCCCGCCTACCATTTTCAGATCCAATAGGTCCGAGCAAACAGACTACTATTAAGAAAGACAACTGTTGGCATATTACCTAAGAGACCGTATCCATTTCTGGAGTTCGTGGTGTTCCGATCCCTATAGTCAGGCCCTCCGTAGGGTTTAGCTGTTCCAGGACAACCTAGCAGACGGACTATAGAAATCTCACGGTGCGACCTAATGGAGGAGACCGTAGGATACGTTGACACGCGTCCTACTCCCATTTACTATGGATACTTCCCTCATTGACCTTGGTATTGAACCATGCAAACACATACCGTAGGGGGACGCCCTATTGATGACACATAGCCGAGCATGGGACTCACGGTGTGAACTCTTGAGGACGTGAGAGTAAACTTGATGCGAACATCTCATTTTCTTACACTGAAGTTCCTAAGAATAGGGTATAGGTTTAACTTAGTCGGATTCTGGCTAAAAATATCTATTTAAGTCTATGCCTATTATAACTATTATAACTAGGTCTTTTAACCTTATGTCTAGGTGAATAAACATTTTAATTACCTAGATATAAAATAGAACTAAGGTTAATTCAACTCAAGCTCAAGTCGGGTCCTGGTAGGAGGTGTTCCGTTTCTGCAAATCGACTTAAGTACCCTCGGCCTTGTATGAGAACTTCACCCCAGTAGAGTTCTCTTATAACCAAAGTCCTAAAGTCCTACTATATTTTAAACTATTTAAAATACTATGTAAGACTAATTTTTAATCCTATTAGAAATTAAAAACTTAGGTCTAAATTAATTTTGAACAATTTAAAACTAATTTAAATTTTAACCCAAGTTCCTATGTTTGAATGCATTTCTTTATTATAGGTTATGGTTTCTAAAACCCCTTTACTTTATAACTTTTATAAATTTAATAATTAACAAATGATAAAGAAACTATATTATAAATCCAACAATTATTTTTCAAATTTGAATCATAATATGTTCAACTAATCGAATAATAAAATTACTTAAATAAAATAACATTTATTTTAAACTAAGTAATTTCATGCTCCATGCAATTTATTTTCCATATAATCTAATCATAAAAATTATAATTAATTACTCATGAAAAAATAAATTAATCATGCATCTAACCATATTCATATAACAATTATACAAAAAAAAGAATGCATGAACATGCTTATCCTAAAGTGGGAATAATCTAAATGACATTCATAAAGACATAAAACTGTAAAACCGGAATAAATTGACCCCCTAAGTACAAAATAATAAAATTACATTAATTTTATGACATAAAACCAGTCCAAAACACCTTGAACCGGGCTTGAACCGCTCGAACCGGACCAGAAATGAACCAAAAACCGAACCTATCTGCAGCTGCTGGAAAATCGTCATGGCGTTGCAACGCTGATGCAAGCGTTGCAATGCCCTCTTCGTCCGCGTGCGCGCCTTCTATCGGGGTGGCGTTGCAACGCTGAGGGGCGGCGTTTCAACGCTGCTGACCCCTGGAACCCCGCGTCGATAGGGATGAAAGGCGTTGCAACGTCGTTGCTCAGCGTTGCAACGCTGAAGCTTCGGTAGTGCCATTCTTCTTCGAACACAACAACATCAAACAACAAAAACTCCTTCGATTCTCAATCGAATTGCATGAAACTGGTCCCAAACGACTCTTAACTCGAATACAGACTCGATAATGCACTTTATGCTAAAAAATACTGGAGCCTTTACATACAAAATGATCAAATCAAAGTAAACTAAGGCCAAAATATTCCTAAACAAGTTTTACAGCAAACCAAATAAAAATTCCCACCAAATCAATGCAATTTTGCTTTAAACAAAACAATACAAACCTGGCTTTGATACCAATTGATGGAGATCGGATCTCCTTGAGCAGCGGAAACGGAATTGGAATCGTAATATGCAAGATTGTTTCGCTTGAAATGCAAAAAAACATACATTGATAAAACAGAACAGAACAAGCATGCAAATTCTAATCTAATTACGCATGGATTAAATGCATACAAACATGATAAGTTTAACTGCTAAACTAAAAGGGAAAATGACGTTACCTTTGTAGTTTCAATTTCCAGCACAACAACTCCTTGCTCCTAGAGAAATCAGCAATGCAGCTACACAGGAACTCCTTTGTATTTTCAAGCAGGACACCACCAACAGAGAAAACATTTTATGTCTCTGAGTTCTACTTAGATCTCTCTAGGTGGGTAGGGTTCCAACAGTTGGAAGGATTGGGAATGAGAGTGTGTGAGAGAGAATTCTTCTTCTGTCAAAATTCAATCGAATGAAAATGATTGATCGATCGTTTGAAGTCAGTCCCTTCTCACAGTCCCTTCTCACCTGGAGAAGGACACTTCAGTGGGTAACTCCCCACTCCCTATCGAGGGGGAGTGGGGGAGTAGTGGGAAAGTGTCATCCTGACACGTTCCCAATTAATTAATAAAAAATAATAATTAATTAATTTAATTAAATCTAATTTAATTAAATACTAAATGATTAAATCATATTTAATCATTTTACCCCTTAGTCTATAGTTTAATGCACATCAAATGCACATTAGATTTTAACCTATAGTTTTCAAATATGAATCACATTCACATTTGAATTTAATATTTGAACTCTTTCAAATATTTAATTCTCTCATATAATTTAATATGAATCATATTCACATTAAATTTATAATATATAGTTCCAAAACTATATATTATATCGTATCTATATACATTAAGTTTATTCCCTTATGAATTTGAACATTTCAAATTCAAATAATCTAAGAACCCTTTACAAGCTAGAAGGTGGACCTAATGGACCTACAAATCAGAAGCTCCAACGATACAAGATTGCTCGGTTAATCTCATTAACCTCCCAATCAACATTCGTTAACTACAGAAACACTCCACTAAAGTCCCACAGCTGCACTCTTCTCACTGCAGATATATTTCTGTGTCCAAGGATATTGACCAGTAACAACAAGTCAATCCTTTAGGAATGTTCCCAACACTAGCTGGGTCAAATTACCGTTTTACCCCTGGGTTACATCTTGCGCCTTAAGTATCAGTGCTCCTCTAATGAACAATTTGTTTGTGGTCCTACCAACAAACAGAATCCCTCTCGGGCCAATGAGAGGGTCGGGCCCTTTATTCAAGTCCCGGAGACACCACTTAAGGGAACATTCCTCTACTTACCCTAGTAGGCGGGAAAGAGTGAATTCCATCTTGCCAAGTTAAAATCCCAGCCGCTCACTCGGTCTTGTCCCCAAGAAGGTAGGCATATTGAGTCGGCGAATCTAGCCACTCTCACCCATACTAGTCAAAGGACAATCCCTCACGAACAAGAGTTCGTAACCTGCTCAGGATTGAGATCAAGTTGCCTAGGTCATCCTAGTGAAATAGAAACCTAACTAGTCAACGGAGTTACAGTTAAAGGTTACTATTTTGCGGTTCGGTCTTATTGTAATCTCATTACATAGGATATCCCCACTCACATGTCATCTACACGAACACGTTAGGATCACAGTGATTGTATCAAATACAAAGTGGGCCACATCCATAGTTTTACCAGGGTAAGGTACCCAAACCTTTTCACCTAACTATAGACCCTTTAGGTTGTATCTCGAACCGAGATCCTTCATATGTACACTACAGTCAGTTAAAGATTCATATAACAACCTTGGATGTTTAGTTTATTGGATTTAAGGTTTAAATAAAGGCAAACTCGTAGATAACAAACAATAACTCTTTATTGAAATAATAACACTTTATTACATTCATTAGAACATAATTACAAACTACGAGTTTTAGGCCACAACCCCAACAGTCATCATGTTTTCCTCGGTTAATTTTTCAGTAGGCAACAAGGAAGTGATTGAGCTATTCATTTTACTGAAAAACAAATTACTTGTATTAGTTTCTCGCTAAACCTTTAACTAATCCAATCAGTCTTAGCTAATTATCTAATGATTCGTAGGTCATTAATAATTTACAATGATACTCCAAACGTTTAAAATGTATAATACCGAAGAGTAATAAAAACACTCCTCCTCTAGATCAAGACATTCTTGACTTAAACCTAATGCCAGAATAACTCTTATTCCTATAGGCTTTAGTTACCATTATATTTGGTCTGGTTACACTTACAACTAATGTATCCTGTGAGTGTCACTTTATCTTTAGATTCTAGAGTCCCGATCCAACAAAATCTGCCGAAGGGAGGACTAGGTTGGAAAACATACTAAGGTAATCTTGATCTCTTTCAGGTATTCACTGTGTTCCGATCCCTATGATCAAAGCTCTCCAAAGGGATTGTCTGGTCCAGGCAAAACTAGCAGGCTGACCATAGTGATCTCACGGTGCGAACCGATAGAAGAGACCGTGGGTTTTGTTTTCATAGCTCCCGCTCCCACTCACTATAAGTACCTTCTCCATTCATCTTGATATTGACCCATACAAATACCATCCGGATGGGACGCTCCCGTTTGCGCCACGTGACCAAGTATGGATCTCACGGTGTGAATTTTCTAGAGATATGTAGGTGGAAAACTGATGTATCATATACACCTATTTCCTCTCACTAAGTACTTTAAGTATTTAGGAAATTTGACCTAGGTTAAATCCGGCCAATGATTTTTACCTAAGTCTATCAATATAACCCCTTTATATTGAATCTTACTTAAGTCTATAAACCTAGAGTTTCTAGTTTATTAACCCCTTAATAAACTATGCTAACGTTTTAATTATTTATAAATTCTAGATTAAATTCACTCCCAGGTCAGTTCCCAGGTAGGGGTGTTCCGTTTCCGTCAGCTTAAATACCCAACCTAGACAAAACCTTCTTTAGACAGAGTTCCTCTTTAATCATAGCTTCTTCGATCCCTAATTCTAATCTAATTAGAACTAGATAACCTAAGGTCGATTAATACCAAGTTCTAAACTGTTGGGTTTTATGTCTTAAAACTCGTGGGTTTGTAAACTGAATGTATATTCTATTTTGCAATAAAGATGTTATTGAGATTTATTCAAATAAAGGTTTTATTGAATAAAGTGAATTGTATAACCCTAATCCAATAAAGAACCCATGGCTATAGGATGTATACTTGAACTTTATGTGTGACATAAAAGTGGATCAGGTTCAAGTTATAGCCAGAACGGTCTATAGTATAGGGATAGGGTTGGGTACCTTATCTTGGGGGCACTATGGACGCGACCCACTTTGTAATGTACAAACGATGTGATCCTAAATCATTCATGTGGAGAGATGCGAGTGGGGGCGTCCTATGCAATGAGTTTGCATAAGACTGGACCGAGAAATAGTCACTTAGACTTTATCACTCCGTTTACTATCTTAACTGACTATATTCATACGATGACCTAGGTAACTCGATCTTAATCCTGAGAGTGCCATGAACTCCTGTTTATTCGGATTATCATTAGATTTACATGGGTGAGAGTGGCCTGAGATTGCCGACTCAATAAGCCTCCTATTTCAGAGATAAGACTGGGTAGATAGCTGGGAACATAGTTCTGCAAGATGAAATTCACTCCTACCCGCTTTAGGGATTAGTAGAGTGGTTGTTCTCTTAACTGTTGACTCCAGGTCTTGAACAAAGGGCCCACCCCTCTCATTGGCCCGAGAGGGATTCGGTTTGTTGGTTGGACCATAAACCAATTGTTCATTAGAGTATGAGTGAGACTTAAGGAACAAGAAGTAATTACAGGTGTGAAACGGTATTTTTTACCCAGCTGTAATTATGAACGACCAATGAAGGATCGACTTACTAATCATGGTTATATCGAGGGGACATAAATATATCTACAGTGAGTAGAGTGCAACCACTGGGTTTTAGTGGAGTGTCCCGGTGGTTAACGAATGTTGATTATCTAGGCTAAAGAATTTGGTCGGTTAATCTCGTATCGTTAGAGCTCATGATCTGTAGGTTCATTAGGTCCCCTTACTAGCTCGGACTAAGCCTTGTAACATTTGAGAGAAAAGAATTTGAATTGTTCAAATTCAGTTTTGAGAGAAAACGTTAATTATATGTGATATACTTAGCGTGTCATAGATTAGTTATGAATTAAACTATGATAAAGAAGAGGTGGACGTATTTAAATATGATTTAAATATTGATTCGGTTTATAGCATGAATAGGGATTCATGTTCGAAAAATTGATTTAAAAAATCGGGTTTGGTCCAATTATTTAATTTGATATTAATATTAAATTAAATAATTTTTTATTTTAATTTAAAATTAATTTTTTATTAATTTTGAATTAAAATTAAAAAGAAATTCAAATTCGTTTTTGAGTGAAAAATGACCAAATTCATGATTTTGGTGAATAAGGTTCTTTAAAGTCAAATTCACCAAAATTGCCCACCTCTTTCTTCAATTATCCTTCTCATCTTCATGTTGTCATCTTCTCCTAGCTTGAAGAAGCTTATAGTTTGGTTTAATTGAGCGAGAATCAAGAGGATTAAGTGAATTAGACAGAAAATTAGATTTTCTGGTTTTTGAGACCTTTCTCTCTTCTCTTTTCAAATTCTCTCTATCAAAAATCCCACAATCTGTTCTAAGGCTACGGATTAGGAGAATTTTAAGCAACAAAGGTATGTGTTCATACTCTCTGTTTTTCCAGATTTGAGCATGCCTTTTATTTTGTAAAATTGATCAACTTAGAGTGTTCAAGATCTGAAATTGCTTCCGCTTTCTTAATATACACTCTTTCATAAACATTTTAAAACTAATTAATTAACCTTAGATGACATGCAATACTATGTTATAGGTGTTTGATCATTCATCACATGAATAATATCACATACATAACATATTCATCTCATGAATTAAAATGCATGTCAATGCTATCTCAAATTAATATAACACTTATACTAATTTATCATGCAAACTATATAATATAACACCTTATATTATAAATGATGCATGAATATGCTTAACCTAAGGTGAGATTTATCTAAATAGCATACATTATGCAGGGAAATAAATTATACAACAATTGCATAAAATAAATAATAAAATTAGACCATTTTTGGCACCCTAAAATTAATTGAAATTAATATATTAAAATTAATATAAATAAATATATTAAATACGAAACATTTTTATAAACTAATATATATAAAAAAAATGTCGAAAAACATTTCTCCCCGTTGGTGAGATGTTTCTGCTACAGCGTTGCAACGCCGGTGTTGGCGTTGCAATGTTGATGCCTCCTCGTGCCAGCGTTGCAACATTGCGTCTCCTGCAACTCAAAAACTGCCTCAGCGCCGTTGCAATGCCAAAGAACAGTGTTGCAACACCGTGCACGGAACAACAAGCATCCTCTTCTGCTTTTGCTCGATTTTGATCCAATCTTCTCAACAACAACTTTGCCTCGAACAACACGGACTTACAGACTCGATTTACAATTAAAATTGCCCAAAACACTGGGCCGTTACATTGAACAATTCAATGAAAAATTATAAATCTATGTGCCAAAAATGAAATATCTAATTTTGCAAACCACCATTTATCTCATGAATATAATGCAATCCCACCTATGTTCTTGACAAATCTAGAACAAAAAACAAGAACATAGTTTGGCTCTGATACGAATCGAATCCCACAGAGAAAGCGAGTTTAATCGTGTGTTCTTAGATTTCGTTACATAGATCAAATCAAAAACACTAAATCACAAAGATTAAGCATAGAAACAAGAATATGTACAGTATATTACCTTTGTAGAATTAAACCTTCACGTGCTCCTTTGCTCAAGATTTCAACGATCTTACGTTCTCAACGAACCCGACGCACTTGATCACACCACTAAGTCTTCTCGGTTGTATCTCTAGGAGAGGGAGAATGGTGGGATTCTTTTATGGATTTAGGAGAGTCTTTTTGAGAGAAGGGAAAAGCACTTTTTCCAACTTTGTGAGCACTAGAGTTTCTATGGAATTGCATGGTCAAAATGTGCATCTTATACATGTATTTTGTAACGCCCCTACTTTTCTATGACTAAACTCTTAGGGATCCCAAGTAAATCGTCTTTAGGGATCCCAAAACAAATCATTCAGAACAAGTAAAAGGAGCGATTTAACATGGCTTGTTAAAATCAAAGAAATAAACTTAACTTTAAAACCATAAAGCGGCGACATTAGTTATCAAAGAGAATATCGGAAAAACATGACTATTCCCATGGTTTTGGCAACGTGTCTCCGTCACTCGCCCAAAGACGTCCTTGGCCTTACACAAAAACATTTTTAAAAGAAAGGGTGAGTATTGCAAAACAATACCCGATGAGTGACCTCGCTCACAGAGGTTTGGGATATGCATACACATACAATCATGACTTTTAAACTGTTTGAAAAATGTACATATCACGGGACCTAAAACTTACTCATATCGTCATGACTATAATACATGACTTCCTTTTTCTTTTAAGTGGCCAATTGGTCATCCCGAGTCATTTCATTTTGAGTCCCTCACGGACCCTGTAATAATTTGAGTCCTCATGCACCCTGTAATAATTTGAGTCCCTCACAGACCTGTATGGTTTGAGTCCCTCACAGACCCCCCTGTAATTTGACCCATAGGGTCTCTAATGCATGTTTGACCATGCACACAATGCACTCAGGAGACCAATTTCCACATTTTTCATCAAATCATTTCATGGCATACATGACATGCATGAGGTCCCATCATTCAACATAACAATAGTGTACATGCCACGAACATCATCATTAATATGCAAACCATAATTTCCTCATTGACAGTTTGAAGATAAATATTTTATAGGAAATCATGGAATATTCTCATACAAGATACTGAAATATCCTCACATAAAATACTGGATTTTCTTACGTAAAATACAAGGATATTCTCACATAAAATATTGACTTATGCTCACATAAAATAGGGAGATATTTTCACATAAAATCTTAGAATATTCTCACGTAAAATCATCAAACCCTTTTGAGTAAAATCACTAATTAATTTCGCATAAGATAATGAAATTCATTTTCTTTAATCCCATCTAAAAAGTTCGGCACAAGGTCCCTTACCTTAACTCGAATTCTACTCCAAACTTAACCCGAGCTTCTGGACTACTCTTCTTTTAGTGGAACCTGATTCACACCCAAAATTCCAAGTTCATTCTCCACGCATTCACTAAATCCATAAACGTAAGGGTACTTAAATTACGTTCTTAAGATTTCATGCCCCGCTTACCTCAAGTTTAATGCGAATACTTAACACTCCTTAATCCGTCTTGGCGTTTGACCTTCAATTCCGCTCCAATCTTGACTCCTACAATTAACGTTCGAAACAGTAGCCTAAGTTCTCAATCAAACGCTTAAATATTTGATAGGTCACAAATAAATCTCCAACGAATTCGAAACTAAATCAGATCGCTCACCGGCTGTAATCTAAGTGGCTGTGGAGTCGTGATGGTCGGCGTTGTGAATCCGGCAGGAGCTGCGGCTGGGAGGAACGAGCTCGCGCGTGGCTTCTGTTTTCGTGAAAACAAATCCGGCGCAAGATCTACTGTTGTATTCGTGAACGGACGAGCGGTGGTTAAGCCGTCGTTCTGCGCAGTGCTCGCGGATCGACGGTGGTTCGGTGAAGACTCGCGGATGGTGGGCGTTGCGGCGTTAAGTGGTGAGAGCTTCGATTGCGAACCACGAGCTGCGGCTTGCGACGGCGTGGGCAGGAACGGGCTCACGAGCGGCGTGCAGCCTCGAGCAGCAGTTGCGGTGGAAGAGAAGCTCGTGAGTGGCGGCGAGCTCTCGGTGAAGCAGGCGTATGGCGCGGCAGCTCCGAACGGCGAGGTCGATGACGTCCCGTGCGCACGCCGGCGAGGTTCCGTGAAGCAGCTGGACGGCGGTTCCTCTCGTGTGGGTTCTGGCCGGCGGTGGGGTAGCACAATGAGAGTAGGGTTTCAACTAGGTTAATTAGTAAAAGAATGAGAAGGAGAAGAGGTGATGGTTCAAGGATTAGGGTTTTCTTTTGGGTTGTAGTCATAAGGAGATTAAATACTAAGAGTTAGGTTAAAAATCCAATTGTCAATTATAACCCTCAATTAGGCAATATTCACTAAAGTGCCATTGACACGTCCTCTTCTTCTAATTTTATAAGAAATTCCTTTCAAAACGAATAATTTACATAAGTCCACATGAAATGAAGGGTTCACTCACAACGAGCTCGATAATATTCACTAAACCGACTAAACACAAGGTTGATAGAACGTTAACTAAAAAAAAATACTAGTACCTGTGGTTGTGGTCGTCACAATCTTCCCTCCTTAAGAACTTTCGTCCTCGAAAGTTTCTATTCTCGAAATAGTTCTGGATATTTAGCTCGTACTTCCTCTTCTCGCTCCCAGGTAGCTTCTTCCGTGCGGTGGTTTTGCCATAACACTTTAACTAAGTTGATCTCACGGTTACGGAGGGTCTTTTGATCTCTTGCAATAATCTGTACTGGTCGCTCGCCATAACTCAAATCTTCTGCTAACTGTAATGGTTCAAAGTCTATGACGTGAGTCGGGTCTGGAACGTATTTTCTCAACATGGAGACATGAAACACGTTATGAATCTGGCGATAGGGAGGCGGCGTGCGATCGATCAGAGCCCACCGCACCAACCCTCTCTAAAATCTCGAATGGTCCTATGAAACGCGGACTCAACTTCCCTTTTTGACCAAACCTTAGAATCCCTTTCATTGGGGCCACCTTAAGAAATACGTGGTCCCCAACTTCGAATTCTAGGTCCCTTCGTCTCGTATCGGCATAACTCTTCTGTCTGTCTTGGGCGGTCTGCATTCGCACCCTAATCTTCCGTATCGCACTATTTGTGACCTGTACCAACTCTGGACCCAATAATCGGCGTTCACCAACCTCCTCCCGAAAACGGGAGTTACGCAACGTTTTCCATAGAGAGCTTCAAAGGAGCCATTCCGATGGTCGATCGATAAATCGTTGTGTAAGCAAACTCCATCGGATGCAAATGTGTGTCCCAACTACCGAGAAGTCTAAAGTGCAAGCTCGTAACATGTCCTCTAGGATCTGGTTCAAGCGTTACAATGCGCCCATCCGTCTGCATGGGATGAAAAGTCATACTAAAGTTCAACCGTGAACCTAACGCTTTACGTAAACTCCTCCAAAAGTTGGAGGTGAAACGTGGATCCTCGCTCAAAATAATCCCGACCGAATCCCATGCGGGCGTCATTATCTCTTCCAGTAAAGGCTGCGCCCACTTATCCGTAGAATAGGTGGGTTTTCACCAGTATGAAATGTGTTGACTTGGTTAATCTATCCACAATGACCCAAATTACTGAGTAACCTCGTAAGGTTCTAGGCAGTCCGACTATGAAATCCATAGAGATCTCCTCCCATTTCCACTGGGGCACATGTAAAGGCTGCAGTAATCCTGCGGGTCTCTGTCTAGGTGCCTTCACCTGCTGACAAGTCAAACACTTGCTGACAAACTCTGCCACGTCGCGTTTCATGTTGCACCACCAGAACGACTGTTTCAGATCTCGATACATCTTGGTACTACCAGGATGCATAGAAAATGGCGAGTTATGGGCCTCGTTCAAGATTTGATTTTGATTTGTCGTCGTCGCACACATAATCGACCCTGAAATAGTAATCCTCCATCTGTGGATAGCGAAAACTCTGCCAACTCACCTGTAGTTACTGCCGTAAGCTTCTCTACTAACTGAGGGTCCACCTGTTGAGACTCAACGATGCGTTGTCTCAAAGTCGGTTATCTGATTAATTGAGCTAAGCGTGCCGTGGTCTTCCTACTAGTACTTTGCAATTCATTCGTGCAAACTCTGCTGTAACTCTGCTCTCACAAGAACTCGTCTTTGCAGTATGAATCGCTTTCTCGAGAGGGCATCGGCCACGACATTTGCCTTCACGGGTGGTATTGAATGTCTATGTCGTAATCCTTCACTAATTCCAACCATCTGCGTTGCCTCATGTTCAATTCATACGGGTGAACAAGTACTTCAAACTTTTATGATCTGTAAAAATCGGATTTTCTCGCCATACAAGTAATGTCTCCAGATCTTTAGTGCAAAGACCACTGCCGCTAGCTCTAAGTCATGGGTTGGATAATTCCTCTCGTGCGTCTTTAATTGTCGGGATGCATAGGCTATTACTTTACCGTGATGCATTAGAACATAGCCCAGACCCTTCTTTGAAGCATCACTGTAAACCACAAAGCTCCTGTTCCTCGGGAATTTGTAAGAATCGGGTGACACCAACCTACACTTGAGTTCCTGGAAACTCGCCTCACAATTGTCATCCCAAACAAATGGGTTACCTTTGCGCGTCAGCTGAGTCATGGGCATGGCTATCTTGGCGAAGTCCTGCACGAAACGTCTATAGTAACCTGCAAGACCCAGAAAACTACGTACCTCTGTAACAGTGGTCGGACGGGGCCACTGTGTGACGGCCTCCACTTTCGCTGGGTCAACGGAGACTCGACCGGACACCACATGCCCTAAGAAGGATACATGCGAGCGAAATTCACACTTGGAAAATTTTGCATATAACTTATTCTCTCTCGGTGTGAGTAAAACTTTTCTCGGGTGCCTTTCGTGATCTTCATCACACACGGAGTATATCGATTATATCGTCAATAAATACTATCACGAACGTATCAAGAAACTCTTTGAATAAGCGGTTCATCAAGTCCATGAAAGCGGCGGGAGCGTTGGTCAAACCAAACGCGGCATCACTTGTGAACTCGTAATGCCCATAACGTGATCTCGAATCTTTGTCTTAGGAATATCCTCTTCACGGATTCTCAAGCGATGGTAGCTTGATCTCGGATCAATCTTGGAGAACATCGTTGTTCCTCCACAATCGATCGAACAAATCATCTATTCTAGGAAGGGGTATTTATTCTTGATCGTAACTTTATTCAACTCCTGTAATCTATACACAGTAGCATGGACCCATCTTTCTTTTTCACGAACAACACTTGGGCTCCCCAAGGCGAAACGCTAGGCGTATAAATCCCTTGTCCGATGAAGTCCTCATGAATCGTAGCTTCGAGTTCTTTCAACTCTGCGGTGCCATTACATGCGGTGCCTTGGATATCGAGTCGTCCCCTAACTCCAATCCTATGTTAAAATCCACCTCCACGGACCGGAGTACTCAGGGAGGTCCTCGAGAAAACGTCTGAAATTCATTCACCACCGTGCACCGGTATGACACTGAGATCTCTGTACACCTTGCATCTAGTATGCAAGCTAAGACGCCCAAGCTCCCGATGTAATAACTTCACGGCCTTAAGGGTCGTAATCACCTTGGGCCTACTTCCCGTTAGGGTGCCTCTGAACCTGTAACCAGGTTGGCTAGGGGGAGTGAACACTACCTCCTTCCTGAAACAATCAATACAAGCATGGTTCTGCGCTAACCAGTCCATACCCAATATCACATCAAAGTCAATCATGTCTAAGACTACTAGATTTACTGTTAACTCATGGTCTGCGATAGTCACACTACCATCCTTGACTTTCATAGTGGCTAACAAGTTTATCCCCGCAGGAGTGGAGACAGACAAAAGCATCTCATGAATCGTTCTAATTCTAACTCGGCTTGACTTACGAAGGATGCAAGAAATAAAAGAGTGTGTAGAACCGAATCAAATAATACAAAGGCAAGGTGTCCAAGTAATGGAAGTGTACACCAGTAACCACCGAGTCCATGCCATGGATGCTTTTACTCGTGCTTGCATAAGCTCTTCCTTGGTGCATTACGGGCTTGGCAGCGGCCCCACTATTGATAACCTGAGGTTGGCTAGCACTGGCTTGACTCGGACAGTTATTAGCTCTGTGCCCTTCTTTCCCACATCTCAAACACACTCCGGGGCCGGGCCAAACACTTACCCCAATGATGCTTACCACGATCTTTGCATTGTTGCTTATCTCCACCGTTAGTTCTGTCCCCGTGACCGGTGGTTTCTGACCTGAACCTGCACGAAAGTTTCCTGGTCTATGCGGTGTACGCTGGGGACGCTGCGAGCTTGAATTAGGCTGGTCCCATTTCCTCTTATGATTTGCCATGGGCTGCCCCGGGTTAACCACTACTGCTTTGTGCGATGCTGCGCTGCACCCAAATCAAATCCGCCACTCTCACGCTGCGGAGGCATAATCGGGAGGTGCTAGTGCCTGGATGAAGCCTCGAACATTTTCATCCAGTCCCATGACGAAACACTCTGTCTTCTTCGCCTCTATGTCTACTAGCTCGGGGGCAAAGCGTGACAAGCGGGTGAATTCTCTCTCATATACCTCCACTGCCCTCCTGCTGCGGCTCAATTTGTAAAATTTCACTTTGTTTCCTATAACGAGCTGCAGCAGGTAAAAAATTTCCGCTGAATGCTTCTTTAAACAGATTCCATGTGATCGTTTCCCATTGGCGACTATGGTTCCTGGGCGACTCCCACCATAAATAAGCGTCGTCTCTCGGCATAAAGGTTGCACAGGACACCCTCCGGGTCTTGAGCGGTTCATCAATCAAGATGGTCTCAATGGAGGACAACCATAATTCAACCACGGTGGGGTCACTAGAAGACCCATCAAAAGATCTCGGGATCGTACTTCACGAAGTCCTTCGGATATCGAGACTCGAGTTGCATCGTTCCGCCCCGATTCGCTTGGGCGGTGAGTGGCTCTCGTAGCTCGCACCGCAGTCGCATGGCCTCTACCATCATAGTCATGACATTAGGGTTTCCTTGATCCGCCATCGAGCGATCGCAGTGCATTCTCCTGGCGATTTGGTGGTCCTGCGGGGAGATCGCGCACGGGTGGGGTAATTTCCTCCTGTTCGAGTGGTAGTTACGCCGGGTGTTAACATTAACTCCCGATCTCACCCCTACCACGTCCTCTACCTCTCCCACGACCTCTAGGTGGCATTTTGTCGATCTACAACAATACTGAGAGTTTCTAACTCGGTTTTCATTACTTTCTAACTATAAGATAGGATCACCCTTAGGGTTTAAATTCATTTACATTCACAAAAAGTAATTACATCATAATCATTTACTTCGTATATAAATTACCAAAACGCGTGCACTGCGCGGTGGCCTAACGCGTTACTCAACCATGGGAACTACTGCGTGTGCTTACTCAGTAAGCAAGTCTCTGAAACCCTTAAACCTGGGGCTCACGATACCAACCGTATGCGCCCTACTTTTCTATGACTAAACTCTTAGGGACATTACTACACATGCATGTAATTGTAGGCCAAAAGTCAGAAAAGCGATCTTTAAATTTCTAATGCAAGTAAATCGTCTTTAGGGATCCCAAAACAAATCATTCAAAACAAGTAAAAGGAGCGATTTAACATGGCTGTTAAAATCAAAGAAATAAACTTAACTTTAAAACCATAAAGCGGCGACATTAGTTATCAAAGAGAATATGCGGAAAACATGACTATTCCCATGGTTTTGGCAACGTGTCTCAAATCACTCGCCCAAAGACGTCCTTGGCCTTACGAAAAACATTTTTAAAAGAAAGGGTGAGTATTGCAAAACAATACCCAGTAAGTGACCTCGCTCTGAGGTTTGGGATATGCATACACATACAATCATGACTTTTAAACTGTTCGAAATGTACATATCACGGGACCTAAAACTTACTCATATCGTCATGACTATAATACATGACTTCCTTTTTCTTTTAAGTGGCCAATTGGTCATCCTGAGTCATTTCATTTTGAGTCCCTCACATGCACTGTAATAATTTGAGTCCTCTGAGGACCCTGTAATAATTTGAGTCCTCACACGGACCCTGTATGGTTTGAGTCCCTCACAGGACCCTGTAATTTGACCCATAGGGTCTCTAATGCATGTTTGACCATGCACACAATGCACTCGTGAGACCAATTTCCACATTTTTCATCAAATCATTTCATGGCATACATGACATGCATGAGGTCCCATCATTCAACATAACAATAGTGTACATGCCACGAACATCATCATTAATATGCAAACCATAATTTCCTCATTGTGAGTTGAAGATAAATATTTTATAGGAAATCATGGAATATTCTCATACAAGATAATCAAATATCCTCACATAAAATACTGGATTTTCTTACGTAAAATACAAGGATATTCTCACATAAAATATTGACTTATGCTCACATAAAATAGGGAGATATTTTCACATAAAATCTTAGAATATTCTCACGTAAAATCATCAAACCCTTTTGAGTAAAATCACTAATTAATTTCGCATAAGATAATGAAATTCATTTTCTTTAATCCCATCTAAAAGTTCGGCACAAGGTCCCTTACCTTAACTCGAATTCTACTCCAAACTTAACCCGAGCTTCTGGACTACTCTTCTTTTAGTGGAACCTGATTCACACCCAAAATTCCAAGTTCATTCTCCACGCATTCACTAAATCCATAAACGTAAGGGTACTTAAATTACGTTCTTAAGATTTCATGCCCCGCTTACCTCAAGTTTAATGCGAATACTTAACACTCCTTAATCCGTCTTGGCGTTTGACCTTCAATTCCGCTCCAATCTTGACTCCTACAATTAACGTTCGAAACAGTAGCCTAAGTTCTCAATCAAACGCTTAAATATTTGATAGGTCACAAATAAATCTCCAACGAATTGAAACTAAATCGGATCGCTCACCGTTGTAATCTAAGTGGTCGTGGAGTCGTGATGGCGGCGTTGTGAATCCGGCAGAGCCGCGGCTGGGAGGAACGAGCTCGCGCGTGGCTTCTGTTTTCGTGAAAATAAATCCGGCGCAAGATCTGCTGTTGTATTCGTGAACGGACGAACGGCTGAAGCTTCGTCGTTGCTGCAGGTGCTCGCGGATCGACGGTGGTTCGGTGAAGACTCGCGGATGGTCGGGCGTTGCGGCGTTCGTGGTGGAGAGCTTCGATTGCGACACGAGTGCGCGCTTCTGACGGCGTGGCGAACGCAACGCTCACGGCGGCGTCGCGACCTCGGCGGCGATTCTGCGGTTGGAAGAGAAGCTCGTGAGTGGCGGCGAGCTCGGTGAAGCGAAGCGTATGGCGCGGCGGACTCGAACGCGCGGGTCGATGGCGTCCGTCGCGCACGCCGCGAGGTTCCGTGAAGAAGCGGTGGGCGGCGGTTCCTCTCGTGTGGGTTACGCCGGCGGGTGGGGTAGCACAATGAGAGTAGGGTTTCAACTAGGTTAATTAGTAAAAGAATGAGAAGGAGAAGAGGTGATGGTTCAAGGATTAGGGTTTTCTTTTGGGTTGTAGTCATAAGGAGATTAAATACTAAGAGTTAGGTTAAAAATCCAATTGTCAATTATAACCCTCAATTAGGCAATATTCACTAAAGTGCCATTGACACGTCCTCTTCTTCTAATTTTATAAGAAATTCCTTTCAAAGCGAATAATTTACATAAGTCCACATGAAATGAAGGGTTCACTCACAACGAGCTCGATAATATTCACTAAACCGACTAAACACAAGGTTGATAGAACGTTAACTAAAAAAAAATACTAGTACCTGTGGTTGTGGTCGTCACATATTTATAGGAAAATAGGATAGAAATTACCATCCTATCCCTATAGTGCTCTTATTATGTATTTGCAAATCATATATGCATATTTACATAATTATAAGGTATCTCCCATTTTAGTGTATAGTTTATTGTGACTCAAATTCTCATTAAACTATATTATATCAATTATATCACATATAATTGATATATCTCCTCATATATGAAATTGAACACTTCAATTTCACTCCAATCTTTATACCCTCAATATTTTCATGTTGAGTCAACAGAGGGACCTAATGGACCTACAAATCATGAGCTCCAATGATACGAGATTAACCGATCAAACTCTTTGATCTAATTAACCATCATTCATTAACTACGAGTTACTCCACTATAGACTCGTAGTTGCACTCTCCTCACTGTAGATTGTGTTGTGCCCATTGATATAATCAATACCTGTGAGTTGACCCTTCACAGGTTGTTCGTAATCACAGCTGGGTCAAATTACCATTTTACCCCTGTGATTACCTCTTGCTCCTTAAGCATTACTGATCCTTTAATGAACAACATGTCTATGGTCCTACCATAAACATAATCCCTCTTAGGCCAGTAAGAGGGCAGGGCCCCGTTGTTCAAGGTCTGGATTCAGTTCTTAAGAGAACAGCCTATGTGATTCCCTAATTTAGCAATGAGTGAATTCCATCTTGCAGTGTTAAGTTCCCAGCTACCTACAAGGTTCTGTCCTTGAGAAGGTAGGCATATTGAGTCGACTACAGGCCACTCTCACCCATGCTAATCTAAGGACAAACCCCCATAAGCAGGAGTTCGTAACTTGCTCAAGATTTAGGTCAAGTCACTAATGATCATATATAAATTATTAGGTCTATCCTGTTGATATTATATATATATATATATATATATTATCAATTTTTTACGATAAAATGAAAATGTTGATTCATCCCAGATGTCAAATCCATAGACATGTGAAAAATGTTTGATGGTAATGTCGAGAAGTCGATGGAAATTCAATACTATGCAATTTGACTTTTATCTTCCTTTCTTGTCATCCTTAATTGTGTTTTGTACCATTGGAGTTAATGGTAAATTAAAAACAATTCTCTAATGCAATTGACAATTCATTCTAATGTAGCAAAAGTTGAATATTCTTAATTATTATTAATTAATTAATTGGCCAACTTTTAGGACATGGAATTAGGGGTGAGCGTCGGTCGGGGTCGGTTTTCGACCCCAACCAACCCCCGAATCGATCAAGGTCGGTCGATTAACTTTGGACTATTTTTTTAAAAAAATTAATTAATAATCGATCGACCGACCCATTAATTGATTCGATCGATCGGTTTTATATATTTTTTAAATATTTATTTAATTAATTATTTAATATTTATAATTATTATTTTATTATTATTTAATATATTTTGAGAAAATCTTTTTAGTTTTTTATTTTTAATTATTATTATTATTATATTTTTTTAAAATATCGGTCGGTTCGGTCGGTTTCGGTCGGTCGAGTCGGTTTTCGGTATTCTTTTGCTCACCCCTACATGGAATGGTAATTTTTTCATGTTCGTATTGGAGTTAAGTTAACGTGACATTTTAGTATTCTGTTCTTTCTTTCTTTATTTTCAAAATATATAATATATGTGGGGAGAATTACAAATAACAGAGGATAATGGAGTAAAAATTGAGAAACAAACACATAAACAATTAGGTTGAGGCACGGGTATCTCGCTTTCTTTAAGGAGATTCAAGCGCTCTGCGGTGTATATTTATTTATCAACCACTAGTGCAATAGTCTTCTCTGGTCTGTCCCCTCCAGGATATAACAACCCAACTAAAAATGTTATGTAGCCCAAACCACTTTCCACTGAGAGGTTGAGTCCAAAACTCCACAACAAAGAACACCCTTCTTTTGGTTAATTGCTCTTAAAAGAGCAAAGTAGAGAATATGAGAATAGAGAGAAAAGAAGCTTAAAGATGGTGTGTTCTTAAAAGAGTGGTAAGAGAGGTATTTATATGAATAATTTAGATCTAAGAATTTATTACAAAACATAAGTAATTAAAAAGTAAACTTTAACATCTTACCAATATGTTTTTCTTTTTTAAATAAATGAAAACTCACTCAAATTAAAAACAAAAAACAAACTCATATAATAAATACTAAAATGTTACAAGTTGAAAAATGTTTTTAAGAAGACGATGGTTTACACTTGATCGCAAGAATATTTAATTAGGTTCTTCATTTTGACGAATGAATGGGTCTATTTAAAATAATCGGTGATTTTCTAAATATTGAAAATATTAAATTATAGAACTATATAAATAGTTGACTAGACAAAAAGTCATGTGACATGAGAGAACTCCAAAATTCTATTTATTTTTAAAGTACTCCTTTTAGAAATAAAAATACTATCAAATTACAGAGTTACTTATTTTTTGGTTTTTGGCTTTAAATTTTTGAAATTTATGTTTATTTTCATATAATTTCATTTATGTTGTTTTCACTTTCTTAAAAAAGTATTTGAATACTTAGTCAAATTTAAAAAATAAAAAAAAATTAAAATTTTAAAATTTAGCTTGCTTTGTGAGAACATTGGTAAAATTAGGTACCAAAATTAAAAAAAAAAATTCATAGATAAAAATAGTGTTTATAAGCTAACTAAATAATTATTAAACGGGCTTATTTATTTGAACCACTAAAAAAAGTCCTTGCATCAATAATAATAAAAGGATATAAGGATATGCTAAATTATAATTTTATCTTTGAAATATGTTTTTTTCAGTTCTGTTTTAAATATATAATTTTTATTACTTTTTTCTGTTCCTTTATCTATTTAGCATTAAAAAGGACCAGGAAAAATTTGAAATAATATATATACTTTCAATAAGGATGTTTGTTGCGAAATAGGAAGTACAAATACTTTAATTTAAGTAATGTGTCCGCATGTTTTACACGTTATTTGGAAACGCTCAAACATTTAGAGCTTGTTGTAGGCAATCCAAAAACAGAAATTTGAAAACAAGAGATTCATTAAAAACAAAGTTGTATTTCATGTTTTCAGATATGTATTTGGTAGCAGATTTAGAAATTTAATTTCAATTTAAACAGTAGTTTAAAGTGTGTTCTATAATATATTTATAGATCATAAAACTATTTGTAGTTGCAAAGCTAAATATTAGGTTGAATATAAGTCATTATTAATTAATTTATGAACATGTTTTTTTTAATAAATTTTATATAATTATTATTTTATAATATAATATTTTATATTTTATAATATATTATATTATACATATTTTAATTTATCAAAAGTAAATTAAGTTTATAAACATGAAATATTATATTTATTAAGATTTTATCTTTGTTTAATACAATTCTGCATTTTAAATTTTCAAATTCAAAATCTGGATACAATGAAAACATAAAAATGTTATTTTCAGAATTTCTACTATTTGGATCACAAAATCCGAAAACAGTTTTCAAAAATATGTCTGCCAAACATGTATTCACTGAATTCAGTGAATCCGGAAACATAAAACAGAATCCAGATTGCCTACCAAACACACACCTTAATGAGCAGATGACAAATACTTGTAAACATAATGAATACGCAAGATACAAATTAAACAAATTAAAAATTATGTTATTTGGACAACAAAATAGAGCTCCTTCAATAAAAGAGTGCCAAATATATAATTTATCTTTTAAAAATACTTTTTTTAATTTAATTTTTAAGTTTCAATTTTTATCATTTTACGAATTAGTTTTCAATTCTTTACCTAACAAGCATTAATAAAGACGACATAAAAAATTGAAATTATATATATTTTTTAATGTGGTGATTAATTGCAACTTATGAAGTACAATTACTTTAATTTACGAAATGAATTCACATGTTTGATACGTTATTAGAAAATGTCTGAATGACAAATATTTGTTAAGCATAATGGATACGCAGCCAATAGTAGTTGAACAAATTAAAAATTACGTTTATTTGCACAATTAATCTCTTTGCATCAATGATAAATTAGAAGAATATGCTAAATATACATATCATTTATCTTTTAAATATGTTTGTTTAGTATTGTTTTTAAGTTTCAATTTTATCCTTTTATGTAATTAGTTTTTTCAAGTCCTTACCTGATAAGCATTAATAAAGACTATGCGAGAATTTGAAATAATATGTATATATTTTTAAATGAAGTAGTTAGTTGTAACTTATGAAGTACAATTATTTTAATTTACACAATAAATTTACATGTTTGATCCATTATTGGAAACATTCTAATACTTAATAGATACACGACAAACACTTGTTAAATATAATAGACATACGTAAATATATTTTTAGATATGTTATTTTTTTAGTTTTGTTTTTAAGTTTCAATTTTATCATTTTATATAATTAATTTTTTCAATTCCTTACCTAATAAGCATCGATAAAGACAATGCGGAAATTTGAAATAATATATTTTTAATGAGGTGGTTAATTGCAACCTATAAAAAACCATTGCTTTAATTTACACCATAGATTTACATGTTTGACATGTTATTGGACACTCTGATATCAAATCAACACATGACAAAAACTTGTAAAGTATAATGGATATATGCCAACCATTAGTTGAACAAATTAAATGAATTGACATGTATTGAATACTTGTTAAACACAATATATGTATTAAAGACTCGTTACATTTTGAGATTGTAATACACATAAATAAATTTCATTTTTGTTAAAATATTAAGGGGTTGTTTGGCCCATTGATATGAATTGGGTTGAGTTGGTTTAAAAAACCAACTAAGTGTTTGGGTCATTAACTTGGGTTGAGTTCCCAACTTCCTACTTCTCCAAATATCTTCCCCAATTTTCTAAACTTACATCTCCCACAAAATCAATTCACACATCTCTCCACCAATTTTTCTAAACCTTGATTCCTTTCCGAAGGTCCGGCGGTGGTCCGACGACTTTCCGGTGACTTCCCCACGGTGGTCCGACGGCTTTCCAGCGATGGTCCGACGACTTTTCGGTGAAACTACACGCGATTGTCCGGCAGGATGAAGAGTGAGATGAAAAGAAAAGAAGGAGAAGAAGAGAAGAGTTTTGAAGTGCACCATTTAAGTTGCAATTACTCTAGTTTAAATAGGTAGCAAAAAGTCATAACTTTTTTTAAAACATAAATTCTAATCCTTTTTAGACTTTGAAACATCATTTCCTAAAAAATCTCTAGATTCATAATCCTTATCTGATTATCCAAAAATTCAAATTTAAATCAAATACAATTAATGCATTTGATTTTACTTTAGCGTTCTGAGAAAAAGAGGGGGGTTTAAGTTGAATTATCCATAAGTTACATTCTTTGAAACGAAAAGAAAAGTTATAGAGGAGTGATTAACAAAAGAAAAATATAAAATGGAATCCGCTAGACGTAAAGATGTTGTAGACCAACTGTATGCAATAGAAGGGTTAACCAAGGATGATCCTCTTAGTTGCAGACATCCAGAAGACGGATTGCTTCTTCCAAGTCCCACCACAATCCAAGAAGAGATACTGTTTGCATCTTCTTGGTAGGACTAGTTGAACACATACTCCATCAATCTTTTACTATACCAAGATGACCCAAACACTTCATGTTTATTTCGTTAGATATATTTTGTGAACGATAATATTTTTTGTATACTTTAATTTTTTTGGGACATGCGAGTAGGATTTGATAGCATGCCATTAATTCTTTTGTCATGAATGAATGTATCGTCAATGATGGGAAACAGTAAACACTCTTTTGACAATCATTCATGAAGTTTGTTTTAGACATTGATCATAAGTTATGCCCAATTGCATTGTTTTTTTATTTTTCTGTAAATCTTACAAATATTCAATTGATTCCGATTAATTACATATTAATTGGAGAATTCAATTGATAAGGAAAAAAATAACAAAACTTGATAACAAACCATCATGTTCAATCATTATGCAAGCCAATATTATACACATTTATTACACTGAAGTTATCATACAACACAAGTTCGATGTTCACACATGAATTCAATGTTGGAACTTGGTGATATTGTGTTTTGAAGATAAATGTTTCAAATAGAATATCTAAAAACCATTAGTAAGATAAAAACTGACTATTGATCTTAAAAAAAAACTGCACCCAGATACCCCTGCACAACTCAACTCAACTCTGCAACCCAAACACAAACTTCCTGTATTCAACTCAACTCAACTCTGCACCCCAAACACAGACTTCCTGCACTCAACTCAACTCAAGTTTGCACAACTCAACACAACTATGCACAACTCAACCCGACTCTGCACCACTTAACTCAACTCTGCGCGCCAAACACCCCCTAAATTATTTAAAAAATTAATAGGTTAGGTGCAATGACCAAAATAGACAAAAGGTGAAAGTAAAAAGATCAAAATGGACGAAACTGAAAGCACATAAACAAAAATAGAAAAAAACTTTACAATAATCAAAATAAGATTTAAACTTATTTTTCATCATTAACCTAATGCAAATATTTAATAACTTTGAGTAATGTAGGAATACAAAAAGTTAATCAATAAAAGAAAAGAAGTGATTAACGACTCAATGTTGGGCGAATTACAAATAACAGAAGAAAATAAGTAAATGTTGAGAAACAAATACATAAACAATCAGGTTGAGGCGCGAGTATCTCACTCTCTTTAAGGAGATTCAAACTTGTTGTTTCTAGGAAGGTAATGCAGAATTGTTGAAGAACAAGAAGAAAATGAACTACTGTGTTATTAAAAAACTCAAAGAATTACAATATTTATAGTGTCAAAAACACAACCCACTAATCTATGATCCTAAACTTGCTCCAATTATCAAGCATGAATAACAAACCAACTAATTCCTACAGAATAGAAACAACTATTAATTCCTAAAGAATAGGAACAAACTTTGAAAAAATCAACTAACACATTGGACTTGATTTAGTCCTAAAACAGTTTCTTAACACTTCTCCTTGCTTTAGGAGCGGCAAATACCAAGTCTTGACCTCAGAAGCTCGAACTTGGAAGCAGGCAATGGCTTAGTAAAAATGTCTGCAACTTGATCTTCTGTTTTGCTGTAGACAAGAGTCACATCTCCATGTTTCTGAACTTCCCTTAGAAATAATAACTTGATGTTAAAATGTTTAGTCTTCCCATGAAATACAGGATTGTGAGAGATAGCAATAGCAGCTTGGTTGTCAACAAAGATTTTTGTGCTTTCCTTTTGCTCTAGATCAATATCAAGTAAAATTTTTCTTAGCCATAAAGCTTGATTAATGATGAGTTGTTGCAAAGAATAAATTCAGCTTTCGGCGATGGACTGGACTACAGTTTCTTGTTTCTTCGAGCTCCATGAGAAAACACGAGTCAAGAGTGAAACAATAGCCTCAAGTACTTTTCATATCATCAATGGAACCTCCCGATCCATCATCGAAAAAACCAACTAGCTTGAACTCCTTGCTCCTTGTGAACTTAACACCTAAATCGCTTATGCCTTTGACATATCGAATTACTCTTTTGGCAACCTTGAGATGTCATTCACTTGCGCAATGCATGAATCGAGACAAAATACTTACATCATTTAAAATATCAGTCCGTTGTTTGGAGAGATACATCAAGCAACCAATCAAGCTTCAAAATATCCTTCATCAACTTTGTCGATTACCATCTTCTTTGCACAACTTTTCTTTTGATTCATTGGAGTGTTTGTTGCCTTGCACTCATCCATCTGAAACTTCTTTAGTATTTCCTTTGCATACTTTTTCTGACATATGAAAACTTCACCTTGTCCTTGCTTGATCTCCAAGCCAAGGAAGTAGGACATGAGCCCGAGATCTGTCATTTCAAACACCTTCATCATATCCTGTTTGAAATTTTGAATATGATCTGTATTGTTTCCTGTAACTAGTAGGTCATCAACATATAGTGAAACAATAAGAATATCAATACTATTGTGCTTGACATATAAAGTTGTTTCTGATAGACTTTTCACAAATCCCAAATTCAACATATGTTCATCAATTTTGCTATACCAAGCTCTTGGGGCTTGTTTCAGTCTATAAAGGGCTTTCTTGAGAAGATAAACTTTATCTCTTTCACCTTCCTTCACAAAACCTTGGGGCTGCTGAACATAAATTTCTTCCTGTAAAACACCATTTAAAAAGGCTGATTTGACATCTAACTGGAACACTTTCCAGCCCTTTTGTGCAGCTATTGCAAGTAGTAACATGATTGTGTCCAATCTAGCAACAGGAGCAAAAGTGTTAGAGTAATTAACACCAAAGATTTGGGCATACCCTTTAACCACAAGTCTGGCTTTGTGCTTGTTGATCGAGCCATCGGCGTTAAGCTTGGTTCTGAACACCCACTTAACTCCAATTACCTTCCTGCCTTGAGTTTTTTCCACAAGGATCAAAGTATTGTTCTTCTCAACCGTTGACAACTCCTCCTCCATTGCAACTATCCACTTTTGATCCTTTTTTGGTTCTAGATAGTCAACAGGTTCACACACAACAACATTGCACCTTTCATAGATATCTGAGAGCAACCTTATTCCTCTCACGGGAACATCATCCACTATTTCATTCTGCCAGTCATCTTCTTCTTCCATGCTTGAACTAGAAAATTTGAGTTTCAGCTCTGCCATGGTCTGACCCTCGTTTTCTTTATCATCCCAGTTCCACTCTTCATCCTCCACGAAGTGAACATCCCTGCTAACAACAATATTTCCAGTTTGTGGCTGGAAAATTTAATAGGCCTTGCTAACAGTATTATAGCCTATAAAGATATCTGGTGAAGCTCTCCTATCAAGCTTGTCACGCTTGCTCTGTGGAATATGAGTGAAACACACACAACCAAATACTTTAAGGAATTTTAGAGATGGTTTGTAGCCATACCATGCTTCAAATGGTGTCTGATCTTTCACTGCCTTTGTGAGAAGCCTGTTTTGAAGAAACACAGCTGTATTTGTTGCCTCTGCCCAAAACTTCTTAGGCAAATTCTTCTCATGCAGCATGCATCTTGACATCTCCATGATGTATCTGTTTCTCCTCTCACTAACTCCATTTTGTTGAGGTGTGTAAGGGGTCGTAAGTTGATGTTCTATGCCTGAATCTTCACAAAACTTGTCAAATTCTACTGAAGTGTACTCTCTCCCATTGTCAGATCTTACAATCTGAATTTTACTGCCACTTTCATTTTCAACTCTTGCCTTGAACTTCCAAAAGGCTTGAGCTACTTCGATTTAAACTTCAAGAAAAATCCAACACATCCCGTGAAGTCATCAATAAAGGCAATATAATAAAGGCTACCTTTTAAAGAAGGCGTTCTTTGAGGGCTGCTGCAATATCCGTGTGGATGAGTTGCACGACTTGTGAGTGGCTCTCCAGGTTGACTTCGGGAATGGCTTCCTATTTTGTTTTCCAAACTGACACGCTTTGCAGCTTGAGATTGCATCACTAAGCTTGGGAACATCAAGTGTCAACTCCTTTTCTCTTAGTTGCAGAGAGCCCTTATGATGATAGTGTCCAACTCTCTTGTGCCAAATCAGGTGACATCCTCTTTGAGAAGAAAGACAGATTGCTTCTCCTCTAAAGGATTGAGTGAAAAACTCTTTCCTTTCATTTTTACTCTAAAGATATCTTGATTATCTGCATCTTTAATCATACAACATTCATCTTCGAAAATAACTTTAAAACCTTTTTCAATAAGTTGACCCACACTCAACAGATTTTGGTCAATGTCAGGAACAAAAAGAACATCCTGAATATGTTTTGTACCTGTGCAACTTGCAATTGCAATAGTTCCCTTTCCTTTGAAAGAGATGTAATCCTCATTGCCAATTCTGACTTTGGTGATGTTAGTTGGCTTCAAGTCTCTAAACAACTCCTTGTCATTAGTCATATGGTTGGTGCAACCACTGTCAATCAACCTACTTTCATTTGATTCACTGCCCATGAAGCATGTAGCCACAAACAGTTGATCTTCCTCCTTCTGATCAACAATCTTAGCCTCTTCACCTTGTTGTTGATTCTTGCTTCTGCAAATTACAGCTTCATGCCCCATTTGGTTACATTTTGTGCATTTGGCGTCTGGTCTTCTCCAACATTTGAAAGGAGGATGACCTTTTCTATTACAATGTTGACATGGAGGGTAGAATCCTTTCTTCTTTCCTACTTTATTGTTGGCTGAAGATTCTCTAGCAGTATTTTGATTCTTCTTGAAAAACTTTTTCTTCTTGTTGTTCTTTGCAATCTCATAATGCTTGGTTGGTAAGGCTCCTTCAACAACACCTTCTTGCCTCATGGTTCTTCTTTGCTCTTGTGCTTGCAAAGCATTGAGAATCTCAACAAGTGTGATTTGAGTCAAATCCTTGGTATTTTCTAAGGCTGAAATGGATGCCTCAAATTTTTCAGACACTGTTACAAGAATTTTTTCAACAATTCTTGAATCCTTGAACACAGAACCAAGTAATCTGATTCGGTTTGCAATGTCCAATAACCTATTAGAATATTGTTTAATTGATTATGTTTCCTTCATCTTCTGCAATTCAAACTCTCGAATCAAGTTTAGCACACACATTCCTTTGATTCTTTCATCTCCCTCGTACTCCAACTTGAGATAATTCCATATCTCATATGTGTGACTTCAGAGTCATAATCCGAGTGAAGATAGTAGATGAGACAGCAGCAAACAAACAAGCCTTTGCCTTGGATTTCTTTATTTTCTTCTCTTTCTGCAATTTGATTTGTGCCATGGTGGGATTGTTTGGGAGATCAGGAATTTCATAATCCTCTTCCACAGCTTCCCAAATATCCATAGCTTCCATATATGCCTCCATACGAACTGCCCAAACCTGGTAGTTATCTCCATCAAACACCGGTGGAGAAATTGAAGAGAACCCAAAACTTGCTTCGATGTCCATGGCACAACAACCTCACACTCACATATCCCTTAAGAATAAGGCTCTGATACCAATTGTTGTTTCTAGGAAGGTAATGCAGAATTGTTGAAGAACAAGAATAAAATGAAGTAATGTGTTATTAAAAACTCAAAGCATTACAATATATATAGTGTAAAAAACACAACCCACTAATCCATGATCCTAAACTTGCTCCAATTATCAAGCATGAATAACAAACCAACTAATTCCTAAAGAATAGAAACAACTACTAATTCTTAAAGAATAGGAACAAACTTTGAAAAAATCTACTAACACATTGGACTTGATTTAGTCCTAAAGCAGTTTCTTAACAAAACTCTCTACGGTGTATATTTATTTATCAACCATCGGTGCAACAGTCTTTTCTAGCCTATCCCCTATAGGATACAACAATCCAACTGAAACATTGTGTAGCTTGAATCACTTTGCACTAAGAAGTTGAGCTCAAAGCTCCACAACAAAGAACACCCCTCTTTTGGCCAATTACTCTTAAAAGAGCAAAGTAGAGAAAATGAGAAATCTGAGAGAAAAGAAGCTTGAAATTTTGTATTATTAAGAGTGTGGTTAAAGAGGTATTTATAGGAGAAATTTAGATCTAAGAATTTATTACAAAAATAAGAAACCTAAAAGCTAAACTCAAAATCTCTCATACAAATACGTTTTCTTTCCTTTTAAAAAGATGAAAACACCCTACAAAATTAAACTCCAAAGAAACTTATAGTTAACATCAAATAACAAAATATTATAACATCCCCCATTCATTTTAATATTTGAAATAATCAAAATCGATTAGCCAAAAGAAAAATAATTATGCATAATAAAGGAGACTCTACATCGAACCTTTACTAATTAAATAATAATCTCTCCTCCAACATTAACAGTGGTATCCGACTTGAACTATATCACTCTAGGAAAAATATGTTGGGATTTTTGTCCTAATCTCGTGTTTGTAAATTACTGTTTGAAATTAATAAAATGTTATTCGTTTCATTACTTTGTGTCTTGCAAATTTTACAAACTTTTCCAATAAACTAAGCTCCAGGGTCATTGAATTTATGAGAGAACTAAAACTTGAACGATGTGTAGTGGACACACAAGGAGGATCACGTTCGAGTAAATGACCCGAACGGTCTACAGTATATGGGTAGGATTGGAGACCTAATCCTGGATACGTTGTGGATGTAGCCCGCTTTGTATTAGATACAAACGAGGTGATCTGACTCGTTCATGTGGTTGACATGCGAGTGGGGGCATCCTGTGCAATGAGATTGTACAAGACCGGACAGTGAATTATTAGACCTCATCGATGTAACACTGCTGATGAAGGACCAATAACCGTAGATGACCATTAGTGACTCGACACAATCCCGAGCGTGTTACGAACTCCACATCATGGGTCCGTCCTTTGACTAGTACAGGTGAGGGTGGTCACAGTTACTCGCCCAATATGCCTATCTCCTCAGGGACAGAACCAAGTAGGGAGCTGAGAACTTAACTACGCGAGATGGAATTCACTCGTTCCCCCATGTAGGGAAACTAGAGGGGTTGTTCCCTTAAGTGCTGTCTCCAGGGCTTGGACAACGGGCGACCACCTTCTCAGTAGCCCGAGAAGGGTGTTGTATGGTTGGACCATCACAATATGTTGTTCATTAGAGGAGCAGTGGAGACTTAACGAACAAGAGGTAGACACAGGGGTAAAACGATAATTTGACCCAGCCGTGTCTACGAACAACCTGTGAAGGGTTGACCATTTGGTTATATTAGTGGACACGTAACATTCTGCACTAACGAGAGTGCAACTACGAGCTTTAGTGGAGTGTTACCGTAGCTATTGAAGGTTGATTAATCGGGTCAAAGAGTTTGATAGGTTAATCTCGGATCATTGGAGCCCGTCACTGTAGGTCTATTAGGTCCCTTGGTTGGCTCAATCTGGGTTAAAAGAAGGGTTAATGTTTTGGTGTGAATTGAAGTGTTCAATTTGACTTAAAGGGCATTTATATCATTTATATGAGATATGAATGATATAATATATAGTTTAATGTGAATGAGATTCATAATAAACTATAGGTTAGCCTAATTGTTGAATTAGGGCTAATTGGAGAAATTCATTGAGAGAAATTAAATTGGATGTGATTCAATTTATGAAATCCACAATTATGCAAATGTGGTTTGTATAATTAGATATGAGATATCTTATAATATATGGTTATGCAAATGTGATTTGCATAACCTATAGTTGTGGTAAAGTGGTAATAATGTGGTGATTTTAACTCCATGTTATTTCACTATTTAAACCCTTTGCAAGAAGGATTTCTAAATTCAATCTCTCATTTTTGGAATTTTAACCAAAATAAGAGAATTCTCTCTCAACATTTTCTCTCAAATCTCCTCCCTCTCCAAAACTAAAGTCCCACAAATTTCCTTCTTCCAAAGGAAGAACAACCGAGAAGGCCATTGGTGGTGTTTGGGTTTTGTTCTAGAGAAGTGTTCGTTGAGATCGAGAAGCACGAAGCATTCGTGACCAAGGAAGAAACTTTGAAGAATTGTCTTCAACAAGTAAGTATGTTCTTCTTACTGTTTTTCTTCCTTATTATTTGTATGTTTAACTTAGATCTAAGCGTTAGATCATTTTAATAAATTTCAAGTAGCGTAACGATACCTTGACGATTCGATCGTCTTCCGCTGCGCGTGGATTTTTATTCCCTTCAAATGGTATCAGAGCCATTTCGATGGTTCTTCGTTATACACTGATTTTTGTTAAAATAGGTGGGTAATTTACCTTATTTCATGAGATGAATGTTGGGTTTGCTTAATGGATGTTTCGGTTTTTGGCACTACAGTAGATTTACAAATTATGTTGATGAGATCAATGTAAAGGCCCGTTGTTTTTGGGCAATTTTGATGTAAATCAAGTCTCAGCACCTGGTATGCCACAGCAGAATGGTGTATCGGAGAGAAGAAATAGAACCCTGTTGGACATGGTTCGGTCGATGATGAGCTATGCTCGTCTCCCTGGTTCCTTTTGGGGTTACGTAGTGGAGATTGTGGTTTACATTTTGAACAACGTTCCGTCGAAAAGTGTTTGTGAAACACCATTCGAACTCTAGACTGGACGTAAAGGTAGTTTACACCATTTCAGAATTTGGGGATGCCCGACCCACGTGTTGGTGTCAAACCCGAAGAAATTTGAACCCCATTTAAAATTGTGCCTATTCGTAGGTTACCCAAAAGAGACCGGAGGTGGTCTGTTTTTCGATCCTAAGGAAAATAGGGTTGTATCGACAAACACCACTTTCCTTGAGGAAGACCACATTAGGGATCATTTGCCTAGGAGCAAAATCGTGTTGAACGAAATGGACAGTACATCAACAAGAGTTGTTGATGGGGCTAGTACGTCAACAAGTGTTGTTGATCCTAGCACGTCAAGTCAAGTCCGTTCCCAAGAGTTGGGAATGCCTCGATGTAGTGGGAGGGTTGTGAGACAGCCTGAACGTTACATGGGTTTAGCTGAAACCCAAGTCATCAATCCTGATGATGACTGCAAGGATCCATTGACCTATGATCAGACAATGGCTGATGTTGACAAGGACGAATGGATTAAAGCTATGGACTAGGAAATGGAGTCGATGTACTTCAATTCTTTCTAGGAGCTTGTGGATCAACCTGATGGGGTAAAACCTATAGGTTGCAAATGGATCTACAAGCGTAGACGTGGCGTAGATTCGAAGGTGCAAACCTTCAAAGCACGACTAGTGGCAAAGGATTTTACCCAGGTCGAAAGGGTTGACTATGAGGAAACCTTTTCACCTGTTTTCATGGTAAAGTCGATCATGATCCTTCTGGCCATTGTCGCGTATTATGACTACGAGGTATGGCAAATGGATGTCAAGATCGCCTTTCTGAATGGCAACCTTAGCGAAACCATCTACATGGACCAGCCCAAGGGGTTCATAACCCAAGGCCAAGAGCAAAAGGTTTGTCAGTTTCATAGGTCTATTTATGGACTGAACAAGCCTCGAGGTCTTGGAATATAAGGTTTGGAATATAAGTATCACTTGATACGGGAGATTGTGCACCGCAACGACGTGACAGTCACGCAGATAGCGTCGGAGCACAACGTAGTTGATCCATTTACAAAGCCCCTCACGGCTAAGGTGTTTGAGGGTCACCTAGAGAGTGTAGGTCTTCGAGTACTTCCGAACTAGGGCAAGTGGGAGATATTCAATGCCCTAGTTTATTGTATTACTTCATTGTAATTTATGTACATTTCAGAAATGTATTTCCTCCTCTAGCTTAGTCCAAGGGGGAGTTTGTTGGGATTTTTGTCCTAATCTAATGTTTGTAAATTACTATTTGAAATTAATAAAGAGTTATTCATTTCATCATTTTGTGTCTCGCATTTAATACAAACTTTGACCAATAAACTAAGCTCCAAGGTCATTGAATACATGAGAGAACTAGAACTTGAACGATGTGTAGTGGACACACAAGGAGGATCACGTTCGAGTAAATGACCCAAACGGTCTACAGTATATGGATGGGGTTGGAGACCTAATCCTGGATACACTGTGGATGCGACCCGCTTTGTATTAAGATACAAACGAGATGATCTGACTCGTTCATGTGGTTGACATGCGAGTGGGGGCATCATGTAGAATGAGATTGTACAAAACCGGACCGCAAATTATTAGACCTACTGATGTAACATCGTTGACAGTAAGGACTAATAACTTAGTAGATGACCATTAGTGACTCGACCTGAATCCTTAGCGTGTTACGGACTTCTGTCTGCGAGGGTTTGTCCTTTGACTAGTACGGGTGAGGGTGGTCACGTTACTCGCCCAATATGCCTATCTTCTCAGGGACAGAACCAAGTAGGGAGCTGGGAACTTAACTACGCGAGATGGAATTCACTTGTTCCCACCTTTAGGGAAACTAGAGGGGTTGTTCCCTTAAGTGCTATCTTCAGGGCTTGGACAACGGGCGCCCACCCTCTCACAGGCACGAGAGGGTTGTTGTTTATGGTTGGACCATCACAACGTTTTGTTCATTAGAGGAACAGTAGGGACTTAAGAAGCAAGAAGTAGACACAGGGGTAAAACGGTAATTTGAACTTGCAGTGTCTACGAACAACCAGTAAAGGGTCGACTCATGGGCATTAGTTATATTAGTGGACACGTAATTTCTTGCACTGACGGAAGTGCAACTACGAGCTTTAGTGGAGTGTTACCGTAGCTAATGAAGGTTGATTAACAAAGTCAAAGAGTTTGATAGGTTATTCTCGGATCATTGGAGCTCGTCACTGTAGGTCCATTAGGTCCCTCGATTGGCTCAATCTAGGTAAAAAGAAGGGTTACTGTTTTGGTGTGATTTGAAGTGTTCAAGTTCACTAAAGGGTATTTATGTCATTTATATGAGATATGAATGATATAATATATAGTTTAATGTGAATGAGATTCATAATAAACTATAGGTTAGCTTAATTGTTGAATTAGGGTTAATTGGAGAAATTAGATTGAGAGATATTTAAATTGAATGTGATTCAATTTATAAATCCACAATATTGCAAATGTGATTTGTAATATGAGATATGAGATATCTTATACTATGTGGTTATGCAAATATGATTTGCATAACCTATAGTTGTGGTAAAATGGTAAATAGTTGGAGATTTCAACTCCACCTATCTCCATTATTTAAACCTTTCTTGCAAGAAGGGTTGTAAGGCATTTTCTCATTTTTAGAAATTTCACCAAAACAAGAGATCTCTCTCTCACAAATTCTCTCTACATTTCTCCTCTCAAAAACCAAAACAAAAAGATCCCACTATCTTCCTTCTTCCAAAAGAAGAACAACCGAAAAGCCAAAGGGTTGTGTTCGTTCTTGATCATGAGAAGGGTTCGAGATCGTTGAGTTCGAGAAAGCACGAAGAGTTCGTGGATCGGAAAGGAAATTTTGAAGCACGTCTTCAACAAGTAAGTACTTGCTGTATTTTCTTTCCATTTTATGCATGTTTGACCTAGTTCTAAGAGTTAGATTAATTTTAACGAAATTCAATTGCACACTTCACCGCGGCGATTCGATCGTCTTCTGCTGCGTGGGAGTTTCATTCCCTTTAGTAAGCGAGCTCATAAGTGGGAGAGTTGGCTTACATAGCTTGTGGGTTGAAACCTCGTGTTGTTGTGTATGTTAAAGGGGTTGGTTTCGACTGTGATTGAGTTCGCGCTTGTGTGGTTGAGGATCATAATCGATATGCAGCTTGTATTGCTCGCATGATTGTTAGTATGTATCTTCGATTATTGTTTTAGTACCAAGTCAAGAGAATTGTGTTATGGAACCCCTGGGCTAGTAGTCCCTACCTTACTCCTTGTTTAGGTGACGTTATCCTATAGCCTTGTGTGGCGAGAAACTAGCATGGAATTTGTGTATTGATGATGTCTCTGGTGAGTCACAGGGTGTGTGGCAGCAGACCAGGGGCAATGATGTCTTGTGGTGAGCCATGGTAGTCATGGCAACAGACCAAAGACGAGAATACTTTGAGGTGAGTCACTATGAGTGTGGCAACAGACTCGGAGTGAGACATAGCTTACGAGCGTCCTACGGAGCGTGTCTGGGCTATGTCAGAATGCTAGTTAGGGAGGTGTATACCGATGTGAAACAAGGAGTTGAGCAATCTTGTGTGGATTTGGGGTAGGGCTAAGTCGAACTTCTAGCTCAGTGTGGTCTGAAAGGGGAATCTGAGTAGTTTGAGGTGTTGGCTAAAAGTGAGAACCTAGCTGGATTTGAGACCCTTGAGCATGGGTCGAGGATACTAAGATTTCCTAGTTAGAACCCCTAGTAACCTTATAAAGCACGAAACCCAAAACTTACTAAACCCTGATTATGTTTGAGCGAGTCGGAACCTCTAGGTTGATGATATATGATAGGCTTGTGAGACTAGGGTGCGTCCCCGATGAGATCTGGGAGTGGTTGCTTTCCATTATCCCGTGCTAGCTTAGGGGTGAATCCCCATAGGGCGTGTTGGTTACGTACCTCACTACTCTATGCTAGCTTATTGTGTTGTGAGAGCCTGGGGTACGTCCCCGTTAGGGAGTGGTTGCTTTCCATTATCCCGTGTTGGCTTAGGGGCGATTCCCCGTAGGACGTGTAGGATACGTATCTACTCTGCTCTATGCGTGTGAGTAGTGGCATGAGAGTTGCTTTCTCTCATTGCATCGTCAATCAAAGTTCCGGGACCGAAGGTAGAGCTCGAGTTATTACCGCAGAAGGCTCCGAGTGAAGTGTGCTAAATGTGAGACCTATTTGGGGTTGGGTGAGTTTAGAAGTTGAGTCTTGTTTTCTTTGCATATTAGCTGATTTGGACGTGAGTGGGCTGCTTACTGAGTATTTTTATACTCACCCGTCTACTTTGTTGTTTTTGGTTGTAGATAAGAAATCCTGAGGCGGTTGATGACGACGACGACCCGATGAGGCTGTGGGACCTTGTTCCCTTCCTGTTTCTTTTTCCTTAGAGTTCTCGCTTGACACTGTCATATTTTAGTTTCTATCTTTTCGCTCGGTCGCCCGACCCTAAGTTTCTCTTGTACTTCTTAATTAGCGAATTTTCATTCTCGTTGAGTTCTGTTTCTATTGTCTGTTTGTTTTATCTAAGAAATCGTGCTTTGGAACTCTGGTTGCAGCCCAACCCATTTTCTAATTGAAGTTAGGTGGGGGTTGGGCATTCTTGTTTTCTCTTGAAGTGTTTTCTGCTTGAGAGGTTGCCAGGAAAAATTTTGGTTTTCTTCTTGCTATGTCGTTATGCTGCCGAAATTTTGGCACGAACGGTGTGGCGGAGTAACTTCCCTAGCGTAGGTTCGTCTCGAATTTTAGGGTCGTTACATCCTAACTTTTTGACTAAAACATTTTGACGGAAAAAAGAGAAAAAACAAGAAGACGTTTTGCAGTTTCTTCTCTAAAGAAAAACAATAAGTTTTCTTTCTCTCTTGTTGGATTTTTTTTTTCTTTTCTTGATTATTGAAGTTTTCTTTCAAGACTTTGGATTTTGTTCTCATTCTTGATTGCTTAAAATGAAAAGATTATTGAAAATCATTTTCCCTAAAAAGTTTTTAGATTTCTTGTTTGGTTAAACTTTCATCAAGGTTTTTCTCTGGGGACTTTTGGGTTTAAATGATGAATTTGATAACCTTAATTGGTTTGACTAATGCTATGATATTAGAATCAAGTGCATCTTTTAATTTTTAGGGTGAAACGGTTTTTACTTCTAAACATATGTTAAATAGAGTGACACATAAAAAAAAAAAATACAGCTTTTATATTGTGGAAAGGGTATAAGCCAAGCTTGGGATATTTAAGAGTTTGAGATGTTTGGCTTTTGTGAGGCTAACAAATTCAAAAAGACCTAAATTAGGGTCTAAATCTACCACTTGTGTTTTTCTTGGATATACAGTTCATAGTACATCCTATAAATTTCTTGATTTTGAACATAGCATGATTTTTTAATCAAGTGATGCAATTTTTCGTGAAGAATTTTTTTAAGTCAAGAAATAGTGAGGGTCAAAGTTGTGAACAAACTTCCTCTAAGCTTGGTTCTTCTACTCCTAGTGATAATAATAAAAATAATACTCAATTTGAATTAAGGAGGAGAAAAGAGCTTGAACAATGAAAGACTTTGGTCTTGATTTCTATGTTATACATTCAAGAAACACCGATTTCTTTGAAAGAAGTTTTATCATCTCTAGATGCAATTTTCTAGAAAGAAAATGTGAATGATGAAATGGAATCACCGATTTCTAATAAAACTTGGAAATCAGTTGATGTGCCACCAGGTTGTTAAAATTATAGGGTGTAAATGAGTCCCGAGAAAAAAGCTAAAATCGAATGGTAGTATAGACAAGTATAAAGTTAGACTTATAGCAAAAAAGGTTTCAAACAAAAGGAAGACTTAGACTTCTTTTATATATTTTCTCTGGTTACGAGAATCACATCTATTAGATTGTTAATTACAATTTCAACAATATTTGATATGAGTATTCATTAGATATATGGATGTGAAAACAGTTTTTCTAAATGATGATTTAGAAGAAGAAATTTATATTGACCAACCTAAAGGACTTATAGAACCTAGGTAAGAGAACAAAGTGTGTAAGCTTACTAAATCCTTATATGACTTAAAATAAGCCCAAAGCAGTGACATAAGAAATTTGATTCTTGCATGCTAAATAATGGTTATAAACCAAATGAATATGATAAATGCATTTATTATAAATCATGAAAAGATTCACATGTTATTATTAGTCGATATGTTGGTGATTTATTGATCTTTGGCTCAAATTTTTTTGTTGTAAATGAAACAAAAAAAATTATTGAGAAGCCATTTTGACATGAATAATGTTGATGAGGCTAATTTTATTTTGGGTGTGAGAATAACGAGAACCTCATATGGTTTTTCCTTGACCAATCACATTATATTGAGAAGATACTCAAGAGATACAATTATTTTAGTTGTGAACATGTGTCTACTTAATTTGATTAAAGTGTTTACTTTTTTTCCATTGAAAATGAAAGTGATGTAATTAATCAAAAGGAGTATGCTAGCGTGATTGGTACCCTGCGATATGAAACTGATTGTACTAGACCGACATTACATATGTAGTAAGAGTTCCTGACTAAGCCAGATAAAGAACATTAGCATGTCATAAATCGTGTTATGAAATATCTATTGGGAACAAAAGACAATGACTTATTTTATAGAAAAATATCCTGCTATTGTTAAAGGACTTTTTATGCAGACTGAAATACATTGTCAGGTGATTCTTTATCTACCACAGGGTATATTTTTACCTTGGGAGGTTGTGTTATATATTTGTTGGAAATCTAAAAAATAAAAAATTATTGGCTCTACTATGGAAGTAAAGTTTATTGCTTTAACTGCAGCTAGTGAGGTAGCAAGTTAGCTAAGAGATTTATTATATGAAATTCCAATGTGCGAGAAATCAATACCTCCAATTTGACAAATTTTGATAGCACAATTTATAAAGTAAAAAATTATTTTTATCACGGTAAATTCATACCTATAAGAAGAAAACACAGTTCTGTAAGATCCTATTTGAGTAATGGGATTATTAATGTGATATATTAAATCTTGTGATAATTTTGTAGATCCATTCACAATGTCCCTTGAATAAAGAAAGGGTCTAGAACACATCGAGGGGGATGGGGTTGAAGCTCTTATAATTATCATAAGCTATATATAAAGATACCCACCCAGTGATCAAAGATCCTGAGAATTGGGTTCAAAGAGAAAATTAAATTATAAGGTGGTCGTAAAAATGCACTATCTTTATATATTGATCCAACCCTATGATGTGAGTGTACTTATCCTATAACGTCATGGAAGGTTGAGTTTTTCAATAAACTCTTAATAAAATTTGTAGCTCTTATGAGTTGGATGTCGTTGTTATAAGAGCAACCATTGACAAATTTTACCTATGTGAGTGTTAGAGCAAGGTCACTCTCTATGAGGATATGGGGCTTATTCTCAAATACACTCATGAAATTCTGGGATCAACACAAGACCATATTGTGTTAACCAATAAAACTAATGTCAACACCTAGATAATTATGTGTGGATAATAGTTCTCAATTTTGAAGGGAATGAAAATCCCCGCGCAGCGGAAGACGATCGAATCGTCAAGGTATTGTTACGCTACTTGAAATTTGTTAAAATGATCTAACGCTTAGATCTAAGTTAAACATACAAATAATAAGGAAGAAAAACAGTAAGAAGAACGTACTTACTTGTTGAAGACAATTCTTCAAAGTTTATTCCTTGGTCACGAATGCTTCGTGCTTCTCGATCTCAACGAACACTTCTCTCGAACAAAACCCAAACACCACTAATGGCCTTCTCGGTTGTTCTTCCTTTGGAATAAGGAAATTTGTGGGACTTTAGTTTTGGAGAGGGAGAAGCTTTGAGAGAAAATGTTGAGAGAGAATTCTCTTCTTTTGGTTAAAATTCCAAAAATGAGAGATTGAATTTAGAAATCCTTCTTGCAAAGGGTTTAAATAGTGAAATAACATGGAGTTAAAATCTCCACATTATTACCATTTTACCACAACTATAGGTTATGCAAATCACATTTGCATAACCATATATTATAAGATATCTCATATCTAATTATACAAACCACATTTGCATAATTGTGAGACACAACGTGATGAAACGAATAACACCTTATTAATTTCAAACAGTAATTTACAAACACAAGATTAGGACAAAAATCTCAACAAACTCCCACTTGGACTAAGCTAGTGGAGAAAATACATTTCTGAAATGTACATAAATTACAACGAAGTAATACAATAAACTAAGGAATTGAATACCCATTTACACATCTCCCACTTGCCCTAGTCATGAAGCACTCGAAGACCTAGACTCTCTAGGTGACCCTCAAACACTTTAGCCGTGAGGGGCTTTGTAATGGATAAGCTACGTTGTGCTCTGATGCTATCTGCGTGACTGTCACGTCTCCGCGGTGCACAATCTCCTGTATTAAATGATACTTCCGCTCAATATGTTTGCCTCTCTTATGGCTCCGAGGCTCTCTGGAGTTGGCTACTGTACCACTGTTATCACAGAACAGTGTGATCGGCAAGTTCATATTTGGAACAACTTCCAAATACGTCATAAACTTCCTAAGCCAAACAGCTTCCTTTGCAGCTTCACAAGCCGCAACATACTCCACTTCCATAGTGGAATCGGCGATGCATCCCTGCTTGATGCTTCACCATACTACAACTCCTTCGTTCAGAATGAAGGCTGACCCAGAAGTGGATTTCCTAGAATACTTATCGGTCTGAAAGTCAGAATCTGTGTATCCCGTAAGGATCAAATCCCCACTGCCATATACTAAGCTGTAGTTCCTCGTTCTCCTAAGATACTTGAGGATTGCCTTTACGGCTGTCCAGTGATCTAATCCTAGATTGGATTGATACCTACTGACAATCCCTACTGCATAACAGATGTCGGGCCTAGTACACAACATAGCATACATCAGGCTCCCTATAGCTGAAGCATATGGGATCCATCTCATATCCTCAACATCTTGAGGTGTCTTAGGACACTGATCCTTAGACAAGTGCACCCCATGCCTGAAAGGCAGCAAACCCTTCTTGGAGTTTGCATCTTATATCTAGACAACATCTTGTCAATATAAGACGCCTGAGACAAGGCTAGCATTCTGTTCTTCCGGTTCCGGACTATCTGGATACCTAGAACGTACTAAGCTTCTCCCAAATCTTTCATTTGGAATTGTGAAGCTAGCCATTTCTTCACGTCAGTAAGAAATTCTACCTCATTCCCAATGAGAAGAATATCATCCACATACAACACTAAAAATGCGACAGTTTTGTCAAGGATTTTCTTGTAGACACAAGGCTCGTCGACATTTTGATCAAAGCCATAAAATTTGATCGCCTCATCAAACCTTATATTCCAAGACCTCGAAGCTAGTTTCACTCCATAAATGGACCTATGAAGCCGACAAACCTTTTGCTCTTGGCCTTGGGCAATGAACCCTTTGGGCTGGTCCATGTAGATGGTTTCATCAAGTTTGCCATTCAGAAAGGCTGTCTTGACATCCATCTGTCATACCTCGTAGTCATAATACGCGACAATGGCCAGAAGAATCCTGATCGACTTTACCATGACAACAGGTGAAAAGGTCTCCTCATAGTCAACCCCTTCAACCTAGACAAAACCCTTTGCCACTAGTCGGGCTTTGAAGGTCTGCACCTTCCCGTCTACGTCACGTTTACGCTTGTAGATCCATTTGCAACCAATAGGTTTCACCCCATCCGGTTGATCCACAAGCTCCCGCATGCACTGAAGTACATCAACTCCATTTCTGGTCCATAGCTTTAATCCATTCGTCTTTGTCAACATCAACCATTGCCTGATCATAGGTCAATGGATCCTCACAATCATCATCAGGAGCGACAACTGAGGTTTCAGCTAAACCCATGTAATGATCAGGCTGTCTCACAACCCTCCCACTACGTCGAGGCATTCCCAACTCTTGAGAACGGATTTGACTAGACGTGCTAGGATCACCAACACTTGTTGACGTACTAGCCCCATCAACAACCCTTGCTGATGTACTGTCCATTTTATTTAACACAATTTTATTCCTTAGTAAATGATCCCTGACGTGGTCTTCCTCTAGGAAAGTGACAATTGTCGACACAAGCACCCTATTTTTCTTAGGATCGTAAAACAGACCACCCCTAGTCTCTTTTGGGTAACCTACGAATATGCACAATTTCGAACGGGGTTCCAACTTTTTCGAATTTGACACCAACACGTGGGTCGGGCATCCCCAAATTCTAAAATGGTGTAAACTGCCTTTATGACCATTCCAGAGTTCGAAAGGTGTTTCACAAACACTCTTCGACGGAACGTTGTTCAAAATATAAACCGCAGTCTCCACTGCGTAACCCCAAAAAGAATCAGGGAGACGAGGATAGCTCATCATCGACCGAACCATGTCCAACAAGGTTCTGCTTTCTCCTCTCTCGATACACCATTCTCGCTGCATGGCATACCAGTGCAATCGAGAGTTGGGACGTAATTTCGTGTTCTATCATATAGTCATGGAATTCAGTGTCCATATACTCTCCATCTCGATCCAATCGAAGTGTTTTAAGCGATTTACCTAACAGGTTCTCAACCTCAGTCCTGTACTCCTTGAACTTTTCAAGAGTTTCAGACTTCTTATGCATTAGGTAAATATACCCATACCTCGAGTAATCATCTATAAAAGACCCGAAGTATTCATAATCACCGCGTGCTTTAACATTCATCGGACCACAGAGGTCAGAATGTATAAGCTCAATGGGCTCTTTGGCTCTGTATCCTTTTCCACTAAAAGGACGTTTGGTCATTTTGCCTTCGAGGCATGACTCACTTACCGGTAAAGAGTTTTCTTCCAACTCGTTTAGAAGTCCACTCTTCACTAGTTTCTCAATCCTATTGAGATTAATGTGGCCTAACCGTAGATGCCAAAGATGGACATTTTCTTTAGGAGAAACTTTCGCTCTTTTAGTTCGTGTTTCTGTTGTTTTAAACAATTCAGTATTCAAAACACTTTTGACCGAATTAGGTTTCAAAACATACAGATTATGCTCAAGTGAAGCAGAACAAATAAGATTACCATTTCTGGAAATAAACGCTTTATTACCATTAAATGAAACGGAGATACATTGTTCTAATAGGCAAGAAATAGAAACGAGGTTTCTAGTAAACCCTGGAACTATATACAAATTGTCTAACAAAATGTAATTCCTGCCGAAATGTAGCTTCACCGTGCCGACCGCTGCAGCAGAGACAAGCTCACCGGATCCAACCCGTAGAGTCACCTCACCCTCTCGCAGCTGCTGCAAGGAATCAATCTCCTGAAAAGAAGAACAAACATGGTTAGTGGCGCCCAAATCCAATATCCAGGCAGAGTCACTACTCTTCACTAAACAGGTTTCTATCACAAGTAAATCACATTTACCTTGATTCTTCCTCTCGGTTAGGAATTTGGGACAGTTACTCTTCCAGTGTCCGCCCCCATTGCAGAGGAAACACTTTCCTTTTTCTGCAACTTCCTTGACCTTCTTACCCTTTTGGCGGCAACTCGGTCAGTTTTACCCTTCTTCATCTTCTTCTTCTTCCCTTTCGGGTAAGAATGAGCTACAGGCTTTGTCCTAGAGGTCGAACCCCTGTGATAAGACCTAAAGGCAAAATTTGCCTCAACTTCCGATGTCCTGATCCTCATCAAGGACTGGAAGGTTTGCAGCTCGTTCAGAAGAGTAGTCAAAGTGTACTTTATCTTGTTCATAACAGCGTTGCTACGAAACTGAAGGAAACTTTTCGGAAGAGTCTCCAAGATAAAACTGACCTGGCTCGACTCACCGATCGAAGCCTCGTTCATCTCCGCTAGATTAAAGTGTGTCATCATGTCTAGAACATGTTCACGGACAGACGACCCCTCTTTCATCCGTGCGTTGAAGACGTATTTGAGCGAGTCATGTCGGACTTGAAAGGACTATTGTCCAAACATATCCTGCAAAGACTCCATGATCTCCTTAGCGGTGACCATCAGCTCATGCTTCTTTGCCAAAACATCAAACATGCTGGCAATAATATAGACCTTGGCCTTTTCATTGGCCCTGATCCATCGATCGTATGCATCGCGAACACTTCGCGACGCAGTCGAACCGGACATCTGAGTACACTCCTTAGAGAGCACGAACTTAATGTCGTCAGTTACCAAAATTGTGTTTAGGTTGTTTTTCCAAGTTTGGTAATTATCTCCCACTAGTTTATCAGACGCTAGTAGAGCTATAATTGAGCTAGACATATTTTAAGCTGAAAAATTAAGAAAACTTTGTGTTAGTCTCACAAAAAACTTTTTGAAATCCACTCAAGATTTAGCAAAAAAATTCATGATCCTTAGGTCATTCAAAAATTTGCAATGATATCCTAAAGGTTTAGAATGACCGCCACCAAAGGGTGAACAGAACACTCCTCCTCTAGGACGAGACTTTCTCTATCAGACCCTAATCTCAGAATAACTCTTATTCCATTAGGCGTCCAATTACCATTGTTTGGTCGAATTCATTAACTCTTAACGAATTCTGTGAGTGTCACCCTCTATCTTTAAGTTTTCAAGTATCCGTCCAAACAATAGCCACCGAAGGGTGAACCAAGAAGGAAAACCAACTAGGAAACTGTATCCCTTTAAGGAATTCACGGTGTTCCGACTCCCATGATCAGGCCCTCCGAAGGGATTGTATGGTCCAGGCCAAACTAGCAGGCAGATCATAGGCGTCTCACGGTGTGAATCGAAAGAAGAGACCGTGGGTCCCGTTTTCACAAGTCCCGTTCCCACTCACTATAAGTACTCTCTCCATCCACGATGATATTAACCCATACAAATGCCATCCGAAGGGAGACGCTCCCATTTGTGCCACGAGGCCGAGTATGGATCTCACGGTGCGGACTTAACGGAGATTTGTGGTCGGAAATTAAATGTATTCATACACTATATTTCCTCCCACTCAGCACTTTAATTTTATTAGGATTGACCTAGATAAACCGGCTAAAATTTACCTAAGTCTACCAATATAACTCTTATATGGTATTAACCTAAGTATATAATCACATTATTACTTAGGTCTATGTGAGTAAATTAAAACACTTTTAATTAACGACACTCACGATAAGTATAATCTAAGAATCTCCGTACCGAATTCACTCCCAGGTCGGTTTCCAGGTAGGGGTGTTCCTCAAGCGTCAACTTAAATACCCCAGCCTTAGACAAAACCTTCCTTAGACAGAGTTACTAATCAAGTCACCCTTCATAGACTAAACTTTGATTTCCTAATTCTAATCCTATTAGAACTGGAAAACCTAAGTCTAATTATTCAAGTTCTAAACTCTTTAAAACTAATAATTAATCTTAGGTTACATGCATTTCTATGTTATAGTGCTTGATCATTCATCACATGAATAACTATATACTATAACAAAAATAATCCATCACATGAATATTAAATGCATGAGCATACTTTAATTCCAAAAATATAACACTTATATTAATTAAATTAAAAACATGCATTTAATTATATTATAACACTTATAATATAACCTATCATGCAAACTATATATTATGACTCTTATAATATAAATGATGCAAGAAAAATGTTTAACCTAAGGTGGGATTTTAAATTTATATGACATACATTATGCACATAGAATTTAATTAAATCATACATCACATGCATAAAATCATTAAATAGCAAAAATAGACCGGTTTTTGACACCAAGGGGCAATTATTTAATTAAATAACATTAATATAACATTTATATTAATATTATTTAATAAATTAATTAAATAAATAAAGAAATACATTTTACATTTAATAAAATAAATAAAAAACAAAGTGACAACTGCCCCCACGAAGCCTCTTGCCCACGTCTGCGAAACTGCCTCGCGAACTGCCCACTATCTCATGCGGCGTTGCAACGTCGTGGGCAGCGTTGCAACGCTGACGCGTCTAGCGTCACGCCTCGCGTGCTCCACGTCGTGGTGTTGCAACGCTACGCCTATCGTTGCAACGCTGTCCTGTAGCGCGCCTTGCTCCCGCTGGCACAACATTGAGGCGCCAATGAACAACGTCTGAACGTCGTCGCCTGTACAGCAAACTCCTTTGCTGTTTTGCTTCGAATTTCATCCGGTTCCGCTCCGATTTCTTCGAGTTGGGACGTAATTCTGTGTTCTATCAAATAGTCCTAGAATTAGGTGTCCATATACTCTCCATCTCGATCCAATCAAAGTGTTTTTATGGTTTTACCTAACAGGTTCTCAACCTCAGTCTTGAACTCCTTGAACTTTTCAAGAGTTTCAGACTTCCTATGCATTAGGTAAATATACCCATACCTCGAATAATTATCTATGAAAGAAATGAAGTATTCGTAACCACCTCGTGCTTTAACACTCATCGGACCACAGAGGTCAGAATGTATAAGTTCAAGGGGCTCCTTGGCTCTATATCCTTTTCCACTAAAAGGACGTTTGGTCATTTTGCCTTTGAGGCATGACTCACATACCGGTAAAGAGTTTTCTTCCAACTGACTTAGAAGTCCACTCTTCACTAGTCTCTCAATCCGATTGAGATTAATGTGGCCTAACCTTAGATGCCATAGATGAGCATTTTCTTTTGGAGAAACCTTAACTCTCTTAGTTTGCGTTTCTGCAGATTTAAATAACTTAGTGTTTAAAATGCTTTTGACTGAATTTGGCTTTAAAACATACAAATTAGACTCAAGTGAAGCTGAACAAATCAAATTGCCTTTGAAAGAAATAAACGCTTTATTAGAATCAAAGAAAATTGAAATACACTGTTCAATAAGACAGGAAATAGAAACAAGGTTTCTAGTAAACCCTGCGACTATAAGTAATTCCTGCCAAAGTAGAGTTTCACTTTGCCGATTGCTGCAGGAGAGACTATCTCCCCGGATCCAACTCGTAGAGTCACCTCACCCTCTCGCAGCGGCTGCCAGGAATCAATTCCCTGAAAAGAAGAACAAACGTGGTTAGTGGCGCCTGAATCCAAAATCCAGGCAGAGTCATTACTCTCCACTAAGCAAGTTTCAGTTACCAGTAAATCACATTTACCTTGATTCTTCCTCTCGGTAAGGAACTTGGGACAGTTTCTCTTCCAATGGTCGTCCCCATTGTAGTGGAAACACTTTCCTTTCTCTGCAACTTCCTTGACCTTTTTGTCCTTTTGGGTGGTAGCTCGGTCAGCTTTACCCCTCTTCATCTTCTTCTTCCCTTTCGGACGAGAAGGAGTAACAGGTTTAGTCCCAGAGGTCGAACCCCTGTGATAAGACCTGTAGGCAACATTTGCCTCAGCTTTCGGTGCCCTGTCCAAACATGTCCTGCAACGAATCCATTATCTCCTTAGCGGTGACCATCAACTTATGCTTTTTTGCCAAAACTTCTGACAAGTTGGCAATGATATAGACCTTGGCTGTAACGCCCCTACTTTTAAATGACTAACTCCTAAGGACATTACTACACATGCATGCATTTATAGGCCGAGAGATAAAAAGAACTTAAAAGCCATTTCCAATTATCGTAAACAGTTCCAGGGATCCCAAAAAAAAACAAAACATTCAAATCATTTAAAAACATCACATCAGCTTGGCCTATTAAAAACTGTAAGTATGTTTAACTTCAAATGAAAACATAGAGACCACAATAGTTCAAAATAATAATATGCGGAAATCATGCTGGTTCCCATGGTCCTAGTAACGCTCCCCCGTCACACGCCCTGCACGTCCTTCCCTTTACAGCGTTTTTAAAAGAAAGGGTGAGTATTGCAAAACAATACCCAGTAAGTAACCTCGCTACCGAGGGTTGGGATATGCATACACATACAATCATGATCTCTAAACTCATTCATACATAGATGGGGTCTAAAACTTTCTAGAGTTGCCAGGTCTTTAATCCATGGCTGCATATTTAATTGTCAGGCCTTTAATCCATGACTGCTTATTCAGTTGCCAGGTCTTTAATCCATGGCTGCTCATTCAATTGCCAGGTCTTTAATCCATGGCTGTTCATTTAATTGCCAGGTCTTTAATCCATGGCTATTCATTTAATTGCCAGGTCTTTAATCCATGGCTATTCATTTAATTGTGAGGCCGACTGGTCATCCTGAGTTATTTCATTTCGAGTCCCTCACAGACCCCTGTACTTTGACCCATAGGTCTCTATTGCATGTTTGACCATGCACATAGCGATCTCAGGATAACCAATGTCCACACTATACGCTAATTCATTTCGTGGCATACAAAACATGCATGAGGTCCCATCAGTCCACATAATCATGGTGTACATATCACAAACATCATCATCAATATATCATTCATACTTTCTCATGGACAGTGTGAAAAATCATACTTTTGTAAGGAACATGAAACATTCTCATACAAACTGCTGTCCTATTCTCACATGAAATAATGGGATCCTTATACATAACATACGAGAATACTTTCACATAAAATAATGGTTCATTTTCACATAATACATCTAAGTATTTGCACATAAAATATCACGTATTCTCAAAATAATAACTGTGTATTTTCATGTGAAAAATATAAACTATTTCGCATAAAATCATGAAAATCATTTTCATTTACTCCCATTAAAAGTTCGGCACGAGGTCCCTTACCTCGAGCTTCGATCTTTTTTTTACTCCAAAACCTAATCGAACTCCCGGCCTATTCTCCTTTTAATGAGACCTGATTCACACCAATTTCCGAATTTAAACTCCAAGTATCCACTAAAACCCTAATCATGCGATACTCTAAATGCTGCATTAAGATGTAGTGTCCCGCTTACCTCGAGCTCAAAGTGAACACCTATTAATTCTTAGTCCGTTTTGACGATCAATCCCGCTCCAAGTTCGCTTCCTACAAAAGATATTCGAACCCGTAACCTAAGTTCTCAACCAAAACGCTTAAATAATCGACGGTACACAAATCATTCTCAACCGAACTCGATACCTAGCACGATCGCTTACCGAACGACAATTCCTTGCTGCTGTGAAGGTCACGACGGCGGTGAAGGGGAGGAATTCGCGTGCGGCTGCTTCCGTGGGCTCTCGGCCGTGCAGGTTTGTCGGCGGCGGCGGCGGTGGTGGAACTCGCGGACGGCTGAGTTCGCGTGAGGAAGTTCGGCACCGCAGGGCTTCGACGGCGATCTCCGACACGAGCAGCAGCAGCGGCCGGACTTCGACGCGGGACTCCTTCGCTCGTGAACACCGGGCGAGGATCAATTCGCGGCGGCGGCGTTACGATCCGGCAAAGAACTTCGGTGGATCTGCGGCTTCGGCGTTCGTCCGTGGGTCTTCGCCAGGATGAGGTTAGGGCTTTCGTTGATTCTCGGTCGTGCGGCACGAGTACTCCTCACGACCACGTCGGTTTCAGCGTTCGTGAGCTCCGGATGAGGCAGCTGGCGGCGGCACGGTGGATCTGGGTTCCGGCTAGGGCACAATTTCGCGAAGGAGAGGGCAGTCTGGCGAGAGCTTGCGGCGGAGAGGCGATTTGGACGACTGGAAGCTGCTGTACTCTTCTTGCCGGCGGCTAGGGCATGGAGGTAATGGGGAAGAGGTGATCGGCTAGGGTTGAGTGAAAGAGGGAGAGGTGGAGTCTTTTAGGGTTAGGGTTTGCACATCAAAGAGAAGGAGAAAGTGTGTGCTCTTTTAGGGTTAGGGTTTGGTAAAATGAAGAGTAGATGTGGAGGCTAGGGTTTCTCATGATATATATACCATCTATCTAGGTCAAGTTGTGTGCTATTGATCACCCTAATTTAGGCCTAAATTACCAAAACGCCCTTAAAATTACCTTTTCCTTTTATTTTCATAGTTAATCTCATCTTAAAAGAGATAATTCACATAAGTTAAACAAAATTACTGCCTCCCTCTCGCCGAGCTGATTAAAACACCAATCCAACTAAACACAGCGGCTAATAAAGTGTTAAATAAAATAACTAATAATACCTGTGATGATGGTCGTCACAATCTTCCCTCCTTAAGAACTTTCGTCCTCGAAAGTTCCTATTCTTGAAATAGTTCTGGATATTTAGCTCGCACTTCCTCTTCTCGCTCCCAAGTAGCTTCCTCCGTGCGGTGGTTCTGCCACAATACCTTAACTAAGCTGATCTCACGGTTACGGAGAGTCTTTCGGTCTCTTGCAATAATTTGTACCGGTCGTTCACCATAACTCAGATCTTCTGTTAACTGCAATGGTTCGAAGTCTATGACATGAGTCGGGTCTGGAACGTACTTTCTCAACATGGAGACATGGAATACGTTATGAACCGCCGAAAGAGAAGGCGGCAGTGCTAATCTGTAGGCCACTGCACCAATCCTCTCTAAAATCTCAAATGGTCCGATGAATCGCGGACTCAACTTCCCTTTTCGGCCAAACCTTAGAATTCCCTTCATTGGGGCCACCTTAAGAAACACGTGGTCCCCAACCTCGAATTCTAGGTCCCTTCGTCTCGTGTCAGCATAATTCTTTTGTCTGACTTGGGCGGTCTGCATTCGTGCCCTGATCTTTTGCATTGCCTCATTAGTGACTGTACCACCTCGACCCAACAACCGGGCTTCACCCACCTCCTCCCGAAAAGCGGGAGTTCTCGCAACGTCTTCCATAGAGAGCTTCAAATGGAGCCATTCCGATGGTCGACTGGTAACCGTTATTGTAAGCAAACTCCATCAGATGCAAATGAGTGTCCCAACTGCCTGGGAAGTCTAAAGTGCAAGCTCGCAACATATCCTCTAATATCTGGTTTAAACGCTCCGTCTGTCCCATCCGTCTCGTGGATGAAAAGTCATCTCAAGTTCAATGCGAACCTAACGCTCTCTGTAAACTTCTCCGAAGTTGGAGGTGAAACGTGGATCCTCGCTGCGATATAATCTTGACCGAATTCCATGCAAACGGACTATCTCTTCCGTAAAGCTGCGCCACTTATCTGTAGAATAGGTGGGTTTCTCAGTATGAAATGTCTTGACTTTGTTAACTCGCCCACTATGACCCAAATCAACTGTGTAACCTCGTAAAGTTCTAGGCGGTCCAACTATGAAATCCATAGAGATCTCCTCCCATTTCCACCGAGGCACATGTAATGGTTGCGGCAATCCTGCGGGCCTCTCGTCTAGGTGCCTTCACTGGCGACAAGTCAAACACTTGGCGACAAACTCGCCACGTCGCGCTTCAGGTTGCACCACCAAAACGATCGCTTGGATCTCGGTACATCTTGATACCGCCAGGGATGCATAGAAAATGGTGAGTTATGGGCTTCGTTCAAGATTTCGGTTCTCGGCTTGTCATCGTCGCGCACACACAATCGTCCCCGAAATAGCAATCCTCCATCCGTGGATAGGGAAAATTGCAATGCCGACTCACCCGTAGTTCTGCAGTAAGTTTTTCCACTAATCGAGGGTCCACCACGAGCCTTTATAATACGTTGCCTCAAGGTCGGTTGTCATCGTTAGCCCGGGCTAATCGAGCCGTGGTCTTTCCTACTAGCACTTTGCAATTTCACTCGAGCAAACTCGCTCAGTAACTCTGCGTTATCTGTCACTCACTCGCGCAGATATGCATCGCTTCTCTGCGAGGGCATCGGCCACTACATTAGCCTTACAGGGATGGTGCGTATGTCAATATCATAATCTTTCACTAATTCCAACCATCTGCGTTGCCTCATGTTCAATTCATTCGGGTGAATGGATACTTGACTTTTATGATCTGTAAAAATCAATTTTCTCGCCATCTGAGTAGTGTCTCCGGATCTTTAATGCAAATACCACTCTTTGCTAGTTCCGTGTCATGAGTTGGATAGTTCCTCTCGTGCGTCTTCAATTGTCGGGATGCATAAGCTATTACTTTACCGTCTTTGCATCGATCGCACACGACCAACCCTTTCTTGGAAGCATCACTTTGAAAACCACAAAGCTCCTGTTCCTCTGGAACTGTAAGGATCGGGGCCGACACTAATGCGTGCTTGAGTTCCCGGAAACTCGCTTCACAAGCATCATCCCAAACAAAAGAGTTTCCTTTGCACGCGTCCGAGTCATAGGCATGGCTATCTTGGCAAAATCCCGCACGCGCCTATAGTATCCTGCAAGACCAGAAAAACTACGTACCTCTCTGTAACGGTGGTCGGACGAGGCCAGCGAGTGGCGGCCTCCACTTTCATTTGGATCGACGAGACTCCACTTCGACACACCACATGCCCTAGAAAAGATACATGCGAGCCAAAATTCACACTTGGAGAATTTTGCATACAACTTATTCTCTCTCAGTGTGAGTAAGACTTTCCTCAGGTGCATTTCATGCTCTTCATCACACCTGGAGTATATTAATATATCATCGATGAACACAATCACGAACGTATCAAGATACTCCTTGAACAAACGGTTCATCAAGTCCATGAAGGCGGCAGGGGCGTTGGTCAACCCAAACGGCATCACTGTAAACTCGTAATGCCCATAACGTGATCTGAATGCTGTTTTAGGGATATCCCCTTCACTGATCCTCAACTGATGGTAGCCTGATCTCAGATCGATCTTAGAGAACACTGTCGCTCCTTGCAACTGATCGAACAAATCATCAATTCTGGGGAGGGGATATTTATTCTTGATTGTAACTTTATTCAACTCCCTGTAATCTATACACAGGCGCATGGATCCGTCTTTCTTTTTCACGAACAATACCGGTGCTCCCCAGGGTGAAACGCTTGGGCGTATAAACCCTTTGTCTAGCAAGTCTTGTAACTGTACTTTTAGTTCTTTCAACTCTGCTGGTGCCATTCTGTACGGGGCCTTGGATATCGGGGTCGTCCCCAATTCCAATCCGATGTTAAAATCTACCTCCTCGATCGAGGTATTCCGGAGATCCTCGGGAAGACGTCTGTAAACTCATTCACTACTGGCACCGATGTCACTGAGATCTCTGTGCACCTTGCATCTAGTATGCAAGCTAAGACGCCCCAAGCTCCCCGATGCAATAACTTTCTGGCCTTAAGGGCAGTAATTACCTTAGGCCTACTTCCTGCTATCGTGCCTCTGAACCTGTAGCCAGGTTGGTTAGGAGGAGTGAACACTACCTCCTTCCTGAAACAATCAATACAAGCATGGTTCTGCGCTAACCAGTCCATGCCCAATATTACATCAAAATCAAACATGTCTAAGACCACTAGGTTCACTGCTAACTCATGGTCTGCGATGGTCACACTACCATCCTTGACTTTCATATTGGCTAACAAATTTATTCCCAGCAGAGTGGAGAGCAGAGCGGGGCATCTCAGAATCGCTTCCAGTTCTAACTCACTTGACTTACAAAGGATGCGAGAAATAAAAGAGTCGTGAGAACAGAATCAAATAGTACAAAGGCGAGGTGCCCAAGTAATGGAAGTGTACCAGAATTCACTTGAGTCCGAGCCATAGATGTCTCTCTGGTGTGCTTGCATAGGCTCTCCCACGATGTATGGCTTCGGGCTTCACAAAGAGCCCACTACTCATAACCTGTGGCTGGCTAGTGCTGGCTTGATTCGGGCAGCTATTAGCTCTGTGCCCTTCCTTCCCACACTTGAAACACGCTCCGGACCGGGCCATACACTTACCCCAGTGCTGCTTACCACATTCTTTGCACTGTGGCCTATCTCCGCTGCTATTCCCCGATCTGTTGACTGGTGGTTTCGTTGGGACTGTCATGAAAATGCCCTGTCTATGCGATGTACTGTTGGGCGCTGTGTGAGGGAATTGGGCCGGTCCCACTTCCTCTTATGATTCGCTATGGCTGCCCGAGTTAACTACCACCATTTGTGCGATGCGAGCTCGCACCCAAATCAGTTCCGCCACTCTCACTGCGGAGGCGTAATCAGGAGGTGCTAATGCTTGAATAAAGCCTCGAACATTCTCATCTAGCCCCATGATGAAGCGCTCAGTCTTCTTTGCTTCAGATCCACCACATTTCGGGGCAAAAAGCGGGACAAGCGGGTAAATTCCCTCTCATATATCTCCACTTCGCCCTCTGTTGCAGCACATTACCAGTAAGAATTTCTGCTGCTTCTTCACGTAACGAGTGCGCAGAGCTAGAATTTCCGCGAAATGCTTCTTTGAATAGATTCCAAGTAATCGTTTCTCACTGGCAACAATGGTTCCTTGGCGGACTCCCACCACAAGTGCGCGTCATCCTCGGCATGAAGGTCGCACAGGACACCCTCTCGGTCCTCGTGGCGGTTCATCGATCGAAGATGGTCTCAATGGAGGATAGCCACAATTCCGCCACAGTGGGGTCACTGGAAGACCCATTGAAAGATCTCGGATCATACTTCCTGAAGTCCTTCAGGTAACGAGACTCCAGAGTTGCATCGTTTCGCCCCTGATTTGTTTGGGCCAGCTGGGTGGCTACCGTAGCTCGCACTAGGCTCTGCATGGCCTCCACCATCATAGTCATAACATTGGCGTTCCACCGTGCGCCACGGGGGCAATCGCAGTACATTCTCCGACGGTCGGGCGGGTCTGGGGAGGTCTCGAGCGGGTGGAGTAATCTCTTCCCGATCCGGGGGTATTCCGGTTGGGCGTCAACGTTTACCCTTGCCCTCCCGGCCCTACCACGTCCCCTACCTCTCCCTCGGCCTCTAGGTGGCATTATGTCAAAACTACAATATAGAGAGTTTCTAACTCAGTTTCCTTTACTTTCAAATCATAAGGTAGAATCACCCCTTGGGGCTTTTAAGGTTATGTATATGCATAAAACTGTATCATATCGTAATCATTTACTTTCTTAATAAAATATCAGGACGTACCTGGCGGTGACTGGAAGCGTTGTTAAACCATGGGAACTACTCTGTGCTTACTCTGTAAGCAAGTCTACAGAACCCTTAAACCTAGGGCTCTGATACCAACTGTAACGCCTCTACTTTTAAATGACTAACTCCTAGGGACATTACTACACATGCATGCATTTATAGGCCGAGAGATAAAAAGAACTTAAAAGCCATTTCCAATTATCGTAAACAGTTCCAGGGATCCCAAAAAAAAACAAAACATTCAAATCATTTAAAAACATCACATCAGCTTGGCCTATTAAAAACTGTAAGTATGTTTAACTTCAAATGAAAACATAGAGACCACAATAGTTCAAAATAATAATATGCGGAAATCATCTTTGGTTCCCATGGTCCTAGTAACGCTCCCCGTCACACGCCCCTGCACGTCCTTCCTTTACTCAAAAACGCTTTTAAAAGAAAGGTGGTGAGTATTGCAAACAATACCCGAGTAAGTAACCTCGCTCTGAGGGTTGGGATATGCATACACATACAATCATGATCTCTAAACTCATTCATACATAGATGGGGTCTAAAACTTTCTAGAGTTGCAAGGTCTTTAATCCATGGCTGCATATTTAATTGTCAGGCCTTTAATCCATGACTGCTTATTCAGTTGCCAGGTCTTTAATCCATGGCTGCTCATTCAATTGCCAGGTCTTTAATCCATGGCTGTTCATTTAATTGCCAGGTCTTTAATCCATGGCTATTCATTTAATTGCCAGGTCTTTAATCCATGGCTATTCATTTAATTGTGAGGCCGATGGTCATCCCGAGTTATTTCATTTGAGTCCTCACGGACCCACATACTTTGACCCATAGGTCTCTATTGCATGTTTGACCATGCACATAGCGATCTCAGGATAACCAATGTCCACACTATACGCTAATTCATTTCGTGGCATACAAAACATGCATGAGGTCCCATCAGTCACATAATCATGGTGTACATATCACAAACATCATCATCAATATATCATTCATACTTTCTCATGGACAGTGTGAAAAATCATACTTTTGTAAGGAACATGAAACATTCTCATACAAAATCTAACATCCTATTCTCACATGAAATAATGGGATCCTTATACATAACATACGAGAATACTTTCACATAAAATAATGGTTCATTTTCACATAATACATCTAAGTATTTGCACATAAAATATCACGTATTCTCAAAATAATAACTGCGTATTTTCATGTGAAAAATATAAACTATTTCGCATAAAATCATGAAAATCATTTTCATTTACTCCCATTAAAAGTTCGGCACGAGGTCCCTTACCTCGAGCTTCGATCTTTTTTTTACTCCAAAACCTAATCGAACTCCCGGCCTATTCTCCTTTTAATGAGACCTGATTCACACCAATTTCCGAATTTAAACTCCAAGTATCCACTAAAACCCTAATCATGCGATACTCTAAATGCTGCATTAAGATGTAGTGTCCCGCTTACCTCGAGCTCAAAGTGAACACCTATTAATTCTTAGTCCGTTTTGACGATCAATCCCGCTCCAAGTTCGCTTCCTACAAAAAGATATTCGAACCAGTAACCTAAGTTCTCAACCAAAACGCTTAAATAATCGGCGGTACACAAATCATTCTCAACCGAACTCGATACCTAGCACGATCGCCATCGAACGACAATTCCTTCTTGCTTTGTGAAGGTCACGGCGGCGGTGAAGAGGAATTCGCGTCGTGTTGCTGCCAGTGGGCTCTCGGCCGTGCGAGTTTGTCGGCGGCGGCGGTGGTGGTGGAACTCGCGGACCACCGAGTTCGCGTGAGGAAGTTCGGCACGCGAGCTTCGACGGCGATCTCCCGACACGGCGGCGGCGGCCGCCGGACTTCGACGCGGACTCCTTCGCTCGTGAACGGTGGGCGAGATCAATCCCGCGGCGGCGTTCTGATCCGGCAAAGAACAACTTCGGTGGATCTGCAGCCGGCTCGGCGTTCGTCCGTGGGTCTTCGCCGATGAGGTTAGGGCTTCCGTTGATTCTCGGTCGTGCGGCCACGAGTACTCCTCACGACCACGCGTCGGTTTCAGCGTTCGTGAGCTCCGGATGAGCACATTTGGCGCGCGACGGTGGATCTGGGTTCGGCTAGGCACAATTTCGCGAAGGAGAGGCGATCTGCGAGAGCTTGCGGCGGAGAGGCGATTTGGACGACCGAAGGCTGCCACTCTTCTTGCCGCGGCTAGGGCATGGAGGTAATGGGGAAGAGGTGATCGGCTAGGGTTGAGTGAAAGAGGAGAGGTGGAGTCTTTTAGGGTTAGGGTTTGCACATCAAAGAGAAGGAGAAAGTGTGTGCTCTTTTAGGGTTAGGGTTTGGTAAAATGAAGAGTAGATGTGGAGGCTAGGGTTTCTCATGATATATATACCATCTATCTAGGTCAAGTTGTGTGCTATTGATCACCCTAATTTAGGCCTAAATTACCAAAACGCCCTTAAAATTACCTTTTCCTTTTATTTTCATAGTTAATCTCATCTTAAAAGAGATAATTCACATAAGTTAAACAAAATTATCGCCTCCTCTCGCCGAAATGATTAAAACACCAATCCAACTAAACACAACGGCTAATAAAGTGTTAAATAAAATAACTAATAATACCTGTGATGATGGTCGTCACATTGGCCTTTTCATTGGCCCTGATCCATCGATCGTATGCATCACGAACACTTCATGATGCAGTCGAGCTCGAAGAATCGAGGACACTCCTCGATGCACGAACTTCAGTCGCCGATTACTAAAATCGTGTTTATGTTGTTTTTCCACGTTTGGAAGTTATCTCCCATTAGTTTGTCGGAAGCAAGCAAACCGAATTATTGAGCTAGACATATTTTTAGCTGAAAAAACCAAATAATTTTGTGTCAGTCTCCCATAAACTTTTGAAAACTAATCAAGTTTTAGCAAAATTTAATCCTATGATCCCTAGGTCATTTAAAATTTGTAATGATATTCTAAAGGTTTAGAATGATCACCACCGAAGGGTGAAGAGAATCACTCCTCCTTTAGGACGAGACTTTCTCGACCAGACCCTAATCCCAGAATAACTCTTATTCCATTAGGCATCCAGTTACCATTATTTGGCGAATTCATTAACACTTAATGAATTCTGTGAGTGTCACTCTCAATCTTTAAGTTTCCAAGTATCCATCCAAACAATAGCCACCACCGAAGGGTGAACCACGAAGGAAAACCAACAAGGAAACTGTATCCCATTCGGGAATTCACGGTGTTCCGACTCCTATGATCAAGGCCCTCCGAAGGGATTGTCTGGTCCAGACCAAACTAGTAGGCGGATCATAGGGGTCTCACGATGTGAATCGAAAGAAGACACCGTGGGTCCCGTTTTCACAGGTCCCGCTCCCACTCACTATAAGTACTCTCTCCATCCACGTTGATATTGATCCATACAAATACCATCCGAAGGGGGACGCTCCCATTTGCGCCACGAGGCCGAGTATGGATCTCACGGTGCGGACTTAACGGAGATTTGTGGTCGAAAAATTAAATGTATCTTATGCACTTTATTTCCTCCCACTCAGCACTTTATTATTTTCGGGAATGACCTAGATAAACTGCTAAGATTTACCTAAATCTACCAACATAACTCTTATATGGTAATTAGCCTAAGTTTATAATCACATTATTAATTAGGTCTATGTGAGCAAATTAATCAACTTTTAATTAACGACACTCACGAAAAATATAATCTAAGAATCTCCTGACCAAATTCACTCCCAGGTCGGTTTCTAGGTAGGGGTGTTCCGCAAGCGTCAACTTAAATACCCCAGCCTTATACAAAACTTTCCTTATACAGAGTTACTAATCAGTCACCATTCAAATATTATATTTTGATTTCCTAATTCTAATCTTATTAGAACTAGAAAACCTAAGTCTAATTATTCAAGTTCTAAACACTTTAAAACTAATAATTAACTTAGGTTGTATGAATTTCTATGTTATAGTGCTTAATCATTGATAACTCACCATAAGTGAGTTATTTTACTAGAATTTTAGTGTTTAATCCACTTGAATTGCATTTAATTTAGTGATCCTCATGTTATTTTATCCCTAAATTATGTGTGTTAGCTTTAAAATCTTGAATTTAAGCATTAGGTGAAAAAAGAATTAATTTTGATATTTTTGTGTTTTAATTCAAGAATTTAGGAAAATAAGCTAACTAGTTAATTAAAGACCAAAAATTTGAGATTTTCTTAACTCCAAAAATCCTCGTGTATTTAGTTTGATTTATAATTGACTTCATAAATTTATTTGATATTTTTCTGTGTGTAGGAGATGTTTAAAAATTACAAGAGTCCCTAAGGGCATTTTAGACATTTTACCCGAAGGGTTATATGGTCTTTTTACTCTTAAGGGTATTTTTGTAATTTGTGGAGTTAGGGCAACATCATCTTGTATAAGGAGGCTAGGGTTTACAAGTGTGAGGGGGTGAGAATTTGCGACAAGAGGAGAGATCGAAAAGAGAAGGAGAACCAAGCGATTGCTACAGCAAAGTGTGCGTTGGAGAGACAAATTCATGATGGTGTCTTTGCTGTAGCAATCGTGAGGTCCATCCGTTGCTGAAGCAAAGAGCGAGAAAAGAAGAAGGGCATTGTTGGTGTTGCTACGTGTTGTTGCTGAAGCAATCGGATGAGAGAGCACAAATCGAGAGGCCCCTTTGCTGTAGCATTGAAGAGGAAAATTCGAGAGAGTTGTCCTTGGGTCTTTGCTGGAGCATTCAAGAGAGGTGGTGAGCATTAAAATTTGTTTCAGTAAAAGGAGGAAAATCGAGAGGACCATCATGCCTTTTGCTGAAGCAATCGACAGGAAAAGTTTAAAGGATTTGTCGAGAGGTTTGTTAAAGCAATCGCGTGAGGTTGCTGGCATTGGGAGATGTCGATGTTTGCTGAAGCAATCGCGTGACGTTGCTGGCGTTGGGAGTTGCCGAGAGGTTTGCTACGACAATTGGCGTAAGTTTGCCGAGAGGTTCTTTGATCGCCAGAAAGTTTGCCAAGCAATTGTTGGGAGTCATTACATTCTTTGAAGCAATCGTCCGTCGCTCGTTGTGAAGTATGAACCCGAGAAGGCTTTTGCTGAAGCAATTGGCTAATCTATTTTGAGGCCAACCCAAGGACTTTGCTGAAGCAAAATGCCCTGCTGCAGACCATCGACAGAGGGTTGCTGCTAGGCAATTGCTGTAGCAAAACAAGGCAACTTGCTTTGTAAATTGTTCCCTTTCTTTTAGTGCTTTTGCCTATTATTTTTGCCAATTATCACTACTTTTGTTGGGTTGTTTATACACTGATTAGAGGTTAATTTTCTCACTGTTCTAAGCATTTCGTGTGGCTGTTTTGGATTGTTTTTATATATGAACTTCTTGATTAGTGAAAGTATCTTTAAATTAAAGAAGTGTCTATCATGAACTAATTTGTCTTAGGCAAGGGTTAGGTTGTTTTAATGTAATTTTGGAATAAATTTATAGTTGATGCCATTAATTGAATTTATGAAATTTTATTGAATTTAACATTGCATGAGAATTAAAATTGGCCTCTTTAATTTCTCTAGAATTCACGAACTTGCGAGAGCTAGTGAATTAGAAAACTAAAATTTCATTCTAGGATTATTGAGTTGATTAGAGATGATTAACCCACCTAGAACCTAAATTCATGAGCATAATTTAGATCTCAATTGAGAGATTGTTGGTTTTAAAACTTAGTGATTTTGAAAGAAATCATTTGAACACATGAGTAGGCGAATTTTAGGAATTAATCACATCTTTATTCCAATTGAACATTAGAACTCTAACCTAACCCAAGCCTACTTTTTCATTATAGAATCTCAACTTTTACCCCTTGCCTCTCGTTTGCATTTTTCTATCTTCACATTTAATTCAATTGATTACTTGCATATTGTTTTAAGTACATTACCTTTCTGCATCACTAAGTGCATGTTTAAATTATTTTCCAATCGCATACATTACACAAAATTTATAAAGGATAATTTCTAGGACACTCACTTACTTAGATCTACTAGTCCTCGTGGGATCGATACTCTTATCTTATCACTTGCTGCACTCGACCGTGTATACTTGCACGTCGTAGAAGTGTCAGAATCTCATTATAATTTGCATTAGTTTAGGGCACTCGATATTCTCGCATCAATCATTCATCACATGAATAACTATATACTATAACATAATAATTCATCACATGAAATAAAATGCATGAGCATACTTTAATATAAAAAATATAACATTTATATTAATTAAATTAAAACATGCATTTAATTATATTATAACACTTATAATATAACCTATCATGCAAACTATATATTATAACTCTTATAATATAAATGATGCATGAAAATATTTAACCTAAGGTGTGATTTTAAATCTATATGACATACATTATGCACATAGAATTTAATTAAATCATACATCACATGCATAAAATAATTAAATAGCAAAAATAGACCGGTTTTGGCACTTAGGGGCAATTATTTAATTAAATAACATTAATATAACTTTTATATTAATATTATTTAATAAAATAATTAAATTAAATAATAAAATACATTTTGTAAATAAAATAAAAATAAATCACGGTAAAAAACTGCCTCACGAAGTCCAAACTTCCTTCATGCCCACGTTGCACGCAAAAAAGCCACGAACTGCACCTCTACGCTCGCAGCGTTGCAACGCCGTGGGCAACGTTGCAACGCTGCAGCATACAACAATGTGCCAGCGTTCCGAACGCCAGTGGCGTTGCAATGCTACACCTAGCGTTGCAACACTGTCCTGCAGTGCGCCTTGCTCCCGCAATGGCAGCGTTGAGACGCCGATGAACAGCGCATCAACGCTGTCGACAGAACAACAAGCTCCTCTTGTTATTCTTCGTCGTTTCTCGCCCGTTTTCGCTCCGATTTCTTCACAACAACTCTTGCCACGAATGGCTCGGACTTACAGACTCAATTTACAACAAAATGCCCAAAAATAACGGGTCCTTACATTGATCATATCAACATAAAATTGTAAATCTATTCTAATGCTAAAACCGAAAACATCCATAATTGCAAACCAACATTCATCTCATGAATTAAGGTGATACCCACCTAATTTTAACGAAAAACAGTGCACAACATCGAACCAACGAGTGGCTCTGATACCAATTGAAGGGAATGAAACTCCCACGCAACGGAAGACGATCGAATCGTCGCGGTGAAGTTGTGCAATTGAATTTCGTTAAAATCAATCTAACTCTTAGAACTAGGTTAAACATGCATAAAATGAAAATAAAATACAACAAGTACTTACTTGTTGAACACGTGCTTCGAAATTTCCTTTCCGATCCACGAACTTTTCGTGCTTTCTCGAACTCAACGATCTCGAACCCTTCTCATGATCAAGAACGAACACAACTCTTTGGCTTCTCGGTTGTTCTTCTTTTGGAAGAAAGAAGATAGTGGGATCTTTTTGTTTTAGTTTTTGAGAGGAGAAATGTAGAGAGAATTTTTGAGAGAGAGATCTCTTCTTTTGGTGAAATTTCAAAAAATGAGAAAATGCCTTACAACCCTATTTACCAGAGATAGGTGGAGTTGAAATCTACACCTATTTACCATTTTACCACAACTATAGGTTATGCAAATCATATTTGCATAACCACATAGTATAAGATATCTCATATCTCATATTACAAATCACATTTGCAAGATTGTGGATTTATAAAATATTTAATTTAAATATCTCTCAATCTAATTTCTCCAATTAGCCCTAATTCAACAATTAAGCTAACCTATAGTTTATTATGAATCACATTCACATTAAACTATATATATATCATTCATATCTCATATAAATGACATAAATACCCTTTAGTGAACTTGAACACTTCAATTTACACCAAAACAGTAACCCTTCTTTTAACCCAGATTGAGCCAACCGAGGGACCTAATGGATCTACAGTGACGAGCTCCAATGATCCGAGATTAACCTATCAAACTCTTTTTCTCGGTTAATCAACCTTCATTAGCTACGGTAACACTCCACTAAAGCCCGTAGCTGCACTTCCGTCAGTGCAAGATATTATGTGTCCACTGATATAACCAATGCCCATGAGTCGGCCATTCACAGGTTGTTCGTAGACACTGTTGGGTCAAATTACCATTTTACCACTGTATCTACTTCTTGCTCCTTAAGTCCCCACTGCTCTTCTAATGAACAACAACGTTGTGATGGTCCAACCATACACAACAACCCTCTCGTCCCTGTGAGAGGGTGGGCGCCCATTGTCCAAGCCCTGGAGACAACACTTAAGGTTGTTACCCATCTAGTTTCCCTAAATGCGGGAACGAGTGAATTCCATCACGCATAGTTAAGTTCCCAGCTCCCTACTTAGTTCTCTCTCTGAGAAGATAGGCATATTGGGCGAGTAACTGTGACCACCCTCTCCCGTACTAGTCAAAAGACAGGCCCTCGCAGACTGGAGTCCGTAACACGCTCAGGATTCAGGTCGAGTCACTAATGGTCATCTACGAAGTTATTAGTCCTTACTGTCAACGGTGTTACATCAGTAGATCTAATAATTCACGGTCCGGTCTTGTACAATCACATTGTACAGGATGCCCCCACTCGCATGTCAACCACATGAACGAGTCAGATCATCTCGTTTGTATCATAATACAAAGCGGGTCGCATCCACAATGTATCCAGGATTAGGTCTCCAACCTCATCCATATACTGTAGACCGTTCGGGTCATTTACTCGAACGTGATCCTCCTTATGCGTCCACTACACACCGTTCAAGTTCTAGTTCTCTCATATATTCAATGACCCTGGAGCTTAGTTTATTGGTCAAAGTTTGTATTAAATGCGAGACACAAAATGATGAAATGAATAACTCTTTTATTAATTTCAAATAGTAATTTACAAACATGAGATTAAGACAAAAATCCCAACACTTACTGGATCAAGTTGGCCTCGTACATCGACTCGAGGATCCATGAAACAACTAGTTCCTTAAAAAGGCAACCACAAGCTCGCCTAAAACAATTTCAAGGAAACGAATGGTCACTAGCGTGGCTTAGGGCTCACCTTTAACACCCAACAAATTAGTTAAAGAGATCCAAACAACTTAAACACGGACCGAAGCTCAGGGCATTGCACCCAACGATCACATTCGACCCAAACCTCCGTAACAAAAGCATCAGTTTGCAACCTCGAAACCTTTACAAGTACGGTCTCACGCTTAGGCGACCTTAAGCCCAACACAGTAATGCTCTAATTGGTTTGGTCAACTCACTCAACAAGGGATTACTCGTGACTCACAGCTTCCAACCACCGACCTCGAGGTGGAACCCGAGCATAGAACCACCTTTCAACTACCTCAGTCTCAGACCCACAATATTCGTTCTCAGCTTATTACGATCAAAGGCTTTAAGTCTCACTCTTAACTTGAAGCCTTAAGCCCCTATTTCCAAATTAACTACTTTCTTGGTCTATTAATGTTAAAGGCAATAACAACACAAACCCAAACTCTAACCTATGCATCACAACATAGTCTTCGTGCATTAAACACAATTCACGGATTACAACATTCAAACCAATCAAATAATGACTTTAAGGGGCTTAATCCAAATGACTACTTACTTCGATCGCTAAGGTTCAGGAGTTCGATTTGAGTTCCACGCGCTTCCTAAACACGCTCGAGCCCCTAATCGATAAAAAAAGGACCTTAAAAACACGCTTCTAACATCCATAATCAAAATAATTTGACTTAAATTATCAAACTAATGCACGGAGACTTAAAACGAAATCGAGGAGTATCTTTACAGAAAGAACACTTTGAAAACCATTCAATCCCCAGACATACTCGTACCGAGATTATGTTGAAGCTTGGTACAAAGTAATGTGGTACAAAAATTAAAAAATCGAATCTTTTACTTTTCGTACATTTTGTTTTTTGTAATCATTTTATCTTTTGTCATATCAATCCAGTCAGGGGTCTTGTCCTGTCGGATTGAGTCTTATCTTTTAGTTTTTTGCACAACAAGGATCTTCAATCCCTACAACCTTTGTTGAAGCCGTCAATCCTCCCAAAAGGTTTATCCCTAAACCTGAAATCAAAAATTATTTCGAAAAACCACTTCAAATTTCTGAGCCAATTGTCGAAGTTAAATTCGATGGTAGTTCAATTGTTGAAATTATTCAAAATATGTATCTTCAAGGATTCTATTTCCTACTGGAATCCTTGATCAAAACAAGGAAATATTATGAATTCATCATTGTAGATTCAAAATCTGTCCAGATAACTCAATTAATCCAACACTTATTTATCACTATTTAATAAACTTTTAAACATTTCTATTTTATCACTATTTTATCCTACTTTTCTGCTTTTAAGTTTAAAATTAATCCAACACTTATTTACTTTATGTTATAACTGATTTTTTTAAAAGCACATTTGACAACAATAATTTTAAAACCCACAACAATCCCAAACTTGTTGTAAAAATAGGATGAAAACCGGGTATAATTTTACCAATATTTAAATACTAATATAATATAATATAATATAATAATAATAATAATAATAATAATAATACTTGGAAATAGGAATTTAATATTAATATGTATATTATATTAATAATGATAATAATGCAAGTGCTTGGAAATTAGGATATATATATAAAATATAAATATGAGATAGTGGACTTTGTTGGAAAGATAAAATAACAATATATTAGAGAAAGTGGGGGAGAATGAATTGAATTGGAGAGAAAATTTCACCAATTGATATCACTTACAAAGACCATTACAACAACTATTTATAGGCAATTTGGCAAGGGTGAGTTGGTACAATTGGACACCAAGCATAGGAAAGAGATGGACACATGCAGGACACTATGGCTATGGAGGCTTTGCCATTTGGCATGAGTATTGAATTGAAGGGCACATTGCATGGGCATCTATTATGTGTAATATTTACAATACTCCCCCTTAGATGCCCATTTATATAAAATATGCCTCGTTAAAACTTTACTAGGGAAAAACCCAATGGGATAAAAACCCTAGTGAAGGAAAAAGAGTACATATTTTATATAATACATTTACTCCCCCTCATGACGACATCACTTGAGATCTCTGAGTCTTCGCATCCCAATACTGTGAACCAATTTCTCAAATGTTGTAGTTGGTAATGCTTTTGTAAATATGTCCGCCAAGTTATCCTTCGAACAAATCATTTATCTTGAGATCTCGCCATTTTCTTCAAGGTCATGAGTGTAGAAAAGCTTCGGAGAGATATGCTTCGTTCTATCTCCTTTGATATATCCTCCTTTGATTTGAGCTATACATGTTGTGTTGTCTTCGTATAATATTGTTGGAGGATGTTTACTAGAAGACCAACCACATGTCTCACGAATGTGTTGTGTCATCGATTTTAGCCATACACATTCTCGACTTGCCTCGTGAATTGCGAGAATTTCAAAGATGATTCGAAGAAGTGGCGTGATGGTCTGCTTTCACCGATCGCCATGATATAGCGCTTCTTCCACATGTAAATAAATAACCCGCCTGAGATCTACCTTTGTGTGGATCGGATAGATAACTGAATCAAAGATAACCAACTAGATCAAAACTAGATTTGTTAGAATAAAATAAACCCATATCAATCGTCCCTCAAAGATATCGAAGTACATGCTTAACTCCGCTCCAATGTCTTTTGTAGGACATGAACTATATCTAGCTAATAAATTTCTTTGAAAATGCAATATCCGGTCTTGTGTTATTAGCTAGATACATAAGTGCACCAATTGCACTAAGATATGGTACTTCAGGACCAAGTAGTTCTTCATTATCATCTCGAGGTCGAAATATATCTTTCTTTACATCCAAAGAAACGAACTTCCATTGGAATGTTCAATGGATGTGCTTTATATATCCATATAAAATATTTTTAAGATTTTCTCTGTATAAGTTGATTGATGAACAAATATCCCATCTGCTAAATGTTGAATTTGCAAACCAACGCAAAATTTTGTTTTTCCAAGATCTTTCATTTCGAATTCTTTCTTAAGATATTCTATCGCCTTGGATAACTCTTCAGGAGTTCCAATTATATTTAAGTCATCAACATATACGATTATAATAGCAAATCTCGATCGAGATTTCTTTATAAAAACACACGGACATATTGGATTATTTCGATATCCTTCTTTCAACAGATATTCACTCAGGCGATTATACCACATTCGTCCTGATTGTTTTAATCCATATAATGATATCTGTAACTTTATTGAATACAATTCCCGAGAACTTGATTCATATGTTTCTGGTATTTTAAATCCTTCCGGGATTTTCATATAAATGTCATTATCTAGAGATCCATATAAATACGTCGTGACTACATCCATTAGATGCATATCAAGTTTTTCATATACAGTCAGGCCCATCAAATATCTTAACGTTATTGCATCCACCACAGGAGAATATGTCTCCTCATAATCTATACCAGGCCTTTGCGAGAATCTTTGTGCAACAAGTCTCGCTTTATATCTTGTGACTTCATTCTTTTCATTTCTTTTCCTTACAAATACCCATTTGTATCCCACAGGTTTAACACCTTCTGGTGTTAGGACTACTGGTCCAAAAACCTCACGTTTTGAAAGTGAGCTCAACTCTGCTTGGATTGCTTCTTTTCACTTCAACCAATCCTTTCTATGTTGACATTCTTCGATAGATTGTGGATCAAAATCGTCACTTTCATGAATAATATCGTGAGCAACATTATAAGAAAAAATGTTGTCAACAATGATATCATTTCGGTTCCATCTCGTTCCTGTTGTAACATAGTTTATGGAAATTTCATTATTATCCTCAAGCGTTTGATTTTCATCAATACTCTTTTGAGTAGTTGTATTCTGGATTTCTTCTGGAACATCCATATCTTTTATTGAATCATTTTAATTCTCAACTACTTTTCTTTTTCGAGGATTTTTATCTTTGGAACCCATTGGTCTACCACGCTTCTGGCGTGCTCCAGACTCATTATTGACAACTTGTTCCTGTGGAATATCAATTTTTGATGGAGCATTTGCTGCTGGTATATATGATTTAGTCACCCTTTTAGCATCTGTGAATGCATCTGGTAATTGATTTGCTATATTTTGCAAATGAATGATCTTTTGAACTTCAAGTTCACATTGATCTCTTCGAGGATCTAAATGAGATAATAACGATGCATTCCACTAATTTCTTTTTCCAACTTCTTAATTCCTCCCCCTAATGTTGGAAAATTTGTCTCATTAAGATGACAATCAGCAAATCGTGCAGTAAATACATCACCCGTCAGGGGTTCAAGATATTTAATAATTGATGGGGAATCATATCCAACATATATTCCTAACCTCCTTTGAGGACCCATCTTAGTACGTTGTGGTGGAGCAATTGGAACATATACTGCACATCTAAAAATTCTCAGATGGGATACATTTGGTTGTTGGCCATAAGCTAATTGCATAGGGGAATATTTATTATAGGCTACCGGCCTAATACGTAATAATGATGCAACGTGTAAAACGGCATGACCCCAGACCGATGTAGGGAGTTTAGCTCTCATAAGTAATGGTCTTGCAATTAATTGCAAACGTTTTATAAATGATTCTGCTAGACCATTTTGTGTATGAACATGAGCTACAGGATGTTCAACATTTATCCCAATTGACATAGAATAATTATTAAAAGTTTGGGATGTAAATTCACCAAATTATCAAGTCGAATTGTCTTAATTGTATAATCGAAATTGTGCTCTTAACTTAATTATTTGAGCAAGTAATCTTGCAAATGCAAGATTTCGACTTGATAATAAGCATACATGTGACCATCTCATTTGGATGCGTCAATTAATACCATAAAATATCTAAATGGACCACTTGGTGGGTTAATAGGTCCACAAATATCACCTTGAATTCGCTCTAAAAATGCAGGTGATTCAATGCCTACTTTAGCTGGTGATGGTCTAATAATTAATTTCCCTTGAGAGCAAGCATCACATGACAACTCATTGGATTGAAGAATCTTCTGGTTCTTTAAAGGATGTCCATGTGAATTCTCAATAATTTTCCTCATCATTATCGATCCTGGATGACCCAGTCGATCATACCAAACACTGAATATTTCTGGATTCATGAACTTCTGGTTCATTGTTGCATAACTTTCGATTACTCGTATATGAGTATAATATAATCCGGAAAGAAAAGTCGGCGAGTGTTTCCAATATACGTTTTTCATGTGAAACAACAGATGTGATATAGAGATACTCTATATTATTTTTACGATCAGTTTCAACAATGATAACCCTTATTACGTATATCTTTGAAACTCAATAGATTTCTTTTTGATTTGCTAGAGAACAAAGTATTATTAATTGAAAATTTTGTTCCTTTAGGTAAGATAAAACTTGCTTTTCCAAAACCTTCAATCAGTCTGCGAGAACTGATATAGTATTGATTTTTGCTTCCAAATTTGTCAATTTAGAAAAATATTTTACATTTATGAGTATCGTGTGCGTAGTTGCGCAAATCGATAGACATAAATCCTCATTGCTCATTTTCGGGTTACTCAACATATTGAAATTGTCCATATTTCTTCATTGATAAGAAAGGAAAAACGATTACAAAAAGTTCTAAATATATATACAAAAACAAGAAAAACATATTATAATTACAAATAAAGATTTAATTATACATCTTCATACAAAACATCCTCTACTTGTTTAATTGCATCAATTTTCTCTCCAGAGATCCAAAATAATCACCACATCGAGATGCACCATATTGGAGGGATCGAACACATCATCTTCTTGAATGACAAGATTCACCTCCACATTCTTCCCTTTTTCCTTTTCCTTCAGGGAAGCTTGATAGAGATCAACAAGGTGTTTTGACGCACGATTTAGTGCGTGACTGAAGGTCCATCATTCCGCACCTAAACATTTATGTTCATCACCTTTTGAACTTCTATCTTGTGGAGCTTTTCGCTTATGATCATCGATTCGTGTGGGCTTCTTAAAATTATAATGCCCACCACGAAAATAGGTATTTCTTCCTCTACCGCGGTCCCGACCTCGACCACGATTATTGAAATTCACAACATTCACTTCAGGGAATGGTGTTGCTCCAGTTGGTCGAGATTCATGATTTTTCATTAATAGCTCGTTATTTTGTTCAAATTACGAGAAGACATGAAATTAGTTCTCAATATTTTTTAAAGCCTTTCTCTCGATATTGCTGCTGCAGAGAGCATATTCGAGACATGAAAAATGGAGAATGTCTTCTAACAACATATCAACATCGATAATTCTTTCTCCGCATAATTTTAATTTTGAACTAATTACGAATAGTGCGGAATTATATTCACTTATTGATTTGAAGTCCTGCAACCTCAGGTGCATCCAATCATAACGAGCTTTTGGAAGAATAACTGTTTTTTGATGATCGTACCTTTCTTTCAAGCCTTGCCATAGAATGTAGGGATCTTTTATTGTAAGATACTCCATTTTCAATCCCTCGTGAAGATGATGGCGAAGGAAGATCATGGCTTTCGCTTTTTCTTGATTTGATGCATCATTTCCTTCTTTAATGGTTTCTCCAAGATTCATGGAGTCTAAATGGATCTCAAAGATCGCGGACCCATGACAAGTAGTTATTTCCATTAATATCCAAGGCCGCAAATTAGTTTTGCAAGATTTGTCATAGTAATACTATATACAAAGAAATTGCATTTACATTAGGAAATCAATTAGACATGCAAAATAACATTTTATTATTAAAAAAAATGGCTTACCCCGAGGACCTACCTTCAGTGGAAAAATCTAGTGAGCTTCGTCGATAACGTGTTGTAAAAATAGGATGAAAACCAGGTATAATTTTACCAATATTTAAATACTAATACTAATAATAATAATAATAATAATAATAATACTTGGAAATAGGAATTTAATATTAATATGTATATTATATTAATAATGATAATAATGCAAGTGTTTGGAAATTAGGATATATATATAAAATATAAATATGAGATAGTGGACTTTGTTGGAAAGATAAAATAACAATATATTAGAGAAAGTGGGGGAGAATGAATTGAATTGGAGAGAAAATTTCACCAATTGATATCACTTACAAACACCATTACAACAACTATTTATAGGCAATTTGGCAAGGGTGAGTTGGTACAATTGGACACCAAGCATAAGAAAGAGATGGACACATGCAGGACACTATGGCTATGGAGGCTTTGCCATTTGGCATGAGTATTGAAGGGCACATTGCATGGACATCTATTATGTGTAATATTTACAATAAAACTAAGCATAAACTGCCAAATTTTTATATTCCCCTATTCTAAATGAAACCGCCATAATAAAAACTTATTATTTTATTTTTTTAAAAAGTCAATTTACTCCCTTAAATTTTGTCAACGGAGTCAATTAAAACTCTAAATTAATATCTATTAAAATCCTAAACTTTCAAAGTAAATCAATTTAGACATTCTATTCGGATTTTTGTTTTAAAATCATGAATACATCATTCTCATACATGTGTACGAATTCTTTAGATGTAGAGATATACATAGAGATGTTCACACGTGGGGGGAGGCTGGGAAGGTGCCACCTATTTCAATCCCCACCCTTGCAAAATTTTTCATTTATTTTTGCGGGGATCGGGGCAGAGATTTTCCGCAGGAAATTTGTGGGGATCAGATTCCTTGCGAGAAATTTTTTTCCATTCTTTTTTTTTTTATTTTTAATTTATTCTCAACAATAATAGCAATTCATTCCAACAACTTCTAAAAAATTTTTTTAATATAATTTCTATTTAAATAAAATGTTATAAATTTCCTCATAAAACAATAATATGGCTTAAATAAAAATATTGTAATGTTGAAACAAGTTAGTTTCTAAAAATTCAAATTTCAATATTACAATATTGTTTTTAACCTTTTTTTAAATAAAAATAGTCTTTCACTAATTCCTACTATAGTTTTTTTTTAATTTTTTTTATTTATAGCTAATATATATACACACGAACTAATTGGAGCAGGGGTGACTGGATTAGGACAACGAGTTATATATTCCTCATCCCTGTCATCGTTTAGCCAACAAGGAGAAAACTCTTCCCACTCTCTTTTCCATTCTACATGGAATCAGAGATTTCCCGCAGAGTTAAATGGACAACTGTAAATACACACAATACTAGAGAGATGCAGATATCAAGTGGATAGTAGTGATTTTCATTATTATGAGTGCTTTTTCTTCCATTCTTCCCTTATTTTTGTCTACTTATTTAGAAAGAATTATGTGACAATTTCTCTTACTATTTTGGTAAGACTTCAAGAGAACAATAATGTTATATATCCGAGTAATTTTGAGTTGATTTAAAATAGAATCAAGTGAAAATTGTTATGATTCACCAACAAAAAGTCTAAATCGATTCACTTATGACAGTTGGTTTTAATTAATACAATTATTAGTTTAAAGATTGAATAAATCTAGATTTAAATACTACTAGGCTTAGTCGGTTTTAATTAATACAATTATTTGTTTAGACTTTTGACTTTGCTCATTTTGTTCCTTATTCTTCTAAAACGTTCATTTTGGTCCATACACTTTCAATTTTAATTCATTTTAGTCCTTCTACTTTCAAAGTGTTCGTTTTGGTCCCTATATTTTTTAAAAGCACCAAATTTAAACCTAAATTTTATATGCAATGGGCACCATTTAATACAAATTTATGACTATATTTCCAAAAAAATTAATAAGTGAAAGGTAATGTTAACATTATGATAGAAGGAAATAAGATAAAAATATACAAATAAAGGGATCCAAAATGGTCACTTCTTAAAGTCCAAGGGTCAAAATAGACGTTTTTGAATGTATAGAAATCAAAATGGACGTTTTGGATGTATAACGACCAAAATGAACCAAAGTCGAAAATATGACGATGAAAGTAGTATTTAACCTAAAATTTACAATATTGGGTATAGATTAAGTTTAAAAAAAAAAAGCTCTCTAAATAAATTTATGTAGAATAAAAAATATTGACTTGAAAGTTGAAGGTTAAGACTTGCATAAGATTTTATAGAGTTGAATGTTGAAATTTTCACGCAACTTGAATGGAAGAAGATGAAAAGCGTGTGGTTTGTCTTTGTTCAGTCGGATTGGATTCATTGAATCTCTTCAGTGGCTGCCACTGCCATGGCCACGTGGAAAGTCAGAGTGGAGCATCTTATAAATGTGGGAAAAAATTTGCGTCAATTCCCATTCGAGGGATTTTTTTTTTTTTTTTCCCTCTTAGATTTTGACATTGATGTGAAAGTAATTGAATTCGACCATTCCTTTACGGTGGAAATTTGGCCCACCCCTCCATTTGCAATTTTTTAAGTCTTACTAATTCAACATCTGTCTCAAAAGAATTTATTAATAATTAAAGATATTGGATTCCATTTTGAATAGTTTTCTTTTTCTCTTTTAATTTTCTATTTCTAATTGGCGATTTATTATTTTGTATTTTGACTTTTATCTTGTGGGTTTCTATTTCTATTTTTAAGGGTTAGAAATATTGAAAATTTAAATCATATTTCGCCCTCCACGCTTTTAGAACTATTATATTTTCATCCATAAGTTTTTAAAATACTTTACTACTTAGACTTTAAAATTTAATCCATTTTAATTTTTTAAATTTTAAAATACCTATTATAATTATCGTTATTAGTTTGTGTCAATTGTTTAAAAGAATGGAAAAATCGATTTTGAATATACATTGTTGATGCAATAATCTAGGTAGAGGGGCGCACTTGATTTACACGTGATGCCAACAACCAAATTTGTTAGTGTGAAGGGAAAGAGGTGGCCAGAAAAATTAAAAAAAAAAAATCTGCACACCGATGAGGTGCTTGCCAAAACTACTCCGATGCTTAAGTCAAAGATGAAAATAGTGTAGCAAGTTGTATGATTTAGAGACTGAGAATGAGTTCCCTTCAATGAAGTTATAACAAAGTATTTATATGATGGACTTTTTTTCCTAAACCTAATTGGATTAGGTTTTTAGGGAAAGAGGCAAGATCCATCGTGTGGCGCATGCGACAATAGAGAAGTGGAAAACATAACCAAACCAGTCGAACCCATTTGGCTCGCCTCGGTCTGGTTGGCTTGGGCCGGTTCGGGTTGAGTTGGTCGTCTAGCCATTCTTGGTTGTCTTCTCGACTTCTTCAGCTCGATTATATTATGGATCTCGAATTTGACCTATATTTGGCCCAATTTTCTAAATTTACACATAACATTAAGCCCCCACTCCAAGGTTGAGATTTGTAGTTCAACTCATTTTTCGGTCTGATATTCAAAGCCCAATTTGGGAGTATTTATTTGTAAATATTTCTTCGAGGGATAATGTTTAACCCAAGTACAAGACGTCCCCTGTATTTCCTAGAGTTTTAGTTTTGGAATGACCTATCAAACCTTTTGAGTTGATTTTTTGGATTTCCAATATTTATATGGAAAAGATTAGGAGTGAGCTCCAAATTTGATTTTGGGAATAACATATCAAACCCATTAGGTTGATTTTGTGGCTTTCTAAAATTTATAAGTAAAAACTTTTGGTGGGCCCCAAGTCTGATTTTGGAATGACCCATCAAGCCCGTTCGATTGATTTTTTAGCTTTTCAAAAGTTATAAGGATAAGGTTAGGAGTGGGCCCCTAACCTGATTTTGGAATGACTTATCAAATTTATTGGGTTGATTCTTCGACTTTCCAAAATTTTAAAAAAATATAGGGTTGTCTCCAAAATAACTTATGACCACCGAGACTTGCCTCGAAGTTTATGTCATGCTTGGACTATTGGGTTGTATGCCCTAAAACTTGTGTAATTTTGATCAAAGAAATAAAGAGTTATTTGTTTTGATAAAATTACAGTCTTGCTTTATAAATCCAATAAACTAAGCTCCAAGGTTATAATATATATCTTGAACATCAGTGTAGTGGACACTATTTGGATTGTGTTCAAGAATATAACCTAAATGGTCTATGGTATAAGATTAAAGTTGGAAACCTCATTCTGGTAACACCATAGATGCGACCCACTTTGTAATTAGTACAAATGAGGTAATCCAACTCATTCATGTAGTTGACATGCGAGTGGGGGCATCGTGTATGAAGAGTTCATACAAGACCGAACCACAAATTATTAGTCTAACCAGTGTAACACCGTTAACGGGATAAGACTAGTAATTTATAGATGGTCATTAGTGACTCGACCTGAATCCTGAGTAAGTTAAGAACTCCTGCTTATAGGGGTTTGTCCTTAGACTAGTATGGGTGAGAGTGGCTTGTAGCCGACTCAATAAGTCTACCTTCTCAGGGACAGAATCTCGTAGGTAGCTAGGAACTTAACTGTGCAAGATGAAATTCACTCATTCCTATATTAAGGAATTAAATAGGTTGTTCCCTTAAGAACTGACTCCAGGTCTTGAATAACGGGGCCCCGCCTCTATGAGGGTATGAGTCTATGGTAGGACTTTAGACTTGTTGTTCATTAGAGGATCAGTGGTGCTTAAGGAACAAAGAGGTAATCACAGGGGTAAAACGGTAATTTGACCCAGCTGTGATCACGAACAACCTGTGAAGGGTCGACTCATGGGTAATGACTATATTAGTGGACACAATATAATCTACAGTGAGGAGAGTGCAGCTACAAGTCTATAGTGGAGTGACTTGTAGTTAATGAATATTGATTAACTAGATCAAAGAGTTTGATCAGTTAATTTCACATCATTGGAGCTCATGAACTGTAGGTCCATTAGGTCCCTCTGTTGGCTCAACATGGTAATATTAAGGGTATAAAGTTAGGAATGAAATTGAAGTGTTCAATTTTCTCATTCTAAATCAAACCTAGTTATGCATCTAATATTCTATAACTAAACTCATTTTCCCAAGCTAAGTTTAGTTAAACATACAAAACCTCGATCTAAGGTTAAGACATTCCAGCAAGATGCATAAAAGCAGTCTATATTCAAATTAATTATAAATAAACAAGATTCACATAATGTACAACCATAGAAAGTGTCTAAAACAAAAATATACAATGCATACAATTTACCAACAACGCCTAAACTTAAGAAAAAGAGAAGGAAATAGAAAAAAAGCTTAGGTCGTTTGCAAATGCTCGTTTTTTACATGTTGTTCACGATCATGAGCCTTGAGTCCCCTCTATGGCTCTCTAAAATTCTTCTCTAGCTCCTTGGACAATGTAAGTATTGATTTTATGGTATTTGGCATCCCAAAATGGCTCCCTTTTCACGAAGGGAAGCTTCCCTTTTATACACATTTGACAATGTTGTAATAATGTTGTCGAGATGGCGTTGCAATGCTAGGGGCAACATTGTACGTTGTCCTGTTTTTCTTATTTACATGGAATCGAGGTAGAGTTACACAGGTCAGCATGCCTTATCATTGTGTTTCTCACGCCGAAATACCAAATAATGGCTCCAAAATGACTCTTTTGCCCTCAATTCTTCCTCTTTGACACATTTACACTTGAATGCTCGATTTCGACAAAGCAAACATTGAAATACATGAAAGTATTCGATAATGTCTAAAAAAGTGCAGCAAAATAACCCTATAAATGTATCATGAATTACACTTATCATAAAGAAAACTAAAGAAAAGATAAGAAAACCAAGATGAGAAGCAAGAGATTCAAATCTAGTTCAACCATAAGGAAATGTTCCAACCATGCACCCACAAACTTGCTTAACTAAGTCCATTTCAGAGATTTTGCCTCTTGTGCCCATATACTGACTCTTTTGAGTTCTGTGTGATTTAGACAAAATGCTACTAAAATACGCGTACAACCTATCCAAATCGACACTCAACACCGTGAATCGAGTTCAACACCTATTCAACTGTAACACCCTGTAATTTTAAGCAAATCCTTCTTGGGGCGTTACTCCAAGTTGTATCGTTCGCGCTGAAATTGTGCCAGCATAATGACGCAACTAGGACAAGGAAGAACTTCAAAATAGTCTCACAAGGGTACCCAACCTCCTCCAAACTACAAAATCAACAGGTTGGGCTCCAGTTACTCGGAGTTCACAGACAACCACAAAAAATAACACCGAACGTACTTCATTTACAAAAGATACCAACAGAACATGCTAAGGTTTAACATTACGACTAAATGAAGCAATGCAAGGAACCAAAATTAGAGAATAGAGTACAACGGAGAAAATAAAGAAAATAATCAGGCTCCGAATAAGGTTAACACTAACTAAGTCCTAACAAGTCGTTCATAGCCTTGCAGGATCTCGCCAACACTAGCCACTTCAAGGTTTCACCCTACCTGCAACCAAAAACACATAAAACGAGGGGTGAGTATAAAATATTCAGTAAGTAGCCTGCTTCGTCTAGAGTAAAACAACACAAAAGGTCAAGCCATAAGTCTAACTGCACACAACTCGTCAACCCATTCTACAGAATTCCACAATCACCTCGAACCTGACACATGCTCAGACCCGTTGTTCTCATGTCCCACCCTTAGCTCCTAGACTAGGTTGGTGCCAAAAGTGGTGCTCCCGCCCACAAACTCACGACCACGGGACTCGCTCCCCATGAAGGGTTTTGGAATTCTCGCAGCGTAAGACGTTGTGAAACGTCGTTGTTTCGTTGTGTAATTCAGATCTTAAAATTGAACATAACACTTACGTTCTAGGCTAAACATGCTTAAAAGTGGAGAAAACAGTAAGTAAAGTGCTACTAACCTCTTGAAGAACTATTCTTCAACGTTTTCTCCTTTGGTCACGATTTCTCTCGAACCAACGATCTCCTCGAATCGAACCTCAAACAGTGTTGCAAGACACTTCCAAAATGTCTTCTCGGTTGTTCTCGGGAGGTTGAGAGAGAGTATGTGGGACTCCGTTTGGATTTTGGGTGAGGAGAGATTTGAGAGAGTTGAGAGAGAATGGAGGTTTCTTGTAACTTGAATTTCCAAAAATGAGAACCAACCTTACCAAAAGCTTCTCACCAAGCCTTTAAATAATGGTGAGATGTGGAGTTAATATCTCCATTAAATTATCATTAAACCACAACTATATGATATACAAATCATATTTGCATATCATATAATATAAGGTATCTCATACTTTATTATACAAATCTCATTTGCATAATTGTGGATTTTTAAATTGAATCACATTCAATTTAATTTCTCTCCATTGAATTTCTACAATTAGCACTAATTAATCAATTAGGCTATACTATAGTTTATTATGAATCTCATTCACATTAACACTTCAAATTATGTCATCTATATCTCATATAAATGGCATATATACACAAATAATGAATTTAAACACTTCAAATTCACACCAAACTGTAAACCCTCAATTTGTCCAATTTGAGCCAACCGAGGGACCTAATGGACCTACATGTGACGAGCTCTAATGATCCGAGACTAACCTGTCAAACTCTTTGACCCGGTTATTCAACATTCATTAGCTACGGTAACACTCCACTAGAGCCCGTAGTTGCACTCTCATCACTGTAGGACAAGTTGTGTCCATCGATATAACCAATACCCGTGAGTCGACCCTTCACAGGTTGTTCGTAGACACTGCTGGGTCAAATTACCGTTTTACCCCTGTGTCTACCTCTTGCTCCTTAAGTCCCACTCTTCCTCTAATAAACAACTACGTTGCAATGGTCCAACCATAAATAACAACCCTCTCAGGCCAATGAGAGAGTGGGCCCCGTTGTTCAAGCCCTAGAGACAACACTTAAGGGAACAACCCCTCTACTTTCCCTAAAGTCGGGAACGAGTGAATTCCTTCTTGCGTAGTCAAGTTCCCAGCTCTTCACGTGGTCCTGCCTCTGAGAAGATAGATATATTGGGTGAGCAACAGTGGCCACCCTCACCCGTACTAGTCAAAGGATAGACCCCCGCACACAGGAGTCTGTAACACGCTCAGGATTAAGGTCGAGTCACTAATGGTCATCTACGAAATTATTAGCCCTATCACATTAACGGTGTTACATCGCAAGTCTAATAATTCACGGTCCCGTCTTGTACAATCTCTCATTGCACAAGATGCCCCACTCGCATGTCAACCACATGAACGAGTCGGATCACCTCGTTTGTAGCTAATACAAAGCGGGCGCATCCACAAAGTGTATCCGAGGATTAGGTCTCCAACCCTATCCATATATCATGAGACCGTTCGGGTCATTAACTCGAACGTGATCCTCCCTGTTTGTCGACTACACACCGTTCAAGTTCTTAGTTCTCTCATAATACAATGACCCTTGAGCTTAGTTTATTGGATTAAGTTTATGAAAAATGCGAGACACAAAGTTTAAATAAATAACTCTTATTTAGCACATAGAGTTCAAATAAATAACTCTTATTTATTCAACTTGGAATATTACAAACTACACGAGATGAGGACATACATCCTAACACCCCAGACCTCAATCAAGGTGAAGGATCGTATCCAACCCCTCTCTATACTTTGGGGCTCACTCTCTAAGCCACTCTACTGGATGGAAGACGGACTAAACATCCCATATTTAATCTCGTCTACCAAATGGAGGATGGACCCCACATCCCGTGTCTAACCTCGTCAACTAAATGGAAGACGAACCCCACATCCCACGCCAATCTCGCCAACCTAGAGTCTTAGTCTGCTAAGGGTTACACAGGAGTCTTCGACCTACACTAGGACTGGTTGGCCTAGCTACGACCTAAGGCTACACAACACTTTCCCGGATTACCACAAAACTAAACACCAAACTAACACGCCTCTACATGAGGGACCAAACAAGCCTCAATTTATCATGTTCAGTATCTTAGCACAACACAAGATTCAAATCAAGCATAAACAAGCAAGCTCAGAATCAGGCACGCAAGGGTAAACAATAAACACATGTTATCGACAATCAACTACTACTAAGTTCTTAATTATCTAGGCTTGCAGTTTCACCCCTAACCCCCTAGACTTATGGGTGGGGTAGTCCAAATGACTACTTACCTAACTCCGACAAATCGCGAAATTCAAGAAGTGTGGGCGTGCTCCACTAGTGCCTCTGCTTCCACCTGCCCTTAACGATGAACAAACACACAAGTAAGCAACCCGAACGCAAACTTACCCCACGGAGGTCCAAATGGAGTTGAAGAACGAACTAAGGGAATCACACGCACCACAACCAATGGCTCAACAGCAGCGCGGCGCGTGACTCAAAGAATGGCGGTGCGGCGCGTTCAGCATCGATTGGACTCCTCGTGGCGAAGGTCGACGTTGGGTGGCGACTGGGCGAGAAGCAGCGACTGAGGCGTGCGTCACCAGCGACGGAGGCAGCTTCGATCGACGGTCGATGGAGAATGAGAGGGAGTGTCACACCCCCTCTCGAACTACCTGCTAACTTAGCCCGACAGACGGCGTGAAGTCAATAGACATCGTTCACCTCTCTAACGATACTTGTTGACACTGTTTTACCTGATAAGCATACTATACTTGTATAAGAAACACTTTAAACATAACACAATGGAATATTGACTATTACGAAACCTACGTAACGAGTAACCCTACTTAAGACTCTGTTGAAAACTGAAACGGGTATGAGCATCACAACCAAAAACATACCCAACCATGGTTTACACAGCCACAACCTAGAATGTACACACAAACATAACTACATAGTCCTCTTACAATACATATAGACTTTCTATACAACTTCAACCACGTACAAAATATCAAACTCGTGGAGCTTCCAACAGACTATGGCAGGTTATCAGTCACCAGGAGCTCGATCTCTACCTGAAAAGTTTGAAAACACTGAAAGAATGAGCTATGAAGCTCAGTGCGTGACTGGGTTTAAGTAATAACTCATAAATCATATCACCTGAAAACTTATGAGCATATGCATCTGTAATCAAGCGTTAAAAATACAAGTGTAATCATAATAGCTTATCAGAAATCCAGCAAGTACGTCATTAAAATCTCGCAAGGCATATCGATACTACTAACCATTTAAAAATGTATGACAATCTACGTTGTGTAGGACACACCCAGTACAACCAACATTTACTCTACGATGTTGTGGAGCCCGCCCAGCACTCCCATCGTCTTTGTCGTAGTGGGGCCCGCCCAACACTCACGACAGCATTGTTGTCACGGAGTACATTCAACGCCGACGACAACGAGAAAATGACTCTGTGCACACTGCGGTACTATATAGCTTCGGGCTCAATATCTCAGCCATTTACTCATTCAAGTCTCAGAAAAACACAATAAAATACTTAAACATGTCTGCTTATCTTTCCTTTCGTAAAACTCAAGCTTACTCAACTTGTTCATAAAACTGGAAATCTTTAAATCATACTTGCTAGTACATGCTTGCCTGAAATCATAACATTTTCACTAAATTTTGGTAAACAATAAACATATGCTCACTAATAAATTCATCAGGATATCTAAGCTCACAACGGGCACTTAAAATCATTTGTAGGAAAACATGAATGCTCATAAGTATGTGTTCAAATGAAAATAATCAGCATTGAAACCATTTCGTTCTAGCAAAATCTTGCATTTTCATAAGCATAATACAAGCCTATAAACCGTTTTCGAGGTTCGTTTTGTCACTCACAATGTTAGAACTAGAACCTTGGTTCGTACACTCGACCTATTTCCTCTTGGTCCGACAAACAAACAAAAAACAAGTATTAGAACCTCGAGCTCATAAATTTCAACCTGAAAATTACAAAAAATACACTTCATCTATTTTTCCAACATTTTACACAATTCATGCCCTAACTTCATACTCTCATAACTTCTTCATTACTTAGCCAAAAAGGATGTACTTTATACCAAACTCTTTCTTTTTGAACCCTCTAAAAGTCATCAGAAGGAATCAAATTGAAATTCCTTACGGATTCATTTGAAAATACCTCAAAATCCTCTTCCCTAAAAATAAACTTCTGTTATTTCTAGATTCGTTCCCCTGCTGCACACAGAAAATGACCTGAAATTTAAAAAATCTTCCAGTCGATTTCTACTCATGAGTTCTTCATGAACGTTGTAGGAAATTCAATAAGCTTTCCAACCATACCTATTATAGCTTCTGATTCGAATCCTACTGATCAACACGACCCAAAAACCAGATGTTTCTCAGATTTGACAGCAAAATTTTGCCTCTGCCTTCCTCTTCACAAATCAGTATCTTAGCTTCAGATTTTGCTCGATCTTCCTTCATCTATTTTGTTCAAATATGAGTTAACTTTCAAGAAAAATAAACCTCAACTCTTACCTCTTCTTGTGGAGCTCGAAATGATTAATACATCAGAACTGGACGAAATTGATCAAAGAATTTCCATGGAAGTTAAATGACTCTTCTCCTTTCTTCTTCAACCTGAAAACCAGAACATTTCCTTCCTTCTTCTTCCTTTAATTCTCCCCCACGAGGCTCTGCTTTTCTTTTGATAGAAATGAGAAGGAAATGAGTTTAAAAATGATTTAAAGAGAAACCAAACAGTGGTGGAGGTTTTGTCTCTTACCCTTTTTTTTTTATTCACACCTTTATCTCTTTCTTTCCCTTTTTTTTCTTTTATTTTCTTAAAACAAAACAAACCAAAATATATTAAACTTTCCTTTCTTGTTTTCTTTTGTTTTCTTTTTTTTTTTGTAAGGAAATTCCAAAGAGAGATCTCGGGTTTATAAGGAGAACAGAAAGAAGGAGAGAGGGGGAGATCTGAGAGAGGGGGAGATTTGCAAAGAGGAAAAAAATCATCGTGAGTGGGAGAGAGAGACGGGAGAAGGAGAAGAAAAAGAAGGAGGCAAAGCAGCGTCACAACGGCGTCGACGACCGCTTCGCTAGGACGTGCGACGAGGGAGAGGGAGGGCGAAAGCCCTCCCGATTCCTTCGTTCCCTTAATTTTTTTAATTTTTATTTATTTATTTATTATTATTATTATTTATAAAAAAAACAAACGTTACATCAACCCTTTTCTAAATACTTTTAGGAGTCTAAGCAATTAAACTCATATGTCTATGGCTAATTTAAACTCAGATAATAAAGAACACAACTCAAGATTCTAGAGGTTTTTGTCTTATGTCTAGGTACAAAAAATGAAATTTTGTGGCTAGATTCTTCTCCTAGATTACTTTTATCAAAATGTTGCTCGATCCAACTCGTTCATTATTGAATCTCACACAGTCTATGCTAACTCAAGTGATCAGTTTACGCTAACAATGTGTTGGGGTGTATGCCCTAATCTCGTGTAGTTTGTAATTCAATTAATTAAAATGAATAAGAATTATTTATTTATCAAACTTTGTATCTCGCATTTTATGAACTTAATCCAATAAACTAAGCTCCAGGGTCATATTATTTGAGAGAACTAGAACTTGAACGTTGTGTAGTGGACACACGGGGAGGATCACGTTCGAGTTAATGACCCGAACGGTCTACAATATACGGATAGGGTTGGGAACCTCATCGTTGCAACACTATGGATGCGACCCGCTTTGTATTAGATACAAACGAGGTGATCCAGCTCGTTCATGTGGTTGACATGCGAGTGGGGGCATCATGTGCAATGAGTTATACAAGACCAGACCGCTAATTATTACCTACTGATGTAACACCGTTAACAGTATAGGATTAGTAACTTCGTAGATGACCATTAGTGACTTTTCTTTAATCTTGAGCGTGTTACGGACTCCTTTCTACGAGGGTATGTCCTTTGATTAGTACGGGTGAGGGTGGCCAGAGTACACCCAATATGCCTATCTTTTTTAGGACAGGACCTCATGGGGAGCTAGGAACTTAACTACGCAAGAAGGAATTCACTCGTTTCCCAGCTAGATAAACTAGTGGGGTTGTTCCCTTAAGTGTTGTTTCAACGACTTGGACAACGGGCGCCCACCCTCTCATTGGCACGAGAGGGATGTTGTTTATGGTCGGACCGTGCAACAAACTTGTTCATTAGAGGAGTAGTGGGACTTAAAGAGCAAGAGGTAGACACATGGGTAAAACGGTAATTTGATCCAGCTGTGACTACGAACAACCTGTGAAGGGATGACTCATGGACATTGGTTATATCGATGGACACAACTTGTTTTATAGTGAGGAGAGTGAAAGAGTCTAGATTAAGAAAACGGAAGCAATTTTGGATCTTAAACACTCTAAGTTGATCAATTTTGTAAAATAAAATGCATGCTCCAACCTGGAAAAACAGAGGGATAGAAAAATCAACTTTGAAGAACAAATTCTCTTCACCCGTTGGATGGTTTTCAACACGAATACTTCGTGGACAACCGTTAGAGTCCTCCCTACTATCCTCAAGCCTTGGAACGGATTGTGGGGTCCTAGGTTGAGAGAATTTGGAAGAAAAAAACCTCACAGGGCACTAACTTGGGCCAGAAATGTTTTCTGCAAAATTCTCTCAAAACACCTTAAAACACCATTAAATAAAGCTTCATCAAGCTTCATTTGAGTGACAACTCAAGGGTGATGAGGATGCTTTGAGATTGAGGTGGCCAAATTTGGTGAATTTGAAGATGGGAGGGATTGGGCAAGTTGCAATTTGGATTTTATGGAAAATCCATGAAAATCCACTAATTTTCATTTAATTTTAATTCAAAAATCAATATTAAATTGATTTTAAATTAAAATTAGTTTAATTAATTAAATAATTCAAAAATTAATTTAATTAATTAATTTTTAATTTAATTTAATATCAAATATTAATTTAAATAAATTTCTCAATCCCGATCGATTTCCCGAACATGAATCCTTTTCATGCTATAAACCGATCTAATATTTAAATCATATTTAAATATATCCACCACTTTTAGATCATAGTTTAATTCATAATTAAGCTATGACTTGTTAAATATATCACATATAATTAACGATTTCTCCCAAAATCGAATTTGAACAATTCAAATTCTTTTCTCTCAAAATGTTACAAGGCTTAGTCCGAGCTAGTAAGAAGGACTTAATGGACCTACAGATCATGAGCTCCAATGATACGAGATTAACCGACCAAACTCTTTAGCCTAGCTAATCAACATTCATTAACCACCGGGACATTCCACTAAAGCCTAGTGGTTGCACTCTCCTCACCGTAGATATATTTCTATCCACTCGATATAACCATGATTAGTAAGTTGATCCTTCACAGGTCGTTCGTAATTACAGCTGGGTCAAAAAATACCGTTTTACCCCTGTAATTACCTCTTGTTGCTTAAGTCCCATTGATCCTCTAATGAACAATTGGTTTGTGGCCCAACCAGCAAACCGAATCCCTCTCGGGCCAATGAGAGGGGTGGGCCCTTTGTTCAAGACCCGGAGTCAGGACTTAAGGGAACAACCTCTCTACTAATCTCTAAAGCGAGTAGGAGTGAAATCCATCTTGCAGAACTATGTTCCCAGCTGTCTACCCGATCTTATCCCTGAAATGGGAGGCTTATTGGGACAACAATCTCGGGCCACTCTCACCCATACAAATCTAAGGATAATCCAAATAAGCAGGAGGTCATAGAACGCTCACGATTAAGATCGAGTTCTTAGGTCATCGTATGGATATAGTCAGTTAAGACAGTAAACAGAGTTATAAAGTCTAAGTGACTATTTCGCGGTCCAGTCTTATTCATACTCATTGCATAGGACACCCCCACTCGCATGTCTCTACATGAACGATTTAGGATCACATCGTTTGTACTCTACAAAGTAGGTCGCGCCCATTGTGTCTCCAGGATAAGGTACCCAACCCTATCCTTTTACTATAGACCATTCTGGCTATAACTTGAGCTTGATCCACTTTTATGTCACACATAAAGTTCAAGTATTCATCTTATAGCCAAGGGTTCTTTATCGGATTAGGGTTACACAATACACAATTCACTTTATTCAATAACACCTTTACTGAATAAATTTCAATAACAATTTTATTGCGAAATAGAATATACATTCAGTTTACAAAACCACGAGTTTTAGGACATAAAACCCAACAAACTCCCTCTTGGACTAAAATGTATGTGGGGTAAAATATGTTGAGCAAAGAGAAACTGCCCTACTGTACAACCCGTAGTCCTAGACTTTCTAGGTGTCCCTCAAATACTTTAGCCCTGTGGAACTTTGTAAACGGATCAACAATGTCTTGCTCCGAAGCGATCTGCGTAACGATCACGTCTCCTCGTTGCACAATCTCCCTGATGAGATGGTATTTGCGCTCTATGTGCTTTCCGCGCTTATGGCTTCTAGGTTCTTTAGAATTTTCCACTACACCACTATTATCACAATAAAGGGTGATAGGAAAATCCATATTTTGAACAACTTCCAAATCAGTCAAGAACTTCTTAAGCCATACAACCTCCTTCGCTGCTTCGCAAGTTGCGACGTACTCAGCCTCCATGGTGGAGTCAGCAATATAACCTTGCTTTATACTCTTCCATACTATAGCTCCTCTGTTAAGAGTGAAGACTGATCCTTATGTGAATTTCCTCGAATCTACATCAGTCTGAAAATCAGAGTCAGTGTATCATGCAAGGATGAAATCCTTTGCACCATACACAAGCATATAGTCCCTCATTCTCCTAAGTTACTTGAGGATGTTCTTAACGGCAGTCCAGTGATCATATCTTGGATTAGATTGATATCTGCTGACTATTCCCACTACATAGCATATGTCGGGTCGAGTACATAACATAGGCATACATCAGAATACCGACAACAGATGGATAGGGAATGTGTCTCATATCCTCAACTTCTTGAGGTGTCTTAGGACACTGTTCCTTAGACAAATGAATTTCATGCCTAAAAGGTAATGAACCCTTCTTAGAATTCTGCATCTTATATCTAACCAACATCTTGTCAATATAAGATGTCTGAGACAGTGCTAGCGTTTTGTTCTTGTGGTTCCGAACAATTTAGATTCCAAGGACAAACTGAGACTCTCCCAAATCTTTCATTTGGAATTGGGTTGCTAGCCATTGCTTAACGCCAGTCTGGAACCCTGCATCATTCTCAATGAGCAAGATATCGTTTACGTATAGAACTAAGAAAGCTACATAGGTATTGACTATGTTCTTGTAAACACAAGGCTCGTCAATATTCTGTTCAAAGCTATAAGATTTGATCGCAGTATCAAATCTTATATTCCAGGATCTGGATGCTTGTTTCTATCCATAGATAGATCGTTTAAGCTTGCAAACCTTTTTCTCTTGACCCTGAACTATGAACCCCTCTGGTTGATCCATATAGATACTCTCTTCAAGATTGTCATTCAGAAAGGTTGTCTTGACATCCATTTGCCAAATTTCATAGTCATAAAACGTGGCAATAGACAAGAGTATTCTAATGGACTTAAGCATGGCAAAAGAGGAGAAGGTTTCTTCATAGTCCACCCCTTCCCTTTGAGTATAACCATTTGCCATAAGTCGAGCCTTAAAGGTTTGTACCATACCGGTTTGATCTCGTTTCTCCTTGTAGATCCACTTAAAACCGATAGGTCTTTCACTATCTGGCTGATCTACAAGTTCCCAGACTGAATTGAGGTACATTGACTCCATTTCGAGGTTCATGGCTTTAATCCAATGGTCCCTATCTATATCATTCATTGCCTGTTTATAGGTTAATGGATCCTCAATGCCATCATCAGGTATGATGACTTGGGTTTCAGTCAAACCAATTTAACGGTCAAGTTGTCTAACATCCCTCCTACTACGTCGAGGTATTCTCAACTCTTGAGAAAGACCAGTTTGGTCAACAACTTTTGTTGATTTATCTGAAAATTTTACTCAAGACAATCCTGCTACGAGGCCGATGATCTCTCATGTGGTCTTCCTCTAGGAACGTGGCGTTTGTCGACACAAGCACCTTTTCCTCTTGAGGATCATAAGACAGACCATCTTTTGTTTCCTTGGAGTATCATACGAATAGACATAATTTTGAACGATGTTCCAATTTCTTTGGATTGGACACCAACACATGTGTCGGACATCTCCAAATCCTGAAGTGACGTAAACTACCTTTACGCCCTTTCCATAACTCATAGGGTGTTTTTGAAACACTCTTAGAGGGAACCGTGTTAAAAATATATGCAGCAGCTTCTACTGCATATCCCCAAAACGAATTAGGCAGCTGAGCATAGCTCATCATGGATCGAACCATGTCTAACAGGGTTCTATTTCTCCTCTCAGATACAACATTCTGTTGAGGTGTACCAGGCGCTGAGAGTTGGGATACAATTCCATGTTCTATCATATAGTTTTGGAATCTCATATCCATATACTCTTCACCTCGATCTGATTGAAGTGTTTTAATCGTTGTACCTAATGTGTTCTCAACTTTTGCCTTATACTCCTTGAACTTTTCAAGGGTTTCAGACTTATGATGCATTAGGTAAAGATAGTCATACCTAGAATAATCATCAATAAAATTGATGAAATATTCATACCCTCCTCGTGCTTTGACATTCATAGGACCACAAAGATCCGAATGCACGAGTTCCAAGGGCTCTTTGGCTCTATAACCTTTTTTAGAAAAGATCTTTTAGTCATTTTTCCTTCGAGACATGACTCACATGGTGGTAAAGAGTTGTCCTCTAACTGACTTAGGAGACCACTCTTGACCAATCTCCCAATTCTATTGAGATTAATGTGGCCTAGTCTCAAATGCCAAAGATAGGTACTAGGAGAAAACTTCTGCCTTTTATTTTGAGTATCAACTATTTTAAACATCTCGGTGTTCAAAATAACTTTTACTTCTGTTGGTCTTAACATGTATAAGTTTTTCAAGTTTAGCAGAACATATTTGTACACCTCTTTGCAAATGAATGCTTCATTATGATCAAAAGATACTTTATACATATGTTCAAGCAAACAAGAGATAGATACAAGATTTCTTTTGATTCCAGGAACCAAAAGTACATTTTCTAACAAAATGAATCTATCTCTAAACAACAGCTTCACTGCTCCCACTGCTTTGGCTGAGATAATCTCTCCCGTTCCAACCTTGAGAGTTATCTCCCCATCAGTAAGCTACTGCCAGGAACTAGTTTCCTGAAAAGAAGAACAAACATGGTTAGTGGTTCCTGAAGTGGACCATCATGTTAAGGACATGTTCCCTAACAGAAGCTCCCTCCTTCATACGGGAGTTGTAAACGAACTTCAGAGCATCGTGGCGGACCGATGAGGACGGTTGTCCAAACATCGCCTGCAATGATCCCATGATCTCTTTCACAGTGACCATGTTGTCATGCTTCTTAGACAACACATCTGATATGTTGGCTAAGATGTAGACTCAGACCTTCTCATTAACCCTAATCCATCTGTCATATACATCCCGAACAATTCGGTTTGCAGTCAAGCTGGGAGGGGGAGGACATTCATCTGTTAAGATGAAACTTAGATCATCAACAACAAGAATCATATTCAAGTTTGATTTCCAGGTTCCATAGTTATTGCCGTTAAGTTTATCGAAGGCGAGTAACTAAATAAAAGAGCTCGACATGCTGAAAAGAATGAAATCTATTAGTGAATTTCTTGTAACTATCCAATTAAGAATTTAGCAAAAGTAATAATGTACCCATAAACTCATTGTTGTTTTTGCAACGATACTTCAGTGAGTCAGAGCAACCGCTACTGAGGGGCAGTCAATCACTCCTTCACTGAACCAAAACATTCTTGACTAAATGCTAACACCGGAATAACTCTTATTCCTATAGCATTCTAGTTATTGCTACTTTGGTCAAAACTTTACTAACACTTAGCAATTCTTGTAAGTGTGACCTGCCATGTTCAGACCTCAGAGGTCGGCCCCAACAATGCTACCGAATTAGAGAGACAAAGCTGGGAATGGACGTAAGAGACCCTATCCATTTCTGGAGTTTGAGTTGTTCTGAAACCCATGTTACATCCCTCCGAATGGATGGTGCTACTTTGGGCAAGTTGCAGGCACAACATGGGAATCTCACGATCCAACCTAATGGAGGAGAGCGTAGGATGTGTTGACACACTTCCTTCTCCCACTTACTATAAATACTTTCTCCATTCACCTTGCTCTTAATTTATGCAAACACCATTCGAATGGGGATGCCCTATTGACATCACGAGGCCGAGCATAAATCTCACGATGTGAACTTTGCGGAGAGCGTAAGAGGAAATTTATATATCATATATACCTTTTCACTCCCACTGAGTATTTTAAATAGCTTGGGTATACTTTTACTTAGACATATTCTGACTAAAACAATATGACCTAACTTTACCAATATAACAATTATACTGGAATTACCTAAGTCTATTAACCATTTAATAAACCTAGGTCTATGAGTTCAATTTATTAACTTTTAATAAATGTCACTCACGAAAGATAATTTATAAACCTCTAGATTAAATTCACTCCCAGGTCAGTTCCCAGGTAGGGATGTTTCGTTTCCGTTAGCTTAAGTACCTCAGCCTAGCCAGAACCTTCTTTAGTCAGATTCCCTCTTTAATCGAAGTTTATAAATTATTGGTTTCCTAATTCTAATCTTATTAGTACTAGATAACCTAAAGTCTAATTAATTCCAGTTCTAAAATCATTTTAAAACTAATTAATTAACCTTAGGTTGCATGCATTTCTATGTTATAAATTGTTTGATCATTCATTACATGAATAAACATACATTTATAACAAATTCATCACATGAATAAATGCAAAACAATTATATGTTTAATTTTTAATTAATATATCTCTTATATTAATTATAATTAAAACATATAATATTTGTTCCATAAATTAATATGACTCTTATATTAATTTTTATGAAACCCAAAAACATGCATACTATATATTATAACACTTATAACATACTTTCAATGCATGGAGCATGCTTCCTATGGTGGGATTTTAAAATCTATATGGCATACTTTATGCACAAACAATCAGGGATTTTAATTAAAACATACATTCACAATACATAATTAATTAAACACACTAAAGTGGACTGGTTTTGGCATCTAATGCAAGCAAACAACTAAATTATTACAATAATAATCTAGAATCAAAATCGAACCACTTCGAACTCTTCAAATTTGGGTCGAACCAGCTTGCAAAAGAGTGAACCAGACCTTCAAAGGGTTGAACTGGGTTGTAAAAGAGAGAACCGGGCCTCCAAATGGTGAAACATGCCTCCAAAACGGAAGAACCGACCTTGAAAGAGTCAGAACCGGTATGAAATCACCCGAATCGGACCAAAATCGAGCCAAACCGATCTAAAATGACTTGAATCGGTCGAAGTCAACGGTCAAAGTCCACTTCTTCTCTTTCATTTTGAAAACACAGGCTGTAGCACAAAATTACTGTAGCAGAAAATTAAAAAAAAATTCCAGCAGCTACTCTATTCTACATTTTCAGGACCTTTCGAGCTTCTCTCTTCAAATTAAAGGCCTTCCCGAACTCTAATCGATCCGTCCTTTGATTAGTACGGGTGAGGGTGACTAGAGTACACACAATATGCCTATCTTTTTGAGGACCGGACCTCATGGGGAGCTAGGAACTTAACTACGCAAGAAGGAATTCACTCGTTCCCGAGCTAGAGAAACTAGTGGGGTTGTTCCCTTAAGTGTTGTCTCCAGGACTTGGAGAACGGGCGCCCACCCTCTCATTGGCACGAGAGGGATGTTGTTTATTGTCGGACCGTGCAACAAACTTGTTCATTAGAGGAGCAGTGGGACTTAAAGAGCAAGAGGTAGACATAAGGGTAAAACGGTAATTTGATCCAATTGTGACTACGAACAACCTGTGAAGGGATGACTCACGGACATTAGTTATACGATGGACAAAACTTGTCCTACAGTGAGGAGAGTGAAAGAGTCTAGATTAAGAAAGCGGAAGCAATTTTGGATCTTGAACACTCTAAGTTGATCGATTTTGTAAAATAAAATGCATGCTCAATGCTGGAAAAATAGAGGGATAGAAAACTCAACTTTGAAGATTAAATTCTCTTCACCCAGTGGATGATTTTCAACACGAACACTTTGTGGACAGCCGTTAGAGTCTTCCCTACTATTCTCAGGCCTTGGAACGGATTGTGGGATTCTAGGTTGAGTAAATTTGGAAGAAAAAACCTCAAAGGTCACTAACTCGGGCCAGAATTATTTTTTGCAAAATTCTCTCAAAACACCTCAAAACACCATTAAATAAAGCTTCATCAAGCTTCATTTAAGTGACAACTCAAGGGTGATGAGGATGCCTTGAGATGGAGGTGGCCAAATTTGGTGAATTTGAAGATGAGAGGGATTGGGCAAGTTGCAATTTGGATTTTATGGAAAATCCATGAAAATCCACTAATTTTCATTTAATTTTAATTCAAAATTCAATATTAAATTGATTTTAAATTAAATATAATTTAATTAATTAAATAATTCAAAAAATAATTTAATTAATTAATTTTTAATTTAATTTAATATCAAATATTAAATTAAATAAATTTTTCGATCCTGATCGATTTTTCGAACATGAATCCTTATTCATGCTATAAACCGATCCAATATTTAAATCATATTTAAATATATCCACCTCTTTTTAATAATAGTTTAATTCATAATTAAGCTATGACTCGTTAAATATACCACATATAATTAACGATTTCTCCCAAATTCGAATTTGAACAATTCAAAATTTTTTCTCTCAAAATGTTACAAGGCTTAGTCCGAGCTAGTAAGGAGGACCTAATGGACCTACAGATCATGAGTGTTGGGATGTATGTGCTAATCTCGTGTAGTATTTAATATTCCAAGTTGTATATAAATACGTGTTATTTATTTGAGCATTGTGTCATAAATAAGAGTTATTTATTTGAACTTTGTGTCTCGTATTTTTCATAAACTTAATCCAATAAGCTAAGCTTCAGGGTCATTGTATTAATGAGAGAACTAGAACTTGAACGGTGTGTAGTGGACACACAAGGAGGATCACGTTCGAGTTAATGATCCGAACGGTCTATTGTATATGGATAGGGTTGGAGACCTAATCTTGGATACACTGTGGATGTGGCCCGTTTTGTATTAGATACAAACGAGGTGATCTAACTCGTTCATGTGGTTGACATGCATCTTGTGCAATGAGATTGTACAAGACCGGACCGTGAATTATTAGACTTACTGATGTAACACCGTTAAGAGTATAGGGCTAATAATTTCGTAGATGACCATTATTGACTCGACCTTAATCCTGAGCGTGTTACAGACTCTTGTCTGCGGCGGTCTATCCGTTGACTAGTACGGGTGAGGGTGGCCACTTTGCTCGCCCAATATGCCAATCTTCTCAAGGGCAGGACCACGTATGAAGCTAGGAACTTGACTACGCAAGAAGGAATTCACTCGTCCCCGAATTTAGGGAAAGTAGAGGGGTTGTTCCCTTAAGTGTTGTCTCCATGGCTTGAACAACGGGGACCCACTCTCTCATTGGCCTGAGAGGGTTGTTGTTTATGGTTGGACCATGCAACGTAGTTGTTCATTAGAGGAGCAGTGGGACTTAAGGAGCAAGAGGTAGACACAGGGGTAAAACGGTAATTTGACCCAACAGTGTCTACTAACAACCTGTGAAGGGTCGACTCATGGGTATTGGTTAAATCGATGGACACAACTTGTCCTACAGTGATGAGAGTGCAGCTACGGGCTTTAGTGGAGTGTTACCGTAGCTAATGAATGTTGAATAACCGAGTCAAAGAGTTTGACAGGTTGCTCTCGGATCATTGGAGCTCGTCACGTGTAGGTCCATTAGGTCCCTCGATTGACTCAACTTGGACAAATTTAGGGTTTACAGTTTGGTGTGAATTTGAAGTGTTCAAATTCATTATTTGAGTATTTATGTTGTTTATATGAGATATAGATGACATAATATATAGTTGAATGTGAATGAGATTCATAATAAACTATAGTATAGCCTAATTGATTAATTAGTGCTAATTGGAGAAATGGAATTGAGAGAAATTAAATTGAATATGATTCAATTTATAATTTCACATTTATGCAAATGAGATTTGTATAATAAGGTATGAGATACCTTATATTATATAATATGCAAATATGATTTGTATATTATATAGTTGTAGTAAAATGGTGATTTGGTGGAGATGTTAACTCCACATCTCACCATATTTAAAGGCTTGGTGAGAAACCTTTGGAAAGAGTTTTGCCATTTTTTGGATTTCTATCCAAAGAGAGCAATGCATTCTCTAAAGAACTCTCTAAAATTTCTCCTCACCCAAAACCAAAGTGAGTCCCATACACTCTCCCTCAACCTCCCGAGAACAACAAAGAAGACCCTGTGGAGGTGTCTTGCTATTCGGATCGAGGTTCGTGTTCGAGGAGATCATTCGTTCGAGAGAGATCGTGACAGGAGGAGGAAAGCGTTGAAGAAGAGTTCTTCAACAAGTAAGTAGCGTATTCCCTACTTTTTTCTTCTCTACAATTGCATGTTTAAATTACACAACGGATCAACGACGTTTCACAACGTCTTCCGCTGCGGGAATTCAAAATCCCTTCAATGAGCTCCAACGACACGAGATTAACCGACCAAACTCTTTAGCCTAGCTAATCAACATTCGTTAACCACCCGGACACTCCACTAAAGCTCAGTGGTTGCACTCTCCTCACCGTTGATATATTTCTGTCCACTCAATATAACAATGATTAGTAAGTCGACCGTTCACAGGTCGTTCGTAATTACAGCTGGGTAAAAAAATATCGTTTTCCCCCCTGTAATTACCACTTGTTGCTTAAGTCCCACTGATCCTCTAATGAACAATTAGTTTGTGGTCCAACCAGCAAACCAAATCCCTCTCGGGCCAATGAGAGGGGTGGACCCTTTGTTCAAGACCCAGAGTCAGGACTTAAGGGAACAACCTCTCTACTAATCTCTAAAGTGGGTAGGAGTGATTCCATCTTGCAGAACTATGTTTCCAGCTGTCTACCCGGTCTTATCCCTGAAATGGGAGGCTTATTGGGACGAAAATCTCGGGCCACTCTCACCCATGCAAATCTAAGGATAATCCAAATAAGCAGGAGTTCATAGAACGCTCACGATTAAGATCGAGTTACTAGGTCATCGTATGGATATAGTCAGTTAAGACAGTAAACGGAGTTATAAAGTCTAAGTGACTATTTTGCGGTCTAGTCTTATTCAAACTCATTGCATAGGACGCCCCCACTCGCATGTCTCCACATGAACGATTTAGGACCACATCGTTTGTACCCTACAAAGTGGGTCGCGTCCATAGTGTCCCTAGGATAAGGTACACAACCCTATCCTTATACTATAGACCATTCTGGCTATAACTTGAACTTGATCCACTTTTATGTCACACATAAAGTTCAAGTATTCATCCTATAGTCAAGGTTTCTTTATTGGATTAGGGTTACACAATACACAGTTCACTTTATTCAATAACACCTTTACTGAATAAATTTTAATAACAACTTTAGGACATAAAACCCAACAAACTCCCACTTGGACTAAAACGTCTTTGGGGTAAAATATGCTGAGCAAAGAGAAACTGCCATACTGTACAACCCGTAGTCCTAGACTTTCTAGGTGTCCCTCAAACACTTTAGCCGTGCGGGGCTTTGTAAACAGATCAACAATGTTGTGCTCCGAAGCGATCTGCATGACGATCACTTCTCCTCGTTGCACAATCTCCCTGATGAGATGGTATTTGCGCACTATGTGCTTTCCGCGCTTATGGCTTCTAGGTTCTTTAGAATTTGCCACACACCACTATTATCACAATAAAGGGTGATAGGAAAATCCATATTTGGAACAACTTCCAAATCAGTCCAGAACTTCATAAGCCATACAACCTCCTTCGCTGCTTCGCAAGCTTCGACGTACTTAATCTCCATGGTGGAGTCAGCAATACAACCTTGCTTTATACTCCTCCATACTATAGCTCATTCGTTAAGAGTGAAGATTGATCATGATGTGGATTTCCTTGAACCTACATCAGTTTGAAAATCAGGATCAGTGTATTCTGCAAGGATCAAATCCTTTGCACCATACACAAGCATATAGTCCCTCGTTCTCCAAAGATACTTGAGGATGTTCTTAACGATAGTCCAGTGATCATATCTTGGATTAGACTGTTATCTGCTGACTATTCTCACTGCGTAGCATATGTCGGGTCGAGTACATAGCATGACATACATCAGACTACCGACAGGAGATGCATAGGGAATGCGTCTCATATCCTCAACTTCTTGAGGTGTCTTAGGACACTCTTCATTAGACAAATGAATTCCATGCCTGAAAGGTAATAAACCCTTCTTGGAATTCTGCATCTATATCTAACCAACATCTTGTCAATATAAGATGCCTGAGACAGTGCTAGCGTTTTGTTCTTGCGATTCTGAACAATTTGAATTCCAAGGACAAACTAAGCCTCTCCCAAATCTTTCATTTGGAATTGAGTTGCTAGCCATTGCTTAACGCCAGTCAGGAACCCTGCATCATTCCCAATGAGCAAGATATCGTCTACATATAGAACTAAGAAAGCTACAGTTGTATTGACTATGTTTTTGTAAACACAAGGCTCGTCAATATTCTGTTCAAAGCCATAAGATTTGATCGCAGTATCAAATCTTATATTCCAGGATCTGGATGCTTGTTTCAATCCATAGATAGATCGTTTAAGCTTGCAAACCTTTTTCTCTTGACCCTGAACTATGAACCCCTCTGGTTGATCCATATAGATACTCTCTTCAAGATTGCCATTCAGAAAGGCTGTCTTGACATCCATTTGCCAAATTTCATAGTCATAAAATGTGGCAATGGACAAAAGTATTCTAATGGACTTAAGCATGGAACAGGGGAGAAAGTTTCTTCATAGTCCACCCCTTCCCTTTGAGTATAACCCTTTGCCACAAGTCGAGCCTTAAAGGTTTGCACCTTACCGGCTTGATCTCGTTTCCTCTTGTAGATCCACTTGCAACCGATAGGTCTTTCACTATCTGGTTGATCTACAAGTTTCTAGACTGAATTGAAGTACATTGACTCCATTTCGAGGTCCATGGCTTTAATCCACTGGTCCCTATTTATATCATTCATTGTCTGTTTATAGGTTAATGGATCCTCAATGCCATCATCAGGTATGACGACTTGGGTTTCAGTCAAACCCATGTAATTGTCAGGTTTTCTAACATCCCTCCTACTACGTCGAGGTATTCTCAACTCTTGAGAAGGACCAGCTTGATCAACAACTTTTGTTGATTTATCTGTAGATTCCCTGGAAATTTCACTCAAGACAATCCTGCTACGAGGCCGATGATCTCTCATGTGGTCTTCCTCTAAGAACGTGGCGTTTGTCGACAAAAGCACCTTGTCCTCTTGAGGATCATAAAACAGACCACCTTTCGTTTCCTTGGAGTATCCTACAAATAGACATAATTTTGAACGATGTTCCAATTTCTTTGGATTGGACACCAACACATGTGTCGAATATTTCCAAATTTTGAAGTGACGTAAACTGCCTTTACTACCTTTCCATAACTCATAGGATGTTTCTGAAACACTCTTAGAGGGAACCATGTTCAAAATATATGCAACAACTTCTACTGCATATCCCCAAAACGAATTAGGCAGCTGAGTATAGCTCATCAGGATCGAACCATGTCTAACAGGATTCTATTTCTCCTCTCAGATACACTATTCTGTTGAGGTGTATCGGGTGCTGAGAGTTGGGATACAATTCCATGTTCTTTTATATATTCTTTGAATCTCATATCCATATACTCTCCACCTCGATCTGATCGAAGTGTTTTAATCATTTTACCTTATGTGTTCTCAACTTCTGCCTTATACTCCTTGAACTTTTCAAGGGTTTCAGACATATGCTGCATTAGGTAAAGATAGCCATACCTAGAATAATCATCAATAAAACTGATGAAATATTCATACCCTTCTCGTGCCTTGAGATTCATAGGACCATAAAGATCCGAATGCACGAGTTCCAAGGGCTCTTTGACTCTATAACCTTTTTCAGAAAAAGGTCTTTTAGTCATTTTTCCTTCGAGACATGACTCACATGGTGGTAAGGAGTTGTCCTCTAACTGCTTAGGAGACCACTATTGACCAATCTCCCAATCCTATTGAGATTAATGTGGCCTAGTCTCAAGTGCCAAAGATAGGTACTAGGAGAAAACTTCTGCCTTTTATTTTGAGTGTCAGTTGTTTTAAGCATCTCGGTGTTCAAAATAACTTTTACTTCTATTGGTCTTAACAAGTATAAGTTGTTTTCAAGTTTAGCAGAACATATTCGTACATCTCTTTTGCAAATGAACGTTTCATTATGATCAAAAGATACTTTATACATAAGTTCAAGCAAACAAGGGATAGATACAAGATTTCTTTTGATTCCAGGAACCAAAAGTACATTTTCTAACAAAATCTCTAAACAACATCTTCACTGCTCCCACTGCTTTGGTTGAAATAACCTCTCCTGCTCCAACCACGAGTTATCTCCCATCAACAAGTCGCCCAGAACTAGTTTCAAAAAAAGAAACGAACATGGTTAGTGGCTCCTGAATCTAATATCCAAGCAGAATCATCATGTTCCACTAAACATGTTTTAACAACAAGTAAATCATATTTACCTTGTTTTTCCTTCTCAGCTTTCTTTTCTGCAAGGTACTTCGGGCAGTTCCTCTTCTAGTGCTCGTGACCACCACAATGGAATCATTTTCCTGTGGCCTTAGCCTTGCGTGTGGGAGCTTGTCCCTTTCCTTTGTCCTTCTTCTTCTTCTAAATACCCTTATTCTTGGTAAAAGAAGACCAAACTTGGTCCCTTACCACGATCCTTTTAGGAACTTGTTCGAAGTGACAACATTTGCCTCATTCTCTTTTCCCTTTGATTTCATCAAGGATTTCAAAAGTCTGAAGCTGATTGAGGAGAGTAGTCAGGTTATATTCTATTGTATTCATCACCGCATTAGTGCGGAATTGCAGGAAACTTTTCGGAAGAGATTCCATAATGAAGCTAACCTGACTTTTCTCATCTATGACAACACCATTTACTTCTGCCACGTTGAAGTGGACCATCATGTTAAGGACATGTTCCCTAACAGAAGCTCCCTCCTTCATACGGGAGTTGTAAACGTACTTGAGAGCATCATGGCAGACCGATGAGGACGGTTGTCCAAACATCGCCTGCAATGATCGCATGATCTCCTTCGCGGTGACCAAACTCTCATGTTTCTTAGACAACACATCAGATATGTTGGCTAAGATGTAGACTCGGGCCTTCTCATTAGCCCTAATCCATCTGTCATATTCATCCCGAACAATTCAGTTTGCAGTCAAGCTGGGAGGGGGAGGCCATTCCTCCGTTAAGACGAACCTTAGATCATCAACAACAAGAATCGTATTCAAGTTTGATTTCTAGGTTTTGTAGTTATTGTCGTTAAGTTTATCGAAGGCGAGTAACTGAATAAAAGAGCTCGACATGCTGAAAAAGAATGAATTATATTAGTGAATTGCTTGTAACCTATCAAATTAAGAATTTAGCAAAAGTAATAATGTACCCATAAACTCATTATTGTTTTTGCAACGATACTTCAGTGAGTCAGAGCAACCGCTACCGAGGGGCAGTCAATCACTCCTTCACTGAACCAAGACATTCTTGACTAAATGTTAACAATGGAATAACTCTTATTCCTATAGCATTCTAGTTATCGCTACTTCGGTCAAGACTTTACTAACACTTAGCAATTCTTTTAAGTGTGACCCACCATATTCAGACCTTAGAGGTCGACCCCAACATTGCTACCAAATTAGAGAGACAAAGCTGGGATTGGACCTAAGAGACGCTATCCATTTCTGGAGTTTGAGTTGTTCCGAAACTCATGTTACATCCCTCCGAATGGATGGTGCTACTTTGGGCAACCTGCAGGCGCAACATGGGAATCTCACGATCTAACCTAATGGAGGAGACCGTAGGATGTGTTGACAGACTTCATTCTCCATTTACTATAAATACTTTCTCCATTCACCTTGCTCTTAATTATGCAAACACCATCCGAATGGGGATGCCCTATTGACATCTCGAGGCCGAGCATAAATCTCACGGTGTGAACTTCGCCGGGAGTGTAAGAGGAAATTGATATATCATATATACCTTTTCACTACCACTAAGTATTTTAAATAGCTTGGGTATACTTTTACTTAGGCATATTCCGGCTAAATCAATATGACCTAAGTCTACCAATATAACAATTACACTGGAATTACCTAAGTCTATTAACCATTTAATAAACCTAGGTCTATGAGTTCAATTTATTAACTTTTAATAAACGTCACTCACGAAAAATAATTTATAAACCTCTAGATTAAATTCACTCCCAGGTCAGTTCCCAGGTAGGGGTGTTCTGCTTCCAAATCGACCTAAGTACTGACCTAGCTAGAACCTTCCTTAGTCAGAGTCCCTCTTTAATCAAAGTTTATAAATTATTGGTTTCCTAATTCTAATCTTATTAGAACTAGATAACCTAAAGTCTAATTAATTCCAGTTCTAAAGTCATTTTAAAACTAATTAATTAACCTTAGGTTACATGCGCATTTCTATGTTATAAATTGTTTGATCATTCATCACATGAATAAACATACATTTATAACAAATTCATCACATGAATAAATGCAAAACAATTATATGTTTAACTTTTAATTAATATAACTCTTATATTAATTATAATTAAAACATATAATATTTGTTTCATAAATTAATATAACTCTTATATTAATTTTTATGAAACCCAAAAACATGTATACTATATATTATAACACTTATAACATACTTTCAATGCATGGACCATGCTTCCTATGGTGGGATTTTAAAATCTATATGACATATTTTATGCACATATAATCAGGAATTTTAATTAAAACATACATTCACAATGCATAATTAATTAAACACACTAAAGTGGGCTGGTTTTGGCATCTAATGCAAGCAAACAACTAAATTATTACAATAATAATCAAGAATTAAAATCGAACCACTTCGAACTCTTCGAATTTGGGTCGAACAAGCTTGTAAAAGTGTGAACCGGACAATTAAAAGGTTGAACCGGGCTGTAAAAGAGTGAACCAGGCCTCCAAATGGTGAAACAGACCTCCAAAACGGAAGAACTGGCCTCGAAAGAGTCAGAACTAGTCTGAAATCGCCCGAACCGGACCAAAATCGAGCCGAACCGCTCCAAAATGACTTGAATCAGTCAAAGTCAACTGGACTGGTCAAAGTCAACTGTCAAAGTCCACTTCTTCTCTTTCATTTTGAGAACACGGGTTGTTTCACAAAATTACTGTAGCAGAAAATTAAAAAAAAAAATTCCAGCAGCTACTCTGTTCTACATTTTCAGAAGAACACTTTAGACACCCATAATAATTGTATTTCAAAAAACACCCACCATAGAACAAAATAGATCAAATTGAGTGCTCAAAATTTCTTTGATACCAATTGAAAGAGTCTAGATTAAGAAAGCGGAAGCAATTTTGGATCTTAAACACTCTAAGTTGATCAATTTTGTAAAATAAAATGCATACTCAAAGCTGGAAAAACATAGGGATAGAAAACTCAACTTTGAAGATCAAATTCTCTTCACCCGGTGGATGGTTTCTAAACTTTAGATTACATGATTATACAATAAAACCCTAACATTGAATAATTCAATAAAAGCCAAGATCTTTGAACAAGAAGATTTTTACAAATAATATGAGATAGAATAACATACCTGGATCCATGATATTCTTCTAGTAGAGAAGGATTGTGTTTCTCTCTCTTAGTCTTCCTTTACTTGATTAAGTTTCTTGATGGAGAGAAACTTCTACTTCATTAGGCAGAGAGAGGACCAATCTCTAGGGTTTTATCTTTATATACACCTTTCCATCATGGTGTTTAAATTAGGAAAATTATCTTTTACTTAATTGGCCTACTTTATCAGTAGGCCCAAAACATAAAGTTTAAATAAATGTTAATGTGCCACATTAATGATTATTTATATTTAAATAATCTAACAGTCTCCCACTTGACCCATTCGACATAATTTACCACATATAGTCATAAACATAATGCGCATAGAAGATAATTTTCATCTTCATATCAGTTATCAATATCAAGTCAAGAAACTGATAAGGATCATGACGGTCATACGTCATTACATCGACATAATCCCTTCCATGTATCACCAACCTCGTTCTTCACCTAACATGATCTATAATAAAGATATTTAATAATGGTCCAACATAAGTGTCTTTATCAAAGGCAATGTTCTATTTGATTACGTGATTCATTTATGTATATACCAATCATTAGAAATAAGACTAATAACATAAAATTAGAAATTAAAAATATTTGAGCTCAGAGTGCCAAAAAACATAATCATAATTTCAATAATGGTATCCACTAATGCCCATACGTTTGACATGTTTCTTGAATGTCTTAGGTGGCAATCCCTTCGTTAGTGGATCTACAATCATAAACTTAGTGCTAATGTATTTAATTGACACTCTTTGTTTCTGAACTTCTTTAATGACAAAATTCGAAAACTTCATATATTTAGCACCTTTCGAATACTTGAATCTTGCAGAATAATCACAATAAATTTTCAGCGACTTGGCAATAATGCGACAATTCTAAGTCTTGAAATAAAGTTCTGCAACCATAAACCATAAGTTGTAGCCTCAAAGCATGCTACAAATTTTGCTTTCATAATGGAACTACACTTGAAGAGCATTTATCCATCTTAAATCTCTTCATAATTTTATTGATATATGCTTTCGGAGACAATCCAAACAATTCATGTGTTCCATTACAGAATATTTCTATTCCAATCACATAGGATAATGTCTCACTCATATCTTTCATTTTAGAGTTATTGAAGAGAAATTCCTTAGTTTGACATAATAAACTAAAGTCATAAGTAGTCAGCAATATGCCATCAACATATATAAAACAAGAAATATAATTTGTCATCAATATACATAACAAGAAATATAAACTTACTCCCACTGATCTTTAGATATATAAATCGATCAACGATATTTCTTTAAATCTAAAAAATGTGATGGTATCATAAACTTAATATACTATTGTCAAGAAGCTTGTTTAAGTCCGTATATTGACCTTTTTAACTTATACACCATATGTTCTTTTCCTTCAACCACAAAAACGTAACATTATGGTTGATCCATGAACATTTCTTCATCTAAATTCTCATTTAAGAAAGTAGTTTTCACATGTATTTGATGAAGCTCTAAGTCATAATAAGCTACTAAAGCCATAACAATTCTTAATAAATCCTTTTTTAAGAGACATGAGAAAAAGTTTCCTTATAGTCAATACCATCTTTCTGAGTAAAACCTTTGGAAACGAGTCTAGCCTTGTGTTGTCCAATATTGTCATTTGAGTCACGTTTGGTTTTAAAAACCCATTTACATCCGACTCTTTTACTTCCTTCAGGCATTTCTACAAGGTCCCATACCTCATTGTGGTCCATTGATTTTTAACTCTTTTTTCATGACATCTAACCATTTAATAGAACTATCACTTTCAATGGTTTTATGAAAAAGAAACTTGATCATTATCAATGCCTAAGTCAAATTCTGACTCATGCAAATAAGCCATATAATCATCAGAAATAACAGATGTTATTTGCCTTACAGACCTTCTTAATTCTGTTTCTACCGGTTTTTCTATTGTAGATTCATTAACTACAACATCATTATGTGGTGTTTGATCATTAATTTGTTTGCTACATTCATTCGCATAAATATTAAGTCCAATCTATTTGATCTTTCTAAAACTTTATAGAATGATCTTTGCTCATCACTGCTAGCATTAGTAAGTGCAGCAGGGTTTCTTATCAGAGAGTGCCAAATCAAGATCCAAAACATTAAGATAGAATCAGATTTGATTGCATCAATAAGAAAATTGAGTCCATTAAACTTACTAATAGATGTGTTTGCAAATGAAAAGAAACTGAAACATCTATTTGCAAATACAAAATATGCTTGCACATCATTGGTTTGAAAATAAACTTAAATATATAATGCATATTCATTAGACATTAAACAAACATTAAAAATATATTGAAGTTCTCATTTGGGAGACACAACAATATACAACATGAATACATAATTGATGCTAGATTTAATTTTACATAATTGGTAATTAAAATGCTCAAATTAGGTACATTCATTATCTTTGGATATACTAAAAATATCTAATCAAATACCTTAATTGACTACGATAATGTTCAAAATTATAAAACTACAAATGAACCTTTGGGTGATTCAAAATGTTTTATAATAATGAACGTCAATATACTCATGATAAAATCATTAATGTCATCTCATTCATTAGCATCACATAAACATGAGTAATTGAATTAACTTTAATTCGATATCCATAAAACATACTAATTCGACCACTTTGGTGACTAACAAATTATTCGTAACATAGGTATCATAATAATAACAAGTAATTTTTATCACATAATTTGCAAGACATCAACATTGCAAATAATTTTATCAATAGATAATTTAGAAAAATTTCATGCATTCCAAATTGTGTAATTGACGTAACTTAATTTGATATCTACTAACATTCTAATTCGGCTACTTTGGTAGCTAACAAATTATTCATAACGTAGATATCATGATAAAATAATTATAATAATAAATATCCATAACATAAATATCATGATAAAATAATGATAATAATAATAATTCATAACATAAATATCATGATAATAATTATCCATAACATAAATATCATGATAAAATAATGATAAATTTAGATAAATCAAATAAAGTATTATTATCATTATTTTAAACATTTATCTCATTGAAGATGATAATAATAATAAATAAATAAATTATTTGAATTCCATGAATTTGAATCTTTTGAAATTCAAAGTGAAGTTTTGAAATCTTGTAGGACCCACCAATAATAATTTGATTTTGTTTGTAATCAATAACATGATCAACCCAAATGAAATCCAGTTAGGAAACTTTATTGGAATTCAATTTTTTTGAAATACAAGAATTCATACACAATCCAATCAAAAAATCTTCATGTGAAATTCATATGAATTCTTGAATACAGTAACTTAAAATAAATCATAAATAAAAGAAGATTATTTTTTAATCAAGAACTCATGAAAACTTGAAAATAGAAACTTAATTCAAACATATCACATGATCTATTAAAACTTAATATTAATTTAAATCAATCCAGAAACTTAATTCTTGAATGCAATAACAATAAATTCTTGAACAAGTATGAAAATCAATCAAGATATATAAGATTCTTGAATGGAAGAATTAAAAAAATAATCAAGAACGCAAGATTATGAATTCTTGAACAAGAATGAAAATCAATCAACATATATAAAATTCTTAAATGCAAAAATTAAAGAAATAATCAAGAATGCAAGATTCTTGAATGTAATAACAATGAATTCTTTACCCTCATAAAAATGATTACTTGATTCATCAAGGAAAAGCCAAACGTAGCTATTTGCAGCGGAAACATAAATTCATACATTAAAACATCAATGAAAAATCTCATGTTCTCAACTTGGCTCTGATACCACATGTAAACTTTAGATTACATGATTATACAATAAAATCCTAACATTGTATAATTAAATAAAAGCCAAGATCTTTGAACAAGAAGATTTTCACAAATAATATGGGATAGAATAACATATATGGATCCATGGTATTCTTCTAGTAGAGAAAGATTGTGTTTCTCTCTGTTGGCCTTCCTTTACTTGATTAGGTTTTTTGATGGAGAGAAACTTCTACTTCATTAGGCAGAGAGGAACAATCCCTAGGATTTTATCTTTATATACACCTTTCCATCATGGTGTTTAAATTAGAGAAATTATCTTTTACTTAATTGGCCTACTTTATCAGTAGGCCCAAAATATAAAATTTAAATAAATGTTAATGGGCCACATTAATGATTATTTATATTTAAATAATCTAACATCATTCAAGGGTGATGAGGATGCTCTGAGATGGAGGTGGCCAAATTTGGTGAATTTGAAGATGAGAGGGATTGGGCAAGTTGCAATTTGGATTTTATAGAAAATCCATGAAAATCCACTAATTTTCATTTAATTTTAATTCAAAAATAAATATTAAATTGATTTTAAATTAAAATTAATTTAATTAATTAAATAATTCAAAAATTAATTTAATTAATTAATTTTTAATTTAATTTAATATCAAATATTAAATTAAATAAATTTTCTGATCCCGATCGATTTTTCGAACATGTATCCTTATTCATGCTATAAACCGATCTAATATTTAAATCATATTTAAATATATCCACCTCTTTTTAATCATAGTTTAATTCATAATTAAGCTATGACTTGTTAAATATATCACATATAACGATTTCTCCCAAAATCGAATTTGAACAATTCAAATTCTTTTCTCTCAAAATGTTACAATGCTTAGTCCGAACTAGTAAGGAGGAACTAATGGACCTACAATTCATGAGCTCCAACGATACGAAATTAACCGACTAAACTCTTTAGCTTAGCTAATCAACATTCGTTAACCACCGGGACACTCCACTAAAGCCCAGTGGGTGCACTCTCCTCACCGTAGATATATTTTTGTCCACTCGATGTAACCATGATTAGTAAGTCGATCCTTCACAGGTTGTTCGTAATTACAGTTGGGTCAAAAATACCGTTTTACTCCTGTAATTACCTCTTGTTCCTTAAGTCCCACTAATCCTCTAATGAACAATTGGTTTGTGGTCCAACCAGCAAACCGAATCCTTGTCGGACCAATGAGAGGGGTGGGCCCTTTGTTCAAGACCCGGAGTCAGCACTTAAGGGAACAACCTCTCTACTAATCCCTAAAGCGGGTAGGAGTGAATTCAATCTTGCAGAACTATGTTCCCAGCTGTCTACCCGGTCTTATCCCTAAAATGGGAGGCTTATTGAGTCGACAATCTCGGGCCACTCTCACCCATGCAAATCTAAGGATAATCTGAATAAGCAGGAGTTCATAGAACGCTCAGGATTAAGATCGAGTTACCTAGGTTATCGTATGAATATAGTCAGTTAAGACAGTAAACGGAGTTATAAAGTTTAAGTGACTATTTCGCGGTCCAATCTTGTACAAACTCATTGCATAGGATGCCCCCACTCGCATGTCTCCACATGAACGATTTAGGATCACATCGTTTGTACTCTACAAAGTGGGCCACGTCCATAGTGTCCCTAGGATAAGGTACCCAACCCTATCCTTATACTATAGACCATTCTGGCTATAACTTGAACTTGATCCACTTTTATGTCACACATAAAGTTCAAGTATTCATCCTATAGTCAAGGGTTCTTTATCGGATTAGGGTTACACAATACACAATTCACTTTATTCAATAACACCTTTACTGAATAAATTTCAATAACAACTTTATTGCGAAATAGAATATACATTCAGTTTACAAAACTACGAGTTTTAGGTCATAAAACCCAACAGAGAGTGCAGCTATGGGGTTTAGTGAAGTGTTACCCTAATTAATGAATGTTGATTAACCGGGTCAAAGAGTTTGATCGGTTAATCTCGTATCATTAGAGCTCGTCATTTGTAGGTCCATTAGGTCCCTCGGTTGGCTCAAATTGGACAAAATGAGGGTTTATAGTTTTGAGTAGATTTGAAGTGTTCAAATTCATTAAAAGGGTATTTATGTCATTTATATGTGATATATTGGACATAATATATAGTTTAATGTGAATGAGATTCATAATAAACTATAGTCTAGCCTAATTATTTAATTAGGGCTAATTTGAAGAAGTTGAATTGAGAGAAATTAATTTGAATATGATTCAATTTAAAATTCCACAACTATGTAAATATGATTTGTATAATAAGGTATGAGATACCTTATATTATATGATATGTAAATATGATTTGCATATTATATATTTGTAGTATTTTGGTGAATTGGTGGAGATCTTAACTCCACCACACACCATTATATATAGGTGATTAGAGAAGCACGTGTTAGACCAATTTCTCATTTTTCGGAATTGAATCCAAAGAGAAAGAAAATTCTCTCTACACTCTCTCCAAACCCGAATTCCAAAGGAAGTCCCACAACTCTCCCTCTACCTCTCGAGAACAACCGAGAAGATTAAGTAGAAGTGTTCGGCTTGATCCATTTGTGGTACGAGTTCGAGAGGTCGTTGGATCGATAGAGATCGTGATCGGAGGATAAAACATCGAAAAAGTGTTCTTCAAGAGGTTAGTAACGATTACTTTTTGTTTTCTTTTCAATTAAAACATGTTTAGCCTAGTTAGTATGTTGATACTTTCTATTTTTAAGAAAATAAGAACCACAACGAAACAACGACGATTTATATCGCTTCCGCTGCGGGAAATCCATTCCCTTCACAATGAAGCTTAAACTCAATAAAAGCAAACAATGTTAATGTTAAGCAAAGTTGCTAGAATCACATGGTGAGACTTATTTCCTTTTTAAGGTATCCACTTCATTGAATCCCCTCCAAGGAGTTTTACCTACTCATTGAAAAGGAAATTAAAGTGCAGAAAATAAAAAGAGCACAAGAATGAGAGAAGATAAATTTTATTCAAATAAAGAACTTAAGCAAACTTAAAGTTTAGAATTTACACAATAACAACTTTAAACAAATCCTGGAACTACAACATGAAGAATTAAAATAAAATAAATTAAAAAAAAACTTATAACGTAACCAAATAATGAAAAACAACAACTAAACTTAAAAAATATAGAAAGTACAAGTCTTAAACGAAAGCAAATAAAGAACCCGAAGTTGTTTCTTCTTTTTAACTTTGTTCAACCTATTTCAAGGAGAACAAGTTTTTACACTCTCTTATATCGAAGTTCGAGTCTAAATGAAGTATGAACATAACTTTGGGGAGACTTGGTATGACAGTTGAAAAGATAAGAAAACTACAGAAATTTGGGGAATAAAAATATAAATCTGAGCTCTCTTGAAAATGAAGTTTGACCCGCCTTTTATAGAACTCAAGGCTTAGGGTTTGTTGTCGAGATTAGTGCGGAGAATCTTGATCAATCATATTCCTTGATCCTTAGAGATTTTATTGAGAATAATTGATATTATTTGATATTATCTGCAAATCTCGCTTATTTGGGAGATTATGTTGAAAAGGTCCATATGCAACCGCAATTGTGGGCACAATTTGATGTTGTCAAAATGGCCTAAATGCGGGTCACATCTTGATTGCATTTTGGGTTCTCCCTAGAACAATTGAAATTTGGTTGTTGGTGCATCCTGGTTGCATATCTCTTGGATCATCTTTCCTTTATCTCAGTTGTGGCCAGAATGTGGGCTCATTTGGGTTCCTTTTCAGCTTCTTGACTTTAAATATACCTAAAAACTTAGGGCCTGTTTGGTTAGCAATCCGAATTCTGTTTTATGTTTTCAGATTCACTGAATTCAGTGAATACGCGTTTAGCGGGCGTATTTTATTTGCTTTTGGATTCTGTGATCCAAATAGTAGAAATTCTGAAAACAACATTTTTATGTTTTCATTGTATCCAGATTCTGAATTTGAAATTTTAAAATGCAGAATTATATTAAACAAAGATAAATATCTTAGTAAATATAGTATTTCATGTTTATAAACTTAATTTAATTTTGTTAAATTAAAATAGCTATAATATAATATATAATATATTATAAAATATAAAATATTATATTATATTATAAAATAATAATAATATAAAATTTATAAAAAAATAACATGTTCATAAATTAATTAATAATGTCTTATATTCAACCTAATATTTAGTTTTGGAATTACAACTAATTTTATGATATATAAATATATTATAGAACACATTTTAAACTACTGTTTAAAATGGAATCAAATTTCTAAATCTGCTACCAAACACATCTGAAAACATGAAATACAACTCTGTTTTCATTGAATCCCTTGTTTTCAAATTTCTGTTTTTGGATTGCCAACCAAACAGGCCTTTATTTTTACCAAATCAAGATTTCAAACACATGCAAAAATTGTTTTTACTTAAATTTGCGATAAATGACATGAAATATAACGTTAAACACTCGCTTTCTAAGAAAATAGCTTAGTTTTTAGAGCCAAATAACATAATAAATGAGCTTTATACCTTCAAACTTAGCTTATTGTTTGTCCTCAAGCAATTTTAAGCAAAAACAAACAAGCAAACAAGAAACAATATGCATTCTAAGGAAGTTTTGAAAAAACGTTGCCTTTCAAGAGAGATCTCAACCCTTAATATTTACACAACCTTGAAGTTTTAGCTCATGAGACTTTATCTTTTACTTTTCAAGACAAACAACTCGCATGCAAATCTACCTACTTTGTTTATTCTATCTAAGGCTCAGTGATAACACACAAAATGTGTTATTTTTAGGCTTAGATTTTTCCAGTTTTTGTATTGATTTTAAGGCTTTCACGAGTTTAAATTGTTGAATTTCAGGATACGAGCAAGAATGGACCAAATGGAGAGATCATGAAGATTTAAGGCTCAAATGGAAGATAACGAAGTACAAGAGATGAAGCAAATTGAAGAAGAAGTGTTAATTTAGTCATTGAACCCGAGGCCACGGCGTTGAGACGCCAGTTTGGGTGTTGTAATGCCATGCAATGAGAAGAAACATGCTAAAGAACAGTGAAGACGACGTTGAGACGCTGCCTTGTAGCGTCGCAATACCGAAACGTGTGTGTTTTGCGTCATGAAAGTTCGCAGCGTTGAGACGTTGTGCACAACGTTTAAACGCTGTGCATTATTTCCTTAATTAATCGTGCAACGCCGTTTCTAATGTTGCAACGCCGTGCCGATAACTTTATGAATATGTGATATTGTGAAATTGAGAGGGGGAGCCGGATTGAAGAGGATACTTTAGAGGCCAAGCACGAGAGTGAAGGCTCGAGATCGTGACGGGAGCTCGGAGACGAGGACTGACATCCACACCGAAGCGTTTTTCTTTCTCTTCCTTTTAGTTTGTAGTTTTTTTCATGGAATCTATCATGGATTTAGTATGTTTTGCAGTGATTATGAGTAGGTAATTCCATACTTAGGGGATTGATGTAGCTAATTATGTATTTTTTTTAGTAATGATATGAACATTTAGTTGTGTTGCATTATTTTTGGTAATTTTTTCTTCCCGCAGCGGAAAACGACATGAACGTCGTAGTTTTCGTTGTGCAATTCGTTTCTTAAAATTGAATTAAACTACTTAATTCTAGGCTAAACATGTTGTTAAAAGAGAAGAAAACAGTGAGTAACTTGTTACTTACTTGTTGAAGAACTCTTCTTCAAAACTTTTTCTCCTTCGGTCACGATCCCTCTCGAACCAAGGATCTCTACGAACTCGATCCTCGAATCGAATGGTAAGACACTTCCAAAGGGTCTTCTCGGTTGTTCTCGGGAGATTAAGGGAGAGTGTGTGAGACTCCCTTTTGTTTTGGGTTGGGAGAAGAGATAGAGAGAGTTGAGAGAGATTGAGAGAATGTCTTTTGCTCTTGGAAGCAAAATCCAAAAAATGACAACTTGTGTTGTGAGATGCCTTTGAATGCATCTTTTTATAATGGTGTGTGGCGGAGTTAAAATCTCCACCAATTCACCATTTTACCACAACTATATGATATGCAAATCATATTTGCATATCACATAATATAAGATACCTCATACCTTATTATACAAATCTCATTTGCATAATTGTAGAATTTTAAATTGAATCACATTCAATTTAATTTCTCTCAATTAAATTTCTCTAATTAGCACTAATTAATCAATTAAGCTATATTATAGTTTATTATGAATCTCATTCACATCAAACTATATATTATGTCATCTATATCGCATATAAATGACATAAATACCCAAATAATGATGAACACTTCAAATTCACACCAAACTGTAAACCCTCAATTTGTCCAGTTTGAGCCAACCGATCGACCTAATGGACCTACAGATGACGAGCTCCAATGATCCGAGATTAACCTGTCAAACTCTTTGACCCGGTTATTCAACATTCATTAGCTACGGTAACACTCTACTAAATCTCATAGTTGCACTCCCATCACTGTAGGACAAGTTGTATCCATCGATATAACCAATGCCCGTGAGTCGACCCTTCACAGGTTGTTCATAGCCACAGCTGGGTCAAATTATCGTTTTACCCCTGTGTCTACCTCTTGCTCCTTAAGTCCCACTGCTCCTCTAATGAACAACTACGTTGTATGATCCATCCATAAACAACAACCCTCTCGGGCTAGTGAGTGGGTGGGGCCCCGTTGTTCAAGCCCTAGAGACAACACTTAAGGGAACAACCCCTCTAGTTTCCTAATTCGGAAACGAGTGAATTCCATCTCGCGTAATCAAGTTTCTAGCTCCCCACATGGTCCTGTCCCTGAGAAGATAGGCATATTGGGCGAGCAACTGTGGTCACCCTCAACCGTACTAGTCAAATGACAGATCCTCGCAAACAGGAGTCCGTAACATGCTCAAGATTAAGGTCGAATCACTAATGGTCATCTACGAATTTATTTGTCCTATATTGTTAATGGTGTTAAATCAGTAAGTCTAATAATTCACGGTTCGATCTTGTACCATCTTATTGCACATGATGCCCCCACTCGTATGCCAACCACATGAACGAGCTGGATCACCTCGTTTGTATCTAATACAAAACGGGTCGCATCCACAACGTATCCAGGATTAGGTCTCCATCCCTATCCGTATATTGTAGACCGTTCGAGTCATTAACTCGAACGTGATCCTCCCCGTGTGTCCACTACATACCATTCAAGTTCTAGTTCTCTCATAATACAATGACCCTGGAGCTTAGTTTATTGGATTAAGTTTATAAAATATGCGAGACACAAAATTTGAATAAATAACTCTTATTTATTTACAACATGGAATATTACAAACTACACGGAATTAGGGAATACACCCCAACAAATGCTTATTTTTGTTTGGCTAAGAATTGCATGTTGTATTGGTTTAAGTTTAATTCGAGAGAATAGACTTAGATTAGATTAAAATTGCCAAAACCCTTAGTAAATCCTTACACGAGAGTGAAGGGTTTTTTGGGAAACGTTTTAAAGAAGTTGCTTAATGTCTTGCATGCTTTTAAAATCTAAATGGAGACTTTAGGTTTATTGTTATGCATGAGGTCACTAGAGCTCGAGAGAGTCTTTTGATTACCTTTACTTCTTGTTTATAATCTCACAACCAAAGTCGCTTCATGCGGTAAAATAATGAAATAACTAGTGAAATCAATTCCATAATGCTTCTCTCATCTTTGTGTTTCCACTTGTGTATTTAGTGTTATTTTCATTCCACTTTTGATAAGTTTTGTTTCTTTAGATAAAATTAGGGATTAGTATCTTGGTCGTTAATCGATCTAGAAAACCATTCCTGAGGACGATACTTGAAATCTTAAATTACTATATTAAAACTTGACCCGTACACTTGCGGTATTGAAATTATCACGCAACACTCAGTCATAAAGTCTAGGGTAATTTCTTTGTCTAGCAAGCTAAGTCTAAACTTTCTAAATATAAAAGATAATAATTGATAACACACAAAATGTAGTATTTCTAGGCTTGTATTTTGTAAGTATTTGCCAGTAATTCAGTATTTTCACGAGTTTATTATGATTAATTTTAGGTATTAGGCAAAAAGGAGCAAAACCAGAGAAATAAGAGTTATTATGGCTAATTTGGGGTTATTAAAGCATACAACATGATGCTATGTGAAGAAAAGGAGCTAAAAAGCAAGAATATTCGGGAGCATGGCATTTCAACGCCACTAGTAGCGTAGCAACGCCATATTAATAGAAGCCTACACATGAGAACCCACCACACAACGTTGCAACGCCATAGGCGCGCACGCATTCCATCTGAAAGTTACATAAAGTTGCAACACCACTAGTAGTGTGCAACATCTCAACACTACAAGATTCCTTTTCCTTATATGAAATGTACGCATGATAGTGTTGTCAGCGATGTTGCAACGCTGTCCATCAGCCTATAAATATCACTCTTTGTGCCAAATCGAGGGGAAAGCTGTTTTTAGCCTAATTTTATCCTAAATTCGATCGCTACGCTTATTTCGGAGCTTAGGAGATTGTTTTGGAGGCGAATGACGATAGTTCGAGTTGTAGATTGTGGTGAGGCTTGAGAACAAGGATCGAAACGTGAACTTCAGAGTTTTTCTTTCTTTTCCCTTTTAGTTGTAGTTTGTTTTTATAGATTTTAGGAACAAGTTTAGTTTTTTTTAGTGATGATGAGTAGCTAAACTTGTAGTTAGGGAATTGATATAGTCGTTGACTTTATTGCTTTAGCTTTTAATTCATAATTTGTTTATGTTTAAATTATTCTTGATAATTTATGCTTAATGTTTGTTTTTCTTTGGCCAAGAATTGCATGTTTGATTGGTTTAATTCATTATTTGAGAAAATAATATTTAGACTAGAATAAGGTTATCAAGACTTTTTGTAAATTCTTGCATGTGAATGAAGAATTCTCTAAGAAGCACTAAAAGAAGTTATTAATGTCTTGTATGTTATTAAAATCAAGATGGAAACATTAGGTTTATAGTTTTACTTGAGATCAATTGAACTTGACAAAGTCTCATGATCAATTCCTACTTCTTGCTTATAATTATGCATAACCATAATTTGGATTAATTAGCTAAAGTAGTAGTTCAATTGATAAAATAAATTCTTAGGCTTTTCTCATTAATTTCTCTCAAATTTTATTTTTTTTTCTAACTGTTTGATTTTTACTTTCTCTAGATAAAATTGGTGGTTAGTATCTACATTACTTAATTAATCTAGAAATCCATTCTTGTGGGTGATACTTGGAACTTAAATCACTATGTTAAAACTTGACAGCGTACACTTGCGACTTTATATGGTTACAAAATCACACAATAAATTTTTGGCGTTGTTGCTGGGGAATTGCGATTATTTAGATTAATTAATATCGTGGAGAAAGCTTATGGTCTTATGGTAGAATCTTTTTGTTGTTTTGTTGTTTTTATAATTTATTTTTGTTTTGTTTGAATTTTTAGGACCTGTACGGTGTATGCGAAAGGATAAGGATGTTGTCCTTACTCCTTTTGATTCTAAGATCGTGAGGAATTGTAGAAAATTTTAATGGAGAAAAGAGCCCAAGAATCCTCCATGGAGAATCAAGAGGAACCGAAGGCCATTAGAGACTACTTCCAACCTGTGTTTAATGTTGAACAATCTAGAATAGTCCATGCTTCAAATAATGCCAACGATTTCAAGCTGAAAACGGACCTTATCCAGATGGCTAGAGATAGTGCATTCAGAAGACTTCTGTCCAAGGACCCTAATTTTCACTTGCAAAATTTCTTAGAAATACGTGGAACTGTGAAATAAAATGGTTTTCCTTCTAATGTCATTCGCTTACGTCTCTTTCCTTTTTCTTTGTAGGACAAGGCAAAGGATTGGCTTGTATCGTTGCAGTCAGACAGTATCACCACGTGGGAAGAGTTGGCCCAAACATTTTTGACCAAATTCTTTCTACCTGCAAAAGTTGCAAAGTTAAGAACAACGATATGTACGTTCAGGTAGTTTGATGGCAAATAGTTGTTTAAAGCCTAGGAGAGGTACAAGGAGCTGCTGAGGAAGTGCCTTCAGCACGGGTACCATGACTGGCCCCAAGTGTAGTTGTTCTATAATGGACTCACGGGCAGTACGAAGACTATCTTGTATGCAACAGTTCAAGGTTCAATTATGGCCAAAACCATGGAGGAGGCACAAACACTATTAGAGGAAATGTCCACTACCAGCTACCAGTGGCCAAAGGAACGTTCAAATCATTGAACAGTGATTGGTCTCTATGAGTTAGACGAGGTAAGTGCACTTAAATCTCAGATGGAATCTCTTACTCATGCCCTATCTAAAGTGTGAAAGTTAGTGTCCACCAAATTAATGAGAAAAATAAGTTTGAGGGAGGCCTACCTTATATTTAAGGCACCTAGTGGAATATTATTGTCTTGATTGTGAAAAGCCTAATAAAGGGAATTTAGAGCCAGAAGTAAGAGAAAAATGAGTTAAAGATTATATTCTACACTTATATTCTTGCTAGTTTAAACCTTAAAGTTCATTTTAAGGTATTTAATTTATTGATCTTTTAGGATTTGAGAAAAATCAATGAAATTAAGTAGTCAAACTACATATTGAAGTATTTGGGGCATAAAAACTGGAATTAAAGCAATATTTACAAGAAAATAGGAGTTGCAACCATCAAACCCAAATGGACAACGTTGCAACATTGTCTATAGCGTTGCAATGTTGTCCAAATACAGGGTCCTATGCCTTGCTACCACACGAGCAGAATTCTGACGCTACTTGCAGTGTTGAGACGCTCAAAACACGCGAGAACGAAGTTGTTTGTCCTTAGCGTTGCAATACTACGTTGTAGCGTTGCAACGCTACCCCAAATTTTCAAATATACTAAGTGATTTAGTCCACAGTATTGAGATGTTGGTTCTAGAGTCTCAATGTTGCGACACATTATAAAAGGAAGATGAAAGCTTCGAATTAGGAGCTTCTTGGAGAAGAATTCACTCATAGTTTGAAAACAGCAAGACTAAGGAGATTTGGAGAACACTTTTGGGAGCAAGCAAGGGATTCTAAGCTCGAGATTGCGGGACATACTGACGAGGACGAGGATTGGCACATATCTAATTTTTTTTCTCTTTTCTATCCTATTATATTGAAGTTTTAGACTATTTTTAGAGTTGAATTTTACTGAACTATGCTTTGTGGAACTCTTTAAGCTGGTAATTTTTTAGAACTTGTTTCAATTCTGGATTATATTTCATTGCATTAATCTTCATGTGTTTTATGGTTGAACTTGTGGCCAAAGTTAATTTCTTAAATTCAATTTTTAGACAGGGAAATTAAAAATTGCATTTGTAGAATGGAAGCATGACTAATGGTTGTGATAGCATGGAAATGGATTATTTGTCATTCGAAGTTAATATAGAATTGTTATGAAGCATGCTTAATTTATGATTTAGACTGGGAAATTAAATACTTAATTGAGCTTGAAAGTTTAACTAGGCTTGAAAAAGTTAGTTAACCGACATAGTAATTTGATTGGCTTATATTTAATGCAGATGTTTATAACTCTCCAATTAATTCAAGTGGTACTTCATGAATAATTAACTACGTGTATGAATTCTTCTATAACTTGTCTCCAATTTTGTAAATAATTAGGATAGTTTGTAAATTAGTTCCATCTCAAGTTTTAATCTTCTAGATAAAATTAAGCACCATTAGTTACCATACTTAATTAAATTAAGAAATTCAATCTCCGTGATCAATCCTTGGCACTTATAGTACAAATTTGAAAGGTCTAGGTATTATAAATTATAATTTGATAGGGTCTTCGACGAACACTTTATCAACAATCCTCTTCTACACCATTGAATATCATTTCTTTCAGTTGAGTACTAGGTTGGTGTCTTCACAACCCTACAAGACTTGTTTAAGATTCATAAGACAGTTATCAAATGATTCTTCAAATACAGAGAAATCATCTGTGAGCCTCAGTAGGGTGTTTTTCCTTTTTGTTTTAAGAAACAAATCAAAAAGGGAATCGGGGAGGGCGTTTTCCCTCCCCCTCTTCACACGCCGTCTGAAGCGAAACGGTCGCCAGCCGTTCGCTCAGCGACGCCGTTTGCTCCATTCTTCGCTTCTTTTTCTCCCTCACAATTGATCCCTCTCTCTCTCTCTCTCAACCGTTTCCATCTCCCCCTCGCCAAAGCCCTCCCTCTCCGAATCACTTTTTCTCCCTCTGTGGCTCTCTCTCTCAATCGACCTCTTCCTTGCGTAACCGTTGACGACATCCCGGTGCCGACAATCGATCCCTCTCTCTCTCTCCCTCTCTCTCTCTCGATTTCTCCCTCTCTCAACCGATTCCTCTCTCTCTCCCTCTGCCTCTTTCTCTCTCTTTATTTCTCTCATCCTCAGTCTCTGATCGTTCGTTTTTTTTTTTTTGCATGGGCAGGGTTGTGAATCAGAGTACTTTGGAAGAGATGCGATTTGAGACAACACACTCCCTTGTTCCGAGAGGTTCCCTTTCGATCTGGTAAAGGCTTATTCGTGTAAACGTCAGCTCTTAGGTGTAGTGAAATCGATAGCCTTAAATGTGGATGTTACGCTTGGACTTAGTTCGTTCTGATTGTTGTTGTGTTTGGTCAGGACTGTAGGTTGGCGAGGAGAGTAGCTCTAGCAGGACCGAGGCTAGGTGCAATTTCGCTTGTGTGCTCAACCAAAGGTAAGTGGTCGAACTTTGTTTCACGCGTTTGCTAGTTGTAAGGGCGTAGTTTGAGACTAATGATTTATGGGTTGGCCTAGGTGGCTACTTTTCCTTGTTAAATCTTTTGAGACTGATTGGATGAGATGACTTGGGTTGTAGGTTCCCTTAGTACGCGCAGGCGAGTTCGGAGTTAGTTTTAGAAGGGAATAGCTAACCATCACGCTTATAATAGAGGAAATAGTCATTTCGACTACCCCACTCATAAGTGTAGGGGTTAGGGGTGAAACTGCATGCACACTAGATAACTAAGAACTGAGTAATTGTTGACTATTGGTTCCTGTGAAAGCATATGTCGTTGCTTGTTTACTTTTACGTGCTTTTTGTTTGATGTGAAACTTGTGTTGAGATACGGAGCATGATGAGTCTGAGATCTATTGTATGTTCCCTCAAATAGGGGCATGTATAGTTTTGTGCTTAGTTACGTGATAACCCAGGGAGGGTTGTGTAGCCTTAAGATCGTAGTTAACACTTCTAGTCCTGGTGTAGGCCTAAGGTCCCAGTGTAACTCTTAGCAGGCTGAGACTCTAAGTTGACGAGATTGACATGGGATGTGGGGTCCGTCCTCCATCTAGTAGAGTGGTTCAGGGAGTGATTCCTGAGATACATGGGGCACTAGATACGTTGCTCGTCCTGGTTCGAGGCTTAAGGAGTGATTCCCAGAGTTGCAGAGGGGTTGGATACGCTCCTCTACCCTAGATGAGGCCTGGGAATGAGCCCCGTGGTCGTGAGTTCATGGGGGGAGCACCGGTATTGGTGCCAACTTAACTCAGAAGCCAAGGGTAGGGCACAGATAGAATCTTAGCAAGATTAGGGTCGGAGCAAAGGTGGAGGTCTGTAGAACGGGTTGCGTGTTGTGTTTTAGCTAAGTCTAAGGCTTGAGCCTCTTGTATTATTTTACTTTGGACGAAGTGGGTTACTTATTGAGTATTTTATACTCACCCCTCGTTTTTTGTGTTTTGGTTCCAGGTAAGGCGAAACCATGAGGTGACTAGTGTCGGCGAGACCCTACGAGTCTATGGAAGGCTTGTTAGGACTTAGTTAGGGTTATTTTTTGTTAAAGACTGTTTATCTTTCTTATTTCCTCTGTCACGCTCTTTTCTGTAGTTTGGTTCCTTTCGTGCTTCATTTAGTCTTGTAATGTTGAACTCTTGCATGTTCTATTTTGGCATCTATTGTTAAGAAAACATGTTATGTTTTGGTAACTCTTGTTAAGAAAACATGTTCTGCTTTGACATCTCTTGTTAAGAAAGCATGTTCTGAGTAATTTGTGTGGTTGTCTGAGAATTTTTGGGGACTGGAGCCCAAGTAGTTGTTTGAATTCTATAGTTTCGAGAAGGTTGGGTATCCTCATGAGAACTTTCTTTTTGGAAGTATTTTCTTGTTCAGGTGATAGGAAATTTTTGGAATTTTCCTAGTTGCGCTGTTATGCTGCCGAAGTTTCAGCGCGAGCGGTGTAACTTGGAGTAACATCCCAAGTGGAATAACTCCATTTGCACAGGGTGTTACATCATCCATGAAAATTTCTACGGTTTTCTCTACCATCACCAAAAAATGGCCATTATGCATCTCTGGAAAGTCGCTGAGGCATTGCATAGTCTAAATGACATCCTTCTGAAAGCAAAGGTTCCATATGAACATGTGAATGCCATCTTCTCCTGGTCTTCTGAAGATATTGTGATCTGGTTGTAACTTAAATATTTGTCCAAAAAGCAGTAGTACTTCTTTTCTATAAGATGATCCAACATTTGGTCGATAAAAGACAATGAAAAATGGTCCTTCTTTGGTTTTGTTGAGGCGACTATAATCCATGCACAGTCTCCACCCTGTAATAGTTGTGGTTGGAACGAGTTCATTCTTCTCGTTTGTAACAACAATCATCCCCTCTTTCTTTGGTATGCACTACACTAATCTAACCCAGTTGCTATCTATTATGGGGTAGATTACTCCTGCATCAATCTACTTTACAATTTATTTGCGAACCACCTCCTTCATCACTGGATTCAATCTCCTCTCATTCTCTATCGACTTCTTGGCTCCCTCCTCCAAATTTATCTTGGGCATGCAAAAAGAAGGGTTAATTCCTCGCATGTCTGCTATTGTCCATCCCAACACCTTCTTATACTTGGAGAATGCTTGCATTAAATAAAGTCCATCCTCATCAGTGAGGTTTGCAAAGATATTCACTGGTAGAGTTTCATCCTTTCCCAAAATTCTGTATCTCAGGTGAGACGAAAGTGGTTTGAGTTCCGGCAATTAAGGCTTCGGTGGTACTATTTTATCATCTATTAGTCTCAATGCACTTGGTTCTTCATATGCAACATAATTACAACCACAATCTATTATTGCTTTGACCCTTCTTCAATAAAACTTTTGCCTATAAATTTGTTGATCGGTGTACACAGAAGCACACGTGATCGAAGTAATAATAGAATGATATGTGAGTACCAAGTATCGAATCCCAAGAAAATTGTTATGGTGTAGTCAATTAATTACCACCCTTAATCACATCTAATTTTAAAGTAATACAATAAACTAGGGCATTGAATACCCCTTTACAATACTCCCACTTGCTCTAGTCAGGAAGCACTCGAAGACCTAGACTCTCTAGGTGACCCTCAAACACCTTAGCCATGAGGGATTTTGTAAATGGATCAGCAACGTTGTGCTCCGAAGCTATCTGCGTGACTGTCACGTCTCTGCAGTGCACAATCTCCTGTATCAGATGATACTTAAGCTCAATGTGGTTGCCCCTTTTATGACTCCGAGGTTCTCTTGAATTGGCTACTGCACCACTGTTGTTACAAAACAACGTGATCGACAAGTTCATATTTGGAACAACTTCCAAATCCAGCAGGAACTTCCTAAGACAAACAACTTCCTTTGCAGCTTCACAAGCCGCAACATACTCGACTTCTATTGTGGAATCAGCAATGCATCCCTGCTTGATGCTTCGCCACACTACAACTCCTCCGTTCAGAATGAAGGTTGACCCCAAAGTGGATTTCCTAGAATTCTTATCGGTCTGAAAGTCAGAGTCTGTGTATCCGTAAGGATCAAATCCCCATTCCCATACACAAGGCTATAGTTCCTCGTTCTCCTAAGATACTTGAGGATTGCATTTACGGTTGTCCAGTGATCTAATCCTGGATTTGATTGATACCTACTGACCATCCCAACTGCATAACAGATGTCGGGCTTAGTACACAACATGGCATACATCAGGCTCCCTACAGCTGAAGCATAGGGAATTCGTCTCATATCCTCAACCTCTTGAGGAGTCTTAGGACATTGATCCTTAGACAAGTGAACTCCATGCCTGAAAGGCAGCAAACCCTTCTTGGAATTCTGCATCTTATATCTAGACAACATCTTGTCAATATAAGACGCCTGAGACATGGCTAGCGTTCTGTTCTTCCAGTTTCGGACTATCTGGATACCTAGAACATACTGTGCTTCTCCCAAATCTTTCATTTGGAATTGCGAAGCCAACCATTCCTTAATGTCAGTAAGAAATCCTACCACATTCCCAATGAGTAGGATATCATCCACATACAATATTAGAAATGCGACAGTGTTGTTGACGATTTTCTTGCAGACACAAGGATCGTCAACATTTTGTTCAAAGCCATAAGATTTGATCGCCTCATCAAACCTTATATTCTGTTGGGATTTGTGCCCTAAAACTCGTAGTTTGTAATTATGTTCTAATTAATGTAATAAAGTGTTATTATTTCAATAAAGAGTTATTGTTCGTTATCTACGAGTTTGCCTTTATTTAAACCCTAAATCCAATAAACTAAACATCCAAGGTTGTTGTATGAATCTTTAACTGAATGTAGTGTACATATAAAGGATCTCGGTTCGAGATACAGCCTAAAGGGTCTATAGTTAGGGATAAGGTTTGGGTACCTTACCCTGGTAAAACTATGAATGTGGCCCACTTTGTATTTGATACAAACACTGTGATCTTAACGTGTTCGTGTAGATGACATGTGAGTGGGGATATCCTATGTAATGAGATTACATAAGACCGGACCACGAAATAGTAATCTCTAGCTGTAACTCCGTTGACTAGTTACGTTTCTATTTCACTAGGATGACCTAGGCAACTTGATCTCAATCTCGAAAGCGGTGTTACGAACTCCTGCTCATGAGGGATTGTCCTTTGACTAGTATGGGTGAGAGTGGCCAGATTCGCCGACTCAATATGCCTACCTTCTTGGGGACAAGACCGAGTGAGTGGCTGGGAACTTAACTGAGCAAGATGGAATTCACTCCTTCCCGCCTACTAGGGTATGTAGAGTAATGTTCCGTTAAGTGGTGTCTCCGGGACTTGAACAAAGGGCCCGACCCTCTCATTGGCCCGAGAGGGACTCTGTTTGTTGGTAGGACCACAAACAAATTATTCATTAGAGGAGCACTGGTACTTAAGGCACAAGATGTAACCCAGGGTAAAACGGTAATTTGACCCAGCTGGTGTTACGGACATTAGTGAAGGATTGACTTGTTGTTATTGGTCATTATCCGTGGACACAGAAAATAGGAGGGAAAGGGAAGGCACCTACTGCTGACAAAGGCAAAGGAAAAGCCAAGGTTGCAAATAAAGGAAAATGTTTCCACTGCAGCGTGAATGGGCACTGGAAGTGAAACTGCCCAAAATACCTTGCTGAGCTCAAAGAGAAGAAAGGTGAATCAGATTTACTTGTTCTTGAAACTTGTTTAGTGGAAAATGATGACTTTACCTGAATACTTGATTCAAGAGCTACTAATCATGTTTGCTCTTCATTTCAGGAAACTAGTTACTTTAAGGAGCTCAAAGAGGGTGATATGACGCCTCGTGGTTCGGAACAGAGACGCTGCCTCACTGCGTGCAATGGGGAGATGCCAAGTCGCTTTTTTAGAGATAGATTTTTATTTTTAGAAAATATGTATATAGTTCCTAAAATTAAGAAAAACTTAATTTCTATCTCTTGTTTAATTGAACTTGACTACTGTATTACCTTTTCATTTAATGAAGCGTTCATTTCAAAAAAATGTGTCAATATGTGTTGTGCTAAGTTAGAAAACGGCTTGTATGTACTGAAATCGAATAAAACCAAAGCAATTTTAAATCATGAGATGTTTAAGAATGCTAACACTCAAAGTAAATGACAAAGAATTTCTCCAAATAATAATACCTATCTATGGCATCTTAGACTTTGTCATATTAATCTCAACCGTATTGAGAGACTTTCTAAGAATGGACTTCTAAACAAGTTAGAAGATGATTCTTTACTACCTTGCGAGTCTTGCTTGGAAGGTAAAATGACCAAGCGACCTTTTACAGGAAAAGGTTACAGAGCCATAGAGCCCTTAGAACTTGTACATTCGGATCTTTGTGGTCCGGTGAATGTTAAAGCTCGAGGAGGGTACGAATATTTCATCTCTTTCATAGATGATTATTCGAGGTATGGCTATCTATATCTAACGCATCACAAGTCTGAGGCTCTTGAAAAGTTCAAAGAGTATAAGGCTGAAGTAGAGAATGCATTAGGGAAAACCATTAAAACACTTCGATCTGATCGAGGTAGAGAGTATATGGATTTGAGATTCCACGACTATATGATAGAACATGGAATTAAATCTCAACTCTCAGCACCTAATACACCACACCAAAATGGTGTGTCAGAAAGGAGAAATAGAACCTTGTTGGACATGGTTCGTTCTATGATGAGCTATGCTCAATTGCCCGCCTCGTTTTGGGGATACGCAGTGAGACTGCAGCTTCAAATCTTGAATAAGTGTTCCATCAAAAGTGTTTCGAAACACCTTTTGAATCAGGGAAGGGGCGTAAACCTAGTTTACAACACTTCAGGATCTGGGGTTGTCCGGCACACGTGCTCGTGACAAACCAAAAGAAACTGGAACCTCGTTCAAGATTGTGCCAATTTGTTGGCTATCCCAAAGAAACGAGAGGTGGTCTTTTCTACGACCCACAAGAAAACAAGGTGATTGTATCGACAAACACCACGTTCTTGGAGGAAGATCACATGAGGAACCACAAACCGCGTAGTAAATTAGTACTAAATGAAGCTACACATGAACCAACAAGAGTTGTTGATCAAGTTGGACCTTCATCAAGAGTTGATGGAAGAGCCAACACCTCAAGCCAGTCTCGTCCTTCTCAATCGTTGAGAATGCCTCGACGCAGTGGGAGGGTTGTTTCCCAACCTGACCGCTACTTGGGTTTAGCTGAAACTCAAGTTGTCATACCTGATGACGGCGTAGAAGATCCATTGTCTTATAAACAGGCAATGAATGACGTAGACAAGGACCAATGGATCAAAGCCATGGACCTTGAAATGGAGTCAATGGACTTCAATTCAGTATGAGAACTTGTAGACCAACCTGAAGGGATTAGACCCATAGGGTGTAAATGGATCTATAAGAGAAAGAGAGATGCAACCGGAAAGGTACAGACCTTTAAGGCTAGACTTGTAGCAAAGGTGATAAGAAATTTTTAGAAGGATTTGAAAAAATGTAATCTACCTTGTTAACAACAAACAAGACTATTAGATCTAAAACCCCAAAAATCTCAAAACCAAAATGAAACCAAAGAAACCAAAGAATTCTAATATCAAAATGTTAAGTAACCCTTGACAATTGGATCTAACAACCTTGCTTAAATAAACAAGACCTTTAGATAACTCAATTTCAAAGACCCCAAAACCAATTTTGAAAATCAACTCAAGGAAAGTAAAATTGGATTACCTTGTCGATCAAACATCTCAAGGCAAGAGAACTGTATGAGATCCGAATCACTCCACAAGCAAGATTGATCAAGTCAAGCTTGAATGATTCTAAGCATGCAACCTAATCTACATAGAATTGCAAAGACATAGCTCAAAGGCTATAAAAAAGCTCAAGGCCACTTTTGATTACATTTTTAATCTTTCTTTTTCTTTTTTTTTTTCTACAAGGTACATGGCTTTATATAGCCTCAAAATCAACCCTATAGTAACCTATGGTCAATTGAAAGGTTGTAACTTACATCCCCATCAATACCATGATCTCCACTAGCTATTTTGTAACCTAAATAATTGAAAACAAGACTTTAAAACTGAAATTTACATCAAATTAGCCATAAATCCGAGAATGGTGTCTCTTTGTTAGCTTTGTAACTCTTTGTAACCATCCAAGAGTAAATGAAGCACATCTTGAAGTATCTTGAAGCCCTTGTTCCATAAATGAAGCTTGTTATTCTTTAATAAATGATGAGTTGCACTTGAGTTCATTAAATGCAACTTGTGTTAAACTTTCATGAATTTGACTTCATTTAATGTGACGCCATGAGTTGCCTTGGTTCATATCATTCTCCCTTCTTCAAAAAGATTCATCCTCGAATATACTTGTGAAACATTGCTGCAAAACCATGTTAAGAAAACACAAAAGACTGCAACACTCTCTCACATGTTTACACTCAAGGAAATGTGGGTCACTTGTGTTTGCACTCACTCATTTTCACAAATCAATCTATATTAGCTCTCATTCTTACCTCTCAAAATTTTTTTGAAGTATAGAAGCCATGATTTGCAATCCCATGGATAGTTGCACACGTTGAATACAAACAAGAAAAACTAGGCTTATGAAAAGAAAAATTCAGAATGATAAACCTATGGAAATTTTATCTAAGAGTAGAAAAATTAAGAACAAGAATGTAACTCTCACAAATTAAGAACAATGGCTGGAATTTTTAAATACAAGAGTTACTATTTAAAACCAATGGTTGGACTTTTAAAATATATGAGTTACAATTTAAAAACTAGGCTTGAAAATTCAATGTGCGAAATGTAATCGCCCATATTTAATATGTTTTAGCCAACTTTGCAAACTTTCAAAGTGTAACATCAAAGATTGAATATCAAATGGTTAAGTTTAAACATAATGATCAAATATATTGGAAATTTTCAGATTGAGCATGCTTTAGAGGCAAAAACAACAAGAACAAAACAAGAACTCATGTTCTCGGATATAACAGTATTTTTCAGAACCAGTTGTAAAAATGCATACTTTTTACCCTCAAGAAAGCTGAATTAGAAAATTTCATAGAAGTCAAAGTTCAAGCTTAGACTCTGATCTACAATAATGATGAAGACATCAAGATGAAAACAATTGTAGAAATATGACTTTTTGGTGCTTTTTCAGAGACTACGAAAACTGGACAGTTTCCAAAACAAAAAAAAACTAAAACATGAAAATTTAAAACAAATTCAATATAAACGCAATGGAAACATATATCCGATCTTGAGCCTAAGGCTATGATACCAAATGATAAGAAATTTTTAGAAGGATTTGAAAAAATCTAATCTACCTTGTTAACAACAAACAAGACTATTAAATCTAAAACCCCAAGAATCTCAAAACCAAAATGAAACCAAAGAAACCAAAGAATTCTAATATCAAAATGTTAAATAACCCTTGACAATTGGATCTAACAACCTTGCTTAAATAAACAAGACCTTTAGATAACTCAATTTCAAAGACCCCAAAACCAATTTTGAAAATCAACTCAAGGAAAGTAAAATCGGATTACCTTGTCGATCAAACATCTCAAGGCAAGAGAACTCATGAGATCCGAATCACTCCACAAGCAAGATTGATCAAGTCAAGCTTGAATGATTCTAAGCATGCAACCTAATCTACATAGAATTTCAAAGACATAGCTCAAAGGCTATAAAAAAGCTCAAGGCCTCTTTTGATTACATTTTTAATCTTTCTTTTTCTTTTTTTTTTCTACAAGGTACATGGCTTTATATAGCCTCAAAATCAACCCTATAGTAACCTATGATCAATTGAAAGGTTGTAACTTACCTCCTCATCAATACCATGATCTCCACTAGCTATTTTGTAACCTAAATAATTGAAAACAAGACTTTAAAACTGAAATTTACATCAAATTAGCCATAAATCCGAGAATGGTGTCTCTTTGTTAGCTTTGTAACTCTTTGTAACCATCCAAGAGTAAATGAAGCACATCTTGAAGTATCTTGAAGCCCTTGTTCCATAAATGAAGCTTGTTATTCTTTAATAAATGATGAGTTGCACTTGAGTTCATTAAATGCAACTTGTGTTAAACTTTCATGAATTTGACTTCATTTAATGTGACGCCATGAGTTGCCTTGGTTCATATCATTCTCCCTTCTTCAAAAAGATTCATCCTCGAATATACTTGTGAAACATTGCTGCAAAACCATGTTAAGAAAACACAAAAGACTGCAACACTCTCTCTCTCACATGTTTACACTCAAGGAAATGTGGGTCACTTGTGTTTGCACTCACTGCTTTCACAAATCAATCTATATTAGCTCTCATTCTTACCTCTCAAAATTTTTTGAAGTATAGAAGCCATGATTTGCAATCCCATGGATAGTTGCACACGTTGAATACAAACAAGAAAAAACTAGGCTTATGAAAAGAAAAATTCGTAATGATCAACCTATGGAAATTTTATCTAACAATGAGAAAAATTAAGAACAAGAATGTAACTCTCACAAATTAAGAACAATGGCTGGAATTTTTAAATACAAGAGTTACTATTTAAAACCAATGGTTGGACTTTTAAAATATATGAGTTACAATTTAAAAACTAGGCTTGAAAATTCAATGTGCGTAAATGTAATCGCCCATATTTAATATGTTTTAGCCAACTTTGCAAACTTTCAAAGTGTAACATCAAAGATTGAATATCAAATGGTTAAGTTTAAACATAATGATCAAATCTATTGGAAATTTTCAGATTGAGCATGCTTTAGAGGCAAAAACAACAAGAACAAAACAAGAACTCATGTTCTCGGATATAACAGTATTTTTCAGAACCAGTTGTAAAAATGCATACTTTTTATCCTCAAGAAAGCTGAATTAGAAAATTTCATAGAAGTCAAAGTTCAAGCTTAGACTCTGATCTACAATAATGATGAAGACATCAAGATGAAAACAATTGTAGAAATATGACTTTTTGGTGCTTTTTCAGAGACTACGAAAACTGGACAGTTTCCAAAACAAAAAAAAACTAAAACATGAAAATTTAAAACAAATTCAATATAAACGCAATGGAAACATATATCCGATCTTGAGCCTAAGGCTATGATACCAAATGATAAGAAATTTTTAGAAGGATTTGAAAAAATCTAATCTACCTTGTTAACAACAAACAAGACTATTTTAGATCTAAAACCCCAAAAATCTCAAAACCAAAATGAAACCAAAGAAACCAAAGAATTCTAATATCAAAATGTTAAATAACCCTTGACAATTGGATCTAACAACCTTGCTTAAATAAACAAGATCTTTAGATAACTCAATTTCAAAGACCCCAAAACCAATTTTGAAAATCAACTCAAGGAAAGTAAAATCGGATTACCTTGTCGATCAAACATCTCAAGGCAAGAGAACTGTATGAGATCCGAATCACTCCACAAGCAAGATTGATCAAGTCAAGCTTGAATGATTCTAAGCATGCAACCTAATCTACATAGAATTGCAAAGACATAGCTCAAAGGCTATAAAAAAGCTCAAGGCCTCTTTTGATTACATTTTTAATCTTTCTTTTTCTTTTTTTTTTCTACAAGGTACATGGCTTTATATAGCCTCAAAATCAACCCTATAGTAACCTATGGTCAATTGAAAGGTTGTAACTTACATCCCCATCAATACCATGATCTCCACTAGCTATTTTGTAACCTAAATAATTGAAAACAAGACTTTAAAACTGAAATTTACATCAAATTAGCCATAAATCCGAGAATGGTGTCTCTTTGTTAGCTTTGTAACTCTTTGTAACCATCCAAGAGTAAATGAAGCACATCTTGAAGTATCTTGAAGCCCTTGTTCCATAAATGAAGCTTGTTATTCTTTAATAAATGATGAGTTGCACTTGAGTTCATTAAATGCAACTTGTGTTAAACTTTCATGAATTTGACTTCATTTAATGTGACGCCATGAGTTGCCTTGGTTCATATCATTCTCCCTTCTTCAAAAATATTCATCCTCGAATCTACTTGTGAAACATTGCTGCAAAACCATGTTAAGAAAACACAAAAAGACTCGCAACACTCTCTCACATGTTTACACTCAAGGAAATGTGGGTCACTTGTGTTTGCACTCACTCGTTTTCACAAATCAATCTATATTAGCTCTCATTCTTACCTCTCAAAATTTTTTTGAAGTATAGAAGCCATGATTTGCAATCCCATGGATAGTTGCACACGTTGAATACAAACAAGAAAAAAACTAGGCTTATGAAAAGAAAAATTCGTAATGATAAACCTATGGAAATTTTATCTAAGAGTAGAAAAATTAAGAACAAGAATGTAACTCTCACAAATTAAGAACAATGGCTGGAATTTTTAAATACAAGAGTTACTATTTAAAACCAATGGTTGGACTTTTAAAATATATGAGTTACAATTTAAAAACTAGGCTTGAAAATTCAATGTGCAGAAATGTAATCGCCATATTTAATATGTTTTAGCCAACTTTGCAAACTTTCAAAGTGTAACATCAAAGATTGAATATCAAATGGTTAAGTTTAAACATAATGATCAAATATATTGGAAATTTTCAGATTGAGCATGCTTTAGAGGCAAAAACAACAAGAACAAAACAAGAACTCATGTTCTCGGATATAACAGTATTTTTCAGAACCAGTTGTAAAAATGCATACTTTTTACCCTCAAGAAAGCTGAATTAGAAAATTTCATAGAAGTCAAAGTTCAAGCTTAGACTCTGATCTACAATAATGATGAAGACATCAAGATGAAAACAATTGTAGAAATATGACTTTTTGGTCCTTTTTCAGAGACTACGAAAACTGGACAGTTTCCAAAACAAAAAAAAACTAAAACATGAAAATTTAAAACAAATTCAATATAAACGCAATGGAAACATATATCCGATCTTGAGCCTAAGGCTATGATACCAAATGATAAGAAATTTTTAGAAGGATTTGAAAAAATCTAATCTACCTTGTTAACAACAAACAAGACTATTAGATCTAAAACCCCAAAAATCTCAAAACCAAAATGAAACCAAAGAAACCAAAGAATTCTAATATCAAAATGTTAAATAACCCTTGACAATTGGATCTAACAACCTTGCTTAAATAAACAAGACCTTTAGATAACTCAATTTCAAAGACCCCAAAACCAATTTTGAAAATCAACTCAAGGAAAGTAAAATCGGATTACCTTGTCGATCAAACATCTCAAGGCAAGAGAACTGTATGAGATCCGAATCACTCCACAAGCAAGATTGATCAAGTCAAGCTTGAATGATTCTAAGCATGCAACCTAATCTACATAGAATTTCAAAGACATAGCTCAAAGGCTATAAAAAAGCTCAAGGCCTCTTTTGATTACATTTTTAATCTTTCTTTTTCTTTTTTTTTTTCTACAAGGTACATGGCTTTATATAGCCTCAAAATCAACCCTATAGTAACCTATGATCAATTGAAAGGTTGTAACTTACCTCCTCATCAATACCATGATCTCCACTAGCTATTTTGTAACCTAAATAATTGAAAACAAGACTTTAAAACTGAAATTTACATCAAATTAGCCATAAATCCGAGAATGGTGTCTCTTTGTTAGCTTTGTAACTCTTTGTAACCATCCAAGAGTAAATGAAGCACATCTTGAAGTATCTTGAAGCCCTTGTTCCATAAATGAAGCTTGTTATTCTTTAATAAATGATGAGTTGCACTTGAGTTCATTAAATGCAACTTGTATTAAACTTTCATGAATTTGACTTCATTTAATGTGACGCCATGAGTTGCCTTGGTTCATATTAAAAGGGTTTTACCCAAAGGGAAGGAGTTGACTATGAATAAACTTTTTCCCCTATTGCTATGCTGAAGTCTATAAGGATACTCTTGTCCATAGCCGCGTTTTATGATTATGAAATTTGGCAAATGGACGTCAAGACTGCCTTTTTGAATGGTAATCTTGACGAGAGCATCTATATGTCTCAACCCGAAGGGTTCATAGCCCAAGGTCAGGAGCAAAAAGTTTGCAAGGTCAATCGATCCATTTATGGGTTGAAAGAAGCGTCAAGATCTTGGAATATAAGATTTGATACTGCGATCAAATCTTACGGCTTTGACCAAAACGTTGATGAGCCTTGTGTTTACAAGAGGATCATCAACGACAACGTAGCTTTATTGGTACTTTATGTGGATGATATCCTACTCATTGGGAATGATGTAAGATACCTTACTGACATAAAGAATTGGTTGGCGACCCAATTCCAAATGAAAGATTTGGGAGAGGCGCAATATGTTCTTGGGATTCAGATCTTCAGGAATCGCAAGAACGTAACGCTAAGATCGCCTCAAGCGTCTTATATCGACAAAATGTTGTCCAGATATTCGATGCAGAATTCCAAGAGGGGCTTATTACCCTTCAGGCATGGAGTTCATCTGTCTAGGGAATAGTGTCCCAAGACACCTCAAGAAGTTGAGGATATGAGACATATTCTCTATGCCTATGCAGTAGGTAGCTTAATGTATGTTATGTTATGCACGAGGTCGGACATTTGTTATGCAGTGTGAATAGTCAGTAGGTACCAGTCCAATCCAGGGTTAGACCACTGGACAACAGTTAAAAATATCCTCAAGTATCTAAGGAGAACGAGAGATTATACGCTTGTGTATGGGTCTAAGGATTTGATCCTTACTGGATACATTGATTCTGATTTTAAGACCGATAAGGATTCTCGGAAATCCACATCGGGATCAGTTTTCACCCTTAACGGGGGAGCTATAGTATGGTGAATCATCAAGGAAGGATGCATCGCTGACTCCACGATGGAGGTTGAGTATGTCGCTGCTTGTGAAGTAGCTAAAGAGGTTGTTTGGCTAAGGAAATTCCTTACTGATTTGGAAGTTGTTCCAAATATGGAATCTCACATCACCTTATACTGTGACAACAGTGGTGCGGTAGCAATTCGAAGGAACCTCGCAGCCATAAGCGAGGCAAGCACATCGAGAGAAAGTATCACCTGATACGAGAAATAGTGCAACGAGGAGATGTGACAGTCACAAAGATCGCTTCGGAGCACAATATTGCTGATCCGTTTACAAAGACTCTCACGGCTAAAGTGTTAGAGGGTCATCTGGAAAGTCTGGGTCTACGAGATATGTACATAGGCTAATCTAGGGCAAGTGGGAGATATGTAATGGGGTATATGGATGCCCTAGTTTATTGTACCCCACTAGAGTTTTAGTTCAAGTGGGAGTTTGTTGGGATTTGTGCCCTAAAACTCGTAGTTTGTAATTATGTTCTAATTAATGTAATAAAGTGTTATTATTTCAATAAAGAGTTATTGTTCGTTATCTACGAGTTTACCTTAATTTAAACCCTAAATCCAATAAACTAAACATCCAAGGTTGTTGTATGAATCTTTAAATGAATGTAGTGTACATATAAAGGATCTTGGTTCGAGATACAGCCTAAAGGGTCTATAGTTAGGGGATAAGGTTTGGGTACCTTACCCTGTTAAAACTATGGATGTGGCCCACTTTGTATTTGATACAAACACTGTGATCCTAACGTGTTCGTGTAGATGACATGTGAGTGGGGATATCCTATGTAATGAGATTACATAAGACCCACCACGAAATAGTAATCTCTAGTCAGAACTCTGCTGGCTAGTTACGTTTCTATTTCACTAGGATGACCTAGGCAACTTGATCTCAATCTGAAAGGTTTACGAACTCCTGTCATGAGGGATTATCCTTTGACTAGTATGGGTGAGAGTGGTCGATTTGCCAACTCAATATGCCTACCTTCTTGGGGACAAGACCGAGTGAGCTACTGGGAACTTAATCGAGCAAGATGGAATTCACTCCTTCCCGCCTACTAGGGTAAGTAGAGTAATGTTCCCTTAAGTGGTATCTCCGGGACTTGAACAAAGGGCCCGACCTCTCTCATTGGCCCGAGAGGACTCTGTTTGTTGGTAGGACTACAAACAAATTGTTCATTAGAGGAACACCGGTACTTAAGGCACAAGATGTAACCTGAGGGTAAAACGGTAATTTGACCTGTGGTGTTACGAACATTAGTGAAGGATTGACTTGTCATTATTGGTCATTATCCGTGGACACGAAAAATATATCTCAGCGTGAGAAGAGTGCAACCGTGGGACTTTAGTGGAATGTTCCTACAGTTAACGAATGTTGATTGGGAGGTTAATGAGATTAACCAAGCAATCTCGTATCGTTGGAGCTTCTGATCTGTTGGTCCATTAGGTCCACCTTCTAGCTCGTAAAGGGTTCTTAGATCATTTGAATTTGAAATGTTCAAATTCATTAGGGAATATATTTAATGTATTTAGATACGATATAATATATAGTTTTGGAACTATATATTATAAATTTAATGTGAATATGATTCATATTAAATTATATGAGAGAATTGAATATTTGAAAAAATTCAAATATTATATTAAGTGTGAATGTGATTCACATTTGAAAACTATAGGTTAAAATTTAATGTGCATTAGATGTGCATTAAAACTATAGGGTAGAGGGAAGGATATGATTAAATATGATTTAATCTTAATTAAATATAAGATATTTAATTTGATTAATTAAATATAATTTAATTAATGTTTAATTTAATTTAATCTTAAATTAATGGGAACGTGTCAGAAGGACACGTTCCCCACCTCCTTCCCCATCGATAGGGAGTGGGGAGGTGATCCCTCGTTTTATTCCTCTCCAATGGAGGAGAGGAGGTTGATCGATCTGGAAGTTTTTGTGAAGAGTTCTCTTTGCAAGAATTCTCTCTCTCTCATTCTCTAATTCCATAAAACTCTTCCAAAAGTTGGAATCCTTCCCACCAAGGAGGATCTAAGGATTCAGAGATATAGAAGGTAATCTCTGGTGGTTGTGTTCTTGCTGGAAGAAAACATAAAAAGTTGTTGTGTTACTACGTTTTGAAGCAAGGAGTTGCTACTGGAGAATTTAGTCTACAAAGGTAATTTTCTTTCCATTCTTAGTTTAATTGTTAAACTTTAATCATGTTTTCATGTACATCTCCATGTTTTAATTAGATTAAAAACATGCTTGTTCTGTATTTTTGTCAATGTATCGGTTTTTGTTTCAATTAAAACAATCGAGCAATTTACGATCCCAAACACGTTTCCGCTGCTCAAGGAGATTAGTTCCATCAATTGATATCCGAGCAATGCTTGTATTGTTTTATTTTGAAACAAAATTGCATTGATTTGGTGGGAAATGCTTTGGGTTTGCTGTAAAACTGTTTAGGAGTGTTTGACCTTAGTTTACTTCTTTTGATTTGATCATTTTGTATGTAAAGGCCCCTGCATTTTTGGGCAAAAAGTGCATTATTGAGTTTGTAATTGAGTTACGAGTCGTTCGGGACTAATTTCAAGCAATTCGGTTGAGAATCGAAGGAGATATTGAAGAAGGAAGCTGTTGTGTTCGAAGAAGAAAGTTGTTCTTTGAAGCCAAGAAGCAGCTGCAATGCCGCCGCTCATCGGCCTTTCGAGAGCGTTGCAATGCGACGCGCTAGCGTTAACGTTGTCGTCGTTCATCAGCGTTGCAACGCCGTTCATAAGCGTTCAACGCTGAAGAACGGCGTCGCAACGCCAGCGTCCCCTATTGACGTGGGCGTTCAAGGGGTCGTGGCGTTACGGCAACGCGCCGCTTCGCGCCGTAACGCGCCACCCCATGGCGGCGCGTGCATAAGGACAAAGCGGGCGTTGCCAGCGCTTCGCATCGCATACAACGCCGCTGGGGCATTCCAAAGAATCGCAAACCGATTCAATGATTCGAGTTCTTTTCGATCCGGTTCGAGCGGTTCAAGCCCGGTTCAAGGTGTTTTGGATCGGTTTTGTGTAATAAAATTATTGTAATTTTATTTCTTTTGCACTTTAGGGGCCAAAATATTCCAGCTTTACGGCTTTATGTCTTTATGAATGTCATTTAGATTATTCCCACCTTAGGATAAACATGTTCATGCATTTTATTTGTATAAATGTTATATGGATATGGTTGAAAATGCATGATTAATTTATTTTTCATGAGTAATTAGTTATAATTGTTATAATTAGATTATATGAAAAATAAATTGCATGGAGCATGAAATTACTTAGTCTAAAATAAATGTTATTTTATTTAAGTAATTTTAATTATTCAATTAGTTGAATATTTTTTTTATAATTCCAATTTGAAATATTAATGGTTGGATTTATAATATAGTTTCTTTATCATAGGTTAATATTTAAATTTATAAAAGTTATAAATTAAAGGGGTTTTAGAAACCATAACCTATAATAAAGAAATGCATGCAAACATAGGAACTTGGGTTAAAATTTAAAATTAGTTTTAAATCGTCTAAAATAAATTTAGACCTAAGTTTTAATTTCTAATAGGATTAGAAATTAGTCTTACGTAGTATTTTAAATAGTTTAAAATATAGTAGGACTTTAGGACTTTGGTTATAAGGAAACTCTACCGGTGAAGTTCTGTCTAAGGTTGGGGGTACTTAAGCTGACGGTTAATGGAACACCTCCTTCCTGGGAACTGACCCGGAGCCTGAGTTGAATTAACCTTAGTTCTATTTTATCTCTAGGTAATTAAAATGTTTATTCACCTACACATAAGGTTAAAAGACCTAGTTATTATAGTTATAATAGGCATAGACTTAGATAGATTCTTTTGGCCAGAATCCAACTAATTAAACCTATACCCTATTTTTAGGAGCTTCAGTGGGAGAAAACGAGATGTTCGCATCGAGTTTACTTTCACGTCCTCAAGAGTTTACATTGTGAGTTCCATGCTCGGCTACGTGGCGTCAATAGGGTGTCCCCCTACGGTATGTGTTTGCATGGTTCAATACCAAGGTGAATGAGGGAAGTATCCATAGTAAATGGGAGCAGGACGCGTGTCAACGTATCCTACGGCCTCCTCCATTAGGTCGCACCGTGAGATTTGAAGCCGGAAAACCTTTTGCTCTTGGCCTTGGGTAATGAACCCCTTGGGTTGGTCGATGTAGATGGTCTCGTCAAGGTTGCCATTCAGAAAGGCGGTCTTGACATCCATCTGCCATACCTCATAGTCATAATGTGCAGCAATGGCCAGAAGGATTCTAATCGACTTTACCATGACAACAGGTGAAAAGGTTTACTCATAGTCAACCCCTTCTACCTGGGTAAAACCCTTTGCCACAAGTCTAGCTTTGAAGGTCTGCACCTTCCCATCTACGCCATGTTTACGCTTGTAGATCCATTTACAACCTATAGGCTTTACCCCATCCGGTTGATCCACAAGCTCCCATGCGGAATCGAAGTACATCGACTCCATTTCCTAGTCCATAGCTTTAATTCATTCGTCCTTGTCAACGTCTGCCATTGCCTGAACATAGGTCAATGGATCCTCGCAGTTATCATCAGGAGTGACGACTTTAGTTTTAGCTAAACCCATGTAAAGTTCAGGTTGTCTCCCAGCCCTCCCACTACATCGAGGCATTCCCAAATCTTGGCAACGGACTTGACTAGACGTGCTAGGATCAACAACACTTGTTGACGTACTAGCCCCATCAGCAACTTTTGCTGATGTACTGTCCATTTCGTTTAACACGATCTTACTCATTGGTAAGTGATCCCTGATGTGGTCCTCCTCAAGGAATGTGGCATTTGTCGACACAAGTACCCTATTATCCTTAGGATCGTAAAACAGACCACCCCTAGTCTCTTTTGGGTAACCTACAAAGAGGCACAACTTTGAACGGGGTTCCAAGTTCTTCGGGTTTGACACCAACACATGGGTCGAGCTTCCCAAATTATGAAATGACGTAAACTGGTTTTACGACCATGCCAGAGTTCGAAAGGTGTTTCACAAACACTTTTTGACGGAACTGTGTGCAAAATGTAAACCGCAGTCTCCAATGCGTAACCTCAAAGAGAATCAAGGAGGCGAGCATAGCTCATCATCGATCGAACCATGTCCAATAGGGTTCTGTTTCTCCTCTCCGATACACCATTCTCACATGCACATACCAAACTTGAGAGTTGGGACGTAATTTCATGTTCTATCATATAGTCCTGGAATTCGGTGTTCATATACTCTCCACCTCGATCCGATCGAAGTGTTCTAATCGTTTTACCTAATAGGTTCTCAACCTCAGTCTTGAACTCCTTGAACTTTTCAAGAGTTTCAGACTTCCTATGCATTAGGTAAATGTACCCATACCTCGAATAGTCATCTATGAAAGATACGAAGTATTCGTAACCTCTTTGTGCTTTAATATTCATCGAATCACAGATATCAGAATGTATAAGCTCAAGGGGCTCCTTGGCTCTATATCCTTTTCCACTAAAAGGATGTTTGGTCATTTTGCCTTCAAGGCATGACTCACACACCGGTAAAAAGATTTCTTCCAACTCGCTTAGAAGTCTGCTCTTCACTAGTCTCTCAATCCTATAGAGATTAATGTGGCCTAACTGTAGATGCCAAAGATGAGCACTTTCTTTTGGATAAACTTTTAATCTCTTAGTTCGCGTTTCTGTTGTTTTAAACAATTCGATATTCAAAACACTTTTGACCGAATTAGGGTTCAAAACATATAAATTGCTCTCAAGCGAAGCAGAACAAATCAAATTTCTATTTTGAGAAATAAATGCTTTATTACTCTTGAAAGAAACGAAAATATTCTGTTCTAATATGCAGGAAATAGAAACTAGGTTTCTAGTAAACCCAGGAACTATGTACATATTATCGAATAATAGGTACTTTCCGCCAAAAAATAACTTCACCGTGCCTATTGCTGCAGCTGAGACAACTTATCTGGATCCAACCCTGAGTGTTATCTCACCCTTTTGCAACCGCTGCCAGGAAATTAATCCTTGAAAAGAAGAGCAAACGTGATTAGTGGCGCCTGAATCCAATATCCAGACAGAGTCAATACTCTCCACTAAACAAGTTTTTGTGACAAGTAAATCATATTTACCTGTCATCTTCTTTTTGTCAAGAAACTTGGGACAACTCCTTTTCAGGTGTCCGTCCTCGTTGCAGTAGAAACACTTTCTGACAACTTCCTTGATCTCTTTGCCTTTTAGGGCATAGCACGGTCAACCTTAACCTCCTTCAACTTCTCCTTCTTCCCTTTCGGGCCTGAAGAGTCTACAAACATTGTCACAGAGGTCAAACCCCTGTGAAAAGGTCTAAAGGAAACACTTGCCTTAGCTTCTTGTCCCCTGGTTTGCACCAAGGACTGGAAGGTTTGTAGATCGTTGAATAGAACTGTTGAACCGGGCACCTGAGGACCCTCCTCAGTGAGCGTAAACTCTTGGTCGTCATTTACCAAAATCGTGTTAATATTGTTTTTGCACGAAAAATTATCGCCGACTAGCTTAACGAAAGCTAAAGCAGCCTTAAAAGCGTTTGACATTTTGTTTCTGAAAAAATGAAAAAACTTTGTATTAGTCTCGCAAAAACTTTTGAAAATCCAATCTGGTTTTAGCAAATTTTCATCCTATGATCCCTAGGTTATTTAAAAAATTGCAATGATACCCCAAAGGTTTAGAATGACCGCCACCGTAGGGTAGACAAACCCACTCCTCCTCTAGGACGAGACTTTCTCGACCAAACCCTAATACTAGAATAACTCTTATTCCATTAGGCATCCAGTTACCATTTTTCGGTCTGAATCCATTAACTCTTAATGAATGTTGTGAGTGTCACCCCTCAATCTTTAAAAGTATCCGTCCAAACAATAGCCGCGATAGGGAGGACTAAGAAGGAAAACCAACAAGGAAATCGTATCCCTTTCGGGAATTCACGGTGTTCCGACTCCCATGATCAAGGCCCTCCGTAGGAATTGTCAGGTCCAGGCCAAACTAGCAGGCGGATCATAGGCGTCTCATGGTGTGAATCGAAAGAAGAGACCGTGGGTCCCGTTTTCACAGGTCTCGCTCCCACTCACTATGAGTACTCTCTCCATTCACGTTGAATATTGACCCATACAAATGCCACTCGTAGGGGGACGCTCCCATTTCCGCCACGAGGCCGAGCATGGATCTCACGGTGTGAACTTAACAGAGATTTGTGGATGGAAAATTAAATGTATCTCATACACTTTATTTCCTCCCACCCAACACTTTAAATTAAACGGGATTGACCTAGATAAACCGGCTAAAATTTACATAAGTCTACCAATATAACTCTTATATTGGATTAGCCTAAGTCTATAATCACATTATTAACTTAGGTCTAAGTGAGTAAATTAATTAACTCTTAATTAACGGCACTCACGAGAATATAACCTATGAATCTCCGGACCGAATTCACTCCCAGGTCGGTTCCCAGGTAAGGGTGTTCTGCAAAACGCCAGCTTAAATACTCCAGCCTTAGACAAAACCTTCGTTAGACAGAGTTACTTATCAGTCTCCATTCAAAGGTCATATATTATTTCTTAATTCTAATCTTATTAGAACTAGAAAACCTAAGTCTAATTATTCAAGTTCTAAACCATTTAAAACTAATAATTAATTTAGGTTACATGCATTTCTATGTTATAGTGCTTGATCATTCATCACATGAATAATACTATACTACAACATACATTCATCTCATGAATTAAATGCATGAGCATGCTTTTAATCTAAGAAATATAACATTTATATTAAATAAATTAAATCATGCAAACATTATATTATAATTCTTATCATATAATCCTATCATGCATACTATATATTATAACTCTTATAATAAAAATATGATGCATGAAATGTTTAACCTAAGGTGGGATTTTAAATCTATATGCAATACATTATGCACATAGAATAAATATTTCATACATCTCATGCATAAAATAAATAAATAGCATTATTGGACCGATTTTTGGCACCCTAGGGACATAAAATTAAATTAATTATTATTAATATAACATTTATATTAATATTAATTAGAATAATTAAATAAATACATTTTACAAAGAAAATAATTGAAAAAATGAAATAAATTAAAAACAACTAGCAACACATCCCCAAGGCTCGAACCGCCGACACCGAATGCCCTTCCACACACATCTTGCGCAACTGTCGCTGGAACTTCCCACTACGCGGCAGCATTGCAACGTTGTGGTCAGCGTTGTAACATTGTTGTGTTTAGCGTTGCACTACGCGTTCTAAACGCTCGAGCTTTGCAATGTCGCGGCTGGCGTCGCAACGCTGTGCCTGCAGCGCACCTCCTTCAGCATGGACAGCGTTGAGACGCCGATGAACAGCGTCTCAACACCGTCGATAAATCAGCAAACACTTTGCTGTTCTTCGTCGTTTTTCACTCGTTTCCGCTCCGATTTCTTCACAACATCTCATGCCACGAACGACACGGACTTACAGACTCGATTTACATCAAAAAATGCCCAAACACCGGGCCTTTACATTGACTTCATCAACTTTGAATGTAAATCTAACCAAGTGCCAAAAATCGAAAACATCCAAAACGCAAACCATTAACATTCATCTCATGAAAATTAATGCTACCCACCTAATTTTAAGAATTCACAGAATACACAACGAAGAGCAACGATTGGCTCTGATTACAATTGAAGGGATTTGGAATTCCCGCAACGGAAGACGTTGTGAAACGTCGTTGATTCGTTGTGTAATTGTTATCTTAAAATTGAATTAATCTCGTTAATCCTAGGCTAAACATGCATAAAATAGAAAAAAACAGTAAGGTATCTCGGTACTTACTTGTTGAAGAACTCTTCTTCAACGCTTTCCTCCTCTGGTCACGATCTCTCTTGAACCAACGAACTCCTCGAACTCGATCCTCGAACAGTGTTGCAAGACACTTCCAAAATATCTTCTCGGTTGTTCTTGGGAGGTTGAGGGAGAGTAGGTGGGACTCCCTTTGGCTTTTGGGTGAGGAGAGATTGAGAGAGAATTGGGAGAGAATCCTTGCTATCTTTGGATCAAAATCCAAAAAATGGCAAGAGAGCTACCAAAGGCTTCTTGCAAAACATTTAAATACCATTGTGTGATGAAGTTAAAATCTCCACCAAATCACAATATTACCACCACTATATGATATACAAATCATATTTGCATATCACATAATATAAGGTATCTCATACCTTATTATACAAATCTCATTTGCATAATTGTGGATTTTAAAATTGAATCACATTCAATTTAATTTCTCTCAATTGAATTTCTCCAATTAGCACTAATTAATCAATTAGGCTATACTATAGTTTATTATGAATCTCATTCACTTTAAACTATATATTATGTCATCTATATCTCATATAAATGACATAAATCTCCAAATAATGAATTCGAACACTTCAAATTCACACCAAACTGTAAACCCTCAATTTGTCAAATTTTAGCCAACCGAGAGACCTAATGAACCTACACGTGACGAGCTCCAATGATCTGAGACTAACCTGTCAAACTCTTTAACCCAGTTATTCAATATTCATTAGCTACGTAACACTCTACTAAAGCCCGTGAATCGCACTCTCATCATCAGTAGGACAAGTTGTCCATCCATCGATATAACCAATACCCATGAGTCGACCCTTCACAGGGTTGTTCAGAGACACTTTCACTGGTCAAATTATCATTTTACCCCGTGTCTACCTTTTTTTGCTCCTTAAGTCCCACTGCTCTTCTAATGAACAACTACGTTGCATGGTCCAACCATAAACAACAACCCTCTCGAGCCAGCGAGAGGGTGGGGCCCCGTTGTTCAAGCCCTAGAGACAACACTTAAGGGAACAACCCCTCTAGTTTTCCTAAGTCTGAACGAGTAAATTCCTTCTTGCGTAGTCAAGTTCCCGCCCCCACGTGGTCCTCGTCCCCGAGAAGATAGGAATATTGGGCGAGCAACAATGCTGGCTACCCTCACCCGTACTAGTCAAAGGATAGACCCCTACAGACAGGAGTCCGTAACACGCTCGTGATTCGTGTCGAGTCACTAATGGTCATCTACGAAATTATTAGCCCTATACTGTTAATCGGTGTTACATCAGTAAGTCTAATAATTCACGGTCCGATCTTGTACAATCTCATTGCACAGGATGCCCCCACTCGCATGTCAACCACATGAACAAGCTGGATCACCTCGTTTGTATCTAATACAAAGCGGGTCGCATCCACAAAGGTATCCGAGATTAGGTCTCCAACCCTATCCATATCATCATGAGACCGCTCGGGTCATTAACTCGAACGTGATCCTCCCTGTGTGTCCACTACACACCGTTCAAGTTCTTAGTTCTCTCATAATATAATGACCCTGGAGCTTAGTTTATTAGATTAAGTTTATAAAATGTGCAAGACACAAAATTCAAATAAATAAATCTTATTTATGACACAAAATTCAAATAAATAACTCTTATTATTTACAACTTGGAATATTACAAACTACACGAGATGAGGACATACATCCCAACACGGGAATTCTACGCCAACATGCCTATGGAGGCATACCACACCATAGTGCGAGGGAAACACATCCAGTTCGACTCAGTGTCCATTAACAGGTATTTTCGTTTACCTGATTATGAGACTGATGAGTACACTCTATATTTCAGGACACAGTTTGACCCTGCAGAGATACTTGCTACACTGGCACAGGCTGGAGCTCAGTGGGTGACGAGTAGAGGCGAGGTTTCCAAACTCAGGATAGCAGACCTCACCGTATCGAGCCGAGTGTGGCACAGTTTTATATGTGCTAGACTCCATCCAGTTGCCCATATGAGTGACGTGACAAAAGACCGAGCCATCCTTCTATATGCCATTGTCACTGGGAAGACGATTGATGTGGGTAAGGTCATCAGTTGCTACATTCGACACGTTCGGAGAGGTACGACCACTGGGGGGCTAGGACATCCTTCTCTCATCACCGCCCTATGTCGTCTTGCTGGAGTCACTTGGACCTCCGAGGAGGAGTTGATTCACCCCAAGGGGGCGATGAACCAGAATTACATCATGGGACTTCGGGATCACGACCAAGGAGTGCTTGCTGGGATGCCGACAGATGAGCCAGAGTTTTTCCTTGACGCGGTCGAGGGTGACATAGGTGAGGAGGAGCGGCGTGAGTCTCCACATCGCTCTGCCCCACAGGATTATTATGATCTGGTTCTAGCCATGGCCAAACTAGAGGAACGCTTCGACCAGCACGAGACTCAGAGACGTCGGGAGGAGCGCTGGATCATGAGGCACTCTAATTACAATGAGACCTCCAACCGCCATCTATACGACTGTCTCAGACACATTCATGACTCAGATCCAGCATTCCCAGGCCCTATGCCTCCTTACGCTTCCTCTGATGAGGAATGAGATTTTTTCGAGCACAGGGCAGTACAGTTCTTTTCTCTCCCCCATTACTTCTCTAGTTGATTTATTTTTCTTTTTTATTTGTATTTGCACATTGGGGACAATGTTGTTCTCAAGTTTGGGGGTGATTGTATGACTTTTTAATTACTGTTACTGCATGATTTTTATCTAATTCCATTCCATACTCTATCATATTTTGTTGTGTGTATTTGATTCATTTGATTGATTTCAGGATGATGGAATGGATTACTCATTGTAAGTTTCTCCTACTTTGACTATGATAGCCAATGATGAAACTCAATTCAGAATTGTGAATAACGTTCATCTACTGAGAGAACTTGATTAAATTCTAGTTTTAGGATGATTAAAATTGATTAGAGAATTCCTTGAATTTAATTGCACTTAGCCAATCCCAGGGAGGCCCTGAATGCTTAGGGCAAGCTTATTTTGTCCAAAAGATCGTTGTCACCTCGATAGGCTTAGGAGTTGATGAAAGAGCAAGTTTGCATAACTGAAATTTATACCTTTTTAAAGTTTTTCCACTCTTTAAAATAAATAAAAAAAATGATAAACAGAGGGTACTCCAACATCTTATGTGTTGTGACCATTACAGATCTTTAGAAATAAACTACTTAGGATGTGAGTAGTCTTTGACAATCTGGATGGTATTTGTGCTCGTAGTCATCTATTTTCACCACAAAGTGTTAATATGTAGGAGCGAAGACATAGATGACTGAAGATATAATCATAATAAGAAAATATTTGTTAGTGAAATAAAGTTTGAGTTTGGGGGTGAAAGAAAAACATGAATAAAAAAGGGTAAATCTTTCTGATTGTGTAAATAATGTTGAAGATTTGGATCCTAGGGCCAGTGTAGAGGAAAGATGAGCAGAGGACTCAATAAGGTTATCTTGAGCTTATAAGGACTAAACTGGAAAAGGCTAGCACACACTCACTCAAGGAATAATTTGATTCAATTTTAAAATCTTAATATCTAGCCTTTAATCATTGTTGTCTTTTTAATGAATTTATTCTTCGATTCATAAAATTCCTGAGGTTTGAGTCTTTAGTATGAAGGTTACTCTGATATGATTCTTCTTTCTCTTGTTTTTTCTCGAGGACTAGAAATTGTTTAAGTTTGGGGGTGTTTGATAGCACACAAAATGTGTTATCCTTAGGCTTAAATTATGTTAGTTTTGTGATAATTTCAGGGCTTTCATGTGTTTAAATTGTTGAATTTCAGGTTAAAGAGCAATACAATGACGGATGGAGAAATATGGGTGAAAAATGAGTCAAAGTATACTTAAAGGAGTTAAAAATGACATTAAATAGAAGGAGGAAGGCCAAACCAAGCAATCAAACCCGTGAAGATCGAGTGGCAACGCCATCTCGGCGTTGCAACGCCCTGCGTGCAGCCATTCAACCTTGAGAACTCATGTCGATGGTGTTGCAACGTTGCAAGACACGAAGAAAAAATGCATTGAAGACCTGCAGCGATGGCGTTGCAATGCTGCCTTGCAGCGTTGCAACGGTACTTCAATAAGCAAAAGGCGCGCGAGGGTAGCAGCGTTGCAACGCTGCAAGATCTTTTCCTTTTTTTATATATTCGCCTAGGGCACGGTGTTGCAACGTCGTGCCGATAGTATAAAAAGAATGTTTTGGTTCTAGATTTAGGGGGAGACCTTTTTAGAGACCTTTTTGGAGAGATTTTGAAACCATTGTCTAAAATTCATTGTGAAGAGGTTGTAAGAAGACTTTTGAGAGATTTCAAGTGGAAGACTTTTGTAGCTTGTGGTTCGTGATAGGTGTCGGGATCGTTGTCGTTCACACCACAAGAGTTCTTTCTTCGTTCTTTTTATTTTGTTTGTTAAACTATGGTTTTGTATTTGAGTTTAGTAGGATTTATAGTGGACATGAGTAGCTAAACTCGTTATCTTAGGGATAGATGTAGCCTTTTAATTATGCAATTTTGTTGAATCGACTGTTTTTGGTTTATTGTAATGCTTTTATTCAGGCAATTGCATCCTTAATGCTTATAGATTCTTGATCACGGTTTATTTGTTCTTAGGTCTGAATTTATTCTTGTGAAAGATATTTTAGATCTGATCTCAATTGCATGACTGATAGTTACTTTGACTTGAGAATGATTGAAGTGTTATTAGAAACCCATAAGAATTGAACTTAGTGCCATGTTTGATTTTTAAGTTGAACAAACATGTTTAATTCTATGTCTTGCATGAGATTCACTTGCCTCGAGAGAGGTTATTTGTTATATTAGTTTCTTGGTTTATAAAAGCAGTGCAATAACCCATTAGCATGATCTCAATAAAATAGTTAATTAATTGGTGAAATCTAGTCCCTAAGATATTTGTCTCTCCTGATTGTTCTCAATTTTCACTCTTTGATTTTGTGTTTCATTTTACCTTAAGTTTGATTTTCTAGATAAAATTGAGTGGTGTTATTGATAGGAATTAATTGAATTAAATAACCCAATCCTGTGGACGATACTCATACTCAAATTTACTATATTAAAACTTGACCCGTACACTTGTGGTATTGCAAAATTTACGCAACAGAGACAAAGTAAATAAGCAATTAAAGCAACGAGATAAACAACAAGGCCTTCAAACAAGTGGAGTTAGGTCTAAGATCCTAGACAAAACAGGTCCCCAAAACGGTCCCAAAATCATACATGATCTTGGTACCAAATTGAGTGAGGATTTTTTCGTGTGCCTTCACGGAAGCATAAGCTTCTCGAAGGTCGACACAACTCTGTCCTCGATTCTAGCCTTATTAGGAAAATACTCGAGTAGGAGACTTATGATGGTGTGTAAAACAAAACAAAATAACAACAAAAAAAAATAATGCACAAATAAATGAGCAACATAAAATTTTTAAAAAAATAAATCAAGAATAACAAATGGCCAAACTCTCGAGGTGAAATCTCATAGTCCCCAGTGGAGTCGCCAAGCTGTCGCCACGTACCTACGACGCGGAGCGGCTAGCGTCTTACAAAAAATGAAATATTTAAAAGGAGTCGTCACCAATCTTTTTTATGGTGTGATTGGGCACCAAAATAGAATAAAACAACTTTTTAAAAAAAAAAAGAAAAAAAGGTATTCGAAAACTAGATTTGGATTCGGGAGTTGTTTGTGTATGGGCAAAGTGTTAGCACCCCACAACACTCGTTTAAAATGGTGGAAAAATTTAATCTTGAATTGCAAAAATATTTAGAAGTAAGAGAAAAAAAATTGTTTAGAAAAATGAGATTTTTTTAAGACAATGTCTTTTTTACCCCTCATTACTCCAATATTTGGAGTCATGATCCCATAAAATAAGTCGATGAAAATCCATTAATTTAGCAATATTGAAATTATTTCCAAGATTTAGAAATAATATCACCTCAAGAATATGAGAAAAAAATTACAATTTCTAAAATCGATCATAGGATAGCCTTTTATAAAATAAAGTTTTTCCTTAAAAAAAGACTTTTTTTATCAAAATCATTTTTTATTGGGATCAAAATCTCAGACTTCCAAAGTTAATTATCTCTCACCTCGAGAATTCTAGAAAATCGGACTTTCAAATATTTCTAGATTCCGTCGTAGGAATTTTTAGAAATAAAAACAGTTTTGAAAAATACTTCTAAAAAATAAAAGATAATTGGAAATATCATTTGAGTTTTAAAACTTTTATAAACTTAAAAAAAATAATATTAAAGATTTGAAAATAAATTTGCAAAATAAGATTTGAAACCATGAACGATAATCAAAATAAATTAAGTTCGAATAATGGAATGTAAAAATGCAAATTAAAGGTAGATCATGTTTAATATAACAGATCGGTCATAACAAATAAATATTATGCACGAATATGCTAACAAATAGTAAAGAGAAAAGGAAATATTGAAATCGATCTTGGACTTACAAAGAATCGATTTCTCACCTAAGGAAAACTAGAAATTCGGACTCCCAAATATTTCTATATTCCGTCGTCGACATTTTTTAGAAACTGTATATATTAAAAGATTATAAACCGTGTATTAATTAGCATACATGTATCAATTTACAAAACAAGGAAAAAAACATATTTACAATAATAATAAAAATATACACAAAATAACATACAGAAAAATGTGCTAATGAGAAAACAACACAAAAAATAAATGCATATATGAAAAAAAAAATGAATACACAAGTGAAAAAAAAAAAACTCACAACCCCTTACTCAACTACTGTTTTCCAGGATGACGTTTCAAATGAAAGATGCAGATATAGGAGTGGGGTGAAGAACAACCAGGTTATTCCTAAGGTGTGGATCCTTGAGACAAAGATCCTACCTTGCAACCTTTCACTAAGCAAAATTGTTCTTGTTGTAATCCCCAACTATTTTTGTAAATGAATAAGAAAATAACTTCTATCTAAAAAAAACTTTACCTTTTCTTCCTAAAGTATGATTATGGTTGTAAAGAAGAAATTGATATTGTTTTGATTTTTGTTTTGTTGTTGAAATCTCCGTTTAGGGTTAGGAAAAGAGGGTTTATAAAGTCAAACCACCTCTCTTTTTGCACAAAGAACAAAAAGCGTATTTGGTTAGGATTTGAAAGAGATTGTGGTTTTTTTTTCTCCAAAAAAAACTGTTTGTTTAATGAGGAGAAAGCTCCCCTTATATAGTAAAACCATAGATCAAATTAGGAAAGAATAATATAATATAATATCAAAAAACACCAAAATAGAAAAAAAATATTTGATTGAATTATTTCTTCCTAGATTTCAAAATTTTATTTGTCTAATTACAAAACATTCCCGATGGAGGAATATATTGATAAATATCTACTTTTGGCAAATATAGATAGATAGATAGATAGATAGATAGATAGATAGATATTGTCAATCTAACATTTTAATTAAAAAACGAGTCAGACAAAAACAGGTGGCTACACAAAGGTCTTCCACTTCTCAACTAAATTGCTTACACTTACTCTTTACCTTCTCTTTTGAGAGTCTCAGTATCTGAAGGAAGTTTTTCTAGAGGTCTAGACTTCAATTCATTCGCTAGTTGCCCAACTTGAATTTCTAAATTCCTCAACGAGGCTTGTTCGCTCTGAATTACAACATCCCCTTGTCCATATACTCCTTCATAAGGGTCTCCAAAGAAGTTTCAAGAATCGTTTGACTGACATGCTTGAGTTGAGCATTGATAAGTCATAGAATTAAGACTTATTTAATGCTCATAAACTTAAAAAATTCTTACTTTGGTTTAGAAATCATATGAAAATTTTGGTAACATGTTTGAAAAAAAACTACTAACTTGTGAGAAGTGCATGTGAAATAAAGGATGAGGAAAATAGAAAGATAAACTAAAAAGTTTTTTTTTTTTTTTTTTTTTGTGCAGGAATTGCAAAACCACATTGCAAGACAGACTCACAATTTTAGAGTAGCAGAAAAAGTCAAAAAAGGAAAAAAAAATATGTGTGTGAAATGAAAATCAATAATTTCTCATGATTGGAGAGATTGAGAGCATGAAATTCAACCCTAATGAAGCCTTCTAAAAGGAGAAAAGATAGGGAAAGAGAGTGAGTCATTTTTTAGTCCGATTTTTGAACTTTAGCTCGTGAGTTTTTTTTTTCTTCTTTATTTTTCGTCCGTTCATCTGAGAGGAAGTTTCTTTTCTAGTTTTCTTTGTTCATCATAGAGTTATAACACACATAACAAAAATTCGAACTCCAATCTAATTCAAGGAATAAAACTTGGGTTGTGATGATGATGTTTACTCAAAGAAATATGAGGGAATGTTAATCGATTGGAAAATGATTATGGGGTTTCTGGTTATTTGTAATTGTTTTCTTGTTTTTCTGACTGATGTCGATGATTTCATTTTAAATTTTATTGTTGTCTTAAGATTCAATTAAGTTTCATTATTCAAGCAATGCATCTTTTGTATTAATTTTCTATTTTAATGAATTGAATTAAGTCCACTTGGGTGCCTCGGCAAATTCAGTTTTGAGTTGAATGAAAAGTCACCTTCTGTGTTTAAGGTTTCTTAATTTCCATTGCAAGTTTCATTTCAAACAAGTTTCATTTTCCTTGTTTTCTACTTAGTATAAGATTTTTCTTATTTTAGTGTAAGCATGAAGGCACTTTCAAAATCATATTTTAAAGTTTATAATTTCATCCCGAGATAAACCTTCTTAGGGGTTCAAAAATTTAAATTCCCTAAGAAGGTAATTATAACAAAAATTTTCAATAACACCAAGCTTACACTTCAATTGTTTGCTTGTGTTGAACTTAATTTTTTTGGAATCCTAGATTGATCTACTAGGGTTGCAACTTAAGTTTAGATCTAAAGCTGACAGAGTTAGAAATAAACGAATTTTGTACAAGTAATGGAGACATGAGCTTATACATAAGTTGATCCTTAACCCTAGACATAGGGACTAAAGGCTCCAAAGCTTAAGAAGTTTGATATGAACCATCAGAGCATCAAATTGTTATTTTCTAATTTTTATATAATTCTATTATTTCTTCAATTTTATCATTTTTATGACATTTTAAGTATAGGAATTTTTGTCATTTGTTATGATTATTGATATGACATTTAGGGTTTGAGAAGTTATATAAATCTTGGGCATTAGGTTGTACAGGGGGATAGTTTTAGTTTTGAATGGAATGGTAGTGATCTACATTTGAGAGCCATGAGCCTCGCCACTTTGCAATCTTGTTCTAGGGTCGCATGCAATTCAAGTAAGTCTGATCAATTTTGATCTTGTGAAGTGTTCAAACCTTGAGTAGGGATCTATTCTCCTTATCTCTTGGTCTTCGATCATCAAGATAATCCTTATCTAATCCTTCATTTGGGATTGAGGACATGTTTGGAAATGATTTTAGAGTGACCAAAATCACTTTTGACATGTCTAAAATCACTTTCCTACCAAAGTGTGATGTTTGGCAATATTAAGCAAGTGATTTTGGAAGAATCTAAAATCATTTGAAGTGATTCCCTTTCAATCACTTGGAAGGTGATTCCCAAGTGATTTTTGTCAAGTGATTGTAATTTAAAATGACTATTATTCATTTTTGAAAATAGTATACTTTTAATGACGAGTAAAAACCGTAATTTTTTATCAAAATTTATAAATTTCCATAAAAAAAATGAATTTTTTCAAAACCAAAATCACTATTAAAAGTATAGAACCAAACATGAAAATGATTATATGAAAATCATTTTTAATCAATCAATTATAGACAAATCAATTACACTAAAATCAATATTTTTAAAATCATTCCCAAACATGCCCTGAGATTAAATTGATTTGGGGGGTTTAGTGTTTGAGAATTAGGGGTTCGCCTAACCAAAGGGTTTCTAATTCCAATTCAAGAGGATTTTCATATCATTTGGTATTAGAGTTTTGACTCTAGATCGGATATATCCTTCTTTTGTTTGTTTTTTTCCTCATCTATATTCTGAATTTTTCTTTCCTAAATTCTTTTCTTTTTTATTAAAAAAAATACTTGCAATTTGATCTATGTGCTTCATCTTTCTAAGCAAACAATTGTTTATGATCTATTCATGCATAATCTTTTGAAGCAATTACATTTTAATTGATCATATTTGGAGAAAACTTTAACCATAAGCATTTTTATTCAAAATTTCGTGAGTAGATTCCAAAAGCGTACCTATTCTCTTAAAAATTTGTTCTTTGAAAACTTTTTCAGCTGCACATCTATAGAATTTTGCTGACTTTACTTATTTTTTAGTTTAGTGTTCAGGACTCTAAACCAATTGATTCCAGTGCCTAAAGTGAATCAATCGATTTACGTTTGAAGAAAAAATACTGATTCTAGAAAAAGTTGAAGAAAAGTTAAAGAAAATTTTGTTTTTGCTTATACTGTTCAAATCTGGAAAATCTGAAAATCCTATCTATCTGACTTGAATAATTTTTACAGAGATTAAACGTGTATTTTGAGCCCAAATTTTACACACTCGTTCTTTGCGAGTCACAAAGAAACTCAAACATTTTTACTTAAAGAACCGGATCGAAAGGTAGTAAACCGACTAAACCAACTCATCTCTACAGAAGCCCAATTTCTTTTTTTTAGCAGTTTTTCTTTCTTAGCTTCTTCTGACCTAAACTTCTTTCTTTTAAACTCAATTTTTGTTCACATGATTTTGACACACTTAGCTTTGAGTGTATTAAATTTCACTAAATTTCAAGAGCCCTAGCTACTTTTTACCAAATTTACCAATCTTCTCCTGTCATAAACAATAGTCCTTATAGTTTTTTACATTGTGATCAAAGAAGGTATTTTTGTTAATTAGAGTTATTTTGTGAATTTGTGCATAAACTCTTGCTTGTTTGTAGCACTTGTCTTAATTCCAAACACTTGCAAGTAGTTTCAGAACTTAAACAAATAAAAATTGTCTAGTAGTTTTCTTTTCTTTGTTCATCACACATAATTTCTTGAATCTTGAATCTTAAATTCTTGATTCTAGATATCTTGTTTTAGTTATTTTCTTTCTTAGTTTGTTGGATCTTGAACATTAGGTTCTTGATTTCTAGTTTTAATTTTTTTTTATTCTATTGTTCTTTGCTTGAGTTTGACACTTTATAATCATTCTTGCTTGATATGTTTTTAGTTTTCTTCTCTGATTTTGGTTGCAAAATCTTGGCTCATCACCCTATCTTTGAGAGAGATTGCATCTTGTAAGGGAGTGCTACATCTTTGAGGGTAAACACGAGTGATCATTCATTTGTTTTGAGTGAAACATATGAGGGAGTGATTGTGAGGTCCACCTTTCTTTTACTTGTTTTTTTTGTAGCCATGTACCAACAAAGGAGACTCGTTGAAAATCGAAGTAGGGATGCAACATTTTGAGAGGCTATAAAGGAAAAATTGGTTGAACTACGCAATTCGATAAGAAAGAATGCTAGAGAATCCATCCAAGAATGGAGTTTTTTTTTTCCAAGTCTCGAGAGGAAAAACCTACCAAGAAGAACACGATCGACCCACCCAAGAAGAAGAACAAGTACATCATCTAAAAGCACAAGAAGATTTAGATATAAATATTTCTAAAGATGAAGAAAGAAGAGTCACCAAGAATAAAGAGATACACATTACTCAATCAAAATTAGAGAAAGAGAATGAAGAGGTAGAGACCTTAGAAGAAGAGAATGTGAAAGAAGAATTTGGAGGCAGTATACAAAGTAGTGAAAATGAAGAAGAGGTCAAAGGAGTGAGTCTAATTTTGGGAGTTTGTGAGGATATAATTATCTCCTCAAAACAATTCATCTTGGACCATGTACATAAGAGAACTTGTTATCTCTTAGGTACACTTAATCTTAGTGTATTTAGTGTTGGGTTTTATGTCCTAAAACTCGTGGTTTTGTAAACTGAATGTATATTCTATATTACAATAAAGTTGTTATTGAAATTTATTCAGTAAAGGTGTTATTGATTTTTGTGTATTGTGTAACCTTAATCCAATAAAGAACCCTTGGCTATAGGATGAATACTTGAACTTTATGTGTGACATAAAAGTGGATCAAGTTCAAGTTATAGCCAAAACAGTCTATAGTATAAGGATAAGGTTGGGGTGTCTTATCCTGGGGACACTATGGACGCGGCCCACTTTGTAGGAAACAAACGATGTGATCCTTAATCGCTCATGTGGAGACATGTGAGTGGGGCGCCCTATGCAATGAGTTTGCATAAGATCGACCGACCGCGCAATAGTCATTTATACTTTATAACTCCGTTTCGCCTTAATCGACTATATTCATCCGATGGCCTAGGTAACTCGATCTTAATCCCGAGCGTTCTATGGACTCTGCTTTTATTCGAATTATCCTTAGATTTGCACGGTGAGAGTGGCTCGAGACTCGCCGACTCAAGCTCTGCCATTTCGTGGATAAAACCGGTAGATAGTCGGGAACATAGTTCGGCAAGATGGAATTCATTCCTACCCACTTTAGGGATTAGTAGAAAGGTTGTTCCCTTAAGTCATCGACTCGGTCTTGAACAATGGGCCCATCCTCTCATTGGCCCGAGAGGATTTGGTTTCTTTGGTTGGACCACAAACCAATTGTTCATTAGAGGATCGGTGGAACTTAAGGAACAAGAGGTAATTTACAGGTAAAACGGTAATTTTGACCCAAATTGTAATTACGAATGACCCGTGAAGGATCGACTTACTAATCATGGTTATATCGAGTGGACATAAATATATCTACAAAGTGAGGAGAGTGCAACCCACCGGGCTTTAGTGGAGTATCCCGGTGGTTAACGAATGTTGATTAGCTAGGCTAAAGAGTTTGGCCTAGTTAATCTCGTATCGTTGGAGCTCATGATCAGTGAGTCCATTAGGTCCTCCTTACTAGCTCGGACTTAGCCTTATAACTTTTGAGAGAAAAGAATTTGAATTGTTCAAATTCAAGTTTGGGAGAAAGCGTTATTTATATGTGATATATTTAACGAATCATAGCTTAATTATGAATTAAACTATGATTAATAAGAGGTGGATATATTTAAATATGATTTAAATATTGGGATCGGTTTATAGCATGAATAAGGATTCATGTTCAAAAAATCGATCGAGATCGGCAATTTATTTAATTTAATATTTGATATTAAATTAAATTAAAAATTAATTAATTAAATTAATTTTGAATTATTTAATTAATTATATTAATTTTAATTAAAAATCAATTTAATATTAATTTTTGATTAAAATTAAATGTAAAATGAGGGATTTTCATGATTTTCATGAAAAACAAGTTGCCAACTTGCCCAATCTTACTCATCTTCAAAATTCACCAAAATTGGCCACCTCCATCTCAAAGCATCCTCATCACCCTTGAGTTGTCACTCCATTGAAGCTTTATGAAGCTTTATATAATGGTGATTTGAGGTGTTTTAAGAGAATTACACAAAAAATTCAATATTCCCGAATTAGTGACCTTTGAGGTCTTTTCTTCCAAATTCTCTCAACCAAGGATCCCACAATCCATTCTAAGGCCTGAGGGTAGTAGGGAAGACTCTAACTGTTGTCCACGAAGTGTTCGTGGCTGAAAACCATCAACCGGGTGAAGAGAATTTGATCTTCAAAGTTGAGTTTTCTATCCTCTGCTTTTCCAACTTTGAGCATGTTTTTAATTTTACAAAATTGATCAACTTAGAGTGTTCAAGATCCAAAATTGCTTCCGCTTTCTTAATCTAGACACTTTCAATTGGTATCAGAGCAATTTTGAGCACTCAATTTGATCAATTGTGTTCTGTCGTGGGTGTTTTATGAAATACAATTTTTCTGGGCATCTAAAGTGTTCTTCCGACTTTGGCATTTAAATTGAGCATCAATTTGTGCTTTATTTTCAAATTGCTCAAGTGTGTTTGAGCATTAATGTGTGTAGAATAAGCTGTAAAAATGTCGGGTTGATTGGAGTTCGGGAAGGCCTTCAATTTGACGTTTGAAGTCAAGAGGTCCAAAACCGAAACAGAGTAAATTTCTTGGAAATTTTTTTAAATTCGCTACAAAGAAAATCGCTTCACCTGTGTTTTCCCACTTTAAGAAGATGAAGTTGACTTTAAAGTTTGACCGTTGACCTGGTTCATTAACCTTTCACCTGTTCAATGGTTTTTGGACCGATTTGGCTCGATTTTGGTCCGGTTCGGTGGTTTTAGGCCTGGTTTTGACTATTTCGAGGCCTGTTTTTTCCATTTTGGGGTTCGTTTCATCGATTGGAGGCCCTGTACAGCCTTTTACAGTCCGGTTCAACCTTTTGAAGGTCCTGGTTCACACATTTGCAAGCTTCTTCAACCCAAATTCGAAGTGTTCGAAGTGGTTCGATATTATTTCTAGATTATTATTGTAATAATTTAGTAGTTTGCTTGCATTAGATGCCAAAATCAGTCCACTTTAGTGTGTTTAATTAATTACGCATTGTGAATGTATGTTTTAATTAAATTCCCTAATTATATATGCATAAAGTATGCCATATAGATTTTAAAATCCCACCATAGGAAGCATGCTCCATGCATTGAAAGTATGTTATAAGTGTTATAATATATTATATGCATGTTTATTGGTTTTCATAAGAATTAATGTAAGTGTTATATTAATTTATGAAACAAAAATTATATGTTTTAATTATAATTAATATAAGGGTTATATTAATTAAAAATTAAACATATAATTGCTATGCATTTTTCAGATGATGGATTTGTTATAAATGTATGTTTATTCATGTGATGAATGTTTAATCTGTTTATAACATAGAAATGCATGTAACCTAAGGTTAATTAATTAGTTTTAAAATGGTTTTAGAACTGGAAATTAATTAGACCTTAGGTTATCTAGTTCTAATAAGATTAGAATTAGAAACCAATAATTTATAAACTTTGATTAAAGAGGACTCTCGACTAAGGAAGGTTACGCTAGGTTGGGGTACTTAAGTGTGAAAACGGAACACCCCTACACGAAACCGACTGGGAGTGAATTTAATCCATAGGTTTATAAATTATCTTTCGTGAGTGACGTTTATTAAAAGTTAATAAATCAAACTCATAGACCTAGGTTTATTAAAAATGTTAATAGACTTAGGTAATTCCAATATAATTGTTATATTGGTAGACTTAGGTTATATTGTTTTAGCCTTAATATGCCTAAGTAAAAGTATACCCAAACTGCTTAAAATACTTAGTGGGAGTGAAAAGGTATATATGATATATCAATTTCCTCTTACGCTCTCCACGAACTTCACACCGTGAGATTTATGCTCGGCCTCGTGATGTCAACAGGGCATCCCCATTCGGATGGTGTTTGCATAAATCAAGAGCAAGGTGAATGGAGAAAGTATTTATAGTAAGTGAGTAAAGGAAGTGTGTCAACACATCTTACTTGTCTCCTCCATTAGGTTGGACCGTGAGATTCCCATGTTGCTTTGCAGCAGTTGCCCGAAGTAGCACCATCCATTCGGAGGGATGTAACATGGGATTCTAACAACTCAAACTCCAAATGGATAGGGTCTCTTAGGTCCATTCCCACTTTGTTTCTCCAGTTCGGTAACATTGTTGGGGCCGACCTCTTGAGGTCTGAAAATGGCGGGTCACACTTACAAGAATTGCTAAGTGTTAGTAAATTCTTGACCAAAGTAGCGATAACTAGAATGTTATAGGAATAAGAGTTATTCCTGTATTAACATTTAGTCAAGAATGTCTTGGTTCGATGAAGGAGTGATTGATCGCCTCAGTAGCGGTTGCTCGACTCACTGAAGTATCGTTGCAAAAACAATAATGAGTTTGTGGGTACATTATTACTTTTGCTAAATTCTTAGATTGGATAGGTTACAAACAATTCACTAATAGAATTCATTCTTTTTCAGCATGTCAAACTCTTTTATCCAATTACTCGCCTTCAATAAACTTAGCGGGGATAATTATGGAACACGGAAGTCAAACTTGAATACGATTCTTGTTCTTGATGATCCGAGGTTCGTCTTAACGGAGGAATGTCCTCCCCTCCCACCTCATTTATAAACCGAATGGTTCGGGATGCTTATGAAAGATGGATTAGGGCTAATGAGAAGGCCCGAGTCTATATCTTAGCCAAAGATATCCGATGTGTTATCTAAGAAATATGAGACCATGATCACCGCAAAGAGATCATGGGATCATTACAGCGATGTTTGGACAACCGCCCTCATCGGTCCATTATGATGTTTGTCAAATACGCTTACAACTCCCGTATGAAGGAGGGAGCCTCATAGGGAACATGTCCTTGACATGATGACCCACTTCAACGTGGTCAAGTAAATTGGGCGATCATTGATGAGAGAAGTCAAGTAACCTTTATTATGGAATCTCTTCCAAGAGTTTCTCGCCATTCCGCACAAAATGCGATGATGATGAATAAAATAGAGTATAACCTAACTACTCTCCTCAACGAGCTCTGACACTTTTGAGTCCCTCATGAAATCAAAAGGAAAAGAGAAGGAGGCAAATGTTGTCACTTGAAGAACTTCCTAAGAGGATCGTCCTCCGGGACTAAATTCAGTCCTTCCTTTTCTAAGAATAAGGGTATTCGAAAAAAGAAGAAGAAGGACAAAGGAAGGGACAGCTCTCGCACGCAAGGCCAAGGCCACGGGAAAATGTTTCCATTGTGGTGCAGACGGGCACTGGAAGAGGAACTGCCCAAAATACCTTGCAGAAAAGAAACCTGAGAAAGAAAAACAAGGTAAATATGATTTACTCGTTATTGAAACATGTTTAGTGGAACATGATGATTCCGCCTGGATATTAGATTCAGGAGCCACTAACCATGTTTGTTCTTCTTTTCAGGAAACTAGTTCTGGCAAAGACTTTATTGATGGGGAGATATCTCTCAGGGTTGGAACTGGAGAGGTTGTCTCAGCCAAAGCAGTGGGAGCAGTGAAGTTGTTGTTTAGAGATAGATTTATTTTATTAGAAAATGTACTTTTGGTTCCTGGAATCAAAAGAAATCTTGTATCTATCTCTTGTTTGCTTGAACATATGTATAAAGTATATTTTGATCATAATGAAGCGTTCATTTGCAAAAGAGGTGTACGAATATGTTCTGCTAAACTTGAAAACAGCTTATATGTGTTAAGACCAACAGAAGTAAAAGCTATTTTGAACACCGAGATGTTTAAAACAGCTGATACTCAAAATAAAAGGCAGAAACTTTCTCCTAGTACCTATCTTTGGCACTTGAGACTAGGTCACATTAATCTCAATAGGATTGGGAGATTGGTCAAGAGTGGTCTCCTAAGTCGGGTTAGAGGACAACTCTTTACCACCATGTGAGTCCCGTCTCAAGAAAAATGACTAAAAGACCTTTTTCCTCAAAAGGTTATAGATGCAAAGAGTTCTTGGAACTCGTGCATTGCACCTTTGTGGTCCTATGAATGTTAAGGCACGAGGAGGGTATGAATACTTCATCAGTTTTATTGATGATTATTCTAGGTATGGTTATCTTTACCTAATACATCATAAGTCTGAAACCCTTGAAAAGTTCAAGGAATATAAGGCAGAAGTTGAGAATACATTAGGTAAAACGATTAAAACACTTCGATCAGATCGAGGTGGAGAGTATATGGATTTGAGATTCCAAGACTATATGATAGAACATGGAATCGTATCCCAACTCTCAAAGACCAAAGACACCTCAAAGAAAATGGTGTATCCGAGAGGAGAAATAGAACCTCATTAGACATGGTTCGATCCATGATGAGTTACGCTCACCGCCTAGTTCGTTTTGGGGATATGCGAGAGAAGGCTGCGCATATATTTTGAACATGGTTCCCTCTAAGAGTGTTTGAAACACCCTATGAGTTATGGAAAGGGCGTAAAGGTAGTTTACGCCACTTCAGGATTTGGGGATGTCCTAGCACATGTGCTAGTGTCCAATCCAAAGAAACCGAACATCGTTCAAAATTATGTCTATTCGTAGGATACCCCAAAGAAACGAAAGGTGGTCTGCTTTTATGATCCTCAAGAGGACAAGGTGCTTGTGTCGACAAATGCCACGCTTCTTGAGAGGAAGACCACATGAGAGATCATCAACCTCGTAGTAGGATTGTCTTAAGTGAAATTTCCAAGGAAGGTATGGATAAATCAACAAGAGTTGTTGATAAAGTTTGGTCCTTCTCAAGAGTTGAGAATGCCTCGACGTAGTGGGAGGGATGTTAGACAACTTTGACCGCTACATGGGTTTGACTGAAACCCAAGTCGTCATACCTGATGATGGCGTTGAGGATCCATTGACCTATAAACAGGCAATGAATGATATAGATAGGGACGAGTGGATTAAAGCCATGGACCTTGAAATGGAGTCAATGTACTTCAATTCAGTCTGGAAACTTGTAGATCAACCAGGTGGTGAGAAACCTATCGGTTGCAAGTGGATCTACAAGAGGAAACGAGATCAAGCCGGTAAGGTGCAAACCTTTAAGGCTCGACTTGTGGCAAAGGGTTATACCCAAAGGGAAGGGGTGGACTATGAAGAAACCTTCTCCCCTGTTGCCATGCTTAAGTCCATTAGAATACTCTTGTCCATTGCCACGTTTTATGACTATGAAATTTGGCAAATGGATGTCAAGACAGCCTTTCTAAATGGCAATCTTGAAGAGAGTATCTATATGGATCAACCAGAAGGGTTCATAGTTCGGGGTCAAGAGCAAAAGGTTTGCAAGCTTAAACGATCCATCTATGGATTGAAACAAGCTTCTAGATCCTGGAATATAAGATTTGATACTGCGATCAAATCTTATGGCTTTGAAACGAGAATATTGACGAGCCTTGTGTTTACAAGAAGATAGTCAATACCACTTTGTAGCTTTCTTAGTTCTATACGTGAGACGATATCTTGCTCATTGGGAATAATGCAGATTCCCCGACTAGCGTTAAGCAATGGCTAGCGACCCAATTCCAAATGAAAGATTTGGGAGAGGCTCGGTTTGTTCTTGGAATCCAAATTGTTCTAATCGCAAGAACAAAACGCTAAGCATATCACAGCATCTTATATTGACAAGATGTTGGTTAGATATAAGATGCAGAATTCCAAGAAGGGTTTATTACCTTTCAGGCATGGAATTCATTTGTCTAAGGAACAGTGTCCTAAGACACCTCAAGAAGTTGAGGATATGAGACGCATTCCCTATGCATCTGCTGTCGGTAGTCTTATGTATGCCATGTTATGTACTCGACCCGACCTATGCTATGCAAAGGGAAGAGTCGTGAGATATCGATCTAATCCGGATATGATCACCGGATCGCCATTAAGAACATCCTCAAATATCTTAGGAGAACGAGGGACTATATGCTTGTGTATGGTGCAAAGGATTTGATCCTTGCAGATACACCGACTGATGATTTTGGATCGATGTGGATTCGAGGAAATCCACATCGGGATCGATGTTCACTCTTAACGGAGGAGCTATAGTATGGAGGAGTATAAAACAAGGTTGTATTGCGACTCCACAATGGAGGTTTGAGTGCGTCGCAGCTTGCGGCAAAAGAAGGAGGTCAGTATGGCTTAGAAAGTTCTTGATCGATTTGGAAGTTGTTCCAAATATGAATTTGCCTATCACCCTTTATTGTGATAATAGTGGTGCAGTGGCAAATTCTAAAGAACCTAGAAGCCATAAGCGCGGAAAGCACATAGAGCGCAAATACCATCTCATCAGGGAGATTGTGCAACGAGGAGACGTGATTGTCACGCGAGATCGCCTGAGAGCACAACATTGCCGATCCGTTTACAAAGCCCCTCACGGCTAAAGTGTTTGAGGACACCTAGAGAGTCTAGGACTACGGGTTGTACAAAGAGGGGCGCTTTCTTTTGCTCAAAGATGTTTTACCCTACAGACGTTTTAGTCCAAGTGGGAGATTGTTGGGTTTTATGTCCTAAAACTCGTGGTTTTGTTAATCGAATGTATATTCTATATTACAATAAAGTTGTTATTGAAATTTATTCAGTAAAGGTGTTATTGATTTTTGTGTATTGTGTAACCTTAATCCAATAAAGAACCCTTGGCTATAGGATGAATACTTGAACTTTATGTGTGACATAAAAGTGGATCAAGTTCAAGTTATAGCCAAAACAGTCTATAGTATAAGGATAAGGTTGGGGTGCCTTATCCTGGGGACACTATGGACGCGGCCCACTTTGTAGAGAACAAACGATGTGATCCTTAATCGTTCATGTGGAGACATGTGAGTGGGGGCGCCCTATGCAATGAGTTTGCATAAGACTGGACCGCGCAATAGTCATTTATACTTTATAACTCCGTTTACTGTCTTAACTGACTATATTCATCCGATGGCCTAGGTAACTCGATCTTAATCCTGAGCGTTCTATGGACTCCTGTTTATTCGAATTATCCTTAGATTTGCACGGGTGAGAGTGGCTCGAGACTGCCACTCAAGAAGCCTCGCCATTTCGAGGATAAAACCGGGTAGATAGCTGGGAACATAGTTCGGCAAGATGGAATTCATTCCTACCCACTTTAGGGATTAGTAGAAAGGTTGTTCCCTCAAGTACTGACTCCGGGTCTTGAACAATGGGCCCATCCATCTCATTGGCCCGAGAGGGATTTGGTTTGCTGGTTGGACCACAAACCAATTGTTCATTAGAGGATCAGTGGAACTTAAGGAACAAGAGGTAATTACAGGGGTAAAACGGTAATTTTGACCCAGCTGTAATTACGAATGACCTGTGAAGGATCGACTTACTAATCATGGTTATATCGAGTGGACATAAATATATCTACAAGAGGAGAGTGCGTACTTTGGGCTTTAGTGGAGTGTCCTGGTGGTTAACGAATGTTGATTAGCTAGGCTAAAGAGTTTGGCCGGTTAATCTCGTATCGTTGGAGCTCATGATCTGTAGGTCCATTAGGTCCTCCTTACTAGCTCGGACTTAGCCTTATAACTTTTTGAGAGAAAAGAATTTGAATTGTTCAAATTCAAGTTTGGGAGAAAGCGTTATTTATATGTGATATATTTAACGAATCATAGCTTAATTATGAATTAAACTATGATTAATAAGAGGTGGATATATTTAAATATGATTTAAATATTGGGATCGGTTTATAGCATGAATAAGGATTCATGTTCAAAAAATCGATCGAGATCGGACAATTTATTTAATTTAATATTTGATATTAAATTAAATTAAAAAATTAATTAATTAAATTAATTTTGAATTATTTAATTAATTATATTAATTTTAATTAAAAATCAATTTAATATTGATTTTTGAATTAAAATTAAATGTAAAATGAGGGATTTTCATGATTTTCATGAAAAACAAGTTGCCAACTTGCCCAATCTTACTCATCTTCAAAATTCACCAAAATTGGCCACCTCCATCTCAAAGCATCCTCATCACCCTTGAGTTGTCACTCCATTGAAGCTTTATGAAGCTTTATATAATGGTGATTTGAGGTGTTTTAAGAGAATTACACAAAAAATTCAATATTCCCGAATTAGTGACCTTTGAGGTCTTTTCTTCCAAATTCTCTCAACCAAGGATCCCACAATCCGTTCTAAGGCCTGAGGGTAGTAGGGAAGACTTTAACGGTTGTCCACGAAGTGTTCGTGCTGAAAACCATCAACCGGGTGAAGAGAATTTGATCTTCAAAGTTGAGTTTTCTATCCCTCTGTTTTTCTAGCTTTGAGCATGTTTTTTTATTTTACAAAATTGATCAACTTAGAGTGTTCAAGATCCAAAATTGCTTCCGCTTTCTTAATCTAGACACTTTCATTTAGTATTGCTAATTTTGAATTTTTGCAGAAAATTAATGCACTAGTGAAGGAGCAATATTTTCCACATGCAAAGTACAGAACAGAGATGTTACTAAAGGTTACTGATGAACTCATCCTTGGTCGAAAGTTTAAGAGGAATCCAAAGAGAGCTAGATCGTTATCTCATGACTACCAATTTGCTCTTCAAGGTGACAATTTAGATTTGAGGACGAAACCTTCAAAAGAAGGAGAGGATGATATGAACCACCAAAACATCAAATTTTTATTTTCTAATTTTTATATAATTCTATTATTTTTCTAATTTTATCCTTTTTATGACATTTTAATTAGGGGTATTTTTGACATTTGTTATGATTATTGATATGACATTTAGGGTTTGGGAAGCTATATAAAGCTTGACCATTAGGTTGTACAGGGGGATAGTTTTAGTTTTAAATGAAATGATAGTGATCTACATTTGAGAACCATGAGCCTCACCACTTTGCAATCTTATTCTAGGGTTGCATGCCTGAACATTCAAGTAAGTTCGATCAATTTGCTTGTGAAGTGTTCAAACCTTGAGTAGGGATCTGTTCTTCCTATCTCTTAGTCTTCGATCATCAAGGTAATCTTTATCCAATCCTTCCGTTGGGATTGAGATTGAATTGATTTGTGGATTTTAGTGTTTGAGAATTTAGGCGTTTGCATAACCAAAGGATTTCTAATTCCAATTCACTAGGGTTTTCTTATCAAAGTTATTGAGTATAATTTACCTAAGATAGAGGGATTATAGACATATAATTCCCTCACCTAGTTTCCTAAGTCTCAAACATCAAGGTGAATGAGAGTTGTAATTTCAATTTACATTTGAGTGTAGAAGGGGTGGAATTGCAGTTCTTATTGCAATTACAACTTAAGGCAATGACATTTTTTAGCCCCATTTTATTTAGAACTTTACCTTCATAATTTCCTTATCAACATTTTGTTAATTTTGTTCTGCAATCTTCAGATTATGAATTCCTTTGCTAAGATTGTTGTATCACTGATTCGTCAATAAGGCTCACTACAAGAAAATTGACAACCTTCAAAAAAGTACTAAACAAACCTTCGATAAGTCCTTTTTTGAAGGTTAACAGAACCTTCAAAAAGTGTCAAAATAGATCCCGTCGAAAAAGCTTTTATCAAAGGTATATTAACCTTCGAAAAAGGATTATTTTTCAAAGGTCATATGTCTTTGAAAATTGTCAAATTGTTTATTGATAATTATTCATTGTCAATTATCTTTTTCGAAGGTTTTTATTATTTTTAAAGGCTTATAATACTATTTTCAAAGACTTTAAAGCCTTCAGAAATACTTCTTTATCAATATTTATAAATCCTTCGAAAAAGTTCTTGCAAAAAGCTTTAGCACTTGAATACAATAATAGAAACCAAATTAAATTTATTTTCAACTTATTATTGAAAAACCTCGAAATGTTCTCTACTGATCTATTTACCTGTAATTCCTTGAATTGCAGGTGCAAGAAAATGGAATAGAAAGAATAGGCAAGGGTAATAGTAACTACTATTAAAATAGTTTAAGATGAATGTAAAATTAGATATCGGAATGTAGCTAACAATTTTGACATGATCTCATAAATTTTTTTGTATAGACAAAATAACTACAATTTAGACAAAATAACTACAAAAGTTCTAGAACATTTAACTACTACACAATCAATTAGTGGCAAATGTTACTATTTTTACGCATCTCTGCCATCATTATTTTAAATCTATCCTCAAAATGATTTTCTAATTCAACAATTTGATCTTTGAAGGCTTGTACCTCGATTTTTCTTTGTTGTTCAGATTCTTGAAGACGTTGTTCTGACTCATTAAGACGACGCTCAAGATCACGTACATTGGAAGATGATCCAAACAACTCAGAAGGAGTAACACCTATCCCATAACCACGAACACGTCTATGCTTCTCTTGTCCAAAAACTTGCACAAAAATCTCGTCCTCGTTCATGTCAAGTGTACCATCAACCATTTGAGGCATATAATTTGAGTTACGACTACAAATACAAAATCAAAATTAACCTCATTTGTAGGTATAGAGAAGAAAAAGATATAGATAATTGCATAGGAAACACAAAGTAAAAGGAAGAAAAAAAAGGTGAATGATTTGCATAGGAAGCATATAACTTGTTTGTCAAGGTTAATTAAGACACTATTTAAAGTTTAGTAAGGTAGTAAATACAAAACTAAAAGTTGAATAATCAATTCAACGACTTATTTGACGCGGATCTAATTTAATTAAAAAATATTAAGGATTTGCTTCATGGTTGGCCAACAATCCTCTGTCTTTCTTTCTCAATCCTTCTTTCATTTTTTCTATGGTTGTAGCCAGTAAATCAAACTCCAAAGCTACTCCAATCCAAAACGTTCATTTTCAAACACAGCGAGAGGATGCAAAGATCAGTAATGAAGGAATCAAAGTTTCTGTAATATTCAGATCGACGGAGTGCAGTGCACGGGCTATAGTGGAGTGTTACCGTAGCTAATGAATGTTGGTTAACCGGGTCAAAGAGTTTGGCAGGTTAATCTCGGATCATTGGAGCCCGTCACTGTAGGTCCATTAGGTCCCTCGGTTGGCTCCACCTGGATTAAAAGAAGGGCTAATGTTTTGGTATGAAATTGAAGTGTTCAATTTCACTTTAAGGGCATTTATGTCATTTATATGAGATATGAATGATATAATATATAGTTTAATGTGAATGAGATTCATAATAAACTATAGGTTAGCCTAATTGTTGAATTAGGGCTAATTGGAGAATTTGATTGAGAGAAATTAAATTGGATGTGATTCAATTTAATTAATACACGATTAATGCAAATGAGATTTGCAATATGAGATATGAGATATCTTATATTATGTGGTTATGCAAATGAGATTTGCATAACCTATGGTTGTGGTAAAGTGGTAATTATGTAGACATTTTAACTCCACCAATTCCACTATATAAACCCTTCTTGCAAGAAGGATTGGAATGAACTCTCTCATTTTTTATTTTTCACCAAAGAGAAGAAAAGAGAATTCTCTCTACTCTCTCTAATCTCCTCCCTCTCCAAAACTAAGATCCCACCATCTTCCCTTCTCCAAAAGAGAACAACCGAGAAGATCACTTGGTGGTGTTCGAGATCACTTTGGTAGAAAAGATCGTTGAGATTGAGTTGCACGAAGAGTTCGTGATCGGAGGAAGAAATTTGTTGAGTTTGTCTACAACAAGTAAGTAAGATCTTTTCTTGCTGTAAATTTCTTCTTCTTTAAAGCATGTTTAGCCTAGATCTAGAATTAGATCAATTTTAATGAAACTATGTTGCATATTGATACATCGACGATTCAATCGTCTTCCGCTGCACGGGATTCTCATTCCCTTCAGCAAGCACATTATCTGAATAATAGAAGCAATACCTATGGAGGGAATCAGAATCAGAATACTATTCCAACACATTACACTCCATGTTTGAGGTATCATGAAAATTTTTCCTATGCTAATAATAAAAATGTGTTGAATCCTCCTACAAGTTATGCTTCTACATCTGAGAGGAAGCCATCTTTGGAAGAAACAGTGCACTCTTTTATTGTTGAATCCAGAAATAGGTCTAACCAGTTGGAAAATGCAGTCGCCAGTTTAACTGGTGTTGTGACAAGTCATGGAGTTTCCTTGAAGAATATAGAGACTTAGATCAGCCAAATGAGTGTGACAATTCGCACATTGCAGAAAGGTAAGTTCCCTAGTGACGACACAGAGGTTAATCCAAGGAAAACCTACAATGCAATCACACTGAGAAGTGGAAGGAACATCACAAGGGAAAAAGTTGAAAAGGAAAAAGCTCCTGAGGTAGTAAAGGAGAAGTCACAACCTGTCAATGACAAACGGGAGAAATAGACTAAGCCTTTTATCCCTTCTCATTTTAATTCCATTCCTTATCCACAACGCTTTGCAAATAAAAATGGTGATCTGCACTTTCAGAAATGTTTAGATGTTTTAAGAAAGCTGAATGTGAGTTTTTTTTTTTTTCTGATGTCTTGGAACAGGTACCCAATTATGCAAAGTTCATGAAACAGATCTTGCCCAAGAAGCAGAAGTTGAAGGAGTACGAAACCATCAATCTATCTAAGGAATGCAGTGCCATCATACAGGAAAAGTTGCCACAAAAGTTGAAGGACCCAGGGAGTTTTACTGTTCCTTGCTCTATAGGCAACTTTAGTTTTAATGCTTTATATTATTTAGGGGCTAGTATAAACTTAATGCCTTATTCTGTGTTTAAAAGATTAAGTTTGGGGGAGGTAAAACCCACCACAGTATCCTTGCAGCTGGTAGATAGGTCTATCGCATACCAACGGGGAATAGTAGAGGGCATCCTAGACAAGGTAGGTAAATTTGTATTCCCTGTGGACTTCCTTGTCCTAGACATGGAAGAGGATGCAAAGATCCCCATCATCTTGGGGAGACCCTTTCTGACTACAAGTAAGGCAGACATAAGCTTGCATGAGGGTACCCTAAAGCTGCATGTAGGGCAAGAGGAGGTTAAATTTCAAATCTTTACTCCTCAGAAAGATGAATCAGAAATAAACTCCTGTTTAAAGATTGAATTGACTAATGCTTTACCTTTTGACTTAGGGACTGACATTCTTTTAAGTGATTCCTTAGACAGGGTAGCAAAGGAAACAAGAAAGGATTTGAAGGACAACGAGCTGCATGATTTAAAGAACACACCTTGAGAGAGTACAGTTTAGCTAAAGACGTCAAAGAAAGCGCTTCTTGGGAGGCAACCCAAGCTTTAACTTTTAGTTCTTTGTTATTTCTTTTGAGTTTTTTTTGTTTTAGTTGTTTGTTTACTTATTAGTGTGTTTTGTTTTGCTTACTAGGTTGCTGTTGATGTCACCCCTCCTTGAAAACCATGCTCCCGATCAATGGAACTTCAACTCACATGTCTTGGCTATCTAAGGAACCTAGAAAATAATAATGATCTCCATCACTCAGGATAGTATTGTTCACTCTTACCCTTTTTACTTGATTTGAGCTTATTCTGCAAACATTGGGGACAATGTTTAGTCTAAGTTTGGGGGTGATTCTGTTGTGACTGTCCTGAGTATATACTGAATTGTTGATTGATCTTATGCATAAGTATGAGTATGATAGCCTAGGATGAGATTTAATTGAAATTTTTTATGATTCTGTTGAAACTTGAGAGCATGATATAAATTTGAGTTAATTTAAAAATTTTCTTGAGTTTTTCCTGCACTATTATGCACATAGCCTGTATTCCTATAGTTTTGAAATGCTTAGAACCAAGATATTACACTTAGAAGTTTAATGTCACCTCGATAGGTCTAAGAGCTGATTTGAGAGTTAAACTGCAGGATAGGGTGAATGACAATATGAAGTGCATGATCTGTATAATATGTGCATTATGTGAAAGAGTAGTTTGTTTTTGTTGTTTGTTTGTTAAAGAAAAAAAAATCATGAGGACAAAAAGAGTTACCTTCACTGTGATCAGTTAGGTCACTCATTGAGCGAGTGCTCTGGGTAAGGGTCCCTGCAGTGGATATGTCAAAGCTAGTGTCCTTGCATAAAAAAAGTGATTAAGTGCTGAGTAGAGTTATTTATTTCTTGATTGTGGGGACGCTCAAGGATTAGTAATTATGACAGTGTAGGGGGAAGTTGAATGGAGAACCTAATAAAGTTGATCCGGGGTTAGTAAAAATGAAGGGAACATAGGCTAATCACACACACACGTAGGAACACTTAGGAAGAATTTTAAATTGCTCATTGAAGTATTATGTTTGAGTGTTTACTGTGATTGCCAAAATTTCCTTTTAAATCTTTGAGGCTTGAATCAAATGTATGTATAAGAACAATCTCATGTTTAACTCTGGTTTTGCTCGGGACTAGCAAAAGTTTAAGTTTGGGGGTATTTGATAACACACAAAATGTGTTATCCTTAAGCTTAATTATTGTTAGTTTTATGTTAATTTCAGAGCTTTGATGTGTTTAAATCACTTAATTTCAGGTAAAGAGCGTAAACAGAACATTTGGAGACATTTTGGATCATTCAAGACCAAATCGGGATTTTTTGGAGCTTAAAATAACATCAAATGGTAGAAGAATGGACAAACCTAGCTAATTGACCCGAGGTGATGGCGTTGCAATGCCCTACATAGTGTTGCAACGCCGTCCGTGCAGATTTCTTGCGTTGAAGAGTCATGTCGATAGCATTGCAACGCTATCTCGATAAGAAGACTATTGTGAAGGGTCGTGGCGAGGGCGTTGCAACGCTGCTTACTACCGTTGCAACGACAGATCGATAAGGACGCGCACGCGTAAGGGTAGCGGTGTTGCAACGATGCCGATGCTTTCCATATATACCTGCCGCCTAGTGTACAGCGTTGCAACGCTGTGCCGATTACTCTTATAAATAGAACATTTTGCCATCTTGCAAGGTGAGCTGAATCTGATAGTTTTTGCACCCTAATTTCGAAATACATTCTTCAAGAGGAGAAAAGAGAGCATTCCTTGGGAGCCAAAGCATTTGATGAGGTTTGAGATCGTGATGGGAGCCTGGGGACGAGGGACCGACATCGATACATAAGTTTATTTTCTCTTTCTTTTAGATTATAACACCGTTTAAAGACATTTCTATAACTTTAGCTTGGTTTTATTGTGATTTAGAGTAGCTAAATGTTGTAGCTAGGATTTGAATTGCATGTTTAAGACTTATTTGCTTATGTATGGAACTATGTTTTGTTTTTTATTTTTGGCAATTCGTTCTTCAATTCTTTGATCTTGTTGGTTTAAGTGGACTCGAGAGAAAGAAACTTAGATTAAAGCAAAGTTGTCAAAACTCTTAGAAGTCTGGCATGAGAATGACCTAGAAGTCTAAGGGAAACACATAAAGAAGTTGCATAATGTCGTGCATGCTTTTAAAATTCATAAGGAAACTTTAGGATTTATCGTGTGTGTGAGGCTCATTATGAATCGAGAGATTTTCTTGAGTATCTTCACTTCTTGTTTATAAATTCATTATGTTAATTCATTGCTGTGTTAAATAAGGTTTTAATTTGTGAAATCAATTTCCTCCAATTCTATCATACTCGTGTCTCCAATTGTTTGTTTATCTTTTTATCTTTATTTTCATTATCTATCCACGTTTTGTTACTTTAGCTAAAATCGAGAATTTGTATCTTGGTAATTAATTAATCTAGAAACCCATTCCCGAGGACGATACTTGAAACTCTAAAATCACTATACTAAAACTTGACATGTACACTTGCGGTATTGCAATATAATTTTACGCAACAACCGTCAATTCTGTAATTTAGTTTTGCAATTAGATTTTGAAATTATTTTCAATTTTCATAAACGCACCAACACTAACTTTGTTTTGTAGTTTAGTTTTTAATGGAAACTTTCTTACATTTTTCTATGTGTTGCCTTTGTTATCACAGATTCCTAAGGGATCGATACTCAAGAGTACTCTTGTTTTAATACTTGCACCAACAGTGTGCACTTGCACTAGGCAGAACATAATTAGTTACTATTCTTCGCCCAAAGTTTGCCCGATCAAGCATATTGTTGATTTTTCTTCTGTGGAAATCTTGGAGGGTATGCATCTTTTTTTGTTACCCTTGATTTCCTGGAGCATTATTTCCTTGACCACTCCGAGAAAAATTTAGATGATATCTCCATCCTGAGTTTTATGTGTTGGAATAAGGTTTATTTTCCTGCATATTGTGATTCCCAACATAGTTCAATTAGAAAGGATTACCAAGACAAAACTAAAAAGTATGTGCTTCCCCACAGTAGACACATGATTTTGTTGTGACTTGATTAACTGAAGCAGTGTTCTGTGGTGTATTTTCTATTGACATATTCTTCAAGATATTTACCATAGATGCAATATGCGAACTCAACGATGATAATGCATCAATCTCTAGTACTCCCTGCTTCTTTTTTCCAGGGTTACTACGAACATTGGCCCACTGAGAACTGTTGGTAGAAATTCTCTCTAGAATCTCATATGTTTTATTAAATGTCTTTGAAAGCAACCATTTGTTGAAGCATTAACCATGCTAGACCATTGTACGGAGTACCCATTTGAATGCAATGTGGCAAACATGGTGAGGACACTTTCTTAGTAATTCATTAAAACATCTACATGTATCATTGAATGTCTCATCATCATATTGTCTAAATGTTACTATTTCAGCTTTATTCTTGGCATTCTTCGTAGGTGGAAAATACTTAATAAAGAAATTCTCTGCCAACATTCCACAAAGTAATAGATCTTGGTGGAAAAGTGTTCACCCATGTCTTTGTTGGGATTTATGCCCTAAACTCATGTATTTGTAATTATTTAAGGAAATGAATAAAAGTGTTATTTTTCCTTCAATCTTGTATTCTCAAAAATTACAAACTTTAATTTAATAAACTAAACTCTAGGGTCACATTTAGAAGATCTTGAACAGTGTGTGTGGTTGACACACATCTAGGATCAAGTTCAAGTAAAAGACCCGAATGGTCTATAATACATGGATTAGGTTGAGAACCTCATCCTGGAAACACTATGAATGTGACCTACTTTGTATTTGATACAAACGAGGCGATCCAGCTCGTTCATGTAGTTGACATGCGAGTGGGGGCATCCTATACAATGAGATTGTACAAAACCGGATCGAGAATTGTTAGACCACTCTAGTAACGTCGTTGATAGATTAGGGCTAATAATTCACAGATGATCATTAGTGACTCAACCTCGAATCTCGAAGCGAGTTGTGAACTCCTCACATGCGCGGTTTATCCTTAGACTAGTATGCGGGTGAGAGTGGCCTGGCTGCGCCGACTCAATAAGCCTACCTTCTCAGGGATGAAACCTCGTAGGGAGCTGGGGACTAAACTTCGCAAGAAGGAATTCACTCGTTCCCGAATTAGGGTAACTAGATAGGTTGTTCCCTTAAGAGTTGAATCTAGGTCTTGTACAATGGGGCCTCTCCCTCTTGCTGGCCCGAGAGGGATATTGGTTATGGTCGGACCATAAACTTGTTGTTCATTAGAGGATCAGTGGTATTTAAGGTACAAGAAGTAGTCACGAGAGTAAAATGGTAATTTGACCCAACCAGACTCTGACGATCTGAAGGGGTTGATTCATGGGCATTGGTTAAATCAATGGACACAACTTGTCCTACAGTGAGGAGAGTGCAACTACGGGCCTATAGTGGAGTGACTAGTAGTTAACGAATGTTAATTGACGGGATCAATGAGTTTGATTAGTCAATCTCGTATCATTGGAGCTCATGATATGTAGGTCCATTAGGTCCTTCGGTTGGCTCAACATGGAATTAAATGAGGGTATAAAGTTTTGGAATGAATTTGAAGTGTTCAAATTTAATTTAGGGAATTATGTCAATTATATATGATATAATTGATATAATATAGAGTTCAATGTGAATATGATTCATAATGAACCTAATTATGTCTAATTTTGAAATTAAGGCATATATTGAGGAAATAATTTGAGAGACATGAAATTGAATTTGACCAAATTCAATTTCTCCGCATTATGTAAATATGATTTACATAATAAGGTATTTGATACCTTATATTATGCATTTATGCATAATTAGTGGAGCTAGTCGCAAAATGGGTGGAGAGTTTGTCTCCACCCACATTGCCTATAAAAGCATCCTTTTGGATGCAATTTTGGAAACTTAAGTCATTTGCTAAATTTTGGAAATCTAGCAAAACTCTTCCTCTCTCAAATTCTCTCTACTCTCCCTAATCCCAAAAGGAGATCCCACCTTTCTCCCTCTCCAAGAGAACAACCGAGAAGGCTTTTTGGTGGTGTTCGAGTATTTGATCGTAGAGAAAAGAGATCGTTGAGGGGAGGAAATTACGCGAAGAATCGGTCTTCAAAGGTAATCCCCTAATTCACTTTATGCTTTCATATGTATGCATAGCTAGTTTTCTGTTTTTGAGCATTTTCTATGTAACACAATTGAGAGCAAAGGCGATCATTTACTTCTGCATGGGATTCGATTCCCTTCAGTCTTTGCTGCATCTTTAACCGAGTATGGAAATTGAAGAGAATTGAATCCCGTGCGGAACAGATTGATCGCATATGCACTTAATTGTGTGACATAGAAGTTGCTCAAAACATAAAAACTAATGCTAAGCATAATAATTTGAAAGCATAAATATCTTAGAAGATTACCTTTGAAGATCGATTCTTCAAGTGGTTCCTCGTCGTCTACGAGCTCCTCTTCTCTACCAAAGAATTCTCGAATACCGCCAAAAGACCTTCTCAGTTGTTCTCTAGGAGAGGGAGAGAGGTGGGATCTTTTTTGGATTAGGGATGTATTTTGGAGAGAACTTGAGAGAACTCTTTTGTTTGCTTTGGATGCAAAACAACACAAATGGTTCAAGTGACATAAAATGCATCCAAAATGATGCTTTTAAAGGCAATTTGGGTGGAGATAAATTCTCCACCTATCTTGCCACTATCTCCACTTATTATGCATAAATGCATAATATAAGGTGTCAAGCACCTTATTATATGAATCATATTCATATAATGTGGAGAAATTGGATTTGAATAAGTCCAATTTCATTTCTCCAAAGTTCTACCATATTTTATGTCCCAATTCTATAATTAGACATAATTAAGTTCAATGTGAATCATATTTATATTGAACTATATATTATATCAATCATATCATATATAATTGATATATTCCCTAAATTTGAACTTGAACATTTCAAATTCATTCCAAAACTTTATACCCTTTATTAAATTCCATGTTGATCCAACCGAGGGACCTAATGGACCTATAGATCATGAGCTCCAACAATATGAGATTGACTAATCAAACTCATTGATCCAGTCAATCAACATTCGTTAACTACGAGTCACTCCACTAAAGACTCGTAGTTGCACTCTCCTCACTGTAGAACAAGTTGTGTCCATTGATTTAACCAATGCCCGTGAATCAACCCTTCACAGGTCGTTCGTAGTCACAGCTGGGTCGAATTACCGTTTTACCTCTATGACTACTTCTTGCACCTTAAGCACCACTGATCCTCTAATGAACAACAAGTTTATGGTCTGGCCATAAACATTATCCCTCTCGGGCTAGCAAGAGGGAGGGGCTCCGTTGTTCAAGACCTGGATACAGCTCTTAAGGGAACAACATATCTAGTTACCCTAGAACGGGGAACGAGTGAATTCCTTCTTGTGAAGTTGAGTCTCCAACTCCCTACAAGGTTTCATCCATGAGAAGGTAGGCATATTGAGTCGGCAACTGTGGCCACCCTTGCCCGTACTAGTCAAGGGATAATCCCCAGCAGACAGGAGTTCGCAACTCGTTCAGGATTCAGGTTGAATCACTATTGATCATCGTTTGAATCATTAGCCCTAACCTATCAACGGTGTTACTGGATTAGTCTAACAATTCTTGGTCCAATCTTGTACAAACTCTTTGCACAGGATGTCCCCACTCGCATGTCAACTACATGAACGAGCTGGATTGCCTCGTTTGTATCAAATACAAAGTGGGTCGCATCCATAGTGTTAACAAGATAAGGTTCCCGACCTAATCCATCTACTATAGACCATTTGGGTGACATTCTAAATGTGACCCTGAAGCTTAGTTTATTGGATTTAAGTTTGTAATTGCGAGAATACAAGTTTAAAGGGAAAAAATAACAACTTTATTCATTTCCTCAAATAATTATAAATACACGAGTTTAGGGCATAAATCCCAACAGAAATGATATCATCCTAAACGCTTCCTTAGAAACTACATGTTTCTTAAATGAATCATTCACAATGAGGAAAGACTTAAGGTGTAGATGTGGATCTTCCGAAGACAACCATAAAACTGTCCTACCGTTTGCAACATTTGGAACATTATCACCTTTCATCTCAAAATATGCAGCGTTAATATCTATGGTCCAACAAATCCAGGATACAAGTCGTCAAATGTGGGTACTACATAAGCCCTTGTGGCTCTTTCCCTATTAGTGGCTAGAAGAGTAGGATTCTCAACCATATTTTTCTAATTAGGTAGCGGTTCTGCTTTTCCTTCATGTCATGGTTTATTTTCAACTTGTGGTATAGGTTGTCTTAATGGATCTTGTCTTTCCATCAAATACTACTTAGCTCTTTGACCAACTCTCTGAATTCGTCTCCTCAAATGAAATATTCTCTCAATATTATAATCAAGTCAAGATTCCAAGTCAGGGAATTCGTTTATATACCACTAAGAACACCTGAAATAGAACCAAACAACCAAATCAGATTCAATTAAGCACCAGTTTGCTAAGAATCAATTTAAGTAATAAAGAGATAAAAGATTGATAGTGAGCTTTTTGGTTGTGGGAAGAAGTAAGTACGTTAAGAATTGGTGTGTGCTTTAAATATATAAATGGTGGAATCGACTGTGGAAGTGAAAATTTGAGGGGCCTATAAAGGAGGAATCGAGCACTGTTTATCTCCTTCTCTTTCCCCTCTCCTCTCTTCCTCCCTCATATTTCTTTTCTTTTTTTAATTTTTTTAGATCTCAGTATTCTCATTTTTGAATAAGAAGAGAGGGAGAAAGAAGGACTTGAGAGGAAGAAGGAGAAAGAGAAGAGAGAAGAAGAAATGAAGAGAAAGGAGAATGAGAAAAGATAGAGAAAGAAGAAATGAAGAGAAAGGAGAAGGAGAAAAGAGAGAGAAAGAAAAATCCTCAAGGAAAGAGAAATAGAAAAGAGAGAAAGAAAGAATAAATGTGAAGAAGAATGAGTGTTTAAAAAAATAATTATTTTTATTCTTTTATTATTACAATCCTTATTTTAATAATAAAAATATCCACGTCAACTTTTTGTTAGCTTCTGCTAAATAATTAACGCTCAAGGACTCAGTAAAACTATTTCATAAAATTTGAGGACTTGATTGTCCAATTTTGAAACGGATAAACTAAATAGACATAAACTTTAAACATAAGGGACAAAAATGGCCTAATTAATTATTTAATTTAGTTAAATTTAATTAAATTTGATTTATTTAAATTAATTGAATTAAAACTATAGGTTATGTGAGAAATATTCATTAGAATATGATTTAAATGAAGAATTAATTTAATTTAATTTAATTTAATAACTTTCAACTGTTATTGGAAGTTATTGATACGTGAGATGATCCCACGATATCCCTCTCTTTCACAACGTTTATCGATAAAATGACAATGATAAAGGCAGAGAAGGTGGATCGATATTTTTTTTGGTTTCTGCTTCCTCATACCTTACTCCCATAAATTTATTTTCTCTACACATTCCTTTCCCTTCCCAATCGAGAACGTGATTTCAGAAATCCCAGAGATATAGGAAGGAAATTCTATTATTGTCGTCTTGTTCTTGGTCCCAATTGGCATTGGCAGAACTAGATAGAAGTTTGTAACCTTGTGTGATTTTGCAGAAAGTGAGATTTTCTACTACAAAAGTAAGTATTCAATACTTAAACTTATACGTTGAATTTCTTAATTGTAAAATTTTGTTCTGCTCTGTTTATCTAATTTTTCAATGTACTGGTATTTTGAATACAAAATTAAAATACGATTCGATTCCCAATTGGCTTCTGTTGTGCAAACATTTTTATGAAACCAACAGTAACAACCCTAAAACTTGGGAAAAACCTAGTTAGGGAGGTTACTCAGCCACACCATCTGTGCCAAAATTTTGGCAGCATAACGATATAACTAGAAGAAAGTCCAAATTTTTCTGGGACTTATAAATCCAAACAAACACTCCTTAAGGTTTAAAAATTTCTAACCTCCACCAAACTTCAATCAAAGAATAGGTTGGGCTCCAAATCAAAATTCCAACAAGCTCCAAACTTAATGCAAGAGAGAATAAACTAAGGCATTCATTAGAGCAAGACCTACAACTAGCTAGAGTTTATATAAAGTAACAACACAACAGCTAAGCTAAAGTTAACAAACAACTGGGAGGGACAACAGGCAACTATGATGCATCCCAAGGGAAAGGAAACTGGGGCTAAGAACAAAGAAATAGTTCCACAGTCTCACCAGGTCGTCATCATCGCCAGTCGCCTCACAGTTTCTTACCTGCAACCAAAAACATCAAAGTAGACGATTGAGTATAAACATACTCAGTAAGCAACCCACTGTTGCATGAAATTGTAACCATGCAAAACTGCAATGTCAAGTTTTAATATAGTGATTTTGAGATCCAAGTATCGTCCTCAAGAATGGTTTTATCTAAAGAAATCTTGTAGTTGTCAAAGAGATGAAAATACAACTAAAAAGATATGGAGAAACACATATGAGAACAATGTTAGGGAATTGATTTCACCAATTGAATTATTATCCTATCGCATTAATTTAACTTTGGTTGTGAAATTATAAGCAAGAAGGTGAATTTAATCAAAAGACTCTCTCGAGCTCAATTGACCTCAAGCACAACTATAAATCTAAAGTCTCCATTTAGATTTTAATAGCATTCAAGACATTAAGAAACTTCATCTAAAGGCTTCTCAAAGAACCCTTCACTCTCGTGCAAGGATTTACTAAGAGTTTTGGTAATCCTATTATAGTTTAAAAATTATTCTCTCGAACTAAACTTAAACCAATTAATCATGCAATTCTTGGCTAGAGAAAAGCAAGCATTAAGCAAAAATTACCAAAAATAATCCAACACAACCAAGCTCAAATCAAATTGCTAGAATAACAAAACAATATGGCTACATCAATTCCATAACTACGAATTTAGCTACTCATAATCACTAAAAACATATTAAAATCGTGTTTAAGGTCAATAAACACAAACTAAAAAGCTAAGAGAAAAGAAGAAAGAACGTTATGTGTCGATGACGATCCTCGTGTCCAAGCCCCGCCACGATCTCGAGCCTCCACTTTCGTGCTTGTCTTCAAAAATATCCTTCTCCAACTCCCTCTATAATGTAGAAATCGAATTTAGGGTCTAATTTTTCTCCAAATCGGTTCTCCCCTTCAATTGGCATCAAAATCACACATTTATACACAATCGACACGACATTGAGATGCTAGGCATAACGTCACAACGTCGTGCCTTAGGGCGCGCACATAAATAAGGAAAGCGGGGTAGCGTTGAGACGTTGTTGTTGCGTAAAATTATATTGCAATACCGCAAGTGCATGGGTCAAGTTTTAGTATAGTGATTTAGAGTTCCAAGTATCGTCCTCGGGAATGGGTTTCTAGATTAATTAATTACCAAGATACTTATTTTCAATTTTATCTAAAGCAACAAAACATGGATAGATAGGAAACAAAGGTAAAAAGATAAAGAAACATTGGAGATACGAATATGATAGAATTAAAGCAAATTGAATTCACAAATTAAAGCCTTACTTAACACATGCAATATACTAATGTCATGAATTTATAAACAAGAAGTGAAAATACTAAAAAAAATCCCTCGATTCATAATGAGCCTCGCACATACGATAAATCCTAAAGTTTCCTTATGAATTTTAAAAGCATGCACGCCATTAAGCAACTTTTTTATATGTTTCCCTAAGAACTCTAGGTCATTCTCATGCAAGATTTCAAAGGATTTTGACAACTTTGTTCTAATCTAAGTTTCTTTCTCTCGAGTCCACTTAAATCAACAAGATCAAAGAATTTAAGAACGAATTGCCAAAAATAAATAACAAAACATAGTTCAATACATAAGCAAATAAGTCTAAAACGTGCTAATCAAATCCTAACTACAACGTTTAGCCACTCTAAATCACAATAAAACCAAGATAAAGTTATAGAATCGTCTTTAAACGGAGTTAGAATCTAAAAGAAAGAGAAAATAAACTTATGTGTCGATGTCGGTCCCTCGTCCCCGAGCTCCCGTCACGATCTCGAACCTCCACAAATGCTTTGGCTCCCAAGGAATGCTCTTCTTCCTCATCTTAAAGAATGTATTTCGAATTTAGGGTGCAATTTCTATCAATTTCGGATCCCTTTGCAATGCAAACAACATGTTCTATTTAAAAGGATTCTGGGCACACCGTTGTAACGCTAGGGAGAGCGTTGCAACGTTGTGCCCTAGGCACCTGGCATATAAGGAAAGTCTCGGCGGCGTTGCAACACTAGGGTCAGCGTTGCAACGCCGCTACCCTAACGCGCGCATCCTCTATCGAAATAGCGTTGCAACGCTGCCTGCACAAAAGCAGCACGGACGACGTTGCAACGCTTTGAAGGGCATTGCAACGCCATCACCTCGGGTCAATTGTCTAGATTTGTCCATTCTTCTTCCATTTGATGTTATTTTAAGCTCTAAAAAGCCCCAAATTGTTCCCGAGTGATCCATAATCTCTCCAAACGTCCTGTTTAAGCTCTTAACCTGAAATTAATTGATTAAAACACATAAACACTATGAATTATCATAAAACGTCTAGCAAATTATAAGTCTAGAGATAGCACATTTTGTGTGTTATCAGTTGTGTACAATGTCTCAACGCTACGAACATTCCTGACGGAAGTCACACGTGTTTCGACATATCAACGCTGCAAGGCAACGTCTAAATGTCGCCTGCACAGAATTTTAGCTTAAGACTTCAATATGCACGACGTCTCAACGCCAAATCTGACTCCTCTTCTTCACTTTGCTTCATCTTTTATGCTCTATTAGCCTCAATTGGGTTATAATAACTTGAAATTTCTTCGTTTGCTCCATGTTTGCTCTTTTCCTGAAATTCAACAATATAAACTCGTGAAAGCACTAAAACGGTTATCAAAACTAGAAAAATATATGCTTAAGAATAGCACATTTTGTGTGTTATCACCCACTCACGCCCAAACAAGGCTAGTAAGCAACAAACAACCAAGCCTTCGCCTAGGACACAACTCAAGACAACCAAAACACTATGCCCTAAAATCGACACTTCTAGTTTTATCCCCTGGTCCTTAACCTAGGTCGGTGAATGGCGGTGGTTGAATGATGAAGTAGGAGAGGAGGAAGTTAGCGACATTGGATCTCGACGTTGTTGGGTTTTATGCCCTAAAACTCATAGTTTGCAAACTTGTAATTAGTTCTAATTTTTATCAATAAAGTATTATTGCATTTATTCAATAAGTATTGTTGAATTTTTCTTAGTTTTTCCTTAAAATAACCCTAAATCCAATAAACAAACATCGGAGACATACGGGATCAATGTTCAAGAAACAACCAAAAGGGTCTATAGTATAGGGATGAGGTTGGGTACCTTATCCTGGTGGCATTATGGATATGACCCACTTTGTATTTGGTATAAACACAATGATCCAATGCATTCGTGTAGGTGACATGCGAGTGGGGGTGTCCTGTGTGATGGGTTCACATAAGATCGGACGACAAAATAGTAACCAACAGATGTAACTCCATTAACTGTTTAGGTTTTTATTTCAATAGGATGATCTAGGCAACTTGATCTTAATCCTAAGCAAGTTATGAACTCCTGTATTCTGCGAGGGATTGTACTCTAACTAGTATGGGTAAGAGTGACCAGAGACGCCGACTCAATAACCCTACCTTTTTGGGGATAAAACTGTGTGGATAGCTGGTAACTTAACTTTGTAAGATGGAATTCACGCCTTCCGAACTTAAGGTAAGTAGATAAGTGTTCCCTTAAGTGGTGCCTCTAGGACTTGAACAAAGGGCCCTACCCTCTCACTGGCCTGAGAGAGATTTTTTGTTTATTGGTTGGACCATAAACATGTTGGTCATTAGAGGAGAATTGGTACTTAAGGTCATAGATGTAACCTAGGGGTAAAACGATAATTTGATCCAGTTGGTATTACGGACGCTCGTGAAGGATCAACTTGTTGTTATTGATCTTTATCTGTGGACACATAAATATATATACAGTGAGAAGAGTGCAGTTGTGGGTCTTTAGTGGAGTGTACCTGCAGTTAATAAATGTTGATTAATGTGGTTAATGAGATTAGTTAATTAATCTTGTATCGTTAAAGTTTCTGATCTGTAGATCCATTAGGTCTCATTCCTAACTTGTAAAGGGTGTTGAGGTTATTTGATCTTGATTCGAATTTGAAATGTTCAAATTCACATAGGAAATTATTATAATGTATAATAATACATTATAATATAAAGTTTATAATTTATTTAAACTTTATAATATAAATTTAATTTTGGATGAGATTCAAAATTAATTTAGGAGAGAATTAAATATTTGAACAAGTTGAAATATTATTTTAAAATGAATTGGGTTCATATTAAAACTATAGATTTGATGCACATTAAAACTATAGATTATGGGTGATTTTAATTGGATGTGATTCAATTATAAGGTCTAAATATATGATATTTAATTTAACAATTAATTAATTAATTAATTAATATAAATAAATCAAATTGATTAAATTGAAACTATAGGTTATGGGAGAGATATTCATTTAAATATGATTCATCTCCCTCTCTCTATTCTTCCGATAAAAGAGAAGGGAGGAAGACAATGGTGGGGGGGGAGGGGGGGGTTAAACGATTGATTTCATTTTTTTTTTTTTTTGGATTTCAATCTCTCCTAAAGAAAACTCTTTCTCCCAAAAATCATTTTCTCTTTAAGGAAAATTTCCTTCCCAATCGAGTTTGGTTCCCACAAGCCAAATTTCAGGAAACTCAGAGATTTATTGGTAGTGTCCTCTATTAGTTTCAATTCAGGTTGGCAGAATAAGGATTGGAGGAAGATCGTGATCTTGAAACTTCCTACAGAAAACGAAAACCATTTGGCTTGATTCTTGAATCTACAACAAGTAAGTATACTGATACTTGTTTAGTATTCTTTTATTCTGTAGATTTTAATTTGATAAAGTACTAGTATTTTAGAAACTAAATTAAAATACGATTCGATTTCTAATTGGTCGCTTCCACTATGTAAAGGTTTTTCGAAACCAACAGGCGCAAGCGAAACGAAAAAAGGAAAGAGGGGATGGCAGCTTTGGTCGTTCGCAAATGAGGCTTTTGCTCGATGGCTGTCGGCAAGACTCGAAGGCAACGCACGATAGGGAGAGGAAACGGTGGCGGCGCTTCGTGGAGGTGGTTGGTGGCGGCGGTGAAGGGAGAGGGAGATCAGTTTGCAAGGCCTTCGACTGGAGCCTTTCGAAAGAGAAGGGGAAAGTAAAAAGAATAAAAAGGAAAAAAGAATAAAAGGAAGGGAAAGAAGGGGGTGCTCACCTAAACGTCTTTGATCTGCAATTGATTTGCAGAAAAATCGGCACGAACACGACAGAGGAGGAGAGGCTTGGAGAACGTATTCTTTAGGCTATAGACGACCTGAATTAAATAGATATAGTTGGTTAGTTAAGGTCATTTTTTGAAAATTTTGAAACCACCAACTTGCCTCGAGCATCTTGGAATTATAAATTTTGGACCAACTCACAAAATATCTTGTACTTGATCTGGAGAATTATTTAAATTTTACTTAAAATTCAATTTTAGCATACCTGATTTAATCAGGCGTCACAACTCTAATCTTGACCATGAATTATTCAGTCCAGTCAATTCAAACTATGTTCGTAAGTATTATGCATAGACCCTCAGATCATTTTCTTTGAAGGATAGACAAAGTTGCAAGAAATTCGACAAGCAATTAGTAAACTTACACATCAATTTCGTTTTCCTCTCTAAACCTCTAGCTAGAAATTTTACCATTGGTAGAAATTATTCTTATCCAATAAATATTTTTCTTTGTGCATTAGTCATTTCCCCCATTTTTCTCTTCATTCATCTCTTCTTTCTTTGTCTCCTGTCTCCCTCTTTTTTAAGCTTATAGTTGTCTTAATTATTATTGCAATTATGAATGAAATTGGGCATGCCTGAGACTTTTTTTAAAGCAAAAATGTTTGTTCCATCAAGCGAGAAAGGCTTGCGGAATCAATTGTGTTTTCTCAAACAAGAAGAGTATTAAAAATAAAGGGGACCCTATAAGGAAAATTGGGGCAAAACCGTTATTCGCACTTTGTTGGCGAATCAAGATGAAACTATTCTCGTTACAAGTAAAGTGTCTAAAATAGGGCCAAGTCGTTATTCTCACTTTGGTGGCAAACGAGACTATCTTCGAAGTTTGTAAACTAGGGCAAAGTCGTTATTCTCATTTTGTTGGCAAATCAGGATAAAACTATCCTCCTTACAAATGGAGTTTCTAAACGGGGGTAAAGTCGTTATTTTCATTTTGGTGGCAAATTAGAATAACGTCACAAATGAAGTTTCTAAACTGGGGTAAGGGTGTTATTGTTAGGATGCAAACAAAAGTCCCACATTAGCTAGGGAAGAGATTGATCATGGGTATATAAGACAATTATCTCCATTGGTATGAGGCCTTTTGGGTGAAACAAAAAACAAAGTCATGAGGGCATATGCCCAAAGTGGACAATATCATACAAATGTGGAGAGTCCTCATTTTGGTGGCTAATCGGGATTAAATTATCCTCGTTACAAATAAAGTTTCTAAACTAGGGCAAAGCTATTATTCTCCTTAGGATAAAATTATTCTCGTTACAAATGAAGTTTCTAAACTAGGGCAAAGCTATTATTCTCATTTTAGTGGTAAATAAGGATAAAACTATCCTCGTTACAAACGAAGTTTCTAAACGTGGGTAAAATCGTTGTTCTCATTTTAAAGGAAAATTATGTTAAAGTCTCTCAAAGTAAAGGAAATTTGTGAACTGAGGCAAAACTACGTAAAACATTTTGGGGCTATTTGGGGCGCAGGTTCGGAATCAGAATTCTGGGAATCAGAAGCCTAGAGGGTTTGTCCTGAGTGGTTCTGATGCCTGGGAATCAGAAAAGTGTGTTTAGGGTGCAGTGTTCGGAAGTCTGGGAATCAAAAAGCGTGTTTTGAGGTGCGAGTGTTACAAGCCTCGGAAATCAGAGAGAATGTGTGTCTTGGGTGCAGTTTTCTAAACTCTAACAGTTTTGTTTCACCTTTTTTCTTTTAACTATTTCATTCCTTTCAAATTTTGGTAATTAATCTTATGTGAATTGTAGAAGTTAATGTCTAACATGGATCAATTTTTTAAGTAACTTTTCCATGAAACTTTCAATTTAGGTAGTTGTTGAGGAATAAAAAAAGAGTTTTAAATCTTTAGAACAATTTTTAGCATTTAGACCCAACCCAACTATTCGGATTGCAAATATCTTCAACCCAAACAACCCTAATTAAGTGATGAACCCAAATCTAACCCAACCATGAGACATTTGGGTTGGGTTAGTTTAGGTTGATACGTAATATAAATAAATATATATATATATATATATATATATTGAATTAAGATTAAATTAAGATTAGAAACTTCATTTTAATTTATATTATAAATTTTTACCTTCCAAAAGACTCAAAAATTTATTTTAAAAAGTTATTGAAGAATAAATCATCTAAAAATAATTATAAAATTAAATAAATATATGTACATATAGTTGTAATATAAGTAAAAAAATATTTTTCTAATTTTTCGTGAGCCACACGAACCAACCCAACTCATAAAGTTTTTTTTTAACCAAACGAATTGGGTTGGGTTCATCAGATTTTTCGGGTCATCACGTTTTTTGAACACCCCTACCACGAGTTTACACATACAGATACATCGTCCAACAGTGTTGCAACTAACATGAAACAAAATAACATAAACCCCTTTGTGCGAAAGAAAAAAAATTGGTCGAGTTGATGAGGTGGTGGGATTGTCGAGGTGGTCGTTGGATTTTTGGTTGTCGGTGGTCATCGGGTTGTCGGAGTTGTTGTTGAAAAGGTCGTTGAGGCAGCCATCAGTGGTGGCTAGTCGCCGATGTGTTCGTCAGAGTTGTCGTTGTCTGTGGTCGCCAGAGTTGTCAATGTGAGTTGTCGTCGAAGTGGTGGCTGAAAAATGGTAACGACAAATGAAAGAGGAAATGGGGAAACCAAGTGGTCGTAAGAGGTAACCGTCAATAGTGGTTGAGTCCCTAGTGTGGTCGTTGTAGTTGTAGTTGTAGTTGTCATTGTCGGGTGGTCGCTGGAGTTGTCATCGGAGTTATTGTCGAAGCGGTCACCGATAATGAAAAACGACAAATTGAAGAGGAAATGGAAAATCAAGTATTTTTTGGAGGCAGTCGTCAGCGGTAGTCGAGTCGTTGTCGGGTGGTTTCCAGAGTTGTCACCGGAGTTGTTGCGAAAGTGGTGATCGGTACAGTCGTTGGAGTTGTCGTTGTCAGTGGTGGTTGAGTGGTCGTCAGAGTTGTCACCGGAGTTGTTGCCAAAGTGGTCGTCTGTGCGGTCGTCGGAGTTATCGTTGTCGATTGTCGTCGGGTGGTCGTCAGAGTTTTTACCGGAGTTGTCGTTGTCGATGGTCGTCGGTGGTCGCTGGAGTTTTTACCGGAGTTGTGGAAGTAGTCGACAAATGGATGAGAAAAACATGAAACAAATTTCATGAGATTGCATTGTTGTAACCCATAGGGTTGTACTGTTGTAACCCATGGGAATGAGTTTCAAAACCAAGGATTTAGAACACCTTGCTCCAAACATGGGTTTGTGTTGATATGGTCGGTGAGTTATTCTCTTTTCTTCACATCATTGGTGTGTTACATGCATTTAAATAGCCCCACTCTTGATGTTTCAACTGCATGAAGGTAGTCTCGAATTAACGATGAAATCTCTGCATAATTTGAGTCTAGCCATGTTGAATGTCAAGTTTTTTAATTAAACAAAACTATCGTATGTTAACATTCATATTTCATGCATGTATGCATTCTCTATTCAAGAGAATTTCAAGTATATTCAATCTAACTGTTTCGTTTTAAGGACTTTTTTTACCAACAAAGTTTTGTAAAGGGATTTTTTTTTGGACTTTTTTTGTTTACCAACAAAGTTTTGAAATAGAAACGGTTGTTCTTTTTAAAACAAATTTCTGAAATAAGAAATCTCTATTTCATGACAACACAGTTCTAAAATAAAAACTGTTGTTCTTTTTAAAACAAAATTTTGTTTTGTTTGGATTAAGTTGAACTTTATTGTTTAGTCGAGGTCGAAGTTTTTGCCAACTCGATTCTATTACTCTCTCGAAATAAAAATTCACCATTTAAATACTCTATCCTTTTCTTTCTCTACCCTTTTAATTCTTCAAAGATACAAAGAGAGACAAACTGTAAATCCCATAATTTTTATACTTCAATTTGATTTGATTTTGCATTAAGGGTTTTTCCTCAATTTTGAAACTTATTAATTTGAGAATTTGTGATAAATGAACCCTTTCTAAGACTCGTTTACAGTTTTGTCCATAATGTATAAATTTTGCATTCATGGATTTTACTAATTTGTAGAAATGAAAAAAGAAAAATTCTAGGACAAATTTACCCCTAAATTGTGTATATTATTAATTTTATATAAAGATATTTTCCTTACATACAATGTTCCACAATTATTAAATTCATATATCATTTAATGGTATAAATATATATGTTTATCTCTCCAAATAAAATGCATTCCATTTTTACCAAATCATCATTCATGATTCCCTAGGATGTGAGTCCCAAGTTAGGGGTGTTACAGTTGGTATCAGCCCAAGGTTATGGGTTCTGTAGACTCACTTACATCGTAGGCAACAAGTATCCTATGGCTAAGTAACAATCCCCAGTCATCGTCAGGTATGTCTTTGAAATAAAGTTTTGTTTTATTAATTAAAAGAAAAACATGTATATTTATATGCAAAGTTATATATATATATATATAAGAATCGAGCATGATGTATTTCTGAGCTACGAAAGAAAAAAAATATGTGATTTCTACTGCTTGTTTATAGAAAGAGAATTCCTATGTGAAGCTATATGTATACATGATATGAAAATGATGTGTTTCTATGTTGAGGAAAAAGAATGCGTGTGATCCCTATTATTGGTGGTAGAAAAGAAAGACCTGAGTTAAAAATGTTGATACCTAAAGGAAGCTTTGTAAGCTTGAGATACTTGTGTGTTATTGAAAGGGGTGGCTTAGACAAAAGGAGGGAAGAGCAAGTCCTAAGAGGTGAAAGGAGTCGAAAGGTCACTAGGGAGTTAGGTTCCCCAAGTAAACTTTGAAAGATGAGCACTGTGTTTTTTCTCGAGAAGTTTAATGTTTGAATGTGCTAGGTATAAGAGGTTAGTAGTCTTATTCATTCGTGTTGAATCAAATGGATGAAGGAATTATGAGGTGTAGTGTATATGTTACTGTGAAATACTTAACCTTTAAAGTGATAAAGAAAAGTCCTTGCGCTTCCAAGCGAATACATGAACTTAGTATTTAAAGAGTTGAAAGGCAAGGAAAAGAAGAGTTATCAAAGATTGAAGTTGTTTTAAAAAATGATACTTAATATAGAAATTTATGGCTTTTGGATGAGACTTTGAAAGAGGCAATGTGTATGATTACTATGTCATGCCAAAAGAAGAGAGAAGTTAAAGATAGGATATAAGTGACACTACGAAGAGCTTTCCTTAAAAGATCCATCCTAATTGATGCAGGGTAAAGAGAGCCATGGTGTTTTAAAAAGGGATTTGAGACTTAAATGAAAAAAAAAAGTTGTTAACTTTGGAATGGAAGTTAAGTTTTCAAAGTGTTTCGAAATACTTGGATCTTATCCATTGTGAATAATGTGAATAGAAACAACTAAGACGGTAATGAGGATAGGTTCTGTATGAAGTTTTAAGGGTGGCACCATAAGGTAAATGACCTTAACAAAGATGAACATGAAGTGGAAGAGTAAAGCCAAAATTTTAGTTTTGAGTATAAAGGGATTAAATATTTGAGTTTAAGATACTTGAGTAGTTTGGTTTTTTGTAGGGCCATTTGTGTGCACGAGCCTTTTTGGAATCGCTCGAGGAGTTTCACCACTAATTCCAATTTTTATGTGAGGTTATTTGAATAAGTTGGAAGAAATTATATGAGACCTTAACCTTGAACTGCCTAACAAGTTGCTAACTCTATCCTTAGTGAAGTCACATCTCTTGGAAATGTGATAAGGTTATGAATCGATGGTCAGACGGAACGATTGAGTCATGCCTTGAAATAAATGCTAGTAGTTGGTGCAGTAAACCTTAAGGGAGTTTTGAGAATCAACCAAGAAGGAACCAGTTTGTAAAGCATTCCACTCTAGAATCACCAGATGGAAGAGACTACTTGGGGGGCAAGAGAAAAAAACACGAGCTAAATATTCTGAGCTATTTTAGGATTTGGAACTTCCGAGGACGAGAGTTCTCAAGGAGGGAAGATTGTAATGCTCCAGAATTTCCAAGTATCTCGTAGGTTGTACGTTGGATTATTTTAATAGAAATTAAATTATTTGAGCTTTAAAGTTTGTTAATCTAATGTGGGTTTAGACAATTTGAGAATTTTGGTTAATTAGAGGCCTTTTTAGAACAATTAAATCAGCCCAAGGGCATTTTAGTGGTTATGATTAAGCAAATGGGCATTTTTGATTTGACAAAGAAAAAGGGAAACTAGGGTTTTTTCTTTTGTGAGGCACGTATAACGAGGCTCACCCTTCCTTCTCCTCTTCCCTTGTTGCACGACAAGAAGGGTGTTGTCGATCACCCTTGCCATCTGAACTAGTCACCGGAGAGTTTGTTTCGTCGTTGTTCAAGCCCCCGATCGTCGTGCTCTGCAACACGTCATCGACGGACTCCCAACAACAGACTACACCTGCCGGAATCGAGTGTTGGAACTAAAAGACGAGTCTTCTCACATTCTTCCGACCACTTGCGTCGTCCGATCGACTTCTCATCCAGCTCGACCACACTCCAGCCTATCGTCACCTCAGGGAGCTCGTTCTTCTTCTCACCCGTCGCAACTTAAACCGTTCGTGCCACGACCTTGCCGACAACCAGTTTTTTGTCGAACTGCCGTTTGGTTCATGTGTTTGGAGGATCTTTTGACCGATTTTGAACGGATCAGTGGTTGGGTATACCAAAAGCAAGCAAAACGCGCCGCTGCCATTTCCCACGCCCCACCGCGGGCCGAACTTGGTCCAATTCCATCAGTTTTGCTCTCCCGAGTTTGTTTTCAGCCTCCATTAGTAGTAATTCGACTTATTTGTTGTTGGATTTCAAAAATAAGCTAGTTGTGGAGGATTTAATTAAGGAATTAACGAATTTGATTTAGGAGCTTGTTTGTTGAGCAGATTGGAGGGAAAGTGGATTAGGAACGGAACTTTAGGAGCTTCAAATTAAAGCTAAGGTAAGGGAGCTCATGCCAAACCTTTTCAAAATGGGATAAAAGTTATAGTTTTCATTAAAGTTTTATGATTTCATATTTCGAAAGTATTATGTCTTAAAATGTTTTAAATTGAAAGTTATGAACGTTATGCTTGATTTATGATTGATTGATTTAAGCTTAAATGTTATGAAAGTTAGGCTATGGTTATGATTATATGACTGCCAAGAATTGTTGCATCATTATGAATATGTATATGTATATGTGAAGGAATGATGGGACCACATGCATGCTTGTATGTACTATGATATAGTTTGTAAGTGGTTGTGGTAATTATTCTCCATATGACTATAGGGGGTTTAAGAGAACTCCACATATGATAGTGGTATTCAGACCTAACATGCTCCTGGGGTTTTGAGAGGACCCCATATAACATGAGTCTTCGGACTCAACATGCTCTCGAAGTTAGGGAGGACCCCATATGACAGGAGTCTTCGGACTCAACATACTCTTAGAAAAACTTAATTGACCACTAAAAGCCAAAGGAAATAGTCATGATAGTTTTATGAGAAATTTAGGCCTCACACATGAAAGTGTTATAGTCATGATTGTATGTGTATGCATATCCCAAAAACCTCGGTAGCGAGGTCACTTACTGGGTATTATTTTTATAATACTCACCCTTTCTTTTTAAAAATATTTTTCAGGTAAAGGCAAATGCATATAGGGCGAGTGACGGGACGAGTTACAAAATCCATGAGAAGTTTAGAAGTCATGTTTCCACATTTGATTAAATTTAGTTATTTTGACATTAAACGTTTATTTCCGCTTATGTAGTGCTTTTATGTTTTAAACTGAGGCCAGACGTTAACTACGTACTTTAAAAGTTTTGATTTTATGTTTTGGGATCCCTAAAAGTAAATTTTCAACTGTGTTTTGAAGTAAATTATTTTCATCGCTTTTAATGACCTGAAAATGCATGTATGATTAGTAATGTCCCTAGGATGTGAGTCCCAAGAGTTAGGGGCGTTACATAAGAAATACAATTGTATCCTAAACATGTCATTAGTTTTTTTTTTTTTAGTATGACTTGAGGAACCTAACAGTCGTTGACTCCTGCACCTTTTTTCCTTAATTTTCACTGTTGCCAATCATGTAAATGACAAAATTTGTTAGTAAAGGACATTCGTAAAATATATGCAATGTATTATATATTATATGAAACATAATTTTTGCAAATATATACATTGTTATTTCATTCGCATTTTATGGTGGACAATGTATATCTCTATACTTAAATGTATAATATCAATATCATACATTATGAAGGGAATAGATTTTCCGCAGCGGAAGTGACGTGAATCGCCGTTGATTCGTTGTAGTTCTAATTTTTTTAAAACTAAAAGTATCAACATACTTATTAGGCTAAATATGTTTTTCGAGAAGGAAAAACAGAAAGTAAAGGATTACTAACCTCTTGAAGAACGCTTCTTCGATTTCCTCCTCGATCACGATCTCTCTTGATCCAACGAACTCACGAACTCATACCACGAACGGATCAAGTCGGACACTTCCACTTGATCATCTCGGTTGTTCTCGGGAGGTAGAGGGAGAGTTGTGGGGCTCCCTTTGGAAATTGGGTTTGGAGAAAGTAGAGAGAATTGAGAGAGCTAGAGAGAATTCTTCTTTCTCTTTTGGTTCAAAATCCAAAAAATGAGAACTTGTGATATCAAGTACTTCTCCAAGCACCTATATATAATGGTGTGTGGTGGAGTTAAAATCTCCACCAATTCACCAAAATACCACAACTATCATATAATATAAGATATCTCATACCTTATTATACAAATCACATTTGCATAATTGTGGAATTTTAAATTGAATCATATTCAATTTAATTTCTCTCAATTCAATTTCTCCAAATTAGCCCTAATTAATCAATTAGGCTAGACTATATTTTATTATGAATCTCATTCACATTAAACTATATATTATGTCCATTATATCACATGTAAATGACATAAATGCCCTTTTAATAAATTTGAACACTTCAAATCCACTCCAAAGTGTCAACCCTCATTTTGTCCAATTTGAGCGAACCAAGGGACCTAATGGACCTACAGATGACGAGTTTCAATGATACGAGATTAACCTATCAAACTCTTTGACCAGGTTAATCAACATTCATTAATTACAGTAACACTCCACTAAAGCTCGTAGTTGCACTCTCATCACTGTAGGACAAGTTGTGTCCATCGATATAACCAATTCCCTTGAGTCGACTCTTCAAACGTTGTTCGTAGTCACAACTGGGTAAAATTACCGTTTTACCCCTGTGTCTATCTCTTGCTCCTTAAGTCCCACTGCTCTTCTAATGAACAAATTTGTTGCATGGTCCGACCATAAACTGATGGAGATCAGATCTCCTTGAGCAGCGAAAACGTGGGTTGGGATCGTAATTGCTTGATTGTTTAGGTTGAAGCAAAAACCAGTACATTGACAAAATATACAGAACAAGCATGCTAATCCTAATATAATTAGAGCATGGAGTAGTACATGCAAACATGATTAAAATTTAACGATTAAACTAATAAAGAAAAAGGAATTACCTTTGTAGCTTTTTCGCAGCAACTCCTTGCTCCATGATAAACAGCAACAAGGCAAAACTTCTCTGTTTTTCTCTGTGTAACAACACCACCACTTGGATCACCTCCTATATTTCTGAATGCTTAGATCCTCCTTGGTGGGAAGGATTTCAACTTTTGGAAGATTAAGGGAATTTGAGAGTGAGAGAGCGTTTTTACAGCAATTCTCCAATTGCTTAACACACAATCATCGATCATTCACTTCTCTCCATGAGAAGTTAAACCCAGTTGAGGGCATCTCCCACTTCCTATCGAATAGGGAGTTGGGAGAGAGGGGGAACGTGTCCTCCTGACACGTTCCTTATTTAATTAATTAATTATATTAATTAAATAATCAAAATAAATTAAATATCTTATATTTAATTTATATTAAAACACATTTAATGAATTATCTCTCTATCCTATAGTTTTAATGCACATCTAATGTACATTAAATTTAACCTATAGTTTTTAAATATGAATCACATTCACATTTAAATTTAATATTTGAACTCTTTCAAATATTTATATATCTCACATAATTTAATATGAATCATATTCACATTAAATTTATAATCTATAGTTCCAAAACTATATATTATATCGTAACCATATACATTAAATATATTCCCTAGTGAATTTGAACATTTCAAATTCAAATGATCTAAGAACCCTTTACGAGCTAGAAGGTGGACCTAATGGACCTCTGGATCGTAAGCTCCAACGATACGAGATTGCTCGGTTAATCTCATTAACCTCCCAATCAACATTCGTTAATCTGCGGGAACACTCCACTAAAGTCCCACAAATTGCACTCTTCTCACTTTGTAGATATATTTACGTGTCTCACGGATATTGACCAATAACAAGAAAGTCAATCCTTCACGAATGTTCATAACACCAGCTGGGTCAAATTACTGTTTTACCTCTGGGTTACATCTTGTACCTTAAGTACCAGTGCTCCTCTAATGAACAATTTGTGTGTGGTCCTCCCAACAAACAGAGTCCTTCTCAGGCCAATGAGAGGGTCGGGCCCTTTGTTCAAGTCCCGGAGACACCACTTAAGGGAACATTCCTCTACTTACCCTAGTAGGCGGGAAGGAATGAATTCCATCTTGCTAAGTTAAGTTCCCAGCCGCTCACTCGGTCTTGTCCCCAAGAAGGTAGGCATATTGAGTCGGCGAATCTGGCCACTCTCACCCATACTAGTCAAAGGACAATCCCTCGCGAACAGGAGTTCGTAACCTGCTCAAGATTGAGATCAAGTTACCTAGGTCATCCTAGTGAAATAGAAACCTAACTAGTCAATGGAGTTACAACTAGAGGTTACTATTTCGTGGCCCGGTCTTATGTAATCTCATTACATAGGATATCCCCACTCACATGTCATCTACACGAACACGTTAGGATCACTGTGTTTGCATCAAATACAAAGTGGGCCACATCCATAGTTTAACCAGGGTAAGGTACCCAAACCTTACCCCCTAACTATAGACCCTTTAGGCTGTATCTCGAACCGAGATATTTTTTATGTACATTACATTCAGTTAGAGATTCATTTAACAGCCTTGGATGTTCAGTTTATTGGATTTAGGGTTTGAATAAAGGCAAACTCATAGATAACGAACAATAACACTTTATTGAAATAAAAACACTTTATTACATTAATTAGAACATAATTACAAACTACGAGTTTTAGGGCACAAATCCCAACATAAACAACATCCCTCTCGTGGCAATGAGTGGGTGGGGCCCCGTTGTTCAAGCCCTAGGGACAACACTTAAGGGAACCACCCATCTAGTTTTCCTAGCTCGGGAACGAGTGAATTTCATCCGTAGTTAAGTTCCTAGCTCCCCACGAGGTCCTGTCCCCAAGAAGATAGGCATATTGGTCGTACCCTGGCCACCCTTACCCGTACTAGTCAAAGGATAGACCCCCGCAAACAGGAGTCCGTAACACGCTCAGGATTAAGGACGAGTCACTAATGGTCATCTACGAATTTATTAGTCCTATATTGTTAACGGTGTTACATCAATAGGTCTAATACTTTACGGTCCGGTCTTGTACAATCTCGTTGCACAGGATGCCCCCACTTGCATGTCAACCACATGAACAAGTTGGATCACCTCGTTTGTTTCTAATACAAAGCTGGTCGCACCCACAGTGTCACCAGGATGAGGTTTCCAACTTTATCCATATACTGTAGATCGTTCGGGTTATTAACTCGAACGTGATCCTTCCCGTGTGTCCACTACACACCGTTAAAGTTCTAGTTCTCTCAAATAATATGACCCTGGAGGTTAGTTTATTGGATTAACTTTATAAAATACGGATACAAAGTTTAATAATATAAACAACCTTTATTTATTAAATCAACAAGTATTACAAACTTCACGAGATTAGGGCATACACTCCAACAAATTATATATGTAGGCTAACTGCATTTTATAAGAAGCAAGTATAAATATATGGAACATAATTTTTGTAAATATATACATCATCATTTCATTTGCATTTTATGGTAGACATTGTAAATTACTCCCAAATTTATTTTGTAGAATGTATATACTGTTTCTCCAAGAGATAAGTACAAAAATACTAACATAATCATCCAAATTAGTATAATCCTATATTTTATTAATTATATTGTAAGAACTATATATTATTTAAATGTATTTTCATAGTTAATGTATAATCTTATTATGCATATACTGGTCGAAGAAAAAAAATTGATGTATTATATTGAAATCATGGTTGAAGAAAAAGAGATTCATACCTTTAGAAATTTTTTAAACACAATTTTGTAAATATACATCGTCATTTTATTCGCATTTTATAGTAAACATTGTAAATTACCCCAAGTTTATTTTGTATAATGTATATATTGTTTACTTAAAATACGTACAAAAACACTAATATAATCATTCAAATTAGTATAATCATATATTTTGTTAATTATACTATAAGAACTATATCTTTAATTATCAAATATAGTATTTACACATATTTTCACAGTTGTATATAATTCTATTATGCATTATACTGGTTGAAGAAAAAAAATGCATCCATGATATTGAAATCATACCTTCAGAAATTTTGGTAATAAAAAAAAACGATTACTTCCAACAATTTATTTTTGGTAAAAAAATCAAGATAGAGGATGCATCATACGATACTAGTTTCAAATATACATTTTTGTAAACTTCATTCCCTTAAAAAATCTACATGCATTTCTTTAAATCTCATTCTAATGAAAACCCAGATACATTTCTTTAAACTTCATCCCCTAAAAAACTACATGTATTTTTATTTAACAACTAAAATAGAGGTTCCATTTTTTGTAAATATCAGTATCTTAGAGAACTTACTTTTCGATGTAGACTTTATATATTTTACAAGTTTGTGAATCAAAGCTCTACTGTTGTGTATAGATTTTTGGATTTCGTTGTTGTCCATGGATGCACTGAAAACCACCAATAACCATTCATCGTTCACACAAGTTGATAGAATCTATGGTAGGGTAATGGATGATTTAGGGAGAAGGAAAAAGGTGGCAGTTTTTTTTTTTTGGCATGATTTGCCTATTTTTAGGAAATATTTTTTTTAAAGTAAATTGAATATACAATTTTGGCAATTTGTTTAGCATGGTTTTCCTATTTTTAGGAATTTTTTTTTAAAGAAATTGAATAGATTTTTTGACCGTTTTTTTTAATGATTTGCCTATTTTTAGGAAGCATTTTAAAAGGAATTGAATACGATTTTGCCTTTTTTGTGTTTTCATTTTATTTTTCATTTTTTTAATATAAAATGGATACAATTGTAATTATGTTTTTAAATAAACTTTCTTTATTTAAAATGTTGGACATTGATGCAAATTTGTAGAAGTTTGGACATATTTATGATTGTCCTACCTGAAATGATCCATTTAGGTAAATAATCCTATTAATTTTGTTATGAGTTTAATTTGTTTTTATATTGATTATTTTATCTTTTTATTTTTTTATATTTTTTAATTATACAAAGTTCTTTCTGAATGAGGCCAGGACAATGTGAGGGATAATTTATCAATCAAGAGAAGTATTTGATTTTATATTCAATAGTACTGGTGAGATTCACGGCGATCAAAGAAGCTGCTTTCACATCGCCAACAACACCCACACAAAACTGACCTCATCGCACATAATAACACTTGGCATATACACGAAAAACACGTGAAAGCTAACAGATCAACAAGGTGTGGGTGAAGGAAGATAATATTAATCTTTTCCCCTTTTCACCCTCATAAATTGTATTTAATTCCTAAATTGTCCCTATTTTCTTGTTAAAATTTCAAGTGATTTCATATCTTTGTTTTCTAATTTGCCCATGCATATTTGTTTAATTTTTATTTTGCTCATAATTGCATGTTTAATCATGTTTTTTTTTCTCCTTTTTTCAAACTTCCTCATAACAGGCTGAATTTAATTGTCAATTTTATAATAGCATGTGTTTTTTCTTAAAAAAAAATTTGTTTTTTTTTTTAATTTATAAATTGAATCTTGTTGTAAAAATAGGATGAAAACCGAGTAAAATTTTACCAATATTTAAATAATAATAATAATTCAAGTGTTTGGAAAATGGGAATATATATAAAATATAAATAAAAGATAGTCGAAATTTATGAAAAATTAAATAAGGAATAAACTAAAGAGAAAGTAGGAGAGAAGAAAGCATATTGGGGAAAATCACCAATTGTGTGTTGTATTAATGATCCACCAAATGCCACTATTTATAGTCAATTTGACAAGGATGAGTTGATACATTTGGACACTAAACTTTGGTAAGAAATGGACACATGGGGGACACTATGGCTATGGAGGAGTTGCCATTTGGCATGGGTATTTAAAAGGCATGTGTAATGGGCATTTACATGTGTTTGTTTATAATACTCCCCCTTAAATGCCCATTTTATATAAAATATGTCTCGTTAAAACCTTACTAGGGAAAAATCCAATGGGATAAAAACCCTAGTGAAGGAAAAAAAGTACATATTTTATATAATACATTTACTCCCCCTCATGAAGACATCAATTGAGGTCTCTGAGTCGTCGCATCCCAATACTGTGAACCAATTTCTCAAATGTTGTAGTTGGCAATGCCTTTGTAAATAAGTCGGTCAGGTTATCTTTTGAACAAATTTTTTGTACTGAGATGTCGTCATTTTCTTCAAGGTCATGAGTGTAGAAAAGCTTTGGAGAGATATATTTCGTTTATCTCCTTTAATATATCCTCCTTTGACTTGAGCTATACACGTTGTATTGTCTTCGTATAATATTGTTGGAAGAAGTTTACTTGAAGACAAGTTACATGTCTCACGAATGTGTTGTGTCATTGATCTTAGCCATACACATTCTCGACTTGCCTCGTGAATTGCGAGGTTTTCACCATGATTCGAAGAAGTGGTCGTGATGGTCTGTTTCACTGATCACCATGATATAACAGTTCCTCCACATGTAAATAGATAACCTGTCTGAGATCTAGTTTTGTGTGGATCAGATAGATAACCAAAATCTGCATAACCAACTAGATCAAAACTGGATTTGTTAGAATAAAATAAACTCATATCAATCGTCTCTCGAAGATATTGGAGTACATGCTTAACATCGTTCCAATGTCTTTTTGTAGGACATGAATTATATCTAGCTAATAAATTTACTAAAAATGCAATATCTGGTCATATGTTATTAGCCAGATACATGAGTGCATCAATTGCACTAAGATATGGTACTTCAGGACCAAGTAGTTCTTCATTGTCATCTCGAGGTCGAAATATATTTTTTTTTATATCCAGTGAACGAACTTCCATTGGAATGTTCAATGGATGTACTTTATCCATACAGAATCTTTTTAAGATTTTCTCTGTATAAGTTGATTGATGAACAAATATCCTATCTGCTAAATGTTCAATTTGCAAACCAAGGCAAAATTTTGTTTTTCCAAGATCTTTCATCTCGAATTATTTCTTAAGATATTCTATCGCCTTAGATAACTCTTCAGGAGTTCCAATTATATTTAAGTCATCAACATATATAGTTATAATAGCAAATCCTGACTGAGATTTCTTTATACAAACGCACAGACATATTGGATTATTTCGATATTCTTCTTTCAACAAATATTCACTCAGGCGATTATACCACATTCGTCCTGATTGTAATTTTAATCCATATAATGATCTCTGTAACTTTATTGAATACAATTCTCGAGAACTTGATTCATATGTTTCTGGTATTTTAAATCCTTCTGGGATTTTCATATAAATGTCATTATCCAGTGATCCATATAAATACGCCGTGACTACATCCATTAGATGCATATGAAGTTTTTCATATACAGTCAGGCCAATCAAATATCTTAACGTTATTGCATCCACCACAGGAGAATATGTCTCCTCATCATCAATACCAGGCCTTTACGAGAATCTTTGTGCAACAAGTCTCGTTTTATATCTTGTGACTTCATTATTTTCATTTCTTTTCCTTACAAATACCCATTTGGATCCCACGGGTTTGACACCTTCTGGTGTTAGGACTACTGGTCAAAAAACCTCACGTTTTGAAAGTGAGTTCAACTCTACTTGGATTGCTTCTTTCCACTTTGGCCAATCCTTTCTACGTTGACATTCTTCGATAGATTTTGGATCAAAATCGTCACTTTCATGAATAATATCGTGAGCAACATTATAAGCAAAAATGTTGTCAAGAATGATATCATTTCGGTTCCATCTCTTTCCTATTGTAACATAGTTTATAGAAATTTCATCATTATCCTCAAGCATTTGATTTTTATCAATACTCTTTTGAGTAGTTGTATTCTGGATTTCTTCTGGAACATCCATACATTTCATTGAATCATTTTGATTCTCAACTACTTTTCTTTTTCGAGGATTTTTATCTTTGAAACCCATTGGTCTACCACGCTTCTGGCGTGCTCCAAACTCATTATTGACAACTTGTTCCTTTGAGATATCAATTTTTGATGGATCATTTGTTGTTGGTATATATGATTTAGTCACTCTTTTAGCATCTGTGAATGCATCTGGTAATTAATTTGCTATATTTTGCAAATGAATTATCTTTTGAACTTCAAGTTCACATTGATCTCTACGAGGATTTAAATTAAATAATAATGATGCATTCCATTTAATTTCTTTTTCCAACTTCTGAATTCCTCCCCCTAATGTTGGAAAATTTGTCTCATTAAAATGGCAATCAACAAATCGTGCAGTAAATACTTCACCCGTCAGGGGTTCAAGATATTTAATAATTGATGGGGAATCATATCCAACATATAATCCTAACCTCCTTTGAGGACCCATCTTAGTACGTTGTGGTGGAGCAATTGAAACATATACTGCATATCCAAAAATTCACAGATGGGATACATTTGGCTGCTGGTCATAAGCTAATTGTATGGAAAAATATTTATTATAGGCTATTGGCCTAATACGTAATAATGATGCAGAGTGCAAAATAGCATGACCCCAAACCGATGTAGGAAGTTTAGCTCTCATAAGTAATGGTCTTGCAATTAATTGCAGACGTTTTATAATGATTCTGCTAGACCATTTTGTGTATGAACATGAGCTACAAGATGTTCTACACTTATCCCAATTGACATACAATAATTATAAAAAGTTTGGGATGTAAATTCACCAGCATTATCAAGTCGAATTGTCTTAATTGTATATAATCAGGAAATTGTGCTCTTAACTTAATTATTTGAGCAAGTAATCTTGCAAATGCAAGATTTCGACTTGATAATAAGCATACATGTGACCATCTGCTTGATGCGTCAATTAATACCATAAAATATCTAAATGGACAACTTGGTGGGTTAATGGGTCCACAAATATCACCTTGAATTCGCTCTAAAAATGCAGGTGATTCAATTCCCACTTTAGCTGGTGATGGTCTAATATTTAATTTCCCTTGAGAGCAAGCATCACATGACAACTCATTGGCTTGAAGAATCTTCTGGTTCTTTAAAGGATGTCCATGTGAATTCTCAATAATTTTCCTCATCATTATCAATCATGGATGACCCAGTCGATTATGCCAAACACTGAATATTTCTGGATTTATGAACTTCTGGTTCATTGTTGCATAACTTTCGATTACTCGTATATGAGTATCATATAATCCAGAAGAAAAGCTGGCAGTATTTCTAATATACGTTTTTCATGTGAAACAATAGATGTGATATAGAGATACTCTATATTATTTTTACGATCAGTTTCAACATGATAACCATTATTACGTATATGTTTGAAACTTAATAAATTTCTCTTTGATTTGTTAGAGAACAAAACATTATTAATTGTAAATCTTGTTCCTCTAGGCAAGATAAAACTTATTTTTTCAAAACCTTCAATCAGATTTGCAGAACCTTATATAGTATTGACTTTTGCTTCCAGCATTGTCAATCTAGTAAAATATTTTCTGCTTATGAGTATCGTGTGCGTAGTTGCGCAGTCTGCCAGACATAAATCATCATTGCTCATTTTCGGGTTACTCAACATATTGAAATTGTCCATATTTCTTCATTGATAAGAAAAGAAAGTGATTACAAAAAGTCTTAAATATATATAAAAACAACAAAAACATACTATAATTACAAGCAGTACTTAATTATATATCTTCATACAAAACATCATCTACTTGTTTGATTGCGTCAATTCTCTCTCCAGGAGATTCGAAATAATCAGCCACATCAAGATGCATCATATTGGAGGGGTCAAACACATCATCTTCTTGAATGGCAAGATTCACCTCTACATTCTTCCCTTTTTCTTTTTCCTTCAGGGAAGCTTGATAGAGATCAACAAGGTGTTTTGACGTCACGCGAGTGCGTGACGAAGCCAGCTTATTCCGCACCGGAAACATTTATGTTCATCACCTTTTGAACTCCTATCTTGTGGAGCCTTTTCTTTATGATCATCACTTCGTGTGGTTTCTTAAAATTACAATGCCCACCACGAAAATAGGTATTTCTTCCTCTACCGCAGTCATGACCTCGACCACGACCACGACCTCAACCACGATTATTAAAACTCACAGCATTCACTTCAGGGAATGTTGTTGTTCCAGTTGGTCGAGATTCATGATTTTTCATTAATAACTCGTTATTTTGTTCAGCTACGAGAAGACATGAAATCAGTTCTAAATATTTTTTAAAGCCTTTCTCTCGATATTGCTGTCGCAGGAGCATATTCGAGACATGAAAAGTAAAAAATGTCTTCTCTAACATATCAACATCAGTAATAATTTCTCCGCATAATTTTAATTTTGAACTAATTCTGAATAGTGCGGAATTATATTCACTTACTGATTTGAAATCCTGCAACCTCAGGTGCATCCAATCATAACGAGCTTTTGGAAGAATAACTGTTTTTTGATGATCGTACCTTTCTTTCAAATCTTGCCATAGAATGTAGGGATATTTTATTATAAGATACTCCATTTTCAATCCCTCGTAAAGATGATGGCGAAGGAAGATCATGACTTTTGCTTTTTCTTGTTTTGATGCATTATTTCCTTCTTTAATTGTTTCTCCAAGATTCATGGTGTCTAAATGGATCTCAGCGTCAAGCATCCATGACAAGTAGTTATTTCCATTAATATCCAATGCCGCAAATTCTAATTTTGCAAGATTTGTCATAATAATACTATATAAAAAGAAATTGCATTTATATTAGGAAATTAATTAAACATGCAAAATAACATTAAAAAAATGGCTTATCCGGAGGACCTACCTTCAGTGGAAAAACCGACAGAGTTTCGTGCTGATAACGTGTTGTAAAAATAGGATGAAAATCAGGTATAATTTTACCAATATTTAAATACTAATATAATATAATAATAATAATAATAATAATAAAAAGTGAAAATGAAAATGAAATTGATATATATATATATATATATATATATATATATATATATATATAAAATATAATATTAAGATAGTGGAATTATATGATAAATTAAATAATGACTAAAAGAGAAAATGGAGGAGAAAAGAGAGAATTGGTCTAAAATTTCACCAATGGATGTATATTAATGATCCACCAAATGCCACTATTTATAGGTAATTTGGCAAAGATGAGTTGGTACATTTGGACACTAAGCATTGGTAAGAAATTGACACATGGAAAACACTATGGCTATGGAGGGTTTGCCATTTGACATGAGTATTAAAAGGCATGTGGAATGGGCATTTACATGTGTTTGTTTCTAATAAATCTTTGTTTGTTGCTTAATTTCCAAATTGTTTAAATTGTTTCTTTTTTATTTCAATTGAAATTGAAAATTGCTTCCAAATCGCTTAAATTGTTTCTTTTTATTTGAATTAATTTTCAAATTTCTTCAATTTTGCTATTTAAGTGTTTCATTTAGATTTAAATTGAATCATAAGTTTTTAATTGTTTTTTTTTTTTCTAATTTGATTCCAACTAAAATAAATTTTTAATTTGGTTTTAACTTAGATTATCTAAATAAGTTCTCAAGCAGAACTAATTAAGAAGTTTGAAATAAATTTTGATGATATGGAACTCAACGTTCTGTCTAGGTCGAGATATTTAAGTTTACCAAAGGGAACACTTGTACCTAGGAACTACCTCATTAGTTAAAATTTATTTAATCTTATTGAAACCTTTTCAAAATTGTATTTTGGTTACAAAGTTTGAAATAAAACAACTTTGTCCATTCAAAATCTTCCAATTTCTCAAAATTAAAAGTTTTGACAACAAAATTTGAAATAAAACAAATTTTTCCATTCAAATTTGGATTTCTAAAATAAGAATCATTTAATTTTTCAAAATTGTATTTTGGCAATAAAGTTTGAAATAAAATCAGTATGAACATTTGAAATTAGATTTATGAAATAAGATCCTCCAATTTTTCAAATCAAAGTTTGAAATAAAGTTAGTTTGCCCATTCAAAATTGAATTTCATAAAAAAGAACCCTCCAATTTTTCAAAATTAAAGTTTTAGCAAACAAAGTTTGAAATAAAGCTAGTCTGTCCATTCAAAATTAGATTTATAAAATAATTTTTCAGATCAAAATTTTAGAAATTTGAAATAAAATAAATTGTCTCATTTTAAAAATGGATTTATGAGATAAGATTTTTTAAATTCTTTTCCTAAGTAATTTATTTTTATAAAATAAGTAATTTGTTTAGAAATTGATGGTTTCGATAAACTAATTGCAGAAGCCAATTAGATCTATCGTATTGATACTGATTTCTAAAATACCAATACATTGACAAAAAGAAAAATAAAGAACCATTCATAAAAAAAAAGGATTCAGAACCCTTACCTCAAATCTTCTGAATTTTGCAAACATTAATTTGCTTCTGGAATTTCATCAACACCACCAAATACCTCCCTATCCTCTGAATTACTGAGATTTGATTTGTGGGAACCAAATCTTGAAATCTTGCAAAAAGGGGGGAAAAAATACAAAGAGATTGGGAGAGAGATTTTTTTTAAGAGAAAATTTCAGCAAAAAAATCTCTCCACCAAATCAATAGAGGAAGAGAGAGTGGATCGTGCGACAAAACACGATTTATTTTAATTTAATTACATTAAAATCAAATTAAATTAAATTAATTTAATTAACTATTAATTAAATCAATTAAATTGAATTCATTTAAATCATATTTAAATGTATATAACCCATAATTTTAATTCAATTAATTTTATGATTCAAATATAACTCTCTCATAACCTATGGTTTTAATGTACATCTCATGTGCATTAGTTCCAAAATTTAATATGAATCTCATTCATATAAAGTTAATATTTGTACTCTTTCAAATAGTAAATTCTCTGTTAAATTAATTTTGAATCATATCCAAAATTAAATTTATATTATAAAGTTTTAATAAAATTATGAACTCTATATTATAATGCATCATAATATATTATATTGATTCCCTAAGTGAATTTTTAATTGGCCAAACTCTTTAGCCTAGCTAATCAACATTTGTTAACCACTGGACTGAAGGGAATGAAACTTCCCGCGCAGCGGAAGACGATCGAATCGTCGCGGTGTCGTTGTGCTACTAAATTTCGTTAAAACTATCTAACACTTAGATAAGGCTAAACATGCATACTAAGGAAAGAAAACAGTAAGATAAATCTACTTACTTATTGAAGACAGTCTTCAATTTCCTTTCCGTTCACGATCACGAACTCTCTGTGTACTCCTCGATCTCAATGATCCCGAATTCTTCTCACGAACAAGAACGAACACAACCACTTGGCTTCTCGGTTGTTCTTCTTTTGGAAAAAGGAAGATGGTGGGATCTTGTGTTTTGGTTTTTGGGAGGAGAAGTTTAGAGAGAAAACTTGAGAGAGCTTTTGTTTCTTTTGGTGAGAAATCCAAAAATGAGCAAATTCACTTACCACCCTTCTTGCAAAAGGGGTTTAAATAATGGTGATAGGTGGAGTTGAAATCACCACCTATTTACCATTTTACCACAACTATAGGTTATGCAAATCATATTTGCATAACCATATATTATAAGATATCTCATATCTCATTTTACAAATCACATTTGTATAATTGTGGATTTATTAGATTGAATCACATCCAATTTAATATTTCTCAACCTAATTTCTCCAATTAGCCCTAATTCAACAATTAGGCTAATTTATAGTTTATTATGAATCTCATTCACATTAAACTATATATTATATCATTCATATCTCATATAAATAACATAAATACCCTTTAGTGAACTTGAACACTTCAATTCACACCAAACACAGTAAACCCTTCTTTTAACTCAGTTTGAGCCAACCGAGAGACCTAATGGACCTACAGTGACGAGCTCCAATGATCCGAGATTAACCTATCAAACTCTTTGACCCGATTAATCACCATTCATTAGCTACGGTAACACTCCACTAAACCCCGTAGCTGCACTCCCGTCAGTGCATGATATTACGTGTCCACTGATATAACTAATGTCCATGAGTCGACCATTCACAGGTTGTTCGTAGACACTGTTGGGTCAAATTACCGTTTTACCTCTGTGTCTACTTCTTGCTCCTTAAGTCCCCACTCCTCCTCTAATGAACAACAACGTTGTAATGGTACAACCATACACAACAACCCTCTCGTGCTAGTGAGAGGGTGGGTGTCCGTTGTCCAAGCCCTAAAGACAACACTTAAGGGTACAACCCCTCTAGTTTCCCTAAAGGCGGGAACGAGTGAATTCCATCTCCCGTAGTTAAGTTCCCAGCTCCCTACTTGGTCCTGTCCTTGAGAAGATAGGCATATTGGGCGAGTAACTATGATCACCCTCACCAGTACTAGTCAAAGGACAGACCCCCGCAGACAGGAGTCCGTAACACACTCAGAATTGAGGTCGAGTCATTAATGGTCATCTACGAAGTTATTAGTCCTTACTGTCAACGTTGTTACATCAGTAGGTCTAATAATTCACCGTCCGGTCTTGTACAATCTCATTGTACAGGATGCCCCCACTCGCATGTCAACCACATGAACGAGTCAGATCACCTCGTTTGTCTCTTAATACAAAGCATGTCGCATCCACAGTGTATCTAGGATTAGGTCTCCAACCCCATCCATATACTGTAGACCGTTCGGGTAATTTACTCGAACGTGATCCTCCATGTGTGTCCACTACACACTGTTCAAATTCTAGTTCTCTCATGTATTCAATGACCCTAGAGCTTAGTTTATTGGTCAAAGTTTGTATAAAATGCGAGACACAAAATGATGAAATGAATAACTCTTTATTAATTTCAAATAGTAATTTACAAATTGAACGAGATTAGGACAAACATCCCAACAAACTCCCACTTGGACTAAGCTAGTGGAGCAAATACATTTCTGAAATGTACATAAATTACAATGAAGTAATACAATAAATTAGGGCATTGAATACCCGTTTACATATCTCCCATTTGCCCTAGTCAGGAAGTACTCGAAGACCTAGACTCTCTAGGTGACCCTCAAACACCTTAGTCGTGAAGGGCTTTGTGAATGGATCAGCTACGTTGTGCTCTGACGCTATCTACGTGGTTGTCACGTCGCCGCAGTGCACAATCTCCCGTATCAGGTGATACTTCCACTCAATGTGTTTGCCTCTCTTATGGCTCCGAGGCTCCCTGGAGTTGGCTACTGCACCACTGTTGTCACAAAACAGTGTGATCGACAAGTTCATATTTAGAACAACTTCCAAATCATCATGAACTTCCTAAGCCAAACGACTTCGCTGCGCAGCTTCACAAGCCGCAACGCGTACTCGCTTCCATAGTGGAATCGGCGATGCATCCTGCTGATGTTTCGCCATACTCTGACTCCTCCATTCAAAATGAAGGTTGCCCCCGAAGTGGATTTCCTAGAATCCTTATCGGTCTGAAAGTCAGAATCTGTGTATCCCGTGATGATCAAATCCCCACCCCCATACACTAAGCTGTAGTTCCTCGTTCTCCTAAGATACTTGAGGATTGCCTTTACGATCGTCCAATGATCTAATCCTGGATTGGATTGATACCTACTGACTATCCCTACTGCATAACAGATGTCGGGCCTAGTATACAACATGACATACATAAGGCTTCCTACAGCTGAAGCATAAGGGATCCGTCTCATATTCTCAACTTCTTGAGGAGTCTTAGGACACTGATCCTTAGACAAGTGAACCTCGTGCCTGAAAGGCAGCAAGCCCTTCTTGGAGTTCTGCATCTTATATCTAGACAACTTCTTATCAATATAAGACGCTTGAGACATGCCTAGCGTTCTGTTCTTCCGGTTCCAGACTATCTGGATACCTAGAACATACTGAGCTTCTCCCAAATCTTTGATTTGGAATTGCGAAGCTAGCCATTTCTTTACGTCAGTAAGAAATTCTACCTCATTCCCAATGAGAAGGATATCATCCACGTATAATATCAGAAATGCAACAGTTTTGTCGACAATTTTCTTGTAAACACAAAGCTCGTCAACATTTTGATCAAAGCCATAAGATTTGATTGTCTCATCAAACCTTATATTCCAAGACCTCGAGGCTTGTTTCAGTCCATAAATAGACCTATGAAGCCGACAAACTTTTTGCTCTTGGCTTTGGGTTATGAACCCCTTAGGTTGGTCCATGTAGATGGTTTCGTCAAGGTTGCCATTCAGAAAAGCGGTGTTGACATCCATCTGTGATATCTCGTAGTCATAATACGCGACAATGGCCAGAAGGATCCTGATCGACTTTACCATGGCAACAGGTGAAAAGGTTTCCTCATAGTCAACCCCTTCGACATGGGTAAAACCCTTTGCCACTAGTCGAGCTTTGAAGGTCTGCACCTTCCCATCTACGCCACGTTTACGCTTGTAGATCCATTTGCAACCTATAGGTTTTACCCCATTAGGTTGATCCATAAGCTCCCAGACATAATTGAAGTACATCGACTCCATTTCCTAGTCCATAGCTTTAATCCATTCGTCCTTGTTAACATCAGCCATTGTCTGATCATAGGTCAATGGATCCTCACAGTCATCATCAGGATTGACGACTTGGGTTTCAACTAAACCCATGTAACGTTCAGGCTGTCTCACAGCCCTGCCACTACGTCGAGGCATTCCCAACTCTTGGGAACGGACTTGACTTGAGGTGCTAGGATTAACAACACTTGTTGACGTACTAGCCCCATCAGCAACTCTTGCTGATGTACTGTCCATTTCATTCAACACGATTTTGCTCTTAGGCAAATGATCCCTGATGTGGTCTTCCTCAAAGAAAGTGGCGTTTGTCGACCCAAGCACCCTATTTTTCTTAGGATCGTAAAATAGATCACCTCTGCTCTCTTGGGTAACCTACGAATAGGCACAATTTTGAACGGGGTTCCAGTTTCTTCGGGTTTGACACCAACACGTGGGTCGGGCATCCCCAAATTCTGAAATGGTGAAACTACCTTTACGGTCATTTCAGAGTTCGAAAGGTGTTTCACAAACACTCTTCGACGGAACATTGTTCAAAATATACACCGCAATTTCCACTACGTAACCCTAAAAGGAATCAGGGAGACAAGCGTAGCTCATCATCGATCGAACCATGTCTAACAGGGTTCTGTTTCTCCTCTCCGATACACCATTCTGTTGTGGCATACCAGGTGCTGAGAGTTGGAACGTAATTTCGTGTTCTATCATATAGTCCTAGAATTCAGTGTCCATATACTCTCCACCTCGATCCGATCGAAGTGTTTTTATGGTTTTACCTAACAGGTTCTCAACCTCAGTCTTGTACTCCTTGAACTTTTCAAGAGTTTCAGACTTCCTATGCATTAGGTAAATATACCCATACCTCGAATAATCATCAATGAAAGATACAAAGTATTCATAACCACCTCGTGCTTTAACACTCATCGGACCACAGAGGTCAGAATGTATAAGCTCAAGGGGCTCGTTGACTCTATATCCTTTTCCACTAAAAGGACGTTTGGTCATTTTGCCTTCGAGGCATGACTCACACACCGGTAAAGAGTTTTCTTCCAACTGACTTAGAAATCCACTCTTCACTAGTCTCTCAATCCGATTGAGATTGATGTGGCCTAACCTTAGATGCCAAAGATGGGCATTTTCTTTTGTAGAAACCTTAACTCTCTTAGTTCGTGTTTCTGCAGTTTTAAATAATTCAGTATTCAAAACGCTTTTGACTGAATTTGGTTTCAAAACATACAAATTAGACTTAAGTGAAGCAGAACAAATAAGATTACCATTTCTGGAAATAAACGCTTTATTACCATTAAAAGAAACGGAGATACATTGTTCTAATAAACAGGAAATAGAAACAAGGTTTCTAGTAAACCCTGGAACTATGTACATATTGTCTAACAAAATATAACTCCTGCCAAAATAGAGCTTCATTTTGTCGATCGCTGCAGCAGAGACTATCTCCCCGGATCCAACCCGTAGAGTCACCTCACCCTCTCGCAGCTGCTGCCAGGAATCAATTCCCTGAAAAGAAGAACAAACGTGGTTAGTGGCGCCCGAATCCAACATCCAGGCAGAGTCACTACTCTCCACTAAACATGTTCCAGTTACCAGTAAATCATATTTACCTTGATTCTTCCTCTCGACAAGGAACTTGGGACAGTTTCTCTTCCAGTGACCATCTCCATTGCAGTGGAAACACTTTCCTTTCTCTGCAACTTCCTTGACCTTCTTGCCCTTTTGGGCGGCAGCTCGGTCGGCTTTACCCTTCTTCATTTTCTTCTTCTTCCCTTTCGGGTGAGAAGGAGAAACAGGTTTAGTCCCAGAGGTCGAACCCTTATGATAAGACCTGTAGGCAACATTTGCCTCAGCTTCCGGTGTCCTGATTCTCATTAAGGACTGGAAGTTCTGTAGCTCGTTCAGAAAGGTGGTCAGAGTGTAGCTAATTTTGTTCATAACAACATTGCTACGAAACTTAAGTAAACTCTTCGGAAGAGTTTCCAGTATAAAGCTGACCTGGCTCGACTCGTCGATCGAAGCCCCGTTCATCTCTGTTAGATTAAAGTGGGTCATCATGTCTAGAACACGTTCACGGACAGACGTCTCTTCTTTCATCCGTGCGTTGAAGACGTGTTTGAGTGAATCGTGCCTGACCTGAAAGGACTGTTGTCCAAACATGTCTTGCAACGACTCCATGATCTCCTTCGCGGTGATCATCAACTCGTGCTTCTTTGCCAAGACTTCAGATAAGCTAGCAATGATGTAGACCTTGGCCTTTTCATTGGCCCTGATCCATCGATCGTATGCATCACGAACACTTCGTGACGCAGTCGAGCTCGGCAACTGAGGACACTCCTAAGTAAGCACGAACTTCAGGTCGTCATTTACTAAAATCGTGTTTATGTTGTTCTTCCACGTTTGGAAGTTATCTCCCACTAGTTTGTCGGAAGCAAGTAAAGCGATTATTGAGATAAACATATTTTTAGCTGAAAAAAATCAAATAATTTTGTGTCAGTTCGCATAAACTTTTGAAAACCAATCAAGTTTTAGCAAAAATTAATCCTATGATCCCTAGGTCATTTAAAAATTGCAATGATATCCTAAAGGTTTAGAATGACCGTCACCGAAGGATGAACAGAAACACTCCTCCTCTAGGACGAGACTTTCTCGACCAGACCCTAATTCCAGAATAACTCTTATTCCATTAGGCGTCTAGTTACCATTATTTGGTCGAATTCATTAACACTTAACGAATTCTGTGAGTGTCACCCTCTTAAGTTTCCAAGTATCCATCCAAACAATAGCCACCGAAGGGTGAACCACAAAGGAAAACAAACAAGGAAACTGTATCCCTTTCGGGAATTCACGGTGTTCCGACTCCCATGATCAAGGCCCTCCGAAAAGATTGTCTGGTCCATGCCAAACTAGCAGGCGGATCATAGGGGTCTCACGATGTGAATCGAAAGAAGAGACCGTGGGTCCCGTTTTCACAGGTTCTGCTCCCACTCACTATAAGTACTCTCTCCATCCACGTTGATATTGACCCATACAAATACCATCCGAAGGGGGACACTCCCATTTGCACCATGAGGCCGAGTATGGATCTCACGGTGCGGACTTAACGGAGATTTGTGGTCGAAAAATTAAATGTATCTTATACACTTTATTTCCTCCCACTCAGCACTTTATTATTTTCGAGATTGACCTAGATAAACTGGCTAAAATTTACCTAAGTCTACCAATATAACTCTTATATGGTATTTAGCCTAAGTTTATAATCACATTATTACTTAGGTCTATGTGAGTAAATTAATCAACTTTTAATTAACGACACTCACGAAAAATATAATCTAAGAATCTCCGGACCGAATTCACTCCCAGGTCGGTTTCTAGGTAGGGGTGTTCCGCAAGCGTCAACTTAAATACCCCAGCCTTAGACAAAACCTTCCTTAGACAGAGTTGCTAATCAGTCACCATTCAAATATTACATTTTGATTTCCTAATTCTAATCTTATTAGAACTAGAAAACCTAAGTCTAATTATTCAAGTTCTAAACACTTTAAATCTAATAATGAACTTAGGTTGCATGCATTTCTATGTTATAGTGCTTGATCATTCATCACATGAATAACTATATACTATAACATAAATAATTCATCACATGAAATTAAAATGCATGAGCATACTTTAATCTAAAAAATATAACACTTATATTAATTAAATTAAAACATGCATTTAATTATATTATAACTCTTATAATATAACCTATCATGCAAACTATATATTATAACACTTATAATATAAATGATGCATGAAATGTTTAACCTAAGGTGGGATTTTAAATCTATATGACATACATTATGCACATAGAAATTTAATTAAATCATACATCACATGCATAAAATAATTAAATAGCAAAAATGAATCGATTTTGGCACTTAGGGGCATTTATTTAATTAAATAACATTAATATAACATTTATATTAATATTATTTAATAAATTAAATTAAATAAAAAAACATTTTGTAAATTAAAAATACAAAATAAAAACTAAATCACGTTCAAAAAACAAACTGCCCCACGAAGCACTATTTCCCACTTCTCGCGCGCGCCTCGACCAACTGCCCACTACGATTTAGCGTTGCAACGCTGCAGCCTCCAGCGTCACGCCCCGCGTGCTCCACGCCTGAGCGTTGCAACGCTGCTCTGCAGCAAGGCCTCCGACCGCATGCGCAACGTTGAGACGCCGATGAACAGCGTCTCAACGCTGTCAATAGAACAACAACCTCCTCTTGCTGTTCTTCGTCGATTTTCGCCCGTTTCCGCTCTGATTTCTTCACATCAACTCTAGTCACGAACGACTCGGACTTACAGACTCGATTTACATTAAAATGCCCAAAAACAACGGGCCCTTACATTGATCACATTAACATAAAAATGTAAATCTATTCTAATGCCAAAACTTAAAACATCCATAATTGCAAACCGACATTCATCTCATGAATTAAAGGCTATACCTACCTAATTTTAACGAAAAACAATGCACAACAAGAACCAACGAGTTGGCTCTGATACCAATTCAAGGGAATGAAACTTCCCGCGCAGCGGAAGACGATCGAATCGTCGCGGTGTCGTCGTGCTACTAAATTTCATTAAAACTATCTAACACTTAGATAAGGCTAAACATGCATACTAAGGAAAGAAAACAGTACGTAAGATAAATCTACTTACTTGTTGAAGACGGTCTTCAATTTCCTTTCCGTTCACGATCACGAACTCTTCGTGTACTCCTCGATCTCAACGATTCCGAATTCTTCTCACGAACAAGAACGAACACAACCACTTGGCTTCTCGGTTGTTCTTCTTTTGGAAAAAGGAAGATGGTGGGATCTTGTGTTTTGGTTTTTGGGAGGAGAAGTTTAGAGAGAAAACTTGAGAGAGCTTTTTCTTCTTTTGGTGAGAAATCCAAAAATGAGCAAATTCACTTACCACCCTTCTTGCAAAAGGGGTTTAAATAATGGAGATAGGTGGAGTTGAAATCTCCACCTATTTACCATTTTACCACAACTATAGGTTATGCAAATCATATTTGCATAACCATATATTATAAGATATCTCATATCTCATTTTACAAATCACATTTGTATAATTGTGGATTTATTAAATTGAATCACATCCAATTTAATATCTCTCAACCTAATTTCTCCAATTAGCCCTAATTCAACAATTAGGCTAATTTATAGTTTATATGAATCTCATTCACATTGAACTATATATTATATCATTCATATCTCATATAAATTACATAAATACCCTTTAGTGAACTTGAACACTTCAATTCACACCAAACACAGTAAACCCTTCTTTTAACTCAGTTTGAGCCAACCGAGGGATCTAATGGACCTACATTGACGAGCTCCAATGATCCGAGATTAACCTATCAAACTCTTTGACCCGGTTAATCGTCATTCATTAGCTACAGTAACACTCGACTAAAGCCCGAGCTGCACTCCCGTTAGTGCAAGATATTACGTGTCCACTGATATAACCAATGCCCATGAGTCGACCCTTCACAGGTTGTTCGTAGACACTGTTGGGTCAAATTACCGTTTTACCCATGTGTCTACTTCTTGCTCCTTAAGTCCCAACTGCTCCTCTAATGAACAACAATGTTGTAATGGTCCAACCATACACAACAACTCTCTCGTGCCAGTGAGAGGGTGGGCGCCCGTTGCCCAAGTCCTGGAGACAACACTTAAGGGAACAACCGCTCTAGTTTCCCTAAAGGCGGGAACAAGTGAATTCCATCTCGCGTAGTTAAGTTCTCAGCTCCCTACTTGGTCCTGTCCTTGAGAAGATAGGCATATTAGGCGAGTAACCGTGACCACCATCTCCTGTACTAGTCAAAGGATGGGACCATGAGACAGTCGTCCGTGTAACGCTCGGGATTGAGGTCGAGTCAATAATGGTCATCTACGAAGTTATTAGTCTTTACTGTCAACGCTGTTACATCAGTAGGTCTAATAATTCACGGTCCGATCTTGTACAATCTCATTGTACAGGATGCCCCCACTCGCATGTTAACCACATGAACGAGTCAGATCACCTCGTTTGTATCTTAATACAAAGCGGGTCACATCCACAGTGTATCATGGATTAGGTCTCCAACCCCATCCATATATTGTAGACGATTCGGGTCATTTACTCGAACGTGATCCTCCCTATGTGTCAACTACGCACCGTTCAAGTTCTAGTTCTCTCATGTATTCAATGACCCTGAAGCTTAGTTTATTGGTCAAAGTTTGTATAAAATGCGAGACACAAAATGATGAAATGAATAACTCTTTATTAATTTCAAATAGTAATTTACAAACTGAACGAGATTAGGACAAACATCCCAACATGGACACTCCACTAAAGCCCAGTAGTTGCACTCTCTACACTGAAGATATATTTATGTCCACTCGATATAACCATGATTAGTAAGTCAATCCTTTACAAGTCGTTCGTAATTATAGTTGGGTAAAAAAACCGTTTTACCCATGTAATTACTTCTTATTCCTTAAGTCTCATTGATCCTCTAATGAACAATTGGTTTGTGGTCCAACCAACACACCGAATCTCTCTCGGGCCAATGATACGGGTGGACCCTTTGTTCAAGACCAAGAGTCAGTACTTAAGGGAACAACCTCTCTACTATTCCCTAAAGCGGGTATGAGTGAATTTCATCTTGCAGAACTATGTTCCCAGCTATCTACCCGGTCTTATCCTTGAAATGAGAGGTTTATTGAGTCGGCGATCTCGGGCCACTCCAACCCATGCAAATCTAAGGATAATCAGAATAAACAGGAGTTCATAGCACACTCAGGACTAAGATCGAGTTACCTAGGTTATCGTATGAATATAGTCAGTTAAGACAGTAAATGAAGTTATAAAGTCTAGGTGACTATTTCGCGGTCCAGTCTTATGCAAACTCATTGCATAGGACACCCCCACTCGCATGTCTCCACATGAACGATTTAGGATCACATTGTTTGTACTTTACAAAGTGGGTCGCATCCATAAACCCATTGCATAAGGTACCCAATCTTATCCCTATACTATAGACTGTTATGGCTATAACTTGAACTTCATCCACTTTTATATAACACATAAAATTCAAGTATACATCCAATAGCTAAGGGCTCTTTATTGGATTAGGGTTACAAAATACACAATTCACTTTATTCAATAACACCTTTACTGAATAAACCTCAATAACAACTTTGTTGTAAAATAGAATATACATTCAGTTTACAAAACCACGAGTTTTAGGACATAACACCCAACACTCATGTCAATATACAAGACGGAAGAGCACGCCCAAACGTCCCTCAAGCTAGTCAGAAACCACCCCTAAGACTTTTTGTCAGACTAAGGACCATGCCCCTGTGGGGTTTGTGCCCTAAAACTCGTAGTTTGTAAATATTATTCTAATTAATGTAATAAAGAGTTATTATTTCAATAAAGCATTATTGTTCATTAATTTTAGTATTGCCCTTGAATTAACCCTAAATCCAATAAACTAATATCTAAGGTTGTAAAATGTCTCTTCAATTGAATGTAATGTACATATAAAAGACCTCAGTTCGAGATACAACCTAAAGGGTCTATAGTAAGAGGATAAGGCTTGGGTACCTTACCCTAGTAATACTATGGATATGACCCACTTTGTATATGATACAGACACAGTGATCCTAGCGTGTTCGTGTAGATGACATGTGAGTGGGGCTATCCTATGTAATGAGATTGCATAAGACCGGACCACGAAATAGTAACCACTAGGTGTAACTCCGTTGACTAGTTAGGTTTCTATTTCACTAGGATGACCTAGGCAACTTGATCTCAATCCCGAGCAGATTCACGAACTCTTGTTTGCGGGATTGTTTTTTGACTAGTATGGGTGAGAGTGACCAGATTCGCCCGACTCAATAAGCCAAACTTCTTGGGGCAAGACCGAGCAAGCAAATTGGGGACTTAACCTAGCAAGATGGAATTCACTCCTTCCCGCTTTTAGGGTAAGTAGATGAATGTTCCTTTAGTGGTGGTGTCTCTGAGACTTGAACAAAGGTCCGACCCTCTCTCATTGGCCCGAGGACTTCTCGTTTGTTGGTAGGACCACAAACAGGTTTTTCATTAGAGGAGCACTGGTACTTAAGGTAAAAGATGTAACCCAGGGGTAAAATGGTAATTTGATCCAACTGGTGTTACGAACATTCGTGAAGGATTGACTTGTTGTTATTGGTCATTATTCGTGGACACATAAATATATCTCATAGTGAGAAAAAAGCAAACCATGGGGACTTTAGTGGAGTGTTCTGCGAGCTAACGAATGTTGATTAGGGGGTTAATGAGATTAACCGAATAATCTCGTATGTTAGAGCTTCTGATCTGTAGGTCCACCTTCTAGCTCGTAAAGGGTTCTTAGATCATTTGAATTTGAAATGTTTAAATTCAAGTAGGGAATAAACATTAATGTATATAGATACATTATAATATAAAGTTTTGGAACTTTATATTGTAAATTTAATGTGATATGATTCATATTAAATTATATGAGAGAATCAAATATGTGAATGAGTTCAAATATTAATTTAAATGTGAATAAGATTTACATTTAAAAACTATAGGTTAAAATTTAATGTGCATAAGATGTACATTAAAACTATAGGTTAAAAGGGAAGTTGATTAAATGTGATTTAATCATATATATATATATAACTCAAATATAAGATATTTGATTTATTGATTTAAGAATCAATTAATTGATTTAATTAAATAAAGTTTTTTTATATATATATAATTAAATTAGTTTAATTATATTAATTAATTTAATTAATTAATTTTTTTTGACACGTTCCCCACTTCTTTCCCAACTCCCCATCGATAGGGAGTGAGGAAAGAGTTCCCTTCTGTTTTCTCTTCTCAATCGTGAGAAGTTTTTTTTTTTATAGTTCTTGCAATTGGAAATTGCAAAAAGGTGATTTCTCTCAAAAACTAAAATTCTCTTCCCTCACCAAAGGTTGGCTCCTTCCCACCAACGAGAGATCTAATAACTCAGAGAATAAGAGGTTTACCAACTGGTGGTTTCCTGTAGAAAATACAGAGAAACCTTGTTGTTGTGTTGTTGTAGATTCCAAGGAGCAAGGAATTGTCGTGGAAATTCGAAACTATAAAGGTAATTGTTTTTCCTTTTAGTTTAGTATACTGTACAACATGTTTGTATGCATAATTCATGCTTTAATTATTTAATTGCTTATCTCTATGTTTAGTTGCCCAATGTACTGGTATTTGAAGTAAATCAAAACAAACAAGTAATCGATCTTTAAATCACGTTTTCGCTGCTCACGATGATCAGATTCCCTTCAATTGGTATCAGAGCAATGCTTGTTTTGTTTTGGTTATAACAAATTTGCATTGGTTAGGTGGATTTCATTTAGTTTGTTGTAAAACTGGAAAGTTTTGGCCTTAGTTTTAATTGTGATTTGATCAAATTAAATGTAAAGGCCCATGCGTTTTGGGAAAGTAAAGTGCAATTAAAGTCTGTAAATTTGTTTTTGAGTCGTTCGTGACAAATTTGAAGCAATTCGGATGAGTTTCGGGTGAGAAATTGGCATTTGAAGCTGTTGTTTTTTTTAAAAAGAGGCACTGGCAGAAGCAATAGGGTTGCAACGATACCAGTGGTGTTGCAACGCCGTTCATCAGCGTCGCAACGCCGAAGGCCCCTATCGACAAGGAAATTGAGGGGTGGCAACGTTGCAACGCTGTGGCAACATCTGATGAGAAACTGAGGCAGGTTCACGTGGTGGTTCGAGCGGTTCGGGTGGTACGGTCCAGATTCGAGCGATCGACTTGATTCGATATTTTTGGACTAGTTGTGTAATAAAATTAGTGTAATTTTATTATATTTGCATTTTAGGGGCCAAATTTTTTGGTTTTATGGTTATTTTCTATATGAATGTCATTTAGAATTTTTTCCACCTTAGGATAAGCATGTTCATGCATTTTATTTGTATAAGTATTATTTAAATTTGATAAAAATGCATGATTCAATTTATTTTTCATTAGTAATTAATTATAAATGTTATAATTAGATTATATTGAATATAAATAGCATGGAGCATGAAATTACTTAGTTTAAAATAAAGTATTATTTTATTTAAGTAATTTGCATGATTCAAATAGTTGAATGTCAATTGTAATTCCAATTTGAAATTATTTGTTGGAGTTATCATATAGTTCGTTGTCATAGGTTAATAATTAAAATTTATAAAAGTTATAAAGGGTTTTAGAAACCATAACCTATAACAAAGAACTGCATGCAAACATAGGAACTTGGGTTAAATAAAATTAGTTTAAAATTAATTTAGACCTAAGTTTTATTTCTAATAGGATTAGAAGTTACTCTTACATAGTATTTTAAACAGTTTAAAATATAGTAGGACAATAGGACATTGGTTATAAGTAATGTTCTGTCTAAGGTTGGGGGCACTTAAGCTGACGGTTAAAGGAACACCTCCTACCTGGGAACTGACTTGGAGCTTGAGTTGAATTAACCATAGTCTTGTGTTATATCTAGGTAATTAAAATGTTTACTCACCTAGACATAAGGTTAAAAGACCTAGTTATAATAGACATAGACTTAGATAGATTCTTTTAGCCGGAATCCGACTAAGTTAAACCTATACCCTAACCTTAGAAGCTTCAGTGGGAGAAAACGAGATGTTTGCATCGAGTTTACTCTCACGTCCTCAAGAGTTCATACCATGAGTTCCATGCTCAGCTACGTGGCGTCAATAGGGTGTCCCCCTACGGTAAGTGTTTGCATGGTTCAATACCAAGGTGAATGAGGGAACTATCCATAGTAAATGAGAGCAGGATGCGTGTCAACGTATCCTACGGTCTCCTCCATTAGGTCGCACCGTGAGATTTCTATAGTCTGCCTGCTAGGTTGCCCTGGAGCAGCCAAACCCTACGGAGGGTGTGACTATAGGGATCAGAACACCGCAAACTCCAGAAATGGATAGGATCTCTTAGGTAATTTGCCAACAATTGTCTTTCTTAATAGTAGCCTGTTGGCTCGGACCTATTGGATCTGAAAAATGGTATGATCACATTTACGGGATAAGTTAAGCTAGTTAACGAGTCCTTGACCAAACAAACAGTAGCTAAGAATCATTGGGACATGAGATGTTCTAGTAGTCAGAATTAGCTGAGATAGTCTCAATTCAGGGGAGGAGTGACTGACCACCCGACGATAGCTTTTATTATAAACCCTTGAAGTATCATTGCAAAATTAAAGGTTTAATTTAAATATTATGGTTCTTCAATAATTTTTCTAAAATTGATTGGTTTGTAATGGGTTAAAGGCAAAAACTAATTAGAGCTATTTTTTGAAATTTCAGCATGTCAGCCTCAATAATAGCCTTACTCAAAAGTGAACGTTTAACTGGCGAAAACTATACTACATGGAAGTCCAACCTGAATACGATTCTGGTTGTTGATGACTTACGGTTTGTACTGACTGAAGAATGTCTTCAGGTCCATGCTCGAAACGCTCCTCAAGCTATTAAGGATGCGTATGACCGCTGGATCAAGGTCAATGACAAGGCCAAGGTCTACATTTTGGCTAGTGTTTCTGAGGTTTCGGCCAAAAAGCACGAGGGAATGGTGTCAGCTCGTGAGATCATGAGTTCCTCCTTGCAGAATATGTTTGGACAACCGTCTGGACAGCTTCGACACGAATCCCTCAAGTGTTGGGGTTTGTGCCCTAAAACTCGTAGTTTGTAAATTTTGTTCTAATTAATGTAATAAAAAGTTATTATTTTCAATAAAAAGTTATTGTTCATTATTTACAATATTTCCCTTTTATTAACCCCAAATCCAATAAACTAACATCCAAGGTTGTAAAATGTTTCTTGAACTGAATGTAGTGTACATGTAAAAGATCTCAGTTAGAGACACAACCTAAAAGGTCTATAGTAAGGGGATAAGGTTTGGGTACCTTACCCTGGTAATACTATGGATATGGCCCACTTTGTATATGATACAAACACTGTGATCCTAACGTGTTCGTGTAGATGACATGTGAGTGGGGATATCCTATGTAATGAGATTGCATAAGACCGGACCACGAAATAGTAACCACTAGGTGTAACTTCGTTGACTAGTTAGGTTTCTATTTCACTAGGATGACCTAGGCAACTTGATCTCAATCCTGAGCAGGTTACGAACTCCTGTTTGCGAGGGATTGTCCTTTGACTAGTATGGGTGAGAGTGGTCAGATTCGCCGACTCAATATGCCTACCTTCTTGGAGACAAGACCGAGTGAAGCAGTTGAGGACTTAACTTATCAAGATGGAATTCAATCCTTCCCGCCTATTAGGGTGAGTAAGGGAATGTTCCCTTAAGTAGTGTTTCCGGGACTTGAACAAAGGGTCCGACCCTCTCATTGGCCTGAGAGGGACTTCTGTTTGTTGGTAGGACCACAAACAAATTGTTCATTAGAGGAGCACTGGTACTTATAGCAAAAGATGTAACTCAGAGATAAAACGGTAATTTGACCCAGTTGGTGTTACGAACATTCGTGAAGGATTGACTTGATGTTATTGGTCAATATCCGTGTACACATAAATATATCTGCAGTGAGAAGAGTACAACTGCGGGACTTTAGTGGATTGTTGCCACAACTAACAAATGGTGATTAGGAGGTTAATGAGATTAACCGAATAATCTTGTATCGTTGGAGCTTCTGATCTGTAGGTCCATTAGGTCCACCTACTAGCTCGTAAAGGGTTTTTAGATCGTTTGAATTTGAAATGTTCAAATTCAATTAGGGAATAAATTTAATGTATATAGATACATTATAATATAAAGTTTTGGAACTTTATATTATATATTTAATGTGAATATGATTCACATTAAATTATGTGAGAGAATTAAATATTTGAAAGAGTTCAAATATTAATTTTATATGTGAATGAGATTCATATTTAAAAACTATAAGTTAAAATTTAATGTACATAAGATGTGCATTAAAACTATAGGATAGAGGGAAAATTGATTAAATGTGATTTAATCGAAATTAAATATATATGATATTTAATTTGTTTTAATTAAATGTGATTTAATTGAAAATTATATTAATATATAATTAAATATAATTTAATTATATTATATTATTTATTTTATTTTATTCATTAAATGATCTGATTATTTAATTAATATTTAAGGGAACGTGTCATCCAGACATGTTCCCACTATCCCTCTTCTTCTCCCTATCGATAGATAAACAGGGAGGAGGGAGATCATATTGATTGATCGATCATCTGTTGCATTAGTGAATGGCAAAAGGAGAATTCTCTCCAAAAAGCTCAAATCCCTAACTTCTTCCAATAGTTGGAATCCTTCCCACCAAGGTTGGATCTAAGACTCAGAGAATAGGAGGTTCTCCAAGTGGTTGTTGTCCTACTGAAAAGGAAGAACAGAGGATAAGTAAATTGTGTTGTTGTGCAAATTGGAAGCAAGGAGTTGCTGTGTGAAAACTACAAAGGTAATTTATATCTTCCCTTTTAGTTTAAGAACTTTTACAACATGTTGCATGTTTAAATCCATGCCTAATTAGATTAGATTAGATTGCTTATTTCTGTATTTTTCCCAATGTACGGGTATTTGTAGTAAACCAAATCAAGCAAGTAATCGATCTATAAAATCACGTTTTCGCTGCTCACGGAGATCAGATTCCCTTCAATTGGTATCAGATCAATGCTTGTTTTGTTTTGGTTGAAACAAATTTGCATTGGTTAGGTGGGAATTGCATTTGGTTTGTTGTGAAACTAGTTTAAGAAATTTTGGCCTTAGTTTTAATTTCGATTTGATCAAATTAAATGTAAAGGCTCCGACATTTTGGGCAATTAAGTGCATAATTGAGTCTGTAATAGTGTTATGAGTCGTTCGTGACAAGTTTGAAGCAATTCGGATGAGATTCGAGTGAGAAATTGCCAATTGAAGTTATTGTTTTCGAAGGAAGAAGCCACTAGCAGAACCAGTGCGTTGCAACGCTCCCAGCGGCGTTGCAACGCCGTTCATCAGCGTTGCAACGCTGGAGAACAACGTCGCAACGCCAGCGCCCCCTATCGATAAGGAGATCCAGGGTTCAGCAGCGTTGCAATGCTCTCTCTCAGCGTTGCAACGCTACCTCGATACCTGACGCGAGCGCGAGAAGAGGTGGCGTTGCAACGCTCTTCTCAGCGTTGCAATATCGTGGCGACTACTGGAAGATGCAGACCGGTTCAACGGTGATTCGAGCAGTTTGGGTCGAGGATGGTCCGGTTCGAGCCCGGTTCAAAGTGTTTTGGACCGATTTGTAATAAAATTAGTGTAATTTTATTATTTTTTGTACTTTAGGGGCCAATTGTTTCCTGTTTTACTGCTATTTTCTTTATGAATTTCATTTAGAATTTTTTCCACCTTAGGATAAGCATGTTCATGCATTTTATTTGTATAATAGTTATATAAATTTGATAGAAATGCATGATTTAATTTATTTTTCATGAGTAATTAGATTATAATTGTTATAATTAGATTATATGAAAAATAAATTGCATGAAACATGAAATTACTTAGTTTAAAATAAAGTTTTATTTTATTTAAGTAATTTGCATAATTCAAGTAGTAGAATGTAATTCCAATTAGAAATTGTTTATTGGAATTATAATATAGTTCGCCATCGTAGGTTATATATTTTTTTAAAAATTTATAAAAGTTATAAATGGGTTTTAGAAACCATAACCAAGAACAAAGAACTGCATTCAAACATAGGAGCTTGGGTTAAATGAAATTAGTTTTAAATTGTTTAAAATTAATTTAGACCTAAGTTTGATTTCTAATAGGATTAGAAGTTAGTCTTACATAGTATTTTAAATAGTTTAAAATATAGTAGCACAATAGGACATTGGTTATAAGGGAACTATACCAGTGATGTTCTGTCCAAGGTTCGGGGTACTTAAGCTAACGGTTAACGAAACACCTCCTACCTGGGAACTAACCTGGAGGTTGAGTTGAATTAACCATAGTCCTGTGTTATATCTAGGTAATTAACATGTTTATTCACCTAGACATAAGGTTAAAAAACCTAGTTATAAAAGTTATAATAGACATAGACTTAGATAGATTCTTTTAGCCAGAATCCAACTAAGTTAAACCTATACCCTAACCTCAGGAACTTCAGTGGGAGAAAACGAGATGTTCGCATCAAATTTACTCTCACGTCCTCAAGAGTTCACACCGTGAGTTCCATGCTCGGCTATGTGGCGTCAACAGGGTGTCCCCCTCTACGGTAAGTGTGTGCATGGTTCAATACCGTCTGAACAAATTCGACACGAATCCCTCATGTACGTTTATAATGCGCGCATGAAGGAGAGAGCTTCAGTGAGAGAACATGTTCTCGATCTAATAGTTCACTTCAATGTGGCCGAAATAAACGAAGCGGTCTTGGATGAGCAAAGTCAGGTATTATTTATTTTGTAATCCCTTTCGAAGAGTTTCCTACAATTTCGCAGTAGTGCGGTGATGAATAAAAGAGAGTATAGTCTGACTTCCCTCCTAAATGAATTGCAGACATACCAGTCTCTTATGCAAAATAAGGGGCAGATTAATGGAGAGGCAAATATGTTTGGCCATTCAAAAAGGGCCCAGATGGGTTCATCCTCTGGAACCAAGTTCTGCAGTTCTTCTTCTGGGATTAAGAAGACTCAGAAGAAGAGGAAAGGAGGAAAGGGGAAAGATTCTGCTATTGCAGACAGTTAGCTCAAAGAGAAGAAAGGTAAATGTGACTTACTCGTTCTTGAAACCTGTTTAGTGGAAAGTAATGAATTTACCTGGATACTTGATTCAGGGGCCACTAACCACGTTTGTTATTCGTTACAGGAAACTAGTTCCTTAAAGGAGCTCGAAGATGGTGAAATGACGCTCAGGGTCGGAACGGGAGACGTCGTCTCAGCTCGTGTAGTGGGAGATGCCAAGCTGTTTTTTAGAGATAGATTTTTATTTTTAGAAAATCTGTACATAGTTCCTAAGATTAAGAAGAACTTGATATCTATCTCTTGTCTAATTGAATGTGGATATTGTATTTCTTTTTCAATCAATGAAGCATTCATTTCGAAAGAGGGTGTCAATATTTGTTCTGCTAAATTAGAAAACGGTTTGTATGTACTTAAATCGAACCAAACTAAAGCAATTTTAAATCATGAGATGTTTAAAACTACAAATTCTCAAAGTAAAAGGCAAAGAATTTCTCCAAATAATTATACCTATCTTTGGCATCTTAGACTTGGTCACATAAATCTCAACCGGATTGAGAGATTATCTAAGAATGGACTTCTAAACAGGTTAGAAGATGATTCTCTACCTCCTTGCGAATCATGCTTGGAAGAAAAAATGATTAAGCGACCTTTTACTGGAAAAGGTTATAGAGCCAAAGAGCCCTTAGAACTTATACATTCGGATCTTTGTGGTCCGGTGAATGTTAAAGCTCGAGAAGGGTACGAATATTTCATCTCCTTCATAGATGATTATTCGAGGTATGGTTATTTATACCTAATGCATCATAAGTCTGAGGCTCTTGAAAAGTTCAAAGAGTATAAGGCTGAAGTAGAGAACGCATTAAGGGAAACCATTAAGACACTTCGATCCGATCGAGGTGGAGAGTATATGGATCTAAGATTCCAGGACTAATTGATAGAACATGGAATCCAATCTCAACTCTCGGCACCTAATACACCTCAGCAGAAAGGTGTATCTGAAAGGAGAAATAGAACCTTGTTAGACATGGTTCGATCTATGATGAGCTATGCTCTGTTGCCTGCCTAATTTTGGGGTTACGCAGTAGAGACTGCGGTTCAAATCTTTAACACTGTTCCTTCAAAAAGTTTTTCAGAAACACCTTTTGAGTTGTGGAAGGGGTATAAACCTAGTTTACAACACTTCAGGATTTGGGGTTGTCCGACACACGTGCTGGTGGCAAATACAAAGAAACTGGAACCTCGTTCGAGATTATGCCAATTTGTTGGCTATCCCAAAGAAATGAGAGGTGGTCTTTTCTACGACCCACAAGAAAACAAGGTGATTGTCTCGACAAACGCCACTTTCTTGGAGGAAGATCACATGAGGAACCATAAACCCGTAGTAAGTTAGTACTAAATGAAACTACATATGAGTCAACAAGAGTTGTTGATCAAGCTGGACCTTCATCAAGAGTTGATGAAGAAGCCGACACATCGAGTCAGTCTCGTCCTTCTCAATCGTTGGGAATGTCTCGATGCAGTGGGAGAGTTGTTTCCCAACCTGACCGCTACTTGGGTTTAGTTGAAACTCAAGTTGTTATACCTGATGACGGTGTAGAGGATCCATTGTCTTATAAACAAGAAATGGATGACGTAGATAAGGACCAATGGATCAAAGCCATGGACCTTGAAATGAAGTCGATGTACTTCAATTCAGTTTGGAAACTTGTAGACTAGCCTGAAAGGGTAAGACCCATAGGGTGCAAATGGATCTATAAGAGAAAGAGAGATGTAGCCTGAAAGGTACAGACCTTTAAGGCTAGACTTGTAGCAAAAGGTTTTACCCAAAGGGAAGGAGTTGACTATGAGGACATTTTTTTACCCTTTTCTATGCTTAAGTCAATTAGGATACTCTTGTCGATAACTGCATTTTATGATTATGAGATCTGGCAAATGGACGTCAAGACTGCCTTTTTGAATGGTAATCTTAACGAAAGCATCTATATGTCTCAGCCCGAAGGGTTCATAACTCAAGGTCAGGAGAAAAAAAATTGCAAGCTTAATCGATCCATTTATGGGTTGAAACAAGCATCCAAATCTTGGAACATAAGATTTGACACTGCAATCAAGTCTTATGGCTTTGACCAAAACGTTGATAAGCCTTGTGTTTACAAGAGGATCATCAACGACAAAGTAGCTTTCTTAGTAGTTTATGTGGATGATATCCTACTCATTGAGAATGATGTAGGATACCTAACTGACATAAAGAAATGGCTAGCGACTCAATTCCAAATAAAAGATTTGGGAGAGGCGCAGTATGTTCTTGGGATTCAAATTTTTAGGAATCGCAAGAACAGAACACTAGCTTTGTCTCAAGCATCTTATATCGACAAAATGTTGGCTCGATATTCGATGCAGTGTCCTAAGACACCTCAAGAAGTTGAGGATATGAGACGTATTCTCTATGCCTCTACAATAGGTAGCTTAATGTATGCTATGTTGTGCATGAGGCCAGACATTTGTTATGCAGTGTGAATAGTCAGTAGGTACCATCCAATCCAGGGTTAAGACCACTGGACCGTAGTTAAAAATATCCTCAAGTATCTTAGGAGAACGAGGGACTATACGCTTGTGTATGGGACTAAGGATTTGATCCTTACTGGATACACTGATTCTGATTTTCAGACCGATAAGGATTCTAGAAAATTTACATCGGGATCAATTTTCACCTTTAACGGGGGAGCTATAGTGTGGCAAAGCGTCAAGAAAGAATGCATCGTTGACTCCACCATGGAGGCAGAGTATGTCGATGCTTGTGAAGTAGCTAAAGAGGTTGTTTGGCTAAGGAAAATCATTACTAATTTGGAAGTTGTTCAAAATATAGAATTTTCCATCACCTTATACTGTGACAATAGTGGTGTGGTAGCCAATTCGAAGGAACCTCGCAACCACAAGAGAGACAAGCACATCGAGAGGAAGTATCACCTGATACAAGAGATAGTGCAACGAGAAGATGTGACAGTCACGAAGATCGCTTCGGAGCACAACATAGTTGATCCGTTTACAAAGAATCTCACGGCTAAAGTGTTTGAGGGTCATCTGGAAGGTCTAGATCTATGAGATATGTATATAGGCTAATCTAGGGCAAGTGGGAGATATGTAATGGGTATATGGATGCCCTAGTTTATTGTATTTTGTATCTTTGTAACCACTGTTTTAGATTATAATGTACCCCACTAGAGTTTTAGTTCAAGTGGGAGTTTGTTGGGGTTTGTGCCTAAAACTCGTAGTTTGTAAATATTGTTCTAATTAATGTAATAAAGAGTTATTATTTTCAATAAAGAGTTATTGTTCATTATTTGCAACATTGCCCTTTTATTAACCATAAATCCAATAAACTAACATCCAAGGTTGTAAAATGTCTCTTAAACTGAATGTAATGTACATATAAAGGATCTCAGTTCGAGATACAACCTAAAGGGTCTATAGTTAGGGGATAAGGCTTGGGTATCTTACCCTGGTAATACTATGGATATGGCCCACTTTGTATATGATACAGACACAGCGATCCTAGCGTGTTCGTGTAGATGACATGTGAGTGGGGCTATCCTATGTAATGAGATTGCATAAGACCGGACCACGAAATAGTAACCACTAGGTGTAACTCCGTTGACTAGTTAGGTTTCTATTTCACTAGGATGACCTAGGCAACTTGATCTCAATCCTGAGCAGGTTACGAACTCTTGTTTGCGAGGGATTGTTTTTTGACTAGTATGGGTGAGAGTGACCAGATTCGCCGACTCAATAAGCCAAACTTCTTGGGGGCAAGACCGAGCAAGCAGCTGGGGACTTAACCTAGCAAGATGGAATTCACTCCTTCCCGCCTTTTAGGGTAAGTAGATGAATGTTCCCTTAAGTGGTGTCTACGAGACTTGAACAAAAGGTCCGACCCTCTCATTGGCCCGAGAGGACTTCTGTTTGTTGGTAGGACCACAAACAGGTTGTTCATTAGAGGAGCACTGGTACTTAAGGTAAAAGATGTAACCCAAGGGTAAAAGGGTAAATTGACCCAGCTGGTGTTACGAACATTCGTGAAGGATTGACTTGTTGTTATTGGTCAATATTCGTGGACACAGAAATGTATCTACAGTGAGAAGAGTGTTGTTGTGGGACTTTAGTGGAGTGTTCCCTCAGTTAACAAATGTTTGTTAGAGGGTTAATGAGATTAACTGAATAATCTTGTATCGTTGGAACTTCTTATCTGAGGTCCATTAGGTCCACCTTCTAGCTCGTAAAGAGTTTTTAGATCGTTTGAATTTTAAATGTTCAAATTCAAGTAAGGAATAAACATTAATGTATATAGATACATTATAATATAAATTTTGGAACTTTATATTATAAATTTAATGTGAATATGATTCATATTAAATTATATGAGAGAATTAAATATTTGAAAGAGTTCAAATATTAATTTAAATGTGAATGAGGTTCATATTTAAAAACTATAGGTTAAACTTTAATGTGCATAAGATGTGCATTAAAACTATAGGTTAAAAGGGAAAGTTGATTAAATGTGATTTAATCATATATAAACTCAAATATAAGATATTTGATTAATTGATTTAAGAATCAATTGATTGATTTAATTAAATATGATTTAATTAAATATGATTTAATTAAATAAAGTTATATATATATATAAAGTTATATATATATATAATTAAATTAGTTTAATTATAGTAATTAGTTTAATTAATTAATTTGATTAATTAATTTTATGAAATAAATAAAAAAACCAACTCCCCATCGATAGGGAGTGGGGAAAGAGTTCCCTTCTGCTTTATCATCTCAATCGTGAGAACGTTTTTTTTTTTATATTTCTTGCAATTGGGAATTGCAAAAAAGTGATTTCTCTCAAAAACTAAAATTCCTTTCCCTCACAAAAGGTTGGCTCCTTCCCATCAAGGAGAGATCTAGTAACTCAGAGAATAGGAGGTTTACCAACTGGTGGTGTCCTGTAGAAAATACAAAGGAACCTTGTTGTTATGTTGCTATAGATTCCAAGGAGTAAGGAGTTGTCGTGGAAATTCGAAACTACAAAGGTAATTGTTTTTCCTTTTAGTTTAGTATACTGTACAACATGTTTGTATGCATAATCCATGCTTTAATTATTTAATTGTTTATCTCTCTGTTTAATTGCCCAATGTACTGGTATTTGAAGTAAACCAAAAAAAATAAGTAATCGATCTTTAAATCACGTTTCCGCTGCTCACAGGGATCATATTCCCTTCAGTCCCACCACCCATGCATGCTGGGGTAACGCCCTTAAGTCATCTCGTCGAATGGAAGGTCACGCCCAACCATCTGTGCTCGTTGGGGTAACACCCCTGAGCCATCTCGTCGAATGGAGGATCTCGTCCATCCACTCATGCTCGTCAGGGTAACGTCCCTAAGCTGTCTCGTCGAATGGAGGATCGTGTCTGAGATCGACTAGGGAATCTTGACGGTTGTGGGTCCAAACTCAACAAGCAAGACTATGAGGTCTAAGGTCCTATAATCTTGGGCCCACCCCTAGGCCTAACCATGGCCCCATCGCCTACTTGACTATACTCATCACGCCTCAGACCGGTCCAACCCATACAGAATAAGCACAAACAAGCATAACAATTCAGACAGTTTAATCTAGCAAGAATCTCGTAAGAACCAGTATTTAGCATAATTTCAAGATAGGCCATACAATTCCATATCAGTAGATAGGCCAGACAATTCCATATCAGCCCAACATGCAACCACTACAAACCCCAGTCACTATGTGAATCACACAAAACAAGCTAACCAAGACAAGTAAGAACTAGGCATTTACATGGAAGATTCTCTCTAGTTCAACACCATAACATAACATAAGCATCGATTTCAGACCAATGCAATCATACCTAAGTTGTCAAGTATACGCAACAAACTTTTCACTAGTGAGTTTGCTTGTCGAACCAAATGACTGTTTACCTTTACTTGAGAACGGGAACAAATGCTCTTTCCCTTACCCAACGCCCAACTTACCTAAAGACAACCAAAAGGAACGACAGGTCAATAAAATGTCTAAGGCTCGCCTTTAACATCTAGCCCGAAGCAATAATAGCCAACCAAAAAATTATACATATGTTGTTCATTTGTTGTGACTGTCCTGAGTATGTGCTGAATTGCTGATTGATCTTTGCATAAGTATGATTATGATAGCCTAGGATGAGAATTAATTGGAAATTTTTGTGATTCTGCTGAAACTTAAGAGCATGATATGAATTTGAGTTAGTTTAAAAATTTTCTTGAGTTTTTCCTGCACCATTATGCACATAGCCTGTGTTCCTGTAGTTTTGAAATGCTTAGAACAAAGTTATTAGGTTTAGAAGTTTGATGTCACCTCGATAGGTCTGAGAACTGATTTGAGAGTTAAACTGCAGGATAGGGTGAATGACAATATGAAGTGCATGATCTGTATAGTATGTGAAATAGTTTGTTTTTGTTGTTTGTTTGCTAAAGAAAAAAATTCGTGAGGGAAAAAAGGGCTACCTTCACTGTGATCAGTTAGGTCACTCATTGAGCGAGTGCTCTGGGTAAGGGTCCCTGCGGTGGATGTGTGAAAGCTAGTGTCTTTGCACAAAAAAAATAAAAAAATAAAAATAAAAAAATAAAAATAAAAAAATAAAAGGTGATTAAGTGCTGAGTAGAGTTATTTAATTCTTGAATGTGGGGAGGTTCAAAGATTAGTAATTAAGACCAGTGTAGAGGGAAGTTGAATGGATAGCCTAATAAAATTGATCCGGGCTTAGTAAAATGAAGGGAACATAGGCTAATCACACACACACGTAGGAACACTGAGGAAAAATTTTAAATTTCTTGCTGAAGTGTTATGTTTGAGTGTTTCCTGTGATTGCCAGATCTTCTCTTAAATCTTTGAGGCTTGAATCAAATGTATGCGTAAGAACAATACGATGTTTGATTCTGTTTTTGCTCGAGACTAGCAAAAGTTTAAGTTTGGGGATGTTTGATAGCACACAAAATGTGCTATCCTTAGGCTAAATTATTGGACCGACTTCTGAATTCAGCTATGAACGAGTGCAATGTCTCTTCCAGAGATGGTTTCCTCTCTGGTGTAGAAGCATACCCTGTAGGAGGATTCAACACATTTTTGTTGTTAGCATAAGAGAAATTCTGAGTCTGGCTTCCTCCATAATTGTTGCTTCTGTTGTTCAGGTATTGTAATTGCTCCATAGTGGATTCTCCATTGGGTTAGGAGCATTGAGAGGACATCCCTGTTTGTGGTGATCCTGCAAAATTATTCAGAGCATGAATGAGTGCATGAGTGAGAGATGCCATATGAGATCCACTATGAAATTCTCATGATACCTCAAACCTGGATTATAATGTGGTTGGAGGTTATTCTGAGTCTGGCTTCCTCCATAGTTGTTGCTTCTGTTGTTCAGGTATTGTAATTGCTCCATAGTGGATTCTCCATTGGGCTGGGAGCATTGAGAGGACATCCCTGTTTGTGGTGATCCTGCAAAATTATTCAGAGCATGAGTGAGAGATGTCATATGAGATCTAAGAGAGGTTACCTCATCCAGTTGATACAATCCAGCTACTGGCTTAGATCTGTCATTGTCTGTAGGCCACTGATAGCTGGCAGTTGACACTTTCTCGTGGAGGGCACGTGCTTCTGGCACAGTCTTCGCCATGAAAGCCCCTCCAACAGTGGCATCCAGAATGGTCCTGGTCTTACTTTCCAGTCCATTGTAAAACAATTGTACCTGGAGCCAATCTGGGTAGCCATGTTGTGAGCACCTCCTGAGCATGTCTTTGTACCTTTCCCAAGCCTCAAATAACTGTTCTCCCTCCTGCTGCCTGAATGTTCCTATCTCAGTCCTTAACTTTGCAGCTTTCACAGGTGGAAAGAATTTGGTCATGAAGGCTTGGGCTAACTCCTCCCAGAAAGCGATATTGCCTAAGGGAAGAGACCCTAGCCATTCTTTAGCTCTACCCTGCAAGGAGAAAGGAAAGAGACGTAAGCGAATATTATCAACAGAGATACCATTCATTTTAATTGTACCACAGATTTCTAAGAAATTTTGCAGATGTGAGTTAGGATCTTCTTTGGCTAATCCTCTAAAAGCACCTTCCCTAACCATCTGTATAAGCCCTGTCTTAAGTTCAGAATTGTTAGCATTTATAGGGGCATAGACTATTCTAGCATGCTCAGAATCAAACATAGGTTGGAAATACTCCCTGATGGGTTTAGGGTTATTGATCAACTCCTAATCAGCCATAGAGTGAGGTTCTGCTTTTCCTTCCCTTAGGAGTCTCCTACAGGTCCTCTCGATCTCAAGATCAAAAGGGTGCAAGTCTGCAGCTTTCCCCTTGAGCATACACCTGAAGGTACAAAAAGAAATAAATTAGTCAAAAACACAAAAAACTAGGAAATAAAATAAAACATAAAAAGAAAGAAAACACATAAAACATAAAACATAAAACTTGGGTTGCCTCCTAACAAGCGCTTTCTTTAACGTCTTTAGCTAGACGGTGACTTATCAGGGCACATAAAACTGCTCATATTTCTTTGGGTCCTTCTTGCTTGCATCGATATAGTCTTCTAAGTCTAAAAGGCTATCCTGTTTCTCCTGGGCACCAGACAGATAGTTATTTTTGGTATTTTTGTTTATCGACATAAAAGAAAAAAAATCAAAACAAGACTCGTGAGTGTAGAACAAGTGGTTATAAAAAATAAAGAAAATTTTTGGGGATAAAAGGAAAAAAGACTTCTCAGCCTCTAACTCTACCACCTGAAGTTCCTCTGTTGAAGTGATTATATCACCAATGTCTACCTCACTAACCTGATTATGGTGTGCCTTAGTCTCCCCCAAACTATCCTCCTTATCATTTGAACAAATCCTCCTAGGTGGCACCTCCTGAGTGGTAAGGATAAGAAATTGTTCCTGTAAGGCGTTAAGGGAAATTACTAGTTGATTGAGATACTGAGCTCTATTCTGTACTATTTTCCAAAGTCCTACCACCTCAGCTTCTAACCTATTCAACCTTTCTAATTCATTATGAACCAAATTTTTAATTTTCAATTCTAAGGTATATTCCATTTGTCCACAAGAGAAGATTTTTCATTAGGTTGGTCAGGGTACGAAAAATTATGGTTTCAAGCGCCTAAATAGCTATCATCACATGAATTTTCATCAATTTTAAGTATAGAATGGTAAAAATTAGACACATGCTATTCAGATAAATCATGATGCACATACCTAGGGTCCTGAGAGAGATAATAGAATGGTGGAAACTCAAAATCATGCAAAGTCATACTTGAAAAATCAATAATTCAGATCAAGACTTTTACGCCATAGCAACACAACCAAAAACATGAGACAAATACTCAAAAACAACACACAAAAATAAAACAAATAAAAATAAATAAGCAAACAAACAAACAAACAAACAAACAAAAAATAAGGAAAACACACAAACACCCTTTAGTCTAAAATTTTAATTTTTCTTCTAATATTAATTAATCTAAATACTTGTCATTCCCCGACAACGGCGCCAAAAACTTGTTGCGTATAATTATGAATATGCAATATCGCAGTGTACGAGTCAAGTCTTAGTATAGTGATTTATGAGTCCAAGTATCATCCTCGAGAATGAGTTTCTAGATTAATTAATTACTAAGATACTAATTCTCAATTTTAGCTAAAGAAACATAACATGGATAAGTGATTGAAAATAAAAACAAACAATAGACTGACATGTGGAGACACAGATTGATAGATTTGAGGAAAGTGATTTTACAAGTTAATAACCTAACTAACACATGCATTGAACCAAGAGATGAAGTTATAAACAAGAAGTAAAATACTCAAGAAAACCTCTCGATTCTTAGTGAGCCTCACACATGCAATAAACTCCATACTCTCCATATGAACCTACGACATGCATGGCATTAAGCAATTTCTTTATGTGTTTTCCTAAGATTTCTAGGTCATTCTGATGCCAGAATTCTAAGGGTTTTGACAATTTTGCTCTAATTCAAGCTTTGTCTCTCGAGTCCACTAAAACCAACAAATTAAGAGTTAAAAACGAATCGCCAAAAACAAGAACAAAACATGCTTCAATTCATGGTAAGAAAGTCTTAACAAGTAAATCAAATCCTAACTACAATGTCTAGCTACTCTAAATCACATGAAAACCAAGCTAAACAAGTAGAAAACGTCTCAAACGAAGTTACAATCTGAAAGAAAAGGAAATTAAACTTATGTGTCGATGTCGGTCCTTCGTCTCCGAGCTCCCGTCTTCGATCTCAAACCTCCACGAATGCTTTGGCTCCCAAAAACGCTCTCTTTTCTCTTCTCACAAAGTGTATTTCGAAATTAAGGTGGAAAATCTACCAAATTCGGCTCCCTTTGCAAGAAGAATTAAGGTTGTATTTATAGGCATCAACGGTATAGCGTTGCAACGCTAGGGACAGCGTTGCAACGTTGTACCCTAACCGCGTGGTAAATAAGGAAACAGTCGGTAGCGTTGCAACGCTGCTACCCTAACGCGCGTGCCCCTTATCGATCTGGCGTTGCAACGCTGCGAGGCAGCGTTGCAACGCCCTCTGTGCGCCTCCTCATGCATGCTTTCTTATCGAGATAGCGTTGTGACGCTGCAAGGCAGCGTTGCAACGCTATCGCCTGGAGTCTTCAATGTCTCTAATCAACAAGCACGGTGTTGCAACGCTTTGCATGACGTTGCAACGCCATCACCTCGGGTCTTTAAGCTTGGATTGATGTTTCTTCTTCTGAATGATGTTATTTTTGGCTCCAAATAGCCTCGTTTCGATCTCGAGTGATCCAAAATGTCTCCAAATATCCTGTTTAAGCTCTTAACCTGAAATTGAGTGATTAAACCACATAAAAGCTCTGAAATCATTATAAAACTAGCAATAATTAAGTCTAAGGATAGCACATTTTGTGTGTTATCAACATGACTAAGCCTTAAGACATTGTACTTAAGCATCACATGTGACCCTAAACATAGTACGAAATTTTCTCAATCAACACGCAATGAACTTCCAAAAACATAGAAACTTGCAAAGTTGAATCCTACGTCGAAGCTCACTGTCCTGTCCAAATGAACCAAACAACCAAATTTTACATGAGCTCCAACTCACAGAGCCCTATACTCAAAAGTTATCTAATGACCCAACTTACAATGATGCCACAATGCCCAAAGATGCCCATACACCAGGTCATAGCAGAAAATGCATACACGGTCAATTGAATTGAGATCCTAAGTCGAGTATCTCGTCGCCTTTAGCCACGAGTCCCCAACTCTTAATTCACTTACTATTTCCAATAACACGAACCAGATAGCATAAAGGATGGGGATCGAACAAGGGTATCGGCAAGGAGGCGGAAGGAGAAAGAGAACGAAGGGGAGTTGTTCTCGATTGTTGGTCGACGCGAGAGGAAGAAAGGGAAGGGAAAAATGGATCCGCATTTGACTTCAATCGACCCACGAAGAAAGATCCAAGAGAGGGAGGTTGGAAGGAGCAGTGTCGGAGCTCACTAGCATGCACAGAATGAGGGAGAAAGATCGAAAGTTTAGAAGGGCTCAATTTTAGCTGGGCTCGCGAGAGAGGAGGGGATGGCGGAGCAAATGAGAAGAAGAAGAAGGTTTCGACTGAAGCAAGGAAAAATAAGTAAAAAAATAATAGAGAAAAAGAAATAGAGAAGAGAAAAAAGAAATAATAAAAGGAATAAAACAAGGAGAAAAGGAATTGAAGGTTACCGGGCAATATGCTTATAGAACGAACATCTAAGATAAGCCAGAACCGAGCGAATTGAGGTGGAGAGGATAAAGGTTGAGGTTGAACATTTTTTTTATCAAAAATGGTTTTAATTAAATAACCCTAAATCGGTTAGTTCAGGGCCCCTTCAGAAAAGAGAAATTAGCGCACTTGCCCTAACATCCTAAAGTTCCAAATTTTTGCCTGACTCACTGAATAACTTCCATCTTAAATAGTTACATTCTATTTAGTTAACCCAAATATTCAACTTGAACATACCTAATTACTGGGCGTACATTCTACCCATTTTAAGAACTTTCGTCCTCAAAAGTGGCTAGTTCTCGAACAACTCCTGATAGCTCGCTTGCATCTCATCCTCACGCTCCTAGGTAGCTTCCTTAAGCTCATGGTTTTGCCACAAGATTGTAACCAGATTGATCTCCCTATTTCTCAACACCCTACTATCGCGGGCAATGACCTGTAGTGGCTTCTCCTCATAACTCAAGTCTTTGTCTACTTGCAGCGGCTCATAATCAATCACGTGTGACACATCAAGTACATATCCCTGCAGCATTGACACATGAAACACGTCATGAACTGTCGCGAGAGATGGTGGCAAAGCCAACCAATATGTCATCGGACTAATGCGCTCCAAGATCTCGAATGGCCCGATGAACCTCCGGCTTAGCTTCCTCTTCTTACCGAACCTCAGCACGGCTTCATAAGGGAACCCTTCAGGAGCGCATGGTCTCCAACGATGAATTCCAAGTCCATTCACCTTACATCTACATAAATCTTCTACCTACTTTGTCCTGTTAACATTCTTGCCCTTATCCTTTGCACTGCCTCATTAGTTACCTGCACCAGCTTAGGTCCCAACAGTTTACGCACCCAACCTCTCCCCGATAAACTAGGGACCTGCACCTCTTCCCATACAAAGCTTCAAAAGGTGCCATGTCGATCGTTGCCTGATAACTATTGTTATAGGCAAACTCTATCAGGTGAAGGTGTGTGTCCCAATTACGAGAAAAGTCTAGAACACATGCTTGAAGCATGTCCTCCAAAATCTGGTTCAACCTCTCAGTTTGACCATTGGTTTGTGGGTGAAAGGTTGTGGTAAAGTTATACTCCGTTCCCAACGCCTCCTAGAAACCCACCCAAAAGTTAGATGTGAATTGGGGGTCTCTATTGGACATGATCTTAACTGGAACTCCGTGCAACCTGACTATCTCTTCCATAAACAGGCACACCCACTTCTCAACTGAGTAGGTCGGTTTCCCTAGTAGGAAATGTGTTGACTTAGTCAATCTATCCATAATCACCCAAATCATCATGAAACCTCTGGCAGTACGGGCCAATTCGACAATGAAATCCATGGATACTTCCTCCCACTTCCACTAAGGTACGTTCAAAGGCTGCAATAGCCTTGCAGGCTTCTGCCTAAGGGCCTTAATCTGATGACACACCAGGCTTACCAACAAACTCGACCACATCTTTCTTCATACTGTGCCACCTATAAAATTGTTTCAGATCCTAATACATCTTGGTACTACCCCAGATGCATTGAAAAGGGAGAATTGTGGGTCTTGACTAGGATTTCCTTCTTAAGGCTACTCACATCGGGCACACACAACCGCTTCTTGAACAAAAGCCCACCATCGGCCGCCATGGTGAACTCACACTCTTGGCCCAACTCTGCTTGGTGCCACTCACCCACAAGGCTGAGATTCCCTAGCTAGGAATCTATCATTCATTGCCTCAAGGTCGGTTGTACTAATAATTGATTTAGTTAAGCCGTAACTTGTGCTACCATCAATGTCATCCTAACACAGTCCATATCGGCTCGTAAGTGAGTCTGTCTCGTAACTAGAGCTGAGGTGTGGGCTACTTTCTGACTGAGGGCGTCTACAACTACATTCGTCTTACCCTAGTGGTACAATATCTCGATCTTATAGTCCTTCACCAATTCCAACCACCTATGTTGCTTCATGTTCAACTCCTTCTGAGTGAAGAGATATTTAAGACTCTTATGGTTTGTGTACATCTAGATCTTCTTACTTTACAAGTAGTGTCTCTAGATTTTCAGAGCAAAAATCGCGGTGGCTAGCTCCAAATCCCGTCGGATAGTTCTGTTCGTAGTCTTTCAACTGGCATGAGGCATAAGCAATTATCTTCCTGTTCTGCATGAAAACACAACCCAGTCCCTTCTTGGAGGCATCACTATACACCACGAACCCCTTGTACCCTCGGGTACGGTGAGCACTAGAGCTGAGATTAACCTCTGCTTAAGTTCCGGAAGACTCACTTCACAAGCATCGTTCCAAACAAAGGCATTTCCTTTATGTGTCAACTAAATCAGGGGAGTAACAATCTTGGAGAAATCCTTTACAAACAGTCGATAATAACCGGCTAAACCCAAGAAGCTTCGCACCTCTGTAAAATTCTTGGGACGAGGCCAATCTGTAACCACCCCTACCTTAGCAGGATCCACTGCCACGCCTTCCTTAGATACCATATGCCCTAAGAAAGCCACTCGTTGCAACCAAAACTTTCACTTGGAAAACTTGGTGCACAACTGATTCACCCTTAAGGCCCTCAACACCTTCCTCATATGGGTTTCATGTTCCTCGTTCGACTTGGAGTACACCAAGATGTGGTGGATGAAGACAATCATGAAAGTGTCTAGAAATTCCTTGAATACTCTTTTCATCAAGTCCATGAATGTTGTTGGAGCGTTCGTCAAACCGAACGACATTATTGTGAAATCGTAATGACCATACCTAGATTTGAAGTCTGTCTTCAAGATATTCTCTTCTCGGATTCACAACAGGTGATAGCCAGAATGCAGATCAATCTTAGAGAACACGGGCGCCCCCAGCAATTGGTCAAACAAGTCATCAATCCTAGGGAGCGGATATTTGTTATTTATTGCCACCTTATTCGATTCCCAATAGTTGATGAGACTACACGCAAGTGCATGTGATCAAAGTAATATCAAACTGGAGTATTCTAGAGTATCGAACCCACAGGGAATGAGTTTACAAGTTAAGTCAAGAAAGCAAGAATTGCAAGTGAAAACGCAAGTAAGGTAACCAAAGCTATAAAAGGTTGAATTAGGGGTGTTTAAGTTGTTGTAAATGAAAGGAAAAATCAATGAATCAAAAGAAGGGAATTCAAGTGTTTTTGCCCCTTTAGAGAAAATATTGCTGAAAATGATGCAACAATTGTGTCAGCAATTCCAAATCCAAGTAAATCAGGGTCAGTTCCTATTCAATTTTGCTCCCAAATCCTTCAGGAAACTAAGCAATTAAACCTACATGTCTGTGACTAATTGAGCTTAGAAGGTCTCGCACACCAACCTCTTGATTTTGGAGTCTCACCCTATGTCTAGGGTTAAAGTTTCGGATCTTATGTCTAAGTCCTTTCCTCCGTTGTTTTTAGAAGATCTGTTGTACCTTCACCCTTTCAGTATCAAGTTCGAGCTTGTTGAACACAACTTAGCGGTTAGCTCAGGTTGTCCAAATTTGTTCACTAAAAACAAACTTCAATTTGGTTGCCAACACCACTACTTTGCTACTTTAAGCTATGCATCGATTTTCTAGGGCATTCACATTTGAATCCCTAAAGAGGATTTAGCTCATGATTAAAACAAAAGAAAGCATGATCTTAGTGTTGGGATGTATGTCCTAATCTCGTATATGTTTGTGATATTCATTATTAAAATAAATAAGAGTTGTTTTTTCATCACTTTGTGTCTCGCATATTTACAAACTTTATCCAATAAACTAAGCTCCAGGGTCATTGATTTATGAGAGAACTAGAACTTGAACGATGTGTAGTGGACACACAGGGAGGATCACATTCGAGTTTATGACCCGAACGATCTACAGTAGACAGATAGATTTGGAGACCTAATCCTGGATATGCTTATTGGGATTTGTGCCCTAAACTTATGTAATTTTGATCAAATAAATAAAGAGTTATTTGTTTTGATAAAATTATATTCTTGTTTTATAAATCCAATAAACTAAGCTCCAAGGTTATAATGTATCTTGAACATAAGTGTGGTAGACACTATTTGGATTGTGTTCAAGAGTATAACCTAAATTGTCTATGGTATAAGAATAAGGTTGGAAACCTTATTCTGGTAACAGCATGGATGCGACCCACTTTGTAATTAGTACATTTAGGTAATCAAACTCATTCATGTGGTTGACATGCGAGTGGGGGCATCCTGTATGAAGAGTTCATACAAGACTGAACTGCAAATTATTAGTCTAACCAGTATAACACCGTTAACAGGATAAGATTGATAATTTATAAATGGTCATTAATGACTCGACCTAAATGCTGAGTAAGTTAAGAACTCCTGCTTATAGGGGTTTGTCCTTAGACTAGTATGGGTGAGAGTGGCCTGTAGCCGACTCAATAAGTCTACCTTCTCAGGGACAGAACCTCGTAGGTAGTTGGGGACTTAACTATACAAGATGGAATTCACTCATTCCTACACTAAGGAATTAGATAGGTTTTTCCCTTAAGAACTGAGTCTAGGTCTTGAACAACGGGGCCCCGCCCTCTAAACTGACTTGAGAGGGTACGAGTCTATGGTAGGACCTTAGACTTGTTGTTCATTAGAGGATCAGTGGTGCTTAAGGAACAAAGAGGTAATCATAGAGGTAAAACGGTAATTTAACCCAGCTGTGATTACGAACAACTTGTGAAGGGTCGACTCATGGGTAATTATTATATCAATGGACACAATATAATCTATAGTGAGGAGAGTGCAGCTACAAGTATATAGTGGAGTGACTTGTAGTTAATGAATATTGATTAACTGGATCAAAGAGTTTGATCAGTTAATCTCACATCATTGGAGCTCATGAACTGTAGGTCCATTAGGTCCCTCCGTTGGCTCAACATGGTAATATTGAGGGTATAAAGTTAGGAATGAAATTGAAGTTGTTCAATTTCATATATGAGGGTTATATCAGTTATATGTGATATAATTGATATAATACATGGTTTTAATGTGAATTGGTTTCACATATAAACTATATGTCACACCCCCTCCCAAACTACCTGCTAACTTAGCACGACAGACGGCATGAAGCCAACAGACATCGTTCACCTCTCTAACGATACTTGTTGACCCTGTTTTACCTAATAAGCATACTATACTTGTATAAGAAACACTTTAAACATAACACAACGGAATACTGACAATTACATAACCTACTTAAGGAGTAACCCTACTTAAGGTTCTCTGGAAAACTGAAAGTGATATGAACATCACAACCAAAAATTATAGGTCAAACCATGGTTTACACAGCCACAACCTAGAATGTACCCATAAACATTACTTCATAGTCCTTCTACAATACATATAGACTTCCTATACAACTCCACCCACGTACAAAATATCAAACTCTTGGAGCTTCCAGCAGACTATGGTAGGTTATCAGGCACCGGGAGCTCGATCTCTACCTGAAAAGTGGGAAAACACTGAAAGAATGAGCTATGAAGCTCAGTGAGTGACTGAGTTAAAAATCTATAACTCATAAATCATATCACCTGGAAACTTATGAGCATATGTATCTGTAATCAAGCGTTAAAAATACACATGTAATCATAATAGCTTTTCAGAAATCCAGCAAGTACGTCATTAAAATCTCGCAAGTTATATCGATACTACTAACCATTTAAAAACGTATGACAATCTACGTTGTATAGGACATACTCAATACAACCAACGTTTACTCTAGGATGTAGTGGGGCGCGCCCAACACTCCCATCGTCTTTGTCGTAGTGGGACCCGCCCAGCACTCACGACAGTTGTCACGGAGTACACTCAACGTCGACAACAGAAAATGATCTGTTTGCACACGGTACTATATAGCCTCGAGCTCAATGTCTCAGTCATTTACTCATTCAAGACTCAGAAAAACACATAAAAACATTTAAACATGTCTGCTTATTTTTTCCTTCGTAAAACTCAAGCTTACTCAGCTTGTTCATTAAAACTGGAAATCTTTAGATCTTACTTGCTAGTACATACTTGCTCGAAATCATAACATTTTCATAAATTTCGACAATCAAGAACATATGCTCACATATAAATTTCATCAAGACATTTAGGTTCACAACGAGCACTTGAAATCATTTCTTAGAAAATATGAATACTCATAAACATGTGTTCAAAGGGAAACAATAAGCATTAAAACCATTTTGTTTTAGCAAAACCTTGCATTTCATAAGCATAATACAAGCCTATAAACCATTTTCGAGGTTCGTTTTGTCACTCACAGTGTTAGAACTAGAACCTTGGCCCGTACACTCGACCTATTTCTTCTTGGTCTGTCAAACAAACAAAAACTAAGCATTAGAACCTCGAGCTCATGATTTTTAACCTTAAAACATCAAGAAAGCACACCATTCGATTTTCCAGCATTTACAGATTTTATACCCTGTATTCAAACAATCATAACTTTTTCATTACTTAGCCAAAAAGGATGTACTTTATACCAAATTCTTCCTTTTTGAATCCTCTAAAAATAATATGAAGACATGAGATTGATATTCCCAACGGATTGGTTCGAAAATACCTCAAAACCTTCTTCCCTAAAAAGAACCTGTTGTTGTTTCCAGATTCAATTTCCTGCAGCACCACAAATTTGTCCTGCGATTGCAGACATAACCCCATCGTTTTCTACTCACGATTTCTTTCAGAAAGTTGTAGGAAATTCAATAATCTTTCCAACCATACCTAGTAGAGCTTCTGATTCCAACTCTACAGACCAGGACAACCAAAACATCAGAGGCTTCTCGGATTTGACAGAAAATTCTGTCTTCTGCCTTCCTCTTCACAAAACAGTAAGTTAACTTCCAAATTTGCTCGAGCTCCCTTCACGAATTTTGTTCAAAATTGAGTTAACATTCAAGAAACCAAAACTCAACTTTTACCTCTTCCTTTGGAGCTCGAGATGAACAGAAAATCAGAATAGGGTTGAATTGATTACCCTGCTGTTATACAAACATACCTTGAGTTATTCTCCTTTCTTCTGCAACTTCAACCCAAAATTTCACCTTCTTCCTCTTCCTTTATGCTTTTCCCACGAAACCCTCAGCTTCTCTTTGATAAATGAAGAACGAAATGGAAAGAAAATAGTTTAAATAAAAGAAAAGACTAGGCGGTGGAATTTGTTTTGTCTTTTCCCTTTTTCACTTTTGCTTTTTCTTTTCTTTTTCTTTTTTTCATCTCTCCTTTATCTCTTTCTTTCTTTCTTTTCTTTTCTTTTCTAAACAAAACAAAACATAATATAATATTTCTTTCATTTTCTTTTCTTCATTATTTTTAAAGCAAAGCAAACCAAAATGGTTCAAACTTTTCCTTCCTTGTTTTCCTTTTATCTTTTTCTTCATTTCTTTTCTTTTTATATCAAGGAAAACCAAGTTTTAAACATTCATTTCTTCTTTTCTTTTTAAGGAAAATTCCAAAGAGAGATCTCGGGTTTACAACTTACCTCCCCCTTAAGAAATTTCGTCCTCGAAATTTAGTAATCTTTAGTAGTATTTTGCCTCCTCCACTTCGTGATATCTCCAACGAACCTTCACGAGTTGAATCGTCTTGTTTCTCAAAACTTGTTCTTTCCTGTCGAGGATTTGAACTGTATCCTCTACGTAACTCACGTCAACTTTCAACTTAACTCGTTGTGCTTGCAACACATGAGTCGGATCTGGAATATACTTCCTCAACATGGACACATGAAAAACATCATATACTCGAGATAGTTCTGTTGCCAACCCCAGTCTGTACGTTGCTGGCCCAACTCGTCCCGTTACTTGATAAGGACCAATATACCTAGAGCTCAACTTACCTTTCTTGCCAAAGCGAAGGACACCTCTCCACGGAGATAACTTCAAGAAAACTTGATCTCCGACCTGGAATTATAAACCCTTTCGCTGTTTATCTGCGTAACTCTTTGACGATCTTGAGTTACCTTCAAATTCTTTCTGATTACCTTAATGTTGTCCGTCGTAATTTGCACCAACTCAGGACCGATTAGCTTCTGCTCTCCTAGTTCGTTCCAACATACGAGCGTTCTACACGGTCTTTTATCCAGAGCCTCAAATGGTGCCATGTTAATACTAGACTGATAGTTGTTATTGTAAGCGAATTCCATAAGTGATAGGTGTGTATCCCAACTTCCCTTAACTTGAAAGACACATGCTCTCAACATGTCCTCTAGGGTCTAGATGGTCCTCTCTGACTGACCATCTGTCTGAGGATGGAACGTTGTACTAAAACTCAGCTTTGTCCCCATAGTTTTCTCTAAGCTAGGCCAAAACATAGAAGTAAAATCTCGGGTCCCTATTTGAAACTATGGATACTGGCACTCTGTATTGACTCACAATTCTTTCGACGTATAGCTTAGCAAGCTGATCAAGTGTAGACGTCGCTTAAATCAGTATAAACCGTGTTGTCTTAGTGAGTCTATCCATAATACCCTAATACCATCATGTCTACTTGAAGTACGTTGTACTAACAAACAGAAAATCCATAGTGATATGCTCCCATTTCCACTCCGACACTGGTAAGGAGTCCCCCTGGCCTCTGTCTAATTTGTTTAACTTGTTGGTATATCAAACATCTTACCAACTCAAACAGTTACCCCCCCCCGCCCCCGCTTCATTACGGGCTATCAACACGTTCCCTTCAAACTTTGTACATCTTGGTACTTCCTAGATGCATAGTGTAAGTTGAACTGTGAGCTTCTTCTAAAATAGCATCTTAAGCTCACTAATACTCGGGTCGCATAGTTTTCTCTGCTGATTTATGGTTCTGTCTGTTCTCATTCTAAATTATGCCTCTGGGCTCTGTTTGGGCATTCCAAACATTTTTTGGCAAATTACTATCCTCTGGTTGTCTTCTCGCAACCTCTGTTACGAGCAAAAACTTGATCTGGAATTGAACTAAAAGACCCCTGAATTCTCTGCAGTCACAACGACCTTAGAATCCTTTAAAGTACTCAAAAAAATTGCTCGAATACCACACAAGGCGTCCCTAGGAAGTCTCGACTTCCTGCTTAATGCATTTGCTACTACATTTGCCTTATCTAGATGGTATTCTATGGTACAATCATAATCTTTAATCTTTTCTAACCATCTTTTCTGTCTCATAATCAACTTTCTCTGATCAAAGATATATTTCAGACTCTTATGATCTGTGTAAATGTGACACCTCTCACCAAACAAATAATGCCTCCAAATCTTCAATGCTAAAACAACTGATGCTAGCTCAAGAACTGGAGTAGGCAATTACACTCGTGCTTTTTCAATTGCCTTGACGCATAAGCTATTACTTTTCCTTCTTGCATGAACACACACCCTAATCCTTGTCCCGAAGCATCACAGTAAATCACATACTCTTTTTCCGTTACAGGAAGTGTTAGAATAGGTGTTGTCACCAACCTTGTATTCAGCTCCTGAAAAACTCTGTTCACACTTATCTGACCATTAAAACTTAACATTCTTCCTTGTTAAAGCTGTTAAGGGTAATGCTAATCGTGAGAAATCCTCAACAAACAACCTGTAGTATCCTGCCAAGCCTAGAATACTACGTACCTCTGTCGCATTAGCTGGTCTCTCTAAGTTGACCATAGCTTTTACTTTATGTAGATCCATACCAACTCCATTTGTTGAAACAACTTACCCCAAACACTACCTGATTCAACCAAAACTCACATTTGGTGAATTTAGCGTACAACTGTTTATCGCGTATTGTTTCTAAAATAATCCTCATGTGTTCCTCATGGGCTTTCCTGTCAACCGAATAAACTAGTATATCATCAGTGAATACTATCACAAACTGATCCAAATACTGGTGGAAAAACCTGTCCATGAGGTCCATGAAAACTGCTAGTACATTTGTTAAACCGAATGACATTACTAAAAACTCATAATGCCCGTACCTCGTTCTGAATGTTGTCTTAGGAATATCTGATTCCCTTACCTTTAACTGATGGTATCATGATCTCAAATCAATCTTGGAAAACACTGATGCTCCTCATAATTGGTCAAACAAGTCATCTATTCGGGGTAGAGGATACTTGTTACGTATCGTGACTTTGTTTAACTGTCTGTAATCAATGCATAATTTACGGGTACCATCTTTCTTCTTCACAAATAACACTGGAGCTCTCCAAGGCGATACACTAGGCCTGATGTATCCTTTATCAACTAGTTATTGTAACTGCATCTTCAGCTCTCTAAGCTCGCTTGGAGCCATTCTATACGACGCTTGCGAAATAGGTGTTGTCCCTGGTAGCAAGTCAATAGTGAACTCAACTTCCCTATCAGGTGGCAACCCTGACAGATCTACTGGAAGAACATCAAGAAATTCGTTCACAACAAGAACATTTTCTAGTTTTAGCTTTCTCTCCTGCACCTCTACTACATGTGCAAGAAACGTCGTGCAACCTTTCCTCAACAACTTCTCAACTTTTAATGTTGAAATCAAACTCGTAGGGATAATCTTTCTTTCACCCCTGAAAACCACTTCAGCTAATCCTGGTTTCTTGAAAACAACTTCTTTTCTATGGCAATCCATGGAAGCATAATGAGTAGATAAAAAATTCATCCCTAAGATTGCATCCAACACCTGCAACTCTAGTGGAAGAAGATCCACTAACATATTGAGACCTTCTACTAAGACCTCACAATTTCGCAACACTGCATTGACTAGTAAAACATCACCAACTGGAGTGTATACAACTAACCTTTTACATAAAGGTTCTAGCTTCCCATTCAACTTAGTTAAGAACATACTAAAAACAAAGAAATGTGTAGCACCTGGATCTATTAAAACACGTGCAGGTACATTACAAATAGTAATCGTACCAGTAATGACATCTAGTGCATCTTCTGCTTCTCACAGAGTCATAGCGTAGACCTTTCCGTGTTTCCTAGGTCTCCCTACAACTCTCTTTAGTCCAACACCGCTGGTGCCCTCTCTTGCAGCTACTGGAACTCTCGACTGCTCAACTGTCTGGGACTCAACTCCCTAGTCCCTGCAGGCGGTGTCCACACATGGACAATCTCTCTTGACATGTCCTGGTTGTCCGCACTGGTAGCACGTACCAACACTCACAAGACAATGACCTTGATGATTCTTGCAACAAATCACACATGGAGTTTTCCTTGCTATACTGGCAATAGACTTTTGCCCTCTCTGCAATCTTGCTGCTAATCAAACAAACTAACTAGGTCCTCTTTAACTCTGCCTCTGATAGGCACTACCCACATTCATCTGCCTCGATGCCTGACTACTAGCTCGATTCTTAAAGTCTTATCGACCTTGGAAACTGCTTGTTGTCGAAACCCCACAACTAGGCTTCACTACTGACTTCTCCTCTACTATAGTCTGCTCAACATGTAGGGCAGTCTCTACTAGCTGAGAAAAAGTCAGCCCACTTAGAAATATTTGTGACTGGGTACGTATCTCAGGATGTAATCCTCTTTCAAACCTTCGACACTTGTCACTCTCAGATGCAACAATTACATCAGCATACCGTGACAGTTTGGTATACCTTCTCTCGTACTCAGCCACTGAAAGTAACTCTTGCTTCAATTCTAAAAATTCATCCCTCTTTGCCTCGCGGAACGTGTTAAGGTAATACTTGTCTTCGAATATGCTTTTAAAAGTTTGCCAGTCAAAAGTACGTGCATTACTACACCTGGCTAATATTGGTTTCCATCATCCTTCTGCCTCCTTCAGCAGCAAGAATGTGGCCAACTTGACTTTCCGCTTCTCAAGAAAACTCATCACAACAAAACATTTCTCAAGCATATTCAGCCAAACCTTGGCATAAACTGGATCTTTGGAACCCTCAAACACTGTGGCTCCTAATTCTTTTAGGTGATCTATTCTATATGTCTTGTTTGGATCACTTAGCCCTGCTCTCTATGGCTTACCTACCTTATGTGAGAAATTAGCATGCTGCTTAATTCTGGCCCCCTATCTGGACTCTCGGGGCACTAGATCCCCATTGAGATTGAGCTTGGGTAGGATCCTGCGTCCCATCCTGATCCTGCCTGCATCGTCTACTAGTACGTGGTGGCATGACTTCCCTAACATATCAACATACTAGACATGTAATGAATACTTAACTCAAATGCACAATTCTAGACTTGTGTTCACATTCTAGTCCTGAATGAACTTACTATTATCCTTACTTGGATCATGCTCTGCTAGTTCTATTGAACAAACTTAATAACTTGCTATTTACTTTTTAGTTTCTTCTGAGCTAACTTGCTCTGTCTCATTACCGATGGAGCTAACTGTTCTGATACCAAGTTGTCACACCCCCTCCCAAACTACCTGCTAACTTAGCCCGGCAGATGGCGTGAAGCCAACAAACATCGTTCACCTCTCTAACGATACCTGTTGACCCTGTTTTACCTGATAAGCATACTATACTTGTATAAGAAACACTTTAAACATAGCACAACGGAATACTGACAATTACGTAACCTACTTAAGGAGTAACCCTACTTAAGGTTCTCTGGAAAACTGAAAGTGATATGAACATCACAACCAAAAACAGGTCAAACCATGGTTTACACAACCACAACCTAGAATGTACCCATAAACATAACTTCATAGTCCTTCTACAATACATATAGACTTCCTATACAACTCCACCCACGTACAAAATATCAAACTCTTGGAGCTTCCAGCAGACTATGACAGGTTATCAGGCACCGGGAGCTCGATCTCTACCTGAAAAGTGGGAAAACACTGAAAGAATGAGCTATGAAGTTCAGTGAGTGACTGAGTTAAAAATCTATAACTCATAAATCATATCACCTGGAAACTTATGAGCATATGTATCTGTAATCAAGCGTTAAAAATACACATGTAATCATAATAGCTTTTCAGAAATCCAGCAAGTACGTCATTAAAATCTCGCAACGTTTACTCTACGATGTAGTGGGGCCCGCCCAACACTCCCATCGTCTTTGTCGTAGTGGGGCCCGCCCAGCACTCACGACAGTATTGTTGTCACGGAGTACACTCAACGTCGACAACAGAAAATGACCTGTGTGCACACGATGCTTCAGTATAGCCTCTGCCTCAATGTCTCGATCATTTACTCATTCAAGACTCAGAAAAACACATAAAAACATTTAAACATGTCTGCTTATCTTTTCCTTCGTAAAACTCAAGCTTACTCAGCTTGTTCATTAAAACTGGAAATCTTTAGATCTTACTTGCTAGTACATACTTGCTCGAAATCATAACATTTTCATAAATTTCGACAATCAAGAACATATGCTCACATATAAATTTCATCAAGACATTTACGCTCACAACGAGCACTTGAAATCATTTCTTAGAAAATATGAATACTCATAAACATGTGTTCAAAGGGAAACAATAAGCATTGAAACCATTTTGTTTTAGCAAAACCTTGCATTTCATAAGCATAATACAAGCCTATAAACCATTTTCGAGGTTCGTATTGTCACTCACAGTGTTAGAACTAGAACCTTGGCCCGTACACTCGACCTATTTCCTCTTGGCCTGTCAAATAAACCAAAACTAAGCATTAGAACCTCGAGCTCATGATTTTTAACCTTAAAACTTCAAGAAAGCACACCATTCGATTTTCCAGCATTTACAGATTTTATACCCTGTCTTCAAACAATCATAACGTTTTCATTACTTAGCCAAAAAGGATGTACTTTATACCAAATTCTTCCTTTTTGAACCCTCGAAAAATCATATGAAGACATGAGATTGATATTCCCCACGGATTGGTTCAAAAATACCTCGAAATCTTCTTCCCTAAAAACAACCTGTTGTTGTTTCCAGATTCAATTTCCTGCTGCACCACAAAGTTGTCTTGCGATTTAAGACATAACCCAATCGTTTTCTACTCACGATTTCTTCCCGAAAGTTGTAGGAAATTCAATAATCTTTCCAACCATACCTAGTAGAGCTTCTGATTCCAACTCTATAGACCAGGACAACCAAAACATCAGAGGCTTCTCGGATTTGACAGAAAATTTTGTCTTCTGCCTTCCTCTTCACAAAATAGTAAGTTAACTTCCAAATTTGCTCGAGCTCCCTTCACGAATTTTGTTCAAAATTGAGTTAACTTTCAAGAAACCAAAACGCAACTTTTACCTCTTCCTTTGGAGCTCGAGATGAACAGAAAATTAGAATATGGTTGAATTGATTACCCTGCTGTTATACAAACATACCTTGAGTTATTCTCCTTTCTTCTGCAACTTCAACCCAAAATTTCACCTTCTTCCTCTTCCTTTATGCTTTTCCCACGAAACCCTCAAACTCTCTTTTTGATAAATGAAGAACGAAATGGAAAGAAAATAGTTTAAATAAAAGAAAAGACTAGGCGGTGGAATTTGTTTTGTCTTTTCCCTTTTTCACTTTTGCTTTTTCTTTTCTTTTTCTTTTTTTCATCTCTCCTTTATCTCTTTCTTTCTTTCTTTTCTTTTCTTTTCTAAACAAAACAAAACATAATATAATAAACATTTCTTTCATTTTCTTTTCTTCATTATTTTTAAAGCAAAGCAAACCAAAATGGTTCAAACTTTTCCTTCCTTGTTTTTCTTTTATCTTTTTCTTCATTTCTTTTCTTTTTATATCAAGGAAAACCAAGTTTTAAACATTCATTTCTTCTTTTCTTTTTAAGGAAAATTCTAAAGAGAGATCTCGGGTTTACACTATATACTAATGAGAGAATGAATGAGGGATAGGATGGTAATTTCCATCCTATTTCCCTATAAATAGTTGCATGAGATGCAACTTTGTGGCTAAGCTAAGCTTTTGAGAAACCCTAGAGGATCACATAGTTGTGTTGTTGGAAGAGTTCCATACACAACTTCTCTCACAACCCCTACACCTTATCCTAAAGGAACCCACCTTCCTCCCTCACCTAGAGAACAACAAAAAAGATCTGGTGGTGGTGTCTTCATTCGTTCGGGTTCAAGTTGCTGAGATCGTAATCGTGGGAGAAGGAGCACGTGAAGAAAGAGTTCTTCAAAGGTAATCATCTTGCTATCCTATATCATATAGAATGCTTAATCTTAGGTGTTTTTTTTCTTGATTGAAATCCATGAGACAAAATAAGAACACGCGATTTACAATCGCTTCCGCTGCGGGAATCGATCCCTTCAATGCTGTGGATGCAAACGAGGTGATCCAACTCGTTCATGTGGTTTACATGCGAGTGGGGGCATCCTGTGCAATGAGATTGTTCAAGACCGAACCGTGAATTATTAGACCTACTGATGTAACACCGTTAACAGTATAGAACTAATAACTTCGTAGATGACCAATATTGACTCGACCTTAATCCTGAGCGTGTTACGGACTCCTTCCTGTAGGGGTCTGTCCTTTGACAAGTACAGTGGAGGGTTGTCATAGTTACTCGCCCAATATGCCTATCTTCTCAGGGACAGGACCACGTGGGGAGCTGGGAACTTGACTACACGAGATGGAATTTGCTTGTTCCCGACTTAGGAAAACTAGAGGGGTTGTTCCCTTAAGTGTTGTCTTCAGGGCTTGGACAACGGGTGCCCGTCTCACTGGCCCGAGAGGGGTGTTGTTTATGGTTGGGCCATACAACGTTGTTGTTCATTAGAGAAGCAGTGGGACTTAAGGAGCAAGAGGTAGACACAGGGGTAAAACGGTAATTAGATCCAGCAGTGTCTACGAACAACCTGTGAAGGGTCGACTCATGGACATTGGTTATATCAATGGACACAACCTGTCCTATAGTGATGAGAGTACGGCTACGGGCTATAGTGGAGTGTTACCGTAGCTAATGAATGTTGAATAATCGGGTCAAAGAGTTTGACAGGCTATTCTCAGATCATTGGAGCTCGTCATCTGTAGGTCCATTAGGTCCCTCGGTTGGCTCAAACTGGATATATTGAGGGTTTACAATTTGGTGTGGATTTGAAGTGTTCAAATTCATTAAAAGGGTATTTATGTCATTTATATGAGATATGATTGACATAATATATAGTTTAATGTGAATGAGATTCATAATAAACTATAGGTTAACCTAATTGATTAATTAGTGCTAATTTAGACAAATTGGATTGAGAGAAATTAAATTGAATGTGATTCAACTTAAAATCCACAATTATACAAATGTGATTTGTATAATAGGATATGAGATATCTTATTATATGTGTTATGCAAATATGATTTGCATAACCTAATGTTATGGTAAAATGGTAAATAGGTGGAGATTTCAACTCCACCTATCAACATTATATAAGGCCTTTGTGAGAAGGCTTTGCAAGGCTCATTGGTCATTTTTTTGGAATCTTACCAAAAGCTTCTCTCTCAAACTCTCTCAATCTCTCTAAAGTTCTCTCTACCCCAAACCAAAGGGAGTCCCACTACTCTCCTTCTACTGATCGAGAACAACCGAGAAGATCAATTGGAGGTGTCCAATTTGTTCGGTCGAGAGATCGTGATCGTAGAGATCGAGGACACGAAGAGTTCGTGATCGGAGAAGGAAATCTCGAAGAAGTGTTCTTCAACAAGTAAGTAATCGTTGCTCACTGTTTTATTTTCGTTTTAAGCATGTTTAGCGTAGGATTTATGTGATAAATTCAGTTTTAAGAAAACATTTTTCACAACGAACACCACGACGATTCAAAGTCGTTTCCGCTGCGGGAGTTTCATGCCCTTCAATTGGTATCAAAGACAATCGTTGGCTTTCTCGTTGTGCAAACTATTTTTCTTAAAATTAGGTGGGTTATGCTTTAATTCATGAGATGAATTGTGGTATTGCATGATGGTTGTTTCGATTTTGGCACATTTTAGATTTGCATTAATTTTGTTGATGAGATCAATGTAAGGGCCCGTTGTTTTGGGCAATTTTAATGTAAATCAAGTCTGTAAGTCTGTGTCGTTCGTGGCAAGAGTTGCTGTAAATAAATCAGAGCGAAATCAACGTTGTCCGTCAGATCCAGGCGCGCTACAAACACAGCGTTGCGATGCCAAGCGCAGCGTTGCAACGCTGTGGGCATTGAGAACGCAATTCATGACGCTGAGCACTGCAGCGTTGCAACGTTGGCCACGACGTTGAAACGCTGCCGCGTAGTGGGCAGTTCGCGAGTTAGTGGCATGAGGGGCGATTTGTCCACTTCATGGACGGTTTTCGATTATTTTTAATTAATTTTATTTTTGTAAAATGTATTTTTTTTAATTATTTTTTTTAATTAATATTAATATAAATGTTATATTAATGTTAATTAATTCAATTAATGTCCCTAGGGTGCCAAAACCGGTCTAATATTGCTATTTAATTTATTTTATGCATGTGATGTATGAAATTTATTTATTCTATGTGCATAATTTATGTCATATAGATTAAAATCTCACCTTAAGTTAAAAATTTCATGCATCATATTTATATTATAAGAGTTATAATATAGAGTATGCATGATAAGATTATATTATAAGAGTTATAATATAATGCATGTTTTAATTTAATTAATATAAGTGTTATATTTCTTAGATTAAAAGCATGGACATGCATTTATTCATATGATGAATATATGTTATATAGTTTATTATTCATGTGATGAATGATCAAGCACTATAACATAGAAATGCATGTAACCTAAGTTAATTATTAGTTTTAAATTGTTTAGAACTTGAATAATTAGACTTAGGTTTTCTAGTTCTAATAAGATTAGAATTAGGAAATCAATATGACTTATGAATGGTGACTAATTAGTAACTTTGTCTAAGGAATGTTCTGTCTAAGGCTAGGGTATTTAAGCTGACGCTTTGCGGAACACCCCTACCTCGGAACCGACCTGGGAGTGAATTTGGTCCGGAGATTCATAGGTTATATTCTCGTGAGTGTCGTTAATTAAGTGTTAATTAATTTACTCACATAGACCTAAGCTAATAATGTGATTATAGACTTAGGCTAATCCAATATAAGAGTTATATTGGTAGACTTTGGTAAATATTAGCCGATTTATCAAGGTCAATCCCGATTATCTTAAAGTGTTGAGTGGGAGGAAATAAAGTGTATAAGATACATTTAATTTTTCGACCACAAATCTCCGTTAAGTTTACACCATGAGATCCATACTCGGCCTCGTGGCGCAAATGGGAGTGTCCCCCTTCGGATGGTATTTGTATGGGTCAATATCAACGTGAATGGAGAGAATACTTATAGTGAGTGGGAGCGGGACCTGTGAAAACGGGATCCATGGTCTCTTCTTTCGATTCACACCGTGAGACGCCTACGATCCGCCTGCTACTTTGGCCTGGACCAGACAATCCCTTCGAATGGCCTTGATCATGGGAGTAGGAACACCGTGAATTTCCGAAGGGGATACAATTTCCTTGTTGGTTTTCCTTCGTGGTTCACCCTTCGATGGCTATTGTTTGGACGGACACTTGAAAATTTAAAGATAGAGGGTGACACTCACGGAATTCGTAAAGAGTTAATGGATTCTGACCGAATAATGGTAACTGGATGCCTAATGGAATAAAAGGTATTCTGGTATTAGGGTCTGATCGAGAAAGTCTCGTCCCAAAGAAGGAGTGTTTTTTGTTCACCTTTCGATGGTGGTCATTCTAAACCTTTGGGGTATCATTGCATTTTTTTAATGACCTAGGGATCATAGGATAAAAATTTGCTAAAACCTGATTGGATTTTCAAAGTTTTTGCGAGACTAATACAAAGTTATTCTTGTTTTTCAGCAAAAATGTCTAGTTCAATAATTGCACTCTTAGCTTCAGACAAACTCGTAGGAGATAACTTTCAAACGTGGAAGAATAATATCAACACGATTTTGGTAACTGGTGACCTAAAGTTTGTGCTCACTGAGGAGTGTCCTCAGGTGTCGGGCTCGACCGCATTGCGAAGTGTTCGTGATGCATACGATCGATGGATCAGATCAATGAAAAGGCCAAGGTCTACATCATTTCCAGCTTATCTGAAGTTTTGGCAAAGAAGCATGAGGTGATGATCACCGCTAAGGAGATCATGGAGTCTCTGCAGGAAATGTTTGGACAACAGTCCTTTCAGGTCTGACACGATTCCTTCAAACACGTCTTCATTGCACGGGTTAAAGAGAGGACGTCTGTTCGTGAACACGTTCTGGACATGATGACCCACTTTAATCTGACAGAGATGAACGGGGCTTCGATCGATGAGTCGAGCCAGGTCAGCTTTATCTTGGAGACTCTTCCGAAGAGTTTCCTTCAGTTTCGTAGCAATGTTGTTATGAACAAAATTAGCTACACTCTGACCACCCTTCTTAATGAACTACAGAACTTCCAGTCCTTGATGAGGATCAGTATACCGGAAGTTGAGGCAAACGTTGCCTTCAGTTCCTATCACAGGGATTCAAACTCTGGGACAAAATTTGTAGGTTCTTCAGGCCCGAAAGGAAAGAAGAACAAGTTGAAGAAGGGCAAAGCTGACCGTGTTGTCACCCAAAAGGGCAAGAAGGTCAAGGAAGTTGCGGGAAAAGGAAAGTGTTTCCACTACAATGGGAATGGTCACTGGAAGAGAAACTGTCCCAAGTTTCTTGCCGACAGGAGGAAAAAAGGTAAATGTGATTTACTAGTAACTGAAACTTGTTTAGTGGAGAGTAATGACTCTGTCTGGATACTGGATTCAGGCGCCACTAACTATCTTTGTTCTTCTTTTCAAGGAATTAGTTCCTGCCAACAGCTGCGATTGGGTGAGATAACGTTACGGGTTGGATCCGGAGAGGTTGTCTTTGCTGCAGCGGTCGACACAGTGAAGCTCTATTTTGAAGGGAAGTACTTCTTATTGGATAATATGTATATAGTGTCATAGTTTACTAGAAACCTTATTTCCATTTCCTGCCTTCTTGAACATTGTATTTCCGTTGTTTTCTCTAGTAGTAAAGCGATTATTTCTAGAAATGGAAATTTATTGTGTTCTGCTTCACTTGAGAATAACTTGTACGTTTTGAAACCTAATTCAGTCAAAAGTGTTTTGAATACTGAATTATTTAAAATGGTTGAAACACGAACTAAAAGAGTAAAGGTTTCTCCTAAAGAAAATGCCCATCTTTGGCATCTAAGGTTAAGCCACATTAATCTCAATAGGATTGAGAGACTAGTGAAGAGTGGACTTCTAAGCGAGTTGGAAGAAAACTCTTTACCGGTATGTGAGTCATGGCTTGAAGGCAAAATGACCAAACGTCCTTTTAGTGGAATAGGATATAGAGCCAAAGAGCCTCTTGAGCTTATACATTCTGACCTCTGTGGTCCGATGAGTGTTAAAGCACAAGGAGATTATGAATACTTTGTATCTTTTATAGATGACTATTCAAGGTATAGGTATATTTACCTAATGCATAGGATGTCTGAAACTCTTGAAAGTTCAAGGAGTACAAGACTGAGGTTGAGAACTTGTTAGGTAAAATAATAAAAACACTTCGATCGGATCGAGGTGGAGAGTATATGGACACTGAATTCCAGGACTATATGATAGAACAAGGAATTACGTCCCAACTCTCAGCACCTGGTATGCCACAGTAGAATGGTGTATCGGAAAGGAGAAACAGAACCCTGTTGGACATGGTTCGGTCGATGAAGAGCTATGCTCGTCTCCCTGATTCTTTTTGGGGGTTACGCAGTGAAGACTGCGGTTTATATTTTGAACAACATTCCTTCGAAGAGTATTTGTCAAAAACCTTTCGAACTCTGGAATGGACGTAAAGGCAGTTTACACCATTTCAGAATTTGGGGATGCCCGACCCATGTGTTGGCGTCAAACCCAAAGAAGTTGGAACTCCGTTCAAAATTGTGCGTATTTGTAGGTTACCCAAAAGAGACTAGGGGTGGTGTTTTACGATCCTAAGAAAATAGGGTGATTGTGTCGACAAACGCCACTTTCCTTGAGGAAGACCACATCAGGGATCACTTACCAAGGAGTAATATTGTGTTAAACGAAATGGACAGTACATCAGCAAGAGTTGTTGATGGGGCTAGTACGTCAACAAGTGTTGTTGATCCTAGCTCGTCTAGTCAAGTCCGTTCTCAAGAGTTGAGAATGTCTCGACGTAGTGGGAGGGTTGTGAGACAGCCCAAACGTTACACGGGTTTGGCTGAAACTCAAGTCGTCACCTCTGATGATAACTGCGAGGTTCCATTGACCTATGATCAGGCAATGGCAGACGTTGACAAAGACGAATGGGTTAAAGTTGTGGACCAGGAAATGGAGTCGATGTACTTCAATTCTGTCTGGGAGCTTGTGGATCAACCGGATGGGGTAAAACCTATTGGTTGTAAATGGATCTACAAGCGTAAACGTGGCGTAGATGGGAAGGGGCAGACCTTCAAAGCCCGACTAGTGGCAAAGGGTTTTACCTAGGTTGAAGGGGTTGACTATGAGGAAACCTTTTCTCTTGTTGCCATGGTAAAGTCGATCAGGATCCTTCTGACCATTGTTGCATATTATGACTATGAGGTATGGCAGATGGATGTCAAGACAACTTTTCTAAATGGCAATCTTGATGAAACCATCTATATGGACCAACCCAAAGGGTTCATTGCTCAAGGCCAAGAGCAAAAGGTTTGCCAGCTTCATAGGTCTATTTATAGACTGAAACAAGCCTCGAGGTCTTGGAATATAAGGTTTGATGAAGTGATCAAATCTTATGACTTTGATTAGAATGTTGACGAGCCTTGTGTCTACAAGAAAATCGTCAACAACACTGTCGCATTTCTGATATTATACGTGGATGCCTTCTCATTGGGAATGAGGTAGGATTTCTTACTGACATTAAGAAATGGATGGCTTCGTAATTCCAAATGAAAGATTTGGGAGAGGCCCAGTATGTTCAAGGTATCCAGATAGTCCGAAACCGGAAGAACAGAACGTTAGCCATGTCTCAGGTATCTTATATTGACAAGATGTTATCTCGATATAAGATGCAGAACTCCAAGAACGGCTTGTTGCCTTTAAGGCATGGGGTTCACTTGTCTAAGGATCAATGTCTTAAGACACCTCAAGAGGTTGAGGATATGAGACGAATCCCCTATGCTTCAGCTGTAGGGAGCCTCATGTATGCCATGTTGTGTACTAGGCCCGACATCCGTTATGCAGTTGGGATTGTGAAAAAGTATCAATCCAATCCAGGATTAGATCACTGGACAGCCGTAAAGGCAATCCTCAAGTATCTTAGGAGAACGAGGAACTACAGCCTTGTGTATGGGAGTGGGGGCTTGATCCTTACGGGATACACAGACTCTGACTTTCAGACCGATAAGGATTCTTGGAAATCCACTTCGGGGTCAACCTTCATTCTGAATGGAGGGGTTGTAGTGTGGCAAAGCATCAAGCAGGGATGCATCGCAGATTCCACGATAGAAGTCGAGTATGTTGCGGCTTGTGAAGCTGCAAAGGAAGTTGTTTGGCTTAGGAATTTCATGCTAGATTTGGAAGTTGTTCCAAATATGAACTTGTCGATTTCCCTGTTTTGTGACAACAGTGGTGCAGTAGCCAACTCGAGAGAACCTCGGAGTGATAAGAGGGGCAAGCACATTGAGCGGAAGTATCACCTGATACGAGAGATTGTGCACCGCGGAGACGTGACAGTCACGCAGATAGCATCGGAGCATAACGTTGTTGATCCATTTACAAAGGCCCTCACGGCTAAGGTGTTTCAGGGTCACCTAGAGAGTCTAGGTCTTCGACTACTTCCTAACTAGGGAAAGTGGGAGTATTGTGAAGGGTATTCAATGCCCTAGTTTATTGTATTTTATTGTACATTTGAGAAATGTATTTTGTACTCCACTAGCTTAGTCCAAGTGGGAGTTTGTTGGGATGTATGTTCTAATCTCGTATATGTTTGTAATATTCATTATTGAAATAAATAAAAGTTATTTTTTCATCACTTTGTGTCTCGCATATTTACTAACTTTATTCAATAAACTAAGCTCCAGGATCACTGATTTATGAGAGAACTAGAACTTGAACGGTGTGTAATGGACACACAGGGAGGATCACGTTCGAGTTTATGACTCGAATGATCTACAGTATACAGATAGGGTTGGAGACCTAATCCTGGATACGTTGTGGATGTGGCTCGCTTTGTATTAAATACAAACGAGGTGATCCAACTCGTTCATGTGGTTGACATGCGAATGGGGGCATACTGTGCAATGAGATTGTACAAGACCGAACCGTGAATTATTAGACCTACTGATGTGACACCGTTAACAGTATAGGACTAATAACTTCGTAGATGACCAATAGTGGCTCGACCTTAATCTTGAGCGTGTTACGGACTCCTATCTGCGGGGGTCTGTCCTTTGACTAATACGGGTGAGGGTGGTCACAGTTACTCGCCCAATATGCCTATCTTCTCAGGGACAGGACCACATGGGGAGTTGGAAACATGACTACGCGAGATGGAATTCACCCGTTCCCGACTTAGGAAAACTAGAGGGGTTGTTCCCTTAAGTGTTGTCTCCAGGGCTTGGACAGTCTCCAGGGCTTGGACAACGGTCGCCCACCCTCTCACTGGCACGAGAGGGGTGTTGTTTATGGTTGGACCATACAATGTTTTTGTTCATTAGAGGAGCAGTGGGACTTAAGGAGCAAGAGGTAGATGTTGGGATGTATGTCCTCATCTCGTGTAGTTTGTAATATTCCAAGTTGTAAATAAATAAGAGTTATTTATTTGAACTTTGTGTGATAAATAAGAGTTATTTATTTAAACTTTGTGTCTCGCATTTTTCATAAACTTAATCCAATAAACTAAGTTCCAGGGTCATTGTATTATGAGAGAACCAGAACTTGAACAGTGTGTAGTGGACATACAGGGAGGATCACGTTCGAGTTAACGACCCGAACGCTCTACAGTATACGGATAGAGTTGGAGACCAAATCATGGATACACTGTAGATGCGGCCTGCTTTGTATTAGATACAAACGAGGTGATCTGACTTGTTCATGTGGTTGACATGTGAGTGGGGGCATCCTATGCAATGAGATTGTACAAGACCGGACCATGAATTATTAGACTTACTGATGTAACACCGTTAACAGTATAGGGCTAATAATTTCGTAATTAGTGACTTGACCTTAATCTTGAGCGTGTTACGGACTCCTATCTGCGGGATCTATCCTTTGACTAGTACGGGTGAGGGTGACCACTGTTGCTTGCCCAATATGTCTATCTTCTCAGGGACAGGACCATGTGGGGAGCTGGAAACTTGACTACGCAAGAAGGAATTCACTCGTTCCCGACTTAGCGAAACTAGACGTGTTGTTCCCTTAAGTGTTGTCTCCAAGACTTAAACAACGGGGCCCCACCCTCTCGCTGGCTCGAGAGGGTTGTTGTTTATGGTTGGCCCATACAACGTAGTTGTTCATTAGAGGAGCAGTGGGACTTAAGGAGCAAGAGGTAAACACAGGGGTAAAATGGTAATTTGACCCAACTGTGACTATGAACAACCTGTGAAGGGTCGACTCATGGGTATTGGTTATATCGATGGACACAACTTGTCATACAGTGATGAGAGTGCAGCTACGGGATTTAGTGGAGTGTTACCGTAGCTAATGAATGTCGATTAATCGGGACAAAGAGTTTGACAGGTTAGTCTCGGATCATTGGAGCTAGTCACGTGTAGGTCTATTAGGTCCCTCGGTTGGCTCAAATTGGACAAATTGAGGGTTTACAGTTTGGTGTGAATTTGAAGTGTTCAAATTCATTATTTGGGTATTTATGTTATTTATTTGAGATATAGATGATATAATATATAGTTTAATGTGAATGAGATTCATAATAAACTATAGGTTAGCCTAATTGATTAATTAGTTCTAATTGGAGAAATTCAAATGAGAGAAATTAAATTGAATGTGATTCAATTTAAAAATCTACATTTATGCAAATGAGATTTGTAGAATAAGGTATGAGATACCTTATATTATGTGATATAAAAATATGATTTGTATATCATATAGTTGTGGTAATATTGTGATTTGGTGGAGGTTTTAACTCCATCACACAATAGTATATAAAAGCTTTGCAAGAAGCTTTTAGTGTGCCTTTTGCCATTTTTTGGATTTTCATCCAAAGAGAGCAAAAGAATTCTCTCTCAAATTCTCTCTCAATTCTCTAAGAAACTCTCCTCACCCAAAATCCAAAGTGAGTCACACCTACTCTCCCTCAACCTCCCGAGAACAACCGAGAAGACCCTTTGGAGGTGTCTTACCGTTCGGATTGAGGATCGTGTTCGAGGAGATCGTCTGTTCGAGAGAGATCGTGACCGAAGGAGGAAAGCATTAAAGAAGTGTTCTTCAACAAGTAAGTAACATAATCTTACTGTTTTTCTTCTCTTTTTTGCATGTTTAGCCTAGGATCTATGAGATAGATTCAATTTTAAAATAGGAATTACACAACGAATCAACGACGTTTCACAACGTCTTCCGCTGCGATAGATTCAATTTTAAGATAGGATCTATGGGCTTTAGTGGAGTGTTACCATAGCTAATGAATGTTGAATAACCGAGTCAAAGAGTTTGACAGGTTATTCTCGGATCATTGGAGCTCATCTTCTATAGGTCCATTAGGTCCCTTAGTTGGCTCAAACTGGATATATTGAGGGTTTACAGTTTGGTGTGGATTTGAAGTGTTCAAATTCATTAAAAGGCTATTTATGTCATTTATATGAGATATGATTGACATAATATATAGTTTAATGTGAATGAGATTCATAATAAACTATAGGTTAGCCTAATTGATTAATTAGTGCTAATTTAGAGAAATTGGATTGAGAGAAATTAAATTGAATGGGATTCAATTTAAAATCCACAATTATACAAATGTGATTTGTATAATAGGATATGAGATATCTTATTATATGTGTTATGTAAATATTATTTGCATAACCTAATGTTGTGGTAAAATGGCCAATAGGTGGAGATTTCAACTCCACCTATCACCATTATATAAGGCCTTTGTGAGAAGGCTTTGCAAGGCTCATTGGTCATTTTTTTGGAATCTCACCAAAAGCTTCTCTCTCAAACTCTCTCAATCTCTCTAAAGTTCTCTCTACCCCAAACCAAAGGGAGTCCCACTACTCTCCCTCTACCGACTGAGAACAACCGAGAAGATCAATTGGAGGCGTCCAATCTGTTTGGTTCAAGAGATCGTGATCGTAGAGATCGAGGGCACGAAGAGTTCGTGATCGAAGAAGGAAATCTCGAAGAAGTGTTCTTCAACAAGTAAGTAATCGTTACTCACTGTTTTTCTTTCGTTTTAAGCATGTTTTTCCTAGGATTTATGTGATAAATTCAGTTTTAAGAAAACATTTTTCACAATGAACACCACGACGATTCAAAGTCGTTTCCGCTGCGGGAGTTTCATTCTCTTCACTTAGTTGTTGAAATATAAAAGAAAAATAGAAACGAAAACAAAGGAAAATAGATGAATCTGAAAAAGACTATTAGTAATGCATGTAAAGGCTCTCGGTTTTCTCCTTTTTATTTATAAACAAGTAAGAAAACCATTGATTTTAAACTGAATGAACGGGAAGAAAAAGAAGAAAATAACATAAAATACAAGAAAGAAAAAATAGTAACTCAATTTAAGTGATGCTTTCAGGTTCCCCCCTTGCTTTATTCAAAGAAAAGACTTTTAAACTAAATACAGTGGTTACTAACTTGAAAGGTAAAATAGAAACTTAATTGAAATTAAAGTGAGCAAACGGTAAGGAAAAACAAAAAGAACTACAACTCTAAACCCCCTTTGTTAATCGATTTCCACCCACACTTGAGTTAGAACTCTTAACCTCCAATACTTTCGCAATGAGGGATTAACCTAGGGTTATTACAACCAATAAAAAGAGTACAAAGTTGCTGGAAAAGAATGGAACTAGCTACTGTAAAGAGTACAAAAACTTGAAGAAAAATAACAGGAAAAATGAGAATAATAATGGAAAGAATCCAAGCTTTTAGTCTCTTCTTCGCCTTCCTTCTAACCCTAAATTTATAGCCTTTTATAGATGATGCAAGTAGGGTTTTTTCAAGAATCTATCTTTAATTCGTGGTAATTGATTCGGTATAATTCTAGGTCATATTCTTTCCAAAAGTGAGTGAAAATCTCCAAAAATATTGCAATCCCAAGAATTAAGGTGTGTTTCTGCAATCTAGAATTTTTGCCAACAACTTTGTCCATCAATTTGTCTGGCATTTTTGGCTTGTGTTGTCTGGCAACTTTGCTGGTTAAAATGCAACTGCAATTTTCTTGACATTTTTTTCTGTTCTTTTCCTACAAAAACACATCAAATTAGCTTGTTTTCACTCATTTTTCCCTCATTTCTTATTTTTCTCATATTTCAGCAAGTTTTAGAAATTTTACTCCCATATGATAATTTTAGCTTGTCATATCATGAAAAAATGAATTAAATTAGACAAAAATTGACTAAGTATAGAGATAGATAATCTACATAAATGAGGATTATCAGTAGTCAATGCATAAACGCATCGATCCATCATTCTTCTTCACAAAAAGTATTGGCGCACCCCAAGGTGAGACGCTGGGGTGAATGAACTTTATCTAGGAGCTCCTGCAACAACTGAGTCTTTAGCTACTTCAGTTTAGTCGAAGCCATTCTATAGGGAGCCCTCAATAACAACGTTGTTTCTAGCTTGAGCTTAATTCTAAAGTCCATATCTCGAACTAGAGGTAGCTCAGACAGCACTTCGAGGAACACGTTAATAAAATCTTTGATTTTCGGGATTGAAGTCATCTTCACCTCCACACTTCCTGTATCTGTAACACTAGCAGGAAAGGCCATGTCCCTTGGCTAACCAATCTCCTCGCTTTCAGTGCAAAGACGACTTTAGGGATCATTCCAACCTCTGTCCCTTTAAACTTGAAGCTAAGTTCTGCCAACGGTTGAAACACCACCTCCCTGCGATGATAATCGATGTTGGCATGGTTTGCAGCTAACCAGTCCATACCCAAGATCACATCGAGGTCGCTCATCTCTAGAACCACTAGTGTCACCTCTAACGAGTGACCTGGCACTAAACCTTTCCCAGACTGAATCCTCTCTCAAGCCCCCAACTCTACCCCTACGGGGGTTGCAACTAACAGATTAAAACCAAAAGGTTCCACTTCTAATCAAGCTTGACCCATAAACACAGAAGATATAAACAAATGCATACATCAAGAATTAAATAATACAAAGGCCAAATGGCCAAGAATGGGTCGAGTACCTATCACCACTATATCGAACCCTTCTGCAACCTTGGTCGTTGTCGCGTATAGTCCACTACGCAGGCAGTGAAGGGAATGAGGCAGCGGAAGACGATTGAATCGTCATGGTGAAGTTATGCAATTGAATTTCATTAAAACTGATCTAACTCTTAAATCTAGGCTAAACATGCTTCAAATTGGAAGAAAATACAGCAAGTTAAAAGAACACTTACTTGTTGAGGACTTTCTTCAATGTTCCTTCCAACGAATCACGAACTCTTCGTGCAATCTCGATCTTCTCGATCCCGAACTCTTCTCACGAACAAGAACAAACACCACCCTTCGCTTTCTCGGTTGTTCTTCTTTTGGAAGAAGGAAGTTGGTGGGAACTTCTTTTGTTTTGATTTTGTGAGGAGAAAGGTATAGAGAAATTGTGAGAGAGAACTTTCTCTTCTTTTGGTGAGAATTCAAAAATGAGAGAATTTGCTTCCTACCCTTCTTGCAAGAAGGGTTTATATAATGGAGATAGGTGGAGTTGAAATCTCCACCTATTTACCATTTTACCATAACTATAGGTTATGCAAATCATTTTTGCATAACCATATATTATAAGATATCTCATATCTCATATTACAAATCACATTTGCAATATTGTGGATTTATTAAATTGAATCACTTCCAATTTAATATCTCTCAATCTAATTTCTCCTAATTAGCTTAATTCAACAATTAGGCTAACCTATAGTTTATTATGAATCTCATTCACATTAAACTATATATTATATCATTCATATCTCATATAAATGACATAAATGCCCTCTTAGTAAACTTGAACACTTCAATTCACACCAAAACATTAACCCTTCTTTTAACCCAGATTGAGCAAACCGAGGGACCTAATGGACCTAGTGACGAGCTCCAATGATTCGAGATTAACCTATCAAACTCTTTGACCCGGTTAATCAACCTTCATTAGCTACGGTAACACTCCACTAAAGCCCGTAGCTGCACTCCCGTCAGTGCAAGGTCAAAATACCATTTTGCCCCTTTGTCTACTTCCTGCTCCTTAAGTCCCCACTGCTCCTCTAATGAACAACAACGTTGTAATGGTCCAACCATACACAACAACCCTCTCGTTCCAGTGAGAGGGTGGGCGCTCGTTGTCCAAGCCCTGGAGACAACACTTAAGGGAACAACCCCTCTAGTTTCCCTAAAGGCGGGAACGAGTGAATTTCGTCTCGCGTAGTTAAGTTTCCAGCTCCCTACTTGGTTCTGTCCCTGAGAAGGTAGGCATATTGGGCGAGTAATTGTGACCACCCTCACCCATACTAGTCAAAGGGACGGACCTGCAAAGCGGGAGTCCGTAACACGCTCGTCGATTCGTGTCGAGTCACTAATGGTCATCTACGAAGTTATTAGTCCCATTCACAAGCGGTGTTACATCAATAGGTCTAATATATCACGGTCCAGTCTTGTACAATCTCATTGTACAGGATGCCCCCACTCGCATGTCAACCACATGAACGAGTCAGATCACCTCGTTTGTATCTTAATACAAAGCGGGTCGCATCCACAGTGTATCCAGGATTAGGTATCCAACCCTGTAGACCATTCGGGTCATTTACTCGAACGTGATCCTCCCTGTGTGTCCACTACACACCGTTCAAGTTCTAGTTCTCTCATATATTCAATGACCCTGGAGATTAGTTTATTGGTCAAAGTTTGTATAAAAAGCGAGACACAAAATGATGAAATGAATAACACTTATTAATTTCAAACAGTAATTTACAAACACGAGATCAGGACAAAAATTCCAACAAACTCCCACTTGGACTAAGCTAGTGGAGGAAATACATTTCTGAAATGTACATAAATTACAATGAAGTAATACAATAAAGTAGGGCATTGAATACCCGTTTACATATCTCCCACTTGCCCTAGTCAGGAAGTACTCAAAGACCTAGACTCTCTAGGTGACCCTCAAACACCTTAGCCGTGAGGGGCTTTGTAAATGGATCATCTACGTTGTGCTCCTACGCTATCTGCGTGACTGTCACATCTCCGCGGTGCACAATCTCCCGTATCAGATGATACTTTCGCTCAATGTGTTTGCCTCTCTTATGGCTCCGAGGCTCCTTGGAGTTGGCTACTGCACCACTGTTGTCATAGAACAGTGTGATTGGCAAGTTCATATTTGGAACAACTTCCAAATCTGTCATGAACTTCCTAAGCCAAACAGCTTCCTTTGCAGCTTCACAAGCCACAACGTACTCTGTTTTCCATAGTGGAATCGGTGATGCATCCCTACTTGATGTTTCGCCATACTACAGCTCCTTCATTCAGAATGAAGGTTGACCCCAAAGTGGATTTCCTAGAATCCTTATCGGTCTGAAAGTCAGAATCTGTGTATCCCGTGATGATCAAATCCCCACCCCCATACACTAAGCTGTAGTTCCTCGTTCTCCTAAGATACTTGAGGATTGCCTTTACGGTTGTCCAGTGATCTAATCTTGGATTGGATTGATACCTTACTGACTATCCCTACTTCATAACGGATGTCGGGCCTAGTACACAAAGATGGCATACATCAGCTCCCCTACACTGTTTGTGAAGCATGGGGATCCGTCTCATATCCTCAACCTCTTGAGGAGTCTTAGAACACTGATCCTTAGACAAGTGAACCCCATGCCTGAAAGGCAGCAAGCCCTTCTTGGAGCTCTGCATCTTATATCTAGACAACATCTTTTTAATATAAGACGCTTGAGACATGGTCAGCGTTACGTTCTTCCTGTTCGGCATAATGCGGATACCTAGAACATCTTGAGCTTCTCCCAAATCTTTCATTTGGAATTGCGAAGCTAGCCATTTCTTTACGTCGATGAAAATTCTACCTCATTCCCATGAGAAGAATATCATCCACGTATAATATCGTATCACGACGGTTTTGTCAACGATTTTCTTGTAGACACAAGGCTCGTCAACATTCTGATCAAAGCCATAAGATTTGATTGCCTCATCAAACCTTATATTCCAAGACCTCGAGGCTTGTTTCAATCCATAAATAGACCTATGAAGCCGGCAAACCTTTTGCTCTTGGCCTTGGGCAATGAACCCTTTGGGCTGGTCCATGTAGATGGTTTCGTCAAGGTTGTCATTCAGAAAGGCGGTCTTGACATCCATCTTCCAGACCTCGTAGTCATAATACGCAGCAATGGCCAGAAGGATCCTGATCGACTTTACCATGGCAATAGGTGAAAAGGTTTCCTCATAGTCAACCCTTTCGACCTGGGTAAAACCCTTTACCACTAGTCGTGCTTTGAAGGTCTGCACTTTCCCATCTACGCCACGTTTACGCTTGTAGATCCATTTGCAACCTATAAGTTTTACCCCATCATGTTGATCCACAAGCTCCCAGACAGAATTGAAGTACATCGACTCCATTTCTTGGTCCGTAGCTTTGATCCATTCGTCCTTGTCAACATCTGTCATTGCCTGATCATAGGTCAATGGATCCTCACAGTCATCATCAAGATTGACGACTTGGGCTTCAGCTAAACCCATGTAACGTTCAGGTTGTCTAACAGCCCTCCCACTACGTCGAGGCATTCCCAACTCTTGGGAACGGATTTAACTTGACGTGCTAGGATCAACAACACTTGTTGACGTACTAGTCCCATCAGCAACTCTTGTTGATGTACTGTCACACAAGCACCCTATTTTCCTTAGGATCGTAAAACAGACCACCTCTGGTCTCTTTTGGGTAACCTACAAATAGGCACAATTTTGAACAGGGTTCCAGTTTCTTCGGGTTTGACACCAACACGTGGGTCGGGCATCCCCAAATTCTAAAATGGTGTAAACTGCCTTTACGGCCATTCCAGAGTTCGAAAGGTGTTTCACAAACACTCTTCGACGGAACGTTGTTCAAAATATAAACTGCAGCCTCCACTGCGTAACCCTAAAAGGAATCAGGGAGACGGGCATAGCTCATCATCGACCGTACCATGTCCAACAGGGTTCTGTTTCTCCTTTCCGATACACCATTCTACTGTGGCATACCTGGTGCTGAGAGTTGGGACATAATTCCATGTTCTATCATATAGTCTTGGAATTCAGTGTCCATATACTCTCCACCTCGATCCGATCGAAGTGTTTTTATGGTTTTACCTAACAGGTTCTCAAACGCAGTCTTGTACTCCTTGAACTTTTCAAGAGTTTCAGACTTCCTATGCATTAGGTAAATATACCCATACCTCGAATAATCATCAATGAAAGAAACGAAGTATTCATAACCTCCTCGTGCTTTAATACTCATCGGACCACAGAGGTCAGAATGTATAAGCTCAAGGGGCTCCTTGGCTCTATATCCTTTTCCACTAAAAGGACGTTTGGTCATTTTGCCTTCGAGGCATGACTCACACACCGGTAAAGAGTTTTCTTCTAACTGACTTAGAAGTCCACTCTTCACTAGTCTCTCAATCCGATTGAGATTAATGTGGCCTAACCTCAGATGTCAAAGATGGGCATTTTCTTTAGAAGAAACCTTAACTCTCTTAGTTCGCGTTTCTGGAGTTTTAAATAACTTAGTGTTCAAAACGCTTTTGACTGAATTTGGCTTTAAAACATACAAGTTAGACTCAAGTGAAGCTGAACAAATTAAATTGCCTTTGAAATAAATAAACGCTTTATTAGAATCAAAAGAAATTGAAATACAGTGTTCAATAAGACAGGAAATAGAAACAAGGTTTCTAGTAAACCCTGCGATTATGTACAAATTGTCTAACAAAATGTAACTCCTGCCAAAATAGAGCTTCACTTTGCCGATCGCTGCAGCAGAGACTATCTCCCCGGATCCAACCCGTAGAGTCACCTCACCCTCTCGCAGCGGCTGCAAGGAATCAATTCCCTGAAAAGAAGAACAAACGTGGTTAGTGGCGCCCAAATCTAAAATCCAGGCAGAGTCACTACTCTCCACTAAACATGTTTCAGTTACAAGTAAATCACATTTACCTTGATTCTTCCTCTCGACAAGGAACTTGGGACAGTTTCTCTTTCAGTGGTCGTCGCCATTGCAGTAGAAACACTTTGCTTTTTCTACAACTTCCTTGATCTTCTTGCCCTTTTGGGCGGCGGGCTCATCGACTTTACCTCTTCTTCATCTTCTTCTTCTTTTTGCTTTCGGTGAGAAGGAGCAATGATTTAGTCCCAGGAGGTCAATCCACTGTGATAAGACACAGAGGCAACATTTGCCTCGGTTCCAAGTGCCACTGATCCTTATCAAGGACTAGAAATTCGGTAGCTCATTGAGAAGGGTAGTCAGAGTGTAGTTTATCTTGTTCATAACAGCGTTGCTACGAAACTGAAGGAAACTCTTCGGAAGAGTCTCCAAAATAAAGCTGACTTGGTTCGACTCGTCGATCGAAGCCCCGTTCATCTCTGCTTGATTAAAGTGGGTCACATTTCTAGAACATGTTCACGGACAGACGACCCTTCTTTCATCCGTGCGTTGAAGACGTGTTTGAGCGAATCGTGCCTGACCTGAAAGGACTGTTGTCCAAACATGTCCTGCAACGAATCCATGATCTCCTTTGCGGTGACCATCAACTCATGCTTCTTTGCCAAAACTTAAGATAAGCTGGAAATTATATAGACCTTGGCCTTTTCATTGGCCCTGATCCATCGATCGTAAGCATCACGAACACTTTGTCATGCAGTCGAGCTCGGCAACTGAGGACACTCCTCAATAAGCACGAACTTCAGGTCGTTAGTTACTAGAATCGTGTTAATATTATTCTTCCATGTTTAGAAGTTATCTCCCACTAGTTTGTCGGAAGCGAGTAAAGCTATTATTGAGCTAGACATTTTTTTAGCTGAAAAATCAAATAAAATTTTGTGTCAGTCTCGCATAAACCTTTTGAAAACCAATCAAGTTTTAGCAAAATTTAATCCTATGATCCCTAGGTCATTTAAAAATTGCAATGATATCCTAAAGGTTTAGAATGACCGCCACCGAAGGGTGAACAGAAACACTCCTCCTCTAGGACAAGACTTTCTCGACCAGACCCTAATCCCAGAATAACTCTTATTCCATTAGGCGTCTAGTTACCATTATTTGGTCAAATTCATTAACACTTAACGAATTTTGTGAGTGTCACCCTCAATCTTTAAGTTTCCAAGTATCCGTCCAAACAATAGCCACCAAAGGGTGAACCACAAAGGAAAACAAACAAGGAAACTGTATCCCTTTCAGGAATTCACGGTGTTATGACTCCCATGATCAAGGCCCTCCGAAGGGATTGTCTGGTCCAGGCCAAACTAGCAGGCGGATCATAGGGGTCTCACGGTGTGAATCGAAAGAAGAGACCGTGGGTCCCGTTTTCACAGGTCCCGCTCCCACTCACTATAAGTACTCTCTCCATCCACGATGATATTGATCCATACAAATACCATCCGAAGGGGGACGCTCCCATTTGCGCCACGAAGCCGAGTATGGATCTCACGGTGCGGACTTAACGGAGATTTGTGGTCGGAAAATTAAATGTATCTTATACACTTTATTTCCTCCCACTCAGCACTTTATAATTTTCGGGATTGACCTAGATAAACCGGCTAAAATTTACCTAAGTCTACCAATATAACTCTTATATGGTATTTAGCCTAAGTTTATAATCACATTATTACTTAGGTCTATGTGAGTATATTAATCAACTTTTACTTAACGGCACTCACGAAAAATATAATCTAAGAATCTCCGAACCGAATTCACTCCCGGTGCCTTTCCGGTGTAGGGTGTTCATGCGTCAACTTAAATACCCTAGCCTTAGACAAAACCTTCCTTAGATAGAGTTACTAATTAGTCACCATTCAAACACTATACTTTGATTTCCTAATTCTAATCTTATTAGAACTAGAAAACCTAAGTCTAATTATTCAAGTTCTAAACACTTTAAAACTAATAATTAACTTAGGTTACATGCATTTCTATGTTATAGTGCTTGATCATTCATCACATGAATAACTATATACTATAACATATAATTCATCACATGAATATAAATGCATGAGCATACTTTAATCTAAAAAATATAACACTTATATTAATTAAATTAAAACATGCATTTAATTACATTATAACTCTTATAATATAACCTATAATGCAAACTATATCTTATAACTCTTATAATATAAATGATGCATGAAATGTTTAACCTAAGGTGGTATTTTAAATCTATATGACATACATTATGCACCTAGAATTTAATTAAATCATACATCACATGCATAAAATAATTAAATAGCAAAAATAGACCGATTTTGGCACTTAGGGGCAATTATTTAATTAAATAACATTTATATAACATTTATATTAATATTATTTAATAAATTAAATTAAATAAAAACTAAAAATACATTTTACAAATTAGAAAATAAAAATAAAAAATAAAAACTGTTGCCCACGAACTGAACAGCCTCCATGCCCCCATTTCTCGCGCGCGCGCCTCAGCCAACTGCCCACTACGTTGTAGCGTTGCAACGTTGCAGCCTCCAGTGTCACGCCCCGCGTGCTCCACGCCTCAGCGTTGAAACGCTACGCCTAGCATTGCAACGCTGCTCTGCAGCAAGGCCTCCGACCGCATGCACAGCGTTGAGACGCTGATGAATAGCGTCTCAACGTTGTCGACAGAACAACAAGCTCCTCTTGTTGTTCTTCGTCGATTCTTGCCCGTTTCCGCTCTAATTTCTTCACAGCAACTCTTGCCACGAACGACTCGGACTTACAGACTCGATTTACAACAAAATGCCCAAAAACAACGGGCCCTTACATTGATCACATAAACATAAAAATTGTAAATCTAAACTTTAAAGTGCCAAAACCGAAATATCAATCATGAAAACCACAATTTATCACATAAATTAAGGAAATACCCACCTAAATTTCAACGAAAAACAGTGCACAACATGGAACCAACGTCTGGCTTTGATACCAATTGAAGGGAATGAGAATCCCACGCAGCGGAAGATGATTGAATCGTCATGGTGAAGTTGTGCAATTGAATTTCATTAAAATTGATCTAACTATTAAATCTAGGCTAAACATGCTTCAAATTGGAAGAAAATACAGCAAGTTAAAAGAATACTTACTTGTTGAAGACTTCCTTCAATGTTCCTTCCAACGAATCACGAACTCTTCGTGCAATCTCGATCTCTTCGATCCCGAACTCTTCTCACGAACAAGAACAAACACCACCCTTCGGTTTCTTGGTTGTTCCTCTTTTGGAAGAAGGAAGTTGGTGAGAACTTCTTTGTTTTGGTTTTGTGAGGAGAAAGGTAGAGAGAATTTGTGAGAGATAACTTTCTCTTCTTTTGGTGAGAATTTGCTTCCTACCCTTCTTGCAAGAAGGGTTTATATAATGGAGATAGGTGGAGTTGAAATCTCCACCTATTTACCATTTTACCACAACTATAGGTTATGCAAATCATATTTGCATAACCATATATTATAAGATATCTCATATCTCATATTACAAATCACATTTGCAATATTGTGGATTTATTAAATTGAATCACATCCAATTTAATATCTCTCAATCTAATTTCTCCTAATTAGCCCTAATTCAACAATTAGGCTAACCTATAGTTTATTATGAATCTCATTCACATTAAACTATATATTATATCATTCATATCTCATATAAATGACATAAATGCCCTTTTAGTGAACTTGAACACTTCAATTCACACTAAAACATTAACCCCTCTTTTAACCCAGATTGAGCCAACCGAGGGACCTAATGGACCTACAGTGATGAGCTCCAATGATCCGAGATTAACCTATCAAACTCTTTGACCTGGTTAATCAACCTTCATTAGCTACGATAACACTCCACTAAAGCTCGTAGCTGCACTCCCGTCAGTGTAGAATATCACATGTTCACTAATATAACCAATAACCATCAGTCGATCCTTCACAGGTTGTTCGTAGACAGCTGGATCAAAATATTGTTTTACCCCTGTGTCTACTTCTTGCTCCTTAAGTCCCCAGTGCTCCTCTAATGAACAACAACGTTGTAATGGTCCAACCATACACAACAACCCTCTCGTGCGGTGAGAGGGTGGGCGCCGTTGTCCAAGCCACGGGGCAAGACTCTTAAGGAACAACCCCTCTAGTTTCCCTAAAGGCGGAAGCGGTGAATTTCGCCTCGCGTAGTTAAGTTCCTCAGCTCCTACTTGGTTTTGTCCTCGAGAAGGTAGGCATATTAGGCGAGTAATGTGACCACCCTCACCCGACATTTCAGTCAAAGGATGGACCCATGCAGCATGAAGTCCGTAACACACTCGGGATTCGGTCGAGTCACTAATGGTCATCTCACGGTTATTAGTCTCATCACAATCTGTGTGTTACATCAATAGGTCTAATAATTCACGGTCCAGTCTTGTACAATCTTATTGTACATGATGCCCCCACTCGTATGTCAACCACATGAATGAGTCAGATCACCTCCTTTGTATCTTAATACAAAGCGGGCCGCATCCACAGTGTATCTAGGATTAGGTCTACAACCCTATCCATATACTGTAGACCGTTCGGGACATTTACTCGAACGTGATCCTCCCTGTGTGTCCACTATACACCCTTCAAGTTCTAGTTCTCTCATATATTCAATGACCTTGGAGCTTAGTTTATTGGTCAAAGTTTGTATAAAATGCGAGACACAAAATGATGAAATGAATAACACTTTATTAATTTCAAACAGTAATTTACAAGCACGAGATCAAGACAAAAATCCCAACAGGCAGCCTCCCTGATTCCCCTCGTAATCCTTCATTGTGGAAGCCAAGGCCACTTGTCGTGACTTCTTGCCCCTGAACCAAATCCCCAACTCTCTATTTTTTTGCCTACATACAGTCGATATGTGACCCACTTTTCCGCAATGATGGCAGGTCTTGTTGGCTGCAAAATAGGTGGTGACCCCTAAAGTTGGGGCACAAATTTCTGTCTGAACCCTGCACCAACTATTGAACCTGGTTTCCATGCCAGTTCGGCCTAGAAATTCGATTTTTCTCTTCTGACCCGATCTTATGCTATGTCCTGCTCCTAAAGACTGATCGGTGTTGGTCCCCTTTGACCAGGAAGTACGAGCATCCAGCAAGGATACCGCTCGAAAGGTTGCGGTGAATGTATGTGACTCAAGAACAGTCACTCCCTTGTACACAAATCGTCACACAGGCCCATGACAAACTGATCTACCTTGTTTTTATCCGTGTATATGCTCCTAAAAAGAAGAATAAATGTGGTTAGTGACACTTGAATCCAATATCCAGACTAAGTCATTACTCTCCACTAAATAAGTTTCAACAACTAGTAAATCACATTTACCTTCATTCTTCTTATGGGTCAGGTACTTGGGGCAGTTGCTTTCCAGTGCCCGTTAGTGTTGTAGTAGAAATACTTTCCTTTCTCTGCAATTTCTTTGACCTTCTTGCCTTCTAGGCGGGAGCATTGTCAGCTTGTTGTTTTCCCTTACCAACCTTATTCATTTTCTTCTTCTTCCCTGTTGGGCATGAAGAGGACCAAGCTACAGGTTTGGTCCTCGAGGTCGAACCCCCTGTGGAAAGACAGGTAGGCAATATTTGCCTCACCTTCCTGTCCTTTTACTTTCATCAGAGACTGAAAGGTCTGCAGTGTTGGATTTCATGTCCTAAAACTCATAGTTTGTAAGATAAACATTTTCTTTATCGATAAAATTGTTATAGAATTAGTTTACTATAATCTTGAATCCAATAAACTAAGGTTCTGAGGCTTTTTAATATAGACTTGAACTTTATGTGATGACATAAAACATGGATCAAGCTCGAGTATATAGCCTAAAATGGTCTATAGTATAGGGATAAGGTTGGGCACCTTATTCTGGGGATACTATGGATGCGACCTACTTTGTAGTTAGTACAAATGATGTGATCCTGAATTATTCATATAGAGATATGTAAGTAGAGGCATCTTATTCAATGAGTTTGTATAAGACTAGACCACGACTTAGTCACTTTTGCTTTATAACACCGTTTACTGTATAAAACTGACTAATTCAAATTTGATGACCTAGGTAACTCGATCTCAATCCTGAGCTAACTATGAACTCCTGTTTATTCGGGATTTGTTAGGATGTATGTCCTCATCTCGTGTAGTTTCTAATATTTCAAGTTGTAAATAAATAAGAGTTATTTATTTGAACTTTGTGTCTCGCATTTTTCATAAACTTAATCCAATAAACTAAGCTCCAGGGTCATTGCATTATGAGAGAACTAAGAACTTGAACGGTGTGTAGTGGACACACAGGGAGGATCACGTTCGGGTAAACTACCCGAACGGTCTACAGTATATGGATAGGGTTGGAGACCTAATCCTGGATACACTGTGGATGTGGCCCGCTTTGTATTAGATACAAACGAGGTGATCTGACTCGTTCATGTGGTTGACATGCGAGTGGGGGCATCATGTGCAATGAGATTGTACAAGACCGGACCGTGAATTATTAGACTTACTAATGTAACACCGTTAACAGTATAGGGCTAATAATTTCGTAGATGACCATTAGTGACTTGACCTTAATCCTGAGCGTGTTACGGACTCCAATCTACGGGGGTTTGTCTTTGACTAGTACGGGTGAGGGTGGCCACTATTGCTCGCCCAATATGTCATCTTCTCAGGGAAAGGACCACGTGGGGAGCTGGGAACTTGACTATGCAAGAAGGAATTCACTAGTTCCCGACTTAGGAAAACTAGAGGGGTTGTTCCCTTAAGTGTTGTCTCCAGGGCTTGAACAACGGGGCCCCACTCTCTCACTAGCCTGAGAGGGTTGTTGTTTATGGTTGGACCATGCAACGTAGTTGTTCATTAGAGGAACAGTGGGACTTAAGGAGCAAGAGGTAGATACAGGGGTAAAACGATAATTTGACCCAGCAGTGTCTACGAACAACCTTTGAAGGGTCGACTCATGGGTATTTGTTATATCGATGGACACAACTTATCTTACAATGATGAGAGTGCAACTACGAGCTTTAGTGGAGTGTTACCGTAGCGAATGAATGTTGAATAACCGGGTCAAAGAGTTTGACAGGTTAGTCTCGGATCATTGGAGCTCGTCACGTGTAGGTCCATTAGTTCCCTCGGTTGGCTCAAATTGGACAAATTGAGAGTTTATAGTTTGGTGTGAATTTGAAATGTTCAAATGCATTATTTGGGTATTTATGTCATTTATATGAGATATAGATGACATAATATATATAGTTTAATGTGAATGAGATTCATAATAAACTATAGTATAGCCTAATTGATTAATTAGTGTTAATTGGAGAAATTCAATTAAAAGAAATTAAATTGAATGTGATTCAATTTAAAAATCCACAATTATGCAAATGAGATTTTTATAATAAGGTATGAGATACCTTATATTATGTGATATGCAAATATGATTTGTATATCATATAGTTGTGGTTTAATGGTAATTTAATGGAGATATTAACTCCACATCTCACCATTATTTAAAGGCTTGGTGAGAAGCCTTTGGTAGGGTTGGTTCTCATTTTTTTGGAAATTCAAGTTCCAAGAGACCTTCATTCTCTCTCAACTCTCTCAAATCTCTCCTCACCCAAATTTCAAAGGGAGTCTCACATACTCTCCCTCAACCTCCCGAGAACAACCGAGAAGACGTTTTGGAAGTGTCTTGCAACACTGTTCAAGGTTCGATTCGAGGAGATCGTTGGTTCGAGAGAGATCGTGACCGAAGAATGAGAAAACGTTGAAGAAGAGTTCTTCAAGAGGTTAGTATCTATTACTTACTGTTTTCTCTACTTTTTATCATGTTTAACCTAGAATTAAAGTAGTTTAGTTCGATTTTAAGATAGGAATTACACAACGGATCAACGACGTTTCACAACGTCCTCCCTGCAGGAATTCCAAATCCTTTCAATTGGTATCAGAGCCAATCGTTGCTCTTCGTTGTGTATTCTGTGGATTTTTAAAATTAGGTGGGTAGCATTAATTTTCATGAGATGAATGTTAATGGTTTGCAATTTTGGATATTTTCGGTTTTTGGCACTAGTTTAGATTTACATTAAAGTTGATGAGATCAATGTAAGTGCTCGTTGTTTTGGGCATTTTTTTAATGTAAATCGAGTCTGTAAATCCGTGTCGTTCGTGGCAAGAGTTGTCGTGAAGAAAACGGAGCGAAAACGGGCATTTTTGGTGTAAAACAGTGAAGGAGGTTTGCTAGAATTTCATCAACGTCGCGACGTTGTTCTTGGCGTTACGGCGCCCATCCATGTTCTTTGGAGAGAGTCTTTGCAGCAGCAGGCGTTACAAACGCTAGGGGTAGCGTTGAGAACGCTAGGCGTGACGTCAGACACTCTGAGCGTTACTGCAACGCGACATATAAGAGCATGGTGCGCGAGAAACGCACGGGAGTGGCATCATGGGGCAGCGGTTCGAGTCTGGCTTGACGCAACTACTGGTTTTTATTTTTTTTAATTTTATTTTCTTGTAAAATGTATTTTATAAATGTATTTTATTAATTATTTTAATTAATATTAATATAAATTTACATTAATGTTAATTAATTTAATTTTATGTCCCTGGGGTGCAAAAAATCGATACAATAATGCTATTTATTTATTTTATGCATGAGATGTATGAAATAATTATTCTATGTACATAATGTATGTCATATAGATTTAAAATCTCACCTTAGGTTAAACATTTCATGCATCATATTTATATTATAAGAGTTATAATATATAGTATGCATGATAGGTTTATATTATAAGAGTTATAATATAATGTTTGCATGATTTAATTTATTTAAAATATAAGTGTTATATTTTTTAAATTAAAAGCATGCTCATGCATTTAATTCATGTGATGAATGTATGTTATAGTATAGTATTATTCATGTGATGAATGATCAAGCACTATAACATAGAAATGCATGTAACCTAAGTTAATTATTAGTTTTAAAATGTTTAGAACTTGAATAATTAGACTTAGGTTTTCTAGTTCTAATAAGATTAGAATTAGGAAATCAAATATGACCTTTGAATGGAGACTGATAAGTAACTCTGTCTAAGGAAGGTTCTGTCTAAGGTTGGGGTATTTAAGCTGACGCTTTGCAGAACACCCCTACCTGGGAACCGACCTGGGAGTGAATTCAATCCGGAGATTCATAGGTTATATTCTCGTGAGTGTCGTTAATTAAGAGTTAATTAATTTACTCACATAAACCTAAGTTAATAATGTGATTATAGACTTAGGTTAATCCAATATAAGAGTTATATTGGTAGACTTAGGTAAATTTTAGTCGATTTATCTAGGTCAATCCCATTTAATTTAAAGTGTTGAGTGGGAGGAAATAAAGTGTATGAGATACATTTAATTTTCCATCCACAAATCTCCGTTAAGTTCGCACCGTGAGATCCATACTCAGCCTCGTGGCGCAAATGGGAGCGTCCCCCTACGGGTGGCATTTGTATGGGTCAATATCAACGTGAATGGAGAGAGTACTTATAGTGAGTGGGAGCGGGACCTGTGAAAACAGGACCCACGGTCTCTTCTTTCAATTCACACCATGAGACGCCTATGATCCGCCTGCTAGTTTAGCCTGGACCACACAATCCCTATGGAGGGCCTTGATCATGGGAGTCGGAACACCGTGAATTCCCGAAAGGTATACGATTTCCTTGTTGGTTTTCCTTCTTAGTACTCCCTACGGCGACTATTGTTTGGACGAATACTTGGAAATTTAAAGATTGAGGGTGACAATCACAGGATTCATTAAGAGTTAATGGATTCAAACCGAAAAATGATAACTAGATGCCTAATGGAATAAGAGTTATTCTGGTATTAGGGTCTGGTCGAGAAAGTCTCGTCCTAGAGGAGGAGTGCCTTTGTCTACCCTACGGTGGCAGTCATTCTAAACCTTTAGGATATCATTGCAATTTTTAAATTACCAAGGGATCATAGGATAAAAATTTGCTAAAACCTGATTGGATTTCCAAAAGTTTTTGCGAGACTAATACAAAGTTTTTCCATTTTTCAGCAACACAATTTAAATGCCCCTTTAGCTTCAGCTAAGTTAGTCGGCGATAATTTTTCGTGGAAAAACAATATTAACACGATTTTGGTAGATGACGACTTAGAATTCGCGCTCACTGAGGAGGGTCCTCATGTGCCTGATTCAACAGTCCTATTCAACGATCTACAAACATTCCAGTCCTTGGTGCAAACCAAGGGACAGGAAGTTGAGGCAAGTGTTGCCTTTAGACCTTTTCACAGGGGTATGACCTCTGGGATAAAGATTGTAGATTCTTCAGGCCCGAAAGGGAAGAAGGAGAAGTTGAAAGAGGATAGGGTTCACCGCACTGCCGCCCTAAAGGGCAAAGAGATCAAGGATGTTGCCAGAACGTGTTTCTACTGCAACGGGGACGAACACATGAAAAGGAGTTATCCCAAGTTCCTTGATGAAAAGAAGATGACAGGTAAATGTGATTTACTTGTCACAGAAACTTGTTTAGTGGAGAGTAATGACTCGTGCGATCTCGGATTCAGCGCCACTAACAATGTTTGCTCTTCTTTTCAAGGGTTAAGTTCTGGCGGCAATTTGCAAGAGGGTGAGATAACACTCGAGTTGGATCCTAGAAGTTGTCTCAAAGCAGCAAAGAATAGGCACTGTGAAGTTTTCTTGGTGGGAAGTACTTATTATTGGATAATATGTACATAGTTCCTGGGTTTACGAGAAACCTAGTTTCTATTTCCTACCTACTAGAACAAAATATTTTCGTTTCTTTCAAGAGTAATAAAGCGTTTATTTCTCGAAATGGAAATTTGATTTGTTCTACTTCGTTTGAGAGCAATTTGTATGTTTTGAACCCTAATTCGGTCAAAAGTGTTTTGAATACTGAATTGTTTAAAACGGTTGAAACGCAAACTAAGAGATTGAAAGTTTCTCCAAAAGAGAGTGTCCATCTTTGGCATCTACGGTTAGGCCACATTAATCTCAATAGGATTGAGAGATTAGTAAAGAGTGGACTTCTAAGTGAGTTGGAAGAAAACTCTTTACCAGTGTATGAGTCATGCCTTGAAGGCAAAATGACCAAACGTCCTTTTAATGGACAAGGATATAGAGCCAACGAGCCCCTTGAGCTTATATATTATGACCTTTGTGGTCCGATGAATGTTAAAGCACGAGGTGGTTACGAATACTTTGTATCTTTTATAGATGACTATTCGAGGTATGGGTACATTTACCTAATGCATAGGAAGTCTGAAACACTTGAAAAGTTCAAGGAGTTCAAGACTGAGGTTGAGAACCTGTTAGGTAAAACCATAAAAACACTTCGATCGGATCGAGGTGGAGAGTATATGGACACTGAATTCCAGGACTATATGATAGAACATGGAATTACGTCCCAACTCTCAACACCTGGTATGCCACAGCAAAATGGTGTATCGGAGAGGAGAAACATAACCCTGTTGGACATGGTTCGGTCGATGATGAGCTATGCTCGTCTCCCTGATTCTTTTTGGGTTACGCAGTGGAGACTACGGTTTACATTTTGAACATCGTTTCGTCGAAAAGTATTTGTGAAACACCTTTCGAACTCTAGCATGGTCGTAAAACCAGTTTACGTCATTTTAGAATTTGGGGATGCTCGGCCCATGTGTTGGTGTCAAACCCGAAGAAGTTGGAACCCCGTTCAAAGTTGTGCCTCTTTGTAGGTTACCCAAAAGAGACGAGAGGGATGGTCTTTTTTATGATCCTAAGGATAATAGGGTGTTTGTGTCGACAAACGCCATATTCCTTGAGAAAAACCACATCAGGGATAACTTACCAAGGAGTAAGATTATGTTGAATGAAATGGACAGTTCATCAGCAAGAGTTGGTGATGGTGCTAGTATGTCAACAAGTGTTGTTGATCCTACCTCGTCTAGTCAAGTCCGTTCCCAAAAGTTGGGAATGCCTCAACGTAGTGGAAGGGTTGTGAGACAGCCTGAACGTTACATGGGTTTAGCTGAAACCCAAGTCGTCACTTCTAATGATGACTACGAGGATCCATTGACCTATGATCAGGCAATGAAAGACGTTGACAAAGACGAATGGATTAAAGCTATGGACAAGGAAATGGAGTCGATGTACTTCAATTCCGTCTGGGAGCTTGTGGACCAACCGGAAGGGGTTAAACCTATTGGTTGCAAGTAGATCCACAAGCGTAAATGTAAACCCGAGACTCTTTGGAATTTCCTAAAAAAAAACAAAACAAAACAAATAAAGAAAATGGAAGAAATGCTTGGTGTGGGTTTTGTTTTAAAAATAAAAGAAAAAGGAAAGAAAAGAAAAAGGGAAAAAGATAAAGAAGAATAAAAAAAATAAAGAATGAAGTGGTGGTGGGAACTCCACCACCGTTTGGAGTTTTTAAAACCAATTCTAATCCATTTACATCCCATTTTGCTTTCATTTTCATCAAAGAGAAGAGAGAGCTTCGTGAGGTGAAGTTCAAGGAAGAAGAAGAAGGTGATTTTGGGTTGAAGTTGCTCAAGAAAGGGATAGAACTCAAAGGATGTTAATATAGCAGCAAGGAAATCATTCTGCCATGTTATGATGTTTTGAACTTTACGAGCTCCACAAGAAGAGGTAAGTGTTGAAATTTACTTTTCCTGAACGCTAACTCATGTTTCAACAAAGTTCATGAAGGAAGCTCGAGCAAATGTTTAAGTTAAGTTACTGTTTTGTGAAGAGGGAGACAGAAGACAGAATTTTCTGTCAAATTCGAGAAGTCTCTGGTGTTTTGGTTGTCCTGATCTGTATAGTTGGAATCAGACGCTCTATTAGGTATGCTTGGAAAGCTTATTGAATTTCCTACAACTTTCGTGAAGAAATCGTGAGAAGCAAATTATTGGAAAATGTTGTAATTATCAGGTTAAGTTTCGGGTTGCAGCAGGAAATCAAATCTGGAACAGCAGCAGGGTCATTTTAGGGATTAGGCTATTGAGGTATTTTCAAATCAATCCGTTAGGAATCGAAATTTCATGTCTTCATAAGAGTTTTAGAGGGATCAAAAAGGAAGAGTTTGGTATAAATTACATTCTTTTTGGATAAGTAATGAAGAAGTTATGGCTGTCTGAAAACAGGGCAGAAAATCTGAAAATGCTAAAAATTTTGAAAGTGTGTTTTCTTGTAATTTGAAGGTTAAAAAGCATGAGCTCGAGGTTCTAATAGTCGGTTTTGATTTCTTTGATAGGCCAAGAAGAAATAGGTCGAGTGTACGGGCCAAGGTTCTAGTTTTAATACTGTGAGTGACAAAACGAACTTCAAAAGTGTTCTATATGCTTGAATTATGTTTTAAGAAATACAAGTTTTGCTTGAATGAAAGGGTTTAGATGTTTATCGTTTTTCTTGAACACTTGTTTATGAGCATTCATTATTTCTTAGAAATGTTTTAAAGTGTTCATAATGAGCCTAAATGTCTTGATGAAATTTATATACGAGCATATATTTATTGAATTTTCCGAAGTTTATGAAAATGTTATGATTTCGAGCAAGTATGTTTTTAAAGATTTCCAGTTTTATGAACAAGCTAAGTAAGCTTGAGTTTTATGAAAGAAAAGATAAGCAGGCATGTTCAAATGTTTTCATGTGATCTTTTGAGATATTGAGCCCGAGGCTTTATGGTACCGTGTGCACACAGGTCATTTCTGTTGTCGACGTTGAGTGTACTCCGTGACACAGCCACTGTGTGAGTCTTTGGCGGCGCCCCACTACGACAAAGACGATGGGAGTGTTGGGCGGGCCCCACTACACGTAGAACAAACGTTGGTTGTACTGGGCGTGCCCTACACAGCGTAGATTGTGACATGTTTTAAAAAGAATTTATATCATTTACATGCCTTACGAGATTTTTACGATATACTTGCTGGTTTTTCTGAAAAGCTATTATGATTACATGTTTATATTTTACGCTTGATTACAGATGCATATGTTCATTAGTTTTCAGATGACATGTTTTACAAGTAATAGATTTTAAACACAGTCACTCACTGAGCTTTTTAGCTCATTCTTTCAATGTTTTCAAACTTTTCAGGTAGAGATCGAGCTCCTGGTACCTGACATCCTGCCATAGTCTGCTGAAGCTTCATAAGTTTGATACTTTGTACGTGGTTGGTGTTGTATAGCAAGTCCTTATGTGTTATAGTTTATTTTGAGAGGATTATGTAGTTATAGTTGTTTGTACATTAGTGGTTGTATAAACAGTGGTTGTTATGTTTTAAGTTGTGATGCTCTTGCTCGTTTAAGATTTCAAGAGAGACTTAAGAAGAGTTTCTCCTTATGCATATTTAATAGTTATAAGGTTTCCGCTGTGTTGCGATTAAAGTGTTCCATATGCGAGCATAGCATGTTTATCAGGTAGAACAGGGTCAACAGGTATTGTTAAGAGGTAGACAATGTCTGTTGGCTTCATGCCGTCTTCCGGGCTAAGTTAGCAGGTTGTTCGGGAGGGGGTGTGACAGTAAACATGGCATAGATGGGAAGGTGCAGACCTTCAAAGCTCGACTAGTGGCAAAGGGTTTTACCCAGTGGAAGGGGTTGACTATGAGGAAACCTTTCACCTGTTGCAATGGTAAGGTCGATTAGAATCCTTCTGGCCATTACCGCATATTATGACTATGAGGTATGACAGATGGATGTCAAGACCGCCTTTCTAAATGGCAACCTTGACGAGACCATCTACATGGACAAGCCCAAGGGGTTCATTGCTTAAGGCCAAGAGCAACAAGTTTGTTGACTTCAAAGATCTATTTATGGACTGAAACAAGCCTCGAGGTCATGGAATATAAGGTTTGATGAGGCGATCAAATCTTATGGCTTTGATCAAAATGTTGACGAGCCTTGTGTCTACAAGAAAATCGTTAACAGTACTGTCACGTTTCTAATATTGTATGTGGATGATATCCTTCTCATTGGGAATGAGGTAGGATTTCTTACTGACATTAAGAATGGATGGTTTCGCAATTCCAAATGAAAGATTTGGGAGAGGCACAGTATGTTCTAGGTATCCAGATAGTCCGAAACCGGAAGAACAGAAAGCAAGCCATGTCTCAGGCATCTAACATTGACAAGATGTTGTCTCGGTATAAGATGCATAACTCCAAGAAGGGCTTGCTGCCTTCCAGGCATGGGGTTCACCTGTCTAAGGATCAATGTCCTAAGACGCCTCAAGAGGTTGAGGATATGAGACGGATCTCCTATGCTTCAGATGTAGGGAGCCTGATGTATGCCATGTTGTGTACTAGGCCCGACATCTGTTATGCAGTTGGGATTGTCAGTAGGTATCAATCTAATCCAGGATTAGATCACTGGACAACCGTAAAGGCAATCCTCAAGTATCTTAGGAGAACGAGGAACTACAACCTTGTGTATGGAAGTGGGGATTTGACCCTTACGGGATACACAGATTGTGACTTTCAGACCGATAAGGATTCTAGGAAATCCACTTCGGGGTCAGCCTTCATTCTGAATGGAGGAGCTGTAGTGTGGCGAAGCATCAAGCAAGGATGCATCGCTGATTCCACGATGGAAGTCGAGTATGTTGCGGCTTGTGAAGCTGCAAAGGAAGTTCTTTGGGCTTAGGAAGTTTATGATAGATTTGGAAGTTGTTCCAAATATGAACTTGTCGATCACACTATTTTGTGACAACAGTGGTGCAGTAGCCAACTCGAGAGAACCTCGGTGTCATAAAAGGGGCAAGCACATAGAGCGTAAGTATCACCTAATACGGGAGATTGTGCACCGCAGAGACGTGACAGTCACGCAGATAGCGTCGGAGCACAACGTTGCTGATCCATTTACAAAGGTCCTCACGGCTAAGGTGTTTGAGGATCACCTAGAGAGTCTAGGTCTTCGAGTGCTTCCTGACTAGGGCAAGTGGGAGCATTGTAAAGAGGTATTCAATGCCCTAGTTTATTGTATTACTTTACTATACATTTGAGAAATGTATCATGTACTCACGTAGCTTAGTCCGAGTGGGAGTTTGTTGGGATGTATGTCCTCATCTCGTGTAGTTTGTAATATTTCAAGTTGTAAATAAATAAGAGTTATTTATTTGAACTTTGTGTCTCGCATTTTTCATAAACTTAATCCAATAAACTAAGCTCCAGGGTCATTGCATTATGAGAGAACTAAGAACTTGAACAGTGTGTAGTGGACACATAGGGAGGATCACGTTCGAGTAAATGACCCAAACGGTCTACAGTATATGGATAGGGTTGGAGACCTAATCCTGGATACACTGTGGATGCGGCTCGCTTTGTATTAGATACAAACGAGGTGATCTGACTCGTTCATGTGGTTGACATGCAAGTGGGGGCATCCTGTGCAATGAGATTGTACATGATCGGACCATGAATTATTAGACTTACTGATGTAACACCGTTAACAGTATAGGGCTAATAATTTCGTAGATGACCATTAGTGACTTGACCTTAATCCTGAGCGTGTTACGGACTCCAGTCTACGGGGGTCTGTCTTTGACTAGTACGGGTGAGGGTGGCCACTGTTGCTCGCCCAATATGCCTATCTTCTCAGGGACCGGACCACGTGGGGAGCTGGAAACTTGACTATGTAAGAAGGAATTCACTCATTCCGGACTTAGGGAAACTAGAGGGGTTGTTCCCTTAAGTGTTGTCTCCAGGGCTTGAACAACGGGGCCCCACTCTCTCACTGGCCTGAGAGGGTTGTTGTTTATGGTTGGACCATGCAACGTAGTTGTTCATTAAAGGAGCAGTGAGACTTAAGGAGCAAGAGGTAGACACAGGGATAAAACGGTAATTTGACCCAGCAGTATCTACGAACAACCTGTGAAGGGTCAACTCATGGGTATTGGTTATATCGATGGACACAACTTGTCCTACAGTGATGAGAGTGCAACTACGAGCTTTAGTGGAGTGTTACCGTAGCTAATGAATATTGAATAACCGGGTCAAATAGTTTGACAGGTTAGTCTCGGATCATTGGAGTTCGTCATGTGTAGGTCCATTAGGTCCCTCGGTTGGCTCAAATTGGACAAATTGAGTGTTTATAGTTTGGTTTGAATTTGAAGTGTTCAAATTCATTATTTGGTTATTTATGTCATTTATATGAGATATAGATGACATAATATATAGTTTAATGTGAATGAGATTCATAATAAACTATAGTATAGCCTAATTGATTAATTAGTGCTAATTGGAGAAATTCAATTGAGAGAAATTAAATTGAATGTGATTCAATTTAAAAATCCACAATTATGCAAATGAGATTTGTATAATAAGGTATGAGATACCTTATATTATGTGATATGCAAATATGATTTGTATATCATATAGTTGTGGTTTAATGGTAATTTAATGGAGATATTAACTTCACATCTCACCATTATTTAAAGGCTTGGTGAGAAGCCTTTGGTAGGGTTGGTTCTTATTTTTTTGGACATTCAAGTTCCAAGAGACCTCCATTCTCTCTCAACTCTCTCAAATCTCTCCTCACCCAAATTCTAAAGGGAGTCCCACATACTCTCCCTCAACCTCCCAAGAACAACCGAGAAGACGTTTTGGAAGTGTCTTGTAACACTGTTCGAGGTTCGATTCGAGGAGATCGTTGGTTCGAGAGAGATCGTGACCAGAGAAGGAGAAAACGTTGAAGAAGAGTTCTTCAAGAGGTTAATATCTATTACTTACTGTTTTCTCTACTTTTTAGCATGTTTAACTTAGAATTAAAGTAGTTTAGTTCAATTTTAAGATAAGAATTACACAACGGATCAACGACGTTTCACAACGTCTTCTGCTGCGGGAATTCCAAATCCTTTCAAGATTATCCTTAGATCTTCATGGGTGAGAGCAGCTCAATAACGCTGTCTCAATAAGCCTCCCATTTCAGGGGTAAGACCGGGTAAATAGCTGGGAACATGGGGTGCAGGACGAAATTCACTCCTAACCGACTATAGGGATAGTAGATAGGTTATTCCCTTAAGTGTTGACTTAGAAACTAGAACAAGGGGCCCCACCCTCTCACTAGGGACTAGATTTGTTGTTGAACCACAAATGAATTGTTCTATAGAGGTTCAGTGGGACTTAAGGAACAAAAAGTGTTATCGGGGGTAAAATGGTATTTTGACCCAACCGAGACCATGAACAACCTGTAAAAGATTGACTTATTGGTTACGCTTATATCAGGTGGACAGAAGTATATCTACAGTGAGGGGAGTGCAACTACGGGACTTTAGTAGAATGACTCGTTAGTTAACAAGACCCGTTAATTAACAAATGTTGATTAATTAGGTTAAAGAGTTTGACCGGTTAATCTCGGATTGTTGGAGCCCATGATCTGTAGGTCCATTAGATCCCCATGCTAGCTCATATGTATTAAACTTAGAACAGTATGTTGGATTAATTCGAATTGTATGAATTAGGAAATGAATTTTAAACCGACAAGTATATGTGATATACTTATCAGTTTTTGTATGACACTCTATATTCAAATGTGATTTGAATTTCGAAAATATGAATGCGGATTCATGTTCGGGAGGTCAAAATTAGTCAAGAGGTTCCAAACCGTAAAAAGTCAAAAGTTGACTTTTTTTGCTCGAGAAAAGTCAAAGTTTGACTTTGATCAAATGGAAAAGACCATTTTACCCTTGACTAGAATTAGTGGAATTATCCAACATTGGATAATCCCATTAACTTAAGTGGACTATGTGTAAACATTATAGAATGACATATAGCCCACTTTAGTTAGTGTGTTGTGAGGTGTTGCATTTTTGTGAGCTTTTACATGCATTGGATGCATGTAATTGTTTTATAAATAGGAATGGTTTTAAAAATAAAGGAGTTTTTTTGCTATAATTTTTTTTTAGATTTTTCCCAAAGAGTCTCACCAAAAATCTTTTTTCCTCACATAAACCTTTAAACGTCTCATTCTTCCTTTACATCCCTTCATTCACCGAGTCCCACAACCCGATTCTGAGTCCAGAGGATAGCAGAGAAGCTCTAGTGGTGGTCCGATTGTGTTCGGATTGTGCTTAGGCAAGGAGATCGTGAAGAAATCGAGCTACAAAGGTTGTACTCTTTTCCCTTTTTTAGTTCACTGTTTTTGTATGTTTGCATGTTAATTTCTATTAAGCTAGATGCAATTAGAGTGTCATTAGATCTTTTTTTTTCGTTGTGTATGTCTCGTATTCCATCATCTGGTATCAGAGCATGCTTTAATTTCACTCAATGGCATGTATGGTGGGTTGTTATTTTTCATGTGATGAAAATTATTGGAAGCTAAAATTGGCTCACTGTTTTGGCATCTTTTAGGCTTTATTTTCTTGTTATAACTTTTAATTTGCTCAAGGGTTTTGAGCCTTAATGTGTGCCTAAGGAATCTGTAAAATTTGGGAGTCAATAGAATTGAAATTAGGTTGTAATTGGAGTTTCAACGGAGGTTGCGCACTACCGGAAAAAAAAATATTTTTTTGGAACATTTTTCACTGCGTCGTTAGGTAATGCGCTTGTTGCCTTTTTCAAGCCGGCTTGGCGTAGCTTTGAAGGGTTCGAGATTGGTTCAGAGCTTGTTTTCAAATTATTATTGTAATAATTTAGTTAATTGCTTGTTTAGGATGCCAAAATCGGTCTAATTTTATCTTTTATTTTTTTATGCATTATGAATGTGTTTAATTGTTTAAATATTTATAGTGCATAAAGTATGTCATGTAGATTTAAACTCCCACCATAGGTTAACATGCACATGCATTGGAAGTATGTTATAATGGTTATAATATATATAGTATGCATGTTGGATTTCATGAATTAATGTAAAAATTATATATAATTCATGATTTCTTTAAGTAACTTAATATGGTAATTTATTAATTAAATGTTTAATTAATTAATTAATTAATTTTTTAATTTAATTTGATTAAATTAAGTAAATTAAATCCATATTAAATTTTCATTACATAATTGTTATGTAATGAATGTGGAATGTTTGTTAGGTTTGTCAATTCTTTTTATAAGTGTTATAAAATCAATTAGACTTTTTTTAAATCTATAACAAAGATAAGATGCATGCTCACTTAGGGTTAACCATCGGGCAATCCTTTTTTTCATAGAAAATAGGTTGATATCTTGTAAAACCGAAATTACAAGAAAACTCACCGGCAAGATCTTGGCAAAAAGTCGATAAGATGACTAAGGTTGAAAGGTTTTTAAGTTGACGGTTCACAGAAACCCTACTACCTGGAGATCAAGTCGGCGTCTGAGTTAGGTTAAAATCAGTTTTATGAGCATGCGTGAGCAATGTGTGGTAAGAAAATTTGTTTATCCCTAGACATCGTAGGTTAAAATCAAATATAAAAGTTATACTCGGATGTTTCACTTAGACTTAGGATATGTTTTAGTTAGCCGAAATGTATTGCTAAGTAATTTATACCCTAACCATCTAGAACACTTCAACTGGAGAGAAGTAATGTACTTTTAACTCTAGCGTCCCTAAGAGTTCACACCATGAGATTCATGCTTGACTTTGGGTCGCCCTGGGAGCGGACTCCATTCAGAGAGTGTTTGTATGAGTCAATATCAAGGTGAATAGGGGAAGTCTTTCATAGTAAGTGAGAGAAGGAAGTGTGTGTCAATGCATCCTACCGTCTCTTCCATTAGGTCGCACCATGAGATTCTTATAATGCACCTGCATGTCTGCCTTAAAGCGGCCTTACCAATCGGATGGTTGTATTATAGGATTCGGAACACTGCGAACTCTAGAAATAGATAGGGTCTTGTTGCGTAAAAGAATATTGCAATATCTCAAGTGTACGGGTCAAGTTTTAATATAGTGATTTGAGTCCAGAGTATCGTCCTCAGGAATGGTTTTCTAGATTGATCAAGTACTAAGATACTAATTCTTAATTTTATATAAAGCAACCAAACTTTGATAAAAGGTAAAAATAAAGATAGAAAAGTAAATATACAAGTGGAGACACGAATATGCAAGAATTGTTAGGGGGATTGATTTCACAAGTTATTTCCTTATTTAGCACATGCAATGAACTATGGTTGTGAGATTATAAACAAGAAGTAAAGATATTCAAAATAATCTCTCGATCTCAGATGATTCTCATGCATAGCAATAAATCCTAAAGTTACCTTATGAATTTTAAAAGCATGCACGACATTAAGCAACTTCTTAAAACGTTTCCCAGAGAACCTAAGTCACTTTTGTGCCCATATTTACTAAGGGTTTTGGCAACTTTACTCTAATCTAAGTCTTTTCTCTCAAATCAACTTAAACCAACAAAACATGCTAGACTTGGCCAAAGAAAATCAAGTAATTTATGAACGAGTTACCAAAAATAAAACAACACAAACAAAGTTCAATACATACTTAAATAAGTTCATAACATGTTAATCAATCTCCTAACTATGGCAATTAGCTACTCATAATCACCATAAAAACAAGCTAAAGTCATATTAGAGTTTATAACAAAACTACAATCGAAAAGGAAGAAGAAAGAAAACTCGTCGATGAAGATGTCGGTCCCTCGTTCCCGAGCTCCCAACACGATCTCGAGCCTCCTCACACGTGCTTGGCCCCCGAAGAATAATATTTTGCTCCTTTTTTAGTGTAAGAGTCAAAAATAGGTCTAAAACTTCATACAATTCGGCTCCCTTTCGAATGGGCTCATAAGGATGTATTTATATGAAGTTAGCACAGCGTTGTAACGCTAGGGTCGACGTTGCAACGTTGTGCTTGCTGCCAGCCAGCCCACTGCAACCATTTTTTATTTAATGCGTTGGAATCGTGATTCGATGTAGAATCTCCCAATATATTTCTTATACTCAAAATAAATCTATATTTTTCTTAGGTCTTCAATTAAGCACACACATGCTCCAAATTGCACCAAAATAGTCTCGAATACTCTTTTTTTGCTTCTCAAGCTCAATTTCCTGAAATTAACCATAAAATGCCATGAAAGCCCATGTTTTTAAGTATAAAAACTAGCTAAAATATAAGAAATAAGATAGCATATTTGCATAATATCAGGTCTCTCAGGTCCGTTTTCATTATTGTCTTTCTAAATTTGGGAGCATAATGATCCTGATTTTTGAGGTGTAAAAATGGAAGGTTACACTTACAAGAATTACTAAGTGTTAGTAAATTCTCGATCAAAGTAGCGATAACTAAATTACTATAGGAATAAGAGTTATTCTGGTGATAGTATTTAGTCAAGATAGTCTTGGTTCAACGGAGGAATAGTTGGTCACCCCTTGGTGAAGGTTATTCTAAACTGTTGAAATATCGTTGCAAACATAAAAATGATGGGTACATTATTTTTTTGCTAAACTTGGTTGGATTTTAAAGGTTAATGTTTTTACTAAAAATGATATTTTTTTCAGCATGACTAACACTTTAAGTTAACTATTAGCTTCTGAAAAACTTAACGGCGACAACTACACAACATGGAAAACAAATCTGAATACAATACTAGTAATGGATGACCTGAGATTTGTCTTAACTGAGGAATGTCCTCAGGCCCCTGCCTCGAATGCTAACCGAACTAGTCGAGAAGCTTATGACCGATGGGTTAAGGCTAACGATAAAGCCCGTATCTATATTCTTGTCAGCATGATTGATGTATTGGCGAAGAAATACAAATCCTTGGGCATAGCTAAGGTTATTATGGATTCGTTAAAAGAGATGTTCGGGCAACCATCATCAGTTGTAAGACACGAGGCTATTAAGTACATTTACAACAAGCGTATGAAGGAAGGGACCTCTGTTAGAGAACATGTTCTAGACATGATGGTCCACTTCAATATTGTTGACGTAAATGGTGACGCCATCGACGAAGCAAATCAGGTTAGCTTTATTATGGAGTCTCTTCCGAAGAGCTTCATACAATTTCAAACAAATGCTTCTCTGAATAAGCCAGAGTTTAATCTGACAACCCTTCTTACCGAGCTCCAGCGTTTTCAAACTCTTACAAAGTCTAAAGGCAAAGAGGTGGAGACAAATGTTGTCACCACAAAGAAAGATTTAAGAGGATCGTGTTGAGATTTTTGTCCTAATCTCGTGTTTGTAAATTATTATTTGAAATTAATAAAGTGTTATTCATTTCATAATTTTGTGTCTCGCATTTTATACAAACTTTGACCAATAAACTAAGCTCCAGGGTCATTGAATATATGAGAGAACTAGAACTTGAACGGTGTGTAGTGGACACACAGGGAGAATCACATTCGAGTAAATGACCCGAACGGTCTACAGTATATGGATAGGGTTGGAGACCTAATCCTGGATACATTGTGGATGCGACCCGCTTTGTATTAAGATACAAACGAGATGATCTGACTCGTTCATGTGGTTGACATGCGAGTGGGGGCATCCTGTACAATGAGATTGTACAAGACCGGACCGTGAACTATTAGACCTACTGATGTAACAGCGTTGACAGTAAGGACTAATAACTTCGTAGATGACCATTAGTGACTCGACCTGAATCCCGAGCATGTTACGAACTCCCGTCTGCGGGGTCCGCCCTTTGACTAGTACGCAGGTGAGGGTGGTCACGCCATTACTCGCCCAATATGCCTACCTTCTCAGGGACAGGACCAAGTAGTGAGCTGGGAACTTAACTACGCGAGATGGAATTCACTCGTTCCCGCCTTTAGGGAAACTAGAGGGGTTGTTCCCTTAAGTGTTGTCTCCAGTGCTTGGACAACGGGCGCCCACTCTCTCACTGGCACGAGAGAGTTGTTGTGTATGGTTGGACCATTACAACGTTGTTGTTCATTAGAGGAGCAGTGGGGACTTAAGGAGCAAGAAGTAGACATAGGGGTAAAACGGTAATTTGACCTAGCAGTGTCTACAAACAACCTTTGAAGGGTCGACTCATGGGTATTGGTTATATCAGTGGACACGTAATATTCTGCACTGACGGGAGTGCAGCTACGGGCTATAGTGGAGTGTTACCATAGCTAATGAATGTTGGTTAACCGTGTCAAAGAGTTTGGCAGGTTAATCTCGGATCATTGGAGCCCGTCACTGTAGGTCCATTAGGTCCCTCGGTTGGCTCCATCTGGATTTAAGAAAGGATAAAGTTTTGGTATGAGATTGAAGTGTTCAATTTCACTCTAAGGGCATTTATGTCATTTATATGAGATATGAATGATATAATATATAGTTTAATGTGAATGAGATTCGTAATAAACTATAGGTTAGCCTAGTTGTTGAATTAGGGCTAATTAGAGAAATTAATTGAGAGAAATTAAATTGAATGTGATTCAATTTAATAAATCCACAATTATACAACTATGATTTGTAAGATGAGATATGGGATATCTTACATTATATGGTTATGCAAATATGATTTGCATAACCTATGGTTGTGGTAAAATGGTAATAATGTGGAGATTTTAACTCTATCATTTTCCATTATTTAAACCCTTCTTGCAAGAAGGAAATCAACTCATTCTCTCATTTTTTGGATTTTCACCAAAAAGAAGAGAAAGCTCTCTCTCTCAATTCTCTCTCAATTCCTCTCCTCCCTTCACCAAAACAAAAGTTCCCACCAACTTCCTTCTTCCAAAAGAAGAACAACCGAGAAGCCTTTGGTGGTGTTCTTGTTCGTGAGAAGAGTTCGAGTTTGTAGAGATCGAGATTGCACGAAGAGTTCGTGATTCGCTGGAAAGGAATTTTGAAGAGGGTCTTCAACAAGTAAGTATCTAGTATTTACTGTTTTTCTTTCCTTATTATGTATGTTTAGCCTAAACCATTAGATAGTTGATTTTAACAAAATCGAGTAGCATAACGATACCACGACGATTCGATCGTCTTCCGCTGCGCTGAATTCTCATTCCCTTCAGATCGTCCTCTAAAACTAAAGTTTGACCATCAAAGAACAAGAGTGTTCAAATGAAAAAGAAGGGCAAGGGGAAGACTCACATGACACACAAGGGAAAGAAAGTTGCAGAAAAAGGAAAATATTTTCACTGCAACCAAAACGGGCACTGAAGGAGGAACTACTCGAAGTACCTTGTTGAGAAAAAAACAAATAAAGAAGCACAAGGTAAATATGATTTACTAGTTGTTGAAACATGTTTAGTGGAGTATGATACCTCAACCTGGATATTGGATTCAGGGGCCACTAATCATATTTACTTCTCTTTTTAGGAAACTAGTTCCTAGAAAAAGCTAGAAGAAGGCGAGATCACCCTCAAAGTTGAAACAGGAGAGGTTGTCTCGGGCGATGCAGTGGAAGACTTGAAGTTGTATTTCTACGATAGATATATCATGCTTAAAGATGTTTTGTATGCTCCTAAAATGAAATGAAATTTAATATCTATCACATGTATATTAGAACAAATGTATAAAATATCCTTTGAAATCAATGAAGCGTTCATTTTCAGAAAAGATATTCAAATTTGTTCTGTTATACTAGAAAACAACTTATATAAGTTAAGACCAACTAAAGCAAAATTTGTCTTAAATACTGAGATGTTTAGAACAGTCGAAACTCAGAATAAAAGACAAAAAGTTTCTTCCAATGCCTATCTATGGCACTTAAGACTTTATCACATAAATCTCAATAGGATTGGGAGATTGGTTATGAGTGGACTCTTAAATCAGTTAGAAGACAATTCTTTACCTCCATGTGAGTCTTGTCTTGAGGGAAAAATGACTAAGAGATCTTTTACTGGAAAAGGTCTCAGAGCCACAATACCCTTAGAGCTCGCACATCCGGACCTCTGTGGACTGATGAATGTCAAAGCTCGAGGTGGGTATGAATATTTCATCAGTTTCATTGATGATTATTCAAGGTATGGTCATATTTACCTAATGCATCACAAGTCTGATTCTTTTATAAAGTTCAAAGAATATAAAATTGAGGTTGAGAACCAGTTAGGTAAAATGATTAAGACACTCCGATCAGATCAAGGTGGGGAGTACATGGACTAAAGATTCCAGGACTATATGATAGAACACGGAATTAAATCACAACTCTCTGCACCTAATATGCCTCAGCAGAACGGTGTATCTGAAAGAAGAAACATAACTTTGTTGGACATGGTTCGCTCAATGATGAGCTTTGCTAAGTTACCTGATTTCTTTTGGGGGCATGTATTAGAAATTATTATCTATATTTTGAATAACGTTCCCTCTAAAAGTGTTTCAGAAACACCTTATGAGCTATGAAAAGGTAATAAAGGTAGTTTATGTCACTTTAGGATTTGGGAATACCTGGCACACATGTTGGTGCAAAATCCTATCGTTCAAAGTCATGTATATTTGTAGGTTATCCAAAAGAAACAAAATGTGGTATGTTTTACGACCCTCAAGAGAATAAGGTGTTTGTGTCGAAAAATGTCACATTCTTAGAGGAAGACCACATCAGAAGTCATCAACCTCGCAGTAGACTAGTATATTAAATAAACTTTCCAAAAACGCTACAGATAAAGCTAGTTCTTCTACTAAAGTAGTAGATAAAACTAGTACATCTGGTCAGTCACATCCTTCTCAAGAGTTGGGAATACCTCGACATAGTGGGAGGGTTGTTCATCAGCCTGATCGTTACTTGGGTTTAACTGAAACTCAAGTCGTCATACTTGATGACGACTTCATCGACCTATAAATGGGCGATGAAAAATGTGGATTGTGACCAGTGGGTCAAAGTCATGGATCTCGAAATGGAGTCTAGAACAACCAGAGGGGTTTATTGCACAGAGTCAAGAACAAAAAGTTTGTTAGCTTCAGAAATCCAATTTATGGGTTGAAACAAGCTTCTAGATCTTGGAATATAAGATTTGATACTGCGATAAAATCTTATGGTTTTGAACAGAATGTTGATGAGCCTTGTGTATACAAGAAGATCGTCAAGTTTATTATAGCGTTCTTAGTTTTATATGTTGACGACATTCTACTCATTGGGAATGATGTAGGTTACTTGACTGATATCAAGAAATGGCTAGCTACACAGTTCCAAATGAAAGATTTGGGAGATGCACAGTATGTTCTAGGGATTCAAATTGTTCGGAACCACAAGAATATAACACTAGTCATGTCTCAAGCAACTTATATAGACAAAATGTTGTCTAGGTATAAGATGCAGAATTCCAAAAGAGGTATGTTACCTTACATATATGGAATTCATTTGTCAAAGGAACAATGCCCTAAGACACCTCAAGAGGTTGAGGATATGAGACGCATTCCCTATGCTTCCGCAGTTGAGAGTCTGATGTATGCAATGTTATGTACTAAACCTGACATATGTTACGCAGTAGGGATAATCAGTACGTATCAGTCCAATCCTAGATATGATCATTAGACTGTCGTTAAGAGTATCCTCAAGTATCTTAGGAGAACGAGGAACTACATGCTCGTGTATGGTGCTAAGGATTTGATCTTTACTAGATACACTGACTCTGATTTCCAGACCGATAAAAATGCAAAAAAATCCACATCGGGATCAGTGTTCATTCTGAATGAAGGAGCAGTAGTGTGGAGAAGTGTGAAGCAAAACTGTATTGCAGACTCCACAATGGAAGCTGAATACGTAGTTGCATGTGAAGCAGCAAAAGAAGCAATATGGTTGAGGAAATTCTTGAAAGATTTGGAAGTCACTCCAAATATGCATTTGCCTATCACCCTATATTGTGATGACAGTGGTGCAGTTGCAAATTCAAGAGAACCAAGAAGCCATAAGCGCGACAAGCATATTGAGCGCAAATACCATCTTATCCGGGAGATTGTAAATAGTGGAGACGTTGTAGTGACCCACATATCTTCTTAGCAAAATATTGTTAATCCCTTTACAAAGACCCTCACGGCTAAAGTGCTTGAAGGTCACCTATACTCTCTAGGTCTACGAAGTTAGTAAACCAGGACAAATGGAAGAGCTTTTGGGTATATGTCCTAGTTAGTTATATTCATATGTTTATTGTACTCATATGTTTCTCACTTAAATTCAACATTGTGATATTCCACAAGGAGTTTTAGTCCAAGTGGGAGTTTGTTGGATTTTGTGTCCTAAAACTCGTAGTTTGTAATTGATAAACATTTTCTTTTTCGATAAAATTATTATTGAATTAGTTTACTATAATCTTGAATCCAATAAACTAAGGTCCCGAGGCTTTTTAATGTAGACTTGAACTTTATGTGATGGCATAAAACATGGATCAAGTTCGAGTATATAGCCTAAAATGGTCTATAGTAGAGGGATAAGGTTGGGTGCCTTATTCTGGAGACACTATGGATGTGGTCTACTTTGTAGTTAGTACAAACGATGTGATCCAGCTCATACATGTGGTTGACATGCGAGTGGGGGCATCCTGGTGCAATGAGATTGTACAAGACCGGACCGTGAATTATTAGACTTACTGATGCAACATCGTTAACAGTATAGGGCTAATAATTTCGTAGATGACCATTAGTGACTCGACCTTAATCCTGAGCATGTTACGGACTCCTATCTGCGGGAGTCTGTCCTTTGACTAGTACGGGTGAGGTTGGCCACTATTGCTCGCCCAATATGCCTATCTTCTCAGGGACAGGACCACGTTGGGAGCTGAGAACTTGACTACGCAAGAAGAAATTCACTCGTTCCCGACTTAGGGAAACTAGAGGGGTTGTTCCCTAAAGTGTTGTCTCCAGGGCTTGAACAATGGGGCCCCACCCTCTCATTGGCCCGAGAGGGTTGTTGTTTATGGTTGGACCATACAACGTAGTTGTTCATTAGAGGAGCAGTGGGACTTAAGGAGCAAGAGGTAGACACAGGGGTAAAACAGTAATTTGACCCAGCTGTGACTACGAACAACCTGTGAAGGGTTGACTCATGGGTATTGGTTATATCGATGGACAGAACCTATCCTACAGTGATGAGAGTGCAGCTACGGGCTTTAGTGGAGTGTTACCGTAGCTAATGAATGTTGATTAACCGGGTCAAAGAGTTTGACAGGTTAGTCTCGGATCATTGGAGCTCGTCACGTGTAGGTCCATTAGGTCCCTCGGTTGGCTCAAATTGGACAAATTGAGGGTTTACAGTTTGGTGTGAATTTGAAGTGTTCAAATTCATCATTTGGGTATTTATGTCATTTATATGAGATATAGATGACATAATATATAGTTTAATGTGAATGAGATTCATAATAAACTATAGTATAGCCTAATTGATTAATTAGTGCTAATTGGAGAGATTCAAATGAGAGAAATTAAATTGAATGTGATTCAATTTAAAAATATACATTTATGCAAATGAGATTTGTATAATAAGGTATGAGATACCTTATATTATGTGATATGCAAATATGATTTGTATATCATATAGTTGTGGTAATATTGTGATTTGGTGGAGGTTTTAACTCCATCACACAATAGTATATAAAAGCTTTTAGTGTGCCTTTTGCCATTTTTTGGATTTTGATCCAAAAATAGCAAAGCAATTCTCTCTCAATTCTCTCAAGAACTCTCCTCACCTAAAATCCAAAGGGAGTCCCACATACTCTCCCTCAACCTCCCGAGAACAACCGAGAAGGCATTTTGGAAGTGTCTTGTAATTCTGTTCGAGGATCGAGTTCTTGGAGATCTTTGGTTCGAGAGAGATTGTGACCGGTGGAGGAAAGCTTTGAAGAAGAGTTCTTCAACAAGTAAGTAGTGTAATCCTTACTTTTTTTTCCTTCTTTATGCATGTTTAGCCTAGGATCTATGAGATAGATTCGATTTTAAGATACATTTTACACAACGAAATAACAACGTTTCACAACGTCTTCCGTTGCGGGAATTCCAAATCCCTTCAGAAATAAAATTTATAAACCTTTGCATTAAATTCACTCCCAGGTCGATTCCCAGGTAGGGGTGTTTTGTTTCCGTCAGCTTAAATACCCAAACCTAGCCAGAACCTTCCTTAGATAGAGTTTTTCTTTAATCATAGTTTATAAACCATATTGGTTCCCTAATTCTAATCTTATTAGAACTAGATAACCTAAGTTTAATTAATACCAAGTTCTAAGACCATTTTAAAACTAATTAATTAACCTTAGATAATATGCATTTCTATGTTATAATGCTTGATCATTCATCACATGAATAATTGAACATACATAACATACTCATCGCATGAATAAATGCATGTCAATGCTTTCATAAAAATTAATATAACACTTATATTAACTAAATCATGCAAACTATATAATATAACACTTATATTATAAAATGATGCATGATTATGCTTAACCTAAGTAGGGATTTTAAATCTAAATGGCATACCATATGCATATTAAAATTCAAACAACACTTGCATAAATTAAATAGCAAAAATGAACCACATTTTGGCATCCTAAAAAGTTAATTAGAATCAATTATAATTAATATAAAAATTATATTAATTATAATTAGTATTATTAATTAAAAACATTAAAATACTATAAAGAAAAACAGAAATAAGCAACCCACGTCACCCACATCCACGATCTGCACGCGCACGGCGTTGAGACGTTGTGCGCAACATCTCAACATTGTGCCTTCCTCTGCGTGCTTCAAAGCGTCATGCGTGAGGCGTTGCACCTGCAGCAAGCCAACTCCCGTATGCATGGCGTTGAGACGTCGATGCATAGCGTCTCAACGTCGTGCTCTGTACAGAACAGAACACCTTCTGTTTTGGCTCATTTTTGCTCCGTTCTTCACAGCAACCGCCTTGCCACGAATGACACGGACTTACAGACTCGATTTACATCGTAATTTTTTCAAAACATCGGACCCTTACATTGAAATTTTCAATGAAAAATAATGTAAATCTAAGTGCCAAAATGTGAAAACCTTCATTTTTGTAAACTGACATTCATCACATGAATCGAAAGCATACCTACCTAAAATTTGAGAAATTCATAACGTAACTGGGAGCAAGATTGGCTCTGATACCAATTGAAGGGATCGAATCCCACAGCGAAAGTTAATTGAATCGCGTACTCTCGATTACGTTACTAGAATTGAACTAAAAAACATGCATCTACAGTAAACAATTTTAGGGAGAAAAAGAAATACCTTTGAAGAACCAATTTCTTCTTGTAATCCCTCCCGCGATCTCTACGACCTCTACGAACCAAACATGAACCGAACACCTCTAAGAAGTCTTCTCGGTTGTTCTGAAGGGTAGGAAGGATTGTGGGATCCTTTTTGGTCTAAAGGGATTTGTAGAGAATTTGAGAGAGAATTTGATTTTGGAATTCTCTAAAACTAAAAAGTGAGAACCTTTAGTCCAATGCATCTAAAAGCACTTATTTATAGTGGGTGAGGGAGGAGAGAAATTCTCCACCCATTATCCCACTAATTCCACCAATTATACATTATGCAAAATGAATTTGCATAAATGCATAATATGAGGTATCATATACCTTATTATTCAAATCACATTTGCATAATGTGGAATTAAATTGAATCATATTCAATTTTCCATATCTCTCAATTTTAATTTCTCTAATTATGCCATAATTCCATAATTAGGTCATAGTATAGTTTATTATGAATCATATTCACATCAAACTATATATTATATTAATTATATCACATATAATTGACATAAAGTCCCTTTAACTGAATTTGTACACTTCAAATTCATTCCAAAACTTTATACCCTCATTAATTCCTTATTGAGCCAACCGAGGGACCTAATGGACCTACAGATCATGAGCTCCAATGATACGAGATTAACTGATCAAACTTTTTTATTCCGTTAATCAACATTCATTAACTATGAATCACACCACTATAGACTCGTAGTTGCACTCTCCTCATTCTAGGACAAGTTGTGTCCATTAATATAAACAATGCCCGTGAGTCAACCTTCACGGGTCATACATAGTCATAAATGGGTCAAATTACCGTTTTACCCCTGTGACTACTTCTTGCTCCTTAAGTGCCATTGATCCTCTAATGAACAACATGTTTATGGTCCTACCATAAACGGGGCCCTGTTATTCAAGACCTGAATTCAGTCCTTAAGGGAACCATCTATCTAAATTCCCTAGCTCGGGACCGAGTGAATTCCTTCTTGCGGAGTTAAGTTCCCAGCTACCTATGAGGTTCTGTCCCTGAGAAGGTACGCATATTTAGTCGGCAACTCTGGTCACTCTCACCCGTACTAGTCTAAGGATAAACCCCCGCAGCCAGGAGTCTGTAACTCGCTCAGGATTAAGGTCGAGTCACTAATGGTCATCTACAAATTATTAGTCCTAATCTGTCAACGGTGTTACTACAGTATTCTAATAATTCACGGTTCGGTCTTGTACAATCTCATTGCACAAGATGCCCCCACTCGCATGTCAACTACATGAACGAGATGGATCGTCTCGTCTGTGTCTAACACAAAATGGGTCGCATCCATAGCGTTACCAGGATGAGGTTCCCAACCTTATCCATGTACTATAGACCATTTGGGTCATTTACTTGAACACGATCCTCCTTGTGTGTCCACTACACACTGTTCAAGCTCTCACAAACATGACCCTGGAGCTTAGTTCATTGGATTTAAGTTTAAATTGCGAGAATACAAGATTTGATGAAAAATAACACTTTATTTATAAACATCAAATAATTACAAACTACATGAGTTTAGGGCATACACCCTAACACAAAGTGTTTGTCCATTGGTGGGTCAACAACCGGATCCTGGTCACGGCCTCCTCGACCATGGCCTCTTTGACCACCTCAACCACGTCCACCAGCAGCTACCCTTCCACAACCTCTTCCACGAGCCATAATCTTGTTTATAAATCAGCAGACATTAAACTCACAACTAACTCATTTTAGCAATATGCCATTTAACTTCAATGCATAAGAGTACAAGCATAGGTAAATGAGAAACTCTTTTAATCCCTAACTACTTTATCGGTCAGCTAACAGATACAAAACTTGGTGGTGACAAGACGACCTTCCTGCGAGAGGTTGTGAAAAATAGATTGCTCACGATGTGAGCGAGTCTACAGAATCTAGAACCTAGAGCTCTAGTACCAACTGTAACGACCCTAAAACTTGGGAGGAATGGGGTTTTATGCCCTAAACTCGTGGTGTTTGTAAATGTTTTATGAAATAAATATAAAGAGTTATTTTTTCATCTTTTCTTGTGTACTTGCATTTAAACTTAATCCAATAAACTAAGCTTAGGGTTATTGTAATGAGGAATTGAACAGTGTGTAATGGACACACAACATATAATCATGTTCAAGTATGTAACCCGAATGGTTTATAATACATGGATAAGGTTGGGAACCCTATCCTGGTAACACTATGGATGCGACTCACTTTGTATTAGATATAAATAAGGTGATCCAACTCGTTCATGTAGTTGACATGTTGTGGCATCATGTGCGATAAGATCGTACAAGACTGACCGTGAATTATTAGCCAAAGTTATGTAACACTGCTAACATATTAGGTCCAATAATTTATAAATGACCACTATTGACTCGACTTGAATCCTAAGCGGGTTACGAACTCCTGTCTGCGGAGGTTTGTTCTTTGACTAGTATGGGGAAGAGTAGCTAGAGTTTTCGACTCAATATGCCTACATTCTTGAGGACAAAACCTCGTGGAGAGCTGAGAACTTAACTCTACAAGACGAAATTCACTTGTTCTGAGCTAGAGAATTTAGATAGGTTGTTCTCTTAAGGGTTGAATCCAGGTCTTGAACAATGGGACCCCACCCTCTCACTGGCCCAAGAGGGACTTTGTTTATGGTAGGACCATAAACAAGTTGTCATTAGAGAATCAGTGGTACTTAAGGAGCAAAAGGTCATCACAAGGGTAAAATGGTAATTTGACATAGCTATGATTACGAATAATTGGTAAGGGGTTGTCACACCCCCTCCCGAACCACATGCTAACTTAGCCCGGAGACGGCATGAAGCCAACAGACATTGTTACCTCTTAACAATACCTGCTGCGACATTACTTTACTGAAACAAACTATGTTCGCATATGGAACACTTTAAACTTAACACAAATGGAATCTGGACATTTATAAGACGTACATGAGGAGAAACTCTTCTTAAGTCTCTCTTGAAACTAAGATGAGCTAGAACATCGTAACCACAAACAAGTCAAACCACTAATTAAGCAACCACAACCTCTAAAGCACATACGACTATAACTACATAGTTCTCTTAAAATAATTTACGACATATGGACTTGCTAAACCACACCAACCACGTACAACATATCAAACATGAGAAGCTTCCAGTGACTATAGCAGTTATCGTGCACAGGAGCTCGATCTCTACGAAAAGTAGGAAAAACACTAAAAGAATGAGCTATAAAGCTCGTTGAGTGACTTGAGTTTAAAAGAAAGCTATTAACTCGTAAATCATATCACCGGCCATCTATGAGCATATGCATCCGTAATCAAGCGTTAAAAAATAATCGTGTAATCATTATAGCTTTTCATGAAAACAAGCAAGACACCGTTAAAATCTCGTAAGGCATGTAAATGATATAAACTCTTTTTAAAACATGTCACAATCTACGTTGTGTAGGCACGCCAAGATACACAACGTTTATTCTCTGATGTAGTGGGGCCCGCCCGAAGACTCCCATCGTCTTTGTCGTAGTGGGGCCCGCCAAAGACTCACGACAGTACCGCTGTCACACGAGTACACTCAACGTCGACAACGTAATAAGACCAATGTGCACACGGTACTACATAGCCTCGGGCTCAATATCTCGAGAAGATCACATGAAAACATTTGAACATGTCGACTTATCTTTTCTTTCATAAAACTCAAGCTTACTTAGCTTGTTCATAAAACCGAAATCTTTAAAACATACTTGCTAGTACATGCTTGCTTGAAATCATCACATTTTCATAAGTTTTGGCAACCATTGGACATATGCTCATGTATAAACTTTATAAAGAGTTTTAGGCTCATCATGAACACTTTAAAACATTTCTAAGAAATCATGAATGCTCATAAACAAGTGTTCAAGAAAACAATAAACATCTAAACCATTTCGTTTTAGCAAAACCTTGCATTTCATAAGCATAATACAAGCCTATAAACCATTTTCAAGGTTTGTTTTGTCACTCACAGTGTTAGAACTAAAGTCTTCACCCGTACACTCGACCTTTTGTTCTTGGCCTGTCAAACAAACCAAAACCATGTTTTAGAACCTCGAGCTCATGGTTTTAACTTTAAAACTACAAGAAAACACTCCAACAAAAATTCCAGCATTTAACAGATTTTATGCCCTATATTCAGACAGCCATAACTTCTTCATTACTTATCCAAACAGGGTGATATTTATACCAAACTCTTCCTTTTTGAATCCTCTAAATTTCATATGAAGACATGAAATTGAAATTCCCAATAGATTGGTTCAGAAATACCTCGAAAGCTTCTTTCCCCGGAACCAACTTCTGCTATTCCAGATTCGAATTTCTGCTGCAACCCGAAACTTGACCTGCTATTTACAACATCTTCCAATCATTTTCTATTCACGATTCCTTCATGAAAGTTGTAGGAAATTCAATAAGCGTTCCAACCATACCTAATAGAGCTTCTGATTCCAATTCTACAGGTCAGTACAACCAAAACATCAGAGACTTCTCGGATTTGACAGTAAATTCTGTGTTCTGACTTCCTCTTCACAAATCAGTAGCTTAAGATCCGAATTTGCTCGAGCATCCTTCACGAATTTTGTTCCAATATGAGTTAACTTGCACGAAACAAAATTTCAACTCTTACCTCTTTCTGTGGAGCTCGTGATGAACAAAATAGCAGAACTTGGCAGAGTGATTACCTTGCTGTCATACTAATTTGCTTGAGTTCTCTCCTCTCTTCTTCAATTTCCAAATTGAAACCCTCTTCTTCTTCTTCCTTTAAGCTTCTCCCACGAAAACCCTTGCCTTTCATTTGATAAAATGAAGAAGAAGATCGATAGAAGCTTGTTTTTAAGAAGAACTTAGGTGGGGTCCCACCACCCACCATCCTTTCTTTGTTTTTCTTTCTTTTTCCTTTTCTTTTCTTTTCCTTTCTTTTCTTTTCTTTCCTTTTCTTTCCTTTTCTTTTCTAAACATAACAAACTTAGTATATTAAACATTGTTTCATTTCCTTTCCTTCTTTTGTCTTAAAAGCAATCCAAACCAAAATAGTTTAAACTTTCCTTCCTTGTTTTCCTTTTGCCTTTCACTTCATTTCTTTCCTTTTTAAAACAAGGAAAACCAAGTTTTAAGCATTCATTTCTTCCTTTCTTTTGTTGTTTGATAATAAGGAGGTTCCAAAGAAAGATCTCGGATTTACAACTTACCTCCCCCTTATGAAATTTCGTCCTCGAAATTGAGTAGTCTTTAAGTGAAAATCATTGGGTACTTCCTCCTCATTAGATCCTCTAACTCCAAGGTTGCCTCCTCCACTCCGTGATGTCTCCAACGAACCTTCACGAGTGAGATCGTCTTGTTTCTTAAAACTTGTTCTTTCCTGTCGAGGATTTGAACTGCATCTTCTGCGTAACTCATGTCTTTTTCAGCTCAACGGGTTGTGCTTGTAGCACATGTGTCAGATCTGGAATATATTTCTCAACATGAACACATGAAAAACATCATGTACTCAAGATAGTTCTCACTGGAAATTCTAGTCTCAGAGGTCACAAGCCCAACTTGTCCCGTTACTTGATAAGGACCAATATATCTAGGGCTTAGTTTACCTTTCTTACCAAAACGAAGGACACCTCTCCATGGAGATAACTTCAAGAAAACTTGATCTCCAACCTGGAATTTTAAGTCCTTTCGTTGCTTATCTACATAACTCTTCTGACGGTCTTGTGCTACCCTCAGATTCTCTCTGATTACGTTAATATTGTTTGTCATAACTTGCACCAACTCAGGGCCCGATTAGCTTCCGCTCTTCCAGTTCATTCCAATATACGAGCGTTACTACGGTCTTTTATCTAGAGCTTCAAATGGTGCCATGTCAAAACTAGACTGATAATTGTTATTGTAAGCAAATTCCATAAGTGGTAGGTGTGTATCTCAACTTCCCTTAACTTGAAAGACACATGCTTGCAACATGTCTTCTAGGGTCTAGATGGTTCTCTCGGACGGACAATGCATCTCAACATGAAACGCTTTGTACTAAAACTCGCTTTTGTCCCCATAGTTTTGTAAGCTAGGCCAAAACATAGAAGTAAATCTCGGATCTCTATCTCAAACTATGGACATTGGCACTCGTATTGACTCACAATTTTGTCGACGTGATAGCTTAGCTAGGCGATTAAGCGTGAGACATCGCTTTAATCGGTACAAACCGTGTTGTCTTAGTGAGTCTATCCACCATTACCCAAGTACCATCATGTCCATTTGAAGTACATGGTAATCTAAACAGAAAAACCATAGTAATACGCTCCCATTTCCATTCAGGACACTAGCAATGGGTTAAGGAGTCCTTTTTGCTTCGTCTAATCAAGTTTAACTTGGCCGATGATTAAATATCTATCAACATAATCAACTATCTCTCGCTTCATCCCGGCCACCAATATGTCTCATTCAAGGTTTTACACATCTTGGTGCTTCTGGATGCATAAGCGTAAATTGATCTGTGAGCTTCTTCTAGAATAGCATTCTTAAGCTCACTAACACTCTAACGCATAGTCTTCCTTGTTTCTCTATGGCTCAAAATCCGATCTCATTTTAAATTTTGCTTCTTGGCCCTATTTGGACTTTCTAAACATCTTTTGCAAGTTACTATTCTCTCGATTGTCTTCTCACAATCTCTATTATGAGTGAAGGCCTGATCTCAAATTAAACTAAAGACCCTCTCTCAATTCTCTGCGAGCTACAAGCGCCTTAGAATCCTTTTAGAGTACTTAAAAAAATGTTGCTCGAATACCACACAAGGCATCCCTAGGAAGTCTTGACTTCCTGCTCAATATAATCATACCACATTCACCTTACCAGGATGGTATTCTATGGTACAATCATAATCTTTAATCGATTCTAACCATCTTCTCTGTCTCATATTCAACTTCCTTTGATCAAAGATATATTTGGACTTTTATGATCTGTGTAAATGTGACACCTTTCACCAAACAGTAATGTCTCCGGATCTTCATTGCTAAAACAATTCTTTAACTCAAAATCATGGGTAGGGTAATTACATTCGTGCTTTTTCAATTGCCTTGATGCATAAGCTATTACTTTACCCTCTTGCATGAGCACACAACCCAAACCTTGCCTCGAAGCATCACAAGAAATTACATACTCTTTTCTGTTACGGTGAAGTGTCGAAATAAGTGTTGTAACTAATCTCTTTTCACTCTTGAAAACTTTGTTCACACTTATCGACCATTCAAACTTAGCATTCTTTCTTGTTATAAGCTGTTAAGGGTAATACTAATCGTGAGAAGTTCTCAACAAATCATCTGCGAGATCCTGCCAAGCCTAGGAAACTACGCACTGCAATCGTACTAATCGGTCTCTCCCAATGACTACAACTTAAACTTTATTTGGATCCACACTAACACCATATGCCGAGGCAACATGCCCCAAAAAACATTACTGTTCAACCAAAACTCACATTTGGTGAATTTAGCGCGTAAATTTATTTATCTCGTAGTGTTTGCAGAATAATACTCATGTGTTCCTCGTAGGCTTTCCTGTCAACTGAGTAAACTAGTATATCATCAATAATCACTATTACAAGATATCCAAATACTGGTGGAAAACCTGTCCATGGGGTCCATGAAAACTGCTAGTGCATTGTTAAACCGAATGGCATTACTAAACACTCGTAATGCTCGTACCTCATTATGAATAACGCCTTAGGAATGTCTGATTCTCTGACCTTTAACTTATGATATCCTGGATCTTAAATTAATCTTACAAAACATCGATGCACCTCTTAACTGGTCAAACAAGTCATTTATTCGGGTAAAGGATACTTATTACGTATCGTGACTTTGTTTAACTGTCTATACTCAATGGCATATTCTACGGGTACCATCTTTCTTTTCACGAGATAACACCGGAGCTTTCAAGGCGATACACTAGGTCTGATGTATCCCTTATCAACTAGTCCTTGTAATCGCATCTTTAGCTCCTCGATCTCACTTGGAGCCATTCTATACGGCACTTGCGAAATAGGTGTCATTCATGGTAATAGTTCAATGGTGAACTCAACTTCCTATCGGTGGCAATCCCGATAGATCTGCTAGAAAACAACAAAAATTCATTCACAACAAGAACATTTTCTTGTTTTAGCTTTTCTTCCCGCACCTCAACTACATGTGCAAGAAACGTCGTGCAACCTTTCCTTAATAACTTCTCGAGCTTTGAATGTCGAAAACAAACTCGTAGGGATAGTCTTTCTTTCATCCCATAAAACCACTTCAGCTAATCCTGGTTTCTTGAAAACAACTTCCTTTATATGGCAATCTCTAGAAGCATAATGAGTAAATAGTAAATCCATCTTTAAGATTGCATCTCACACCTGCAAGTCTAGTGGAAGAAGATCCACTAACATATTGAGACCTTCTACTAAGACCTCACAGTTCATCATCACCAATTGACTAGTAACACATCACCAACTAGAGTGTATATAACTAACCTTTTACATAAAGGTTCTAGCTTCCCATTCAACTTAGTCAAGAACATACTAAAAACAAAGAAATGTGTAGCACCTTGTTCTATCAAGACAAGTACAGGTACATTTCAAATAGTAATTGTACCAATAATCATATCTGTGCATCCTCGACTTCTTCTTTGAGTCATAACCTAGACCTTTCCGTGTTGCCTGGGCCTCCTACAACTCTCTTTTAGTCTAACACCACTGGTGCCCTCTCTTGCAGCTCATCGAAACTCTCACCGCTCTACTGTCTGGGACTCAACTCCTAGTCCTCTGCAATGCGCTGGTCCATAGTCATGGACAATCCTCTTGACATGTCCTCGGTTGTCAAGATCTTTGTAGCATGTACCAACACTCACAAGACAATGATCTTGATGATTCTTGCAACAGATCACACATGGAGTTTTCCTTGCTATATCGGGCATTAGACTCTTGCCTCCATGCAACTTGCGCCAATCAAACAAACTAACTAGGTTCACTTTAACTCGCCCCGATAGGCACTACCCCACAATCATCCGCCTCGATGCCCGGCTACTTGGCTACTAGCTTGCTCCTTAAAGTCATATTGACTTGAAACATTTACTCCAAGTGTGAACCTCATTGCTCACGACCTTGAAATCGCTTGTTGTCGAAGCCTTCACAACTAGGCTTCACTCATCGACTTCTCCATCTGCTATACTCGCTCAACACGTAGAGCGGTCTCTACCAACTTAGAGAAGTCACCCACTTAGCAATGGTCAGAATCGCGGGTACGTATCTCGTGTCGTAACCTCTTTCAATTCGTCGACACACCGCTCTTGGATGCCACAATCACATCAACATACTGCGACAACTCGGTATATCTTTTCTCATACTCACCACTGGAAGTGTCTCTTGTTTTAGTTCTAAAAATTCATCCTCTTTGCCTCTCTGATGACGTGCTAGGGTAATATTTATTTTCAAATATACTTACTTCAAAGTTTCCCGTTGTGAAGTACGTGCATCACTACAATCCAAGCTAACATCGATTTCCATCATCCTTCTACCTTCTTTAGCAAAGCAAGAATGTGGCCAACTTAACATTTCGCTCCTCGTGAGCAACTCATAACATCAAAACATTTATCAAGCTTATTCACCAAAACTCAACTTCAATCGGGATCTTTGGAACCTCAAACACTGTGGGCTCCTAACTCTTTTAGGTGATCTATTCTATATGTCTTATCTGGATTACTTAGCCCCGCTCCCTATGGCTTACCTACCTCCCCGAGGAATTAGCATGCTTTGCTTAATTCGCCCCTATCTCAACTCTTGAGGCACTAGATCTCCACCGGGATTGATCTTGGGTAGGATCCTGCGTCCCGCCCCGATCTTGCCTCGCATCGCTCTGCTAGTGCGTGGTGGCATGACTTCTATAACATATTAACATACTAGACATGTAATGAGTACTCAACCCAAATGCACAATTCTAGACTTGTGTTCACATTCTAGTCCCGACTGGACTTACTCTTGTCCTTACTTGGACCATGCTCGCTAGTTCTATTGAACTAACTCAATAACTTGCTATTTACTTTTGAGTTTCTTCTAGAGCTAACTTGCTCTGTCTCATTCCCATGGAGCTAATCGCTCACGATACCAAGTTGTCACACCCCCTCCCGAACCACATGCTAACTTAGCCCGGAGACGTCATGAAAACCAATGCAGACATTGTTACCTCTTAACAATACTGTGACATTACTTTACTGAAACAAACTATGTTCGCATATGGAACACTTTAAACTTAACACAATGGAATCTGGACATCTATAAGACGTACATGAGGAGAAACTCTTCTTAAGTCTCTCTTGAAACTAAGATGAGCTAGAACATCGAACCACAAACAGTCCAAACCACTAATTAAGCAACCACAACCTCTAAAGCACATACGACTATAACTACATAGTTCTCTTAAAAATAATTTACAGACATATGGACTTGCTAAACCACACCAACCACGTACAACATATCAAACATGAGAAGCTTCCAGAGACTATAGCGAGTTATCGTGCACCGGAGCTCGATCTCTACCTGAAAAGTGGGAAAAACACTAAAAGAATGAGCTATAAAGCTCAGTGAGTGACTTGAGTTTAAAAGAAAGCTATTAACTCGTAAATCATATCACCTGGCCATCTATGAGCATATGCATCCAGTAATCAAGCGTTAAAAGTAATCGTGTAATCATTATAGCTTTTCATGAAAACAAGCAAGACACCGTTAAAATCTCGTAAGGCATGTAAATGATATAAACTCTTTTTAAAACATGTCACAATCTACGTTGTGTAGGGCACGCCCAGTACACCAACGTTTATTCTACGATGTAGTGGGGCCCGCCCAGCACTCCCATCGTCTTTGTCGTAGTGGGGCCCGCCCAAAGACTACTCACGACAATATTGTTGTTGTCACGAGTACACTCAACGTCGACAATGAGAATAAGACCTGTGCACACGCGGTACTACATAGCCTCGGGCTCAATATCTCGTAAGATCACATGAAAACATTTGAACATGCCAAACATATCTTTTCTTTCATAAAACTCAAGCTTACTTAGCTTGTTCATAAAACCGAAATCTTTAAAACATACTTGCTAGTACATGCTTGCTTGAAATCATCACATTTTCATAAGTTTTGGCAACCATTGGACATATGCTCATGTATAAACTTTATAAAGACTTTTAGGCTCATCATGAACACTTTAAAACATTTCTAAGAAATCATGAATGCTCATAAACAAGTGTTCAAGAAAACAATAAACATCTAAACCATTTCGTTTTAGCAAAACCTTGCATTTCATAAGCATAATACAATCCTATAAACCATTTTCAAGGTTTGTTTTGTCACTCACAGTGTTGTTAGAACTAAAGTCTTCACCCGCACACTCGACCTTTTGTTCTTGGCCTGTCAAACAAACCAAAACCATGTTTTAGAACCTCGAGCTCATGGTTTTAACTTTAAAACTACAAGAAAACACTCCAACAAAAATTCCAGCATTTAACAGATTTTATGCCCTGTATTCAGACAGCCATAACTTCTTCATTACTTATCCAAACAGGGTGAAATTTATACCAAACTCGTCCTTTTTGAATCCTCTAAAATTCATATGAAGACATAAAATTGAAATTCCCAATAGATTGGTTCAGAAATACCTCGCAAGCTTCTTTCCCCGGAACCAACTTCTGCTATTCCAGATTCGAATTTCTGCTGCAACCCGAAACCTGACCTGCTATTTACAACATCTTCCAATCATTTTCTATTCACGATTCCTTCATGAAAGTTGTAGGAAATTCAATAAGCTTTCCAACCATGCCTAATAGAGCTTCTGATTCCAATTCTACAGGTCAGTACAACCAAAACATCAGAGACTTCTCGGATTTGACAGTAAATTCTGTGTTCTGACTTCCTCTTCACAAATCAGTAGCTTAAGATCCGAATTTGCTCGAGCATCCTTCACGAATTTTGTTCCAATATGAGTTAACTTGCACGAAACAAAATTTCAACTCTTACCTCTTTCTGTGGAGCTCGTGATGAACAAAATAGCAGAACTTGGCAGAGTGATTACCTTGCTGTCATACTAATTTGCTTGAGTTCTCTCCTCTCTTCTTCAATTTCCAAATGAAACCCTCTTCTTCTTCTTCTTCCTAAGCTTCTCCCACGAAAACCCTTGCCTTTCATTTGATAAAATGAAGAAGAAGATCGATAGAAGCTTGTTTTTAAGAAGAACTTAGGTGGGGTCCCACCACCCACCATCATTTCTTTGTTTTTCTTTCTTTTTCCTTTTCTTTTCTTTTCCTTTCTTTTCTTTTCTTTCCTTTTCTTTCCTTTTCTTTTCTAAACATAACAAACTTAGTATATTAAACATTGTTTCATTTCCTTTCCTTCTTTTGTCTTAAAAGCAATCCAAACCAAAATGGTTTAAACTTTCCTTCCTTGTTTTCCTTTTGCCTTTCACTTCATTTCTTTCCTTTTTAAAACAAGGAAAACCAAGTTTTAAGCATTCATTTCTTCCTTTCTTTTGTTGTTTGATAATAAGGAGGTTCCAAAGAAAGATCTCGGGTTTACAGGGGTCGACTCATGGGTATTGGTTAAATCAATGGATACAACTTGTCCTACCGTGAGGAGAGTGCAACTATGAGTCTATAGTGGAGTGACTCGTAGTTAATGAATGTTGATTAACTAGATCAAAGAGTTTGATCGGTTAATCTCGTATCATTGGAGGCTCATGAGCTGTAGGTCCTTTAGGTCCCTCTGTTGGCTCAACATGGATATATCGAGGGTATAAAGTTTTGGATTGAATTTGAAATGTTCGAATTTCTAAATGAGCATTATATTTATTATATGTGATATAATCAATATAATATATAGTTTAATGTGAATATGATTCATATTGAACTATATACTATATTTGGATTATAATCCAAATGTCTAATTTAATATGAAATAGTTTCATAATAACTGGAATAGGAAATATGAGAGTAATATGGAAAATTGAATATGATTCAATTTATAAAGTATATGATACTTTATAATATGCATTATGCAAATATGATTTGCATAATGCATTGTTTATGGAATTAGTAGGTGAATGGGTGGAAGAAGTTACCTCTACTATCATCTCTATAAATAAGTGCACTTGGATAATTGATCTCTCATTTTTTGGATTTGGAACTCCAAAAGCACAAAGAGAGTTATCTCAATTCTCCCTATTCTCTATTCTGTTTCAAGAAAATTTTCTCCCAATTCCAAAAGGGAACTCTCACCATTCTCCCTCTCCTAGAGAACAACGGAGTAGTCATAGTTAGAGATGTCCATTTTTCCCGCAGGGGCGGGGACCCACCCCTAACGGGTCGGAGAATCCCCATTTAGGCGGGGAACGGGGGAGGGAGCGGGGATTAAATTTTTTCCTTTGCTAAACGGGGACGGGGAATACATTCCTCATCCCCGCCCCAATTAATTTATTTTAATTTTAAATATATATATTTGTATACATCTAATAAACCATAAGTCTAAAATTTTATTAAATATCATTTTATTTTTCTAAGAAAATTGAAAAAATGTCTTTTAACTAGAAATCTCTAAAGAATAATAAACCATTTAAATACAATTTTCAAAAGAAAAAAGAAATTAGTTAATACAGTTTAGAAAAATAAAATTCTAAACGGGGAATTATTCCTCACAGGGAACCTGATCCCAGCAAATTTCCCACGGGGAATCTCCGCCCCGTTCCTCGCAAAATTAAATGGGGAATTTCGCAGGGATGTGGAATGAAATGGGGGGCGGGGACGGGGATGGAGAGTCATTCCCCAATCCCGCCTCGCCCAGTGGACATCTCTAGCCATAGTGGAGGTGTTCAAGATCGATACGTGTTTGTAATCGGTTCGAGATCAATATTGGAGAAGGAATACGTGAAGAAAGAGTTCTTCGTAGGTAACATTCTTCTTCTCAAATGTGCTTAATCTAGTTTTCTGATTTTTGTGAGAATCCCACAACGTATTTGTAGGAAAAATCGATTTAAATGCTTCCGCATCGGGATTTTATCCCTTCATAAGCTAGTTAGGGAAGTTACTTAGTTACGTTGTTATGCTGCCAAAATTTCGGCACAGACGACGTGACTGAGTAACTTCCTTAACTAGCTTTATTCCAAGTTTTAGGGTCGTTACAAAGCTACCGACTTAAAGTTCAACTAAAAAAAATTGAAAGACTTCACTAAGCTGGGGAAGATCAATAGAAAGTGTACCCGATAAACTGAAAGGAAAAATCAACAACACTCGTGGCACCCATCCTCATGTATCTTACCAAATCTCTCCTTTTTTTTTCAAAAAAACTAGGTTTTCAACTCCTAGCTTTTAGTTATTTTCTAGATCATGAGGAAGGCAGAGAAACTTTGTGCAACAGGTTACTTACAAAGAAAAAATAGAGAAGAAATTGAAGAAAAAAACCCACATGAGTGAACTCTAACAATGCTCCAACGGCTCTCCCAATGACTGCTCTCTTCTTCTCCATTTATAAGCCTTCATTAGGGTTGCAATTTGTCCAAAAATTATGCTTAAAATCCCACAAATCATGCCCAAATCATGAACTTTCCAAATGGGTTTCGTAGCTTGTTTTTTTCCTTTTTTTACATTTTTTAGAATGCTCATATAATTTGCAATGTCTGAAATTGCATTTGACTATGCATTTTTCTCAATTCCTGCACAAAAGTAAGTTATTAATATTTTTCACCCTAATTGTTTTTATTCTTCTTTTTTTCCCAATTCCAAGATATTTTCTGCTATTTTCTAATAATCTAAAAACAAAATAAGAATATTTATGTATTTTGACGTTAAATAAGCCTTAATACTAAGGCCTTATCACATCTTCAAACTTAAGATATTGCTTGTCCTCAAGTAATTAGAAACCAAATAGCAGCATACACAAGCAATCTTTTCACAAAATGACTTCAAAGGGTGGTTTTGTAAAAAGAAAATGTTGCCTTTCTAGAGAGGTCTCAAACTCTTAATACTTTACACAATTTCTAGATTTTCTCACATAAAATTTTTACTTTTCTTTTTCAAGATAAAACATTCTTATGTAAAGCTACCTATTATGCTTATCCTATCCAAGTAATAGTCATAGAGTCTAGGGTGATCTTCTTTGTTCAACACGCTAAGTTCACCAACATTTTTTTCTTTCTCCCCCAAACTTATACAAAGTTGTTGTTTGGTCCCATTTTCTTTTTCTTTTGATTTTTTTTTATAAGAGTCTTACTGTCACTTGTACCTTCGTTTCAACTTACTAACACTTTGTGGCGAAAGTAGTTGACTACGAGCACCAGTCATTGCTAAGACCGTTTTCACATACTCACTCACTGAGTTAACCTTTCATGCTAAGGAAATCATGGGTGTCATGACTACCTCTAGTTACTCAATTAACTCTAGAAGGAGGAGTATCTTTTTTTTAGCCCTCGCAGTTGTTACAACAGTATAATCTACAACAATATACTATTACAACACATTACAACAAATATAATTTAAAAGAACATATTCTTACAACAATGTTAAACCGGTATATTATTATAATGATAGTGTTACAAAACTCACTCCCCCCCCCCCCCTCTCCCAAACTTAAGTAGGTCAATGTCCCCATTGACTAAAAACTAGAAGAATAGGTGTCGGGTACATATTTGGGTCACTAACTTGCTTAACATCAAAGCTAAACTCTCTAAAGTCCATTAGATAAGATAAGCACAAGGTGAGTTTGGGTTTGAATATTATATGGAATAGCTTGAAAACTCGAAACTGTGTGTAAAAGCACTTGAAAATTGAGAACGTTCTATGTATCATTATCAAAGGGTTTTTTCACAAAACACCAAAGAAAATAATTTACCAACTTATTTATGGAACATGATTTTAATGGCATGCTTATTCAAGGTGTAGACTCTTTATTTTATTTTATTTTATTAAGTAATGCTAAGAAGTAAACACAAACAACACAACAAACAAGACTTACCAAACAAACCAAAGAAAATACATAAATCTAGTCTAATCAAAGCAATTAAAAAAAGTTCATGTCGTTTAAGCAAATAAAAAAGGGATTCAAACTAAAAACATGATCAATTCAAGTCCCAGGTAGAGGTGTTTCCTAACAGCCAGTTTAAGTACCTCAGTCTAGACATGACTAGTCTTAGACAGAGTTTCCTCTTGATAAAATTTTTTTTATTTGAATTCATGGCCCATCAACTATAACAATTTTTTTCTTTTTTTCTTTTCCTTTTTTTCAATTTTTTATTTTTATTTTAAAGAAAAAGAAGAAAAGATAAACACATCCAATTTCAGTAGGGAGACCACATCCATGTTCTTTCATTTTGCAACGAGGTCTCGATGTTGGACAAGATGTCAGTTGAAGTTGAGGTGCTTTGATAACAACAGGGTTTGATGACTTAAGAGATTTGTATGTGTCTCTGGAAGTAGAAATTGTGGTTGCAACTTGTGTGTCATAATTCAAACTATCATCCTTAATGCTCTCCTTCCTACATTCTTTTTCATTTAGTATTTCTTGCAAGTTGCAATAAGTAAAAGCAAGATATTTTAGTGTCGGGAGCATTTTGGATGTCATTTGTATTGAAATTGTGATTTCATAGCTCATTGCAACCTCCTTTTATTGTTCTCTTATCTTCTTTGAGGTGGTTCTTCTTTATCTCTTCACTCCCTTCTGGCTTTTTAGTGTTTTCAAGTGATGGAACACTTCTTGTTTCTATTTGGAGTTTCAATTTCAAATCTGCATATTTCAATTTAGTTCTCAATGGCACCACCTCACATTTTTTTTTCTTCTCATTGTATTGAAGTCTCTATGTCCTTGTGCAAGATTCCTTGAAACATGTTCTCCAATTTGTTCTGTAACTTGCGTTCCACCTAGATTTCCAGTTTCTGTAAAGATACATCTTGGCTTTGCAGCATCACATCATCCTTTTCCTTGTATTCTTAACAAGTTCTTCAATGTTAGTCTTTTTTGGAATCATTTTCCCTTCCTGGAAACACTGGTATTGATGTTGATTTGCAAAGTGGGTAGAAATCCATAACACAAAAAATCAGGATTATAAGGACAATAATCAAATGAGTGACTTCCTTTGCAATAAAGACAGGAACTAGAAGAGATAAGGTAAGAAATTATGGGATTTCCCACCATGTACCTTAATGATAAAACTTGTTCGTTCAATGTTGTAATGATGTCTACCTCTATCCTGTGTATTTTCTCAAGCAATCAAATTCTTTGTTGTGTCCTACTTCTTTTGTAATTTCTCTCCCTCAACAATCAAAATTCAAATCCTCCTACAATAGGAAACATTGTAGTTGAATTCTTTTTTTACAATTTTTGCTAAAATAAAATTTTGGTTAAAACAACCATTCCCAGCAACAATGCTAAAAACTTGATCGGGTGAACTTTAGGGTGAAGAAAAATAAGAAATTATGTTCAACCCTAGTACAAGTGCACATTGTCGAGGTAAGTAATAAAATAAGAATATTCAAGATTGCAACTTGAAACTAAAATTGAAAAAATATATTTTGGAGGAGTGTTGGTATGATATAACAAAATAAAATACAAGAGTAACTATGTAAAGTTCAATTGCAAAATCTAAATGCAAAATAAGACATTGCAATGTGAAAATGGCAAGACATGTAAAAATGCAAGTTGCAAATTCTAATTTAGAAGAAACTTAGAATTCAAATACAAATGTGTAGGAAATTCAAGAAAAATCTAAATGGAGATGAATGAGGCTCAAGAATTATCCTTGCCCTAATTTGTAAATTGCAAATCCCAAATTCAATGTCAAACTCTTTTACATTCAATTAGATACCAAATTTACTACTCATATTTGCCTTAAAATTAGGTGTTATGAGACTAAATAAGTGACATATATGTTTGTAGCCCCTCTTCTTTAGATATTCTGACTTAGTAAATTTATTAAGTTTGGAACTTTTAATCCCTATATCTAGGGTAAAGATGTCTAAGCTTTTTCTCCATTACTTGTGCGAGATCTGCTCATCTCTAATCATTTCGTCATTAGATCAAAGCTCAAATTGTGATTCTAATTGATATATTTAGAATCTCAATAGCATTCATTCAACCCAAGCAATAACAATTGAGATGTAAGCTTGGGTCCATAGTAATTTAGGTTAATTTTAGATCTTAGGGAATTCAAATCCTTGAACCCTTTGAGAAATTTAGCTCATAATTAAATCGAAATAAGCATACCATTACTAGGGTTGGATGACATAGTGAGATAATAAAATATAATATTAATTAAATTAAAGAAAAACAAGATAAAAGAAAAAAAAATGTGATTATGCTGGCTTGAGAGGAAATGGAAGGAAACAATTGTGAAATAATTCTTATTTCATCCTCAGTAATTAAACTCAAACTTCAACTCCCCTTCCTGTAGCTCATGGAAAACATAGGCAACATCATCTATTTTGTATTTAGATTTAAATACTTACACCATAGAGATGAGCTCGCATGAAAAAACCTTACAAAAAAAAAACAATGGCTAACAATCTTTGCATAACAAAATAGCTAAAACCAAGTTATAGAATTAAAGTTCAACTAAAACAGAATTGAAAGACTTCACTAAGCTTGGGAAGATCAATCGAAATTGTACTTGATAAATTGAAAGGAAAAACCAACAATGTTCGTTGTACCCATCCTCACATATCTAACAAAATCTCTCTTTTCTTTTTCAAGAAGAACTAGGTTTTCAACCCCCAGCTTTTAGGTATTTGCTAGATCATGAGGAAGGCAAAGAAACTTTGTGCAGCAGGTCACTCACAAAGAAAGAAAAAAGAGAGAGAAGAAATTGAAGAAAAAACCCACATAAAGTGAACTCTTAAAACACTCCTCTCTTCTTCTTCATTTATAGGGTTTCATTAGGGTTGCAATTTCTCCAAAAATCGTGCTTAAAATCCCACAAATCATGCTCAAATCATGAAATCTCCAAATGGGTTTCGTAACTTTTTTTTTTCTTTTTTTGCATTTTTCAGGCTGCCCAAAATATGCAATGTCTGAAATTACATCTGGATTCTGCATTTTTCGTAATTCCTACATAAAAGTAAGTTATTAATATTTTTTCACCCTAATTGTTTTTATTCTTCTTTCTTTCCCAATTCCAAGATATTTTTCGCTATTTTCCGATAATCTAAAGACAAAACAATAATATTTTAAATATTTGGTCGTTAAATAAGCATTGATACTAAGGCTTATCGCTTAGCTTTCAAAGTTGAAGAGAGACTACTTAAGAAGAGTTTAAGGTAGGCAAATATTTACCCGAATATTGATGATCATGTTGTTGGGTTAGAAAATAGGGAGCTTAGGAAAATATTGCTTGCTAGTGCCACCATTACATGTCATGATTGTGCCTGCCACTTTTTTTCCGTAAGTTCATAAAGAAGCTTTTATGGAGTCAAGCATGTTAGCAAAAGATAGGAATAAAATCGAAAGCTTAGAATTTGAACCAAGCATTTTGGTATTTAAGAAAGAACCAATGGTGAGAATGGTGATGTACTGTTGACACCTATTGATGAACCATTGCACCATACCTTACCATCTTATTGCAATAAAGAACATAGAAGTGCATGACCCTAATATTAGCTTTCTTGTCAGCATTGAGGGAACAACTCATCTAATTTTTCTAAGCTTAGGAATGAGTGAATTTCATCTTAGGAGTTAAGTTCCCAACTCCCCATGCGATTTTGTCCATAAGAAGGTAGGCATATTGAGTCAGCAACTCAGGCCACTCTCACCCATACTAGTCAAAGGATAATCCCTCGCAAATAGGAGTTCGTAACCCCACTCAAGATGCAGGTCGAGTTACTATTGGTCATCTATGAATTATTAAACCTAATTTGTCAACGGTATTACATTAGTTGGTTAATAATTTGTGGTTCAGTCTTGTACGAACTCGTCGCACATGATACCCCACTCGCATGTGTACTACATGAACAAGTTGGATCGCCTTGTTTGTATCAAATACAAAGTGAGTCGCATCCATAGTGTCACCAGGCAGTTCCCATCCTCATCCATGTATTATAGATTGTTCGAGTTAACACCTTGAACACGATCCTACTCATATGTCCTTTACATACTGTTCAAGTTTTCATAAAATTGTATAACCCTGAAATTTAGTTTATTGGATTTGAGTTTAATTTCAAGTATACAATAAAAGATGAAAATAGCACTTTATAATTCATCAGACATTTACAACATCCACGTGTTTATGCCATATTATGAACTTCTGGTATGGATATGACCCACTTTGTATTTGAAACAAACGCAATGATCCAACGTGTTCGTGTAGATGAAATGTGAGTGGGGATATCCTATGCAATGAGCTTGCATAAGATCGAACCACGAAGTAGTAACTAGTAGATGTAACTCTGTTGAATATTTAGGTTTCTATTTTAATAGGATGACCTAGGCAACTTAGTCTTAATCTTGAGTGTATTATAGCTTTTGTTCACGATGGATTGTCATTTGATTTATATGGGTGAGAGTAGTCAGATCGCGACTCAATAAGCCTATCATTTTGGGGATAAGACCGAGTGGGGAGTTGGAAACATAATAACACAAGATGGAGTTCACTCTTTCCCGATTTTAAGGAAAATTAGATGAGTGTTCTCTTAAGTGGTGTTTTCGAGACTTGAACAAATGGTCCTACCCTCTCATTGGTCCGAGAGAGGTTTTATGTTTAATGGTTGGAGTACCTTAAACAGGTTGTTCATTAAAGGAGCACAAGTATTTAAGGACATAGAGGTAACCTAGGGGTAAAATAATAATTTGACCCAGGTGGAGTTACGAACACTCGTGAAAGACTAACTTGTTGTTATTGGTCTATATTCATGGACAAAAATATATCTACAGTGAGAAGAATGCAGTTGTGGGTCTTTAGTGGAGTGTACCCACAGTTAACAAATGTTGATTAATGTAGTTTAATGAGTTTAGGTAATTAATCTCGTATCATTGGAGCTTCTTATCTGTAAGTTCATTAGGTTCCTTCCTAGATCTTAAAGGGTGTTGAGGTAATTCAATCTTGAATGGAATTTGAAATGTTCAAATTCACCTAGGGAATTAATATAATATATGACGATACATTATAATATACAGTATATATTTTAATTAAAACTTTATAATATACATTTGATTTTGGATGTGATTCAAAATTAATTTATGAGAGAATTAAATATTCGAAGGAGTTCAAATATTATTTTAATATGAATTGAATTCATATTAAAACTATAGATTAAATTTAATATGCATTAAATGTAAATTAAAACTATAGGTTAGGAGAGAAATACAATTGAATATAATTCAAATTGTAGGTTTAAATTAAATATGTGATATTTAATTTGGTAATCAATTAATTAATCATTTAACTTAGTTAAATTAAATTTGATTACATTAAATTAAATGAATTAAAACTATAAGTTATATGAGAAAGGTTCATCTAAATATGATTTAAATGAATATATTAAATAAATTAGATTTAATTAATTAAATTTTTTTATTTAATTTAATATTAAATTAAATAAAAGTCATAACTCCAACCGTTGTTGGGAGTTGGCATATACGTGGGTAACTCCCACGTTTTTTCCTCTCTCTTCTTACTTGATATATACGCCTCGGAGTTAGGCATGGAGAAGATCTGGAACTTTGGCTTCTTCACGTTTTTTCCCCAAGAAAAATTCTCTTTGTTTTTTACTAAAATTCTAAGTGAAATTCGTCTCCCTTCAGGCAAGATTGGATCCCATAATCTATTCTTTAATCGCTTAAAGATAGAGGAAGGAAGTTTTAGTGGTGTTGTCCTGCTTTTGGTCCCAATTGGTTGGCAGTACGTGAAATTGTTGTGAGATCGTGATCTTGACGAAGGGAAAGTTCGTTATGCTTATTTCCAGAGTTTACAACAAGTAAGTATCATGATCATTATATGGTAGACTCAATTTTATCTTAGAATTGTTCTCTGCATAATTGATTTGTCAATGTATCGGTATTTTAGATCTTAATTAAATTATGATACGACTCAATTGGCTTTCGTTGGGCTTTTCCCTCTTTCACATATAACTTGTAACTAAACACCATTCATGTTAGATTGGTTTTAGGATTGAGTTTATATGCCTTTATTTTTCCAACCATATGAGGCTATTTAAAGCCTTCCTTTGTAAATTTGAGATGTTAGACATTTTGGGGAATGAAAATAGGGAGAGTTCTCTCTTTGCTCCAAATTGAGTGCATGTTGCATCTTGCTTAGGTTTGCATGTTCCTTAGTAACATTCAAGTTTGAATAGTCATCAAACTTGTAGATTGTTTCGACTGTGGATTGAGGACGTGTTTTCCTTTCAAAGGTTTGACTATCAAGGTGTTACCGTGTATGTTTATGAGATGCTTATTAATACAAGGGTTGCCTAAGTTACTTTTGGTAGAGTTGAGTACATCATTTGGTATTAGAGTTATTTTTATTGACCCTTTGGGGTAGATTTCTCTTTCAACACTTCATCAAACACATCATTCTTCTTTTCTTCTTTATCTATTGATTCATATTCAGGTTGATCTAGGTCATTCCTTATTGAGTCAGGCTGGCTAATAGACTCCTCTTCATTCTTTTCAATTTCACCGCTCTACATCAATGTTTCATTCACCAACTGTTTGTCAATCCTAAAAGTGAGCGTGTGACACTGCTCCTTCCCTAGATCTCTTAGGGGTGCTTCAATGTTGCTTGATAACATCCTTGTTGACCTATTTTTTAGCTCATTGGCAAGTTTCCTAGGTTTCTTAATGATGATGTCTGACTCTAGATGAGTGTCTTTCTTCCCCATGTATTTGGACGCGATGAGATACAATTGGAAGCCAAAACGATGCAATATCCACTAGTGTTTCATCAAGTATTAGCCGAGAAGAAAGTAAGACCTGGTTGAACATACTACTATCACATATGAGATGAGACATTTGAAACCTCAAATGCCTCTTAGAATGAGAAAACAAGCATCAACTAAGAAAGCATTGTTTGATTGGGCATCGCTAGATGCTAGTCTATTTAAAGTCAAAGGTGAAGACGTGAGATCGAGACTAGATATTTACTAAGTCAAATTCCACATAAAAGGTGACTTTCACACCCTTTGGCCTAATGATCGAGTTTGTTGCTCAATTAGATGAAAATACATCAAATGCCCTTAGCAACTAAATCCAAGTCGACCATAGAAGATAAATGAGCTATATTATGAGTTCCACAAGACACATTGCCACCTAACAAATGGCAGTTGAGTCTTCAAGCAACATGCTCGTCTAGAAAGGAACAATAGTTGCAAGAATTAGATAAAGGGCTAGAGTAGGGATAATTGTTAGCACACTTTTATGGGTTATGTTTATGCTTATTTACAAGTTAAATATTGTTAGTTTTTGTGATTTTTATGCTTGATTAGGTAATTAATCATACATTTTGTACGAATGAAGTATTGGAGATAGAATTTAAGAGGTTTTTAAAGGAATTCCCAACATTTTGACTATATTTAATGAAGTGATCGAATTTCGATACGGAAGCGTTTGAACGCTTTACTTTCGAAATCGTTGTGAAAATTACACAAAAACAATAAGTTAAGCATAAACTAAATGGAGAAAAAGTTTACATTTGAAGAAAATCCTCTTCTAGTTTTCCTTCTCCTTAGGGGTCGTTTGGTTTAAGGTTTTATTGGATGGGAATGGGTAATAAATGTCTGGGAATAAGATGTCTGAGAATAATAAATGTCTGAGAATAAAATGACTGTGTTTGGTTCTACATGGGAATGTTATCAGATTTTTATGTAAAAAAATAATATTTTATATTTATTTTACGAAATTAATATATAAATCTTATGTAATATATACTTACGATCTAATAAATAATGTGCAAATTTATTTTATAATATTTATCTTATAAATTTTATATATTATTATCTATTATTAATAAAATAATAATAATTAATTAATATTTTTAATAAAAGAATTAATTATTAATTGATCCCAAATAACTCGTGAATAATTAATTATAATGATTATCCTTACCATAAATTAATAATATTTATAATTAATTGATTAATATAATGTTAATTAGTGATTTAATATTTTTATAATTAATTTTATGCTTGTTTGATGAAATTAATCTTAAAACATTATTTTATTAACTAATCAAAATTAATGTCAACTAATAAAAATAAAGTAATTAATTATAAATATTTTTAATTAAATAATTAATTATGATTATTGAAAATAAATAAATAAATAAAAATATATAAATATTAATAAAGAAGAGAGAGAAATTAATAAAGAAGAAAGAGAAAGAGAGAGATTGATGGGTATAAAGAAAACTCATCATTCTTGAAGGGTATAGGAAACCCATCCACCGTGGAAAAAGTGATGCATGGGAATAAATGATACTCATGCTCATGCTTACAAACCTTGTTCCAAACAAGGAGATTTAAAACCCTTACCCATTCTCATCTACAAAACCTTGCACCAAACGACCCCTTATAGATCACGATCTCGATCTTAACGGTTCGCCCGAACACCTCTAAAAAGCCTTCTCTATTGTTCTCTAGGAGAGGGAGAATGGTGGGATCCCTATTTGGATTGGGAAATGGAAATTCTCTTTTGAGATAACTTTTTTAGAGGGAAATGTTGATAGAGTTCTTTTAGTGGAAAGTGCGTGGAATTCTCTAATTTAAAATAAAATGAGCAATCAATCACCAAAGTGCATCCAAATAAACATATTTATAACGAGTGAGAATGAAAGTAACTCCCTCCATCCACTCACCTATTAACTCCACCATAAATGCATTATACAAATCATATTTACATATTGCATATTATAAAGTATCATATACTTTATTTAACTTATATTGAATCATATTCAATTGTGCATCACTCACATATACCCTATAGTATTTAATATGAAACCATTTCATACTAAATTAGTATTTGAAAATTAATCTAAATATAGTATATAGTTTAATTTGAATCATATTCACATCAAATTATATTATATCGATTATATCACATATAACCGATATAAATCCCTTTTACAAATTTGCTCCAAAACTTTATACCCTCTTATAAATCCATATTGAGCAAACAAAAGGGACCTAATGGACCTACATATCATGAACTCCAATGATACGAGGTTAACCGATCAAACTCTTTCACCTTGTTAACCAGCGTTCATTAACTACGAGTGACTCTACTATAGACTTGTGACTGCACTCTCCTCACTGTAGGACAAGTTGTGTCCATTGATTTAACCAATACCTGAAAGTTGACCCTTTACGAGTTGTTCGTATTCACAATTATGTCAAATTATCGTTTTACCCCTGTGAGTACTTATTGTTCCTTAAGTACCACTGATTCTTTAATGAACAACCTGTTTATGGTTCTAGCAGGGGTGAGGCCTCATTGTTTCAAGTCCTGGAGTTAGCACTTAAGAGAATGAATGAATTTCATCTCACGGAGTTAAGTTCCCAACTCCACACACGATTTTGTCCCCAATAAGGTAGACATATTGATTTGGCGACTCGGGCCATTCTCACCCATACTAGTTAAAGGACAACCCCTCGCAGACAGGAGCCCGAGTTACTATTGGCCATCTATGAATTATTAAACCTAAATTGTTAACGGTGTTACATAAGTTGGTTAATAATTCATAATCCGATCTTGTACGAACTCATTGCACATGATGCTCTCACTCGCATGTCTACTACATGAACGAGTTGGATCACCTCGTTTGTATCAAATACAAAGTGGACCACCATAGTGTCACCACGGTAAGGTTCCCAACCTCATCTATATACTATAGACTGTTTGAATTATTTACTTAAACATGATCCTACTTATATGTCTACTACATATTGTTCAAGTTCTCATAAACACACATAACCCTAGAGCTTAATTTATTGGATTTAAGTTTAAGTTTGAGTAAAAAAAACGAATAAAATAATTATTTATTAATTCATCATAAAACATTTACATATTTACGAATTTAAGGCCTACACCCCAACATTTAGAGAGTTAAGTTTGTACTAATTTGATACAATTAGGATTTTAATGTTAAAGGGGGAAAAATGTAGTGAATGTTTCTAAGAGGCGACCCAAATACCTTCGATAGTCAACATTTTTTTTGAGTACATCAACATTTAAGAGTGGAGGAATTTAAACTCACGAACTTTTTGTCATAAATCTTATTTGACGTTGCAATATTTTGCAATAACTGGTCGCACTCGCAATCAAGCTCTTCAGACGAATACACCCATAAAAACGACCGTTGTTTTCAAATTAGTCAGTAACAGCCAAACAAACCCTAACCCATCAATCGGAATTTGGAAAGGCAGCAGGATGATTGTGAGGACTCCTCCACCGAAGAAGCAACGATCCGATGTCAACACTCTGCCTGATTCCTCATCGGGAGGTGCCTCAGATCTCCCGCTCGTTATCTATGAAGATCCTCTTCCCTTGGTGACAGCAACGACCCAACCAGAGTTGTCTCACGAGCCCTCTGGCCACATGCTCTGCACTTATCAATGCCGGCAAATGGTTCGGAAAATTACATCCCCTTCCTCTTTCCAAATCTATTTATTCCTATTGATTGGATACCGCATTTCATGGTCCTGTTATCTGGTCGAGTTCGTTAGTTGTTTAAAATGTTGATGTTTCTGAACTCTCCTGGGAGGCGTAGATAGATGTTAACCTGTCTAAACCTAATTAACTATTTTTATGAGATGGTGGCTTGAACGTACTCTCCTGGGTTCACTCCTAATCGAAGGTTGGATGGGAGAATTCGGAACTTTGATAACTCTAGGGCTTCTGCTGCAATTCATTGTTTTACCAAATTTCGAGAAGCATAGGTCCCTCCTTGTCTTGAAGGCCTAAGCGAAATTGTCTAGAATGGAAAAACACATAATTTGTTTCCTTTTAACTTACTTATTCTTAGGTTTGGTACTCCCTGATGCATTTGCATCTTTTTGATTTCTTTTAATAGATCATCTATCATCCTTCTTTTGGTGGTAAAGCCAATAATCTCTAGCTTATTGCGAAAATGCCAACAACGGAAGACCCAGTTTAGAAGATTTGGTTATAAACGAATTGTGGAACTTCAGATGAGACCATTAGAAACTTTTGTGATTTTGGCAACTGTTGCATTTTGCAGCCTCTAATTGGGCCTGGTGTTTTTCGAACGGTTTCCTTTCCTCACGGAAGCTATTTGGAACATCTATTTTCTGATATCTCTAAGCTTTTAGCCATGGGACATTTCTTCCCAGCTTTACTTGTACTTATTTGATCAATATAATTGTTTGGTTTCTTATCATTAGAGAATAAAAGGTACTATCTTCTGGTGCATCATAGTACCATCTAAAGCCGGTCTTAAATTGCTAGACCTTTATTCTATCTGGTCATGTTAAAATTTGATTATTTCCAGAAAGACAACACAATGTGTGTAATATCAGTCCAGTCCTTTTAAAGCATCAACACATTGGAAGAAAAGAAAACAAATTAAAATCCCACTGTGTAGGCAATTCATAGCTATCAGTTAATATGAGTGGACTACCCAAGCTAGGTAAGTATGTCATTTGAGCTACTCCAATTATTTTATCCTCCATGGAGTAGTTGATATGGTGCAATTTATGTCGCCTTCTAGAAACCAATGCAATGCCAAATTATGTTTGGCCACTTGCAATACTTTTTTTTACCTATTTCACAATAGTTTATTATATTTTTAAAATCAAATGTCTCTGCTCCTTGACACATTAAACATTAGTTTTAGAACTACCATATGAATCTTACACAATAAGCTTTGCAATACTTCTTTTATATTTTGTTCCAAGCAGTTTTTGTCTGCTTGCTTTTATTGTTTATTTCTTGGTAAAACTTGAACCATGGACTTTAGTCGTGCTTATTTTTTAGGTGAAGTCAGACTTTTTAGATGCATTAAGCAATGCAGAGAAGCAAGTTCATGATTATGAATTGAAGTTGGGAATGTTGAATGAGAACCTCTCCAAAGTTGGTGAGTAGTCGGCATATAAGTTCTCTTAATTGTTACTCCTTTCTTAAATTTTCATTGAATCACATAACTTTTTCTCATAGACCGAATAAAAACTCCAAGCAATGTATGGTTTCAATGATTTTTGTGATTTGTATATACTTTTGTTCAGACTATTCTTTCTCTAGATTTATTGTTTTTTTCTGGTGGTGGTGCTGGGTCTCTTTTGGAGGGGTTGTGGGGCTTTGGGAATTCAGTGCTCCCTTGATATTTTGTTCGTGTGTTTGTGCGATGCAGTTTTTATTTGTTGTGGTTCTCTATATCTTGTATTCTTTTGCTTATCTTCATTGGAGCTTGTATTTTGAGCAGTAGTCTCTTTTCATTATATCAATGAAATTCTCTTGTCAGCTTTTCAAAAAAAAAAAAAAAAATAGGAAAGAGTTATCCTGGGTTTGGCTCATTGGTGATGGAGTGCATGTTGAGGGGGAGTGTTGAAAATTACGGTTCAAGTTAGGACATTCTTGTAATTTTGTTTTTATGATTTATCTTTTTCAATTTTTAGATTTTTAATGTTTTAAATAGGGTAGAATATCATTTTCCTTCTTTGAAAAGGGGTTTGTACCTTGTATTTATATTGGTTTTTTGTATCGTTGAAATTAATGAGAAATACTAAAAACCTTCATTAAGAATAGCATATTTGGTTCAAAGGAACCCTCTCTCCTCCTGTCCATCATCTCCTAGCCTTTCGTCATTGATGATTTCTTCTTTCGGTTAGTTTTCCTTTCTCTATTTCCATTTCTCATCTTCCAGCCTTCAACTGTCAGTGAATTTTTATTTTGTTTCCATCATTGGTGCATAGTTGGCATCCTCCTCTCCTTGGTCAAAGGATTTGTTTCGTGCATTATGGAAAATCAAGAGCCGAAAGAGGATTAGTATTTTGGTATGGTTTATCCTTTTTGGGAATCTTAACACGACAGAAATTCTTCTAAGAATGTTGCCCAAGTCATGCCTTATGCCCTCAGTTTGTGTTTTATGTTTGAAGGAGGGGGAGTCACTTTGGCATCTGTTCTTTGGCTGCCCCTTTTCTCACAGTTGGTGGTGTAGAATTTTCTCTTCTTCGTTTGAGTTGGGTGTTCTTAGACCACGTAAGAGATAACGTTTCTCAACGTCTATTGGGTCAAGACTTTGCGCCCAAACCAACTTTTATTTGGTTGAATGCAGTTAAAGTTATCTTGTCAGAAATCTGGTTGGAGAGAAGCTCCACTTTTAATGCAACTTTTATTCCGACGTACTTTGTGTCCCTTTTTAGAATCCCGAGCTCTGTTAGTAAGGGGGATTGAGAAACTCATGAGGGATTTCCTTTGGAAAGGGGTAGATAAAGGTAAAAGCTTGCATCTTGTGAATTGGAAGGTGGTCTCTAAGCCACTTCATCGGGGGGGTTTAAGGATTGGTAATGCAAGGGCAAGAAACAAGGCCCTTTTAGCTAAATGGTTATGGCGATTCCATCATGAACCCAATACCCTTTGACACAAGATTATTGTAAGCAAGTATGACCCACATCCCTTCAAGTGGACTTTTGGTGGAGTTCTTGGCACTTCTAGGAATCCGTGGAAAGAGATTTCGGCTGAGTTCCCTGTTTTTTTCGCATTTTGTTCGCTGTGTGATGGGAATGGAGGGACACTTATTTTTGGGAAGACCAATGGGTGGGGTATAGACCTCTTTGTTCCTTGTATCCTCATTTATATCATCTGTCCACTTTAAAAAACCACTCGGTAGCTTCGATTTTTTCTAGCCCTTCATCTGCGCATATTGTCACTCTGTCTCCTTCCTTTGAGTTCAGTCGTGTTTTGACCAATAGGGAAACGATCGAAGTTATATTTTTGTTGTCTTTGCTCAATCAGTGTCGGCTCTACCCTCATCGGAGGGATGCCCGCCTTTGGACCCCCTCTCCTTCTAAAGGCTTTTTGTTTAGCTCATTTTTTCATTGTCTGGTAAGTCCTGTCGCGTCTCGTGATTCTTTATTCTCCTCTCTGTGGAAGGTGAAGGTCTCAAAGAAGGTAAAGTTTTTTGTCTGGCAGGTTTGGCACGGAAGGGTGAATACTTGGATCGTTTGTTGGCTAGGGGGTCTCCCTTGGTTGGGCCATTCTGTTGTATTCTTTGCAGGAGGGCAGACGAGGACCTGAATCACATTCTCTGGAGTTATGACTTTGCTCGAGTTATTTGGAGTTCTTTTTTTCAGCAATTCAACTTTTGTTTTGTTGGTTACTTGGATAGTAGAGAGATGTTCATGGAGCTTCTTCTCAATTCACCTTTTCGGGAGAAAGGCTTGTTTTTGTGGCAGATTGGAGTTTGTGCTATTTTGTGGAATCTTTGGCGGGAGAGAAACAATAGAATCTTTAGGGGAAAAGAGAGCCATCCTTTGGAAGTGTGGTTCCTTATAAGATTCTATGTTTCTCTTTGGGTCTCGGTGTCGGGGTTCTTTTGTAATTATTCTCTAAATCTTATTTTGCTTGATTGGTGCCCTTTTTTATAGTTGGCTCTCCCTTTTTTTGTGGCCTTCTTCGCCCGTATATTCTTTCATTTTTATCTCAATGAAAGTTCGGTATTTCAAAAAAAAAAAAGAGATATGGTTGGAGAGAAACTCGCAAATTTTTGAAGGCAAAAGTCAACTGTGGTGAGAAAGATTTGATTCTGCAAGCTTAAAGGCGTCATTCTGATGCACTCTCTCCAAATTTTTTGAAGCTTATTCTTTTAATGATATTTATCTTCATTGAGAAGCTTTTTGTAGTTTATGTGGTTTTTTAATTCTATCTTCGAGCTTGGTTTATTCCCTTTCACTCCTCTATGGAGTTTGTATCTTTTGGAGCATTAGTCTCTTTTCATTTCCTTATGAAAAGCTGCTTCTGCTTAAAAAGAAAAAGGAGGACTTGGCTTTGATAGTAAAGGACTTCAGACCTATTAGTTTGACTTCTCTTCGGTTTACAAAATCCTTGCTAAGGTACTTGCAGAGGACTCGAAAAAGGTATTACTTTCAATTATTTCTCCTTGTCAAAGTGCGTATATAGAAGGTAGGCAAATTTTAGACCCTATTCTTATAGCCAATGAAGTTGTGGAATATTATAGGGTAAAGAAGAAGGTTGGATAATAAAACTTGACATTGAAAAGGTCTTTGATTATGTTGATTGAGACTTTTTAGATGAAGTGCTTAAGGATTTGATAGAAAATGAATTCAGTGGATTCAGGGTTGCGTGAGAAATCCTAAGTATTCTATCTTTGTTTACTAGCTGGAGTTCTCTTTTTGTAATTTCACGGTCATTGTAGATTCCCTCTTTTCATATATCAATAAAATTTTCTTATATAAAAATCTCAGACAGAAGATGCTGGTCTCTTATCGATCCTTTACTGAGTAGTATTAGTGTTTCTAGTAAATGTACCTAGCGCATGTTTGGGAGTGATTTAGGAATGACCAAAATCACTAAAAAGGGCATGTCAAAAGTGATTTTAGCCATTCCAAAATCACTTCCAAACACGTCCTTACACGTGCCTGGAAAGTAATTCTAGATGAAGGTTGTCTTGATAATTGTGAGCTGGGACCTTTCCTTGTCTTCCATTTTCTTTATTACTGTTTTCTCTTATTTCAAATTCCAAGCTAAGTTGGGATGTTTTATCCTTCTTTGTGGGGAAGTTCTCCAAACATTATTTCAAAGTTTAAATATATCTATGTAGAAGTTCCAAAGGAATTTTTTCCCCCAACATTTTTGCAAAGTTAAAATATATCCATGTGGAAGTTCCAAAGGAATTTTCAGTTATTATTGAGGATCTTTCTCATTTTTTAAGGTTGCAGCAAGCAGGTACTGTATCTGAATAGGGGTTTGTTTTTCATTGTTCCTCGTAACAGATGGTGTCATGATTTTTTCTTCCAAGTTTTGTCTTTTGAGCAGGGGCTTAGGAGTTGATCTTTCACATCGTTGGAATTGGTCTTTTGCTTCAGCGGTTCTAGTTTTGAGTTTCTCTTCTGTGTTAATTTTGAATCTCATTTCAGTGGTTGTTTGTTTCTCCATTGAGCACTTTCTTCTTCAATGTTTTATTCAGGCTTTTGTAATTTGCAGGGATTTGTTCTTTATTGGTTTGGTTGGTTGGTGTTTTCATTGTATCCTTCGAACCTCTTTCTTTCTTTTCATTTATCATTTATTAATGAAAAATTTGTTTCTTGTTCAAAAAGAATTAAATGGTCGTTTAACCTTTCAGTTTGTACTTCCGTGTCTTTAGGATGGTATTTAGCTTTAGCTGAATGATTTTTTGTTTGTTTGTTTTGATCATTTAGTTGGGCTGCTGTCTGTTTTTGTTTTTAGTTCTAGGTTTTCTCCTAGGTAAGTTGTTGCTACTTGTAATTTTTCTTTTCATTGATGAAAAGTTTTCCTAAAAGAATAATAAAAAGATTCTTTTAGTTATCAATATTTGATTTTCAAAATTTTTCTCGCTGATTTAAGTTGTCATTGTGATTGTTGCAGAGTCGGAGAGAAAAAAATTTCTAGATCAGTTATCATACACAGAGCAAGAACTTGCTGCTGCAAGGGGACGTGAAAAAGTTTTGCAAGAGCAATTAATAAAAGAAATTAATGATTCTGGGGAACGATTGAAGAAGCAAATGCAAATAAGCAGTGAACTGGAGGTATATTTATTTGAATTTCAGGCCTGCAACGAAACATTTTTATTTGCTTAATTGGTTGGTTCTTATTTTCTTTTCTGAAGGAGAACGTTTTCTCTTCTCACTTTAGTTATTGTTATTTTCTGAAGATTCTTTTTTTCAATCTTAGCTTGATAAGTTTTGGCGTCATTTAGTATGCTGTATCTTAAATCTTAATACGAATATGGTATACAACTTCTATAGATGTCATTACAGTCAATTTAAAGAGAGATACATGGGCAATGAAAAGTTCTAAAGGGTAATTTCAAGCACTTTACTGCTATATGGGCAATGAAAGAACAAATGAGATTGACCTTCACCAGGCTAGAAAGCTCAAAACACGTACTGATTGGGAGACAAAGCCATTGCTGGTTCCTTAACAGAGAAATTCTTTTAACTTCTCTTACTGATCAAGGATAAACTCCTATCTCTTAAATATGCTTAGGACAACTGCAAATAGTAAATGGTAATGAAAAGTCCTAAAAACTGCAAGGCGTTTTTGTGGTTCTTCTTCCACTGGTTTAAGTGTGTAAGGACAAAATTCAGGAGAGGAACCTACGGTGATTCCTTAACCCAAATTGGTTGTCTTTGTTAAAAAAGACCAAGAGGATGTTGATTACCTTTTCTTGACTTTTCTGCTGGTAGTATCTCTTTGATGTAGTATGATTAGTGGTTAATTGATTGGTTAATTAGAATTAGGATTAGTTTGTTTGGTTAATTCCTTAGTTATTTACGATTACGTTTAGTTTGTTTGATTCCTTGGTTAATTAAGATTAGGATTAGTTTGTTTTCCAACTCTCTATATGAAGTTTTGTAATATTTTTATTCATTCCTCAACTATACAAAACATTAGAATAAATACAATGTACAACACAAAACATAAAAGTGTAGGTTTATTTCATTCTAATTTTATTTTCTCTTTATTTAGATTTTTTTTGACAAGAAGAAGGAATGAAAAGAGACTATCGCTCCAAAATACAAGTTCCAAAAAGGAGAAAAAGGAAATAAGAAGAGAAAAAACAACATCAAATATCAAGAATTAATGAAAGCATTCCAATTCAAATTAATATGAAAAGGGGAATAGCCCTCAAAATGATTGGAAAGAGCGCACCAGGAAGAAATCTTAAGATGAATAGAATTGAATCATGTGTGCCATTTGTGAAACCTGTCTTCAAACACCCTTTTATTTCTTTCGAACTAGATCTCTAAAAGAGGAGCCTTGAATGCATTAATCTATAAAAGAGAGGTTTTGACATTCAAATGCGGCCCAACAAGAAGCTGAATGATATTAGCCTTCAAAATATTTGAGAATACCCAACTGACATTAAAATTTTGGAAAAGCTGGAACCGAACACCTCAATGCAAACTTGCAGGTGAAGAAGATATGGAACAAAGATTTAGAATTCTAGAGGCAAAGCAAACAGATGGACGACTGCAGATTAACCAAAGGTAGTTTCCTTTGTAAGACCTCAGAGGTGGTTATATGCCCATTTAATAAAAGATCCATGCGAACACACTAACACGTTTTGGGCTTAAGGGATTCCAAATGACATTAAAAGACAACTTTTCCATTGGTGAGTGATCAAAACGATGCTTAGATACGAATTTAACTGAGAAAGCTCCCGAAGAATCCAATGACAAGATTCTTGAGTCAACATTAGAATTGGGTTTAATCCCATCCAAAATAGGCAATAAATTTTGAAGACAACAATTTCATCCTCTGTCAACAATCTTCTAAATGAAAAATTCCAATTCCAGGAGTTTGTACTAGAATCGCAAAAATCTGCAACCCAACCTGTTTGAATTGAAGAAACCAAAAACAGTGAGGGAAAATAATAACTTTTAACAACAGATGCACTGAGAAGACCGTAGGCACCCCCTGATTCTCTCTTCTCTCTCCTCCTTCGTCTGAGCCCTAGTGTCTCCGTCTTCTCCCCCGCCTTTTCACCATCGTCTTCCGGCGAGGTCCCTCACCGTCACTCCTACTTCCTCGGTCCGCTCCCATCCCTTCCCTCTAGTGTATCGGTTGGCATCTTTTTGATTGAACCAATTTATCGGCTGCGAAATTGCTTTTGGAACCTCCTCTGGTCGTCCTCTCCGTTCCCTCGTCGGCGTCTTGTCTCCGCGCCCCCTCTCGGGCATTTTTCGGCCCCTCGGCTTCGCCCCTTCATCTCCTGTTTCGGTGGCTCTTCGTCTTCTTACTTTCTAAGGTTCGCGAGAGTTTTTTGTCCATGGTGATCGACTCCTTCGGCCTGGACTCTAGTGCTCCATTTTTTCCAATGAGGATGGGTAGCTGTTGTGTTGGGGAGTCGAAATTCAGTATCTGGGGAGACTCTTTTTCCTTTTTTATTCAAGTGGGGTCAGATAACCAGCCGATTCCACTGTCTCTTGACCATGTGAAGTGCTTCCATGGCTGGTTGGCTTTGGCGACTGATGTAAGGGCATTTTTTCAAAGGAGAAAGTTCAAGGATGACGCTGCAACCCTTGGACTGTTCAAGGCTAGAAAAAGGTATGGCTGGGTTGTGGTGGGTATGATTTGGCCTCTGTCAGGGGGTCGATGGGTCTTCACGGTGCCCCTTGGCTCCTTCTCCACGGGCTGGTTGGTGTTTCGAGACATGTTGGGTGATTTTCTTCGGCTGAATGCTGTTTCCCCTTCCCCTCCCGTTACTTTGAACTTGCCTGATTCGGGTGCAAACAAAGTCTCTAGGCTCGATTTCCCCATCAGGTCTCCCCCTTCTCTAGGTGCCAAGAGGGACTTCGATGCGACTCAGGTGGAGCATTGGATCTGTAAGGTTCAGGAGGTAGTTCAGATGGACTTTGACAGAATTTGGGTCGTGACTAGATTGTTTGCACATGTCAGTTGGAAGATTATTAAGTATGCCTTGCAATCTCATTTCAAATCCTATGTACAAATAAATCCTTTCATGAGCGACGAGGCTATGCTTTGGGGAGGACCCAATAGATGCTATAGGAGGACAATGGCAAATAATCCATAGCCTTCACCTCAAGTTTGAAAAATGGGATGACAATCTTCAAGTTCCCCTTCAGTTATGGTCGGCTATGGAGGGTAGCTTGCGATTGATAATCTTCCTTTGAGATTATGGAGGAGAGAGGTGTTCGAAGGGATTGAAGTACATTTTGGAGGTCTTGAAGATATCTCATTGGACACTTTGAACTTCTTGGAACTTTCAAGGGCAAAAATTAAGGTTTCCTTAAACCTCTGTGATTTTTGGCCAAGATCTATCCCTATTAAAGACCCAATTGTTGGTGAAATTCAGTTAACATTTGAAGCTTTGGGGTCTACTTCTCCTCCTGGCAGACTAGTGGGATCCTTGACTTTGAAGGATGTTACCAACCCCATTGACTTGATCAGAATTCAACAAGTCGTTGATGATGAAATGGGAGCAGGGTTGATGGCTGAGCCTTTGGAAGATGGAAGAGGGATCGATAGCCCTTTGGTTTATGAGCCGTGTGAAGGGGCTGAGTTCAAGGGTCTCGATTTTGAAGTTGATCCGTTGCAAGGCATTGACTCGGCCAATGGGGAGTCTCCTCTCTTTTCTTATGTGAATTCAGTCAGTGTAAAGGAAGTTAGAGACGTGTTTTGTGGGAAATATTACACAAGAAGGGGTGAGTGAGAGATGTTTTGAGTTTGACTGAGCCTTTTGATGAAAATTTCTCGGACTTTTTAGAACAGCCTGAGAACAATTTGCAGCTTCCTGACCGTGGAGTTTCGGGCTCTCAGGTCACTTCTAATGCTGCTGTATGTTCCTCTTTAATTGATGTTGAAGAGTGCCATCTTGGGCCAAAGAATGTGGTTTTTGTCAAAGCTTCTTTCCAACCCTCCTCTCCTTTAAAACAAGGCTCTCTTTCTCCCTCCTCGGTTTTGGGTTCCTCGTATTCAGACTCGGTGGTGGCTTTGAGTAGCCTTGATTTGGAGTTTGCGAAAAGTTTGAAGTATAGAAAAGTGGAAGCTTCCTCCCCTGCAATCAACCTCCAGGAATTCTTTGAGTTGGAAGCTCCTTTGGATCAGAAGGAAAAGGAAGATAATAGGGATACCTCTGAGTGTCCGGTTGAATTGGTACGCTTTAGTAAGTTATTAAAAGCTAGCGGATTGCAACTCAAGGAAGTAGTGCCAAGGCAAGTAGCCTTGGCTTCAAAATTATAATTCTTCATAAAATACAAAGGGGCTGGGGGTTGGTTCAAATGATCAGTTTCAAGAGAATCCTTCAGCAAATTTTCCCTGATTTGATTTTTATTCAGGAAACCAAAATCATGATTGTGGTTGACTATGTGATGAGATTAATTTGGAGTTCAAGAGATTTTGGCTGGGCTCAGGTGGAGGCTTTTGGTATTTTTTTTTGACAAGGAAACAAGAATTTCATTGAAATAATGAAAAAGTACAAAGATAAGAAGTAAAAGAAGACAACAAAAGTAAAGACAGTTTCTGCAAAGCAAATAAACCCCTCCCCTTCTTCCTCTAACCCGAGCTTAAGAAGTACAAACAAAGGGGGCCCATGAAAGACATAAGTCAGAAATTAAATAGCCATCAAACAACTTGGATAGAACACACCAGGATGAAGCTTTTAAATGAATTGATTCAAATCTCCTACTGCACACCATGGCCTTGTCTTCAAAAGTTCTCTGATTTCTTTCGAACCAAACTTCTGATAGTACTGCCTTGACGCCATTCCTCCAAAGCAATTTTGCCTTAGGCCCCAACTTGGGGCCCGAAAGCAAATGGATTACATTTTCAGATACTATGTTCGAGAACACCCAACTCATATTGAAAACTTGAAATAACTTTGCCCAACAGCTTAGTGCAAATTCACATTGAAAGAATAAGTGGTAGGCCGACTCCCCAAACTTGAAACAGAGAACACAAACCGACGGTTGAAGAGCCACTGAAGCTTGCTTTCTCTGAAGCACTTCCGCAGTGTTCAACTTCCCAAACACCAAAATCCACATCAAAACATTTGCACGCCTAGGACAAGATTGATCCCACAGAGCCCGATACAACACTCTATCCATTGCCTGCCCTGTCCCCAAAAAGGACACCATCGAGCGAACAGAGAAACATCCTGATCTCTCAATAGGCCAAATTCTCCCATCATCATCTGAACTTGGCACAATATTCTTTATAGTATTCAACAGATTGGCAAACTCCTCCATCTCCTCCTCCTTTAAGTTCCTTCTAAAGGAGAGGCCCCAAGAAGCCAATACATAATCCCAAGCCTCCGCCACTTTAATATCCTTCCCACTCACAACTTGGAATATAAGAGGAAAAGTTTCCTTGAGAGGTGAACTCCCAACCCAAACATCCTCCCAAAAACGTACCCTGAGCCCATTACCCAATCGATACTGCACCAACGACCTCACTTTCTCCCAATGCATCATCATACTAATCCAGGGACTTCTTAAACTCCGCCCCTTTGCAATCGAGGGATTCCAACCATCTTTTGAAACTCCATGAATACTAGCCACCACCCTTCGCCATAAAGCCAAGGGTTCACTCCCAAATCGCCAACCCCACTTTGCCAATAAGGCAACATTTTTTCTCCTTAAATCCCCCACACCTAGCCCTCCCAACGATCTATCCCGAGCAACAAGATCCCAACGAGCCAAATGGTTAAATTTTGAGCCACTTCTCCCTTCCCAAAAGAAATTTCTCATTATTTTCTCCAATTTCTTCGAAGCAACAGAAGACATCTCAAACACGGAGAAAAAATAAAGTGGCAAACTAGAGAGAACTGATGAACACAAAGTCATACGCCCTCCTCTTGACAAACTAAATTTCTTCCACCTATCGACTTTCTTCTCGAAAGCATCAATCACCGGCTGCCAAAAGCCCAGAGTCCTTGGGTGACCACCCAGAGGTAAACCTAAATAAGAGAAGGGTAAACCACTCACTTTGCAGCCCAATAAACTAGCCATTGCATCAACCTCTCGCCTCCCGAATATTAACCCCACCACAAATTGATTTGGACCAATTAACACGCAGGCCCGAGCAAGCTTCAAAGAGTGCAATAGTGTCAATTAACACTTTCATCATATTATTATCATATTTACAAAAAAGAAGCGTATCATCAGCAAATTGCAGAATAGGAACATGAATCTTATCCTTCCCCACAACAAACCCTTCAAATAAACCTTGTCGATGCATGGTCATAACCAAGGAAGATAACACTTCCGAAATTAAAAGAAAAAGATAAGGAGAAAGAGGATCTCCCTGCCTTAAACCCCTTGAAGCCTTAACCCTGCCCCCAGGCCTTCCATTTATAAAAATTGAGAACATAGGATTCCTGACACATCCCAACATCCACTGAATCCACTTAGGGTGAAAACCTTTTAAATACAATACTTCCTCAAAGAAGTCCCAATCCACACTATCAAAGGCTTTCTCAATATCAATCTTCACAATCCACCCCTTTTTCCTTTTTACTCGATAGTCTTCCACTATTTCATTAGCAATCACAATCGAATCCAGTATCTGCCTTCCTTGGATAAAAGCACCCTGGAATTCTGACACAATAGATGGCATAACCGCCTTCAACCTTTCAGCTAACACCTTGGCCAAAATCTTGTACGATGAAGAAACTAAACTAATTGGCCTAAAATCCTTCACCGAGCTAGCCCACTCTTTTTTCTGAATTAAACAGATAAAAGTTTCCTTTTGGGCCGCATTGAGTTTCCCATTGGCAAAAAATTCCCCAAAAAACCTGTCAAAATCACTTTTCAACAAATGCCAAAATTTAATATAAAATTCAGAAGTGAAACCATCTGGCCCAGGCGCCTTGTTCTTCCCCATTCCTTTTATTGCCTCCACTATTTCATGCTCAGAAAAGCTAGCAATCAATCCTTCATTCTGCTGAGGTAAAACCCTCTCCCATTCAAAAGCACTTGGGATAAATCTTTTCCCTTCAATTCTGGAGTAAAGCCCCAAAGTACCTCCAGCTCAATGGCACTTGCTGTGGTTAAGACTCCTCCATCCGAATTTATCAACTCCACCAGCATCCTCTTTCTCGTTTTTGCAGCCAGAAACCTGTGGAAAAAGCCCGTGTTCTCATCCCCCTCTTTTAACCAGCATAATTTACACCTTTGAATCAAATCCCGCTCCTCTACCAAATAGACATTTGCCAACTCCCCCATCACTGCAGCCCTAGCCGATATCTCAACTAATGATAAACCACCAGCATCGGCTTTTCCATCTAGCCATCGGATTTCATTCAATAAATCACCTTCTTTTTGCTTCTTTAGTTTTTCAACATTACTCGACCAATTCTTAACAGAATTTTTCACATTTACGAAGCTTTAGGTCAATCACAAAACCAACCCATCCATAGGCCCTATCATTTCCCAAGGAATCCTCAATGATCTTAACACAATCACGATTATTCAGCCATGAATTAAAGAAACGAAACGGAACTGATCCCCATTGAAAAGTGCCAGCCTCTAACAATAGGGGAAAGTGATCTGAAAAGATTCGAGTCTGTCTAGAAACCCTCGAACACTCGAAAGCCTCATCCCATTCCGAGTTTTTAAAAAATCTGTCGATTAGAGACCTCGAACTTTCATCCCCTGGTTTGGACCACGTGAAAGTTCCATTTGAAAGGGGCAACTCCATCAAATCCAGTTCTGCAATAAGTTTGTTAAACTTTCTCATACCTTTAGTCATTCTCCGTTGTGGCATCCTCTCATGCACCCATCTAGTCAGGTTGAAATCACCTCCCAAACACCAAGGCCCCTCACAATAATAAGAAAGAGACCTCCACTCTTCCCACAAAAACTTCCTTTCTTGATAATGATTGGGCCCATAGAAATTGGAAATCCAGAAGGACTTCCCTTGCAAAGAGGTGGCATTTACCGAAATGGAATAACCACCCTTCAACACTTCCTTAACCACAATCTTTGCCTCATCCCACATAACCAACATTCCCCCCCGAACGGCCAAAAGCTTCCACGTGAACCCAACCAACCTCCCTTGAGCTCCATAAAGATTTCACCACAATATCATTTATGGTTGCCAATTTTGTTTCTTGAATTAGAACCACATCAGGGCACAACCTTTGAAGATATCTCTTCATCCTAACCCTTTTAGAACCATCCCCCAATCCCCTTGTGTTCCACGACAGGATTTTCATAGCCCCCACCCCTAGTTGCTCCCTGCCTGAACTTCTCTAAATTGCAGACCACTTGCTTTAATTAAATTACCAAAACGAGATAACTCCGTTGGGCAATCCACAACAACCTTTTTAGACTCCCCCTTCTGCTCTTCAAGAGCTGACTGCTTGATTGCGGAGCCAAACAACCCAGCTAAGTTAAAAATCGGAGAGCTAGACTTCAAAAATCCATTATCCTCACCCCTCACCGAGCCAATATCAGGACTACTCAAACTGGCCTCTGAATCAGAATCAATTATCCACTTTGTACCGAACTTCGAAGCGGGGGGGGGGGGGGTAGTCAGAACAGATGAAACAGGACGCGACTGGAAACGGGTCTTGAAAAAAGGGATCCGATCAGGGCCAAGATGACACTTCTCTATATCAAAGGATGGAGCCTCGCAAGGTTTATAAAGCACTCCACGGGAATCAACCCCCTGGGAATCACTGCCCAAAGCACCCACTGTTTGCTCCAAAAAATCAGGGAAGGCTCCTTCCCCACGAGATTTAGAAAAAACCACTGGTATACTACTGCCTCTCCTTGAATAATATTTGCCACAAAATAAGTCTTTTACTTCCTTAACACTAAAAGGAATATCTTTGGCAAAAAGAGTTTCCTCACAGTCCCTCTGAGTGCCTCCCACAGAACCACCCTTCTCAGCAAAAGTCCAAGGCCCCTCACACCTTCTAATCTCAATTGACTCCTCATTCCGTCCATCATTAATAGAATTAAAGGAAGAATCAATAATCCCCAACAACTCACAACCATTGGAATTCTGATGATCCGTTACCCCCACCGCTCTTTCCCTATTTGAGACTAATAAATGAGCCCCACTTAACTGAGAAGCTCCACATGACCCCATAAAATTCAACCCATCCTCTGCCTCCCTAGTAGCACCATGACCCATCACATTTAAAGAAGGACTGGAGGAAATAACTACTGTTTCCTGAAACATCATAACCTCATTGACACTCTCAGACTTCTCATCCAAAGCCAATGACCCTTCCAATTCTTCCTTTGATTTGGAAGAGACTGCCGACTTTTCCCCTTCACAATTGAAACCGTCCACCACAGACAAGGCCTTCACAACCTTTATATTTAATGCATCGAAATGATGAGACGAACCATCACACCCTTTCATTTGAACATTCCCCTCTTCAAAAAGAGCCCCTTCAAATTCACAATTAAGACCCTTTCCACTCAACTCAAAGATTTCGTGCGGATCATTATGACCAATGCCCTTCTCCAAATGATTTAAGGCAGAATCATCGATCACCAAAGCCTCTTCTAAATGTTCCGAGCATCCATCAACCCCAACACCTGCATTATCCCTCCAATCCTCTATATCCTTTGCTACATTTTGAATTCTGTCAACATCCAGATTATTTTCAAAAGTTTTGAATATCGAAGGCTCCATGGATGTTCTAAACCTCTCATCTTCACTCAAAGGAGAAAAGCACAAATTAAATCCTCCCACAGAAGCACCCTCAATTTTCAAAATAGCAGAAATAAACCCACACTCATTCTGGGCAATGTGTAGCTTTACTACACTCAAATCTAAAAAATTTATAGTGTCTTGATGCACCTCTATCAAACCACCTAGTTGCCTTCCTATTACATCGAAAATTTCCAACCTCCACAGATGCAGAGGCAAGTTTCTAACCGAGATCCAACCCCCATAACACTCAACCACCTCAACCTGACCATGTGACTGACACGACCAATGCTCCAGCTTCACATGAACAGTTCCAATCAATTGCCATTTACCCAACCCCTCAATTGATAAATCCATCACCCCTTCATCAACAAGAATGACAGCCTTATCGGGAAAGAAAGGATTGATCTGAATCTTGACTCCAAAATGTGTTTCAATTGCAGCTTTAATCATTGGCCAAGACGTGAAGGCAAAGCATTTCGTAACTACCAGTAGTTTTCGAAAATCCACCTTTACCATACTCGAATGCTTCCGAATCCAGTATCCAGCTTTCCTTAGACAATCTTCAGACGTTTCCACTGAAATAGACCGAGCCCCTTTAGAAGTGACCGCTTCCAACTTGGAAGAAATAAAGTCTTTGAGTAAATCATCAATACCAACCAACCTCTTCCGTATGGCCCTAATGGGATTTGAATCGAAGACCTACCCCCAAGGAAACCAAACGACACATTGTAGCTTTGGCTGCTCTGACCGTCGAAGACTAAAATGCCCAAGCGCTCCATTTTCATCTTTAAACTTCTCCCGTATGGAAGACTGACTACCTGAATTAACCACTTGCCTGATCATTCTGCCAAACCAAAGAAGATGATCCCAAGAGAGGGAAAGTTGTTCCGCATCTACGTCTTTAACAAAAAATCGATCCTTTTCGCTCCAAATACTAAAGGAGCTTCCATCGATGCAGCACGAGTGACCATCCATGGAGAACGAAAGAGAGAACTACGACGGCAGAAGTAGAGGAGAGCAAAGACACCAATTTAACGAAATCACCCCAGCCGAACAGTTAGAAAACAACGACACTTCACAAGAGAGCAAATCGCCCAGATAGAAGACAAAACACCGCGAAAAAGGAGGAAACTTCAAAACGGAATATGTCGAATCAATCCACAGAGTGAACAAGGGCAAGAACTAGAAGAAACGGAGGGAGTTCTCAGAATCGGAGGAGCTAGGGCTTACGGAAAGGTGAGGAAGAAGAGAATCGGGAGGAGAGAGAAGAGAGAAAAATCGGGGGGAGGGAAACTAAAGATAACATCAAGTGGAGGCTTTTGGTAGATTTGGGGTTTTGTTAGTACTGTGGGATGGTAGAGCTTTGAGTGATACAGTTTCGATTTTGTCCTTTTGATGCCTTCTTTATAGAGCATTCTCCTTATTAGTATTATTGGATTCTCTTTCTCAATTTGTAATTTTTGGTTGTTGGGTTTCTTTGGTTCTTTGGTACTTGAAATTCTTATGGTTCCCTCTTTTGTCCTCGAGGTTTTTTTGTGTGTTCTTGGTGAGGGATTGTTTTGTTTTCTTTTTTCTTTTGGTCTCCTTTTGGAGCTTGTACTTTGAGCATATAGTCCTTGATGAAGCATATTATACAGATAAACCGAATATGCAAAAAGGATACATGGACTTTATCTTTCCCAACAACAAAACCTTCATATAGTCCTTGATGAAGCATATTATCCAACAAATTATTCAAAGGTTCCACCACCAAAAAAAAAAAAGTGAAAAAGTGAAATAGGATCACCTTGACGAAGCCCTCTTGAAGCAGAAATCCGTTCTTTAGGTTGGCCACTGACAATCATCGAAGAAATTGGGCTGATGGAGATTCCATTATCAAATGGAAAGTTTACTTGGTCCCGATTGGGTGACGATAGTAGTAAGGCATTACTTGACAGATTTCTTGTGAATAAGGGGTGGGATGATATTTTTGATAACTCAAGAGCTTCGAGGCAAGTTTGTGTCTCCTGATGTCACATTCTTTGAAGATTCGTTTTTCTTTTCTTCATCTTCGAGTGAGTGTAAGGGGGAGCATAGAGAGAACAAGGATGATTTTCTTGTTTACACAATCCTCTCCTCTTGTGAGCCCTATAACTCTTCGTCTCCATCACCATCTGTTTCTACTCACCCACCTATCACTCAAGTTTATTCTCGACAGTGACCCCCTTCAGTTTCATGCCTTGGACCAGAGGCTTCTTCATCATTGGATTCAAGATCAAACGATGATCTTCCTATTGCTCTTCGTAAAGGTAAGCGTCAGTGCACATTTCCTACTTCCTCTTTTGTTTCATATAACCATTTGTCATCTTCTACTTGGTTCCTTCATTGCATCCCTACAATCTATATCTGTTCCTGATACCATTTTTGAAACTTTGTCTCATTCTGGTTGGCGTGCTACAATGGTGGAGGAGATGACTGCCATAGATGACAATTGTACTTGGGTTTAGTTTCTCTTCCAGCAGGAAAGAAGCCTATTGGTTGTAGGTGGGTCTTTGCGGTTAAAGTCAATCCAGTTGGGTCTATTGCTCGGTTGAAAACTCGCCTTGTTGCTAAAGGCTACACACAAACTTATGGGGTTGACTATTTTTATACTTTTTCTCATGTTTCTAACATGGCTTCTGTGAGGTTATTCATTTCATTAGCATCCATTCATCACTGGCCATTGCATCAGCTTGATGTTAAAAACACCTTTCTTCATGGTGATCTTGGGGCAAAGGTGTATATCGAGCAACCTCCAGGATTTGTTGCTCAGGGGCAGAAGGGAAAGGTATTTCGATTTCGTAAATCCTTGTATGGCTTAAAGCAGAGTCCACGAGCATGGTTTAGAAAATTCACTCAGGTGATTAAAAGCTTTAGAATGAGAAAAAAGCAAATCAGACCATTTTGTGTTTTATAAGCGGTCTTAGAGTGGTGTCATCCTGTTGGTTGTGTATGTTAATGATATTGTTATTACAGGCGATGACACATTATGCATCCAATCACTTAAGACTTTTCTCCATAGTCAATTCCACACAAAGGATTTGAGAGTATTGAAATACTTTCTAAGAATTGAGGTAATGAGAAGCAAGAAGAGAATCATGCTTTCACGAAGAAAATATGTACTTGACTTGTTCTCTAAAATAGGGAAGTTAGGAGCTAAGCCATGTCATAATCTGATGATGCCTAATTTATTGCTCACAAAAGAGGGAAAATTGTTGAAAGATTTTGAACGATATTGGAGGTTAGTGGGGAAACTCAATTATCTTACAGTAACTCGACCAAACATAACCAATTCAGTGAGCATTGTGAGCCAATATATGTCTTCTCCTATCGTTGATCATTGGGCTGCAGTGGAACAAATTTTGCGTTAGTTGAAAGCAACTCCTGGACGTGGTTTTTTTTTTTTGACAAGGCAACAAAAGAGATTTCATTTATATAATGAAAAGAGACTAATGCTCAAAGTACAAAGGAGAAACCAAAAAATAGCCAATTCAAGGGGATACAAGTCCTGTAAAAGCAAAACAAAACACCCAAAGCCTTAGAATAAAAAACAACAATCCCAAAGACACCCAACAAAACAACCAACACTATAAGGAAACAAGCGCCAAAAAAGACAAAGATCCTACAGAATTGAAGAAGGCAAACTTCCCTTGAAGCACCTCGGAGCAGTCAAACTTCCAACCACCAAGAGCCACAATAAGACCATAGCAAAAAAACTTAACCATGGACAACCCCTCAAAACCAAAAGAAGCCGCAGAAACAATCCTGAAGGCTCCAAAAACCAAGGACTCCAAACTTCCCAAAACACTAAGCTTCAACCCCTTCTTTAACCGACAATTGAAGATCAACCCACAACACCAACATACCACTCGAACTTCCGTAAGCCTCCACATGATCCCACCCAATATTTCTTGAGCTACAAACTGGATTTATTACATTAACATCTACGATTACCAACATAGATTCTTAAAAGAAAACCAAAACGGGAGAAAATGTTGGAGAAATTTTTTTGACTTAATCTCATTAAGCTATTTCTCAATCCCCTTAAATTCCATGAGAGTAATTTCAATGCGAGGTCAAGAGCGCCTGCCTTGGCACAATTTCTTTGAATTGCAGACCGCTTGCTTTTAATAAATTGCTAAAACGAAGCAACTCGGCAGGACACTCAGCCCCTTCCTCAATAACTTCCTTTTCCACCTGAGGCTGGGAAGCCTCTAAATCAAAAAACTCCTGGAGGTTGATTGCTGGGGAAAAGACTTCCACATCTTTGTACTTTAAACTCTTTGCAAAATCCAGATCTGGACTGCTCAAGGCCACCTCCGATCTCGAAACCGAAGACCCCAAGATGGGGGTGGGGGAAAAACACCCTGATTTAAATTAGTAGAAGGCTGAAAAGTAACTTTAACGGAACCCACCATATTCGACCCCAAACAACACTCTTCAATAACAATTTGTGGGGGTTTATTAAATGAGAAAGAAGACACCTGGGTCTCCGACCCTGCACCATTAGGAAGCTGAGAACATACTTCTGGTTGTTCTAAGAAATCTGGAAAATTCTCCTCCAAATGATCTTCCAAATTTGAAACTGAGGTTCTCCCAATCCTTCTTGTGTAGTATTTCCCGCAAAAAGTGTCCTTAACCTCCTTAACACTGATTGGGGTACCAGAAGAAAAAAGCAGAGCTTCAAACGCTGAATTTATGATTGGCAGAGGAATGACCTCCAAACCCAAAGCCCTCAATTCTAGCGGATCACGTGAGATCAACTCAGACTCCTCCCTCGCAAGGGCACCATTCGAAACAAAGCCCTTATTGCCCGATGAAGTAAAAGCATCCTCAGGAGTAACCCCCCATTCAACTCCCTCTCTTCACTACTATTCAAAATTCCAACTTCTCCCAAAATCTCTTGCTCCCCACTAATCAATTCCTTAGTACCTACAAACCTGAAAGACATCCTCAAGGAGTTCGAGTCAGAGACATCCTCAAGGATTATATTAATCCGAGCCAAGTCTATCCCATTTGAGAAGTCTTCTGCAAACCATTGGCCCAAGGTGGGGGATCATTCCTGTCCAAGCTGACAAAGGAAAGACAAAACATACCTAAATGCGCCACTCTGACTTCAATTGATTGAGGCATAAAGCCACACAAGTTCCTTTTCACTTTGATTTTTGCACATAACAAATCAGTGAAGTTTAGAGTCTCCAAACCGATTTCTTCTAATCCCCCGAAATGCTTTTCTACAGCTTCAAAGACAGCTCTTGACCAGTACTTAATAAGTAAATTTTTTACCGCAATCCAACCACCATATCCGAACATAAATTCTACTAAACCATGGGCATTGTCGTTCCAAGCTTCCAATTTTAAATATAGATCATCCATCAAAAACCACTTCCCAGTCACTCTTCCCCTTGTCACCGAGCCCTCTTCTTCTAACACCAACACTGCTTTATCAACCATGAAAGTGTTTATCTGACACCTGACCTGAAAATGATTCTCAACAACCACCTTAACCTCTAACCAAGAGGTATGAACAAAAAGGCGAGAAATTACTAATATATTTTCAAAATTGATCTCAATCACCTCTTTTGGCTTCCTTACCCAGAACGACATCATAGCATTGACTTTGAATTGATCCTTCTGACAACCTCCATCTATCGTGAGTGGCTTGAGAGGTTGATCCTTAAGAGCCTCCTTGCTGGGATGCCCAACAGACAAATGAGACCCTCCAACCATGACCAAGTCACCATGATTACTGATAAAATCCGTCAGTAAATCTCTGAAGACCAACCAACCTTTTCCGAACACCCCCTGTGCAATAGAGATGAAGGACCTTCCCCCCCAGGATACCAGACAACACATTGAATCCTTGAAAAAGCTTTACGAATTTTGAAAAGCCCAAGAGTGTCGTTATCGTCTCTGAACTTGGCTCTATCAAAAGGCTTCCCCGACCATCTAACCACCGAACCTATAACTTCTTCAAACCACCTCACATGCTCCCAGTATAAGGAAATTCGCTTACCCAACGAGGAATTCTCCATCACGATCAAAACACCTTCTTCCCAGATTCTGAACACCATACCATCGATACTGCAACTCCTCTCGTTCATGACGAAAAGCACCACCGGATGGAACCAAAAACTCAGTTGGATACCAAGAAAACAAAACAACGTAGACACGGGGGATGGGGATGCGAAGAAAGAGAGATGGAGCAGAAGGGTAAACTACGTAGACTCGGGGGATGAGGGCGATATAAACCACCGGAAAGGGATATGAGCTCGTCGGAGACACGGAATAAGCCAGTGGAGAAAGAGAACTGGCCGTCGGAAGCTCGGGGAATGGAGCGACAAAGCAGACAGAGAACAAACGGAGGCTCGAGAGATGAGGACGACGGGGAGACAAAGCGGAAGAAGAAAGGACGAAAACTCAAAAGATGAGGGAGATGGAGCGGAAGAAGAAAGGTCGGAAACTCGCAAGACGAGACGACGGAGGCTTACGGAAGCTGGCGGCTAGGGCTAGACAGGAGGGAGACGGGGAAACTCGCGTCCACAAGTGACTCCTGGACGTGGTTTATTGTATAAGAGTTATGAGCATATGAAAATTGAATGTTTCTCAGTTACTGATTGGGCAGAGCTAAGGAAGATAGAAGGTCAACTTCAGGATATTGTGTATTCGTTGGCGGTAATTTGGTTTCTTGGAAAAGTAATAAACAAGATGTGGTATCACGATCAAGTGCTGAGCCAGAATATAGAGCAATTACACAATCAACATGTGAATTAGTTTGGATACGTCAATTTCTTATCGAATTAGGATTTGATATCACAACACCGACCAAATTGTGGTGTGATAATCAAGCAGCTTTGCATATAACATCTAATCCAGTATTTCATGAGCGAACTAAATATATTGAGGTTGATTGTCATTTTGTATGTGAGAAGATACAACAAGGCTTGGTATCAACAGGATACGTGAAGACTGGAGAGCAATGGAGATATCTTCACCAAGGCATTAAATGGAGCACGAATCGATTACCTCTCTAACAAGTTGGGCATGGTGGATATATATGCTCCTTTTTGGGGTGTTTGGTTGATGGGGTTGAGTTGGGTTAATAACCCAACTCCTTGTTTAGCCCACCAACAATTATAACCGGAGTTGAGTTATTAACTCACCCGTATAGTACTTTTCGGCGGTGGTCCGACAACTTTCCGATGACCTTTCGACGACGGTCCGGCGACCTTCCGACGATGGTCCGACGACTTTTCGACGACCTTCCGACGATGGTCCGACAACTTTCCGACGACGGTCCGACGAGATGAAGAAAGTGGAGAAAAGGAGAAGAATGAGAGTTTTGAAGTGTGCATTTAAGTTGCTAATACTCTAGTTTAAACAGGCACTAAAAAGTCCTAATCCTTTTAGAACAAGGAATTCCAATCCTTTTAGAAAAAGGAATCCTAAACCTTTTTAAAATAGAAATCCTAATCTTTTTTTAAACTTTAAAACACCATTTCCTAATCTGATTATCCAAAGATTGAAATTTAAAACAAATACAATTAAACACCTAATTTTACGGGTTGTCACAATATACCTATCTAAGAAAAACTTTCGTCCTCGAAAGTTGCTTGAACTTTACAACGACCACGTCCTCGAATCATAATCTAAACTTAAACTCTAAACTACCTTAGTACAAAAACAAAGAAGTCAAAAGCATAACATAACAAATGTTAACAAACAAGCAACTCAAATAACTTTAACTACCTGGTAGTGCCTTTTAGATCGTTGGTCTCAAAAGGGAATTGGGTTCGTAAGGAAAACCAGGTAGTGGCTGTGGAAAACCAGGGGGGATTTCCTTTTTCCTTACATTTTCAAAAGGGTATTGGGTTCGTAAGGAAAACCAGGTAGTGGCTGTGGATTTTTCGAAAATCTGGGTAGTCACTAGACTTTTTGCACATATTCAATGGAAATTGGTTAAGGATGCTTTGCAGAGCTTCTTTCAATGTCATTTGCAACTTAACCCATTTGCAAGTGATAAAGCGATTCTGCGTTTTGATAATGAATTAGCATCGGACATGGAAAGGAAAGTGGATGATAGCAGCAACAAATGGAAGATTATTGGGGGTATGCACCTGTTGGTGGAAAGGTGGAACGAAAAGAGGCATGATTTACCTTCGTTGATGATTGGTTATGGAGGGTGGCTGGCGGTTAAGAACCTGCCTTTGCGCTTGTGGAAGAGAGAGGTTTTTGAGAAGATAGGACAACACTTTGGAGGATTGGAGGAGGTTTCCTCTGATACTCTGAATTTTATTGATATTAAATCAAGGTGGCACCAAATATTTGTGATTTTTGTCCCGCTGTCATTCCTATAGAGGACCCGAGACTTGGAAAATTTTGGATCAATTGTGAATTTATGGGGAAAGGGGCAGTACCAGTTAAACTTGGGGAGGATTTACTGTTGAAAGATGTGGAAAACCCTATAGATCTGGAAAGAATAAGGCAAGTATGGGAGGATGAATTTGTACCGGAGGAGAATGTCGAAGGTCAGTACTTGGAAAGGGGGTAACTCGTAGAAGGGATGTTTATTCAAGAAAAGGAGGATTTCATTGATTCCAACGACATCATTGGCATTAAAGACATTAATGCAATGAATTTCACTCTTGAAAGGGCGGTTTTGGATAGTAACTCCTCGGCTTCTGGGGACCGTTTATTCGATCCTTGCATTGGAAAGGAGTTAGGGATTCAGGAAGGGAGTTCGATCTCCACAGAGAATCGTTTGGAGATCCAAGGGTCAGGGAGACACTCGATTGAAGGGCTAGATGAAGGGTCAGCTGAAGAGTTTCGTCCTGTTTTATGTTCTCACCAGCCTGGTTTCAAAGGGGTTGAAGTTGTTGAAGGTGTTCTCTTTTCTTCCCACGAACCAGTAAGTGTGAGGGAGGTCAGAGATACTTTTTGTGGGAAGTATTACACTAGGAAGCGAGTAACGGAAGCCAAAGAGGTGCCGGATTTTCAGGGTTCAACTTGCTTCCCGGACTTTTGGAACAAGAGGAACGTATTGAGTCACAGTTGAATTCGGTACAGTTGAATTTTCAAGGTAAACCAGGGGGAAAGCTGGGAAAGCTGGCTCGGTTGAAATTTGTACTCTTGGGCCAAAGGAGGTGTCTTTTGTTCGAGCTTCTTTCCTATATTCTAGTGGGCGGCAACAGAAAGCTAGTTACTCTCTTCCGGAGGATGGGGTGGACTTTGTGGTGGACTCAGATGTGAGTATCAGCAGCCTGGAAGTTTCCTCGGTTAGAAAGGTAGCTGACCAATCTTTAATTGGGTCCTCTCCTATCATTAACCTTGCTGGATTGTTTGATGCAGAGGAGACTAATATTCAGTCTGGGAAGGAGACAGTTGAGGATAAAGGTGCTTGTACACCTGTTTCAACGCGTTTTGATTCCATTCTACGAGCAAGTGGGTTGCAATTAAAAGAGGTTCCGGTAAGGGGAACTCTAGTGAGTTGAACATGAGAATTCTTTCCTGGAATACTTGTGGATTGGGAGATGGTGGAAAGAGAATTAAGCTGAAAAGGGTAATACAGAGATTATGCCCCGAATTTGTTCTTATTCAAGAAACAAAGCTATTGAGTATTGATGATAGAGTTGTTAAATCATTTTGGAGTTCAAGGGACATAGGTTGGGCTCATGTAGAGGCATATGGAAAGTCAGGGGGCCTACTAATAATGTGGGATGAAGCTAAAATTCAAATTACGGAAGTTTTAAAAGGAGGTTACTCCATTTCACTAAAAGCTTGTTCCTTAAATGGGATTGTATTTTGGATCTCAAACTTCTATGGGCCTAACCATTATTATGAAAGAAAATTTCTGTGGGAAGAGTGGCGTTCATTGGCAGGGTATATAGATGGACCTTGGTGCTTGGGTGGGGACTTTAACGTTATTAGATGGGTTCATGAGAGGATGCCACAAGGAAGGGTAACCAAAGGGATGAAGAAATTCAATCAGTTAATATTGGAAACAGGATTGCTGGAGATTCCTCTTGCTAATGGAACTTTTACTTGGTCAAAGCCCGGAAGTGATGTCTCTTGCTCTCTTATTGATCGTTTCTTTGTTAATGCGGATTGGGATAACTTGTTTGAAAATACTAGTGCAAGTAGGCAAGCAAGAATTCTTTCTGATCACTTTCCTTTGCTGTTGGAGGCCGGATCCTTCCTTTGGGGGCCTTCTCCTTTTCGCTTCTATAATTCGTGGCTTCAAGCGGAAGGGTGCGTGAATTCTGTGGAGAAGGTATTGAAGAGAAGTTCAACCTTTGGATGGGCTGGTTTTGTAATTGCCAACAAGCTTAAGAATGTTAGGAGGGCCTTGAAGACGTGGTTTCAGGATTTTGAGAAACTCAAAAAGCAGGAGTTTGATCTTTTAGAGGAAATAAAGTGGCTGGATGTTAAGGCCGATTCTTCTCCTTTGTCAGCAGTGGAAATTTCAGCTAGAAATGCAGCCTTGGGTGAACTAGCGACTTTATACCTTAAAGAAGAGAGAGATCTAATGCAGAAATGCAAGCTTAATTGGTTAAAAGAAGGGGATGAGAATACTTCCTTCTTCCATAGATTTCTTGCGGCTAAGAAAAGGAAGAGACTCATTGTGGAGTTGGCTAGTTTGAATGGTAATAACCTTCTGTTGGCCAGGGATATTGAAAAGAAGATTGTAGGCTTCTTTACTGCCTTATACTCGCGCATTGAAGGTATTCGGTTGGTGCCAGCACCTATTTCTTGGAAGGTAATTTCATTGGAGCAAAATTCCTTGTTGATTAAGCCTTTCACTTCGGAGGAAATCCTTATGGCATTAAAGAAGTTGGGAAAGAATAAGGCACCGGGTTCTTGATGGCTTCACTATGGAGTTTTACATTAGATTTTGGAGTTCCCTTAAGGGGGATCTGATGAGATTTTTTGAAGAATTTTTCGTTAATGGGCATATTAATGCTGCTCAAAAGGAGACCTTCATTTGTTTAATTAATAAAAAGGAGTCTGCAAGGTCAATTAAGGATTTCCGTCCAATCAACCTTGTAAATTCTTCATATAAGATCCTAGCCAAGGTTTTGGCAGAAAGATTAAAGGTTGTTATGCCTTTGATAATTTATGATACTCAGAGCGCCTTCATTAGTGGGAGAAATATCCTGGACCCGGTCTTGATCGCTAGTGAGGTGGTGGAGGAATACCGTGCCAAGAAACAAAAGGGGTGGATTATAACAGTTGATCTCGAGAAGGCCTTTGATAGTGTGGATTGGGTCTTCCTCCAGGAAGTGATGATACTTAAAGAGTTCGATGCTAAATGGGATTCAATGGATTATGGGGTGTATTAGGGATCCTACCTTCTCGGTTTTCATCAGTGGGAGTCCGAAAGGGAGAATAAAGGCATCCAGGGGGGCTAAGACAAGGGGACCCTCTTTCCCCCTTTCTTTTTCTGCTGGTCTCCGAGGTGTTAAGTTTCTTAATCAGGAGAATGGAGGAGCAGGGCTTGCTGGAGGGTTTTGTGGTGGGAAAAGATAGGGTTCACATTTCTATATTGCAGTTTGCAGATGATACATTGTTGTTTTGTAAATTTGATGATAGTATGATGGAGGTGTTGATCCAAACAATTGCGCTTTTTGAGTCCTGTTCGGGTCTAAAGATTAATTGGATGAAGTCATCAGTGGCAGGCATAAATATTAATAAGGAGCTGGTGGAGTCAATGGCTAGTAAGTTGGGTTGTATGGTGGGGTCTTTCCCAATTCCCTATTTAGGACTACCCCTTGGGGGCCATCCGAAGCAAGTTGGTTTCTGGCAGCCTATTGTGGATAGTTTTGGAAAGAAAATAGACAGATGGAGGAAGTTCAATTTGTCTAGAGGGGGGCGGATGACCTTGTGCTCTTCGGTATTGTCAAGTCTCCCTTTGTATTACTTTTCGCTATTTGAAGTCCCAGCAGGTGTGTGCCTTCAGCTTGAGAAAATCATCAGAAAATTTTTTTTAGGAGGGCAGAAATGGTTCTAAAATCAATCATTTGGTGAGCTGGGACAAGGTGATGAAAGACCGAGTGCTAGGGGGGTTGGGTGTTGGTGATCTGAGACGGAGGAATAGGGCTCTGTTAGCCAAATGGGGTTGGAAGTTTGGCATTGACCCGGAGGCATTGTGGTGTCGGGTGGTGGCGAGTATTCATGGAGTTTCACATGATGGGTGGAACGCGTTGGTAGGTAAAGGAAGGAGTTTAAGGAGCCCTTGGTTGAACATAGCTAAGCATTGGGGGTCGGTGAACTCCTTGATACGATTTCAACTTAGTTGTGGTAGAAGGATTGCATTTTGGAATGACATTTGGGTTGGGGATTTGCCTTTAAAGGTTGAGTTTCCTTTGCTAAGCCGGATTGTGAACAATTCTCAGGGGTGTGTTCTTGATTTTTGGGATAATAACACACTTTCTTGGAGCATCTCCTTTAGGAGAAACTTGAAGGATGACGAAATGGTTGAGTTGATGGAGTTGTTGGGTCGTATTGACCTCTTAAAACCAGTGGAAGGGGCGGACGGGAGGAGGTGGGGTATTGAGTCCTCGGGGCTTTTTTCAGTTAGCTCCTTAGTTTCTTATCTTGGTAAAGGAGATTTGATGGATAATTTGTTGTATAAGGCAATTTGGTGCTCGTTTTGTCCTAGAAGGGTCAATATTCTTATGTGGATTTTGCTGAAGGGCAAGGTGAATACTTCAGAGGTCCTTCAGAAGAAGCAACCTAACTGTTTGCTCCAACCCTCGATCTGTGGTCTCTGTTTGGGGCATGAAGAAACCTCTTTGCATATCTTTTTTCAGTGTCCGTATGCAAAAAGATGTTGGGAAAAGTTATTTGGAGTTTTCAATGTTAGTTGGGTGTTTGCTAATTCGGTTACTGAAAATGTCTATCAGCTATTGGTGGGGCCGTCCTTTGGTTCCAAGGCTAAGGTGTTGTGGCTGGCTAGGGTCAAAGCTCTCCTTTCAGAATTATGGTTTGAAAGGAACCAGAGAGTGTTCGAAGGGAAAAGCTGGGAGTGGTCAAGAAGATTTGATTAAGCTATCGTTAAAGCCTCGTCTTGGAGTTCACAGTGCAAGGAGTTCGCAGGCTACTCTATATCAGACTTGACTTTTTCTTGGCATTCCTTTTTGTTTAATATTTAGTATTGTGTGCTTGGTTTAGGTCTTTGGATTGAATCGTACTTGTTGAGACTCTGTGTTCTGGTTTCCTACTTTTGATTTGCTTCTGTTTTACCTTTTTGCACTCAAGTTTAGGTACCTTGTAAGTGGTGCATTCTGGTGGCTTTGTATGTCTTTTATTTTGGACTGTGGTCTTTATTTTTGAGCTTTTTTACTTGCTTCCTGAGGGAAGTTGTAATTGGAGCATTAGTCTCTTTTCATTATTTCAATGAAAATTTTGTTGTTGCCTTGTAAAAAAAAAATGTAAGGAAAAAAGTCAAAAAAATCAAACTTATTCACTTTACAAAAAACTACACCAGATACCTTTGACATAATAACTCAACTCTGCACCCCAAACACTTCCTGACTCAACTCAACTCAACTCTGCACCCCAAACACTGATTTTCAGAACTCACTGACAAAACAACTCTGCACAACTCAACCCAACTCAACTCAACTCAACCCAACTCTGCGATCCAAACGCCCCCTTATTGTCTTTTTATATTGTCCTATTTAGGTTAGCCTTGTATTTTTACATTCTGTGAAACACCATGAATACTAGCCACAACTCTCCTCCATAAAGCTGAGGTCTCCACCCCGAACCTCCACCGCCATTTGGCTGAAAAAGCCTTATTTCTTCGGCTTAAATCACCAAAGCCCAAACCCTCCCTCAGTCTATCTTGCGAGACAAGATCCCAACGAACTAGATGATTAATCTTTGAGCCACTCCTACCTTCCCAGAAGAAATCTCTGATAATCTTCTCCAACTCAGTGTTTACAACAGTCGGACATTCAAACAAGGAAAAGTAATATAATGGTAAGCTAGACAGAACCACCATGCACAAAGTCATATGACCACCCCTAGAAAGATTAAACTTGCGCCACCTATCCACTTTCTTCTTAAAATTATCCACTAATGGCTGCCAAAACCCCAAATTTCTTGGGTGCCCTCCAAGCGGCAACCCCAAGTAAAGAATCGGAAAACGACCCACATTGCAGCCAAGTTTTTCAGCCATCTCATACTAAATCTTCAATATTAACACCTGACCCGGGGTCTTGTAGCACCAGCAATTGCCATCTGATAGCTAAACTTCCAGATGGCAGTATTTATCAGTGGTCTAAGCAACCCTCTCTATTTAAGCTAATTGGTTTCAGTTTTGTTAATTTCATAAAGGTTATTTAATCATTATTTCTTCCTACATTTTTACATTTTTTAAAATTATTTTCTATTTTTCTTAATTTTTGTTTCAAAATTAAATTGTTGTATTGATATTTTCATGTAGAGTATTTATTATTTTACATAAAACTTTCATTTAGGCAACACTTTTTTGTCCCCTCTTACGTCAAGGCAATAAAGAAGCTTGTTGGCTTGAGGTGTGTCGTGCGCTTTGAAAACATTGATGGGAATCCCTAGCAGGACTTCCTTTTTAGATGCCTTTCATTTTTTCTCCATGGGAGTTGGGTTCTTTATTAAAAAAGTGATACTTTGTTAATCTCTTGCCTTTTGAATTTAGGTAAAGTTGCAAAACGAATCAAACCTTCGGGTGAAAGCTGAGTCTTCAATTGCATCATCAGAAGAGAAAGCAAGTCTCTTAGACGATAAATTAAACCATCTTTCTGAAAGCATAGAAAGAGAAAGGAAACGTCTTTATAGTGAGCTTGCACAGTTAAAAGGAGAATCAAAACTTTCTGTTTCAAGAATAAATGCAGATGTAAGTTGCCACTTATTAATCTTATTTTCCTTGAAATAAATTCTTGCTGACAATATAAACTTCTCATAAAATGTCAAGCAACATTTGTTTACTCATCATGATAGAACGTACTGTTTAACTTTCTTGATCATCGTTCTTGTAGCTGGAAAAGATGGTTTGCAGAGCTAGTAATGCAGAGAAGGAATCTGAGCTACTAAAAGTGCAGTTGGAAGACTTCAAGAAGCAACTCAATGAGGTTTGTGTAGCCTTCATGATTATTTGTGTTAGGTTTTTACAGAGAATTTGACTAAGATCTCTTAGTCTCTCTCTCTAATTATTCCTTAGTGCAACCCAACATCTCTCTTTTAGTCTTTATATCGCGAGTATCCATTCAACTTACAAACTCATGGTCACCTTAACTAATTTCACGAGAACCATTTGACCCTACAATATTTGATTGCCAAAAAACTTTTAGGATTTTAATATTTATGTAGTGGCTACCCAGGAGTTTCAACCTATAAAACCTCATCGTTCTTTCACTTTTTTTAACTTGCCCTAATAACCACTAGGCCAATTTGTAGTGTTTTTTTTTGAACCACTAACAACTTTTCATTTAGAGATGACAAGATACAAGATGTTCGAAGAAACAACCTCCTAAAAAGAGAAAAAGAAGAAACCAAAAACCAACCAAATAAAACGGGCTAAAACAACATCCTCCAAAAAATAAAGAATGTGAAAGAACACCAAAGAACATCCACGAGGTAACGGTTAGGATTACCCTTGCTTGGTAGTATTAACTTCACCAAAGTACATTAGTAATAGCCAACCATCTTTTTCATTTCTTCAATAAAAAGTGTTGTTTCTTGTTAAAAAAAATAGTCAACCACCTTTCGTGAGGATGGGTCTCTCCCTTACAAGCCAAGTGTGGCACGTTAATTACACAAAGACATGAAAACATACTAACTAAGTGGTGAATTATGCTTCGTTAATTCTAAAAAAAAACACAAACAAAAACATGAAAACATAACACCTAAAAGCAACGACTATAAATACAACTTAAGTAAAGAAACCAACTAGGTGGTGAATTACCCTCTCTACCCCTTTTTGAATAAACATTAATAATCGAGGGTCTCACATCTCCCCTGAGCTCGACAACCACCTTGTTCTCAAGGAGATAATTTGGAATTGATGGCGGATCATGTCAAGCGTCTCCCACGTCGCTTTGTATTAGGTAGGCCCTTCCACTGAACCAACAATTCAGGTTCGCCTGTTTGTTCATTCGTCTTATAGGCCACAACGTCTTGAGGAACAACTTACCACTCGAAATCATTTGTGAGCACGGGGAGTTGCTGTTCAGCTTGCATGGTACTTCCCATAGCTTGTTTCAATCGCAAAACGTGAAAAATAAGATGGATCATGCATCTGTTGTTAACTCAAGCCGGTAGGCCACCTTGCCAATGCTTTCAATCACGACCCAAAAAACTGGGGTGATGGCTTCTCATTTACTTTCTTTGCTTAGGATTTTTACTTGTAGGGTTGTAGCTTCAAGAATACCCACTGAACCACTTCCTACTCTACTTCCCGTCAGTTGCAATCAAGAAATTTCTTCATACTTGTCTTGTGCCATACTAAGTTGTCCCTTGAGTTTGGTTAACATCAGGTCTCTTTCTTTTAATTGCTGGTTGAGGGTTGCGTTGGATGTTTGTTGATCTCCATAGTACGTGATCGGGGGTGGAGGGAAACCATAAACGACATGAACGGGATAGTGTGAAGGGATGTGTGATACTCTTAAGAAGAACATCAAACAACGAAGACCCATAAGCAAACTGCACTTGTATAGCATTCCAAAGAAAAAAGGGGTCCAAAATTAGAGTCGTAAAACCATAAATTCAAACCTACAGAAATTAGCTCATGGCTTTTACAAAGAAACCAATAAAAAACAACCCAACATTAATAAACATCTCAAATTTAAACAAGATTCACAAAAACAACAACTTAGAATAAACTTAGATAAACTCTAATAATAAGAAAGCTCAAGAACAAAGGTACAACAGGGGAAAAGAAGAAGAATAAGAAGAAGAAATGGCTTAAGAATTGATGAAGACTCCTTGCTGCCTTGCTTTTCGATCTTCTCCTTCCTTCTCTGCTTTTGCAATAGCTTCCCCTTCCAAGAATGGTCTCTATCGATTAGCTTCTTCTTTTCCTATTAGGGCATTCTCCTTCTCTTTCCTTTTTTTCCCAAAAGCCCCCAACTTCGTTGTTTTCCACAAATGACCCAAAAGGAAGGTTGCAAAACAGAAAAACAAATATTCTGCTGCGTCATCATGAGTGGTGGGTCTCGAATTGAATTTTCTGTTCTGAAGTCAATGCTGAACAATGCTGCAACATTAATGCCTCAACCAACACAACTTCACTTCAAGGACTGCACAACAAAGGACACAAAAACAAACAAAACGAGCTAAGCAAAAAGAACAAAACAACAAGAAAACAACCAACTAATTGAAGCCTTATTTGGTTCTCCTATTGATAAGTCCCCTTTGGTGGCTGGACGGGATGAGGGGGGCTTGATTGTCCCAGAGAATTGGCTCGTTTTGAGTCCCTTATAAAGGCGAGTGGATTGCAATTCAAAGAAGTTGTTGTTGGGGGTAGGTCGTCCTCTATTTGATGAAGATCCTTTTTTGGATATAAGGGGTCTGGGAGATGGTTCTTAAAGAGTATGTTAAATTAATATATATATATATATATATTTGCAGAAAGTTTGTCCAGATGTGGTGGTGATTCAGGAAACAAAATTGGCAGTTGTTGATGATAAGGTGATCAAGTCCTTATGGTGCTCGAGAGAAGTTGGGTGGGTGCATGTAGAAAGCCTATGGAAGGTTTGGAGGCATGTTAATCATGTGGGACGAGTTAAAATTATCGGTTGTGGAAGTGCTGAAAGGGGGGTATTCTATATCAATTCGTGCACATTCATTTCGTTTGCATTTGGGAAATGGATTGCACTAAGTTTTTGGGATGATGTGTGGGTCGAGGAGATTATTCTTAAAGGTTCCTTTCCTTTGCTTTGTTCATTTTCTCAAAATAGGGAAGGGTTGTGGATTTTTGGGATGATAGGGTGTTGGCATGGAGTATTTCCTTTTGAATCTAGTGGAGTTAGGTAACTTCAAGAATGGATGGCTGGTGTTTGGCAATTTATTAACTGATGCCTTGCGAAATGTTGACGCTAGGCCTGTGACTCCTATCCCAGTTGTGCCCTCGACCCTAGATGCGACTCTCCAGGGTGAAGTAGGGGCGCCTAGGTCAAAGGAGGTGTTAATTGAGTGTGGGACCGGAGCAAGGAGAAAGAAATGCCAGGGGGTGAGAAAGGAGCATGACATCTTAAGTCTCGATTTTGACCAGCGTTGGGTTATCACACGCTTGTTCGAGCGCATTTCTTGGATTCAAATCAGTGTTGCTTTCGAAAGTGTCTTTGGTTGTAAAGTTGTTATTAATCCATTTTCAGCTAACAAAGCTCTGTTGTTATTAAAAGTTGCAGGGGAAAGATCATGGGCTGACTGGTTCAACTGTTGGCAGCGTCTAGGGGATTCCTTCGTCAAAATTGAAAAGTGGTCGAGAGTGGAGCATAGTATTTCTAATGTTATTAGCTGTTACGGTGGATGGGTATCCATTTCAAACTTACCGTTAGTAATGTGGAGACATGAAGTTTTCCAGGCCATTGGTTTGCATTTGGGTGGGTTATTAGCGTCAAGCACTCTCAATTTAATGAATCTTGCTGCAGTGGTTATAAGAGTTAAGTCAAATTTATGTGGGTTTATCTCGACTTTCATTGAGATGGAGGACCGATTTTGTGGGAAATTTAGCATTCAAATTTTAGGGTTGGAAAGGAAGAAACCTCCCATGTCATTGGGAAGTTCCTTGGTGGTAAAGGATTTATCCAATTCAATTGACATTGCACGAATTGAGCCGGTTCTGAAAGATGCGTTTGGAGATGAGGTTGCTCTATCAAGGGAGGGCGATCACTCAGTTTGGGTCCCATATCTTATAGCAAATGTGTTGGGTTCGTCAGTAGCAGTGGCGGAAGTAGGGGATCTGTGTGTGGTCGATGATACTCAGGTCAGCTCCATGGCCTATCCTCTGGTTTAGGACTTGTGGGATGAGGAAGAGTCTTTGGAAGGAGTTAGAAGGAATGACTCTTCGGTTCCCTCTTCACTTAATGAAATTAATCAAGAGCTAATTGCTGATGGGCAGGCGTTGGAGCATTTACTAAGCTCCTCGGTAATAGGAAGTGGGAAGGCGAAGGGGCGCCAAGAGGGGTTTCTTCAGAATAATCATCTCTCTCAATCATCAATGTCTTTGGTTGTCCCACCGAATTTGCATTTAAGGTGCTTGGAAAGCGGCGGTGTTGAAGGGATTCTGGAAGCTTTTGACGATTGCTCAGTGCCAAGAAATCATAATTTTTACGTATCAAGCTTGGAAGACATTTCTGGTCAGTTAGTTAAGGGAAAAAAGAAATTAAGGCCTCTGTCTCTCGAAAATTTTAAAAAGCCGCTACGGCAAGGCAAGGAGGCAGTTGGCGCTCCTTCAGGTGGTTTCTCGGAGGATCCTTTCTCTTCCCCTGTGCCGAATACAGTTAAGGAAGTTAGGGACAACTTCTGTGCTAAGTAACTACTCCAGTAAAAAAGGAGGAAATGGGTTCTCACCTATTAGATCGTGAGTCGACTTCTCTTTGTTTGATCAAATGGAGGAAAAAATGATTAAGGTGGTACCGACTCTAAAGCCTTTGCCACTCTCTTCTAATTCAACATCTAAGCCAATAAGCTCTCTCCCTCATATAGTAGTACAATTGGAAATTGTTAAGGAACTTCCGGACGGTGCCTCTTTGTTCAGAGCTTCTCTTCAACCGGGGATTTCGAAGGATAGGGCTGTGAGTCCCGTTTCATTTCTGAAGGAGGGGGAGTTGGTAGTAGATTCGGTAGTTAGTACGGTGCCACTTTGGTAGTACGATAAGACTGGAGTGTATATAACTAACCTTTCAAATAAAGGCTCTAACTTTCTATTCAACTTAGTTAAGAACATTCTGGAAACAAAGGAATGCGTAGCACCTGGATTTATTAAAACACGTGCAGGTACATTACAAATAGAAATTGTACCAGTAATCACATCTGGTGCATCGTCTGCTTCTTGCTAAGTCATAGCGAAGACCTTTCCCTGCTGCCTAGGTCTCGCTACAACTCCCTTCTGTCTAGAACCACTGGTGCCCTCTCCTGCAGCTACTGGAACTCTTGGCTACTCAACTGTCTGGGACCCAACTCCCTGGTCCCTCTACGCGGCTGCTCTAAGCTGTGGACAATCTCTCTTGAAATGCCCTGGTTGTCCACACTGGTAACACACACCGACACCAACAAAACAGTGACCTCGATGGTTCTTGCCACAATTTGCACATGGAGTTCTCCTTGCTACACCGCAGCAATGCACTCTCATGCTTTATGCTCGTGGTCTTGCTGCGGATCTAGCAGATTGACTAGGTGCTCTTTGACTCTGCCTCTGATAGGCACCACCCACATTCATCTGCCTCGATGCCTGGCCTCCAACTCGATTCTTAAAGTCCTGACGACTTGAAACATTTACTCGAGGTGTGAATCGTCGCTGCTCACGACCCCGAAAACTGCTCGCTGTTGAAGGCCCACGAGTAGGCTCCACTACTGATTGCGCCTCTGCTATACTCTGCTCAACAAGTAGAGCAGTCTCTACAAGCTGGGAAAAATCAGTCCACTTAGCAATGGCTGTGACTGGGGTTCGTATCTCAGGACGTAACCCTCTTTCAAATCTTCGACACCTGTCACTCTCAGATGCCACAATTACATCAGCATACCGTGACAGCTCGGTATACCTTCTCTCGTACTCAGCCACTGAAAGTGACCCTTGCTTCAGTTCTAAAAATTCATCCCTTTTTGCCTCACGGTACGTGCTAGGGTAATACTTGTCCTCGAATATGCTTCTGAAAGTTTGCCAATCTAGAGTACGTGCATCAGTGCGCCTAGCTAGTATTGACTTCCACCATCCCTCTGCTTCCTTCTCTACCAGGAATGTGGCCAACTTGACTTTCCGCTCCTCAGGGCAACTCATTACATCAAAACATTTTTGTAGCATATTCAACCAAACCTCCACATCAGCTGGATCTATGGAACCCTCAAACACTGTGGCTCCTAATTTCTTCAGACGTTCTATTCCATACGTTTTCTCTGGATCACTTGGCCCTGCTCTTTCTGGCCTGCCTACCTCCTGTGAGAAACTAGCATGCTGCTCATCTCTGGCCTCAGTCTGGACTCTCAGGGCACTAGATCCCCTCTCAGATTGGCCTTGGGTAGGATCCTGCGTCCCGCCCTGATCCTGCCTGCATCGTCTGCTAGTATGTGGTGACATGACTCCTATAACATATCAACACATTAGACATACTTTGGATTCTTAACTCAAATACACAATATACTAAGCTTCTATTCACATTTTAGCCCTAATTGGACTTAATCTTATCCTTACTTGGACCATACTCTACTAGTTCTTTCTCAATAAACTCAAAAACTTGCTATTACTCCTTAGTTTCTTCTTAGAGCTAACTTGCTCTATCTCATTTCCCATGGAGCTAACTGCTCTGATACAAAGTTGTCACACCCCCTCCCGCACTACATGCTAACTTAGCTCGGAAGACGACATGGAGCCAACAGACATTGTTTACCTTCTAACAATACCTGTTGACCCTGTTTAACTTGATAAACATACTATGCTCGCATATGGAACACTTTAACATAACACAGCGGAAACTTGACAATAAACATACATAAGGAGAAACTCTTCTTAAGTCTCTCTTGAAAACTAAAACGACAAGAGCATCAGAACCACAAACAGGCCAAACCATTGATTACACAACCACAACCTCTAAAGCACATACAACTATAACTACATAGTCCCCTCAAAATTAATTACTACACATATGGACTTGCTATACAATACCACCCACGTACAAAATATCAAACTCGTGGAGTTTTCAACAGACTATAGCAAGATGTCAGGTACTAGGAGCTTGATCTCTACCTGAAAAGTTTGGAAAACACTGAAAGATTGAGCTATGAAGCTCAGTGAGTGACTGAGATTAAAATCTATAACTCATAAATCATATCACCTGGCAACCTATGAGCATAAACATCTGTAACAAAGCGTTAAAAATACACGTGTAATCATAATAGGTTTTTCAGAAATCCAGCAAGTATGACATTAAAATCTCGTAAGGCATATAGATATTAATAACCCTTATAAAAACATATAACAATCCACACTGTGTAGGGCATGCCCAGAACAACCACGTTTACTCTACGATGTAGTGGGGCCCGCCCAGCACTCCCATCGTCTTTGTCGTAGTGGAGCTCGCCCAACACTCACGACAGCATTGTTGTCACGGAGTACACTCAACGTCGACAACAAAAAATGACCTGTGTGCACACGGTACTATACAACCTCGGGCTCAATGTCTCAACCATTTACTTATTAGAGTCCCAAAAAACAAATAAAAATACTTGCCTACTATCTTTTCTTTCGTAAAACTCAAGCTTATCAGCTTGTTCATAAAACTGAAAATCTTTAAATAATACTTGCTAATACATGTTTGCTTGAAATCTTAACATTTTCACTAAATTTTGGTAATCAATAAACATATGCTCACATATAAATTTCATCGGGAAAATCTAGCTCACAACGAGCACTTGAAATCAACTGTGGCTAAAGGAGACTTGTTGGAATTATATGTTAGAGAAGAGCAGAATTTGATCCAAAAAAGTATGATGTATTGGCTTAAGGAGGGGGACGAGAACACCAACTTTTTCCATCGGTTTTTAACAGCTAAGAGGAGAAGAATGGCAGTGACTGAGTTAAAATCTGTAGATTGGATAATCCTGAGATTGGCAGGGCAGATAGAAGAGGAAATTGTGGGGTTCTTCTCTGGTCTATATTCCAAAGGGCTGGGTAGGAGGTTTATCCCTTTGCCGTTGGTTTGGATGACTCTTTCTGATCGCCAAAATGCGAAGCTGATCGCCCCCTTTTCGCAAGATGAAATTTTGAAAGCACTGAAGAATTTGGGGAACAATAAAGCGCCGGGTCTGGATGGATTCACAACAGAATTTTTCCTCAAATTTTGGCAGCATCTGAAAGTGGATATAGGGAGATTCTTCGATGAATTCTTTGTAAATGACAAGATTAATGCAGCTCAAAGGGAGACTTTTATTTGCTTAATACAGAAAAAAGATTTTGTTGATTCAATCAAAGACTTTAGGCCCATTAGTTTGGTTTCCCCGTCTTACAAACTGTTGGCTAAGGTCTTGGCTGATCGTTTAAAAGGGTCTTTTCCCTCTATCATCTCTGAAGTGCAATCAACATTTATTCAGGGTAGAAATATCCTTGACTCAAGTATTATAGCTAATGAAGTGGTGGAAGATTACAGGGTCAAGAAGAAGAGCGGATGGGTGTTGAAAATCGATATCGAGAAGGCCTTTGATTGCGTGGACTGAAGTTTCTTGAAAGAAGTGTTGATATTGAAAAAATTTGATCCAAAATGGATTACTTGGATAATGGGGTGCGTGGAGGATCCAAAGGGTCTTTATTAATGGAAGGTCGAGAGGTCACTTGTTGGCTCAAAGGGGGTTAAGACAAGGGGATCCACTATCCCCCTTTCTTTTCTTGCTTATTTCAGAGGTACTGTCTGCATTGATTTTTCAAATGCAGGAGTGTGGGCTGTTGGAAGGATTTGTAGTTGGAAGAGATTCAGTTCAAGTGTCAATTTTACAGTTCGACACCCTTTTGTTTTGCAAAGGGGATGATAGCATGTTAAAGGTTCTGGTTCAAACAGTTGAATTATTTGAAGTGTGCTCGGATCTGAAAATCAATTGGCAAAAATCGGCTATTGCAAGAGTAAATATAGCTCGAGATAAGGTGGAAGATGTGGCTGCTAGATTAGGGTGAGGGGAACTTTCCCTTTCACCTATTTGGGTCGGCTTTTGGGGGGCCATCTTAGATCAACCTCCTTTTGGCAGCCGGTGTTGGATGCGCTTGAGAAAAAAATGGATAGGTGGAAGCGATTCAATTTGTCTAGGGGTGGAAGGATGACCCTTTGTTCTTCGGTTCTATCTAGTATTCCCCTTTACTACATATCTCTATTTGAGGTGCCGGTGGGGGTTTTGATCGCCATGGAAAAATTGGTTAGGGATTTTTTTTGGGAAGAAAGCTGCAGTAGTCGAGTGAATCACTTAGTAAGATGAAGTTGGGCGGGCAAGGGATCAGTCGGCTGGGGGGTTGGGATTGGGTAACTTGAGAAGAAAGAACCTTGCTCTACTTGCTAAATGGGGTTGGCGCTTTTGTTCAAATTCCTCTCCTTTGTGGAAAAGAGTTATCAGTAGTATTCATGGCATGGAACCGGTGAAAGAGTGTAGATTAAGAACGAAGAAGCAATTTTGGATCTTGAACACTCTAAGTTGATCAATTTTACAAAACAAAAAGCATGCTCAAAATTGGAAAAACAGAGAATAAGAACTCATACCTTTGTAGATTGGATCACGATCGTTTTGAATCGCTCATCTCAAGGCCTTTTCATGGTGTTCTTTTTCTATGTCTCGATTTGTCTTTACAAGATATATGTCTTAATTGGAATAATTTTATCTTCCCGCTGTAATTTTTACAATTATCATAGTTTTACAGTTTAATTTTTACACTTGAAAGTTTAGGGGTCCAATTTTTATATTGAGGATTTAATTTTTACACTTTGAATGTCTAGGGGTGCAATTATTAGGATACCATACTGTAAGTATGGTTTTTGCAATTTAGCCAAATATTTTATATTAGAGAAGATTCTTGTCATATTATGTTCAAATAGTATGAACTTGAATCTTTTTATATTTTGCAGTGATATTTATTACTTCCTTTACTTTTTCATTGTTTCACTTGTTCAGATTAAATTATTTCGTATTGATTCATCATGTTCTACTCGTATTATGACTTCAATGTTTTTATATTTTATGGTAGTATTTGTTACTTTCAACAGTGTTTATGCCAGAAGAGTGAACTAGAGAAGAAATTAGCATCTTTTACAGTCAATGAAGGTACAAGCAAGGAAAGCAATATTTTGATTAAGCATCTGCAAGAAGAGCTTAGGAACAATGTAGGGATTTCTTCTTCTTCTTTGATAGTAAATCTTAATGTTTACGATAAGCTAGTTTCTCTCTTTCCTATAAAATAGAAAAACTTATACGAGAAGCTATTATTTAATGTAGAACATTATAGGATCATGAATGCAGTACCACCATATCAAACCTTCACTGCATGATTTCTCCTTAAATATCTACCATAACAGATAAATTCGGAATTTTTATTCTCTGGGGGCATTTGCTTGTAAATCCATAGTTAAATTTCTTGTGTATAGTTTTCTTGAATTAAGATTTCTCCTTGTAATTAATTTGGCATGCAAACGTACAAAAATGTCAAACATTTTCTCTAGAATGATTAAATGCTAGTGATTTTGAAGTCAATGCTAAAAATTTCTTGGCAACCAGATTAAGAAGTTCAAATTAAATGAAAACTCTCCAAACGTAGTCTCTAATGAATTTATAAATCAGTTTAAATTGGAAATAAACTACATCAAATAATTTGATGAAATAGAATAACTAGAATAGGCAATTTCTAAAAGTTATGCAACATAAAATAACCAACTGTAAAGATTTATCTTCAATGACAATCTACAATTCTTTCTTTAGATTATTTATGCAACATCCATGTTATTGTCCAACTACAATATGTATATTTAATATTTTTGTTCTTGGATGTCTTCCTAGGAATCTGAAGTGAGAGAAGCTAGGAAGTTGAAATCATCTTTTGGTGATACTGAATTATTGAAGGAGAAGCTATTAGAAGAAAAATCCCGAAGGGAGAGAGCAGAATCAGAGTTGTCTAAATTGCAAGACATTCAATTAAGTGTAAAGAATCTGGAGGATGAATTGACGCGCAAGGAATTGTTGATTAAGGACATCCCTGGCGTTACGACTTATGAAGATATACCAACTAGGATTTCTTCTCTCCAAAAGTAAGTGAGTGGGTTTGTTTTTAATTATTGTCAACGATATCTCCTTGTGATGCTTCACTCACTTGGTTCCAAATTTGTTTAATATATTTCTTAATATGTGATGTGAAAGAAGCTGTATCCTATTTATTTTGTAAACAATGTACAGTCTTCTTGCAAAGACATGTCTGTTAAGTTAAATGGGGCTGGAGATTCTTGTAGGAAGGACATTGTCTTTGAAAATAGGTTATCGTTCAAGAAGGGGGATTGGATTCCAGTCCCGAAATCGGTTAGATGTTCAAAAGGACCTTGGAAATCTATTTTTAAACCTTGCTGTACAGCTGAGAAGTGGTACACAATCACCTTGGGCAAAGGTAATAGAATTTGGTTTTGAAAGGATCTTTGGGTTGGTGATAGGGCTCTCAAATTTTCATTCCCAAGATTTCAGTATTGATCATTGAGTAGTGGAAAATACAAAGACAGCCAGCCACCTATTTATAGGATAGGAAGGCTGGTCAACCAATTAAACAATTCATAACAGCCCTAAAATACTTCCTGACCTGCTCAATAGGTTAAACCCTCACTGGCTAAAACGAAAGTTACAGCAAGGTAAAAATAAAATTACAGCTGCAGTAAATTTAATAAACATCCAAGAGACTAAAGGATGTTCTACATCATAACGGAAACAATTTGTAAAGTAAACCACTCTCAGAATTATTTTCATTGACGCTTTGAATCGTAAGCTATTTCAATTTTTATTCAACCTGAAATTCCAATAACCATATCACTAATCATTTCAAACCCATGAAATTAGAAATCATTACACCTTACAAACAACAATTAATCCAATTATTTGGCCTTAAACATCATCCATGAGTCAAACCTTCAAATTACATTTTCTCTTACTCCATTAATACCAAGTATCTTTTGTCCTTTTGTTCAATTTAATGACTTCCTTCTCTTCCCACATAAACCGTTACTTTTATTTTCCAAAATCAAAATAATCTTTCCTTTTCCCCTCAAACCACAACTCTCACGTGGATACACCCAAGTTCTAAATATTATCTCTCTTCATTTAGTTCCAATTGTACCATTAATATCTTTTCTTTATTTTACTCACTGCTCATTTCTTTCTTCTTCTACCTCATCTTCTTCATACCACCCCTCTGTTTTTTCTTTATTTTACTCATTTAACTTCTCCTTTCCTTTTTCTTCTACTTCACCTTCTTACCCAAGTTCTATTTCTTTCACTTGTTCTACATATCCAATTAATACCATAACCAACCTTAATGTCCACCCCCCAATAACTTGAAACAATCACAACAGTTTCACAAACAAGGGAAAAACAAACCCATCAAACCCTCTCTCTAAGGGACTGTTTGGGGGCACTGAGTGAGTTATAATAACATGAGTTATAATAGTCTGTGGAATTATATAATATTATTTAAAATGAAGAGTTGTTTAGTCTGGAGTTATAATAATCTGTATTTGGGGTGCATAGTATTCCACAGGTTATTATAACCCCAAACAGACCCTAAAAAAACACATTCCATTTCATGATTTCCTTAAAAAACTTACCAAATTTCAACTTTGATCTTTGATCCTAAGTTATTCAAACCCCTCGTTTCAAGCTTGAAATTTCTAGTCAGATGATGAAATTTTCCTTCTTTACAAAACTCTCCCTCTCTCTGTAATTTCCCTCCTGTCTTTCTTTCCCCCGAATTCTCTTCTACTTGACCTTTTTTGTTGTTCTCTCTCTTTTTTTTTTTAAAAAAAACCATCCCTTGCCACTTGTCAAATTCACACAAACCCTCCACTTACACACGTGTACAGCTTAAGAAAGCCACTTGCTTCAAAATTCGGCTGCTATTCCATTTTTCTCTCTCTTTCTTTTCTTTTTCCTTTTTTTTTTTAACTAGAAACCAATTCTTATAAAAAAATATTCTTCTAACAAAGAAACCAAAAGACAAATGGGTCCTTACAGGACTCATTCATGACAAGTGTGGATACCTACATCTTTTAGGGCAACTCATCTATCCTTCTCTCACACAGCTAGGATATACTGCCAGCATAATTTTTCAGTTTATCCACATTCCTAATTTCCTAATGAAGAGCACATAGAAGATGTATAAATTTTTTTTTTTGACAAGGAAACAAGCGTTTTCATTGATATAATGAAATAATACAAGAAAAGAGTATAAATCAGTCCCTTCACGTGTGACAAAGCTATGATGATCTTTGAGAATGAGGTGTTATTCAACAATCGGGATTTCAAGTTTGGGAAATGGCAAGTAATTCACAATCTTCATTTGAAGATTGAAAAGTGGGAGGACAAAAGACATAGCTTACCTTCGGTTATGATCGGATATAGCGGATGATTGGCCATTAAAAATTTGCCTTGTGACTTTGGAGGCGGGATGTTTTTGAAGAAATCGGGATTCACTTTGGGGGGCTTGAAGCGATCACACTAGGCACTCTAAATTTCTTTGATGTATCACGAGCAAAGATTAAGGTGCCCCCGAACCTCTGTGGTTTTTGGCCGACTACAATTCCTATTGTGGATCCTATTGGTGGGAACATCTCCTTACATTTCGAGGTTTTGGGGCTTGCTACTCTGCCACCAAGCCTATTGGATCCGCTGACTTTAAGGGATGTTACTAATCCCATTGATTTGGTTAGAATTCAACGGGTAATTGACGACGAATTGGGAGCAAAGCTGGATGTTGTTCCCCTGGAAAAGGAGGAAGCTTCTGGTGATTCTTTGGCCTCTAATAGGAGAAGCACTTCGGTGAATATGGGGGAGGAGGGATGCGTCGAACAGTGGGAAGCTAAAGAGGGGGAGGTTTGTGATCTCTTGGTCATTCAAGTACCGAGGGCTCTGGGTTTGGATGTCGTACCTGTGCCAATCATAGATTCAACGTTTGAAGATCCTCTTTTTTTTTCTAGTATCCTAGTCAGTGTTAAGTAGGTTAGGGACACTTTTTGCGGGAAATACTACTCAAGAAGGATTAGGAGGACCTCAGTTTCGAATTTGAAAGATCATTTGGACGAGAATTTTCCAGATTTCTTAGAACAACCAGAAGCCTGTCTTCAGCTTCCTAGTTGTGCAGGGCCGGTGGCCTCGATATCTTCTTTATCCCTTATAAAACCCCCACAGGTTGAAGTAGAAGAGTGTTGTCTGGGACCGGAAAAGGTGGTTTTTGTTAAAGCTTCTTTTCAACCATTTTCTAATCTAAATTCAGATGTTTTTTCCCCTTCCCCTGTCTTGGGATCTTCGATATCGGGATCGGTGATGGTTTTGAGCAGTCCAGATCTGGAACTTGCTAAGAGTTTAAAGTGCAAAGAAGTGGAAGCCTTCTCCCCAACAATTAATCTTCAGGAATTTTTTGATTTAGAAGTTTCCCAGACTCGAGTGGGAAAGGAAGGTATTGAGGAAGGGTTTGAATGTCCAACCGAGTTGCTTCGTTTTAACAAATTAATAAAAGCAATTGGTCTGCAATTCAAAGAAGTTGGGCCAAGGCAGACGCTCTTGACCTCGCAGTGAAAATTCTCTCATGGAAAGTCTATTTGGAGCTCGAGGGTCATTGGGAGGGCTTAGGTGGAGGTTGACGTTTGATAGGGTGTTTTGTGGGTGATGTGGGATGAACTTGTGGTATCAGTTTTAGAAGGGTTGAAACCGAGTGTTTATGATGCTAATGTCTTATTGTGGTTCATGGGGGTTGGAAATTCGAATGCTTCCGAGGTGCTTCAAGGGAAGATGCCTTCTCCAACTCTGTCGGATCTTTGTCTTTCTTGGCGCCCATTTCTATATAGTGTTGGTTGCTCTGATTGGTATCCCGGGGTCTGCTGTTTTTGATTCTAAGGTTTTGGGTGTTTTGTTGTGTTTTTAACGATCTTTTATCCCATTGTATTGCTGATTTTCTGATTTTCCTTTGTATTTTGAGTTTTAGTCTCTTTTCATTATATCAATAAAATCTCTTTTGTTGCCTTGTCGAAAAAAAAAAAAAAAAAGAAAAGAGTATAAAAAGTAAAAAACAAACATAAAAACACTAGAAACTATACCCCATAAGACAGAATCAACCAAGTTCCCTACAAACAGACATTAGCTTCCACAAACAAAGGGGAGCCAAGAAAGACATAAATTCGAAATCAAGTAACCATAAAAAAACTTGGAAAGAACACACCAGGATGAGGTCTTTAAATGAATTGAATCGGATCTTCTACTCCACACCATAGAAGATGTATAATGAATTCTCAGGTATCAAAAGCCAACAGAAGGGATCGTTTTTTCATGAAAAAACGAAAAGATAAATCTGAGGGTTATCCTATGCAGAATGGGCTAGTGACATTACAAATATGGAATCTACCTTAGGTTAACTGTCCTTGAATGAATCATGTTGTTAGATTGAGCAGGAGGTCTTGACTCATGAGTTCAAACCCCTATAATGTCATTTCCTCTCCAATTTGGTTCTCTTACAAATTTTCAAGCCCACAAGTGTGTGGGAGTGTTAGAGTGTTGATATAATTAAATTTACCATAACCCATATGCTTAAGCTTTTGAGTTGATTGGTAATTTAACACATTTGAATGTCTTATCTTTAAGAATGGAAAAGCTAGGGAGCCATATATCTTGCTTCTTTGAAGGGTATTCTTTTTGAGCCATGGCTGGAAAGATGAAGCAGCCCGTCTAAAGGCCTCTCTTGCGGGATTCCCCTCTTCAGGATATATACCTTAATTAGAGCGCTTTTTTATATCCTTAGTTTCTTTATGACTTTCTGTTTTGTACTTGTGGTTCTTTAGTTTGGCTTTGGTTTGTTTTGTTGGAGTTTGTATCTTTGAGCTTTTGTCTCTTTTCATTCCTTTCAACGAAAAATTTCATTTCTTGTTAAAAAAAAGAGGGAAAGAGCTAGGAGGGTTAGGGTTTCAGACCCATCTGTCGAATGCCCAATGTGTATAAAATCATTGGTAAGGTGTTGTCTTGAAAAACGTCCTTCCTTGCAATCTTTTCCTTTCCTCAATATTTTTATTTGCTTGGTTCTTACCATTATCCAATCCAGGGAGGTAATTGATAACACAGTAAAGATGGGTGAGGTGAATGTTCGCTTGAAACAATTGGAAGTAGCCCTGGATGCAGCTCAAATTGATCAACAAAAGGCAGAAACTGAGGCTGCGCTTGCAAAAGAAAAGATCGAGGCATTAGAGTTGGAAGCTAAGCAGAATGAATTGCTTGTAAGTTTTTTGTTCAGTTACCTTTTAGCCTTCTACTTGGTATGTTAACAGGAGCTTAAGTAGATAAACATGAATTACTTGTAAGCTTTTCTTCAGTTTTTGTGTGTGTTTTTTTTAAAAATATTTTATATTTTATTTATTTTTAAGGAAACAGAATTTGTCATTGATGAAATGAAAATAACAAAAAAAAGTTACATCATGAAATTACAAACATCCCTATGGGTTTTTGTGTTAAGGACAATGACCTTCGACATATCTCTTCAATGGTATTAGAGTCTTTATATTAGTAAAATTGTATTTTGTGAATATATTGATTTGGTTGTCATATATTGTCTTTTTACATCGTCCTATTTAGGTTAGCCTTGTATGCTTATATATATATCTCTTGAGTGAATGAAATAACATTATTGACCCTCTCAAACCTTTAGCATTAACATGGTATCAGAGCATTATGTCAATTAGGGGTTTTCTTTGGTGAGCCTAGGGTTGAGAACTTTAGATTTTGAGTTTAGAACCAATCTGTTTCTTTTTGGGTTTTGTGGCTTTGTGAACCCAGTTGGTCGGATTTCGCCGTTGCCACCAATGACTGCCACTGCCGCCCGTGACTGCCGCTGCCGCCGCTCGATTTGGCCAATTTTTTCTTTTCTTTTTTTTTTTCACAACCAACAACATTCGACAACCCATCCTCCGACTAGCTTATCCCCAAAATTTGACGTAGATCGAAGCCACGAGTGAAGCTCACGTGCCGCCCCTATATTCTGTCGCTTCTTTCACGCGCCGACGCGTGAGGGAGCGTGAGTCGCTGGCGTCCGCTCTTTTTCTTGAGTTTTGATCAAAATTTCTTGCTCTTTCTAGTGGTCTACTTGTTTTGGTCATATATTGCTCAGTTTAGGGATGACAGAAGAGACACCGATTTGGAAATCTAGGGTTTCTGTGGTATAACTTCGTTTTGGGATTTAAATTTGAGTTTTTTGGTTTGTTTTTATAGTTATGGCTGAAAGAAAGATATAGTGATGTCAGAGATGATTCCTATGGTGGCACAAAAAAAAAAAAAACTACAGAACATAAGCTTAATGGGTCTAACTTTTATGCATGGTGGACAAACATTTGTCACTATCTTCAGAGTCTTGATATGGATGATCATGTCACAGACAAAACACCACTGACGGATGATAGTATGAAGAATTGGTTACGAGATGATTCTAGGCTTATTCTATAGATAAACTACTCTATTGAGAGCGACATAGTTGGGTTGGTTAATTATTGTGAATCTGTTCACGAGCTCTTAGAATACTTGAAATTTCTTTACTCTTGGAAAGGAAACTGTTGGTTATTATCTTTATTTATTAATAAGGGAATATTGGATATTATTTCTTTGTAATATTTCCTTGTATTTGCCATATTGTAGATGCTAGAATTTTATTTCCTTGTATGTAAATATAGGTTTCTTCTATATAAGAAACCTTGTACCTTCATTGTGAAATATAGAAAATATTTCTACTCTTTTTATTTTCTACATGGTATCAGAGCAGAAACCCTAAATCTGTTCAAAGAAAAACCCTAATCCCTTTTTTTTCAAAACACGATCAGCAAACTCACGACCAACAACTTTGGAAAGGAACCCATAAACTTCTGTTCGAATTCTCATCAAACTCTGGAAAGGAACCCATAAACTTCCGTTCGAATCCTCTTCAAAGTTTTCTTCCGTTTGTCTTCTGGAAAAAACCCACGAGCAACATCCCTGCGAAGACCCAGCCCGATCTACGAAGACCCACGAGCAACGAACCTGCCGTCGGACCCATCGCCAACGCTCAGAGTTTGTCGATCTCCGCCGGTCTCCGCCGTCGATCTCCGCCGCTGGTCTCCGCCACGAACTAAACAGAGTTTGTCGACCTTTGGTCTCTACACCTTTACTTAAAGATTTTTTGGTAAAAGGGAGTTTCTGTTTTTTGTTATTGTTTGTTGTTATTGTGTGGTGATCTCCAACAGAATGTCAAACAATAAGTTGCTGCCCATTGTAAAACCCTCAGATAGTCGGATCCACTCCAACAGTCCTATTGTCCAGATTACAACCATTCGACTTAATGGCGATAACGTCCTTCGTTGGTCGCAAAGTGTTCGAATGTACATCCGAGGACAAGGGAAGATTGGATACCTTACTGGAGACAAATCCATACCTGCAGAAGACGATCCTTCGTTCGCTGTATGGGATGCTGAAAACTCCATGGTGATGACCTGGTTAGTAAATTCCATGGTAGAAGAAATAAGTTCTAACTATATGTGCTACTCTACTGCTAAGGAATTGTGGGAGAATGTGACTCAGATGTATTCTGACCTGGGAAATCAATCACAAGTGTTTGAACTCAATCTTAAATCGGGGTGATATACGACGGGAAATAATTCTATTACACAATACTTTCATTTGTTAAAACGAATTTGGCAGACTTGGATTTATTTGATACGTATGAGTGGAAGTCAACGATGATCAAAGACATTACAGAAAGTTGTGGAAGACGGAGGATTTATAAATTCTCGCAGGCTCAACGTTGAATTCGATGAGGTTAGAGGGGCGAATCACTGGGAAAAATCAGTACTCCCAAATATTAATGATGTGTTTTCTCGAAGTTCGCGGGGAAGAGAGTCGTAGAAGTGTTATGATCGGCAAGAAAGTCATTGATTCAGGTTGAAAGCTCGGCTTAGCAGCTTGAAGCTACGCACATATAAGGCATCAAATCGACACCCGTAAATAATGAAAAGCCTCGAGTCCGTGTGATTATCGCAAACAAGCCTCGACATACTCGTGAAACATGCCGAAACTTCACGGGAAACCTGCTAACTGGAAGAGTAATAAGCATGGCCCCACTTCATCTGATGACAGGAGTGTAAATCAACACTCATCTGGTAACCAATCATCATTCTCTGCTAATATTGCTGATTCTAATCCATTTAGCAAGGAGCAAGTCGATCAACTCCTGAAGCTGTTAAAGGTCAATTCATCATCGGGTAATCCTAGTGTTTCCTTGGCACAAACAGGTACTTGTCCTCAAGCCCTTTCTTGTCTTAACTCCTCCCCATGGATCATAGATTCCGGGGCTTCCGATCACATGACCAGTTCCTCAAAATTATTTGAATCATACTCTCCGATGTACTGTAATGAAAAAATTCGAATTGCAGACGGTAGTTTTAATTCCATTGCAGGAAAAGGAACTATTAGACTATCCTCAAAAATTAATCTATATTCTGTATTGCATGTTCCAAAACTAGAATGTAATTTATTATCTGTCAGTAAAATATCTAAGGATGCTAATTGTCGTGTCACCTTCTGTGATTCCCATTGTGTTTTTCAGGATCAGGGATCGGGGGAGATGATTGGGCGTGCTAGAATGCTTGACGGTCTCTACTATTTTGAGGAACCCTCGACTAGTCATAAAACAGTTCAAGGCTTGAGTAGTGTTAGTTCTTCCCCTGTTAAAGAAACTATAATGCTTTGGCATCGTAGATTAGGGCATCCCAGTTTTTTCTATTTAAAGTATTTGTTTCCAAACTTATTTAAAGGTATTGATTGCTCCACTTTTTATTGTGAAAGCATTTTTGCAAAAAATCACAGATCAACTTATTCACCCAACCCTTACAAAGCATCTACTCCTTTTTACCTGATTCATAGTGATGTTTGGGGACCTTCAAAAGTTTTAACTCATAGTGGAAAACGGTGGTTTGTTACCTTTATTGATGACCACACCAGGTTAACCTGGATTTATTTGCTTAAAAACAAGTCAGATGTGAAAGATATTTTCATCCAGTTTTATAACATGATTGAAACTCAATTCCAAACTAAAATTAGCATTTTGCATTTTGATAATGGAAAAGAGTATCTCAATGAATATTTAAATGAATTCTTTAAAGCCAAAGGTATTTTTCATCAATCGACGTGTCGTGATACTCCCAACAAAATGGCATTGCTGAAAGGAAAAATAGACACTTACTTGATGTTGCTCGTGCACTTATGTTTTCTATGCATGTTCCTAATTACTTATGGGGAGAAGCTATTCTTACGGCAGCGTACCTTATTAATCGAATGCCTTCAAAAATTTTGGATTTTAAGACACCCCTGGATCATTTTAAAACGTTTTTTCCCTCCGTTCGCTTATTTTCTGATTTGCCTATCAAGGTTTTTGGGTGTACAACATATGTTCACCTTCCTCACATTTGTCGGTCTAAACTTGAGCCTAGGGCTTCTAAATGTATTTTCATGGGATATGTTTCAAACAAGAAAGCATATAAATGTTTTTACCCCGTACAGAAAAAATATGTTGAAAGCATGGATGTTTCATTTTTGGAAGATCAATCCTTTTTTCAGCCAAATTATCTTCAGGGGGAGATGGTATCTAATTTCGAAGATAATTTCTGGGATACGTCTCCTCTACCCACACTCATTAGTCCTGAGGTTACAAACTCTAATTCTCCAATGCCAAGTGTGGAAAACTCTTCTTCAGGGGGAGAAACACTACAAAGTGGTCTTATTGATCGAAAACTTGAGCTACAGGTTTATACTAGAAGGGGTGTAAATCAAAAGAAACAGGACCAGAGAGCAGATTTGTCACAGAACCAATCTAAAACTCCGACAACTGATCTTGAAGATCCAGGTACTTCTATTTCCCACTTTGCTTCAAATCACCTATCCAACATATCCGATCTTGATATTCCAATAGCCCATAGGAAAGGTACTCGTAATTGCACCAAATATCCCCTATCAAATTACCTTTCTTACCATAGATTATCTGATAATCATAGGGCCTTTACCTCGAGAATAACAGACTTATTTGTGCCAAGGAATATACAAGACGCCCTAAATGACTCGAATTGGAGGATAGCAGTGATGGAAGAAATGAATGCTCTTAAACAAAATGGCACATGGAACGTAGTTGAACTGCCAAAAGGTAAGAAGACTGTAGGATGTAAATGGGTGTTTACTATAAAATGTAAAGCCGATGAGGGTATTGAGAGGCACAAAGCCAGACTCGTTGCTAAAGGTTTCACTCAAACCTATGGAATCGACTATCAGGAGACATTTGCCCCTGTTGCTAAAATTAACTCTATGAGAGTATTATTATCTGTTGCTGTCAATGCAGATTGACCCCTTTATCAACTTGATGTCAAGAATGCATTTCTCAATGGGGATCTTGAGGAAGAAGTATTTATGGAACCTCCACCTGGTTTTGAAAAAGAAATTGGGATCAACAAAGTGTGCAGATTAAAGAAAGCTCTATATGGACTTAAACAATCTCCGAGGGCGTTGTTTGAACGATTCGGAAAAGTAGTTATGAACTATGGTTTTTGTCAAAGCCAAGCAGATCATACTATTTTCTATAGACATACTGAAAATAACAAAGTTGTTGTTCTAATAGTGTACGTTGATGATATCATTATCACAGGAAATGACGGAGCAGGAGTGACTGCCTTGAAGAAACAACTTGCAAATGAATTCCAAATTAAAGACTTGGGAAGCTTGAAGTACTTTCTAGGAATGGAATTTTCCAGATCAAAAGAAGGTATTCTTGTAAATCAACGGAAGTATATCGTTGATTTACTCGAAGAGACAGGCTTACTTGGGTGCAGGATATCAGAAACTCCTATTGAGCCAAATTTGAAATTGCAAGTTGCAAATGTAAGGAGATGTAAAAGATAAAGAAAAATATCGAGGATCGGTGGGGAGACTCATTTATTTGTCTCATACACGTCCCGACATTGCTTTTGGCCGTAGCGTGGTGAGTCAATTTATGCATGCCCTAGGACAATCTCATTTTGAAGCGGTTCATGTAATCCTAAGGTATTTAAAAGGCACTCCTGGAAAAGGTATACTATTTAAGAAACATGATAATTTACATGTCAAGTATACACCGATCTTGATCAAGGTGGAGTATAACAGATAGAAGATCTACTGGGGTATTGCTCGTTTGTTGGAGGCAACCTAGTAACATGGAGAAGTAAAAAACAGAGTGTGGTGGCTAGAAGTAGTGCTGAAGCTGAATTTAGAGCCTTGGCTCATGGAATTTGTGAGGGCATATGGATAAAACGATTATTGGATGAATTAAAATTTAGTCAGAATAGACCAATGCATATTTACTGTGACAACAAGGCAACTATTTCCATTGCCCACAATCCGGTTCTTCATGATAGAACAAAGCATATTGAAGTAGATAAACACTTCATAAAAGAGAAGATTGATGCAGGTGTAATATGTACTCCTTATCTCCTACAAAGCAATGTAGCTGATGTGTTAACAAAGGGACTGCCCAAATTACAGTTTGATAAGATGATCTCCAAGCTGGCGATGGAAGATATATTCAAACCAGCTTGAGGGGGAGTGTTGGTTATTATCTTTATTTATTAATAAGGGAATATTGGATATTATTTCCTTGTAATATTTCCTTGTATTTGCCATATTGTAGATGCTGGAATTTTATTTCCTTGTATGTAAATATAGGTTTCTTCTATATAAGAAACCTTGTACCTTCATTGTGAAATATAGAAAATATTTCTACTCTTTTTATTTTCTACAGAAACATTAGTAAGGTGTTTGATGTGTGTAAGACTCATTTTCAACCTGATCAAAGTGAGAAATCTTTAACTTGTTATTTTATGGTATGCAAAACATCGTATGCAAAATTTAATGCTTTGTTGCCCGCTAGTACTGATGTGAAAGTTTAGACTGCCCAGTGGGAGAACTATTCATTTCGAGTTTTTTTGTTGGTCTTGCCTCTAAATATGAATAGCTAAAGATCAGGTTCTATCTAGCTCAGAAATTTCTTCGTTGGAAGATGCTTATACTTGAATATTTCACACGGAAGTCACAAGCAATCTTGCCATCCGAGTCTAATAGTGCCTTCATTGGGCAGACAGGTGAATATAAAGGAAATAGAGGGGTCAGATTCAACACGTCCAGAGGAAATTTGAACACTCAGAGAGCAAACTCGAGAGATATTGTTTGCCACTATTGCCATAAGTTTGGTCATATGAAATGTGATTGCAGAAGATTGTTGAATAAGGACTAGAGGTTTCCATCTGCGCATGCTGCCTCTACTCCTACAAGTCTATTTCGATGGAAATAGATGATGACCCCCTTCAGTTTCATGCCCTATACTAAACGGAGATGGAGATGGAAACAAATGAGAAGGCTCTGGTACATAACATGAAATGGAAGGGGGTCACCGTCAAGAATAAACTTGAGTGATGGGTGGGTGAGTAGAAACAGATAGAGATGGAAACGAAGAGGAGAGAATTGTGTAAGCAAGAAAATCATTCTCATCCTCTCTATGCTCCCCCTTACGCTCACTCGAAGGTGAAGAAAAGAAAGGCGAATCTTCAAAGAATGTGACATCAAGCGGCATAAAGTATCGATTGAGGCTAGGACAATAACCCGATGCCCATTTTGGACACAAGAATAACCAAAGAAGATACATTTTAAAGACTTTGGATCGAGTTTGGTGAGTAGCAGGCGAACATTAAGAGAAAATGAAGGGAGGTTGGGACACAAAATACGATAAGGTATCTCACCCTTAAGAACCAAAGATGACATGCAATTTGTTAAGAAGCAAGCCGTTGACACAACATCAACCCAAAAATATTTGGGGACATTCATCCAAAACATTAAGCCTCTCGTTGTTTCAAGGAGATGACGATTCTTTCGTTCTACAATCCCATTTTGAGATGGAGTATCAACACATGAGGATTGATGGAGAATGCCATGTTCACTCAAATAAGAACTAAGAGCATGAGAGAAGTATTCTTTAGCACTATAACCATGTAGAACTTCAAGAGAACCATTAAATTGAGTTCGAATTTAAGCATGAAAGTTACGAAAATGAGAATGCAACACAGAACGATTTTTCATTAAATAGAACCACGTTACACGAGAAAAATCGTCGACAAAGGTAACAAAATACCGAAACCCTCTCTTAGATTCAACAGGACAAGGACCCCAAACATCAGAATAAACTAATTCAAATGGAGCAGTAGCTTATTTATTGACTTTGGGATACAAACTCAAACGATTAAATTTAGCGAACTGACATGACTCGCAATTTAAAGAAGACAAGTGATTAAATTGAGGACGAAGACTCTTCAAAACGGAAAAAGATGGATGACCCTGACGACAATGTTCATCAAAGGGAGATGACATTTTAGAGCAAGGAACGACTGTGGGTATTTGTGATTAAAAAATGTAGAGACCTCCAAATTCATGCTCTGTATCAATAGTCTTCTTCGTCAAAAGATCCTAAAACAAACAATAACTAGGAAAGAAGAAAACACAACAATTTAGATCGCGAGTGAGTTAACTAATTGAAATCAAGTTAATGGAGAATTGTGGTAAACTTAAAACAGAAGACATTGAAATTGAGTTTGTAAGATTGACAGTGTCGTATCCTAAAACAAGAAAGGTGGTCCCATCAACTATAGTAACATTAGGCAAAGATTTAGACAGACAAATACGAGCGACTAAACTGAGATTACCTATCATATGATTAGAAGCACCAAACTCTACGACCCATTTCGAAGAGAAGGAAAGAAGATATGTAGATGTATTACTAGTGTCGGCAATACCAATAATAGGAGTAGAAAATGACGCCATTAGGGGCTCTTGATACTAACGGAAGTTAGCAAACTCCTCTGTGAAAATCGAAATAGACTTGTCGGGATTATTAGGAGTAGAGGCAACATGCGCAGATGGAAACCTCTCGTCCTTATTCAACAATCTTTTGCAATCACGTTTCATGACCAGGCTTATGGCAATAGTGACAAACAATATCTCTCGAGTTTGCTCTCTGAGTGCTCAAATTTCCTCTGGACGTGTTGAATCCGACCCCTCTATTTCCTTTATATTCACCTGTCTGTCCAACGAAGGCAATATTAGACTCAGATGACAAGATTGCTTGTGACTTCTCAGTACGAAATATTTGAGTATAAGCATCTTCCAACGAAGAAATTTATGAGCTAGACAAAACCTGATCATTGGCCATATCATATTTAGAGGCAAGACCAAGAAATTCTAAGAATTCTAAGAGCTCGTGAACAGATTCACAATGATTAACCAACCCAACTATGTCACTCTCAATAGAGTAGTTTATCTACAGAATAAGCCTAGAGTCATCTCGTAACCAAATATTCATACTATCATCAGTCGCTGATGTTTTGTCGGTGACATGATCATTCATATCAAGACTCTATAGATAATGATGAATGTTTGTTCACCATGCATAAAAGTTAGAACCATTAAGCTTATATTTTGTAATCTTTGACACCATAGGAATCATCTCAGACATCACTATACCTTTCTCTTCAGCCATAACTAAAAAAACATACCAAAAAACTCAGATTTAAATCCCAAAATAGAAATGTACCACAAAAACCCTAGGTTTCCAAAGGGGTGTTTCTTCAACCGACCCTAAACCGAAGGAAAAGGGGCAAACGTCGGCGACTCACGCGCCCACACACACCGGCGTCTGAAGATGGTGGCAAAATACAGGGCGGTGCATGCGGCCCACAAGCAACGTATTTCCCGACGAAAGTTTCCTAACTTGTAGATCAGTGACTGGGCTTTCAAATGTTGTTGCGATGAGACAAAAAAAGGAAAAAAACTGGCCAAATTTAGTGGCGGCAGCGACGATCACTGCAGGCAACAGTGAAATCTGACAAAATGGATTAACGAAACCCAAAAAGAAAAAAATGGGTTCTAAACTCAAAACCTAAAGTTCTCAAAACCCTAGGCTCACCAAAGAAAAACCCTAATTGACCTAATGCTCTGATACCATGTTAATGCTAAACGGTTGAGAGAATCAATCCATCTTATTCCACTTATTCAAGAGATATATATGCATGTATACAAGGTTAGCCTAAGTAGGAGAATATGAAAAGAAAATAAAGGACAACCTAATTAATATATTTACAAAATACAATTATATTAATTAGTTTACTCGAATTGTTAGATTGGTTCTTGGTTGTCTTTTTCTGGATCTCTTTTAATTGGTATTTGTATTTTGAGCATTAGTCTCAATTCATTATTTCAATGAAATTTTTGTTTTCTTGAAAAAAATTATAAGGACTAATAGAATAGAATAAGAATTCTCTCATATTTTGTCTCACAATAACATTTTCCACTTGTTAATAGTTGTAATAAAAGAAAAATAGTTCAATTCTTTTGTTATTGAAGGCTATAGAGACACTTTAAAATTAATTATATTCTAAATGTTGATTATCACGTTTTCTGTCTTAATAATTGTATTTATATCTGCTAAAGTATTTATATAAATAAATTTATTGTAACCCATAACCTAATGTTGTTGGGTTCAATGGTGGTTTAAATGGTATAAGAGCCGGAGGTACTATATTCGAACTCAATATAATTGATTTCTATTTGTTGGGTCTTCTACAAATTTTCAAGCCCACAAGTGAGGGTGGTTGTTAAAATATTAATATAATTGAATTTACTGTAACCCACAAGCTTAAGTTTTTGGTTTATGGGTGGTTTAACAGTTTTTTTCTAACCAGGACCCAACTAAGAAATGATAAAGCCCCCCATTCTCTCTCTTCTCTCTTCTCTCTCCTCCCAATAGCCCTTACCGTTCATCGTCCTTTTGATTGTCTTCTCCTTCGTCTTGCCGTTCCGATAATGCAGTCGTCCATCTCGCTCGAATTTGCCCGGTTTCAGTCGTCTGTTTCGTGGATCTGGGCTGCATTTATCAGATTATACATGGTGAATTGGAGGTTGGCAAAGTTGGCCCCTTGACGTCATTGGTTTTGAATATGGAAAAGGGTATAGTTTCTTCCAGTAGTGAGGAGCCCGAGGAGTCATTAGTAAGAATGTTGTGTAGCAATGAAGAGAACTTGTCTCATTCAAAGAACCTTGATGTTGCTTCTTCTCCTGCCGATTGCTGTTCCCCTCAGTTAGATGACCACTCGTCTCCTCTCTCAGTAAATAAATCTCTGTTCATGAAAAGGATTTAAATGCTCTTAACTCTTCCTTAATGGCAGATGCATCAATGCATTATCCTCGGGCAGGGACGAGGTTTTAATTCAGGTTGATCACAATAATTTTGAGAAAGGTAGTAATTGGGATTCTCTTAGCCTCCTCACATGCCTCTGGCCAGAGTAACTGTATCGAGAATTCCGAAGCATTTTCCTTGCCACCAATTCTGAACACAGTGAGATCGATTTTTTTCTACTTACTCCAATTATTATATCCGAAGGAAGGAAAAAGATAGAGAGCATAGTAAAGTTCTTTCTCCTCCATTTTTGAATTTTGATACTTTGATGACTCATCTTCCAAAATATTGATTACGAAAGTGGGCAGTTTCCTAAGAAGGCACCGTTGGGTTTTATGTCCTAAAATTCGTGGGTTTGTAAACTGAATGTATATTCTATTTTGCAATAAAAAGATGTTATTGAGATTTATTCAAATAAAAGTGTTATTGAATAAAGTGAATTGTATATTTTGAAACCCTAATCCAATAAAGGACCCATGGCTATAGGATGTATATTTGAACTTTATGTGTGACATAAAAGTGGATCAGGTTCAAGTTATGGCCAGAACGGTCTATAGTATATAGGGTTGGGTACCTTATCCTGGGGACACTATGGGCGCGACCCATTTTGTAAAGTACCAACGATGTGATCCTGAATCGTTCATGTGGAGACATGCGAGTAGGGGCGCCCTATGCAATGAGTTTGCATAAGACTGGATCGAGAAATAGTCACTTAGACTTTATAACTCCGTTTATTGTCTTAACTGACTATATTCATACGTTAACCTAGGTAACTCGATCTTAATCCTGAGCGTGCCATGAATTCCTGTTTATTCAGATTATCCTTAGATTTGCATGGGTGAGAGTGGTCTGAGATTGCCGACTCAATAAGCCTCCCATTTCAGGGATATGACATAGTAGATAGCTGGGAACATAGTTCTGGAAGATGGAATTCACTCATACCCGCTTTAGGGATTAGTAGAGAGGTTGTTCTCTTAAGTCCTGACTCCGGGTCTTGAACAAAGGGCCCACGACTCTCATTGGCCCGAGAGGTATTCGGTTTGTTGGTTGGACCACAAACCAATTGTTCATTAGAGGATCAGTGGGACTTAAGGAACAAGAAGTAATTACAGGGGTAAAACGGTATTTTTGACCCAGCTGTAATTACGAATGACCTGTGAATGATCGACTTACTAATCATGGTTATATCGAGTGGACAAAAATATATCTACAGTGAGGAGAGTGCAGCCACTGGGATTTAGTGGAGTGTCTCGGTGGTTAACGAATTTTGATTAGCTAGGCTAAAGAGTTTGGCCGGTTAATCTCGTATCGTTGGAGCTCATAATCTGTAGGTCCATTAGGTCCCCTTACTAGCTCGGACTAAGCCTTGTAACATTTGAGAGAAAAGAATTTGAATTGTTAAAATTCAGTTTTGAGAGAAAACGTTAATTATATGTGATATACTTAACGTGTCATAGATTAATTATGAATTAAACTATGATAAAGAAGAGGTGGACGTATTTAAATATGATTTAAATGTTGGTTCAATTTATAACATGAATAGGGATTCATGTTCGAACGGTCGATTTAAGAAATCGGGATTGGTCCAATTATTTAATTTGATATTTGATATTAAATTAAATAAATTATTTAAAATTAATTAATTAAATTGTTTAATTAATTAAATTAATAAATTGATTTTAATTTAAAATTAATTTTATATTAATTTTGAATTAAAATTAAATGAAAATTCAAATTGAATTTTGAAGTTTCAATTGGACCAAACTCAAAAGGGTGAACAAGCTTCTTTGAATGTCAAATTCACCATAATTGAGCACCTCCTTTTTGTTTAATCCTTCTCATCTTCTTGCTGTCATCTCTTCCTAGCTTGAAGAAGCTTTTGGTTTCTTTAATTTAAGAAGAAACCAATGGATTAAGGAGGATTTATCAAGAATTTTTTGATTTACGTTTTTCAGACCTTTCTCCCATCTTTCTTCAAATTCTCTCTATCAAAGATCCCACAATCTGTTCCAAGGCCTGAAGATAGTAGGGAAGACACTAGAAGTTGTCCACAAAGTGTTTGTGACAAGAAATTGTCCACAGATTGAGAGAATTTTGAGCAACAAAGGTATGAGTTCTTATTCTCTGTTTTTCCGGATTTGAGCATGCTTTTTAGTTTGTAAAATTGATCAACTTAGAGTGTTCAAGATCCGAAATTGCTTCCATTTTCTTAATATAGACTCTTTCAGGCATTTCCTGCAAGTTTTGAAGAATGTTATTTGGTTCTTCTAAGTCTCGATTCTATAAAGTAGTTCTTCAGTGTAAGGCTTCGGAAAGATAAGAGGAGGAACCATTTGGTTTTAATGAGATTGATGAAGAGGAGGCGGGTTCTGAAATCAGGTTAATCAACCCAGAAACTATAAGTAAGCAGTTGAATTTGTGGTTTAACACTCCTTTGGGCAAGGGCTCACCTGTGGCAAATTTGGTTTTGTTGGTCAACTCTCTTGCTGGTAATAGTGATGCTTATCTTGATGAAAATTTGCTTGCAGGGGATGCTTCAAATTCTCCGATCCCGAAGGAGTTAAATGATTTTAATGAATCAATTAAACAAGGCAAGTGGGTTTCAATTTAGAGGTATTGCTCCATCTTCTTCCATTTCTTCTCTTCAATGAAGATCCAACTCGGAAAGTATAAGTAAGCAGTTGAATTTGCGGTTTAACACTCCTTTGGGCAAGGGCTCTCCTGTGGTAAATTTGGTTTTGTTGTTCAACTCTCTTGCTGGTAATAGTGATGCTTATCCTGATGAAAATTTGCTTGCAGGGGATGCTTCAAATTCTCAGATTACGAAGGAGTTAAATGATTTTAATGAATCAATTAATCAAGGAAAGCGGGTTTCAATTTAGAGGTATTGCTCCATCTTCTCTCATTTCTTCTCTTCAATGAAGATCATTTTTTGGAACACAAGGAGCTTGGGTGATGGGTCCAAGTGAGTAAGCTTAAAGAAATTTTTGTAAAAGGTTTGTCTAGATGTGGTTCTAATTTAGGAAACCAAATCGACTTTTATCGATAGGAACTTTTTGAAATCAATATGGAGTTTAAGAGAGATCAATTGGGTTCATGTGGAGGCTTTTGGTTGTTCGCAAGGCATGTTGATTTTATGGGTTGAATCAAGAGTAGTGGTAAAGGAAGAAGACCTTTGTCGTTACTACTAGCAAAGAGAAGCACTTTTGATACTGAGAAAGCGAACATTGCATGACGCAACGTTTGATCATTCTCCCTTATTAGCGTATTAGAGTGATAGGTAAAATTATTTATTCAAACCAAAGGAATTTGGACCAAATTATAGCAGAGAGAATAAGTTTCTTAGTGGGATTCTCTTTCTTCTTATTGTGAAGATGGGTCTCATTCCCTATTTGATCAGTTTTTTATAAATAAGGAATGAGATGATTTTTTTGAGAATTCGAGCTATCTAGTCAAGTTCGTCGTTGTTTGAAGTAGGAAGTTTTCATCGGGGACCATCCCCCTTACGTTTTTTTAATTCTTGACTTTCTGTTGAGGAGTGTGTCTCTTTGATTGAGGATTCTCTCAAGAAAGATAAAACCTATGGTTGGGTTGTAGTCTCTCTTAAGCTGAGAATTTTGAAGCTAAAGCTGAAAGCTTGGTTGTTGATTTTGAGGGTTCGAAGAAAAAGAAAGAAAAGGATTTGTCGGATGAAATTTCCATGTTCGATTTTAAGGCAGAGGATTCTGCTTTGTCCTCCCAAGAATTAGTTATTCGAGCACTTGCAAAAGGAGGGGGTTGATAAGTCTTTACCTTTTGGAGCAACGAGATTTGATTCAAAAGAGCAAGCTTCTTTAGCATAAAGATGGAGATGAGAATACTAGGTTTTTTCATCGGTTTTTGGCGGCCAGGAAGAGAAGACTCTTAATTTTTGAATTGTTGTTTTCAGATGGGGTGGTGTTAAATTCTTTTAGAGGGGTTGAATCAGAAATCATTAGCTTCTTCAACAAGCTTTACTTGTGTCTTCCTGGTCTGAGATTTGTTCCTTTTTACTATTTATTGGGAGGTGGTTTCACACTTGGATAACAGTAGGTTAATTGCTCCTTTCTCGTCGGATGAGATTTTGTTGGCAATTAAGAGCCTTGGGAAAAACAAGGCTTCGAGCCCAGATGGTTTTACTATCGAGTTTTATCTTAAGTTTTGGCCTCTTTTAAAATCAGGCGTAATTTGGTTTTTCAATGAATTTCATTTCAATAGTATATAATTGTGGCTCAAAAAGAGAATTTCATTTGCCTTATTGAAAAAAAAGATTTCATGTAGTTGATGAAAAAATTTAGACCTATTAGCTTGGTCTCATCCTCTTATAAAATACTTGCTAAAGTGTTGGCTGATCGTTTGAGAATGGTAATGCCTTCGATAATTTCAAAAGTTCAGAGTGCTTTGATTCAAGGGAGACAAATTCTGGATCCTATTATAGTTGCAAACAAAGTAGTGGAGGATTACAGAGTGAAAAAGAGAGCTGGTTGGTTTATCAAATTGGACTTTGAAAAAGCCTTTGATTGTTTGGATTGGAGCTTTGGAAGAGGTTATGAAGTTAATGAATTTCAGTGCCAAATGGATTCAATAGATATTAGGTTGTGTATCTAACCAAAAAATCTCCATTTTCATCAATGGGCAGCCAAGAGGTCGAATTTCAGCCTCGAGAGGATTGCGCCAAGGTGATCTGTTATCACCATTCTTATTTTTATTAATTTTGGAATTGCTGACTACCCTGGTTCAAAATGTTTCTTAAAGGCCTTTATGAAGGATTTCTGGTTGAAAAAGACAAGGTTCATGTGTCCATTTTGCAATTTGCTGATGACACTTTGTTGTTATGTAGATAATGATTCCATGTTGAAAGCTTTGATTCAAACGGTGGGGTTGCTTGAGTCATGTTCTAGTTTGAAGATTAATTGGGCAAAGTCCTCCATTTGTCGGATTAGTGTATGGGTGGATAGGATGAGTTCAGCGTTTGATAGCCTTGGTTGAAAAATGGAGAAGTTACCTTTAAATTACCTTGATTTGCCATTGGGAGGTCATTTGAAGTCTCCTTCCTTTTGGTAGCCTGTGATAGATAATTTTGAAAGAAGGCTTGACTATTGGAGGAGATTCAATTTATCTAGAGGGGGTCGTCCGACTTTGTGTAGTTCGGTTTTATCAAGTATTCCCCTTTATTATACGTCTATTTTTGAAATGCCGGTGCAAGTTTCTCTTAAGTTGGATAGAGTTATCAGGAATTTCTTTAAGGAAGGAAACAATGGAGGAAAAGTCACTCATCTGGTGAGTTGGAAATCTGTGTCAAAGACAAATCAATCAGGTGGATTAGGAATTGAGGCCTTGAATTTGAAGAACCGAGCTCTAGTTGCCAAGTGGGGATGGAGTTTTTCGTTGGAGCTTCATTCTTTGTGGCACTTTGTTATCGCTAGTGTCCATGGGGTCTCTCATGGGGGGTGTGATTCTTTGAGATCCAAGAGTTGCAGTATCAAAAGTCCTTGGATGAGTATTTCAAGAGTATGATCTTAGGTGAATCATTTGACTCATCTTAAGGTAGGAAATGGATTGCTAATTAGATTTTGGGAGACTGTTTGGTTGGGAGAAAGTCAATCTCAAAACTAGATTCACTGCTTTATTTTCGATCTCATTTGCTCATTTAGGGTGGGTGGCTGTTTTTTGGGATCCAATCATCAGTTCTTGGAATCTTTCATTTAGAAGGTTGATGAAGGGAGAGGAAATCACCAATTTCCATAGTTTGTTGGGTTTGTTGGATAGGGTTAAGCTTGGCTCCCAAAATGATTTTAGAGTTTGGTTGGCTGATTCTTCAGGCATCTTCTCAGTTAAATCATTATCAAGCATTTTGTTCAACTTGCTCAGATGGACAGGTTATCATTTAATGCAATTTGGTAGACTTGGAGCCTTAAGCGAGTTAGTGTTTTCTCTAGGATTCTTTTGCATGGACATTAGAATTCTGCGGATACTCTCCCAAGAAAGATGCCTATGGATTTTTGCAACCCTCGGTGTGTTTGTTATGTCATCAGGATGCCGAATTTGCTTTGCATATTTTCTTCGAGTGCAGCTTTGCTAGGAAGGTTTGGTTCAAGATGTTCAAGATTTTCAACGTTGATTGGGTGTTTTCATGTAATTTGAAGGACAATGTTTTGCAGCTTCTCATTGGCCATCTTATGAATTCCAAAGTGGCACTTTTATGGGTTAACGCAGTGAAGGCGACTCTTTTAGAAGTCTGGTTCGAAAGAAATCAGAGGATCTTCGAAGACAAGTTTTATGAGTGGAACGAGTGTTTTGATTCTATTCAAGTTAAAGTTTCTTCCCGGTGCGCTCTTTCCAATTCTTTTGTGGGGTTTTTGCTATCTGATATTAATTTAAACTGGATTGCTTTTGTTAATTCTTGTTAAGTAGATCTTTCTTGTTGATTAAGTTTTGTCTTTTTTGCTTCTTAACTCCTTTTCGGGTTTGTATTTTGGAGCATTAGCCTCTTTTCATCCTTTCAATGAAAACTGTTTGTTTCTTGTAAAAAAACAGTTTTTTTCTAATTTGCTTGATATTTCAATTCAAGAATATTTTGTTTGTATTTTAATTTAATTATTCAGGAAAGCTTTAAAATTTTGACGAGATGAATTCACCATTAATGGTTTTTTCTTTTAGTTGGCGTGAACTCTAGTTCAGTAGGATTCCCTTTAATTAGAAACTATCTTTTATGAAAATTGGACATGGAAGCAACACAAAGAAAACCTCATTTGAATTAGTTCACCCGTCTGATGTTTCAATGTAATGCCAATTTTGTTATTGATTTCTTTATATTTGGTGTAGATTGACATTATATTGCGAATATATAATATTGACATGTGAATAACAGTGCTAATATCTATTCAAGGATTTTCACCTCTATCTTCTACCATCTCTATCTGCCTTCTCAAAAAATTCAGACGTTTTTAGACATTTCTGTTCCTTTTACTTTTTATTTTATTGTAAAAGATTTGAAACCTACAGTTAGCCTACTATAATCCATAAGAGACTACTGTTATGGGTGTACTGTTTCTCTATACACAAATAGTTTCAGTACTATTTTCTATATGACTACTATTAGTGTGTAGATAGAAAACAGTAAATGTATTAAAATAAAAAGAAACAAGTATGCATTATATTTTTTAAAATATGTATTTTGTCAATTTTAGCTCTCCATGGCTGCTGAAGAAAGGGATAAATTGAAAAGTCTGAAAAATGATGATTCAGAGGCTAAAGCAGCGAGTGGAACGCTTTCTCAGGTTTCCACATTATCATTTTTTTCACAAGCTAATTTCATGATTGTGTTCTGAAGTTCTTCGTTTGTGCCTTGTTTGATCTTACAGGAGCTAGACTCCACCCTTGCAAAGAAAGATTGGTATATTAAAGAATTAGAAAGTAATTTACATGAGCAAAAAGAGCTTAATAGCCGTCAACATGATGAGATAAGGTTGTTGAATGAGAGATTAAATAATGAAGCAAAAAGAATAAAGTCATTGGAGAGGGATTGTGATCGGCTTCGTTCTGAAATTTCTCTATTGGAGTCAAAGGTAAGTAGCAAAGTTATGGTAAGGATTGCAAATAATCAGATCATAAATATTTAAAAGTGGTTCTAGACTCCATACGTTTTCATGTCGTAATACTCTTGTGATGGAAGATAATTTCAGTAAAACAATTCAAAACAATTTTAATCAATTTCAAATCACATAAAAAAACACACATTCAGATATTTTTTCCAATTATCAAAATGAAATTATTCCAAATTCTCTTTTTTGGAAGGGATTTGGTTTGATAAAAAATCGAACAATTCAGTCTCAAAATATAAAGAAAACAAAGATTTCATTGAATTAATGAAAAGAGACTATTGCTCAAAATATAGACTCCAAATAAAGGAAGCCAGAAAAAGACAAACGAAAACCAAAACTCCACAAATTCAACAACCTTCAACACCCTTATCAAAAGGTCTACCTCAAAGGTGGACTAATTAGTTCAATAAAATCTTTATTTCCTTGTCAATAACAACACCCTTATCAAAAGGTCTACCTTTAAGATAAAAATTTGGTTTCTGATCGGTAGGATTCCCTTTAACTAGAAACGGTCTATGTTACCGATTAGAAACAAAATTTCTATCTTAAAGATCTAAAAGGTTATCTGAAACATCGACAGTCTTATCTACCTAATTTTTTTCATTCAAAACATTTTTTTTTTGCATAAAGGAAAATAGGCTTCTTGGACTAAAAAAATAGCATTGAAAGTGGGTTAAAAACACTTCAAAACCAAAGTAAAACGTACGAAAATCAGTAAAATAAATACTTTTCATTACGTAATAAATACCAAACAAATTTTCAATTCTACAACTATCATAAATTATAAACAAGTAACCCAGAAAAATTTCTGATGTAGAAAACTCTTCAAGAAGTGTAAACTTTATTCAATGATTTCAATGAAGGAGGCAATTGGCCATATTTATACAAATGAACCAACTAACCCGAGTAACTAACTAACCCAAGTCATAACCAACTACTAACTAACCATAACCAAATAATAGGTTAACCAGTAGCTTTACAGGTTTAAAAGGTTTAAAAATAACCCACAATAACTATCAATAAATCATAGTAACTAGGGTAAACATAAGCCTACATCAAATCCACCCCTCCAAAACCAAACTCGTGCTCGAGTTTAATGAGTTAATTGGAATTCGTCAGGTGCAAAATAAGGAAAGATATCTGAAACATTGAAGGTATTATTGATGCGCATCGAGGATGGAAGTTCCACACGGTAGGCATTGGGGCCAATCTTGTCCAAAATAGGGAATGGACCTATTGTAGAGAATACCAAGAGTAGAATGTATTATTTCTGTATATTTACTTTGAGAAGAAAGAGTTTCTTATATAGGAGAAACCCTTATTTATAGAAAAGGAAATAAAATTCCAGCATATACAATACAAATAATATAAAAGATACCAAATAATATCAAATATTCTCATCAACAAATAAGGAAATAACCAACACTCCCCCTCAAGCTGTTCTGAAGATATCTTCCATTGCCAGCTTTGTGATCATCTTGTCAAATTGTACTTTAGGAAGTCCCATTGTCAGCACATCAGCTATTTGCTTTGTCGTAGGGAGGTAGGGGATGCATATGACTCCTGCATCAATCTTCTCATTTATGAAATGTTTATCGACCTCAATATGTTTTGTCCTATCTTGAAGGACTGGATTGTGAGCAATGAAAATTGCTGCCTTATTGTCACAATAAATACGCATTGGTTGTTTCTGAGGAAATTTTAACTATTCTAATAATCGTAAGTTAGAGCACGTGTGTCCTTTAAGTCATTCCACTGGGCCTAGGTGGGTGACTTCACAGAGTTGTCGAGATCGGTATTAGCTCATGTTGGAGCATCAGACCGGAGACAAGAGCAAGAAGAGAGAGAAGCTGCAGCAAGATCAAGAGAAGCATCTTTGCAGCGTTGCCACATGAGGGTGGCCAGTTGGGAGTTGGCTGAAGGGGAGTGCCAACAGACAGAGGGCTATGTCAGTGTGCTTTCAGACTTTGCTACCGTGAGAGTTGGTGTCACGATGACTCCATTCCGTGCACCGTGATGTGCCGCTCAGAGAATATGTGATGTGGTGGCCAGAGTGGCCAAATGAGTTTGGGGCGCGCTCCCCGTGGCTAGGTAAGAGAATGCCTATGCCTTTTGCCATGTCTTGTCTGGTGATTCCCGGGTCGAGTCCTAAAGTTGGGTGAGGTAGGCCCCAGAGAGGGATAGCCCACAGGGTGGCAGTTGTTCGTGCTTATGTTTCTGGTCGTCGGGCCAAGTCCTAGAGTTGGGCGCAATAGGTCCCTTGGGCGGTCCAGTTCATGAGTAGGTGACAGTTTCCATATTCGATTTGATGCACGATTATATTCAGCAAGTCCGTCAGTTGCAAGCCCGAGAACGGATCGTCATCGGGACGATGCCGAGTTTAAGTGGGGGAGAGTATTACAATCCATTGTGTGATGATTTGGATTGAACCCCCGAGTAAGTCATCGAGGACGATGACTAGTTTAAGTGGGGGAGAGTGTCACAACCACACTAGAAGAGAGTTGGTTGTGACTCCGACAGGCGCAGACAGTTGCAAGGATGGCACGCGAGTGTCGCCCGCCAGGCCATGCGAGGGCCGAGAGAAGTCAAGTGCCATGATGCGACCGAGGAGGACGGTGCATCACCAAGAACAGTGGGCATGAATGCCAAGTTGTGAAACAAGCATCATGGGAAGAAACTATGTCGTCAGTGGTGTCAGTGACACGCCTAGTGGGGGCCAGATGGGGCCCCGGGCCATAGCCTCGAAAGTCGTGGTTCCGTCGTGAGTTTTGACGAGCGGCTCTGGAGATAAGTCTGTATATGGGCAAGATGGAAGCTCGCCAGTTTTCGTGTCAATCGGAGTCCAGACAAGCGCTCTACGCTGGCGTATGACTCCTCGCCAAAATGACGTGCATGGGTGTCAAAGCTAATATTTCACATAATCTACTATAGGGGGAGGCATGGTGTTGGCTCTCCACCACCCCTGGGCCTCATGGCCTAAGTGAGCTACCCCATGCCACATGCAAGTGTGTCATGGCTGGGGCGAGCGTGTCAAGACGAGTGTCTTGGGGCGTCTTCCTATGGAATGAGTTTTCAAAGGACAGTGTCGGGCGGCATGGGTGTGCCGACATTGCGCCCTTCCCCATGAGCTAAAGATTCATCATAGGGCCCGGTAGCGGCACGCGATACGAAAATGACTCGACATGGATTTGGTAGGGTCCATGCCCCGATGACTCGGATGGATGGATGTCCGAGAGGCCCCGATCATGAAGTTAAGCCATGGGAAGGTTTCGATAGCATGTCCGAGCGAACAGCTAAGTCCGATGACATCCCGAGACTCGGGATGGCATCACTATTCATCAGTGGGACCCGATAGTTTCCGGTTGGCTCGTTATTTGCCCGTTATGTCCCAGTAAGCATTATAATGGCCCAAAAAGCTCCGATTTGCAATGTTTGCTCCCGATAAGCGTTATAATGCCCTGGTAAGTCCCGGTAAGTCCCGAAATCACTCGGTAAGCTGCGGTTGAGCGTTTTTAGGCCGTTTTGGCCCCAAGAAGGGTCCGATTGAGTCCCGAAGAAGTCCCGGATCGATGTGAGACCTTTACGGACATGTCTAAGAGTTTGAAGACGATGTCTTGAAAAGCGACAGAGCTTTCTAATGACCTTGGCCTAATGTAGAGGCAAGGTTGAGTCTTGAGACTTGGCCTAGAGCAGAGGCAAGTCGGCTAGAGTCGCGTTCAAGCTCGAGAGAAGCTTGGTTGAGGGAAAAGAACCTCGCCCAAGGTCCGATAAAGCCACAAAAGGTTGCAATCAGAGAGATGAGGCTTGAGTTCCCCTTAAGGCTGGCCATGATTGAGCGGAAAAATTATGGCGCCGCACAGTTGAAGAGTAACGACCGTGACACTAAGGCGAATTCAGCTTCAACACTACTAGCCAACATATTTTGTTTTTTGCTATGCTAGGTAACCAGGTTACCTCCAACAAATGAACAATATCCAGAATTAGATCATCTATCTGTTGTACTCCCTGCCCAGCCAGCATCGGTGTAAACCTCAACATGTAAGTTATCATGCTTCTTGAACAGTATACCTCTTCCAGGTGTTCCTTTCAAGTATCTTAGGATCCTGTAGACTGCTTCAAAGTGAGAAGATCCTGGGGCGTGCATAAATTTACTTACTACGCTTACTGCGAATGCAATGCCAGAGCGTGTGTGAGATAAGTAAATGAGTCTTCCCACAAGTCTCTGGCATTTTTCTTTTTCTTTAACCTCTTTTCCCATTGCAACCTGTAATCTCAAATTTGGTTCGATAGGAGTTTCTGCTGTTCTACAACCAAGTAGGCCTGTCTCTTCAAGTAAATCAATTATATACTTTTTTTTATTTACAAGAATGCCCTCCTTTGATCTAGCAAATTCCATTCCTAGAAAATACTTCAAGGTCCCCAAGTCTTTGATTTGGAATTCATTAGCCAGGTTTTTTTTCAAAGTTGTCAATCATGCCTCGTCATTTCCTGTAAGAACAATGTCATCGACATATACTATTAACACAACAATTTTGTTATTTTCAGTATGTCTAATAGTATGATCTGCTTGACTTTGACAGAATCCATAATTCATGACTACTTTTCCAAACCGTTCAAACCATGCTCTAGGAGATTGTTTCAGGCCGTATAGAGATTTCTTCAACCTGCACACTTTGTTAAGCCCCAGTTCTTCTTCAAATCCAGGTGGTAAATCCATAAATACCTCTTCTTCAAGCTCCCCATTGAGAAATGCATTCTTGATATCAAGTTGATAGAGAGGTCAGTCTGCATTGACAACAATTGATAACAGAACTCAATAGATTTAATTTTAGCAACAGGGGCAAATGTTTCCTGATAATCAATCCCATAGGTCTGAGTGAAGTCTTTAGCAACAAGTCTAGCCTTGTATCTTTCAATACTGCCGTCAGCTTTACATTTTATGTTAAACACTCATTTACATCCTACTGTCTTCTTACCTTTTGGTAATTCTGCTATGTTCCATGTGCCATTCTGTTTAAGAGCACTTATCTCCTCCATAACTGCCGATTTCCAATTCGAATCATTCAGGGTCTCCTGTATATTCCTTGGGCCAAACAGATTTGTTTCCAATTCTAACCGGTTTGATCTCCTCATTTTCTTCAATCTTTGAAGCCAGTGTAATGGCATCCGCGAGGTAAGCAAGTGGGTATAAATTCACCATTTCTTTAATGTCATCTCGAAGACCATTCACAAATCTAGAAATTTGTTGTTGTTTTGTTTCAGGGAGATTATTTCTTGCCCCTAATCGATGAAATTCTTCCGTGTAATCAATTATAGAACGACTTCCTTGTTTACATTGTTGGTATTGGTTATAAAGAATTTGTTGATAATTGAGTGGCAGGAAGCGTTTCTTCATCAATCGTTGCATATTTGGCCAGTTCTTGATAATTTGTTTACCATAGCATCTCCTGTTGTTTTGAAGTTGATCCCACCATGGTACAACACCACTTTGAAGCTTCAGAGCCACTAACTTGACTTTTTTGTCTTCTGGAGTGTTTGCATAATCAAAGAAGTTCTCAACATTTTTAACCCAATCTAGGAATCTTTCCACGTTCATCTTACCATAAAAACAAGGAAGATCAATTTTCATTTTGAATTCCGGATTTTCTTGAAATTATTGTTGTCTTCTTGGCATTCTTTCTTCCCGTTCTTGATTTCTAAAAGGAAGGATTTCATCTTCACTCGGGAATTCAGAATCTTGCATCATAAATCCGGGCATTTGTGCTTCAAGAAATGTTGTTTGTTGCTAGTTTACATGTCTTCTTGCTGTTGCTTGTGGTAATTCTTGATTATTGACATTTACCATATTTAATCATTGGATAATTTGACCCATCATCTGACGTAATTCACCTACTTCAGACTTGATCTCATCTATTGTTGATTCAACCTTTGCAAGCCGTTGATCTTGAGAAGAAGAAGAGGAAGCTTCCCCTGCCATATCGTTGATCCAAAAAAGAATTTGCGCTTTGGATCGGGCGCTCTGATACCAATTGATGCAGAAAACTCTTCAAGAACTGTAAACTTTATTCAATGATTTCAATGAAGGGGGCCAATTGGCCATATTTATACAAATGAACCAACTAACCCCAGTAACTAACTAACCCAAGTCATAACCAACTACTAACTAACCATAACCAAATAATAGGTTAACAAGTAGCTTTACAGGTTTAAAAGGTTTAGAAATAACCCACAGTAACTATCAATAAAACATAGTAACTAGGGTAAACATAAGCCTACATCAATTTCTGCTTAAAAAACAAGACTTTCCATGATTTTTAAATAAAAAAATCAAGGTTTGCCACTTTTTAACACAAAAACCAGATCTGAAAAGTGTTGTAAAAACCTTAAAAGCATAATCCTTTCATATAGAAATCAAAGCTATAAATCACACTTTAAGGTAGCAAACATTTGGTAAACTTCCTCGTGCAAAAAGAACTAAAAAATACTAAAAACAGTCCAATTTAGAAGAAAATAAAAGCTGAAAAATTCTGAAATATTTTTCATCATCAAAACCTTCCATTTAATCCAAAAGCCATAAAAGGAAAAACTTTGATAAAAATTAAGCAAACCAAAAACCTAAAAACTTTTTAGGACAAAAGATTTCAAATCTTTTCCTTCTAACTAATGAAGAATTAAAACAAAACCCAAAATTTTGCAAAAAAGATTCAACGAAAGAAAACAAACTTTAAAAAAAGAAGAGAAGAAAACATTCTGTTTTTCATTGGAGAGAAATTGCAGAATGCCTTCTTCTTTTGTCTCTTTTTGCCATCAAAACAATTAGTTAAAAAGGTTAGGGCTTAAAAGGGAAAAAACCTTTTTAAATGCTAATTAAAACCCTTCAAAGATTATCTTCGTTTTAAAAAATAAAAAAGATTTATCTCCTAATTTAAACATAAAAAGAAGATAAGATGTTAAGTCTGAAAGGTTTTAAAAATTAATAAAACAAATAGAAAAAACTTTTTTTTTTCTTTGCGATTGTTGCAGCTACAAACCTTTGAACCAACAATACAACAGCAAAGCAAACAAAATCTGTGAAAAGACTAATTCTTCTTGATTCCTCCTTTCTTCAAAAGAATAAAATCAAGCCTGGAAGACAACTTGTTGACAAAACCAACTAGCAACTGAAGAAGAAGCAAGAATAAGATGGACCCAGATGAGAAGTGATACTATGTCTTTTACAACAATATGTATAATTCAACTTTAAGTGTTGTCTATGTGCAAGTATACACATACATTTGTAGTTAGCAATAAGTAAATTATCGTATCCACAGAGACTAGTATTCCTATTTTACTCCAATTTACTCTTAGAAACTCAATTGGTAACCAAACAAATTATCAGGGGAACAAAACAACATAAACTTAAAGATGCTGGAACAAAAATAAATGAGCTAACAAATCAGAAATAAGGGATTTAACAAAAAACGGGGAAGAACTGGATTAAAAGTAATAATGCTAAAGTAAAGGTTCGAATTAGGGGCAGATCATGCATTTGATTACACTATAGTTTGAGCATACATTCAGTTCAATCAATTCATTACAGTGATCACGACATTCTCCCGAATCACCTAAGTTTTCTACTGTTTCATTTCCATTACTCTAGTGATATTAAACCCACTGTAACATATTTGCATTAGGTGAGTGACTATCCCTAATCTCCTCACTTAGCTAGCAACTAATCCTAACTTGGGGCTAATGTGATTTTTAAGAAATTAGCTCTCCCATTCTTTTCAGAAATCAAGAGAAGAGAGCTACGAATTGGTTTGCCAAACGGAATTGAGCTAAGATACACAAAATCAGATTGATTAAAAGGAACTTTATTCAATTATAATGTAAATCAAAGTACATTCATCCTCTAGTCCTCACCTTAAGGCGAATTAGTTCATAGTAAAAAATAAACTAACAGATAAATGTAGACAGGATCGTAAATAAAACAGTGCTTATATCTAAATAAGTAAAGGAGAAAAAGAAGAAGATGAAGGAGAAGGCTTCGGTTTGTTGCTCCAAAGGCTCTGGTACAACTTCAACAGTTGCTCCAACGGAAAAGCTTCCTCTTTTGGCAAAATCGAAGCTCTTGGCCCCATGAGAATCAAAATTCTTTTCCTCTCTCTCTACTTCCGTCCTTTTCGAACTAAAATTTCTCCCTAGAATGATCCCCCTCCCCAAAAACGGGTGTACCTTCTTTATCCCTAACTTTTTAGAGAATCAAGGCTGATTAGACAGGTTTAATCAACGTGGCAGCATCTTGTTGATCAGAATAGCTGAGTCAACTGACAATCGACCAACTCATTTAATGCTTTCTCACGTGCGAATTTATGTTTGGCTTGAATTACCAACTTTGATCTAGGAAACTGTTGTAAAACTGTTGTCTGTTATCTTCGACAATATTCATCAAATCAAGCCTTAATTAAAACGCATTAAGCTCATTAATTATGGTAATGGTAGAAAATCAAGCTGTAATTTAGGGCTTAATTTTTGAGATTATTTCCTTATATATAAATGTATTTTTCTTTTCCATATAGGTTTAGATTGATTGCATATTTTCAGTTTATTAGATGGAGAATCTCTTGTATAAATATAACACTTCTATATTCAATGAAATATAGAAAATATATTATTTGTATACATAGCTTCATGGTAATAGAGCCTTGAAACTATTCAAACCCTAGTCGCTGTCGCCGGAACCCTAGCCGACATCGTTGGAATCCTAATTTCAGTCTCCATCTCTTTGTTCCTTATTAGAATTCTTACATTAGTATAATTGTATTTTGTTAATATGTTAATTAGGTTGCCTTTTATTGTCTTTTTATGCTCTCCTTTTTAGGTTAACCTTGTATACTTGGATATATATCTCTTGGGGGAATGGAATACAAAAGACTAATTCTTTCAATCCTTTAGCATTAACATGGTATTAGAGCTCTAGGATTTTCTAGGGCAATTATGGTTCTTTTTTGTTGTCGTTAGGGATTTCGGACAAATTAGGGTTTGAGATTTGGAACACCTATTGGAGGTTTAAGTCGTTTGTTGTGAGGTTTCTTTGTCGTCACTACCATAAGAACTTTCATTGCTGCTAGAATCTGCCGCTTCTATCGCTGGAATCCATCATCGCCGTCAGGGTCTGTCGTCGGCGTGTCACCGCCCAACTCTTTCAACAACCCACTTGCCGATCTTGTGGTACGAAAAAATTTGGCCCCAAAATACCTAGCACATGGACTACATGCGCCACCTCAAGAAATGACGACACTCTGGAGGTGCATGAGTCGCCGAAAGTTGATGTTTTTTTGTGGGTTTTGCTCGGGTTTGCTTGCTCTCTCTAGTGGTGTGCTTGTTTTGGTCATATATTGCTCGGTTTAGGGTCAGTTGGAGAAACACATCTTTGGAAATCTAGGGTTTCTGTGGTACAATTCTGTTTTGGGTTTTAATCTGAGTTTTGTGGTTTGTTTTTTATAGTTATGGCGGAAAAGAAAGGTATAATGATGTCAGAGATGATTTCTATGGTGTCAAAGATTACAGAAGATAAGATTAATGAATCTAATTTTTATGCATGACGAACAAACATTCGTCACTATCTTGGAAGCCTTGATATGGATGATCATACCACCAACAAATCACTACCGACGGATGAAACTAGGAAGAATTGGTTACGAGATAATTCTAGGCTTCTTCTACAAATAAAAAACTCCATTGAGAGCGATATAGTAGGATTGGTTAATCATTGTGAATCTGTTCACGAGCTCTTAGAATATTTGGAATTTCTTTACTTTGGGAAAGAGAATATTAGTAGAGTGTTCGATGTGTGCAAGACTCTTTTTCAACCTGATCAAGACAAGAAATCTCTAACTAGTTACTTTATAATGTCCAAAACATCGTAGGCACAATTTAATGCTTTGTTGCCCTTTAGTACTGATGTGAAAGTTCAGACTGCCCAGTGTGAACACTTTTTTTTTTGAGTTTTTTGGTTGGTCTCACCTCTAAAGATCTAATGATCCAATAGCTCTTGCCGCTCGTGGAAGTTCTCAGATGCATGGTGATAGTAGGTCATGCAAAGGGAGACCATGATGTGACCATGTCACAAACATGGACATGTTAAAGACACCTGTTGGAAGCCAAAAATTGCCAAATTTGATTGAGAAACTAAGGGTAGTGCTGCTATTCCAGAAGGCCCTAACCACTGACCACTCTGCAAAGATAATTTAGATATGCTACAACAATTATTAAACCAAAAAAATCCAACCGCGGTAAGTGGTTCTGGGAGTATGCAACAACAAGGTAACAAAAACTCCCTTGCTCTCCATACACAAACTCTTCCATCTAAATTGATAGTAGACTCTAGAGCCTTTGATAAGGATGACCTTTTTGTTCGAATTGCTGATGACACTCCTACTAAGTAATTGGAATTCAAAGTATTCAAATATCAAGCTCCTTGATTCTTGAGTTTGTACTGTTTGTGCCAAAACTAGAATATAATCTATTATCTGTGAGTAAGTTGAATAAAGACTTGAATTGTGAAACTTTTGGGAACTCTTGTATTTTTCAGGACTTGGCATCGAGGAAGACGATTGGCAATGCTGAATTTTGTGTATCTTCTCAAAGTAGAAAATCCACCAACAACAAAGGGATGCAATAAACTTGTCGATCTGTCTGGTTTTGAGTCTGCTTATGTTTCTAAATCTTTAGATCATAAAGATAGTCTTGTCATGATGTGGCACTATTGTGTAGGTCATCCAAATTCTGGATATTTTGAGCGTTTGTTTCCTTTTTTATTTATCAATAAAAAGAGTAGGCTTTACCAATGTGAGATTTGCCAACTCTCCAAACACACCCACACCCATTTTTCACATAATCCTCATATTCCTTCTCAACCTTCCACATATTCCTTCTCAACCTTCCATGGAGACATTTGGGGACCTTCGAGAGTCAAAAATATCAACAGGGCATGATGATTTCTTTTACCCCTTTGAGTTGGACATTTCTTATGAAGATAAGTCTCAGATTAGTCAATTGTTCACAACCTTTCATAAAATGATCCAAAATCAGTTTCAAGTCAATATCAAAATTCTTAAAACTGATAATGCTCGAGAGTTCAACTCTATTCTCGGAACTTATCTTCAATTTCATGGCATTGTTCATCAAAGTTCTTGTGTTGACACACCCCAACAAAATGGTGTAGTTGACGCAAAAACCGTCATCTTCTTGATGCTCGTTCCCTCATGTTTACTTCAAATGTTCCAAAAACCTTTTGGGGTGAAGCTATTCTAGCAACTACTTATTCTTAAATCACCAATCAAACTAAAAGCTTAAGCTGAAAGTTTGGGGTAAATTTTATTATATCACATAGTCTAACACTCCCCCTCGTGGGCTTGGAAATTTGATGAAAAGCCAAACAAGTGGAATCGATATTAAATGGGGAGAAAACTGACTTTGCAAGGGCTTGAACACAGGACCTCCTGAACCCACTTGCTCTGATACCATCTTAAATCACCAATCAAACTAAAAGCTTAAACTGAGAGTTTGGGGTAAATTTAATTATATCACATAGTCTAACACTTATCTTACAAATCGTATGCCATCTCACATTCTCAAATTCCAAACATCTTTATAAAGTTTACCTACTCCTTATCCTACATCTCATCTTGTGTCTCGGCTACGACTAAAACTATTTGGATGTATTGCATTTGTCCATATCACCATAGTATACTTGATGTTCGATCCATGAAATGTATCTTTCTAGGTTACTCGCCAAATAGGAAAGGATATAAATGCTATTATTATCCAACTCATCAATTCTTTCATACCATGGATGTAACCTTCTTTGAAAATCAATCATATTTTTCCAATTCTGTACTTCAAGGAGAGCATTATGACATTGAATCACAAAATTGGAACTGCTTACCCTATTTTCCTCCTAATCCTTTGGAAAAACCTTATGAATCCTCCTTTGAGCCAATCCCGCATACTGAATTACAAGTTTATTCGCGAAGAACGAGACAACTTGAATTGCAACCTTCACATGTTCAACAGAGCCAAGATCTAAACCAGAATTCTAATGTCCCTGAAATAGTACACGAGACTATGGAAGATGATACAGATAGATCTATTGTTGTAAGGAAAGACGTTCACTCATGTACTCAACACTTTATACAATACCATTTATCTTACATTATATTTAAAGCACTTGTGACTTCACTAGATAAGATACAAACTCCCAACGCAGTACATGAAACACTATAGAGACCTGAATGGAAAGCAACCACTCTAGAGGAGTTGCAAGCACTTGAAAAAAATGGGATATGGATTCTTACAGATTTGCCTCCAGGCAAGTGCACAGTTGGATGTAGATGGATTTTTTATACTAAACATAAACCAGATGGCAGTATAGAACGATTCAAAGCTCGTCTTGTGGCTAAGGGATTCACTCAAGCTTATGAGATCGACTATCAAGAAACATTCGCTCCAGTCGCCAAGTTAAACACGGTTCAGGTACTTCTCTCTATTGCAACGAATTTAGATTGGCCATTGTTTCAGCTTGATGTAAAAAATGCATCTCTGAATGGTGATCTAGTTGAGAAATTCTATATGGATATACCTCATGGATTTGAAGACCAATATACTAGAGGAAAGGTTTGTAAACTCAAAAGATCTCTTTGTGGGCTAAAGCAGTCGCCTCGGGCTTGGTTTGATAAATTCACAAGTGTGTTGAAGCAAGATGGCTATACTCAGTGTCAATTCGATCACACCTTATTCATCAAACATTTCTCACAAAGTAATAATATTGTGTTAATAGTATAGGTAGATGATATTATTCTCACAGGGAATATTTGTGAAGAAATGACTTGACTTAAGCAACTTCTCTCAAAGGAATTTGAAATAAAAGACAAAGGCCACGTAAGATATTTTCTAGGAATGGAAGTAGCAAGATCCAACAAGGGGATCTCTATCACTCAATGAAATACACTTTAGATCTTTTAAGAGGATTGGAATGAGTGGTTGCGAACTAGCATATACACCTATGGATGCCAATACGAAACTTGGAGCTGACCCTGAAGTAGTCAATCGAGGCAAATATCAACGACGAGTTGGAAAGTTAGTATACTTGACTCATACTCGACCAAATATTAGCTCTGTTGTCAGTGTGGTAAGTCAATTTCTGAACAAACCTACTAAAGAACATATAGAATAGCGAGATATCTAAAGAATGATCCTGGATAGGGAAGTTTACACTCATGTAGATTGGGTTGGCTCTCCTACTAACCGTAAGTCAACCTCAGGGTATTGTTCCTATGTATGGGGAAACTTAGTTACCTGGCGAAGCAAGAAACAAGAAGTTGTAACTCGAAGTAGTACTGAAGCTGAGTTTCGATCACTAGCTCATGGGATTTGTGAAGGAATTTGGTTAAAACGCCTTGTCACTGATCTCAAGATCAAAACAAAAGGTACCATAGAAGTACTGTGTGATAATCATTCAACCATCGCAATTGCAAAGAATCCAATACATCATATGATAGAATGAAGCATGTTGAAATAGATCACAATTTTATTAGTGAGAGAATTGAGACAAACACTGTTGCACTAAGATATGTATCATCCCAATAACAAGTTGCATATTAATTGAAGCTCTACATCAACTCAACCCTTGTGGCTTAGTCTCCAAGCTCGACATGACAAGCATATATCATCCAACTTGAGGGGGACTGTAGAAAATCAAGCTGTAATTTAGGGCTTAATGTTTGGGATTGTTTCCTTATATATAGCTGTATTTTTCTTTTCCATATAGATTTAGATTGACGGCATATTTTTAGCTTATTAGATGGAGAATCTCTTGTATAAAATATAAATATAACGCTTCTATACGCAATGAAATATAGAAAATATGTTATCTGTATGCATAGCTTTAGTAATTATGTTGAAGTAATAGTTTCACTATATCAAAAGCAATATTATAGCGAAATAAGCTAAAGCTAGGGAGTTTCAAATGTAAAATTAGATAATTCATGATAATCTATTCCAAGTTTAATAGCTAATAGCTCTTATTTTTAAGAGTTATCAAGAAGCCAACCTCAAAGGAAAACTGTACCATGGAGAAGTAATAAGCAACCTACTTTTGGAGACTAATCCCCTAGAAAGCACCGACACTTGTAAAATGGCAAAGTGTCGGTGTCGGACACCAACACACAACGACACGCTGCCGACACGTTAATTAGCGTGTCTGTTTTTTTTTTTTAATTCCTGACACGCCCAGACACGCTCAAACACTTTAGGGACACGGGAGACACGACAAACACCAAACGCAAATCTCATTTAAAAGGCCTATTAAAAAAAGAAAAACCAACAACCCACTTTAATTAGGTCTCTTTCTTCTTCTTCAAGCATCAACAGCCACCCCCCACGATTTGAAACAAAAAATTCTTTGTTTTCTTCTGCAAACAGTAGCCAACCACGATATTTAAAAAAAAAAAACAACCCCACTAAACCTTCGACCACCGGCCGACGCTCAGACCCAACACCAACGATATCGAATATTGTTTCTTTTCTTCTGCAAAATTCTTTCTTTTTTTTAAAAAATTCTTTCTTTTCTTCTGCAAAATTCTTTCTTTTTTTGTTTAAAACTTATTGAATATTGAATATTGGATGTTGTTGTTTGTTATTTGTTATTTGTTATCATATCGACTATATCGTTATCTAATCTTTTTAATGAATTTCATGCCTGCCTTTTGATGTTTAAAGGTAAAAATTTACATTAAGAGTACTAAATATTGACAACATGTCAAAATATACCTCATATATTAAAAAATATATTAAAAAAAATTAACGTGTCCCTAACGTGTCGTGTCCTACTTTTTTAGAAATTGACGTGTCGTCGTGTCCGTGTCGTGTCGTGTCCGTGTCTGTGCTTCTTAGCTAATCCTTGAGACGAGATATAATGTCGAGAAAATAAGAACTCTAAAGAGCTTTAATTGTTGGTAAATTAATGGGAATTATCTACATCTGCGAGAAGAAAATTTGGCTGGAATTTTTGGGACTTCTCTATATGAAGCATTCAACTATAAGCGTTTGCTAACATTGAGATGTTTGAGCTAGAGAGAACTTAATCTTTGGTCATATCATATTTAGAGATGTTTGAGCTAGAGAGAACTTAATCTTTGGTCATATCATATTTAGAGGCAAGACCAACTAAAAAACTCATAATGAACAATTGTTCACCTTGAACAGTTTGAACCTTTGCACTAGTACTAACTGGCAACAAGACATTAAATTCTACATATATTCTCTTGCACTCCATAAAATAACCCGTTAGATATTTCTCACCTTGATCAACTTGAAAGAGTCTTACACACATCGAACACTCGACTGATGTTTCCTTTCTCCAAAGAAAAGGAGTTCTAGGTATTCTAATAGCTATTTGATAGATTCACAACGATTAACTAACCCAACGATCTCGCTCTCAATAGAATTCTTTATCTGTAGAATAAGCCTAGAATCATCCCGTAACCAATGCTTTCTAGTATCATTTGTCGGTGGTGATTCTAAAGTCTAGTGGTCATCCATATCAAGGCTTCAAATATGGTGATGAATGTTTGTTTACCATGCATAAAAGTTAGATCCATTGAGCTTATGTCCTCGTAATCTTTGACACCATTGGAACCATTTCAGACATCATTATTGCCTTCTTCTCAGCCATAATCTCAACCAATCGTTCCAAATAGATGTGCCTTCACAAAACCACAATTGGAACACCCTAGGGCCAAAAACAAACCCACCAACAAAACAAGAACGCGTCGTCAAACATACCACATGAAATGGGGGAAAAACTGATGGTGCATGCGTCGACGCATGGAGAAAGGGGTAGATGTTGACGGCGGCGTTGCACCAATTTTGACCTAATTATGGGGATATGATAATAAGTTAATGGGTTCCTAATGGTATGGTTGGTAAGACAAAACGACGAACAAAAAAAGACCAAATCGGCTGCAGACACTCGCGACAATGGCGGAATTACGTGCAGACCAGAAAACTAAGTTCACAAAACCACAAAACCCAAAAACAAACAAGTTCCAAACTCTAAACTGAAAGGTTCTCTAAGAACCCTGGGTTAAAGAAAACAAAACCCTAATTGACCTAATTCTCTGATACTATGTTAATGCTGAAGGTTAGAGAGAGAATCAAAATACTTTATTCCATTCACTTATGAGATATATACACACACACAAGTATACAAGATTAATCCAAATAGAATAAGGTAAAAAGACAATGGAGGACAACACATTTAATGTATTTACAAAATTAAAACTATACTAATATAAGAGCTCTAACAACAAAGAAGCTAGAAGAGCTTCACTCTTCTATATTTGGGGTAACATATCTAGAAAGACCTTTTGGTGGAGGCGATAATAGGGGTAACGGTGGAGATAGAAGGGATGACAACACTGATGAAGTTCATCGAAGGAGAAGAAGGAAGGAAAAAGGAGGGGAGTGGGAGGGGATGCCAACTCGCATAGTAGAATCACCAAAAAGTAAATAAAATTAATACAATTGGCCAGGTTAGCAAGCCCAATTAGTAGTTAATTGGCACACCATTATTCCATTAGTCAACTAAGGATAAATGTGAGCTCATAGACTTTGGAACCATTTGCCAAACCGCAGGGATTAAAGTGTCTTTTTTGGAACCTGAGGGACGAAAGAGACACCGAACTCAAACCTCAGGACCAAAAGTGTATTTTACAATTAGATAATGGAAAGAAGATTGAAAGAGAAAAGGATATATAATAAAGCTAACATTCGGGATGGTAACAACTGTACTGGGAGAGGAAAAGAATATCAGATGAGGGCAAAAAGATTGAAAGAAACTTTTCATTAAGAAAACAACTCGTGGTTCATACTGTCAGTGGCCAAGTGGTTCTTCTTTAATGGCTTCTTCAACATAATGTAGAAATTTCCAAGAAGAACCTCGCTAATATCTAAGAATCTGCGCCCAGAACAATCCATCCTTCTTTTTTTTTTTTTTTTGGAGAAAATTAAACTTCTCCCTGAGTTGAGGGTGGCTTAATTTTGTTGATACTTGTATTCCTGTAGCTCTCAATAAACACCAAGATAAAATTATTTTTTCTTTTCCTCAAATCATCCGATGGCCAAGCTCAAGGCACATACATGATTCCTGGGAGTTTAAAACTCTCTCCTCACATATGATCTAGATATTTTTGAGAAATTTGCAAAACTACTTTTGGACTATATGAGTTACAAACGTGCCCCCAAACTTTCAAGGTGATCAATCAACTCCCTAAAATTATGATCTAGATATTTTTGAGAAATTTGCAAAACTACTTAAGGCCTGCTTGGTAGGCAATCCGAATTTTGTTTTATGTTTTCAGATTCACTGAATTCAGTGAATACGTGTTTGACAGACGTATTTTCAAAAGCTGCTTTGGATTCTCATGATCCAAATAATAGAAATTATGAAAACAACATTTTTATGTTTTCATTGTATCCAAATTCTGAATTTGAAATTTTAAAATGCAGAATTATATTAAACAAATAGTAGAAATTCTGAAAACAACATTTTTATGTTTTCATAGTATTTCATGTTTATAAACTTAATTTACTTTTGTTAAATTAAAATAGGTATAATATAATACATTATAAAATATAAAATATTATATTATAAAATTATAATTATATAAAATTTATAAAAAACATATTAATAAATTAATTACTAATGTCTTATATTCAACCTAATATTTAGTTTTGCAACTACAACTAATTTTATGATATATGAATATATTATAGTACACATTTAAATGGAATCAAATTTCTTAATCTGTTACCAAACACATATCTGAAAACATGAAATACAACTCTGTTTTCATTAAATCCCTTGTTTTCAAATTTCTGTTTTCGGATTGCCTACCAAACAAACCCTAAGCATTAATGGAAAATAATGAAAGAATACAAGAAGGGTCTCCACTCAAGCAAAATAAGATCTAAAGGAAAATTACAAAAAAGTTTTGTCATCACAGCTTAGAGAGAAACATAAAATCTGACAAGGGATCAGACATCAAACGACAAGCGCTCAATCGCTCGAAAGATTCTATTATTCTTCTCTCCCCAAAACCCCCACAAGATTGTGCACACCCCTGCTTGCCACAAAAACTTTCCTTTCTCGCAAAATGAGAGTAAAGAATAAAATTCGCAAGCACCTCTCTACAAATCCTTGCCTGGAAATAGAGAGGCCAAACTTCGCAGAGAAATAACTCCAAACATCAAAAGCTACGTTGCAACTCCAGAGAATTTGATTGAGATCCTCCGCAACCCTCCTATAAAGATTGTCACAGTCAAACCCCAGAACTATAAAGTTGTTTCAATTTAAGCCAATTTTTTTAACCCTATAGAATTAACAATAATATTAAACATTAAAATTTTTTGCTTTCAAATTGATATTGAGTTGTCATCTCTATTTAAGAAAATGAAGAATTGATGTAGGAAATTTGAGTTTGATGGTAAAAATTCTATAGTTCGAGGGTTTGATTGGAATATTTTTTAAGGGTTGTTTGGGGCGTTGAGTGGGTTATAATAACATGTGCTATAAAAGTTTGTGGAGTTATGTAATTTGTGTTTAGGATCTAGAGTTATTTAGTCTAGGTTATATAGTCTGTATTTGGGGTGCGGAGTATTCCATTAACTATTATATCCCATGCCTGAAACAACTCCTTATAATTTGAGGATTAAGGGAAATTACTGATCAAATTGAAAGCTTGAGGTGTAATGGTGACTACTTCTATAGTCACGGTGGGTTTTTGTAATTTCCTAAATGTTTTTCAGCTATTCGCTTGTCTTGTGGCCAAAGTTTTTGTGTTCTTTCTTTTTCTTGCAGTTAGGACATGGTGATTTTTCCTCAACAAATACAAAGGTTCTACGAATGGTGAATACCCTTGTTGTCGATAATGAAGCAAAACAGACTATAGAGGCCTTAAAATCTGAATTGCAGAAAACAAAGGAGAAGTTACAAGCTGTTGAAGAATTGAAGACTCCATCAGGTATGAGATTCTTTCTATGTGAAGTTTTTAATTTAGGGCCTAGTTAGTTGTTTCGCTGGTCCTGTATAATCATTTATTTGCGAACCTTGACCATCAAATCTTTCCCTCCCCTTTCTCATTTCCACGCTCCTATGGTGTAGGATGTGTGCTGCTTGCCTATGGTGTTCTCTCAACAAAATCTAAAAGGAGATGTTTCTGTTTTCCTATAATATTTTTCGTTTCCCAATGACCCAAAATACAATAAAGGAGCTTATTAATCATTTGTCCTTTATTGTAATTTTACTTTTACTAGTTTAGGGCTTCCATGTATGCCTATATATATTTGGTTCTATCATATCGAATGAATAAGAATACTCTCATATTTGGTCCCACAATAATATGATATAGTCTTTCCTAGTGGCAATTAGGTAGTGTGTGGGGCATAGTTTTGGGTTTGGGTGGGTTGGGAATCCAAATCCAAAACCATGTTTGGTCAAAGGTGTACAAAACCCTTGGCTTTGAAATACAACCCCATGGGTTACAATAGTTCAACTCCATGGGGTTTGTTCCATGTTTTCCTCTTCCATTTATTGTTTTCCATTTTCGGCGACCACTTTGGCCACAATACCGGTGAAAATTACGGCTACCACCCGACGTCTACCGACACGACAACTTCGACAACCACACCGACGACTCGACCATCGCTAACGACTGCCTCCGGCAACTATTGTGATAAGAACTCTAGCGATCAGTCTAACAACCACCCCAACAACTCGACACTCTGATGACCCAACCACTTCGGCAACCTTACTTGCCCAAACCACCACCACCACCACCAACCATCTGACAACAACTCCCACGACTGGACCACCTGGCAACCACCATTGACGACCACTCCAAAAACTCGACCACCTAGCAACCACCGCCAACGAGCACTTAGTGACCACTCTGATGACCCGACCACCCTGATGATTACTTCGGTGATCCACCCCAACGACCTAACAATCCAACTGAGAGAGTCTAGATTATGAAAGCGGAAGCAATTTTGGATCTTGAACACTCTAAGTTGATCAATTTTGTAAAATAAAATGCATGCTCAAAGCTGGAAAAACAGAGGGATAGAAAACTCAACTTTGAAGACCAAATACTCTTCACCCGGTGGATGGTTTTCAACACGAACACTTCGTGGACAACCGTTACAGTCTTCCCTACTATCCTCAGGCCTTAGAACGGATTGTGGGATAGTGAATTTGGAAGAAAAGACCTCAAAGGTCACTAATTCGGGAATTTAGAATTTTATGTAAAATCCTATCAACATCCCTCAAATCACCATTATATAAAGCTTCAATAAGCTTCAATAGAGTGACAACTCAAGGGTGATGAGGATGCTTTGAGATGGAGGTGGCCAAATTTGGTGAATTTGAAGATGAGAGGGATTGGGCAAGTTGCAATTTGGATTTTATAAAAATCCATGAAAATTCACTAATTTTACAATTAATTTTAATTCTAAAATCAATATTAAATTGATTTTTAATTAAAATTAATATAATTAATTAAATAATTCAAAATTAATTTAATTAATTAATTTTTAATTTAATTTAATATCAAATATTAAATTAAATAAATTGTTCGATCCCGATCGATTTTCCAAACATGAATCATTATTCATGCTATAAACCGATCCAATATTTAAATCATATTTAAATATATCGACCTCCTATTAATCATAGTTTAATTCATAATTAAGCTATGATTTGTTAAATATATCATATATAATTAACGCTTAGGGTTACAAAATACACAATTCACTTTATTCAATAACACCTTTACTGAATAAATCTCAATGACAACTTTATTGCAAAATAGAATATACATTCAGTTTACAAAACCACGAGTTTTAGGACATAAAACCCAACATACTTCACCAGGGTTTGAACACATGACCTCTTACTCTGATACCATGTAAATCACCAATTAACCCAAAAGCTTAAACTGATAGTGAAAGAGTCTAGATTAAGAAAGCATAAGCAATTTTGGATCTTGAACACTCTAAGTTGATCAATTTTGTAAATTAAAATGCATGCTCAAAGTTGGAAAAACTGGGAGTTAAGAAACTCACCTTTGAAGATCAAATTCTCTTCACTCGGTGGATGATTTTCAACACGAACACTTCGTGGACCGCCTCTAGAGTCTTGCCTACTATCCTCAGGCCTTGGAACGGATTGTGTGATCCTAGGTTGAGAGAATTTGGGAGAAAAGACCTCAAGGGTCTCACAATCTCTTGAATAAATATTGCAACCACTTCTTTAGCAGAGAAAGGGTGTTTCAGTAATATAAAATGAGCATACTTACTTAGCCTGTCGACCACCACCAATATAACATTGTACCCTTGCGATTTGGGCAATCCCTCTATGAATCCATGGTGATGTCTTCCCATATTCGATCTGGTCATGGGAGTGGTTGGAGAAGGTCGACTGGAGTCACTGAGTCACTCCTGTTCTTTTGACAAGTGGCACATCTCTCCACATACTTCTAGACATCGTTTTTCATCCCTGCCCAATATAGCTCTCTAGTCAACCGCTTATAGGTGCGTAGAAATCCTGAGTGTCCCCCTAGCACTGAATCGTGGAATGTGTGTAAAATGGTAGGTATCAACGAAGATTTTCGAGAGATCACTAGTCTGTCTTTGTATTTCAGTTGTCCATGTTGATTTGAAAATTTTGGATCGGACAGGGGATCTGCCTCAATTTCTCTGCTAATCTTCTATAACTCATCATCTTGTTCTATTTCTGCTTGAATTCGATTGATATCGATAATGGATGGTGCTGACAACGATGCTAGAGCTACCTTGAAGGTCTTCTAGACAGGGCATCGATCGCTTTATTCAGTAATTCGAGGTGATACTTGATTTCGAAGTCATAACGAGAAGTTTGGTGAGCCACCGTTGGTACTCGGGTTGGACTTCAGTTTGCTCCAAAAGGCGACGAAGTGCCCGTTGGTCTGTCAACACTGTTAATTTTTTACCAAGGAGGTAGTGTCTCCATTTCTGGACCGCTAAGGCAATGGCCATTAGCTCTCGTTCATAGGTAGATTTCATCCGTGATCTATTAGATAAAGCTTGGCTGAAATACGCCACTAGTGTATTCTTCTGAGATATGACCGCACCAACACCTATACCTGAGGCATCCGTTTCGATAACAAATGGAAGAGAAAAATCTGGTAGGACTAAAACTGGTAAAGTGACCATTGCCTGTTTAAGTATTTCAAATGCCTTGGTGGCTTCCTCATTCGGCCTAAAAGCATCTTTCTTCAACAATTGGGTGTGAGGGTTTGCTATCAATCCATAATTTGACACAAATCTCTTGTAATACACAATTAGGCCCAATAAGCCCCTCAATTCTCTAACGTTTTAGGAATGGGCCACTCTACCATGGTTCGGACCTTCCCCGGATCAGCTTCAACTCCTCTTGCGGATACCCAATATCCCCAATACTCTATGTGATCTGTGGCAAAAACACACTTAGCTCGGTTCACATATAAGTGATTATCTTTCAACACATTAAAAATAACTCCCAAGTGTTTCAGATGCGTATCATAGTCAGGGTTGTAGATGAGAATGTCATCAAAGAAAACCAGCAGAAATCTCCTAAAAAAAGGTATGAAATTTCGTTCATCAGGGCCTGAAAAGTGGCTGGTGCGTTTGTTAACCCAAATGGCATCACAAGGAATTCATATGTGTCCGGAAAGCCGTCTTGGGTACGTCTGCACTGTTCATTCTAATTTGGTGATATCCGGATTTGAGATCTAATTTCGAGTAGATCTGGGAATCGTGCAATTCGTTTAAGAGTTCATCAATCACAAGCATGGGGAATTTGTTCGGAATTTTCCGTTGATTAAGTGTCTGTAATCGACGCAAAAACGCCATCCGTCGTCTTTCTTCTTGACTAGCAGGACAGGGCTCGAAAACGGACTATTGCTAGGTTGAATATCCCCGAAGCTAGCATCTCCCTGATTAGTCTTTCAATCTCTATTTTCTGTACATGGGCATAACGGTACGACCTTACATTCACTGGTGGCGTTCCTTCTAGCAACCCAATTCGATGGTCTATTTTCCTCAGTGGTGACAGTCCCCCATTCCAGGTAAACATTTCACTGAATTCTTCTAGGAGATCTGTTACTCCCCTTGGTATTTCATCGGTTATCCCTTCTTCCTCACTCTTTGCTTCCTCGTTTTGTTCATCTACTTTAAGCCCCTGTAGTTCAATCAGAAATCCTTGGTCCTCACGATTCCAGGTCTTTGCTAGTATCTTCAATGACACCTCAGAGCTGGTTAAGGTAGGATCTCCTCAAATAGTGACTCTGGTCCCCTTCACTTCAAACGTGATTGTCAGCTCTGTCCAATTGACCCCATCAATCCCATAGTTTGCAACCATTGCATCCCAAGGATGACATCCACTCCCCCCAGTTCTAAAGGAAGGAAATCTTCCACGATCGATAGCTTCGGTAAGTGGACGACTAACTCTTTGCACATCCATTTTCCCTTGACTGCAACGCCATTTCCCATCACTACGCCATAGTTGGTAGGCTCCGTTTTCTCTAGCTTCAGTTCGTCGACTAGCTTCTGTGATATGAAGTTGTGGGTTGCCCCACAGTCAATCAGAACCACCACTTCCTTATCTCACAGCATTCCCCGAACCTTCATGGTGCTCGGGGTCGAGAATCCGATTACCGATTTCAGGTCAAGTTCTACAGCGTCTCCCACTTCCACTGTATGTTCCTCTGTTCCTTCTTCCTCGTCGAGTGCCTCTGCTTCAACTTGGCGGAGCTCTATTTCACCAAACTCACCTACAAACAGGACTCTGAGTTCTCAAGTTTCCCGATTCTTACATCGATGGCCGCACGTGTATTTTTCATCGCATCGGAAATATAAGCCTTTTCTCTTTTTGCTTGGAACTCTGCATCGGACAACCGTTTTGGCGGAGGTTCCTTTCGATTTCCCGCTCCTTTTTCGGGAATAGTGACGACTCGAATGTTTTCAAACGAGCGTTTAGGGTTAGCGACCTTATCCACAGTCCCCTGGGGCTTCTTCCTGTTTTCAGATAGCGACCCATAGCCCAGTCCTTCGAGTGCCATTTTGGTTGCTATGTCCCTGTCCTCCACCAGCTAGACCTGTTTTATGATATCCTCTAGCCCAATAGGACATCTACTTATCACCTCGGCCCTAATCGTTGGGCTTAGTCCATTCAGGAACGTGTTCTCCAAGACGTCCTCCGATAACCATGGCATCAACGGTGCGGCGAAGATTTCGAACTTTTACGAAAATCCGCCACCGTTCCCTCCTGCTTCACGGCGAAAAATCGAGTGCAAAGGCTGCCTTCTTGCGAAGGGCGATACCTCTCGAACAGTCTGTTTTTCAAGTCTTCCCATGATTCTACTTTCTTTTTGTTATTGGTATATTGATACCACTCCACTACATCGGGCTAAAAACTAATAATCGATACATTGATCTTTTCTATATCATTCAGTTGATTCATCTCAAAGTAAGTTTCTGCTCTGAATAACCAAAAATCTGGATTCTCACCTGAGAATGAAGGCATTTCGAGTTTCTTAAATTGCCTCCACTTACCCTTCGATTCGAACTTCCTATCCTCGTGGGGTGGTGCTCCTTCATTTTCATTCTTCTTTTTCACTGTCGAACTCTCTCCCTCGATATACGTCTGGGAAGTTGGGGCGTTGATGGCTGAGATCGACTGTCCCCTCCCTGAATTACTTTCGACAATCATCGTCATCAAGGCCTTCTGGTTCTCACGTATCTCACTGGCTATCTTATCCATATTCTTTCCCAGTGTATGCAACACAGTGTTTTCAAAGCGCAAGGCGCACCTCAGGGCGACAAGCCCTGTGATAGCCCGAAGGCGAGAGGCGACAAAAAGGCGTTGCCCGAGTGATGCGAGGCGCAATAATTAAATATATAAATAAATAATATATACACCATAAATTGTATAGTAAATATCATATAAAATGAAAAAACCTTAAAAACTTAATATATCAATCAAATGTCTAAAGTCATCAAGAATGAAAATTATGAAATAATGAATTAATGAACCAACAATAAAGGAAAAACTAGTATAAAACTCTAAATTTAAAAGTCTAAAATATCAATCATAATTTTCCTCCCCATCCCCATCTAAATCTAACTCGTCATCTCCTGCTACTCCTTGATCATTCTCCTCTTCAAGATCCAATTCCTCTTCATTGTCATCATCTTCATCACTAACCGCCTGTATAGTAGGTGTTGGTGTTCGAATTCTAGAAGATGAAGCTGCAACAGTTGACTTCCCTTTAGACCTAGTGTACTTTAGAGGTTCTCTAACACCACTAGCATCTGCCACATCACCCCATGTGAGGTCGTCATCATCAAAAACCAACTCATTATCAGCTTCAAGTTCATTATCTTCTTCTTCAAGCATTCCAACCAACCATTCATTACTATCATCAATATGATTAAGAGAAATTGGATCAAGTTGATCCTTCGAAGCGTTCTTTAAGTGCTTGGTTGTATTTTATATAAACCAAATCATTTAAACGCTTCTGCTCTAACCTGTTTCTTTTCTTCGAATGAATCTACAAAATTAATAATGAATATAGAGTTAAAAAGTAATGTTTAAATATTAAATTAAAAAGGTAGAAGACAAATTAACCACTCACGTGTTCAAAAACACTCCAATTGCGTTCACAACCAGAAGCACTACATGTGAGATTTAGAACTCTCATGGCCAACCTTTGTAGAATTGGAGTACTACCCCCATAAAGAGCCCACCATGATGCTGTTCACATTGTCACATGTTTAAAATGGTTTAGGATTAACTCTTGGAATAACTTTAGTTTAAAACCCAAACATTTAAAGAATAATATTACCTGGCGTCTTAATTTTCCTCGTGTTGATAGCTAAATCGATGCCAAACATGCCTTTAGCTTCTGAATACAACTCCAATTCCACCGTGCATCGGTTTTGGTCATTCTTTGATGGTATTAGTCGTTGCACAACTTGAAGTAGACCACTCATAACTTCTACATCTTGAATAATTCTATCTTTGTGATCATAAAAAAGAGATGGATTTAAATAATAACCAGCTGCATGTAAAGGTCGATGAAGTTGGCAATCCCATCTTCTGTCAATGATATCCCAAATAGGTTTATATTTTGCTTCATTATCATTAAACCCGCTCTTGATAGCCTCCTTGGCTCGATCCATAGCCTCATATATGTACCCCATAGCTGGTTTGTCACCATCAACCAATCTAAGAACACGAACTAGTGGCCCCGATGCCTTTAACGTATAGACAACTGAGTTCCAAAACGATGGCATCAAGATAGTGTCAGCTGCTCTCTTACCCTTTGGATCCTTTGCCCATTTAGAAGTTGTCCATTTCTCAGAGATGAACATCTTTCTCAAATTCGCCTTATTTTTATGAATACTCGATAGTGTCAAGAATGATGTTGCAAATTGAGTGACGGCGGGTCTTACCAACTCATGTTGATTGGTGAATTCTCTCATCATGTTTAGCACATACAAGTGGTTATAAATAAAACCACTAAGTGCCACGACCTTTTAATACACCTTTTGATTTGATCCATCTTTCCAATATCTTCTAACATCAAATCTAAACAATGAGCAAAGACATGGTGTCCAATATAAATGTGGCCGTTTAATTTCTAAATATTTACCAACTAGGACATAATTTGAGCGTTATCGGTAACAACTTGGATGACATTTTCTTCTCCAATCTTCTCTACCATTCCATCCAAGAGTTCAAATACTTTTTCACCGTTTTGATGCATGAAGATGCATCAATGGATTCAAAATAATGTTCCAAATATGAGAATGAACTAAAAAGTTTATTAAAGTTCTATCTCTTCTATCTGTCCACCCATCTGATATCAACGAACATCCATTTTTTTTCCATTCAACCTCATGATTACTAACTATTGTTTTTGTAAATTCTACTTCCTTTTTCAAACATGTAACTCTAGCCTCATGATAAGAAGGAGGCTTCAAACCGGGACCAAATTGACCAACTGCTTCTAACATTACATGAAAACTTCTTAAGCGAATGGTGTTTAACGGGATACCTGCTTGATAAATCCAACGCATGATGAATTGAATCGTAGTATCCCTTCCCTCCTTGTTATATTTTTCTGTAATGCTAGATTGCTTCAACTTCTTCATTCTATTCCTATCATCAACAACTTTGGTCGGATCGGGATAAACAAATTTATCCATGGCTCCCTTTTGTCGTGGTGGCTTCAAGTTCAATTGTGATCGACTTCCACTCGATCCTTCTCCACTACCAAGAGCTCGCTTTCTAGATGTTCCATGACTTGAACTCATGGCTTCCTCTTCATCAATTTCATTCAAATCATAATCCTCAAAATTTGTTAGTGCATTACTTTCTTCTCGCTTTGCTTTTGTTTTTGTTTGGTAATCTTTCAATTCCTCTCTTACACTAGTTGGGCACTTTAAACATGCTTTGACATTTCGATTCCCACCAACTAAATGATGAGTTGCTCGACAAATTCCACCTTTTGTGATTTTTCCACAAAATGTACATTTGCAAGAATTTGTGTCTTTCTCATCCTCCAAAACAACATATTTCCAAGTGGGATGCTTTCTTTTTGTCTCAACATCTCCCATATTGATTGATTCCTATTAGAATTTAGAAGAAGGATAATTAAAGAAGAAGAATTTAGTTCAAATCAAGGCTAAAGTTGAATAGAAGAAGAAGAATGAATGACTTAGTGAGGAAGTGACCATGTTCTGCTTACCCTATGGAGAAGAAACAACCAATGAACTATGAACTATGAAGCACCAAGCAGTAGCTAGCAACCAGCAATCAATGATCAATGAAGAAGAAAGAAGGAAAATCAGCAACCAGCAATCAATGATCAATGAAGAAGAAAGAAGGAAAATCAGGAGCAGCAGCAACCAACCAATGCAATCGATGAAGAAGTTTGAAGAGCAAGAGCCACCAGCAAAATCAATCGATGAAGAAAAGAAAAGAACAGAAGAAGAAAGAAGAAAAAAAAAAGCAATCGATTAAGAAAAGAAAAGTACAGAAAAAGAAAGAAGAAAAATCAGGAGCAACCAATGAACCAAGATACCAACCAATGCCAAAACAATGGAGTGAAGGAGGAGAAGCGACGAGCAAACTGCAGTGAAGCAATTGATGAAGAAAAGAACAGATGAAAGAAGAAGAGCAATCGATGAAGAAGTTTGAACTTGAAGAGCAAGAGCCAACGTCCAGCAGCACCAACACCTATTGGAGACTTGATCGATAGGAGGAATACTGGAAGAGCAACGAATGGGAGATGAAGAAGAAGAAGTTGATCGATATTCAGACTTGGTCGATGAAGAAGAAGAAACTAATGGGAGATGGAGAGTCGGAGACTTGTTGATCGATAGATAGAGGAGAAGAGAAGTTGTCGTGGCTATTTTCAATTGTTTCATTAAAAAAAAAAAACCTCTGGCGTCAAATGCATGGTGCATGGAGTTTATGGGCTTATGTGTGGGCTGGCATTTAGGGTTTCGTGTATATGAAGTTAAGTTTAAAAAAAAAAAAAAAAAAAAGGTTGAAACGCCTTCAATACGCAGGCGATCGCCTGCAACACTGGAGATGCAGACGACGCGCCCAGCGCGGCCGGCGCATCAAGCGCGCGCGCTCGTTGAAGCGACCCGCCTCGCGAAGTCGGGCGCCATCCTTCAAGTCGCCTCGCCTTGCGCCTCGGCGGCGCGCCTATGTGCGCCTCAATAACACTGATGCAACACTTCTTTAACCTCTGTCATCTCTTTCTCATTGACGTTCATCCTCCTCAATCTGTTGTTGCGCCATTTTCCATGTTCTCCCCAGGATTTTACGTGCTCTGATACCAGTGTGTTAGGTATCTAACTCCCTGTCTATCAAATAACACACAAGAACATACCAAACACAAGAGCAACTCAATGATGAACACTGTTCTATTGATAACTTCCCAATAAACAGTGATATAATTCCTTGAATAATGAGCAAAGGATACAAACAACAAGATAGCAGTAAGGAAATAACAAGAAGAAACCAAACAACTCAGCTATTCGAGAGAGTTGGTTCTCTCCAGAGACTGCTACTGTTTTTACACAATAACTAACTCCTCCAAGGCCAGCACAACCCTACAAAATACTCCTTCCCCCAGAGACCGTACAAGCACTCACACCCACGCGGTCTCCAAAACACAGCTCAACATTCTCCTTACACATTGCCCTTTTTACCCCTTCTACTATACTTGTATATAATTGGAGGCCTATCAAAGTCAATGATGAATGTAAAGCCACAAAATCAAATCTAAAACCACGAAATTAACCCAAAATTGCTACAGAACTATTGAACACTTGTGAAAAAAAACCAGTCAAACTACGATTTTAAATTATAATCACACCAAACACTGAAGTTTCCAGATAAGGTATGACTCTAAACACCACAAACCGAACACTCTATGGCTCAAACTAGCACAACAATCGAAAGAGGGCATGACGACAATCTGACCCACGGAAGATGGAGAAACAACGGGCCGATGCGTGAATTTGGCGGCAAAAGCTTCTAGCGGCACCGAAGCCCATGGTTAGGGTATTTTCTTGCCAAATTTGTCGTAGTTATTGATCTTCAGCTGGGCTTTTAAATGGGTTGACCGGTGACGAAAAGATTCACCCATGACAGACCTCAACGGCGGCGGCGGCGACGACGGATTACAATGAAAACAATGGCGGATTCTGATGGTGATGACGGCGGTGGAAGTTCTAACGGTAGTGGTGATGAACAAACCTCATAGCAAAGGGTTTCAACCTCCAATAGGTATTCCAAATCTCAAACCTTAATGGTCCCAAATCCCTAAGGACAACGAAAGAACCATAATTACCCTAAAAGACTTTAGGGGTCTGATACCATGTTATTGTGAGATCAAATATGAGAGCATTCTACTTCATTCTATACAATAGAGTTAAATATATATAGGAATACATGGAAGCCCTAAACTAGTAGATGTAAAATGACAATAAATGACTAAAGATTAATAAGCTTTTAAATATACATATATACTATAACAGGTTGATCGATGATTTAACATCGTCATATTAGAGCTGGAAGTCCTAAGCTCAAACCCCCTGTAATGTCATTTCCTCCCCAATGAATATTGATTTTCATTTGTTGGGACTTCTACAAATGTCCAAGCCCACAAGTAGGAGGGAGTGTTAAAGTATTGATATAATTAAATTTACTGTAACCCATCAACTTATGTTTTTGGGTTCATTGGTGATTAAACACGTTATCAAAGCAGGAGGTCCTAAATTCAAAACATCTATAATGTCATTTCTTCCCTAATTAATATTATTTATCATTAGTTGGACCTTCTACATATTTCCAAGCCCACAAATGGGGTTTAACATGGTATTAGAGGAAGAAGTCTTGAGTTCAAGCTCCAGTAATGTAATTTCCTCCCCAATTAATATTGATTTTCATTTGTTGGGGCTTCTACAAATTTTGAAGCCCACAAGTGAGGCAGTGTGTTAAAGTATTGATATAATTAAATTTACCATAACCCATCAATTTAAACTTTTGGGTTCATTGGTGATTCAATATGGTATAAAAGGAGGAGGTCCTTGTTAGTGTTGATATAATTAAATTTACCATAACCTATTAGCTTAAGCTTTTGGGTGAATTGGTGATTTACATGGTATCAGAGCAGGAGGTCCTGTGTTCGAACCCTGGGCACTTGTTGGGCCTTTGTTCAAATTTCTAAGCCCACAAGTGTGGGGGAGTGTTTGATTTCCACTTTTTGGGCATTTGTTCAAATTTCTAAGTCCACAAGTGAGGGGGAGTGTTAGTGTTAATTTACCATAACCTATTAGCTTAACCTTTTGGGTGAATTGGTGATTTACAGTCCTAAGTTCAAACCCTTGCAATGTCATGTAACCCATCAACTTAAGCTTTTGGGTTTATTGGTGATTTACCAGTGTTAACGTAAGGTATGAGGTCGTTCTTGCTTCTTATCTGGAATATATTCTTTTGATGTTTCTCATAAAAAGAATGTGTTTAATCTTGGTTGAAGCGGTAAAAAACATGCTCAAGTTGTGCCGGCATGTTAAAATAGGTAATGAAACGTATAGTTGAAACGTTAAGCATAAATCGCAGCACAATGAAGAAGCAACATAATGACCATCGCTCATTATATAATAACCAACGCATATTTTTCACTTTGGCGTGCACTTGTTAACAATTTAGGTGATGCCGGGAAGCTCGTGGATTCGTACATATCAGGAAAAATAATGCAGCTAAAAGAACAGATTGCAACACTTGAAAAGCGGGAGGAGAGGTCAGTGCTTGATGGATGAAACATCCAGCAGCAGGATTTAGTGGACTATTGTTTCCTTATTTCTTTAATTAATGGAGCATTTTCTGTTACTAACAGGTATAAGACTGTTTTTGCGGATAGAATTTCAGTGTTTAGAAGGGCTTGCTGTGAACTTTTTGGCTACAAGGTGCTCTTCGAGAACCATTTTCATCTTCGTATTTTGATGGTTTGCTTCTATATTAAGTTTGAATGAGTTTACTAGGACTTTCAACTGAGACACCTAGTGAATGTATAATTGATTGAGTATAGTGCGTTTATACCTACAAAATAATATGTTTGTACCTTACTGTCATCTTCTATTCACATTATTAGTAATTTTGTCAGATTGTGATGGATGAACACCAGCGAGCTGATGGTATTCCAGTTACACGGTTTACCCTCCAATCAATATATGCGCAAAGTGATGATGAGAAGCTGCAATTTGAGTATGAATCTGGAAATACAAACATTTTGGTATGATAAAAAGTTTTCTGCAAGTTGTCTAGATCGTATATATGCAAATCCAGTATTTTATTTATTTATTTTTTATTTATTTTTTAATTGCATTATTCTGTGCAATAGAAGAAAGAGCGGATAAGATTGTGGTGTGTGTATTTCTTTATGATAGATTTCACCCGGAATTGCCCCAAGTTAATTTTTTAAACTCTAACCCTCCAATCAATATATGCGCAAAGTGATGATGAGAAGCTGCAATTTGAGTATGAATCTGGAAATACAAACATTTTGGTATGATAAAAAGTTTTCTGCAAATTGTCTAGATCGTATATATGCAAATCCAGTATTTTTTTTATTTATTTTTTATTTATTTTTTAATTGCATTATTCTGTGCAATAGAAGAAAGAGCGGATAAGATTGTGGTGTGTATTTCTTTATGATAGATTTCACCCGGAATTGCCCCAAGTTAATTTTTTAAACTCTAACCCTCCAATCAATATATGCGCAAAGTGATGATGAGAAGCTGCAATTTGAGTATGAATCTGGAAATACAAACATTTTGGTATGATAAAAAGTTTTCTGCAAATTGTCTAGATCGTATATATGCAAATCCAGTATTTTTTTATTTATTTTTTATTTATTTTTTAATTGCATTATTCTGTGCAATAGAAGAAAGAGCGGATAAGATTGTGGTGTGTGTATTTCTTTATGATAGATTTCACCCGGAATTGCCCCAAGTTAATTTTTTAAACTCTAACCCTTTTTATTCGAGTATGAGAATGTGTTTCTACAAAATAATTTTTGGTATCACAAATTATAGAGATAAATACATTTTTATTCTTAGTTACTGTGTTTGTTGAAAATTATGGTTAAAGTTAGGGTATTCTTGTAATTTAGTTTTATGATTTATCTTTTTTAAATATTTTAAGTTTTAAATAGGATAGAATATCCTTTTTCTAATAGAAAAAGGATTTTATATTCTTTTCCTTATTGAAAAAGGATTTTGTACCTTATATATATATTGATTCTTGCATAGTTTAAAATGAATGTGAAAGATCAAATTCTTTATGGTATTTGAGTTGAAAAAAAAGGAAACCTGAATTTCAGCCGCCGCCACCCTTCTCTTCGTCGGAGCGTCTACCGTCGTCAAACTCCAATAGAACCTCACCTTTGACCTTCTCCAGTGGCGTCATCCAGATCATAATCGCCAATTGCATCATTGCGGATTTTTAAGGTTGCGACAATTAACCCAAATTGCAAATCCATCATATCAACTTTTCTCCATCAGTGTTTTTTAACGGTAAAACAGGTGTTTACTGTAAGTTTATGGCTTCTTCTTCCAAATCCATCGAACCAATTTCTCAATAGTCAAGGAGGATATGATTTCTATATCACGGGCCACAAACTTAATGGTCACAATTATGTTCAATGGTCACAATCGGTTATGATGTTTATATGCGGCAAAGGTAAGGATGAGTACCTATTGAAAGAAAACGTGCAACCTAAAGCAAGTGATCCAGAGTTCAGGAAGTGGAAAACAGAAAATAATATGGTCATGTCATGGTTAATTAACTTCATGACCAATGAGATAGGTGAAAATTTTCTCTTATATGGAGCAACTCATTGGGAAGCGGTTAAAGAAGCATACTCTAGTCAGGAAAACAACTTGATTTATTTGAAGTATATACATGTAAGTGTGTCGATGATACAACTCAATACACGAAGATTCTTGAACAAAAGAGGACATTCAAATTTCTTCTTGGTCTTAACAATGATCTTGATGAAGTTCGAGGACGAATCATGGGAACCAAGCCATTGATGAATCTTCGTGCAACCTTCTTTGAACTAAGGCGGGAAGAAAGTAGAAGGAACTTTATGATTGGCAAATCTGAATCAGTCTCTACTGTCTTGGAGGCCTCTGCACTTGTTACTTGCAGTTTTAACCCATCAGTATCTGGTGACAGTAAACTGAATAAAATCAAAACGATTTCCCTAACCAATAAACTTGTCTTCAAAAGTCCGTTGATTTCTTTCAAACTAAATATCCGAAAAGATAGCCTTAACCGCATTGAGCCATAGAAGGGAAATTTTGGCATTCATATATGGTCCGAAAAGAAGCTGAATAACATTTTCCTTTAAGTTGCAGGAAAACACCCAACTACAATTGAAAATATGGAATAATTTGAACCAACACTTCATGGAAAGATCCCAAACGATATAAATATGGAATAAAGATTAAGAGTTTTGATGACAAAGCAAATACACTGAACAACTGCAACTTCAAAACCGCCCTAGGACCCAATTTTGGTCCTATCACGAACTGAACTATATTATCCGAGATCGAGTTGGAGAAGACCCAGCCAACCTCAAGCAATCTTGCCCAATGATATTATTCGGGCAAGTATTCTGAGGAGCCATTTAAGGGGAATGGTTCGAAGGAAATGCTGTCAGGTAATGAGAAGGAATTTGGGGAGAGGTCTGTTTATAGGAGTTGTCTGCTTTCTTGCATGGCCAGTCCTCGATGAGAAAAGATTTGGATGTGGGGTCCCCAATTGTGAGTGGTGATGGGGTTTTATGTGATGCTGGCAATGAGATAGTTCTGTGCAATTTTTTTTAAGGGGAATTCGTCTGCTGATTTGATTTTCTCTGGCTGATAAGTCAATCCAGCCTCAGTTAAGGAAGTGAGGGACAAGTTCTGTGCTACTTATGCGAAGTATTATACTAGAAAGATTGATAAAGTGTCGGTGGATCAGAAGTATTTTACTTACTCTATGTTCAATTTTAAAAATTTTGATGAATCCATTTCCAATATTCTTCTTCCTAGAATCCTAGTGAACTTAATGACGGTGGTGCTTTGAGATTTTTGAGTGTTCCGGATCAGTTGGCGATTATTGAGGAGTGCAACTTTGATCCGATTGGGACTTAGTTCTTTAGAGCTTTTGTGAAGGTCGGCGATCCAACGATTAAAAAGGTTCATTTTTCTTTTTTGAATGGGATTGAGGAGCAGGATTTATACTCCAATGTGAGTCTTAGTTGCCTGGAGAGGGAGACTCCTAATCGGTTCTTACAATTGGATGAGCATTTGGGGATGAGTCTTCGGTTTTCAACTTGGAAAGTGTGTTCTAATCCCCCATTTTGGTTGATAAAGTCGGGAGGGGGGGGGGGGGACGATGACATTGAGTTGGTTAATGATTCTCATCCGCCTCCAGAGTTGTTAAAATTTTGAAGCTTTAATCAAAGCTAGTGGATTGCAATTTTGGGGGAAGTAGCACAATCTTCCTCCTCGGGTTCAACGAATTGAACTTTTTTGCCGAGGATTTTTCGAAGTTAGGGTGTTATGCCTTAGAGTGCAAATTTGATGTCTTTTGCTTCGATTGTGTTTGGTTGCGAGGGTTTGTTCAATAGAGCTTGTGGATTGCTCTTTCTTAGGGTTGTTTGTAAGATTTCAGTTCTGGCCTTTAATGGAAGGTTACAGTTGCATTGCTTTTTGAGGTTTTCTTCAAGGTTGGCGGGTGTGCTTGAGCTGGAGCTTGCTGTTTTGTCAGTGCTTGCTGGTTGCTGAGTTTGAAGAGTTTGTGGTGTGCCAGTTTATTTTGGGACCTTATGTTTGTGTCTTTGTTAAAAAAAAATTTCCTTAGTGCTTGTCTTCAGTTTTCCTTTTGTGATTTGTTGTTTTTCTATTCTCCCATGTAGAGTTGTATTTTGAGCATTAGTCTCTCTTCATTATTTCAATAAAATCTTTTCTCTCCTTGTCCAAAAAAATATATATGTATATATAGATATATATATGGTGTTTCTATGTACTTTGAGAGGTTGATAGACTTTTTGATTTAAAGGACTTTAATCGGGTCTACACCAAATTGATATTAAAGCATTGTCTGGGCCAACTTTAGCTGTGGTTGGTAGAAAATTGTGAAACTCTTGTTGACACAGCTCGCTAGGAGCTTCACGACGCTATGCTTGGTATATAACAACACGCATTACTAAATTTCAAGATTACAAGAGGGGTTAGATGAACCTCTTTTTAAGAAAAGAGATGAAAATTCAAGAAATTGCCAAGAATGGAGAATTATAGTACAAGAAAGATTATCAAGGCCAGAAAAATCTCTTTTGAATTTGGATCATGACCAACAGGAGCGGAAGCTTCTTCAAATTGAGTCAAGAGTCCATATGAAGTCGTGAAGATGCGAGCGAAGAATAAACATGAAGATTACGTGCAGAACCCTACGCGAAGTTGTGAGCAATGAAAGGAGTCGTGGAGATGTGAGTGAAGGCATGAAAGGGAAGTCATGGAATCTGTGCAAAGAAGGCAGCCGTGAGCAAAGAAAGAGACCTGAAACCCACACAGCCCAACTTGAAATTAATCCCATCAAAGTTTGATGATGCCGCAGGCAAAAGTTCTGGCATGATTTGTGATTTTCGCCCTTGGACTTGCATTACCCAACCTAAAACCATATCCACTCTTTTTTAAGTAATTCGACCGACCCATACCCAAAATAACTCAGGTAAAGGACAACCATGCGTAAGTGGAGTTCTTTCAACTGTAACGACCCTAAAAATTGGACAACCTAACGCGGAAGCACAACAGTGTTACCCCGTTCATGCCCGGAATTTTGACAACATAACGGTGTAACTATAAAGAAACCAAAATTTTACAAAACCCGATGAGAATACAAACACTTCTATATGAAAGCATTCAACATCTACCAAAAATATGTTGAGCTCAACCAATAGACACAAAAACAAAAGAGTTTTAAGATGTACAAAGCAACCATGCAACAAAAGACCTCACCTCGATCACTAGCCTCGCGGTTTAGTAAGTAGCCCACTTAAGGGCCAAACTCCAACAACACAAAAGGAAATATTGTTGCGCCAGTCACGCATAGACCCCTGAACAATCCAACCTTCTGTTTGGGTAACTAACAGTTCACACACCTTGCCCCGAATCCACCCCTATGGTAATGTCTCGAGTTTTACCTTTGGTCCAGGAACTTAAGTTGACGATGCCAGTGAAAGAAAGCAACTCTCACATCTGCTCCTAGGGGGAATCACCCCTCTAGCTAGCACGGAGCAATGAAGGAAAGCAACCCTCATACTCTAAATGGTGGGAAATCGCCCATGGCACACTGAATGAAGGAAAGCAACCATCATCCTATACTCATTGGGAGAATCGACCCTAAGCTAGTGCGCCGTAGAAAGAAAGCAACCCTCAACCAAACGTGGTGGGGCCTACACTAGCTCTAGCAAAAGAGAAAGTAACCCTAATGTCGACACTCAGACTCGCTCAGGGGTAACGCGAGGGTCGGTGGTGTTAGTCTCATGGATTTTTGCTCAATCGTAACACTTTGGAACTTCCAGGATGATCAACCCTGCCAAGTCCATCCCATCATATCGAACTCACATCCACAACCTCGGTCGAACTAGCTTCGGTAGACACGACTCAAACATAAGTTCAAACGAATCCCTCATCACCAAAGCCTCACACTTAATCGAGCAAGCTTGTCTCTCAAATATACTAGCTCGACATGCCTTATAGCCCTAGCAGTTTTTTCTAGTGTTAACCCATTGACGCACTAAGAACCTCAAAAGTCGTTATACTCCCATCCACTTTCAAACCCAACCAAAACACGTTAAACATGCCAGACATCAATACCATTCTAAAAACACGAAACACGAATAATGACCTTGAGCACTACATCTCTGTAAGGTGTTCTAAACCAGTCACTAGTCTAACCCCAGCGAGTCCGACGTCTTGCCCACAGTCAACTCATCCTACATCTCAAGAGAACTAAATCTCATCCAACCATTCAAGCATTTAGACATTCTGTGCTCGGTTAAACACTGTGACACCTCAAGTAGACCTTACTTAACCATTCGTCCTAATAACTCAACTAGTCTGCGTTCTTCAGCTAATCAAATATCCTAGACAACCCAACCATCTAAGTTCATTTTGTTTAAAACAACTATTTAAACATTTACGCTTATAGAGCAACTTCAATCAAAGTCATTCATAAACCACAGGCACATCCTCAATCAAGGTTATACTCATGATTCACGAACACCAAACAAAAACCTCGAGTAAAACTCTTTCAAGGTACTACTTACTGACCACATGATCTCACCAATAGTTTACAACTCCGAATTCTTTAACAAGAATAGTCACAAGATCAAGTAACCTTAAGCCCATCACGAGAATTCTCAGAGTAATTTAGTCAACCACACCATGTCTCACACTTCCACATGTAGGCACGCGTGTTTATTCACAACTCACCACAAGCACAAACCAAACTCATCCAATCTCAAACATAGGCCAACTCTTAAGGTACTACAATAAACTCAAAACTCTAAGCCCCTATTTCCATTATAGTCACATGCTTAGTCCATTTTAGCTCTAAACATCTCTCACATAAATCTGCTAACCATCACATGCATCACAAAACGCAATTTCAGGCATACTTTCACAATACATGAATCACACATAACCAAATCAAACAATAACTTTCAACCAAAATCCACCCCAGCAAGGAAGGAAGTGATCCTGCATCCTTCAAGAATTCTAGGCTAGGAGCCTTGATTGATCCATATCACAAATTCTCCCCAAAGAAAGGAGGCGGAGTCCGACCCCGTCAGAAGAGGACTCAGTCTCCTAACTGAGGTCTCCGTCAGAATCGTCTGATCACGAAACTTTTAGGTAAGATAAAAAGCAGCAAGCCCATAGCATAGGAAGTTGTAGCTCAGTCTATCTTTCTGCCCAGAATGAATGGCCAATGGAACCTACTCCACTGAATCGAGGTACTTTCTCGTTTTTGGCATAAAGCCCAACAATTGCTTAACGAATGCATCTAAGGTTATCAGATATACCGATTTGCTTCAGTGAAAAATTTGGCCGAAAAGTCTGAAGCTTGAAATTGAAGGAACTTTCTTCGGAATAATCTTGATCAGAAGTTGTCTTTGTTTGTACATCTAAAAAATCCTTACTCCTTATCTTATTTACTCCTATTTTTGGCCTGGCTTTGACGGTTCAGCGAAAATCGAAGGCAGCCTTGAACTCAACCGTTGATCCTGAATCGCCAAACAAAGTCCTAACAATAATCCAAAACATCATGGGTTAAACTTATATTACCCATACATTTGGGTCTTGGTTTTGTGAAATCAACCATCTTGGAAGCAAAATCAGCAAGGTTTCGGGCCGTACAACAGGTTAGTCTGTGATTGGCATGGGTGAGTTCTTTGGCATTGATGTAAAGTAGAATTGGAAGATTAAAATTAGTTTATGGATTTTCGGTGATTGTTTCGCTTCATTCTTTTATGAAGAAATACTGATTCGGAAGTGGCACATTCGTGTTGTTCTTCAAACACATTCTTTCTAAATATTGCTTTCAAATATGTTTCGAATGGGTCTGATTTGTCTTTGCAACCATCGACACACGTTTTCATTTTGGCAGTTTGCTTATTTCTACCTATCTTCTTTTTCTTTTTGAACTAGAAGACGAGTTTTTTTAAGAGGGAGGGAAACTGATCTAGTGAGATAGTTAATAGTTTTGGTTTAATTTTTTTACTCTTTTTTAATAATTAGTTTGTTTTCAATCTCTATGCATAGAGAATTTCTCTCTTGTATTTAATATCTTTTGAATCATAATAAAACATTGAGTTTACACTTGTTGAAGAGAACTCTCCTTTGTCACTTAGACTTCATAAAAAGGAGCTACCTTTTGCAATGTTTAATTTTTAATTTATTTTTTTAGTCTTTGTGTATGCGTTAATAAATTTTTTTTTAATTAATAACTACTTATCTAATTTAAAGTAAATAAATAACACATCTTTTATTTAATAAAGTTTCCCAACAATATACGACGAAACTAATAAAAAGATCATCCCAATGAAGGAAGAGAGGATAATTCGTGAAATTAGTTTGTTTTTGTTATTGTAGTTAACAAGAGGGACTATTTTGAACTATTTTGGAAATTTCAGAAGTAAACTATCCAAGATTGACTATTTATTCCTAAGTCATATTAGAAATTATAGTTTAAGAGAAAATATTTCTAAATACGTCTAGCACTGCCTTTTTAAGTTGTAAATATTGGCTGAATGTATGTCTTTATTCTTGTAACAGGCGAATAATTATACCTCTCAGCCTGAGTTATCTCGTCAGGTATGAAAACTAGTAATACCTTAATTTTTTTTTTTTAATTTTCTTTTCTTATGCCTAACTCTGTTAGTGGGCATTTATTATTATTATTATTATTATTATTATTTATGAATCAGAAAGTTGAATGGAATTAGTATGGAGCATTATATTAATCAATGCATTACATGATTTGCCCTATTATCATCTATTGATTTCAAGGGTATTGGGAAAGACAATTTTCTGACCTGAATTAGTATGGAGCATTACTCAAAATAAGATGAATAGAATATGCAAAAAATTTAACAAAGATAATAAACTATAGGTCAAATTCTAAGTTTGAATTCTGAATTTTAAAAAATTGTCTATCTAGTTTTGTTTACCTTGAAAATTGTCTACCCAATTCCGATATTTTTAGAATGATTTTCATATGTGTCTGAATTTTTCAGTTTTATGTCTAATAAGTATTATTCATGCATTAACTTCATTTGTTTACAATGTCAAGTAACTTGGGGAATCTTTTTAGAGTACAGGAATTAAATCGACACAACTCTAAAAAAGTTTATGAACCATTCATGCAATTGAACATAAAACTATATTTGAGTTTTTGTCATGTAATACATGAAAAAGTTGCATGTCTAAGCCCCTACATGTGAAGTGGTTAAATTTGTAACACCTAAACCGGTGACATGAAAGAGTTGCATGTCTAAGTCCCTATATGTGTAGTGGTTAAATTTATAACACCTAAACCGGTGATTCCTTAATATTTCACAAGTGGTACTGGGCATAAATATATTATGAGCATTCTTCATTGTAGACCAATTGTAAATCGTAATTAAATCCGTAATCCATATCAACTCTGGCGTGACCAATGAACTCAAGTTATAGCCAAAACCGCTGATTTCTTAGATTTCCTTTGTAATGTTTCGTTCTCATCTGGTTACATGTTAAGATGGATAAGCTCAGCTGACTCTTATGTTGTATGATATGATAAACTTTGCAGCAAATATCCACTCAATCATAGTATATATTTCTGGTGCAATTGCAATTGCATTTTCGGAAGATTAGTGTTTAAAGATAGTGCTAGTAGTGACTGCTAGGTGTTAACTTTTGCAGGTTGAGATATTTATCCGGAAGATGAATTCAATACCGGCTTTTACTGCAAACTTAACTGTGGAGTCCTTCAATAGGCGAACGCTTTCATAATGATGCGTTCTACGTTTTCAGAGAGCTAAAGAATTCCATGTTGCGAATCCATGAGTTCTACACATGTTTCACATCCTAGCATGATTTTCTCCTGAGCCATTTGTGAATGTGTGAATTAACTTACCTGTTTCTTCAAGTTACAAGTAATGTAACCCATGAGTCAGTTTTAGATGTGAATGATTTTGTCGTCCTAGATCTGTTCTTGAGTAGAGACGACGTATTCATATTTGTCCTGAACTTAGATGGTTTCAGCCATTTTCTGATGAAGCTTGTCCATGCAGATTGATATTTAATTGAGGTGTAACTTGTGAGAAGTGAGGGTTTGCTGTGCTGTCTGGCTATTTCTTCTTTCTTGGATTGAAAACGTGGAATATAAATGAAGAAATTTACCGGAGAAAAGAGGAATGAAGAAATGTATCCTCACACACTTAGATTATAAGGATATTTTATTCATTTATTTTTTAGGATAAATTGTACGGATTATAACATTACTCCAAAGTTATCCTCATGCCAAAATGATCGAATGGAATATTAAAGTTGTGCATTTTCAGAACCTAACTAACCAAGTTACTAACAAGTTAACCAACTTAGTTACAAAGGAAAATAAGTAGGAAGGCTTAGGAGTTGTTTACACCAATTCGTTCCTATCATGTAGGATCCAAAATATTTGGTGATGTGTTCAGCGAGTGTCACTATATGTGAGCCCGTGCACAAACAAGGCGGCCTATATTGACCTTGTGGGTAATTTTGCATGTATTGTCACATCAAAATGGGTTATATTTCATTTTTTTTAGCAATAGGTTAGATTGCATTAAACTACAGAAAATGGAGTCTTTCATATGAACGATGTTGAATGCAGAAGAAAACTTGTTTCTAGTGGTTGGTGATATACTGGTTAATGTTCTTTGGAAGACAAGATTTTAGCAAATGAGCTACGACCAAGTCTCTAACTTGAAATTGTATCTCTTGACCGTGTTTTTCATCATGAACCTTGTACTTAGAGTTTGCTTGGGTTAAATGGTCTCGATTAGGGGTGACCGAAAAAAATGCCGAAAACCGACACGACCGACCGAAACCGGCCGAACCGACGTGGCCGAATGATTTTTATGGCCATAATTTCAGATTTCTGATTCAAATCAATGGATGACGGAAAATTAGCCAAGTCAATATTCAAAACGAGGAATTTTAGTTAAAAAAAAAGTCTCAAATGAGACTTCCTTGTAGAATAGCTCTGCATATGATTCTAAGCAAACGTTGCTTGGGCAAGGCTTTGATCTCATTGCTTGAATTTATCATCACTAAGACGGCATATAAGACAGGCATCCATTAGTTTGTAGGTGACTTGTAGAACTAAACTTGAGACCTATATCAGACTTCTTTCAAAGTGTTTTTAAAAAATGACTTCAATTCTTTACATCTCAATTAGGAACAAAGTCTTAGGAATACAGTGTAATCTAATAATATCTCTTTAAAATAAGTTAGCAAAATAAACAACATTCAATGTTTTTTTTTTTCCGAGCTAAAACATGAGTCATTTTACAAAATGGATCAACTATTACCAAAATAGAGTCATGCCTACGTTGACTTTGAGGAAGATCGAAAATAAAATCCATTGAAAGATCTTCTCAAATTCTTTTGGGTGTGGTAAAGGCTGGTAAAGACTGGTATTTTATCTTCTACCCTTTGAGGTTTAAAAAAAAAAATCTCTTAACATAATTAAGTATATTCCTATGTAATTGCAGCCAATACAAGAAAGTAATTTGGTGTCGCATTGTTTAGTCTTTTGAGTTAATTTAGGTTTGTTGGCAAAAGATGTGGAGGGGTTCCTTAACTGAAAATGTATAAGACAAAGAAATAGCAACAGTTGAATAATAGACCAATTGTAGTTTTACCTTCTTTCTAATGTCCTTGTAGACCATTAGTATATCAAGCTATTTGTTGACTCTTGAATTTGATGAGGTGTTCCTCACACTTAATCTATTGAATTCTGTAGTGTATTCAAATATCTTTCAATCTCTTAATTGGCAATAATGATATCGGTTGTACAAGAGTTGCTCGTAGTCGATTGATTAGCAAGAATTTATTCTTCATTAGCTGTAGCATCATTAGGCAAGAGCATATTGGACTTTTCTCATATCTACGCAGTTTGTCTTTAATTGATCCCATCAAATTGTTGCTCCTCCTTTTAGTTTGAATGTCACCAATTTCACCTTCTTGTCTTCATGGTATGTTAGCATACTGATGTAGAAAACCTTTTTGTGAAAAAAGTTTATTCAATAATAATCCCAAGTTACAAACTAATGCCCCCTTTAAATAAGCAACGAACTTTACCGACCACCAAACTACTTAACTAACGGTTGGAACAAAACTTAAAAGAATGAAGAACTTAAAGAAAGAAATCAAGAAACAACATTGCAGCCGAAAATAAAAGATAACAACAATTGGAAAGCCAAAAAGACTAATGCGGGTGAGAGTGGCCACAACTGTCGACTCAATAAGCCTACTTTCTCAGGGATGAAACCTCGTAAAGAGTTAGGGACTCAACTTCGCAGGAAGGAATTCACTCGTTCCCGAACTAGGGTAACTAGATAGGTTGTTCCCTTAAGAGCTGAATCCAGGTCTTGAACAACGGGGCCCCCCTCTTACTGGCCCGAGAGGGACGTTGTTTATGGTCAGACCATAAACTTTTTGTTCATTAGAAGATCAGTGGTGCTTAAGGTACAAGAAGTAGTCACAGGGGTAAAATGGTAATTTGAGCCACCTGTTACTACGAACGACCTGTGAAGGGTTGACTCATAGGCATTGGTTAAATCAATAGACACAACTTGTTCTACAGTAAGGAGAGTGCAGCTACGAGTCTTTAGTGGAGTGACTCGTAGTTAACGAATGTTGATTGACGGGATCAATGAGTTTGATTAGTCAATCTCGTATCGTTGGAGCTCATGATCTGTAGGTCCATTAGGTCCCTCGGTTGGCTCAACATGGAATTAATAGAGGGTATAAAGTTTTGGAATGAATTTGAAGTGTTTGAAATCAATTTAGGGAATTGTGTCAATTATATATGATATAATTGATAAAATATATAGTTCAATATGAATATGATTCATAATGAACCATGTTATGTATAATTATGGAATTAAGGCATATATTATGGTAGTATTTCGAGAGACATGAATTTGAATTTGACTAAATTCAATTTATCCACATTATGTAAATATGATTTACATAATAAGGTATTTGATACCTTATATTATGCATTTATGCATATAAGTGGAGTTAGTGGCTTAATGGGTGGAGAATTTGTCTTCACTCACATTGCCTATAAAAGCATCCCTTTGGATGCATTTTCCAACACTTGAACCATTTGTGTCGTCTTGCACTTTGATCAAACGCAAGAGTTCTCTCTCAAAATCTCTACAACAATTCCCTAATCCCAAAAGGAGATCTCACCTCTCTCCGTCCCCTAGAGAACAACCGAGAAGGATTTTTGGCGGTATTCGTGTATTCGATCGTAGAGGAAAAAGAGGTCGTTGACGACGAGGGAATTACGTGAAGAATCGGTCTTCAAAGGTAACCTCAAGTTCTCTTTTTATGCTTTCAAAGTATGCTTAGCTTAGTTTTTTCTGTTTTTGAGTATTTTCTATGTAACACAATCGAGAGCAACAGCGATCGTTCGCTTCCGCACGGGATTCGATTCCTTTCAATTGGTATCAGAGCCATTCTTACTCTTGATTGTGTTAAAAATTTCTCAAAAACTAGATGGGTATTCAATTTAGAGAAATTGTATGTGGTTTGCAAAATGGATGTTTTCATAATTTGACATTTTTAGATTTACAATTCCGTTGAAATGTTCAATGTAAGAGTCTGTTGTTTTGGGCAAAATATATTGTAAATCGAGTCTGTAAGTCTGTGTCGGTCGTGGAAAAGTGTCGTTGTGAAGAAACGGAGCGAAATTGGACGAAAAACAGAGAGTTGCATTGTTGTGCAGAGCATGACGTTGCAACGTTGTTCATCGGTGTTGCAACGCCAGGCGTGCGGATGGAGGCCTGTTGTAGAGGTAGCATTACAACGCCGCTCAGCGTAAAGAAGCCAGGAGGGCATTGAGCACTGCAACGTTGCAACGCCGCTGTGTTAGTGGTTGCAAGGTGCGCGCGAAGTCTTCGCGGGAAGAGTGCATGATAGAGGCGTTTTTGGCGCGAGATGGGCATTTTTTTCTGATTTTTTTAATTTCATTTATTTATTAATTATATATTAATTATAATTAATATAATTTTATTATATTAATTTAATTAGTGTTTAGGATGTCAAATTATGGTTTATTTTTGCTATTTTAATTATGCAATTGTTGTATATTTATTTATGTGCATAATGTATGTCATTTAGATTAAAATCACACCTTAGGTTAAAGCATAATCATGCATCATTTTTATAATATAAGATGTTATAAAGAGTTATGTTAATTATATTGAAAGCATAGTCATGCATTTATATCATGTGATGAGTATGTTGTATGCTTTAATCTATTCATGTGATGAATGATCAAGCACTATAACATAGAAATGCATGTAACCTAAGTATTAATTAACTAGTTTTAAAATTGTTTTAGAACCTGTTATTAATTAGACTTAGGTTATCTAGTTCTAATAAGATTAGAATTAGGCAATTAAATATGACTTATGAATGGTGACAGATAAGTAACTCTGTCTAAAGAATGTTCTGGCTAGGTTGGGGTATTTAAGCTGACAGAAACGGAATACCCCTACCTGGGAACCTACCTGAGAGTGAATTTGGTCTGGAGATTCATAGGTTGTATTACTTGTGAGCGACGTTTATTAAAATGTTATGAACTATAGACCTAAGTTTTAATAAATGGTTTATAGACTTAGGTAACTCCAATATAAATGTTATATTGGTAGACTTAGGTAAATTATAGCCAGATTTATCTAGGTCATCCCGATAATTCTAAAGTACTTAGTGGGAGGAAATGTGTGTATATGATACATTAATTTCTACCTACGTATCTCCGTTAAGTTCACACCGTGAGATCCATACTCGACCTTGTGCCACAAATGGGAGCATCCCCCTTCGAATAGTGTTTGTATGGGTCAAAAGCAAGGTGAATGGAGAAAGTGCTTATAGTGAGTGGGAGCAGGACTTGTGCAAACGGGTCCCACGGTCTCTTCTATTGGTTTGTGTCGTGAGATTCTTATGATCCGCCTGCTAGTTTGGCCTGGACAAGACAATGTCTTCGGAGAGCCTGATCATAGGAGTCGGAACATAGCGAACTCCCGAAAGGGATAGGGTTGCCTTAGTTTGTTTTCCAACTTAGTCCTCCCTTCGACAGATTTTGTTGGATCGGGACTCTGCGATCTAAAGTTAGATGGTGACACTCACAAGATACATTAAAAGTTAATGGATCCAGACAGAAAATGGTAGCTAGAACCTATAGGGAATAAGAGTTGTTCCGGTAATTGGGTTTGGTCGAGATTGCCTCGTCCCAGAGGAGGAGTGATTCGGCTACCCTTCGGCTGCGGTCATTCTAAACCTATGGGGTATCATTGCAAATTAATTGACCTAGGGATCATAGATTAATTTTTCTAAAACATGATTGGATTAAACATAGGTTTATGCGAGATAATAATACAAGATTTTTCTTATTTTTCAGCAAAAATGTCGAGTTCGATTATTTCACTTTTGGCTGCCAAAAAACTCATTGGAAACAATTACCAAACCTGGAAGAACAACATTAACACAATTTTAGTTGTGGACGACCTGAAGTTCGTACTCACTGAGGACTGTCCTCAGGTGTCAGGCCCGACTACGGCACGAAGTGTTCATGACGCATTCGATAGATGGACCAAGGCCAATGACAAGGCCAAGGTCTACATCTTAGCCAGTATATTTGATATATTTGTTAAGAAACATGAGAACATGGTCACAGCCAAGGAGATCATGGCATCGCTGCAAGACATGTTTGAACAACAATCCTTTCAGGTCAAACACGATGCTCTCAAGCACATTTTCAATGCCAGAATGAAGGAGGGGGCGTCTGTTAGGGAACATGTTCTCGACATGATGGTCCACTTCAATATGGCAGAGATGAATGGAGCATCTATCGACGAATCGAGTCAGGTCAGCTTCATACTGGAAACTCTACCAGATAATTTCCTACAATTCCGTAGCAACGCTGTTATGAACAAGCTTAGCTACACCCTAACCACCCTACTCAACGAGCTACAAACCTTTCAGTCTCTGATGAAAGTCAGGTGACAGGAGGGTGAGGCAAATGTTGCCCAACGGTCTTTTTACAGAGGTTCGTTCTCGGGAACCAAATCTGTAGTCTCATCTTCTTCAGGCTCGAAAGGGTAGAAGAAGAATATGAAAAAGGTGACCAAAAGGAAACAAGTTGACCGCACTGCCGCCCAGAAAGGTAAGAAGGTCAAGGACGCTGCAGAAAAAGGAAATGTTTCTGCTACAACGTAGATGGGCATTGGAAGCGTAATTACCCTAAATACCTGGCCGATAAGAAGAAAGAAGGTAAATTTGATTTTCTTTGTGTTGAAACATGCTTAGTGGAGAGTGACAACTCTACCTGGATATTGGATTCAGGGGCCACTAACGTTTGTTCTTCTTTTCAGGGAACTAGTTCCTGGCAGCAACTGTAGGAAGGGGAGATAACACTCGGAGTTGGAAATGAAGATGTTGTCTCAGCTATGGTAGTGGGCACGGTAGAGCTGTTGTTTGGCAAGAAAATATTGTTATTAGATAACGTGTATATAGTTCCAGAGTTTACTAGAAACCTTAATTCTATTTCTTGTCTTATCAAACAGTGTATTTCAATTGCTTTTCAATTCAATAAAGCGTTTATTTCCTTGAAAGGTATGGAATTATGTATTGCCCTACTTGAAAATAATTTGTATGTTTTAAGGCTTGATTCAGTTAGAATGGTTTTAAACACTGGATTATTTAAAACAGCAAATATGCGAACTAATAAAAAGCAAAAAGTTTCTCCTAAACAAAATGTCTATCTTTGGCATCTAAGGTTAGGGCATATAAATCTCAATAGGATTGAGAGATTAGTGAAGAACTGACCTCCAAGCGAGTTAGAAGAAGTTCTTTACCTGTATGTGAATCGTGCCTTGAAGGCAAAATGACCAAACGACCTTTTGGTGGAAAAAGTTATAGAGCCAAAGAAACTTTGGAGCTTATACACTCAGATCCTTGTGGTCCGATGAGTGTTAAAGCCCGAGGTGGGTATGAATACTTCATCTATTTTATAGATAATTATTTAAGGTATGGATACATTTACCTAATGCATCACAAATCTGAGGCACTTGAAAAGTTCAAGTAATATAAAACTGAGGTTGAGAACCTTTTAGGTAAATCCATCAAAACGCTTTGATCTGATCGAGGTGGAGAGTATATGGACCTTCAATTCCAGGATTATATGATAGAAAATGGAATAACGTCCCAACTCTCAACCCCTGGTATGCCACAACAAAATGGTGTATCGGAAAGGAGAAACAGAACCCTGTTAGACATGGTTCGGTCGATGATGAGTTATGCTCATCTTCCTGACTCGTTTTGGGGTTATGCAGTAGAGACTGCAATATACATTTTGAACAACGTTCCGGATAACTTTTTATTAAAGAGTTATTTTCCTCTAATTTATGCTCTAAACCTTGCTATTTGTTTGCTTAATATCCTAGTTTTCAACTTATTCACTTCCTAAGTATGTATTTTATTTGTAACTTAACCAAGTCTTGAAGATAAAGTAGTTCATGAGTAAAATGTTGATATTTGAGACTTAGTTGGTTGTTTTTGTTTGATTAGGAAGGTTGGAGATGAAGATTAGAACAAAAGAAGAGCAGAAAAGCATTCTGTGTTACCTTGCTCCAACATGAGTTTTGCTCCAGCAATATTTTCGACATTGTAGCAGTTTTGACGGGGCAATTAGATTTAAATCATTTGGGCTTTTTACAATTGGGCCCATTTGGACTATGGAGAGTATGGGCACGATTGGGTCTTCACCAAACCCTATTTTCATCACTTGGGGGAGGTATTTAAGCTTCATTAGGGTTATTTGTCAAGATAGGGACTTAGAGGAGGAGAGAATTAGAGGCTTGGACATCAAGTAGCTGTTGTTTTCTTTAAGAAGGAGAAGGAGAAACTGAAGAATTGAGCAAACCTAGCACAAAGTGGAGCGAAACCAAGGAGGGATCTTTGTTCTAGCTTCCTACCATAAGCTTTTCTTCTCATCTCTTGAATTTTCATCTTCTTTTCCTGCTTCTAAGTACCTCATTGCTGTAATATATTCTATTTTAGGTTTTCTGCATCTTTTCTTTATTGTTATGAGCTAATTCTTTCTAAGGCAAGGATTAGAGGAACTTTTGTAATTTTAGATTGAGCTTAAGCTTTTGTATGCTTAAATTGTGGCTGGATTTTAGTTGAATTTATTATTAATGTGGAACTAAGGTTGGTCATCTTCATTCCATAACGTTTTCCTTACTTTTGGGAAAAGGGGGGAAAACCGATTGCTAGAATCCACTTTAGTTCGGATTACAAGTGAATACTTGCAGTGAAAAAGGGCAGGTTAGGGATAACCATCTAACTAAAGTACAAGAGCAATGAGTTTAACAAGATAATTGAATGGGAATTTAATTGCTGGAACATTTTTGGAATTGCTTCAGCAATATATCCCAGATTGCATAAAGAACCCCCTAATCTTAGTTCATCGCGTTTGTTGTAGCATTTTTAGTGCTTTTAATCTTTGTTTCAACATTTATGCTAGTGAAGTTAAGTTTTCCTTTATCTTGTCATCCTTAATTTGTTCTTTTGTTAGTTACAAATCCAATTCACTATAATTAATTTGAGCTAAATAAAATTCGCAGTTTAGTCCCTGAGGATTCGATACTCGGTACTCAAAATACCGTTTTATATTACTTCGATCGCGTGCACTTGCACGTCGTGACAGTTCCTCGAAAAGTGTTTCTGAAACACCTTTCGAAATTTGGAGATGTCCAACCTGTGTGCTAGTGAAAAACCCGAAGAAATTGGAACCTCGTTCAAAATTATGTCTATTTGTGGGCTACCCTAAAGAAACAAAAGGTGGTCTATTTTTCGATCCTAAGGAAAATAGGTTGCTTGTGTCGACAAACGCCACTTTCCTTGAGGAGGATCGCATCAGGGATCACAAACCTAAAAGTAAAATCGTGTTAAAAGAGTTAGACAGTACGACAATAAAGGTTACTGATACTGCTAGGAAGCCAACAAAAGTTGTTAACCCTAGCTCGTCTAGTCAAAGTTATCTCAACATTTGAGATAGCCTCGACGTAGTGGGAGGGTTGTTACACAGCCTGCCCGTTACATGGGTTTGACTGAAAACCAAGTTGTCACACCTAGTGATGACTGTGAGGACCCATTGTCTTATGATCAAGCAATGGATGACATTGACAAAGACGAATGGATTAAAGTCATGGACCAGGAAATGGAGTCTAGTACTTCAATTTCGTTTGGGATCTTGTGGATCAACCTGATGGGGTTAAGTCCATAGGTTGTAAATGGATCTACAAGAGAAAACGTGATGTAGATGGGAAGGTGCAGACCTTCAAAGCTAGACTCGTGGAAAAGGGTTACACCCAACAAGAAGGGTTGACTATGAGGAAACTTTTTCTCCTGTTGCCATGATCAAGTCTATTCGCATCCTTATTGTCATTGTTGCATATTATGACTATGAAGTATGGCAAATGGATGCCAAGACAACCTTTTTGAACGAAAAACTTGACGAAAACATCTACATGGACCAACTCAAAGGGTTCATTGGACAAGGCCATGAGCAAAAGGTTTGCAGGCTTAAACGATCCATTTATAGGTTCAAACAAGCCTCTAGGTCTTGGAATATAAGGTTTGATGAGGCTATCAAATCTTATGGTTTTTATCAAAATGTTGATGAACCTTGTGTATACAAGAAGATAATCAACAATACTGTCGCTTTTCTAGTGTTGTATGTGGATGATATCCTACTCATTGGGAATGATGTAGGATTTCTCACTGACATTAAAAACTGGCTGGCTACGCAATTCCAAATAAAAGATTTGGGAGAAGCGCAGTTTGTTCTCAGGATCTAGATTGTCTGGAACCGTAAGAACAAAACACTAGCCTTGTCTCAAGCATTCTACATCGACAAAATGTTGATTCGATATAAGATGCAGAACTCCAAGAAGGGTTTATTACCTTTCAGGCACAGGGTTCATTTGCCTAAGGAACAGTGTCCTAAGACACCTCAAGAAGTTGAGGACATGAGACGAATCCTTTATGCATCAGCTGTAGGTAGCCTCATATACGCCATGTTGTGTACAAGGCCCGACATCTGTTATGTAGTTGGGATTGTCAGTAGGTATCAATCAAATTCAGGATTAGATCACTAGAAAGCGGTAAAAGCAATTCTCAAGTATCTTAGGAGAACGAGGGACTATATGCTCGTGTATGGGTCTAAGGATCTGATCCTTACAGGATACATGGACTCTGACTTCCAGACCCATAAGGATTCTAGGAAATCTACATCGGGGTCAGTGTTTACTATCAATGGAGGAGCACTAGTTTGGCGAAGCATCAAGCAAGGATGCATCGTTGACTCCACTATGGAGGCTAAGTATGTAGCAGCTTGTGAAGCGGCTAAAGAGGCAGTTTGGCTGAGGAAGTTCATGTTTGATTTGGATGTTGTTCCAAATATGAACCTCCCAATCACCCTTTATTGTGATAACAGTAGTGTAGTGGCCAACTCGAGGGAACCTCGTAGTCACAAAAGGGGAAAGCACATCGAACGAAAGTATCACCTGATACGAAAAATTATGTACCGAGGAGACGTGATCGTCACGGAAATAGCATCGGAACACAACGTTGGTGATCCATTTAGAAAGAATTTCACGGCTAAGGTGTTTGAGGGTCACCTAGAATCTCCAGGTTATGACTAGGGCAAGTGGGAGTATTGTATCAATGGGTATTCAATGCCCTAGTTTATTGTATTAGCATTATTGTAATGTTGTATGTACTCCACTAGCTTTAGGTCAAGTGGGAGTTTGTTGGGATTTATGCCCTAAACTCGTGTATTTGTAATTATTTAAGGAAATGAATAAAAGTGTTATTTTTTCCTTCAATCTTGTATTCTCGCAAATTACAAACTTAAATCCAATAAACTACGCTCCAGGGTCACATTTAGAAGATCTTGAACAGTGTGTGGTTGACACACATCTAGGATCAAGTTCAAGTAAAAGATCTAAATGGTCTATAGTACATGGATTGGGTTGGGAACCTCATCCTGGAAACACTATGGATGTGACCCACTTTGTATTTGATACAAACGAGGCGATCTACCTCGTTCATGTAGTTGACATGCGAGTGGGCATTATGTGCGATGAGATTGTACAAGACCGGACCGAGAATTGTTAGACTACTCTAGTAACGTCGTTGATAGATTAGGGCTAATAATTCACAGATGACCATTAGTGACTCAACCTAAATCCTGAACGGGTTGCGAACTCCTGTCTGTGGGAGTTTATCCTTAGAATAGTACGAGTGAGAATGGCCACAGCTGCCGACTCAATAAGCCTACCTTCTCAGGGATGAAACCTCGTAAGGAGCTGGGGACTCAACTTCACAAGAAGAAATTCACTCGTTCCCGAACTAGGGTAACTAGATAGGTCGTTCCCTTTGTTGGGATGTATGTCCTAATCTCGTATAAGTTTGTAATATACCAAGTTGAAATAAATAAGAGTTATTTTTCATCACTTCGTGTCTCACATTTTTATAAACATAATCCAATAAACTAAGCTCCAGGGTCATTGAATTATGAGAGAACTAGAACTTGAACGGTGTGTAGTGGGCACACAGGGAGGATCACGTTCGAGTAAATGACCCGAGCGGTCTACAGTATATGGATACGGTTGGAGACCTAATCCTGGATATGTTGTGGATGCGACCCGCTTTGTATTAGATACAAACGAGGTGATCCAAATTCGTTCATGTGGTTGACATGCGAGTGGGGGCATCCTGCGTGCAATGAGATTGTACAAGACCGCATCGTGAGTTATTAGACTTCATCGATGTAACACCGCTAATAAAGATATGGCTAATAACTTCGTAGATGACCAACAGTGACTCGATCTTAATCCTGAGCGTGTTACGGACTCCTATCTGGGGGTCTGTCCTTTGACTAGTACGGATGAGGGTGGTCACAGTTACTCATCCAATATGCCTATCTTCTCAGGGATCAGACCACGTGGGGAGCTGGAAAGTTGACTACGCGAGATGGAACTCACTCGTTCCTGAATTAGAAAAATTAGAGGGGTTGTTCCCTTAAGTGTTGTCTCTAGGGCTTGGACAACGGGCGCCCACCCTCTCACTTGCCCGAGAGGGATGTTGTTTATGGTTGGACCATACAACATTGTTGTTTATTAGAGGAGCAGTGGGACTTAAGGAGCAAGTGGTAGACACAGGGGTAAAACGGTAATTTGACCCATCTGTGACTACGAACAACCTGTGAAGGGCCAGCTCACGGGCATTGGTTATATCAATGGACACAACTTGTCCTACAGTGATGGGAGTGTAACTACGGGCTTTAGTGGAGTGTTACCGTAGCTAATGAATGTTGAATAACCGGGTCAAAGAGTTTGACAGGTTAATCTCGAATCATTGGAGCTCGTCATCTGTAGGTCCATTAGGTCCCTCGGTTGGCTCAAACTGGATAAATTGAGGGTTTACAGTTTGATGTGAATTTGAAGTGTTCAAATTCATTAAAAGGGTATTTATGTCATTTATATGTGATATAATTTATATGAGATATAATTGACATAATATATAGTTTAATGTGAATGAGATTCATAATAAACTATAGGTTAGCCTAATTGATTAATTAGTGCTAATTTGGAGAAATTGAATTGAGAGAAATTAAATTGAATATGATTCAATTTAAAATTCCACAATTATGCAAATGGGATTTGTATAATAAGGTATGAGATATCTTATATTATGTGATATACAAATATGATTTACATATCATATGATTGTGGTAAATTGGTAAATGGTAGAGATTTTAACTCCACCATATGGCATTATAAAAGGATGGAATGTGAGACATTCCACAAAACTTCTTCTCATTTTTTTGGAATTCACAATCCAAAGGAGAGAAATTCTCTCAAAAGCTCTATCTCATTTCACAAGAATTCTCTCCAACTCAAACCAAAGGGAGTCCCACCACTCTCCCTCAACCGATCGAGAACAACCGAGAAGACCTTTTCGGAGGTGTGACTGTTCTAGGTACGAGAGATCGATTGTAGAGATCGAAGGCACGAAGAGTTTGTGATCGGAGAAGGAAACGTCAAAGAATAGTTCTTCAACAAGTAAGTATGTTTACTTTTTGTTTTCTTCTTGATTTACAACATGTTTAACCTAGATTAAAGTAGTTTACTCCAATTTTAAGAAAAGAATTTCACAACGAACGCCACGACGTTTATGTCGTTTCCGCTGCGGGAGTTTCATTCCCTTCAATTAGTATCAGAGACAATCGTTGGCTATTTCGTTGTGCAATCTGTTTTTCTTAAAATTAGGTGAGTTTGCTTTAATTCATGAGATGAATTTTGGTTTCCGTATTGGATGTTTACGGTTTTGGCACTTAATTTTAGATTTACATTTTTTGTTGATGATATCAATGTAAGAGCCCATTGTTTTGGGTAAATTATATATAAATCGAGTCTGTAAGTTCGTGTCGTTCGTGGCAAGAGTTGTTGTGAAGAAATCGAAGCGAAAACGGGTGAAAAACAACGAAGAACAACAAAGGAGTTTGTTGTTCTTTCGATGGTGTTGAGACGTTGTTCTTCAGCGTCTCAACGCCGTCCGCGCGGATAGTGGTTGTGCTGCAGAGCAGCGTTGCGTTGCAACGCTGGGGGTTGGGCGCGAGGCTTGACGCAGGTGTTGAGATTTCTGTCCTAATCTTGTGTTTGTAAAATATTGTTTTTGAAATTAATAAGAGTTATTCATTTCTTTACTTTGTGTCTTGCAATATTTTTTAAACCTTTCCAATAAACTAAGCTCTAGGGTCATTAAATATATGAGAGAACTAGAACTTGAACGGTGTGTAGTTGACACACAAGGAGGATCACGTTCGAGTTAATGACCCGAACGGTCTACAGTATAAGGATGGGGTTGGAGACCTAATCCTGGATACACTGTGGATGCAGCCCGCTTTGTATTAGATACAAACGAAGTGATCTGACTCGTTCATGTGGTTGACATGCGAGTGGGGGCATCCTGTACAATGAGATTGTACAAGACCGGATCGTGAATTATTAGACTTACTCGATATAACACCGCTGATGATGAAAAGACTAATATGTAGATGACCATTAGTGACTCGACCTGAATCCTGAGCGTATTACGGACTCCTGTCTGCGGGGGGTCTGTCCTTTGACTAGTACAGGTGAGGGTGGTCTCGGTTACTCGCCCAATATGCCTATCTTCTCAGGGAAAGAACCAAGTAGAGAGTTGGGAACCTAACTACGCGACATGGAATTCACTCGTTCCCGCTTATAGGAAATCTAGAGGGGTTGTTCCATTAAGTGTTGTCTCCAGGGCTTGGACAACGGGCGCCCACCTTCTCACTGGCCCGAGAAGGGTGTTGTGTATGGTTGGACCATCACAATATGTTGTGCATTAGAGGAGCAGTGGGGACTTAAAGAACAAGAAGTAGACATAGGGGTAAAACGGTAATTTGACCCAGCCGTGTCTACGAACAACCTGTGAAGGGTCGACTCATGAGCATTGGTTATATCAGTGGACACGTAATATTCTACACTAATGGGAGTATAACTACAGGCTATAGTGGAGTGTTACTGTAGCTAATAAACATTGGTTGACCGGGTCAAAGAGTTTGACTGGTTAACCTCAAATCATTGGAGCCCGTCACTGTAGGTCCATTAGGTCCCTTGGTTGGCTCAATCTGGGATAAAAGAAGGGTTAATGTTTTGGTATGAAATTGAAGTGTTCAATTTCACTTTAAGAGTATTTATATCATTTATATGAGATATAGATGATATAATATATAGTTTAATATGAATGAGATTCATAATAAACTATATGTTAGCCTAATTGTTGAATTAAGGGCTAATTGGAGAAATTGATGGAGAGAAAATAAATTGGATGTGATTCAATTTAATCAATTGCAAATGAGATTTGCAACATGAGATATGAGATATCTTATATTATATAATTATGTAAATGAGATTTACATAACCTATGGGTAGTGGTAAAGTAGTAATAATGTGAAGTTGTGAACTTCATTATTCCACTATTTAAACCCTTTGTAAGAAGGGTTTAAAAAGCTAAGTTGTCATTTTTGGATTTTGCCCAAAGAATCCAAAAGTGAAATTCTCTCTACTCTCTCAATTTTTTTCACCTTCCAAAACACAAAAGTTCCCACCAACTTTCCTTCTCCAAAAGAGAACAACCAAGAAGATCATTTGGTAGTGTTTGGGATCCGATCGTGGGAAGAGTTCATAGAGATCGAGAAGCGCGAAGAGTTCGTGATCTACAGGAGAGATTGTTGAATTTGTCTACAACAAGTAAGTGTTTTTTTTCTTCTTTGTAAAATTTCAAATGTTTAGCCTAGATCTAATAGTTAGATTAATATTGATATAAGCATGTTGCATGATGATACCACGACGATTCGATCGTCTTCCACTCGCTGTGAGGATTCTCATTCCTTCACCAAGCGCGCTACATACGTTACGTAACGGCTAGAAGCGTAGTGAAGCGGCGATTCGCGAGAAAGTGCGCGCGAGTGTCAAATGGGATAATGGAGCGGTTTTTTCCGATTTTTTTAATAATATTTACTTATTTTGATTTGTTAAATGTATTTTTTTTATTAATTTAATTAATTAATATTGATATAAGAGTTATATTGATATTAATTAATTGAATTAAAGTCCCTAGGGTGCCAAAACCGATTCAATATTGCTATTCATTTAATTTTATGCATGTGATGTATGAAATTTATTTTTCTATGTGCATAATGTATGTCATATAGATTAAAATCTCACCTTAGGTTAAACATTTCAAGCATCATATTTATATTATAAGAGTTATAATATATAGTATGCATGATAGGATTATATTATAAGGGTTATAATATAATGCATGTTTTTAATTTAATTAATATAAGTGTTATATTTCTTAGATTAAAAGCATAGACATGCATTTATACATATGATGTATGTATATTATATAGTTTATTATTCATGTGATGAATGATCAAGCAATATAATATAGCAATGCATGTAACCTAAGTTAATTATTAGTTTTAAATGGTTTAGAACTTGAATAATTAGACCAAGTTTTTCTAGTTCTAATAAGATTAGAATTAGGAAATCAAATATGACTTATGAATGGAGACTAATTAGTAACTCTGTCTAAGGAAGGTTCTGTCTACGGCTGGGGTATTTTAAGCTGACGGTTTGCGGAACACCCTTACCTAGGAACCGACGTGGGAGTGAATTTGGTCCGAAGATTCATAGGTTATATTCTCGTGAGTGGCGTTTAATTAAAAGTTGATTAAATTACTCACATAGACCTAAGTTAATAATGTGATTATAGACTTAGGCTAATCCAATATAAGTGTTATATTAGTAGACTTAGGTAAATATTAGCTGATTTATTTAGGTCAATCCAATATAAGTGTTATATTGTTGAGTTGGAGGAAATAAAGTGTATGAGATACATTTAATTTTCCGACCTCAAATCTCCGTTAAGTTCACACCGTAAAATCTATACTCGGCCTCGTGGCGCAAATGGGAGCGTTCCCCTTCGGATGATATTTGTATGGGTCAATATTCAACGTGAATGGAGAGAGTACTTATAGTGAGTGGGAGCGGGACCTGTGAAAACGGGACCCACGGTCTCTTTTATCAATTCACACCGTGAGACGCCGATGATCTGCATGCTAGTTTGGCCTGGACCAGACAATCCCTTCGGAGGGCCTTGATCATGGGAGTCGGAACACTGTGAATTTCCGAAAGGGATACAATTTCCTTGTTGGTTTTCCTTCGTAGTTCACCCTTCGGTGGCTATTGTTTGGACAGATACTTGGAAATTTAAAGATAGAGAGTGACACTCACGGGACTCATTAAGAGTTAATGGATTCATACCGAATAATGGTAACTGGATGCCTAATTGAATAAGAGTTATTCTGGTATTAGGGTCTGGTCGAGAAAGTCTCGTCCAAGAGAAGGAGTGTTTTTGTTCACCCTTCGGTGGCGGTCATTCTAAACCTTTGGGGTATCATTGCAATTTTTAATGACCTAGGGATCATGGGATAAAAATTTGCTAAAACCTGATTGGATTTTTCAAAGTTTTTGCGAGACTAATACAAAGTTTTTCTTATTTTCAGCAAACAAAATGTCAAGTTCAATTATCACCCTTTTAGCTTCTGATAAACTCGTCGGTGATAACTTTCAAAAGTGAAAAAATAATATCAACACAATACTGGTAACTGACGATCTAAAGTTCGTACTCACTAAGGAGTGTCCTCAGGTGTTGGGCTCGACCGCATCGCAAAGTGTTCGTGATGCGTACGATCGGTGGATCAGGCCAATGAAAAGGCTAAGGTCTACATTATTGCCAGCTTGTCTGAAGTATTGGCAAAGAAGCATGAGGTAATGGTCACCGATAAGGAGATCATGGAATCGATGCAGGAAATGTTTGGACAATAGTCTTTTCAGGTCCGACACGATGCTCTCAAACACGTCTTCAATGCAAGGATGAAGGAGAGAACGTCTGTCCGTGAACACGTTCTGGACGTGATGACCCACTTTAACCTGATAGAGATGAACGGGGCTTCGATCGACGAGTTGAGCCAGGTCAGCTTTATAATGGAGACTCTTTCGAAGAGTTTCCTGCAGTTTCGTAGCAATGCTGTTATGAACAAAATTATATTTACCTTGTTTTTCTTTCTCAGCTTTCTTTTCTGCAAGGTATTTCGTGCGCCTCTCTTCCAAAGGTGCCGCCTACTCCACAGTGGAAACATTTTCCTGTGGCTTTGGCCTTGCGTGTGGGAGCCTGTCCCTTCCCTTTGTCCTTCTTCTTCTTTTTCTGAATACCCTTATTCTTAGAAAGAGAAGGACCAGACTTGGTCCCACAGGACGATCCTCTTAGGAACTTCTTCGAAGTAACAACATTTGCCTCCTTCTCTTTTCCTTTTAATTTCATGAGGGACTCAAAAGTCTGTAGCTCGTTGAGGAGAGTAGTCAGGTTATACTCTATTTTATTCATCACCGCATTGGTGCAAAATGGCAGGAACCTCTTTGGAAGAGATTCCATAATAAAGATTACCTGACTTTTCTCATCTATGACACCCCCATTTACTTCAGTCACGTTGAAGTGGACCATCATGTCAAGGACATGTTCCCTAACAGAGGCTCCCTCCTTCATACGAGAGTTGTAAACGTATTTGACAGCATCATAATGGACCGATGAGGACGGTTGTCCGAACATCGCATGTAATGATCCCATGATCTCCTTTGCGGTGACCATGGTCTCATGTTTCTTAGACAACACATCGATATGTTTGGCTAAGATATAGACTCGGCCTTCTCATTAGCCCTAATCCATCTCATCATAAGCATCCCGAACAATTCGGTTTGCGATGAGCCGGGAGGGGGAGGACATTTCTCCGTTAAGACGAACCTCAGATCATCAAGAACAAGAATCGTATTCAATTTTGATTTCCAGGTTCCATAATTATTGCCGCTAAGTTTATTGAAGGCGAGTAACTGGATAAAAGAGTTCGACATGCTGAAAAAGAATGAATTCTATTAGTGAATTGTTTGTAACCTATCCAATTTAAGAATTTAGCAAAAATAATAATGTATCCATAAACTCATTATTGTTTTTGCAACGATATTTCAGTGAGTCGAGCAACCGCTACTAGAGGCGCGCAAATCACTCCTTCACTAAACCAAGACATTCTTGACTAAATGCTAATACCGGAATAACTCTTATTCCTATAACATTCTAGTTATCGCTACTTTGGTCAAGAACTTACTAACACTTAGCAATTCTTGTAAGTGTGACCCGCCATTTTCGGACCTCCTCGCAGGTCGGCCCCAACAATGCTACCGAACCGGAGAGACAAAGTCGGGAATGGACCTACCGCACTCTATCCATTTCTCGAGTTTGCGTTGTTCTCAATCCCATGTTACATCCTCCGAATGGATGGTGCTACTTCGGGCAACCTGCAGGCGCAACATGGGAATCTCACGGTCCAACCTAATGGAGGAGACCGTAGGATGTGTTGACACACCTCCTTCGCTCACTTACTATAAATACTTTCTCCATTCACCTTGCTCTTGATTTATGCAAACACCATCCGAATGGGGATGCCCTATTGACATCACGAGGCCGAGCATAAATCTCACGGTGTGAACATCGTGGAGAGCGTAAGAGGAAATTGATATATCATATATACCTTTTCACTCCCACTAAGTATTTTAAACTGTTTGGGTATACTTTTATTTAGGCATATTCCGGCTAAAACAATATGACCTAAGTCAACCAATATAACAATTATACTAGAATTACCTAAGTCTATTAACCATTTAATAAACCTAGGTCTATGAGTTAAATTTATTAACTTTTAATAAACGCCACTCACGAAAGATAATTTATAATCTCTAGATTAAATTCACTCCCAGGTCAGTTCCCAAGTAGGGGTGTTCCGTTTCCGTCAGCTTAAGTACCCCAACCTAGCCAGAACCTTCCGTAGTCGTAGTCCTCTTTAATCAAAGTTTATAAATTATTGGTTTCCTAATTCTAATCTTATTAGAACTAGATAACCTTAGGTCTAATTAATTTCCAGTTCTAAAACCATTTTATAACTAATTAATTAACCTTAAGTTACATGCATTTCTATGTTATAAACTAATTGATCATTCATCACATGAATAAACATACATTTATAACAAATCCATCACATGAAAAATGCATAGCAATTATATGTTTAATTTTTAATTAATATAACTCTTATATTAATTATAATTAAAACATATAATTTTTGTTTCATAATTTAATATAACACTTATATTAATTCTTATGAAACCTAATAAACATGCATACAATATATTATAACACTTATAACATACTTTCAATGCATGGAGCATGCTTCCTATGGTGGGATTTTAAAATCTATATGGCATACTTTATGCACATATAATCAGGGATTTTAATTAAAACATACATTCACAATGCATAATTAATTAAACACACTAAAGTGGACTGGTTTTGGCATCTAATGCAAGCAAACTACTAAATTATTACAATAATAATCTAGAATTAACATCGAACCACTTCGAACTCTTCGAATTTGGGTCGAACCGGCTTGCAAATGTGTGAATCAAACCTTCATAAGGTTGAACCGGGCTGTAAAAGACAGAACCGTGCCTCTAAATGGTAAAACGGACCTCCAAAATGGAAAAACTGGCCTCGAATTAGTCAGAACCGGTCTAAAACCACCCGAACCGGACAAAAATTGAGTCGAACCGGTCCAAAATTAATTGAACCGGTCAAAGTCAACAAAATGAGGTCAAAGTCAAAGTCAACAAAATGGGTCAACATCATTTTCTCCAACTTGAAAATCACGGGCTCAACTTTTAATTTCACTGTAGCAAAAAAACAGCAGCTTCTCTGTTTTCTGATTTCAAGACCTTTCGTGCTTCTCTCTTCAAATTGAAGGCCTTCCCGAACTCCAATCGATTTGAAATTTTTACAGCTTATTCTACACACATTAATGCTCAAACACACTTGAGCAGTTTGAAAATAAAGCACGAATTAATGCTCAATTTAAATGCCAAACCCAGAAGAACACTTTAGATGCCCAGAAAAACTGTATTTCAAAAAACACCCACCACATAACACAATTGATGAAATTGAGTGCTCAAAATTGCTCTGATACCGATTGAAAGAGTCTAGATTAAGAAAACAGAAGCAATTTTGGATCTTGAATACTCTAAGGTGATCAATTTTGTAAAATAAAATGCATGCTCAAAGTTGGAAAAACAGAGGGATAGAAAACTCAACTTTGAAGATCAAATTCTCTTCACCCGGTGGATGGTTTTCAACACGAACACTTCGTAAACAACCTTTAGAGTCTTCCCTACTATCCTCAGGCCTTAGAACGGATTGTGGGATCCTAGGTTGAGAGAATTTGGAAGAAAAGACCTCAAAGGTCACTAATTCGGGAATATTGAATTTTTTGTAAAATTCTCACAACATCCCTCAAATCACCATTATATAAAGCTTCAATAAGCTTTAATGGAGTGACAACTCAAGGGTGATGAGGATGTTTTGAGATGGAGGTGGCCAATTTTGCTGAATTTTGAAGATGATGAGGATTATGCAACTTGTCAAGTTGATTTTCATGAAAATCATGAAAATCTATTTATTTTTTATTTAATTTTAATTAAAAAATCAATATTAAAATAATTTTTAATTAAAATTAATATAATTAATTAAATAATTCAAAGTTAATTTAATTAATTAATTTTTAATTTAATTTAATATCAAATATTAAATTAAATAAATTGTCTGATCCCGATCGATTTTCCGTACATGAATCCTTATTCATGCTATAAATCGATCCAATATTTAAATCATATTTAAATATATCCACCTCTTATTAATCATAGTTTAATTCATAATTAAGCTATGATTCGTTAAATATATCACATATAATTAACGCTTTCTTCCAAACTCGAATTTGAACAATTCAAATTCTTTTCTCTCAAAATGTTATAAGGCTAAGTCCGAGCTAGTAAGGAGGACCTAATGGACCTACAGATCATGAGCTCCAACGATACGAGATTAACCGGCCAAACTCTTTAGCATAGCTAATTAACATTCGTTAACCACCGGGACACTCAACTAAAGCCCAGTGGCTGCATTCTCCTCACTGTAGATATATTTCTGTGCACTCGATATAACCATGATTAGTAAGTCATTCACAGGTCGTTCGTAATTACAGCTGGGTCAAAAATTACTGTTTTACCCCTGTAATTACCTCTTGTTCCTTAAGTCCCACTAATCCTCTAATGAACAATTAGTTTGTGGTCCAACCAGCAAACTGAATCCCTCTCGGGCCAATGAGAGGGGTGAGCCCATTGTTCAAGACCAAAGTCGATTTAAAGGAACAACCTCTCTACTAATCTCTAAAGCGGGTAGGAGTGAATTCCATCTTGCGAACTATGTTCCCAACTATCTACCCTGGTTTATCCCCGAAATGGGAGGCTTATTGAGTCGGTAGTCTCTCTGCCACTCTCATCCATGCAAATCTAAGGATAATCCGAACAAACAGGGGTCCATAGAACGCTCAGGATTAAGATCGAGTTACCTAGGTCATGGTATGAATATAGTCAGTTAAGACAGTAAACGGAGTTATAAAGTCTAAGTGACTATTTTGCGGTCCAGTCTTATGCAAACTCATTGCATAGGCGCCCCACTCACATGTCTCCACATGAACGATTTAGATCACATCGTTTGTTCTCTACAAAAGTGGGTCGCGTCCATAGTGTCCCCAGGATAAGGTACCCAACCCTATCTTTTTACTATAGACTGTTCTGGCTATAACTTGAACTTGATTCACTTTTATGTCACACATAAAGTTCAAGTATTCATCCCATAGCCCCTTCTTTATTGGATTAAGGTTAGACAATACACAATAGTCAATAACACCTTTACTGAATAAATCTCAATAACATCTTTATTGCAAAATAGAATATACATTCAGTTTACAAAACCACGAGTTTTAGGACATAAAACCCAACAATTTAATTGAAAAATTCTTATGATTCTGCTGAAACTTGAGAGCATGATATGAATTCGAGTTCATTCACTTGAGTTTTTCCTGCACTATTATGCACATAGCCTGTGTTCCTGTAGTTTTGAAATGCTTAGAACAAACTTATTAGGTTTAGAAGTTTGATGTCACCTCGATAAGTCTGAGAACTGATTTGAGAGTTAAACTGCAGGATAGGGTGAATGACAATATAAAGTGCATGATCTGTAAAATTTGTGCATTATGTGAGAACTTTTGTTTTGTTTATGTTGTTTAGTTTGTTAAAGAAAAAAAATCGTGAGGACAAAAAGAGCTACCTTCACTGTGATCAGTTAGGCCACTCATTGAGCGAGTGCTCTGGGTAAGGGTCCCTGCAGTGGATGTATGAAAGCTAGTGTCCTTTCAAAAAAAAAAAAAAAAAAATAAAAAGTGACATCAAAATAGTGATTAAGTGCTGAGTAAAGTTATGTATTTCTTGAATGTGGGGAGACTCAAGGATTAGAAACTATGACCAGTGTAGGGGGACGTTGAATGGAGAACTTAATAATGTTTTTCGGGCTTAGTAGAGATTAAAGGAACGGAGGCTAATCACACACACACGTAGAACACTTAGAAAAAGTTTTAAACTGCTTGTTGAAATATTATGTTTGATTGTTACCCGTGATTACTAAAATTTCCTTTTAAATCGCTGAGGCTTGAGTCCGATATATGCATAAAAAAGATCTTATAGTTTAATTTTGTTTTGCTCGGGTCTAGCAAAAGCATAAGTGTGGGGGTATTTGATAGCATGCAAATATGCAATATTATTTCTATATTTTAGCTAGTTTTATACTTAAAACATAAACTTTCATGGCATTTTATGGTTAATTTCAGGAAACAGAGCTTGAGAAGCAAGAATTGAGTGTTTTCAGACTATTTTGGTGCAATTTGGAACATGTGTATGCTTAATTGAAGACACAAGAAAAATATATATGTATTTTGAGTATAAAAATATACTTAGAGATTCTATATCAAATCACGATTCAAACGCATCAAACCGGAGGTCATTTGGACACCCGAGCGAAAAGATATGACAAAAATGGTCGCATGATGGGTCGGCCGTGGCAAAAGTGTACGATGTTGCAACGCCGTACCGAAAATCCATATAAATATAACATGTTGTTTTCATTGCAAAGAGATTCGAATTTGATAGTTTTTAGCCCTAATTTCGAAATACACACTCTAAGGGGAGAAAAATGAGCATTTCTTAGGAGTCAAAGCATTTGTGGTGGTTCGAGATCGTGACGGGAGATCGGGAACGAGGGACCGACATCGACACATAAGTTTCTTTCTCTTTCTTTTAGTTAGTAATTGAGTTTAAAGACTTTTCCTATGACTTTAGCTTGTTTTTATGGTGATTTTGAGTAGCTAAACTTTGTAGTTGGAATTTGAGATTAACATGTTTTAGATTTATTTGATTATGTATTGAACTTTGTTATGTTATTTATTTTTGGCAATTCGTTCTTAATTTCATAAAGTTTGTTGGTTTAAGTGGACTCGAGAGAAAGAAACTTAGATTAGAGCAAAGTTGTCAAAATCTTTAGAAATATGGCATGAGAATGACTTAGAGTTCTTTGGGAAACACATAAATAAGTTGCTTAATGTCGTGTATGCTTTAAAAATTCATAAGGAAACTTTAGAATTTATTGTGTGTGCGAGGCTCACTACGGATCGAGAGATTCTCTTGAGTATTTTCACTTATTGTTTATAAATTCATAATATTAGTTCATTGCTTGTGTTAAATAAGGAATTATCTTGTGAAATCATCTTGCTTCAATTCATATCGTGTCTCCAATTGTACATTTATTTTCTATCTTTGTTTTCACTATCCATCAAAGTTTTGTTGCTTTAGATAAAATTGAGAATAAGTATCTTTGTAATTAATTAATCTAGAAACCCATTCTCGAGGATGATACTTGAAACTCTAAATCACGATACTAAAACTTGACCCGTACACTTGCGGTATTGCAAAATAATTTTACGCATCATACCACATGATGGAACACGAGACATACGCAGCGGAAAAAAGGATCTAATGACACTCTAATTGTATCTAACTCAATAGAAATTAACATGCAAACATACAAAAACAGTGAACCAAAAAGGGAAGAAAGTACAACCTTTGTAGCTTGATTTCTTCACGATCTCCTTGCCAAAGCACAAACCGAACACAATCGGACCACCACTAGAGCTTTCTCCGCTATCCTCTGGACTCAGAACCGGGTTGTGGGACCCGGTGAATGAAGGATTGAAAAGGAAGAATGGGAGGTTCAAAGTATTAAGTGAGGAAAAATGAAAATAAGTAAGTTTTGGTGAGATTTCTTTTTTAAAAACTAAAACTTCAGCAAAAGAAACTCTTTGATTTGAAAACAAACCTATTTATAAATCAATTACATGCATCAAATGCATGTCAAAACTCACCAAAATGCAACACCTCACAAAACACTAACTAAAGTGGGCTATGTGTCATTCTATAATGTTTACACATAGTCCACTTAAGTTAGTGGGATTGTCAAACAAAAACTTGGATAATTCAACTAACTCTAGTCAAGGGTAAAATAGTCTTTTCCATTTGGTTAAAGTCAAACTTTGACTTTTCCCGATGAAAAAAGTCAACCCTTTGACTTTTTACGATTTTGACCCTTTTGACTAATTTTGACCTCCCGAACATGAATCCGCATTCATATTTTTGAAATTAAAATCACATTTGAATACATTGTGTCATAAAAAATCGATAGCTATATCACATATACTTGTCGGTTTAAAACTCCTTACCTAATTCGAACAATTCGAATTAATCCAACATACTGTTCTAAGTTTAATCCATATGAGCTAGCAGGGGGACCTAATGGACCTACAGATCATGGTTTCCAACAATCCGAGATTAACCGGTCAAACTCTTTAACCTAATTAATCAACATTTGTTAACTAACGGGTCATTCCGTCCCGTAGGTGCATTCCCCTCACTGTAGATATATTTCTGTCCACCTGATATAACCGTAACCATTAAGTCAATCATTCACAGGTTGTTCGTGGTCTCGGTTGGGTCAAAATATCGTTTTACCCTCGAGAACACTTCTTATTCCTTAAGTCCCACTGAACCTCTATAGAACAATTGATTTGTGGTCCAACCAACAAATCTAGTCTCTCTCAGCCTAATGAGAGGGTGGGGCCCCTTTTTCTAGTTTCGAAGTCAGCACTTAAGGGAACAACCTATCTACTATCCCTAGAGTCGGGTAGGAGTGAATTCCGTCTTGCACCCTATGTCCCCAGCTATCTATCCGATCTACCCCTGAAATGGGAGGCTTATTGAGCCAGCGCTGTTGAGCTGCTCTCACCCATGCCTTAAAACTCGTAGTTTGTAAATAATGTTCTAATTAAATCAATAAAGAGTTTTTGTTTATCATTATTTTATATATTGCCTTAACTTAACCCTAAATCCAATAAACTAACATCCAAGGTTATGCATGTCTCTTGAACTGAATGTATGAGACATATAAGGATCTCAGTTCGAGATAGAACCTAAAGGGTCTATAGTAAGGGGATAAGGCTCGGGTACCTTACTATGATAATATTATGGATATGACCCACTTTGTATATGATACACACACAGTGATCCTAACGTGTTCGTGTAGATGACATGTGAGTGGGAATATCCTATGTAATGAGATTGCATAAGACCGAACCACGAAATAGTAACCACTAGATGTAACTTCATTGACTAGTTAGGTTTCTATTTTAATAGGATGACCTACGCAACTTGATCTCAATCCTGAGCAGGTTACGAACTCCTGTTTGCAAGGGATTGTCCTTTGACTAGTATGGGTGAGAGTGGCCCGAGTCGTCGACTCAATAAGCCTACCTTCTTGGGGACAAGACCGATTAGGCAACTGAGGACTTAACCTAGCAAGAAGGAATTCAGTCCTTCCCGCCTATTAGAGTAAGTAGATGAATGTTCCCTTAAGTGGTGTCTCCGGGACTTGAACAAAGGACCCGACCCTCTCATTGGCCCGGGAGGGACTTCTGTTTGTTGGTAGGACCACAAACAGGCTGTTCATTAGAGGAGCACTGGAACTTAAGTTGAAAGATATAACCTAGGGGTAAAACGGTAATTTGACCCAGCTGGTGTTACGAACATTCGTGAAGGATTGACTTGCTGTTATTGGTCGATATTCGTGGACGCAGAAATATATCTGCAGTGAGAAGAGTGCAACTGCGGGACTTTAGTGGAGTGTTCCTGCAGTTAACGAATGTTGATTAGGAGGTTAATGAGATTAACTAAATAATCTTGTATCGTTGGAGCTTCTGATCTGTAGGTCCATTAGATCCACTTCCTAGCTCGTAAAGGGTTCTTAGATCATTTGATTTTGAAATGTTCAAATTCAATTAGGGAATAAGCATGATGCATGAATATACATTATAATATAAAGTTTTTATGTGAATTAGAACTTTATATTATAAATTTAATTTGGATATGATTCTTATTAAATTAATTGAGAGAATTAAATATATTTGAAAAAGTTCAAATATTATTTAAATGTGAATGAGATTCATATTTAAAACTATAGGTTAAAATTTAATGTACATGAGATGTGCATTAAAACTATAGGTTAGAGGGAAAAATGATTAAAAGTGATTTAATTTTAATTAAATATATGATATTTAATTTAGTATTAATTAAATATGATTTAATTAATTAATTATATTATTTAATAATTAATTTGATTAATTATTAAATTAAAAAAGGAGAACGTGTCAGGAGGACACGTTCCCCACGTCTCCCAACTCTCCAAAGCACTTCTTCTTCTTCTTGATTGTCAGAAGGGGATTGGTGGATGATTTTTGGGTAGTTGTAAATTGCAAACTTAGAATCCTCTCTCTCTCAAACTATTCCCTTCTATTCCAATTGTTGGGGGTTTTCTACTAAAACTTGATCTAAGAGAACTCAGAGACATAGGGAGTTAACTCTACTGGTAGTGTCCTGTTGGAAGAAGACAGTTGTTGAGTTGCTATGCTGTGTACAAGTTAGGAAGTTGCTATGCTGTGTACAAGTTAGGAATTTGCAAAGGGTTGCTCAAATTGAAAATACAAAGGTAAACATGTTTCCCTTTTAGTTTAGGAACTCACAACATGTTTTAATTTATGTCAATCCATGTTTGTATGCTTATCTCTGTTTTATTGCCAATGTATTTGTTTTTTAAGTAAACCAAAAATAAAAAACAAGCAATTACGATTTAATTCACGTTTTCGCTGCTCAAGGGAATTCGATTTCCTTCAATCAGTAAATTCACAAATAAGATATTTATAATATAGAGTATATCATGACTTTACTACTGATATACTTTATTTTAGTTATTTACTTTATTAATGGTTTATATTTGCTAGTTTTCAGTTAATAGATTAGTAACATATAAGAAATTTATATTTAGTATATCTGATATGCCTAGAATGAATTATATTGATATACTCAATGTTAGGTATATTAGTGAAATGAACATACCTAAAATAAAGTATATCAGTGATATACCGAATATGCAAAATATCCATGATATGGTACTAATATAGAGAGAAAGAGAGTACATCATTTAATTGATATACCTAAAAAGAAGTGTATCAATTGTATGTCAGTAATATACTACTACTTTGTTTTAGATATATATTAATTGAACTGATATACTAAATATAAAGTGTATCAGATATACTACTGATGTACCAAATATTAAGTATATCAATATCCTGCTGATATAGTAATAAGGGTAAAATGGGAATAATAAAAAATGAAAATAAGATTTTAAAATTTTTTACTATATTTAAAAATCTCAAAAACCATGACTAGATTTGAAAATATCCTACTATTTTGTTGCTACCCATTACAAATCCCTTTTTTTTCTCTTTTCTCCTACAAAACCTCCTCTCTCTCCCAAAAATAAAACATTTCTCTCACTCTTCCCTAAAAATCTCTCTCTTTCTCTTCTTGTTTCTCTCCCACATTTTCACTTTTCTTCTTCTTCTTTCTCCAAAAAGAGAGAAAAGACATCATTTGATGGAGCTCCACTAATTTTTTCATTAAGGGGCCTTCATTTTTTTTCCCTCACATTTGAGCACCTTCCTGTTGAGGATGCATGCCCTAAACTTGTGAAGTTTGTAACATTTTGATGTATATAAATAAAAGTTATTTTCCATCAAACCTTGTATCTCGCATTTCAAACTTAATCCAATAAACTAAGCTCTAGGGTCATACATATTTATGAGATCTTGAACGGTGTGTAATGGACACACAGGTAGGATCACGTTCAGGTAAATGACCCGAATGGTCTATAGTATATTGGTAAGGTTGGGAACCTCATCCTGGTAACACTATGGATGCGACCCACTTTGTATTTGATACAAATGAGGCGATCCAACTCGTTCATGTAGTTGACATGCAAGTGGGGGCATCCTGTGTAATGAGATTGTACAAGACTAGACCATGAATTATTAGCATGAATTATTAGACCAACTGATGTAACATTGTTAACAGTTTAGGACTAATAAATTCGTAGATGACCATTAGTGACTCGAACTTAATCCTAAGCGGGTTATGAACTCCTGTCTGCGGGAGTCTGTCCTTAGACTAGTACGGGTGAGAGTGGCCAGAGACGCCGACTCAATAAGCTTGCCTTCTCAGGGGCAGAACCACGTGGGTAGCTGGGAACTTAGCTCCGCAAGAAGTAATTCACTCATTCCCGAGCTAATGCCTAATTATGTGAATGTGATTCATATTAAACTATACTAATGCCTAATTATGAAATTAGGGCATAGTTGGAGAAACTAATTTGAGAGATGTGCAAATATGAATTTGATTAAATTTATTTCCACATTATGCAAATATGGTTTGCATATAAGGTATGTGATACCTTATATTACATAATTATGCAAATATGATTTGCATATTATATGATATGTGGTTTAGTGAGCTAAATGGGTGGAGAAATTCTCTCCACCCTACACCACTATAAATAAGTGCTTGGTGAAGCACTTTGTAACAAGTTAAGTCATTTTTTGGATTTGGAAGAATTCCAAAAACACTCTCCTCTCTCAAATTCTCTCTACAACCGTTCACCCAAAAGTAACTCACATTCCTACCTCATCCAAAGGAGAAGAACTGATAAACTCTGGTGGAGGTGTCTGGTTCGTGACTTGGATCGAGATCGGGAGATCGTTGAGAATGAGGAAGATCGCGGGAGAAGGATTACAAGAAGAAAGTGTTCTTCAAAGGTAATTTACTATTTTACCTTTTCCTTTCTAGGCTTAACCTAGAGTACATGTGATGTATGTTTGATTTTTTTAGCACAATTCTTGTAACACAACGGAACAATGCGATTCACATCGTTTCCGCTGCAGGAATCAATCCCTTCACTTCCATCTTGAACAAACATTTTTTTTATCACTATCTTCATTTTCTCTCCCGCATTTTTTTCTAAAGAAAGAGATCATTTTCTCTTCTCATCTTCTTCTTCATGTTAGAGCAGCAACAACAATAATAAGAGCTATGTTTGATTCTTCCATTTTTTTCTTTCGACATTACACCATAGTCGATCCAAACCACCATCGTCTTATAAAATCAATGGATAGGAGAATTTGAAGAGTTGGAATAGAATACATTTTTCTCTTTATCTTTTTATTAATGTGTTGTTGGTTTCTATTTGGACCATTGTATTCTAACTTGAAATCTATAGTAACTATTCTCTTCCAGTTTTTATTGATATTTTGTTGGTTTTCTTTATATCCTCCATTTTTTTCATTTGAAATTGTTGAATGGGTGGTAAGTTTGTTCTTCTAGTCAAGTTTGTTGTGCTCGATTAAAAGTCATTTTTTCATGTTGTGATTGTGATCGAGCTCCATAAATATTTAAAGCCTTCATTTAAAATAGAGATTAAAGCACAAGAAAAATTATTACCAAAAAATATTTGTTAGGAAGAAAAACTTTTTGAGAATAAAACTGTTTAAAAAATACTTGACTTTTTATTTATTATTGTTCTTTTATTTTTAGTTGATTTATGTCTTTTTTTTTTTTTGTAAAATGAAAAAAACGAAGATGTTTACAAAAATATCCACACTTTACTAAAATAAAACTTTCATCTTCTAACAAAATTCTTTTAATAAAAAAGAATAAACATATAAATTTATCAAAAGCTATCTTGATTAAACTTTTTAAGCCTTTTCTTTTGAATATATATATATATTTATAAAAAACAAGCACTACTATTTTTACCAAAATTGATTGAATTTTTTAAGTTCCAAAACTATTTTTCCAATGGCAACTAAATTTATCCAACAAACTTTTCAAAAGTCCATTTCTCTTAGAGTTTTAGAAATTAGAATAAATATCTTTCAAAAAGTTATTTTTATAAATTAAAAAAATCTTATTTAAAATAAAACTCCAGAAGTTTTATGACATTTTAAAATGGAGGGGTTAAGTAGTGTACTTGAGATAAGTTCATATTACTAAGTGCATGAACAATTCTTCAATCAAAATAGTTGAAATAAATTGAAACAAAACAAGTTTAAAATAATTGCAATCTCAAGGATGGATTTGAGAAATCTAAAACTTATTAAACTCTAAGGTGAGGAATTAAACTTATTAAACTCTAAGGTAGGGAATTTTCTTATTTGGTAGAGGATAATTTCAATATTTACACCTATTGATGGCTAATAATCCTACTCAAGTTGGTTTAGTACTTGCTTCATTCTTGAAGTTTGAAGATGTGACTAATTGAGGCACTTTAAAAATAAAATCGACAAAACAATTTTTCGCTTATTGTCAAAAAGCCTTAATTTTTTTCTCTAATTAAAATTAATCGAGATAACGTGTAGAGTGAAAATTTTGAACCTTTGACTTTATCTTGATTGAAGTCCCATATTTTAATTTATCTTTTCATTTTTGGTAAAAAAAAAAGAAATAATTTGTCTCATGAGAATTTGGGCCACATGGGGCAAAAGTTCAAACAAATTATTCAATAAGGTCGGCAACAAGCAATAGATGTGAACGATTTTAGGAAAAAAATGTTTATCACAATTGAACGATTTTAGGAAAAAAATGTTTATCACAATTATTCAAATGTTGAGAGTGGGATTTGAACCCACGCCCTTTCGGACCAGAACCTTAATCTGGCGCCTTAGACCAACTCGGCCATCTCAACATTATGTCATAAATTTTAAAATAGAATAATTTAAATTACTATTTTAATCCTTCTACTTCTAGTTTTGTTCCATTTTCGCCCTAGTTTCAAATGTTTAATTTTAGTTCCTATACTTTCAATAAAGCTTAAAATTGGTCACTACTGTTAGTTTATTATTAATTTTTTCTTAAATTTTTTTGCCTCTATTAGCTATTCCTCTATAAATTTTAGAAATATGTTCTCATTGTGTTTTTTCTATAATAACATTATTATTATTTAGCCAATTAAAATAAAAAAAATTAGCTTCAAACTTATCATAAGGATCAACTTTAAGATTTACTGTCAATACATGGACTAAAATTGGACATTTGAAAGTATAAAGATCAAAATGAAACAAAATCCAAAGTATATGAACCGAAATACTATTTTAACCAATATAATATTTATTTAGTTCATTGATTAACATTTTAGTTATAATTTTATTTTAAAAATAAATATTAATATATAATATTGGTAATATAACATTTATGCCTAAAATAAAACATAAAAATATTTTTTTTACTTTAAAGATAATTATGTTAAAAGTATAAAATAATGAAAATTAGGTTAATCTTTATTTATAGATATTTTTTTAATAAAATATATGTAATGACTTTTAAATATAATTCATTCCATCAAATAAATATGATTCAATGAAAATGATGGGTTGGTTAATAACTATAAAATTAAAATTTTTACCTTTATGGCAAGGTGATTTAGTTTTGACTAAAACTTTTTAATTTTATATATCAAATTAGAATGAGAAAACAAAGTCCTTAGCAAGTGCAAATAGAGTTTTATATTGACTAGTTAAGAGAAATTCATGCAATATAAATGAGAATAATTATTTTCATTGGTATGAGGTCTTTTAGATGAAACTAAAAGAGAAGTCATGAGAACTTATGTCCAAATTAGATTGTATCATACTATTGTAGAGATATGTGATAGATTTGTTGTCCTTAACAAAGTGGTATCAAAGTCATGATGTAACTGTAACTATTTTGGTGAAATCCTTTATAAAATCTAAATAGAAAAATAGTGAAATCTTCTATAGTTATATAAAATTGTAGATAAAGGAGGAGACTTAAAGGTACAACTAATAGTGGGTGACACCAAAGTATATCCCCCAATGTGATTCGTGATTTTACTCTATTTGGATGTGTGCATGGGGTCTTGATAAGGTCAAGAAAATGTTGCTATTAATGGAAAAATCTTCTCTACAATATGATGAATAATTGTAGCGGTAATCAAATGCTTGTAGCACTTGCAAAAGTATTATAGCAGAAAATGTCTAAACAACTACAACTAAATAAGTTTATAAAGTGTTGCAACAGTTAATAATCGCTGCAATAACTCTATAAATTATTTGCTATTATAGGGATACTATTGCCAATGGTTGTGCGAAGTCACACCATCATTGGTTTTGAAAACGGTTTTTAGATCCCTATTAACATAGTTTTTGAACAACAATACATAAACCATTGTAATGATTAATAACTGATGCGACAACTCAATAAAACTCTTGCTATAGATTTTGCTTCATGTAGTGGTTTGCATAACCATGAAAACGAGCACGACCACCTAAATTGGGATCGACCTAGAACTTGACTCCTGACATTCCATTATCGCTCTAAATCATATCCACATAACATGAATAATATTAGATTTTCCTTTATTCTCGTCAAAAACAAAGTCTAGGTTATTGTATGGCAACCCAAAATTTATGTTAGAACTTGAAACTATGGTCACAGATAGACTCGACCATCCAATCTTTATTAAATTTCATCGGTATGAAACAAAGCTATGTCTTTTTAGGTAGAGATAGTTGTCCACTCTTTATTAAATTCTCATCGAGATAAAATGAAGATATATCTTTAGGTGGAGATTGAGGAGACCACACGACCAAAAATCTCCTTTTTCTTGATAGGAAGACTTCCAAATATGCACTTAAAATCATTAATTCAACTACTACTCTCAAACATGCACTTAGCTGAAATCGTAATTAAAAATCACTAGTTGACAATCCAATGCGCTTTAAACCAATCTGCCAAGTGCCAATAGAATATATATTTACGGACAATAATGATAACCCTATAAGAAGAAACTTGCACTATCTTGAAAATCAAGACAACTACAAAGAAAAATATTAAGCACCGCTTCACTTTCTAGTACGACCATCATTATTCCAAGACATTAGAGGCTTTATACAGTTTCTTGGTCTTTTATCACTTTAATCCATGCAACACCTAATTCTCACTAACTTCTCAAAGTCGCTTTCAAATTATGCACTGTATGGATACTAATACATTAGTAATCTTCATAAAGATTCAAAAGCAAGATGTAAAATTCAAACACAACAAGATTTGAGGATTGAAACTTACAAATGTAGCGTATGTAAATATAAAAGGTGGTAGACGGATTGTATGTGGGGTAAATACGAAAAAGTAATAGGCAAAGTTTCGTCATTTTTCAGAATGACACGTATGTATTGTTGTACCTGTAGAATCGAAAAATAATCGATGTGTCGTGGAAGAATCACTGGCTTGAAAGCAATTTCGGCATCACCTTGATGCTAAATTGCCTTACGTTGGTTCCTCCCCAAAGTTAATACAACACCCTTTTCGAATGTGCACTCGTCAGAGAGAATTGAGATTGATAAGTTCATTTTATATTTTATTTGTTATGTCTTGTTTAGGATGTTTTTGGTTAGTTTTCCTATAGATTTTGAATTCTAATTCATGCATTTCTTTTATTTTTGTAGGTGTTCAAAGATCTCATTTTGAAGGTTAAAGTTTAAAGATGTTCAAGTTGAGAGCTAAAAAAAAAACCTTATAAGACAGAATTGAAGGGATCGAATCCCGCGGCGAAAGCAATAGTGAATCACGTGTTCATGATTTTGTTACATAGATCTAAAATACAAGAACAAAATCTAAGGTTAAGCATGCATTTAAAGATAGGACAACCAGAAATATACCTTTGAAGAATACTTTCTTCACGAACTCCTTCTCCCACGATCACGATCTCAGCAACACGAACCCAAACGTGTGAAGATTCACCACTAGATCTTCTCCGTTGTTCTCTAGGTGAGGGAGGAAGGTGGGTTCCTTTAGGATGAGATGTGGAGGTTTGAGAGAGGTTTTTGTTTGGAACTCTTTCCAACACAAAAATGGAACTCTAGGGTTGTGGATCCAAAACTTAGTCTCAAAGTTGCATCTTATGCAACTATTTATTGAGAAATAGAATGGAAATTACCATCCTATCCCTCCTACATTCTCTCATTAGTATATAGTTAATATGTGAATCTAATTCACATTAAAACTATATATTATATCAATTATATCACATATAATTGATATAACACCCCATATATGAAATTGAACACTTCAATCTGATTCCTAACTTTATACCCTCAATATTACCATGTTGAGCCAATGGAGTGACCTAATGGACCTACAGTTCATGAGCTCCAATGATGTGAGATTAACTGATCAAACTCTTTGATCCAGTTAATCAATATTCATTAACTACAAGTCACTCCACTATAGACTTGTAGCTGCACTCTTGTTGCATAAATTTTGCAAGACCGCAAGTGTACGGGTCAAGTTTTAATATAGTGAATTTGAATACGAGTATCGTCCGCAGGATTGGGTTATTTAATTCAATTAATTACTATCCATAACATCACTCAATTTTATCTAGAAAATCAAACTTAAGGTGAAGTGAAACACAAAATCAAAGAGTGAAAATTGATAACAATCAGGAGAGACAAATATCTTAGGGACTAGATTTCACCAATTAATTAACTATTTTATTGCGATCATGCTAATGGGTTATTGTACTGCTTTTATAAACTAAGAAACTAATATAACAAATAACCTCTCTCGAGGCAAATGAATCTCATGCAAGACATAGAATTAAACATCTCTGTTCAACCTAAAAGTCAAACATGGCACTAAGTTCAATTCTTATGGGTTTCTAATAGCACTTCAATCATTCTCATGTCAAAGTAACTATCAGTCATGCAATTGAGATCAGATCTAAAATATCTTTCTAAAGAATAAAATCAGACCTAAGAACAAATAAACCGTGATCAAGAGTCTATAAGCATTAAGGATGCAATTGCATGAATAAAAGCATTACAATAAACCAAAAGCATTCGATTCAACAAAATAACATAATTAAAAGGCTACATTTATCCCTAAGATAACAAGTTTAGCTACTCATGTCCACTATAAAACCTACTAAACTGAAATACAAAACCATAGTTCAACAATCAAAGTGAAAAGAACGAAGAAAGAACTCTCGTGGCGTGAACGACAACGATCCAGGCATCTATCACGAACCCAGAGCTCCAAAAGTCTTCTCCTTGAAATCTTTCCAAAGTCTTTTTATAGCCTCTCACAATTAAGTTTAGACAATGGTGTGAAAATCTCTCCCCCAAAAAGCTCCCAAACAAGAAGCATAATTTCCTTTTTATAATAACGACACGACGTTGCAATGCCGTGCCCTAAGCGAATATATAAAAAAGGAAAATATCTAGCAGCGTTGCAACACTTAGGGCAGCGTTGCAACGCTGCTACCCTCGCGCACCTTTTTCTTATCGAAGTAGCGTTGCAACGCTGCAAGGCAGCGTTGCAATGCCATCGTTACGAAACTTTGGGGTGTCTTTGTTGCGTGTTGAGCGTTGCAACGCCATCGCCATGAATTCTTATAGTTGGATGGTTGCACGCAGGGCGTTGCAACGTCCTGAATGGCGTTGCAATGCCATCTCCACAGGTTTGATGGCTTGGTTTCGTCTTTCTTCTTCCATTTAAAGTCAATTTTGGCTCCTTTAGGCAAGCTTTGACTCCTTTTTCACCCATAATTCTCCATCCATTCTTATATTGCTCTTTAACCTGAATTTCAACAAATTAAGTACGTGAAAGCCCTGAAATTATCACAAAACTAACATAATTTAAGCCTAGGGATAACACATGTTGTGTTCTATCAAACACCCCTAAACTTAAACAATTGCTAGTCCTCGAGCAAAAACAAGAAAAAGAAGAATCATATCAGAGTAGGTTTCATACTACAGACTCAAACCTCAGGAATTGTATGAATCGAAGAATAACCTCATCGAAAAGGCAAAATTGATTAAAAACTACATAATAAGATTTTAAAATTGAATCAAATTATTCCTTGAGTGGGTGTGTGCTAGCCTTTTCCAGTTTGGTCCTTATAAGCCCAAGATAACCTTATTGAGTCCTCTGTTCATTTTCCCTCTACACTGGCCCTAGGCTCCAAATCTTCAGCTCATTTTCACAATCAGAAAGTTTTACCCCTTTTTTATTGTTGTTTTTCTTTCACCCCCAAACTTAAACTTTATTTCACTAACAACATATTTTCTTATTATTATCATTATTTTTTTGGAGGGAATCCTTCAGTCGTCTATGCCTTCGCTCCAACATATTAACACTTTGTGGTGAAAATAGCTGACTACGAGCACAGATACCATACAGATTGTCAAAGACTGCTCACATCCTGAGTTTAATCCTTCAAAAGACAAGTATTGGTCATAACACTTAGGATGTTGGAGTACCCTCTTGTTTATCATTTTTTTTGAGTGGAAGAACTTTAAAAAGGTATAACTTTCAATTATGCATACTTGCTCTTTCATCAGCTCCTAAGCCTATCAAGGTGACAATGATCTTCTGGACAAAATAAACTTGCCCTAAGCCTTCAGAACCTTTCCGGGATTGGCTAAGTGCAAATAGCTTCAAGGAATTCCCTAATCAATTTCAAACATTCTAAAACTAGAATTGAATCAAGTTCTCTTAGTTGATGAACGTTATTCACAATTCTGAATTAAGTTTTATCAGTGGTTATCATAGTCAGTGTAACGCCCCTACTTTTCTATAACTAAACTCTTAGGGACATTACTACACATGCATGCGTTTCTAGGCCAAAAGATATAAAACGATCTTTAAAACTCCACTGAAAACAAAATGTCTTTAGGGATCCCATTAAAACATTCAAAACACGCAAAAGAAGCAGTATAAACATGGCCTATTTAAAATCTGGGAAGTAAAGTTAAACTACGAAAACATAAAATGACAACATCAGTTTTAAAAGAAAAATATGCGGAAGACATGTCTATTCCCATGGTCCTGGCAACGCGCCTCCGTCACTCGCCCTGCACGTCCTTGGCCTTACCTGAAAAACATTTTTAAAAGAAAGGGTGAGTATTGCAAAAACAATACCCAGTAAGTGACCTCGCTACCGAGGTTTGGGATATGCAAGCACATACAATCATGACTTTTAAACCTGTTCGAACTGTACATATGACGGGACCTAAAACTTTCTCATATCATCATGACTATAATACATGACTTCCTTTTTCTTTTAAGTGGCCAATTGGTCATCCTGAGTCATTTCATTTTGAGTCCCTCACAGACCCCTGTAATAATTTGAGTCCCTCACAGACCCCTGTATGGTTTGAGTCCCTCACAGACCCCTGTATAGATTGAGTCCCTCACAGACCCCTGTAATTTGACCCATAGGGTCTCTAATGCATGTTTTACCATGCACACAATGCACTCAGGAGACCAATTTCCACTTTTTTTTCATTAAATTATTTCATGGCATACATAACATGCATGAGGTCCCATCATTCCACATAACAATAGTGTACATGCCACAACAATTATCGTTGATATGCAAATCATACATTCCTCATATAATAGTTTGAAGATAACAAACTTATAGGTAATCATGAAATATTCTCACACAAAATACTGTAATATCCTCACATGGAGTACTAGATTTTTCTTACGTATAATACAAGGATATTTTCACATAAAATATTGAGATATTCTCGTGTAAAATCATTAAATCTTTTTAAGTAAAATAACGAACTAATTTCACATAGAATAACGAAATTCGTTTTCTTTAATCCCATTTAAAAGATTCGGCACAAGATCCCTTACCTTGAGCTTTGATCTCACACTTTCCTCCTAATTCTTAAGTTAACGCCCCCTCCAAATAACCTGTAAACCAAGAATTCTTCTATTTCGTCATCCTACTATACAATTCATCCAATATACAGAGTCGAAGTACAAAAACGGCTATGATTCTTACCTTGCTCCAATTTCCTCGACTCCGAAGAATAAACCGAACGTTAAATTGTTCGCTCCAAAACTTGGAAATCTTGATACCGAAATTCAGCTCGTTCCTACAATGATTTCATGCGAATATTTTCATGCGAACCAGTTCTAAATAATTCTGCACTCCAAAATTAAAGAGGGTTTCGCGTGGCTCACCTAATCCACAACCTTGACCTCGAATACTTCTTGATTGCGGCGTAACCAACGAACAACGGTCGCTGGTCGGATGCTGGGGCGGCGATGGCGACGGCGACGGCGAGACCACGAGCTATCGACGACGTCACTTCCTCGTTCGTACACTTCGGCGAAGCGGCGGCGCGATCGCGTCACCAGAGCGCATCGCACGGCGGGACGATCGAGCTTCTTCTTTCGCGCGGCCGGGCGACGTCAGGTCACGGACGGCCGAACGGCTCGTGAGCGGACGGCGCGTACGGAGAGTTTCGGCCGCAGACGTGAGCGCGGGCCGGATGGATGGGACGAGTGCGCTAAGCTCCGCGAGCTCTTTCGTGACGTGGGCCGCGAACTTGCGAGCAGCGCGAACGACCGACCGTAACGAGTTAACCGGTGGCGACGTGCAGTCTCGAGCAGCAGCTGCGGTCTGAGGTCACGGCTAGGAGCTCTGGTCTGCAGGTGGCGTGGCGTACGGTGACGAGCGGCTGGCGGGTTCCAATCGAGGCTTGTCGGCGGCGACGGCCTCTGCACGGCTTCTGGTCGGCGGCGAAGGCAATGGTAAGAATAGTTTTTTTTTTTTTTTAGGGTTTCAGCTAGGTCACAAAGAGAAGATGGGAGTAATATGAGAGGTGGCTAGGGTTTTTTTTTCTTTCTCTTGTCCAATTATCCTCACAAATATATAGGTCCTAAACCCTAGGTCTTTTTCTTTTCACAAGCCCAACTAGTCCTTGCCTTGAGCATAAATTCTCTAAAATGTCATTGCCACCTTCTCATCTTTCATTAACTTATGAGTCTATTGTCTAAAGGAGAACGTTTTGCTCTAAACTGAATAAAATCAAAGACTCATTAACGCCGAGCTTGATGAAGTTCAATAATCCGACTATGCACACACAGGTTGATAGAACGTTAAATAAAATAAATAGTTAGTACCTGTGGTTGTGGTCGTCACAATCTTCCCTCCTTAAGAACTTTCGTCCTCGAAAGTTCCTATTCTTGGAATAGTTCCGGATATCTAGCTCGTACTTCCTCCTCTCGCTCCCAGGTAGCTTCTTCCGTACGGTGGTTTTGCCACAACACCTTAACCAAGTTGATCTCACGGTTACGGAGGATCTTCTGATCTCTTGCAATAATTTGTACAGGTCGTTCGCCATAACTCAAATCTTCTGCTAACCGTAATGGTTCAAAGTCTATGACGTGAGTCGGGTCTGGGACGTATTTTCTCAACATGGAGACATGGAATACGTTATGAACTGCTGATAGGGAAGGTGGCAGTGCCAGTCTGTAGGCCACCACACCGACCCTTTCTAAGATCTCAAATGGTCCTATAAAGCGCGGACTCAACTTCCCTTTTCGACCAAACCTTAAAATCCCTTTCATTGGAGCCACCTTAAGGAATACGTGGTCCCCAACTTCGAATTCTAGGTCCCTTCGTCTCGAATCGGCATAACTCTTTTGTCTGCTTTGGGCGGTCTGCATCCGCACCCTAATCTTCTGTATCGCACTATTAGTGATCTGTACTAATTCTGGACCCAATAACTGGCGTTCACCAACCTCCTCCCAGAAAACAGGAGTTCTGCAACGTTTTCCATAGAGAGCTTCAAATGGAGCCATTCCGATGGTCGACTGATAACTGTTATTGTAAGCAAGCTCCATCAGATGCAAATGTGTGTCCCAACTACCTGGAAAGTCTAAGGTGCAAGCTCGCAACATGTCTTCTAATATCTGGTTTAAACGTTCTGTCTGCCCATCCGTCTGTGGATGAAAAGCTGTACTAAAGTTCAACTGTGAACCTAACGCTTTCTGTAAACTCCTCCAAAAGTTGGAGGTGAAACGTGGATCCTTGTCTGAAATAATCTTGGCTGGAATCCCATGCAGGCGGACTATCTCTTCCAGGTAAAGCTGCGCCCACTTATCCGTAGAATAGGTGGGTTTCCCTGGTATGAAATGTGCTGACTTGGTTAATCTGTCCAGAATGACCGAAATTACTGAGTAACCTCATAAGGTTCTAGGCAGTCCGACTATGAAGTCCATAGAGATCTCCTCCCATTTCCACTGGGGCACATGTAAAGGCTGCAGTAGTCCTGCGGGCCTCTGTCTCGGTGCCTTCACCTGCTGACAAGTCAAACACTTGCTGACAAGTCAAACACTTGCTGACAAACTCTGCCACGTCGCGCTTCATGTTACACCACCGTAATGCTCGCTTGCATCTCGATACATCTTGGTGCTACCAGGGTGCATAGAGAATGGCGAGTTATGGGCTTCGTTCAAAATTTCAGTTTTTAGTTTGTCGTCGTCTGGCACACATAATCGACCCTGAAATAGTAATCCTCCATCTGTGGATAGTGAAAACTCTGTCAACTCGCCTGTAGTTACTGCCGTAAGCTTCTCTACTAACTGAGGGTCCACATGTTGAGCCTCAACGATACGTTGTCTCAAAGTTGGTTGCACCGTTAACTGAGCTAACTGAGCCGTGGTCTTTCCTACTAGTATGCGATTTCACTTTCGTGCAAACTCTGCTCAGTAACTCTGCTCTGTCAAGAACTCGTGCCGCAGCGATGAATCGCTTTCATCGAGGGCATCGGCCACGACATTAGCCTTACCGGGTGGTATTGAATGTCTATGTCGTAATCCTTTACTAATTCCAACCATCTGCGTTGCCTCATGTTCAGCTCTTTCTGGGTGAACAAGTACTTCAGACTTTTATGGTCTGTAAAAATCTGAATTTTCTCGCCATAAAGATAATGTCTCCAGATCTTTAGTGCAAAGACCACTACTGCTAGTTCCAAGTCATGAGTTGGATAATTCCTCTCGTGCGTCTTCAATTGTCGAGATGCATAGGCTATTACTTTACCATGCTGCATTAGAACACAGCCCAGACCCTTCTTTGAAGCATCACTGTAAACCACAAAACTCCCTGTTCCCTCAGGGACTGTAAGAATCGGAGCTGACACCAACCTACACTTGAGTTTCTGGAAACTCGCCTCACAATTATCATTCCACACAAAAGGGTTACCTTTGCGCGTTAGCTGAGTCATGGGCATGGCTATCTTGGCGAAATCCTGCACGAAACGTCTATAGTATCCCGCAAGACCCAGAAAACTACGTACCTCTGTAACGGTGGTCGGACGAGGCCACTGTGTGACAGCCTCCACTTTCGCTGGGTCAACAGAGACTCCAGCTTCGGACACCACATGCCCTAGGAAGGATACCTGTCTGAGCCAGAATTCGCACTTGGAAAATTTTGCATATAACTTATTCTCCCTTAGCGTGAGTAAAACTTTTCTCAGGTGCCTTTCATGATCTTCATCACACCTGGAGTATATCAGTATATCGTCAATAAATACTATCACGAACGTATCAAGAAACTCTTTGAATAAACGGTTCATCAAGTCCATGAAAGCGGCAGGAGCGTTGGTCAAACCAAACGGCATCACTGTGAACTCGTAATGCCCATAACGTGATCTCGAATCTTTGTCTTAGGAATATCCTCTTCACTGATTCTCAACTGATGGTAGCCTGATCTCAGATCGATCTTGGAAAACACTGTTGCTCCCTGCAACTGATCGAACAAATCATCTATTCTAGGAAGAGGGTATTTATTCTTGATCGTAACTTTATTCAACTCCCTGTAATCTATACACAGGCGCATGGACCCGTCTTTCTTTTTCACGAACAACACCGGTGCCCCAAGGCGAAACGCTAGGCGTATAAATCCTTTGTCCAAAGAGTCCACCAGAATCAGAGTTTCGATTCTTTCACTTCTGCCATGCCATTCGATGCGGTGCCTTGGATATCGGAGTCGTCCCTAACTCCAATCCTATGTTAAAATCCACCTCCCTGACCGGAGGTACTCCGGGGAGGTCCTCTGGGAAAACGTCTGGAAATTCATTCACCACTGGTACCGATGACACTGAGATCTCTGTACACCTTGCATCCAGTATGCAAGCTAAGACGCCCCAAGCTCCCGATGTAATAACTTCCCGGCCTTAGGGGCGATGGTACCTTAGGCCTACTTCCCGCTAACGTGCCTCTCAACTCAGTAGCCGGTTGGTCAGGAGGAGTAAACACTACCTCCTTCTTGAAGCAATCAATGCAAGCATGGTTCTGCGCTAACCACTCCATACCCAATATCACATCAAAGTCAAACATGTCTAAGACTACTAGATTTATTTGTTAAATCATGGTCTCATGATAGTCACACTACCATCCTTGACTTTCATAGTGGCTAACAAGTTTATCCCCGCAGAAGTGGAGACAGACAAAGCATACTGGTAACTTTTCTAATTCTAACTCAGCTTGACTTACGAAGGATGCAGAAATAAAAGAGTGTGTAGAACCGGAATCAAATAATACAAAGGCAAGGTGCCCAAGTAATGGAAGTGTACCTGTAACCACCGAGTCTGCATGCCATAAATGCTTTTACTGGTGCTTGCATAAGCTCTTCCTTGATGTATTACGGGCTTGGCGGCGAAATTTCACTATTGATAACTCAGGGTTGGCTAGCACCGCTTGACTTCGGACGATTATTAGCTCTGTGCCCTTCTTTCCCACATCCAAACACACTCGGGATCGGGCCAAAAACACTTACCCCAATGATGCTTACCACGCTTTTGCATTGTGGCTTATCTCCACCGTTAGTTCCATCCCCCGTGACCGGTGGTTTCGACCTGAACTCGCACGAAAAGTTTCTGGTCTATGCGGTGTACGCTGGGGACTCTGCGAGCTTGAATTAGGCTGGTCCCATTTCCTCTTATGATTTGCCATGGCTCGCCCGGTTAACCACTACCTCTTTGTGCGATCTGCTGCCGCACCCAAATCAATTCCGCCACTCTCACCGCGGAGGCATAATCAGGAGGTGCTAGTGCCTGGATGAAGCCTCGAACATTTTCATCCAGTCCCATGACGAAACGCTCTGTCTTCTTCGCCTCTGTGTCTACTAGCTCGGGGGCAAAGCGTGACAAGCGGGTGAATTCTCTCTCATATACCTCCACCGCCTCCTCGCTCGCTCAATTTGTAAGAATTTCGCTGTTTTCCTATAACGAGCTGCAGCAGGGTAAAATTTCCGCCAGAATGCTTCTTTAAACAGATTCCATGTGATCGTTTCCCCGCTGGCGACTATGGTTCCCTGGGCGGACTCCCACCATAAATAAGCGTCGTCTCTCAGCATAAAGGTTGCACAGGACACCCTCTGGTCTTCAGGGCAGTTCATCAATCTGAAGATGGTCTCAATGGAGGACAACCATAATTCAGCCACAGTGGGGTCACTAGAAGACCCATCAAAAGATCTGGGATCATACTTCCTGAAGTCCTTCAGATATCGAGACTCCAGAGTTGCATCGTTCCGCCCCTGATTTGCTTGGGCGGTGACCGAGTGGCTCCGTGAGCTCGCACTGCAGTCCGCATGGCCTCTACCATCATAGTCATGACATTAGGGTTTCCTTGATCCGCCACTGGAGCGACTGCAGGTGCATTCTCCTGGCGATTTGGCTGGTCCTGGGGGAGATCTGGCACGGGTGGGGTAATTTCCTCCTGTTCTAGTGGTAGTTCTGGCTGGGTGTTAACATTAACTCCTGACCTCAGGCCCTACCACGTCCTCTACCTCTCCCACGACCTCTAGGTGGCATTTTGTCGATCTTACAATATGTCTGAGAGTTTCTAACTCGGTTTTCATTACTTTCTAACTATAAGATAGGATCACCCTTAGGGTTTAAATTCATTTACATTCACAAAAAGCAGAATTACATCATAATCATTTACTTCGTATATAAATTACCAAAACGTGCACTGGCGGTGGCCAGGACCTAACGCGTTACTCAACCATGGGAACTACTCGTGCTTACTCAGTAAGCAAGTCTCTGAGAACCCTTTAAACCTAGGGCTCACGATACCAACCGTAACGCCCTACTTTTCTATAACTAAACTCTTAGGGACATTACTACACATGCATGCGTTTCTAGGCCAAAAGATATAAAACGATCTTTAAAACTCCACTGAAAACAAAATGTCTTTAGGATCCCATTAAAACATTCAAAACACGCAAAAAGAAGCGGTTTAAACATGGCCTATTTAAAATCAGGAAGTAAAGTTAAACTACGAAAACATAAAATGACAACATCAGTTTTAAAAGAAAAATATGCGGAAGACATGTCTATTCCCATGGTCCTGGCAACGCGCCTCCGTCACTCGCCCTGCACGTCCTTGGCCTTACCTGAAAAACATTTTTAAAAGAAAGGGTGAGTATTGCAAAAACAATACCCAGTAAGTGACCTCGCTACCGAGGTTTGGGATATGCAAGCACATACAATCATGACTTTTAAACCTGTTCGAGTAGGAAAGACTTACAATAAACAATCCATTCCATTATCCTGAAATCGATCAAATGAACCAAAAACACACAGCAGGAAAGAATATGATAGAGTGTGGAATGGAGTCAGATAAACATCATGCAGTAAACAGTAATTAAAAAGTCATACAATCACCCCCAAACTTGAGAACAACATTGTCCCCAATGTGCAAATACAGATAAAAACAATAACAGACAAATCAACTAGAGAAGCAATGGGAGAAAGAAAGGAACTGTATTGCCCTGAGCTTGAAAAATTCTCATTCCTCATCAGAAGAGGCGTAAGGAGGCATAGGGCCTGCGAATGCAGGCTCTGAGCCATGAATGTGTCTAAGACAGTCGTATAGATGGCAGTTGGAGGCCTCATTGTACTGCAAGTGCCTCATGATCCGACGCTCCTCCCAACGACTCTAAGTCTTGTGCTGGTCGAAACGCTCCTCTAGTCTGGCCATGGCTCGAACCAAATCCTGATAATCCTGTGGGGCAGAGGGATGTAGAGACTCACATTGCTCCTCCCCACCCATGTCACCCTTGACTGCGTCAAGGAAAAACTCTAGCTCGTTGGCTTGCATCCTAGCAAGCACTCCTTAGTCGTGATCCAAAAGTCCCATGATGTAATTCTTATCTATCACTCCTTTGGGGTGAATCAGCTCCTCCTCGGAGGTCCAGGTGACTCCGGCAAGACGACATAGGGCGGTGATGAGAGAGGGGTGCCCTAGTCCTCCATTGGTCGTGCCTCGCCGCACGTGTCGAATGTAGCGACTGATGACTTTGCCTACATTAATCGTCTTCCCAGTGATAATGGCGCATAAGAGGATGGTGCGGTCCTTCGTCACATCACTCATGTGGGCAACTAGTTGGAGTCTAGCACAGATAAAACTGTGCCACACTCGGCCTAATACTGTGAGATCTACTGTTCAGAGTTTGGAGACCTCACCTCTACTAGTCACCCACTGAGCTCCAGCCCGTGCCAGTGTAGCAAGTATCTATGAAGGGTCAAACTGTGTCTTGTCATATGTGGTATACTCGTCAGTCTCATAATCAGGTAGACGAAAATACCTGTTAATAGATACTGAGTCGAACTGGATGTGTTTCCCTCGAACGGTGGTGTGGTATGCCTCCATAGGCATGTTGGCGTAGAATTCCCACACAAGGGGAACCACGCCTACCTCAGGCTGCTGCACCAACAACGCCCAATGTCTCTGTTGAATGGTATGGTAGATGTCCTGGTGATGGGAGTCATCAGGGGCAATGCCCCGCTCAGGAACCAGAGCACAGTTCACTACATAGCTCTGGTAGCGAACTGCATCGTCAACATCCACGAACCTCTGCTCATCATATGCTGAACTGGAACTGGCGTCCTCTTTGTTCTCTTAGGTGCCATGTGTGACTAGTGCAAAAAAGAACTAAACAATGACAAACGACAAAGTCAGTGCCAACAGGAGAGGGAAAACAATGAGATGGCCTATGGATGGTGCATGAGGTAGAAATGAAAATAAACTTTTAAGTTCTCTACCCAAGGATGATGTAAACGAGGGAGAAATAGGCACAAACCCAAAGACAATCCAATCAAAACAAATATACATGCCCCATCCAACAATAGGATAAAGTTCCCAATTACCAAGTGAAAACTTCCAAAGGACCAAATGAACATACTAGTGCAACTACAAGGTCAAACAACTAATCACATGCTCATATAGGAAGAATAGTCCAAAGGGAAAGCACAAACACACAACTAATTCATGTAGCCATCAAAATGCACAAACAATGGGCAAGGACTTGTTTTACCAAAATCAATGATGTCAATACCCCCAAACTTAAGATTAAGCCTCTCAAGAATAATGATGCCCAAAGGTGAAAAAAATGGGAACTAACATCAATATACCATGAAAACTCATCTAAGAACACAAGTGGACACTTCCATCAAACTACCCAAATCCTCTAATATCAACAATAGGCCATGAAAATTCATTAAAGGCCAAGATTCATTACCCTAAACAATAATATAGCTAAACAAACAAGAAATCTTAGGCCTAATCAGAGAACCACAACAAAATGGAAAGAAAAGGGTAGAGAAATTGTTACCCACGGTGGATCTTCAAATGTGTATGAAATTTACCCCAAAATGTCCAATCTTCCAAAAAATAGGAAGAAAAGTGAGTGGGTGTAGATTAAAGTTAACAATCTTGGAGGAATATTGAGAGAGATTGAAAGAAAGAAAAGAGAAAAGAGAGGAGAAGAGAAAAATATGGGCAAAAATGGCCCTAATCGGCGAAATCTGGAAATTTTAAATTCCAGATTTCGCAACAGCATTGCAACGCTGAGGGCAGCGTTGCAACGCTGTCCTCACGGGTCGCGTGGCTGATAAAACGTGAGGCGTTGCAACACTGCGCCTGGCGTTGCAACGCTTGGTTAAGCGTTGCGACGACGTTTCGAGACTTTTTTTTTCCACCTGAAAATAGAAAACAAAAAGATATCAAATAACCAAGAAAGAAATAAAACTAAATAAAAAAACTAAATAACTGAATTAAAATACAACGGGTTGCCTCCCGTTCAGCGCTTTCTTTAACGTCTTTTAAGCTAGACCATTTTTTTTCTTTTTTTTTACACCTGAAAACAAAAAGAACAAAAAAGATCAAATAACCAAAGAAAGCAGAGATAATCACAGGATACGTAGATGAATCTCCTAAGAAAGTGTAACGAAGGTGTGCAAGTAATTGTTTCAACTCTAGAACAGGAGGTTTTGTTTCTTATACCTTATTGACATGTAGTTGTGAAAATTGTTCATATTGAAATTTAGGCAATTGATTCAGTGATTCATTACAGTAAGTAACTTCATGATCCAATTTTTCTAACTGATCTACCATTGAATTTGTCATGCAAGTCTCTAAGGGATCAACAGATAAAACTAGCTCTCTAGGTGAATCCACAGCAGCATCCAAAATATCAATCATGTGACAGGTACTTACTTCATTAGGGTACTTCAAGGATCGAAATATGTCAAATACAACCTTGTCCTCACCAACCCTCAGAGTTAACTTACCATCTTGCACATCTATCAATGCTCTTCCAGTGGCCAGGAAAGGTCGTCCCAAAATAATTGGGACCTCAGAATCTTCCTCCATATCCAGGACCAGAAATCTGCAGGGAAAATGAACTGTTCAACCTTGACCAACACATCTTCTACACTACCCCTGGGATATTTGATAGAACAATCAGCCAACTGCAGGGAGATGGTTGTAGGTTGCACTTCCCCAAGACCCAGTTTCCTGTAGACAGATAAAGGCATCAAATTAATACTGGCCCCTAGATCACATAAAACTCTATCAACAAAAATACAACCAATATTGCAAGGAATAGTAAAACACCCTGGATCTTTTAATTTCTGTGGTAGTTTCCTCTGGAGTACAACACTGCATTCTTCAGTGAGATTGACTGTTTCACATTTATCAAACTTCTTCTTTCTGGACAGGAATTCCTTCATGAACTTTGCATATTTGGGCATTTGTTCCAAGGCTTCTGCAAAAGGAATATTAATGTGTAGTTTCTTAAACATATCAAGAAATTTAGCAAAGTCAGAATCAGTCTTTTTCTTTTGAAAGCGTTGAGGACAAGGAATAGAGTTAGGAACAATAGGAATAGAGAAATCAGAAATCTTCTCTGTCTGTTTCGATGTGCTTGCTTCCTCTACTGCTTCCTTTGTGTCCTCTTTGGCATCAAAATTAAGTTGTTCTTCAGAATTTACCTTTTCAGTTTCAGTAAGCTCCTTACCGCTCCTTAAGACCTCAGCTTTGCACTATTCTCTAGGATTCACCTCAGTGTCACTAGGAAACTTACCTTTCTGCAGCGTGTTTAGAGTGGTTGCCATCTGACTGATCTGTACCTCTATGTTCTTAATGGTTGCTCCTTGTGAGTTCACTGTGCTACTCAAACTTAGCACTACATTTTTCAACTGGTTGGTTCGATTCCTAGATTCAGTGATGAATGAACTCACCACATCTTTCAGAGATGGTTTACCCTCAGCTGTAGATGTAGATGCATAACCTGGAGGAGGCTGCAAAATATTTTTCTTATTAGCATAAGAAAAATTTTCATGATTACGCAAACCTGGATGATAATGAGTGGGCAACTGATTTTGATTCTAATTTCTACGGTACCCATAACCTCTGTTGCTCACATATTGAGCCTGCTCAGGTTCCAGATCTTCAACACCTGCAAGTTTGTTAGCAGTTGCAACTGTAGCTATGGATTCACTGTTACCTGTACCTGCAAGTTTATTCAAAGCACTAGTTAGGGAAGCCATATGAAACTTGATGGAACTTACATCATCTATCTCGTACATCCCTGCCACAAGTTTGACAGTTGATCTTTCAGAATGCCAATTATAACTCGTGGTAGCCATCTCCTCTAGCAAAGTACAAGCATCCTCTGCAGACTTGGAAAATATTGACCCTCCAGTAGCTGCATCCAAAAGAGATTTATTATTACCAGATAATCCATTATAAGATAATTGAATTTGCAACCAGTCAGGATAACCATGCTGTGGGCATTTTCTAAGTAAATCTTTATATCTTTCCCAAGCTTCGAACATCTGTTCTCCATCCTGTTGTCCGAAAGTGCCAATCTTAGTGCGCATCCTCGTAGTCTTGGCAGGGGGGAAATATTTAGCAAGAATGCCTGAGCCAATTCCTCCCAAGTACTAATACTACCTGTGGGCAGAGACTCCAACCAGAATTTTGCTTTATCCTGTAGGGAGAAAGGGAAAATTCGTAACCGAATAACATCAGGAGATACACCATTAATTTTTACCGTGCCACAGATTTCAGCAAAAGATCTCAGATGCAGATTGGGGTCCTAAGTGGCATGTCCTCTGAAGGCTTTTTCTCGAACCATCTAGATGAGACCAGTTTTTATCTCAAAATTATTAGCCTAAATTGGAGCATAAATAATTCCAGATTGGTTTCCAACAAAAGTGGGTTGGAAGTGCTCCCTAATAGGCTTACTCTCCATGTTGCTACTCCATGAGTCTGACCTTATCCTTAGTCTCCTTAAGCTTCCTTCTGAAAGTTCTGTCAACTTCAGGATCAAAAGAAACTAGATCAGCTTCTGAGTTAATTCGCATGCAACACACAACACAGAAAACAGAAAATTAGAACTAACAAAAAAAAAAAAAACACACAAAACAAAATGAAACAAAACAAAACACAAAATCAACAAAAAGAAAAGGAAAACAAACTCTAGATTAAGATCAAGTGACTTCTTAATAGTATCAAAAGAATTAAATAAACGTCAATCCCCGACAACGGCGCCAAAAACCTTGTTGCGTAAATTTTGCAAGACCGCAAGTGTACGGGTCAAGTTTTAATATAGTGAATTTGAGTACGAGTATCGTCCATAGGATTGGGTTATTTAATTCAATTAATTCCTATCCATAATACGACTCAGTTTTATCTAGAAAATCAAACTTAAGGTGAAGTGAAACACAAAATCAAAGAGTGAAAATTGATAACAATCAGGAGAGACAAATATCTTAGGGACTAGATTTCACCAATTAATTAACTATTTTATTGCGATCATGCTAATGGGTTATTGTACTGCTTTTATAATCCAAGAAACTAATATAACAAATAACCTCTCTCGAGGCAAGTGAATCTCATGCAAGACATAGAATTAAACATCTCTGTTCAACCTAAAAATCAAACATGGAACTAAGTTCAATTCTTATGGGTTTCTAATAGCACTTCAATCATCAAAGTAACTATCAGTCATGCAATTGAGATCATATCTAAAATATTTTTCTCAAGAATAAAATCAGACCTAAGAACAAATAAATAGTGATCAAGAGTTTATAAGCATTAAGGATGTAATTGCATGAATAAAAGCATTACAATAAACCAAAAGCATTCAATTCAACAAAATAACATAATTAAAAGGCTACATCTATCCCTAAAATAACAAGTTTAGCTACTCATGTCCACTATAAAACCTACTAAACTCAAATACAAAACCATAGTTCAACAATCAAAGTGAAAAGAACGAAGAAAGAACTCTCGTTGCATGAACGACAACGATCTCGACACCTATCACGAACCCCGAGCTCCAAAAGTCTTCTCCTTGAAATCTTTCCAAAGTCTTCTTACAGCCTCTCACAATGAAGTTTAGACAATGATGTGAAAATCTCTCCCCCAAAAAGCTAAAACAAGAAGCATAATTTCATTTTTATAATAACGACATGGCGTTGCAACATCGTGGCCTAAGCGAATATATAAAAAAGAAAAATATCTAGCAGCATTGCAACGCTGAGGGCAGCGTTGCAACGCTGCTACCCTCGCGCGCCTTTTGGTTATTGAAATAGCGTTGCAACGCTGCAAGGCAGCGTTGCAACGTAATCGTTACGGAACTTCGGGGCGTCTTTGTTGCGTGTTGAGCGTTGCAACGCTGCAAAGCAGTGTTGCTACGCCACCGACATGAATTCTTATAGTTGGATGGTTGCATGCAGCGCGTTGCAAGGCCATGAATGGCGTTGCAACGCCATCTCCACGGGTTTGATGGCTTGGTTTGGCCTTCATTCTTCCATTTAAAGTCAATTTTGGGCTCACTTAGGCAAGCTTTGACTCCTTTTTCAACCATAATTCTCCATCCATCCTTATATTGCTCTTTAACCTGAAATTCAACAAATTAAGTACGTGAAAGCCCTGAAATTATCACAAAACTAACATAAATTAAGCCTAGGGATAGCACATTTTGTGTGCTATCAACTTTCCTCACTGTAGATTATATTGTGTCCATTGATATAATCATTACCCATGAGTCGACCCTTCACAGGTTGTTCGTAATCACAGTTGGGTCAAATTACCGTTTTACCCCTGTGATTATCTTTTTGTTCTTTAAGCATCACAGATCCTCTAATGAACAACAAGTCTATGGTCCTACCATAAACTCATACCCTCTCAAGCCAGTTTAGAGGGCAGGGCCCCGTTGTTCAAGATCTGGACTCAGTTCTTAAGGGAATAACCTATCTAATTCCTTAGTGTAGGAATGAGTGAATTCCGTCTTGCATAGTTAAGTCCCCAGCTACCTACGAGGTTCTGTCCCTGAGAAGGTAGGCTTATTGAGTCGGCTAGAGGCTACTCTCACCCATACTAGTCTAAGGACAAACCCCTATAAGCAGGAGTTCTTAACTTGCTCAGGATTTAGGTCGAGTCACTAATGACCCATCTATAAATTATCAGTCTTATCCTGTTAACGACGTTATACTGGCCAGACTAATAATTTGCAGTCCGGTCTTGTATGAACTCCTCATACAAGATGCCCCCACTCGCATGTCATCCACATGAATGAGTTGGATTACCTCATCTGTACTAATGACAAAGTGGGTCGCATCCATGGTGTTACCAGAATAAGGTTTCTGTTTGCTTAAAAGAGGTGTATGAATTTATCAATAAAACACTCCTAAACTTTGTAAGTATACACAATCTAAGCAGCAAGTGATAAGTATAATTAATCGTTTTCTCAGGGATTAGTTGTGGAATTTACACAAGGTTGCGTTGGTTTTAATGAACAAAGGGTAACCAACATAAACAAACGAGGTAAGGGAATTTAGAGGTTAAAAGCAACAACTAAAGGGTTAAAGCAATGCAGAAGAGGACTAATAAAGATAAAGTAACAACACAACATGCTTAACCAAAGCAGTAGAAGGGGATAGGATTAGGGATGAAATTATGCTTCAGCTAACTTAATGCTAGAGCTTAAAATTGCACCAAAACCCAAACAGTATTCACGGAATTTTCCCAGATTTCCTTGCGATTTAGGCACTTAATTCCCACTAAACAACTTAGTTTTAGCTCATAACTGTAAACACTAGGTCAGTGACTATCCCTAGACTCCTCAATCACCTGAGAGAAGTAAATCTCTTAATCAGAACTAGTGTCATGCCTTGAAATCGGTTTACTCTTCCCTTTCCTAAGTTGGAATAAACAATGCTAAAATGAGATGGTCAACCAAATTCTAGCTAAACAGTAAATTCACAAGGCATGAGAGTAGGATTCCAGTAATATACTCTTACATTAAGTTTGCATCCACATAAAATCTCCTAATCCTCACCCCAAGGGTAATTAGTTCATGGTGATAAGAAAAGACAACAATAAAACAGTAAACCTAATGATAAACATGCTTAAGATGGTTTTAGTTACAATGTAAAAGAGTAAAGAGCAAGAAAACAAATTAATGAGCAGGTGGGCGAAGTTCCAAGGCCTCTTTTGGTCCACTCCAACCTCTTTTCAGAAGGGGAATGCTAATGGTTTTAGATCTATAGGAATCTTACTTAGGCTAAACCCGACTAATGGTTTTACCTAAAGGTATCAATATAACTCTTATATTGATTTTATCCTAAGTTTGCTAATATAACTCTTTATATCAAGCCTAGGATTTCTAGTTTATTAACCCCTTAATAAACCCGCTGACGCTACTATGATTTATAAACCCTCTGATTAAATTTGACTCCCGTGCGGTTTCTGTAGGGGGTGTGTTCCGTTTCCACGACTTAAATATCCCAGCCTAGACAGAACTTTCCTTAGACAGAGTTTCTCTTTTAATCATTGTTTATAAATCACTTGGTTCCTAATTCTAATCTAATTAGAACTAGATAACCTAAGGTATATTATTTCCAAGTTCTAAACATTTTAAAACTAATAATTAACCTTACGTGACATGCATACTATGTTATAGTGCTTGTTCATTCATCTCATGAATAATAAGACATACATAGCAAAATCATCTCATGATATATAATGCATGTCAATGCTATCCATAAATTAATATAACAACTTTATATTAATTAATCATGCAAACTATATAATATAACTCTTTATATTATCAATGATGCATGGAAATGCTTAACTTAAGGTAGGATTTCTAAATTAAAAGCATAGATTATGCATGGCAATGAATACATAACAATTGCATAATTTAAATAGCAAAATTAGACCAATTTTGGCACCCTAAAATTAATTTTAATTAATATAATCTAATTATATTAATTAAAATCAAATAAAATAAATATATCAAATATAAAAAAAATTTATAATTAATATATAAATTAAAAAACATTTTTCGCCCGTTTGAAAGGTCATTTGAACGCCTTTCGCGCGTAATGCCGTGCCTTTGTCCGCTTTCGCTTCTGAGCGTTGGGCGCGGCTTGCGCTCGCCTTACAAAGCATTGTAACGCTCGTGCTGGCATTGCAACGCTATCGCCTCATCGTCCAAGCGTTGAGATGCTGGGAAGAGCGTTGCAACGCCGCGTCTCCTTGCAGCTTGAAAACCGCCTCATTAGTGTTGCAACGTTGATGAACAGCGTTGCAAGCGGCACATAGAACAGAAAACAGTCTCCACTGTTTTGGCTCATTTTTGCTCCGATCGTCTCAGCAACCACCTTGCCTCGATCGACACGGACTTACAGACTCGATTTACAACTAAAAATACCCAAAACACCAGGCCCTTACATTGAACGATTCAATGAAAAATTGTAAATCTAGGTGCCAAAATTGAAAACGTCTAAATTGCAAACCGTTCATACATCTCATGCAAAACAGTAAATCCCACCTCGTTCTTGAAAAATTTAGAACGTAAATTAAGAACGCAATTGGGCTATGATACCAATTGTGGGGAATCGAATCCCGCAGCGGAAGCGATTGTGAATCGCACGTTCTTAATTTCGTTAGAAAGATTACATTCAAGAACGATTCTACCTAGATTAAGCATAAATTAACAATATGGACAACGAGATATTACCTTTGAAGAACTTTTCTTCGAGTGCTCCTTTCTCCACGATCACGATCTCAGCAACTGGAACCCGAACGGATGAAGACACTACCACCGGATCTTCTCCGTTGTTCTATAGGTGAGGGAGGAATGTGGGTTCCCTTTAGGTGAGATGAGATGTTTTTGTGAGAGAGATTATGTTTTGGAACTTTTCCAACACAACAAATGACACACACTTGGATTAGCAAAAGCTTAGGTTGTTTCACTTAACCTAGTTGCATCTTATGCAACTATTGAAGGGAATTGAAGTCCCGCAGCGGAAGCGATTGCGAATCACGCGCTCTTGATTTAGTTACAACGATAAATTCAAGAACAAATATAACTAGATTAAGCATGTAAAACAGAATGGACAACAAGAAAATTACCTTTGAAGAACCTTTCTTCAAGTGCTCCACTCTCCCACGATCACGATCTCAGCAACAGGAGCTCCAACGTACGAAGACACGACCACCGGATCTTCTGCGTTGTTCTCTAGGTGAGGGAGGAAAGTGGGTTCCCTTTAAGAGAGGTGAGGTATTTTGAAAGAGATGTGTGCTTTGGATCTCTTCCAACAACACAACAAGAGAGAGCTTACAATTCCTTAGAATGACCTTACCTATTTGCATCTCATGCAACCATATATATAGGGGAATGGGATGGAAATGACCATCCTACCCCTCCTTTATTCTCTCTTTAGTATATAGTTTATATATGAATCTAATTCACATTAAAACTATATATTATATCAATTATATCATATATAATTGCTATAACACCTCATGTATGAAATTGAACACTTCAATTTCACTCCTAACTTTATACCCTCAATATTACAATATTGAGCCAACGGAGGGATCTAATGGACCTACAGTTCATGAGCTTCAATGATGTGAGATTAACTGATCAAACTCTTTGATCCAGTTAATCAATATTCATTAACTACAAGTCACTCCACTATAGACTTGTAGCTGCACTATCCTCACTGTAGATAATATTGTGTCCACTGATATAGTCATGACCCATGAGTCGACCCTTCACAGGTTGTTCGTAATCACAGTTGGGTCAAATTACTGTTTTACCCATGTGATTACCTCTTTGCTCCTTAAGCACTACTGATCCTCTAATGAACAACAAGTCTAGGGTCCTACCTTAGACTCATACCCTCATAGAGGGCGGGGCCCCGTTGTTCATGGCCTGGAGTTAGTTCTTAAGGGAACAACCTATCTAATTCCTCAGTAGAGGAATGAGTGAATTCCATCTTGCACAGTTAAGTTCCCAGCTACTTACGAGGCTCTGTCCCTTAGAAGGTAGGCTTATTGAGTCCGCTACAGGCCACTCTTACCCATACTAGTCTAAGGACAAACCTTTATAAGCAGGTGTTCTTAACTTGCTCGAGATTCAGGTCGAGTCACTAATGACCATCTATAAATTAGTAGTCTTATTCTGTTAACGGTGTTACACTGGTTAGACTAATAATTTGCGATCCAGTCTTGTATGAACTCTTCATACATGATGCCCTCACTCGCATGTAAACTACATGAATGAGTTGGATTACCTCATTTGTACTAATTACAAAGTGAGTCGCATCCATGGTGTTACCAGAATAAGGTTTCCAACCTTATTCTTATACCATAGATTATTTAGGTTATATTCTTGAACTCAACCCAAATAGTGTCCACTACACTGATGTTCAAGATAAAAGTTATAACCTTGGAGCTTAGTTTATTGGATTTATAAAGCAAGACTGTAGTTCTATCAAAACAAATAACACTTTATTTAATTGATCAAAATTACACAAGTTTAGGGCATAAATCCCAATAATTTCTCACTTGACCTAAAGCTTGTGGAGTACTAAAACATTACAATAATTACAATAAACTAGGGCATTTAAACCCCTTTGTACAAAATACTCCCACTTGCCCTAGTTGGGAAAAATTTGTAAACCTAGACCTTCTAGGTGACTCTCAAATACTTTAGCCGTGAGAGCCTTTGTAAAAGGATCAGCAATGTTGTGCTCTGAGGCTATCTTCGTGACAATCACGTCTCCTCTATGCATGATCTCCCAGATGAGATGATACTTCCGCTCTATGTGCTTTCCCCTCTTGTGACTTCAGGGTTCCCTCGAATTTGCCACTGCACCACTGTTATCGCAATACAGTGTGATGAGAAAAGTCATATTTGGAACAATTTCCAAATTTAGCATGAATTTCCTTAACCAAACGACCTCTTTAGCTGCTTCACAAGCTGCTACATATTCGGCCTCCATGGTGGAATCAGCGATGCATCCTTGTTTGATGCTTCGCCATACTATAGCTCCTCCGTTAAGAGTGAATACTGATCCTGATGTAGATTTCCGAGAATCTTTATCAGTCTTAAAGTCAGAATCTGTGTATCCTGTAAGGATCAAATCCTTAGCCCCATACACAAGCATGTAGTTCCTTGTTCTCCGAAGATACTTAAGGATAGTTTTAACTACTGTCCAGTGTTCAAGTCCTGGATTGGATTGATACCTACTGACCATCCCAACTGCAAAACATATGTCGGGCCTAGTACACAACATGGCGTACATCAGACTCCCAACAGTCTATGCATAAGGAATCCGTCTCATATCCTCAACTCCTTGAGGTGTCTTAGGACCCTGTTCCTTAGACAAATGGATTCCATGTCTAAAAGGCAACAAACCCTTTTTGGAATCTTGCATCTTAAACCTTGACAACACTTTGTCTATGTATGATGCTTGAGACAAAGCTAGTGTCTTATTCTTGCGGTTTCGGACAATCTGGATCCCAAGAACAAACTGCGCATCACCCAAATCTTTCATTTGAAACTGCGTAGCTAGCCATTCCTTGATGTCAGTAAGATAACCTACATCATTCCCAATGAGTAGGATATCATCCACATAGAGAATTAGGAATGCGACAGAACTATTGATGATTTTCTTGTAGACACAAGGTTCATCATCATTTTGGTCAAAACCATAAGATCTGATTGCCTCATCAAATCTTATATTCCAGGACCTAGAGGCTTGTTTCGGTCCATAAATTGACCTTTTAAGCCTGCAAACCTTTTGCTCTTGTCCTGGTTCAATGAACCCTTTGGGTTGGTCCATGTAGATGTTTTCCTTAAGATTGTCATTCAAAAAGGCTATCTTGACATCCATTTGCCATACCTCATAGTCATAATATGCGGCAATGGCAAGAAGGATACGGATAGACTTTACCATAGCAACAGGTGAAAAGGTCTCCTTATAGTCAACCCCTTCAACCTAGGTATAACCATTTGCTACTAGTCTAGCTTTAAAAGTTTGCACCTTCCCATCTACACCACGTTTTCTCTTGTAGATCCACTTACAAACCTATAGGTTTTACCCCATCAGGCTTATCTACAAGATCCTAAACAGAATTGAAGTACATAAACTCCATTTCTTGGTCCATGGCTATGACCCATTTGTCTTTATCTTTGTCCACCATTGCTTGATTATAAGTCAATGGATTGAGGCAAAGTGGTTGCTGAGAAGAATGGAGCGAAAATGAGCAAAAATAGAAGAAGGAGATTGTTGTTCTGTGTGCAGCATTGCAACGCCGCGCTTATGGTCGAAGGCGTGCGACAGATGCAGCGTTGCAACGCTAGCATCAGCATTGCAACGACGAAGGTGTTTCGCAACGTTGATGCTGAGGCGCGCCCCAACGATCAGAAACAGACAAAATGCAGCGTTGCAACGTTAGTATCAGCGTTGCAACGCCGAAGGCATTTCAAGAAGGTTTCCAAACGGGCGGAAACTATTTTTTTTTATATATATTAAATATAAAAATATTTTGTATTTAATTTTATTCAATATAATTAGATTATATTAATTGAAATTAATTTTAGGGTGCCAAAAATGGTCTAATTTTGCTATTTAATTTATGCAATTGTTGTATAATTATTGCCATGCATAATGTATGCTTTTATTTTAGATATCCCATCTTACGTTAAGCATTTTCATGCATCATTTATAATATAAAGTGTTATATCATATAGTTTGCATGTATAATTAATATAAAGTGTTATATTAATTTTTGGACAACATTGACATGCATATTTTTCATGAGATGAATGTGTTATGTATGTTTTATTATTCATGTGATGAATGATCAAGCACAATAACATAGAATTGCATGTCACCTAAGGTTAAATTCATTAGTTTTAAAATGTTTAGAACATGAAATTAATAGACTTTGGGTTGTCTAGTCCTAATTAGATTAGAATAAGGAACCATGTAATTTATAAACAATGATTAAAAGAGGAACCCTGTCTAAGGAAGGTTCTGTCTAGGTTGTGGTATTTAAGCTAACGGAAATGGAACACCCCTACCTGGGAACTGACCTGGGAGTAAATTTTAATCAGAGAGTTTATAAATTATAGTAGCGTCAACGGGTATTTATGAGTTAATAAACTAGAAATCCTAGGTTTAATATAAAGAGTTATATTAGCAAACTTAGGATAAAATCAATATAAGAGTTATATTGATTATCAGTATAAGAGTTATATTGATAAGTTTAGGTAAAACCATTAGCCGGGTTTAACCTAGGTCAATTTCCTATAGAGTTAAAGTATCTAGTGGGAGAAAAAGTGTATATGATACATATAATCCACCCACATCTCTCCGGAGAAGTTCACACCGTGAGACTCATACTTGGCCTCGTGGCGCAAACGGGAGCGTCCCCCTTCGGATGGTGTTTGTATGAGTCAATAGCAAGGTGAATGGAGAGGGTACTTATAGTGAGTTGGAGCAGGTTTAGTGAAAACAAAACCTATAGTCTCTTCTGTCGGTTCACACCATAAGATCACTATGGTCAGCCTACTAGTTTGGCCTGGACCAGACAATCCCTTCGGAGGGCTTGATCATAGGGGACCGAACACAATGGACACCCGAAAGGGATAAAGATTTCCTTAGTCTATTTTTCAACCTAGTCCTCCCCTCGACGGATTTTGTTGGATGGGGACTCTGGGGTCTAAAGACAGAGGGTAATACTCACAAGGTACATAAGAAGTGTATGTATCCTGACCAAATAATGGTAACTAAAGCTTATAGGAATAAGAGTTATTCTGACATTAAGTTTTAGTCAAGAATGTCTTGATCCAAAGGAGGAGTGTTTTTTATTACCCTTAGGTGTCATACACTCTAAACCTTTGGAGTATCATTGCAAATTATTAATGACCTAGGAATCATTAAATAGTTAGCTAAAACGTGATTGGATCAGATAGTTTTTTAGCGAGAAACTTATACAAGTGTTTTTTGTAAATTTAAGCAAAATGTCTAGCTCTATTATTTCCTTATTGGGTGCGAAAAAAATTAACCGGGAGAGAACATAATGACTTGGAAAAACAAACTTAACACTATCTTGGTAGTGGACGATCTTAAGTTTGTGTTGACCGAGGAGTGTCCTCAGGTGCCAGGATCGAATGCAACACGAAATGTTCGTAATGCATATGATCGATGGATCAAGGCAAATGATAAGGCCAAGGTCTATATGATGGCAAGTATGTCTAACATATTAGCCAAGAAGCACGAGGGCATGATGATCGCTAAGGAAATCATGGATTCGTTGCAGGGCATGTTTGGACAACAACCTACATAGGCCAGACACAATGCCCTCAAATATATATCCAACTCGAGGATGCCAGAGGGATCATCTTTTCGGGATCATGTCCTGGATATGATGGTACACTTCAACATCGCGGAGTCTAATGGTGCTTCCATCGATGAATCGAGCCAAGTTAGCTTCATTCTGGAAACTCTTTCAGATAGTTTCTTACAGTTTAGAAGTAATGTTTTTATGAACAAGCTTACTTTTAATCTTACCTCATTTCTGAATGAACTCCAGACCTTTCAATCTTTGATGAAAATTCAGGGACCGAAAGGTGAGGCAAATGTTGCTAGTAGAAGTTATCACAGAGGTTCGACCTCTGGAACTAAATCAGTGGCTTCATCTTCTTCTAACCTGAAAGGGAAGAAGAAGAACATGAAGAAGGTTGGTAAAGGGAAACAGGCTGATAAAGCTTCCGCTCAAAAAGGCAACAAGGTCAAGGAAGTTGCTGACAAAGGAAAATGTTTCCACTGCAACGAGGATGGACACTGGAAACAGAATTGTCCAAAGTACCTGGCCGATAAGAAGAAAGAAGGTAAATATGATTTACTTTGTATAAAAGCATGTTTAGTGGATAATGATAAAACTGCTTGGATACTTGATTCAATCGCCACTAATCATGTTTGCTCTTCTTTTCACGGAATTGATTCCTGGCAGCAGCTACAGAAAGGAGAAATAACGCTCTGGGCTGTAATGGAGATATCGTCTCAACTGTAGCAATTAGCACAATGAAGCTTTTGCTCGGCAAGAAATATATGTTGTTAGACAATGTATTAGTGATACCAGGGTTTACTAGAAATCTTATTTCAATTTCTTGTCTCATAGAACAATGTATTCCTGTTTCATTTTCTTTAAATAAAGTGTTTATTTCAAAGAAAGGTGTGAAAATATGTTCAGCTTCATTAGAAAATGGTTTGTATGTTTTGAGACCAAATTCAGTCAAAACTGTTTTGAACAATAAATTATTTAAAACAACAAACACACAAACTAAGAAACGTAAAATTTCTCCTAAAGAAAATGCTCATCTTTGGCATCTTAGATTGGGTCACATTAACCTCAATAGGATTAAGAGATTGGTAAAAAGTGGACTTCTAAATGAGTTAGAAGAAAATACTTTACCGGTATGTGAATCTTGCCTAGAAGGCAAAATGACTAAAAGACCTTTTAGTGGAAAAGGTTATAGAGCCAATGAACCTCTTGAGCTTATACATTAAGACCTTTGTGGTCCGGTGAATGTTAAAGCTAGAGGAGGTTATGAATATTTCATCTCTTTTATAGATGATTATTCAAGATTTGGGCATATTTACCTAATGCATCATAAGTCTAAAGCACTTGAAAAGTTGAAGGAATTCAAGGCTGAAGTTGAGAATCAATTAGGTAAAACAATTAAAACATTATTAATTTAATTAGAACATTATTTACAAACTACGAGTTTTAGGGCATAAAACCCAACATGAAGTTCATGATGGATTTGGAAGTTGTTCAAAATATGAACTTGCCAGTGACCTTGTTTTGTGACGACAGTGGTGTAGTAGCCAACTCGAGAGACCCTCGAAGTCATAAAAGTGGCAAGCATATTGAACGGAAGTATCACCTGATACGGGAGATTGTACATCGCAGAGACATGACCGTCACGAAGATTGCTTCAGAGCATAATGTTGCTAATCCGTTTACAAAGGCTTTCACGACTAAGGCGTTTAAGGGTCACCTAGAGAGTCTAGGTCTACAAGTGCTTCCTGACTAGGGCAAGTGGGAGTATTGTAAAGGGGTATTTAATGCCCTAGTTTATTGAATTATGTTGCATTTGAGAAATGTAATATGTACTCCACTAGGTTAGTTCAAGTGGGAGATTGTTGGGATGTATGCCCTAAGCTCGTGTCGTTTGTAACAGTTATGAATTAATAAATAAAGGTGATTTATTATTCAAACTTTGTATCTCTCATTTTATAAACATAATCCAATAAACTAAGCTCCAGGGTCAAACTTATGAGAACTTGAACGGTGTGTAGTAGACACTCAGAGAGGATCACGTTCGAGTTTTTGACCTGAACAGTCTACAGTATATGGATAGGGTTGGGAACCTCATCCTGGCAACACTGTGGATGCGACCCACTTTGTATTAGATACAAATGAGGCGATCCAGCTCGTTCATGTAGTTGACATGCGAGTGGGGGCATCTTGTTCAATGAGATTGTACAAGTTCGGACCGTGAATTATTAGACCTATTGATGTAACACCGTTAACAGTATAGGACTAATAAATTCGTAGATGACCATTAGTGACCCGTCCTTAATCCTGAGCGTGTTACGGACTCCTGTCTGTGGGGATCTGTCCTTTGACTAGTATGAGTGAGGATGGTCTGTGTTACTCGCCCAATAAGCCTATCTTCTCTGGGGCAGAACCACGTGGGGAGCTTGGAACTTGACTACACAAGATGAAATTCACTCGTTCCCGAGCTAGGGAAACTAGAGAGGTTGTTCCCTTAAGTGTTTTCTCCAAGGCTTGAACAACAGAGCCCCACCCTCTCAATGACCCGAGAGGGATGTTGTTTATGGTAGGATCATGCAACAAAGTTGTTCATTAGACGAGCAATGGGACTTAAGGAGCAAGAGGTAGACACAGGGGTAAAATGGTAATTTGACCCAACTGGACTACGAACAATCTGTGAAGGGTTGACTCTTGGGCATTGGTTATATCGATGGACACAACTTGTCCTACAGTGAGGAGAGGCAGCTACGGGGCTATAGTGGAGTGACCCTGTAGTTAATGAATATTGATTAACCAGGTCAAAGAGTTTGATCGGTTAATATTGGATCATTAGAACTCATGATCTGTAGGTCCATTAGATCCTTCAGTTGGCTCAATTTGGAGTTAATGAGGGTATACAGTTTGGAGTGGATTTGAAGTGTTCAAATTCATGAAAAGGCTATTTATGTTCTTTATATGAGATATGGTTGACATAATATATAGTTTAATGTGAATGAGATTCATAGTAAACTATAGTATAGCCTAAATATTTAATTAAGGCTTATTTGGAGAAATTGATTTGAGAGAAATAAAATTGAATGTGATTCAATTTTAAATTCCACACTTATGCAAATGAGGTTTGTATAATATGGTATGTGATACCTTATAAAAATATGATTTTCATATTATATAGTTGTGGTAAAGTGGTAAATTGGTGGAGATTTTACCTCCACCACATACCACTATATAATGGTGGAATGTGAGACATTCCATAGGCTATCATCTCATTTTTTGGAATTCCATACCAAAGAGATTCTCTCTCAATTCTCTCTAGAGAATCCTCTCTACAATTCTCTCCAAAACCCAACCCAAGGGGAGTCCCACCTACTCTCCCTCATCAACCGGAGAACAACTGAGAAAATCAAGTAGAGGTGTCCCTTGGATCGAGATCCGGTTCATGGGTTGATTGTGGAGAACGAAAAGTTCGTTGAGATCGAGATCGGGAGAAGGAAAACACGAAGAACGATTCTTCAAGTGGTTGGTATTACTTGATGTAATTTCCTTCTCAAAGCATGTTTAGCCTAGATTTGTATGTGATACGTTTCAATTTTAATAAAAATAGTAACACAATGCAAACAACGCGATTCGCGTCACTTCCGCTGCAGGATTGCATCCCTTCAACCCAAATCCAAAGGGAATCCAACAATTCTCCCTCATCCGTTGGAGAACAATCGAGAAGTCCTTGTGGAGGTGTCCAACTTTCTTGTTTGGTTCGTGGATTCGAGAATGGGAGATCGTTGAGGAGATTATTGTAGAGATCGTTGAGATCGTGATCGTGGGAGGAGGAAAACAAAAAGAAAAGGTTCTTCAAAGGTTAGTCACTGTTTTTCCTTCTCTTTATGCTTATCCTACTCAAAGTATGTGATGTATGTTTAATTTTAAGTACATTTTGTGTCACACAATGGGGCATCGCAATTCGCATCGGTTCCGCTACGGGATTCAATCTCATCACCAATAAACAAACATCCTATGTTGCATTATGTGTCTTAGACTATGTGTGGAGGCATTCGAGGATCAAGGTTCAAGAAACAACCTAAAGGGTCTATAGTATACAGATGATGTTGGGTACCTTATCCTGGTGACACTATGGATACGACCCACTTTGTATTTGATACAAACGCAATGATCCAACGCGTTCGTGTAGGTGACATGCGAGTGGGGGTATCTTATGTGATGAGTTCATATAAGACCAGACCGTGAAATAGTAATCGATAGATATAACTCCGTTAACAAGTTAGGTTTTTATTTCAATAGGTTGACCTAGGAAACTTGATCTTAATCCTGAGCACGTTACGAACTCCTGTCTGCGAGGGATTATCCTTTGACTAGTATGGATGAGAGTGGCCCGAGACACCGACTCAATAAGCCTACCTTCTTGGGGACAAAACCTCATGGGCAGCTGGGGACTTAACCTAGCAAGATGGAATTCACTTCTTCCCAACTTAGGGTAATTAGATGAGTGTTCCCTTAAGTGGTGCCTCTGGGACTTGAAAAAAGGGCCCTACCCTCTCACTGGCCCGAGAGGGATTTCTGTTTATTAGTTAAACCATAAATAGGTTGTTCATTAGAGAAGCACTGGTACTTAAGGCCATAGATGTAACCCAAGGGTAAAACAGTAATTTAACCCAGTTGGTGTTACGAGCACTCGTGAAGGATTTACTTGCTGCAATTGGTCTATATCCATGGACACAGAAAAATATCTATAGTGAGAAGAGTGCAGCTGTGAGTCTTTAGTGGAGTGTACCCGCAGTTAACGAATGTTGATTAAGCGGGTAATGAGATTAGTCAATTAATCTCGTATCGTTGGAGCTTCTGATTTGTAGGTCCATTAGGTCCACTTCCTAGCTCGTAAAGGGTTATGAGATTGCTAGATCTTGATTGGATTTTGAAATGTTCAAATTGGAAATTTACATGATGTATGGAGATACATTATAATTAAAGTTTTTATGTTGATTAAACCTTTATAATATATGAGAAAATTAAATATTTGAAAGATTTCAAATATTATTTTAATGTAAATAAGATTCATATTAGAAACTATATGTTAAGATTTAATGTACATACGATGCACATTAAAACTATAGGTTATGAGAGATGTACAGTTAAATGTGATTTAAATGGAAATTGAAATTAATTTAATTAATAGTTAGTTAAATTAATTATATTTTTAATTGATTTTGTTTAAATAAAAAAAAGGAACGTGTGATATGCACGTTACTCTCCCCATTTTTCTCTCTACTCGTTGTCTATCGATAAGACAAATAGGATAGGCGGAGAGAATGAATGACAAAATCTTGATTTGATTTTTCTCTCTTCGCCTGAAAAAACATAGTGATTCCCAAAAGATTAAGAAAGATTTTCCACATAAACCTCATTCTTAGAAACACAAAGGATAGGAAGTTTACCAAATTGGTGGTGTTCGATTGAAGTTCCAAAAGGGTTTGGAATTGGCAGATCGTGAATCACATAAAAGAGTTCTGCTGTGAGTCTTTCCAAAAGCCAAAAGGTAAGGATTACGAATCCTTTTAGTTTATGTTTTGTTTCTGGAACAATTTTATTGTTTGAAGCATGCTTTTACTACTTATCCATAGTTTTTTTGTCCAATGTACTAGTATTTCTGTTCCAAATGAAAAAACGAGTTTTTACGATCCAATTAGGTTCTACTGTGCAATTGGAATTTTGATTTCCATCACAATGGCCCCAGGTAAATGTGTCCTAGAGTTAGGTTCGTTACAGTTGGTATTAGAGTCCAAGATTATGGGTTTTGTAGACTCGTTTACATCGTAAGCAACAAGTATTCCATGGCTAAGTTGCAATTCCCAGTCATCGCCAAGTACGCATTTGAAATAAAGTTTAGTTTTATTCATGAAAAGAAAAGTATGTATATTTATATGTAAAGATATATGTTATAAGATATGAGCATGATGTATTCCTTAGCTAAGAAAGAGTGAGAATGTGTGATCCCTACCGTTTATGATAAAAAGAAAATGCCTGAGATGGAAATGTTCACACTTAAAAGGAAATTTTATTGACATAAAACACATGTTTGTGTGTTATTGAAAGAGTCAGTTCAGATAAAGGAGGGAAGAATAAGTCTTGAGAGACTGAAGTCGTTTAAAGGTCACTAAGTAACTAAGTTTTTTAAGTAAAACTTTGAAAGATAAATGTTATGACTACTATTGAGAAGTTCAAGGTTTTAATGTATTAGGTAAAATGTTTGTGATCTTATTTATACATGTCAGACCAAATGGATGAAGAAGTTATGAGGTGTAGTATGTATGTTACTATGGAGTACCCAACTTTGTTAGTATTAAAAAAAAGTTCCTTCACATTCAAGTGAATGTGAACATGGTATTTAAAGAGTTGAAAGTTAAAGAGAAAAAGAGTTTTATAAGATTGAAGTTTGTTTTTCAAAAGGGCACGGAATATTGAAGTTTATATCTTTTGAGTGAAACTTTTAAAGGGGAGATATGTATGACTACTATGTCGTTTCAAAGCGAAGAGAAAGTTAAAGATATAGCATGAGTAGTAGTATGAAGAACTCTCTTTAAAAAGTCAATCTTAATGGATGTAGGATAAAGAAAACCAAAGTAGTTTGGAAAATTACTTAAATGAAAAACAAGTTGTTAGCTTTGAAGTGGAAGTTAATTTTTCAAGGTGCTTCAAAATACTTGGATTTTATCCATGTCAAGTAATGTGAATAGACATAACTAAGATGTTATTGAGGATAGGTTTTGTATGGAGTTTTAAAAGTGGTGTCATAAGTTTAATGACCTTAAGACAAGCATGAAGTGGAAAAGTAACGGCAGAGTTTTGGTTTGAGCATAAGGGAGTTAAATTTTTGGATTTTAGATATTTGAGTAGTTTGACTTTCACATGGTCCATGATGTGCATGTGCCTTTGGAAATGGCATGAGGAACTTCACTACTAATTCCAATTTTATGTTATGGTATGTGTATGAGTTGGAAGAAATTATATGAGACTTTAACGTTGAAATTCATATTTGGTATAAAGTTTTTTTTTCCAAACAGAGGATTAAACATGGGCGATTTATGTATTAGATGAAAGTTTTTTGAGTTTTTGTCCTCGTCAGTGTAGAAGTCTGACTGAGGAACCTCTTTAAATTGGAAATTCATACAGTTGTAGTGGTCAATAACCTTTGGAAGGAAACTGGGAGGTTTAATTAGTAAAAGGATAGGTTGAGGATTTCTTTAGCACGGGTTTTAAGATTTCGACTTTAGAACCATATTAGTACAAGAAACTTGAAAGGCTCTCAATTTGACTAAAAGGAGAAAATCAAGTTCAAGGAAAGTAAGTAGGAGAAAAATGTGTTGGTGTTAAATAAAGTAAGTTGGATCTTTCGAAGTTACTACTAACACAGGAAGTAGACCTGAGCACTAAGTTAAAGTAGATAACATCAGTTATTTCTAATACTCCTTACAGAATGTTTCTAGCAGAGTTAAAAGAGCTCAAGTTATAGTTACAGGATCTTTTCGATAAAGAGATCATATTAGTGTATCGCTCTAAGGAGTACCAGTGTTGTTTGTAAAGAAGAAAGGTGGATCTATGTGCATGTGCATAGATTATAGAAAGTTGAATAAAGTCTCTACTAAGAATAAATATCTTATTCCTCGAATAGACGATTTATTCAACCAGTTACAAGGAGAAACAATGTTCTCTAATATCGATCTATAGTCAGGCTATTACCAGTTGAGGAGTAGGTAGGAAGTCAGTCCGAAGACAACCTTCAAGTCACATTATGAACATTATGAATTTAAAGTGATGTTGTTTAGGTTGACTAATGCGCCTGCAGTGTTTATGGACTTAATGAATTGGGTATGCAAGGAATTTCTAGTCATTTTTGTGATTGAGTTTACTAATGATATTCTGATATAGTCTAAGTCTGATGAGGAACATAAAGAAGGGTCTTGTTAAATTTGAGGATAAATGAGTTGTATGCAAAATTTTCTAAATGTGAGTTTTGGCTTTAAGAAGTGTCTTTTTTAGGGCACGTAGTGTCAAAGGCAGGAGTCTCTACAGATCCTACAAAGGTAGAGGCAGTGACGTAGTGGCCTCACCCGACTACCATCACGAGATACCAAGTTCTCTGGGTTTAGCAAGTTATTACAGACGATTGATACATGATTTCACCAGGATAGCATTGCCTTAACACAGTTAACTTGAAAAAGTAACTCGTTTGTTTGGAGCGATGAGTGTGAATCAAGTTTCCAGACGCTTAAACAGAGATTAGTTTCAGTCCAATCCTTACAGGGCCTGAGGGGACAGATGGATTTGTAGTTTACAATGATGCATAAAAATAAATGGACTAGGTTGTGTACTGATGCAACACTAGATACACATAGGCTATGTTCTTTCATTCATGATCTAGAACTTGCAAAAAAATTGTTGACACTTAATATGAGGACTCGTAATTGGTTAAACACTAAAGCGAACTAAATCAATAAGATTTTATCCCACTCTTTTAGATTTCTCTCTTAGAGTTGAGATCACAACATGATTGTTTGGTTACCCTGTCTTTTAGATTTTACTGTTTGAAGATTGTTACAAAAGCTTAACTTATTTTTGTTTAGGTTGTTGAATATTTTTGAATCTTAAGTAGTCCTGAATTGGAGTTTGGAGCATTTTCATCGTAAAAATGGTAGAGTTTTTGTAGAGTGATTCACGCGTTGCAATAATCAAAGAAACCTAAGTGTAAATTACTCCTATCATGACTTCAAACATACAGTGAGATATTTGTTGGATCGGTATGGTAACCCTAGAGGGGGGTGAATAGGGTTTAATTAAATTTTTTACTAAATAATTCCAACGGCTACATATATATATAAGAGAATTCGTAATGGGTAGCAAAGGTGTATTATTATTTGCAGATATAGCAATATTTAAAAAGAATTGCAAATATGGAAAATCTCTTTAAAAATATTTTATAATTCCAGTTTTACCCTTCTTCCTATTTTTGCGTGTATTTCACCACTTGAGATAGAGATGTTCTTCTGCCACATAAGCGGCAAAGATGGACTTCATATTGTTACTACTGTCAGTGCTGGAGTTGAACATAGTATCGGTCATGTCCAGCATCGAAAATTGATCGCCCATGTTTTTTTCGTACCGGACGACAGTCGGATCCTCGAGGCCCTACGACCCAATTGCATGATCGACGAACTCCATCGAAGACCATCTAGTGGAGGGGTTCGAAACAGGGCCATGTGTTGGTTGCCAACGTTCAACGACGATGGAGCGGAGGGAGTAGCGACAAACATGTGGCACGTGTGGTCATCGCGATAGGTGACTTCGAACATATGGGGGTCGTTGTCGAGGCATTGCACTTGCTTCTTTGCCGGATAGTAGTCTAGTTTCTGGTGCGTGCATCTGAAATAGCCTCAGCAAAAAAAAAAGATGAAAAAAATGATGTCATAGTTACAATTTTATCATTAAGGATTTTTATTTTTCCTGAAAAAGATTTTTTTATGGTTTGTTTGGTTTAGTTTAATAACAATTTTTTTCAGAATAAATTATGAATTTCATCCCAATGAATCGAGCTTAATTTTAGTTTGGTTTAATTTGATTTATAAGTCCACATTCTTGAGTTCACATTCCAATATTCTTCCAATCTATCAAAATCTGTTAATCGATTATGCTTAGAGAAGCTTTCTTTTACAATTTTTTGTTGTATGGTGATTTTCTGTTGGTTTTTTGTTTGTTTGTATGGAAGCTTTGTTTTAGATTTTCTGCTTTATGCTCATTCTGTTTTTCTTGGTTTTTGCTTTATACTTGTAATCAATAGATATCAGTAATATACGTGTGAATGTGTTATATACTTCTATCAATGATATACAGTGAATATGCTAGTGATCAATAGATATCAGTGATATACGAGTGAACACGCTAGTGATCAGTAGATGTCAGTGATATACTTCTATCAATGATATACGAGTCATTCTCTTTTCTTAATCTCTGTTTTATGTTTGTGATCAATAGATATCAGTGATATGCATTTTATACTTGTGATCAATAAATATCAGTGATATACGTGTGAATATGCTAGATATCAGTGATATACTTTTATCAATGATGTATGTGAATATGTTAGTAATCAATAGATATCAGTGATATACAGTGAATATGCTAGTGATCAATAGATATCAGTGATATACTTCTATCAATGATATACGAGTGAATATGCTAGTGATTTATATATATTAGTGATATACTTCTATCAATGATATATGAGTGAATTTGCTAGTGATCAATATAATTTGTGTATGTGGTGATCGATTTCTATCAATCATATAATTACTTAATGTTCTTATTACTTTCTGTTGCAGTTATTTTGGAACTATGATTAAGCTTCCAATAATTGTTTTTTATATAGACAATGGAATGAGAAAAATTTCTATGAGAATTACAAGACCATTGGAATTTTGGTTGATGATATGATATGTTTTGATGATTCTATCAATCTGATTGCGAAAGAAATTCAAATGGATACTTCTATTTTTTCTATATAATTGTCGATCTTTATTAAGTTATGAGATGAATGGTGTTCAGGATGTGGTTAAAATTCAAGAAGATAAAGATGTTGTTTGGTTTTTAACTTTAGTGAAAGATCAAAATACAAGATATCTTTTAGTTACTCATATTAACGATGCTTGTTTTGATGGCTCCTCTTGTGCAATTAGTGATGAGAGTGACAACTTATGGAGGTGTAATCGGCCCAGTTGGGAATCATTCTGAATGGAGTTCGATAGATGTTGGCATAAATGTATTACCTCCAATTGTTAAACGTCAAGCAGGAAGACCCCGAAAGAAACGGATTCCGTCGATTGGTGAAGCAAGAAGGCACACAAAATGTAGTCATTGTCATCGTGTTGGTCACAATTGTAGGACATGTAAATTTTCACCAGTGTTACCATGATGTAATTTTTGACAATTGGTTTTAGATATATTTTTTCAAGATAGAACTCAATATTGTTGTTATTATACTATTCATACTATCAATACAAGGTTTGTGTTTGTTTCAAAAGTTTAATATCAATAATATGAACACAAGAACTTTGGCATCTGATGAGAAAATTTAAAGACCACACAACAAACAGTAATAACTAACAGATAGACAACTATCAGTGATAGTGATAGACAACTACCACTAATGAAGTCTATCACTTCTATCAGTGATAGACATCTATCACTGATAGAAGTCTATCACTGGAAAGAAGTTAATGATTGATAGACAACTATCAGTGATAGAAGTCAGATAGAAGGAAGAAGTTAATAATCATGAAGAACAAGAAGTCTAATAAAAAAGTTATGAGTGATAGGTACTAGATAGGTAGAAGTCTATCAGACAGCTATCACTGATAGAAGTCTATCACTTCTATCAGTGATAGTAGTCTATCACTTCTTTTTCATTAACTTTTATCAATCATTAACAGTGATAGTAGTCTATCACTTCTATCAGTGATAGACAGTGATAGAAGTCGAATAGAAACAAAAAGTCTAATAGATAATAGAAAAGTTATGAGTAATAGGTAATAGATAGACAACTGTGGTAGAAGTCTATCAAACAACTAATATCACTGATAGAAGTCTATCACTTCTATCAGTGATAGATATCACAATAGTAGTTTATCAAAATTATAAGAAAAAAAATTAGTTATTAAATAAACAGACAAAAAAATTAGTTATTAAATAAACAGACTTCTATCAGTGATATCACTCATAAAATCCTATCAGTGATATCACTGATATCAGTGACTGACGTGGGTTGCGAATGGTAATAACGTGGGGTGTTTTAGTAATTTCAATTCCTCTTTTTAAATTTTTGTTATTTTTGCAAATAGATTGAGTCATTTGCTATATGGGTAATTATATTGGGCCTCTTTGCTACCAACCCAATTGCCCCTATATATAATATATATTTTTTTATTTTATTTTCTTTTTATTTTAAAACAACCAAAATCCCACCAAATATTACTCTCTCATAGTCCACATGTCATACTTTAATTGGTCTACAATGGTGACTTGGCCGCCACATCATCGCGTCGGTAAATTTCCGTTCAAATTTGTTTTGGTCAAATTTTCTTCGTTTTAGCTCTAATTTGAGTGATTCAAGAGGCATTGGAATCGTTATTCCGAGCTCTATGCAATGGACACTTCAAAACAATTAAACTATTAGTAATTAATAGTGGGTTTGTTATCATCAAAATATTAAATAATTAATAATTAAAATTAATTAATTTTAGATTAAGGGCCAAAAAGCCAACAATCTCCCTCTTTTTGATGATGACAAACCATTAAAGAAAAATAACTTGAAGATCATAAAATAAATAAGATAAGTCAAGTATTCAAGTAATAATTTCAATATAAATCCCAATATGCCACCATGAAGCTCATACTTGAACAATCACTCAAATAAATATAATATATCATTCTCCCCCTAAATTAATGCAAAATTAAAACATGATATAAATTTTAGAACATATTTTTCTTAAACTTCTCCCCCTTTGAAATCATAAAAAAGACACAATTAAGAAAGATTAAGAACTACATGCAAGCTCCCCCTAAGAACATGAATACATACTTTACATAACTTACCCTATCAATATGCCATAGAAAACTAAAATTATAGATTCAAGAGGCATCACAACGAATAATACCAAGCTCAAGCCTATTTTTACAAAAATTTTCTTCATTTAAAGGATTCGTGAAAATATCCGCTAATTGATCATTAGAGCTCACATAATCAAGAGTAATATGACCATTTTGCACATGTTCTCTAATAAAGTGATGTCTAATATCAATATGCTTAGTCCTAGAATGATGAATAGGATTTTTAGTCAAATTAATAGCACTAGTATTATCACAAAATATAGGCACATTATCAAATTTTAATCCAAAATCACAAAGAGTTTGTTTCATACAAAGAATTTGAGCACAACAACTAGCAACCACAATATATTCCGCTTCGGTAGTGGATAAGGCAACCGAATTTTACTTTTTACTAAACCAAGATACTAAGGAACTATAAAAAAATTGGCAAGTTCCACTAGTACTTTTACTATCAAGTAAGCTTCCAGAAAAATCCGCATCGGAATATCCTACCAAATTAAGTTCAACATTTCTAGGATACCATAAACCTAAATCAATATTCCCAAGTAAATATTTAAATATTCTCTTAAAGACATGCAAATGGGATTCCTTAGGACAAGATTGAAATCTAGCACAAAGACATACACTAAACATGATATTGGGTCTACTAGCGGTTAAATAAAGTAGTGATCCGATCATACCTCGATAAGTTTTTATGTCTACACATTTACCTTTTTCATCCTTGTCAAGCTTAGTGGATGTGCTCATAGGAGTTTTTGCAATTTTACCTTCATTGAACTTGAACCTTTTGAGCAAATCTTTTGTGTATTTCTCTTGACTTATGAAGATACCATCCTTGAGTTGTTTGATTTGAAGTCCAAGGAAGAAACTAAGTTCTCCCATCATACTCATCTCAAACTCACTATGCATACATTTAGAAAATTCTTCACACAAAGAAGGGTTAGTAGAACCAAAGATAATATCATTTATATAGATTTGTACTAAAAGCATATCATTTTCCTTAGTCTTAATAAAAAGAGTAGTGTCACTTTTACCCATTTTAAAACCATTCTCAAGAAGAAAATTACTAAGCCTATCATACCAAGCTCTTGGAGCTTGTTTTAAGCCATAAAGAGTCTTTTTCAACTTATAGACATGATTAGGCAAATCAAAACTTTCAAAGCCCGGAGGTTGTTCTACATAAACTTCCTCCATAATATAACAATTTAAAAAGGCACTTTTCACATCCATTTGATAAAAGATAAAATTTTTATATGAAGCAAAAGCAAGTAACATTCTAATAGCTTCTAATCTAGCAATGGGTGCAAAAGTCTCTTCATAATCTATACCTTCCTCTTGACAATAACCTTGACCTACAAGTTTAGCTTTATTTCTAATGATATTTCCATTTTCATCCATTTTATTTCTAAAGACCCATTTAGTCCCAATAATAGAAGCATTAGAAGGCCTAGGGACTAATTCTCAAACTTTGTTCCTTTCAAATTGATTTAATTCTTCTTGCATAGCTACAATCCAAAATTCATCATTTTTCGCATCTTTAAAACTTTTAGGTTCAATTTGAGAAACAAAAGCAATATTATTAAACAAATTAAGAGAGGAACGAGTTTTCACACCTTGTTCGGGATCACCAAAAATCAAGTCCTTAGGATGGGATGGAGCATACCTCCATTCTTTAGACATAGATGAAGAACCATTTTCCTTCTTTTCATTCAAGCTCACTTCTTGCTTACTTGAGTCAATTTCCTTGCCTTTGTCACTAACATGTAAATCTCCAAAATTCCTTTCTAAATCATCACTACAAATAGACTCATTAGAAACATTATTGCAAGATTCATCAAATACAACATGCATAGATTCCACAATAATTAAAGTTCTCTTATTGAAAACTCTATAGGCTTTACTAGTAGATGAATATCCTAGAAAAATACCAACATCCGTCTTAGAATCAAATTTTCCAAGTTTTTCTTTGTTGTTCAAAGTAAAACATTTGCAACCAAAAACTTTGAAATACCCAATATTTGGAATTTTGTTATGCCAAAGCTCATAAGGAGTTTTATCTAAAGAAGGTCTAATTAAAACTCTATTTAGAACATAACAAGCGGTGTTAACGGCTTCCGCCCAAAAGTATTTAGGTAAATCATACTCATGCAACATTGACCTAGAAAATTCTTGCAAAGTACGATTTTTTCTTTCAACCACACCGTTTTGTTGAGGAGTTCTTAGAGCAGAGAAGTTATGAGAAAAACCATTATCTTCAAAAAAAATTTCAAAAGCAATACTATCAAATTCTCCTCCATGATCACTCTTAATATTAGAAATAAAAAATCCTTTTTCATTTTGAACTCTTTTTGCAAAACTAGAAAAACTTTTCAAAACATCATCTTTATGTTTAACATCAAAACCCAAGTAAATCTTGAAAAATCATCAACTATCACAAAAGCATAATAACTTTCTCCAAAATTAGCAATTCTAGAAGGGCCAAACAAGTCCATGTGTAATAGTTGAAGGGGTCTAGATGTAGCGATCACATTTTTACCAACAAACAAGACTTTTCTATCACTAGCATTTTCAATGATACAATTCTTTTTATCAAACACAACTCTAAAACCTTTATCACATAATTGACTAATACTAAGTAAATCATGCTTTAGACCATAAACTAAAAGTACATTTTCAATCAAAGTAGAAGAACTATTACCTATACTACCCTTACCAATAATTTTACCTTTCTTGTTGTCACCAAAAGTTACTAAGTCTCCATCCTTTTTGGAAAGATTGACAAACTTGGATTGGTCTCCCATCATATGCCTCGAGCAACCACTATCCAAGTACCATTTATTTTTCTTGGAGACTTTCAAACATACCTACAAACAAAATTATTCAAGATTGATCTTTTGGTACCCATACTTGTTTAGGTCCTAGAAGGTTAGAATTTTAAAACTTGGGAACCCATATTTTTGCATTCACATTTAAAGCATTGGATTTAGACAAGTAACAAAAATAGGCTTTATGTCCATACTTGCCACATGAGAAAGAAACAACATTATGCAAGGATTTATCATGCTTGCCACATGAGAAACAAACAACAATATTTTTGCACTCTACTTTACTTGGAGAAATTCTTTTTTGGAGCATTGTGAAACTTTGCTTTTTGAGAAAAATTTCTTCTTGAAGAAGTAGTATGAGCATATTTCAATTTAAAGCAATTTGGTCTAATATGACCTTCAACACCACAATGATGACATATAGGCACAAAACTAGATTTATCATGCTTAGACCCAATCTTAGGCATTTTATGATTAGGCACAATGGGAGATACTTTAACAAAGATAGTTTTAGAACTTGAAGGAGTAGAACATTCATCAATATAGCTTAAACCTCTTTTATCACCATAAGGTTTGCCAACTTCAATTATTTTGTCCAACCTTTGAGCACCTATTGTCAACTTTTTAATGGACTCTTTAGCCTTACCAAGTTCTTGCAAAGCATTTAATTCATTTTCCTTAAGCAATTTAATCAAATTAGATTTTTCATAACTATCATGCTCAAGAAATCTAACTTTATCAAACAAGACATTTTTTTCATCACAATCAAAAGCATGCTTATCACAAGAGATATTCATTTCATCAATTTTCACAACATTATGCTCATTTTCTTTTAAGCAAGCAATTTCATCAAGTAAAAACTTATTTTCACTAGCTAGAGCATTGTATTTCTTTTTAAGCACAACATATTTAGAACCAAGCTTTTCTATGTCATTTTGCATATTTTCAAAAGCTTCAAATAATTCATCATAAGAAAGGGGCTCTAGAGTTACCTCATCATCTTGTTCATCACCCTTGTCACTATGAGCCATGAAGCAAAAGTTTGCTACTTCTTCATTGTCACTTCCACTTTCACTTTCATCACTATCATCCCAAGTGGCTTTCATTGCTTTCTTCTTGGATTTCTTGGATGATTTGAGGAGAGGGCAATCCGTTCTTTTATGACCCAGTTTCTTGCATTCATAGCATATAATCTCATCCTTTTTACTCTTTTCACCCTTTGACTCTTTTTGGTTGGAAATGTGTTTATTGAATTGTTTCTTCCTCTTAATGAACTTTTTATACTTACGTGAAAAATATGCAATATCGTCTTCATCTAGAACACCCTCATCTTTGGATTCAACTTCCAAGGATAAAGTCTTTAAAGCAATACCTTTCTTCTTTTTGGATCCATCCTCCATGTGTTCCTTCATAGTGATCTCCTGTGTCATGAGAGAGCCAATAAGTTCCTCCAAAAGAAGTTTGGTGAGATCCTTTACTTCTTCAATTGTCGTCACCTTCGCTTCCCAATTCTTAGGTAGAGATCTAAGAATTTTCCTAACATTTTTCGAGTTAGTATAAACTTTATCAAGACCTTTCAAAGTATTTGTAATGTTTGTAAATCTAGTAAACATCTTGGTAATAGATTCATTAGCATCCATCTTAAACAATTCATAATTAGGAACTAGCATGCTAATTTTTTATTCTTTAACTTGATTAGTGCCCTCATGAGTCACTTCAAGAATATTCCATATTTCTTTAGCCGAAGAGAACATAGATATTCTATTAAATTCTTCCTTACTCAAGTTACAATAAAAACAATTTATAGCTCAAGCATTAAGACCACACTTTTTCAACTCAATTTCATCATATTCATTTTCTAATTTTGGCACATCATTTTCATTAACAATTTTCATGGGAATATATGGACCATTAACCACATTTAACCATAAACTATAGGTAACGGATTGTAAATAAATTCTCATTCTAGCCTTCCAATAAGAATAATTTGACCCATCAAAATAAGGAGGCCTAGAGGTGGATTGTCCTTCAATAACACCATTTACTACTAGGTTTGTCATAAAACTCAAACAATAAAGTTTATAAACAAAAATCTAAAAGAGCAACCTCGCTCTGATACCAATTGTTGGATAGGTATGACAACCCTAGAGAGGGGGATGGGGGTGAATAGGGTTTAATTAAACTTTTTGCTAAACATGCCCAATTTATCTAATTAACAAACTTTTTAAGAAACAATTAAAAAAATAATTAAGAGAAATTAATGCAATATGCAAGATAGATAAAAAGTATAACAAAAATTAATTCTATCTAATACCTAGCAATTAATCAAGGAACAAAATAAAGCATGCATAAACTACTACAAGTAATTACAAAAATAAATAGGAAAGAGTTAGAGAAGAGGACACCGTAATTTTATAGTGGTTCGGTCAAACACGACCTACTCTACTCCCCAAGCGCCTCTTGGGATTTTGAATAAAAAATGCACCGACTCTTTCCACGGATTAGACCCCAACCGCTACACCGCTCCTTTTTACGAGTTCAAGAGCAAACCCGATCCTTTTCACGGGTTAGGATCAAACCGTTACAAAGTTTGGTAAATTTGAATAACACAAAAATACACTCTCTTAATAGAGTAGATTTACAAATTTTTATCTCACAAATCAATCCTCACTACACAATTCTAACTCTCTCAAGAATAAGATGAAAAGAAAAAAAAATTGAGAGCTTGGAGAGAGCAATAATGGAGACTTTTGATTTTTGGAGGATTGTAAAATGCCAAAACTTGTTGTGAAAATTTAGAGAAGAAGATGGTATAAAAAGAGAGGAAAATAGGGTAAAAATCAAGCTTTAATTTGGACCATTGTATTGTGTAAAAGAGAAATGGATGGTGGAGATTAAAAGTAACAAGAAAATAATTATTAAATGAATTATATAATAATAATAATAATAATATTAATAAAAATATATATATATATTTAGAGAGTAACGGTTAAAAAAAAATATTTTTTTGATTTTTTTAAAACCACAACGGTCAGATTGCATTAAATGCAATCTGACTTTTTATTTTATTTTATTTTTAAAACTAACGGTAATATATATAAAATATAATATAATATAATTTTTATTTTATTTTCTTTTTATTTTAAAACAAACAAAAGCCCACCAAATGTTACTCTCCCATAGGTCCACATGTCACACTTTAATTGGTCTACAATAGTGACTTGGTCACCACGTCATCGCGTCTGGAAATTTCCGTTCAAATTTGTTTTGGCCATATCTTCTTCGTTTTAACTCCGATTTGGGTGATTCAAGAGGCATTGGAATCGTTATTTCGAGCTCTATGCTATGGATACTTCAAAATATTAAAACTATTAGTAACTAATAGTAGGTTTGTTATCATCAAAATATTAATTAATTAATTAATTAAAATTAATTAATTTTAGATTAAGGCCAAAAAGCCAACAACGTTAATCCTTCACGAGTGTTTGTAATACCAGGTGGGTCAAATTATCATTTTATCTATGGATTAAATCTATGACCTTAAGTACCAGTGCTTCTCTAATGAACAACTTGTTTAAGGTCTAACCATTAAATAGAAACCCCTCATCGGTGATAATTCTCATTTATGAGGATTATTTAACAGTAAATTAGGTTATTTTTTTTTATCATTTTATATGTTTATTGATTACTGAGCAAGCCAAAAATAACATTAATGAGTAAAATTTTTTCAAAGCTTGCTAAGAATGGTGAGAAGTGAAAAACTATTTGAGAAACAAATGAATTTGAACTAATTTCATTGTTTTTGTGTAGATTTGGAGTAAAAAAGAAAAATGCAAGAGAAAATGCAATTGCATTCTTACTTGCAGAGCAGAAGAATAACAAGTCAGAATGCCAGACAGAATGCAAGATAAAATGCAACTGCATTTCGGGATTTTCAGAAAAACGCCACAAACTTCGAGATTTTGAGATTTTTGGAGAATCTCGCTCATTTTTGGAAAGTATACAACCTAGAATCATGCCCAAATGATTGTCAATGGATTGAGGATGGATTTAGAAGAAAGCCCTAGTTATCATTACGTATGAAAAGGAGACGTTTTCATGGGTTTTCTTCAAGTAAGAAAGATTCGCGGGAGAAGATTTTGGACAACAACAATTTCTTTCTTTTTTTTTTTTAGCATGTTTTTCTTCTCCTTTTAGGATGTAAGTTCTGAGGTTTGATCCCTCCTTCATGAAAGTGTAGGAGGTGAAGATCCATAATCTCTAAATGGGTTTTTTGGAATCGACCAAATAAGGAATGTTAGGTTTTATATGCTTATTGTTTATGGTTTCAACCTAGTTGTTGTTTTTTTATGTACTGTTCATCTTTATTCATCATCAAGTTGTGTTTATTTAGCTAATTTCATTTGTCTCAAGTTAGATCTAAAGTGTTGTGTTTTTCTTTCATCATTAATAAAAGGGTCGAGAGCTTTAAGTTTTTTTTCTTGTTTTATTTACTGCTTTATTTTTTCTTTATAGTGAGTGGTGACAACTTAGAATTAGGGTTTTAAGAAATAATAGTTAACTTTAGTGTTAGTTGTCTTTTCCCTTTTGTCCCTTTCTCTTGTAGTTTTTTGTTCCCGAAAATCATGAAGTGTTCACCAACTAATTTTACTAATTTTCTATTTTTCTTTCTTTCAATCATGAGCTAAATCCTCTTTAGAGGTTCAAGTTGTGAATGCCCTTGGAGAGATACGCCAAGCTTAAAGTAGCAAAGTAATTGTGTCGACACCTAACCCTAAATTTGATTTTATTGAATATAATTTGGGCAACCCTAGCCGATCACTAGGTCTTGTCCATCAGGCTTGAATTTGATACTGAAAGGATCAAGCGAAAGCGAATCTCATAAAAACAATAGAAGAAATGACTAGACATGTAACGCCCCTACTTTTACAACATAAATTCCTAGGGACATTACTACTCATGCATGCATTCGAGGCCTTAACTGAGCTTAAAACAAATAAAAGTTGATAAATAAAGATCAATTTAATTTGGGATCCCATAGAAATACAAAACGTTTACAGGAAATATAATTAAATTCGGCCTCTAGTTTCAAAACTCTGTACTACATAAGCGGAAAACCATAATCTTTTAAAATTCTTTCCAAATCACGGATGCGGAATTCATGACTTGGTTCCCATGGCTTCTGTAGCGCATCCATGCCACTCGCCTGGTATGCTCTCGTCTCTACCTGAAAACATTTTAAAACAAAGAAAGACACAACAAAGGTAGAGGATGAGTATTATAAAATACCCGATGAAGTGGGGGCCTGGATATGCATACACATACAATCATAATCTCTAAACTCAAGCATAACATACATAGATGGGATCTAAAACTTTCTAGAGTTGCCAGGTCTTTAATCCATGGCTGCATAGTTAATTGTCAGGCCTTTAATCCATGATTTTCATTCGATTGCGTGTCTTTAATCCATGGCTATTCATTCATTGCGTGTCTTTAATCCATGGCTATTCATTCGATTGCGTGTCTTTAATCCATGGCTATTCATTCGATTGCCGTCTTTAATCCATGGCTATTCATTCGATTGCAGTCTTTAATCCATGGCTATTCATTGATTGCCGTGTCTTTAATCCATGGCTATTCATTGATTGCCGTGTCTTTAATCCATGGCTATTCATTCGATTGCGAGTCTTTTAATCCATGGCTATTCATTCATTTGCCAGGTCTTTAACCCATGGCTATTCATTCAGTTGCCAGGTCTTTAATCCATGGCTATTCATTCATTGCCAGGTCTTTAATCCATGGCTGTTCATATAATTGCCAGGTCTTTAATCCATGGCTGTATATTTACTTGTGAGGCCGATCGGTCATCCTAAGTCATTTCAAATGATCTCGGGATCACCAAAGGTCCACACTATTCGTTAATTCATTGCGTGGCATACAAAACATGCATAAGGTCCCATCAGTCACATAATCATGGTGTACATATCACAAATATCATCATCAACATATCATTCATACTTTCTCATGGACAGTGTGAAATATCATACTTTTGTATTAACATGAAACATTCTCATACACACTACTGTCCTATTTTCACATGAAATAATGGGATCTTTATACATAACATACGAGAATACTTTCACATAAAATAATGATTCATTTTCACATAATACATCGAAATATTTGCACATAAAATATCACGTATTCTCAAAATAATATCTATGGATTTTCATGTGGAAAAATATGAACTGTTTCACATAAAGTCATGAAAATCATTTTCATTTACTCCCATTTAAAAGTTCGGCACGAGGTCCCTTACTAAACCTTTTGGAAATCATTCACTCGAGATTCTCGAGAAACCCTTTGAAATATTCGTTTCTAAATTCAAACCCTAAGCATGAGTCTTGAAATTCACCTTACGAAATAATTCTTGATTTTCATCCTTTAAAACAAATACATATTTCAGAAATCGTATTCACTTCCCTTTTAAGATCGTTTGTAGAAAATCCCTTACCTTAGCTCAAACTCTTTTTTACATTCCGCTCCTAGCTCAAAGTTTCGCTTAGTCATGCTCGATAGTCAAATCCCCTAAATCACATTCATCAATTCTTTAATTAACTTACATAATTAAACACTTATTTTGAATCCAATCATCGTTAGGCTAAATTACCACAAACGGACGCTTAAAACGAACTCGGGAGGTCAAAATAGGTGAATGGAGCGACTCCGTGAAAGGCGGCGTGGTGGAAGCACGGCGCGTGGCGGCACGGCGGCGGCGCGCGAGTATGGCGGCGTGGCGTGGCGGCGCGCGGCGCGGCGCGTTCGGCGTTGGGGTCGATCCGAGATGCCCACTCACCGATCTACTCAGAACCGGTCCTAAAATGTCGAAACCGGTCGAAAAGCTCCCCAAATCCCGAACCAAAAATGGCGGTTTTCACAACAAGGCTTCCGGTGGCCAGATCTGCAGCGATCCAAGACTTCAGTTGCAGATCCGGCGAGGTTGCGTGTGTGGCGGCGAACTCTGTGCAGCTCGAACCAATCGGCGGCGGCGACCACTGCGGCGTGGACTTCCGGCGCTCGATTCAAGCTCCCATCCGTGGCGGATCGTCGACCTCGACTTGCGCGAGACGACCCTAGCGGCACGCACGGTGCGGCTTCGGCTCGGCCCGGTGGCGTCTGCGCTTGCGCGAGCTCCGGCGAGGGACTCCAACGAGTCTGCAGGCGAATGATGGTTGGCGGCTTGGCATTCGGAGGACGGTGAGGGGATGCTCGCCGGCGGGAGAGGTAGTCGTGAAGATGAACCAAGGAAAAAAAATGGTGGCCCTCGGTTTGCGTGCGTGTGGAAAAAGGAAGAAGGGTCTCAAACCCTAAATTTTTAATAACTAAATTACGAAACTGCCCTTCTCTTTACTAAAACCACAAGAGTGCCATTTAATTAAATTTATTATTCTAAAAGTGTCTTTAGTTGCACGCAATTCTTAATTTACAAATCATTTCAATAAATTACAAAGCTCTAAAGCCCACTTAATTTAAATTTCTAGTAACTTAATCCGGGTACAACCTAAGATGTTTTTAAATAAAATTTCGGGGCGTTACAAGACATAAGATTCGGAACTTCGACCCTAAACATAGAGCGAGACTCGGAGACCAAGAGGGTTGTGCACGGAACTATCTAAGCTCAATTAGCCATAGACATATAGGTTTAATTGCTTAGTCTGCTAAAGGTTTTGGGAGCAAAACTGAATAGGAGTGGAATCCAGTTTACTTAAGGTTTACGATTGTTGGCACAACTGCAACTGCATTTTCAGCAGCATTTTCCCCAATGGAGCAAAAGCAACTTCAATACCCTTCTCTTTAAATCATTGATTGTTTCCTTAAATTTGAGTAGCATAGATACCTTCAAATCAACTTTAACAAAACTTGGTTACTGTACTTGCATCTGAAGGAATCTGAATTCACTTGAGCAGCAGAAACGTGTAAAAGATCGTAGTTGCTTGTTTGTTTTTGGTTTACTCCAAAAACAAGTACATTGGTAAAAAACAAAGATAAGCAAATTAAAGCATGGATTCTACAAATTAGACATGTTGTAAAGCTATAAACTAAAAGGGAAAACGAGATTTTACCTTTGTAGTTTCAATTCAGCAACTCCTTGCAATTAGCAACTTTCTTCTCTGGTATAGTAGGACACTACCACGAGAGAAAACCTCCTATTTCTCTGAGTATCTTAGGATCTAGGCTTTTGTGGGAAAGCCTCCAACAATTGGAACTAGAAGGGATTTCTTGGTTGAGAGAATTGAGAGAGTTAGATTGATTTCCGAAAAATCAAAATCTAAGAAATTGATCGATTAACCCTCTCCTTCTCCCAACTCCCATACTTATCGATGGGGAGTGGGAGATTTGGAGGGAAGTGGGGGAGAACGTGTCTTTCACACGTCCCCTATATTTAATTAATAAATCAAAATTAATTAATTAAATATATTAAATTAATTAATAAAATCAAATCATATTTAATTATAAAACAACCTATTAATTAAATCACATTTAATTAAGTTAATTAATTACCTTCTTAATTAATTTATTAAACATGATATGTTTAATTTGGGTTATTTAATCACATTCCCTTATAACCTATAGTTTTAATGTACATCTGATTTACATTAAATTTTAACCTATAGTTTTAAATATGAATCTCATTCACATTTAAATAATATTTGAACTCTTTCAAATATTTAAGGGCCTGTTTGGTATGCAATCCAGATCCTGTTTTATGTTTTCTGATTTCACCAAATTCGGTGAATATGTGTTTAAGCGATGTGTGTTTTCGAAAACTGCTTTTGGATTACGGGATCCAAATAGTAGAAATTAAAAACAACATTTTTATGTTTTCATTGTATCCAGATTCTGAATTTAAAATTTTAAAATGCAGAATTATATTAAACAAAGATAAAAATAATAAATACAATATTTCATGTTATGAATTCAATTTACTTTTGTTAAATTAAAATATGTAGAATATAATATATTATAAATTATAGAATATTATATTATAAAAAGATAATTCTATAAAATTTGCAAAATCATTTCCTAAATTAATTAATAATGACTTATATTCAATATAATAATTAGTTTTGCATCTACAACTAATTTCATGATCTATAAATATGTTATAGGGCACAGTTTAAACAACTGTTTAGAATGAAATCAAATTTCTAAATCTGCTACCAAACACATATCTGAAAACATGAAATACAACTTTGTTTTCATTGAATCCCTTGTTTTCAAATTTCTGTTTTTAGATTACGTACCAAACAGGCCCTAATTCTCTCAATTTATTTAGTTTGAATCATATTCAAATTAAATTTATAATATAAAGTTTTAATGCACATGAAAACTTTATATTATAATGTATCTCTATCATGTTTATTCCCTAATCGAATATGAACATTTCAAATTCAAATGATCTAAGAACCCTTTACGAGCTAGGAAGTGGACCTAATGGATCTACAGATCTGAAGCTCCAACGATACAAGATTATTCAGTTACTCTCATTAACCTCCTAATCAACATTCGTTAACTACGAGAACACTCCACTAAAGTCCCGCTGTTGCACTCTTCTCACTGCAGATATATTTCTGTATCCACGGATATCGACCAATAACAACAAGTCAATCCTCCACGAATGTTCGTAACACCAGTTGGGTCAAATTACCGTTTTACCCCTAGGTTACATCTTTTACCTTAAGTCCTAGTGCTTCTCTAATGAACAACGTGTTCATGGTCCTACTAATAAACAGAAGTCCCTCTCAGGCCAATGAGAGAGTCGAGCCCTTTGTTCAAGTCTCGGAGACACTACTTAAGCGAACATTCATCTACTTACCCTAATAGGCGGGAATGAGTGAATTCCATCTTACTAGGTTAAGTCTCCAGCTGCCTGCTCGGTCTTGTCCCCAAGAAGGTAGGCATATTGAGTCGGCGTCTTAGGCCACTCTCACCCATACTAGTCAAAGGACAATCTCTCGCAAACAGGATTTCGTAACCTGCTTAGGATTGAGATCAAGTTGCCTAGGTCATCCTATTGAAATAGAAACATAACTAGTCAACGGAGTTACATCTAGTGATTACTATTTCGTGGTCCGGTCTTATGTGATCTCATCACATAAGATATCCCCACTCACATGTCGTCTACATGAACACGTTAGGATCACTGTGTTTGTATCAAATACAAAGTGGGTCATATCCATAGTATTATCAGGATGAAGTACCCAAGCCTTATCCCTTTACTATAGACCCTTTAGGTTGTATCTCGAACTGAGATCCCTATATGCCCATTGCATTCAGATCAAGAGACGTGCAACAATCTTTGATGTTAGTTTATTGGATTTAGGGTTAACTTAAGGAAATATAGAAAATAATGATAAACAGTAACTCTTTATTGATAACAATAACGCTTTATTGATTTAATTAAAACATTATTTACAAACTACGAGTTTTAGGGCATAAAACCCAACAACATCTTCATTAGCAATTCTTATTTTCCCGATTAACTTGTGAAACTTGTTCCCTGTGGATTCGATACTCTGGAGTACTCTAGTTTTATTATTTCGATCATTTTTTTTTACTTGGCAGCTATCAAATTGAATTGAGGTTACTAAGAACAAGGAAAAGGGGTTACTATATAAAGAAAAATCTCAATACAAGTCATACAGGAAAATGTAAGATAAAATGCAACTACATTTTTGCCAGCAAAATTCTCCCCTCTAACTTAAGAAAGGCAATGTCCTCAATGACTAATTATGATTCAAGGTGGTGGTTTAATGCCTATATATTCAACAAACTAGACCTTCATTAAGTGTTAGGGCATAGTCTAGGAGGAATGGAGAATGTGTACTAAGGAGAATATAACATTTTTGTTCTTGTTTGTAAAAAATGTTAACTGTTTAATGAGTCTAGTTTGCACAAATTTTCATCGAGGCCATAGTTCTTTCAAAACTACTACATTTATAAAAATTCCACAGAGATGAAGTCACAAATATTCAGCAAAATTAAATTTATAACATCAGCAAGTTCAAATAGTAAGAAGTCAAAGAAATAGAAAGAAAATCATCCAATGCAAGCAGAAACATAAAGTCTGAAGTAAATAAAAGTAAATGAGTTTGAGAGGAAGTAGGTGAGAATTGTAGCACTCCCTAATCTTCATTTTGAACATCTTCTTCTTCCAAGCAATTTGAGCTAGTGAGCAGACCATCTGGGAAATCAGGAATTGTTGGGCCCTTGCCCTTTGTCAATCTAGCAAGTGTCCTGCAAATGATAACATCTCTTTCCTTCACATAAGCGGAATACTTCCTATTATCCTCCTACATCTTCTTCAATTCGACCTTCAATGATTCCATGCTTGTGGAATGTTGCTTCTTTGCAACTACATTTCTATCTGCATTTTCTGTTGCAATATAAGTTGCATTTTTCTCTGCAAAGTATGTTCCAGTTTCCTCAAGGAAGTAGACTTGAGCATAAAGTTAAAGTAGAAAGCATCAGTTATTTCTTATAATGGACTGCAATTGCAATGCACTTGCATAGATTGCAAAAGCAACACAATTGCAGTACACTTGTGATTCTTACCAACTTCAAACTGAGTAAACCGAGTTCTACTCCTATTCGACCTTCCTCGAAGTATCTTTAGGAGACTGAGTGATTAAACCTATATTTTTATGGCTAATCTAACTTAGGTGATTTGGCATAGAACTCTAAGGTTTTGGAGTCTCTCCCTTTGTCTAGGGTCGATGTTTCAGGACTTATGTCTAAGCCTTTTCCTCCATTACTTTTGTGACATCCGCTTCACTTAATCCTTTCGGTGTTAAGCTTAAGCTCGACAAACAACTCTCGATGGCCAGCTAGGGTTACTCACATTAAATTCACCAAAAGCAAACTCCGTTACAAGTCAGTTAAATTGCGTTTGCGATGGAGTTTTACATTTTTCCTTTAGGGCATTCACATCTTGAATCCCTAAGGAAATTTAGCTCCTCATAAATACAATAGAGAAAACATAGAGAATTTAACTGCAGAAAACATTAAGGTTTCACAAGAATTCCCACAGTTGACCACTTAGCATATACCTCTGAGGTTACCACATTTAAGCAAGATCCGAGGTTAGTCCTAAGGGTTTCTGGACTGGGGGAAAGAATTTCACCAAGACTTACGGATTACAAAACTCAACGCACCAATTGTAACAAATGAAAATCCTTGCAAAACGTAACCCAATACAAAATTGAGAAATAATTGAAAATCTGGAAATTTAATTGATGGAAAGGAAAACCTTGAGTTCGTAAACAATTGAAACCAAAACAATAAAAGATACAATCTCCAAAGAACACTCAACTGTAAGGATTCGAGATGCAATTCGTTATAAGGGTTGAGTGTTATTGAACTACGTCGATGATTGACGAAGAAGAAGAAAACAAACTTTTAGGAACACAGTCTCAAAAACTTGCGGCAATTTTCTAAGATCTAGATTTTGAATTAACAACGTATTCTCTCCTCCCCTTTCCTTTCTCGTTTCCTTCTCTATTCATAGAGCTTCTTGCTAGGGTTTCCCAGTCGACCACTTCTATTCAGGTCTATGTGGCTTTTTCTTCAGCTTTTTAATCCATGATTTATGCCTTCCTTTAATTCCCAAGTTTGGCGAAGTTGTGCAAGTGTTATGCAATTGCGTTGATGTTGCCTTCCCTTTGCAATCTGCATTCAAAATTGAAACAAATGAGTTTCTTTTCTTTTTTGCTTATTTTTCTACCATCCTCAAGAATCTTATAGTTCTATGCCATTTTCCTTTTTTTTTTCACTTTAGGAATAAATAAACACACAAGTATGACTAATTTTAAAAGCTTAATAACTCTCATAATTGAGAGTTATCACACCCGCAAACTTGAATCATTCTTGAATCATTGTTTGTCCTCGAACAATTCAAAAAGTTGTGATTCCAATCAGTTAGTAACTAAAAGTCTAGGTTACATAAAACTGAGGTCTTCTTAGAGGATCGTCCATTTCATAACACTTATCCTATTTTATCAACCCTAATTTCTCTTTAACCCCTTAATGTCCCTTGGCCCCTTTTTAGCAATTTAATCTACCCTTCCCCTCAAACTTGTTACATCCATTCTTAGGAAAGTTTTTCCCAGTCAATTACACCTTCGCTTCGACTCACCAACACTTTGTGGTATCAGTTGTTGACTACGAGTGCACATCATGACTTTCCCTGTTTACTTAAACGATTTTTTTTAAAAATTGCGTATCTTTTTTTTTGGGAACAATCGCTCCCCCAAACTTTAACTTTGACAATGTTCTCATTGTCCAAGGAAAGGTAGGTTTCAAATGAAAACTACAGGGAAAGTTATTTGAGGGGATTAAGATTTTTAAAGGTTATTCAATAGTGTTTATGTGTTCAATGTAATGGTGTTTTCCAATTTCATCATCGAAGGTTGAAAGGCTTTTCCGCTTCTCTAGATTTCTATTTAGCTACAACAGATTGGATTCACAATTTAAGGATTGTTCGCATCATTCAGTCAAGTTTCGAAACAACCACTTTAAATGCGCAACAAAAACGAAACAAAGGCGCAACAAAGACGCAACAAAGTCCCAATAAAAACATCAAAGCCTAAAGTTTAAACAAAAGTAAAAAACAACACATAAAATGTCCTATTAAAGAAGAAAATAAACTAAAGTAGCAGCAACAACAAAAGTGAAAAAATTTAGTTCAAAACGAAAAAGAAAAACAAAACAAGAAAATAGAATGACTCCCCTAGTCTGCTGATGATTCCTCTTCTTCTTCATTTTTGTCGTAGTTCTACTTCAATTCTTCTGAAAAATATGGTATTGCTTGTCCTCTTCCTTTGTCAATGATTGCTAAGGTTTATCTGATGGCTTCATCCCTTTCTTGCACATAAGTCTAGTATACTGCATTCTTCCTTTTGATTTCTACTAACACAACCTGCATTGTTTGCAATTGCATCCCATTGCTGCTATTTTTTCTTTCCTTGTGCCTTAGAATTTTTCTATCATTGTGGATTATTAAGGATCTCACTCCAGCTGCATCAAGGGGTTTAGTCCTTAGTTGAGTTTCCACAGTAGTTACTCCTACTTTCCTACATAACTCTGTAATTAATGAAGGGGAAAAGAGCTTTCCCATAGTCTTCTTCGCCCCATTACTAATCTCTTCATTGATTAGTCTCCTAATGTTTACCTTCAGTCCCTTGTAGATGCAATAGAGAAGCATAACTCTCTCCGCGGAGATCGTGGCTCCATGTGTGGTGGGAATTATTCTATTTCGAATGAAATTTAGTCACACAGTTGGCTCACTTTTCAAGTCTCATGGAAGTAGATGTTTTTTCCCATACTCCGCAGTCTCCCATGTTGTGCCTTTTGGTGTGAGTATTTCTAATGCCTTCTTCAATTTCTCCTCTGTAGGACACTCGATGGCTTTATTACCATTTGGATCTCTTAAGGACTACAGGTCGAATATGGAGTTAATTTCTTTAGCTGAAAACTGCACTCTCTTCCCCTTGATGATCACTTCATTAGAGTCTCTATCTTCTATCCTTGGGTAAAGTTAAACACCTAGTGATATGTTCGTTGGGGGTGGGTGTTCACACAACTTTTCCCATCCTTGGACCTTGATCACCTCAGTGATGAATTTAGGTATGGCTCCTACTTTTGTTGAAAAACCTCTTTCTCCAATGAAGCCTAACTTTTCAATCGCCTTTCTTCTCTCCCTAACTTCCTTTTCTGATTTTCTAGAGGTTCTGATCGCCCCCACTTCTTCTTTTCTTTTCCTTTTTTGCTCATAAACTCTTTCTTGTTTACTCCTTCGCATTCCTCTTCTCCTTCTCTTCTAAATTCACTGCTTCTTTTTCAATTCGTTTCTCTGTTTCTTCTTCATTATCATAAGAATTTTTCTCCTCCTCCTCAGTTCCCTTTAGTTTTCTACATCCTCTTTCTATGATTCATGTTTTTCATTATTTTGTACATTCCGATTTTCTTCTGACCTTCATTCTTCTTACTCCCTTCTTGGAGAATCTTATTTCTGTTTCCTCATCTCGAGGATGAGGTGCTAGGTGGGTTTGGTCCCCTAGACTCCATTTAAACTACAGTATTATCAAAATTAAAAGAGAATGATTCAAAGGGACTTACCTCTTCTTTGTTCCTTGTTTCTGGAATTTTTTTTTCTGCTTCTCCTCTTCATCTCCCTTTGAGTTGGTGATTGGTTCCTCTTCTAGCTGCATCGAATACCATTTTGAAGGTTTTCTCGAGGGGCCTTCTGTTTCTTCAGCATTTTGCTGGAATCTAGCAGCAATCTTCCTTGCTTTCTCAATTGCCTCCTTAATCCAATCGTCCTCATCCCCTTTGTTCTTTTCGTTTTTCTTTTGCTCCATTAGGGGTGGTGTGTTATTCTTCTCCTCTTTCTCCCTTTTTAGCTTTTTTTCTTTTTCCTTTCCTCACTTTCTCGCAATCACCATAACGAAACACTCTTCCTCGCCAAATGCTTAACTCTCAGACGCTTAGGATCAGAAAGAGTGGGTGCTTGTACCTTGCTCTGTTGTTCCGTCGGTTGGTTCTCCGATTGCTAATGTGGGTCTTTTCTGGCATCTTGCGGTTGGGGTTCCTTTTCTTGTGATTCTTCGGACTCTTCCCTTATACCTAGCATTTCCCTCTGAAGCTTTATTGCTATTCTCCTTTCATGCATTATGCGAATGGAATCCCTCCATTTTTTTGTACCTCACTTTGGCTCTTTATGCTTATCTAGTTTCGTGGTGGTCGATCACGAACCGATTGGTTTTTGTGCTTGGACCGACTTTTTCCATTCATGCATCTTCTCTCTGTGGTCATCAGAAAGTTCGCGAGGCCTCTGACCCACTCTCTTGACCCTAATTTGAGTGAGAAGATGTCGCGGTCTTCTCTGCCTTCATCCTGGAATTGCGAGTGTTTAGGGTTTTCCATAGAAGATGGATTTTTGTCTTCTTGATAGCCCTTCACGACCTTCGATCATCTGAAGTAACTTTGAGAGTCTATTTGGGAGTGTTCTTGTGAATGACAATTGTATGATAATGAATGAGGATGTAAACGACAAGAATTTAAAAGAGTGACTTAGGTCAACCTTGGTTTTTTTTTTTTTTTTTTGTTGATTGAAAATGCTATGCAAATTCCTTCAAATTGCATTCTTAGTATTTGCCTGTTGTCTGCCTCTGGCCGTCATGATTTCCAATGCACGTGGACAACTTGCTTTTATTGGATGCAATTGCATTGCCATTGCAGTGTATACGCCCTTGAATCGGACTAAATGCTGGAATAGGGTATTTTTTAAAACTATTTTCAAGAAACATGCTCCTTTAAAACTATTTATATGAATAAGGTGATTTCTTTGTCTTTATTGGGATGCGTCTATTTGAGTGACGTGTTTAAGTAAGAACACGTCTTTCAAAGTGACGCATTCAAGTTGGGTTTGAATTTTGGTTAGAATGCATCTTTTGAAGGGACGCATTCTGACCAACCAAATTACGCCAATCAAAAAACCACTTAATTAAAAAAAAATCATTAACTACAAAATTATTAATACCCATCCTAAATCCTAACTAAATATCAAATCATTGTCTATTTACTTTATATAGTCATTCCTAAATCATTTAACAATCTTTCTTTAAAAAATCACTAAAACATATAATTATATCTTAATTATTGAGTTTCTCATCTTTATTTTAAATATAACATTTAATCATTTAGGTATTTTTCACATTCTTTTTAAATATAGCAAAATTTTAGAAATTTGGTAGAGTTTTATACAAAAATATTTTAATATAATATTTAATATTACTTTTTGTTCATTTGTTTATATTTATGTAGAGAAGATGTTATTTATGAATGTAAATTTAGAAATTTGGATACACAAATGCAAAGAAGAAATATAAATTTAAACTTATTCATCGTAAAAACATTGTTGAAGGTGTATGAGAAAATAATAAAAGAAAATAAATAAGAATAATCAATCATTAATCATCAAAAAAATTAAAATTAGACTAAATAATTTAAAAAATTAGATAACTTACTTTTTGAGTGACAATTAGACTAAATATGTTGAAAATGCAGTGAAAAGGATTTGAGATGGAATATAAAAGGATTTGAGATGAAATATTTTGATTTTTGAAGGTGTATGAGAAAATAATAAAAGAAAACAAATGACACACCATAAAAGAAGGAGAAGAATAAGAAGAAGTGAAAAAATGAGAGAAAATTTCGGAAAGGAATTCTGAATAGAAATGAAGGTGAAAAATCAAGGAAAATTTGGTTGGTGATTTAAAGGAACGTTAAAGTGGGGATTTAATAAGAGGGAGAAGATTTTGTTTGTTGGGAGAATAAATACAAAACGAGTGGTTGGGGTCTATTTTTAAGTACTAAAGGAATTGTGGGGATTTTAACTGGATCAGCATGTTGTCAACTGGTGGTTGGTAAATGTGTTTGGAATGCGTCAGTTAAAGAGACGCATTCCAAATAATTTTTAATTTTTTTCAAATTTTTGACCATTTGACTTGTTTGACCAACCTTTTGACAGAATGCGTGAGTTGAAAAGACGTATTCACTTTAAAATGCGTCTTTCCAAGTGACGCATCGTAATAAGGACAAAAAATTAACATGTTTTTTGTAAATAGTTTTAAAAAATACTCGATTTTTGCAATAAGTTTTCAAATATGCTCTATTCTTATAATTAGCCCCTTTGAATGCAATTGCATTGCCAATGCATTCCATCAACTTCCTTGCACTTTGTTGAACTTCTTTTCTTCTTCATGTTTCTATTCCCACATACTCAAACAAATTGTTAAAGGTGCATTTGTTTTACCTTACCTTACCTTACCTCTACCAAAGAGATAACCACCTTGTGTTGGTCCATGGCATCATTCCAGTATGGCTTAACTCTTTGACCATTTACTTTTAAAATATTTCCCTTATCATCCTCTTACTTCTATAACACCATGCTCGTGAACCCTTTCAATGATAAATGGCCCTGACCATCTGGATTGAGTTTCCCTAGGAATAATTTGTCTGGAGTTGAACATAAGTAAATTTAGTCTGCAGCTTCCTTCTTATCCTCGCTTGATCCAAGTTAAAATTTAGCTTATTTATCACCCAAAATGCTTTATGTTCCAGTTCTAGTTGTAAATGGCATGCCTTTCGAAATATGATTTTGTAAGGCGACATTCCCAATGGTGCCTTATATGTTGTTATGTGGGCCCATAACGCCTCGTCTAATGTTGTGGACCATTCCTTCCTAGTTGGGTCAACTATTTTTCTAAAATAGCCTTGATTTCCCCGTTGGAGATTTCTGTCTGGCCATTTGTCTACGGATGATATGTTGTAGCTACTCGATGATTCACGTTATATTTTGCAAGCACTCTTGCCATCACCTTATTGATGAAATGTGATCCTTCGTCACTGATTAACACTCTAGGTGTTCCGTAGCGGGTGAAAATATTTTTGATGAGGAACTTTTGAACTATCTTCGCATCATTCGTGGTTGTCGCTACTGCTTCTATCCACTTGGATAACTAGTCAACTGCTAATAGTATATAATGATTTCCAACAGATTGCGAAAAGGGGCCCATGAAGTTAATACCCCATACGTAAAAAATTTCTACTTCCAACATGTACTTCATTGGCATTTCATCACGAGTTGTTAGGTTCCCTATCCTTTGGCATTTGTCGTAGTTCTTTACATAATCTTGTGTATCATTAAACAAGTTTGCAGAAATATCCACTTTGAAAAATTTTTGCAGCGATCTTTGTTCTTGAGAAATGACCTCCATAAGGGGCCATGTGGCAAGCTTCCAAGATTTTCTTCATGTATTATTCTGTTATGCATCACCTCCATATTTGATTAGGGCATATCTTGTAGAGATAGGGTTCGTCCTAATAGTAGTGTTTCACATCAGAGAAAATTTTCTTTAACTGGTGTGATGTTGCTCCTTGCGAGTGTATCCTACTTACCAGATAGTTAGCTATGTTTGCATAAAAGTGGCCTTGTCCAATTTCCACTGCCAGAATTTGTTCATCAGCAAATTTCTCTTCTATTTCCATGTTGTTTCCTGTTTGTATATTTTCTTAGATTCGTGACAGATGATCTACCACTTGATTCTCTATGTCCTTCCTATCTTGGATTTCTAAATCAAATTCTTGCAGTAGTAATATCCATCTTATCAATCTTGGTTTTACGTCTTTCTTTGCAATGAGGTATTTTAGTGTTGAATGATCGGTGTGAACAATCACTTTACTACCCACCAAATAGGATCTGAACTTGTCAAATGCAAATACAACTGCTAGTAATTCCTTTTCTTTGGTAATGTAGTTAATATGTGCTTCGTTCATTGTTTTGTTGGCGTAGTAGATTGGGTGAATCATCTTTTCACCCTTAACGGGAGAGCTATAGTATGGTGCAACATCAAGAAAGAATGCATAGTAGACTCCACGATGGAGGCTGAGTATCTAGTTTCTTGTGAAGCGGCTAAAGAAGTTGTTTGGCTCAGGAAGTTCTTAACGAATTTGGAAGTAGTTCCAAATATCGAATTGCTTATCATCTTATTGATAGCACACAAAATGTGTTATTCTTAGGCTTAAATTTTGCTAGTTTTTGTGTTAATTTCAGGGCTTTCACGTGATTAAAGTATTGGATTTCAGGTTATGAGCAATAACATAGCAAATTGAGAGATCTCAAAGAATTAGGGTTTAAATGGGAGCCAATGAAGCATAAAAGTTGAAGAGATTGGAATAAGAGAAGCAAAATGAGCATTTGGACCCGAGCCCAGGGTGTTGAGACATTGGTCTTGTTGCTTTCCCATTGTGAAAACCTGCAAAGGCGGTGTTGAGTCGCTGCTTTGCAGCGTCGCAATGCCGTATCAATTGTGTGTGCGCCTTCTATCGTCGCAACGTCTCAATGCTGCGTTAATTTCCTTAAATAAACCATGCCCAACGTTGTGCCTAGCGTTGCAACGTCGTGTCGATTACATTATAAATATATGTTGATGCAATTCAAAGGGGGGTCAAATTTGAGTGATTCTTAGACCCCAATTTCGAAACATACACTCTTGATGGAGCAGGAGAGGATTCTTTTGATGCCAAGCCCGAGAGGTGAGGCTCGAGATCGTGATGGAAGCTCGGAGATGAGGACCGATATTGACACCGAAGCGTTTTCTTTCTCTTCCCTTTCGTTTGTAGTTTTGTTTATGGATTCTAATATGGACTTAGCATGTTTTGTAGTGATTATGAGTAGCTAATTTCCATAGTTAAGGGATTGATGCAACTATTTATGGAATTATTTTAGTTATTGAATTGAACTTTTGGTTGTGTTGAGTTATTTTTAGTAATTCTTTCTTAATGCTTGTTTTTTCTCTGGCCAAGAATAGCAAGATCGCTTTGGAGCATAACATTGTTGATCATTTTATGAAGACTCTCATGGCTAAAGGTAATGTAGTGCAAGTGGGAGATATGTAATGAGTATAAGGATGCCCTAGTTTATTGTGTTTATTGTAACCCCACTTCCTTGGATTGTATGTATCCCAATAGACTAGAGTTTTAGTTCAAGTGGGAGTTTGTTGGGTTTTATGCCATAAAACTAGTAGTTTGTAAATTTGTAATTTGTTCTATTTCCATCAATAAAATGTCATCATTACCATTCATATAAATGTTGTTGAATTTTATATAGTTTGCCTTAAATTAACCCTAAATCCAATAAACGAACATCCTAGGTTGTATTCTGTGGCTTGGACTGTGTGTGGAGACATACGAGGATCAAGGTTCAAGAAACAACCGAAAGGCTCTATAGTATAGGGATGAGGTTGGGTACCTTATCCTAGTGACACTATGGATACAACCCACTTTGTATTTGATACAAATGCAATGATCCAACGCGTTCGTGTAGGTGAAATGCGAGTAGTGGTATCCTATGTGATGAGTTCACATTAGACCGGACCACGAAATAGTAACCGATAGATATAACTCTGTTAACTAATTAGGTTTTCATTTCAACAAGATGACCTAGGAAACTTGATCTTAATCCTGAGCAGGTTATGAACTCCTGTTTGCGAAGGATTGTCCTTTGACTAATATAGGTGAGAGTGGAACGAGATGCCGACTCAATAAGCCTGCCTTCTTGGGGATAAAACCACGTAGGTAGCTGGGGACTTAACCTAGCAAGATGAAATTCACTCCTTCCATACTTAGGGTAAGTAGATGAGTGCTCCCTCAAGTGTTGTCATCAAGACTTGAACAAAGGGCCCTACCCTCTCACTGGCCCGAGATGGGATTTTGTTTATTGGTTGGACAATAAATAGGTAGTTCATTAGAGGAGCACTGATACTTAAGGCCATTGATGTAACCTAGGGGTAAAATGGAAATTTGACCCAATTGGTGTTACGAACACTCCTGAAGGATTGACTTGTTGTTATGGGTCTATATCCATGGACACAGAAAAATATCTGCAGTGAAAAGAGTGCAGCTGCGAGTCTTTAGTGGAGTATAACCGCAATTAGCGAATGTTGATTAAGCAGTTAATGAGATTAACCAATTAATTTGGTATCGTTGGAGCTTCTGATCTATAGGTCTATTAGGTCCACTTCCTAGCTCGTAAAGGGTTTTGAGATTTCTAGATTTTGATTGGATTTTGAAATGTTCAAATTGGGAATTAACATGGTGTATGGAGATGAAGGGAATGAAAATCCCGTGCAGCGGAAGACGATTGAATCGTCGATGTATCAATTATGCAAACCGTGTTTATTAAAATTGATCTAACACTTAGATCTAGGCTAAACATGCTTAAAGAAGAAGAAATTTACAGCAAGAAGAATTTACTTACTTGTTGAAGACTTTCTTCAAGGTTTCTTCTTCAAAATCACGAACTCTTCGTGCTCCTCGTACACAACGAACGCCTCCAACGAAAGTGATTGAACACCACCAAAGTGCCTTCTCGATTGTTCTCTTTTGGAGAAAGGAGGTTTGTGGGAACCTATGAGTTTTGGTGAGGGAGGAGAATTGAGAGAGAATTAGAGAGAATTTCTCTTCTCTTCTTTGTGAAAATCTAAAAAAATGAGAGAAGTTTCTTACATCCTTCTTGCAAGAAGGGTTTATATAATGGAATTGGTGGAGTTAAAATGTCCACTTAATTACCACTTTACCACAACCATAGGTTATGCAAATCTCATTTGCATTAATTGTGGATTAATTAAATTGAATCACATCCAATTTAATTTCTCTCAATCAATTTCTCCAATTAGCCCTAATTCAACAATTAGGCTAACCTATAGTTTATTATGAATCTCATTCACATTAAACTATATATTATATCATTCATATCTCATATAAATGACATAAATGCCCTTAGAGTGAAATTGAACACTTCAATCTCATACCAAAACTTTATCCTTTCTTAAATCCAGATGGAGTCAACCGAGGGACCTAATGGACCTACAGTGACGGGCTCCAATGATCCGAGATTAACCTGCCAAACTCTTTGACACGGTTAACCAACATTCATTAGCTACGGTAACACTCCACTATAGCTCGTGGCATGCTCTCCGTCGGTCTGAGAATATTACGTGTCCATTGATATAACCAATACCCATGAGTCGACCCTTCACGGGTTGTTTGTAGACACCACCAAGTTAAATTACCGCTTTACCCCTGTGTCTACCTCTCTCTTGTTCCTTAAGTCCCCACTTTGCTCCTCTAATGAACAACATATTGTGATGGTCCAACCATACACAACACCCTTCTCGGGCCAATGAGAAGGTGGGCGCCCGTTATCGAAGCCACGGAGACAACACTTAAGGGAACAACCCCTCTAGTTTCCCTAAAGGCGAACGCAGAGTGAATTCCATCTCGCGTAGTTAAGTTCCCGACTCTCTACTTGGTTCTCGTCCACGAGAGGATAGGCATATTGGGCGAGTAATCGCGTGACCACCCTCACCCGCACTAGTCAAAGAACGGATCGTCGCAGCAGGCGAGTCCGTAACATGCTCGAGGATTCGTCGTCGAGTCACTAATGGTCATCTCACGAAGTTATTAGTCCCTACTTGTCAGCGGTGTTACATCGGTGAGGTCTAATAATTCACGGTCCGGTCTTGTACAATCTCATTGCACAGGATGCCCCCACTCGCGTGTCAACCACATGAACGAGTCAGATCACCTCGTTTGTATCTAATACAAAGTGGGCCGCATCCACAGTATATCTAGGATTAGGTCTCCAACCCTATCCATATACTGTTGACCATTCGGGTCATTAACTCGAACGTGATCCTCCCTGTGTGTCCACTACACACAGTTCAAGTTCTAGTTCTCTCATGAATTCAATGACCCTGGAGCTTAGTTTATTGGAAAAGTTTATAAATATTGCGAGACACAAAGTGATGAAATAAATAACTCTTATTAATTTCAAACAATATATTACAAACACGAGATTAGGACAAAAATCCCAACAGGAGATACACTAGAATATAAAGTTTTTATGTTGATTAGAACTTTATACTATAAATTTTGGATGTGATTCAAAATTAATGAGAGAATTAAATATTTGAAATAGTTGAAATATTATTTTTATGTGAATAAGATTCATATTAGAAACTATAGGTTAAGATTTAATACACATAAGATGTACATTAAAATTATAGGTTATGGGAGATATACATTTAAATGTGATTTAAATGAAAATTGAAATTAATTTAATTAATAGTTAATTAATTTAATTATATTTTTAATTGATTTTGTTTAAATAAAAGAAGGAACGTAGGATATGCACGTTCCCAACTCTCCCCACTCTCCCCATTTTTCTATCTACTTTTTGTCTATCGAAAAGACAGAGAGGATAGGCAGAGAGAATGAATGCAAAAATCTATCGATTTGATTTTTCTCTCTGAAAAATTGTAGTGATTCCCAAAAGATTAAGAAAGGTTTCCTACATAAACCTCATTCTTAGAAACTCAGAGGATAGGAAGTTTACCAAATTGATGGTGTTCGATGGAAGTTCCAAAAGGGTTTAGAATTGGTAGATCGTGAATCACATAAAAGAATTTTGTTGTGAGTCTTTCCAAAAGTCAAAAGGTAAGGATTATGAATCCTTTTAGTTTAGATTTTGTTTCTAGAATAATTTTATTGTTTGAAGCATGGTTTTACTGCTTATCGATAGTCTTTTGTCCAATGTACTGATATTTCTGTTCCAAATGAAAAATGAGTTTTTACGATCCAATTGCGTTGCGTTGTGCAATTGGAATTTCGATTCAATCAATTAGTATTAGAGCCAACTCGAATTTTCATTTGGAAATCGAAATTTGCATTGGCTTGGTGGGGTTTTTTTTTCATCATTGGTTTGTAGACTGTTTAGGAAAATTTGACCATAGTTTTATTGTTTTTTGAATGGTTCAAAATTGTAACAGCCCATGTATTTTTTGGGCAATTAAAGTGCAAATCGAGTATGTAATTATAGTTTTGGATCGTTCATGTAGCATGTTGGCTCGGACCTACTGGATCTGAAAATGGTAAGGTCACATTTACGGGATGAGTTAAGTTTGTTAACAAATCCTTGACCGAAAAACAGTAGCTAAAAACCATTTGAATATGTGATATTTTGGTAGTGGCAATTAGCTGAGATGGTCTCAATTCAGGGGAGAAGTGACTGATCACCCGATGGTGGCTTTTATTCTAAACCTTTGAAGTATCGTTACAAAATTAATACATTGGATTAAAATTAAACATTAGGGTACTTTGTTATTTTTGCAAAATTGATTGGATTGCTTGTAATGGGATAAGGCATAGATAACTAATTTGAACAAAATTTTTAGTTTTCAGCATGTTGTCTTCAATTATTGCTTTACTCACAAACGAAAAATTAATTGTGGATAACTATGCTACGTGGAAGTCCAACTTGAATACGATTCTCATCGTGGACGACCTTCGATTTGTCTTAACTGAGAAATGTCCTCAGACCCCAGCTCGTAATGCGTCCCAAACTATTAAGGATTCCTATGACTGCTCGACCAAGGCCAATGACAAAGCCAAGGTTATATCTTAGCTAGTCTGTCTGACGTGCTGGCTAAGAAACACGAGGGCATGGTCTCAGTTTGGACAAATCCGACACAAATCTCTCAAGTACGTTTATAACGTATGCATGAAGGAAGGGACTTTAGTGAGAGACCACATTCTCAATCTGATGGTCCACTTGAACGTGGCTGAAATGAACGGGGCGGTCATAGACGAGCAAAGTCAAGTTTCGTTCATCCAGGAGTCTCTTCCGAAGAGTTTCCAACAATTTCGCAGCAATGCAGCGATGAACAAAATTCAGTACAACCTAATTACCCTCCTGAATGAGTTACAGACTTATTAGTCTCTTATGAAAAGCAAGGGTCCAACTGAAGGAGAGGCAAATCTGTTTGCTTCCAAAAAGCTTAAGAAGGGTTCATCCTAACTAAATTTGGCAACTCATCTTTTAGTCTTTAGAAAATACATAAGAAGAAGAAATAAGGAAAAAGGAAGGCTCTAACTACTGCTGAAAAAGGCAAAGGAAAAGCCAAAGTTGTAGACAAAGGAAAATATTTCAGCTGCAATGTGGATGGGCACTGGAAACGCAACTACCCGAAGTACCTAGCCGAGCTCAAGGAGAAGAAAGGTAAATTAGATTTACTTGTTCTAGAAACCTATTTAGTGGAAAATGATCACTCCACCTGGATACTTGATTCATGAGTCACTAATCATGTTTGTTCTTCTTTACATGGAATTAGTTCCTTCAAACAGCTCGAAGAGGGTGAGATGATGCTCAGAGTTGGAACGGGAGGCGTCGATTCAGCTCGTGCAGTGTGAGATGTTAAGTTGTTTTTTAGATAGATTTTTGTTTTTATAAAACATATACATAGTTCCTAAGATAAAGAGGAACCTTTTGTCTATCTCCTGTTTAATTGAACAAGGCTATTCAATTTCTTTCGATATTAATGAAGCGTTCATTAGTAAGAATGGTGGTGTTATTTGTTTGGCTAAACTTGAAAACAACTTGTATGTAATAAGACATATTGAAACAAAGACACTTTTAAATCTTGAAATTCTTAAAACTGCTAATACTCAAAGTAAAAAGCAAAGGAATTCTCCAAATAATGATACCTATCTTTGGCATCTGAGACTTGATCACATTAATCTCAACCGAATTGAGAGACTAGCAAAGAATGGACTTCTATGTCAGTTAGAAGATGATTCTTTACCTCCATGTGAATCTTGTCTAGAAGGTAAGATGACAAAAAGACTTTTTACTAGAAAAGGTTACAGTGCAAAAGAGCCCATGGAGCTGATACATTCGGATCTCTATTGTCCAATGATTATAAAAACTAGATGAGGGTACGAATATTTTATCTCTTTTATAGATGATTATTTGAGGTATGTTCACTTATACCTAATGCAACATAAATCTGAAGCCCTTGAAAAGTTCAAAGAGGTTAAGACTGAAGTTGAGAATGCATTAGGAAAGATCATTAAAACGCTTCAATCTAATCGAGGCAGATAGTACATGGACTTCAGATTCCAACTCTCAACACCTAGTACACCTCAAAAGAATGATGTGTTAGAAAGGAGAAAGAGAACATTGTTAGACATGGTTCGTTCTATGATGAGTTATGCTCAATTTCCTGACTCATTTTGGGATCATGCAGTAGAGACTACAGTTCAAATCTTGAATAATGTTCCATTAAAGAGTGTTTCTGAAACACCTTTCGAGTTATGGAAAAGGGTATAAACCTAGTTTACGTCATTTCAGGATTTGAGGGTGTCCTGCACACGTGCTAGTGACGAACCCAAAGAAACTGGAACCTCGTTCAAGATTATGGCTATTTGTAGACTATCCCAAATAAATGAGAGGTGGTCTTTTCTATGACCCATAAGAAAACAAGGTGCTTATATCGACAAATATCACTTTCTTGGAGGAGGACTACATGAGGAACCATAATACAAGAAATTTATGTTTTTCAGCAAACATGTAAAGCTCGATTATTTCCCTATTAGCTGTCGAAAAATTAACCGAGGATAACTATCCAACCTAAAAAAACAATTTGAACACGATATTGGTAGTGGACGAACTGAAGTTTGTACTCACTGAAGAATGTCCTCATGTGTCGAGCTTGATCGCGCCATGAAACGTTCGTGACACATACGATAGATTGATCAAGGCCAATGACAAGGCCAAGGTCTACATCTTAACTAGTGTATCATGATATTTTGGCTAAGAAACACGAGAGCATGGTTACCGCCAAGGAGATCATGGGATTGTTGCAGGACATGTTTGGACAATAGTCTTTTCAGGTCTGACATGATGCTCTCAAGCACGTCTTCAACGCCAGAATGAAAAAGGGAATGTCTGTCAGAGAACACGTTCTCGACATGATGGTCCACTTCAACTTGGCGGAGATGAACGGTGCATCTATCAATGAGTCGAGCCAGGTAAGCTTCATTTTGGAGACTTTTCCGAAGAGTTTCCATCAATTTCGTAGTAACGTTGTTATGAACAAGTTGAGCTACACCCTTACCACCCTCCACAACGAGCTACAAACCTACCAGTCCCTGATGATTCAAGGAAAAGGAAAGTGAGCCAAATGTTGCCTACCAGTCCTTCTATAGGGGTTCGACCTCGGGGACCAAACTTATAGCTTCATCCTCTTCATGCTCAAAAGGGAAGAAGATGAAAATGAAGAAGGCTGAAAAAGGGAAACAAGCTGACCATGCTGCCGCCCTGAAAAGCAAAATGGTCAAGGAAAATGCAAACAAAGGAAAGTGTTTCTACTGCAACACTGATGAACATTGGAAGAGGAACTGCCCCAAGTACTTTGTCGACAAGAAGAAAGAAGGTAAATACGATTTACTATGCATTTAAACCTGTTTAGTGGAGAGTGATGACTCTGCCTGGATACTAGATTCAGGTGGTACTAACCATGTTTGTTCTTCTTTTCAGGGAATTAGTTCCTGGCAGCAACTGCAGGAAGGGGAGATAACACTCAGAGTTTGTACTGGGGAAGTTTTCTCAACCGTAGCAGTGGGCACAGTAGAGTTGTTGTTTGGCAAGAAGTGCTTGTTATTAGATAACTTATACATAGTGTCAGGGTTTAGTAGAAACCTGTTTCTATTTCTTGCTTAATTAAACAACATGTTGCAATTTCTTTTTGAATGAATAAAACGTTTATTTCAATAAAAGGTGTTAATCTTTGCACAACTGTACTTGAGAATAACTTGTATGTTTTAAGGCCTAATTCAGTCAAAATGATTTTGAACACTAAATTATTTAAAACTGCAAATACGCGAACTAAAAAGCAAAAAAAAAATCCTAAAGAAAATGCCCAACTTTGGCATCTTAGATTAGGCCACATAAATCTCAATAGGATTGAGAGACTAGTAAAGAATGGACTTCTAAACGAGTTAGAAATTTTTCTTTTAACTGTATATGATTCTTTCCTTGAAGGCAAAATGACCAAAAAGCCTTTTACTAGAAAAGGTTATAGAGCTAAAGAGCCCTTGGAGCTTATACATTTAGTTCTTTGTGGTTCGATGAGTGTTAAAGCAAGAGGAGGGTATGAATATTTCATCTCTTTTATAGATGATTATTCAAGATAAGGACATATTTACCTAATGCATCACAAGTGTGAAGCACTTGAAAAGTTCAAGGAGTTTAAGACTGAGGTTGAGAACCTTTTAGGTAAATCAAGCAAAACACTTTGATTCGATCGAAGTGGAGAGTATATGGACCTAAAATTCCAGGACTATATGATAGAACATGGAATTACGTCCCAACTCTCAGCACCTGGTATGCCACAACAATATGGTGTATTGGAAAGGAGAAACAGAACCCTATTGGACGTGGTTCGGTCGATGATGAGTTATGCTTATCTCCCTGAGTCGTTTTGGGATTATGTAGTAGAGATTGCAACTTATATTTTGAATAACGTTCCATCGAAGAGTGTTTCTGAAACACCTTTCAAACTTTGGAGAGGACGTAAAGGTAGTTTACGCCGTTTTAGAATTTGGAGATGTCCAACCCATGTGTTTATGACAAACTCGAAGAAATTGGAACTTCGTTCAAAATTATGTCTATTTGTAGGTTACCCAAAAGAAACGAGAGGTGGTTTATTTTATGATCCTAAGGAAAGTCTATCAGATAAAGTCTATCAGAATTTTACTGGCTATTGCTGCATATTATGACTATGAGGTATGACAAATGGATGTCAAGACAACCTTTTTGAACGACAACCTTGACGAAAATATCTATGAATTTAAGAACGAATTGCAAAAAATAAATAACACAACCAAGTTCAATATATAATCAAATAAATCCAAAACGTGCTAATCAATCCCTAACTATAACATTTAGCTACTCAAAATCACCATAAAAACAAGCTAAACTCATAGGATAGTCTTTAAACTAAGTTACAAACTAAAAAAAAGAGAAATAAACTTATGTGTCGATGTTGGTCCCTCGATCTCGAGCTCCCGTCACGATCTTGAACCTCCACAAATGCTTTGGCTCCCAAGAAATGCTCTTTTTTCTCCCCTTAGAGTGTGTATTTCGAAATTAGGACTAAAAACTATCAAATTCAGCTCCCTTTGCAAATGCAACAAAGTGTTCTATTTATAATGAAAATCGGCAGCGTTGCAACGCTTCCTTCATGTTGTGCCCTAGGCGGCAACAAATATGGAAATAAGTTTGCGGCGTTGCGACGCGAAGGACAGCTTTGCAACACCGTTACCTTAACGCGCGTGTTCCTTATCGATATAGCGTTGCGACGCTGCCTTATCGATATAGCGTTGCAACGCTACCTTCACGGGTCTTCTAATACAATTGTCCGCAACAATGGCATTGCAACGCCTTCACCTCGGGTCAACTTGCTTGGAATGGTTATTCTTCTTCCACTTGATGTTATCTTTAGCTCCAAAAAGCCTCGATATGAACCCGAGTGATCCATAATATCTCCAAATGGCCTGTTTAAGCTATAAACCTGAAATTGGATAATTAAAACACGTAAAAGTCCTAAAATTATCATAAAAACTAGCAATGTATAAGCCTAAGGATAACACATTTTGTGTGCTATCAAACACCCCCAAATTTAACTTTTTCCAAATTTAACTTTTGCTAGTCCCGAGCAAAACCATAATTAAATATAAGATTTTTTTTCTTATACATATATCAGATTCAAGTCTCAGAGATTTAAAATGAAATTTCAGCAATCACAGGAAACAATCAAACGTGATACTTCAACAAGTAATTTAAAGTTTTTCCTAAGTGTTCCTACGTGTGTGTGTGATTAGTCTACGCTCCTTTCATCTTTACTAAGCCTAGAACAACTTTATTAGGTTCTCCATTCAACTTTCCCCTACACTGGCCATAATCACTAATCCTTGAGCTTTCCCACATTCAAGAAATAAACAACTTTACTCAGTACCAATCACTTTTTTTATGTCACTTTATCTATTTTCTTCTTTTTTTTTGTGCAAGGACACTACCTTTCACACATCCACTGAAGGGACCCTTACCCAAAGCACTCGCTCAATGAGTGGCCTAACTGATCACAGTGAAAGTAGCTCTTTTTGTACTCACGATTTTTTTCTTTAACAAACGAAACAAAAAGACAAACTCTTTTACATAATGCACATATTTTACAGATCATGCACTTCATATTATCATTCACCCTATCCTGAAGTTTAACTCTCAAATCAATTCTTAGACCTATCGAGGTGACATCAAACTTCTAAACCTAGTAACTTTGTTCTAAGCATTTCAAAACTACAGGAACATAGGTTATGTGCATAATAGTGCAAGAAAAACTTAAGAAAATTTTAAGTTAACTCAAATTCATATCATGCTCTCAAGTTTCAACAGAATCACGAAAATTTTCAACTAGATCTTATCCTAGGCCATCATATTCATACTTATGCATAAGATTAATCAACAATTCAGCACATACTCAGGACAATCACAACAGATAAACAACACCCCACCCCCAAACTTAAACTAAACATTGCCCCAAATGTTTGCAAAATAAGCTCAAAGCAAGTAAGAAGGGTAGGAGTGAACAATACTGTCCCGACTAATGGAGATCTTCATTTTTCTTTTTGTGAATTCCTTGGATGACCAAATCACGTGAGACGAAGTACTGCATAACGGGAGCATGGATTTCACGAGGGAAGGCATCAACAACAACCTAACAACATAAAACAAATCAAACTAAAAACTAAACAAACAAAACAAACTAAAAACAAAAAACATAAATAAAAGAAATGAAAAGTTTGGGTTGCCTCCCAAAAAGCGCTTTCTTTAATGTCTTTAGCTAGACTGCACCCATGGTTGGCATCAAGGCACGTAAAATTGCTGGTATTTCTTCGGACCCTTCTTCCTTGAGTCAATATAGCCTTCTAAGTCTAAAAGGCTATCATGTTTTTCTTGGGCACCTGAAAGATAAATATTTTTGTTATTTTTTTAATGAAATAAAAGAACAAAAATCAAAACAAGACTCGTGAGTATAGGAAAAATTGTTATCAAGAGTAAAAGAAACTTTTGGAGATAAAGGGATGGGAGACTTTTGAACATCAAACTCTATCACCTGAATTTCTTCTGTGGAAGTGATTGCATTACCATTTTCTACCTCACAAACCTGATTCTAGTGTGTTTCAGTCTCCTCCAACTCATCCTCACTATCATATGCATAAGTCCTCCTAGGTTGTTGTTCCTCAGTGGCAAGAATAAGAATTTGCTCTTGTAGGGCCTTAAGGGATTCTACCAATAGATTAAGATGATGAGTCCTTCCATGTATTATTGCCCCAAGTTCTACCACTTTAACTTCTAACCTATCCAACCTTTCTAATTCAACATGGCACAAATTTTTTATCCTCAACTCCAAAGTACATTCCATTAATAAATCCACAAGAGAAGAACTTTCTATAGATTGGTCGGGGTAAGAGAAATTTTGGTTCCAAGTGCTTATATGATTACCATAAAAACAATTTTCATAAATCATAGATTCATAATGGTAAAGATTAGACATTTGGTATTCAGAGAAATCATAATTCACATACCTAGGTCCTGAGAAGGATAATACATTGGCGAAGAGTTAAAATCATGAAAAGTCATACTTTAAATCACATCAATTCAAATCGAAACTTTTACACAAAAATCAACACAACCAAACAAGGAGACAAAGACTCGAAAAACAAACAAAACTAAATTAAGAACAAAAACGGATAACAAAAACAATAAGAACAAAAACGGAAAACAAAAACAAACACAAGAAACAAATATGGAAAGAAAACACCATAAGGATAAATAACAAATACGGAAAAACACACAAAAAAACTTTTGTCTAAAATCTCGAATTTTCTCCTAATATTAATCAATCTAAATAATTGTCATTCCCCAATAACGGAGCCAAAAACTTATTGCGTAAAATTATATTGTAACATCGGAAGTGTACGAGTCAAGTTTGAATATAGTGATTTGAGTACAGAGTATCGTCCTCAGGAATGAGTTTCTAGATTGATTAATTACCAAGATACTTATTCTAAATTTTAGCTAAAGCAACAAAACTTTAATAAAGGTGGAAACAAAGATAAAGAAAAGTGGTTTGGGATCGTAATTTGCTTGATAGTTTAGGTTGAATAAAAAATCGATACATTGACAAAAAAAAAAGAACAAGCATGCTTTTAATCTAATTATAAACATGGAGATATACATGCAAACATACCTAAATTTAACTATTAAATTAAGAAGAGAAAGGAATTATTACCTTTGTAGTTTCACAGAACAACAATTTCTTGCTCCAATGTTCAGCAACTCAGGAACTTCAAAAGTTCTCTATTTTTCACCAACAGGAACACAACCAGTAGAGAAAACCCTCTATCCTCTGAATGCTTAGATCCTCCTTGGTGGGAATGATTCCAACTTTTGGAAGAAGAAGGGAATGAGAGAGTCAGAGAGAAAAATGACAACAATTCACCAATTGTCAGTCACTCAATTGATCGATCGATCAATTGATCTATCAACCCCCTTCTCCCTGTTAAACTATCGATAGGGAGAAGAAGGGGGGTAGTGGGAACGTGTCTGGATGACACGTTTCCTTATTTTATTATTAAAATAATAATAATAATAATTAAATATTAATAATTAAATTAAATTTAATTATTAATTTAAATCATATTTAAATAAAACAAATTAAATATCATATATTTAATTTGGATTAAATCTCATTTAATCATATTACCCTTTTAACCTATAGTTTTAATGTACATCTTATGCACATTAAATTTTAACCTATAGTTTTCAAATATGAATCACATTCATATTTGAATTTAACATTTGAACTCTTTCAAATATTTAATTCTCTCACATAATTTAATATGAATCATATTCACATTAAATTTATAATATATAGTTCCAAAACTATATATTATATCGTATTCATATTCATTAAATATATTCCTTAATGAATTTGAACATTTCAAATTCAAATGATCTAAGAACCCTTTACGAGCTAGAAGGTGGACCTAATGGACCTACAGATCAGAAGCTCCAACGATACGAGATTGCTCGATTAATCTCATTAACCTCCCAATCAACATTCGTTAACTGCAGGAACACTCCACTAAAGTCCCACAGCTGCACTCTTCTCACTGCAGATATATTTCTGTGTCCACGGATATTGACCAATAACAGCAAGTCAATCCTTCACGAATGTTCGTAACACCAGCTGGATCAAATTACCGATTTACCCCTGGGTTACATCTTGTGCCTTAAGTACCAGTGCTCCTCTAATGAACAATTTGTTTGTGATCCTACCAACAAACAAAGTCCCTCTCGGGCCAATGAGAGGGTCGGACCCTTTGTTCAAGTCCCGGAGACACCACTTAAGGGAACATTTCTCTACTTACCCTAGTAGGCGGGAAGGAGTGAATTTCATCTTGCTAAGTTAAGTTCCCAGCCGCTCACTCAGGTCTTGTCCCCAAGAAGGTAGGCATATTGAGTCGGCGAATCCGCCACTCTCACCCATACTAGTCAAAGGACAATCCCTCGCGAACAGGAGTTCGTAACACTGCTTCGAGATTGAGATCAAGTTGCCTAGGTCATCCCTATCAAATAGAAACCTAACTAGTCAACGGAGTTACTGACTAGAGGTTGCTATTTCGTGGTCCTGGCTTATGTAATCTTATTACATAGGATATCCCCACTCACATGTCATCTACACGAACACGTTAGGATCACAAAGGTTTGCATCAAATACAAAGTGGGCCACATCCATAGTTTTACCAGGTAAGGTACCCAAACCTTATCCCCAACTATAGACCCTTTAGGTCAGTATCTCGAACAGGATCCTTTATATGTACACTACATTCGGTTAAAGATTCATATAACACCTTGGATGTTTAGTTTATTGCATTTAGGGTTTAAATAAAGGAAAACTCGTAGATAACGAACAATAACTCTTTATTGAAAAATTAACATTTTATTACAAAAATTAGAACATAATTACAAACTACGAGTTTTAGGGCACAAATCACAACAAACTCCCACTTGAACTAAAACTCTAGTGGGGTACATCATAATCTAAAATAGTGGTTACAAGAGATAAATACAATAAACTATGGCATCCATATACCCCATTACATATCTCCCACTTGCCCTAGATTAGCCTATGTACATATCTCGTAGACCCAGACTTTCCAAATGACCCTCGAACACTTTAGCCGTGAGAGTCTTTGTAAACGGATCAGCAATATTGTGTTCCGAAGCGATCTTCGTGACTGTCAAATTCTCCTCGTTGCACTATTTCTCGTATCAGGTGTAACTTTCTCTCGATGTGCTTACCGCACTTATGGCTGCGAGGTTCCTTCGAATTGACTACTGCACCACTGTTGTCACAGTATAATGTGATGGGAGATTCCATATTTGGAACAACTTCCAAATCAGTAAGGAATTTTCTTAGCCAAACAACCTCTTTAGCTGCTTCACAAGCAGCGACATACTCAGCCTCCATCGTGGAGTCGGCGATGCATCCTTGCATGATGGTTCACCATACTATAGCTCCCCCGTTAAGGGTGAAAACTGATCCCGATGTGGATTTACGAGAATCCTTATCGATCTGAAAATCAGAATCAGTGTATCCAATAAGGATCAAATCCTTAGACCCATACACAAGCATATAGTCCCTCGTTCTCCTAAGATACTTGAGAATATTTTTAATTGTTGTCCAGTGGTCTAACCCTTGACTGGACTGGTACCTACTGACTATCCCCACTGCAGATTAAATGTTCGGCCTCATGCACAACATAACATACATTAAGCTACCTACTGCAAAGGCATTGGGAATATGTCTCATATCCTCAACTTCTTGAGGTGTCTTGGGACACTCTTCCCTAGACAGATGAACTCCGTGCCTGAAGGGTAATAAGCCCCTCTTGGAATTCTGCATCGAATATATGGACAACATTTTGTCGATATAAGATGCTTGAGACAGTGCTAGCGTTCTGTTCTTGTGATTTCTGAAGATCTGAAACCCAAGAACATATTGCACCTCTCCCAAATCTTTCATTTGGAATTGGGTCACAACCAATTTTATTATGTCGATGGGTATCCTACATCATTCCCAATGAGTAGGATATCATCCACATAAAGTACTAATAAAGACACTTTGTCGTTGATGATCCTCTTGTAAACAGAAGGCTCATCAACGTTTTGGTCAAAACCATAAGACTTGATTGCAGTATCAAATCTTATATTCCAAGATATGGACGCTTGTTTCAACCCATAAATGGATCGATTGAGCCTGCAAACTTTTTCCTCCTGACCTTGGGCTATGAACCCTTCGGGCTGAGACATATAGATGTTCTCGTCAAGATTACCATTCAAAAAGGCAGTCGTGACGTCCATTTGTCAGACTTCATAGTCATAAAATGCGGCTATGGAGAAGAGTATCCTTATAGACTTCAGCATAGCAACAGGGGAAAAAGTTTCTTCATAGTCAACTCCTTCCCTTTGGGTAAAACCCTTTGCTACAAGTCTAGCCTTAAAGGCTTGTACCTTTCCGGCTGTATCTCTTTCTCTTATAGATCCATTTACACCCTATAGGTCTAACCCATTCAGGTTGGTCTACAAGTTTCCATACTAAATTGAAGTCCATTGACTCCATTTCAAGGTCCATGGTTTTGATCCATTGGTCTTTGTCTACGTCATTCATCGCCTGTTTATAAGACAATGGATCTTCTACGCCGTCATCAGGTATGGCAACTTGAGTTTCAGCTAAACCCAAGTAGCGGTCAGGTTGGGAAACAACCCTCCCACTGCGTCGAGGCATTCCCAACGATTGAGAAGGACGAGACTGACTTGAGGTGCTGGTTCCTCCATCAACTCTTGATGAAGGTCCAGCTTGATCAACAACTCTTGTTGGTTCATCTGTAGCTTCATTTAGTACTAGTTTACTACGCGGTTTGTGGTTCCTCATGTGATCTTCCTCCAAGAATGTGGCGTTTGTCGATACAATCACCTTATTTTCTTGTGGGTCGTAGAAAAAACCACCTCTCGTTTCTTTGGGATAACCAACAAATTGGCACAATCTTGAACGAGCTTCCAGTTTCTTTGGGTTTGTCACGAGCACGTGTGCCGGACAACCCTAGATCCTGAAGTGTTGTAAACTAGGTTTACGCCCCTTCCACAGCTCCAAAGGTGTTTCTGAAACACTTTTTGATGGAACAATGTTCAAGATTTGAACTGCAGTCTCAACTGCGTATCCCCAAAACGAGGCAGGCAATTAAGCATAGCTCATCATAGAACGAACCATGTCCAACAAGGTTTTATTTCTCCTTTCTGACACACCATTTTGCTGTGGTGTATTAGATGCTGAGAGTTGAGATTTAATTCCATGTTCTATCATATAGTCCTGGAATCTCAAATCCATATACTCTCCACCTCGATTGGATCGAAGTGTTTTAATGGTTTTCCCTAATGCATTCTCTACTTCAGCCTTATACTTTTTGAACTTTTCAAGAGCCTCAGACTTGTGATGCATTAGATATAGATAACCATACCACGAATAATCATCTATGAAAGAGATGAAATATTCGTACCTTCCTCGAGCTTTAACATTCACCGGACCATAAAGATCTGAATGTACAAGTTCTAAGGACTCTATGGCTCTGTAACCTTTTCCAGTAAAAGGTCGCTTGGTCATTTTACCTTCCAAGCAAGACTCACAAGGCGGTAAAGAATCATCTTCTAACTTGTTTAGAAGTCCATTCTTAGAGAGTCTCTCAATCCGGTTGAGATTAATATGACGAAGTCTAAGATGCCATAGATAGGTATTATTATTTGGAGAAATTCTTTGCCTTTTACTTTGAGTGTTAGCATTCTTAAACATCTCATGATTTAAAATTGCTTTAGTTTGATTCGGTTTAAGTTCATACAAGCCGTTTTCTAACTTAGCACAACAAATATTGATACCTTTCTTTGAAATGAACGCTTCATTAAATGAAAAGGTAATACAACAGCCAAGTTCAATTAAACAAGAGATAGAAATTAAGTTCCTCTTAATGTTAGGAACTATATACAGATTTTCTAAAAATAAAAAATCTATCTCTAAAAACGACTTGGCATCTCCCATCGCAGACGAGTGAGATGACGTCTCCCGTTCGGACCCTGAGCGTCATCTCATCCTCTTCGAGCTCCTTGAAGGAACTAGTTTCTGAAACGAAAAGCAAACGTGATTAGTGGCTCCTGAATCAAGTATCCAGGTCAAATCATCATTTTTCACTAAACAAGTTTCAAGAATAAGTAAATCTAATTTACCTTTCTTCTCTTTGAGCTCAACAAGGTATTTTGGGCAGTTTCACTTCCAGTGCCCATCCACGTTACAGTGGAAACATTTTCGTTTATCTGCAACCTTGGCTTTTCCCTTGCCTTTGTCAGCATCAGGTGCCTTCCCTTTCCCTCCTATCTTCTTTTTTTGGGTCTTCTTAAACCCAGAAGATGAACCACAAGACTTAGTCCCAGAAGATGAACCCTTATGGAACCTTCTGGAATGGGCAAACAGATTTGCCTCTCCATCAGCATGTCCCTTATTCTTCATAAGAGACTGGAAAGTTTGTAGTTCATTAAGGAGAGTGGTCAGGTTATACTCCTTTTTGTTCAACTCCGCATTGCTACGGAATGGCAGGAAACTCTTCGGAAGAGATTCCAGGATGAAGAATGCTTGACTTTGCTCATCTAAGACCGCTCCGTTCATTTCGACCACGTTGAAGTGAACTATAAGATCGAGAACATGTTCTCTCACTGAAATTCCCTCCTTCATGCACGCGTTATAAACGCGTATTTGAGGATTCGTGCGAATTTGTTCGGGCGGTTGTCCGGACAAATTCTCGCAAATAACCCATGATCTCACGAGCTGAGACCATACTCTCCAATTTCCTGGCTAAAACATCAGATATCCCAGCCAGGATATAGGCCTTGGCTTTTTCATTGGCCTTGGCCCAGCGGTCAAAGCATCCTTAACTGATTGAGGTGCGTCTTGAGCATGGATCTGAGGACATTCCTCAGTTAGTACGAACCGAAGGTCGTCAACAACAAGGATCGCATCCAGGTTTGACTTCCACGTAGTAAAGTTATCACCAGTTATACGTTCCTTTTTTAGTAAGGCTATATATAAGAGGACGACATGCTGAAAATCCAAAATAGTTCTAATTAGTTATGCCTTTTAACCCATCATAAAACCAATCATATTTAGCAAAATTATTAAAGAACCCTAGTGTTTAAACTAAACCCAATTTTTAAATTAGACCTTTAATTTTGCCAAGGGTTTAGAACAAAAGCCTCCGTCGGGCGATCAGTCATTCCTCCCTTGAATTGAGACTTTCTCAGCCAATTCTCACTACCAGAACATCTCATGTTCCAATGGTCCTTAGCTATCGTTTGTTTGGTCAAGGACTTGTTAACTAGCTTAACTCATCCCGTAAAGGTGATCATACCATTTTCAGATCCAACAGGTCCAAGCCAACAGGCTACTATTAAGAAAGACAACTGTTGGCAAATTACCTAAGAGACCATATCCATTTCTGGAGTTCGCGGTGTTTCGATCCCTATAGTCAGGCCCTCCGAGGGTTTGGTTGTTCCAGGACAACCTAGCAGGCGGACTATAGAAATCTCACGGTGCGACCTAATGGAGGAGATCGTAGGATACTTTGACACGCGTCTTGCTCCCATTTACTATGGATACTTCCCTCATTCACCTTGGTATTGAACCATGCAAACACATACCGTAGGGGGACGCCCTATTGACGCCACGTAGCCGAACATGGAACTCACGGTGTGAACTCTTGAGGACGTGAGAGTAAACTCGATGCGAACATCTCGTTTTCTCCCACTGAAGCTCCTAAAATTAAGGTATAGGTTTAACTTAGTTGGATTCCGGCTAAAAAAATCTATCTAAGTCTATGTCTATTATAACTAGGTCTTTTAATCTTATGTCTAGGTGAATAAACATTTTAATAACCTAGAATAAAATAGAACTAAGGTTAATTCAACTCAGGCTCCGTGTCGGTTCCCTGTAGGAGGTGTTAGATGCTAACAGTCACTTAAGTACCCCACCTTAGACAGCAAATTTCACACCAGAGAGTTCCCTTATAACCAAAATTCTAACGTCCTACTAGATTTTAAACTATTTAAAATACTACGTAAGACTAATTCTAATCCTATTAGAAATTAAAACTTATGTCTAAATTAATTTTAAACGATTTAAAACTAATTTTAAATTTTAACCAAAGTTCCTATGTTTGCATGCATTTCTTTATTATAGGTTATGGTTTCTAAAACCCCTTTAATTTACAACTTTTATAAATTTAATAATTAACCTATGATAAAGAAGCTATATTATAAATCCAACAATCATTATTCAAATTGGAATTATAAAAGATTCAACTAATTGAATAATAAAATTACTTAAATAAAATAACATTTATTTTAAACTAAGTAATTTCATGCTCCATGCAATTAATTTTCATATAATATAATTATAACACTTATAATAAATTACTTATGAAAAATAAATTAATCATGCATATAACCATATTCATATAACATTTACAAATAAAATGCATGAACATGCTTATCCTAAGGTGGGAAAAATCTAAATGACATTCATAAAGATATATAGTCAGAAACCTAATAATTTGGCCCTCTAAAGTGCAAAAAATAAAATTACATTAATTTTATTTCATGAAACCGGTCCAAAAACACCCTGAACCAGCATTGAACCACTCAAACCGGACCAAAACTAACGAACATGCTTGAACCGGCCTGCTACTATTGGAATTGCCTCGCGGCGTTGCAACACTGATGCTATCGGGGTGGCGTTACTGTAACGCCGAGGCGCGCGTTAAACGCCACGACCCCCCTTGAGCGCCCGCGTCGATAGGGGACGCTGGCGTTGCGACGCCGTTCTTCAGCGTTCCAACGCTAATGAACGCCGTTGCAACGCTGCTGCTCCGGCAACAACTTTCTTCTTCGAACACAACAACTTCCATCTTCGATATCTCCTTCGATTCTCAATCAAATTGCTTGAAATTGGTCCCGATCGACTCATAACTCAATTACATACTCAATAATGCACTTTTTTCCCAAAAACGCAGGGGCTTTTACATACAAATTGATCAAATCGAAAGAAGTAAACTAAGGCCAAACACTCCTAAATAGTTTTACAGCAAACCAATGCAATTCCCACCAAATCAATGCAATTTTGATTCAACAAAAACAAATCAAGCAATGCTCTGATATCAATTGATGGAGATCTGATCTCCTTAGCAGCGAAAACGTGGTTTGGGATCGTAATTTGCTCGATAGTTTAGGTTGAATAAAAAACCGATACATTGACAAAAAAAAAAAAAACAGAACAAGCATGCTTTTAATCTAATTAAAAACATGGAGATATACATGCAAACATACCTAAATTTAACTATTAAATTAAGAAGAGAAAGGGATTATTACCCTTGTAGTTTCGCAGAACAGCAATTCCTTGCTCCAATGTTCAACAACTCAGGAACTTCAAAAGTTCTCTGTTTTTCACCAACAGTAACACAACCAGTAGAGAAAATTCTCTATCCTCTGAATGCTTAGATCCTCCTTGGTGGGAAGGATTCCAACTTTTGAAAGAAGAAGGGAATGAGAGAGTCAGAGAGAAAAATGACAGCATTTAACAAATTGTCAGCCACTCAATTGATCGATCGATCAATTGATCCATCAACCCCCTTCTCCCTGTTAAACTATCGATTGGGAGAAGAAAGGGGGTAGTAGGAACGTGTCTGGATGACACGTTTCCTTATTTTATTATTAAAATAATAATAATAATTAAATATTAATAATTAAATAAATTTTAATTATTAATTTAAATCATATTTAAATAAAACAAATTAAATATCATATATTTAATTTGGATTAAATCTCATTTAATCATATTACCTCTTTAACCTATAGTTTTAATGTACATCTTATGCACATTAAATTTTAACCTATATTTTTCAAATATGAATCACATTCATATTTGAATTAACATTTGAACTCTTTCAAATATTTAATTCTCTCACATAATTTAATATGAATCATATTCACATTAAATTTATAATATATAGTTCCAAGACTATATATTATATCGTATCCATATTAATTAAATATATTCCCTAATGAATTTGAACATTTCAAATTCAAATGATCTAAGAACCTTTTACGAGCTAGAAGGTTGACCTAATGGACCTACAGATAAGAAGCTCCAACGATACGAGATTTCTCGATTAATTTCATTAACCTCCCAATCAACATTCGTTAACTGTAGGAACACTCCATTAAAGTCCCACAGCTGCACTCTTCTCACTGCAGATATATTTCTGTGTCTATGGATATTAACCAATAACAGCAAGTCAATCCTTTAGGAATGTTTGTAACACCAGCTGGGTCAAATTACCGATTTACCCCTGGGTTACATCTTGTGCCTTAAGTACCAGTGCTCCTCTAATGAACAATTTGTTTGTGGTCCTACCAACAAACAGAGTCCCTCTTGGGCCAATGAGAGGGTTGGGCCCTTTGTTCAAGTCCTGGAGACACCACTTAAGGGAACATTCCTCTACTTACCCTAGTAGGCAGGAAGGAGTGAATTCCATCTTGCTAAGTTAAGTTTCCAGCCGCTCACTCGGTCTGCTCAGGATTGAGATCAAGTTGCCTAGGTCATCGTAGTGAAATAGAAACCTAACTAGTCAACGGAGTTACAGCTAGAGGTTGCTATTTCGTGGTCCATTCTTATGTAATCTCATTACATAGGATATCCCCACTCACATGTCATCTACACGAATACGTTAGGATCACAGTGTTTGCATCAAATACAAAGTGGGCCACATCCATAGTTTTACCAGGGTAAGGTACCCAAACCTTATCCCCTAACTATAGACCCTTTAGGTTGTATCTCGAACTGAGATCCTTTATATGTACACTACATTCAGTTAAAGATTCATATAACAGCCTTGGATGTTTAGTTTATTGAATTTAGGGTTTAAATAAAGGCAAACTCGTAGATAACGAACAATAACTCTTTATTGAAAAATAAACACTTTATTACAAAAATTAGAACATAATTACAAACTACGAGTTTTAGGGCACAAATCCCAACACGTCGGTGGTCACCGAAGTTTTTACCGGAGTTGTCGAAATAGTCGACAAATGGATGAGAAAAACATGGAAGAAATTCCATGAGATTACACTGTTGTAACCCATGGGGTTGTATCGTTGTAACCCATGGGAATGGGTTTCAAAACCAAGGATTTGGAACACCTTGCTCCAAACATGGGTTTGGATTTGGAATCCAAACCCATGGGCCAAACACGCCCTTAAAGTTTCCTTATGAATTTTACAAGCATGCACGACATTAAGCAACTTCTTAAATGTTTCCTAGAGAATTCTAAGTTACTCTCGTACCAGATTTCTAAGAGTTTTGAGAACTTTTCTCAAATCTAAGTTTCTTTCTCTCAAGTCCACTTAAACCAACAAGATCAATGAATTTAAGAATGAATTGCCAAAAATAAATAACACAACAAACTTCAATACATAATCAAATAAATCCAAAACATTCTAATGAATCCCTAACTACAACATTTAGCTACTCAAAATCAGCTTAAAAACAAGCTAAAGTCATAGGATAGTCTTTAAACTAAGTTACAAACTAAAAGAAAGAGAAATAAACTTATGTGCCGATGTCGGTCCCTCGATCCCATGCTCCCATCACGATCTCAAGCCTCCACAAACGCTTTTGGCTCCCCAGGAATGCTCTTCTTTCTCCCCTTAAAGTGTGTATTTCGAAATTAGAGCTAAAAACTATCAAATTCGGCTCCCTTTGCAAACGAAACAAAGTGTTCTATTTATAATGAAAATCGGCACAACGTTGCAACGCTAGGGTCAGCGTTGCAACGTTGTGCCCTAGGCGGGAGCAAATATGGAAATAAGTCTGCGGCGTTGTGATGCTAAGGACAGTGTTGCAACGCCGCTACCTTAACGCGCGTGTTCCTTATCGATATAGCGTTGCAACGCTGCACACTACCTGCATGGGTCTTCTAATACAATTGTCCGCAACAACGACGTTGCGACGCCTTGCAGGGCATTGCAACGCGTTCACCTCAGGTCAACTTGCTTGGAATGGTCATTCTTCTTCCACTTGATGTTATTTTTAGCTCCAAAAAGTCTCAATTTGAACCCGAGTGATCCATTATATCTCCAAATGGCCTGTTTAAGCATTAAACTTGAAATTGGATAATTAAAACAGGTAAAAGTGTTGAAATTATCATAAAATAGCAATGTATAAGCCTAAGGATAGCACATTTTGTGTGCTATCAACCTTGTTTCCATCGAACCCTATTAGAGGAGAGATGCTGACTTTGAGTCGATCTCGCCCTAACTTCATCACATCGTAAGCACTCAGAGAGAGCACATCAGCAGAACTCCCCCCATCTACCAGGATTCGACAGACTTTGATGTTGGCTATCACCAAAGAAATCACCAACGCGTCATTGTAAGGTTGATGTAGCTTCGCCGATTCCTCTTCTAAAAAACTAACAACCTCATTAACTAAGGAAGTCGAACAAACCTCCCATTCGACAGGTGGGGCCTGAGCTTCTCGAGCTTTAGCTTTTCTTTTTCTGTTTGAATCCCCTCCAGCTGATCCTCCAAGGATGGTTCAGATTTCTCAAGGTAGAGGTGATCCTTCTTCCTTACCACTTGGTTCTCGCCAATTCGACCTGGCCTCGCGCTCTCCACTTCCACCTACATATTCTTCCAGTTGCCCTTTCTGGATCAAAGCCTCTATGGCTTCCTTTACGTCATAGCAGTCCGAAGTAGAATGCTCGTGATCGCGATGGAATAGATAATGTTTGTCCTTATTCCTCCTGTGTGATCCTGCCTTCAACTTGGTTGGCCATTTGAGCATGTTCTTGTCTTAGAGCTCCATTATAATTTGTTCAATCGGAACGCTCGTCGCGGTATACCGCTCAAACTTACTTGGGGGCAGTCCTTTCCTGACAGACTTATCGTTGTGGTCGTATCTGTCTTCCTGCTTTCACTTTCTAGAGTCGCTTTTATCTTCTTCCATTCGACTCTTCCCTTTCCCGTGATCGACGCTGTGACGCCAATCCTCCGGGGTGCGCCTAGAACGGAGCAACTCGCCTGCACTCATATACTTCTGAGCCCTGGTTAGAAACTCAACATAAGTCGTGGGAGCTTTCTTACCTAACGACTAGAAAAACCTCTCGTCTTTGAGCCTAGCCACAATCGTTGTTAGTGTCACACCATTGATAACTCTCATTTATGAGAGTTATTTAAGACCATTATTGATATCTTATTATTTAAATTGATCGAAAAGTAGGCGAAAATATGAGTAGCTATTCAAGAATTACTTCATTTTCCCAAAGCTAATAAGAAAACTCACATATCATTATTTGGCTGCAGGAAGGCAAATTGAGGCAATTGCCTGGCCGACAGACGCAAAACGATGCAAATGCCTAGCTTTCGGGAAGTGGCCACTGTAGTCACTTAAGTGCAGAACGAAAAGACGCGGGAATCAAGGAAAATATTAAAGCACGAAAATCAAGCCAGAATTCAAGGGAAAGAATCTAAGCTGATTGACGAAAACCCTAAGGACAAGCTACTCTATAAATAGGTGAACAAGCACTCGATTAAGGACAGTTGGGGAGAGAGGAATCTGCACTAAAATCATTGTCGTTCGTTCTGTTGTTTCTTTTACTATTGTAATTTAGTTTTTGAAACGTTCCAGTTCAGAACTTTCTGTTTTGTTTCGTTCTTAGTTACAGTTCAGTTTTGAAGTTTATTTCAATTCCGTAGTGCAGTAAACATTGCTAGTTGTTCGACTTTTGTTATTCTAGTTCAGTAAACTATTTCATTCCGTTCTGTAGTTGTGTTTCGCAACTTTGCTGTTTGCTTTCAATAAAAGATTAGTCATTCTGTTCATTCCTATTTTAAAAGCTTTCTTCATTTTCAACTTGAGTATCCTCTCGGTTCATGCTTAAAAGTGGTAGATCGAGAAGGGTGACTTGAGATGTTGTCTTTATCTACTCAGTTTTCATTTAGCCTTACTGTTTCATCCATGGGAGCTAACTTTCTTTAGGGATTCTGAATGTGAATGCCCTAAGGGAAGACAACAATACTCCAAAGCAAGAGCAATTTGGTTAGACCTCCAAGTAAGTTTACTTTTGGTGATTGCATGGTGGGAAACCTTAGTTGGCCATCTAAGGTGACCTATTAAGCTTGAGTTCGACATCGAAAGGATTGAACTAAAGCAGAATTCCCAAAAGTAATGGAGTAAAAGGGCTTAGACATAAGACCCGAACGTTGACCCTAGGCATAGGGCAAGACTCCAAGACCATAGGGCCATGGTTATGAACACCTGAGATAGATTGACCATAGACATATAGGATCAATCACTCAGCCTCCAAAAGAAACTTCACAGAAGGTCAAATGGGAGTAGGGCTTGGTTTACTTCCTTGGAGAGTTTAGCCAGATTACATCGCTGGCAGTCGATGGCTGATGCAGTTCAAGGCAATTGTGTTGCGGCAGTAGAAGAAAACAACCATGCGGCAAGGAAATTGCACTGTTTTGCCTTCGTGAGCTAGTATGTCCGACTGTCGTACCATTGCCGCTCAGTGCTGCAAGGTGTAACTGTCACGCGAGGCAATTGCCTCAAGTTGCATTGTCTTTCATTAGCGGACTTAACATTCTGAATCTCTTCCTTTCATTATTGCATTTATCCTTAGACATAATCATCACACCACTTATCACATTTTTTGTTACCTTTTGCAATCAGTCCACATCTTGTTTACTACTGATCAGTTTTATTTATCATTTCCCTTGGGCTCGATACTCTGGAATACTTCCAGTTTTATATTACTTTGATCGTGTGCGTTTGCGCGTTTTCACATCTGTATATCCCTATATCTGGAGCGCCTCACTGTTGAAGTGGGTCACGTACCCCCTTAGCATTTCGTTACTGCCCTGCTTGATAGTGAGGAGGTGTGTAGTCGGCTTCCTCTGATCTCTTCCTCCGAGGAACTGAATGACAAAGGCTCGAGCTAGTGCACAAAACAAGGCAATATACTTTCTTTTGAGTTGCGTAAACCACTTTCGAGCTGGTTCGATTAGGGTAAAAGAGAAAGCACGACACTTGATGGCATCCCAGACAACATGGAGTTCCAACCAAGATCGAAAAGTATCAAGGTGCTCCACCGGATCTTTGGACCCATCGTAGGCCATTATGGTTGGCAGCTTAAACTTTGGAGAAACCTCCTCTTGCATTTTTCATGGGTAAAAGGCGGGTCTAATTGGTCGATGAGATTCTCCAGGTCCAACCCACTATGGTCTTGGGCCTTTTTCATGTCTCCAAGCTCATCTTGGATCCTCCGCAGCTCTGCCGCCCAAGGTCTACTCTCTGTTGGGATTTTTGTCCTAATCTCGTGTTTGTAATATATTGTTTGAAATTAATAAGAGTTATTCATTTCATCACTTTGTGTCTCGCAATATTTATAAACTTTTCCAATAAACTAAGCTCCATGGTCATTGAATTTATGAGAGAACTAAAACTTGAACGGTGTGTAGTGGACACACAGGGAGGATCACGTTCGAGTTAATGACCCGAATGGTCTACAGTATATGGATAGGGTTGGAGACCTAATCCTAGATACACTGTGGATGCGACCCGCTTTGTATTAGATACAAACGAGGTGATCTGACTCGTTCATGTGGTTGACATGCGAGTGGGGGCATCCTGCAATGAGATTGTACAAGACCGGGCCAGTGAATTATTAGACCTCACGATGTAACACCGCTGACGATGAGGGACTAATAACTTCGTAGATGACCATTAGTGACTCGACACAATCCCCGCGCGTGTTACGGACTCCCGTCTCACGAAGTCCGTCCTTTGACTAGTACGGGTGAGGTGGTCACGCGCACTCGCCCAATATGCCTATCTTCTCGGGGACGAGAACCAAGTAGGGAGCCGGGAACTTAACTACGCGAGATAGAATTCACTCGTTTCCGCCTTTAGGAAAACTAGAGGATGTTCCCTTAAATCTTGTCTCTAGGGGCTTGGACAGCGGGCGCCCACCGTCTCACTTGCCCGAGAAGGGTGTTGTGTATGGTTGGACCATCACAATATGTTGTTCATTAGAGGAGTAGTGGGGACTTAAGGAACAAGAGGTAGACACATGGGTAAGACGGTAATTTGACCCAAATTGTGTCTCTGAACAACTGTGAAGAAGGTCGACTCATGGGCATTGGTTATATCGGTGGACACGTAATATTCTCGCGACGACGGAGTGCAGCTACGGGCTATAGTGGAGTGTTATCGTAGCTAATGAATGTTGGTTAACCGGGTCAAAGAGTTTGACAGGTTAATCTCGGATCATTGGAGCCCGTCACTGTAGGTCCATTAGGTCCCTCGGTTGGCTCAATCTGGGTTAAAAGAAGGGTTAATGTTTTGGTATGAAATTGAAGTGTTCAATTTCACTTTAAGGGCATTTATGTCATTTATATGATATATGAATGATCTAATATATAGTTTAATGTGAATGAGATTCATAATAAATTATAGGTTAGCCTAATTATTGAATTAGGGCTAATTGGAGAATTTAATTGAGAGCAATTAAATTGGATGTGATTCAATTTAATTAATCCACAATTAATGCAAATGAGATTTGCAATATGAGATATGAGATATCTTATATTATGTGGTTATGCAAATGAGATTTGCATAACCTATGGTTGTGGTAAAGTGGTAATAATGTGGAGATTTTAACTCCATCATTTCACTATATAATCCCTTCTTGCAAGAAGGAATGTAACCATTCTCTCATTTTTTTATTTTCATCAAAGAAGAGAAGAAGAATTCTCTCTACTCTCTCTCAATTCTCCTCCCTCTCCAAAACACTAAAGTTCCCACATAACTTCCCTTTTCCAAAAGAGAACAACTGAGACTCCAAGTGGTAGTGTTCGGGTTCCGTTCGTGGGAAGAGTTCGTTGAGATCGAGAAGCACAAAGAGTTCGTGATCTGAGGAAGAAACATTGAAGAGAGTCTTCAACAAGTAAGTACCTCTAAACTTGTTGTTTTTCTTCCTTTTCCAGCACGTTTAGCCTAGATCTTTTGTAGATCGTTTTAACAAAATCGAGTTGCGTAATGATACCACGACGATTCGATCGTCTTCCGCTGCGCGGGGATTCTCACCTTCAATTGGTATCAGAGCCATTTCGATGGTTCTTCATTTATGCACTATTTTTTGTTAAAATTAGGTGGGTAATTGCCTTAATTTCATGAGATGAATGTTGGTTTGCTTAAATGGATGTTTTCGATTTTTGGAATTTTAGATTTATTTTCTGTTTGATGAGATTAAATGTAAAGGGCCCGTGTTTTTTGGACATTTTAGAAAATAAATCGAGTCTGTAAGTCTGGGACGTTCGTGGCAAGAGTTGCTGTGAAGAAATCAGAGCGGAAACAGACGAAATTCGATGAAGAACAACAAAGAGTTTGTTGTTCTGTCGATGGCATTGAGACGCTGCCTTACGGCGTCTCAACGCTGTCCTTGCGGACGGAGGCCTGTGCGCGACAAAGCATTGCAAGGCGTTGGGCGGCGGCGTTCAATGCCGCACACGCGTTGAGGAGCGATTCTTTGGAGGTAGTTTCACGAGACGTGGGCAACACAAGGGATTAGTGGGGCGTTTTTATTGTTTTTTTTAATTTATTTTATAATTGTAAAAATGTAATTATTTTATTAAATAATGTTAATATAAGTGTTATATTAATGTTATTTAATTAAATAATTGCCCCTAGGTGCCAAAAACTAGTCCATTTTTGCTGTTTAATTATTTTATGCATGAGATGTATATTTTAATTAATTTCTATGTGCATAATGTATGTCATATAGATTTAAAATCCCACCTTAGGTTAAACATTTCATGCATCATATTTATATTATAAGAGTTATAATATATAGTATGCATGATAGGATTATATTATAAGAGTTATAATATAATGTTTGCATGTTTTAATTTATTTAAATATAAGTGTTATATTTTTAAATTAAAAGTATGCTCATGCATTTTATTCATGTGATGAATTATATTATGTTATAGTATATAGTTATTCATGTGATGAATGATCAAGCACTATAACATAGAAATGCATGCAACCTAAGTTAATTATTAGTTTTAAAGAGTTTAGAACTTGAATAATTAGACTTAGGTTTTCTATTTTCTAATGAGATTAGAAATTAGGAAATCAAGTATAACCTTTGAATGGAGACTGATTAGTAACTCTGTCTAAGGAAGGTTTTGTCTAAGGCTGGGGTATTTAAGTTGACGCTTGCGGAACACCCCTACCGAAACCCACACGGGAGTGAATTCGGTCCGAGATTCTTAGGTTATATTCTCGTGAGTGACGTTAATTAAGAGTTAATTAATTTGCTCACATAGACCTAATTTAATAATGTGATTATAAACTTAGGCTAAATACCATATAAAAGTTATATTGGTAGACCTAGGTAAATTTTAGCCGGTTTATCTAGGTCAATCCCTATTAAAATTAAAGTGCTGAGTGGGAGGAAATAAAGTGTATGAGATACATTTAAATTTCCAACCACAAATCTCCTTTAAGTTCGCACCGTGAGATCTATACTCGGCCTCGTGGCGCAAATGGGAGCGTCCCCCTTCGAGTGGCATTTGTATAGATCAATATCATCGTGGATGGAGAGAGTACTTATAGTGAGTGGGAGCGGGACTTGTGAAAACGAGACCCACGGTCTCTTCTTTCGATTCACACCGTGAGACGCCTATGATCCGCCTGCTAGTTTTGCCTGGACCAGACAATCCCTTCGGAGGGCTTGATCATGGGAGTCGGAACACCGTGAATTCCCGAAAGGGATAAAGTTTCCTGGTTGGTTTTCTTTCTTGGTTCACCCTTCGGTGGCTATTGTTTGGACGGATGCTTGGAAACTTAAAGATTGAGGGTGACACTCACAGAATTCGTTAAGTGTTAATGAATTCGACCAAACAATGGTAATTGGACGCCTAATGGAATAAGAGTTATTCTGGGATTAGGGTCTAATCGAGAAAGTCTCGTCCTAGAGGAGGAGTGTTATGTTCACCCTTCGGTGGCGGTCATTCTAAACCTTTAGGATATCATTGCAAAATTTTGAATGACCTAGGAATCATGAAATAATTTTGTTAAAACTTGATTGAATTTCAAAAAGTTTTTTTTTTGCGAGACTAATACAAAGTTTTTTTTTTCACCTAAAAATGTCTAGCGCGATAATAGCATTACTCGCATCCGATAAGTTAGTGGGAGATAATTACCAAAGTTGGACAAACAACATTAACACAATTTTGGTAACTGACGACATAAAGTTCGTGTTGTCTGAGGAGTGTCCTCAGATGTCGGGCTCGACAGCGTCGCGAAGTGTTCGCGATGCGTACGATCGATGGATTAGGCCCAATGAAAAGGCCAAGGTCTACATAATTGCCAACATGTCTGATGTCTTGGCAAAGAAGCATGAGCTGATGGTTTTCGCCAAGGAGATCATGGAGTCCTTGCAAGTAATGTTTAGACAACAGTCCTTTCAGGTCCGACATGACTCGCTCAAATACGTCTTCAAAGCACGGATGAAGGAGGGGTCGTCTGTCCGTGAACATGTTCTAGACATGATGACCCACTTTAATATGGCTGAGATGAACGGAGCTTCGATCGATGAGTCGAGCCAAGTCAGTTTTATTTTGGAGACTCTTCCGAAGAGTTTCCTTCAGTTTCGTAGCAATGTTGTTATGAACAAAATTAGCTACACTCTAACTACCCTCCTCAATGAGCTAAAGAATTTCCAATCCTTGAACAGGGTCAAGGAATCTGAGGCAAATGTTGCCTACAGGTCTTATCACAGGGGTTCGACCTCTGGGACGAAACCTGTTGCTCCTTCAAGCCCGAAAGGGAAGAAGAGGACGAAGAGGGGTAAAACTGACCGAGCTTCCGCCCACAAAGGCAAGAAGGTCAAGGACGTTACAGAGAAAGGAAAGTGTTTCTACTGCATTTGGGGCGGACACTGGAAGAGGAACTGTCCCAAATTCCTGGCCTAGAGGAAGAATCAAGGTAAATGTGATTTACTTGTGATGTAAAACATGTTTAGTGGAAGTCTTGACTCTTGCCTTGATATTGGATTCGGTGTCACTAACCACGTTTGTTCTTCTTTTTTCGTGGATTGATTCTCAGCACACTGCGATAGGGTGAGGTGACTCTACGGGTTGGATCCGGGAGCTTGTCTCTCTTTGCAGCGATCGACACGGTGAAGCTATACTTTAAGGAAGTACTTATTGTTGGACAATTTGTACATAGTTCCAGGTTTACTAGAAACCTTGTTTCCATTTCCTGCTTAATTGAACATTGTATATCTGTTTCCTTTGAATCAAGTAAAGCGTTTATTTCTTTCAAAGACAATCTTATTTGTTCAGTTTCACTCGAACATAATCTGTATGTTTTGAAACCTATTTCGGTCAAAAGTGTTTTGAATACTGAATTGTTTAAAACTGCAGAAACACGAACTAAGAAAGCAAAAGTTTCTCCAAAAGAAAATGCCCAGCTTTGGCATCTACGGTTAGGCCACTTTAATCTCAATAGGATTGAGAAACTAGTGAAGAGTGGACTTCTAAACGAGTTGGAAGAAAACTCTTTGCCGGTGTGTGAGTCATGCCTTGAGGGCAAAATGACCAAACGTCCTTTTAGTGGAAAAGGATATAGAGCCAAAGAGCCTCTTGAGTTAGTACATTCTGACCTCTGTGGTCCGATGAATGTTAAAGCTCGGGCGGGTTATGAGTATTTCTTGTCTTTCATGAGACGATTACTCCAGATATGGGTATATTTACCTAATGCACAAGAAGTCTGAAACTCTTGAAAAGTTCAAGGAGTACAAGACTGAGGTTGAGAACCTCTTAGGTAAATCGCGATCGGATCGAGGTGGAGAATACATGGACACTAAATTCCAGGACTATATGATAGAACACGGAATTACGTCCCAACTCTCAGCACCTGGTATGCCACAACAGAATGGTGTATCGGAGAGGAGAAACAGAACCTTGTTGGATATGGTTCGGTCGATGATGAGTTATGCTCTTCTCCCTGATTCTTTTTGGGTACGCAGTGGAGACTGCGGTTTATATTTTGAACAACGTTCCATCAAGAGTGTTTGTGAAACACCTTTCGAGCTCTGGAGTGGACGTAAAGACAGTTTACATCACTTCAGAATTTGGGGATGCTCGACCCACGTGTTGGTGTCAAACCCGAAAAAGTTTGAACCCCGTTCGAAATTGTGCCTATTCGTAGGTTACCCTAAAGAGACTAGGGGTGGTCTATTTTACGATCCTAAGGAAAATAGGGTGCTTGTATCGTCAAACGCTACTTTCCTAGAGGAAGACCACGTCAGAGATCATTTACCAAGGAGTAAAATTGTGTTAAATGAAATGGACAGTACATCAGCAAGAGTTGCTGATGGGCTAGTACGTCAACAAGTGTTGTTGATCCTGGCACGTCTAGTCAAATCCGTTCCCAAGAGTTGGGAATGCCTCAACGTAGTGGGAGGATTGTGAGATAGCCTGATCGCTACATGGGTTTAGCTAAAACCTTAGTTGTCGCTCCTGATGATACTGTGAGGATCCATTGACCTATGATCAGGCAATGGTTGATGTTGACAAAGACGAGTGGATTAAAGCTATGGACCAGGAAATGGAGTCTATGTACTTCAATTATGTCTGGGAGCTTGTGGATCAACTGGATGGGGTCAAACCTATTGGTTGCAAATGGATCTACAAGCATAAACGTGGCGTAGATGGAAGGTGTAGATCTTCAAAGCCCGACTAGTGGCAAAGGGTTTTACCCAGGTTGAAGGGGTTGACTATGAGAAGACCTTTTCACCTGTTGCCATGGTAAAGTCGATCAGGATCCTTCTGGCCATTGCCGCGTATTATGACTACGAGGTATGGCAGATGGACGTCAAGACAGCCTTTCTAAACGACAAAGTTGATGAGACCATCTACATGGACCAACCCAAAGGGTTCATTGCCCAAGGCCAAGAGCAAAAGGTTTGTCGGCTTCATAGGTCAATTTATGGGCTGAAACAAGCTTCGAGGTCTTGGAATATAAGGTTTGATGAGGCGATCAAATCTTATGGCTTTGATCAAAATGTCGACAAGCCTTGTGTCTACAAGAAAATCATTGACAAAACTGTCGCATTTTTGGTGTTGTATGTGGATGATATTCTTCTCATTGGGAATGAGGTAGAATTTCTTACTGACGTTAAGAAGTGGCTAGCTTCGCAATTCCAAATGAAAAATTTGGGAGAAACTCAGTATGTTCTAGGTATCCAGATTGTCCGGAAGAACAGAACACTAGCCTTGTCTCAGGCGTCTTATATTGACAAGAGGTTGTCTTGATATAAGATGCAGAACTCCAAGAAGGGTTTGCTGCCTTTCAGGCATGGGGTTCACTTGTCTAAGGATCAGTGTCCTAAGACTCCTCAAGATGTTGAGGATATGCGACGGATTCCATATGCTTCAGCTGTAGGGAGCCTGATCTATGTCATGTTGTGTACTAGGCCCGACATCTGTTATGCAGTAGGAATTGTCAGTAGATATCAGTCCAATCCAGGATTAGATCACTGGACAACCGTAAAGGCAATCCTCAAGTATCTTAGGAGAACGAGGAACTACAACTTAGTGTATGGTAGTGGGGATTTGATCCTTACGGGATACACGGAATCTTATTTTCAGACCGATAAGGATTCTAGGAAATCCACTTCAGGGTCAACCTTCATTCTGAATGGAGGAGCTGTAGTATGGCGAAGCATCAAGCAGGGATGCATCGGTGATTCCACTATGGAAGCGGAGTATGTTGCAGCTTGTGAAGCTGCAAAGGAAGCTCTTTGGCTTAGAAAGTTCATGGCGGATTTGGAAGTTGTTCCAAATATGAACTTTCCAATCACACTGTTCTGTGATAACAGTGGTGCAGTAGCCAACTCACATGAGCCTCGGAGCCATAAGAGAGACAAACACATTGAGCGCAAGTATCATCTGATACGGGAGATTGTGCACCGCGGAGACGTGACGGTTACGTAGATAGCGTCGGAGCACAACGTAGCTGATCTATTTACAAAGCCCCTCACGACTAAGGTGTTTGAGGGTCACCTAGAGAGTCTAGGTCTACGAGTGCTTCCTGACTAGGACAAGTGGGAGATGTGTAAACGGGTATTCAATGCCCTTGTTTATTGTATTACTTCATTGTAATTTATGTACATTTCAGAAATGTATTTTCTCCACTAGCTTAGTCCAAGTGGGAGTTTGTTGGGATTTTTGTCCTAATCTCGTGTTTGTAATATATTGTTTGAAATTAATAAGAGTTATTCATTTCATCACTGTGTGTCTCGCAATATTTATAAACTTTTTCAATAAACTAAGCTCCAAGGTCATTGAATTTATGAGAGAACTAAAACTTGAACGGTGTGTAGTGGACACACAGGGAGGATCACGTTCGAGTTAATGACCCGAACGGTCTACAGTATATGGATAGGGTTGGAGACCTAATCCTGGATACACTGTGGATGCGGCCCGCTTTGTATTAGATACAAACGAGGTGATCTGACTCGTTCATGTGGTTGACATGCGAGTGGGGCATCATGTGCAATGAGATTGTACAAGATCGAACTGCGTGAATTATTAGACCTCATCGATGTAACACCGCTGACAAGTGGGACTAATAACTTCGTGAGATCACCATTAATGACTCGACACATCCTCCACGAGCGTGTTACGGACTCCACATGCATGTTGGGTCTGTCCTTTGACTAGTACGGGTGAGGGTGGTCACAGTTACTCGCCCAATATGCCTATCTTCTCAAGGACAGAACCAAGTAGGGAGCTGGGAATTTAACTACGCGAGATGAAATTCACTCGTTCCACTTTTAGGAAACTAGAGGGTTGTTCCTTAAGTCTTTGTCTCTAGGGCTTCGACAACGGCGCCCACCTTCTCACTGGCCCGAGAAGGGTGTTGTGTATGGTTGGACCATCACAATATGTTGTTCATTAGAGGAGTAGTGGGGACTTAAGGAACAAGAGGTAGACACATGAGTAAAACGGTAATTTGACCCAGCCGTGTCTATGAATAACCTGTGAAGGGTCGACTCAGGGCCATTGATTATATCAGTTGACACGTAATATTCTGCACTGACGGGAGTGCAGCTACGAGCTATAGTGGAGTGTTACCGTAGCTAATGAATGTTGGTTAACCGGGTCAAAGAGTTTGACAGGTTAATCTCGGATCATTGGAGCCCGGTCACTGTAGGTCCATTAGGTCCCTCGGTTGGCTCAATCTGGTTTAAAAGAAGGGTTAATGTTTTGGTATGAAATTGAAGTGTTCAATTTCACTTTAAGGGCATTTATGTCATTTATATGAGATATGAATGATATAATATATAGTTTAATGTGAATGAGATTTATAATAAACTATAGGTTAGGCTAATTATTGAATTAGGGCTAATTGGAGAATTTAATTGAGAGCAATTAAATTGGATGTGATTCAATTTAATTAATCCACAATTAATGCAAATGAGATTTGCAATATGAGATATGAGATATCTTATATTATGTGGTTATGCAAATGAGATTTGCATAACCTATGGTTGTGGTAAAGTGGTAATAATGTGGAGATTTTAACTCCATCATTCCACTATATAATCCCTTCTTGCAAGAAGGAATGTAACCATTCTCTCATTTTTTTATTTTCATCAAAGAAGAGAAGAAGAATTCTCTCTACTCTCTCTCTATTCTCCTCCTTCTCCAAAACACTAAAGTTCCCACATAACTTCCCTTTTCCAAAAGAGAACAATCGAGACTCCAAGTGGTGGTGTTCGGGTTCCGTTCGTGGGAAGATTTCGTTGAGATCGAGAAGCACGAAGAGTTCGTGATCTGAGGAAGAAACATTTAAGAGAGTCTTCAACAAGTAAGTACCTCTGAACTTGTTGTTTTTCTTCCTTTTCCAGCATGTTTAGCCTAGATCTTTTGTAGATCGTTTTAACAAAATCGAGTTGCGTAATGATACCACGACGATTCGATCGTCTTCCGCTGCGCGGGGATTCTCATTCCCTTCACTCTCGACTTCCAGCTCCTTCTATTTCTAGTTGATCGGCTCCCTAAGGTCTGAACCCGTGTCAGGCTTTCCTGTTCGGTCATTCCTTCGGCCTTGTTGCTGCTTGGCTTCAGGCGCATGGTAGTATTTGTGTCCTCGGTTTCCGTGGATCACTTCCATCTTAGCCTGGGAATCTCCTGCTCGAGACAGAGGCCTTTGTGCTTTCGAGTGATGGGACAATCTGTCGTCCCCTCCTAATCGCAACCTCCTGTTGGACCTTTAGGGTTGCACTCGAGACTCCTCCTGCCCTTCATCCGTCGGGCCTTTTCCTTTGGTCTGGTCTCGAATGAGAGGCAGGGATCCTCGTGGTGTTGGAGCTTGAGCCTTTTCTTCAGGTTGGGCACCCTTAGAGTGCTTCCCCGTAACGTCCTTCAGAGCGTCCACGATCAGGTTTGGATGGTTGAGAATCTCGAAAATTCGTGCGATATTCTTGTTCAAGCCCCGAACCTGTTGCTCTAATGTTGCATACTGATCCACCTCCGCTGCCACAACACGCTGGTTGACTTCTTCGAGTTGAACATCCTTTGCTCTAGCTGGTATTCGGCGAGGATGTCGATTCATATCTGACTCCTCTCCGTCATTGATCGGGAAACCTTGGCTTATATCTTTACTCATATTGATCAGTGTTAAGCTTTCTTAACACGTAGCTTGTTACGAGAAAAGTTTTGTTCCCACAGACGACACCAACTGTTGATGCTAGAATTTAGATGGGCGGATCAACGGTGAATTTGTATTACTGGGAACAGTAACCACCTGCAAAATAGAAAGCTAACACCGGTGTGGTGCTGAGCCACACACACTTCGACGCTCAAATTAGAAAAGATCACTCTTTCGTTAAACAAGTCTCAAGGTAGAAGACAGGATCGAATGATTGCTTTCCTTTCTTGAACTGTTCTCACGAGATAATATAGTCGCACAACCATAACGACTCATTCGGGGCTTAATTATCCACTATCATCAAGATTGTGCTCCCTTAATTACAACGGTTACGAGAGTAGAACCGTTTTGCAACGTTCCCACCTTTCCCTTACCTGTCATAACGGTGCGTGTGATATATGAAAAGACTCCCGTCAGTCCGTTCGTCTAGGTCGTTAGTCGACCGTCCTCCTAAACGGACATAATTGAGAGAACCTCCTTAGGGTTCGCACACTTGGGCTCGGGGTTGACCCTTGGGTGGTCGGGATCGACCCACCTATTGCTGGGGGGCCAGCCTCCTGGTCCAAGTCGACCGAGTCGACCCTTAGGGGTCAGCCCACTTGGGGTCGGCCTCCCGATCCAAGTTAGGGTCGGCCCACTAAGGCTCGGGCCGACCCCGATCGGGCTGACCCCATGGGATCGACCTCCCAGATGCGTTTACCAGCTTATCTCAGGATCACCCATGTTATTGAACTGGGTCCTATTTTTTGGCCATAACAACGTGGAATATTACTCATGGGAGAGAGAAATACAATATATAATACATTTATGAAGAATTCAACATCTTAAATGGAAAAATGTATATAAGGAAATAATAAATTCCATATTAAAAAAATGAAATAAGCTTTATACGATTGTTTGAGGGAAAATTTGTCCTAAAAAAAAAATTTTGTTATGAACATAATGAAAATCCATAAATGTAAATATTATAGAAAGTGAACACTTTTGTAAACAACTTTCATATATGACCTATTTATCACAATTTCTCAATTAGGAAGATTTACTATGGAGCAGGTTCAAGGAAGACCGACCTCCAAAGGATTAAGAAAAAAAGGAAAATTTTAAGATCTAAAAGTTTAAGGTAATGAATCAAAAAGGAAAAATTTAAGACCTAAAGGTTTAAGGTAAGGAATCTCACACCTATTTTTAAAATTGGGAGCAAAAGATGATTTTCAAAGATTTTTCTTAAAGATTCATTTTAACACAAATTGATTTTTAAAAGAACATAAAAAGGGAATTTCACTTCATTTTATGAAATGCATTATATTTATTTATATGGAGAGTTTCTATGTTCTTATGATGAATATGTGTATGAACTTTGAATGTGATTATGCTTATATGATTTTCATGATATGTTGCATTACTATAGCTATATGAATATGTGTGTGTGTGATTGAAAGGATGGGACCTCATGCACAATGTATGTACACAAAAATAATTATGAAGGTTGTGGCAATTAATCATTCTAAATAATTTTTACTAGGGGTTTTGAGGTGACCCTATATGACAGGAGTCTTCAGACTCAACATGCTCCCGGGGTTATGGAGGGACCCTATATGATACAGAAGTCTTCAGACTCAACATGATAGGAGTCTTCAGACTCAACATGCTATTGGAGTTTTGGGAGGATCCTATTCTAAATGACAGGAGTCTTTCGGACTCAAGAGGCTCACTGGATGATTTAATTGGCCACCAAAGATGAAGAGAAAAAGACATGATTTATGAAAGAAGGTTTTAAGTTCCACTAAAGAAATTTTTAAGATTTAAAAGTCATATGTATGTGATTGTATCTCCCAACCCCAGTTGTGGGGTAACTTACTGAGTATTATTTTATAATACTCACCCTTTTGTTTTTAAAATGTTTTCAGGAAAGCAAGAGCATACAGGGCGGATGATGGGGGATGCACTACGAAAGTCATTAGAATAGAAGTCATGTCATTCGCATCTTTTAAACTATCTGTTTTATTTTTATGATTTTCTCGGATGAGAATTATTGGTTTGAATTTATAATTTTTTTGAAAATCAAGTTCGGACTTGAACTATATTTATTTTAAATGCTTTATTTTTATGGGATCCCAAATTAAAATTGTTTCATTTTCATCAAATTTTACTTCTTTTAATGTTATTTTATGGCCTCAAATGCATGGATGAGTAGTAATGACCCTAGGGAAGGTGTCCTAGAGTTAGGGTCATTATACTATAACCTAGGATATTAGTTTATTGGATTTAGGGTTATTTTAAAGCAAAATTAAAACAATATTCAACAACTACTCTTATCGAGTAACCTTAATAACACTTTATAGATAATAATCAAATATTTACATTTACTATCTACGAGTTTTAGGGCATAATATCCAACAACTATCTCCCATGTTGCCATGCTTAAGTCTATTCGAATCCTCTTCTCCATTGCCACATATTATGACTAAGAGATATGGAAAATGAATGTCAAGAATGCTTTTCTAAATAGAAATCTTGATGAGAGATTCTACATGGATCAACCAGAGAGATTCATAGAACAAGGTTAGTCCAGTGATCAAATCTTGGATTAGATTGATATCTGCTGAAAATTCCAACATCATAGCATATGTCAGACCTACTACAAAACATAACATAAATAAGACTGCCCACAGTCGATTCAAAGGGAATCCATCTCATATCTTAGGACATCGTTCCTTAGACAAAGTAACTCCATGCCTAAAAGGTAACAAACTTTTCTTGGAGTTCTGCATCGAATATCTGACAAACATCTTGTAAATGTACAGTGTCTGAGACAAGGCTCCCGTTTTTCTTGCGATTCCTTATAATTTTAATCCAATAACAAATTTTGCTTCTCCAAATCTTTTATTTGGACTATGCTACCAACCAATTCTTAATGTCAGTGAGAAAACCTATATCATTTCAAATGAGTAAGATATCATCCACATATAACACAAGAAAAAACCACATTACTGTTGATGATCTGTTTGTTAACACAGGATTCATCAACATTTTGGTCAAAGCCATAAAATTTGATCGCATTATCAAATCTTATGTTCCAAGATTTAGAAGCTTGTTTAAGTCCATAAATGGATCGTTTAACCTTGAAAACTTTTTGCTCTGAACTCTTGTATTTGATTATGGACCTTGTTTGACTATCTGTTCTTTGAATTTTAGCAAGTTATAGGTTTGTTTAGTAAACTTGTGGCTTTGATCTAGTTCCTTTTAGAACTCTTGTGTCTGTATTTGTTGAAATTCTAAAAGTTGGAGCCCAGGCTCATCTTTAAATGAAGATTGGTGGAGGTGAGAAGTGTTTTGCTATGTGTTTTAGGTTCTAGAAAATTTTTGAATTTCTCCTAGTTATGTCGTTATGTTGTCGAAATTTCAGGTATAGGCGGCGTGGCATAGTTAACTCCCAAAAGAGGATCGTTCTAGGATTTATGGTCATTACAATAAATTTGTAGTATCATCATTCATTTGGTCGAGATATTCTTCAAACTTCTTGACACAAACCTACAAAATTGAAAATATAATTCTTGATACAAAGTTTGAGTATTTGGCAAATTGAGAAAGGAAATGATCATACTCATACCAGATATGCATACTTGCATTTCTTTTTTTTTTTCTCTCTCTTTTGAGTTCAATTGATATGGGTTGCATTAATTTCATCAAACGAAGGAATTCAAAAAGCTTTCAACCCATATATTTGATCGGGGTTTACTTTTTATGATTTTTTTTTTTTTTTTTTTTGCAAAGAAAGGGGATTAGACGAAAATGCAATTTAGAAAAAATATTAAAAGTATTAGAGCAACTGTCATCGCTTTATTTTTAAAATCTAGAACTTTTCCTCACAAATATCAAAGCTATTATGGATTTTATTTAAAAAAAACAACCCATCTCCTCTTCTCCAAATCTCTCTATTTTCAATGATTTTTTGGGCCACTTGCATGAATAGAAAAAAAAACTACTTAAATTAAATTACAGTTGTGTTGTTTATTCAATTTGAAAAAAATAGAAAAAAAAAGGCCTAGCCCAAACGGGTCGTGCAAAAAGTTAAGAATAACCTGTATTTCTAATAAGTATATAATCTATTAGTGATATATTATTGATATACCTAATATAAAGTATACTACTGATAAACTACTGATATACTTATATGAGGTTTATCAAGAGTATATAAATATGTCACATATAATATATACACACATTATAGAGTATATCGTTGATACATTACTGATATACTTTTATTTTCTGCGTGTTTTTCAATATGAAATTTGTCAGTAGTCTATCAGTGATATATTGTTGATATAATAATGATATACGTAATATAAATTATATAACTGATACTGCTAATATACTTATATGAAGTTTATCAAAAGTATATAAGTAATTCAAAAGTATATTAGTAATTCACGTATGAAATATACATAGTATAGAGTATTACTGATATACTTTATTTTAGTTATTTACTTTGTTAATTGTTTATATTTACTAGTTTTTCATATTTACTAGTTTTTCAGTCAATATAACAAATACACACCGCTAATATACTTATATGAAATTTATTAAAAAAGTATATCAGTACTGGGTTTTATGCCCTAAAACTCATAGTTTGTAAATAATGTTCTAATTAAATCAATGAAAAGTTATTGTTTATCATTATTTTATATATTGCCTTAACTTAACCCTAAATCGAATAAACTAACATCAAATGTTGTTGCATGTCTCTTGAACTGAATGTATGGGACATATAAGGATTTCAGTTCGAGATACAACCTAAAGGGTCTATAGTAAGGGGATAAGGCTTGGGTACCTTACCCTGGTAATACTATGGATATGACCCACTTTGTATATGATACAAACACAGTGATCCTAACTTATTCGTGTAGATGACATATGAGTGGGGGATATCCTATGTAATGAGATTGCATAAGATCGAACCACGAAATAGTAACTACTAGATGTAACTCTATTGACTAGTTAGGTTTCTATTTCAATAGGATGACCTAGGCAACTTGATCTCAATCCTGAGCAGGTTACGAACTCCTGTTTGCGAGGGATTATCCTTTGACTAGTATGGGTGAGAGTGGTCCGAGACGTCGACTCGGAACTTAATTTCTATCTCTTGTTTGCTTGAACATAAATATTGTATTTCCTTTTGAATTAATGAAGTGTTCATTACAAAAGAAGGTGTCAATATTTGTTCTGCTAAATTAGAAAATGACTTGTATGTATTAAAACCGAACGAAACTAAAGTAATTTTAAATCATGAGATGTTTAAAACTGCAGACACTCAAAGTAAAAGACAAAAGATTTCTCCGAATAAAAATACCTATCTTTGGCATCTAAGACTTGGTCACATAAATATCAACCGAATTTAGAGATTAGTAAAGAATGGATTTCTAAACGAGTTAGAAGATGATTTCTTACCTCCTTGTGAGTCCTGTTTAGAAGGAAAAATGACTAAGCAACCTTTTATTGAGAAATGTTATAGAGTCAAAGAGCCCTTGAACTTATACTTTGGATCTTTGTGGTCCAATGAGTGTAAGAGCTCGAGGAGGATACGAATACTTCATCTCTTTCATAGATGATTAATCGAGGTATGGTTATCTATACCTAATGCATCATAAGCTGAGGCTCTTGAAAAGTTTAAAGAGTTCAAGGCAGAAGTTGAAAATACATTAGGAAAAACCATTAAAATACTTCGATCTGATCTTGGTGGAAAATATATGGACTTGAGATTCCAGGACTATTTGATAGAACATGGAATTCAGTCTCAACTCTCAACACCTAATACACCACAACAGAATGATGTATCAGAAAGGAGAAAATGAACCTTGTTAGACATGGTTCCTATGATGAGCTACGCTCAATTACTTGACTCGTTTTGGGGTTACGCAGTAGGGACTGCAGTTCAAATCTTGAACATTGTTCCATCAAAAAGTGTTTCAGGAACACCTTTTGAGTTGTGGAAGGGACGTAAGCCTAGTTTGCGTCACTTCAGGATTTGGGGTTATCGGACACACGTGCTAGTGACAAACCCGAAGAAATTGAAATCTCGTTCAAGATTATGCCTATTTGTAGGCTATCCCAAGGAAACGAGAGGTGGTCTTTTCTACGACCCACAAGAAAACAAGGTGCTTGTATCGACAAACGCCACTTTCTTGGAGGAAGATCACATGAGGAACCATAAACCACGTAGTAAGTTAGTATTAAATGAAGCTACAGGGGAGTCAACAAGGGTTGTTGACCAGGCTGGACCATCATCAAGGGTTGATGAAGAAGTCGGCACATCAAGTCAATCTTGTCCTTCTCAATTGTTGGGAATGCCTCGATGCAGTGGGAGGGTTGTTTCACAACAAGACTACTATTTGGGTTTAGCTGAAATTCAAGTTGGCATACCTGATGATGGCGTAGAGGATCCATTGTCATATAAACAGGTTATGAATGATGTAGATAAGGATCAATGGATCAAAGCCATGGACCTTGAAATGGAGTCAATATACTTCAATTCGGTTTGGGAACTTGTAGACCAACCTGAAGGGGTAAGACCCATAGGGTGCAAATGGATCTATAAGAGAAAAAAAGATGCAACCGGAAAGGTACATACCTTTAAGCCTAGACTTGTAGCAAAGAGTTTTACCCAAAGGGATGAAGTTGACTATGATTATGAGATCTTGCAAATGGACGTCAAGACTGCCTTTTTGAATGGTAATCTTGATGAGTGTATCTATATGTCTCAGCCCGAAGGGTTCATAGCCCAAGGTCAGGAGCAAAAAGTTTTCAAGCTCAATCGATCCATTTATGGGTTGAAGCAAACATCCATATCTTGGAACATAAGATTTGATACTGCGATCAAGTCTTTTGGCTTTGACCAAAACGTTAATGAGTCTTATGTTTACAAAAAGATCATCAATAATAAAGTAGCTTTCTTAGTACTATATGTGGATGATATCCTACTCATTGGGAATGATGTAGGATACCTAACTGACATAAAGAATTTGTTGACGACCCAATTCTAAATGAAAGATTTGGGAGAGGCGCAGTATGTTCTTGATATTCAAATTTTAAGGAATCGCAGGAACAAAATGCTGGTTTTGTCTCAAGCATCCTATATCGATAAGATGTTGGTTCGATATTCGATACAGAATTTCAAAAGGGGTTTATTACCCTTTAAACATGGAATTCATTTGTCTAAGGAATAGTGTCCTAAGACACCTCAAGAAGTTGAGGATATGAGTCGTATTACCTATGCCTCAATAGTAGGTAGCTTAATGTATGTTATGCTATGCACAAGGCTAGACATTTGCTATGCAGTGGGAATAGTTAGTAGGTATCAATCCAATCCAAGGTTAGACCACTGGACCGCAGTTAAGAATATCCTCAAGTATCTGAGCAGAACGAGGGATTATATGCTTGTGTATGGGTCTAAGGATTTGATCCTTACAGGATACACTGATTCTGATTTTCAGACCGATAAGGATTCTAGGAAATACACATCGGGATCAGTTTTCACCCTTAACGGGAGAGCTATAGTATGGTGGAGCATCAAGCAAGGATGCATCGCCGACTCCACTATGGAAGAAGAATATGTAGCTGCTTGTGAAACATCTAAGGAGGTTGTTTGGCTAAGGAAATTTCTGACTGATTTGGATGTCGTTCCAAATATGGAATTTCCCATCACCTTATACTGTGACAACAGTGGTGTGGTAGCCAATTCAAAGGAACCTCATAGCCACAAGCGAGGGAAGCACATCGAGAGGAAATATCATCTCATTCGGGAGATAGTGCAACGAGGAGATGTGATAGACACGAAGATCGCTTCGGAGCACAACATTATTGATCCTTTTATAAAGACTCTCACGGCTAAAGTGTTTGAGGGTCATCTGGAGAGTCTAGGTCTATGAGACATGTACATAAGATAATCTAGGGTAAGTGGGAGATATGTATTCGGTATATGAATGCCCTAGTTTATTGTATTTTGTATCTCTGTAACCATTGTTTTAGATTATAATGTACTCTACTAGAGTTTTAGTTCAAGTGGGAGTTTGTTGGGTTTTATGCCTTAAAACTCGTAGTTGTAAATAATGTTCTAATTAAATCAATAAAGAGTTATTGTTTATCATTATTTTCTATATTGCCTTAACTTAACCCTAAATCCAATAAACTAACATCCAAGGTAATGCATGTCTCTTGAACTGAATGTATGGGACATATAAGGATTTCAGTTCGAGATACAACCTAAAGGGTTTATAGTAAGGGGATAAGGCTTGGGTACCTTACCTTGGTAATACTATGGATATGGTCCCCTTTGTATATGATACAAACACAGTGATCCTAACGTGTTCGTGTAGATGACATGTGAGTGGGGATATCCTATGTAATGAGATTGCATAAGACCGAACCACGAAATAGTAACCACTAGATGTAACTCCGTTGACTAGTTAGGTTTCTATTTCAATAGGATGACCTAGGCAACTTGATCTCAATCCTGAGCAGGTGACGAACTCCTGTTTGCGAGGGATTGTCCTTTGGCTAGTATGGGTGAGAGTGGCCTGAGTCACCGACCCAATAAACCTACCTTCTTGGGGACAAGACCGAGTAGGCAGTTTGGGACTTAACCTAGCAATAAGGAATTCATTCCTTCCTGCCTATTAGGGTAAGTAGATGAATGTTCCCTTAAGTGGTCTCCGAGACTTGAACAAAGGGCCCGACCCTCTCATTGGCCCGGGAGGGACTTTTGTTTATTGGTAGGACCACAAACAGGTTGTTTATTAGAGGAGAATTTGAACTTAAGGTGAAAGATGTAACCCAGGGGTAAAACGGTAATTTGACCCAACTAGTGTTACGAACATTCGTGAAGGATTGACTTGTTGTTATTGGTCGATATCTGTGGACACAGAAATATATCTACAGTGAAAAGAGTGCAACTGCGGGACTTTAGTGGAGTGTTCCTGCAGTTAACGAATATTCATTAGGAGGTTAATGTGATTAACTGAATAATCTTGTATCGTTGGAGCTTCTGATTTGTAGATCCATTAGATCCACTTCCTAGCTCATAAAGAGTTCTTAGATCATTTGAATTTGAAATGTTCAAATTCAATTAGGGAATAAGCATGATGCATGGAGATACATTATAATATAAAGTTTTTATGTGCATTAGAACTTTATATTATAAATTTAATTTGAATATGATTCTTATTAAATTAATTGAGAGAATTAAATATTTGAAAAGTTCAAATATTATTTATTTGTGAATGAGATTCATATTTAAAACTATAGGTTAAAATTTAATGTACATGAGATGTGCATTAAAACTATAGGTTAGAGGGAAAAATGATTAAATGTGATTTAATCTTAATGAAATATATGATATTTAATTTAGTATTAATTAAATATGATTTAATTAATTAATTATTTTATTTAATAATTAATTTGATTAATTATTAAATTAAAAAAAGGGAGAACGTGTCCACGTCTCCCAACTCTCCATCGATAAAGAGTGGGGAGTTGTCCCTCCAAAGCACTTATTCTTCTTGATTGTCAGAAGAAGATTGATGGATGATTTTTGGGCAATTGTGAATTGGAAACTTAGGCCCCGTTTGATAACGTTCCTCTTTCTTGTTTCCTGTTTCTTGTTCCATGTTTCTTGTTTCTTGTTTCTCATTTTTTAAGAATAAAAAACAAGAATATGTTTGATAACTATTTCTGTTTCTTGTTTCTTTGAAAACAAGAAATAGAAACATAAACTTGTTTGATAACCGTTTCTTGTTTCTTGTTCTTGAATGTTTTCTTTATCTCATTTTTTGTCATTTTTTTTATAGTTTAAAAAGAATTTAGTTATATAATATAAAATATATAACATGCATTAAAATATATAAGTATACAATTAATTATAAAAAATTTATATTATCAAATACCAACAAGTCTCGATGCAAAATTAATTAATAATAAAAATAAATAAATAAAATTATTTTATTCTTCAAATATTGTTCAAATTTGATCTGTAATATTATCTCTTACTCGAACCATTCGTCTTAAATGATGTCGACTTAGATCAAACTCAATTATATTGATAAATGTTGTAGTTTGTAAAATATTAAAATGAGGGTAAAGGCATGTTTTAGTGAACAAAATTTATTTATTGCAAAATTACAATAATATATAAATATAAAGATTGCAAAATTAAAACTTAAAATTCAAATAATACATACATATATATATATATATATAATTTCAAATTAAAATAATATAAATATGGAGATTGTAAAATGAAGAAATGAAATAAAAAAAATAAATTTTTATAAATTTTTATATTTATATTATTATTATGTATAAAAATCAAAACTACATATATTACAAAGAAACAGAATTGATAAAAAAGAAAAACAAAAAGTTATACTGACCAAGGATCGAACTTAGGGTTTGAAATGGAAGGAGTATTATTTTGACATACATTTCACCAATAGGCTGAGGATGGTAAGTTTGGGAAACATTAATATAAATAGAAATGAAACAGAAAGAAACTACTATTTGAAGTTTCTCAAATTTAGTCCAAATTTTAGAAACGTTTCTCAAATTTTGGGAACAAGAAACGGGATGGATTATCAAACAAGTCTGTTTCTTAAAAAATGAGAAACAGAAACAAGAAACAAGAAACGAAAACGTTATCAAACGGGCTCTTAGAATCCTCTCTCTCTCAAACTATTCCCTTCTCTCTCAATTGTTGGAGCTTTTCCACCAAAGCTTGATCTAAGAGAACTCAGAGACGTAGGGAGTTAACTCTACTGGTAGTGTCCTGTTGGAAGAAGACAGTTGTTGAGTTGTTGTGTTGTGTACAAGTTGAGAATTTGCAAAGGGTTGCTCAAATTGAAACTACAAAGGTAAACATGTTTCCTTTTTAGTTTAGGAACTCACAACATGTTTTAATTTATGTCAATCCATGTTTGTATACTTATCTCTTTTTTATTGCCAATGTATTTGTTTTTGAAGTAAACAAAAAATAAAACAAGCAATTACGATTTAATTCACGTTTTCGCTGCTTAAGGGGATTCGATTTCCTTCAATCAGTAAATTCACATATAAGATATACATAATATAGAGTATATCATGGCTATACTACTGATATACTTTATTTTAGTTATTTACTTTATTAATGGCTTATATTTACTAGTTTTCAGTTAATAGACTAAACATATAAGAAATTTATTTTAGTATATCAGATATGCCTAGAATGAAGTATATCACTAATATACTATTGATATACTCAATGTTAGGTATATTAGTGAAATGAACATACCTAAAATGAAGTATATCAGTGATATACCAAATATGCTAAATATCCATGATATGCTACTAATATAGAGAGAAAGAGAGTACATCATTTAATTGATATGCTTAAAAAGAAGTATATCAATTGTATGTCAGTAATATACTATTACATTGTTTTAGATATATATTAGTTGAATTGATATACTAAATATATAGTGTATCAGATATACTACTGATGTACCAAATATTAAGTATATCAGATATCCTGTTGATATAGTAATAAGGGTAAAATGAGAACAATAAAAAAATAAAAATAAGATTTTAAAAAATTTTGCTATATTTAAAAATCTCAAAAACCATGACTAGATTTGAAAATATCCTAGTATTTTGTTGCTACCCATTACAAATCCCTTTTTTCTCTCTTTTCTCCTACAAAACCTCATCTTTCTCCCAAAAATAAAACATCTCTCTCACTCTTCCCTAAAAATCTCTCTCTTTCTCTTCTTGTTTCTATCCCACATTTTCACCTTTCTTCTTCTTTTTTCTCCAAAAAGATAGAAGAGGCATTTTATGGAGCTCCACTAATATTTTCATTAAGGGGCCTTCCTTTTTCTCTCCTCACATCTGAGCACCCTGTTGGGGATGTATACCCTAAATTCTTGAAGTTTGTACCATTTTGATGTTTCCATCAAACTTTGTATCTCGCATTTCAAACTTAATCCAATAAACTAACCTCCAGGGTCATAAATATTTATGAGATCTTGAACGGTGTGTAATGGAAACATAGGTAGGATCACGTTCTAGTAAATGACCCGAATGGTCTATAGTACATGGATAAGCTTGGGAACCTCATCCTGGTAACACTATGGATGCAACCCACTTTGTATTTGATACAAATGAGGCTATCCAACTCGTTCATGTAGTTGACATGAGAGTGGGGGCATCCTGTGTAATGAGATTGTACAAGACCAGAGCATGAATTATTAGACCAACTAATGTAACACCATTAACAATTTAGGACTAATAAATTCGTAGATGATCATTAGTGACTCGAACTTAATCCTGAGCGGGTTATCAACTCCTGTCTGCGGAGGTCTGTCCTTAGACTAGTACGGGTGAGAGTGGTCAGAGATGCCGACTCAATAATGAAGGGAATCGAATCCCGAAGTGGAAGCGATTGTGAATCGCACGCTCTTGATTTAGTTACAACGATTTCATTCAAGAACAAAAACAACTAAATTAAACATATAAAACTAGATCGACAAGAAGAAATTGTACCTTTGAAGAACCTTTCTTCAAGTGCTCCTCTTCTCTCACGATCAAGATCTCAGCAACACGAACCACGAACGGACTAAGACACGACCACTGGATCTTCTCCGTTGTTCTCTAGGTGAGGGAGGAATGTGGGTTCCCTTTAGGTAAGATGAGATGTTGTGTGAGAGAGAGATTGTGGTCTTTGGAACCTTTCCAACAACACAACCAAATGGCAAACAATGTCTCTTAACCTAGTTGCATCTCATGCAACCATATATATAAGGAAATAGGATGGAAATGACCATCCTACCCTTCCTTTATTCTCTCATTATTATATGGTTATATGTGAATCTAATTCACATTAAAACTATATATTATATCAATTATATCATATACAATTGATATAACACCTCATGTATGAAATTTGAACACTTCAATTTCATTCCTAACTTTATACCCTCAATATAACCATGTTGAGCCAACGGAGGGACCTAATGAACCTACAGTTCAAGAGCTCCAATGATATGAGATTAACTGACCAAACTCTTTGATTCAGTTAATCAATATTCATTAACTACAAGTCACTCCACTATAAACTTGTAGCTGCACTTTCCTCACTGTAGATAATGTTGTGTCCACTGATATAGTCATTACCCATGAGTCGACCCTTCACAGGTTGTTCGTATTACAGATGGGTCAAATTACCGTTTTACCCCTGTGATTACCTCTTTGTTCCTGAAGCACCACTGATCCTCTAATGAACGACAAGTCTAAGGTCCTACCTTAGACTTATACCCTCATGGGCGGGGCCCCGTTGTTCAAGACCTGGAGTCAGTTCTTAAGGGAACAACCTATCTAATTCCTTAGTGTAGGAATGAGTGAATTCCATCTTGCACAGTTAAGTTCCCAACTACCAACGAGGTTTTGTCCCTGAGAAGGTAGGCTTATTGAGTCGGGTACAGGCCACTCTCACCCATACTAGTCTAAGGACAAACTCCTATAAGCAGGAGTTTTTAACTTGCTCAAGATTCAGGTCGAGTCAATAATGACCATCTATAAATTACTAATCTTATCCCGTTATCGGTGTTACACTAGTTAGACTAATAATTTGCGGTCCGGTCTTGTATGAACTCTTCATACAGGATGCCCCCACTCGCATGTCTACTACATGAATGAGTTGGATTACCTCATTTGTACTAATTACAAAATGGGTCGCATCCATGGTGTTTCCAGAATGAGGTTGCCAGCCTTATTCTTATACCATAGACCACTTAGGTTATATTCTTGAACACAATCCAAATAATGTCCACTACACTGATGTTCAAGATATATGTTATAACCTTGGAGCTTAGTTTATTGGATTTATAAAGCAAGACTGTAATTCTATCAGAACAAATAACCCTTTATTTAATTGATCAAAATTACACAAGTTTAGGGCATAAATCCCAACAAATAAGTCTACCTTCTTAGGGGCAAAACCACGTGGGTAGCTGGGAACTTAGCTCTGCGAGAAGGAATTCACTCGTTCCCGAGCTAGAGAATTTAGATAGGTTGTTCCCTTAAGGGTTGACTCCAGGTCTTGAACAATAGTGACCCGAGAGGGACGTTGTTTATGGTAGGACCATAAACAAGTTGTTCATTAGAGGATCAGTGGTACTTAAGGTGTAAGAGGCATGCATAGGAGTAAAACGGTAATTTGACCCAACTGTGACTACGAACGACCTGTGAAGGGTTGACTCATGGGTATTGGTTATATCAATGGACACAACTTGTCCTACAGTGAGGAGAGTGCAACTACGAGTCTATAGTGGAGTGACTCGTAGTTAATGAATGTTGATTAACGGGATCAAAAGGTTTGGTCAGTTAATCTCGGATCATTAGAGATCATAATCTGTAGGTCCATTAGGTCCCTCGATTGGCTCCATTATGGAATTAATAAGGGTATAAAGTTTGGTATGAATTTGATTCCATAATTTGATTCCTTCTCCTTTCTATGCTTAACCTAGAGTTGATGTGATGTATGTTTTTTTTTAGCACAATTCTTGTAACACAACGGAACAATGTGATTCGCATCGGTTCTGCTATAGGAATCAATCCCTTCACTCCCATCTTGAACAAAATTTTTTTTATCACTATCTTCCTTCTCTCCCACACTTTTTTCTAAAGAAAGAGATCATTTTCACTTCTCCACCATTTTTTATTTTTCTTCTTCTACCATTTTTGTCTCCAAACAACACTATTTTCATCTTTTTCTCATCTTCTTCTTCATGTTGGAGCAGCAGCAACAATAATAAGAGCTATGTTTGGTTCTACCATTTTTTTCTTTCGACATTACACCATAGTCGATCCAGACCACCACCGTCTTACAAAATCAATGAATAGGAGAATTTGAAGAGTTGGAATAGAATACATTTTTTTCTCTCATTTTTCTCTTTATTTTTTTTATTAAATGTGTTGATGGTTTCTATTTGGACCATTGTATTCTAAATTGAAATCTATAGTAACTATTCTCTTCTACTTTTTATTGATATTTTGTTGGTTTTCTCTATATCCTACATTTTTTTCATTTGAAATTGTTGAATGGGTGGTAAGTCTGTTCTTTTAGTCAAGTTTGTTGTGCTTCGATTAAAAGTCATTTTTTCATGTTGTGATTGTGATCGAGCTCCATAAATATTTAAAGTCTTCATCTAAAATAGAGATTAAAGCACAAGAAAAATTATCACCAAAAAAAATTGTTTGGAAGAAAAACTTTTTGCGAATAAAACTGTTTAAAAAGATACTTGAGTTTTTATTTAATATTGTTCTTTTATTTTTAGTTGATTTCTGTCTTCTTTTTTCTTTTGTAAAATGAAAAAAATGAAGATGCTTACAAAAATATCCACACTTTACTAAAATAAAACTTTCTTCTTCCAACAAAATACTTTTAATAAAAAAGAATGAACATATAAATTTATCAAAAGCTATCTTGATTAAACTTTTTAAACCTTTTCTTTTGAATATATATACATATATATTTTTAAAAAAAACAAGCACTACTATTTTTACCAAAATTGATTGATTTTTGTAAGTTCCAAAACTATTTTTCAAATGACAACTAAATTTATCCAACAAACTTTTCAAAAGTCCATTTCTGTTAGAGTTTTAGAAATTAAAATAAATATCTTTCAAAATGTTATTTTTATAAATTTAAATAAATCTTATTTAAAATAAAACTCAAGAAGTTTTATGATATTTTAAAATGAATGGGTTAAGTAATGTACTTGACATAAGTTCATATTACTCTCAAAAGTGCATGAAAAATTCTTCAATCAAAATAGTTGAAATAAATTGAAACAAAACAAGTTTAAAATATTTTCAATCTCATGATGGATTTGAGAAATCTAAAACTTATTAAACTCTAAGGTGAGGAATTAAACTTATTAAACTGTGAGGTAGGAAATTTTTTTTTTATTTGGTAGAGGATAATTTCAATATTTACACCGATTGAAGGCTAATAATCCTACTCAAGTTGGTTTGGTACTTGCTTCATTCTTGAAGTTTGAAGATGTGACTAATTGAGACACTTTAAAAATAAAATCAACAAAACAATTGTTCGCTTATTGTCAAAAATCCTTTATTTTTTGTCTCTAATTAAAATTAATCAAGATAACATGTAAGTGAAAATTTTGAACCTTTGACCTTATCTTGATTGAAGTCCCATATTTTAATTTATCTTTCCATTTTTGGTAAAAAAATAAATAAATAATTTGTCTCATCAGAATTTGGGTCACATGGAAGAGGAAAAAATTATTTATCACCATCAACAACATGTTGAGAGTGGGATTTGAACCCACGCCCTTTCGGACCAGAACCTTAATCTGGCGCCTTAGACCAACTCGGCCATCTCAACACTGTGCCATAAATTTTACAATAGAATAATTTAAATTACCATTTTAATCCTTCTACTTCAAGTTTTGTTTTATTTTTGCCCTAGTTTCAAATGTTTAATTTTAGTTCCTATACTTTCAATAAAGCTTAAAATTGGTCACTACTGTTAGTTTATTATTAATTTTTCTTAAATTTTTTTTTGCCTCTATTAGCAATTCTTCTATAAATTTTAGAAATATGTTCTCATATTGTCTATTCTATATTAACATTATTATTATTTTTCCAAATATAAATAAAGAAAAAATAGCTTTAAACTTATCATAGGGTTCAATTTTAAGATTTATTGTCAATACATGGACTAAAATTGGACATTTTGAAAGTACAAAAATCAAAATGAAACAAATCCAAAGTATATGGACCGAAATACTATTTTAACCTATATAATATTTATTTAGTTCATTGATTAACATTTTAGTTATAATTTTATTTTAAAAATAAATATAATATAATATTGGTAATATAACATTTATGCCTAAAATAAAACGTAAACATATTTTTTTTTACTTTAAAGATAATTATGTTAAAAGTATAAAATAATGAAAATTAGGTTAATCTTTATTTATAGATTTTTTTAATAAAATATATGTAATGACTATTAAATATAATTCATTCCATCAAATAAATATGATTCAATGAAAATGATGGGTTGGTTAATAACTATAAAATTAAAATTTTTACCTTTATGGCAAGGTGCTTTAGTTTTGACTAAAACTTTTTAATTTTATATATCAAATTAGAATGACAAAACAAAGTCCTTCAAATAAAGTTCTATATTGACTAGTTAAGAGATTTATGGAATATAAATGAGAATAATTATTTTCATTGGTATGAGGTTTTAGATGAAACTAAAAAAAAGAGTCATGAGAGCTTATTTCCAAATTAGATTGTATCATACTATTGTAGAGATATGTGATAGATTTTTTGTCATTAACAAAGTGGTATTAGAGTCATAATGTAACTGTAACTATTTTGGTGACATCCTTTATAAAATCTAAATAGAAAAATAGTGAAATCTTCTACAGTTATAAAAATTGGGGACGAAGGAGGAGACTTAAAGGCACAACTAATAGTGGGTGACACCAAAATAAATCCCACAATGTGATTCGTGATTTTACTCTATTTCGATGTGTGCATGGGGTCTTGATAAGGTCAAGAAAATGTTGCTATTAATGGAAAAGTCTCATGTACAATATGATGAATAATTGTAGCGGTAATCAAATGCTTGTAGCACTTGCAAAAGTGTTGTAACAAAAAATGTCTAAACAACTACAACTAAATAAGTTTATAAAGTGTTGCAGCATTTAATAATCGCTGCAATAACTCTATAAATTATTTGCTATTATAGGAATACTATTGCCCATGGTTGTGCGGAGTCGCACCATCATTGGTTTTGAAAGCTGTTTTTAGATTCCTCTTAACATAGTTTCTGAACAACAATACATAAACCATTGTAATGATTAATAACTGACGCGACAACTTAATAAAACTCTTCATAAAGATTCAAAAGCAAGATGTAAAATTCAAACACAACAAGATTTGAGGATTGAAACTTACAAATGTAGCGTATGTAAATATAAAAGGTGGTATACGGATTGTATGTGGGGTAAATACGAAAAAGTAATAAGCAAAGTTTAGTCATTTTTCAGAATGACACGTATGTATTGTTGTACCTGCAGAATCGAAAAATAATCGATGTGTCGTGGAAGAATCACTGGCTTGAAAGCAATTTTGGCATCACCTTGATTCTAAATTGCCTTACGTTGGTTGCCCCCCAAAGTTAATACAACACCCTTTTCGAATGTGCACTCGTCAGAGAGAATTGAGATTGATAAGTTCATTTTATATTTTATTTGTTATATCTTGTTTAGGTTGTTTTTGGTTAGATTTCCTATAGATTTTGAATTTTAATTCATGCATTTCTTTTATTTTTGTAGGTGATCAAAGATTTCATTTTGAAAGTTAAAATTTAAAGATGTTCAAGTTGAAAGCTAAAAAAAAAAACCTTATAAGACAGAATTGAAGGGATCGAATCCCGCAGCAGAAGCGATAGTGAATCGCGTGTTCATGATTTTGTTACATAGATCTAAAATACAAGAACTAAATCTAAGGTTAAGCATGCTTTTAAAGATAGGACAACATGAAATATACCTTTGAAAAATACTTTCTTCACGAGCTCCTTCTCCCACGATCACGATCTCAGCAACACGAACCCAAACGTATGAAGATTCACCACTAGATCTTCTCCGTTGTTCTCTAGGTGAGAGAGGAAGGTGGATTCCTTTAGGATGAGATGTGGAGGTTTGAGAGAAGTTTTTATTTGGAACTCTTTCCAACACAAAAATGGAACTCTAGGGTTGTGGATCCAAAACTTAGTCTCAAAGTTGTATCTTATGCAATTATTTATAGAGAAATAGGATGAAAATTACCATCCTATCCCTCCTACATTCTCTCATTAGTATATAGTTAATATGTGAATCTAATTCACATAAAAACTATATATTATATCAATTATATCACATATAATTGATATAATACCTCATATATGAAATTGAACACTTCAATCTCATTCCTAACTTTATACCCTCAATATTACTATGTTGAGCCAACGGAGCGACCTAATGAACCTACAGTTCATGAGCTCCAATGATGTGAGATTAACTGATCAAACTCTTTGATCTAGTTAATCAATATTCATTAACTACAAGTCACTCCACTATAGACTTGTAGCTGTACTATTCTCACTGTAGATTATATTGTGTACATTAATATAATCATTACCCATGAGTCGACCCTTCACAAGTTGTTCGTAATCACAGTTGGGTCAAATTACCATTTTACCCCTGTGATTGCCTCTTTGTTCCTTAAGCACCAATGATCCTCTAATGAACGACAAGTCTATGGTCCTACCATAAACTCATACCCTCTTAAGTAAGTTTAGAGGGCGGGCCCCGTTGTTCAAGACCTGGACTCAGTTCTTAAGGGAACAACCTATCTAATTCCTTAGTGTAAGAATGAGTGAATTCCGTCTTGCATAGTTAAGTCCCCAGCTACCTACGAGCTTCTGTCCCTGAGAAGGTAGGCTTACTGAGTCGGCTACAGGCCACTCTCACCCATACTAGTCTAAGGACAAACCCCTATAAGCAGGAGTTCTTAACTTGCTCAGGATTCAGGTCGAGTCACTAATGGCTATCTATAAATTATCAGTCTTATCCTGTTAACGGCGTTATACTGGTCATACCAATAATTTGCAGTCCGGTCTTGTATGAACTCTTCATACAGGATGCCCCCACTCGCATGTCGTCCACATAAATGAGTTGGATTACCTCATTTGTACTAATTACAAAGTGGGTCGCATCCATGGTGTTACCAACCTTATTCTTATATCATAGACCATCTAGGTTATACTATTGAACACAATCCAAATAGTGTCTACTACATTGATGTTCAAGATATATTATAACCTTAGAGCTTAGTTTATTGGATTTATAAAGCGAGAATATAATTTTATCAAAACAAATAACTCTTTATTTATTTGACCAAAATTACATAAGTTTTAGGGCACATATCCCAACAATCTCCGACTTGACCTAAAGCTTGTGGAGTACATAATTTAAACATCACAATAATGTATAATACAATAAACTAGGACATTTAAACCCTGTGTATAATATACTCCCATTTTCCCTAGTTGGGAAAGACTTGTAAACCTAGACCTTCTGGGTGACTCTCAAATACTTTAGCCGTGAGAGCCTTTGTAAAAGGATCAACAATGTTATGCTCTGAGTCTGTCTTCGTGACGATCATGTCTCGTCGATGCACGATCTCCCGGATGAGATGATATTTCCGCTCAATATGCTTACCCCTCTTGTGACTTTGGGGTTCCCTTGAATTTGCCACGACACCACTGTTATCACAATACAACGTGATAGGCAAACTCATATTTGGAACAACTTCCAAATCTAACATGAATTTCCTTAACCAAATGGCCTCTTTAGCTGCTTCACAAGCTGCTACATATTCGACCTCCATGGTGGAATCAGCGATGCATCCTGCTTGACGCTTCGACATACGACAACTCCTCCGTTAAGAGTAAATACTGACCCTGATGTAGATTTCCAAAAATCTTTATCAGTTTGAAAGCCAGAATCCGTGTATCCTGTAAGGATGAAATTCTTAGCCCCATACACAAGCATGTAGTTCCTTGTTCTCCGAAGATACTTAAGGATCGTTTTAACCGTTGTCCAGTGTTCAGGTCCTGGATTGGATTGATACCTACTGACCATTCCAACTGTAAACACAGATGTCTGGCCTAGTACACAACATGGCGTACATTAGGCTCCCAACAGCTGATGCATAAGGAATCCGTCTCATGTCCTCAACTCCTTGAGATGTCTTAGGACACTGTTCCTTAGACAAATGAACTCCATATCTAAAAAGCAATAAACTCTTTTTGGAGTCTTACATCTTAAACCTCAACAACACTTTATCGAAGTAAGATGTCTGAGACAAGGCAAGTGTTTTATTCTTGCGGTTCCGGAAAATTTGGATCCCAAGAACAAACTGCGCTTCACTCAAGTCTTTCATTTGGAATTGTGTAGCTGGTCAATTCTTAATGTCAGTAAGATAACCTACATCATTCCCAATGAGTAGGATATTATCCACATATAGAACTAGGAATGCAACGGAACTATTGATGATTTTCTTGTAGACACAAGGTTCATCATCATTCTGCTCAAAACGAAAAGATTTGATTGTCTCATCAAATCTTATATTCCAGGACCTAGAGGCTTGTTTCAGTCCATAGATTGATCTTTTAAGCCTACAAACCTTTGCTCTTGTCCAGGTTCAATGAACCCTTTGGGTTGGTCCATATAGATGTTCTCGTCAAGATTGTCATTCAAGAATGTTCTCTTGACATCCATTTGCCATAGCTCCTAGTCATAATATACGACAATGGAAAGTAGGATATGGATAGACTTTACCATAGCCACAGGCGAAAATATTTCCTCATAGTCAACCCCTTCAACCTGGGTATAACCCTTTGCTAGTAGTCTAGCTTTAAAGGTTTGCACCTTTCCATCTACACCACGCTTTCTCTTGTAGATCCACTTACAACCTATAGGTTTTACCCCATGAGGTTTATCTACAAGATCCCAAACAGAATTGAAGTGCATAGACTCCATTTCTCGGTCCATGGCTATGACTCATTTGTCTTTATCTTTGTCAACCATTGCTTGATTATAAGTCAATGGATCCTCACAGTTGTCATCTGGCATAACAACTTGGGTTTCAGATAAACCCATGTAACGGTCAAGTTGTGTTATAACTCTCCCACTACGTCGAGGCATGCTCAACTCTTGAGATGGACTCTAATGACTAGATAAGCTAGTATCAACAACTTTTGTTGACGTACTAGCTTTATTAGCAACATTTTCTACTGTTCCGTCTAACTCACTTAACACAACTTTACTTCTTGGTTTGTGGTCCCTGATGTGGTCCTCCACTAAGAAAGTGACATTTGTCGATACAAGTACCTTATCTTCCTTAAGATCATAGAATAATCCACCCCTTGTCTCTTTTGGGTAGCCTACGAATAGGGACAATTTTGAACGTGAATCCAACTTCTTTGGATTGGTCACAGGCACATGTGTCGGACAACCCCAAATTATGAAATGACATAAACTACCTTTACGTCCTTTCCAGAGTTCATAAGGTATTTCAAAAACACTCTTTGATAGCACATTGTTCAAAATGTATCCCACAGTCTCTACTGCGTAACCCAAAAAGGAATTAGGGAGATGAGCATAACTCATCATTGATCGAACCATGTCCAACAGGGTTCTATTTCTCGTTCTGATACACCATTTTGTTGTGGCATACCGGGTGCTGAGAGTTGGGATGTAATTCCATGTTCTATCATATAGTTCTGGAATTTTAAATCCATGTACTTTCCACCTCGATCTGATCGAAGTGTTTTAATTGTTTTACCTAATTGATTTTCAACTTCAGTCTTGAATTCCTTGAACTTTTCAAGTGCTTCAGACTTATGATCCATTAGGTAAATATGCCCAAATTTGGAATAATCATTTATGAAAGAGATGAAATATTCATAACCTACTCTGGCTTTAACATTCATCGGACCAAAAAGGTCTGAATGTATAAGCTCAAGAAGTTATTTGGCTCTATAACCTTTTCCACTAAAAGGTTTTTTAGTCATTTTGCCTTCTAGGTATGATTCACATACAGGCAAAGTATTTTCTTCTAACTCATTTAGAAGTCCATTTTTTACCAATCTCTCAATCCTATTGAGGTTAATGTGACCCAATCTAAGATGCCATAGATGAGCATTTTTTTAGGAGAAATTTTACATTTCTTAGTTTGTGGGTTTATTGTTTTAAATAATTCAGTGTTTAAAACAGTTTTGACTGAATTTGGTCTTATAACATACAAGCCATTTTCTAATGAAACTGAACTTATTTCCACACCTTTCTTTAAAATAAACACTTTATTTAAAGAAAATGAAACAAAAATACATTGTTTTATAAGGCAAGAAATTGAAATAAGGTTTCTAGTAAACCCTGGTATCACTAATATATTGTCTAACAACATATATTTCTTGCCAAAAATAAGCTTCATTGTGCCAATTGCTACAGTTTAGAGACTTCTTCATTTCCAACTCGGAGCGTTATCTCTCCTCTCTGTAGCTGCTGCTAGGAATCAATTCCCTGAAAAGAAGAGCAAACATGATTAGTGGTGACTGAATCAAGTATCCAAGCAGTTTTATCATTATCCACTAAACAAGCTTCTAAGCAAAGTAAATCATATTTACCTTCCTTCTTCTTTTGTGCAATGTACTTCGGACTGTTCCGTTTCCAATGCCCGTCTTCATTGCAGTGGAAACATTTTCCTTTGTCTGTAACTTCTTTGACCTTCTTGCCCTTCTGGGCGGCAGCTTTGTCAGCTCGTTTCCCTTTTGCCAACCTTTTTCATGTTCTTTTCTTCCCTTTCAAGATAGAAGAAGATGAAGCCACTAATTTTGATCCAGAGGTGAAACCTCTGTGATAACTCCTACTAGTAACATTTGTCTCACCTTTTGATCCCTGAATTTTCATCAACGATTGAAAGGTCTGGAGTTCATTCAGAAGGGAGGTAAGATTAAAAGTAAGTTTGTTCATAACAACATTACTTCTAAACTGTAAGAAACTATCTGGATGAGTTTCCAGAGTGAAGCTGACTTGGCTCGATTCATCGATAGAAGCACCATTCGACTCCGCGATGTTAAAGCGTACCATCATATCTAGGACATGATCCCGAACAGATGAACCCTCTGACATCCTCGAGTTGAAAATATACTTGAGGGCATTGTGACGGGCCTGTGTAGACTGTTGTCCAAACATACCCTGCACTGAATCCATGATTTTCTTAGCGGTCATCATGCCCTCGTGCTTCTTGGCTAATATGTTAGACATACTTGCCAGCATATAGACCTTGGCCTTATCATTGGCCTTGACCCATTGATCATATGCATCATGAACATTTCGTGTAGCGTTCGAGCCTGACACCTGAGGACACTCCTCAGTTAGCACAAACTTTAGATCATCCACTACCAAAATAGTGTTAAGTTTGTTTTTCCAAGTTATCATGTTCTCTCTAATTAATTTTTCCGCACCCAGTAAGGAAATAATAGAGCTAGATATTTTGTTGAAATTTACAAAAAAACTTGTATAAGTTTCTCGCTATAACTGTCTAATCCAATCATATTTTAGCTAATTATCTAATGATTCCTAAGTCATTATGTAAACCCGAGATCTTTCTTTGGAACTTCCTTATTAACAAACAACAAAAAGAAAGAAGAAATGAATGTTTAAAACTTGGTTTCCCATGTTTTAAAAAGAAAAGAAATGAAGTGAAAGACAAAAGGAAAACAAGGAAAGAAAGTTTAAACCATTTTGGTTTGGTTTGCTTTTAAAGACAAAAGAAGAAAAGGAAATGAAACAAATATTTTATATATTAAGTTATTTTATTTTGTTAAGAAAAGAAAATAAAAGAAAATAAAAGAAAGAAAGAAGATAAAGGAAAGAAAAGAAAAGGAAAAAGAAATGGAAAATGAAAAAGCAAAAAGGTGCAAAAGGACAAAACCCTCCACCGTTTGATTTTTTTTAAAAGAAGTTCTCTCCATTTTTTTCTCTTTCATCACAAACTAAGGCTGAAGCTTCGTGGTAGAAGGAGAAAGGAAGAAGAAGGAGGCCATTTTTTGGTGATTTTGAAGCTGGAGTTGCAGAAGAAAAGAGGAGAACTCAAGGAAGTCAATATTACAGCAAGGAAATCAACTCAGACAAGTTCTGATTTTCTGTTCATCTCGAGCTCGACAAGAAGAGGTAAGAGTTGAGGTTTTGTTTCATGAAAGTTAACTCATATTGGAACAAAATTCGTGAAGGAATCTCGAGCCAATTCTGATTTGAAGTTGTTGTTTTGTTAAGAGGAAGACAGAAGACATAATTTTGTTGTCAAATCCGAGAGGTCTCTGATATTTTGGTTGTTTTGATCTGTATACTTGGCGTTAGAAGCTCTAATTGGTATGGTTCGAAAGCTTATTAAATTTCCTACAAGTGTCGTGAAGGAATCGTGAGAAGAAAATGATTGGAAGATGTTGTAATCATCAGGTTAAGTTTCGGGTTGCAGCAGGAAGTGAAATCTGGAACAGCAGCAGGATCATTTTAGGGGTTAAGCTACTGAGGTATTTTCTAACCAATACGTTAGGAATCTCATTATCATGTCTTCATACGATTTTTAGAGGGTTCAAAAAGGAAGAGTTTGGTATAAATTACATTAATTTTGGATAAGTAATGAAGACGTTATGGCTGTCTGTAAACAGGGCAGAAAATCTGAAAATGCTGGAAAATTTGAAAGTGTGTTTTCTTGTAATTTTAAGGTTAAAAACCATGAGCTCGAGGTTCTAAAACATGGTTTTTGGTTTGTTTGGCAGTCGAAGAGGAGATAGGTTGAGTGTACGGGCCAAGGTTCTAGTTCTAGCACTGTGAGTGACAAAACGAACCTTGAAAATGGTTTATAGGCTTGTATTATGCTTATGAAAATGCAAGATTTTGCTAAAACAAAATGGTTTCAATGCTTAATGTTTTCCTTGAAACACATGTTTATGAGTATTCATATTTTCTAAGAAATGATTTCAAGTGCTCGTTGTGAGCTTAAATGTCTTGAAGGAATTTATACATGAGCATATGTCTAATGATTGCCGAAATTTATGGAAATGTTATGATTTTAAGCAAGTATGTACTAGCAAGTATGTTTTAAAGCTTTTCGCTTTTATGAACAAATTGAGTAAGCTTGAGTTTTATGAAAGAGAAGATAAGCAAGCATGTTTAAATGTTTTTATGTGTTTTTCTGAGTCTTGAATGAGTAAATGATTGAGACATTGAGCCCGAGGCTATATAGTACCGTGTGCACACAGGTCTTATTCTGTTGTCGACGTTGAGTGTACTCGTGACAACAATATTGCTAAATGAGTGTTGGCGCCCCCCCACTCGACAAAGACGATGGGAGTGTTGGGCGGGCCCACTACATCGTAGAATAAACGTTGGTGTCTTGGCGTGCCTACACAACGTAGATTGTGACATGTTTTAAAAAGAGTTTATATCATTTACATGCCTTACGAGATTTTAACGGTATACTTGTTGGTTTTCATGAAAAGCTATTATGATTACACAATTACTTTTAACATTTGATTACAAATGCATATGCTCATAGATGGCGGTGATATGATTTACGAGTTAATAGCTTTCTTTTAAACTCAAGTCACTCACCGAGCTTCATAGCTCATTCTTTCGATGTTTTTCCCACTTTTCGTGTAGGGATCGAGCTCCCTGTGCACGAAAACCTGCCATAGTCTGCTGGAAGCTTCTCAAGTTTGATATGTTGTACGTGGGTGGAGTTGTATAGAAAGTCTATATGTATAGAAGAAGGACTATGAACTTATGTTTATGTGTACAATTTAGGTTGTGGTTGTGTGATCCATGGTTGGGTATGTTTATGGTTGTGATGTTCATATCTCTTTCGCTTTTCAGAGAGAGTCATAAGTAGGGTTACCCTCACGTGGGTTACGTAATTGTCAATATTCCGTTGTCTTTGTGTTTTAGTTATTTCTTATACAAGTTTAGTATGCTTATAAGGTAAAATAGGGTCAACGGGTATCGTTAGAGAGGTGAACGATGTCTGTTGGCTTCACGCCGTCTACCGGGCTAAGTTAGCAGGTAGTTCGGGAGGGGGTGTGACAACTTGGTATCAGAGCAGTTAGCTCAATGGGAATGAGACAGAGCAAGTTAGCTCTAAAAAAAACTGAAAAGTAAATAGCAAGTTATTGAGTTAGTTCAATAGAACTAGCAGAGCATGGTCCAAGTAAGGATAAGAGTAAGTCCAGTCAGGACTAGAATGTGAACACAAGTCTAGAATTGTGCATTTGAGTTGAGTACTCATTACATGTCTAGTATGTTGATATGTTATAGAAGTCATGCCACCACGTACTAGCAGACGATGCAGGCAAGATCAGGACGGGACGCAGGATCCTACCCAAGATCAATTCCAGTTGAGATCTAGTGCCCCGAGAGTTCAGATAGGGGCCAGATTTAAGCAGCATGTTAATTCCTCACAGGAGGTAGGTAAGCCATAGGGAGCAGGGCTAAGTAATCCAGATAAGACATATAGAATAGATCACTTAAACGAATTAGGAGCCACAGTGTTTGAGGGTTCCAAAGATCCAAACTGAAGTTCGAGGTTTGGTGAATAAGCTTGATAAATGTTTTGATGTTATGAGTTGCTCCGAGGAGCGAAATGTTAAGTTGGCCACATTCTTGCTGCTAAAGAAGGCAGAAGGATGATGGAAATCGATGTTAGCCAGTTGTAGTGATGCACATACTTTACACTGGCAAACTTTCAGAAGTATATTTGAAAATAAATATTACCCTAGCACGTACCGAGAGGCAAAGAGGGATGAATTTTTAGAACTAAAACAAGAGACACTTTCAGTGGCTGAGTATGAGAGAAGATATACTGAGTTGTCGCGGTATGTTGATGTGATTGTGGCATCTAAGAGTGACAGGTATCGAAGATTTGAAAAGGGTTACGACCTGAGATACGTACCCCAGTTACATCCATTGCTAAGTGGATTGATTTTTCCCAGCTGGTAGAGACTGCTCTACGTGTTGAGCAGAGTATAGCAGAGGCACAGTCAGTAGTGAAGCCTAGTTGTGGAGGCTTCGACAACAAGCAGTTCCCAAGGTCGTGAGCAGTGGAGGTTCACACTTGGAGTAAATGTTTCCAAGTCAATATGACTTTAAAGAGCAAACTAGTAGCCAAGTAGCCCGGCATCGAGGCAGATGATTGTGGGTAGTGCCTGTCAGAGGCAGAGTTAAAGAGGACCTAGTTAGTTTGTTTGATTGGCAACAGGTTGCAGGGAGGGCAAGAGTCTATTGCCAGTATAGCAAGGAAAACTCCATGTGTGATCTGTTGCAAGAATCATCAAGGTCATTGTCTTGTGAGTGTTGGTACATGCTACCAGTGCTGACAACCAGGACATGTCAAGAGGGATTGTCCACAGCTATGGGCAAAATTTCCATTGCATGACTAGGGAGTTGAGTCCCGCATACTTGAGTATCGAGAGTTTCGATAGAGCTGCAAGAGAGGGCACCAGTGGTGTTAGACTAAGAGAGTTGTAGGGAGGCCCAGGCAACACGGAAAGGTTGACTCAGCAAGAAGCTGAGGATGCACCAGATGTGATTACTTGTACAATTACTATTTGGAATGTACCTGGACCTGTTTTAATAGAACCAGGTGCTACACATTTCTTTGTTTTTAGTATGTTCTTGACTAAGTTGAATGGGAAGCTAGAACCTTTATGTAAAAGGTTAGTTATATACACTCTAGTTGGTGATGTTTTATTAGTCGATGCAGTGTTGCGGAACTGTGAGATCTTTGTAGAAGGTCTTAATATGTTAATGGATCTTCTTCCACTAGACTTGCAGGTGTGAGATGCAATCTTAAGGATGGATTTCGTATTTACTCATTATGCTTCCAGAGATTGCCATATAAAGGAAGTTGTTTTCAAGAAACCAGGATTAACTGAAGTGGTTTTATGGGATGAAAGAAAGATTATCCCTACGAGTTTGTTTTTAGCATTCAAAGCTCAGAAGTTATTGAGCAAAGGTTGCACGACGTTTCTTGCACATGTAGTTGAGGTGCAGGAAGAAAAGCTAAAACAAGAAAATGTTCTTGTTGTGAATGAATTTTCTTGTTGTTTTTCTAGCAGATCTATCAGGATTGCCACCTGATAGGGAAGTTGAGTTCACCATTGAACTGTTACCATGAATAGCACCTATTTCGCAAGCGCCTTATAGAATGGCTCCAAGTGAGATCAGGGAGCTAAAGATGCAGTTACAAGAACTAGTTGATAAGGGATACATCAGACCTAGTGTATCGCCTTGGAGAGCTCTAGTGTTATCTGTGAAAAAGAAGGATGGACCCGTAGATTATGCATTGATTGTAGACAGTTAAACAAAGTCACGATACGTAATAAGTATCCTTTACCCTGAATAGATGACTTGTTTGACCAGTTAAGAGGTGCATCAATGTTTTGTAAGATTAATTTAAGAGCAGGATATCATCAGTTAAAGGTCAGGGAATCAGATATTCTTAAGACAGCATTCAGAACAAGGTACGGGCATTATGAGTTTTTAGTAATGCCATTCGGTTTGACAAATGCACCAGCAGTTTTCATGGATCTCATGAACAGGATTTTCCATCAATATTTGGATCAGTTTGTGATAGTATTCATTGATGATATACTAATTTTTTTTGGTTGACAGGAAAGCCCATGAGGAACATCTAAGGATTATTCTACAAACACTATGCGATAAACAGTTGTACGCTAAATTCACCAAATGTGAGTTTTGAAATCAGGTAGTGTTTGGGGTAAGTTGTTTCAACAAATGGAGTTGGTATGGATCCGCATAAAGGTAAAAGCTATGGTCAACTTAGAGAGACCAACTAAGGCGACAGAGGTATGTAGTTTCCTAGGCTTGGCGGGATACTACAGATGATTTGTTGAGAATTTCTCACGTTTACCATTATCTTTAATAGCTTAAACAAGAAAGAATGCTAAGTTTGAATGGTCAGATAATTGTGAACAGAGTTTTTCAGTAGCTGAAAAAAAAAAAGATTAGTTACAGCATCTATACTAGCACTTCCTGTAACGGGAAAAGAGTATGTGATTTACTGTGATGCCTCGAGGTAAGGTTTAGGGTGTGTGCTCATGCAAGAAGGAAAAGTAATAGCTTATGCGTCAAGGCAATTGAAAAAGCACGAGTGTAATTACCCTACCCATGATCTTGAGCTAGCAGCAAGTGTTTTAGCATTGAAGATCTAGAGACATTACTTGTTTGGTGAAAAGTGTCACATCTTTACAGATCATAAGAGTTTGAAGTATATCTTTGATCAGAAGGAGTTGGATATGAGACAAAGAAGATGGCTAGAACTGATTAAAGATTATGATTGTACCATAGAATACCATCCTGGTAAGGTGAATGTGATAGCAGATGCATTGAGCAGGAAGTCAAGACTTCCTAGGGATGCCTTGATTCGAGCAACATTTTTAAGTACTCTAAGGGATTCTAAGGCAGTTGTGATTGCAAAGAATTCAGGGGGGTCTCTTAGCTCAATTCCAGATCAGGTCTTCACTCGTAACAGAGATTAGTAACTTGCAGAAATGTTTGGAATGTCCAAACAGGGCCCAGAGGTATAATCTAGAATGAGAAATGAGATGAAACCATAGTTAAGCGAGAGAAAACTATGTGTCCCAAGTATTAGTGAGCTTAAGATGCTATTCTAGAGGAAGCTCACAATTCATTTACGCTATGCATCCGAGAAGCACCAAGATGTGTAAAAGCGTGAAAGAGACTTATTGGTGGCACAGGATGAAGCGGGAGATAGTTGATTATGTTGATAGATGTTTAATCATGTCAGCCAAGTTAAACCGTGATTAGACAGAGACCAGGAGGACTCCTTAATCCACTACTCGTGTCGGAGTGGAAATGAGAGCATATCGCTATGGATTTTCTGTTGTTTGTACATCATACTCCAAGTGGACATGATGGTATATGGTAATGGTCGATACTCACTAAGACAACAAGGTTTATACCGATTAAAATCGACGTCTACACTTGATCAGCTTGTTAAGCTATACGTCGACAAAATTGTGAGTCAATACGGAGTGCCAGTGTCCATAGTTCCAGATAGAGATATGAGATTTACTTCTATGTTTTGGCCTAGCTTACAGGAAACTACGGGGACAAAGATGAGTTTTGTACAACGTTACATTCTCAGATAAATGGTCAGTCAAAAAGGACCATCTAGACCCTAGAAGACATGTTGAGAGCATGTGTCCTTCAAGTTAAGGGAAGTCGGGATACATACCTATCACTTATGGAATTCACTTACAATAACAGCTATCAGTCGAGTATTGGTATGGCACCATTTGAAATTCTGTATGGAAGACCGTGTAGAACGCTCGTATATTGGAACGAAGTAGGAGAGCAGAAGTTAATTGGTCCTGAGTTAGTACATGTTACTACGGACAATATTAAGGTAATCAAGGAGAATTTGAAGGTAGCTCAAGACCGTCAGAAGAGTTATGCAGATAAGCGACGAAAGGACTTAGAATTCCAAGTCGGAGATCAAGTTTTCTTGAAGTTATCTCCGTGGAGAGGTGTCCTTCGTTTTGGCAAGAAGGGTAAGCTAAGCCCTAGATATATTGGTCCTTATCAAGTAACTAACGGTCGAGTTGGGCCAGACCTATAGACTAGAGTTGCGATGAGAACTATCTCGAGTACATGATGTTTTTCATATGTCTATGTTGAGAAAGTATATTCCAGATCCGACACATGTGCTGCAAGCACAACCCGTTGATCTGAAAGAAGACATGAGTTACGTAGAGAATACAGTTCAAATCCTCGATAGAAAAGAACAAGTGTTGAGAAACAATACGATCTCACTCGTGAGGGTTCATTGGAAACATCACGGAGTAGGGAAAGCAGCCTGGGAGTTAGAAGACTAAATGAGGAGGAAGTATCCGATGATTTTCACCTAAGGACTACTAAATTTCGAGGACGAAATTTCTTAAGGGGAGGTAAGTTTTAAACCCGAGATCTTTCTTTGGAACTTCCTTATTAACAAACAACAAAAAGAAAGAAGAAATGAATGTTTAAAACTTGGTTTCCCATGTTTTAAAAAGAAAAGAAATGAAGTGAAAGACAAAAGGAAAACAAGGAAAGAATGTTTAAACCATTTTGGTTTGGTTTGCTTTTAAAGACAAAAGAAGAAAAGGAAATGAAACAAATGTTTTATATATTAAGTTATTTTGTTTTGTTAAGAAAAGAAAAGAAAAGAAAAGAAAAGAAAGAAAGAAGATAAAGGAAAGAAAAGAAAAGGAAAAAGAAATGGAAAATGAAAAAGCAAAAAGGTGCAAAAGGACAAAACCCTCCACCGTTTGATTTTTTTTAAAAGAAGTTCTCTCCATTTTCTTCTCTTTCATCACAAACTAAGGCTGAAGCTTCGTGGTGGAAGGAGAAAGGAAGAAGAAGGAGGCCATTTTTGGTGATTTTGAAGCTGGAGTTGCGAGAAGAAAGAGGAGAACTCAAGGAAGTCAATATTACAAAGACAGGAAATCAACTCGGACAAGTTCTGATTTTCTGTTCATCTCGAGCTCCACAAGAAGAGTTAAGAGTTGAGGTTTTGTTTCATGAAAGTTAACTCATATTGGAACAAAATTCGTGAAGGAAGCTCGAGCCAATTCTTATTTTAAGTTGCTGTTTTGTTAAGAGGAAGGCAGAAGACATAATTTTGCTGTCAAATCCGAGAGGTCTCTGATATTTTGGTTGGTCTGATCTGTATACTTGGCGTTAGAAGCTCTAATTGGTATGGTTCGAAAGCTTATTTAATTTCCTACAAGTTTCGTGAAGGAATCGTGAGAAGAAAATGATTGGAAGACGTTGTAATCATCAGGTTAAGTTTCGGATCGCAGCAGGAAGTGAAATCTGGAACAGCAGCAGGATCATTTTGGGGGTTAAGCTACTGAGGTATTTTCTAACCAATACTTTAGGAATCTCATTATCATGTCTTCATAAGAGTTTTAGAGGGTTCAAAACGGAAGAATTTGGTATGAATTACATTAATTTTGAATAAGTAATGAAGAAGTTATGGCTATCTGAAAACAGGGCAGAAAATCTGAAAATGCTGGAAAATTTGAAAGTGTGTTTTCTTGTAATTTTAAGGTTAAAAACCATGAGCTCGAGGTTCTAAAACATGGTTTTTGGTTTGTTTGGCAGTCGAAGAGGAGATAGGTCGAGTATACGGGCCAAGGTTCTAGTTCTAGCACTGTGAGTGACAAGACGAACCTTGAAAATGGTTTATAGGCTTGTATTATGCTTATGAAAATGCAAGATTTTGCTAAAACGAAATGGTTTCATTGCTTAATGTTTTCCTTGAAACACATGTTTATGAGTATTCATATTTTCTAAGAAATGATTTCAAGTGCTCGTTGTGAGCTTAAATGTCTTGAAGGAATTTATACATGAGCATATGTCTAATGATTGCCGAAATTTATGGAAATGTTATGATTTTGAGCAAGTATGTACTAGCAAGTATGTTTTAAAGCTTTTCAGTTTTATGAACAAGCTGAGTAAGCTTGAGTTTTATGAAAGAGAAGATAAGCAAGCATGTTTAAATGTTTTTATGTGTTTTTCTGAGTCTTGAATGAGTAAATGATTGAGACATTGAGCCCGAGGCTATATAGTACCGTGTGCACACAGGTCTTATTCTGTTGTCGACGTTGAGTGTACTCGTGACAACAGTATTTGTCGTGAGTGTTGGGCGCGTGCCCCACTACGACAAAGACGATGGGAGTGTTGGGCGGGCCCTACTACATCGTAGAATAAACGTTGGTGTATCAAGCGTGCCCTACACAAACGTAGATTGTGACATGTTTTAAAAAGTTTTATATCATTTACATGCCTTACGAGATTTTAACGGTATACTTGTTGGTTTTCATGAAAAGCTATTATGATTACACAATTACTTTTAACATTTGATTACAAATGCATATGCTCATAGATGGCCAGGTGATATGATTTACGAGTTAATAGCTTTCTTTTAAACTCAAGTCACTCACTGAGCTTCATAGCTCATTCTTTCAGTGTTTTTCCCACTTTTCAGGTAGAGATCGAGCTCCGGTGCACGAAAACTCGCCATATAATCTGTGGAAGCTTCTCAAGTTTGATATGTTGTACGTGGGTGGAGTTGTATAGAAAGTCTATATGTATAAAAGAAGGACTATGAACTTATGTTTATGTGTACAATTTAGGTTGTGGTTGTGTGATCCATGGTTGGGTATGTTTATGGTTGTGATGTTCATATCTCTTTCAGTTTTCCAGAGAGTCATAAGTAGGGTTACCCCTTACGTAGGTTACGTAATTGTCAATATTCTGCTGTGTTGTGTTTTAGTTGTTTCTTATACAAGTTTAGTATGCTTATAAGGTAAAATAGGGTCAACGGGTATCGTTAGAGAGGTGAACGATGTCTGTTGGCTTCACGCCGTCTACCGGGCTAAGTTAGCAGGTAGTTCGGGAGGGGGTGTGACACATTAATAATTTGCAATGATACTCCAAAGGTTTAGAATGTATGACACTGAAGGGTAATAAAAAACACTCCTCCTCTGGATCAAGACATTCTTGACCAAAACCTAATGCCAAAATAACTCTTATTCTTATAGGCTTTAGTTACCATTATTTGGTCAGGATACATACACGTCTTATGTACCTTGTGAGTGTAACCCTCTATCTTTAGACCCCAGAGTCCCCATTCAACAAAATCCGTCGAAGGGAGGACTAGGTTGAAAAACAGACTAATAGGTTGAAAAAAACAGACTAAGGAAATCTTTATCCCTTTCGGGTGTCCACTGTGTTCGATCCCCTATGATCAAGCCCTCCGAAGGGGTTGTCTGGTCCAGGCCAAACTAGTAGGCTGACCATAGTGAACTTACGGTGCGAACCGACAAAAGAGACCATAGGTTTTGTTTTCACTAAACCTGCTCCCACTCACTATAAGTACCCTCTCCATTAACCTTTATATCGACTCATACAAATACCATCCGAAGGGGGACGCTCCCGTTTGCGCCACGAGGCCAAGTATTAGTCTCATGGTGTGAAGTTCCCAGAGAAACGTAGGTGGAATTATCTGTATCATATATACTTTTCCTCCCATTGGATACTTTAACTCTTTAGGAAAATGACCTAGGCTAAACCCGACTAATGGTTTTACCTAAACTTATCAATATAACTCTTATATTAATTTTATCCGAAGTTTGCTAATGTAACTCTTTATATTAAACCTATGATTTCTAGTTTATTAACCCCTTAATAAACCCGCTGACGGTACTATAATTTATAAACCATCTGATTAAAATTCACTCACAGGTCAGTTCCCAGGTAGGGGTGTTCCGTTTCCGTCAGCTTAAATACCCAAGCCTAGACATAACCTTCCTTAGATAGAGTTCATCTTTTAATCATTGTTTATAAATTACATGGTTCCTAATTCTAATCTAATTAGAACTACATAACTTAAGGTCTATTAATTCCATGTTCTAAACATAATTCTAATCTAATTAGAACTACATAACTTAAGGTCTATTAATTCCATGTTCTAAACATTTTAAAACTAATGAATTTAACCTTAGGTGACATGCAATTCTATATTATTGTGCTTGATCATTTATCACATGAATAATAAAACATACATAACATATTCATCTCATGAAAAATATGCATATCAATGTTGTCCAAAAATTAATATAACTCCTTATATTAATTATACAAGCAAACTGTACAATATAACACTTTATATTATAAATGATGCATGTAAATGTTTAACCTAAGGTGAGATATCTAAATAAAAGCATACATTATGCATGACAATAATTATACAACATTTACATAAATAAAATAGCAAAATTAGACCATTTTTGGCACCCCTAAAATTAATTTCAATTAATATAATCTAATTATATTAATTAAAATTAATAAAATTAAATAAAATTAAATATAAAACATTTTTTTATTTAGTATATATAAAAAATTTATTTTCCGCCCGTTTGGAAACCTCCTGAAACGCCTTCAGCATTGCAACGCTGCATTTTGTCCGTTTCTGACCGTTGGAGCGCGTTGCAAACACTTTCGGCGTTGCAACGTTGCCTTTGATGTGTGCCTTCATCCGCAAGCGTGGCGTTGCAATGCTGAAGAACAACGCTGCAACGCTGCACACAGACAACAAGCATTCCTCCATTGTTTTTGGTCGTTTTTGCTCCGTTCTTCTCATCAACCACTTTGCCTCGATCGACACGGACTTACAGACTCGATTTACATAATAAAATGCTCAAAACAATAGGCCCTTTACATTGAACTATTCAACATAAAATATGTAAATATATGGTGCCAAAAACGAAAACATCTAATTCGCAAACCTATCATATATCTCATGAAATCAGTAAATCTCACCTTTGTTCTTGATTAATCCAAAACAAAATCAAGAATACAATTGGGCTCTGATACCAATTGAAGGGATTAAATCCTATAACGGAAGCTATAGTAAATCACGTGTTCATGATTTTGTTACATAAATCTAAAATACAAGAATTAAATCTAAGGTTAAGCATGCTTTTAAAGATAGGACAACAAGAAATATACCTTTGAAGAATACTTTCTTCACGAGCTCATTCTCCCACGATCACGATCTCAACAACACGAACCCTAACGTATGAAGATTCACCACTAGATCTTCTCCGTTGTTCTCTAGGTGAGGGAGGAAGGTGAGTTCCTTTAGGATGAGATGTGGAGGTTTAAGAGAAGTTTTTGTTTGGAACTCTTTCCAACATAAAAATGGAACTCTAGGGTTGTGGATCCAAAACTTAGTCTCAAAGTTGCATCTTATGCAACTATTTATAGAGAATAGGATGAAAATTACCATCCTATCCCTCATACATTCTCTCATTAGTATATAGTTAATATGTGAATCTAATTCACATTAAAACTATATATTATATTAATTATATCAAATATAATTGATATAATACCTCATATATGAAATTGAACACATCAATCTCATTCCTAACTTTATACCCTCAATATTACCATGTTGAGCCAACGAAGCGACCTAATGGACATACAGTTCATGAGCTCCAATGATGTGAGATTAACTGATCAAACTCTTTGATCCAGTTAATCAATATTCATTAACTACAAGTCACACCACTATAGACTTGTAGCTGCACTATCCTCACTGTAGATTATATTGTGTACATTAATATAATCACTACCCATGAGTCGACCCTTCACAGGTTGTTCGTAATCACAGTTGGGTCAAATTACCATTTTACCCCTGTGATTGCCTCTTTGTTCCTTAAGCACCAATGATCCTCTAATGAACAACAAGTCTATGGTCCTACCATAAACTCATACCCTCTTAAGCCAGTTTAGAGGGTGCGGCCCCGTTGTTCAAGACCTGGACTCAGTTCTTAAGGGAACAATCTATCTAATTCCTTAGTGTAGGAATGAGTGAATTCCGTCTTGCATAGTTAAGTCTCCAGCTACCTACGAGGTTCTGTCCCTGAGAAGGTAGGCTTATTGAGTCGGCTACAGGCCACTCTCACCCATACTAATCTAAGGACAAAATCGTATAAGCAGGAGTTCTTAACTTGCTTAGGATTCAGATCGAGTCACTAATGACCATCTATAGAGCAAAATTGTCAAAACTTTTAGGAGTCTGGCATGAGAATGACCTAGAAGTCTAAGGAAAACACATAAAGAAGTTTCTTAATGTCGTGCATGTCGTAGGTTCATATGGAGTTTATTGCATGTGCGAGGGTCACTAAGAATCAAAAGGTTTTCTTAAGTATTTTACTTCTGGTTTATAAGTTCATCTCATTGGTTCATTGCATGTGTTAATTGAGTCATTAACTTGTATAATCACTTTCCTCAAATCTATCAATTCGTGTCTCCAGATGTTTGTATGTTTGCTTGTCTTTACTTTCAATCACCTATCCATGTTATGTTTCTTTAGCTAAAATTGAGAATTAGTATGTTAGTAATTAATTAATCTAGAAACCCATTCCCGAGGACGATACTTGGACTCATAAATCACTGTACTAAAACTTGACCCGTACACTGCGGTATTGCATATTCATAATTTTACGCAACACTGTGTATAAGACAATGGATCTTCTACGCCATCATCAGGTATGACGACTTGAGTTCCAACTAAACCCAAGTAGCGGTCGGTTGGGAAAAAACCCTCCCACTGCGTCGAGGCATTCCTAACGATTGAGAAGGACGAGACTGAATAGAAGTGATGGCTTCTCCATCAACTCTTGATAAAGGTCCAGCTTGATCTACAACTCTTGTTGGTTCATTTGTAGCTTCATTTAGCACTAATTTACTACATGATTTATGGTTTCTCATGTGATCTTCATTCAAGAAAGTGGCGTTTGTCGATACAATCACCTTATTTTCTTGTGGGTCGATACAATCACCCGATTTATGGTACCACCTCGCGTTTCTTTGGGATAGCCAACAAATTGGCATAATCTTGAACGAGGTTCCAGTTTCTTTGGGTTTGTCATTAACACGTGTGCTGGACAACCCCAAATCCTGAAGTTTTGTAAACTAGGTTTATGCCCCTTCCACAATTCAAAAGGTGTTTCTAAAACACTCTTTGACGGAACAGTGTTCAAGATTTGAACTACAGTCTCTACTGCGTATCCTCAAAACGTGGCAGGCAATTGAGCATAACTCATCATAGAACGATCCATGTCCAACAAGGTTCTATTTCTCCTTTCTGACACACCATTTTGCTGTGGTGTATTAGGTGCTGAGAGTTGAGATTTAATTCCATGTTCTATCAAATAGTCTTGGAATCTCAAATCCATATACTCTCCACCTCAATCGAATCGAAGTATTTTAATGGTTTTTCCTAATGCATTCTCTACTTCAGCCTTATACTCTTTGAACTTTTCAAGAGCTTCAGACTTATGATGCATTAGGTATAAATAACCATACCTCGAATAATTATCTATGAAAGAGATGAAATATTCGTACCCTCCTCGAGGTTTAACATTCACCGGACTACAAAGATCCGAATGTATAAGTTCTAAGGGCTCCATGGCTCTGTAACCTTTTCCAGTAAAAGGTCGCTTAGTCATTTTACCTTCCAAGCATGATTCACAAGCAGGTAAAGAATCATCTTCTAACTTATTTAGAAGTCCATTCATAGAGAGTCTCTCAATCCGGTTGAGATTAATATGACCAAGTCTAAGATGCCATGAATAGGTATTATTGTTTGGAGAAATTCTTTGCCTTTTAGCATGAGTATTAGCAGTTTTAAACATCTCATGATTTAAAATTGCTTTAGTTTGATTCGGTTTTAGTACATACAAGCCGTTTTCCAATTTAGCAGAACGAACATTGACACCCTTTTTTGAAATGAACGTTTCATTAAAAGAAAATGAAATACAATATCCAAGTTCTATTAAACAAGAGATAGAAATTACGTTCCTCTTAATTTTAGAAACTATATACAGATTTTTTAATAAAATGAATCTATCTCTAAAAAAACGACTTGGCATCTCCCATCACCACGACACGAGACGCAGCGTCTCCCATTCTGACCCTGAGCGTCATCTCACCCTCTTCGAGCTCCTTGAAGGAACTAGTTTCCTGAAACGAATAACAAACGTGATTAGTGGCTCCTGAATCAAGTATCCAGGTAAAATCATCATTTTCCACTAAGAATGTTTCAAGAACAAGTAAATCTAATTTACATTGCTTCTCTTTGAGCTCAGCAAGGTATTTTGGACAGTTGCGCTTTAAGTGCCCATCCACGTTGCAGTGGAAACACTTTCATTTGTCTCCAACCTTGGCTTTTTCCTTGCCTTTATGAGCAGCAGGTGCCTTCTCTTTCCCTCCCATCTTCTTCTTTTGGGTCTTTTTAAGCCCAGAAGATGAACTACAGGACTTAGTCCCAGAGGATGAACCCTTCTGGAACCTTCTGGAATGGGTAAACAGATTTGCCTCTCCATCAGCCTGTCCCTTATTCTTCATAAGAGACTGGAAAGTTTGTAGTTTATTTAGGAGAGTAGTCAGGTTATACTCTATCTTGTTCATCACCGCATTGCTGGAGAATTGCAGGAAACTCTTCGGAAGAGATTCCAGGATGAACGAGACCTGACTTTGCTCGTCAATAACCGCGTCGTTTATCTCAGCCACGTTGAAGTGGACCATCAGATCGAGAACATGTTCTCTCACCGAGATCCCTCCTTCATACGGGAGGTTTAAACGTATTTTAGGGATTCGTGCCGAAGCTGTCCAGACGGTTGTCCAAACATATTCTGCAACGAACTCATGATCTCACGAGCTGAGACCATAACCTCGTGCTTTTTGGCTAGAACTTCAGAAACACTAGCCAAAATGTAGACCTTGGCCTTATCATTAGCCTTGATCCAGCGGTCGTACGCTTCCTTAACAGATTGAGGAGCGTTTCGAGTAGGGACCTGAGGACATTCCTTAGTCAGTACAAACCGAAGGTCGTCAACAACAAGAATCGTATTCAAGTTGGACTTCCACGTAGTAAAATTTTCACTAGTTAAACGATCGCTTTTTAGTAAGGCTATAATCGAGGACGACATGCTGAAATTCAAAAAAAGTTCTTATTAGTTATGCCTTTAACCCATTATAAACCAATCAAATTTAGCAAAAATATTAAAGAACTCTAGCGTTTAAATTAAACCCAATGTTTAAATTAAACCTTTAATTTTGTAACGATACTTCAAGGGTTTAGAACAAAAAGCCTCCGTTGGGTGGTCAGTCATTCCTCCCCTGAATTGAGACTTTATCAGCCAATTCCCACTACCAGAACATCTCATGTCCCAATGGTCCTTAGCTACCGTTTGTTTGGTAAAGAACTTGTTAACTAGCTTAACTCATCCCGTAAATGTGACCCTACCATTTTCAGATCCAATAGGTCCAAGCCAACAGGCTACTATTAAGAAAGACAACTGTTGGCAAATTACCTAAGAGACCTTATCCATTTCTGGAGTTCACGGTGTTCCGATCCCTATAGTCAGGCCCTCCGTAGGGTTTGGTTGTTCCAGGACAACCTAGTAGGCAGACTATAGAAATCTCACAGTGCGACCTAATGGAGGAGACCGTAGAACATGTTGACACGCGTCCTGCTCCCATTTACTATGGATACTTCCCTCATTTACCTTGGTATTAAACCATGCAAACACTTACCGTAGGGGGACGCCCTATTGACGCCACGTAGCCGAGCATGGAACTCACGGTGTGAACTCTTGAGGATGTGAGAGTAAACTCGATGCGGACATCTCGTTTTCTCCCACTGAAACTCCTAAGATTAGGGTATAGGTTTAACTTAGTCGATTACGGCTAAAAGAATCTATCTAAGTCTATGCCTATTATAAGCTCAAGTATAACTAGGTCTTTTAACCTTATGTCTAGGTGAATAAACATTTTAATTACCTAGATATAAAATAGAACTAAGTTTAATTCAACTCAAACTCCGTCGGTTCCTTCTGTAGGAGGTGTTCCGTTAACTTGGTCGATTTAAGTACCCCCAACCTTAGACAGAACTTCACCAGTAGAGTTCACTTATAACCAAAGTCCTAATGTCCTACTATATTTTAAACTATTTAAAATAATATGTAAGACTAACTTCTAATCCTATTAGAAATTAAAACTTAGGTTCAAATTAATTTTAAACAATTTAAAACTAATTTAATTTTATCCAAGTTGCTATGTTTGCATGCATTTCTTTGTTATAGGTTATGGTTTCTAAAACCACTTCAATTTATAACACTTATAAACCTTAATAATTAACCTATGACAAACAACTATATTATAAAACCAACAATTATTTTTCAAATTGGAATTATAAAAAAAATATTCAACTAATTAAATAATTAAATTACTTAAATAAAATAAAAATTATTTGAAACTAAGTAATTTCATGCTTTATGCAATTTATTTTCCACATTTATTTAATTATAACAATTATAAATAAAGGCATATGAAAAATAAATTATATCATGCATTTCTACCATATTTATATAACAATTATAAAAATAAAATGCATGAACATGCTTATCCTAAGGTGGGAAAAATTCTAAATGACATTCATAAAGAAATGCAACTGTAAAACCGGAATAATTTGGCCCCTAAAGTGCAAAAATAATAAAATTACTCTAATTTTATTTCAAAACCAGTCCAATACTCCTTGAACCGGGCTCGAACTGAATCGCAAAACAACCAAACTGCCCGAACCGGTCTGCAACCTTAGATTTGGCATCATGGCGTTGCAACGCTGATGGGGCGTTGCAATGCCGGCTTTGTCCACGTGCGTGCCTGCTATTGGGGTGGCGTTGCAATGCTGTGGGCAAGCGTTGCAACGCTGCTGACCCCTGGAGAACCCGCGTCGATAGGGAATGTTGGCGTTGCGACGCCGTTCCTCAGCGTTGCAACGCTGATGGCGGCGTTGCGATGCTACTGGTAGCGTCGCAACGCTGTTGCTTCGGCAGCAACTTTCTCCTTCGAACACAACAACTTCAAACTTCAAACTCTCCTTCGATACTCATCTGATTTGCACGAAACTGGTCCCAAACGACTTTTAACACGATTACAGACTCGATAATGCACTTAAATTCCCAAAAAATACAGGGGCATTTACAATTAAATTGATCAAATCAATAGAAAACTAAAACCAAATATTCCTAAACAATTTTACAGCAAACCAAATGCAATTCCCACCTAATCCAATGCAATTTTGTTTCAACCAAAACAAATCAAGCATTGCTCTAATACACATTGATGGAGATCTAATCCCCTTGAGCAGCGGAAACGTGTTTGGAATCGTAATTGCAAGTTCATTTTGGTTGAAAAGCAAAAGCAAGTGCATTGGAAAATTAACAGAACAAACATACATTCTAATCTAATTAGACATGGAGTAAAACATGAAAACATGCTATATAAATTAACTAAAATAAAAAGGAATTCATAATTACCTTTATTGTTTCTCAACAACAACTCCTTACTCCAAGCTTTGCAGCAACACAGCAAGCAAGAACACCAAACTTCTCTGTTTTCTCCAACAGGACACAACCAGTAAGAAAATCTCCTAAGGCTCTGAGTTCCACTTAGATCTACCTTAGGTGGGAAGGATCCAACGATTGGAGAATTAGGGAATAGAGAGAGAGAATTCTACGAGAAGCAATTTCACCAAATTGCAACAGATTGATCGGTTGATCAACTGACCCCCTTCTCCCTGTTAAGCTATAGATAAGGAGAAGGAGAGGGATGGTGGGAACGTGTCTGGATGACACGTTCCCTCATTTTAATTTTAAATTAATAAAATAATAATTAGATCATATTTAATTATTAATTTAAATCATATTTAAATAAAACAAATTAAATATCATATATTTAATTTGGATTAAATCACATTTAATTAATATTTCCCTCTAACCTATAGTTTTAATGCACATCTAATGCACATTAAATTTTAACCTATAGTTTTCAAATATGAATCACATTCACATTTGAATTTAATATTTGAACTCTTTCAAATATTTAATTCTTTCATATAATTTAATATGAATCATTTTTACATTAAATTTATAATATATAGTTCCAAAACTATATATTATATCGTATCTATAAACATTAAATTTATTCCCTAATTAATTTGAACATTTCAAATTCAAGCAATCTAAGAACTCTTTACGAGCTAGAAGGTGGACCTAATGGACCTACAAATCAAAAGCTCCAACGATACGAGATTACTTGGTTAATCTCATTAACCTCCTAATCAACATTCGTTAACTGCCGGAACACTCCACTAAAGTCCCGCAGCTGCACTCTTCTCACTGCAGATATATTTCAGTGTCCACGGATTTGACCAATAATAGCAAGTCAATCCTTCACAAAAGTTCGTAACACCAGCTAGGTCAAATTATCGTTTTACCCCTAGGTTACATCTTGTACCTTAAGTACCAGTGTTCCTCTAATGAACAATTTGTTTGTGGTCTTACAAATAAACAGAGTCCCTCTCGAGCCAATGAGAGGGTCAGACCCTTTGTTCAAGTCCCGGAGACACCACTTAAGGGAACATTCCTCTACTTACCCTAGTAGGCAGGAATGAGTGAATTCCATCTTGCTAAGTTAAGTTCCCAGCCGCTCACTCGGTCTTGTCCCCAAGAAGGTAGGCATATTGAGTCGGCGAAACTGGCCACTGTCATCCATACTAGTCAAAGGACAATCCCTCGCGAATAGGAGTTCGTAACCTGCTGAGGAATGAGATCAAGTTGCCTAGGTCATCCTAGTGAAATAGAAACCTAACTAGTCAACGGAGTTACATCTAGTGGTTACTATTTCACTGTCCGGTCTTATGTAATCTCATTACATAGGATATCCCCACTCAAATGTCATCTACACGAACACCTTAGGATCACAGTGTTTGTATCTTATACAAGCTGGGCCACATCCATAGTTTTACTAGGGTAAGGTACCCAAACCTTATCCCCTTACTATAGACCCTTTAGGCTGTATCTCGAACTGAGATCCTTTATATGTACACTACATTCAGTTAAAAATTCATTTTACAGCCTTTGAAGTTTAGTTTATTGGATTTAGGGTTAAAACAAAGGCAATATCATAGATAATGAACAATAACACTTTATTGAAGTAATAACACTTTATTACAATAATTAGAACAAAAAATTACAAATTACGAGTTTTAGGGTACAAACCCCAACACAAGGACGAGGAATACATTCTTCGTCCCTGACCCCGTCCCCGTTTAGTCAACAGAGAGAAAACTCTCCTCGTTCCCTTCCCCCATTCTCCATGTAACCCTAAGCCCCCTATAGGTTAAATGGACCTCTCTAATAATGGTAGCACCTAGACGCTACAAACTTTGAAGCGTGAATTCGAGACGCGTGCTTAGGATTTTTTTTTGGCTTATAAATACATATTTTTTAAAAAGTTTGAAGAGGATTGAAGAGAGAGAATGAGCGGAAGACGGTTGGACAATATTTTGGAGGATTCAAGCAATCGAACGGAGTGAGAGCGATGAATGAAAACTCTAGAATCACCCGAATTTGTTTTTTTCATTTTCCCTTCTCTTTTATTGGTTGTAATCATTTTAATATTTTTAGTTAGGACTTTTGTTGAGATTTCCATTCTGAACTAAGTTACTCTTTTTAGAGGTTTGATGTAATCATTTTCGAATTCTACTATTTCCTAATTAATAGTTTATTATTTTATTTCATTGTGGTTGGGAAAAACTTTCTTGAGCGTAATGCAAGTTTAGATTTTGATTTGATGTCATAATTTAAATGAAGCTTGAAACATTTACCACATATTTATTGGGAGTGAAATTAATTTTTATGTGTTTTTGATTTTTTCTAAAATAGTTTACGAAAGATTAAAAAATATTTTGTGTATTTGTGTGTGCACATATATATGGGGTCAAAATTAAGAAATGCATTAAAAGATTCCCAGGTTTTTTTTTAAAAAAAAAATTTGCAAGCGTTTTCTATTTTTAATTTTTGCAAAAAATGAACTAAAAAAATAAACATAAATCATATATTGCAAAAGTAAAAAGTAAAATAAGATAAAAAATTGAAAAAGGAACAACCAAATTTCAAAAGTGGCCCTTACAATTCTATGTCCTAAGCACCAAAGTGACAACAACCAACAACCAATTTTGGGGCGTTCTTTCGAAGTGACTAAATATACAAGTAGTACAAATAAGAAATTTTTAATAAATAAAGTACTTCAATAAAAATAATTGAAACAATTTTTATAAAGATTGATGTAAAATTTTGTATTAAATTGTTATAATAGTTAACACAAATGTTGCAATTAAACATAACTACATAACTACATATATATTTCAAAAAAAAAAAAAAAAACACAAATGTTGCAATTAAACATAACTACATATATATTGCAATGCACTACAAAAATTGTCATATGCTGACGTTATTTCTCTCGATGCTTTAAAAATGGTTGACCAATCTAAGTAATCTCGATGGTCTAGTTGATGGTCGGCAAAAGCGAAGAGAACTCCCAACCAATTATCAATTGGTCGGCTAAAATGGCTTAATGCCTACTGTTTTTATAATTTATCAATTAAAATGAGGAAAAAGACGAACCATTTTTATTGGGTCAGCAAAAAGTGGATAAATGTCGATCGTTCATGGTCGTTGTGTTATAGATATTATTTATGTATATTGAACAACTTTAGGCAAAACTCATATGTTTTGTAACTTGATGGTCGGTGTATGATTTTCTAACTTAGGTTTACTTGGAAAACTTACATTTTGTTTACTTGGTTTAAGTTCATGGTCGTCGTGTTTTAGATGCTATATATGTATATTGAGAAATTTTAGGCAAAACTCATATGTTTTTTAATTCCATAGTCGTTGTATCATTTTGTAACTTAGATTTAGTTGGAAAACTTAGATTAATGTGACGCTCAGGTCACACAGGTATGCTAAAGTCGAATTTTGAGTTGATTGAATTCTATTTAATTAACTTGAATCAAGATTATTTGGTCGGTCTGATCTTTTCTTTATAAATTTGGGGTTGGGGCAGGTGGACAATTTTTATATTTTCGAAGGACCAGAATTAATTATTTTTCAGCTATTAATTCAGGTCTCAAGGAATCCAAGAGAGTGCAGTCGTTTTCTCTCTCCCGTTTGGCTTGAAAGCATTCTGGTAGGTACCCCTCTTCTTTCTTTTCTTGCCCTAACATTATCCTTTGTTTTTTTTTTAAAAAAATAGGAAATAGGGAAACAGGGGGCGCTTGCGAGCCCCCGTTTCCTCTCATTTTCCCTGGTTTTTGAAGCGTAGCCGACCCGAACCCCCCGCCTTCGACCTTGAGGCCGATTGTCGAGGCCTCACCATCCCAAGTCGCTAGCCGCCAAGCGATCCACTCACCAACCTCACTCTCTATTGCTTTGTCCTTGTCGCTCGAAGCCATCCTCCTCTTCTAATTGACGTCGACTGCCCCCGCAACCCCTTTATCCCTATTCGCACGATCCTCGCTGAAGCCGACCGACACCAACCACCCACCAATCCCTTCCCTCTCGTTTTCGGTCACGCAAGAATAGAAAAAACATAGCCTCTCACCTCTTTCGCAAGCCAAATCCAGCCAACCGTAAATTCGTTGTCGATTACTGGTCATTCGCGAACTCTGCCAAAAAAAACCCTTGGTTCGGCAGCAACCCACGACCCGAGTCCTCCCTCTCTCTTTCCCTTTCATTTTTCTGCCTCGCTTCTTCTAATAGGTGATTTTCGATTTGTTGGCAAGGTTGGGGTATTCAGAAGGTCATTTTCAAAAAACCTTTGGCGAAAACCAACTTTTTGCTTGGTAACAACAACGATCTCACATTCTCTACGAGCCTCAAACAAATTCGACACACTTGATCTTTGATCACCGCAGTTAGATCTCTTCGTTGTGACTCTAGAAGAGGGAGAAAGGTGAGAATCCTCTTTTGGAGTTAAGAGAGATTTAGAGAAAATGAGAAAAGAGATGTTCCAGAACTTTTCCAACCACAAAAAAGAGCACAAGGGTTTCTCTAGAATAGCCTCTCTCAAAAGTGCATCCCATACATCTATTTATAGGAAAATAGGATAGAAATAACCATCCTATCCAGATTGTTCAATATAATGCTCATATTATGTATATGAAAATCATATTTGCATATTTACATAATTATAATGTATCTCATACCTTATTATATAAATCACATTTATATAATATGTATAAATTGAATCAACATTCAATTTTCATATCTCTCATATACATATTTAATTTATTACGAACCAAATTCACATTAAACTATATATTATATCAATTATATCACATATGACTTATATATCTCCTCATGTGTGAAATTGAACACTACAACTTCCCTCCAAACTTTATACCCTCTATATTTCCATCTTGAGCCAACGGAGGGAGCTAATGAACCTACAGATCCTAAGCTCCAATGATACGAGATTAACCGATTAAACTCTTTGATCTAATTAATCAACATTCATTAACTACGAGTCACTCCACTAAAGACTCCCAGTTGCACTTTCCTCACTATGGACTGTGTTGTGCCCACTGTTATAATCAATATCTATGAGTCGACCCTTCACAGGTTGTTCGTAATCACAGTTGGGTTAAATTACCGTTTTACCCATGTGATCACCTCCTCCTCTTTAAGCACTACTGATCCTCTAATGAACAACAAGTTTATGGTACTACCATAAACATAATACCTCTTAGGCCAATAAGAGGGTGTAGCCCCGTTGTTCAAGACTTGGATTCAGTTCTTAAGAGAACAACCTATCTAATTCCCTAATTCATGAATGAGTGAATTCCATCTCGTAGAGTTAAGTCCCCAGCTGCCTACAAGGTTCTGTCCCTGAGAAGGTAGGCATATTGAGTCGGCTACAGGCCACTCTCACCCATATTAATCTAAGGACAAACCCCCTATAAGAAGGAGTTCGTAACTTGCTAAGGATTCAAGTCGAGTCACTAATGATCATCTATAAATTAATAGACCTATCCTGTTAATGGTGTTACACTAATAGGCTAATAATTTGTCGTACAGGATGCCTCCACTCACATATCTATCACATGAACAAGTTGGATTACCTCGTTTGTACTGAATACAAAGCGGGTCGCATCCATGGTGTTACCAGTATAAGGTTCCAACCTCATGCATATACCATAGACCATTTAGGTTATATATTTGAACATAATCCAACTTGTGCCCACTACACATTTGTTCAAGATCTACCATTATAACCTTGGTGCTTAGTTTATTGGATTTAGTTTTATGTGCGAGAATACAATAATTATCAAAATAAATAACTCTTTTTTTATTTGATTAATAATTTACAAAACTACACAAGTTTAGGGCATAAAATCAAACAATCTCCCACTTGACCTAAAGCTAGTGGAGTACATAACATTAGAGTAATGTAAATACAATAAACTAGGGCATTTGAATAATATTTGTACAACATACTCCCACTTGCCCTAGTTGGAGTAAGACACATAGACCTAGACCTTCTAGGTGACTCTCAAATACTCTAGCCGTGAGAGCCTTTATAAAAACGTAAGCAACATTGTGCTCCAAAACTATCTTCGTGACGATCACGTCTCCTCGATGCACTATCTCCAAGATTAGGTGATACTTCTGCTCAATGTGTTTACCCCTTCTATGACTTCAGGGTTCTCTCGAATTTGCCACAACACTAGTGTTATCACAATAAAGTGTGATTGACAAACTCATATTTGGAACAACTTCCAAATCCATCATGAATTTCCTTAGCCAAACGACCTCTTTAGCTGCTTCACAAGCTGCTACATATTCAGCTTCCATAGTGGAATCTGTGATGCATCCTTGCTGGATACTTTGCCAAACTACAACTCCTCCATTGAGAGTAAAAACTAACCCTGATGTAGATTTCCTAGAATCTTTATTGGTTTGAAAGTCAATATTTGTGTATCCTGTAAGGATCAAATCCTTAGCTCCATACACAACCATGTAGTTCTTCGTTCTCCGAAGATACTTGAGAATTGTCTTAACCGTCGTCCAGTGTTCTGGTCCTGGATTCGATTGATATCTACTGACCATTTCTACTGCAAAGCAGATGCCCGACCTAGTACACAACATGGCGAACATCAAGCTCCCAACAACTGATGCATAAGGAATTCGTCTCATGTCCTAAACATCTTGAGGTGTCTTAGGACACTGTTTCTTAGACAAATGAACCCCATGCCTAAAAGGTAATAAACCTTTCTTGGAGTCTTGCATCTTAAATCGTAACAACACTTTGTCGATGTAAGATGTTTGAGACAATGCTAGAGTTTTATTCTTGCGGTTCCGAACAATCTAGATTTCAAGAACAAACTACGACTCTCTCAAATCTTTCATTTGGAATTGTGTAGCTAGTCATTTTTTAATGTCAGTAAGATAACCTACACCATTCCTAATGAGTAGGATAACATCCACATATAAAACTAGGAACGCGACAGAACTGTTGATGATCTTCTTATAAACATAAGGTTCATCATCATTTTGGTCAAAATCATAAGATTTGACTGCTTCATCAAACCTTATGTTCCAGGATCTAGAAGCTTGTTCCAGTCCATATATAGACATTTTAAGCCTGCAAGCCTTTAGCTCTTGCCCTGGTTCAATGAACTCTTTTGGTTGGTCCATGTAGATGTTTTCGTCAAGATTACCATTCAAAAATATTGTCTTTACATCCATCTGTCATACCTCATAGTCATAATATGCGGCAATAGTAAGTAAGATTCGGATAGACTTTACCATAGCAACAGGAGAAAAGGTTTACTCATAGTCCACCCCTTCTACCTTGGTATAACCCTTTACTACTAGCCTAGCCTTGAAGATTTGTACCTTCCCATCTACACCCCATTTTCTCTCGTAGATCCATTTACAACCTATAGGTTTTATGCCCATCAAGTTTGTCTATAAGATCCCAAATAGATTTGAAGTACATCGACTTCATTTCCTGATCCATAGCTGTGACCCATTTGTCTTTGGCTTTGTTAACCATTGCCTGATTATAAGTCAATGGATCCTCACAATCGTCATCTGGTATGACGACTTGGGTTTCATTTAAACCAATGTAAGGGTCAAGATGTGTATATAACCTTCCCACTACGTCGAGGCAGTCTCAACTTTTAAGATGGGCATTCTTGACTTTACAAACTAGAATCAACATCTCTTGTTGATGTATTAGTATTATCAACAACTTTTGTTGTTGTTCCGTCTAACTCACTTAACACAACCTTGCTTCTTTGTTTATTGTCCCTGATGTGATCCTCCTCTAAGAAAGTGGCATTTGACAATACAAGTACCTTATCTTCCTTTGGATCATAGAATAATCCACCTTTCGTTTCTTTAGGGTAGCCTACAAATAGGCATAATTTTGAACGTGATTCCAAATTCTTTGGGTTTGTCAAAAGCACATTTGCTAGATATCCCCAAATTCTGAAATGACATAAACTACCTTTACGTCTTTTCCAGAGTTCAAATGGTGTTTCTGAAACACTTTTTTATGGAACATTGTTCAAAATATAAACAACAGTCTCTACTGCATAACCCCAAAACGAGTCATGGAGATGAGCATAGCTCATCATTGATCGAACCATATCCAACAGGGTTCTATTTCTCCATTCTGATACACCATTTTGTTGAGGCATACCGAGTGCTGAGAGTTGGGATGTAATTCCATGTTCTATTATATAGCCCTGGAATTTCAAATCCATATACTCTCCACCTCGATCAGATGAAGTGTTTTTATAGTTTTACCTAACTGATTTTCAAGTTCAGCCTTGAATTCCTTGAACTTTTCAAGTGCTTCAGACTCGTGATGCATTAGGTAAATATGTCCATATCTTGAATAATCATCTATAAAAGAGATGAAATATTCATACCCTTCTCTAGCTTTAACATTCATCGGACCACAAAGGTCTGAATGTATAAGTTCTAAGGGTTCTTTGCCTCTATAACCTTTTCCACTAAAAGGTCTTTTAGTCATTTTTCCTTCAAGGCAGGACTCACATACTGGTAAAGTACTTTCTTCTAACACATTTAGAAGTCCAATCTTTACCGTCCTATTGAGATTAATGTGACCTAACCTAAGATGCCAAAGTTGAGCATTTTCTTTAGGAGAAGTTTTACGTTTCTTAGTTTGTGTATTTGCAGTTTTAAATAATTCAGTATTCAAAATTGTTTTAACTGAATTTGGCCTTAAAACATATAAACCATTCTCTAATGAAGTTGCACATATTTCGGCACCTTTCTTTAAAATAAACACTTTATTATATAAGAAAGATACTGAAAATACATTGTTTAATTAGGCAAGAAACATAAATTAGGTTTCTAGTAAACCTTGGTATCACTAATACATTGTCTAACAACATATATTTCTTGCCAAATAACAGCTTCATTTTGCCAACCGCAACAGCTGAGACAATTTTCCCAGTTCCAACCTGAAGCGTTATCTCTCCTTCCTACAGCTGCTACCACGAACTATTTCTCTGAAAAAAGAACCATGATTAGTGGTGCTCGAATCCAATATCCAGGTTGTATTATCATCATCCACTAAACAATTTTCTAAGCAAAGTAAATCATATTTACCTTCTTTCTTCTTCTCGGTCAGGTACTTCGGACAGTTCCGTTTCCATTGCCCGTCCTCATTGCAGTGGAAACACTTCCCTTTATCTGTAACTTTTTTTACCTTTTTTCCCTTTTGGGCGACAACTTTGTCAGCCTGTTTCCCCTTACCAACCTTCTTCATTTTCTTCTTCTTCCCTTTCAGGCCTAAAGAAGATGAAGCCACTGGTTTTGTCCTAGAGGTAGAACCTTTGTGAAAACGCCGTCTGGCAACCTTTGCCTCACCCTTTGGTCCCTTGATTTTCATCAGAGATTGAAAGGATTGGAGTTCATTTAGAAGGGAGGTAAGGTTGAAAGTAACCTTGTTCATAACAACATTACTTCGAAACTATAGGAAACTTTCTGGAAGAGTTTCCAGTATAAAGCTGACCTGGCTCGATTCGTCGATAGAAGCACCATTCGACTCCACCGTGTTGAAGTGAACCATCATATCGAGAACATGGTCCCAAACAAATGATCCTTCCGCCATCCTGGCGTTGAAGATGTACTTGAGGGCATTGTGCCTGACTTGAACAGACTGTTGTCCGAACATACCTTGTAGCGATTCCTTGATTTCCTTAGCGGTCATCATGCCCTCGTGTTTTTTGGCTAGTATGTCATACATACTTTCCAACATATAGACCTTGGCTTTGTCATTGGTCTTGATCCATCTATCATATGCATCGGGAACATTCCGTGCTGGATTCGAGCCTGACACCTGAGAACACTCCTCAGTGAGCACAAACTTAAGATCGTCCGCAACTAAGATTATGTTAAGGTTGTTCTTCTAAGTCATCATATCATATACAAAGTGGGTCATATCCATAGTATTACCAGAGTAAGATACCCAAGCCTTATCCTTTTACTATAGACCCTTTAGGATGTATCTCGAACTGAGATCCTTATATGTCCCATACATTCAGTTCAAGAGACATGCAACAACCTTGGATGTTAGTTTATTGGATTTAGGGTTAACTTGAGGCAATATAGAATGATAAACAATAACACTTTATTGATTTAATTTGAACATTATTTACAAACTACGAGTTTTAGGGCATAAACCCCAACAAACTCCCACTTGAACTAAAACTCTAGTGGGGTACATTACAATCTAAAACAGTGGTTACAGAGATACAAAAATACAATAAACTATTGCATCCATATACCCATTACATATCTCCCACTTGCCCTAGTATCCTATGTACATGTCTCATAGACCTAGACTCTCCAGATGACCCTCGAACACTTTAGCCATGAGAGTCTTTGTAAAAGGATCATCAATGGTGTGCTCTGAAGCGAACTTCATGACTATCACATCTCATCATTGCACTATCTCCCGAATAAGGTGATATTTCCCCTCGATGTGCTTCCCTCGCTTGTGGTTGCGAGGTTCCTTTGAGTTGGCTACCGCACCACTGTTGTCACAGTATAGGGTGATGGGAAAATCCATATTTGGAACAACATCCAAATCAACTAAGAATTTCCTTAGCCAAACAACCTCCTTAGCTGCTTCACAAGCAACTACATATTCTACCTCCATAGTGGAGTCTGCAATGCATCCTTGATTGATGCTACGCCACACTATTACTCACCCGTTAAGGGTGAAAACTGATCCCGATGTGGATTTCCTAGAATCCTTATCAGTCTGAAAATCAAAATCAGTATATCCTATAAGGATCAAATCCTTAGACCCATACACAAACGTATAGTCCCTGGTTCTCCTTAGATACTTGAAGATATTCTTAACTGCGGTCTAATGGTCTAATCCTAGATTGGACTGGTATCTACTAACTATTCCCACAACATAACAAATGTCTGGCCTCGTGCATAGTATAGCATACATTAAGCTACCTACTGTCGAGGCATAGGAATTACGTCTCATATTCTCAACTTCTTGAGGTGTCTTAGGACACCGTTCCTTAGACAAATGAATTCCATGCCTAAAAGGTAATAAACCCCTTTTGGAATTATGCAACGCCTCAGACAAACATTTTATCGATATAGGATGCTTGAGACAGGGCTAGCGTTCTGTTCTTGCGTTTTCTAAAAATTTGAATCCCAAGAACATACTGCGCCTCTCCCAAATCTTTCATTTGGAATTGGGTCGCCAACCAATTCTTTATGTCAGTAAGGTATCCTACATCATTCCCAATGAGAAGGATATCATCCACATAAAATACTAAGAAAGCGACCTTATTGTTGATGATCCCCTTGTAAAAATAAGGCTCATCAACGTTTTGGTCTAAACCATAAGAATTGATTACAATATTAAATCTTATGTTCCAAGATCTGGATGCTTGCTTCAACCCATAAATGGATCGATTGAGCTTGCAAGCTTTTTGCTCCTGACCTTGGGCTATGAACCCTTCGGCCTGAGACATATAAATACACTCGTCAAGATTGCCATTCAAAAGAACAGTCTTGATGTCCATTTGCCAAATTTCATAGTCATAAAATGTGGCTATGGACAAGAGTATCCTTATTGACTTTAACATAGCAACAGGAGAAAAAGTTTCTTCATAGTCAACTCCTTCCCTTTGGATAAAACCCTTTGCTACGAGTCTAGCCTTAATGGTATGTACCTTTCTAGCTGCATCTCTCTTTCTCTTATAGATCCATTTGCACCCTATGGGTCTTACCCCTTCAGGTTGGTCTACAAATTCCAAAACTGAATTGAAGTACATTGACTCCATTTCAAGGTCTATGGCTTTGATCCATTGGTTCTTATCTACGTCATTCATTACCTGTTTAAGAGACAATGGATCCTCTATGCCGTCATCCAGTATGACAACCTGAGTTTCAGTTAAACTCAAGTAGCGGTCAGGTTTGGAAACAACCCTCCCACTCCGTAGAGGCATTCCCAACGATTGAGAAGGACGAGTTGACTCGACGTGTCGGCTTTTTCATCAACCCTTGATGAAGGTCAGGCTTGGTAAATAACTCTTGTTGACTCCTCTGTAGCTTCATTTAATACCAACTTACTACGTGGTTTATGGCTTCTCATGTGATCTTCCTCCAAGAATGTGGCGTTTGTCGATACAAACACCTTATTTTCTTGTGGGTCGTAGAAAAGACCACCTCACGTTTCCTTAGGATAGCATACAAATAGGCATAGTCTCGAACGAAGTTCCAGTTTCTTCGGATTTGTCACTAGCACGTGTGTCGGACAACCTTAAATCCTGAAGTGACAGAAACTAGGTTTACGTCCCTTCCAAAACTCAAAAGGTGTTTCAGAAATACTCTTTGATGGAACAATGTTCAAGATTTGAACTGTAGTCTCTACTGCGTAACCCCAAAACGAGTCAGGCAATTGAGCGTAGCTCATCATAGAGTGAACCATGTCTAGCAAGGTTCTGCTCCTCCTTTCTGACACACCATTCTGTTGTGGTGTATTAGGTGCTGAGAGTTGTAACTGGATTCCATGTTCTATCAAATAGTACTGGAATCTCAAATCCATATACTTTCCACCTCGATCTAATCGACGTGTCTTAATGGTTTTCCCTAATGCATTTTCCACTTCAGCCTTAAACTCTTTGAACTTTTCAAGAGCCTCAAACTTATGATTCATTAGGTATAGATAACCATACCTTGAATAATCATCTATAAGATTCGAATGTATAAGCTCTAATGACTCTTTGGCTCTATAACCTTTTCCAGTAAAAGGTCGCTTAGTAATTTTTCCTTCCAGACATGACTCACATGGAGGTGAAGAATCATCTTCTAACTCATTTAGAAGTCCATTCTTTACTAATCTCTCAATCCGGTTGAGATTTATGTGACCAAGTCTTAGATGCCAAACATAGGTATTATTATTCGGAGAAATCTTTTGCCTTTTACTTTGAGTATTTGTAGTTTTAAAGATCTCATGATTTAAAATTGTTTTAGATTTGTTCGGTCTTAATACGTACAAGTCGTTTTCTAATTTAGTAGAACAAATATTGACCCCTTCTTTTGTAATGAACGCTTCATTAATAGAAAAAGAAATAAAATATTTATGTTCGAGCAAACAAGAGATAGATATTAAGTTCCTCTTAATTCTAGGAACTATATACAAGTTTTCTAAAAACAGGAACCTATCTCTAAAAATTAGCTTCGCATCTCCCATTGCATGAGCTGAGACGACGTCTCCCTTTCCGACCCTGAGCGTCATCTCACCCTCATCGAGTTCCCTGAAGGAACTAATTTCCTGTAAAGAAGATTAAATGTCGTTAGTGGCCCCTGACTCAAGTGTCCAGATTAATCATCATTTGCCACTAAATATGTTTCTAAAACAAGTAAATTGCATTTACCTTTCTTCTCTTTGAGCTTTTTGTCAGCAGTAGTAGAAGCCTTCCCCTTTCCTCCTTTCTTTCTCTTCTGAGTCTTTTTAAGCCCAGAAGAAGGACTGCAGGACTTGGTTCCAGAGGATAAACCCTTCTAGAACCTTTTGGAACGGGAAAACACATTTGTCTCTCCGTTAACCTGCCCCTTATTTTCCATAAGAGATTGGTAAGTTTGCAACTCATTTAGGAGGGATGTCAGGTTATACTCAATCTTGTCCATCACCGCATTGCTGCGGAATTGCAGGAAGCTCTTTGGAAGAGATTCTAGGATGAACGATACCTGACTTTGCTCGTCCATTACCGCCCTGTTCATTTTGGCGACGTTGAAGTGAACCATCGGATCGAGAACATGTTCTCTTACTGAAGTTCCCTCCTTCATGTGCTCGTTATAAACATATTTGAGGGATTCATATCGAATCTGTTCAGACTGTTGTCCAGATAAATTCTGTAGGTAACTCATGATCTCACGTGCTGAGATCATTCCCTCCAATTTCCTACCCAAAACATCATATATGCTAGCTAGGATGTAGGCCTTGGCCTTTTCATTGTCTTGGTCCAGTGGTCATACGCGTCCTTAACAAATTGAGGTGCGTTTCAAGCAGGGACCTGAGGACATTCCTCAGTCAGTACGAACCAAAGGTCGTCCATGACCAAAATTGTATTCCGGTTGGACTTCCACGTAGTGTAGTTTTCTCCAGTTAAACATTCACTTTTGAACAAGGCTATTATCGAGGACGACATGCTAAAATTGTAAGAATAGTTCTAATAAGTATGCCTTTTAACCCATTAATAAGACCAATCTAATTTAGCAAAATTATCAAGAACCCTAGTGTTTAAACTTAAACCTTTAATTTTGCAACAATACTTCAAGGGTTAGAACAAAAGCCACCGTCGGGTGGTCAGTCACTCCTCCCCTGAATTGAGATTATCTCAGCTAATCATCACTACCAGAACATATCATGTCCCAATGATTTCTAACTACCGTTTATTTGGTCAAGGACTCGTTAACTAACTTAACTTATCCTGTAAATGTGACCCTACCATTTTCAGATCCAATAGGCCCGAGCCAATAGGCTACTATTAAGAAAGACAACTGCTAGCAAAGAACCTAGGAGACCCTATCCATTTTTTGAGTTCGCGGTGTTCCGATCCCTATAGTCAGACCCTCCATAGGGTTTGGCTTCTCCAGGGCAACCTAGCAGGCAGACTATAGAAATCTCATGGTGCGACCTAATGGAGGAGACCGTAGGATACGTTGACACGCGTCCTGCTCCTATTTACTATAGACACTTTCCTCATTCACCTTGGTATTAAACCATGCAAACACATATCGTAGGGGGGCACCCTATTGACGTCGCGTAGCCGAGCATGGAACTCACGGTCTAAACTCTTGAGGACGTGAGAGCTAAAACTCGATGCGTACATCTCGTTTTCTCCCACTAAAGTATCTTATTAATTTAGGGTTTAGGTTTAACTTGGGTGGATTCTGGCTAAAGGAATCTATCTAAGTCTATGCCTATTATAACTTTTATAACTAGGTCTTTTTAGCTTATGACTAGGTGAATAAACAATTTAATAACCTAGATATATTGCATGCTAACAAGACTATGGTTAATTCAACTCAAGTTCCAAGTCAGTTCCCATGTAAGAGGTGTTCCGTTAACCGTCAGCTTTGTTGGGGTTTGTGCCCTAAAACTCGTAGTTTGTAAATTTTGTTCTAATTAATCTAATAAGAGTTATTATTTTCAATAAAGAGTTGTTGTTTATTAATTACAGTATTGCGCTTGTATTAACCCTAAATCCAATAAACTAACATCCAAGGCTGTAAAATGTCTCTTGAATTGAATGTAGTGTACATATAAAGGATCTCAATTCGAGATACAACCTAAAGGGTCTATAGTAAGGGGATAAGGTTTGGGTATCTTACCCTGATAATACTATGGATATGACCCAATTTGTATATGATACAAACATTGTGATCGTAGCGTGTTCGTGTAGACGACATGTGAGTGGGGATATCCTATGTAATGAGATTGCATAAAACCGGACCACGAAATAGTAATCACTAGCTGTAACTCCGTTGACTAGTTAGGTTTTTATTTCACTAGGATGACCTAGGCAACTTGATCTCAATCCTGAGCAGGTTACGAAATTCTGTTTGCGAAGGATTGTCCTTTGACTAGTATGGGTGAGAGTGGCCGGATTCGCCGACTCAATATGCCTACCTTCTTGGGGACAAGACCGAGTGAGCAGCTGGGGACTTAACTTAGCAAGATGGAATTCAGTTCTCCTTCCCTCCTATTAGGGTAAGTAGATGAATGCTCCTTTAAGTGGTGTCTCCGAGACTTGAACAAAGGGCCCGACCCTCTCATTGGTCTGAGAGGGACTTCTATTTGCTAGTAGGACCACAAACAAATTGTTCATTAGAGGAGCACTGGTACTTAAGGTAAAAGATGTAACCGAGGGGTAAAACAGTAATTTGACCCAGTACGAACATTCGTGAATGATTGACTTGTTGTTATTGGTCAATATCCATGGACACAGAAATATATCTGCAGTAAGAAGAGTGCAGTTGCAGGACTTTACTGGAATGTTCCCGTAGTTAACGAATGGTGATTGGGAGGTTAATGAGATTAACCGAATACTCTCGTATCGCTGTAGCTTCTGACCTGTAGGTACATTAGGTCAACCTTCTAGCTCGTAAAGGATTCTTAGATCATTTGAATTTGAAATGTTCAAATTCAATTAGGAATAAACGTTAATGTATATAGATACATTATAATATAAAGTTTTGGAACTTTATATTATAAATTTAATGTGAATATGATTCATATTAAATTATATGAGAGAATTAAATATTTGAAAGAGTTCAAATATTATTTTAAATATGAATGAGATTCATATATAAAACTATAGGTTAAAATTTAATGTACATAAGATGTGCATTAAAACTATAAGTTAGAGGAGAAATTGATTAAATATGATTTAATCATAATTAAATATACGATATTTAAATATTAATTAAATATATGATATTTAATTAAAATTAATTAAATTTGATTTAAGTAATTAATTTAAGAATTATTTAATGGAAAGGTGTCAGGAAGACACGTTCCCCACTTCCCCACTGATTTCCTATCGATAGGGAATGGGGGGAAGAGCTCCTCTTTGCTTTAATTTTCGCCTGGTGAGAAGAGTTGGATGATCGAACAATTTGGATTGATAGACAAAAATAAAATTCTCTCTCAAAATTTCATTCTTAACCAAATTGTTGGAGGTTTTCCACCAAACCTTGATCTAAGCGGAACTCAGAGATATAGGAGGTTTGCCAACTGGTAGTGTCCTGTTGAAAGAACAGAGTATTTTGGTTGCTATGCAAATTTGGAGCAAGGAGTTGTTGTGCTTGAAATTGAAACTACAAATGTAATTAGTTCATTCCCTTTTAGTTTAGGACTTTTACAGCATTTGTTTGCATGCTCAAATCCATGCCTAATTAGATTAGTTTATACTGCTTAGTCTCTGTTTTTTTTACCAATGTATTGGTATTTGAAGTAAACCAAAATAATCACGCAAATCGATTTATAAATTCACGTTTTCGCTGCTCATGGAGATCCGATTCCCATCAATTGGTATCGGAGCAATGCTTGTTTTATTTTGGTTGAAACAAATTAACATTGGTTAGGTGGGAATTGCCTTTGGTTTGTTGTAAAGCTAGTTTAGGAAATTTTGGCCTTAGTTTTAATTTCGATTTGATCAAATTAAAAGTAAAGGCCCGTGCATTTTGGGCAATTAAGTGCATAATCGAGTCTGTAATATTGTTTTGAGTCGTTCGTGACAAGTTTGAATCAATTCAGATGAGTATCGGGTGAGAAATTGCAAGAAGAAGCTGTTGTTTTTCGAAGGAAGGAGCTTCTGTAGAAGCAGTAGCGTTGCAATGCTGGAGAATAACGTCGCAACGCCAACACCCTCTATTGATAAGGAATCCAGGGGTTAGCAATGTTGCAACGTCGTCTCATGATGCGAGTGCGAGAGGAGACGAAATTGCAACGCTATCCTCAGCGTTACAACGCTGTGGCGACTACTGGAAGAGGCAAACCGGTTCAACGGTGGTTCGAGCGGTTCGGGTCGAGGATGGTCCGGTTCGAGTGGTCTGAGCCCGATTCAAAGTGTTTTGGACTGGTTTTGTAATAAAATTAGTGTAATTTTATTATTTTTTGCCCTTTAGGGGCCAAAATTTTTCAGTTTTACGGCTATTTTCTTTATGAATATCATTTAGAATTTTTTCCACCTTAGGACAAGCATGTTCATGCATTTTATTTGTATAATTGTTATATAAATATGATAGAAATGCATGATTTAATTTATTTTTCATGAGCAATTGATTATAATTGTTATAATTAGATTATATGAAAAATAAATAGCATGGAGCATGAAATTACTTAGTTTAAAATAAAGTGTTATTTTATTCAAGTAATTTGTATAATTCAAGTAGTTGAATGTAATTCTAATTAGAAATTGTTTATTGGAGTTATAATATAGTTCGTCGTCATAGGTTAATTTTTATTTATAAAAGTTATACATGGGTTTTAGTAACCATAACCTATAACAAAGAACTGCATGCAAACATAGGAGCTTGGGTTAAATGAAATTAGATTTAAATTGTTTAAAATTAATTTAGACCTAAGTTAATAGCATTAGAAGTTAGTCTTATATAGTATTTTAAATAGTTTAAAATATAATAGGACAATAGGACATTGGTTATAAGGGAACCCTTCCGGTGATGTTCTGACTAAGGTTGGGGGTACTTAAGTTGATGGTTAACAGAACACCTTCTACCTGGGAACTGACCTAGAGCTTGAGTTGAATTAACCATAGTCGTGTGTTATATCTGTTGGGATATGTGCCCTAAACTTGTGTAATTTTAGTCAAATGAATAAAGAGCTATTTGATTTGATAGAATTATCTTCTCGCTTTATAAATCTAATAAACTAAGCTCCAAGATTATAATGAATCTTGAACATCAGTGTAGTAGACACTATTTGGATTGTGTTCAAGAGTATAACCTAAATAGTCTATGATATAAGAATGAGGATGGAAACCTTATTCTAGTAACACCATGGATGCGACCCACTTTGTAATTAGTACAAATGAGGTAATCCAACTCATTCATGTGGATGACTTGCGAGTGGGGGCATTCTGTATGAAGAGTTCATACAAGACCGAACTGCAAATTATTAGTTTAACTAGTATAACACCGTTAACAGGATACGACTGATAATTTATAGATAGTCATTAGTGACTCGACCTGAATCCTGAGCAAGTTAAGAACTCCTACTTATAGGGGTTTGTCCTTAGAATAGTATGGGTGAGAGTGGCCTGTAGCCGACTCAATAAGCCTACCTTCTCAAGGACAGAACCTCGTAGGTAGCTGGGAACTTAACTCTGCAAGACGAAATTCACTCATTTCTAGACTAATGAATTAGATAGGTTGTTCCCTTAAGAACTGAGTCCAGGTCTTGAACAACGGGGCCCTACCCTCCAAACTAGCTTCAGAGGGTTTGAGTTTATGGTATGACCATAGACTTATTGTTCATTAAAGGATCAATGGTGCTTAAGGAACAAAGAGTAATCACAGGGATAAAAATATAATTTGACCCAACTGTGATGACGAACAACCTGTGAAGGGTCGACTCATGGGTAGTGATTATATCAATTGACACAATATAATCTACAGTCAGGAGAGTGCAACTACAAGTCTATAGTGGAGTGACTTGTAGTTAATGAATATTGATTAACTAGATCAAAGAGTTAAATAAGTTAATCTCATATCATTGGAGCTCATGAACTGTAGGTCCATTAGGTCCCTCCGTTGGCTCAACATGGAAATATTGAGGGTATAAAGTTAGGAATGAAATTGAAGTGTTCAATTTCATATATGAGGTGTTATATCAATTATATGTGATACAATTGATATAATATATAATTTTAATGTGAATTAGATTCACAAATTAACTATATACTAATGAGAGAATGAAGGAGGGATAGGATGGTAATTTTCATCCTATTTCCCTTTAAATAGTTGCATAAGATGCAACTTTTGGATAAGCTATTTTGTGAAACCTAGAGTTCCTACATTTGTGTTGTTGGAAAGAGTTCCAAACACACATCTCTCAAAATTCTACATCTCATCCTAAAGGAACCCACCTTCCTCCCTCACCTAGAGAACAACTGAGAAGATTTGTGGTGGATCTTCACACGGTTCGGGTTCGTTGTTGAGATCCTGATCGTTGAAGGAGGAACTCGTGAAGGAAGTGTTCTTCAAAGGTAATTTCTTGTTGTCCCATTTAGAAATGCATGCTTAATCTTTAGTATATTGTTCTTGTTATAAATCTATGTAACAATATCACGAACACGCGATTCACAACCGCTTCCGTTGTGGGATTCGATCCCTTCAATTGGTATCAGAGCGTCAATTGTGTTCTTGATTTTGTTCTGGATTTATCGAGAACAAGGTGAGATTTACTGATTTCATGAGATGTATGATCGGTTTGCAAAATTAGATGTTTTCATTTTTGGCACCATAGATTTACATATTTTATGTTGAATTGTTCAATGAAAGGGCCTATTGTTTTGGGCATATATTTATGTAAATCGAGTCTGTAAGTCCGTGTCGATCGAGGCAGTGTGGTTGCTGAGAAGAACGGAGCAAAAATGAGCAAAAATAGAAGAAGGAGCTTGTTGTTTTGCGTGCAGCGTTGCAACGTCGCGCTTACGGTTCAAGGCGTGCGACAGATGTAGTGTTGCCATGCCGAACGCGTTTCACAACGCTGATGTTGAGGCGCGCCCCAACGGTAAGAAACGGACAAAATACAGCGTTGCAACATTGGTATCAGTGTTGCAACGCCGAAGGCGTTTCACGGAGGTTTCCAAACGGGCGGAAACCAGTTATATATATATATATATATATTAAATATAAAAATGTTTTATATTTAATTTTAATTAATATTATTAATATTATTAATTTTAATTAATATAATTAGATTATATTAATTGAAATTAATTTTAGGGTGCCAAAAATTGTCTAATTTTGCTATTTAATTTATGCAATTGTTGTATAATTATTGTCATGCATAATGTATGCTTTTATTTTAGATATCCCACCTTAGGTTAAGCATTCTCATGCATCATTTATAATATAAAATGTTATATTATATCGTTTGCATGTATAATTAATATAAGGTGTTATATTAATTTTTGGACAACATTGACATGCATATTTTTCATGAGATGAATGTGTTATGTATGTTTTATTATTCATGTGATGAATGATCAAGCACGATAACATAGAATTGCATGTCACCTAAGGTTAAATTCATTAGTTTTAAAATGTTTAGTAGTTCTAATTAGATTACAATTAGAAACCATGTAATTTATAAACAATGATTAAAAGATGAACTCTGTTTAAGGAAGGTTCTGTCTAGGTTGGGGTATTTAAGCTGACGAAAACGGAACACCCCTACCTGGGAACTGACCTGAGAGTGAATTTTAATCAGAGAGTTTATAAATTATAGTATCGTCAGCGGGTTTATTAAATGGTTAATAAACTAGAAATCCTAGGTTTAATATAAACAATTATATTAGCAAACTTAGGAGAAAATCAATATAAGCAGTATAAGAGTTATATTGATAAGTTTAGGTAAAACCATTAGTCGGGTTTAACTTAGGTCAATTTCCTATAGAGTTAAAGAATCTAGTGGGAGGAAAAGTGTATATGATACATATAATTCCACCCATATCTCTCCGGAGAAGTTCACACCGTGAGACTCATACTTGGCCTCGTGGCGCAAAAGAGAGCGTCCCCCTTTGGATGCCCTCAAGTATATATTCAACTCGAGGATGCCAGAGGGTTCATCTATTCGGGATCATTTCCTGGATATGATGGTACACTTCAACATCGCAGAGTCTAATGGTGCTTCCATCGATGAATCGAGCCAAATCAGCTTCATTCTGAAAACTCTTTCAGATAGTTTCTTACAGTTTAGAAGTAATGCTGTTATGAACAAACTTACTTTGAATCTTACCTCCCTTCTGAATGAACTCCAGACCTTTCAGTCTTTGATGAAAATTCAGGGACCGAAAGGTGAGGCAAATGTTGCGAGTAGGAGTTATCACAGAGTTTCGACCTCTATAACTAAATCAGTGGCTTCATCTTCTTCTAACCTGAAAGGGAAGAAGAAGAACATGAAGAAGGTTGGTAAAGGGAAACTGGCTGATAAAGCTGCCACCCAAAAAGGCAAGAAGGTCAAGGAAGTTGTTGACAAAGAAAAATGTTTCTACTGCAACGAGGATGGACACTAGAAACAAAATTGTCCAAAGTACCTGACCGAGAAGAAGAAAGAAGGTAAATATTATTTACTTTGTATAGAATCATGTTTAGTGGATAATGATAAAACTGCTTGGATACTTGATTCAGGCGCCACTAATCATGTTTGCTCTTCTTTTCAGGGAATTGATTCATGGCAACAACTACAGAAAGGAGAAATAACGCTCTGGGTTGGAAATGGAGATATCGTCTCAGCTGTAGCAATTGACACAATGAAGCTTTTGTTCGACAAGAAATATATGTTGTTAGACAATGTATTAGTGATACCAGGGTTTACTAGAAACCTTATTTCAATTTCTTGCCTCATAAAACAATGTATTTCTGTTTCATTTTCCTTAAATAAAGTGTTTATTTCAAAGAAAGGTGTGGAGATATGTTCAACTTCATTAGAAAATGGTTTGTATGTTTTGAGACCAAATTCAGTCAAAACTGTTTTGAACACTGAATTATTTAAAACAGCAAACACACGACTAAGAAACGTAAAATTTCTCCTAAAGAAAATGCTCATCTTTGGCATCTTAGATTGGGTCACATTAACCTCAATAGCATTGAGAGATTGGTAAAGAGTGGACTTCTAAATGAGGTAGAAGAAAATACTTTACCTGTATGTGAATCCTGCCTAGAAGGCAAAATGACTAAAAGACCTTTTAGTGGAATAGGTTTTAGAGCCAAAAAACCTCTTGAGCTTATATATTCAGACCTTTGTGGTCCGATGAATGTTAAAAAGCCAGAGGAGGTTATGAATATTTCATCTCTTTTATAAATGATTATTCAAGATTTGAGCATATTTACCTAAAACATCACAAGTCTAAAGCACTTGAAAAGTTCAAGGAATTCAAGGCTGAAGTTGAGAATCAATTAGGTAAAACAATTAAAACCTTATTTATTGATTTAATTAGAACATTATTTACAAAATACGAGTTTTAGGGCATAAAACCCAACAGAAAGTTCATGATGGATTTGGAAGTTGTTCAAAATATGAACTTGCCAGTGACCTTGTTTTGTGACAACAGTGGTGTAGTAGCCAACTTGAGAGACCCTCAGAGTCATAAAAGGGCAAGCATATTGAATGGAAGTATCACCTAATACAGGAGATTGTACATCGCGGAGACATGACCGTCACGAAGATTGCTTCGGAGCATAATGTTTGCTAATCCGTTTACAAAGGCTTTCACGGCTAAGGTGTTTGAGGGTCACCTAGAGAGTGTAGGTCTACAAGTGCTTCCTGACTAGGGCAAGTGGGAGTATTGGAAAGGGGTATTTAATGCCCTAGTTTATTGAATTATTTTGCATTTGGGAAATGTAATATGTACTCCACTAGCTTAGTTCAAGTGGGAGATTGTTGGGATGCATGCCCTAAGCTCGTGTCGTTTGTAACAGTTATGAATTAATAAATAAAGGTTATTTATTATTCAAATTTTGTATCTCCCATTTTATAAACATAATCCAATAAACTAAGCTCCAGGGTCAAACTTATGAGAACTTGAACGATGTGTAGTGGACACTCAGAGAGGATCACGTTCGAGTTCTTGACCTGAACGGTCTACAGTATATGGATAGGGTTGGGAACCTCATTCTGGCAACACTGTGGATGCGACCCACTTTGTATTTGATACAAACGAGGCGATCCAGCTCGTTCATGTGGTTGACATGCGAGTGGGGGCATCCTGTTTAATGAGATTGTACAAGTTCGGATCGTGAATTATTAGACCTACAGATGTAACACCGTTAACAGTATAGGACTAATAAATTCGTAGATGACCATAAGTGACTCGTCCTTAATCCTAAGCGTGTTACGGACTCCTGCCTGTGGGGGTCTGTCCTTTGACTAGTATGAGTGAGGATGGCTTGTGTTACTCGCCCAATAAGCCTACCTTCTCTGGGGCAGAACCACGTGGCGAGTTGGGAACTTGACTACGCAAGATGGAATTCACTCGTTCCCAAGCTAGGAAAACTAGAGAGGTTGTTCCCTTAAGTGTTGTCTCCAAGGCTTGAACAACTGGGCCCCACTCTCTCATTGACCCGAGAGGGATGTTGTTTATGGTAGGATCATGCAGCAAAGTGGTTCATTAGAGGAGCAATGGGACAAAGTTGTTCATTAGAGGAACAAAGTTGCTCCTTTTACTTCCAATAGATGTTATTTTCACCTAGGATAACACCCTCAAACTTAAACTTTTGCTAGTCCCGAGCAAAAACAGAATTAAACATGAGATTGTTCTTATACATACATCAGACTCAAGCTTCAAAGATTTAAGAGAAAATTTGTCAATCACAGGAAACACTCAAACATAATACTTCAATGAGCAATTTAAAATTTCTCCTAAGTGCTCCTACGTGTGTGTGTGCTTAGCCTATGTTCCCTTCATTTTTACTATGCCCGGATCAACTTTATTAGACTTTCCATTCAACTTTCCCCTACATTAGTCATAATTACTAATCCTTAAGCTTCCCCACATTCAAGAAATAAACAACTTTACTCAGCACTTAATCACTTTGTATCACTTTTTTTTTCTATTTTCTTCTTTTTTTTGTGTGTGTAAGGACACTAGCTTTCACACATCCACTGCAAGGACCCTTACCCAGAGCACTCGTTCAATGAGTGGCCTAACTGATCACAGTGAAGCTAACTCTTTTTGCCCTCACAAATGTTTTTCTAAAACAAACAACAAAGACAAACTACTTCAAATAAAGCACATAGTATACAGATCATGCACTTCGTATTATCATTCACCCTATCTTGCAGTTTAACTCTCAAATTAGTTCTTAGACCTATCGAGGTGGCATTTAACTTCTAAGCCTAATAACTTTGTTCTAAGTATTTCAAAACTACAGGAACACAGACTATGTGCATAATAATGCAGGAAAATCCCAAGAAAATTTTTAAATTAACTCAAATTCATATCATGCTCTCGAGTTTCAGCATAATCACAAAAATTTTCAATGAATTCTCATCCTAGTCTATCATAACCATACTGATGCAAAAGATCAATCAGTAATTCAGCATATACTCAGGACAGTCACAACATATTAATAACATCCCACCCCCAAACATAAACTAAACATTGTCCCCAATGTTTGCAAAGTAAGCTCAAATCATAAGGAGGGTAAGAGTGAACGATACTGTCCTGAGTAATGGAGATCTTCAGTTTCTTTTCTGGATTCCTTGAATAGCCAAGACATGTGAGTTGAAGTTCCACTGAACGGAAGCATGGGATTTTACGAGGGGTGGCATCCTCACAACCTAACGAAAACAAACAACAAACTAGTAAGTAAACTAAGAACTGAAAAACAACTAAAACAAACTAAAGACAAAAAATAACAAAAAGTAAAGCTTGGGTTGCCTCCCAAAAAGCGCTTTCTTTAACGTCTTTAGCTAGAGTGTACTCCCTCAAGGTGTTTCTTTCCTATCCTGCAGCGCTCGGAGTGATGTATTCATCTGGCCGATCTGGGTCTCAATATTCTTTATGGCAACTCCATGACTAGTCACTATACCAGTTAGACTGGTGACTACATTCTCCAGCTAGTTGGACCTATTTCTGGATTCAGCTATAAAGGAGTGCATTGTCTCTTCTAGAGATGGTTTCCTCTCAGATGTAAAAGCATACCCCGTAGGAGGATTCAACACATTTGTACTATTAGCATAAGAGAAATTTTCATGATACCTCAAACCTTGATTATAATGTGTTGGAAGGGTATTCTGAGTCTGGTTTCCTCCATAAGTGTTGCTTCTATTGTTCAGATAATGTATTTTCTCCAAAATAGATTCTCCATTGGGCTGGGAGCATTGAGAGGGTACCACTGTTTGGGGTGATCCTGCAAAATTATTCAAAGCATGAGTGAGGGATGCCATATGAGATCTAAGGGAGGTTATCTTATCCAATTGTTACAATCCAGCTATTGGCTTAGATCTGTCATTGTCTGTGGGTCATTGGTAGCTGGCAATTGACACTTCCTCTAGGAGGGCACGTGCTTCTGGCACAGTCTTTGCCTTGAAAGACCCTCCAGCAGTCGCATCCAGAATGGTCCTGGTCTTACTTTCAAGTCCATTGTAGAATAATTGTACCTGGAGCCAATCTGGGTAACCATGTTGTGGGCATCTTCTGAGCATGTCCTTATAATGGTCCCAAGCCTCAAATAGTTGCTCTCCCTCTTGTTTCCTGAATGTTCCTATCTCTGTCCTTAACTTTGCAGCTTTTACTAGTGGAAAGAATTTGATCATGAAGGCTTGGACCAACTCTTCCCAAGAGGTGATACTGCCTGGTGGGAGAGACCCGAGTCATTCCTTAGCTCTACCCTGCAAAGAGAAAGGAAAGAGACGTAAGCAAATACTGTCAGCAGAAATATCATTTAACTTAATTGTACCACAGATTTTTAGAAAATTCTGTAAATGTGAATTGGGATCTTCTGTGGCTTGTCCTCTAAAAGCTCCTTCCCTAACCATCTGAATAAGCTTGTTTTAAGTTCAAAATTGTTAGCATTTATGGGGGCATGGACAATTCCAGCCTGCTCAGAATTAAACACAGGTTCAAAATACTCCTTGATGGGTTTAGGGTTGTTGATTAACTCCTGAATAACCATTGTCCAAATTTCTACTCTCCCTTGTCTTAGAAGTCTCCTACAGGTCCTTTCGATCTCAGGATCAAAAGGGTGCAAGTCTGCAGCTCTATCCTTGGGCATACACTTTGAGGTACCCAAAAAAAAACAAGAGTTAGACAACAAACTGGTAAAGGAAAGAAAACATAAAAAGGAAGAAAACACAATAAAAATAAAACAGAGAACTAAAACATAAAACTTGGGTTGCCTCCTAAGAAGCGCTTTCTTTAACGACTTTTAGCTAGACGGTGACTTATCAAGGCACGTAAAACTGCTCATATTTCTTTGGGCCCTTCTTGCTTGAATCGATATAGTCTTCTAAGTCTAAAAGGCTATCCTGTTTTTCCTGGGACCCCGACAGAAGATTATTTTTGGTATTTTTGTGTATTAAAATAAAAGAACAAAAATCAAAACAAGACTCGTGAGTGTAGGACAAATGGCTATCAAGATCAAAGGAAATTTTGGAGATAAAAGGGGAAAGGACTTTTCATCCTCGAACTCTATCACCTGACTTTCCTCAGTGAAAGTTATTGTATTACCATTGTCTATCTTACAAACCTGTTTCTGGTGTGTTTCAGTCTCCTACATCCCACCGTCACTATCATACCAATAAGTCCTCCTAGGTGGTTCCTTCTCAGTGGTAAAAATAAGGAATTGCTCCTGTAAGGCTTTAAGGGAAATTACTAATTGATTAAAATAATGAGTTCTTTCATGTTCTATTTCCCAAAGTTCTACCACTTTAGCCTCTAACCTATCCAACCTTTCTAATTCATCATGAACTAAATTTTTAATTTTCAACTCTAACGTATATTCCATTAATAGGTCCACAAGAGAAGAGTGTTCTATAGGTTGGCCAGGGTAAGAGAAATTTTAGTTCCAAATGCCTAGATGACTACAATCAAAAGAATTTTCATCAATCATAGATTCATAATGGTAAAAATTAGAAACATGGTATTCAGAAAAATGATGATGCACATACTTAGGGTCCTGAGAGGGACAGTACAATGGTGAAGAATCAGAATCGTGCAAAGTCATACTTTAAATTTCAATAATTCAAATCAAGACTTTTACACAATAGCACACAACCAAAAACAGGAGACACAGACTCAAAACACACACAAAACAAAAATACGACAAATAAGGAAACAAACAACAAACACACAAAGAAAACACAAATAAGGAAAGAAAACACAAACAAACTTTAGTCTAAAATCTCAAATTTTCTCATAATATTAATTAATCTAAATAATCACCACTCCTCGACAACGGCGCCAAAAACTTGTTGTGTAAAATTAATAATGCAATACCGCAAGTGTACGGGTCAAGTTTTAGTATAGTGATTTGAGAGTCCAAGTATCGTCCTCGGGAATGGGTTTCTAGATTAATTAATTACCAAGATACTAATTCTCAATTTTAGCTAAAGAAAAATACATGGATAGGTGGTGAAACAAATATAAACGACAAACAAACAAGTGGAGACACGAATTGATAGATTTGGAGGAAATTGACTTCACAAATTAATAACTTAATTAACACATGCAATGAACTAATGTGATGAATTTATAAACAAGAAGTAAGATACTCAAGAAAATCTCTCGATTCTTAGTGAGCCTCGCACACACAATGAATTATATAGTATCCATATGAATCTAAAGCATGCACGACATTAAGCAACTTCTTTATGATTTTTCCTTAAACTTCTAGGTCATTCTCATGCCAGACTTCTAAGAGTTTTGACAACTTTGCTCTAATCTAAGTTTTTTTTCTCTCAAGTACACTTAAACCAACAATATCAAAGAATTTAAGAACGAATTGTCAAAAATAAATAACAAAACATACTTCAAAACATAGAAAACAAGTCTTAAACATGTGAATCAAATCCTAACTACAACACTTAGCTACTCTAAATCACAATAAAACCAAACTAAAAGTGTAGAAAACGTCTTAAAACGGTGTTACAATCTGAAAGAAAGAGGAAATAAACTTATGTGTCAATGTCAGTCCTTCGTCTCCGAGCTCCCCTCTTGATCTCGAACCTCTACGAATGCTTTAGCTCCCAAGGAATGCTCACTTTTCTCTTCTTACAGAGTGTTTTGAAATTATGGTGAAATCTCTATCAAATTCAGCTCCCTTTACAAGAAGATGTAATGTTGTATTTATAGGAATTTTCGGTACAACGTTGCAACGCTAGGGACAACATTGCAACGTTGTGCCCTAGGCAGTTGGTAAATAAGGAAATTGTCGATGGCGTTGCAACGCTGAAGGCAGCGTTGCAACGCCGCTACCCTCGCGCGCGCCCTTCCTTATCAATGTAGCGTTGCGATGCAGCGTTGCAACGCTACTTGCACGGGTCTTCACGCTAGCTTCTTTATCGAGATAGCGTTGCAACGCTGCAAAACAGCATTGCAATGCTATCAGTATGATTCTTCAGCACATGAAATCTACATAGATGGCGTTGCAACACCATCACCTCGGGTCAAATGGCTTGAGTTGCTCCTTTTACTTCTAATAAATGTTATTTTTAGCTCCAAAAAGCCTTGATTTGATCCCGAGTGATCCAAAATGTCTTCAACTGTCATGTTTACGCTCTTAACCTGAAATTGAGTGATTTAAACACATCAAAACCCTGAAATGATCATAAAAATAACAATAATTAAGCCTAAGGATAGCATATTTTGTGTGTTATCAAGGAGCAAGAGGAAGACACAGGGGTAAAATGGTAATTTGACCAAACTGTGACTACGAACAACCTGTGAAGGGTTAACTCACGGACATTGGTTATATCGATGGATACAACTTGTCCTACAGTGAGAAAAGGCAACTACGGGGCTATAGTGGAGTGACCCTGTAGTTAATGAATATTGATTAACCAGGTCAAAGAGTTTGATCGGTTATTCTCAGATCATTGGAACTCATGATCTGTAGGTCCATTAGGTCCCTGGTTTGCTCAATTTAGACTTAATGGGGGTATACAGTTTGGAGTGGATTTGAAGTTTTCAAACTCATGAAAAGGGTATTTATGTTATTTATATGAGATATGGTTGACATAATATATAGTTTAATGTGAATGAAATTCATAATAAACTATAGTATAACCTAACTATTTAATTAAGGCTTATTTGGAGAAATTGATTTGAGAGAAAGTAAATTGAATGTGATTCAATTTTAAATTCCACACTTATGAAAATGAGATTTGTATAATATGGTATGTGATACCTCATATTATATTATATGCAAATATGATATGCATATTATATAGTTGTGGTAAAGTGGTAAATTGGTGGAGATGTTACCTCCACCACATACCACTGTATAATAGTGGAATGTGAGACATTCCATAGGTTATCATCTCATTTTTTGGAATTCCATACCAAAGAGATTCTCTCTCAATTCTCTGTAGAGAATCCTCTCTACAAGTCTCTCTAAAACCTAATCCAAAGGGAGTCTCACCTACTCCCCCTCATCCGCTGGAGAACAACTGAGAAGATCAAGTGGAGGTGTCCCTTGGATCGAGATCCGGTTCATGGTTTGATTGTGGAGAACGAAGAGTTCGTTGAGATCGAGATTGGGAGAAGGAAAACACAAAGAACGATTCTTCAAGAGGTTGATATTACTTTCTGTAATTTCCTTCTCAAAGCATGCTTACCCTAGATTTGTATGTGATACGTTTCAATTTTAATAAAAATAGTAACACAATGAAAACAACGCGATTTGCGTCGCTTTCGCGCTGCGTGATTCCATCCCTTCAACCCAAATCCAAAGGGAATCCCATAATTCTCCCTTATCCGTTGGAGAACAATCGAGAAGTCCTTGTGGAGGTGTCCAACTTTCTTGTTTGGTTCTTAGGTTCGAGAATGGGAGATCGTTGAGGAGATTATTGTAGAGATCGTTAAGATCGTGATCGCAGGAGGAGGAAAACAAAAAGAAAAGCTTATTCAAAGGTTTGTCACTGTTTTTCCTTCTCTTTATGCTTATCCTACTCAAAGTATGTGATGTATGTTGAATTTTAAGTAGATTTTGTGTAACACAATGGGGAATCGCAATTCGCATCGGTTCCGCTACGGGATTCAATCTCATCACTAATAAACAAACATCCTAGGTTGCATTATGTGTGGAGGCATTCGAGGATCAAGGTTCAAGAAACAACCTAAAGGGTCTGTAGTATACAGATGATGTTGGGTACCTTATCTTGATGACACTATGGATACGACCCACTTTGTATTTGATACAAACGCAATGATCCAACGCGTTCGTGTAGGTGACATGCGAGTGGTGTTAGGATTTATGTCCTAAACTTGTGTAATTTTGATAAATTAAATAAAGTGTTATTTGTTTTGATAGAATTACAGTTTTGCTTCATAAATCCAATAAACTAAGCTCCAAGGTTATAACATTTATCTTGAACATCAGTGTAGTGGACACTATTTAGGTTGAGTTCAAGAATATAACCTAAATAGTCTATGGTATAAGAATAAGGTTGGAAACCTCATTCTGGTAACACCATGGATGCGGCTCACTTTATAATTAGTACAAATGAGGTAATCCAACTCATTCATGTAGTTGACATGCGAGTGGGGGCATCCTGTATGAAGAGTTCATACAAGATCGATCGCAAATTATTAGTCTAACCAAAGTAACACCAGTTAATGAGATAAGACTAGTAATTTATAGATGGTCATTAGTGACTCCACCAATCTGAGCAAGTTAAGAACTCCCGCTTATAGGGTTTGTCCTTAGACTAGTATGGGTGAGAGTGGTGCAGTAGCCAACTCAATAAGCCTACCTTCTCGGTGACGTAACCTCGTGGGTAGCCGGGAACTTAACTGTGCAAGATGGAATTCACTCATTCCTACACTAAGGAATTAGATAGGTTGTTCCCTTAAGAACTGACTTCAGGTCTTGAACAACGGGGCCCCGCCCTCTATGAGGGTATGAGTCTAAGGACTGTAGACTTGTTGTTCATTAGAGGATCAGTGGTGCTTAAGGAGCAAAGAGGTAATCACAGGGGTAAAACGGTAATTTGACCCAGCCGTGATTATGAACAACCTGTGAAGGGTCGACTCATGGGTAATGACTATATCAGTGGACACAATATTATCTACAGTGAGGAGAGTGCAACTACAAGTCTATAGTGGAGTGACTTGTAGTTAATGAATATTGATTATCTGGATCAAAGAGTTTGATCAGTTAATCTCACATCATTGGAGCTCATGAACTGTAGGTCCATTAGGTCCCTCCGTTTGCTCAATATGGTAATATTGAGGGTATAAAGTTAGGAATGAAATTGAAGTGTTCAATTTCATACATGAGGTGTTATATCAATTATATATGATATAATTGATATAATATATAGTTTTAATGTGAATTAGATTCATATATAAACTATATACTAAAGAGAGAATAAAGGAGAGGTAGGATGGTCATTTCCATCCTATTTCCCTATATAGATGGTTGCATGAGATGCAACTAGGTCATGTGATTCCAAGCACTTGTTGTGTTGTTGGAAAGGTTCCAAAACACAAAAACATCTCTCTCACCAAATCTCACCACATTCCTCCCTCACCTAGAGAACAACAGAGAAGATCAGTGGCGGTGTCTTATTTCGTTCGTGGTTCGTGTTGCTGAGATCTTGATCGTGAGAGAGGAGAAACACTTGAAGAACGGTTCTTCAAAGGTAATATTTCTTGTTGTCCATTATGTTCTATGCTTAATCTAGTGTTTTATGTTCTTGAATTAAATCGTTGTAACGAAATCAAGAGCGCGCGATTCACAATCGCTTCCGCTGCGGGTCTTCGATTCCCTTCAATTGGTATCAGAGCCCAATTGCGTTCTTGATTTATGTTCTGGTTTTTCAAGAACAAGGTGTGATTTACTATTTTTGCATGAGATGTATGAACGGTTTTGCAAATTAGATGGTTTCAATTTTGGCACTTAGATTTACAATTTCCATTGAAACGTTTAATGTAAGGGTCCGGTGTTTAGGACAAATTTAATTGTAAATCGAGTCTGTAAGTCCGTGTCGATCGAGGCAAGGTAGTTGCTGAGAAGATCAGAGCGTAAACAAGCTTGGAATAGAAGATTTCATATGATGTCTGTGTGCAGCGTTGCAACGCTATTCATTGGTGTTGCAACGCTGCGCTTGCGGAAGGAGCGCGCAGAAGACTACAACGTTAACGCAGCTGTCATCGCCGCGTTACGCCGAGGCGCGTTACAACGCTTAGCGTAGAAGACAACAAGCGGCGTTACAGCAACGCCACATACGTTTCGCGAATTTCAGCAATGAGCAGAAAACGTTTATTTTATTATATATTAAATATAAAAATGTTTTATATTTAATTTATATTTAATTAATTAATTTTAATTAATATAATTAGATTATATTATTTAAAATTAATTTTAGGGTGCCAAAATTAGTCTAATTTTGCTACTTAAATTATGCAATTGTTGTGTAATTATTGCCATGCAGAATGTATGCTTTTAGTTTAGAAATCCAACCTTAGGTTAAGCATTTTCATGCATCATTTATAATATAAGGAGTTATATTATATAGTTTGCTTGATTAATTAATATAAAGTTGTTATATTAATTTATGGACAACATTGACATGCATTATATATCATGAGATGAATATGCTATGAATGTCTTATTATTCATGTGATGAATGATCAAGCACTATAACATAGTATGCATGTCACCTAAGGTTAATTATTAGTTATAAAGTGTTTAGAACTTGGAAATAATAGACCTTAGGTTATCTAGTTCTAATTAGATTAGAATTAGGAACCAAGTAATTTATAAGCTATGATTAAAAGAGGAACTCTGTCTAAGGAAAGTTCTGTCTAGGTCAGTATTTAAGTCGACTTGAAGCGGAACACCCCTACCGAAACCGACTGGGAGTGAAATTTAATCGAGAGAGTTTTATAAATTACAGTAGCGTCAGCGGGTTTATTAAGAGGTTAATAAACTAGAAATCCTAGGTTTAATATAAGGAGTTATATTAACAAACTTAGGATAAAATCAATATAAGAGTTATATTGATTATCAATATAAAAGTAATATTGATAGAGTTAGGTAAAACCATTAGCCGGGTTTTAGCCTAAGTAAGATTCCTATAAACTTTAAAGTATTCAGTGGGAGGAAAGAGTGTATGAGATACATATTTTTCCACCTACGCTATCTCCGAGAAGTTCACACCGTAAGACTCATACTTGGCCTCCTGGCCCAAACGGGAGCGTCCCCCTTCGGATGGTGTTTGTATGAGTCGATATCAAGGTGAATGGAGAGGATACTTATAGTGAGTGAGAGCAGGTTTAGTGAAAACAAAACCTACGGTCTCTTTTGTCGGTTTACACCGTTAGACCACTATGGTCAGCCTGCTAGTTTGGCCTGGATTAGACAATCCCTTCGTAGGGTTTGATCATAGGGGATCGAACACAGTAGACACCCGAAAGGGATAAAGATTTCCTTAGACTATTTTTCAATCTAGTCCTCCCTTCGGCGGATTTTATTGGATGGAGACTCTAGGATCTAAAGACAGAGGGTTACACTCACGGGATACATAAGTTGTGTATATATCTAGACCGAAAAATGGTAACTAAAACCTATAGGAATAAGAGTTATTCTGGTATTAGTTTTTGGTCAAGAGTGTCTTGATCCAGAGGAGGAGTGTTTTTTATTACCCTTCAGTGTCATACATTCTAAACCTTTGGAGTATCATTGCAAATTAAAAATGACCTAGGAATCATTTGATAATTAGCTAAAAACATGATTGGATTAGAGTTATAGCAAGAAACTCATAGAAGTTTGTTTGTAAATTTTTCAGCAAAAATGTCTATGGGTGCGGAAAAGTTAACCGGAGAGAATAGGATGACATGGAAAAACAAACTCAACACTATATTGGTAGTGGATGATCTGAAGTTTGTGCTAACTGAGGAGTGTCCTCAGGTGCCAGGCTCGAATGCGTCACGAAATGTTCGTGATGCATATGATTGATGGATCAAGGCCAATGATAAGGCCAAAGTCTACATGTTGGCAAGTATGTCTGACATATTAGCCAAGAAGCATGAGGGCATGATTACCGCCAAGGAAATCATGGATTACTGCGGTATGTTTGGACAACAGTCCACACAAGCCCGACATAATGCCCTAAAGTACATATTCAACTCGAGGATGCCAGAGGGTACATTTGTTCGGGATCATGTGTAAACCCAATCTCTTTGGAACTTCCTTATTAACAAACAACCAAAAGAAAGAAGAAATGAATGTTTAAAACTTTGTTTTCCATGTTTTAAAAAGAAAAGAAATGAAGTGAAAGACAAAAGGAAAACAAGGAAGGAAAGTTTAAACCATTTTGGTTTGGATTGCTTTAAAGACAAAAGAAGAAAAGGAAATGAAACAAATGTTTAATATATTAAGTTTTGTTTTGTTAAGAAAAGAAAAGAAAAGAAAAGAAAGAAAGGGATAAAGGAAAGAAAAAAGAAAAGGAAAAAGAAAAGAAAAGCAAAAAGGGAAGAAGACAAATACCACCTCCACCGTTTGTTTTTTTTAAAATAACTTTATCTTCTCCATTTTCTTCCTCATTTATCAAAACCAAAGCTGAAGCTTCGTGGGAGAAGGAGAAAGGAAGAAAATGGAAGCCATTTTCGTGATTTTGGAGCTGGAATTGCAGAAGAAAGGAGGAGAACTCAAAGCTTAATTGTATAGCAGCAAGGTGATCAACTCAGACCAGTTCTGATGTTTTGGTCTTTTCGAGCTCAACAAGAAGAGGTAAGAGTTGAGTTTTTGATACATGAAAGTTAACCCAATTTGGAACAAATTTCGTGAAGGAAGCTCGAGCTAATACTGAAGTTAACTTACTGTTTTGTTAAGAGAAAGACAGAAGACAGAATTTGCTGTCAAATCTGGAAAGTCTCTAATGTTTTGGTTGTCCTCATCTGTATACTTGGAGTTAGAGCTCTAATTGGTATGGTTCGAAAGCTTATTGAATTTCCTACAACTCTCGTGAAGAAATCGTTAGTATAAAATGTCTAGAAGATGTTTTAAATATCAGGTTAAATTTGTTGTGCAGCAGAAAATCCGAATCTGGAAACAACAGAAGTCTGTTTTGAGGAAAGTAGCTTTCGAGGTATTTCTGAGCAAATGCGTTTGGAATTTAAATTTCATGTCTTCATATGATTTTTAGAGGATTCAAAAAGGAAGAGTTTGGTATAAAGTACATTATTTTTGGATAAGTAATGAAGAAGTTATGGCTGTCTGAATACAGGGCAGAAAAACCGAAAATGCTGGAAATTTGAAAGTGTGTTTTCTTGCAAGTTTTAAGGTAAAAAATCATGAGCTCGAGGTTCTAATGGTTGAGTTGGTTTGTTTGACAGGCCAAGAGCAAATAGGTCAAGTTTACAAGCCAAGGTTCTAATTCTAATACTGTGAGTGACTCTATCTTAGAACTATGCTTGACCTATGTTTTTCTTCATGAACATAAGTGTTGATAATTACATCCTGTTTGAACTAGTTATGAATGGCTTCATGGAGTTTTCTAACATAAAGTTCATGATGGAACCTAAGCATGCTTGAAGTTAGTTGTAACTATAAATCCAAATATGGAAACTAAATTGTGAAAGTATGCTTTCCTTTAGAGAATGTTTTGTGTAAATCCACTTGGGAACATGTTTAGATGATAATGTGAAAATGTCAAGAAATTGTTGTATGTGTTATAAAGACATGATTTCCATGGTACACAAATTATGCCCTTGTTTGGGGTTAACCCCTAATACTGAAGGACATTCGAGAAGGTACTTAGGGGGGGGGAGAATGAATCATGATATCCCGATACTGAAGGACAATGAGAAGGTATCCGGGAAGTAAATGGTTTTACCTAAATACTGAAGGACAATGAGAAGGTATTCGGGTAATAAATGGTTTTACCTTAATACTGAAGGACAATGAGAAGGTATTCGGGTAGTAAATGATTTTACCTTAATACTGAAGGACATAGAGAAGGTATTAGGGAAAACCAAACCACCAAAGGTATTCCACGTGCACGTGAGAGAGAGATAGAGGTATGAACCTTATTGGTATAAATGTAACTCTACCACCTCTATGGTTTGATGTGGAATCATGTCATGTGTTTTATTGTTATGAGCTTCTATATTATTGATCTATCTACCCTCGATATGTTAGTACATTTCGAGTTGTGTGCTATGCACAAGTGGTGACTTAAACCTGTAAATTGGAAGCATGGTTTGTTTATGTTTACAAACAGATGTTAAGCTATTTTCTACTTATAATCTGCCATTATTATGATTCACCTGTGAGCTTATAATGTTTTAAAGATAGACACTCGCTGAGCTTTTTAGCTCATTCTTTTAATGTTTTCAAACCTTTTGTAGAGATCGAGCTCTGTACTGACATCCTGTCATAGTCTGTTTGGAAGTTTCATAAGTTGTTAGTTTGTATGCGTGGTCGGTGTTGTATAGCAAGTCGTTATGTAGTTATAGAAGTTTTGTACATTAGTGGTTGTATAAACAATGAATTGTCTTGTGTTGTTTTGATGCACTTGACTTTTAGTTTCCAAGAGAGACTTATGAAAGATTTCTCCTTGTGTATGTTTAATAGTTGTCCAGCTTACATTGTGTTATGTTAAAATGTTCCATATGCGAACATAGTATGTTTATCGGGAGAACAAGGTCAGCAGGTGTTGTTAAGAGGTAAACAATGTCTGTTGGTTTCACGCCGCCTTTCGGGCTAAGTAGCAGGTAGTTCGGGAGGGGGTGTGACATCATGTCCTGGATATGATGTGCACTTTAACATCGCGGAGTCGAATGGTGCTTCCATCGATGAGTCGATCCAGGTCAGCTTCATTTTGGAAACCCTTCCAGATAGTTTCCTACAGTCTAGAAGTAATGTTGTTATGAACAAGCTTACTTTTAATCATACCTCCCTTCTGAATGAACTCTAGACCTTTCAGTCTTTGATGAAAATTCAGGGATCGAAAGGTGAGGCAAATGTTGCCAGTAGGAGTTATAACAGAGGTTCGACCTCTGGGACAAAAACAGTGGCTTCATCTTCTTCTAACTCGAGAGGAAAGAAGAAGAACATGAAGAAGGTTGGTAAAGGAAAACAGTCGACAAAGTCGCCTTGAGTAAGGGCAAGAAAGTCAAAGACGTTGCTGACAAAGGAAAGTGTTTCCACTGCAACGAAGACGGGCATTGGAAATGGAACTGTCCAAAGTACATTGCAGAAAAGAAGAAGGAAGGTAAATATGATTTACTTTGCCTAGAAGCTTGTTTAGTGGATAATGATAAAACAACTTGGATACTTGATTCAGTCGCCACTAATCATGTTTGCTCTTCTTTTCAGGGAATTGATTCTTGGCAGCAGCTACAACAAGGAGAGATAACGCTCCAGGTTGGAAATGGAGAAGTCGTCTCAACTGTAGCAGTAGACACAATGAAGCTTTATTTTGGCAAGAAATATGTATTGTTGGACAATATATTAGTGATACCAAGGTTTACTAGAAACCTCATTTCCAATTCTTGCCTTATAGAACAATGTATTTCTGTTTCCTTTTCTATGAATAAAGTGTTTATTTTGAAGAAAGATTTAGAAATAAGTTCAGCTTCATTAGAAAATGGATTGTATGTTTTAAGGCCTAATTCAGTCAAAATGATTTTGAACACTGAATTATTTAAAACTGCAAACGCACAAACTAAGAAACGTAAAATTTCTCCAAAAGAAAATGCTCATCTTTGACATCTAAGATTGGGTCACATTAATCTCAATAGGATTGAGAGATTGGTAAAGAACGGACTTCTAAACGAGTTAGAAGAAAATTCTTTGCCAGTATGTGAATCATGCCTTGAAGGCAAAATGACTAAAAGACCTTTTAGTGGAAAAGGTTATAGAGCCAAAGACCCTCTAGAGCTTATACATTCAGACCTTTGTGGTCCGATGAATGTTAAAGCCAGGGGAAGATATGAATATTTCATCTCTTTTATAGATGATTATTCTAGATTTGGGCATATTTACCTAATGCACCACAAGGAATTCAAGACTGAGGTTGAAAATCAATTAGGTAAAACTATTAAAACACTTCGATCGGATCGAGGTGGAGAGTACATGGATTTAAAATTCTAGAACTATATGATAGAACATGGAATTACATCCCAACTCTCACTCTCCCACACACACACAAAGAAAACGGTGTATCGAAAGGGAGAAATAGAACCTTGTTGGATATGGTTCGATCAATGATGAGTTATGCTCATCTCCCTAGTTCCTTTTGGGGTTACGCAGTGGAGACTGCAGTATACATTTTGAATAATGTGCCCTCCAAAAGTGTTTCTGAAACACCTTTTGAACTCTGGAAAGGACGTAAAGGTAGTTAATGTCACTTCAGAATATGGGGCTGTCCAGCACATGTGCTTGTGACAAATCCAAAGAAGTTGGATTCACGTTCAAAGTTATGCCTATTCGTAGGATACCCAAAAGAAAGAAGAGGTGGTTTATTCTATGATCCTAAGGAAGATAAGGTTTTTGTGTCGACAAATGCCATTTTCTTAGAGGAGGACCACACACCAAAAAGTAAAGTAGTGTTGAGTGAGTTAGACGGAACAATTGCAAAGGTTGCTAATAAGAACACTAGTACGTCAACAAGAGTTGTTGATACTAGTTTGTCTAGTCAAGAGAGTCCATCTCAAGAGTTGAGTATGCCTCGACGTAGTGGGAGGGTTGTAATATAGCCTGACCGTTACATGGGTTTAGCTGAAACCCAAGTTGTTATACCAGATGACAACTGCGAGGATCCATTGACATATAATCAAGCAATGGTTGGCAAAGACAAAGACAAATGGGTCATAGCCATGGACCAAGAAATGGAGTCGATGTACTTCAATTCTGTTTGGGATCTTGTAGATAAGCCTGATGGGGTAAAACCTATAGGTTGTAAGTGGATCTATAAGAGAAAACGTGATGTAGATGAGTAGGTGCAAACCTTTAATGCTAGACTAGTAGCAAAGGGTTATACCCAGGTTGAAGGGGTTGACTATGAGGAAACCTTTTCACCTGTTGCTATGGTAAAGTCTATCTGTATCCTTCTTGCCATTGCCGCATATTATGACTATGAGGTATGGCAAATGGATGTCAAGACAACCTTTTTTTAATGGCAATCTTGAGGAAAACATCTACATGGACCAACCCAAAGGGTTCATTGAACCAGGACAAGAGCAAAAGGTTTGCAGGCTTAAAAGGTCAATTTATGGACTGAAACAAGCCTCTAGGTCCTGGAATATAAGATTTGATGAGACAATCAGATCTTATGGTTTTGACCAGAATGATGATGAACCTTGTGTCTACAAGAAAATCATCAATAGTTCTGTCGCATTCCTAATTCTCTATGTGGATTATATCCTACTCATTGGGAATGATGTAGGTTATCTTACTGACATCAAGGAATGGATAGCTACGCAGTTCCAAATGAAAGATTTATGTGATGCGCAGTTTGTTCTTGGGATCCAGATTGTCCAGAACTGCAAGAATAAAACACTAGCCTTGTCTCAAGCATCTTACATAGACAAAGTGTTGTCAAGGTTTAAGATGCGAGATTCCAAAAAGGGCTTGTTGCATTTTATACATGGAATCCATTTGTCTAAGAAACAGTGTCCTAAGACACCTCAAGGAGTTGAGGATATGAGACGGATTCCTTATGCATCGGCTGTTGGGAGCTTGATGTACGTCATGTTGTGTACTAGGCCTGATATTTGTTTTGCATTTGGGATGGTTTGTAGGTATCAATCCAATCCAAGACATGAACACTAGACTGCGGTTAAAACAATCCTTAAGTATCTTCGGAGAACAAGGAACTACATGCTTGTGTATGGGGCTAAGTGAAGGGAATGAAAATCCCATGCAGCGGAAGACGATGGAATCGTCGATGTATCAATTATGCAAACTGTGTTTATTAAAATTGATCTACAACTAGATCTAGGCTAAACATGCTACTAACAAGAAGAAAAAACAGTAAGAAAAAATTCTACTTACTTGTTGAAGACTTTCTTCAAGATTTCTTCTTCAAATCCACGAACTCTTCGTACTCCTCGTACACAATGATTTCCTCCAACGGTTGTGAATCAAACACCACCAAGAAGCCTTCTCGGTTGTTCTCTTTTGGAGAAAGGAGGCTTGTGGGAACCATGTTGGTTTTGGAGAGGGAGGAGAATTTGAGAGAGAATAGAGAGAGTTTCTCTTCTCTTCTTTTGTGAAAAACTAAAAAATGAGAGAGTTAAGTTCCATCCTTCTTAAAATAAGGGTTTATATAGTGAGATTAGTGGAGTTAAAATGTCCACATATTTACCACTTTACCACAATCATAGGTTATGCAAATCTCATTTGTATAACCACATAATATAAGATATCTCATATCTCATATTGCAAATCTCGTTTGCAATAGTTGTGGATTTATTAAATTGAATCACATCCAATTTAATTTCTCTCAATTAAATTCTCCAATTAGCCCTAATTCAACAATTAGGCTAACCTATAGTTTATTATGAATCTCATTCACATTAAACGATATATTATATCATTCATATCTCATATAAATGACATAAATGCCCTTAAGGTAAAATTGAACACTTCAATTTCATACCAAAACTTTATCCCTTCTTAAATCCAGATGGAGCCAACCGAGGGACCTAATGGACCTACAAAGGATTGCTCCAATGATCTCGAGATTAACTCACAAACTCTTTGACCCTGGTTAGCCAACATTCATTATCTACTGGTAACACTCTACTATAGCCCGTGTAGCTGCACTCCCGTCGGTCAGAGAATATTACATGTCCACCGATATAACCAATACCCATGAGTCGACCCTTCACAGTTGTTCGTGACACACCGGGTCAAATTCTTTTTACTACCCTCGTGTCTACCTCTTGTTTCTTAAGTCCCCACGCTCCTCTAATGAACAACATATTGTGATGGTCCAACCATACACAACACCCTTCCCGGCCAAGAGAAGGTGGGCGCCCGTTGTCCAAGCCCGAGAGACAAAGACTTAAGGAACAACCCTCTAGTTTCCCTAAAGGCGGGGCACGAGTGAATTCCATCTCGCGTAGATAAGTTCCTCGGCTCCTACTTGGTTCTCACCCTCGAGAAGATAGGCATATTGTGCGAGTAAATCGTGACCACCCTCACCCGTACTAGTCAAAGAAAAGACCTCTGCATGAGATGTGAGTCGAACACGCCGCTCGATTCGTGTCGAGTCACTAATGGTCATCTACGAAATTATTAGTCCCATCACAATCAGCGATGTTACATCGATGGGTCTAATAATTCACGGTCGATCTTGTACAATCTCATTGCACAGATGCCCCCACTCGCATGTCAACCACATGAACGAGTCGATCACCTCGTCCGTATCTAATACAAAGCGGGCGCATCCACGGTGTATCCGTGATTAGGTCTCCAACCCTATCCATATATCAGAGACCGTTTGGGTCATTAACTCGAACGTGATCTTCCCTGTGTGTCCACTACACACCGTTCAAGTTCTAGTTCTCTCATAAAATCAATGACCCTAGAGCTTAGTTTATTGGAAAAAGTTTATAAATATTGCGAGACACAAAGTGATGAAATAAATAACTCTTATTAATTTCAATCAATATATTACAAACATGAGATTAGGACAAAAATCCTAACACTAAGGATTTGATCCTTATAGGATACACGAATTCTGACTTTCAGACTGATAAAGATTCTCGAAAATCTACATCAGGGTCAGTATTCACTCTTAACGAAGGAGCTGTAGTATGGCGAAGCGTCAAGAAAGGATGCATTGCTGATTCCACCATGGAGGCTGAATATGTAGCAGCTTGTGAAGCAGCTAAGGAGGCCGTTTAGTTAAGAAAATTCATGCTAAATTTGGAAGTTGTTCCAAATATGACTTTGCCCATCACGTTGTATTGCGATTACAGTGATGCAGTGGCAAATTCGAGAAAACCCCGAAATCACAAGAGGGGAAAGAACATAGAGCGGAAGTATCATCTCATCCGGGAGATCGTGCATAGAGAAGACGTGATTGTCACAAAGATAGCCACAGAGCACAACATTATTGATCCTTTTACAAAGGCTCTCACGGCTAAAGTTTTTGACAGTCACCTAGAAGGTATAGGTTTACAAGTCTTCCCCAACTAGGGCAACTGGGAGTATTTTGTACAAAGGGGTTTAAATGCCCTAGTTTATTGTATTTACATTACTGTAATGTTTTAGTACTCCGCAAGCTTTAGGTCAAGTGGAAGATTGTTGGGATTTATGACCTAAACTTGTGTAATTTTGATCAATTAAATAAAGTGTTATTTGTTTTGATAGAATTACAGTCTTGCTTTATAAATCCAATAAACTAAGCTCCAAGGTTATAACAGTTATCTTGAACATCAGTATAGTGGACACTATTTCGGTTGAGTTTAAGAATATAACCTAAATAGTCTATGGTATAAGAATAAGGTTGGAAACCTCATTCTGGTAACACCATGGATGCGACGCACTTTGTAATTAGTACAAATGAGGTAATCCAACTCATTCATGTAGTTGACATGCGAGTGGGGGCATCCTGTATGAAGAGTTCATACAAGATCGGATCGCAAATTATTAGTCTAACCAAAGGTAACAATCGCTAATGTGATAAGACTAGTAATTTATAGATGGTCATTAGTGACTCCACCAATCTGAGTAAGTTAAGAACTCCCGCTTATAGGGTTTTGTCCTTAGACTAGTATGGGTGAGAGTGGCACTGTAGCCGACTCAATAAGCCTACCTTCTCGTGACGTAACCCTCGTAGGTAGCTGGAAACTTAATCTGTGCAAGATGGAATTCACCCATTCCTACACTAAGGAATTAGATAGGTTGTTCCCTTAAGAACTGACTCCAATTCTTGAACAACGGGGCCCCGCCCTCTATGAGGGTATGAGTCTAAGGTAGGACCTTAGATTTGTTGTTCATTAGAGGATCAGTGGTGCTTAAGGAGCAAAGAGGTAATCACAGGGGTAAAATGGTAATTTGACCCAACCGTGATTACGAACAACCTGTGAAGGGTCGACTCATGGGTAATGACTATATCAGTGGACACATATTTTCTACATGAGGAGAGTGCAACTACAAGTCTATAGTGGAGTGACTTGTAGTTAATGAATATTGATTAACTGGATCAAAGAGTTTGATCAGTTAATCTCACATCGTTGGAGCTCATGAACTGTAGGTCCATTAGGTCCCTCCGTTGGCTCAATATGGTAATATTGAGGGTATAAAGTTAGGAATGAAATTGAAGTGTTCAATTTCATACATGAGGCGTTATATCAATTATATATGATATAATTGATATAATATATAGTTTAATGTGAATTAAATTCATATATAAACTATATATTAAAGAGAGAATAAAGGAGGGGTAGGATGGTCATTTTCATCCTATTTCCCTATATATATGGTTGCATAAAATGCAACTAGGTCATGTGATTCCAAGCACTTGTTGTGTTGTTGGAAAGGTTCCAAAAGACAAAAACATCTCTCTCACCAAATCTCATATCTCCTAAAGGGAACCCACATTCCTCCCTCACCTAGAGAATAACGGAGAAGATCCAGTGGTGGTGTCTTATTCCGTTCGTGGTTCGTGTTGCTGAGATCTTGATCGTGAGAGAGGAGGAGCACTTGAAGAAAGGTTCTTCAAAGGTAATATTTCTTGTTGTCCATTCTGTTCTATGCTTAATCTAGTGTTTTATGTTCTTGAATTAAATCGTTGTAACAAAATCAAGAGCGCGCGATTCACAATCGCTTCCGCTGCAGGACTTCGATTCCCTTCAAGTGGGGGTATCCTATGTGATGAGTTCACATAAGACCAGACCGTGAAATAGTAATCGATAGATATAATTCCGTTAACTAATTAGGTTTTTATTTCAATAGGTTGACCTAGGCAACTTGATCTTAATCCAGAGCATTTTACGAACTCCTGTCTGCGAGGGATTATCCTTTGACTAGTATGGATGAGAGTGGCCCGAGAGGCCGACTCAATAAGCCTACCTTCTTGGGGACAAAACTGCATGGGCAGTTGGGGACTGAACCTAGTAAGATGGAATGCACTTCTTCCCAACTTAAGGTAACTAGATGAGTGTTCCCTTAAGTGGTGTCTCGGAGACTTGAAAAAAGGGTCCTACCCTCTCACTGGCCCGAGAGGGATTTCTGTTTATTAGTTAAACCATAAATAGGTTGTTCATTAGAGAAGCACTGGTACTTAAGGCCATAGATGTAACCCAAGGGTAAAACAGTAATTTATCCCAGCTGGTGTAACAAGCACTCGTAAAGTATTTACTTGCTGCAATTGGTCTATATCCATGGACACAAAAAAATATCTACAGTGAGAAGAGTGCAGTTGTGAGTCTTTAGTGGAGTGTACCCGCAGTTAACGAATGTTGATTAAGCGGGTAATGAGATTAGTGAATTAATCTTGTATCGTTGGAGCTTCTGATTTGTAGGTCCATTAGGTCCACTTCCTAGCTCGTAAATGGTTCTGAGATTGCTAGATTTTGATTGGATTTTGTAATGTTCAAATTAAAAATTTACATGATGTATGGAGATACATTATAATTAAAGTTTGTATGTTGATTAGAACTTTATAATATAAATTTTGGACGTGATTCAAAATTTATGAGAGAATTAAATATTTGAAAGATTTCAAATATTATTTTAATGTAAATAATATCATATTAGAAACTATAGGTTAAGATTTAATGTACATACGATGTACATTAAAACTATAGGTTATGGGAGATATACATTTAAATGTGATTAAATGGAAATTGAAATTAATTTAATTAATAGTTAGTTAAATTAATAATATTTTTTAATTGATTTTGTTTAAATTAAAAAAAGGAACGTGTGATATGCAGGTTACTCTCCCCATTTTTGTCTCTATTCGTTGTCTATCGATAAGACAAAGAGGATAGGCAGAGAGAATGAATGACAAAATCTATTGATTTGATTTGTCTCTCTTCGCCTGAAAAAACATAGTGATTCCCAAAAGATTAAGAAAGATTTTCCACATAAATCTTATTCTTAGAAATTCAGAGGATAGGAAGTTTACCAAATTGGTGGTGTTCGATTGAAGTTCCAAAAGGGTTTGGAATTGGCAGATCGTGAATCACATAAAAGAGTTTTGTTGTGAGTCTTTCCAAAAGCCAAAAGGTAATGATTATGAATCCTTTTAGTTTATGTTTTGTTTCTGAAACAATTTTATTGTTTGAAGCATGCTTTTACTACTTATCGATAGTTTTTTTTGTCCAATGTACTAGTATTTCTGTTCAAAATAAAAAACGAGTTTTTACGATCCAATTAGGTTCCGCTGTGCAATTGGAATTTCGATTCCATCATAATGGCCCTAGGGAAATGTGCCCTAGAGTTAGGGTCTTTACAATTGGTATTAGAGTCCAAGATTATGGGTTTTGTAGACTCGTTTACATCGTAAGCAACAAGTATCCCATGGCTAAGTTGCAATTCTCAGTCATCACCAAGTATGCATTTGAAATAAAGTTTAGTTTTATTCATGAAAAGAAAAGTATGTATATTTATATGTAAAGCTATATGTATATAAGATATGAGCATGATGTATTCCTGAGCTAAGAAAGAATGAGAATGTGTGATCCCTACTGTTTATGATAAAAAGAAAATGCCTGAGATGGAAATGTTCACACTTAAAGGAAATTTTATTGGCACACATGTTTGTGCGTTATTGAAAGAGTCAGTTCAGATAAACGAGGGAAGAATAAGTCTTAAGAGACTGAAGTCATTTAAAGGTCACTAAGTAACTAAGTTCCTTAAGTAAAACTTTGAAAGATAAATGTTATGACTACTATTGAGAAGTTCAAGGTTTTAATGTATTAGGTAAAATGTTTGTGATCTTATTTATACATGTCCGACCAAATGGATGAAGAAGTTATGAGGTGTAGTATGTATGTTACTATGGAGTACCCAACTTTGTTAGTGTTAAAAAAAGTTCCTTCACATTCAAGTGAATGTGAACATGGTATTTAAAGAGTTGAAAGGTAAAGAGAAAAAGAGTTTTATAAGATTGAAGTTTGTTTTTCAAAAGGGCACGAAATATTGAAGTTTATATCTTTTGAGTGAAACTTTTAAAGAGGAGATATGTATGACTACTATGTCGTGCCAAAGGGAAGATAAAGTTAAAGATATAGTAGGAGTAGTAGTATGAAGAACTCTCTTTAAAAAGTCCATCTTAATGGATGTAGGATAAGGAAAACCAAAGTAGTTTGGAAAATTACTTAAATGGAAAACAAGTTGTTAGCTTTGAAGTGGAAGTTAATTTTTCAAGGTGCTTCGAAATACTTGGATTTTATCCATGTCAAGTAATGTGAATAGACACAACTAAGATGTTATTGAGGATAGATTTTGTATGGAGTTTTAAAAGTGGTGTCATAAGTTTAATGACCTTAATAAAGACAAGCATGAAGTGGAAAAGTAAAGGCAGAGTTTTGGTTTGAGCATAAGGGAGTTAAATTTTTGGATTTTAGATATTTGAGTAGTTTGACTTTCACATGGTCTATTGTGTGCATGAGCCTTTGGAAATGGCATGAGGAACTTCACTACTAATTCCAACTTTATGTTATGATATGTGTATGAGTTGGAAGAAATTATATGAGACTTTAACATTGAAATCCATATTTGGTATAAAGTTTCTTTTTTCCAAACAGAGGGTTAAACATGGACGATTTATGTATTAGAGGAGAGTTTTTTGAGTTTTTGTCCTCGTTAGTGTAGAAGTCTGACTGAGGAACCTCTTTAAATTGGAAATTCATACAGTTGTAGTGGTCAATAACCTTTGAAAGGAAATTGGGAGGTTTAATTAGTAAAAGGATAGGTTGGAGATTTCTTTAATAAGGTTTTACAGATTTCGACTTTAGAACCAGATTAGTACAAGAAACTTGGAAGGCTCTTAATTTGACTAAAAGGAGAGAATCAAGTTCAAGGAAAGTAAGTAGGAGAAAAATGTGTTGGTGTTAAATAAAGTAAGTTGGATATTTCGAAGTTACTACTAACACATGAAGTAGACTTGAGCACTAAGTTAAAGTACATAGCATCAGTTATTTCTAATACTCATTACAGAATGTTTCTAGCAGAGTTAAAAGAGCTCAAGTTACAGTTACAGGATCTTTTCGATAAAGAGATCATATTAGTGTATCGCTCTAAGGAGTACCAGTGTTGTTTGTAAAGAAGAAAAGTGGATCTATGTGCATGTGCATAGTGAAAGAGTCTAGATTAAGAAATCGGAAGCAATTTTGGATCTTGAACACTCTAAGTTGATCAATTTTGTAAAATAAAAAATATGCTCAAAGCTGGAAAAACAGAGGGATAGAAAACTCAACTTTGAAGATCAAATTCTCTTCACCCGGTGGATGATTTTCAACACGAACACTTTGTGGACAACCGTTAGAGTCTTCCCTACTATCCTCAGGCCTTAGAACGGATTTTGGGATCCTAGGTTGAGAGAATTTGGAAGAAAAAACCTCAAAGGTCACTAATTCGAGAATTTAAAAGTTTCTGCAAAATTCTATCAAATTACCTCAAATCACCATTATATAAAGCTTCAACAAGCGTCATTAGAGTGACAACTCAAGATTGATGAGGATGCTTTGAGATGGAAGTGGCCAATTTTGGCTAATTTGAAGATGAGAGGGATTGAGCAAGTGGGCAAGTTGATTTTCATGAAAATCGTGAAAATCTTTCATTTGTCATTTAATTTTAATTCAAAAATCAATATTAAATTGATTTTTAATTAAAATAAATTTAATTAATTAATATATTAAATAATTAATTTAATTAATTAATTTTTAATTTAATTTAATATCAAATATTAAATTAAATAAATTACCCGATCTCGATCGATTTTTAGAACATCAATCTTTATTCATGCTATAAACCGATATAATATTTAAATTATATTTAAATATATACACCTCCTTTTAATTATAGTTTAATTCATAATGAAGTTATGATTCGTTAAATATATCACATATAATTAACGCTTTCTCCCAAACTCGAATTAGAACAATTCAAATTCTTTTCTCTCAAAATGTTACAAGGCTAAGTCCGAGCTAGTAAGGGGGACCTAATGGACCTACAGATCATGAGCTCCAACGATACGAGATTAACCGACCAAACACCTTAGCCTAACTAATCAACATTCGTTAACCACCGTGGCACTCCACTAAAGTTTAGTGGCTGCACTCTCCTCACTGTAGATATATTTATGTCCACTCGATATAACCATGATTAGTAAGTCGATACTTCACAGGTCGTTCGTAATTACAGCTGGATCAAAATTACCGTTTTAACCCTAAAATTACCTCTTGTTCCTTAAGTCCCACTGATCCTCAAATGAACAATTGGTTAGTTGTCCAACCAACAAACCGAATCCCTCTCGGGCCAATGAGAGGGGTGGGCCCTTTGTTCAAGACCCAGAGTCAGCACTTAAGGGAACAACCTCTCTACTAATCCCTTAAGCGGGTAGGAGTGAATTCCATCTTACAGAACTATGTTCTCAACTATCTACCTGATTTTATCCCTGAAATGGGAGGCTTATTGAATCAGAAATCTCGAGCCACTCTCACTCATACAAATCTAAGGATAATGCGAATAAACAAGAGTCCATAGAACGCTCAGGATTAAGATCGAGTTACCTAGGTCATCGTATGAATATAGTCAGTTAAGACAGTAAACAGAGTTATAAAGTCTAAGTGACTATTTCACGCTCCAGTCTTATGCAAACTCATTGGATAGGGCGCCCCCACTCACATGTCTCCACATGAACGATTCAGGATCACATCGTTTGTACTCTACAAAGTGGGTTGCGTCCATAGTGTCCCCAAGATAAGGTACCCAACCCTATCCTTATACTATAAACTGTTCTGGCTATAACTTGAACTTGATCCACTTTTATGTCACACATAAAGCTCAAGTATTCATCCTATAGCCAAGGGTTCTTTATTGGATTAGGGTTACACAATGCACAATATTCAATAACACCATTACTGAATAAATTTCAATAACAACTTTATTACGAAATAGAATATACATTCAGTTTACAAAACCATGAGTTTGAGCACATAAAACCCAACAAACTCCCACTTAGACTAAAACGTCTGTGGGGTAAAACATGTTGAGCAAAGAAAAACTGCCCTACTGTACAACCCGTAGTCCTAGACTCGCTAGGTGTCCCTCAAACACTTTAGCCGTGAGGGGCTTTGTATACGGATAAATAATGTTTTGCTCCGAAGCGATCTGCGTGACGATCACGTCTCCTCGTTGCACATTCTCCCTGATGAGATGATATTTGTGCTCTATGTGCTTTCCACGCTTATGGCTTCTAGGTTCTTTAGAATTTTCCACTGCACCACTATTATCACAATAAAGGGTGATAGGCAAATTCATATTTGGAACAACTTCCAAACCAGTTAAGAACTTCCTAAGCCATACAACCTCCTTCACTGCTTCGCAAGCTGCGACATACTCAGCCTCCATGGTGGAGTCAGCAATACAACCTTGCTTTATATTCCTCCATACTATAGCTCCTCCGTTAAGAGTGAACACTGATCCTGATGTGGATTTCCTCAAATCTACATCAGTTTAAAAATCAGAGTTAGTGTATCCTGCAAGGATCAAATCCTTTGCACCATACACAAGCATATAGTCCCTCGTTCTCTTAAGATACTTGAGGATGTTCTTAACGGCAATCCAATGATCATATCCTGGATTAGACTGATATCTGCTGACTATTCCCACTGCATAGCATATGTCGGGTCGAGTACATAGCATGGCATACATAGGACTACCGACAACTGAAGCATAGGTAATGCGTTTCATATCCTCAACTTCTTTAGGTGTCTTAGGACACTATTCCTTAGACAAATGAATTCCATGCCTGAAAGGTAAAAACCCCTTCTTGGAATTCTGCATCTTATATCTAACCAACATCTTGTCAATATAAGATGCCTGAGACAGTGCTAGCGTTTTATTCTTGCGATTCCGAACAATTTGGATTCCAAGAACAAATTGAGCCTCTCCCAAATCTTTCATTTGGAATTGGGTCGCTAGCAATTGCTTAACGCTAGTCAGGAACCCTGCATCATTCCCAATGAGCAAGATATCATCTACGTATAGAACTAAGAAAGCTATAATGGTATTGACTATCTTCTTGTCAACACAAGGCTGGTCAATATTCTGTTCAAGCCATAAGATTTGATCGCAGTATCAAATCTTATATTCCAGGATCTAGATGCTTGTTTCAATCCATATATAGATCGTTTAAGCTTGCAAACTTTTTGCTCTTGATCTTAAACTATGAACCCCTCTGGTTGATCCATATAGATACTCTCATCAAGATTGCCATTAAGAAAGGCTGTCTTGACATCCATTTGCTAAATTTCATAGTCATAAAACGTGGCAATGGACAAGAGTATTCTAATGGACTTAAGCATGGCAACAGGGGAGAAGGTTTCTTCATAGTCCACCCCTTCCCTTTGAGTATAACCTTTTGCCACAAGTCGAGCCTTAAAGGTTTGCACCTTACCGACTTAATCTCGTTTCCTCTTGTAGATTCACTTGTAACCGATAGGTCTTTCACCATCTGGTTGATCTACAAGTTCCCAGACTGAATTGAAGTACATTGACTCCATTTCAAGGTCCATGGCTTTAATCCACTGGTCCCTATCTATATCATTCATTGCCTGTTTATAGGTCAATGAATCCTCAATGCAATCATCAGGTATGACGACCTGGGTTTTAGTCAAACCCATGTAACGGTTAGGTTGTCTAACATCCCTCCCACTACGTCGAGGTATTCTTAACTCTTGAGAAGGACCAGCTTGATCAACAACTCTTGTTGATTTATCTGTAACTTCCCTGGAAATTTCACTCAAGACAATCCTGCTACGAGGTTGATGATCTCTCATGTGGTCTTCCTCTAAGAACGTGACATTTGTCGAAACAAGTACCTTGTCTTCTTGAGGATCATAAAATAGACCACCTTTAGTTTTTATGGAGTATCCTACGGATAGGCATAATTTTGAACGATGTTCCAATTTCTTTAGATTGGACACCAACACATGTGTCGGACATCTCCAAATCCTGAAGTGACGTAAACTCCCTTTACGCCCTTTCCATAACTCATAGGGTGTTTCTGAAACACTCTTAGAGGGAACCATGTTCAAAATATATACAATAACTTCTACTGCATATCCCCAAAACGAACTAGGCAGCTGAGCATAGCTCATCATTGATCGAACCATGTCTAACAGGGTTCTATTTCTCCTCTCAGATACACCATTCTGCTGAGGTGTACAGGGCGCTGAGAGTTGGGATACAATTCCCTGTTCTATCATATAGTCTTGGAATCTCAATTCCATATACTCTCCACCTCGATCTGATCAAAGTGTTTTAATTGTTTTACCAAATGTGTTCTCAACTTCTTCCTCATACTCTGTGAACTTTTCAAGGGTTTCGGACTTATGATACATTAGGTAAAGATAACCATACCTAGAATAATCATCAATAAAACTTATGAAGTATTCATACCCTCCTCGTGCCTTGACATTCATGGGACCACAAAGATCCGAATGCACGATTTCCAATGGCTCTTTGGCTCTATAAACTTTTTCAGAAAAAGGTGTTTTTGTCATTTTTCCTTCGAGACAAGACTCACATGGTGGTAAAGAGTTTTCCTCTAACTGACTTAGGAGACTACTCTTGACCAATCTCCCAATCCTATTGAGCTTAATGTGGCCTAATCTCAAGTGCCAAAGATAGGTACTAGGAGAAAGCTTCTGCCTTTTATTTTGAGTATCAATTGTTTTAAACATCTCGGTGTTCAAAATAGCTTTTACCTATGTTGGTCTTAACACATATAAGTTGTTTTCAAGTTTAGCAGAACATATTCGTACACCTCTTTTACAAATGAACGCTTTATTATGATCAAAAGATACTTCATACATATGTTCAAGCAAACAAGAGATAGATACAAGATTTCTTTTGATTCCAAGAACCAAAAATACATTTTCTAATAAAATGAATCTATCTCTAAACAACTACTTCACTGCTCCCACTGCTTTGGCTGGGACAACCTCTCCCGTTTCAACCCTGAGAGTTATCTCCCCATCAGCGAGCTGTTGCTAGGAACTAGTTTCCTGAAAAGAGAACAAACATGGTTAGTGGCTCCTGAATCTAATATCCAGACGGAATCATCATGTTCACTAAACATGTTTCAACAACAAGTAAATCATATTTACCTTGTTTTTCCTTCTCAGCTTTCTTTTCTGCAAGGTACTTTGGGCAGTTCCTCTTCTAGTGCCCGTCACCACCACAATGGAAACATTTTCCTGTGGCCTTAGCCTTGCGTGTGAGAGCTTGTCCCTTCCCTTTCTCCTTCTTCTTTTTCTGAATACCCTTATTATTGGTAAAAGAAGGACAAGACTTGGTCCCTGAGGTCGATCATCTTAGGAATTTTTTTGAAGTGACAACATTTGCCTCCTTCTCTTTTCCCTTTAATTTCATCAGGGACTCAAAAGTCTGAAGCTCGTTGAGGAGAGTAGTCAGGTTATATTCTATTTTATTCATCACCGCATTGGTGCGGAATGAAAGGAAACTCTTTGGAAGAGATTCCATAATAAAGGTTACCTGACTTTTCTCATCTATGACAACCCCATTTACTTCAGCCACGTTGAAGTGGACCATCATGTCAAGGACATGCTCCCTAACAGAGGCTCCCTCCTTCATACGGGAGTTGTAAACGTATTTGAGAGCATCATAATGGACCGATAAGGACGGTTGTCCGAACATCGCCTGTAACGATCCCATGATGTCCTTCGCGGTGACGATGCTCTCATGCTTCTTAGACAACATATTAGATATGTTGGCTAAGATGTAGACTCGGACCTTCTTAGTAGCCCTAATCCATCTGTCATATGCATCCCGAACAATTTGGTTTGCTGTCGTGCTGGGAGGGAGAGGACATTCCTCCGTTAAGACGAACCTCAGATCATCAAGAACAAGAATCATATTCAAGTTTGATTTCCAGGTTCCATAATTGTCGCCGTTGAGTTTATTGAAGGCGAGTAACTGGATAAAAGAGTTCGACATGCTGAAAAAGAATGAATTATATTATTGAATTGTTTGTAACCTATGCAATTTAAGAATTTAGCAAAAGTAATAATGTACCCATAAACTCATTATTGTTTTTTTGCAACGATACTTCAGTGAGTCAGAGCAACCGCTACCGAGGGGCAGTCAATCACTCCTTCACTGAACCAAGACATTCTTGACTAAATGCTAATACCGAAATAACTCTTATTCCTATAACATTCTAGTTATCGCTACTTTGGTCAAGATTTACTAACACTTAGCAATTCTTGTAAGTGTGACCCGTCATTTTCAGACCTCAGAGGTTGGCCCCAACAATGCTATCGATTTGGAGAGACAAAGCTGGGAATGGACCTAAGAGACCCTATCCATTTCTGGAGTTTGAGTTGTTCCGAATCCCATGTTACATCCCTCCGAATGGATTGTGCCACTTCGGGCAACCTGCAGGCGCAACATGGGAATCTCACGGTCCAACCTAATGGAGGAGACCGTAGGATGTGTTGACACACTTCCTTCGCTTACTATAAATACTTTCTCCATTCACTTTGTTCTTGATTTATGCAAACACCATCTGAATGGGGATGCCCTATTGACACCACAAGACCGAGCATAAATCTCACGGTGTGAACTTCGTGGAAAGCATAAGAGGAAATTGATATATATCATATATACCTTTTCACACCCACTAAGTATTTTAAACAGTTTGGGTATACTTTTACTTAGGCATATTTCGGTTAAAACAATATAACCTAAGTCCACCAATATAACAATTATACTAGAATTACCTAAGTCTATTAACCATGTAATAAACCTAGATCTATGAGTTCAATTTATTAACTTTTAATAAACACCACTCACGAAAGATAATTTATAACCTCTAGATTATATTCACTCCCAGGTTAGTTCCCAGGTAGGGGTGTTCCGTTTCCGTCAGCTTAAGTACTCCAACCTAGCCAGAACCTTCCTTAGTCAGAGTCCCTCTTTAATCAAAGTTTATAAATTATTGGTTTCCTAATTCTAATCTTATTAGAACTAGATAACCTTAGGTCTAATTAATTCCAGTTCTAAAACCATTTTAAAACTAATTAATTAACCTTAGGTTACATGCATTCCTATGTTATAAATTGCTTGATCATTCATCACATGAATAAACATACATTTATAACAAATCCATCACATGAAAAATGCATATAAATTATATGTTTAATTAATATAACTCTTATATTAATTATAATTAAAACATATAGTATTTGTTTCATAAATTAATATAACACTTATATTAATTCTTATGAAACCCAATAAACATGCATACAATATATTATATCACTTATAACATACTTTCAATGCATGGAGCATGCTTCCTATGGTGGGATTTTAAAATCTATATGGCATACTCTATGCACATATCATCAGGGATTTTAATTAAAGCATACATTCACAATGCATAATTAATTAAATACACTAAAGTGGACTGATTTTGGCATCTAATGCAAGCAAACTACTAAATTATTACAATAATAATCTATGATTAACATCGAACCACTTCGAACTCTTCGAATTTGGGTCGAACCAGCTTGCAAATGTGTGAACCAGACCTTCCAAAGGTTGAACCGAGTTGTAAAAGGCTGAACTGGGCCACCAATTGATGAAACGGGCCTCCAAAATGGAAAAATCGACCTCAAAATAGTCAGAACCAGTCTAAATACACCCGAACCGGACCGATAACGAATCGAACCAGTCCAAAAACTATTGAACCGGTCAAAACCAACTGAACTGGTCAATGGTCAACTGGACCGGTCAAAGTCAACTCATTTTCAACCTTTTGAAAACACGAGTTGGACAAAAAATTCACTGTAGCAGAATTTCAGAATTAAAGGAAAAATAGCCTCTATTTTGTTGTTCGTGGACCTATTGAGCTTCTTTCATCAAATTGAAGGCTTTCCCGAACTCCAAACGAGTTGAAATTCTTACAGCTTATTCTACACACATTAATGCTCATACACACTTGAGCAATTTGAAAATAAAACACAAATTGATGCTCAATTTAAATGCCAAAGCCAGATTAACACTTTAGACGGCCCAGAAAATTTGTATATCTAAAAACACCCACCACAAAACAAAATAGATCAAATTGAGTGCTAAAAAATACTCTGATACCAATTGAAAGAGTCTAGATTAAGAAAGCGGAATAAATTTTGGATCTTGAACACTCTAAGTTGATCAATTTTGTAAAATAAGAAACATACTCAAAGCTGGAAAAACATAGAGATAGAAAACTCAACTTTGAAGATCAAATTCTCTTCACCCGGTGGATGATTTACAACACGAAAACTTCGTGAACAACCGTTAGAGTCTTCCCTACTATCCTCAGGCCTTAGAACGGATTTTTGGATCCTAGGTTGAGAGAATTTGAAAGAAAAAACCTCAAAGGTCACTTATTTGGGAATTTAGAAGTTTCTGCAAAATTCTATCAAATTACCTCAAATCACCATTATATAAAGCTTCAACAAGTTTCATCAGAGTGACAACACAAGGGTGATGAGGATGCTTTGAGATGGAGGTGGCCAATTTTGGCTAATTTGAAGATGAGAGGGATTGGGCAAGTGGGCAAGTTGATTTTCATGAAAATCATGAAAATCCTTCATTTGTCATTTAATTTTAATTCAAACATCAATATTAAATTAATTTTTAATTAATTAATATATTAAATAATTAATTTAATTAATTAATTTTTAATTAAATTTAATATCAAATGTTAAATTAAATAAATTGCCTGATCTCGATCGATTTTCCGAACATGAATCTTTATTCATGTTATAAACCAATCCAATATTTAAATCATATTTAAATATATACACCTTCTTTTAATCATAGTTTAATTCATAATTAAGCTATGATTCGTTAAATATATCACATATAATTAACGTTTTCTCCCAAACTCGAATTTGAACAATCCAAATTCTTTTCTCTCAAAATGTTACAAGGCTAAGTCCGAGCTAGTATGGGGGACTTAATGGACCTACACAGATCATGAGCTCCAACGATACGAGATTAACCGACCAAACTCTTTAGCCTAACTAATCAACATTTGTTAACCACCGTGACACTCCACTAAAGCCCAGTGGTTGCACTCTCCTCACTGTAGATATATTTCTATCCACTTGATATAACCATGATTAGTAAGTCGATACTTTACAGGTCGTTCATAATTACAGCTCGGTCAAAATTACCATTTTACCATTGTAATTACCTCTTATTCCTTAAGTCCCACTGATCCTCTAATGAACAATTGATTTGTGGTCCAACTAGCAAACCGAATCCCTCTCGGGCCAATGAGAGGGGTGGGCCTTTTGTTCAAGACCCAGAGTCAACACTTAAGGGAACAACCTCTCTACTAATCCCTTAAACGGGTAGGAGTGAATTCAATCTTGAAGAACTATGTTCCCAGCTATCTACCTAGTTTTATCCCTGAAATGGAAGGCTTATTGAGTCAAAAATCTCGAGCCATACTCACCCATACAAATCTAAGGATAATCCGAATAAATAGAAGTCCATAGAACGCTCAGGATTAAGATCGAGTTACCTAGGTCATCGTATGAATATTGTCAGTTAAGACAGTAACCGGAGTTATAAAGTCTAAGTGACTATTTCGCGGTCCAGTCTTATGAAAACTCATTGCATAGGGCGCCCTCACTCACATGTCTCCACATGAACGATTCAGGATCACATCGTTTGTACTCTACAAAGTGGGTTGCGTCCATAGTGTCCCCAGGATAAGGTACCCAACCCTATCCTTATACTATAGACCGTTCTGGCTATAACTTGAACTTGATCCACTTTTATGTCACACATAAAGCTCAAGTATTCATCCTATAGCCAAGGGTTCTTTATTGGATTAGGGTTACACAATACACAATATTCAATAACACCTTTATTGAATAAATGTCAATAACAACTTATTACGAAATAGAATATACATTCAGTTTACAAAACCACGAGTTTTAGGACATAAAACCCAACACATAGATTATAGAAAGTTGAATAAAGTCGCTACTAAGAATAATTATCTTCTTCCTCGAATAAACGATATATTCAACCAGTTACAAGGAGAAACAATGTTCTCTAAGATCGATCTATAGTCAGGCTATTACCAGTTGAGGAGCAGGTAGGAAGTCAGTCCTAAGACAACCTTCAGGTCACATTATGAACATTATGAATTTAAAGTGATGATGTTTAGGTTGACTAATGCACCTGCAGTGTTTATGGACTTAATGAATTGGGTATCCAAGGATTTCTAGTCATTTTTGTGATTGAGTTTACTAATGATATTCTGGTATAGTCTAAGTCTGATGAGGAACATAAAGAGCACCTTAGAAGGGTATTGTTAAATTTGAGGATAAATGAGTTGTATGCAAAATTTTCTAAATGTGAGTTTTGGCTTCAAGAATTGTCTTTTTTAAGGCACTTAGTGTCAAAGGCAGGAATCTCTACAGATCCTACAAAGGTAGAGGCAATGACGTAGTGGCCTCACCCGACCACCATCACGAGATACCAAGTTCTATGGGTTTAGCAAGTTATTACAGACGATTCATACATGATTTCACCAGGATAACATTGCCTTAACACAATTAACTCGAAAAAGTAACTCGTTTGTTTGGAGCGATGAGTGTGATTCCAGTTTCCAGACGCTTAAACAGAGATTAGTTTCAGACCAATCCATACAGTGCCTGAGGGGACAGATGGATTTGTAGTTTACAATGATGCATAAAAATAAAGGGACTAGGTCGTGTACTGATGCAACACTAGAGACACATAGGCTAAGTTCTTTCATTCATGATCTAGAACTTGCAAAACAATTGGTGACACTTAATGTGAGGACTCATAATTACTTAAGCACTAAAGCGAACTAAATCAATAAGATTTGATCCCACTCTTTTAGATTTCTCTCTTAGAGTTTAGATCGCAACATGGTTGTTTGGTTACCCTGTCTTTTAGATTTTATTGTTTGAAGATTGTTATAGAAGCTTAGTTTATCTTTTGTTTTAGTTGTTGAATATTTTTGAATCTTAAGTAGTCCTGAATTGGAGTTTGGAGCATTTTGATAATAAAAATGGTAGAGTTTTTGTAGAGTGATTCATGCATTGCAATAATCAAAGAAACCTAAGTGTAAATTACTCCTATCATGACTTCGAACATGCAGTGAGATATTGGTGTTCAATAGAAAGACTCAAAGTTAAATAAATACATGAGTGAGGTCAATAAAAAAGATATTTCCCCCTGTAAAAAAAAAAGAAGATATTTCCCTGTTAGTGACTAACTATCCATTATACCAAGTGAAAGCTATGAGGCAAAGGTCTTTTGGTTCATTGCAAACCTTAAGTGTATTTTTTTAGTTGAGAGTGAGACTGTCACTACAAAGTTTATTATAAGGCTACTAAGGACCATGATGATGGAGATCGGATCCCCTTGAGCAGCAGAAACGTGTTTTGGAATCGTAATTGCAAGTTTATTTTGGTTGTACACAAATACCAGTACATTGGTGTAAAAACAGAGATAAACATACATTCTAATCTAATTAGGCATGGAACTAATCATGCAAACATGCTGTAGAAATTTAATTAACAGGAAAGTAACAATTACCTTTGTAGATACGGGTTTCTAGCAACAACTCCTTGCTCCAGTTAAGTTCTACAGCAACTTAGTAACACAGAGAAAATCCTCTGTTCTTTCTTCACCACAGGAACACCACCAAAAGTGAAAACCTCCTATATCTCTGAGTATCTACTTAGATCACCCTAGGTGGGAAGGGATCCAACAATTGGAGAGTTAGAGAATTTTTTTTTTTAGAGAGAATTCTTTCAGTGAGTTTCACACATTCATCGATCGATTAATTCCCACTTCTGTCCAACGAGAAGTTCAATCGAGAGGAGAGTTTACCCATTCCCTATCGATAGGGAATGAGGTGGGATGAGGGGAACGTGTCCTCCTGACACGTTTCCAATAATTAATTATTAAATAATTATTAAAATAATTAAATCAAATTTATTTAATTAATTAAATATTGTATATTTAATTCATAATGAAGATCAAATCATATATAATCTTTTCCTCCTCTAACCTACAGTTTTAATGCACATCTTATGCACATTAAATTATAACTTATAATTTTCAAATATGAATCACATTCACATTTAAAATAATATTTAAACTCTTTCAAATATTTAAATCTCTTATACAATTTAATATGAATCATATTCACATTAAATTTATAATATATAGTTCCAAAACTATATATTATATCGTATTTATATACATTAAATTTATTCCCTAATGACTTTGAACATTTCAAATTCAAACGATCTAAGAACCCTTTACGAGCTAGAAGGTGGACCTAATGGACCTATAGATTAGAAGCTCCAACGATACGAGATTACTCGGTTAATCTCATTAACCGCCTAATCAACATTCGTTAACTGCGGAAACACTCCACTAAAGTCCCGCAGCTGCACTCTTCTCACTGCAGATATATTTTTGTGTCCACGGATATTGACCAATAACAACAAGTCAATCCTTCACGAATGTTCGTAACACAAGCTGGGTAAAATTACCGTCTTACCTTTGGGTTACATCTTGTACCTTAAATACCAGTGCTCCTCTAATGAACAATTTGTTTGTGGTCCTACAACAAATAGAAGTCCCACTCGGGCCAATGAGAGGGTCGGGCCCTTTGTCCAAGTCTCGAAGACACCACTTAAGGGAACATTCATCTACTTACCCTAGTAGGCGGGAAGGAGTGAATTCCATCTTGCTAGGCTAAGTCCCCAGCTGCCCACTCGGTCTTGTCTCCAAGAAGGTAGGCATATTGAGTCGGCGAATCTGGCCACTCTCACCCATACTAGTCAAAAGACAATTCCTCGCGAACAGGAGTTCATAACTTGCTTAGGATTGAGATCAAGTTGCCTAGGTCATCTTAGTGAAATAGAAACCTAACTAGTCAACAGAGTTACACCTAGTGGTTAATATTTCGTGATTCGGTCTTATGTAATCTTATCGCATAGGATATCCCCACTCAAATGTCATATACAGGAACACGTTAGGATCACAATGTTTGTATCATATACAAAGTGGGCCACATCCATAGTTATACCAGGGTAAGGTACCCAAAACTTATCCCGTTATTATAGACCCTTTAGGTTGTATCTCGAACCGAGATCCTTTATATGTACACTACATTCAGTTAAAGATACATCTTACAGGCTTAGATGTTTAGTTTATTGGATTTACGGTTAAAACAATGGCAATATCGTAAATAACGAACAATAACTATTTATTGAAATAATAACACTTTATTACAATAATTAGAACATAATTACAAACTACGAGTTTTAGGGCATAAACCCCAACAAACTCCCACTTGAACTAAAACTCTAGTGGGGTACATTATAATCTAAAACAGTGGTTACAGAGATACAAATATAATAAACTAGGGCATCCATATACCCCATTACATATCTCCCACTTGCCCTAGATTAGCCTATGTACATATCTCGTAGACCTAGACTTTCCAGATGACCCTCGAACACTTTAGCCGTGAGAGTCTTTGTAAATGGATCAACAATGTTGTGCTCCGAAACGATCTTCGTGACTATCACATCTCCTCATTGCACTATTTCTCGTATCAGGTGATACTTCCTCTTGATGTGCTTGCCTCGCTTACGGCTGCGAGGTTCCTTCGAATTGATTACCGCACCACTGTTTTCACAGTATAAGGTGATGGAAAATTCCATATTTCGAAAAACTTTCAAATTAGTAAGGAATTTCCTTAGCCAAGCAACCTCTTTAGCTGCTTCACAAGCAGCGACATACTTAACCTCCATCATGGAGTCAGCGATGCATCCTTGCTTGATGTTTCGCAATACTATAGCTCCCCCGTTAAGGGTGAAAACTGATCCCGATGTTGATTTCCTAGAATCTTTATCGATCTGAAAATCAGAATCAGTGTATCCAGTAAGGATCAAATCCTTAGTCTCATACACAAGCGTATAGTCGCTCGTTCTCCTAAGATACTTGAGGATATTTTTAACTGCGGTCCAGTGGTCTAACCCTGGATTGGATTGGTACCTACTGACTATTCCCGCTGCATAACAAATGTCTGGCCTCGTGCACAACATAGCATACATTAAGCTACCTACTGCAGAGGTATAGGGAATACGTCTCATATCCTCAACCTCTTGACGTGTCTTAGGACATTGTTCCTTAGACAGATGAACTCCATGCCTGAAGGGTAATAAGCCCCTCTTGAAATTTTGCATTGAATATCTAGCCAACATTTTGTCGATATAAGTTTCTTGAGACAGAGCTAGCGTTCTGTTCTTGCGATTCTTGAAAATCTGAATCCTAAGAACATATTACGCCTCTTCCAAATCTTATATTTGGAATTGGGCCGCCAACCAATTCTATATGTTAGTAAGGTATCCTACATCATTCCCAATGAGTAAGATATCATCCACATAAAACACTAAGAAAGCTACTTTGTTGTTAATGATCCTCTTGTAAACACAAGGCTCATCAACATTTTGGTCAAAGCCATGAGACTTGATCGCAGTATCAAATCTTATGATCAAAGATCAAGATGCTTGTTTCAACCCATAAATGGATCGATTGAGCTTGCAAACTTTGTGCTCCTGACCATAGGTTATGAACCCTTCGGGCTAAGACATATAGATGCTCTCGTCAAGATTACCATTCAAAAAGGCAGTCTTGACGTCCATTTGCTAAATTTCATAATCATAAAATGCGACTATGGGCAAGAGTATCCTAATCATAGCAATAGGGAAAAAAATTTCCTCATAGTCAATACCTTCCCTTTGGATAAAACCCTTTGCTACAAGTCTAGCCTTAAAGGTCTGTACCTTTGCGGCTGCATCTCTTTTTCTCTTGTAGATCCATTTGCACCCTATGGGTCTAACCCCTTCAGGTTGGTCTACAAGTTCCCATACTGAATTGAAGTACATTGACACCATTTCAAGGTCCATGGCTTTGACCCATTGGTCCTTGTCTACGTCATTCATTGCCTATCTATAAGACATGGATCTTCTACGCCGTCATCAGGCATGCCAACTTGAGTTTCAGCTAAACCCCAATAGCGGTCAGGTTGAGAAACAACTCTCCCACTGTGTCAAGGCATTCCCAACGATTGAGAAGGACGAGACTGACTTGATGTGTTGGCTTCTTCATCAACTCTTGATGAAGGCCCAACTTGGTCAACAACTCTTGTTGGTTCATCTGTAGCTTCATTTAGTACTAGTTTACTACATGGTTTATGGTTCCTCATGTGACTTCCTCCAAGAAAGTGGTGTTTGTTGATACAAACACCTTGTTTTCTTGTGGGTCGTAGAAAAGACCACCTCTCGTTTCTTTAGGATAGCCAACAAATTGGCATAATCTTGAACGGGGTTCCAGTTTCTTTGGGTTTGTCACCAGCACGTGTGCCGGACAACCCCAAATCCTGAAGTGTTTTAAACTAGGTTTACGCCCTTTCCACAATTCAAAAGGTGTTTCTGAAACACTCTTTGATGGAACAGTGTTCAAGATTTGAACTGTAGTCTCTAGTGCGTATCCACAAAACGAGGCAGGCAATTGAGCATAGTTCATCATAGATCGAACCATGTCCAACAAGGTTCTATTTCTCCTTTCTGACACACCATTTTGCTGTGGTGTATTGGGTGCTGAGTGTTGAGATTTAATTCCATGTTCTATCAAATAATCCTGGAATCTTAAATCCATATACTCTCCACCTCAATCGGATCGAAGTGTTTTAATTGTTTTCCTTAATGCATTCTCTACTTTAGCCTTATACGTTTTGAACTTTTCAAGAGCCTCAGACTTATGATGCATTAGGTATAGATAACCATACCTCGAATAATCATCTATGAAAGAGATGAAATATTCGTACCCTCCTCGAGCTTTAACATTCACCAAACCACAAAGATCTGAATGTATAAGTTCTAAGGGTTTTATGGTTCTATAACCTTTTCCAGAAAAAGGTCGCTTAGTCATTTTACCTTCCAAGCAAGATTCGCAAGGAGGTAAAGAATCATCTTCTAACTTGTTTAGAAGTCCATTCTTAGATAGTCTCTCAATCCGGTTGAGATTTATATGACCAAGTCTAAGATGCCAAAGATAGGTATTATTATGAGAAATTCTTTACCTTTTACTTTGAGTATTAGCAGTTTTAAACATCTCATGATTTAAAATCACCTTTGTTTGATTCGGTTTAAGTACATACAAGCCGTTTTCTAACTTAACAAAATAAATATTGACACATTTCTTTAAAATGAACGTTTCATTGAAAGAAAAAGTGATACAATAGCCAAGTTCATTAAACAAGAGATAGAAATTAAGTTCCTCTTAATCTTAGGAACTATATACAGATTTTCTAAAAAGATAAATTTATCTCTAAAAAACAGCTTGGCATCTCCCACTGCACGAGCTGAGACGACGTCTCCCTGCTCCGACCACTCGAGCGTCATCTCACCCTTTTCGAGCTCCTTGAAGGAACTAGTTTCGTGTAAAGAAGAACAAACGTGATTAGTGGCTCCTGAATCAAGTATTTAGGTAAAATCATTATTTTCCACTAAACAAGTTTCAAGAACAAGTAAATCAAATTTACTTTTCTTCTCTTCGAGCTAAATGTCTGTAGTAGCAAAAGCTTTCCATTTTCCTCCTTTCCTCTTCTTCCAAGTCTTCTTAATCCTAGAAGAGGAACCGTAGGGCTTGGTTCCAGAGGATGAACCCATCTGGACCCTTTTGGAATGGGCAAACTCATTTGCTTCTCCATCAACCTGCCCCTTATTATCAATAAGAGACTGGTAAGTCTGCAGTTCATGTAGGAGGGAAGTCAGGTTATACTCCCTTTTGTTCATCTCCTCATTGTTGCGGAATGGCTAGAAACTCTTCAAAAGAGACTCCAGGATGAAGAATACCTGGCTTTACTCATTCAAGACCGCTCCATTCATTTCGGCCACGTTGAAGTGAACTATGAGATTGATGATGGAGATCGGATCCCCTTGAGCAGGGGAAACGTGTTTTGGAATCGTAATTCCAAGTTTATTTTGGTTGAAAACAAAAACCAGTACATTGGGTAAAAATACAGAACAAGCATACATTTCCTAATCTAATTAGGTATGGAATTAATCATGCAAACATGTTGTAATTAATTAAAGGAAAATCGAGATTACCTTTGTAGATTACGAACTTCCAGTAGCAACTCCTTGCTCCAGTCGTACAACAACTCAACAACAAGATAAAATCCTTTGTACTTCCTTTCAAACAAGACAACACAACATGGAAAACCTCCTATGACTCTGAGTTTCTACTTAGATCATCCTTGGTGGGAAGGATCCAACAGTTGGAAGTAGAGAATTGAGAGAGATAGAATTTTTCTTCCGTGGGAGCAATTCACAGATCGATCAACCAAAACTTCTCTTCCTCGAGAAGTTATTCAGAGGAGTTCTTCCCCCACTCCCTATCGATGGGGAGTTGGTGGGGAAGATGGGAACGTGTCCACCTGACACGTTTCTATTAATTAATTTAATTAAATTTAATTAATATTAAATTAATTAAATCAAATTTAATTAATTAATTAATTAAATATCATATATTCAATTAATCATATATTCAATTAAGACCAAACATATTTAATCTTTTTCTCCTCTAACCTATAGTTTTAATGCACATCTTATGCACATTAAATTTTAACCTATAGTTTTCAAATATGAATCAAATTCACATTTGAATTTAATATTTGAACAAATTCTCTCATACAATTTAATATGAATCATATTCACATTAAATTTATAATATATAGTTCCAAAACTATATATTATATCGTATCTATATACATTAAATTTATTCCCTAATGACTTTGAACATTTCAAATTCAAACCATCTAAGAACCCTTTACGAGCTACAATGTGGACCTAATGGACCTACAAATCAGAAGCTCCAACGATACGAGATTACTCAGTTAATCTCATTAACCTCCTAATCAACATTCGTTAACTGCGGGAACACTCCATTAAAGTCCCGCAGCTACACTCTTCTCATGCAGGTATATTTTTGTGTCCACGGATATTGACCAATAATAGCAAGTCAATCCTTCACGAATGTTCGTAACACCAGATGGGTCAAATTACCGTTTTACCCCTGGATTACATCTTGTACCTTAAGTAACAGTGTTTCTCTAATGAACAATTTGTTTGTGGTCCTACCAACAAACAGAAGTACCTCTCGGGCCAATGAGAGGGTCGAACCCTTTGTCCAAGTCCCGAAGACACCACTTAAGAGAACATTCCTCTACTTACCATAATAGGCGGGAAGGAGTGAATTCCATCTTGCTAGGCTAAGTCCCCAACTACTCACTTGGTCTTGTCTCCAAGAAAGTAGGCATATTCAGTCGGCGAATCTGGCCACTCTCACCCATACTAGTCAAAGGACAATCCCTCGCAAACAGGAGTTCGTAATCTACTCAGGATTGAGATCATGTTGTCTAGGTCATCCAAAGGAAATAGAAACCTAACTAGTCAACTGAGTTACATCTAGTGGTTATTATTTCGCGGCCCGGTCTTATGTAATCTCATTACATAGAATATCTCCGCTCACATGTCATCTACACGAACACGTTAGGATCACAGTATTTGTATCATATACAAATTGGGCCACATCCATAGTTTTACCAGGGTAAGGTACCAAACCTTATCCCCTTACTATAGACCCTTTAGGTTGTATCTTGAACCGAGATCCTTTATATGTAAACTACATTCAGTTAAAGATACATTTTACAACATTGGATGTTAGTTTATTGGATTTGAGATTAAAATAATGACAATATCGTAAATAATGAACAATAACACTTTATTGAAGTAATAACAGTTTATTACAATAATTAGAACATAATTACACACTACGAGTTTTAGGGCACAAACCCCAACAAACTCCCACTTGAACTAAAACTCTAGTGGGGTACATCATAATCTAAAACAGTGGTTACAGAGATACAAATGCAATAAAATAGGCATCATATACCCATTACATATCTCCTACTTGCCCTGGATTAGCCTATGTACATGTCTCGTAGACTTAAACTCTCTAGATGACCCTCGAACACTTTAGCCGTGAGAGTCTTTGTAAACGAATCAGTAATGTTGTGCTCCGAATCGATCTTTGTGACTGTCACATCTCCTCATTACACTATTTCTCGTATCAGGTGATACTTCCTTTCGATGTGTTTGCCTCACTTATGGATGCGAGGTTCTTTCGAATTGGCTACCGCACCACTGTTGTCATAGTATAAGGTGATGGGAAATTCCTTAGCCAAGCAACCTCTCTTGCTGCTTCACAAGCAGCGACATACTTAGCCTCCATTGTGGATGCAACCTTGCTTGATGCTTCGCCATACTATAGCTCCCCCGTTAAGGGTGAAAACTGATCCCGATGTGGATTTCCTATAATATTTATCGGTCTGAAAATTAGAATCAGTGTATCCAGTAAGGATCAAATCCTTAGTCCCATACACAAGCGTATAATCTCTCGTTCTTCTAAGATACTTGAGGATATTTTAACTGCGGTCCAGTGTTCTAACCCTGGATTGGATTGGTTCCTACTGACTATTCCTACTGCATAGCAAATGTCTGGCCTCGTGCACATCATAGCATACATTAAGCTACCTACTGCAGAGGCATAGAGAATACGACTCATATCCTCAACCTCTTGAGGTGTCTTAGGACACTGTTTCTTAGATAGATGAACTCCATGCCTGAAGGGTAATAAGCCCCTCTTGGAACTTTGCATCCAATATCGGGACAAAATTTTGTCCGTACAAGATGCTTGAGACAGAGTTAGCGTTCTGTTCTTGCGATTCCTGAAAATATGAATCCCAAGAACATATTGCGCCTCTCCCAAATCTTTCATTTGGAATTAGGTCGCCAACCAAATTTTTATGTCAGTAAGGTATCCTACATCATTCCCAATGACTAGGATATCATCCACATAAAGCACTAAGAAAGCTAATTTGTTGTTGATGATCCTCTTGTAAACACAAGTTTCGTCAAGGTTTTGGTCAAAGCCAAAAGACTTGATCGCAGTATCAAATCTTATGTTCCAAGATCTGGATGCTTGTTTCAACCCATAAATGGATCGATTGAGCTTGCAAACTTTTTTTCTCCTGACCTTGGGTTATGAACCATTCGGGCTGAGACATATAGATACTCTCGTCAAGCTTACCATTCAAAAATGCAGTCTTGACGTCAATTTTCCAAATTTCATAATCATAAAATGCGGCTATGGACAAGAGTATCCTAATAGACTTAAGCATAACAAAAGGGGGAAAAGTTTTCTCATTGTCAATCCCTTCCCTTTGGGTAAAACCCTTTGCTACAAGTCTAGCCTTAAAGGTCTGTACCTTTCCAGCTGCATCTCTCTTTCTCTTGTAGATCCATTTACACCCTATGAGTCTTTCCCATTCAGGTTGGTCTACAAGTTCTCATACTGAATTGAAGTACATTGACTCCATTTCAAGGTCCATGGCTTTGATCCATTGGTCCTGGTCTACGTCATTCATTGCTTGTCTATAAGACAATGGATCTTCTACACCGTCTCAGGTATGACGACTTGAGTTTCAGCTAAACCCAAGTAGCGGTCAGGTTGGGAACCCTCCCACTGCATCGAGGCATTCCTAACTATTGAGAAGGACGAGATTGACTTGATGTGTTGGCTTCTTCATCAACTCTTGATGAAGGTCCAGCTTGATCAACAACTCTTGTTGGTTTAGTTGTACCTTCATTTAGTACTAGTTTACTACGTGGTTTATGGTTCCTCAAGTGATCTTCCTCCAAGAAAGTGGCGTTTGTCGATATAATCACCTTGTTTTCTTGTGGGTCGTAGAAAAGACCACCTCTCGTTTCTTTGGGATAGCCAACAAATTGGCATAATCTTGAACGAGGTACCAGTTTCTTTGGGTTTGTCACCAACACGTGTGTCGGACAACCCCAAATCCTAAAGTGTTGTAAACTAGGTTTACGCCCCTTCCACAATTCAAAAGATGTTTCTCAAACACTCTTTGATGGAACAGTGTTCAAGATTTGAACTACAGTCTCTACTGCGTATCCCCAAAACGAGGCAGGCAATTGAGCATAGCTCATCATAGAACGAACCATGTCCAACAAGGTTCTATTTCTCCTTTCTGGCACACCATTTTGTTGTGGTGTATTAGGTGTTGAGAGTTGAGATTTAATTCCATATTCTATCAAATAGTCTGGGAATCTTAGATCCATATACTCTCCACCTCGATCGGATCGATCTAAGTGTTTCAATGGTTTTCCCAATGCATTCTCTACTTCAGCCTTATACTCTTTGACCTCTTCAAAAGCCTCAAACTTAAGATGCATTAGGTATAAATAACCATACCTCGAATAATCATCTATGAAAGAGATGAAATATTCGTACCCTCCTTGAGCTTTAACATTCACCAGACCACATAGATCCGAATGTATAAGTTCTAAGGGCTCTATGGCACTGTAACCTTTTCCAGTAAAAGGTTGCTTAGTCATTTTACTTTCCAAGCAAGATTCGCAAGGAGGTAAAGAATCATCTTCTAACTTGTTTAGAAGTCCATTCTTAGAGAGTCTCTCAATCCGGTTGAGATTTATATGACCAAGCCTAAGATGCTAAAGATAGGTATTATTATGAGAAATTCTTTACCTTTTACTTTGAGTATTAGCAGTTTTAAACATCTCATGATTCAAAATTGCTTTAGTTCGATTCGGTTTAAGTACATACAAGTCGTTTTCTAACTTAGCAGAACAAATATTGACACCCTTTTTCGAAATGAACGCTTCATTGATAGAAAAAGAAATAAAATATCCAAGTTCTATTAAACAAGAGATAGAAATTAAGTTTCTCTTAATCTTAGGAACTATATACAGATTTTCTAAAAAGATAAATCTATCTCCAAAAAACAGCTTGGCATCTCCCACTACACGAGCTGAAACGACGTCTCCCTTCCAACCCTGAGCGTCATCTCACCCTCTTCGAGCTCCTTGAAGGAACTAGTTTCTTGAAAAGAAGAGCAAACATGATTAATGGCTCCTGAATCAAGTATCCAGGTAAAATCATTATTTTCCACTAAAGAAGTTTAAGAATAAGTAAATCGGATTTACCTTTCTTCTCTTTGAGCTCAGCAAGGTATTTTGGGTAGTTTCGCTTCCAGTGCCCGTCCATGTTGTAGTGGAAACACTTTCCTTTGTCTGCAACCTTGGCTTTTCCCTTGCCTTTATCGGCAGCAGGTGCCTTCCCTTTCCCTATTATCTTCTTCTTTTGGGTCTTCTTAAGCCTAGAAGATGAACTACAGGACTTAGTCCCAGAGGATGAACCCTTCTGGAACCTTCTAGAATGGGCAAACAGATTTTCCTCTCCATCAGTCTGTCCCTTATTCTTCATAAGAGACTGGAAAGTTTGTAGTTCATTAAAGAGAGTAGTCAGGTTATACTCTATCTTGTTCATCACCGCATTACTGAGGAATTGCAGGAAACTCTTCGAAAGAGATTCCAGAATGAACGAAACCTGACTTTGCTCGTCAATGACCGCGTCGTTCTTTTCAACCATGTTGAAGTGGACCATCAGATCGAGAAGTGTTCTCTCACCGAAGACCCCTCCTTCATACGGGAGTTATAAACGTATTTGAGGGATTCGTGTCGAAGCTGTCCAGACGGTTGTCCAAACATATTCTGCAACGAACTCATGATCTAACGAGCAGAGACCATGCCCTCGTGCTTTTTGGCTAGAACTTTAGAAACACTAGCCAAAATATGGACCTTGGCCTTGATCCAGCGGTCGTACGCCTCCTTAACAGATTGAGGAGCGTTTCGAGCAGGGACCTGAAGACATTCCTTAGTTAGTACAAACCGAAGGTCATCAACAACAAGAATCGTATTCAGGTTGGACTTCCACGTAGTATAGTTTTCACCAGTTAAACGTCCACTTTTCAGTAAAGCCATAATATAGGACGACATGCTGAAATTTCAAAAGTAGTTCTAATTAGTTATGCCTTTAACCCACTATAAACCAATCAATTTTAGCAAAATTATTAAAGAATCCTAGTGTTTAAATTAAACCTTTAATTTTGCAACGATACTTCAAGGGTTTAGAACAAAAGCCACTGTTGGGTGGTCAGTCACTCCTCCCCTGAATTGAGACTATCTCTGCCAATTCTTACTACCAGAACATCTCATGTCCCAATGATCCTTAGCTACTGTTTGTTTGGTCAAGGACTTGTTAACTAACTTAACTTATCCCGTAAATGTGACCTTACCATTTTCAGATCCAATAGGTCCGAGCCAACAGGCTACTATTAAGAAAGACAACTGTTGGCAAATTATCTAAGAGACCCTATCCATTTCTGCAGTTCGCGGTGTTCCGATTCCTATAGTCAGACCCTCCGTAGGGTTTGGTTGTTCCAGGACAACCTAGCAGGCGGACTATAGAAATCTCATGGTGCGACCTAGTGGAGGAGACCGTAGGATACGTTGACACGCGTCCTGCTCCCATTTACTATGGATACTTCCCTCATTCACCTTGGTATTGAACCATGCAAACACTTACCGTAGGGGGACGCCTATTGACGCCACGTAGCAGAGCATGGAACTCACGGTGTGAACTCTTGAGGACGTGAGAGTAAACTCGATGCGAATATCTCGTTTTCTTCTACTAAACCTCATAAGGTTAGGGTGTAGGTTTAACTTAGTCGGATTGTGGCTAAAAGAATCTATCTAAGTCTATGCCTATTATAACTATTATAACTAGGTCTTTAAACCTTATGTCTAGGTGAATAAACATTTTAGTTACCTAGAAATAAAAAGAGCTATGGTTAATTCAACTCAAGCTCCAGGTCAGTTCCCAGGTAGGAGGTGTTCCGTTAACTGTCAACTTAAGTACCCCAACTTAGACAGAACTTCACCAGTAGAGTTCCCTTATAACCAAAGTTCTATTGTCATACTATATTTTAAACTATTTAAAATACTATGTAAGACAAACTTCTAATCCTATTAGAAATTAAAACTTAGGTCTAAATTAATTTTAAACAATTTAAAACTAATTTAATCTTAACCCAAGTTCCTATGTTTGCATGCAATTCTTCATTATAGGTTATGGTTTCTAAAACCCCTTTAATTTATAAGTTTTATAAATTTTAATAATTAACCTATGACAAGGAACTATATTATAAAACCAACAATTAATTTTCAAATTGGAATTATAAAAATTATTCAACTACTTGAATAACTAAATTACTTCAATAAAATAACAATTATTTTAAACTAAGTAATTTCATTCTCCATGCAATTTATTTTCCATATTTATCTAATTATAACAATTATAAATAAATACTTATGAAAAATAAATTAGATCATGCATTTCTACCATATTTATATAACAATTATACAAATAAAATGCATGAACATGCTTATCCTAAAGTGGAAAAAATTCTAAATGACATTCATAAAGAAAAATAGTTGTAAAACCAGAATAATTTGGCCCCTAAAGTGCAAAAATAATAAAATTACTCTAATTTTATTACAAAATCGGTCCAAAACACCTTGAATCGAGCTCAAACCGCTCGAACCGGATAAAAAACCAACCGAACCGCCCAGACCGGTCTGCAGCTTCAGTTTTGGCATCAGGCGTTGAAACGCTAATGGAAGCGTTGCAACGCCGGCTTCATCGCGCTGCGCTGACATCGAGTGGGTATCGACCTGAGCTTCCACATCGATAGGGAAGCCTGGCGTTGCGAAGCCGTTCCTCAACGTTGCAACGCTGATGAACGGCGTTGCAATGCTGTTGCATTGGCAGCAGCAAAAAACTTCGAACACAACAACTTCAAACAACAAATTCTCCCTCGATACTCATCCAAAATGCACGAAACTGGTCCCGAACGACTCTTAACTCGATTACAGACTTGATTATGTACTTAATTACCCAAAAACACAGGGGCCTTTACATTTAATTTGATCAAATCAAAAGAAAACTAAGGCAAAAAATTCCTAAAACGTTTTACAGCAAACTAAAATGCAATTCCCACCTAATCCAATGCAAATTTGTTTCAACCAAAACAAAACAAGCATTGCTCTGATACCAATTGATAGAGATTGGATCCCCTCGAGCAGCTGAAACGTGTTTAGGAATCGTAATTGCAAGTTTATTTTGGTTGAAAACAAAAACCAGTACATTGGGTAAAAATACAGAACAAGCATACATTTCTTAATCTAATTAGGCATGGAACTAATCATGCAAACATGTTGTAATTAATTAAAGGAAAATCAAGATTACCTTTGTAGATTACGAACTTCAGTAGCAACTCCTTGCTCCAGTCGTACAACAACTCAACAACAAGATAAAATCCTCTGTACTTCCTTTCCAATAGGACAACACCACTCGGAAAACCTCCTATGACTCTAAGTTTCTACTTAGATCTTCCTTGGTGGGAAGGATCCAACAGTTGGAAGTAGGGAATTGAGAGAGAGAATTTTTCTTCTGTGGGAGCAATTCACAGATCGATCAACCAAAACTTCTCTTCCTCGAGAACTTATTTAGAGGAGTTTTCCCCCCACTCCCTATCGATGGGGAGTTGGTGGGGAAGATGGGAAGGTGTCCTCCTGACACGTTCCCATTAATTAATTTAATTAAAAATAATTAATATTAAATTAATTAAATCAAATTTAATTAATTGATTAATTAAATATCATATATTCAATTAATCATATATTTAATTAAGACCAAATCATATTTAATCTTTTTCTCCTGTAACCTATAGTTTTAATGCACATCTTATGCACATTAAATTTTAACCTATAGTTTTCAAATATTAATCACATTCACATTTGAATTTAATATTTGAACTCTTTCAAATATTTAATTCTCTCATACAATTTAATATGAATCATATTCACATTAAATTTATAATATATAGTTCCAAAACTATATATTATATCGTATCTATATACTTTAAATTTATTTCCTAATGAATTTGAACATTTCAAATTCAAACGATCTAAGAATCCTTTACGAGCTAGAAGGTGGACCTAATGGACCTACAGATCAGAAGCTCCAACCATACGTGATTACTCAGTTAATCTCATTAACCTCCTAATCAACATTCGTTAACTGCGGGAACACTACACTAAAGTCCCATAGCTGCACTCTTCTCACTACAAATATATTTCTGTGGCCACGGATATTGACGAATAACAGCAAGTCACTCCTTTACGAATGTTCGTAACACCAGCTGGGTCAAATTACCGTTTTATCACTAGTTACATCTTGTACCTTAAGTACTAGTGCTCCTCTAATGAACAATTTGTTTGTGGTCCTACCAACAAACAGAAGTCCCTCTCGGGCCAATGAGAGGGTCGGACCCTTTGTTCAAGTCCCGGAGTCACCACTTCGGTCTTGTCCCCAAGAAGGTAGACATATTAAGTCGGCGATTATGGCCACTCTCACCCATACTAGTCAAAGGACAATCCCTCACAAACGGAGTTCATAACCCGCTCAGGATTGATGTAACGCCCCAGACCCAGGATCCCCTGCGACCTGACCAAAGTGAAGACTTTTCCCACAAACGAGCACGGGTCCTTTTTGCATGCTTTTTCCTCACTCACATACTCCCTAAGAAAATTCCTAGGAGGTCACCTAACATAGAATTGCTCCTAGCCAAGCACGCTTAACTTTGGAGTTCCTATGATTGAGCCACCGAAAAGGAAGGTGCACCTTGTTGGTATAGGTAGTAGCTATCAATTCCTTTAAGCCTTTCTCAACTGTACTTTCATATCCTCATGGTCACTCTCATGTACCCCTCTTCCTCAGGTACCATACTTTAATTTCCTCAGGATCTCTCTGATTCAAATGTGAACCTAGTTCATTCATGTACCCCTCTTCCTCGGGCGTCACATGCCCACAAGGTTCTGCCTTGATTCGTCCCCGAATCACATCTTACTGGGAGAGGTTTCACTCTGATACCATTTGTAACGCCCCAGGCCCAGGATCCCCTGCGACCTGACCACGTCACCATATCATCCATACCATCCTTGAGTCGCTTACGAAAGTGAAGACTTTTCCCACAAACGAACACAGGTCCTTTTTACATGCTTTGTCCTCACTCACATACTCCCTAGGAAAATTCCTAGGAGGTCACCCAACATAGAATTGCTCCAAGCCAAGTATACTTAACTTTTGAGTTCCTATGATTGAGCCACCGAAAAGGAAGGTGCACCTTGGTTGTATAGGTAGTAGCTATCAATTCTTTTAAACCTTTCTCAACTGTACTTTCATATCCTCATGGTCACTCTCATGTACCCCTCTTCCTCGGGTACCATACTTTAATTTCCTCAGGATCACTCTCATTCAGATGTGGACCCAGTTCATTCATGTACCCCTCTTCCTCGGGCGTCACAATTGAGATCAAGTTGCCTAGGTCATCCTAGTGAAATAGAAACCTAACTAGTCAACGGAGTTACATCTAGTGGTTACTATTTCGCGGTCCGGTCTTATGTAATCTCATTCTATAGGATATCCTCACTCACATGTCATCTACACGAACACGTTAGGATCAGAGTGTTTGTATCATATACAAAGTGGGCCACATCCATAGTTTTACTAGGGTAAGGTACCTAAACCTTATCCCCTTACTATAGACCCTTTAGGTTGTATCTCGAACCGAGATCTTTTATATGTACACTACATTCAGTTAAAGATACATTTTATAGCCTTGGATGTTTAGTTTATTGGATTTGGGGTTAAAACAATGGCAATATCGTAAATAACGAACAATAACACTTTATTGAAGTAATAACAAATTATTACAATAATTAGAACATAATTACAAGCTACGAGTTTTAGGGCACAAACCCCAACACGTGAAAGATTACCTAATAATTTAGAGAATTTTAAACCGCTTGACAGGGTTGCTAACTCTATCCTTATGGAAGTCATAGCTCTTGAAAAAAATGATTAGGCTATTGAATCGATGATCAAATAGAATGATTGAGCCATGCCTTGAAAGAAATGTTAGGAACTTGTACAATAGACGTTGAAGGGAGTTTTGGGATTTGATCAGAAAGTTGAGTTTATGCCCTATAAGGCCTTTCAAAATTCTAGAGTGAATTGGTTTCGCACATAATGTGTTCCATACCTCTTTGTTAAGAAAGTATGTGCTAGACCCGTCACATGTGATAGATTCCGGGCCCTTGTAATTGAATGAGAATGTGACTCATGAGGAACGAACTGTGCGAATTCTCGCAAGGGAACAGAAGATCCTTTGTAATCGAGCAAGCAGTTCAGTTAAAGTGTTATGGCAAAACTAGTTGGCAGAAAAGGCTACTTGAGAGCGGGAGGAGGAATTGTGAGCTATTTATCCCGAATTATTTCAAGACTAGCGGAGACGAAATTTCTTAAGGAGGGAAGATTGTAACGCCCGAGAGATTCAAGTAACCTTAAATCTCAATTTTTGATTTAAATTGCCTTGAAGAAATGGCTAAGTTGGATTTATTTTATATGGAAGGTTAATTTTTGTTCCAATTTTCTGAATTGGAAAAAGTTGAGGGACAAAATGGTAAATTGAGCTTAAAATATCCTTTTTGTCCTTAGTGAGCTTCTTCTTCTTCTCCATGTTTTTTCCTCACGCCATCATCTCCCCATCTTCTCTTGTTGGACAAGCTCTCACAGTCAGTTTCTTCTTTTCGTCTTCTTCTTCTTCTACGTCTCGTCGTCGATCACCTCCAGACGAAGCTGTCGTTTGCATCTGTTGTTCGCGAAGTGATAGCCTCCGCTCAATCCACTACCTACGTAGGATTTGCAAGTCGAGCAGCTCGTCGCCATGAAGCTTGACCAAATTTTCGCCAAATTAGGATCGAAGCCACCGACTAGATAAACTACAACTTCCCGCCGACCCGCGAAGCTCTGTTCGTAGTTGCACCCTTCGTCTTTACAGCCCCCACGCACAGTCATGCCAACCTCGTTTCGATCGTCCAGTCGAGTCGTGCACTTCAGATCTGGGCACGAGTTACCGTCTAAAGATGTTGCACTCCGATTTCGGGCTTCTCGCCGTCGCCTGTTGATTTTTGTCGTCGTGGAGCTTCGCCGGAAGTTTGCACAGTCTATATCTGAAGCCTTCGATTGGAGTTGTGTCGGCAACCAATTTTAAGGCAAAATCGAAGTTAGGTTTGATCGATTCACCACTTTTTCGATCGATTTTTGACTCAATGCGACTGATTTCGGGTAGATTGGGCCACAAGCATTCCAAAGATATACTCCACGTGTCACCACCTCTAGCTACGCACTGCCGCTGGCGCCTCCACGCACGCTCGCCGAAGTTGGTCAAACCCAATCAATTTTGACTCTTGTGCTCGTTTCAGACCCATTGTGATAAAATTGGACTAATCATTACAAGACAATTTGAATGATCCAATTATGGACTCATTAATTAATAAATATCCTTGTTACTAGGAAATTGAAACAAGTTGGGATTGCGAAAATATTCAAGCTCAAATCACTAAAGAATTAAGACAAGGTAATTTTAGAAAGGTTATTAAAAATCTCTAAGATCTTCAATTTAAGGAAATATTAGACTATATTAAGATTTACTATGGAGTAGCACAAAGTATTATCATGATTGCAAATTTAGCTATGATTTTTTAGATTTGCAAATCTAGCAAATTTTTTTAAATCTGATTTCCGTTTTTTATTATTCTAGATTTACCAGCAGGTATATCAGTAGTATATTTGATATACTTTACATTTGGTATATCTGATATACTTTATATTGGTATATCAGAAGTATATATCTGATATACTTTATTTTTATATACCAATATATACCTAAAATGAAATATGTTAATAGTATATTAGTGATATACTACAGATACCCTTCTTTTAGGTATATCATCCTATATATCCGTAGCAAATTAGAGATATTTTGCATATTAGTGTATCACTAATGTACTTCATTTTAGATATGTTTATTTCACTAATATACCAAACATTAAGTATATCATTAGTATATCATTGAAATGAACATATATCATATGCGAGCTACTGATATACTCTTAATTAACTTCATATACATATATCAGTAGTATATCAGTGATATACTTTATACAATAACACATCTCACACAATAAGATATAACAATCGAATTTGGTTTTAAATTATGAATTCTACCTGAAATTTAAAAGTATAACCTGAAATTTACTCTACCTGAAATGTCGGACATTACAAATAGCTTTTGAGATCCCGTTGATATACTTAATATTACTGAATAAAGTATATTATCATAAATCACTATCAAGCATAAATCACTATTTGTGATATATCGTTGATGTACTGAATAAAGTATTTTGGTAGTATATCGCACCGATATATACTTAATATTAGTGAAATCAACGACTATTAGTTAATTTTTGGTTAGATATATCATTGGTGAGATCTCGTTTGTATACTTAATATTACAGAATAAAATACATCAGCATAAATCACTGTCAAGTATAAATCACCATTTGTGATATACTGTTGATATATTAAATAAAGTATATCGTTAGTATATCACACTGATATATACTTAATATTAGTGAAATCAACAGATATCATATCATTCATGTAGTTACGTTTTGGTTGGATATATCATTGGTATATCAGATCTATTATTGATAAACTACTTATTTTCTCGATATTGAAAAACACAAGGAGGACATTTGTAATTCTAGCAATAGATTTTGAGATTCCATTAACACACCTAATATTACTGAATAAAGTATGTCAGCATAAATCACTATCAAACATAAATCCCTATTTGTGATATAATGTTGATATACTAAATAAAGTATATCAGTAGTATATCACATTGATATATACTTAATATTAGTGAAATCCACAGATCCACAGAATCAGTAGTATATCACTTATGCAGTTATTTTTTGGTTAGATATATCGTTGCTATAGTAGATCTATTGTTGATACACTACTGATTTTCTCGATATTGAACAATACAGAGAATGTATTTGTAAATCTAGTAATAGTTTTTTAGATGCAGTAGTATATCAACAGTATATCTGATATAATTTATATTTGGTAAATCAATAGTATATCAATAGTATATTTCATTTTAGGTATATCAATAGTATATCAATAGTATATCATAAGTACATCATCAACATGTTTTGATAGACTATTGATAAGTATATTTTTTATAGACTATTGATAGGTTATTAATATACTTCAGATTGAAAAACGCAAACAAAAAATATCAGGGTATTTTTTACTTTGCACGCCATCCGTTTGGGTTGGGCCTTTTTTTGTTGTTATTTTTGCAAATTGAATTAAGGAGTGACATGGGTACAATATTTATATATTTTTTTGCTACCAAAAAATAGGAAAATTTAAGGTAAGAGATCTCACACCTATTTTTAAAATTTGGAACAAAAGATGATTTTCAAAGATTTGTCTTAAAGATTCATTTTAACACAAATTGATTTTTAAGGGAATTTAAAAGGGAATTTCACTTTATTTTATGAAATGCATTATATTTATTTATATGGAGATTTCCTATGTTCTTATGATGAATATGTGTATGAACTTTGAATATGATTATGCTTATATGATTGTCATGATATGTTGCATCACTATAGTTATATGAATATATATATGTGTGTGTGTTTATGATTAAAAGGATGAGACCTCATACATATTGTATGTACACGAAAATGATTACGAAGGTTGTGACAATTAATCATCCTAAATGATTTTTACTAGGGGTTTTGAGGTGACCCTATATGACAGGAGTCTTCGGGCTCAACATACTCCTGGGGTTATGAAGGAACCCTATATGATACAAGAGTCTTCGGACTCAACATGACAGGAGTCTTCGGACTCAACATGCTCTCGGAATTTTGGGAGGATCCCATTCTAAATGGCATGAGTCTTCAGACTCAAAAGGCTCTCTAAATTATTTAATTGACCACCAAAGCCGAAGAGAAAAAGGCATGATTTAGGAAAGAAGGTTTTAGGTTCAATTACAGAAAATTTTAAGATTTAAAAGTCATATGTATGTGATTGCATCTCTCAACCCCAGTTGTGGGGTAACTTACTGGGTATTATTTTATAATATTCACCCTTTTGTTTTTAAAAAAATGTTTTCAGGAGAAGCAAGAGCATACAGAGCGGATGATGGAGATGCGCTACGAAAGACATGGAAATAGAAGTCATGTCTTTCGCATCTTTTAAACTATCATGTTTTATTTTTATGATTTTCTCGGATGAGAATTATTGGTTTAAATTTATAATTGTTTTAACAATCGAGGTCGGACTTGAACTATATTTATTTAAAATGCTTTCTTTTTGTGGGTCAAAATGATTTCATTTTCATTGAATTTTACTTCTTTTAATGTTGTTTTATGGCCTCAAATGCATGCATAATAGTCAAAACCCTAGGGAAAGGTGTCCTAGAGTTAGGGTCGTTACACTATAACCTAGGATGTTAGTTTATTAGATTTAGGATTATTTTAATGCAAAACTAAAACAACAGTCAACAACAACTTTTATTGAATAACCTCAATAACACTTTATTTATAATAATGAAATATTTACATTTACTATCTACGAGTTTTAGGGCATGAAATCCAACAACTTTCTCCCGTGTTGCCATGCTTAAGTCTATTTGAATCATCTTCTCCATTGCCACATATTATGACTGAGAGATATAGAAAATGGATGTCAAGAATGCTTTTTCTGAATGGCAACCTTGATGTGAGCATCTAAATGTATCAACCAGAGGGATTCATAGAACAAGGTCAGTCCAGTTATCAAAACTTGGATTAGATTGATATCTGCTGAAAATTTCAACTGCATAACATATGTCAGACCTACTATACAACATAACATACATAAGACTGTCCACAGTCAATGCATAGGGAATCCACCTCATATCTTAGGACATCGCTCCTTAGACAAAGTAACTTCATACCTAAAAGGTAACAAACCATTCTTGGAGTTCTGCATCGAATATCTGACAAGCATCTTCTTAGTGTACGATCCCTGGGACAAGGCTATCGTTTTTTTTTTTTTTTTGCGATTTCTTATTATTTTAATCCAAGAACAAATTTTGCTCCTCCCAAATCTTTTATTTGGAATTATGCTTCCACCAAATTCTTAATGTCAGTGAGGAAACCTATATAATTTCAAATGAGTAGAATATTATCCACATATAACACAAGAAAAACTACATTACTGTTGTTGATCTTTTTGTAAACATAGGGTTCATCAACATTTTGGTCAAAGCCATAAGATTTGATCGCATTATCAAACCATATATTCCAAGATCTAGAAGCTTGTTTAAGTCCATAAATGGATCGTTTAAGCTTGCAAACTTTTTACTTTGAAGTCTTGTATCTAATTATGGACCTTGTTGCAGATGCTTGACTATCTGTTCTTTGAATTTTAGCAAGTTATAGGTTTGTCTAGTAAACTTGTGGCTTTGATCTAGATTCTTTTAGAACTTCGTGTTTGTATTTGTTGGAATTCTAAAAGTTGGAGCCGAACCTGATCTTAAATGCAGTTTGGTAGAGGCAAGAAGTGCTTTGTTATGTTTTTCAGGTTCTAGAAAATTTTTGAATTTCTCCTGGTTACGTCGTTACATTATCGAAATTTCAAGCATAGGCGGTGTGGCATAGTTAACTCCCAAAACACGATCGTTCTAAAATTTAGGATCGTTACAATAAATTTGTAGTATCATCATTCATTTGGCCGAGATATTCTTCAAACTTCTTGACACAAACCTACAAAATTTAAAATATAATTCTTGATACAAAGTTTGAGAATTTGGAAAATTTAGAAAGGAAATCACCATACTCATACCAAATATGCATACTTGCATTTCTTTCTTTCTTTTTCTTTTGAGTTCAATTGATATGGGTTGCATTAATTTCATCAAACGAAGGAATTCAAAAAACTTTCAACTGAGAAATAGAAGCTCTCACATGCATTGTAAACCTTATATTTGATCGGGGTAAATTTTATTTTTTATGATATTTAAAAAAAAACAACTCATCTCCTCTCCACATGCAAAAAAAAAAAAAACTAAAATTACAGTTGTGTTGTTTATTCAATTTGAAAAATAGCAAAAACAAAAAAAAAAGGCCTAGCCGAAACAGGTCATGCAAAAAGTTCAGAATAACCTTGTATTTCCAATAAGTATATAGTCTATCGTGATATATTACTGATATACCTAATATAAAGTATATTATCGGTAAACTACTGATATACTTATATGAGGTTTATCAAGAGTAATTAAGTATGTCACATATGATGTATATACACATTATAGAGTATATCGTCGATACATTACTGATATACTTTTATTTTCTGCATGTTTTCAATATGAAGTTTGTCAGTAGTTATCAGTGATATATCGTTTATATAATAATGATATACGTAATATAAAGTATATAACTAATATACTGCTAATATACTTATATGAAGTTTATCAAATGTATATAAGTAATTCAAGAGTATATAAGTAATTCACATATATACATAGTATAGAGTACATCATTGATATACTTTATTTTAGTTATTTACTTTGTTAATATATTTACTAGTTTTTCAGTCAATATAACAAATACACACCGCTAATATACTTATATGAAATTTATCAAAAGTATATCAATAAATTCACACATGTAAGATATGCATAATATAGAGTATAACATGATTATACTATTGATATATTTTATTTTAGTTATTTACTTTATTAATGGTTTATATTTACTAGTTTTCAGTTAATATACTAGTAACATATAAGAAATTTATATTTAGTATATCAGATATGCCTAAAATAAAGTATATCACTAATATACTATTGATATATTCAATATTAGGTATATTAGTGAAATGAACATACCTAAAATGAAGTATATCAGTGATATACCGAATATGCAAAATATCCATGATATGCTATGAATCTATAGTAACTATTCTCTTCTAGTTTTTATTGATATTTTGTTGGTTTTCTCTGTATGCTCCATTTTATTTTCATTTGAAATTGTTGAATGGGTGGGAAGTTTGTTCTTTTAGTCAAGATTGGTGAGCTTCGATTAAAAGTCATTTGTTCATGTTGTGATTGTGATCGAGCAGAGCTCCATAAATACTTCAAGTCTTCATTTAAAATAGAGATTAAAGCACAAGAAAAATTATCACCAAAAAAATTGTTAGGAAGAAAAACTTTTTGAGAATAAAAATATTAAAAAAATCCTTGAGTTTGTATTTATTATTTATCTTTTATTTTTAGTTTATTTCTGCTCTTTTTTTTTTGTAAAATGAAAAAAATGAAGATGTTTACAAAAATAAACACACTTTACTAAAATAAAACTTTTTTCTTCTAACAAAATACTTTTCATAACAAAAGAATGAACATATAAATGTATCAAAAGCTATCTTGATTAAACTTTTTTAAATCTTTTCTTTTGAATATTTTTTTCTTAAAAAAAAACAAGCACTACTATTTTTACCAAAATTGATTCAATTTTTTAAGTTCCAAAACTATTTTTCCAAAGGCAACTAAATTTATCCAACAAACTTTTCAAAAGTCCATTTCTCTTAGAGTTTTAGAAATTAAAATAAATATCTTTCAAAAAGTTATTTTTTAAATTAAAAAAAATCTTATTTAAAATAAAACTCAAGAAGTTTTATGACATTTTAAAATGGGTTAAGTAGTGGACTTGAGATAAGTTCATTACTCTCAAAAGTGCATGACAAATTCTTCAATCAAAATAGTTGAAATAAATTGAAACAAAAACAAGTTAAAAATATTTGCAATCTCATGATGGATTTGAGAAATCTAAAACTTATTAAACTCTAAGGTGAGGAATTAAACTTATTAAACTCTAAGGTAGGGAATTTTCTTATTTGGTAGGGGATAGTTTCAATATTTACGCCGATTGATGGCTAATAATCCTACTCAAGTTAGTTTAGTACTTGCTTCATTCTTGAAGTTTGAAGATGTGACTAATTGAGATATTTTAAAAATAAAATTAACAAAACAATTTTTCGCTTATTGTCAAAAAGCCTTTTTTTTCACTAATTAAAATTAATCAAGATAACATGTGGAGTGGAAACTTTGAACCTTTGACCTGATCTTGATTGAAGTCCCATATTTTAATTTATCTTTCCATTTTTTGTTAAAAAAATAAAAAATAAATAATTTGTCTCATCAGAATTTGGGCCACATGAGGGCAAAAGTTGAAAAGCTCGTTTCTAGGGTTATGGTGGCAAGATTACATGTGTGACTTTATACTTTTTTTAAGGCGAATTAAACGAACCAGGGTTGTTTAAAGACAAATTATTCAATGAGGTCGGCAACAGGTGTGGAGGATTTCAAAAGTTGTTTAGAAGAAAATGAGGAACATTTTGGGCTTCAAAAGGGTACCACCAACAAAACTCATGAAAATAAAGTGTATGTTGTTAATGTGATATTAATGAATGCAAGAGAAAAAAACATTTATCACCATTATCAACATGTTGAGAGTGAGATATGAACCCACGCCCTTTCGGACCAGAACCTTAATCTGGCGCCTTAGACCAATTCGACCATCTCAACATTATAACATAAATATTAAAATAGAATGATTTAAATTACTATTTTAATCCTTCTACTTCGAGTTTTGTTCCATTTTGGCCCTAGTTTCAAATGTTCAATTTTAGTTCCTATACTTTAAATAAAGCTTAAAATTGGTCACTACTGTTAAACATACTTGAGGATATTTTTAACTGCGATCTAGTGGTCTAACCTTGGATTGGACTAGTACCTGGACTATTCCTACAACATAACAAATGTCAGGCCTGATGCATAACATAACATACATTAGGCTACCTACTACAGAGGCATAGGGAAGACGTCTCATATCCTTAACTTCTTGAGGTCTCTTATGAGACTGTTCCTTAGACAGATGAACTTCCTGCCAGAAAGGCAGTAAACTCTTCTTGAAGTTTTGCATTGATATGTCGATATAGGATGCTTAAGACAGAACTAGCGTTCTGTTATTGCGATTTCTTATAATTTGAATCCCGAGAAAGTATTGCGCCTCTCCCAAATATTTCATTTGGAATTGGGTTGCCATTCATTTCTTTATGTCAGATATGAATCCTACATCATTCCCAATGAGTAGGATATTGTCCATATAAAGTACCAAGAAATCTACTTTGTTGTTGATGATTTTCTTGTATACACAAGGTTCATCAACGTTTTTTGTTGAAACAAAAAACCTCGATCGCAATATCAAATCTTATATTACAAGATTTGGAAGCTTGATTCAACCCATAAATGGATCGATTAAGCTTGCAAACCCTTTGCTCCTGACCTTGGGCTATGAACCCTTCGGGCTGAAACATATAAATGCTTTCTTTAAGATTACCATTCAAAAAGGTAGTCTTGACATCCATTTTTCAAATTTTATAACCATAAACGTGGCTATGGACAAGAGAATCCTAATAGATTTTAGCATAACAACTGGGAAAAAAGTTCCCTCATAGTCAACTCCTTCCCTTTGAATATAACCCTTTACTACAAGTCTAACTTTAAAGGTAACTCTCTTTTATAATAAATCTATTTGCACTCTATTGGATTTAATCCTTCATGTTGGTCTAAAAGCTCCTATACTGAATTGAAGTACATAAACTCCATTTTAAGGTCCATGACTTTGACCCATTGGTCCTTATCTCTGCCATTCATTACCTGTTTATATGACAATGGATCCTCTACGCCATCATCAGGTATGAAAACTTCAGTTTTAGTCAAACCCAAGTAGCGGTTAGATTGTGGGATAATCCTCCCACTGCGTCGAGGCATTCTCAACGATTGAGAATGACGAGACTGACTAGAAGTGTTGGCTCCTTCATCAACTCTTGAAGAAGATCTAGCTTGGTCAATAACTCTTGTTGACTCTTCAGTAGCTTCATTTAATACCGGTTTGCTACATGGTTTATGGTTCTTCATGTGGTCTTCATCCAAGACAGTAGCATTTATCGATACAAATACTTTGTTTTCTTGAAAGTCATAGAAAAAACCATTTCTTGTTTCTTTGGGATAACCTACAAATAGGCACAACCTTGAACGAGATTCCAACTTCTTTGTATTTGTCACTAGCATGTGTGTCGGACAATCCCAAATCCTGAAGTGGTGCAAACTAGGTATACAACCACTCCATAACTCAAAAGGTGTTTCAGAAACACTCTTTGATGATTTATTGTTCAAGATCTGAATCGCAACCTCTACTGCGTGACCCCAAAACGAGTCAAGCAACTTAGCGTAACTCATCATAGAACGAACCATGTCTAACAAAGTTTTGTTTCTCCTTTCTGATACACTGTTTTGTTGAGGTGTACCAAGTGTTGAGAGTTGGGGCAGGATTCCATATTCTATCAAATAGTCTTGGAATCTTATGTCCATGTACTCTCCACCTCAATCAAATCGAAGTGTTTTAAGTATTTTATCTAACACATTTTCAACCCCAGTCTCAAACTCTTTAAGCTTAATAAGAGCTTCAAACTTATGATGCATTAAGTATAAGTAACCATAACTCGAATAATCATCTATAAACAAGATAAAATATTTGTACCCTCCTCTAGCCTTTACATTCATTGGACTACAGAAATCCGAATGGGCAAGCTCTAAGGGGTTTTTGGCACGAAAATCTTTTTCACTAGAAGATCTCTTTAGTCATTTTTCCTTCTAGGCAAGATTCACATGGAGGTAAAGAATGATCTTCTATCTTACTTAGAAGTCTATTCTTCACTAGTCTCTCAATCCGGTTGAGATTAATGTGACTAAGTCTTAGATGCCAAAGAAGAGTATTGCTCCTTGGAAAAATTCTTTACCTTTTAATTTAAGTGTTAGCAGTTTTAAAATCTCATGATTTAAAATTGCTTTAGTTTTAGTTGGTCTTAACACATATAGATTATTTTCTAACTTTGCAGAACAAATAAAGACACCTTTTCTCAAAATGAATGAGATAAAATATTTGTACCCTCTTCTAGCCTTTACATTCATTGGACCACAAAAATCTGAATGTACAAGCTCTAAGGGTTCTTGGCTCGACGACCTTTTCCACTAAAAGATCTTTTGGTAATTTTTCCTTCTAGACAAGATTCACATGGAAGTAAAGAATCATCTTCTAACTGGCTTAGAAGTCTATTCTTCACTAGTCTCTCAATCCGGTTGAGATTAATGTGACAAAGTGTTAGATGCCAAAGAAGAGTATTGTTACTTGGAGAAATTCTTTGCCTTTTACTTTGGGTGTTAGCAGTTTTAAACATCTCATGATTTAAAATTTCTTTAGTTTTAGTTGGTCTTAAGACATACATATTATTTTCTAACTTTGCAGAACAAATAAAGGCACAATTTCTTAAAATGAACGCTTCATTAAAAGAAAAGTTGTACTCAATAATTTTGTACAAGCAAACATGAGATAAATATTAAGTTCCTCTTAAGTCTAGGAACTATGTATAGATTTTTCAAAAATAAAAATCTATCTCTAAAAACTAATCTTGCATCTCTCATTGCACGAGCTGAAACGACATCTTCAGAGTCATCACACCGATTTCCAGCTCTGTGAAGGAGCTAGTTTCCTGCAAAGAAGAACAAACATGATTAGCGACCCCCTGAACAATCAAGTATCCAGGAAGAATCATCATTCTCCACTAAACAAGGTTCTATGACAAGTCAATCACATTTACCTTTTTTCTCATTTATCTTTTCAGTGAGGTACTTCAGGCAGTTGCGTTTCCAATACCCATCAACGTTGCAGTGGAAATACTTTCCTTTGTCTGCAACTTTCTTTCTCTTGCCTTGTGCAATAGCAGCAGGAACCTTCCCTTTTCCTCCTTTCTTTTTCTTTTGGATCTTTTTGGACCAAGAAGTTGAAGCTAGAAACTTGGTTCTAGAGGATGAACCCTTTTGGAACTTTCTGGAAGGGGCAAACAGATTTGTTTATCCTTCAACTGGTCCCTTACTTTTCATAAGAGATTGATAAATCTATAGCTCGTTCAGGAGGGTAGTCAGGTATATTGAATCTTGTTCATTATCGCATTGGTACAGAATTGCAGGAAACTCTTTGAAAGAGATTCTAGGATGAATGAAACCTGATAATACTCATCTTGACCGCCCCGTTTATTTTGGCAATGTTGCAGTGGACAATCAAATCAAGAATGTGTTCTCTCACTGAAGCCCCCTTCTTCATGCGCGCGTTATAAACATATTTGAGAGCTTCGTGCTAGATCTGGTCAGATGATTGTTAAAAAATATCTTGCAATGAACTCATGATCTCCTGAGTTGAGGTTATGCCCTCGTGCTTCTTAGCCAACACGTCAGACAAACTAGCTAAGATGTAGACCTTACCCTTATCATTTTCCTTGGTCCAATGGTCATAGGCATCCCTAACCGTTTGAGACACGTTTCGAGCAGGGGCATAAGGACGTTCCTCAGTTAAGACAAATCGAAGTTTGTCCACAACGAGAATCGTATTCAAGTTAAACTTCTACGTAACATAGTTATCCCAATTAATTTTTTATTCGCGAGTAAAGCAATAATTGAGGATGACATGCTAAAAACAAAAATTGTCCAAATTCTATGCCTTAACCCATTACAAGCAATCCAATCAATTTAGCAAAATAACAATGAACCATAATGTTTAATTTTAAACTATTGTGTTTAATTTTGCAACGATACTTCAGAGGTTTAGAAAAAGTTCCACCGAAGGGTGACCAGTCACTCTCCCATGAATTGAGACTATCTCGGCTAATCGCCACTACCAAAATATCTCATATTCCAATGGTTTTTAGCTACTATTTTTCAATCAAGGAATCGTTAACTAACTTAACTCATCTTGTAAATGTGACCCTACCATTTTAAGATCTAATAGATCCGAGCCAATAGGCAACCGTTAGGAAAGAAAGCTGTTGGCAAATTATCTAAGAGACATTATTCATTTTTAGAGTTCGGGGTGGTTTTGACTCCTATGGTCAAGGCCCTCCATAGAGGTGGTTCTTCCAGGGCAACACGAAGGCGAGCCATAGGAATCTAACAGTGCAACCTAATGGAGGAGACTACAGATACGTTGACACACGTCTTTCTCCCCTTTACAATGGATACTTTCCTCATTCACCTTGGTATTGAACCATGCAAACACAATCCGAAGGGGGACACCCTATTGACGCCTCAAGGTTGAGCATGGAACTCACAGTGTGAACTTTTAAGGACGTGAGAGCTAAAATTTGGTGCGAACATCTCTTTTTCTCCCACTAAAGTATCCTAAGGTTTTAGAGTTAACTTTAACTTAGGTGGATACCGGTTAAATGAATCTATCTAAGTCTATGTCCATTATAACTCTTATAACTAGGTATTAACCTTAATGTCTAGGTGAGTTAAATCATTTAATTACCTAGCGACATTGCATGCTAATAGGACTTTAGGTTAATTCAACTCAAGCTTCAAGTCAATTCCCAAGTAAGAGGTGTTTCATAAACCGTCAACTTAAGTACCTCAACCTTAGACAGAACATCACCAGTACAGTTCTCTTATAACCATAGCCCTGTTGGTCTTACTTACTTTATTTAAAACTATTTAAAACACTAAGTAAGATTGATTGCTAATCCTATTAGAAATTATGAGCTTAGGTCTAATTAATTTTAAACACTTTAAAATTAATCCTATTTAACCTTTGATCTTATGTTTGCCTGCAACTCTTTTTTATAGGTTAAGGTTTCTAAAACCATTTATAACTATTATAAATTTTAATAATTATCCTATGACATGCTGCTATGGTGAATAAATCAACAATCAAATACTAATTAATTTATTAACCATACTGGCAATTCATGCATTAATTAAATCTAATTTATTGATTTTATGAAATATCAAGCATAAATTACAAAACAATTAATATAATTATTATATTGATCTAAGTAATTTCATGCTACATGCTTTTCATTTTCATATATTTAATACAACACTTATACTAAATAACTCTTGGAAAATAACATACATTTTTACCAACCAATATAATAATTATATTAATTAAATGCGTGTACATGCTTATCCTAAGGTGAGATTTAGCTAAGTGACATTTATAAAGCAATAAGCAACAATATAGATCGAAATTGGGTTGAACCACTCGAACCGGATCAAAATTGGGTCAGACTGCACGCACCAGACCGAATTGGACCATCTTCTGGAAAAATCCATCACAACGTCGATGAGCAGCATCTCGACGATGTGAGCGTCGTGCTCTTCCTGCGCTAGGGATCGTAGTGTCTCGACGCTGATGAACAACATCTCGATGCTATCGCGATTGCAGAACTACCCAGTTTCGAAAAGTGCTAGAAAATGCCAAATCTTGATCCTTCTCACCCAGAACTCCTCCTGTGATGCCCGAGGAAGAAGGGTACTTGAATGAACCGACCCTACATCTTAATGAGAGGGATCCTGAGGATATGAAAAGTATGGTGCCCGAGGAAAAGTTGTACATGAGGATATGAAAGTACAATTGAGAAAGGCTTCAAAGAATTGATAGCTACTACCTATACCAACAAGGTGCACCTTCCTTTTCGGTGGCTCAATCATAGGAACTCCAAAGTTAAGCATGCTTGGCTTGGAACAATTCTATGTTGGGTGACCTCCTGAGAATTTTCCTAGGGAGCATGTGAGAGAGGACAAAGTATGCTGAAAGGACCTCGTGCTGGTTTGTGGGGATAGTGTCTTCGCTCTTACAAGCAGTCATGGATGATATAGTGACGCAACCAGGTTGCAAGAGATCTTGGGCCTAGGGCGTTACAAATGGTATCAGAGTGAAACCTCTCCTAGTAAGATGTGGTTCAGGGACAAACCAAGGCGGAAGCTGGTGGGCATGTGACGCCCGAGGAAGAGGGGTACTTGAATGAACCGAGCCCACATCTGAATGAGAGGGATCCTGAGGATATGAAAAGTATGGTGCCCGAGGAAAAGTGGTACATGAGGATGTGAAAGTATAATTGAGAAAGGCTTAAAAGAATTGATAGCTACTACCTATACGAACAAGGTGCACCTTCCTTTTCGGTGGCTCAATCATAGAAACTCCAAAGTTAAGCGTGCTTGCCTTTAAACAATTCTATGTTGGGTGACCGCCTGATAATTTTCCTAGGGAGCATGTGAGTGAGGACAAAGTATGCTAAAAGGACCCCGTGCAGGTTTGTGGGGATAGTGTCTTCACTCTTACAAGCAGTCATGGATGATATAGTGACGCAACCAGGTCGCAAGAGATCTTGGGCCTGGGGCGTTACACCTCCGAAGTCGATCACGAAGGACCCGAAACTTAAAATTCAGACTCGATTGAACACTTCAAATCAGTAAAATAAACTCAGGGCAAAAATTCCTAAAAAGTCTAATGGAAAATCAGATATGTGATTGAATCCCATAAAAAAAAAATGCAAATTTTAATTTCCAAAAGAAAATTCGAGTTGTCTAATACTAATTGATGGTTTCAAAAAATCTAAAATGCAGCGGAAGCCAATTGGATCGTAAAACTCGTTTCTCATTTTGGAAACTAAAATACCAGTACACTGAAAAAATAATATCGATAAGCAGGAAAAACATGCCTAATTTACAATAATAAATTAGAATTAAATTCTGAACAAAAAGGATTTATAAAATCCTTACCTTTTTAGCTTGTGGAAATTCTATAGTAGCAAAACTTTCTGTGAATCACAGACATAAAACTTCGAACAAAACATAACTAGTTGGGTCAAAATTACCGTTTAAAGACCAATAATAGCAAGTCAATCCTTCATAATTGTATGTAACACTAGCTGGGTCAAAATTACCATTTTACCCCTAGGTTACATCTAAGATCTTAAGTACCAGTGCTCATCTAATCAACAACATGTTTATGATCCGACAAATAAAGAGAAACCCTTCTCGAGCCAGTAAGAGGATTGGGCCCTTTGTTCAAGTCCCGAAGGCACCACTTAAAGGAACACTCATCTACTTATCCTAAGTCAGGAAGGAGTGAATTTCATCTTGTAAAGTTAAGTCCCCAGCTATCCATGCAGTTTTGTTCCCAAGAAGGTAGGCTTATTGAGCTGGCGTCTCAAGCCACTCTCACCCATGCTAGTAAAAGGACAATTCCTCGTAGACAGAAGTTCGTAACTTTCTCAGGATTAAGATCAAGTTGTTTAAGTCATCCTATTGAAATAGAAATCTAATTAGTTAACGGAGTTACATCTATTGGTTACTATTTCGCGGTTCGGTCTTATGTGAACTCATCACATAAGATACCCCCACTCGCATGTCACCTACACGAACATGTTGGATTATTGTGTTTGTATCAAATACAGAGTGAGTTGTATCCATAGTGTCACTAGGATAAGGTATCCAATCTCATCCATATACTATAGACCGTTTCTTGAACTTTTGATCCCCGTATGTCTCCACATACAGTTCAAGACTCATGATATATCCTAAGATGTTTGTTTATTAGATTTAGGGTTATTTTAAGGCAAACTAATATAAAATTCAATAACACCTTATTGAACAAATGCAATAACACTTTATTGATAAAACTGAAATAAAATACAAGCTTACAAACAACGAGTTTTTGGGTATAAAACCCAACAATACCAATATGGAGATCTATTAGAGTCGATTGCCCCTGACAAGTGGTATTCAATCAACTTCAGTTTGAAGTTGGCATCGGTTGTCCCTAACAAGTGGTATCTGATCAACTATAGTGGGGAATTGACAACGCATTGTACTCTAGTGAGGAGTCATTATCAATAATTTTTTCGAGTGTAATTCGGAGAGATAATTATTTAAGAGTAGACTTGAGGTTGTACTTTGTTTGAAGGAGGATTGTTGGGAGTGTAACCAAAGTCCCACATTAACTAGATAAGGGAGAAATCATGAGTTTATAATTGAGTGACACTACCTCTATTTGTATGAGGTCACCTTTGCAATATTTTAATTCAATGACAATAGTTTTACTAACAACATATAAATAAATCGTTGCAAATGTGATAGTTGTAGTGGTTTAAGTGTAATAATGTTTTTAAAATTGTTATGAGTTTATATAAAATTGTAGCGATTTTCTAATGACATATTTAGAAAGTGTTGTCAATGAACGTTTCCTTAGGAGTGATTATATTAACCATCATTACAAGAGATTTGAGTTTTTTCGACGTAACAAATGGTAAGAAAAAGCCCGAAAAACATCGAAGAAAGTATTCCTGAAGCCAAAAATGGTGTCAGAAAATCCTCGTTGGGGAAGCTTTTGCCGATCAAATTTTCATACATTCAACATTTCTTGATAATGTCGACGCCTCCGATTTGGTCGTCCTTTCTTGGAAATGTCAACCAAATTCTATTTGATCAACCTTGTCAAGAAATGTCGACCAAATTCTATTTGGTTGGCCTTACCAAGAAATGTTGACCAAATTCTATTTGGTTGACCTTTCCTCTAATTGCCGACCAAACTTCATTCGGTCGGCAATTGAAAGAAAGGTGGATAAAATTTTCAATTTGGTGGGCATTGCTTATATTTGATATTTTACCTATTTAAATAGGTTTTTGTCTAGATTTTCACTATAATTCGAACGTGTTGTACTTGAAATAAATTATACACAAAATGAATAAAAAATTACTTATATTAAACAAAATTTAATTACATTTTGTTCATAAATACATACAAAATAAAAAAATAATGTTAACACAAATAAGCCTAATCTAGCTAGAAACAAAAGTTTATATTAACCAAATTTAATTACACTTTCTCATCATCTTCATGGTCATCTTCATCTTACTTTCAGAGTAATGTCGACTCGACCCATCTATGAAAATACAAAGACATGAACCTAAGATCAAATCTATATAAACACATAACAACTAAAATAACATTTTAAAAGCAATAAACAATAATATCAAAGTTTAACTAATTAAGTTACAAAACTATATAAACAAACCACCAAATTTCAAAAAGCAACGAAATTAATCTAACCTTACTAAGTAAATCAAAATTACAAAACTATATACATAACATTTTCTAAACACAAACATGTACAAATATATAAGTGAACTTATAGGTACTAATGAAGTATATACAAACTTATAATGATTTATAAGAAACTAAAACAATCCAACCTTAAACTTATCATGTTCACAATTAAACTCGTTAAAACTTAATAAAAATAAAATAAAATTTAACAAAAACAACCAAAACTTTCTATGGACTTCTAAAGTTACAAAACTTGTGAACATAACAAATTAAAATGCTCAAAACAACTATTAATCTAATTTTACCAATAAACTAGCACTAAACTTGTCGCAACGTCATCGCGACGCGGAGCGACCGACGTCTCTCTCAAGGGTCTCTTTCGAGGTAAAGGTTTTGAGTCGCCACCAATCATCATAGGGTGTGATTGGTCACTCATTTTAAAAGAAAAGGTTGGTCTGTGGAATTAGAAATAAGGTTCGGGAGTCGATTGAGTGTAGGGAAGGTGTTAGCACCCCTACAACACCCGTTTTTGAAAAACGGTTACCACATCTTATGTTAAAATTACCCTTTTATTTATTGGTTCAAAGAAAAATAATTTTTATATTTTATTTGAATGCCCCAAAATTTATTAATTCACATTTTAAAAGTAAGATATGGACTAATAACAGTGAGTGGCTCAATGCCATTAGAAAAACTTGAACTTATTTGATATTTCAAAATAAACTCCAATTTTTTAAAACAAATTATTTAATTAAAGAATTTCAAAAACGAAATATTCTTATTTCATAAACCTCATTTTTAAAGGAGTCAATTTATTTTATTTCAAACATCATTGTCAAGTTTTAATTTTGAAAACAATTGGAAAGCTCTTATTTCTTCTGAAATCTAATTTTGAAAGGGGCAATTTTTTTTTGTTTCAAACTTCAGTGCCAAAATTCAATTTTGAAAAATTGGAGGGTTCTTATTTCAGAAATCCAAATTTGAAAGAGACATTTTTGTTTTATTTCAAACTTTATTGCCAAAATGCAATTTTAAAAAATTGGAGGGTTCTTATTTCAGAAATCTAATTTTAAAAAGGGGAAAATTTGTTTTATTTCAAATATTGATGCCAAAATGCAATTTTGAAAAATTGGAGAGTTCTTATTTCAGAAATCTAATTTTGTAAAAGAGGCAAATTTGTTTTATTTCAAACTATGATGCCAAAATGCAATTTTGAAAAATTGGAGAATTCTTATTTCAGAAATCCAATTTTGAAAAGGGGCAAACCCGTTTTATTTCAAACTTTGTTGTCAAAATATAATTTTTTTTTAAATAAAGGGTTCTTATTTCAGAAATCAAATTCTAAACAAGGCAAATTTGTTTTATTTCAAAAACAGGCAAATCTATTTTATTTCAAAAAGTGGCAAATCTATTTCATTTCAAACTTTAATGTCAAAAGTTATGCCAACAAATTAAGTAAATTTTAATTTTATTAAAATCAAATAAAGAAGAAAAGCATAGATAAATTTGCCAAAACCCGATACAGTGACCCAAATATGACCAAATCAAATCTGTAGAATTCTAATAATACAATTGGCTATATTAAAATATGCATGCTCAATCCATTAAAACATTATATACAGTGGTCAAATCTACCAAATTAACATAATATGCATCATGCAGTGACCAAATAAATATATACAACTGCAAGGTGACCAAATTAACATAATATGCATGGAATAAATACAGTGGTCAAATATTAACATCTCAATAATATTAAAATATGCAGAGGTAATTCATGAAAATATGAAAATCTAAACATTAACCAACAAATACGTAACAATTCATGAAAATATACAGATTACCAAACTGACCGACGAAATTTTAACACAGTGGCCAAATTACATACATGCAATAACAAAATAAGGTGCAAGGAGGCCAAATCATGCCAAATCAAAATATAGTGGTTAAATTAGGACGTACATAAATTATAAGACCAGATAAAAATACATAAACCAAATAAAAAATGGCTAAATCTAAATATACATGGAACAAATCAGAGAACCGTGACCAAATTGGCTAAACTAAAACCTTCAGGATTTGTACAAAAAAAAAACACCCTTCAGCATTTGCCATAAAAAATGCAGACATACAGAAGAAAATAATCAAATCTAAAAACTTGCAGGATTGACAAAAGAATCTAAACTTTACCTACCAATCAAGTGAACAAAGATTGACCATTAAAATTATAGAAAAATAGAGGCCAAAATAAAATAAGATCTTTAGATCCAATCTATAGAAGTGGCCAAAAAAAAAAAACAGACTTACAGGGGTCATATGACAAAAACTAAAACATATCAAATGAAAACAACATAAAGGTGAATGAAACAATTTTAGGTAAGTCAATCCTAAACCGTACCTACAAATAAACTGAGGAAGTATTGATGAACCATAACCATTGATTCTATAACGACCTTAATTTTTTACAACTCAAAAGTAGAGACGTCACTGGGCAACACCCTCTACACCAAAAATTTGACAACATAACGACGCTACCCGGACAAATCCAAAATTTTTCTTAACCTGATATAACCTGTAAACACTTCAAAATAGTCTAACTACGCCCAGCCTCCTCCAAACTACAACAGATCACTAGGCTGGGCTCCAACAAAGTCACAAATGTTGGGATGTATGTCCTAATCTCGTACTTGTTTGTAATATACTGATTGAAATAAATAAGAGTTATTTTTTCATCACTTTGTGTCTCGCATATTTACAAACTTTGTCCAGTAAACTAAGCTCCAGGGTCATTTAATTATGAAAGAACTAGAACTTGAATGGTGTGTAGTGGACACACAGGGAGGATCACGTTCGAGTTAATGACCCGAACGGTCTACAATATACGGATAGGGTTGGAGACCTAATACTTGATACGTTGTGGGTGCAACCTGCTTTGTATTAGATACAAACAAGGTGATCTGACACATTCATGTGGTTGACATGCGAGTGGGAGCATCCTGTGCAATGAGATTGTACAAGACCGGGTCGTGAATTATTAGACCTACTGATGTAACACCGTTGACAGCATAGGACTAATAACTTTGTAGATGACCATTAGTGACTCTACCTTAATCCTGAGCGTGTTACAGACTCCTGTCTGTGGGGCTCTGTCCTTTGACTAGTACGGGTGAGGGTGGTCACAGTTAATCGCCCAATATGCCTATGTTCTCAGGGAAAGAACCACGTGGGGAGTTGGGAACTTAACTACGCGAGATGGAATTAATTTGTTCACGACTTTAAGGAAACTAGAGGGGTTGTTCCCTTAAATGTTGTCTCCAGGGCTTGGACAACGGGCACCCACCCTCTCACTGGCCCGAGATAGGTGTTGTTTATGGTTGGACCATACAACGTTGTTGTTCATTAGAGGAGCAGTGGGGACTTAAGCAGCAAGAAGTATACACACGGGTAAAACGGTAATTTGACCCAGCAGTGTCTATGAATAACCTTTCGGAGGTGTCCGATTGTTCGAGGTTCGGTGAGTTCGTGATCGTGGAGATCGGAGAACACGAAGAGTTTGTGACAGGAGAAGGAAATCGTGAAGAAAGGTTCTTCAACAAGTAAGTATTATATCTTGTTGTTTTTCCTTTCCATTTATGCATGTTTAGCCTAATTTTCTAAAGGATAGAAATGATTTTGAGAAAATGTTTTCACATCGAAACCACGACGATTCAATCGTTTTTTTTGCTGCGGGATTTTTATTCCCGATAATTGGTATCAGAGCCAAACGTTAGCTTCTTCGTTGTGCAAATTATTTTTTTAAAATTTGGTGGGTTGTACTTCAAATTCATGAGATGAAATTGTGGTTTGCAAAAATGGATGTTTAGGTTTTGGCATTTTCTTTAGATTTATGTTTTGTTGATTAGATCAATGTAAAGGCCCGTGTTTTTTGGGCAATTAGAAAATAAATCGAGTCTGTAAGTCCGTGCTAGGATGGCAAGAGTTGTTTTGAAGAAATCAGAGCGAAAACGACGAAGAACAACAAAGGAGTTTGTTGTTTTGTCGACGGCATTGAGATGTTATTCTTCGGCATCTCAACGTTGTCCACGGTATTGCAACGCTGCAAGCGTTGAGGGGCAGTTCGCAAGGCAGTTTCGCGCGAAGTCGCTGTTGGATGCAGTTTCACGCATCGTGGGGCATTAGTGTTTTTGTAATTTATTTATTTTTTTAATTTGTAAAATGTATTTTATTTAAAATTAATTTTATTAATTAATAATAATATAAAAGATATTAATGTTAATTAATTTAATTAATATCCCTAAGTGCCAAAACCGGTCTAATTTTTTCTATTTATTTATTTTATGCATGAGATGTATGAAATTAATTATTCTATGTGCATAATGTATGTCATATAGATTAAAATCCCACCTTAGGTTAAACATTTCATGCATCATATTTATATTATAAGTGTCATAATATATAGTATGCATGATAGGTTTATATTATAAGAGTTATAATATAAGGTTTGCATGTTTTAATTTATTTAATATAAGTGTTATATTTCTTAGATTAAAAGCATTCACATGCATTTAATTCATGTGATGAATGTATGTTATAGTATATTATTAATCATGTGATGAATGATCAAGCACTATAACATAGATATGCATATAACCTCAGTTAATTATTAGATTTAAAATATTTAGAACTTGAATAATTAGCTTAGGTTTTCTAGTTCTAATAAGAATAGAATTAAGAAATCAAATATGATTTATGAAAGGTGACTAATAAGTAACTCTATCTAAGGAAGGTTTTGTCGAAGGCTGGGATATTTAAGCTGACGCTTTGGGGAACACCCCTACTTGGGAACCGACCTGGAAGTGAATTTGGTCTGGAGACTCATAGATTATATTATCGCGGGTGGCGTTAATTAAAAGTTGATTAATTTACTCACATAGACCTAAATTAATAATGTGATTATAGACTTAGGCTAATCCAATATAAGAGTTATATTGGTAGACTTAGGTAAATATTACCCGATTTATCTAGGTCAATCCCGATTAACTGAAAGTGCTGAGTGGGAGGAAATAAATTGTATAAGATACATTTGATTTTTCGACCACTAATCTCTGTTAAAGTTCACACCGTGAGATCCATACTCGGCCTCGTTGCACAAATGGAAGCGTCCCCCTTCAGATGGTTTTTGTATGGGTCAATATCAACGTAGATGGAGAGAGTACATATAGTGAGTGGGAGCGGGATCTGTGAAAACGGGACCCACGGTCTCTTTTTTCGATTCACACCGTGAGATGCTTATGATTTGCCTGCTAGTTTGGCCTGGACCAGACAATCTCTTCGGAGGGCCTTGATCATAGGAGTCGAAACACCGTGAATTCCCGAAAGGGATACAGTTTCCTTGTTGGTTTTCCTTCTTGGTTCACCCTTCGGTGGCTATTGTTTGGACGGATACTTGGAAATTTAAAGATTGAGGGTGACACTCACAGGATTCATTAAGAGTTAATGGATTCCGACTGAAAAATGGTAACTGGATGCCTAATGGAATAAGAGTTATTCTGGTAATAGGGTCTGGTCGAGAAAGTCTCGTCCCAGAGGAGGAGTGTTTCTGTTCAGCCTTCGGTGGCGGTTATTCTAAACCTTTGGGATATCATTGCAAATTTTAATGACCTAGGGATCATAGCATACATTTTTGCTAAAACTAGTTGGATTTTCAAAAGTTTTTGCGAGACTGACACAAAAGTTTTAACTTGTTTTTCAGCAAAAATGTCTAGCTCAATCATAGCCCTATTAGCTTCCGACAAACTAGTGGGAGATAATTTCCAAACGTGGAAAAACAATATAAACACAATTCTAGTAATTGACGACCTAAAGTTCGTGCTCACTGAGGAGTGTCCTCAGGTGTCGAGCTCCACTGCGTCACGAAGTGTTCGTGATGCGTATGATCGATGGATCATGGCCAATGAAAAGGCCAAGGTCTATATCATTTCCAGCTTGTCTGAAGTCTTGGCAAAGAAGCATGAGTTGATGGTCACCGCCAAGGAGATCATGGAATCCTTGCAGGAAATGTTTGGACAACAGTCCTTTCATGTCCAGAATGATTCACTCAAACACGTCTTCAATGCTCGAATTAAAAAAGGGACGTTTATCCGTGAACACGTTCTGGACATGATGACCCACCTTAATTTGGCTGAGATGAACGGGGCTTCGATCGATGAGTCGAGCCAGGTCAACTTTATTCTGGAGACTCTTCGAATAGTTTCCTTCAGTTTCGTAGAAATGCTTTTATGAACAAAATTAGCTACACTCAAACAACCCTTCTAAACAAACCACAAAACTTTCAATCCTTGATGAGGATCAGGACACTGGAAGTTGAGGCAAATGTTGCCTTTAGGTCCTTTCACAGGAGTTCAACCTCTGAGACAAAATCTGTAGCTTCTTCACACCCGAAAGGGAAGAAGAAGAAGATGAAGAAGGGTAAAGCTGACCGTGCTGCCGCCCAAAAGGGCAAAAGGTCAAGGAAGTTGCAGAGAAAGGAAAGTGTTTCCACTGCAATGGAGACGACCGCTAGAAGGGTAACTGTCCCAAGTTCCTTACCGACGGGAAGAAATAAGGTAAATGTGATTTACTGGTCACAAAAACTTATTTAGTGGAGAGTAATGACTCTGCCTGGATATTGGATTCGAGAGCCACTAACCATGTTTGTTCTTCTTTTCAGGGAATTAGTTCTTAGCAGCAGCTGCGAGAGGGTGAGATAACACTACGGGTTGGATCCGGGGAGGTTGTCTCTACTGCAGCGGTCGACACGGTGAAACTTTATTTTGGCAGGAAATACCTATTATTAGATAATATATATATATAGTTCAAGGGTTTACTAGAAACCTTGTTTCTATTTCCTGGTTACTCGAACACTGTATTTCTGTTAAATTTTCTGGCAATAAAGCGTTTATTTCTAGAAATGAAAATTTATTTGTTCTGCTTCACTAGAGAATAACCTATACGTTTTGAAACCTAATTCGGTCAAAAGTGTTTTGAATACTAAATTATTTAAAACGGCATAAACACGAACAAAGATAGTGAAAGTTTCTCCTAAAGAAAATGCCCATCTTTGGCATTTAAGGTTAGGCCACATCAATCTCAATAGGATTGAGAGACTAGTGAAGAGTGGACTTCTAAGAGAGTTGGAAGAAAACTCTTTGTCGGTATGTGAGTCATGCCTTGAAGGCAAAATGACCAAACGCCTTTTTAGTGGAAAAGGATATAGAGCCACAGAGCCCCTTGAGCTTATACATTCTGACCTCTGTGGTCCGATGAGTGTTAAAGCACGAGGTGGTTACGAATACTTTGTATCTTTTATAGATGACTATTCAAGGTATGGGTATATTTACCTAATGCATAGGAAGTTGAAACTCTTGAAAAGTTCAAGGAATACAAGACTGAGGTTGAGAACTTGTTAGGTCAGACATAAAAATACTTTGATCGGATCGAGGTGAAGAGTATATGGACACTGAATTCCAGGACTAATGATATAACATGGAATTACGTCCCAACTCTCAGCACCTGGTATGCCACAGCAGAATGGCGTATCATAGAGGAGAAACAAAACCCTGTTGGACATGGTTCGATCAATGATGAGCTATGCTAATCTCCCTGATTCTTTTATGGGTTACGCAGTTGAGACTGCAGTTTATATTTTAAAGAACGTTTCGTCGAAGAGTGTTTGTGAAATACCTTTCGAACTCTGTAATGGATGTAAAGGCAGTTTACACCATTTCAGAATTTGGGTATGCCCGACCCATGTGTTGGTGTCAAACCCGAAAAAAGTTGAAACTCCGTTCAAAATTATGCCTATTTGTAGCTTATCCAAAAGAGACTAGGGGTGGTCTATTTTACGATCCTAAGGATAATAGGTTACTTGTGTCGACAAACACCACTTTCCTTGTGGAATACCACGTCAAGGATCATTTACCTAGAAGAAAAATTGTGTTAAACAAAATGGACAATTCATCAACAAGAGTTGCTGATGGGGCTAGTACGCCAACAAGTTGTAGATGGGAAGGTGCAGACCTTCAAAGCACGACTAGTGGCAAAGGATTTTACCCAGGTTGAAGGGGTTGAATATGAGGAAACCTTTTCGCCTGTTACCATGGTAAATTCGATCAAGATCCTTATGGCCATTGCCGCATATTATGACTATGAGGTATGGCAGATGGATGTCAAGATAACCTTTCTGAATGGAAAACTGATGAGACCATCTATATGGATCAGCCCAAAGGGTTCATTGCCAAAGGCCAAGAGCAAAAGGTTTGATGAGGCGATCAAATCTTATGGCTTTGATCAGAATGTTGACGAGCTTTGTGTGTACAAGAAAATCATCAACAACACTGTCGCATTTCGGATATTGTATGTGGATAATATCCTGCTCATTGGGAATGAGGTAGGATTTGTAACTGACATTAAAAAATGGTTGGCTTCGCAATTCAAAATGAAAGATTTGGGAGAAGCACAGTATGTTCTAGGTATCCAGATAGTTCAGAATCAGAAGAATAGAACGCTAGCCATGTCTCAGGCGTCTTATATTGACAAGATATTGTCTATATATATGATGCAGAACTTCAAGAAGGGTTTGTTGCCTTTCAGGCATGGGGTTCCCTTGTCTAAGGATCAATGTCCTAAGACTCCTCAAGAGGTTGAGGATATTAGACGAATCCTCTATGCTTCAGCTGTTGGGAGCCTTATGTATGCCATGCTGTGTACTAGGCCCGACATCTGTTATGCAGTTGGGATTGTCAGTAGGTATCAATCCAATCTAGGATTAGATCACTGGACAACCATAAACGCAATTCTCAAGTATCTTAGGAGAACGAGGAACTACAACCTTGTGTATGGGAGTGGGGATTTGATCCTTACATGATACACAAACTCTGACTTGCAGACCGATAAGGATTCTAGGAAATCCACTTCGGGGTCAGCCTTCATTCTGAATGGAGGAGTTGTAGTATGGCGAAGCATCAAGCAGGGATGAATCGCTGATTTCACGATGGAAACCGAGTACGTTGCGGCTTGTGAAGCTTCAAAGGAAGTTGTTTGGCTTAGGAAGTTCATGAAGGATTTGGAAGTTGTTCCAAATATGAACTTGTCGATCACGCGGTTTTGTGACAACAGTGGTGTTGTAGCAAACTCCAGAGAGCCTCGGAGTCATAAGAGGGGCAAGCACATTGAGCGGAAGTATCACCTTATATGGGAGATTGTGCACCGCGGAGACGTGCCAGTCACACAAATAGCATCGGAGCACAACGTTGCTGATCCATTTACAAAGGCCCTCAAACGGCTAAGGTATTTGAGGGTCACCAAGAGAGTCTAAGTCTTCGAGTGCTTCCTGACTAGGGCAAGTGAGAGTATTGTAAAAGAGTATTCAATGCCCTAGTTTATTGTATTACTTTATTATTTTATTGTACATTTGAGAAATGTATTATGTACTCCACTAGCTTAGTCCAAGTGGGAGTTTGTTGGGATGTATGTCCTAATCTCGTACTTGTTTGTAATATACTGATTGAAATAAATAAGAGTTATTTTTTCATCACTTTGTGTCTCGCACATTTACAAACTTTGTCCAATAAACTAAGCTTCAGGGTCATTGAATTATGAGAGAACTAGAACTTGAACGATGTGTAGTAGACACACAGGGAGGATCACGTTCGAGTTAATGACCCGAACGGTCTACAGTATATGGATAGGGTTGGAGACCTAATCCTGGATACGCTGTGGATGCAACCTGCTTTGTATTCGATACAAATGAGGTGATCTGACTCGTTCATGTGGTTAACATGCGAGTGGGGGCATCCTGTGCAATGAGATTGTACAAAACCGAACCGTGAATTATTAGACCTATTAACGTAACACCGTTGACAGTATAGGACTAATAACTTCGTAGATTACCATTAGTGACTCGACCTTAATCCTGAGCATGTTACGGACTCCAGTCTATGAGGGGCCTGTCCTTTGACTAGTACGGGTGAGGGTGGTCACAGTTACTCGCCCAATATGCCTATCTTCTCAGGGATAGGACCACGTGTGGAGCTGAGAACGTAACTACGCGAGATGAAATTCACTCGTTCCAGACATTAGGGAAACTAGAGGGGTTGTTCTCTTAAGTGTTGTCTCCAAGGCTTGGACAACAGACGCCCACCCTCTTAGTGGCCCGAGAAGGGTGTTGTTTATGGTTGGACGATACAACGTTGTTGTTCATTAGAGGAGCAGTGGAGACTTAAGGAGCAAGAAGTATACACACGTGTAAAACGGTAATTTGACCCAGCAGTGTCTATGAATAACCTGTGAAGGGTTGACTCAAGGGCATGGATTATATCAATGGACACAACTTGTTCAACAGTGATGGGAGTGAAACTACGGGTTTTAGTGGAGTGTTACCATAGCTAATGAATGTTGATTACTGGGTCAAAGTGTTTGACAGGTTCATCTCCGATCATTAGGGCTCGTCACCTGTAGGTCCATTCGGTCCCTCGGTTGGCTCAAACTGGATACATAAAGGGTTTACAGTTTGGTATGGATTTGAAGTGTTCAAATTCATTAAAAGGGTATTTACGTCATTTATATGAGATATGATTGACATATTATATAGTTTAATGTGAATGAGATTCATAATAAACTATTGGTTAGCCTAATTTCTTAATTAGGGTTAATTTAGAGAAATTGGATTGAGAGAAATTAAATTGAATGTGATTCAATTTAAAATTCACAATTATACAAATGTGATTTATATAATGAGATATGAGATATCTTATTATATGTGGTTATGCAAATATGATTTGCATAACCTATGGTTGGTGTTAAAATGGTAAATAGGTGGAGATTTCAACTCCACCTATTACCATTATTTAAAGCCTTTGCAAGAAGGCTTTTGGTAAGCATTGTTTCATTTTTTAGATTTTTCACCAAAAGAACTCTCAAACTCTCTCAACCTTCACTCAATTTCTCTCTTCTCCCTTTACCAAAGGAGTCCCATCACTCTCCTTCTACCTAAAGAGAACAACTGAAAAGTCCTTTCGAAGGTGTTCGATTGTTGGAGGTTCAGTGAGTTCGTGATCGTGGAGATCGAAGAACACGAAGAGTTCGTGACAGGAGAAGGAAATCGTGAAGAAAGGTTCTTCAACAAGCAAGTATTATATCTTGTTGTTTTTCCTTTCCATTTATGCATGTTTAGCCTAATTTTCTATAGGATAGAAATGATTTTGAGAACATGTTTTCACAACGAAACCACGACGATTCAATCGTTTTTCCGCTGTGGGATTTTTATTCCCTACAACAAACAGTAGGAAAAGCAAAACGACTAAAAGCAAGTAGAAACCAACCAAGAGTTCCAAGCGGGGAGAAAGCATGCAACTAACAATCGAAAAAGTTACGTCCACTTAGAACACGATAAACAAGCAACATCAAAGTTCAGCATAAGAACTAAGGTCCTAGGCAAAACAAGTCCTTTGGTCCAAACAGGGTCCTATAGCCTCATCACGTCGCGTCGTCATCCCCTGGCTCACTGTTTTTCCTTACCTGCAACCATAACAAGAAAGTAGATGGGTGAGTATAAGAATACTCAGTAAATAGCCCACTCAAGTCCAACAAACCACAAAGCATCAACATTCAACAGGTAATAATCAAACGAGCACACTAGCGCTCAGGCGCTACGAAGTCCTACGACCCTAGCCTTCCTTCTTGCACCCTACTACCTTGGCTTCGTAATCTTAACCCCCGACTCACAGCCACAAAGGTCAGCTCGCCAAAAAGGCTCTCGCGCCACAAAGGCTATCAATCTCGCCACACAGGCTATCGTCTCGCCACAAAGGCTATCATCTCGCCACAAAGGCTATCATCTCGCCACAAAGGCTCATACTTAACAAAAGCTATCGTCTCGCCACAAAGCCTCATACGCCACAAAGGCTATAATGCCACAAAAGCCTCTCATCACAAAGGAGTCGGGTCTTAGTTCAATTCGAAGCCCAAGGGTCATAAGCTAGGTCTATAAGGACTCGTAAATAAGATAGATCATTTCCAGGTTAGGCCTAATCACTCTATCACAAGGTTAACACTCCCTTACTCGATTAACCAAGCTAGCCACCAAGGCTGATCAACAAAGTAGGCCTAACTGGACTGTCACAAAATCAGGCTACATTCCCAAGCCTACAACACTATCGCCACAAAGGCCACCCTAATCAAGTATCACGACCGACACACAAACCAACAGATTCTCAACAATTCAGGTTCGTGTCACAACCAAAACCAAGGTTTACACATGCTGAACAAGTCCAACATCATGCATCAACCAAAAACAAGGCTATTCTGATACCTACACATGCAAATCAAGTCATAGGCATATTCTCAGAGTCAACAGAAACAACCAGACAACAACCATATGCATGAAATATGATCAAGGATCACCACCGACCTCCTTAACACACACACCACAACCCGATTACAAATTTCTGGCTACACTAGCATGCTCTCTCACTTATGTGATCCAACTGGCTACTTACCTGGATGTTCGAAGGTTCGAGGGTTCGATCCCGCTCCAAGTAACTTCCTTATCACGATCGAGTCACTAAATACCAAACAAATGGCTTAAAATCATGCTCCTAACATCGTTAATTTAACTAACTCGACATAAATAGCCAAACCGACACATAGAGGCCTAAAACGAGCTCGAGAAAATAAGACTAACCGACTGCACCTAACCGGCGGCGGTGGCGGCAAGTGAAACACAGATCCGAGATTCCCGTGACACGATCTATTCAAAACCAAACACCAAACAATGAGAACTGGATTAAAAATGCTTGAACCAATTGAACCAAACTTATGGGTTTCCTTGAAAATAACTTATCGATGAAAGGCTACGACGATGGATATCACAAGGGGGACTGGTCGGAGAGGGACCGACGGTGGAAGGAGAGAAGGGAAACGGTGAGAGGACCAGCATTCAAACGTCGGACCGGTTGAAAAAATGAAGAAACTCGAAGGTTGTCGACGCTGGATTCGCGAGGAAAGGGTCGAATGGTTGGGTTGCAGCGTCGGAGAGGAGAGGTTGGACAGTTGTCGACGATGACGTGCTGGTCGGAGGTGGAAAGTGTCGGCGGCGAAGGAAAAACTGAAGACAGGGGCGTTGGGCTTGTCTGCACGAAGAAGGAGAAGTGAGCACGGGGGGGGGGGGCACTCCTTGCGAATCTCCTTCCCCGTTTTTTTTTAAACTTTCCTTTTCTTTTCTAAATAAAACAAAACCTTAAAGAAAAAAAAATAACTAAAAGAAAGGAGAGGAATACCTTGGCTCTTTTCTTCAAAGGCTCGATATGAGCCGAATAAGCCGACCTCCATAATTATAAGCAAGGATCGAAATTTACTTGGTTTCCTAAAATTGTCGGGTGTTACATCCATGTGACGACCGAGGAAGAGGGGTACATGAATGAACCGAGTCCACATCTGTATGAGAGGGATCCTGAGGATATGAAAGTATGGTGCCTGAAGAAGAGGGGTACATGAGAGTGACCGTGAGGATATGAAAGTACAGTTGAGAAAAACATAAAACAATTGATAGCTACTACATATACCAACAAGGTGTACCTTCCTTTTCGGTGGCTCAATCATAGGAACTTCAAAGTTAAGCGTGCTTGGCTTTGAGCAATTCAAAACAGATGGAGAAAAGATCGTGAAGAAAAGAAAGTGGGAGAGAATCGTGAGAGTGGGGAGAAGGTGAGAAAAATGAGGAGAGAGAAAAATGTGGGAAGTTAAAGGGATATTTAAATAATAATAATAAAAAAAAATAAAATAATCATTTTTTTTAACAAAATCTTTTTTTAAAATAATAATAATAAGAAGATTTAAATTAACAAACCATTTTAGTTTTTTTTAAAAAACTTTTATTTACAAGAAACAAATATGGAACAAAAATAAAAATTACCGGACCAAATACGATATCCGTTGGGTTTTATGTCCTAAAACTCGTGGAGTTTTAAACTGAATGTATATTCTATTTTTGCAATGAAGTTGTTATTGAGATTTATTCAGTAGAGGGATTATTGAATAAAGTGAATTGTATATTTTGAAACCCTAATCCAATAAAGAACCCATGGCTATAGGATGTATATTTGAACTTTATGTGAGTGGATCAGGTTCAAGTTATAGCTAGAACGGTCTATAGTATAGGGATAGGGTTGGGTACCTTATCCTGGGGACACTATGGGCGCGACCCACTTTGTAAAGTACAAACGATGTGATCCTTAATCGTTCATGTGGAGACATGCGAGTGGGGGTGTCCTATGCAATGAGTTTGCATAAGACGACCGGGAAATAGTACTTAGACTTTATAACTTCGTTTACTGTCTTAACTGACTTTATTCATACGATGTCCTAGGTAACTCGATCTTAATCCTGAGCGTGCCATGAACTCCTGTTTATTCGAATTATCCTTAGATTTGCATGGGTGAGAGTGGTCTGAGATTGTCGACTCAATAAGCCTCCCATTTTAGGGATAAGACCTGGTAGATAGCTGGGAACATAGTTCTGCAAGATGGAATTCACTCCTACCCGCTTTAGGGATTAGGAGAAAGATTGTTCCGTTAAGTGCTGATTCCGGGTCTTGAACAAAGGGCCCATCCTCTCATTGGCCCGAGATAGATTCGGTTTGTTGGTTGGACCACAAACCAATTGTTCATTAGAAGATCCGTGGGACTTAAGGAACAAGAAGTAATTATAGGGATAAAACGGTAATTTTGACCCAGCTGTAATTACCAATGACCTGTGAAGGATCCACTTACTAATCATGGTTATATCGAGTGGACAGAAATATATCTACAGTGAGGAGAGTGCAGTCACTGGGCTTCAGTGGAGTGTCCCGGTGGTTAACGAACGTTGATTAGCTAGGCTAAAGAGTTTGGCCGATTAATCTCGTATCGTTGGAGCTCATGATCTTGAAGGGATCGAATCCTGCAGTGGAAGCGATTGTGAATCGCGTGTTCTTAATTTCGTTTCACGAATTACAATCAAGATCAAAACTACTAAGATTAAACATATTATATAATGAGGACAACAAGAGATTACCTTTGAAGAACTCTTTCTTCACGTGCTCCTTCTCCCACGATCAAGATTTCAGCAACTCGAACTCAAACGTATGAAGTTGACACCACTAGATCTTCTACGTTGTGCTCTAAGTGAGGGAGGAAAGTGAGTTTCTTTTATGGTGAGATGTGGAGGTTATGACAGAAAGTGTGTTTGGGAAGTTTTCCAACAACACTATAATTTGGAATTCTAGGGTTTTCCAAAAGCATAGTTGCTTGACCACAAAGTTGCATCTCATGCAACCATTTATAGGGAAAATAGGATGGAAATTACCATCCGATCCCTCCTTCATTCTCTCATTAGTATATAGTTTATGTATGAATCTAATTCACATAAAAACCATATATTATTTCAATTATATCACATATAACTGATATAAGACCTCATATATGAAATTGAACACTTTAATTTCATTCCTAACTTTATACCCTCAATATTACCATGTTGAGCCAACGAAGGGACCAAATGGACCTATAGTTCATGAGCTCCAATGATGTGAGATTAACTGATCAAACTCTTTGATCCAGTTAATCAATATTCATTAACTACAAATCACTCCACTATAGACTTGTAGCTGTACTCTCCTCACTATAGATTACATTGTGTTCATCGATATAATCATTACCCATGAGTCGACCCTTCACAGGTTGTTCGTAATCACGGCTGGGTCAAATTATTGTTTTACCCCTGTGATTACCTATTTGTTCCTTAGGCACCATTGATCCTCTAATGAACAACAAGTCTAAGGTCCTACCATAGACTCATAACCTCTTAAGTAAGTTTAGAGGGCGAGGTCGCGTTGTTCAAGACCTGGACTCAGTTCTTAAGGGAACAACCTATCTAATTCCTTAGTGTTGGAATGAGTGAATTTCATCTTACATAGTTAAGTCCCCGGCTACTTACGAGGTTCTGTCCCTGAGAAGGTAGGCTTATTGAGTCGGCTACAGGCCACTCTCACCCATACTAGACTAAGGACAAACCCTTATAAGAAGGAGTTCTTATCTTGCTCAGGATTCAGGTCGAGTCACTAATGCCCATCTATAAATTATCAGTCTTATCCTGTTAACGACGTTATACTGGTTAGACTAATAATTTCCAATCTGGTCTTGTATGAACTCTTCATACAGGATGCTCCCACTCGCATGTCAATCCACATGAATGAGTTGGATTACCTCATTTGTACTAATTACAAAGTGGGCCGCATCCATGGTGTTACCAGAATAAGGTTTCCAACCTTATTCTTATACCATAGACCCCATAGGTTATACTCTTGAACACAATCCAAATAGTGTCTACTACACTGATGTTCAAGATACATTATAATCTTGGAGCTTAGTTTATTGGATTTATAGATCAAGAATATAATTTTATCAAAACAAATAACTCTTTATTTATTTGATCAAAATTACATAAGTTTAGGGCACAAATCCCAACAATCTCCCATTTAACCTGAAGCTTGTGGAGTATTAAAACATTACAATAATGTAAATACAATAAACTAGGGCATTTAAACCCTTTGTACAACATACACTCACTTGCCCTAGTTGGGGAAGACTTGTAAACCTAAACCTTCTAGGTGACTCTCAAATACTTTAGCAGTAAGAGCCTTTGTAAAAGGATCCACAATATTGTGCTCTGAGGCTATCTTCGTGACGATCACGTCTCCTAGATTCACGATCTCCCGGATGAGATGATATTTCCGCTCAATATGTTTTCCCCTCTTGTGACTTCGGGGTTCCCTTGAATTTGCCACGACACCACTGTTATCCCAATATAGTGTGATGGGCAAACTCATATTTGGAACAACTTCCAAATTTAACATGAATTTCCTTAACCAAACGACCTCTTTAGCTGCTTCACGAGTTGCTACATATTCGACCTCCATGGTGGAATTAGTGATGCATTCCTGCTTGACGCTTCGCCATACTACGACTCCTCCGTTAATAGTAAATACTGACCCTGATGTAGATTTCCGAGAATCTTTATCAGTCTGAAAGTCAGAATCCGTGTATCCTGCAAGGATCAAATCCTTAGCCCTATACACAAGCATGTAGTTCCTTGTTCTCCGTAGATACTTAAGGATTGTTTTAACCCCTGTCCAGTGTTCAGATCTTGGATTGGATTGATACCTACTGACCATTCCAATTGCAAAACATATGTCTAGCCTAGTACACACCATGGCGTACATCAGGCTCCCAACAGCTGATGCATAAGGAATCTGTCTCATATCTTCAACTCCTTAAGGTGTCTTAGGACACTGTTCCTTAGACAAATGAACTCCATATATAAAAGGTAATAAACCATTTTTGGAGTCATGCATCTTAAACCTTGACAACACTTTGTCGATGTAAGATGTTTGAGACAAGGCTAGTGTTTTATTCTTGCAGTTCCGGACAATCTGATCCCAAGAACAAACTGCGCTTCACCCAAATCTTTCATTTGGAATTGCGTAGCTAGCCAATTCTTAATGACAGTAAGATATCCTACATCATTTCCAATGAGTAGGATATCATCCACATATAGAACTAGGAATGCGACAGAACTATTGATGACTTTCTTGTAGACATAGGGTTCATCACCATTCTGATCAAAGCCAAAAGATTTGATTGTTTCATCAAATCTTATATTCCAGGACCTAGAGGCTTGTTTTAGTCCATAGATTGACCTTTTAAGCCTGCAAACCTTTCGCTCTTGCCCTTGTTCAATGAAACCTTTGAGCTGGTCCATGTAGATGTTTTCGTCAAGATTGTCATTCAAAAAAGCTTTCTGGACATCCATTTGCCATACCTCATAGTCATAATATGCGGCAATGGCAAGTAGGATACAGATAGACTTTACCATAACAACAGGTGAAAAAGTTTTCTCATAGTCAACCCCTTCAACCTAGGTATAGCCCTTTGCTACTAGTCTAGCTTTAATGGTTTGCACCCATCTACACCACACTTTCTCTTGTAGATCCACTTACAACCTATAGGTTTTACCCCATCATGTTTATCTACAAGAACCCAAATAGAATTGAAGTATATAGACTCCATTTCTTGGTCCATGGCTATGACTCATTTATCTTTGTCTTTGTCAACCATCGCTTGATTATAAGTTGATGGATCCTCACAGTTGTCATCTTGTATAACAACTTGGATTTCAGATAAACCCATGTAACAGTCAGGTTGTGTTATAACCCTCCCACTACGTCGAAGCATACTCAACTCTTGAGATGGGCTCTCTAGACCAGACAAGCTAGTATCAACAACTTTTGTTGACATACTAGTTTTATTAGCAACCTTTGCTATTGTTCCATCTAACTCACTTAACACAACTTTACTTCTTGCTTTGTGGTCCCTTATGTGGTACTCCTCTAAGAAAGTGACATTTGTCGACACAAAAACCTTATCTTCCTTAGGATCATAGAATAAACCACCTCTTGTTTCTTTTGGGTAGCCTACGAATAGGCACAATTTTGAACGTGAATCGAACTTCTTTGGATTTGTCACAAGCACATGTGCTGGACATCCCCAAATTCTGAAATGACATAAACTATCTTTATGTCCTTTTCAGAGTTCAAAAGGTGTTTTAGAAACACTTTTTGATTGCACATTGTTCAAAATGTATCCTGAAGTCTCTACTGCGTAACCCCAAAAGGAATTAGGGAGATGAGCATAACTCATCATTGATCGAACCATATCCAACAAGTTTCTTTTTCTTCTTTCCGATACACCATTTTGTTGTGGCGTACCAGAAGCCGAGAGTTAGGATGTAATTCCATGTTCTATCATATAGTTCTGGAATTTTAAATCCATGTACTCTCCACCTCGATCTGATCGAAGTGTTTTAATTATTTTACCTAATTGATTTTTAACTTCAGTCTTGAATTCCTTGAACTTTTCAAGTGCTTCAGACTTATGATGCATTAGGTAAATATGCCAAAATGTAGAATAATCATCTATCAAGGAGATGAAATATTCATAACCTCCTCTGGTTTTAATATTCATCGGACCACAAAGGTCTGAATGTGTAAGCTCAAGAGGTTCTTTGGCTCTATAACTGTTTCCATTAAAAGGTCTTTTAGTCATTTTGCCTTCTAGGCAGGATTCACATACAGGTAAAGCATTTTCTTCTAACTTATTTAGAAGTCCATTCTTTACCAATCTCTCAATCCAATTGAGGTTAATGTAACCCAATCTAAGATGCCAAAGATGAGCATTTTCTTTAGGAGAAATCAGTTCGTGTACTTGCTATTTTTTATAATTTAGTATTTAAAACTACTTTAACTGAATTAAACCATTGCAAATAATTCTCAAGAAGAGCAATACATAGTTCAATACTTTTCAATGAAATAAACATTTTATTCAATTGAAAAGAAAATGAAGTACAATGTTTGCTAAGGCAAGAAATAGAAATAAGGGTTCTAATAAACCCTGAAACTACATACATGTTATCAAATAACAACAGTTTCTTGCCAGACGATTGCTCTTTATTTGCTCTTTTTCTTCTGTATCTTCTTAAGTTCAGAAGAATAACTGCAGAATTTAATTCCAGAGAGTGAACCCTTCTGAGAACTTTTGGAATGGGCAAACAGATTTGCCTCTCCATTCTGTTGTCTCTTATCATCCATAAGAAACTGATAATTCTGCAGCTTATTTAGCAGAGAAGTCAGATCATACTCTATGTTTTTCATCGCTGCATTGCGGCGGAATGGCAGAAAAATCTTTGGAAGAGATTCTAGGATGAACGATACCTGACTTTTCTCATCTATGACCTCTCCGTTTAATTCCGCTATGTTGAAGTGAGCCATCAGATTGAGAACATGTTCTCTTACTGATGTTTCCTCCTCCATGTGCGCGTTGTAAACGTACTTTACGGCTTCATGCCGAATTTGTTTGGACGATTGTCTCGACAAATTTAGCACAAAATCCACGATCTCACAAGCTGAGACCTTGCCCTCCAGCCTCCTAGCTAAAACATCAGGTATGCTAATCAGGATATAGGCTTCTGCCTTTTCATTGGCATTGATCCAGCGGTCATACGCATCCTCAACAGATTGAGGCATGTTTTGAGCAGGGAATTGAGGACATTCCTCATTGAGAACGAACTTAACATCATGTGCAACCAAGATTATGTTGAGTGTATTCTTCCAAGTCATTATGTTCTCTCCAGTTAATTTTTCTACACCCAGTAAGGAAATAATTGAGCTAGACAATTTGCTGAAAATTTACAAAAAACTTGTATAAGTGTCTTGCCATAATTGTCTAAAGTAGTCATGTTTTAGCTAATTATTAAATGATTCCTAGGTCATTTATAATTTGCAATGATACTCTAAAGGTTTAGAATGTATGACACCGAAGGGTAATAAAAAACACTCATCCTCTGGATCAAGACACTATTGACCAAAACCTAATGCCAGAATAACTCTTATTCCTATAGGCTTTAATTACCATTATTCGGTCAGGATACACACACTTCTTATGTACCTTGTAAGTGTAACCCTCTGTCTTTAGACCTCAGAGTCCCCATCCATCAAAATCCGTCGAAGAGAGGACTAGGTTGAAAAACAGACTAAGGAAATCTTTATCCCTTTTGGGTGTCTACTGTGTTCGATCCCCTATGATCAAGCCCTTCGAAGGGATTGTCTAGTCCAGGCCAAACTAGCAGGTTGACCATAGTGATCTTAAGGTGTAAACCGACAGAAGAGACCATAGGTTTTATTTTCACTAAACCTGCTCCCACTCACTACAAGTACCCTCTCCATTCACCTTGATATTGAATCATACAAACACCATCCGAAGGGAGACGCTCCCGTTTGCGCCACGAGGCCAAGTATGAGTCTCACGGTGTGAACTTCCCGGAGAAAATGTAGGTGGAAAAATATGTATCATATACACTTTTCCTCCCACTGGATACTTTAAATCTATAGGAAATTTACTTAGGTTGAAACCCGACTAATAGTTTTACCTAAAATTATCAATATAACTCTTATATTGATGATCAATATAACTCTTATATTAACTTTATCCTAAGTTTGCTAATATAACTCTTTATATTAAGCCTAGGATTTCTAGTTTATAAACCCCATATATTATATCAATTATATCACATATAAATGATATAACACCTCATATATGAAATTGAACACTTTAATTTCATTCCTAACTTTAAACCCTCAATATTACCATGTTGAGCCAATGGAGGGACCTAATGAACCTACAGTTTATGAGCTCCAATTATGTGAGATTAACTGATCAAACTCTTTGATCCAGTTAATCAATCTTCATTAACTACAAATCACTCCACTATAGACTTGTAGTTGTACTCTTCTCACTGTAGATTATATTGTGTCCATCGATATAATCATTACCCATGAGTCGACCCTTCACAGGTTGTTCGTTATCACGACTGGGTCAAATTACTGTTTTACCCCTATGATTACCTCTTTGTTCCTTAAGTACCACTGATCCTCTAATGAACAACAAGTCGAAGGTCCTACCATAGACTCATACCCTCTTAAGTAAGTCTAGAGGGCGGGGCCCCATTGTTCAAGACCTAGACTCAGTTCTTAAGGGAACAACTTATCTAATTCCTTAGTGTAGGAATGAGTGAATTCTATCTTGCATAATTAAGTCCCCAGCTACCTACGAGGTTCTACCCTGAGAAGGTAGGCTTATTGAGTCGGCTACAGGCCACTCTCACCCGTACTAGTCTAAGGACAAACCCTTATAAACAGGAGTTCTTAACTTGCTCACGATTCAGGTCGAGTCACTAATGACCATCTATAAATCATCAATCTTATCCTGTTAACGACGTTATACTTGTTAGACTAATAATTTGTGTCCGGTCTTGTATGAACTCTTCATACAGGATGCCCCTACTCGCATGTCAATCCACAAGAATGAGTTGGATTACCTCATTTGTACTAATTACAAAGTGGGTCGCATCCATGGTGTTACCAGAATAAGGTTTCCAATCTTATTCTTATACCATAGACCCTTTAGGTTATACTCTTGAACACAATCCAAATAGTGTCTACTACACTGATGTTCAAGATACATTATAACCTTGAAGCTTAGTTTATTGGATTTATAGAGCTAGAAAATAATTTTATCAAAACAAATAACTCTTTATTTATTTGATCAAAATTACATAAGTTTAGGGCACAAATCCCAACAGATCTGTAGGTCCATTAGGTCCCCTAACTAGCTCGGACTAAGCCTTGTAACATTTTGAGAGAAAAGAATTTGAATTGTTCAAATTCGATTTTGGGAGAAAACGTTAATTATATGTGATATACTTAACGTGTCACAGTTTAATTATGAATTAAACTATAATAAAGAAGAGGTGGAAATATTTAAATATGATTTATATATTAGTTCGGTTTATAACATGAATAGGGATTCATGTTCGAACGGTTGATTTAAGAAATCAGGATTGGTCCAATTATTTAATTTGATATTTGATATTAAATTAAATAATTTATTTAAAATTAATTAATTAAATTAATAAATTGATTTTAACTTAAAATTAATTTTATATTAATTTTGAATTAAAATTAAAATAGAAATTCAAATTGAATTTTGGGTTTTCAATTGGATTAAAATCATAAGTATGATTCACCACTCTTCTTTTTCAAATTCACACAAATTGAGCACCTCCTTCTTGCTAAATCCTTATCATCTTCATGCTGTCATCTTCTCCTTGCTTGAAGAAGCTTTTGGTTTGCTTTAATTGAAGAAGAAACACATGGATTTTCAAGAATTTATCATAATTTTTCTGATTCATGTTTTTCAGACCTGTCTCCCATCTCTCTTCAAATTCTCTCTATCAAAGATCCCACAATTTGTTCCAAGGTCTGAGGATAATAGGGAAGACACTAGAGGTTGTCCACAAAGTATTTGTGACAAGAAATTGCCCACAAATTACGAGAATTTTGAACAACAAAGGTATGAGTTCTTATTCTTTTTTTTTTCCAAGATTTGAGCATGCTTTTTGTTTTGTAAAATTGATCAACTTAGAGTGTTCAAGATCCAAAATTGCTTCTGATTTCTTAATCTACACTCGTTCAATATCTACAAAACTCATACTAAAACAATCATAATTACTAAATTAATCTAATTTTACTAAGTAATCAACTAATAAACTCGTCAAACTATTACAAACAATCTAACTTTACCAAGTAAAGAAAAGTTATAATACTACATAAATAACTTATCTAAAATCAAAACTACAAACATATTTATCTAAAGATTAACTTAGACTTACAAAACTTCATAATAAACCCATCAAAACTATATAGCAAGATAAAGGAATCAAAACTTCATAAGCATACTACAATTTAATAGGACACAACCAAATCTAAGTCTTACAAACAAACCAAAGTTACAAAATGACACAACGACCATCAAGTTGCAAAACATGAGTTTTGTCTAAAACTTATCAATGTACATAAATAACATTTATAACACAGCGACCATGAACATAAACCAAGCAAACCAAATGTAACAATCCTAAAATTTGGGACGAACCTAGTTACGGAGGTTACTCAGCCACGTCGTTTGCGCCGAAATTTTGGCAGCATAATAGTGTAACTAAAAAAAACCTAAAAATTTTATGGAACCTGTACATGAACCTGTACATTTAAACAAACACTTCTTAAGTCTCAAGGGAATGCCCAACCTCCACCAATTTTCATTCAAAATTAGGTTGAAAGCTCCATACTAGAGTTCCAACAGGCAAAAACATTTAAAAACATGTAGACTACAAAATTCACCAAAGTAGAACCTGAAGGAGACCTGATCCCCGTGAGCAGCGGAAACGTGGTTTTAAGATCGATTTGCTTGTTTATTTTGGTTTACTTTAAATACCAGTACATTGGTTTAAAAATAGAGAATAAGCATTAAATCTAATCTAATTAGGCATGGATTCTAGACATGCAAACATGCTGTAAAAGCTTCCTAAACTAAAAGGGAATTCAAAATAATTACGTTTGTAGTTTCAATCCAGTACAACATCTTCTTGCTCCAAGAGTACAACAACACAACAAAATTTCTCCTCTGTATTTTCGACAAGACAACAACTACTTGGAAAACCTCCTATGGCTCTGAGTTCCACTTAGATCCAACCTTGGTGGGAAAGATTCCAACTTTTGGAGAGGAAAGAGAATTTTTTTATTTTTGAGAGAATTCTTTGGTTGCCCAAAAAATAAAACCATCGATCACTAAATTCTTCTATTCGTGAAGAATAATACATCCAAAGGAAAATTCCCCACTCCCTATCGATAGGGAGTTGAGGGAGTTGTGGGAACGTGTCAGGGTGACATGTTCTCATTAATTATATTATTAAAATAATAATTAAACGTTTTAATTATTAAAATAATAATTAAACGTTTTAATTATTAATTAATAATTAATTATTTTATTTAATTATATATATATATATTAATATTTTAATTAAATCTAATTTAATTCAAATCAAATATAAATATGATCAAATCATATTTAATCATTTTCCCTCTAGTCTATAGTTTTAATACACATCTTATGCACATTAAATTTTAACCTATAGTTTTAAATATGAATCTCATGCACATTTAAAATAATATTTTAACTCTTTCAAATATTTAATTCTCTCAAATAATTTAATATGAATCATATTCACATTAAATTTATAATATAAAGTTCCAAAACTTTATATTATAATGTATCTATATACATTAATGTTTATTCCCTAATTGAATCTGAACAATTTAAATTCAAACAATCTAAGAACCCTTCATGAGCTAGAAGGTGGACCTAATGGACCTACAGATCGGAAGCTCCAACGATACGAGATTACTCGGTTAATCTCATTAACCTCCTAATCAACATTCGTTAACTGCGGGAACACTCCACTAAAGTCCTGCAACTGCACTCTTCTCACTAAATCCGAATCTGGAAACAGCAGAAGTCTGTTTTGAGGAAAGTAGCTTTCGAGGTATTTCTGAATAAATCCGTTTGGAATTTCAATTTCATGTCTTCATATGATTTTTATAGGATTCGAAAAGGAAGAGTTTGGTATAAAGTACATTATTTTTGGATAAGTAATGAAGAAGTTATGGCTGTTTGAAAACAGGGCAGAAAATCTGAAAATGCTTGAAATTGGAAAGTGTGTTTTCTGTAGTTTTAAGGTTAAAAATCATGAGCTCGAGGTTCTTATGGTTGAGTTGGTTTGTTTGCCAGGCCAAGAGCAAATAGGTCAAGTTTACAAACCAAGGTTCTAATTCTAATACTGTGAGTGACTCTATTTTAGAATTATGACCTATGTTTTTCATCAAAAACATAATTGTTGATCATTGAATCTTGTTTGAACTAATTATGCATAGCTTCATGGAGTTTCTAACATAAAGTTCGTGATGGAACCTAAGCATGCTTTGAATTAGTTGTAACTATAAATCCAAGTATGGAAACTAAATTATGAAAGTATGCTTTCCTTTAGAGAATGTTTTGTGTAAATCCACTTGGGAACATGTTTAGATGATAATGTGAAAATGTCAAGAAATTGTTGTATGTGTTATAAAGACATGATTTCCATGGTACATAAATTATTCCCTTGTTTGTGGTTAACCCCTAATATTGAAGGACATTAGAGAGGTACTTAGGGGGGAATGAATAATGATATCCCGATACTGAAGGACAATGAGAAGGTATCCGGGTAGTAAATGGTTTTACTTTAATACTGAAGGACAATGAGAAGGTATTTGGGTAGTAAATGGTTTTACCTTAATACTGAAGGACATAGAGAAGGTATTAGGGAAAACCAAACGACCAAAGGTATTCCACGTGCACGTGAGAGAGAGGTATGAACCTTATTGGTATAAATGTAACTCTACCACCTCTATGGTTTGATGTGGTATCATATCATGTGTTTTATTGTTATGAGCTTCTATATTATTGATCTATCTACCCTCGATATGATAGTACATTTCGAGTTGTGTGCTATGCATAAGTGGTGACTTAAACCTGCAAATTGGAAGCATGGTTTGTTTATGTTTACAAACAAATGTTAAGGTATTTTCTACTTATAATCTGCCATTATTATGAATCACCTGTGAGCTTATAATGTTTTAAAGATAGACACTCACTGATCTTTTTAGCTCATTTTTTCAATGTTTTCAAACTTTTTCAGGTAGAGATCGAGCTCCTGGTACCTGACATCCTGCCATAGTCTGCTGGAAGTTTCATAAGTTGATAGTTTGTACGTGGCTGGTGTTGTATAGCAAGTCGTTATGTAGTTATAGTTGTTTGTACATAAAAGGTTGTATAAACAGTGGGTTAGCATTTTCTGAGTTGTGATGCTATTGCTCGTTTAAGTTTTCAAATGAGAGACTTAAGAAATGTTTCTTTCTATGTATGTTTAGTAGTTATCAAGTTTCCGCTGTGTTATGTTAAAGTTTACCACATACGAGCATAGTATCTTTATCAGGTAGAACAGGATTATCAGGTATTGATAAGAAGTGAGCAATGTCTGTTGGTTTCATGCCTCTTTCCGGGCTAAGTTAGCAGGTAGTTTGGGAGGGGGTGTGACAACTTGGTATCAGAGCAGTTAGCTCCATGGGAATGAGACAGGGCAAGTTAGCTCTGAGAATAAAGTAAAAAGTCATAACAAGTTATTGAGTTAGTTCAGATCAAACTAGTAGAGTATGGTCCAAGATAGGATAAGAGTAAGTCCAGTTAGGGCTAAAATGTGAATAGTAGTCTAGTGTTGTGTTATTGAGTTAAGTATTCATAGCATGTCTAATGTGTTGATATGTTATAGAAGTCATGCCACCACGTACTAGCAAACGACGCAGGCAGGATCAGGGCAGGACACAGGATCCTACCCAAGGTCAATCTGAGAGGGGATCTAGTGCCCCGAGAGTCCAAACTGAGGCTAGAGATGAGCAACATGTTAGTTCTACACAGGAGGCAGGTAGGCCAGAGAGAGTAAGGCCAAGTTATCCAAAAAAAAAAAAGGCATATAGAATAGAACGTCTGAAGAAATTAGGAGTCACAGTGTTTGATGGTTCCATAGATCCAACTGATGCTGAGATTTGGTTGAATATGTTAGAAAAATGATTTGATGTAATGAGTTGCCCTGAGGAGCAAAGTCAAGCTAGCCACATTCCTACTAGAGAAAGAAGCAGAGGGATGGTGGAAGTCAATACGAGCTAGGCACAGTGATGCACGCACTTTAGATTGGCAAACTTTCAGAGGCATATTTGAAGATAAGTATTACCCTGGCACATACCGCGAGGCGACGAGGAATGAATTTTTTGAATTGAAGCAAGGGTCACTATCAGTGGCTGAGTACGAGAGAAGGTATACTGAGCTATCACGGTATGCTGATGTTATAGTGGCATCTGAGAGTGACAGGTGTCGACGATTTGAAAGGGGATTACGTCCTGAGATACGAACCCCAGTCACAGGCATTGCAAAGTGGGCTGACTTTTCCCTGCTTGTAGAGAGTGGTCTACGTGTTGAGCAGAGTATAATAGAGGCACAAACAGTGGTGAAGCCTACTCGAGGGCCTTCAACGACGAGCAGTTTCCATGGTCGTGAGCAACGACGATTCACACATGGAGTGAATGTTTTGAGTCGTCAGGACTTTAAAAGTCGAGCTGGCGGCTAGACATCGAGGCAAACGCATGTTAGTGGTGCCTATCAGAGGCAGAGCCAAAGAGCACCTAGTCACCGCTGCTGGGATCCACAAGGTAAGACCACCGACAATACAGGAGTCTGTTGCAAGTGCAACAAGGAGAACTCCATGTACAAATTGTGGCAAGTGTCATCGAGGCCAATGTCTTGTGGGTGTTGATGTGTGTTACCAGTGTGGGCAGCCAGGGCATTTCAAGAGGGATTGTCCACAAATGTGAGAGCGAATACACAGAGGGACCAGGAGTTGGGTCCCAGATACTTGAGCAAACCAAGAGTTCCATGGAGTGCAGAGAGAGGGCACCAGTGGTGCTAAATAGAAAGGAAGTTGTTTTCAAGAAACCAGGATTAGCTGAAGTGGTTTTCAGGGGTGAAAGGAAGATTATCCCTACGAGCTTGATTTCAACATTAAAAGCTGAAAAGTTGTTGAGGAAAGGTTGCATGGTATTTCTTGCACACGTCGTGGGGGTGCAGGAAGAAAAGCTAAAACCAAAAGATGTTCTTGTGGTGAACGAGTTTCTTGATGTTTTTCCAACAGATCTGTCAGGGTTGCCACCTGATAGGGAAGTAGAGTTCACTATTGAATTGTTACCAGGAACAACACCTATTTCCTAAGCGCCGTATAGAGTGGCTCCAAGTGAGCTCAAGGAGTTGAAGATGCAGTTATAAGAACTAGTTGATAAAGGATACATCAGACCTAGTGTATCACCCTGGGGAGCTCCAGTGTTATTTGTAAAGAAGAAAGATGGTACCCTTAGATTATGCATTGATTATAGACAGTTAAACAAGTCACGATACGTAATAAGTATCCTTTACCCCGTATGGATGACTTGTTTGACCAGCTACGAGGAGCATCAATGTTTTCTAAGATTGATTTGAGATCAGGATACCATCAGTTAAAGGTAAGGGAATCAGACATTCCTAAAACAACATTCAGAACGAGGTATGGGCATTATGAGTTTTTAGTAATGTCGTTCGGTTTGACGAATGCACCAGCAGTTTTCATGGACCTCATGAAGAGGATATTCCACCAGTATTTGGATCAGTTCGTGATAGTATTTATTGATGATATACTAGTTTACTCAATTGATAGGAAAGCTCATGAGGAACATTTGAGGATTACTCTATAAACACTACGAGATAAACAGTTGTATGCTAACTTCACCAAATGTGAGTTTTGGTTGAAGCAGGTAGTGTTTTTTGGGGGCATGTTGTATCAACAAATGGTGTTATTATGGATCCAAATAAAGTGAAAGTTGTTGTCAACTTGGAGAGAGTAGTTAGCGCGACAGAGGTACGTAGTTTCCTAGGCTTGGCAGGATACTACATACGATTTGTTGAGGATTTCTCACGATTAGCTTTACCCTTAACAGCTTTAACAAGAAAGAATGCTAAGTTTGAATGGTCGATAAGTGTGAATGAGTTTTCGTGAGAGTCGAAAAGAGATTAGTTACAAAGACCTATTCGACACTTCCCAGAACGGGAAAAGAGTATGTGGTTTACTGTGATGCCTCTAGGCAAGGTTTAAGGTGTGTTCTGATGCAAGAAGGAAAAGTAATAGTTTATGCGTCAAGACAATTGAAAAAGCACGAATGTAATTACCCTACCCATGATCTCGAGCTCGCAGCAGTTGTTTTAGCACTGAAGATCTGGAGACATTACTTGTTTGGTGGAAGGTGTCACATTTACACAGATCATTAGAGTCTGAAATATATCTTTGATCAGAGGGAGTTGAATATGAGACAGCGAAGATGGTTAGAACTTATTAAAGATTATGATTGTACTATAGAAGACCATCCAAGTTAGGCGAATGTGGTAGCAGATGCACTAAGTAGGAAGTCAAGACTTCCTAGGAACGCCTTGTGTGGTATTCGAGCGATAGTTTTAAGTACTCTAAGGGATTCTAAGGCAGTTGTGATTGCAGATAATTCAGGGAGTCTTTTAGCTCAATTCCAAGTCAAGTCTTCGCTCGTAGCAGAGATTGTAAGAAGACAACCAGATGATAGTAACTTGCAGAAAATGTTTAGAAAGTCCAAACAGGGCCCGGAGGCAGAATTTTAAATGAGATCAGATGGAGCCATAAAGAGGCAAGGAAGACTATGTGTTCCGAGTGTTAGTGAGCTTAAAGATGCTATTCTAGAAGAAGCTCACAGTTCAGCTTATGCTATGCATCCAGGAAGCACCAAGATGTATAAGACATTGGAAGGGAACGTATTGGTGGCCTGGGGTGAAGCGGGAGGTAGCTAAATATGTTGATAATGTTTGATCTGCCAACAGGTTAAACCAGTTAGACAGAGACCAGGAGGACTCCTTAATCCATTGCCAGTGCCGGAATGGAAATGGGAGCATATCACTATGGATTTTCTGTTTGGATTACCACGTACTTCTAGTGGACATGATGGTATTTCGGTAATAGTGGATAGAATGACTAAAACAGCACGGTTTATACCGATTAAAGCGACGTCTACGCTTGATCAGCTAGCTAAGCTATACGTCGACAGAATTGAGAGTCAATACGGAGTGCCAGTGTCCATAGTTTCAGATAGAGATCCATGATTTACTTCTAAGTTTTGGCCTAGCTTACAGAAAGCTATGGGGACAAAGTAGAATTTTAGTACAACATTCCATCCTCGCATGGATGGGCGATCGAATGAAAGGACCATCCAGACCCTAGAGGATATGTTGAGAGCACGTGTCCTTCAATTTAAGGGTAGTTGTGATACACACCTATCACTTATGGAATTCGCTTATAATAACAGGTATTAGTCAAGTATTGGCATGACACCATTTGAGGCTCTGTATGGAAGATGATGTAGAACGCCCGTATGTTAGAATGATGTAGGAGAGCGGAAGCTAATCGGTCCTGAGTTGGTACAAATTACGACAGATAATATTAAGGTAATCAAAGAGAATCTGAAGGTAGTACAAGACCGTCAGAAGAGTTATGCAGATAAGCGACGAAAGGACTTAGAATTCCAGGTCGGAGATCAAGTTTTCTTGAAGTTATCTCCGTAGAGAGGTGTCCTTCGTTTTGGCAAGAAAGGTAAACTAAGTCCTAGATATATTGGTCTTTATCAAGTAACGGGACGAGTTGGGCCAGCAGCCTACAGACTGGAGTTGCCAGCAGAACTATCTCGAGTACATGATGTTTTTCATGTGACCATGTGGAGGAAGTATTTTCCAGATCCGACACATGTGTTACAAGCACAACCAGTTGAGTTGAAAGAAGACATGAGTTACATAGAGGATGCAGTTCAAATCCTTGACACGAAACAACAAGTTTTGAGAAACAAGACGATCTCACTCGTGAAGGTTCGTTGGAGACATCACGGAGTGGAGGAGGCTACCTGGGAGTTAGAGGACCCAATGAGGAGGAAGTACCTGATGATTTTCACTTAAAGACTACTCAATTTCGAGGACGAAATTTCTTAAGGGGAGGTAAGTTGTAAACCCAATCTCTTTGGAATTTCCTTATTAACAAACAACAAAAAGAAAGAAGAAATGAATGTTTAAAACTTGGTTTTCCATGTTTTAAAAAGAAAAGAAATGAAGTGAAAGACAAAAGGAAAACAAGGAAGGAAAGTTTAAACCATTTTGGTTTGGATTGCTTTAAAGACAAAAGAAGAAAAGAAAATAAAACAAATGTTTAATATATTAAGTTTTGTTTTGTTAAGAAAAGAAAAGAAAAGAAAAAAAAAGAAAGAAAGGGATAAAGGAAAGGAAAAAGAAAAAGCAAAAGGGGAAAAAGACAAATTTGTCTTTTCCTCCACCATTTGCATTTTAGAAAAGCTTTATCTTCTCAATTTTCTTCTTCATTTACCAAAACCAAAGCTGAAGCTTCGTGGGAGAAGGAGAAAGGAAGGAAAAGAAAGCCATTTTCTTGATTTTGGAGCTGGAGTTGCAGAAGAAAGGAGGAGAACTCAAAGCTTAATTGTATAGCAGCAAGGTGATCAACTCAACCCTGCTCTGGTTTTCTGTTCATTTCGAGCTCCAAAAGAAGAGGTAAGAGTTGAGGTTTAGTTTTCTAGAAATCTAATTCCTTTTTGAACAAAGTTCATGAAGGAAGCTCGAGCAAATTTTTATGTTATGTTACTGTTTTGTTAAGAGGAAGACAGAAGACAGAATTTGTTGTCAAATCAGAGAAGTCTCTGATGTTTTGGTTGTTCTGATCTGTATACTTGGAGTTAGAAGCTCTAATTGTTATGGTTCGAAAGCTTATTGAATTTCCTACAACGTTCGTGAAGAAATCGTGAGTAGAAAATGTCTAGAAGATGTTTTAAATATCAGGTTAAATTTGTTGTGCATTAGGCAATCCGAATCTGGAAACAACAGAAGTCTGTTTTGAGGAAAGTAGCTTTCGAGGTCATTCTGAACAAATCCGTTTGGAATTTCAATTTCATGTCTTCATATGATTTTTATAGGGTTCAAAAAGGAAGAGTTTGGTATAAAGTACATTATTTTTGGATAAGTAATGAAGAAGTTATGGCTGTCCGAAAAAAGGGCAGAAAATATGAAAATGCTTGAAATTGGGAAGTGTGTTTTCTTGTAGTTTTAAGGTTAAAAATCATGAGCTCGAGATTCTAATGGTTGAGTTGGTTTGTTTGACAGACCAAGAGCAAATAGGTCAAGTTTACAAGCCAAGGTTCTAATTCTAATACTGTGAGTGATTATATTTTAGAATTATGTTTGACCTATGTTTTTCTTCAAAAACATAATTGTTGATCATTGAATCTTGTTTGAACTAATTATGTATAGCTTCATGGAGTTTCTAACATAAATTTCATGATGGAACCTAAGCATGCTTTGAATTAGTTGTAACTATAAATCCAAGTATGGAAACTAAATTATGAAAGTATGCTTTCTTTTAGAGAATGTTTTGTGTAAATCCACTTGGGAACATGTTTAGATGATAATGTGAAAATGTCAAGAAATTGTTGTATGTGTTATAAAGACATGATTTCCATGGTACACAAATTATGCCCTTGTTTGTGGTTAACCCCTAATACTGAAGGACATTAGAGAGGTACTTAGGGGGGAATGAATAATGATATCCCGATACTGAAGGACAATGAGAAGGTATCCGGGTGGTAAATGGTTTTACCTTAATACTGAAGGACAATGAGAAGGTATTCGGGTAGTAAATGGTTTTACCTTAATACTGAAGGACATAGAGAAGGTATTAGGGAAAACCAAACGACCAAAGGTATTCCACGTGCACGTGAGAGAGAGGTATGAACCTTATTGGTATAAATGTAACTCTACCACCTCTATGGTTTGATGTGGTATCATGTAATGTGTTTTATTGTTATGAGCTTCTATATTATTGATCTATCTACCCTCGATATGATAGTACATCTCGAGTTGTGTGCTATGCATAAGTGGTGACTTAAACCTGCAAATTGGAAGCATGGTTTGTTTATGTTTACAAACAGATGTTAAGCTATTTTCTACTTATAATCTGCCATTATTATGAATCACCTGTGAGCTTATAATGTTTTAAAGATAGACACTCACTGAGCTTTTTAGCTCATTCTTTCAATGTTTTCAAACTTTTTCGTGAGATCGAGCTCTCAATGCACTGACATCCCGCCATAGTCCTCTGGAAGTTTCATAAGTTGATAGTTTGTATGTGGCTAGTGTTGTATAGCAAGTCGTTATGTAGTTATAGTTGTTTGTACATAAAAGGTTGTATAAACAATGGGTTAGCATGTTCTGAGTTGTGATGTTATTGCTCGTTTAAGTTTTCAAATGAGAGACTTAAGAAATGTTTTTCAAATGAGAGACTTAAGAAATGTTTCTCCCTATGTATGTTTAGTAGTTATCAAGTTTCCACCGTGTTATGTTAAAGTTTACCACATACGAGCATAGTATGTTTATCAGGTAGAACATGGTCATCAGGTATTGATAAGAGGTGAGCAATGTCTGTTGGCTTCATGCCTCTTTCCTGGCTAAGTTAGCAGGTGGTTCGGGAGGGGGTGTGACAATTATAACCTAAATAGTCTATGGTATAAGAATAAGGTTTGAAACCTTATTCTGGTAACACCATGGATGCGACCCACTTTGTAATTAGTACAAATGAGGTAATTCAACTCATTCATTTAGTTGTCATGCGAGTGGGGGCATCCTGTATGAAGAGTTCATACAAGACTGGATCGCAAATTATTAGTCTAACCAAATTGTAACACCGCAACGAGGATAAGACTAGTAATTTATAGATGGTCATTAGTGACTCGACCTGAATCCTGAGCAAGTTAAGAACTCCTGCTTATAGGGGTTTGTCCTTATACTAGTATGGGTGAGGGTGGCCTGTAGCCGACTCAATAAGCCTACCTTCTCAGGGACAGAACCTCGTAGGTACCTGGGAACTTAACTGTGCAAGATGGAATTCACTCATTCCTCTACTAAGGAATTAGATAGGTTGTTCCCTTAAGAACTGACTCCAGGTCTTGAACAACGGGGTCGCGCCCTCTATGAGGGTATGAGTCTAAGGTAGGATCTTAGACTTGTTGTTCATTAGAGGATTAGTGGTGCTTAAGGAACAAAGAGGTAATCACAGGGGTAAACGGTAATTTGACCCAGCTGTGATTACGAACAACCTGTGAAGGGTCGACTCATGGGTAATGACTATATTAGTGGACACAATAATATCTACAGTGAGGAGAGTGCAGCTACAAGTCTATAGTGAAGTGACTTGTAGTTAATGAATATTGATTAACTGCTATCAGCGTTGCAACGCCAAATACGTTTCACGCGATGAGCAACGGGCACAAAACGTTTTTTTATTATATATATTAATTATAAAAATATTTTATATTTAATATATTTAATTTTAATTAATATAATTAGATTATATTAATTAAAATTATTTCTAGGGTGCAAAAATTGGTCTAATTTTTGTTATTTTTATTATGCAATTGTTGTGTAATTATTGTCATGCATAGTGTATGCTTGTATTTTAGAAATTCCACCTTAGGTTAAGCATTTTCATGCATCATTTATAAAATAAGGAGTTATATTATATAGTTTGAGATACATATTTTTTCCACCTACGCTATCTCCAGGAAGTTCACACCGTGAGACTCATACTTGGCCTCGTGGCGCAAACGGGAGCGTCCCCCTTCGGATGGTGTTTGTATGAGTCAATATCAAGGTGAATGGAAAGGGTACTTATAGTGAGTGGGAGCAGGTTTAGTGAAAACAAAACCTACGATCTCTTTTGTCGGTTTCATGACGTTAGACCACTATGGTCACCGCTAGTTTGGCTGGACTGCACAATCCCTTCGGAGGGCTTGATCATAGAGGATCTAACACAGTAGGCACCCGAAAGGAATAAAGATTTCCTTAGACTATTTTCCAATCTAGTCCTTCCTTCGAAGGATTTTATTGGATCGAGACTTTGGGATCTAAAGACAAAGGGTTACACTCACGGGGTACATAAGTTGTGTATGCATCCAGACCGAAAAATGGTAACTAAAACCTATAGGAATAAGAGTTATTCTGGTATTAGGTTTTGGTCAAGAGTGTCTTGATCCAGAGGAGAAGTGTTTTTTATTATCCTTCGGTGTCATACATTCCAAACCTTTGGAGTATCATTGCAAATCATAAATGGCCTAGGAATCATTTGATAATTAGCTAAAACATGATTGGATTAGAGTTATAGCAAGAAACTCATACAAGTTTGGTTGTAAAATTTTCAGCAATATGTCTAGCTCTATTATTTCCTTATTGGACGCGAAAAAGTTAACCGGAGAGAACATAGTAGCTTGGAGGAATGGACTCAACATAATCTTGGTTACACATGATCTTAAGTTCGTTCTCAATGGGGAGTGCCCTCAATTTCCTACTCAAAATGCATCTCAAGCTGTTGAGGATGCGTATGACCACTGGATTAATGCCAACGAAAAGGCGAAAGCCTATATCCTGGCTAGCATACCTGAAGCTTTAGCCAGGAGGCTGGAGGGCAAGGTCTCAGCTCGAGAGATCATGGATTTTGTGCTAAATTTGTCTAGACAACCGTCCAAACAAATTTGGCATGAAGCCCTAAAATTCGTTTATAACGCACGTATGAAGGAAGGAACATCGGTGAGAGAACATGTTCTCAATCTGATTGCCCACTTCAATATAACAGAATTAAACGGAGCAGTCATAGATGAGAAATGTCAGATTTTGTTCATCGTAGAATCTCTTCCGAAGAGTTTTCAGCGATTCCGTAGCAATGCAGCGATGAACAACATAGAGTATGATCTGACTTCTCTGCTACATGAGTTGCAGAATTATCAGTCTCTTATGGGTGATAAGAGACAACAAAATGGAGAGGCAAATTTGTTTGCTCATTCCAAAAGTTCTCAGGAGGATTCATCCTCTGGGACTAAGAACTGCAGCCATACTTCTGGACTTAAGAAGATACAGAAGAAGAGGAAAATGAGCAGATAAAGAGCAACTATATGGCAAAGAAAAGTTGTTATTTGATAACATGTAGCTTAAGGGTTTATTAGAAACCTTATTTCTTGCCTTAGAGAAAATTGTACTTCTTTTTTTTTCAATTAAATAAAGTGTTTATTTCATTGGAAAAGTATTGTACTATGTGTTGCTCTTCTTGAGAATTATTTGCAAATGGTTTAATTCAGTTAAAATAGTTTTAACAAGTGAATTTTACAAAATTGAAAGTACACGAACTAATTTCTCCTAAAGAAAATGCTCACCTTTGGCATCTAAGATTGGGTCACATTAATCTCAATGGGATTGAGAGATTGGTAAAGAACGGACTTCTAAACGAGTTAGAAGAAAATTCTTTGTCAGTATGTGAATTCTGCCTAGAAGGCAAAATGACTAAAAGACCTTTTAGTGGAAAAGGTTATAGAGCCAAAGATCCTCTAGAGCTTATACATTCAGACCTTTGTGGTCCGATGAATGTTAAAACCAGGGGAGGATATGAATATTTCATCTCTTTTATAGATGATTATTCTAGATATGGGCATATTTACCTTATGCACCACAAGTCTGAAGCACTTTAAAAGTTCAAGGAATTCAAGATTGAAGTTGAAAATCAATTAGGTAAAAGAGTTAAAACACTTCGATCGGATCGAGGTGGAGAGTACATGGATTTAAAATTCCAGAACTATATGATAGAACATGGAATTACATCCCAACTCCCAGCTCCCGACACACCACAGCAAAACGGTGTATCGGAAAGGAGAAATAGAAGCTTGTTGGACATGGTTCGATCAATGATGAGTTATGCTCATCTCCCTTGTTCCTTTTGAGGTTATGCAGTGGAGACTGCAGTATACATTTTCAATAGTGTGCCCTCCAAAAGTGTTTCTGAAATACCTTTTGAACTCTGGAAAGGACGTAAATGTAGTTTATGTCACTTCAGAATATAGGGCTATCCAGCACATGTGCTTGTTGATGGAGATCTGATCTCCTTGAGCAGCGGAAACGTGTTTGGGATCTTATTTACTTGATTGTTTTGCTTAAAACAAAAACCAGTACATTGATAAAAAATACAGAACAAGCATGGATTCTAATCCTATTAGACATGGATTAATTGCATACAAACATGCTACAAATTTAATGATTAAACTAATAAAAGAGAGCGATACCTTTGTAGACTTTCTCCAACAACTTGTTGCTCCAAAGGTTGTACAGAAAATCAATTGTCCAGTGACTCCACTTTTTTCTTCCAGCAAGAACACAACCACCAGAGATCACCTTCTATATCTCTGAGTTCTTAGATCTTCCTTGGTGGGAAGGATCCAACAATTGGAGGTTTTAGGAATTAGAGAGTGAGAGAGAGAATTCCAAGAAGTTGCCATTCTTCAATTGCAAAAATGATCGATCAATCCCATTGAGCAACCCCCTTTTCCCTGTTAAACTGTCGATAGGGAGAAAGGAAAGGGTAGTGGGGAACGTGTCTGGATGACACGTTCCCTCATTTATTACTAAAATAATAATAATAATAATATAATTAAATTATATTTAATTATTCATTTAAATCATATTTAAATAATACAAATTAAATATCATATATTTAATTTGGATTAAATCTCATTTAATCACATTACCCCTTTAACCTATAGTTTTAATGTACAACCAGTGCACATTAAAATGTATCCTATAGTTTGCAAATATGAATCACATTCACATTTAATATAATATTTGAACTCTTTCAAATATTCAATTCTCTCATATAATTTAACATGAATCATATTCACATTAAATTTATAATATATAGTTCCAAAACTATATATTATACCTTATCTAAATACATTAAATATATTTCCTAATGAATTTGAACATTTCAAATTCAAATGATCTAAGAACCCTTTACGAGCTAGAAGGTGGACCTAATGGACCTACAAATCAGAAGCTCCAACGATACGAGATTGCTCGGTTAATCTCATTAACCTCCCAATAAACATTCGTTAACTGCTGGAACACTCCACTAAAGTCCCACAGCTGCACTTTTCTCACTGCACATGTATTTTTGTGTCCATGGATATTGACCAATAACAGCAAGTCAATACTTAACGAATGTTCGTAACACCAACTAGGTCAAATTACCGTTTTACCCCTGGTTACATCTTGTGCCTTAAGTACCAGTGCTCCTCTAATGAACAATTTGTTTGTGATCCTACCAGCAAACAAAGTCCCTTTCGGGCCAATGAGAGGGTCGGGCCCTTTGTTCAAGTCCTGGAGACAACACTTAAGGGAACATTCCTCTACTTACCCTAGTAGGCGAGAAGGAGTGAATTTCATCTTGCTAAGTTAAGTCCCCAACCGCTCACTCGGTCTTGTGCCCAAGAAGGTAGGCATATTGAGTCGGCGAATCTGGCCACTCTCACCCATACTAGTCAAAGGACAATCCCTCGCGAACAGTAGTTCGTAACCTGCTCAGGATTGAGATCAAGTTTCCTAGGTCATCCTAGTGAAATAGAAACCTAACTAGTCAACGGAGTTACAACTAGAGGTTACTATTTCGTGGTCCGGTCTTATGTAATCTCATTACATAAGATATCCCCACTCACATGTCATCTACACGAACACGTTAGGATCACAATGTTTGTATCAAATACAAAGTGGGCCACATCCATAGTTTAACCAGGGTAAGGTACCCAAACCTTATCCCCTAACTATAGACCCTTTAGGCTATATCTTGAACCGAGATCCCTTTTATGTACATTACATTCAATTAAAGATTTATTTAACAGCCTTGGATGTTTAGTTTATTGGATTTAGGGTTTTAAATAAAAGCAAACTCGTAGATAACGAACAATAACACTTTATTGAAATAATAACACTTTATTACATTAATTAGAACAAAAGTACAAACTACGAGTTTTAGGGCACAAATCCCAACAAACTCTCACTTGAACTAAAACTCTAGTGAGGTACATTATAATCTAAACCAGTGGTTACAAGAGATAGAAATACAATAAACTAGGGCATCCATATACTCCATTACATATCTTCCACTTGCCCTAGATTAACTTATGTACATATCTCGTAGACCCAGACTTTCCAGATGACCCTCGAACACTTTAGCCGTGAGGGTCTTTGTAAACGGATCAACAATATTGTGCTCCAAAGCGATCTTCGTGACTGTCACATCTCCTCGTTGCACTATTTCTCATATCAGGTGATACTTCCTCTCGATGTGCTTTCCTCGCTTATGGCTGCGAGGTTCCTTTGAATTGGCAACCGCACAACTATTGTCACAGTATAAGGTGATGGGAGATTGCATATTTAGAACAACTTCCAAATCAGTAAGGAATTTCCTTAGCCAAACAGACTTATTTAGTTTGCTTTCACAAGCAATGACATACTCAAATTTCTCCATTGTGGAGTCGATGCATCCTTGCTTGATGCTTCGCCATACTATAGCTCCCCGTTAAGGGTGAAAAAACTAATCCCGATGTAGATTTTCGAGAATCCTTATTGGTCCGAAAATCGAATCGATGTATCCGTGAAGATCAAATCCTTAGACCCATACCCAAGCGTATAGTCCTCGTTCTCCTTAGATACTTGAGGATATTTTTAACTGTTGTCCAGTGGTCTAACCCTGGATTGGACTGGTACCTACTGACTATTCCCACTGCATAACAAATGTCTGACCTCGTGGATAACATAGCATACATTAAGCTACCTACTGCAGAGGCATAGGGAATATGTCTCATATCCTCAACTTCTTGAGGTGTCTTGGGACACTGTTCCCTAGACAGATGAACTCCATGCCTGAAGGGTAATAAGCCCCTCTTGGAATTCTGCATCGAATATATGGACAACATTTTGTCGATATAAGACGCTTGAGACAGTGCTAGCGTTCTATTCTTGCGATTCCTAAAGATGTGAATCCCAAGAACATACTGCGACTCTCCCAAATCTTTCATTTGGAATTAGGTCGCCAACCAATTCTTTATGTCAGTTAGGTATCCTACATCATTCCCAATGAGTGGGATATCATCCACATAAAGTACTAACAAAGCTACTTTGTCGTTGACAATCCTCTTGTAAACACAAGGCTCATCAATGTTTTGATCAAAGCCGTAAGACTTGATCGCAGTATCAAATCTTATATTCCAAGATCTTGACGCTTGTTTCAATCCATAAATGGATCGATTAAGCTTGCAAACTTTTTGCTCCTGACCTTGGGCTATGAACCCTTCGGGCTGAGGCATATAGATGCTCTCATCAAGATTATCATTCAAAAAGGCAGTCTTGACGTCCATCTGCCAAATTTCATAATCATAAAACGCGGCTATGGACAAGAGTATCCTTATAGACTTCAGCATAGCAACAGGGGAAAAAGTTTCTTCATAGTCAACTTCTTCCCTTTGGGTAAAACCCTTTGCTACAAGCCTAGCCTTAAAGGTCTGTACCTTTCTGGCTGCATCTCTTTTTCTCTTATAGATCGATTTACACCCTATGGGTCTAACCCCTTCAGGTTGGTCTACAAGTTCCCATACTTAATTGAAGTCCATTGACTCCATTTCGAGGTCCATGGCTTTGATCCATTGCTCTTTGTCTACGTCATTCATTGCGTGTTTATAAGACAATGGATCTTCTACGCTGTCATCAGGTATGACAACTTGAGTTTCAGCTAAACCCAAGTAGCAGTCAGGTTGGGAAACAACCCTCCCACTGTGTCAAGGCATTTCCAACGATTGAGAAGGACGAGACTGACTTGAGGTGCTGGCTCTTCCATCAACTCTTGATGAAGGTCCAGCTTGATCAACAACTCTTGTTGGTTCATGTGTAGCTTCATTTAGTACTAATTTACTATGCGGTTTGTGGTTCCTCATGTGATCTTCCTCAAAGAACGTGGCGGTTGTCGATACAATCACCTTGTTTTCTTGTGGGTCGTAGAAAAGACCACCTCTCGTTTCTTTGGAATAGCTAACAAATTAGCACAATCTTGAACTAGGTTCAAATTTCTTTGGGTTTGTCACGAGCACGTGTGCCGGACAGGCCCAAATCCTGAAGTGTTGTAACTAGGTTTATGCCACGCCCCTTCCAAAGTTCAAAAGGTGTTTCTGAAACACTTTTTGATGGAACATTGTTCAAGATTTGAACTGTAGTCTCTACTGCGTATCCCCAAAATGAGGCAGGCAATTGAGCATAACTCATCTTAGAACGAACCATGTCTAACAAGGTTCTATTTCTCCTTTCTAACACACCATTTTGGTGTGGTGTATTTGGTGCTGAGAGTTGAGATTTGATTCCATGTTCTATAATATAGTCCTAAAATCTCAAATCCATATACTCTCCACCTCGATCGGATCAAAGTGTTTTAATGGTTTTTCCTAATGCATTCTCTACTTCCGCCTTATACTCTTTGAACTTTTCAAGAGCTTCAGACTTGTGATGCATTAGGTATAGATAACCATACCTTGAATAATCATCTATGAAAGAGATGAAATATTCATACCCTCCTCGAGCTTTGACATTCACTAGACCACAAAGATCCAAACGCACAAGTTCTAGGGGCTCTACGGCTCTGTAACCTTTTCCAGTAAAAGGTCGCTTGGTCATTTTACCTTCCAAGCAAGATTCGCAAGGCGGTAAAGAATCATCTTCTAACTTGTTTAGAAGTCCATTCTTAGAGAGTCTCTCAATCCGGTTGAGATTAATATGACCAAGCCTAAGATGCCATAGATAGGTATTTTTATTTGGAGAAATTCTTTGCCTTTTATTTTGAGTGTTAGCATTTTTAAACATCTCATGATTTAAAATTGCTTTCATTTTGTTCGGTTTCAGTATATACAAGCCATTTTTCAATTTAGCAGAACAAATATTGATACCTTCTTTCAAAATGAACGGTTTATTAATTGAAAAAGAAATACAATATCAAAGTTCTATTAAACAAGAAATAGAAATTAAGTTCCTTTTAAGCTTAGGAACAATATACAGATTTTTCAATAAAAGAAATATATCTCCAAAAAATAACTTGGCATCTCCCACTGCACGAGCTGAGACGACGTCTCCCGTTCCGACCCTTAGCGTCATTTCACCCTCTTCGAGCTCCTTGAAGGAACTAGTTTCCTGAAATGAAGAGCAAACGTGATTAGTGGCTCCTGAATCAAGTATCCAGGTAAAATCATTATTTTCCACTAAACATGTTTCAAGAACAAGTAAATCTAATTTACCTTTCTTCTCTTTGAGCTCAGCAAGGTATTTTGGGCAGTTTCGCTTCCAATGCCCATCCACGTTGCAGTGGAAATATTTTCCTTTATCTGCAACCTTGGCTTTTTTCTTGCCTTTGTCAGCAGCAGGTGCCTTCCCTTTCCCTCCTATTTTCTTCTTTTGGGTCTTCTTAAGCCCAGAAGATGAGCTACAAGACTTAGTCCTAGAGGATGAACCCTTCTGGAACCTTCTGGAATGGGCAAACGGATTTGCCTCTCCATCAGCCTGTCCCTTATTCTTCATAAGAGACTGGAAAGTCTGTAGTTGATTAAGGAGAGTAGTCAGGTTATACTCTATCTTGTTTGTCACACCCCCTCCTGAACTACCTGCTAACTCAGCGTGAAAGGCGGCGTGAAGCCAACAGACATTGTTTACCTTTTAACAATACCTGTTGACCCTGATTCACCTGATAAACATACTATGTTTGCAAATGGAACACTTAAACATAACACAGCGGAAACTAAAAGTCAAGTGCATCAAAACAACACAAGACAACTCATTGTTCATAAAACCTCTAATGTACAAACAACTATAACAACATAGTCCTCTCAAAATAAACTATAACACATAGGGACTAGCTATACAACACCAACCACGTACAAAGTATTAAACTTATGAAGCTTCAGCAGACTATGGCAGTAACTCATGTGCTAGGAGCTCGATTTCTACCTGAAAAGTTTGAAAACATTGAAAGAATGAGCTAAGAAGCTCAGTGAGTGACTGTGTTTAATATCTATAACTTGTAAAACATGTGACCTGAAAACTATGAGCATATGCATTTGTATTCAAGCATTGGAAATAAACGTAGAATCATAATAGACTTTCAGAAAACCAACAAGTATATCATCAAAATCTCGTAAGGCATGTAAATGAGATAAACTCTTTTAAAAACATGTCACAATCCACGTTGTGTAGGGCGCGCCCAAGATAAACCAACGTTTACTCTCGATGATGTAGTGGGGCCCGCCCAACACTCCCATCGTCTTTGTCGTAGTGGGGCTCGCCAAAGACTCACGACAGCGTTGTTGTCACGGAGTACACTCAACGTCGACAACAGAATAAGACCTGTGTGAACACGGTACCATAAAGCCTCGGGCTCAATATCTCAGAAAATCACATGAAAACATTGAACATGTCTGCTTATCTTTTCTTTCATAAAACTCAAGCTTACTCAGCTTGTTCATAAAACTGGAAATCTTTAAAACATACTTGCTAGTACATGCTTGCTTGAAATCATAACATTTCCATAAATTTTGGCAACCATTGGACATATGCTCATGTATAAACTTTATAAAGACTTTTAGGGTCACAATGAACACTTGAAACATTTATAGGAAAACATGAATACTCATAAACATGTGTTCAAAAGAAAGCATATTGCATTGAAAACTTTTATTCTAGCAAAACTTGCATTTCTTGAACATAATTCAAGCATATATACACTTTTGAAGTTCGTTTTATCACTCACAGTGTTTGAACTAGAATCTTAGCCCGTACACTCGACCTATTTGCTCTTGGCCTGTCAAACAAACCAAATTCATGTATTAGAACCTCGAGCTCATGGTTTTTAACCTTAAAACTACAAGAAAACACACTTTCAAAAATTCCAGCATTTTCAGATTTTTTGCCCTGTTTTCAGATAGCCATAACTTCTTCATTACTTATCCAAAAAGAATGTACTTTATACCAAATTCTTCCTTTTTGAACCCTCTAAAACTCTTATGAAGACATAAAAATGAGATTCCTAACGTATTGGTTATAAAATACCTCAGTCGCTTAATCCCTAAAATGATCCTACTGCTGTTCCAGATTTCACTTCCTGCTGCAACCCGAAACTTCACCTGATGATTACAACATCGTCCAATCATTTTCTCCTCTCGATTCCTTCACAAAACTTGTAGGAAATTCAATAAGGTTTCGAACCATACCAATTAGAGCTTCTAACTCCAAGTATACAGGTCCGAATAACCAAAATATCAGAAACTTCTCGGATTTGACAGCAAATTTCTGTCTTCTGCCTTCCTCTTAACAAAAAAGTAACTTAACATAAGAATTTGCTCGAGCTTCCTTCATAAAATTTGTTTAAAAATAAGTTATCTTTCAAGAAAACTAAGCTTCAGCTCTTACCTCTTCCTGTGGAGCTCGAGAAGATCAAAAAATCAGGTCTGGTCTGAGTTGATCAACTTGCTGCAAATAAAATCCCCTTGAGTTCTTCTCCTTTCTTCTGCAATTCCAGCTCCAAAATCAGAGCTTTTCTCCTTCTTCTTCTCCCTTGAACTTCAGCTCACGAAGCTTATAGCTTCCTTTTGATAAATGAAGAAGAAAATGGAGAGATAAGGCTTTTTAAAAGAAAACAATCGGTGGAAGAGGTTCTTTTGTCTTTTTCCCTTTTTCCTTTTTGCGTTTTCTTTTTCTTTTTCTTTTTCTTTTTCTTTTTCTTTTTCTTTCCTTTATCCCTTTCTTCCATTTCTTTTCTTTTCTTTTCTTTTCAAAACAAAACTTAACATATTTACATTTGTTTCATTTTCTTTTCTTCTTTTATCTTTTAAAGCAAACCAAACCAAAAATGGTTTAAGCTTTTTCTTCCTTGTTTTCCTTTTGTCTTTCACTTGATTTCTTTTCTTTTAAAAACATGGGAAACCAAGTTTTAAACATTCATTTCTTCTTTCTTTTTGTTGTTTGATAATAAGGAAGTTCCAAAGAGATCGGGTTTACATTGTTCATCACCGCATTGTTGTGGAATTGCAGGAAACTCTTCGAAAGAGATTCCAGGATGAACGATACCTGACTTTGCTCGTCAATGACCGCTCCGTTCATCTCAGCCACGTTGAAGTGGACCATCAGATCAAGAACGTGTTCTCTCACTGATGACTCCTCCTTCATAGGGGAGTTATAAACGTATTTGAGGGATTCGTGCCGAATCTGTCCAGACGGTTGTCCAAACATTTCCTACAGCGAACTCATGATCTCACGAGCTGAGAACATGCCCTCGTGCTTTTTGGCCAGAACATCAGAAACTCTAGCCAAAATGTAGACCTTGGCCTTATCATTGGCCTTGATCCAGTGGTCGTACGCCTCCTTAACAGATTGAGGAGCATTACGAGCAGGGATCTGAGGACATTCCTCGAGAAGATAAAAGCCGTGAGTCGTCAACAACGAGAATCGTATTCAAGTTGGACTTCCACGTAGTAAAATTCTCACCAGTTAAACGGTCGCTTTTAAGTAAGACTATTATTGTGGACGACATGCTGAAAATCAAAAATAGTTCTAATTACTTATGCCTTTTAACCCATTGTAAAAACCAATCAAATTTAGCAAAAATATTAAGGAACCCTAGTGTTTAAACTAAACCCACTATTGAAGTTAAACCTTTAATTTTGCAACGATACTTCAAGGGTTTAAAACAAAAACCTCCGTTGGGCGATCAGTCATTCCCCCCTTTGAATTGAGACTTTCTCAGCCAATTTCCACTACCATAACATCTCATGTCCCACTGGTCCTTAGCTACCTTTGTTTGGTCAAGGATTTGTTAACTAACTTAACTCATCCCGTAAATGTGACCCTACCATTTTCAGATCCAATAGGCCCGAGCCAACGGGCTACTATTAAGAAAGACAACTGCTCGCAAACAACCTAAGAGACCCTATCCAGTGCAGAGTTCATGGTGTTCCGATCCTATATAGTCGGGCCCTCCGTAGGGTTTGGCTGTTCCAGAACAACCTAGCAGGCGGACTATAGAAATCTCACGGTGCGACCTAATGGAGGAGACCGTAGGATACGTTGACACGCGTCCTGCTCCCATTTACTATAGATACTTCCCTCATTCACCTTGGTATTGAACCATGCAAACACATACCGTAGGGAGACGCCCTATTGACGCCACGTAGCCGAGCATGGAACTCATGGTGTGAACTCTTGAGGACGTGAGAGTAAACTCGATGCGAACATCTCGCTTTCTCCCACCAAGTTCCTAAAATTAGGGTATAGTTTTAACTTAGCCGGATTACGGCTAAAAGAATCTATCTAAGTCTATGCCTATTATAACTATTATAACTAGGTCTTAAAACCTTATGTCTAGGTGAATAAATATTTAATTACCTAGAGATAAAATAGAACTACTAGTTAATTCAACTCAGTTTAGGTCGGTTCAGTAGGAGGTGTTAGATTATGATCGACTTAAGTACCCCGACCTTTAGATGAGAACTTCACCTGTGAGAGTTCCCTTATAACCAAAGTCCTAAAGTCCTCCTATATTTTAAACTATTTAAAATACTACGTAAGACTTATTTCTAATCCTATTAGAAATTGAAACTTAGGTCTAAATTAATTTTAAACGATTTAAAACTAATTAAAATTTTAACCCAAGTCCCTATGTTTGCATGCATTTCTTTATTATAGGTTATGGTTTCTAAAACCCCTTTAATTTATAACATGTATAAATTTTAATAATTAACCTATGATAAAGAAACTATATTATAAATCCAACAATCAATATTCAAATTGGAATTATAAAAGGAATTCAACTAATTGAATTATAAAATTACTTAAACAAAATAACATTTATTTTAAACTAAGTAATTTCATGCTCCATGCAATTTATTTTTCATATAATCTAATTATAACAGTTATAATTAATTACTCATGAAAAAATAAATTAGTCATGCATTCAACCATATTCATATAACATTTATATAAATAAATGCATGAATATGCTTATCCTAAGGTGGGAATAATCTAAATGACATTCATAAAGATAAATAGTTGTAAAACCGTAATAATTTGGCCCCTAAAGTGTAAAAAAAAAAAAAAAATTACATTAATTTATTTCATGAAACCGGTCCAAAAACACCCTGAACCGGCCTTGAACCGCTCGAACCGGACCAAAAACAATTGAACCAACCGAACCGGTCTGCAGCTATTGGAATGCCCCACGGCGTTGCAACGCCCGCTTCGTCGTCTTGCGCGCCTGGTATCGGGGTAGCGTTGCAACGCTGAGGGGTAGCGTTGCAATGCCGCTGACCCCTTGATCGCCCGCGTCGATAGGGAATGCTGGCGTTGCGACATCGTTTCATTCTTGACGTTGCAACGCTGCTGCTTTCAGCGAAATTTTCTTCCACGAACACAAAGAGCTTTCAAACTTCAATTTCACCTTCGATTCTCAATCGAAATGCATGAAACTGGTCCTGAACGACTCGTAAATCAATTACAGACTCAATTTTGCACTTTTTGCCCAAAAACGCAGGGGCCTTTACATTCAATTTAACCAAAATCAAAGTAAACTAAGGCCAAAACATTCCTAAACAAGTTTTACAGCAAACCAAATGTATTTCCCACCAAATCAATGCAATTTTGTTCCAAAACAAAACGAATCAACCTGGCTCTGATACCAATTGATGGAGATCTGATCTCCTTGAGCAGCGGAAACGTGTTTGGGATCTTAATTACTTGATTGTTTTGCTTAAAATAAAAATCAGTACATTCATCAAAAATACAGAACAAGCATAGATTCTAATCCTATTAGACATGGATTAATTGCATACAAACATGCTACAAGTTTAACGATTAAACTAATAAAAGAGAGTGATACCTTTGTAGACTTTCTCCAGCAACTTGTTGCTCCAAAGGTTGTACAGCAAATCAATTGTCCAATGACTCCTCTGTTTTCTTCCAGCAAGAACACAACCACCAGAGATCACCTTCTATATCTCTGAGTTCTTAGATCTTCCTTGGTGGGAAGGATCCAACAATTGGAGGTTTTAGGAATTAGAGAGTGGGAGAGAGAATTCCAGGAAGTTACAATTCCTCAATTGCAAAAATGATCGATCAAAATAATAATAATAATAATTAAATCAAATTTAATTATTCATTTAAAACATATTTAAATAATACAAATTAAATATCAAATATTTAATTTGAATTAAATCTCATTTAATCACATTACCCCTTTAACCTATAGTTTTAATGTACAACCAGTGCACATTAAAATGTATCCTATAGTTTGCAAATGTGAATCACATTCACATTTAATATAATATTTGAACTCTTTCAAATATTCAATTCTCTCATATAATTTAACATGAATCATATTCACATTAAATTTATAATATATAGTTCCAAAACTATATATTATACCGTATCTAAATACATTAAATATATTCCCTAATGAATTTGAACATTTCAAATTCAAATGATCTAAGAACCCTTTACGAGCTAGAAGGTGGACCTAATGGACCTATAGATCAGAAGCTCCAACGATACGAGATTGCTCGGTTAATCTCATTAATCTCATTAAATCCGATTCTGGAAACAGTAGAAGTCTGTTTTGAGGAAAGTAGATTTCGAGGTATTTCTGAACAAATCCGTTTGGAATTTCAATTTCATGTCTTCATATGATTTTTAGGTGGTTCAAAAAGGAAGAGTTTGGTATAAATTACATTATTTTTGGATAAGTAATGAAGAAGTTATGGTTGTCTGAAACAGGGCAGAAAATCTGAAAATAATGGAAAATTTGAAAGTGTTTCTTGCAAGTTTTAAGGTAAAAAATCATGAGCTCGAGGTTCTAATGGTTGAGTTGGTTTGTTTGCCAGGCCAAGAGCAAATAGGTCAAGTTTACAAGCCAAGGTTCTAATTCTAATACTGTGAGTGACTCTATTTTAGAATTATGCTTGACCTATGTTTTTCTTCAAACACATAATTGTTGATCATTGAATCTTGTTTGAACTAATTATGTATAGCTTCATGGAGTATCTAACATAAAGTTCATGATGGAACCTAAGCATGCTTTGAATTAGTTGTAACTATAAATCCAAGTATGGAAACTAAATTATGAAAGTATGCTTTCCTTTAGAGAATGTTTTGTGTAAATCCACTTGGGAACATGTTTAGATGATAATGTGAAAATGTCAAGAAATTGTTGTATGTATTATAAAGACATGATTTTCATGGTAAACAAATTAAGCTCTTGTTTGTGGTTAACTCCTAATATTGAAGGACATTCGAGAAGGTACTTAGGGGGGAAAATGAACCATGATATCCCGATACTGAAGGACAATGAGAAGGTATTCGGGTAGTAAATGGTTTTACCTTAATACTGAAGGACAATGAGAAGGTATTCGGGTAGTAAAGGGTTTTACCTTAATACTGAAGGACATAGAGAAGGTATTAGGGAAAACCAAACGACCAAAGGTATTCCACGTGCACGTGAGAGTGAGAGGTATGAACCTTATTGGTATAAATGTAACTCTACCACCTCTATGGTTTGATGTGGTATCATATCATGTGTTTTATTGTTATGTGCTTCTATATTATTCATCTATCTACCCTCGATACGATTGTACATATCGAGTTGTGTGCTATGCAAAAGTGGTGACTTAAACCTGTAAATTGGAAGCATGGTTTGTTTATGTTTACAAACAGATGTTAAGCTATTTTCTACTTACAATCTGCCATTGTTATGATTCACCTGTGAGCTTATAATGTTTTAAATATAGACACTCATTGAGCTTTTTAGCTCATTCTTTCAATGTTTTCAAACCTTTTCAGGTAGAGATCAAGCTCCTGGTACCTGACATCCTGCCATAGTCTGCTGGAAGTTTCATACGTTGATAGTTTGTACGTGGCTGGCGTTGTATAGCAAGTCGTTATGTAGTTATAGTTGTTTGTACATAAGAGGTTGTATAAACAGTGGGATGGCATGTTCTGAGTTGTGATGCTCTTGCTCGTTTAAGTTTTCAAATGAGAGACTTAAGTAATGTTTATCCATATGTATGTTTAGTAGTTATCAAGTTTCCGCTGTGTGATGTTAAAGTTTACCATATACGAGCATAGTATGTTTGTCAGGTAGAATAGGCTCATCAGGTATTGTTAAGAGGTGAGGAATGTCTGTTGGCTTCATGCCTCTTTCCGGGCTAAGTTAACAGGTGGTTCGAGAGGGGGTGTGACACATAGTGAGTCGGCAAATCTGGCCACTCTCACCCATAGTAGTCAAAGGACAATTCCTCGCGAACAGGAGTTCGTAACCTGCTCAAGATTGAGATCAAGTTGCCTAGGTCATCCTAGTGAAATAGAAACCTAACTAGTCAACGAAGTTACAACCAGAGGTTACTATTTCATGGTCCGGTCTTATGTAATCTCATTACATAGGATATCCCCACTCACATGTCATCTACACGAACACGTTAGGATCACAGTGTTTGTATCAAATACAAAGTGGGCCACATCCATAGTTCAACCAGGGTAAGGTACCCAAACCTTATCCCCTAACTATAGACCCTTTAGGCTATATCTCGAACCGAGATCCCTTTTATGTACATTACATTCAGTTAAAGATTTATTTAACAGCCTTGGATGTTTAGTTTATTGGATTTAGGGTTTTAAATAAAAGCAAACTCGTAGATAACGAACAATAACACTTTATTGAAATAATAACACTTTATTACATAATTAGAACAAAATTACAAACTACGAGTTTTAGGGCACAAATCCCAAAAGAAGTTGGATTCATGTTCAAAGTTGTGCCTATTCGTAGGATACCCAAAAGAAACAAATGGTGGTTTATTCTATGATCCTTAGGAAGATAAGGTCTTTGTGTCAACATATGCCACTTTCTTGGAGGAGGACCACATAAGGGACCACAAACCCAAAAGTAAGGTAGTGATGAGTGAGTTAGACGGAACAATAGGAAAGGTTGCTAATAAGAACACTAGTACGTCAACAAGAGTTGTTGATACTAGTTTGTCTAGTCAAGAGGGTCCATCTCAAGAGTTGAGTATGCCTCGACGTAGTGGGAGGGTTGTGATACACCTTGTGAGCTTACATGGGTTTAATTTGAAACCCAAGTTGTTATACCAGATGACAACTGCGAGGATCCATTGACTTATAATCAAGCAATGGTTGACATTGACAAAGACAAATGGGTCATAGCCATGAACCAAGAAATGGAGTCTATGCACTTCAATTCTGTTTGGGATCTTGGTGATAAGCATGATGGGGTAAAACCTATAGGTTGTAAGTGGATCTACAAGAGAAAACGTGGTGTAGATGGGAAGATGCAAACCTTTAAAGCTAGACTAGTAGCAAAGGGTTATACCTAGGTTGAAGGGGTTGACTATGAGGAGACCTTTTCACCTGTTGCTATGGTAAATTCTATCCGTATCCTTCTTGCCATTATCGCATATTATGACTATGAGGTATGTCAAATGAATGTCAAGACAACCTTTTTGAATGACAATCTTGAGGAAACCATCTACATGGATCAACCCAAAGGGTTCATTAAACGAGGACAAGAGCAAAAGGTTTGCAGGCTTAAAAGGTCGATTTATGGACTGAAACAAGCCTCTAGGTCCTGGAATATAAGATTTGATGAGGCTATCAGATCTTATGGTTTTGACCAAAATGATGATGAACCTTGTGTCTACAAGAAAATCATCAATAGTTGTGTCGCTTTCCTAATTCTATATGTGGATGATATCATACTCATTGGGAATGATGTAGGTTATCTTACTGACATCAAGGAATGGCTAGCTACGCAGTTCCAAATGAAAGATTTGGGTGATGCACAGTTTGTTCTTTGGATCCAGATTGTCCGAAACTGCAAGAATAAAACACTAGCCCTGTCTCAATCATCATACATAGACAAAGTGTTGTCAAGGTTTAAGATGCAAGATTCCAAAAAGGGCTTGTTTCCTTTTAGACATGGAATCCATTTGTCTAAGGAACAGTGTCCTAAGACCCCTTAAGGAGTTGAGGATATGAGACGGATTCCTTACGCATTAGCTGTTGGGAGCCTGATGTACGCCATGTTGTGTACTAGGCCTGACATCTATTTTGCAGTTGGAATGGTCAGTAGGTATCAATCCAATCCAGGACTTGAACACTGGACAACGGTTAAAACAATCCTTAAGTATCTTCGGAGAACAAGGAACTACATGCTTTTGTATGGGGCTAAGGATTTGATCCTCACAGGATACACGGATTCTGACTTTCAGACTGATAAAGATTCTCAGAAATCTACATCATGGTCAGTTTTCACTCTTAACGGAGGAGCAGTAGTATGGTGAAGCGTCAAGCAAGGATGCATCGATGATTCCACCATGGAGGTCGAATATGTAGCAGCTTGTGAAGCAGCTAAGGAGGTCGTTTGGTTAAGGAAATTTATGCTAAATTTGGAAGTTGTTCCAAATATGACTTTGCCCATCACGCTGTATTGCGATAAATGATGGTGCGATGGCAAATTCGAGGGAACCCCAAGTCACAAGAGGGGAAAGCATATAGAGCGTATATCATCTCATCCGGGAGATCGTGCATAGAGGAGACGTGATTGTCACGAAGATAGCCTCAGAGCACAACATTGTTGATCCTTTTACAAAGGCTCTCACGGCTAAAGTTTTTTAGAGTCACCTAGAAGGTCTAGGTTTACAAGTCTTCCCCAACTAAGACAAGTGGAAGTATTTTGTACAAAGGGGTTTAAATGCCCTAGTTTATTGTATTTACATTCTTCAGAATGTTTAGTACTCCACAAGTTTTAGGTCAAGTGGGAGATTGTTGGGATTTATGCCCTAAACTTGTGTAATTTTGATCAATTAAATAAAATGTTATTTGTTTTGATAAGATTACAGTCTTGCTTTTATAAATCCAATAAACTAAGCTCCAAGGTTATAACGTTTAACTTGAAATCAGTGTAGTGGACACTATTTGGGTTGACTTCAAGATTATAACCTAAATAGTCTATGGTATAAGAATAAGGTTGGAAACCTTATTCTGGTAACACCATGGATGCGACCCACTTTGTAATTAGTACAAATGAGGTAATCCAACTCATTCATGTAGTTGACATGCGAGTGGGGGCATCCTGTATGAAGAGTTCATACAAGATCGCATTGCAAATTATTAGTCTAACCAAAGGTAACACCAGTTAATGTGGATAAGACTAGTAATTTATAGATGGTCATTAGTGACTCGACTGAATCCTGAGCAAGTTAAGAACTCCTGCTTATAGGGGTTTGTCCTTAGACTAGTATGGGTGAGAGTGGCCTGTAGCCGACTCAATAAGCCTACCTTCTCAGGCATAGAACCTCGTAGGTAGCTGGGAACTTAATTGTGCAAGATGGAATTCACTCATTCCTCTACTGAGAAATTAGATAGGTTGTTCCCTTAAGAATCGACTCGTGTCTTGAACAACGGGGCCCCGCCCTCTATGAGGGTATGAGTCTAAGGTAGGACCTTAGACTTGTTGTTCATTAGAGGATCAGTGGTGCTTAAGGAACAAAGAAGTAATCACAAGGGTAAAATGGTAATTTTACCCAGCTGTGATTACAAACAACCTGTGAAGAGTCGAATCATGGGTACTGACTATATCAGTGGACACAATAATATCTACAGTGAGGAGAGTGCAGCTACAAATCTATAGTGGAGTGACTTGTAGTTAATGAATATTGATTAACTGGATCAAAGAGTTTGATCAGTTAATCTCACATCATTGGAGCTCATGATCTGTAGGTCCATTAGATCCCTCTGTTGGCTCAATATGGTAATATTGAGGGTATAAAGTTAGGAGTGAAATTGAAATGTTCAATTTCATACATGAGGAGTTATATCAATTATATATGATATAATTGATATAATATATAGTTTTAATGTGAATTAGATTCATATATAAACTATATACTAAAGAGAGATTAAAGGAGGTGTAGGATGGTCATTTCCATCTCATTCCCTATATATATGGTTGCATGAGATACAACTAGGTTAAGATATTCTAAGGTTTTACAAGCTCCCTTGCTGTGTTGTTGGAAGAGTTCCAAAACACACATCTCTCTCACAAAATACCTCACCACTCCTAAAGGGAACCCACCTTCCTCCCTCACCTAGAGAACAACGGAGAAGATCCGGTGGCGATGTAATTGTTTAAATGCAATTCGAGTTCATCGTGATCTTGATCGTGAGAGAGGAGGAACACTTGAAGAAAGGTTCTTCAAAGGTAAATACTTGTTGTCCATTCTATTTTATGCATAATCTTGTTATTTGTGTTCTTGAATTAATCGTTGTAACTAAATCAAGAGCGTGTGATTCGCAATCGCTTCCGCTGCGGGGACTTGAATCAAATGTATGTATAAGAACAATCTCATGTTTAATTCTGTTTTTTTTGCTTGGGACTAACAAAAGTTTAGGTTTGGGGGTGTTTGATAGCACACAAAATGTGCTATTCTTAGGCTTAATTATTGCTAGTTTTATGATAATTTCAAGACTTTTATGTGTGTTAATCATTGAATTTCAGGTTAAGAACTTAAACAGGACAATCGGAGACATTTTGGATCACTCGGGATCAAACTGGGGCTTTTTGGAGCTTAAAATAACATCAATTGGAAGAAGATTGAACAAGCCTAGCCATTTGACCCGAGGTGATGGCGTTGTAATGCCCTGCATAGCGTTGCAACGCCATCCGTGTTGTTTTAAGGTGTTGAGGAACCATACCGATAGCGTTACTACTCTGCCTTGCAGCGTCGCAACGCTATCTCGATAAGAAACCAAGTTGAATAGCGTGGTGAGGGCGTTGCAACGGTACTTACGAGCGCTGCAAAGCCAGATCGATAAGGACATGCGCGTTAAGGTAGCAGCGTTGCAACGCTGTCCCTAGCGTTGCAACGCTGCCGATAATTTCCATACATGATACGCGCCTAGGGCACATCGTTGCAACGTTGTGCTGAGAACACTTATAAATAGAACATTGTATCTTCTTGCAAGGGGAGCCGAATTCGATAGTCTTTACACCCTAATTTCGAAATACACTATGTAAGAAGAGAAAAGTGACCATTCCTTGGAAGCCAAAGCATTCGTGGAGGTTTGAGATCGTGACGGGAGCTTGGGGATGAGGGACCGGCATCGACACATAAGTTTATTTCCTCTTTCTATCAGATTGTAACATTGTTTTAAGACGTTTTCTACATTTTTAGTTTGACTTTATTGTCATTTAGAGTGGCTAACAGTTGCACCTAGGATTTGATTTCTTTGTTTAAAACTTGTTTGCTATGTATTGAAGTATGTTTTGTTATTTATTTTTGGCAATTCGTTCTTTAATTCTTTGATATTGTTGGTTTAAGTGGACTCGAGAGAAAAAGCTTAGATTAGAGCAAAGTTGTCAAAACTCTTAGAAGTCTAGCATGAGAATGACCTAGAAGTCTATGGGAAACACATAAAGAAGTTGCTTAATGTCGTGCATGCTTTTAGATTCATATGGAGACTATGAAATTTATTGTGTGTGTGAGGCTCACTAAGAATCGAGAGATTTTCTTGACTATCTTACTTCTTGTTTATAAATTCATCACATTAGTTCATTGCATTTATCAAATAAGTTATTAACTTGTGAAGTCAATTTCCTCCAAATCTATCACATTCGTGTCTCCAATTGTGTGTTTATCTTTTATCTTTGTTTTCACCATCTATCTATGTTATGTTACTTTAGCTAAAATTGAGAATTAGTATCTTGGTAATTAATTAATCTAGAAACCCATTTGCGAGGAAGATACTTGGAACTCTCAAATCACTATACTAAAACTTGACTTATACACTTGCGGTATTGCATTATTAATTTTACGCAACACCTCGTTGAGCTTTAACATTCACCGGACCACAGAGATCCGAATGTATAAGCTCTAAGGGTTCTTTGGCTCTATAACCTTTTTTCAGAAAAAGGTCGCTTAGTCATTTTACCTTCCAAGCATGATTCGCAAGGAGGTAGAGAATCATCTTCTAACTTGTTTAGAAGTCCATTCTTAGATAATCTCTCAATCCGGTTGAGATTTATGTGACCAAGTCTAAGATGCAAAAGATAGGTATTATTATTTGGAGAAATTCTTTGCCTTTTACTTTGAGTATTCACAGTTTTAAACATCTCATGATTTAAAATTTTCTTTAGTTTGGTTCGGTTTAAGTACGTACAAGCCGTTTTCTAATCTAGCAGAACAAATTTTGACACCCTTTTCCGAAATGAACGCTTCATTAATTGAAAAAGAAATACAATATCCACATTCAATTAGACAAAAGATAGATATCAAGTTCCTCTTAAGTAGTCTAGGAACTATATACAGATTTTGCAATAATAAAAATCTATCTCTAAAAAACAGCTTGGCATCTCCCATTGCACGAGCTGAAACGACGTCTCCCATTCCGACTCTGAAAGTCATCTCACCCTCTTCGAGCTCCTTGAAGGAACTAGTTTCCTGTAAAGAAAAGCAAACATGATTAGGGGCTCCTAAATCAAGTATCCAGGTAAAATCATCACATTCCACTAAAGAAGTTTCAAGAACAAGTAAATCGAATTTACCTTCTTCTCTTTGAGCTCAGCAAGGTATTTTGAGCAGTTTCGCTTCCAGTGTCCGTCCACGTTGCAGTGGAAACATTTTCCTTTATCTGCAACTTTGGCTTTTCCCTTGCCTTTATCTGCAGCGGCGGGTGCCTTCCCTTTCCATCCTATCTTCTTCTTTTGGGTCTTCTTAAGCCCAGAAGATGGACCGCAGGACTTAGTCCCAGAGGTTGAACCCTTCTGGAACCTTCTGGAATGGGCAAACAGATTTTCCTCTCCATCAACCTTTCCCTTATAATTCATAAGGGACTGGAAAGTCTGCAGCTCATTAAGGAGAATAGTCAGGTTGTACTCTATTTTATTCATCATCGCATTGCTGCGGAATTGTAGGAAACTCTTCGGAAGAGATTCTAGGATGAAGGACACCTGACTTTATTCGTAGATGACCGCGTCGTTCATTTCTGCCACGTTGAAGTGGACCATCAGATCGAGAACATGTTCTCTCACCGACGATCCCTCCTTCATACGGGAGTTATAAACGTACCTGAGGGATTCATGTCGAAACTATCCAGACGGTTGTCCAAACATATTCTGCAACGAACTCATGATCTCACGAGCTGAGACCATGCCCTCGTGCTTTTTGGCCAGAACTTTAGAAACACTAGCCAAAATGTAGACCTTTGTAAGCCCTAAACTCTATTTTCTTTTATCATTTTGCACTCATTCATGATGTTTTGAAATATGCAAAATCGTATAGGTTGCACTAAATGATGTCGTGATCGGATTTGGGAATCTATTGAATTTGGAGCTACAATGTGTCTAAGCTTCGTAAGAAGATAGGTAAGCCATTGAAATAAGCATATTAAAGGTTGCATTGAAGTAAGTTAAAATCATTAGCAAATTGGAGAAGTTTTAGGTGCATCATGTATTAAATGGAAGATCTTATATCTCACAAACTTAGGATAAGTTGGCTAAATGCTTAGGGTTTATTTACACATTTATTTTGGTGTTTTAAAAAGGTGATTATGATGTAAATATTGAAGTAGGAGCTGGCCAAGAGAGGTGAAGCCTCGGAGTTAAACATGGCAAGTAGGTGCTATCAAATTCGCAAAAAAACAGCAAGCAGCTTGAAAATGGGTCATCTTCAAACGATCATATCTCTCAATTTACTGAGTCAAATTCGTTGATTTTTTGAGTCACAATCTCATAAATTGAGTGTAGAATACGAAACTGGTCGACTTTTGAAAATACAGAGAGGAAGAAGGAGAAAAGTGCGAGAATGTGAGAGGTGTTCAAAGTTCTCTGCAGCAGAGCGAAGCAGTGTGAGGAGTTTAGTCTGTTTTGAGCTCATTAGGAGGAATTAGAAGCTGAAATTTTGAGGTAAGTAAGCTAAGATGTTGTCCTTGAGGTTTATCAAAAAATATTTGGTGGTTGTGTTGATAAAGTTTGAGGAACCCAACCTGAAAGTTGAACCTGTAATTTTAGGGGCAAGGGAAAAACTGCTAGCAAGAGATTGAAGGAGATTCTCTTCCATTTCTATATACCTTACAACCAATTGTGTGTGGCTATTCTGAATTGAGTTATGGGACTGAATTAGATCTGTTTCTAAAGTGCATAGGGGAAAGAATTGATATTACTAATTTCATTTTCAGGGCGAACGGAGATAGGAAAAGCGTATAACCCTTGGATCTCTTTTGGTGATTGTGAGTGACTCTATTATAGAATTATGCTTGACCTATGTTTTTCTTCAAAAACATAATTGTTGAACATAGAATCCTGTTTGAACTAATTATGTATAGCTTCATAGAGTTTCTAACATAAAGTTCATGATGGAACCTAAGCATGTTTTGAATTAGTTTGTAACTATAAATCCAAGTATGGAAACTAAATTATGAAAGTATGTTTTCCTTTAGAGAATGTTTTGTGTAAATCCACTTGGGAACATGTTTAGAAGATAATGTGAAAATGTCGAGAAATTGTTGTATGTGTTATAAAGTCATGATTTCCATGGTAAACAAATTATGCCCTTGTTTGTTGTTAACCCCTAATACTGAAGGACATTCGAGAAGGTACTTAGGGGGGAATGAATCATAATTTCCCGATACTGAAGGACAATGAGAAGGTATTCGGGTAGTAAATGGTCTTATCTTAATACTGAAGGACATAGAGAAGGTATTAGGGAAAACAAAAGGGCCAAAGGTATTCCACGTGCACGTGAGAGAGATATGAACCTTATTGGTATAAATGTAACTCTACCACCTCTATGGTTCGAAAGTGGTATCATGCTATGTGTTTTATTGTTATGAGCTTCTACATTATTGATCTATCTACACTCAATATAATACTACATTATGAGTTGTGTGCTATGTATAAGTGGTGACTTAAACCTGTAAATTGGAAGCATGGTTTGTTTATGTTAAGCTATTTTCTACTTATAATCTGCCATTATTATGCTTCACCTTTGAGCTTATAATAGACACTCACTGGGCTTTCTAGCTCACGTTTTCTTTATGTCTACTCTTCCCGTGTGCAGATTTGTGTTTCAGTGCTTAGCCTTGACAAGACCTATTTGCCACCACGCCATTTAGCTCCTTGTATATACACTTTCTTTTGTATATGGTTTGTAGTGAGAACATATTAGATGGGCTGTAATAAATATGGAAGCTTTATGATTACCTAACAACATAGTAATGGAAGTGAATAAGTTTCATTTATAAGTGTATATCAATGCTTAATTTTGCTTGTTCAAACATGTTGTGTTACATTTAATTTAAGTTAAGTCTTGGGTTAGTCAAGGAAAACCAACAAGAGGTTTGGTTATCTTTGTCTTTGCATCTCTTCCTAGGTTAAGCAAGTAAGCTGGGACGGGGTGTGACAACATGGTATCAGAGCAAAAGGTTTTGCGAAGGGAACTAGGTTCATGCATTAAACTAGGAGCTTGTTGTCTTACATATTTTAATAAGATTGTATAATTTAGGACCATGGCTCGAGGTGGCAGACGAGGCAGACAAGTGGAGACTGGAACTCAAGAAGCTACTAGTGATAGAGGAAGAGAGGTATCAGAGGGAGAGTCTAGTCATCCTCAGCAAGAGGTGAACATAGAGGAGCAGATCTTTACGAGGATAACTCAAAGATTAGCTGAAAGTGTTGGATCAACAAGCGCGCATCCGAAAAGAAGTATGGCATTGAAAGACTGAAAGCCTTAGCTGCAACAACATTTGAAGGCACGACAGATCCCGCTGATGCTGAGGTTTGGTTAAATATGATTGAGAAGTGCTTTAGGGTCATGCGATGCCCTGAAGACAGGAAGGTCGATTTAGCAGCATTCTTACTCCAGAAAGGAGCAGGTGATTGGTAGAAGATAACAGAGAGCAGAAAAGGGGATGCTTGGAGCTGGAAAGAGTTTCGAAAGGCCTTTGAAGATAAGTATTATCCGAGCTCTTATCGTGATGCAAAGAGGAACGAGTTTCTAGGACTTGTTCAGGGATCGATGACAGTAACAGAATTTGAGAAGAAGTTCACAGAATTATCAAAGTATGCTAGCACTATTGTTGCAAACGAGACAGATCGATGCAAGAAGTTCGAGGATGGTCTACGAACAGAGATCGTAACGCTTTGTGATGAAAGATGTTCGGAGTGGGTTGAATTCTCCAAGCTTGTTGAGAGCGGCATTACGGGTAGAGCGAAGCTTTGGTAGATGACAGAATGGGAAAAGGGGATGTAGGTGGTGGTCATGCCACTTATTCTGTTGATTTACCACGAGACCGATTCCAACGAGGAGATAATAGGAGATTCACTCCAGGAGTTTCAGGAAAAGGGAGCTTTAAACCCCATCGTGGTGGGCGATCTACTCAAGGACCGTGCAGGTGGATATGGGGAAAGACAGAGGCGGCGGGATCAAGTTTCCTTATGGGATCGCCGAGGACTCCGTGCACAAGGCAACCCAGTGAGTCGTGTAGCAAGTTCAAAGAAGGAAACCTTTGTGCAACACTTGTGGAAAGTATCATTGGGGTCGATGTTTGAGTGGCGGAAATGTATGTTTCAACTGTGGGCAAGGTGGTCACTTCAAAAGGGAATGCCCCCAATTAATGCAAGAAGGGATGGTGGGACAGAGAACTACATCGCATACTATGAACCAAAGAAAGCAAAATCTCAAGGGCAAATTTGGAGGAGAAGGCACTAGTAGTGCTAAGCAAAGGGGGCGGTAGGTCAACCCCGACAACAGGGGAAGATTTACGCCATGACACAGCAGGAGGCAGATGATGCACCAGAAGTTGTTACGGGTTCACTTTCTATCTGTAGTAAACCTGCACATGCATTATTAGATCCTGGAGCTACACATTCTTTTATCTCTAAAATGTTTGCTGCTAGCATTGTTGCGAAGTTAGAACCTTTATCTGAGGAGTTGTGTATTTATACTCCTATTGGTGATATGTCGATAGTTTGTAGTGTTTATACTAATTGTATGGTGGAAGTGAATGGTATGACTATGACAACTGAACTGATTCCCTTAGATCTCCAAGAGTTCGACGTTATTTTGGGGATGGATTTCTTATCTAGGTATCATGCCTTAATGGACCATCATAGGAAGGAAGTTGTGTTGAGGAAGTCAGGCGACACTGAGGTTGTGTTTAAGGGGCATAGGAAGATATTACCTACTTGTATGATATCAACTATTAAAGTTTGGAAAATTATTGAAGAAAGGTTGTACAAACATATCTTGCATATGTAGTTTGTGCACCAGTGAGTAAATCGAAACCTAAAGACATTCCAGTAGTATGTGAGTATTTAGATGTCTTCCCAAAAGAGCTAACAGGGTTGCCACCTGATAGAGAGGTGGAGTTTACCATAGACCTGATGCCAGGAACAACACCAATATCTCAAGCCCCGTATAGGATGGCACCAAAGGAATTGAAGGAATTGAAAACTCGATTCTGCAGTGGTTGGTGGATAAGGGTTATATTCGACCAAGTGTATCTTCGTGGGAGCACTGTGTTGTTTGTTAAAAAGAAGGATGGGACATTACGATTATGTATTGATTACCGCAAACCTGAATAAGGTAACAATACGTAACAAATATCCCTTGCCCCGCATAGATGACCTGTTCGATCAACTAAAGGGTGCCTCGGTGTTTTCAAAATTGATTTACGATCAAAGTTACCATCAATTTGAAGATCAATGATTCTGATGTACCAAAAACAGCTTTTAGGACAAGGTATGGGCATTATGAATTCTTGGTAATGCCATTCGGGTTAACAAATGCCCCAACAGCATTCATGGATCTCATGAATCGGGTATTTCATCCTTACCTTGATGAGTTTGTGATAGTATTTATTGATGACATCTTGGTGTATTCAGAAAGTAAAGAGAAGCACACAGAACATCTCAGACTAGTGCTACAGACATTACGAAATCGAAAGTTGTATGCTAAATTTTGTAAATGTGAGTTTTGGCTGGAATAGGTTGTGTTTTTGGGACACGTAGTGTTAGCAGCTGGAGTTCAAGTGGATACTCAGAAGACAGAAGCTATAGTAAAGTGGGAGCAACCCACTTCAATAACGGAAGTCCGTAGTTTTTTGGGACTTGTAGGATACTATCGACATTTTGTCGAGGGATTTTTGAAGATAGCTCTTCCATTAACAAGTTTGACAAAGAAGAATATGAAGTTCGAGTGGAGTGAAAAGTGTGGAAAAAGTTTTCAAGAGTTAAAGAACAGACTTGTCACAGCACCGGTACTAACTCTACCCACCACGGGAAAAGAGTTTGAGGTTTACTGTGATGCCCCACATCAGGGCCTTGGATGTGTACTTATGCAGGATGGGAAAGTGATTGCTTATGCCTCAAGACAGTTAAAAAAACATGAATGTAATTATCCTACTCATGATCTGGAGCTCGCAGCAGTTATGTTAGCTTTAAAGATTTGGAGGCATTATCTGTTTGGTGAGAAGTGTTGTATTTACACAGATCATAAAAGTTTAAAATATATCTTCGAACAGAAAGAGTTGAATTTGAGACAACGGCGGTGGCTTGAATTGATAAAAGATTATGACTGCACGATTGAATACCACCCCGGGAAGGCAAATGTTGTAGCTGATGCATTGAGTAGGAAGTCGAAGCAACGTAGGGGTTCACTTAATGCTGTTAGAGTGGCTCTATTTGAGGAACTCAAGAGTTCTAATGCAAAAGTGTATGTTGGTGACAAAGGGAACGTGTTAGCAAATTTCCAGGTAAGACCTACCTTGATAAATGATGTTATCTCAAGTCAAGCTAAAGACCCTACCCTGAAGAAATTGATAGAGAGGAGAACTTGAATCAGAGAGCAGATTACGAAGTAAGGCATGATGGAGCGTTGATGAAGTATGGTAGATTTTGTGTGTCTAAAGATGAAACTTTGAGAAATGCGATACTAGAAGAAGCACATAGTTCAGCCTATGCGATGCATCCAGGAGGTACAAAGATGTATCGGACCTTAAAGAACCATTATTGGTGGCCAGGAATGAAACGAGAAATAGCAGAGTATGTCTCTAAATGTTTAATTTGTCAGCAGGTGAAACCTGAACGACAGAAACCAGGAGAGCTTCTAAATCCACTCCCAATACCTGAATGGAAGTGGGAGCATGTAACCATGGATTTCTTATTTGGACTTTCCCGAACACCGAGTGGTTATGACGGGATTTGGGTGATAGTAGACAGATTGACTAAGACTGCTCGATTCTTACCCGTCAAGGTAACTTTTACTCTGGATAAGCTTGCTAAATTATATGTTGACAGGATTGTAAGCCAATACGAAGCCCCAGTATCTATTGTGTCGGATAGGGATTCGAGATTTGTTTCCAAGTTCTGGCCGAGTCTCCAAGAGGCCTTGGGAACTAAGTTTCACTTTAGTACAACATTTCATCCACAAACCGATGGTTAGTCAGAAAGAACCATTCAGACCCTCGAAGACATGCTTCGAGCATGCGTATTGCAATATAAAGGAAGTTGGGAGACTCACCTATCATTGATGGAGTTTGCATACAATAATAGTTATCAATCTAGCATCGGAATGGCACCGTACGAGGCATTATATGGAAGGAAATGTAGAACTCCTATTTGTTGGGGGAGGTAGGAGAAAGGAAGCTGATAGGGCCAGAGTTGGTCCAAGTTACCTCGGAGAATGTTAAATTTATCGGGAAAAGATCAAGACAAACACAAGATAGACAAAAGAGCTACGCTGACAAACAAATAAGAGATTTAGAATTCGAAATCGGAAACAAAGTTTTCCTGAGACTATCCCCGTGGAAGAGTATTTTATGGTTCGGAAGGAAGGGGAAACTGAGCCCGAGATATATAGGGCCTTACGAGATTCTGGAGCGTGTAGGGCCATCAGCTTACAGATTAGCTTTACCGATAGAATTGTCTCGGGTACATAATGTTTTCCATGTATCAATGTTGAGGAAATACATTTCTGATCCATCACATGTGCTCAAGGTAGAGCCAATACAACTTAAGGATATCATATGAGGAAGAACCTCTACAAGTACTGGATCGGAAAGAACAAGTGCTTAGGAACAAGTCAATACCACTGGTAAAGGTGTTGTGGAGAAATCACGACGTCGAGGAAGCAACATGGGAGAGCGAAGACCAAATGAAAGAAAAGTACCCATAACTTTTCTCGTGCTGAATTTCGAGGGCGAAATTCCTCTTAAGGGGGTAGTAAATTGTAAGCCCTAAACTCTATTTTCTTTTATCATTTTGCACTCATTCATGATGTTTTAAAATATGCAAAATCGTATAGGTTGCACTAAATGATGTCGTGATTGGATTTGGGAATCTATTGAATTTGGAGCTACAATGTGTCTAAGCTTCGTAAGGCGATAGGTAAGCCATTGAAATAAGCATATTAAAGGTTGCAGTGAAGTAAGTTAAAATCATTAGCAAATTGGAGAAATTTTAGGTGCATCATGTATTGAATGGAAGATCTTATATCTCACAAACTTAGGATAAGTTGGCTAAATGCTTAGGGTTTATTTACACACTTATTTTGGTGTTTTAAAAAGGTGATTATGATGTAAATATTGAAGTAGGAGCTGGCCAAAGGAGGTGAAGCCTCGGAGTTAAACATGGCAAGTAGGTGCTGTCAAATTCGCAGAAAAATAGCAAGCAGCTGGAAAATGGGTCATCTTCAAACGATCATATCTCTCAATTTACTGAGTCAAATTTGTTGATTTTTAAGTCACAATCTCATAAATTCAGTGTAGAATACGAAACTGGTCGACCTTTAGAAAAATACAGAGAGGAAGAAGGAGAAAGGTGCAGAACAGTGAGAGGTGTTCAAAGTTCTCGGGTAGTAGAACAGTGTGAGGAGTTCAGTCTGTTTTGAGCTCATTAGGAGGAATTAGAAGCTGAAATTTTGAGGTAAGTAAGCTAAGATGTTTTCCTTGAGGTTTATCAAAAAATATTTGGTGGTTGTGTTGATAAAGTTTGAGGAACCCAAGCTGAAAGTTGAACCTGTAATTTTAGGTGCAAGGGAAAAACTGCTAGCAAGAGATTGAAGGAGATTCTCTTCCATTTCTATATACCTTACAACCAATTGTGTGTATGGCTATTCTGAATTGAGTTATGGGACTGAATTAGATCTGTTTCTAAAGTGCACAGGGGAAAGAATTGATATTACTAATTTCATTTTCAACGCGAACGGAGATAGGAAAAGCGTATAACCCTTGGAACTCTTTTGGTGATTGTGAGTGACTCTATTATAGAATTATGCTTGACCTATGTTTTTCTTCAAAAACATAATTGTTGAACATAGAATCCTGTTTGAACTAATTATGTATAGCTTCATAGAGTTTCTAACATAAAGTTCATGATGGAACCTAAGCATGTTTTGAATTAGTTTGTAACTATAAATCCAAGTATGGAAACTAAATTATGAAAGTATGTTTTCCTTTAGAGAATGTTTTGTGTAAATCCACTTGGGAACATGTTTAGAAGATAATGTGAAAATGTCGAGAAATTGTTGTATGTGTTATAAAGTCATGATTTCCATGGTAAACAAATTAAGCCCTTGTTTGTTGTTAACCCCTAATACTGAAGGACATTCGAGAAGGTACTTAGGGGGGAATAAATCATAATTTCCCGATACTGAAGGACAATGAGAAGGTATTCGGGTAGTAAATGGTCTTACCTTAATACTGAAGGACATAGAGAAGGTATGAGGGAAAATCAAAGGGCCAAAGGTATTCCACGTGCACGTGAGAGAGGTATGAACCTTATTGGTATAATGTAACTCTACCACTTCTATGGTTCAAAAGTGGTATCATGCTATGTGTTTTTTTGTTATGAGCTTCTACATTATTGATCTATCTACACTCAATATAATACTACATTATGAGTTGTGTGCTATGTATAAGTGGTGACTTAAACCTGTAAATTGGAAGCATGGTTTGTTTATGTTAAGCTATTTTCTACTTATAATCTGCCATTATTATGCTTCACCTTTGAGCTTATAATAGACACTCACTAGGCTTCCTAGCTCACGTTTTCTTTATGTCTACTCTTCCCGTGTAGTGTGCAGCATTTAGTTTCCAAAGGCTTAGCCTTGACAAGACCTATTTGCCACCACACCATTTAGCTCCTTGTATATACACTTTCTTTTGTATATGGTTTGTAGTGAGAACATATTAGATGGGTTGTAATAAACATGGAAGCTTTATGATTACCTAAGAACATAGTAATGGAAGTGAATAAGTTTCATTTATAAGTGTATATCAGTGTTTAATTTTGCTTGTTCAAACATGTTGTGTTACATTTAATTTAAGTTAAGTCTTGGGTTAGTCAAGGAAAGCCAACAAGAGGTTTGGTTATCTTTGTCTTTGCATCTCTTCCTAGGTTAGGCAAGTAAGCTGGGACGGGGTGTGACAACCTTGGCCTTGTCATTGGCCTTGATCCAACGGTCGTACGCCTCCTTAACAGATTGAGGAGTGCTTCGAGCAGGGACCTGAGGACATTCCTCAGTAAGTACAAACCGTAAGTCGTCAACAACCAGAATCGTATTCAAGTTGGACTTCCACGTAGTATAATTCTCGTCAGTTAAAAGTTCACTTTTGAGTAAGGCTATTATTGACGACGACATGCTGAAATTTCAAATATAGTTCTAATAAGTTATGCCTTTAACCAATCAATTTCAGCAAAATTATTAAAGAACCCTATTGTTTAAATTAAACCTTTAAGTTTGCAACGTTACTTCAATGGTTTAGAACAAAAGCCACCGTCGGGTGGTCAGTCACTCCTCCTCTGAATTGAGACTATCTCAGCTAATTCTCACTACGAGAACATCTCATGTCCAAATGATTCTTAACTGCTGTTTGTTTGGTCAAGGACTCGTTAACTAGCTTAACTTAACCCGTAAATGTGACCCTACCATTTTCAGATCCAATAGGTCCGAGCCAACAGGCTACTATTAAGAAAGACAATTGTTGGCAAATTACCTAAGAGACACTATCCATTTCTCAGAGTTCATGGTGTTCCACCCCTATAGTCGAGCCCTCTCAGAGGGATTGGTCGTTCCAGACAACCTAGCAGGCGGACTATAGAAATCTCACGGTGAGACCTAATGGAGGAGACCATAGGATAAGTTGACACGTGTCCTACTCCAATTTACTATGGATACTTCCCTCATTCACCTTGGTATTGAACCATGCAAACACTTATCGTAGGGACACGCCCTATTGACGTCACGTAGGCGAGCATGGAACTCACGATGTGAACTCTTGAGGACGTGAGAGTAAACTCGATGCGAACTCCTCATTTTCTCACACTGAACCTCCTAAGGTTAGGGTATAGGTTTAACTTAGTCGGATTCTGACTAAAAGAATCTATCTAAGTCTATGCCTATTATAACTATTATAACTAGGTCTTTTAACCTTATGTCTAAGTAAATAAACATTTTAATTACCTAGATATAACACAAGACTATGGTTAATTCAACTAAAGTTCCAGGTCAGTTTCCAGGTAGAAGGTGTTCCGTTAACTGTCAACTTAAGTACCCCCAACCTTAGACAGAACATCACCGGTAGAGTTCCCTTATAACCAATGTCCTATTGTCCTACTATTTTAAACTATTTAAAATACTATGTAAGACTACCTTCTACTCCTATTAGAAATTAAACTTAGGTCTAAATTAATTTTAAACAATTTAAAACTAATTTCATTTAACCCAAGTTCCTATGTTTGCATGCAGTTCTTTGTTATAGGTTATGGTTTCCAAAACCCCTTTTTATAACTTTTATAAATTTTAATTATTAACCTGTGACGGCGAACTATGTAATAAATCCAACAAACGCTTTTAAATTTGAAGTATATTCAACTAATTGAATCATGCTAAATTCTTAAATAAAATAACACTTTATTTTAATCTAAGTAATTTCATGCTATATGCAATTTATTTTTCATATAATCTAATTATAATCAATTACTCATGAAAAATAAATTAAATCATGCATTTCTGTCATATTTATATAACAATTATACAAATAAAATGCATGAACATGCTTATCCTAAGGTGGGAAAAATTCTAAATGACATTCATAAAGAAAATAGCCGTAAAACCGAAAAAATTTGGCTTCTTAAAGTGCATAAAAAATAAAATTACACTAATTTTATTACAAAACCAGTCCAAAACTCATTGAACCGGGCACAGACCACTCGAACCGGACCAACCACGACCCAAACCGCTCGAACCGTCTCTGAACGAATCTGCTTCTTCAAGTTGATGTCACGGCCTTGCAATGCTGAGGAGAGCGTTGCAACGCCGCCTCCCTAAGCGCCCACGAGAGTTATTGGGGTAGCGTTGCAATGTCACGAAACGGTGTTGCAACGCTACTACCCCCTTGGGATTCCTTATCGATAGAAAGCGTTGGCATTGCGACACCGTTTTCCAACGTTGCAACACTGATGAACGGTGTTGCAACGCCACTGGGAGCATTAAAACGTTGTTGCTTCTGCAACAACTCCTTCCTTCGAAAAACAACAACTTCTTCTTGCAAATTCTTGCCCGATACTCATCTGAATCACTTCATACTTGTCACAAACGACTCATAACACTATTACAGACTCGATTATGCACTTAATTGCCCGAAACACAGGGGCCTTTACATATAATTGATCGAATCAAAAATAAAACAAAGGCCAAAAATTTCCTAAACTAGTTTTACAACAAACCATATGCAATTCTCACCTATCCAATGCAAATTTGTTTCAACCAAAACAAAACAAGCATTTCTCTGATACCAATTGAAGGAGATATGATCCCCATGAGCAGCGGAAACGTAGTTTTAAGATCGATTTGCTTGTCTATTTTGGTTTTCTTCAAATACCAGTACATTGGTTTAAAAACAGAGAATAAGCATCAAATCTAATCTAATTAGGCATGGATTCTAGACATGCAAACATGCTGAAAAAGCTTCCTAAACTAAAAGGGAATTCAAAATAATTATCTTTGTAGTTTCAATCTAGTACAACAACTCCTTGCTCCAAGAGTACAACAAATCAAAATTTCTCCTCTGTATTTTCAACAGGACAACAACCACTTGAAAAACCTCCTATGGCTCTGAGTTCCACTTAGATCTAACCTTGGTGGGAAGGATTCAAACTTTTGGGGAGGAAAGAGAATTTTTTATTTTTGAGAGAATTCTTTGGTTGCCCAGAAAACAAAACCATCGATCACTGAATTCTTCCATTCGTGAAGAATAATACATCTAGAGGGCAACTCCCCACTGTTGGGATTTATGCCCTAAACTTGTGTAATTTTGATCAATTAAATAAAGGGTTATTTGTTTTGATAGAATTACAGTCTTGCTTTATAAATCCAATAAACTAAGCTCCAAGGTTATAACATATATCTTGAACATCAGTGTAGTGGACACTATTTGGATTGTGTTCAAGAATATAACCTAAATGGTCTATGGTATAAGAATAAGGTTGGAAACCTCATTCTGGAAACACCATGGATGCGACCCACTTTGTAATTAGTACAAATGAGGTAATCCAACTCATTCATGTAGTTGAAATGTGAGTGGGGGTATCCTGTATGAAGAATTCATACAAGACCGGACCGCAAATTATTAGTCTAACAAGTGTAACACCGTTACAGGATAAGACTAGTAATTTATAGATGGTCATTAGTGACTCGACCTGAATCCTGAGCAAGTTAAGAACTCCTACTTATAGGGGTTTGTCCTTAGATTAGTATGGGTGAGAGTGGCCTGTAGTCGACTCAATAAGCCTACCTTCTCGGGGACAAAACCTCGTGAGGGCTATCGGGAACTTAATCATGCAAGATGGAATTCACTCATTCCTACACCAAGGAATTAGATAGGTTATTCCCTTAAGAACTGACTCCAGGTCTTGAACAATGGGGTCCCGCCCTCTATGAGGGTATGAGTCTAAGGTAGGACCTTAGACTTGTTGTCCATTAGAGGATCAGTGGTGCTCAAGGAACAAAGAGGTAATCACAGAGGTAAAACAGTAATTTGACCCAGCTGTAATTACGAACAACCTGTGAAAGGTCGACTCATGGGTAATGACTATATCAGTCGACACAATATTATCTACAGTAGTGAGAGTGCAACAACAAGTCTATAGTGGAGTGACTTGTAGTTAATGAATATTGATTAACTGGATCAAAGAGTTTGATCAGTTAATCTCACATCATTGGAGCTCATGAACTGTAGGTCCATTAGGTCCCTCCGTTGGCTCAACATGGTAATATTGAGGGTATAAAGTTAGGAATGAAATTGAAGTGTTCAATTTCATATATGAGATATCATATCAATTATATGTGATATAATTGATATAATATATAGTTTTAATGTGAATTGGATTCACCTATTAACTATATATTAAAGAGAGAATGAAAGAGGAATAGGATAGTAATTTCCATCCCTATCTCCTTATATATAGTTGCATAAGATGCAACTAGGTCAAGTTAACCAAAGTGATTCCAAGCCTTTGTTGTGTTGTTGGAAAGGTTCCAAAACACAAACATCTCTTTCACAACATCTCATATCACCTAAAGGGAACCCACATTCCTCCCTCACTTAGAGAACAACGTAGAAGATCCAATGGTCGTGTCTTCGTCCGTTCGTGGTGTTGCTGAGATCTTGATCGTGAGAGAGGAGGAGCACATGACGAAAGGTTCTTAAAAGGTAATATTTCTTGTTGTCCATCTAGTTTGTATGCTTAATCTAGTTGTTTTCGTGCTTGAATGAAATCGTTGTAACAAAATCAAGAGCGCGCGATTCACAATCGCTTCCGCTGCGGGATTCGATTCCCTTCAATTGGTATCAGAGACCAATTGCGTTCTTGATTTACGTTATGGATTTTTCAAGAACGAGGTGGGATTTACTATTTTTGCATGAGATGTATGAACGGTTTTGCAAATTAGATGGTTTCAATTTTGGCACTTAGATTTACAATTTCCATTGAATCGTTCAATGTAAAGGCCCGGTGTTTTGGGCAATTTTAATTATAAATCGAGCCTGTAAGTCCGTGTCGATCTAGGCAAAGTGATTGCTGAGAAGATCGGAGTGAAAACGAGCTTGGAATAGGAGATTCCTTATGTTGTCTGTGTACAGCGTTGCAACGCTGTTCATTGGCGTTGCAATGCTGCACTTGCGGAAGGATGCGCACATCAGAGGCAGCATTGCAACGCTGAGGCGTTGCACAATGCTTGACGAGAGGCGCGTTTCAACTGGCAGAAGAAGACAAGAAGCAGCGTTTCAATGTTGTTATCAGCGTTCAACGCTGCTATCAGCGTTGCAACGCCAGAGACGTTTCGCGCAAAGTTGCAACGGGCAGAAACGTTTTTTTATTATATATTAAATATAAAAATGTTTTATATTTAATTTATAAGTTTAATTAATATAATTAGATTATATTAATTAAAATTAAATTTAGGGTGCCAAAATTGGTCTAATTTTGCAATTTAAATTATGCAATTGTTGTGTAATTATTGTCATGCATAATGTATGCTTTTATTTTAGAAATCCCACCTTAGGTTAAGCATTTTCATGCATCATTTATAATATAAGGAGTTATATTATATAGTTTGCATGATTAATTAATATAAAGTTGTTATATTAATTTATGGACAACATTGACATGCATTATATATCATGAGATGATTATGCTATGAATGTCTTATTATTCATGTGATGAATGATCAAGCACTATAAAATAGTATGCATGTCATCTAAGGTTAATTATTATTTTTAAAATGTGTAGAACTTGGAAATAATAGACCTTAGGTTATCTAGTTCTAATTAGATTAGAATTAGGAACCAAGTAATTTATAAGCTATGATTAAAAGAGAAACTCTGTCTAAGGAAAGATCTGTCTAGGTTGGGGTATTTAAGGTGACGGAAACGGAACATCCCTACCTGGGAACTGACCTGGGAGTGAAATTTAATCAGAGAGTTTATAAATTACAGTAGCGTCAGCGAGTTTATTAAGGGGTTAATAAACTAGAAATCCTAGGTTTAATATAAGGAGTTATATTAAGAAACTTAGGATAAAATCAATATAAGAGTTATATTGATAGAGTTAGGTAAAACCATTAGCCGGGTTTGAGCCTAAGTAAGATTCCTATAACTTTAAAGTATTCAGTGGGACGAAAAGTGTATGAGATACATATTTTTCCACCTATGTTATCTCCGAGAAGTTCACACCTTGAGACTCATACTTGGCCTCGTGGCGCAAACGGGGGCGTCCCCCTTCGGATGGTGTTTGTATGAGTCAATATCAAGGTGAATTGAGAGGGTACTTATAGTGAGTGGGAGCAGGTTTAGTGAAAACAAAACCTACGGTCTCTTTTGTCGGTTTACACCGTTAGACCACTATGGTCAGCCTGCTAGTTTGGTCTGGACCAAACAATCCCTTCGGAGGGCTTGATCATAGAGGATCGAACACACTAGACACCCGAAAGGGATAAAGATTTCCTTAGACTATTTTTCAATCTAGTCCTCCCTTCGGCGGATTTTATTGGATGGAGACTCTGGGATCTAAAGACAGAGGGTTACACTCATAGGGTACATAAGTTGTGTATCCTGACCGAAAAATGGTAACTAAAACCTATAGGAATAAGAGTTATTCTGGCATTAGGTTTTGGTCAAGAGTGTCTTGATCCAGATGAGGAGTGTTTTTGATTACCCTTCGGTGTCATACATTCTAAACCTTTGGAGTATCATTGAAAATTATAAATGACCTAGGAATCATTTTGATAATTAGGTAAAAGATGATTGGATTAGAGTTATAGCAAGACACTCATACAAGTTCGTTTGTAAATTTTCAGCAAAAATGTCCAGCTCTATTATTTCCTTATTGGGTGCAAAAAAGTTAACCGGAGAGAACATAATGACTTGGAGGGATGGACTCAACATAATCTTGGTTACACATGATCTTAAGTTCGTTCTCAATGAGGAGTGTCCTCAATTTCCTACTCAAAACGCATCTCAAGTTGTTGAGGATGCGTATGACCGTTGGATCAATGCCAACGAAAAGGAAAAAGTCTATATCCTGGCTAGCATACCTGATGTTTTAGCCAGGAGGATGGAGGGCAAGATCTCAGCTCGTGAGATCATGGATTTTGTGCTAAATTTGTCCAGACAACCGTCCAAACAAATTCGGCATGAAGCCCTAAAATTTGTTTACAACGCACGCATGAAGGAAGGAACGTCAGTGAGAGAACATGTTCTCAATCTGATTGCCCACTTCAACATTGCGGAATTAAACGGAGCAGTTATGGATGAGAAATGTCAGGTTTTGTTCATCCTAGAATCTCTTCCGAAGAGTTTTCGACAATTCCGTAGCAATGCAGCGATGAACAACATGGAGTATGATCTGACTTCTCTGCTAAATAAGCTGCAGAATTATCAGTTTCTTATGGATGATAAGAGACAACAAAATAGAGAGGCAAATTTGTTTGTCCATTCCAAAAGTTCTCAGAAGGATTCATCCTCTGGGACTAAGAACTGCAGCCAGACTTCTAATCTTAAGAAGATACAAAAGAAGAGGAAAAGAAGCAAATAAAGAGCAATCGTCTGGCAAAAAAAAAGTTGTTATTTGATAACATGTAGCTTAAGGGTTTACTAGAAACCTTATTTCTATTTCTTGCCTTAGCGAACATTGTACTTCATCCTCTTTTCAATTAAATAAAGTGTTTATTTCATTGGAAAAGTATTGTACTATGTGTTGCTCTTCTTGAGAATTATTTGCAAACGTTTAATTCAGTTAAAATAGTTTTAACAGTGAATTATACAAAATTGCAAGTACACAAACTAATTTCTCATAAAGAAAATGCTCACCTTTGGCATCTTAGGTTGGGTCACATTAATCTCAATGGGATTGACAGATTGGTAAAGAACGGACTTCTAAACAAGTTAGAAGAAAACTCTTTGCCGATATGTGAATGCTGCCTAAAAGGCAAAATGACTAAAAGACCTTTTAGTGGAAAAGGTTATAGAGCCAAAGACCCTCTAGAGCTTATACATTCAGACCTTTGTAGTCTGATGAATGTTAAAGCCAGGGGAGGATATGAATATTTCATCTCTTTTATATATGATTATGCTAGATTTGGGCATATTTACCTAATGCACCACAAGTCTAAAGCACTTGAAAAGTTCAAGGAATTCAAGACTGAGGTTGAAAATCAATTAGGTAAAACTGTTAAAACACTTCGATCAGATCGAGGTGGAGAGTACATGGATTTAAAATTCCAGAACTATATGATAGAACATGGAATTACATCCCAACTCTCAGCTCCCGACACACCACAGCAAAACGGTGTATCGAAAAGGAGAAATAGAACCTTGTTGGACATGGTTCGATCAATGATGAGTTATGCTCATCTCCCTAGTTCCTTTTGGGGAAACGCAGTGGAGACTACAGTATACATTTTGAATAATGTGCCCTCAAAAAGTGTTTCTAAAATACCTTATGAACTCTGGAAATGACGTAAAGGTAGTTTATGTCATTTCAGAATTTGGGGCTGTCGAGCACATGTGCTTGTGACAAATCCAAAGAAGTTGGATTCACGTTCAAAGTTATGCCCATTCGTAGGATACCCAAAAGAAACAAGAGGTGGTTTATTCTATGATCCTAAGGAAGATAAGGTTTTTGTGTCGACAAATGTCATTTTCTTAGAGGAGGACCACATAAGGGACCACAAACCAAAAAGTAAAGTAGTGTTGAGTGAATTAGATGGAACAATAGCAAAGGTTGCTAAGAACACTAGTACGTCAACAAGAGTGGTTGAAACTAGTTTGTCTAGTCAAGAGATTCCATCTCAAGAGTTGAGTATGCCTCGACGTAGTGGGAGGGTTGTAATACAGCCTGACCGTTACATGGGCTTAGCAAAAATCCAAGTTGTTATACCAGATGACAACTGCGAGGATCCATTGACTAATAATCAAGCAATGGTTGACAAAGACAAAGACAAATGGGTCATAGTCATGGACCAAGAAATGGAGTCTATGTACTTCAATTCTTTTTGGGATCTTGTAGATAAGCCTGATGAGGTAAAACCTATAGGTTGTAAGTGGATCTACAAGAGAAAGCGTGGTGTAGATGGGAAGGTGCAAACCTTTAAAGCTAGACTAGTAGCAAAGGGTTATACCCAGGTTGAAGGGGTTGACTATAAGGAGACCTTTTCACCTGTTGCTATGGTAAAGTCTATATGTATCCTTCTTACCATTGTCGCATATTATGACTATGAGGTATGGCAAATGGATGTCAAGACAGCCTTTTTGAATGACAATCTTGAGGAAAACATCTACATGGACCAACCCAAAGGGTTCATTGAACCAGGACAAGAGCAAAAGGTTTGCAGGCTTAAAAGGTCGATTTATGGACTGAAACAAGCCTCTATATCATAGAATATAAGATTTGATGAAGCGATCAAATCTTATGGTTTTGACCAGAATGATGATGAACCTTGTGTCTACAAGAAAATCATCAACAGTTCTGTCGCATTCCTAATTCTCTATGTGGATGATATCCTACTCATTGAGAATGATGTAGGTTATCTTCATCGACATCAAGGAATGGCTAGCTACGCAGCCCCAAATGAAAGATTTGGGTGATGCGCGATTTGTTCTTGTGATCCCGATTGTCCTGAATCATGAAGAATAAAACACTAGCCTTGTCTCAAACATCTTACATAGACAAAGTGTTGTCAAGGTTTAAGATGCAAGATTCCAAAAAGGGTTTGTTGCCTTTTAGACATGGAATCCATCTGCTGAAGGAACAGTGTCTCAAGACACCTCAAGGAGTTGAGGATATGAGACGGATTCCTTATGCATCACCGTGTTGGGAGCCTGATGTACGCCATGTTGTGTACAAGGCCCGACATCTGCTTTCTGCGATCGGGATGGTCGATGAGGTATCAATCCAATCTAGGACTTGAACACTGGGGCAATGGTTAAAACAATCCTTAAGTATCTTCTGGAGAACAAGGAACTACATGTTTGTGTATGGGGCTAAGGATTTGATCCTTACAGATACACGTTTCTCGACTTTCGGTGATAAAGATTCTCGGAAATCTACATTAGGGTCAGTATTCACTCTTAACGGAGGAGTTGTAGTATGGAGAAGCGTCAAGCAAGGTTGCATCGCTGATTTCACCGTGGAGCCCGAATATGTAGCAGCTTCTGAAGCCACGAAAGAGGTCGTTTGGTTAAGGAAATTCATGCTAAATTTGGAAGTTGTTCCAAATATGACTTTTCCCATCACGTTGTATTGCGATAATTGATGGTGTGCAAAGGCAAATTCGAGGAACCCCAAGTCACAAGAGGGGAAAACACATTGAGCGGAAATATCATCTCATCTGGGAGATCGTGCATAGAGGAGACGTGATTGTCACGAAGATAGCCTCAGAGCACAACATTGTTGATCCTTTTACAGAGGCTCTCACGGCTAAAGTTTTTTAGGGTCACCTAGAAGGTCTAGGTTTACAAGTCTTCCCCAACTAGGGCAAGTGGGAGTATTTTATACAAAGGGGTTTAAATGCCCTAGTTTATTGTATTTACATTACTGTAATGTTTTAATACTCCACAAGCTTTAGGTCAAGTGGGAGATTGTTGGGATTTATGCCTTAAACTTGTGTAATTTTGATCAATTAAATAAAGGGTTATTTGTTTTGATAGAATTACAGTCTTACTTTATAAATCCAATAAACTAAGCTCCAAGGTTATAACATATATCGTGAACATCAGTGTAGTGGACACTATTTGGATTGTGTTCAAGAATATAACCTAAATGGTCTATGGTATAAGAATAAGGTTGGAAACCTCATTCTTGAAACACCATGGATGCGGCCCACTTTGTAATTAGTACAAATGAGGTAATCCAACTCATTCATGTAGTTGACATGTGAGTGGGGGTATCCTGTATGAAAAGTTCATACAAGACCGGACCGCAAATTATTAGTCTAACCAGTGTAACACCGTTAACAGGATAAGACTAGTAATTTATAGATGGTCATTAGTGACTCGACCTGAATCTTGAGAAAGTTAAGAACTCTTGCTTATAGGGGTTTGTCCTTAGACTAGTATGGGTAAGAGTGGCATGTAGCCGACTCAATAAGCCTACCTTCTCAGGGACAGAACCTCCTAGGTACCTGGGAACTTAACTGTGCAAGATGGAATTCACTCATTCCTACACTAAGGAATTAGATAGGTTGTTCCCTTAAGAACTGACTCTAGGTTTTGAACAACGGGGTCCCGCCCTCTATGAGGGTATGAGTCTAAGGTAGGACCTTAGACTTGTTGTTCATCAGACGGTGGTGCTTAAGGAACAAAGAGGTAATCACAGGGGTAAAATGGTAATTTGACCCAACTATAATTACGAACAACCTGTGAAGGATCGACTCATGGGTAATGACTATATCAGTGGACACCATATTATCTACAGTGAGGAGAGTGTAGCTACAAGTCTATAGTGGAGTGACTTGTAGTTAATGAATATTGATTAACTAGATCAAAGAGTTTGATCAATTAATCTCACATCATTGGAGCTCATGAACTGTAGGTCCATTAGGTCCCTCCGTTGGCTCAACATGGTAATATTGAGGGTATAAAGTTAGGAATAAAATTGAAGTGTTCAATTTCATATATGAGATATCATATCAATTATATGTGATATAATTGATATAATATATAGTTTTAATGTGAATTGGATTCACATATTAACTATATATTAAAGAGAGAATGAAAAAGGGATAGGATGGTAATTTTCATCCCTATCTCCTTATATATAGTTGCATAAGATGCAACTAGGTCAAGTTAAACAAAGTGATTCCAAGCCTTTGTTGTGTTGTTGGAAAGGTTTCAAAACACAAACATCTCTCTCACAACATCTCATATCACCTAAAGGGAACCCATATTCCTCCCTCACCTAGAGAACAACGGAGAAGATCCAGTGGTCGTGTCTTCGTCCGTTCGTGGTTCGTGTTGCTGAGATCTTGATCGTGAGAGAGGAGGAACACTTGAAGAAAGGTTCTTCAAAGGTAATATTTCTTGCTGTCCATCTAGTTTATATGCTTAATCTAGTTGTTTTCGTGCTTGAATGAAATCGTTGTAACCAAATCAAGAGCGCGCGATTCACAATCGCTTCCGCTGCGGGATTCGATTCCCTTCACCCACTCCCTATCGATAGGGAGTTGAGGGAGTTTTGGGAACGTGTCAGGGTGACACGTTCCCATTAATTATATTATTAAAATAATAATTAAATGTTTTAATTATTAATTAATAAATAATTCATATATAAATAATTAAATCTTATTTAATTATATATATATATACTAATATTTTAATTATATCTAATTTAATTAAAATCAAATATAAATATGATCAAATCATATTTAATCATTTTCCCTCTAGTCTATAGTTTTAATGCAAATCTTATGCACATTAAATTTTAACCATAGTTTTTAAATATGAATCTCATTCATTTTTAAAATAATATTTGAACTCTTTCAAATATTTAATTCTCTCAAATAATTTAATATGAATCATATTCACATTAAATTTATAATATAAAGTTCCAAAACTTTATATTATAATGTACCTATATACATTAATGTTTATTCCCTCATTGAATTTGAACATTTCAAATTCAAACAATCTAAGAACCCTTTACGAGCTAGAAGGTGGACCTAATGGACCTACAGATCAGAAACTCCAACAATACGAGATTACTCGGTTAATCTCATTAACCTCCTAATCAACATTCGTTAACTGCGGGAACACTCCACTAAAGTCCCGCAGCTGCACTCTTCTCACTGCAGATATATTTCTGTGTCCACGGATATTGACCAATGATAGCAAGTCAATCCTTCACGAATGTTCGTAACACCAGCTGGGTCAAAAATAATTTAAAAGACATGTCATAATATTGAAGTTTGAATTTTTAGAAATTAAGTTGTTTCAACCTTATAATATTTTTACTTAAGAGGTATGTTATTGTTTATTAGTAAATTTTATAACCTTTTTCTTTAAATAGAAATTATATTGAAAATTGTTCATTTAGAATTTATTGGAAAGAATTATATTATTGTTGAGAATAAATTAAAAAAAAAAACCGCTGAGAACCCAATCCCTGCAAATTTTCCGTGGGGATCCCCTCCTCGATCCTCGCAAAAATAAATGAAAAATTTCGCAAAGATGAGGATTGAAATAGATGGTAGAGATGGGGACGGAGAAGTGTGGACATCTCTAGCCATTATGTCTTATAAGGGTTTTTTTTTTTAGCTTTCAACTTGAACATCTTTAAACTTTAACCATCAAAATGAAATCTTTGATCACCTACAAAATTAAAAAAAAATGCATGAATTAAAATTCAAAATCTATAGGAAAACTAACAAAAAAACAACCTAAACAAGATATAACAAATAAAATATAAAATGAACTTATCAATCTTTATTCTCCCTGACGAGTGCACATTCGAAAAGGGTGTTGTATTAACTTTGGAGAGCAACCAACGTAAGATAATTTAGCATCAAGGTGATGTTGAAATTGCTTTCAAGTCAGTGATTCTTCCACGACACATCGATTATTTTTCGATTCTGTAGGTACAACAATACATACATGTCATTCTGAAAAATGACCAAACTTTGCCTATTACTTTTTCGTATTTACCCCACACACAATCCGTCTACCACCTTTTATATTTATATACGCTACATTTGTAAGTTTCAATCTTCAGATCTTGTTGTGTTTGAATTTTACATCTTGCTTTTGAATCTTTATGAAGATTACTAATGTATTAGTATCCATACAGTGCATAATTTGAAAGTGACTGAGAATTAGGTGTTGCATGGATTAAAGTGATAAAAGACCAAGAAACTGTATCAAGCCTCTAATGTCTTGGAATAATGATGGTCGTACTAGAAAGTGAAGCGGTGCTTAATATATTTCTTTGTAGTTGTCTTGATTTTAAAGATAGTGCAAGTTTCTTCTTATAGGGTTATAATTATTGCCTGTAAATATATATTCTATTGGCACTTGGCAGATTGGTTTAAAGCGCATTGGATTGTCAGCTAATGATTTTTAATTACGATTCCAGCTAAGTGCATGTTGTTGTAGTTGAATTAACGATTTTAAGTGCATATTTGGAAGTCTTCCTATCAAAAAAAATGAGATTTTTGGTCGTGTGGTCTCCTCAATTTCCACCTAAAGATATATCTTCATTTTTTCTCGGAGTGGACAACTATCTCTACCTAAAGACATAGCTTTGTTTCATACCGATGAAATTTAATAAAGATTGGATGGTCGAGTCTATTTGTGACCATGGTTTCAAGTTCTAGCGTAAATTTTGGGTTGCCAAATAATAACCTGGACTTTGTTTTTGACGAGAATAAAGGAAAATCTAATATGATTCATGTTATGTGGATATGGTTTAGAGCGATAATGGCATGTTAGGAGTCACGTTCTAGGTCAAACCCAATTTAGGTGGTTGTGCTCGTTTTCATGGTTATGCAAACCACTACATGAAGCAAAATCTATAGCAAGGGTTTTATTGAGTTGTTGCATCAGTTATTAATCATTACAATGGTATATATATATTGTTGTTCAGAAACTATGTTAAGAGAAATGGTTTTCACCATCTCTTACAACCATTGGCAGTATTATCCCTATAATAGCAAATAATTTATAGAGTTGTTGCAGCGATTATTAATTGTTGTAACACTTTATAAACTTATATAGTTGTAGTTGTATAGACATTTTCTCCTACAACACTTTTGCAAGTGCTACAGGCATTTGATTACCACTACAATTATTCATCATATTGTAGAGGAGATTTTTCCATTACATTAATAACAACAATTTTTTGACCTTATCAAGACCCCATGCACATATCCAAATAGAGTAGAATCACGAATCACATTGTGGGATATACTTTGGTGTCACCCACTATTAGTTGTACCTTTAAATCTCCTCCTTCATCCACAATTTTATATAACTACAAAAGATTTCACTATTTTTCTATTTAGATTTTATAAAGGATTTCACCAACATAGTTACATTTACATCATGACTCTGATACCACTTTGTTAAGGACAACAAATCTATCACATATCTCTACAATAGTATGATATAATCTAATTTGGATATAAGCTCTCATGACTTTTCTTTTGGTTTCATCCAAAAGATCTCATACCACTAGAACAAAACTGGGATATGATGACAAACAAAAGAAATTGGGGGCGGGAAACAATGACGGACAGTCGAAATGTGCGGAGTGTGAGTTGAAATGGAGATACAATGACAGGCATTGCCCGTCATTGTCGGTTCTTTTTAGTGACGGCCTTTGCCCATCATTATAGGATATATTAATTAAAAAAAATATTTTTGGACACCTCACCCGACCCAATCGAAGACAGCTCACTCTCTCTCTTCACATCTCTCAACTCCACCCTCGATCTCATCTCCCGATCTCTCACAGTACCCTCGATCTCACTCTCTCTCACCCTCTTCACGACCCATCTCCGACCTCCGCCGGTCGTTCGTTTGGGGAGTCGTCGCCGACTGCCGCCATCTTCACTCTCTCTCACTCTCTGACCGTCGGCCGATTGTTTGGGCAGTCGCCCGCCGAGTTTGGAGAATCGCCGCCGACCATCTCTGTCTTTCTTCACAACCCATCCACGGAGCACCAAATCGCCGTCCACAGAGCACCAAATCGCCGCCGACTGCTTCACCGTCGTCCATTTGGGAGTCGCCACCGTCTTTCTTCTCTCGCATCCATCGTCGCCACCGATCTCGGCGTGAGCGTGCGGTCCGATCTACACCCTTCGCTTGTAGATCCGCTTTGTTGAGGTCCAAATCGCCCTTTAATTTGTTTTTATGTCGCTTTATCTTGAAATGCTCTTGAAATGTTGAAGCTCTTGAAAGGTTGAAGGGCACAAGTTGAAATGGAAGTCACATGTTATGAATTATGCAATTTTTATGTAGCCTTAAAAACTTAAAAATATATCTAATATGGTTGAGGTTGTAAGAAAGTGCGTTCAAAGTTACATGTTATGCATGATTTTTTCTTTCAAGTGTAAATGTGTTCAATTTCTACCTAATTTAAGCCTAATTTAATTAATGACATTAGAAACATTTTTTAAGGATTGATGGTAATTGACATTAGAAACATTAAATATGTGATGCAAGGGTTGCATCCAAAATTGGAGTCGACCCCATCTTTAGGTAGTTGAAGAAGTCTCAAAAGCCTCAATATTAGTTTCTACAAAATAATCACTCTAACTTAATGAAAATTTACCTACTATCAAACTTACCTCAATATTAGTTCAAAGAAGAAATTGAACCATTTGAAACTATATTAGTTAAAACTTATGGCATTGATTTTTGGTTTTCATAATCGGAATTCTCATTTTAATTTAGGTACCATGTTAACTAATCTCACCTTCAAGATACCTAAGTTTTTACTACTATTTTCTCTGATTATGCTATAATTTTTTATGAGTTTAAAATAGATAAGTTTACTTTTATATTGGGGATGGATGGAAGGAGGTTAATAACTTTATTACATTATTGAGGAAAAAGTGAGAATTTCCTAAATTTTTCTTAATTCTAATTCTTTATTTGTGTTAAGTTTTATGAGTTTAGATTTCATATGTTTAATTTTCTTAATATTAATAGTGATTGAGGAATGGTTGAAAACTTTTGTTTAGCATGTTTGGTTAGGATCATATGTTTAATTTTCTTAATATTAGTAGTGGGTTTGTAGATGAGAGGAAATGGTATTAGTCCAAAATATCATGATGTTGGCTTTTGAATCAATATCATGAAATTCAATAAGTAGTGAACTCCTTGATAGTTTTATTTTTTTCTTCGGCGACTTCCTAAGGACATAGTAAGTACATAAGTTTAAGTAACTATTATTCTTCTTGTAGATTGAACTTTCAAGACACCAGATTTATAGTTATGGATAAGTCGTGGATGTCAAAGAATAGAATGTCATCAGAATATCGTTTAGGAGTTGAGACGTTTATCCAAAATGGTATACGACATTCAAATAGGTCAAGTGTCATTTTTTGTCCATGCTTGAAATGTGTGAATGCAAAGTCTCAAAATGCGAATGTCATAAGAGACCATTTATATATTAATGACATTGATGAAAGATATAGAACATGGATTTGGCATGGTGAGTCACTACTACCAATGAGAGAAAAGAGGATGCTGAAGTTGAGGACGAAGATGTTGACGACACAATAGGAATGTTTGAGGCTGCACATAACTATTTTAATGACAAGTCTCCAATATTTGAAGAAGTGTTAGATGATGTCAAGAAACCAATATTGTACTTAAATTGTAACAATTTTACCAAAATATCTGCATTGATAAAGTTATATAATTTGAAAGTAAAGTTTGGATGGAGCGATAAGAGTTTCACTGAGTTGTTAGCATTGGTTCGTGACATCTTACCAAGTCCAAATGAACTTCCTACCTCTACATATCAAGCCAAAAAAATCTTGTGTACTCTTGGAATGAAGTATGAAAAGATTCATGCATGTAGTAATGATTGTTGTTTGTTTAGAAAAGAGCTTGAAGATGTAGAAGTATGCCCTACATGCGGAACATCAAGATGGAAGCTTTGTAAAAATTCGAAGGATGTGATGAAGAACATTCCGGCGAAAGTCATTTGGTATTTCTCTCTTATCCCAAGATTTGAAAGAATGTTTCACAGTAAAGAAATATCGAGTTTGTTGACTTGGCATGCTAATGAACGAGTAATTGATGGCTACATACGACATCCTGTGGATACACTATCGTGGAAGCAAGTAGACAATTTGTGGCCAGAGTTTGGTTTAGAACCTAGAAATCTTCGTCTTGCTCTTTCAACTGATGGAGTCAATCCACACGGTGATCTTAGTAGTAGATATAGTTGTTGGCCAGTTATGTTGGTGACATACAATTTACCTCCATGGTTATGCATGAAACGAAATTTTTTTATGTTAAATGCATTAATATCTGGGCCTAAACAACCAGGGAATGACATAGATGTTTATTTAGCTCCATTAGTTGATGATCTGAAAAAACTTTGGAATGATGGAGTTCAGTGTTACGATGTTAATCATGAACAATCTTTCAAACTTAAAGCTATTTTATTGTGGACTATTAATGATTTTCCTGCATATGGCAATTTGTGTAGTTGTACAGTAAAAGGATATCATGCTTGCCCAATATGTGGGGAAAAAACGTCATCCACTTATTTGCCAAAAAGGAAAAAGATGGCATATCTTGGACATCGAAAACATTTACCCCGTAATCATCCATATAGAAGACAGAAGAAAGTTTTTAATGGTGAACAAGAATTGGAATTTGCTCCTGAACCGTTAAGTGTAGAGGAAATTCTTGCGAAAGTTAGTAGACTTCAATACTCGTTTGGAAAGAAGCCAAGAAAGGAAAAAAATAAAGGAGATCCTTCAAGCACTTATTGGAAGAAGAAGTCTATTTTCTTTGAGTTAGAATCTCTGGAAACATTTTGACGTATGACATTGTTTAGATGTGATGCATATTGAGAAGAATGTGTGTGCAAATATTATTGGCACGTTACTTGATATTCTCGGCAAGACAAAAGATGGATTAAAAACTCGTCTAGATTTGGTTGAATTGAACATTAGGGAGGAGTTGGCCCCTCAATTAGGAGAGAAAAGAATCTTCTTACCTCCAGCATGTTATACACTATCGCGGATGGAGAAATTGAATTTGTATAAGACACTATCAGAAATTAAAGTACCTGAAGGTTATTCATCCAATATACAAAGTTTAGTGTCGCTCACAGATTTGAAACTTTATGGGCTTAAATGGCATGACCACCATGTTCTTATGCAATTATTACCTGTGGCTATACGTGGTATTTTACCAAAGCAGGATATGCCAACTTAGCTGAAGAACTAGTGAGTAACATTATTTCTTATAATTTTCCATACATGAGATTTAATAACTTGTGTGTTTATATAGGAATTGGCGGAAGATCCTTCCACTCGTGTCACCCTATGGATACAGGCACGAAAAGGAAAAAATAATGAATACTTTGATGATGAAACCAAACAATGCGCTGGTCGAATCGTAAGTTAATATGTTTTATTTTAACATGATGTAAAAATGATTCGTAGTTTAAATATCTTATGGTTAGTTTCAATGTCAATCTAAATGGTTGTGACAGGACGAACTAGCTATGAAGAATAAAGGTAAAGACATATTGACCGAAGCATTAGGCACGCCAGAACACAGAGGGCATGTTAGAGGATTAGGTATGTCTGTCAAACCATCAACATACTTTAACATTCCTCGAGTGAAATCAAAATCAAGCAAAGAGTCTGGCAACAAAATTTCGTGCTCACCTTCCAAAAAGTCTACAAGCATAGGCAGTAATCATCCAAAAGACAAGGAGGTCATTGACGAGGTGGAAGAAATTTTAGAGGTAATTAGGATTTTGTGGAAATTTTTTGATCATAAGATGTGATATATGATACATCATTCTAACATTCCTTTTTAATTTTTGAAGGGAACTCCATGTCATCTAGCAATAGGATCAAAGGATAATGTGGTTGTTGTAGGCACAATGTACACGTCTGACGCTCAATTTCCCACAGTCCATGGAGTTCCCTTAGGAGTTAAAAATGTTAGAGTGGTAGTGGACATGATCGTAGGTGAAGATAGGGGTGAGCATCGGTCGGTCGGGGTTGGTTTTCGACCCCAACCGACCCCCGAACCACTCAAGGCACTTGATCAGTTGGTCGGTTTTTTTAAATTCTTACCAAACCGACCTAGTTGGTTGGTTGATCGATTTAGTCGGTTTATATATGTATATATAAAAATATTTTTTAATTAAATATTAAATATTTATAATTATTATTTTATTATTATTTAATAATTTTTAATTATTTTTTAATTATTATTTAATTATTTTGAGAAAATTTTTTAGTTTTTTATTTTTTTAATTATTATTATTATTATTATTATATATATAATTTTATTTTTTTTTAATTTTCGGTCGGTTCGTGCCCCAAATCGACCGATCGACCGGTCGGTTTTGTGAAGGGCAAAACCGACCCCGACCGACTCCTTCACAAAACCGACCGACCGCCCTCGGTTCGGTCGGTTTCGGTCGGTCGTGTCGGTTTTTGGTCATTTTTTGCTCACCCCTAGGTGAAGATGCTCCATTACCAATTCCTATACGGGGAGAAGTAGAGTCCCTGAGTCAATCTATGTAAAATTTTGTGGCATGGCCTCGTGACCTAGTCATTTTTAATAAGGGGAAAAAGGTATGAAATTCTTCAACTCAATGTTTAAAATTACTAAATTCTTTGTTTACAAATTTAAATGTTGTTTTGTTGTGATAGGTAGCTTCCCCAGCAAAACATAAGTCGGATGTTTCTGTGCATGTGCCTACTTCACATTCTACAAAGTACACAGATGCTCACGTGACTATTAAACTTCTGAATCGTTATGCAATGTTATCGATACAAGAAGATGATACGATTCAAGTCATGTTGAGCGAGCACATGTTCGGGGAGGAAAAGTTAATTTATTTACATCGCGATGATATCCTGCATTACTGTGGGATGGTGGAGATAGGGTACTCTTGCATAGTCGCATACATTGCGTAAGTATACAACATCTTTCATTTACAACTATATTGACTACGCTTTTGAATGTTTTATTAAAATAACTTTAGTTTTATTTAGGTATCTTTGGAGTGTATGTGACTATGAAATAATCGCCAAGTTCTTGCTAGTTGATCAAATAACCATTTCTAATTTTGTTAAAAGTCAAGAAACACGTTGTATAAATCTGGCAAATCTGGCTAACAGGTTAGAAATGGTTAATTTGGACTTGGATCAACAAGTTTTCATCCCATATAATACTTGCAAGTTTAAATTACTTCAACTTATTTATATGTTTTTTGTTCATAAAACAATGATATTAGAATACTCCTAACTTTAATAGATATCATTGGATGTTGATCGTTATTCATCCGCGAGCAAACACCGTTTATTTCTTAAACTCGTTGAGGAGTAAGATCGAAGAAAGTTTTCAAGGAACAATAAATACGTAAGTGTTTCAAACCTTTAGAATGAATTACTTTCTATTAATTTTTGTAATGCTTCAAACTCTTTAGATCCTTGAGAATGTGGCAAGCCAAGCACTCACTTCCACAATATCGTTCTTCCATCACTTGGAAACTTGTAAAGGTAAACATAATTGATATATTCGATTGTTTTGACGTTGAAATGATATTTAACTCAAACATGCTATTTTTTAAATTATTTTGCATGTAGTGCCCCCGTCAACCGGGTTCTGTAGAGTGCGGGTACTATGTACAGAAGTATATACGAGAAATCATATATAGTTCTAGTATCCCTATAATGAACCTGGTAAGTACTCTTATTTTATCTGGTTTGTGATTCAAAATATAATTTAGTCTAATGTTATTATATATCATTTCTCTTTGTAGTTTAACACAAAAACTGCATATAAACAAGAAGAAATCGACGAGATTCGAGTACAATGGGCGGATTTTGTTGGCAGATTTGTGTAAGTCATTTGTAGATTTCTGAATTTTGTGAAAAAGTACTAGATTTGTAAGAAGTTAGTTAAGTTAATATGTTGGTTAGGTGTACAATATACTTGTTTATAATAGAAGTGTATTTAGTAGTTTGTGGAGAGGCGGGTGGCCTCATTCTTCTGAATCTGGGATTGGAGTTTGTTGGATGTTGTCTATGAATGAATGTGTTTTTTTTATGTATATACTTGTTTGTTGGATGTTGTCTATGGAGAGGCGGGTGGCCTCATGCCCTACATCATTTTTTTTATAGAAGTGTTCTGCAATGTTTCAGGTTATGTTTAGCTGATGTTCTGTAGAGGTCATGCCGAAATTTTTACTTATTGGCTTGATTTCGTGTTAGTTTTAGACTTTATTGTTTTTGTGATATAGGTGTTAAGGTTTGTGATATAGGAGTTTATGGTCTTAGAGTTATGGTTAAGGTTTGTGATATACTAGTTTATGGTTTTTGTGATATAGGCGATAAGGTTATGTAGAGATCGTCTCATGTGTATTCTTTATAATGAAGTTATGCTCTTCTCGTAAAAGGAATGATTGTTGGATGTTTGTGGATGAATTAGTGATTTCATGTTTTTGTTGGATATAGAAGTGTTCTGCAATGTTTCAGGTTATGGTTAGCTGATGTTTTGTAGAGGTCATGCCGAAATTTTTACTTATTGGCTTGATTTCGTGTTAGTTTTAGACTTTATTGTTTTTGTGATATAGGTGTTAAGGTTTGTGATATAGGAGTAGAGTTATGGTTAAGGTTTGTGATATACTAGTTTATGGTTTTTTGTGATATAGGCGATAAGGTTATGTAGAGATCGTCTCATGTGTATTCTTTATAATGAAGTTATGCTCTTCTCGTAAGAGGAATGATTGTTGGATGTTTGTGGATGAATTAGTGATTTCATGTTTTTGTTGGATATAGAAGTGTTCTGCAATATTTCAGGTTATGGTTAGTTGATGTTCTGTAGAGGTCATGCCGAAATTTTTACTTATTGGCTTGATTTCGTGTTATTTTAGAGTTTATTGTTTTTGTGATATAGGTGTTAAGGTTTGTGATATAGGAGTTATGGTTTTAGAGTTATGATATAGGAGTTTATGATTTTAGAGTTATGGTTAAGGTTTGTGATATACAAGTTTATGGTTAAGGTTTGTGATATAGGAGTTTATGGTTTTAGAGTTATGGTTAAGGTTTGTGATATAGAAGTTTATGGTTTTAGAGTTATGGTTAAGGTTTGTGATATAGAAGTTTATGCTTTTAGAGTTATGGTTAAGGTTTTTGATATATGAGTTATGGTTAAGGTTTGTGATGTAGGAGTTTATGGTTTGTAATATAGTAGTTTATGGTTTTGGAGTTTTGGATATAAAACTTTTCTATGTGCATTGTTTTGGTTAAAAAAGAATTTTGTTGGATGTTGTTATGGATTAGTGATTTCATGTATGTTTTGGATATAAAAGTGTTTTTGTTGCATGTTTGTAAATTTGTATAGTGATTTCATGTGTGGTTTCAAGAAGTTAATATATTTGCAATATTTCAGGTAATTAGTTATTAAATATTGTTGGTTAGCCATCGGGCTATTAACTTTTTTTTTATTAAATTATGCTAAAAACGATGACGGGCATTGTCTGTCATTAAATAAAAAATTATGAACTAAAATAATGACGGACAATGGGTTTTTTTTTAAAAAAAAGATTTCCAAATATAAATGACGCGTAATGCCCGTCATTAAAAATTGGGTTCCAACCCACTTTTAATGACGGGCAAAACTTTTAATGACGGACAATGTCCGTCATTAAAAGTCGCCCGTCATTGTAACATACAATGACACTCGCATAGATGACGGGCGCATGCCCGTCATCAAAACCCTTTTTTTCTAGGGGCAATTGGGTTGGTAGCAAAAATGACCAATATAATTGTCCATATAGCAAATGGCTCAATCTATTTGCAAAAATAGCAAAAATTTGAAAAGAGAAATTGAAATTACTAAAACACCCCACGCCAGTCACTGCTATCAGTGATATCACTGATGGGATGCTATCAGTGATATCACTGATGGGATTCTATCAATGATATCACTGATAGAAGTCTGTTTATTTAATAACTAATTTTTTTGTCTGTTTATTTAATAACTAATTTTTTCTTCTAATTTTGATAAACTACTATTGTGATATCTATCACTGATAGAAGTGATAGACTTCTATCAATGATAGTTATCTGATAGACTTCTACCATAATTGTCTATCTATTACCTATTACTCATAACTTTTCTATTATCTATTAGACATCTTGTTCCTATTCGACTTCTATCGTTGTCTATCACTGATAGAAGTGATAGACTACTATCCTGTTAATGATTGATAAAAGTTAATGAAAAAAAAGTGATAGACTACTATCACTGATAGAAGTCATAGGTTTCTATCAATGATAGTTGTCTGATAAACTTCTACCTATCTATTACCTATTACTCATAACTTTTCTATTAGACTTCTTGTAATATGAGAAACTAAAGGATATCTTGTATTTTGATCTTTCACTAAAGTTAAAAACCAAGCAACATTTTTATTTTCTTGAATTTTAACCACATCTTGAGTATCATTTATCCCTAACCTAATAACATCAACAATTCTATAAAAGAAATAGAACTATCCATTCGAACTTCTTTCACAATCAGATTAATAAAATCATCAAAACACATCATCTCATCAACAAAAATTCCAATGGTCTTGTAATTCTCATAGAAATTTTTCTCATTCCATTGCCTACTATAAAAAATAACTATTGGAAGCTTCATCATAGTTCCTACGAAAATAATAACAACATTAACAATATTAAGTAATATAGAAATCGATCACCACAATAGTCACTCGTATATCATTGATTAATGATATCACTGATAGTATCGATATCTATTGATCACTGATATCAGTGATATCATTGATATCTACTAATCACTGATATCATATCTATTGATCAATGATATCACTGATATCGTTGATATCTGGAAAACAGTGTATCACTGATATCACTGATATCATTGATATCTATTGATCATTGATATCACTGATATCATATATATTGATCAATGATATCACTGATATCATTGTATCTAGAAAACAATGATAGATATCACTGATATCACTGATGTCATATGTATTCTCTAGCATATCTAGAAAACTAAACAATCACCAAAATCAGAATTGCGACTCCAAAACATTGCAGAAAAACAGTGATATAACAAAATGAACAAAAAAAATACCCACAAAAAAGATCTGGTTAATTGACAAACTCAAATACCCACGAAAAGAGCTCCAACAGAAGATCGTATATCACTAATTGGAAGCACAATAGTCACTCGTATATCACTAATATCATTGATATCTATTAATTACTGATATCACTGATATCACTGATATAACTGATATCTATTGATCATATCTAGAAAACAATGATAGATATCACTGATGTCACGTATATCGTCGATCATCTAGAAAACGATATTCTTTGATAGAACAAAAAATGAAGAAAACTTATGACTCCAAAGCGGAAAAATAGTGATGTAACAATATGAACATAAGAAATACCCACGAAAAATGTTGATTGAAAAATCAAATACCCACGAAAAAGCTCGTTGGACTTGAAAAGATCGAATTGGAAGATACTTGACCGAATAAGAAGATACTACAATGCGATCGAATTGGAGAAGATAATCGGACAAACTTGCGACTTGATCGAATTGGAGAAGATAATCAAACAAACTCGATGAAAATTCATGGGTTGCAATTCAACAGATCAAACTAGAAAATACCGATCGAATAGGTGAAGGTTTGCGACTCAGATTGAATTTGAGAAGATACTCAAACTTATGACTGATGTAAGATTGGAATGAAATCGAGAAGAGTTTGGGAAGATTGGACTGGAATCAAGAAGATGTTGTCGTAAAAATCGGAAGAAGAAAAATACCGTGAAGAAGAAATACCAATTGAAAAACAAATACTAATTAAAAAGGGAATAGGTTTAAGCCAAGAGTATAATTGGAATTATAAAAAAAATTAAAGATTTTTGCCATATTTGCAATTCTTTTAAAAGTTGCTATATCTACAAATACTAAAACCATAATTACTACCCATTACAAATTCTCTAAAAAATAGGTATATTAAATAAATTATAATACATCTCATTTGATTTGACTGTGAATTTAGAGCCTTACAAGTAGTTAAATATGTATTACTGTTTGAGAATCTAGAAAATTGAAATGTTTAAATGCTTAAAATTGTAAAATAATAAAAAATATAAATGTCAGGCATAATCATGTTTGTTTTGAATATAAAAATATAAAAATAACAAGGAATATTTAAGTAACCGTGAAGAAAAAATACCAATTGAAAAACAAATACCAATTAAAAAGGGAATAGGTTTAAGCCAAGGGTATAATTGGAATTATATAAAAAAATTAAAGACTTTTGCCATATTTGCAATTCTTTTAAAATGTTGCTATATCTACAAATACTAAAACCATAATTGCTACCCATTACAAATTCTCTTTTTTCTACTACTGTACCAATGAAAATAATTATTCTTATTTATATTCGATGAATCTCTCTTAACTAGTCAATGTAGAACTTTATTTACATTTGTTAAGGACTTTGTTTTGCCATTCTAATTTTATATATAAAATTAAAAAGCTTTAGTCAAAACTAAAGCACCTTGCCATAAAGGTAAAAAATTTAATTTTGATGGAATAAATTATATTTAATAGTCATTATATATATTTTATTAAAAAAAATCTATAAATAAAGATTAACCTAATTTTCATTATTTTATACTTTTAACATAATTATCTTTAAAGTAGAAAAATATTTTTATGTTTTATTTTAGGCATAAATCTTATGTTACCAATATTATATATTAATATTTATTTTTAAAATAAAATTATAACTAAAATGTTAATCAATGAACTAACATAAATATTATATAGGTTCAAATAATATTTCAGTCCATATACTTTGGATTTTGTTTCATTTTGATTTTTGTACTTTCAAATGTCCAATTTTAGTCAATGTATTGACAATAAATCTTAAAATTGATCCCTATGATAAGTTTGAAGCTAATTGTTTTTATTTAAATTGGCTAAATAACAATAATGTTAATATAGAAAAGATACAATGAGAACATATTTCTAAATTTTATAGAGGAATAACTAATAGAGGCAAAAAAATTAAGAAAAATTAAAAATAAACTGACCGTAGTGACCAATTTTAAGCTTTACTGAAAGTATAGGAATTAAAATTGAACATTTGAAACTAGAGCCAAAATGGAACAAAACTCGAAGTAGAATGATTAAAATAATAATTTAAATCATTCTATTTTAAGTTGTATGTCATAATGTTGAGATGGTCGAGTTGGTCTAAGGCGCCAGATTAAGGTTCTGGTACGAAAGGGCGTGGGTTCAAATCCCACTCTCAATATGTTGTGGTTCCGTACATTCTTTAAGCTCAAAATGTTTCTCATTTCCTTTAAACAACTTTTGAAATCCTCTGTTGCCGACTTGAATAATTTATTTCCCATGTGGCCCAAATTTTGATGCGACAAATTATTTTTTTTTTACCAAAAATGGAAAGATAAATTAAAATATGGGACTTCAATCAAGATCAGGTCAAAGGTCAAAAATTTCCACTCCACACGTTATCTCGATTAATTTTAATTAGAGAAAAAAAATAAAGGCTTTTGGACAATGAGCGAAAAATTGTTTTGTTAATTTTATAGTGTCTCAATTGGTCACATCTTCAAACTTCAAGAATGAAGCAACTACTAAATCAACTTGAGTAGGATTATTAGCCATCAATCGGTGTAAATATTGAAATTATCCTCTACCAAATAAGAAAATTCCCTACCTCAAAGTTTAATAAGTTTAATTCCTCACCATAGAGTTCAATAAGTTTTAGATTTCTCAAATCCATCATGAATTGCAAATATTTTACACTTGTTCTGTTTCAATTTATTTCAACTATTTTGATTGAAGAATTTTTCATGCACTTTTGAGAGTAATATGAATTTATCTTAAGTACACTACTTAACCCATTTTAAAATGTCATACAACTTCTCGAGTTTTATTTTAAATAAGATTTTTTTTAATTTATAAAATCAACTTTTTGAAAGATATTTATTTTAATTTCTAAAACTCTAAGAGAAATGGACTTTTGAAAAGTTTGGTCGATAAATTTAGTTGCCATTGGAAAAATAGTTTTGGAACTTAAAAAATTCAATGGTAAAAATAGTAGTGCTAGTTTTTTTAAAGATATATGTATATATATATATATATTCAAAAGAAATGGTTTAAAAAAGTTTAATGAAGATAGCTTTTGATAAATTTATATGTTCATTCTTTTTTATTAAAAGTATTTTGTTAGAAGAAGATAGTTTTATTTTAGTAAAGTGTGGATATATTTTTGTAAACATCTTCATTTTTTTCATTTTACAAAAAAAAAAAAAAAAAAAAGGAAGACAGAAATCAACTTAAAATAAAAGAACAATAATAAATAAAAACTCAAGGATTTTTTAAACAGTTTTATTCTCAAAAAGTTATTTTCCTAACCATTTTTTGGTGATAATTTTTCTTGTGCTTTAATCTCTATTTTCAATGAAGACTTTAAGTATTTATGGAGCTCTATTCGACAAATGACTTTTAATTGAAGCACAACAAACTTAACTAAAAGAACAAACTTCCCACCCATTCAACAATTTCAAATGAAAAAATTGAGGACAGAGAAAACCAACAAAAGATCGATAAAAACTAGAAGAGAATAGTTACTATAGATTTCAAGTTAGAATACAGTGGTCCAAATAGAAACCATCAACACAATTAATAAAAAAAATAAAGAGAAAAAATGTATTATATCCCAACTCTTCAAATTCTCCTATTCATTGATTTTGTAAGACGGTGGTGGTCCGGATCGACTATGGTGTAATGTCCAAAGAAAAAAATGGCAGAACCAAATATAGCTATTATTATTGTTGTTGCTGCTCTAACATGAAGAAGAAGATGAGAAAGATGAAAATAGTGTTGTTTGGAGAAAAAAATGGTAGAAGAAGAAAAATAAAAAATGGTGGAGAAGAGAAAATTATCTCTTTCCTTAGAAAAAAGTGTGGGAGAAAAAAGGAAGATAGAGATAAAAAAAATGTTTGTTCAAGATGGAAGTGAAGGGATTGATTCCTGCAGCGGAAGCGATGCAAATCGCATTGTTTCGTTGTGTTACAAGAATTGTGCTAAAAAATCAAACATACATCACATGTACTCTAGGTTAAGCATAGAAAGGAGAAGGGAAAACAGTAAGGGGGCGTTTGAATTGAGGAGTTGAGGGGGAGTGGAGTTGTGAGAAGTTAATAACTCCCCTCAACTCCTTGTTTGGCCCAAGGAGTTATTTACTCCTTCTTGTAGGCCCCACAACTTTATTAACTCTTTTTTCTACTCTTTTTATGGGCCCCACAAACTTTTTAACTCCTTTCTGTGGGCCCCACAGACTTCTTTACTCCTACTCCTTACAACTCCTACTCCCCCAACTCCTCAATCCAAACGACCCCTAAATTACCTCTGAAGAACACCTTCTTCTCGTAATCATTCTCCCGCGATCTTCCTCATTCTCAACGATCTCTCGATCTCGATCCAAGTCACAAACTGGATACCTCCACCAGAGTTTCTCAGTTGTTCTCCTTTGGATGAGGGAGGAATGTGGGTTCCTTTTGGGTGAAGGGTTGTAGAGAGAATTTGAGAGAGGAGAGTGTCTTTAGCATTCTTCCAAATCCAAAAAATGACTTAATTGTTGGGGTTTGTGCCCTAAAACTCGTAGTTTATAATTATGTTCTAATTAATGTAATAAATTGTTATTATTTCAATAAAGAGTTATTGTTCGTTATTTACGATTTTGCATTTGTTTAAACCCTAAATCCAATAAACTAACCATCTAAGGTTGTTAAATGAATCTTTAACTAAATGTAGTGTACATATAAAGGATCTCGGTTCGAGATACAGCCTAAATGGTCTATAGTTAGAAGATAAGGTTTGGGTACCTTACCCTGATAAAACTATGGATGTGGCACACTTTGTATATGATACAAACACTGTAATCCTAACGTGTTCGTGTAGATGATATGTGAGTGGGGATATCCTATGTAATGAGATTACATAAGACTGAACCACGAAATAGTAACCTCTAGCTGTAACTCCATTGACTAATCAGGTTTCTATTTCACTAGGATGACCTAGGCAACTTGATCTCAATTCTGAGCAGGTTACAAACTCCTGTTCGCGAGGGATTGTCTTTTGACTAGTATGGGTGAGAGTGGCCAAATTCGCCGACTCAATATGCCTACCTTCTTGGGGACAAGACCGAGTGAGGGCTGGAAACTTAACTTACCAAGATGGAATTCACTTCTTCCCACCTACTAGGGTAAGTAGAGGAATGTTCCCTTAAGTGGTGTCTCTGGGACTTGAACAAAGGGTCCGACCCTCTCATTGGCCCGAGAGGGACACTGTTTGTTGGTAGGACCACAAACAAATTGTTCATTAGAAGAGTACTGGTACTTAAGATACAAGATGTAACCCAGGGATAAAATGGTAATTTGACCCAGTTGGTGTTACGAACATTCGTGAAGGATTGACTTGCTGCTATTGAAGGATTGACTTACTGCTATTGGTCAATATTCGTGGACACATAAATATATCTACAGTGAAAAGAGTGCAGCTGCGGGACTTTAGTGGAGGGTTCCGGCTGTTAACGAATGTTGATTGGGAGGTTAATGAGATTAACCAAGCAATCTCGTATCGTTGGAGCTTCTGATCTGTAGGTCCATTAGGTACACCTTCTAGCTCGTAAAGGGTTCTTAGATCGTTTGAATTTGAAATGTTCAAATTCATAAGGGAATAAATTTAATGTATATAGATATGATATAATATATATTTAATGTGAATATGATTCATATTAAATAGTATGAGAGAATTAAATATTTGAAAGAGTTCAAATATTATTTTAAATGTGAATGTGATTCATATTTGAAAAAACTATAGGTTAAAATTTAATGTGCATAAGATGTGCATTAAAACTATGAGTTAGAGGGAAAACTGATTAAATGTGATTTAATCCAAATTAAATATATGATATTTATTTTATAATTAATTAAATATGATTTGATTAATTAATTATATTATTTGATTAATAATATTGATTATTTACTTTATAATATAATTAAATAAAGAATAGGGAATGTGTCAGGAGGACACATTTCCCATCTCTCCCAACTCCCTAATCGATAGGGAGTGGGAGATGCCTTCTACAGGGTCTTTTTCTCCAAGTGAGAACGGGACAATCAATTGAGGTTGGAAAGACCGCAATTGAGAATTGCCCTGACTTAGAATTCTCTCTATCTCTCACTCCTAGAATTCTCTTCTCTCCAATTGTTGGAACCCTTCCCACCTAGGGTGATCTAAGCACTCAGAGCATAGAGGATTTTCCTCGTGGTGTTGTCCTGTTGAAGAAAACAGAGAAGTGTTCTTACTTGTTGTGTTGCTGCAATAGAAGTAAGGAGTTGCTGGAAACTGAATCTACAAAGGTAACTTCTCTTTCTTTTAGTTTAATTGTTATTTTCATCATGTTTGCATGTATATCTCCATGCCTAATTAGATTAGAAAATGCATGTTTGTTCTGTTTTTATCAATGTATGGGTTTTTGCATTTCAACCAAAAATAAACTTGCAAATTACGATTCCAAACTCGTTTCCGCTGCTCAAGGAGATTAGATCTCCATCATTAACTTGTTACAAAGTGTTTCACCAAGAACTTATTTATAGTGGTGTAGGGTGGAAAGAATTTATCCACCCATTTAGCCCACTAAACCACATATCATATAATATACAAATCATATTTGCATAATTATGTAATATAAGGTATCACATATCTTATTATGCAAATCATATTTGCATAATGTGGAAATAAATTGAATCAAATTCAATTTTCCATATCTCTCAAATTAATTTCTCTAACGATGCCCTAATTCCATAATTAGGCATTAGTATAGTTTAATATTAATCACATTCACATCAAACTATATATTATATTAATTATATCACATATAATTGACATAAAGTCCCTTTATATGAATTTGAACACTTCAAAATCATTCCAAACTTTATACCCTCATTAATACCATAATTGAGCCAACCGAGGGACCTAATTGACCTATAGATCATGAGCTCCAATGATCCGAGATTAATTGACCAAACTCTTTGATTCCATTAATCAACATTCATTAAATACGAGTCACTCCACTATAGATTCGTAGTTGCACTCTCCTCACTGTAGGACAAGTTGTGTTCATTGATATAACCAATACCCATGAGTCAATCTTTCACAGGTCGTTCGTAGTCACAGTTATGTCAAATTACCGTTTTACCCCTATGACTACCTCTTGCACCTTAAGTACCATTGATCCTCTAATTAACAACTTATTTATGGCCCTACCATAAACAACGTCCCTCTCAGGCCATTGAGAGGGTAGGGCCCCGTTGTTCAAGACCTGGAGTCAGTCCTTAAGAGAACAACCTATCTAGATTCCCTAGCTCAGGAACGAGTGAATTCCTCCTTGCGGAGCTAAGTTCCCAGCTACCCATGTGGTTCTGCCCCTGAGAAGGTAGGCTTATTGAGTCGGCGTCTCTGGCCACTCTCACCTGTACTAGTCTAAGGACAGACCCCGCAGACAGGAGTTCGTAACCCGCTCAGGATTAAGTTCGAGTCACTAATGGTCATCTACGAATTTATTAGTCTTAAACTGTTAACGGTGTTACATCAGTTGGTCTAATAATTCATGGTCCGGTCTTGTACAATCTTTGCAACGACCCTAAAATTTGAGACGAACCAACGATAGGGAAATTACTCCACCACACCGTTCACACCGAGATTTCGGTAGCATACGACATAGCAAGGAGAAAACCAAAATTTTTCCTAGAACCTATCAAGTAGAAAACACTTCAAAGAGTTTCAAAGAATGTCCAACCACCACCAACTTCAATAAAAAAATGGGTTGGGCTACAACTAGAGTTCCAACACAACTCAGATAGATAAACATGCAGCGAAATTTTAACTAAGACAAAACGAGAACCAACAACTATGAAGCAACACAAAAAGAGAAACAGAACTGTCGAGCAACTAAGTGAAATGAGCAATAACAAGGACAACTCAAAAAAGGAAAACTTAGTCTAGAGACACGGAAAAGGAAGGGTCCACAACCTCGTCAGGTCGTCGTCGTCGTCGATTGCCTCATGGTTTCTTGCCTGCAACCAAAAACATCAAAATAGACGGGTGAGTATAAAAATACTCAATTAGCAACTCACTCACGTCCAAACAAACTAACATGCAACCAACGCAACAACAACAAGACCTAGTTCTCAACTCAAGACATCAAGACCCCGTGTCCAGGCCCAACTCTCATAACCCAGGTTTGCGACTGACAGTGAGAAGAGGTAACACTCATTGATGCCCTAGCAATGGGGATTCACCCCTCAAGTAATGAACCGCTCTTGCTCATAGGGATATGTTGGGATGTATGTCCAAATCTCGTGTAAGTTTGTAATTTACATATTGAAATAAATAAGAGTTTTTTTTTCATCACTTTGTGTCTCACATATTTATAAACTTAATCCCATAAACTAAGCTCTAGGGTCATTGTATTATGAGAGAACTAGAACTTAAACGGTGTGTAGTGGACACACGGGGAGGATCACGTTCTTGTTAATGACCCGAATGGTCTACAGTATATGGATAGGGTTGGAGACCTAATCCTAGATACGCTGTGGATGCGACCCGCTTTGTATTAGATACAAACGAGGTGGTCCAGCTCGTTCAGTGGTTGACATGCGAGTGAGAGCATCATGTGCAATGAGATTGTACAAGACCGGACCGTGAATTATTAGACTTACTGATGTAACACCGTTAATGGTATAGGACTAATAACTTCGTAGATGACCAATAGTGAATCGACCTTAATCCAGAGCGTGTTACGGACTTACCTGCAGGGGTTTGTCCTCCGATCTGCACGCGGGTGAGGGTGGTCACAGTTACTCACCCAATATGCTTATCTTCTCAGGGATAGGACCACGTGGGGAGCTGGGAACTTTACTACGCGAGATGGAATTTACTCGTTCTCGACTTAGGGAAAGTAAAGGGGTTATTCCCTTGAGTGTTGTCTCCAAGGCTTGGACAACGGGCACCCACCCTCTCACTGGCCCGAGAGGGATATTGTTTATGGTTGGACCATGCAACGTTGTTGTTCATTAGAGGAGCAGTGGGACTTAAGGAGCAAAGGTAGACACAGGGGTAAAACGGTAATATGACCCAGTAGTGTCTACGAACAACCTGTGATGGGTCGAGTCACGGGCATTAGTTATATCAATGGACACAACTTGTCCTATAGTGATGGGAGTGCAACTACGAGCTTTAGTGGAGTGTTATCGTAGCTAATGAATGTTGAATAACTGGGTCAAAGAGTTTGACAGGTTAATCTCGGATCATTGGAGCTCGTCATTTGTAGGTCTATTAGGTCCCTCGGTTGGCTCAAATTGGAAAAATTGAGGGTTTACAATTTGGTGTGAATTTGAAGTGTTCAAATTCATTAATTGGGTATTTATGTCATTTATATGTGATATAGTTGACATAATATATAGTTTGATGTGAATGAGTTTCATAATAAACTTTAGAATAGCCTAATTGATTAATTAATGTTAATTGGAGAAATTGAATTGAGATAAATTAAATTGAATGTGATTCAATTTAAAATTTCATAATTATACTAGATTTGTATAATAAGGTATGAGATATCTTATATTATGTGATATGAAAATATGATTTGCATATTATAAGGTTGTGGTAAAATGGTGAATTGGTGAGGTTTTAACTCCACCACACACCATTATATAAAGGCTTGGTGAGAAGCCTTTGATAAAAAATTCTTTCATTTTTTGGATTTTGATCCAAGAGAAAAGAGTTATCTCTCACAAAATTCTCTTTACTCTCTCAAAATTCTCTCTCCAACCCAAAAATCCAAAGGGAGTCCCACAACTCTTCGTCTACCTATCGAGAACAATCGAGAAGTCCTTTTGGAGGTGTCCAAACCGTTCGGTTCGAGAGATCGAGTTGTAGAGATCGTTGTGGCGAAGGAGTTCGTATTCTTTAAATCTCTGTTTTTCTTCTCTTTTACGGATTTAAAAGTTAAATTCCATTTTAAGAAATTAATTGCATAACGAAAACCACGACGTTTCATGTCGTTTTCCGCTACGAAATTTTTATTCCCTTCATTTTGTATCAGAGCCAATCATTGCTCTTCGTTGTGTATTCTTTCATTTCTTAAAATAAGGTGGGTAACCTTTAATTTCATGAGATGATCTTGCTAGTTTGCGTATTGGATAATTTCCTTTTTTGGCACTTAGAAAGGTTTACACTAAAAGTTGATGTGATCAATGTAAGGGCCCGTTGTTTTCGATATTTTGTACTTTAAATCAAGTCTGTAAGTCCGTGTCGATCGTGGCAAGAGTTGTTGTGAAGAAAACAGAGCGAAAATGGGTGATTTCGATGAAAAACAACAAAGGGAGTTTGCTGGAATTTCATCGGTGTTGTAATGTTGTTCTTCAGCGTCGCAACGCCAACCGTGCGGATTGAAGGCTGGCTGCAATGCAGCGTTGCGACGCAAGGTGTTGCTGATGGCATTGGGCACGCGAGGCTTGACGCTGGACGTTGCAGCGTTGCGACGCTGAAGCGTAGTGGAGCAGTTCGCGAGAAAAACGTGCGGGAGTGGCAGTGAGGGGACGTGGTCGGCGGTTCAAGGCTGGGTTGCCGCAACCGTTTTTTTAATTTATTTCATTTTGTAAATTTAAGTTTAATTGATTTATTTTAGTTAATACTAATATAAGTTGCTATATTAATGTTAATTAATTAAATTAATTTCCTTAGGGTGCCAAAAATCGGTCCAATATTGCTATTTATTTATTTAATTTTTATGCAAGTGTTGTATGAAAATTCTATGTGCATAATGTATGTCATATAGATTAAAATCCCACCTTAAGTTAAACATTTCATACATCATTTTATACTATAAGAGTTTTAATATATAGTATGCATGATAGGATTATATTATAAGTGTTATAATATAATGTATGTGTTTTAATTTAATTAATATAAGAGTTATATTTCTTAGTTTAAACGCAATGACATGCATTTATACATGTGATGTATGTATATTATATAGTTTAATTATTCATGTGATGAATGATCGATCACTATAATATAGAAATGCATATAACCTAAGTTAATTATTAGTTTTAAATTTTTTAGAACTTCAATAATTAGACTTAGGTTTTCTAGTTCTAATAAGATTAGAATTAGGAAATCAATATGACTTATGAATGGTGTTGCGTATAATTATATTTTATGCAATACCGTAGTATACGGGTCAAGTTTTAGTATAGTGATTTAAGAGTCTAAGTATCGTCCTCGAGAATGGGTTTCTAGATTAATTAAATACTAAGATACTAATTCTCAATTTTAGCTAAAGCTACAACACATAGATAGGTGATGGAAAATAAAGTCAAACGACAAACAAACATGTGGAGACACGAATTGATAGATTTGAGGAAAATGATATTACAGTTAATGACTTAACTAACACATGCAATGAATCAACTAGATGAATTTATAAACAAGAAGTAAAATACTCAAGAAAACCTCCTGATTCTCAGTGAGCCTCACACATGCAATAAACTCCATAGTCTCCATATGAACCTACGACATGCATAGCATTAAGCAACTTCTTTATGTGTTTCCCTAAGATTTCTAGGTCATTCTCATGCCATATTTCTAAGGATTTTGATAACTTTGCTCTAATTCAAGTTTTATCTCTCGAGTCCACTTAAACCAATAAATTAAGAGTTAAGAACGAATTGCCATAAATAAGAACAAAACATGCTTCAATTCATAGTAAGAAAGTCTCAACAAGTAAATCAAATCCTAACTACAACATTTAGCTACTCTAAATCACATGAAAATCAAGCTAGTAGAAAACGTCTTAGAACTCTATTACAATCTGAAAGAAAAGGAAATTAAACTTATGTGTCGATGTCGGTCCTTCGTCTCAGAGCTCCCGTCTTCGATCTCGAACTTCCATGAATGCTTTGGCTCCAAAAACACTCTTTTTTCTCTCCTTACAAAGTGTATTTCGAAAATAGGGGCAAAAATCTACCAAATTTTGCTCCCTTTGCAAGATCAATTAAGGATGTATTTATAGGCATCAACGGTACAGCGTTGCAACGCTAGGGACAACATTGCAACGCTGTACCTTAACCGTGTGGTAAATAAGGAAACATTCGGCAGCGTTGCAACGCTGCTACCCTAACGTGCGCGCCCCTTATCGATATGGCGTTGCGACGCTGCAAGGCAGCGTTGCAACGCCCTCTATGCGGCTCCTCAAGCATGCTTTCTTATCGAGATAGCGTTGCGACGCTGCAAGGTAGCGTTGCAACGCTATCGCCTGGAGTCTTCAATGCCTCTAATCAGCAAGCACGACGTTGCAACGCTCTGCTTGGCATTGCAACGCCATCACCTCGGGTCTTCAAGCTTGGATTGATCTTTCTTCTTCTACATAATGTTATTTTTAGCTCCAAATAGCCTTGTTTCGATCACGAGTGATTCAAAATGTCTTCAATTGTTCTGTTTACGCTCTTATCCTGAAATTGAATGATTTAAATACGTAAAATCTCTGAAATCATCATAAAACTAGCAATAATTAAGCCTAGGGATAACACATTTTGTGTGCTATCAAACACCCCCAAACTTAAATTTTTGCTAGTCTCTAGCAAAAACAGAGTTAAGCATTAGATTGTTCTTAAACATACATTTGATTCAAGCCTAAAATATTTAAGGGAAAATCTAGTAACTATAGGAAACATTCAACCATAACACTTCAGCAAGCAATTTAAAACTTTTGCTAAGTGTTCCTACATGTGTGTGTGATTAGCCTATGCTCCCTTCATTTTTACTGAGCCCAGATCAACTTTATTAGGTTTTCCATTCAAGTTCCCTCTACACTGGTCTTAATTACTAATCTTTGAGACTCCCCACATTCAAGAATTAAATAACTCTACTTAACACTTACTCATTTTTTTTTTATCAATTTTTCTATTTTCTTCTTATTAGTGTAAGGACACTAGCTTTTACAAATCCACTACAGGGACCCTTACCTAGAGCACTCGCTCAATGAGTAGCCTAACTGATCACAATGAAGGTAGCTCTTTTTGCCCTCACGATTTTTTTTCTTTAGCAAACAAAGAACAAAAACCAACTATTTCACATACTATACAGGTCATGCACTTCATAATGTTATTCACCCTATCCTGCAGTTTAACTCTCAAATCAGTTCTTAGACCTATCGAGGTGACATCAAACTTCTAAACCTAATAACTTTATTCTAAGCATTTCAAAACCACAGGAACACAGACTATGTGCATAATAGTGCAGGAAAAACTCAAGAAAATTTTTAAATTAACTCGAATTCATGTCATGCTCTCAAGTTTCAGCAGAATCACAAGAATTTCCAATTACATCTCATCATAGGCTATCATGATCATATTTATGTAAACGATCAATCAACAATTCAACACATACTTAGGAAAGTCACAACAAATAAACAACATCCCACCCTCAAACGTAAACTAAACATTGTCCCTAATGTTTGCAGGAATAAGCACAAATTAAGTATTAGGTAAAAGTGAACAATACTGTCCTGGGTGATGAAGATCTTTCTGAGTTCCTTGGATAGGCAAAACATGAGTGTTGGAGTTCCTCAGAGTGGGAGGATGGGTTTCAATGAAGAAAGGCATCGTCACAACCTACAAAGCAAAACAACAACTAGTAAATAAACTAAGAACTGAAAAACAACTACAACAAAACAAGCTAAAGACAGAAAAACAAAAGTAAATAAAGCTTGGGTTGCCTCCCAAGGAGCGCTTTGTTTAACGTCTTTAGCTAGACTTTACTCCCTCAAGGTGTTTCCTTCCTTGCTTGCAGTGCCTGGAGTGATGTGTTCATTTGGCCAATCTGGGTCTCTATATTATTTATTGCAGCTCCATGACTGGTCACAATACCAGATAGACTGGTGACTGCATTTTTCAGCTAGTTGGATCGACTTCTGGATTCAGCTATGAAGGAGTGCAATGTGTCTTCCAGAGATGGTTTCCTCTCTAATGTAGAAGCATGCTCTGTAGGAGGATTCAACACATTTTTGTTGTTAGCATAAGAGAAATTCTCATGATATCTCAAACCTGGATTGTAATGTGTTGGGAGGTTATTCTGAGTCTGATTTCCTCCATAGTTGTTGTTTTTATTGTTCAGGTAGTGCAATTGCTCCATAATGGATTCTCCATTGGGCTGGGAGCATTGAGAGGACATCCCTGTTCGTGGTGACCTTGCAAAATTATTCAGAGCATGAGTGAGAGATGCCATATGAGATCTAAGGGAGGTTACCTTATCCAGTTGATTTAGTCCAATTCTGAGCTTAGATCATCATTGTCTGTGAGGCCATCGGTAGTCGGGCATTGACACTTCCTCTAGGAGGGCACATGCTTCTGGCACAGTTTTCGCCATAAAAGCCCCTCCAACAGTGGCATCTAGAATGGTCCTGGTCTTACCTTCCAGTCCATTATAAAACAATTGTACCTGGAGCCAATCTTGGTAGTCATGCTGTGGGCACCTCCTGAGCATGTCCTTCTACCTTTCTCATGCCTCGAATAGCTGTTCTCCCTTCTGCTGCCTGAATGTTCCTATCTCCGTCCTTAACTTTGCAGCCTTTACAAGTGGAAAGAATTTGGTCATGAAGGCTTGGGCCAACTCCTCCCAGGAAGCGATACTGCCTGAGGGAAGGGACCCTAGCCATTCCTTAGCTCTGCCCTGCAAAGAGAAAGGAAAGAGACGTAAGCGAATATTATCAGCAGAGATACCATTCATTTTAAATGTACCACAGATTTCTAGGAAATTTTGAATGTGTGAGTTAGGATCTTGTGTGGCTAATCCTCTAAAAGCATCTTCCCTAACCATTTGTATCAGCTCTGTCATAAGTTCGAAATTATTAGCATTTATAGGGGCAAGGACTATTCGAGCCTGCTAAGAATTAAACACAAGTTGGAAATACTCCCTGATAGGTTTAGGGTTATTGATGAGCTCCTGATCAGCCATAGTATGAGTTTCTGATTTTCCTTCCCTTAGGAGTCTTCTACAGGTCCTCTCGATCTCAGGATCAAAAGGGTGCAAGTCTGCAGCTTTCCCCTTAGGCATACACCTGAAGGTACAAAACGAAAGAAATTAGATAAAAGACAACTAAAATATAAAAGAAGACAAATACAAAAATCAAAACATAAAACTTGGGTTGCCTCCCAAAAATCGATTTCTTTAACGTCTTTAGCTAGACGGTGACTTATCAGGGAACATAATACTACTCATATTTCTTTGGGCCCTTCTTGCTTGTATCGATATAGCCCTCTAAGTCTAAAAGGCTATCCTGCTTCTCCTGGGCACCAGACAAATAATTATTTTTGGTATTTTTATTTAATGAAATGAAAGAACTAGAATCAAAACAAGACTCGTGAGTATAGGACAAATGGTTATAAAAAATAAAGGAAATTTCTGGGGATAAAAGGAAAGAAAGCTTCTCAGCCTCTAACTCTATCACCTGGATTTTCTCTGTGGAAGTGATTATATCACCAATGTCTACGTCACTAACCTGATCATGGTGTGCCTCAGTCTCCCCCAAACTATCCTCACTATCACATAAACAAATCCTCCTAGGTGGCACCTCCTGAGCGGTAAGGATAATAAATTGTTACTGTAGGGCCTTAAGGAAAACTACTAGCTGGTTAAGATATTGAGCTCTATCCTGTACTATTTCCCAAAGTCCTACCACCTCAGTTTCTAACCTATCCAACCTCTCTAATTCATTATGAACCAAATTTTTAATTTTCAATTCTAAGGTATATTCCGCCAATTGGTCCATAAGAGAAGATTTTCCTATGGGTTGGTCAGGGTACGAAAAATTATGGTTCCAAGTGTCTAAATAGCTAGCATCATAAGAATTTTTATCAATTTCAGGTACAAAATGGTAAAAATTAGACATATGGTAATCGGAGAAATCATGATGCACATACCTAGGGTCCTTGGAGGGACAATAGAATGATGGAGACAAATCATGCAAAGTCATACTTGAAAAATTAATAATTCAGATCAAGACTTCTACACAATAACAACACAACCAGAAATAGGGGATAAACACTCAAAAACACACAAAACTAAAATAAAACAAATAAGAAAACAAACAAACACACAAAGCAAATAAGGAAAAACAAACAAAGAAGCTTTAGTCTAAAATTTCAAATTCTCCTAATATTAATTAATCTAAATAATCGTCATTTCCCGGCAACGGCGCAAAAAACTTGTTGCGTATAATTATATTTTATGCAATACTGTAGTGTACGGGTCAAGTTTTAGTATAGTGATTTAAGAGTCCAAGTATCGTCCTCGGGAATGGTTTTCTAGATTAATTAACTACTAAGATACTAATTCTCAATTTTAGCTAAAGCAACAAAACAGAGATAGGTGATGGAAAATAAAGACAAACGACAAACAAACATGTGGAGACACGAATTGATAGATTTGAGGAAAATGATATTACAGTTAATGACTTAACTAACACATGCAATGAATCAATGAGATGAATTTATAAACAAGAAGTAGAATACTTAAGAAAACCTCTCGATTCTCAGTGAGCCTCACACATGCAATAAACTCCATAGTCTCCATATGAACCTACGACATGCATGGCATTAAGCAACTTCTTTATGTGTTTCCCTAAGATTTCTAAGTCATTCTCATGCCAGATTTCTAAGCGTTTTGAAAACTTTGCTCTAATTCAAGTTTTATCTCTCGAGTCTACTTAAACCAACAAATTAAGAGTTAAGAATGAATTGCCAAAAATAAGAACAAAACATGCTTCAATTCATAGGAAGAAAGTCTCAACAAGTAAATCAAATCCTAACTACAACATTTAGCTACTTTAAATCACATGAAAATCAAGCTAGTAGAAAACGTCTTAGAACGCTATTACAATCTGAAAGAAAAAAAAATTAAACTTATGTGTCGATGTCGGTCCTTCGTCTCCGAGCTCCCGTCTTCGATCTCAAACCTCCACAAATGCTTTGGCTCCAAAAACACTCTCTTTTCTCTCCTTGCAACGCTGCTACCCTAACATGCACGCCCCTTATCAATATGGCGTTGCGACACTGCAAAGCAGCGTTGCAACGCCCTCTGTGCAACTCCTCAAGCATGCTTTCTTATCGAGATAGTGTTGCGACGCTGCAAGGCAGCGTTGCAACGCTATCGCCTGGAGTCTTCAATGCCTCTAATTAGCAAGCACGGCGTTGCAACGCTCTGCATGGTGTTGCAACGCCATCACCTCGGGTCTTCAAGCTTTGATTGATCATTCTTCTTCTACATGATGTTATTTTTAGCTCCAAATAGCCATGTTTCGATCCCGAGTGATCCAAAATGTCTCCAATTGTTCTGTTTATGCTCTTATCCTGAAATTGAATGATTTAAATACGTAAAAGCCCTGAAATAATCATAAAACTAGCAATAATTAAGCCTAAGGATAACACATTTTGTGTGCTATCAAATGGTGACTAATTAGTAATCTGTCTAAGGAAGGTTTTGTCTAAGGTTGGGGAATGGGGTATTTAAGCTGACGCTTTGCAGAACACCCCTACCGGGAACCGACCTGGGAGTGAATTTGGTCCGGAGATTCATAGGTTATATTCTCGTGAGTGTCGTTAATTAAGTGTTAATTAAATTACTCGCATTGACCTAAGTGTTATATTGGTAGACCTAGGCTAATAATATTCAATTTATCTAGGTCAATCCCGATTAATCTAAAGTACTGAGTGGGAATAAATAAAGTGTATGAGATACGTTTAATTTTTCCATCCACAAATCTTCATAAAGTTCACACCGTGAGATCCATACTCGGCCTCGTGGCGCAAATGAGAGTGTCCCCCTTCGGATGGTATTTGTATGGGTCAATATTCAATGTGAATGGAGAGAGTACTTATAGTGAGTGAGAGCGGAATCTGTCAAAACGGAACCCACGGTCTCTTCTATCGATTCATATCGTGAGACACCAATGATCTGCCTGCTAGTTTGGTCTGGACCAAACAATCCCTTCGGAGGGCCTTGATCGTGGGAGTCGAAACACGGTGAATTCCCAAAAGGGATACAATTTCCTTGTTGGTTTTCCTTCGTAGTCCTCTCTTCGGTGACTATTGTTTGGATGGATACTTGGGAATTTAAAGATAGAGGGTGACACTCACAGGATTCATTGAGAGTTAATGGATTCAGACAAAAATGCTAACTGGATGCCTAATGGAATAAGATTTATTCTTGTATTAGGGTTTGGTCGAGAAAGTCTAGTCCTAGAGGATGAGTGATTTTGTCTACCCTTCGGTGGCAGTCATTCTAAACCTTTGGGGTATCATGGCAATTTTTAATGACCTAGGGATCATAGAATAAAAATTTGCTAAAAGCTTATTGGATTTTCAAAGTTTTTGCAAGACTAATACAAAGTTTTCTTTTTCAGCAAAAATGTCGAGTTCAATTATTGCTCTATTAGCTTCAGATAAGTTAGTCGGTGACAATTTTCAGATGTGGAAAAATAATATTAACACTATACCTGTAACTAACGACCTTAAGTTCGTGCTCACTAAGGAGTGTCCTCAGTTGCCAAGCTCGACCGCATCACGAAGTGTTCGGGATTTGTACAATCGGTGGATTAGGGCTAACGAAAAATCCAAGGTCTACATAATTGCCAGCTTGTTTGAAGTTTTGGCAAAGAAACATGACGTTATGGTCACCGCGAAGGAGATCATGCAGTCGTTGCAGGACATGTTTGGACAACAGTCCTTTCAGGTCTGACACGATTCCCTCAAACACGTTTCAATGCAAGGATGAAGGAGGGGGCGTCGGTACGAGAACTGAAGGGATTTGGAATTCCCGCAGCGGAAGACGTTGTGAAACGTCGTTGTTTTGTTGTGTAATTCTATCTTAAAATTGAACTAAACTACTTTAATTTTAGGCTAAACATGCAAAAGATGAGGAAAAATAGTAAGGATAAACGGTACTTACTTGTTGAAGAATCCTTCTTCAACGCTTTCCTCCTCCGGTCACGATCTCTCTCGAACGGACAAACTCCTCGAACACGAACCTCGATCCGAACAACAAGACACCTCCACAGGATCTTCTCGGTTGTTCTCGGGAGGTTGAAGGAGAGTAGGTGGGACTCCCTTTGGATTTTGGGTGAGAAGAAATTTGAGAGAATTGAGAGAGAATGAGAGAAAGGTGAATGCTATCTTTGGATAAAATCCAAAAAATGGCAATTCCTTCACTAAAAGCTCCTTGCAAAACCTTTATATACTATTGTGTGATGGAGTTAAAATCTCCACCAAATCACAATATTACCACCACTATATGATATATAAATCATATTTGCATATTACATAATATAAGGTATCTCATACCTTATTATACAAATCTCATTTGCATAAATGTGGAATTTTTAAATTAAATCACATTCAATTTAATTTCTCTCAATTCAATTTCTCCAATTAGCACTAATTAATCAATTAGGCTATACTATAGTTTAATATGAATCTCATTCACATTAAACTATATATTAGGTCATCTATATCCCATGTAAATGACATAAATATCTAAATAATGAATTTGAACACTTCAAATTCACACCAAACTGTAAACCCTCAATTTGTCCAATTTGAGCCAACCGAGGGACCTAATGGACCTACACGTGACGAGCTCCAATAATCCGAGACTAATCTATCAAACTCTTTGACCCAGTTATTCAACATTTATTAGCTACGGTAACACTCCACTAAAGCTCGTAGTTGCACTCTCATCACTTTAGGACAAGTTGTGTCCATCGATATAACCAATACCCATGAGTCGACCCTTCACAGGTTGTTCGTAGACACTGCTTGGTCAAATTACCATTTTACCCCTGTGTCTACCTCTTGCTCCTTAAGTCTCACTGCTCCTCTAATGAACAACTACGTTGTAAGGTCCAATCATAAACAACAACCCTCTCAGGCTAGTGAAAGAGTGGGGCCCCGTTGTTCAAGCCCTAGAGACAACACTTAAGGGAACAACCCCTCTAGTTTCCCTAAGTCGGGAACGAGTGAATTCCTTCTTGCGTAGTCAAGTTTCCAGCTCCCCACGTTGTCCTGTCCCTGAGAAGATAGGCATATTGGGCGGGCAACAATGGCCACCCTCACCCGTACTAGACAGAGGACATACCCCTGCAGACAGGAGTCCGTAACACGCTCAGGATTAAGGTCAAGTCACTAATGGTCATCTACGAAATTATTAGCCCTATATTGTTAACGGTGTTACATCAGTAAGTCTAATAATTCACGGTCTGATCTTGTACAATCTCATTGCACATGATGCCCCCACTCGCATGTCAACCACATGAACGAGTCGGATCACCTCGTTTGTATCTTAATACAAAGCGGGTCGCATCCACAACGTATCCAAGATTAGGTCTCCAACCCTATCCATATACTGTAGACCGTTCGGGCCATTAACTCGAAAGTGATCCTCCTTGTGTGTCCACTACACACCGTTCAAGTTCTAGTTCTCTTATTAATACAATGACCCTTGAGCTTAGTTTATTGGATTAAGTTTATGAAATATGCGAGACACAAAGTTCAAATAATAACTCTTATTTATATCACAAGGCTCAAATAAATAACTCTTATTTATTTACAACTTGGAATATTACAAACTACACGAGATGAGGACATACATCCCAACAGGAACATGTTCTCAACATGATGATCCACTTTAACCTGGCAGATATGAACGGGGCTTCAATCGATGAGTCGAGCCAGGTTAGCTTTTTCAAGGAGACTCTTCTAAAGAGTTTCCTTGAGTTTCGTAGCAATACTGTTATGAACAAGATTAGCTACACACTGACCACCTTACTCAATGAACTGAGGAACTTCTAGTCTCTGATGCGAGTCAGGGGACTGGAAGCTGAGGCAAATGTTGCCTTCAGGTCCTTTCACAAGAGTTCGACCTCTTGGACTAAATCTGTAGGTTCTTCAAGCCCGCAAGGGAAGAAGAAGAAATTGAGAAAGGGTAAAAATGATCGTGTTACCGCCCATAAGGGAAAAAAGGTCAAGGAAGTTGCGGAGAAAGAAAAGTGTTTCACTGCAACGGGGATGGTCATTGGAAGAGAATTTGTCCCAAGTTCCTTGTCGACAGGAAGAAGGAAGGTAAATATGATTTACTTGTTATAGAAACTTGTTTAGTGGAGAGTAATGACTCTGTCTGGATACTGGATTCAGGCGCTACTAACCATGTTTGTTCTTCTTTTCAGGGAATTAGTTTCTGGCAGCGGTTGTAAGAGGGTGAGATAACGTTACGGGTCGGATCCAGGGAGGTTGTCTTTGTTGCAGCGGTCGGCACAACGAAGTTGTTATTTGGTAAGAAATACATTTTATTAGATAATTTGTACATAGTACAAGGGTTTACTCGAAACCTAGTTTCCATTTCCTGCATGTTAGAACATTGTATTTCCATTTAGAACATTGCATTTCCGTTTCTTTCTCTGGTAATAAATCGTTCATTTCTCGAAATGGGAACATGTTATGTTCTGCTTCACTTGAGAGTTATTTATATGTTTTAAAGCCTAATTCGGTCAAAAGTGTTTTGAATACTGAATTCTTTAAAACGGTTGAAACACGAACTAAAAGAATAAAAGTTTCTCCAAAAGAAAATGCACATCTTTGGCATCTAAAGTTAGGCCACATAAATCTCGATAGGATTGAGAGACTTGTGAAGAGTGGAATTCTAAGCGAGTTGGAAGAAAACTCTTTACCGGTTTGTGAGTCATGCCTTGAAGGCAAAATGACCAAACGTTCTTTTAGTGGAAAAGGATATAGAGCCAAAGAGCCTCTTGAGCCTATACATTATGACCTCTATGGTCCGATGAGTGTTAAAACACGAGGAGGTTATGAATACTTTGCATCTTTCATAGATGACTATTCAAGGTATGGGTATATTTACCTAATGCATAGGAAGTCTGGAACTCTTGAAAAGTTCAAGGAGTACAAGAATGAGGTTGAGAACCTGTTAGGTAAAACGATTAAAACACTTTGATCAGATCAAGGTGGAGAGTATATGGACACTGAATTCTAGGACTATATGATAGACATGGAATTACGTCCCAACTCTCAGCACCTGGTATGCCACAGTAGAATGGTGTATCGGAGAGGAGAAACAGAACCCTGTTGGACATGGTTCGGTCAATGATGAGTTATGTTCGTCTCTCTGATTCTTTTTGGGGTTACGCAGTGGAGACTGCGACTTACATTTTGTACAACGTTTCGTCGAAGAGTGTTTCAGAAACACCTTTCGAATTCTGGAACGGACATAAAGGCAGTTTACACCATTTCAAGATTTGGGGATGTCCGACCCATATGTTGGTGTCAAACCCAAAGAAGTTGGAACCCCGTTCAAAGTTGTGCCTCTTTGTAGGTTACCCAAAAGAGACTAGGGGTGGTCTATTTTACGATCCTAAGGATAATAGGATACTTGTGTCGACAAACACCACTTTTCTTGAGAATGACCACGTCAGAGATCACTTAGCGAGAAGTAAGATTGTGTTAAACGAAATGGACAGTACATCAGCAAGAGTTGCTGATGGTGCTAGTACATAAACAAGTGTTGTTGATCCTAGCTCGTCTAGTCAAGTTCGTTCTCAAGAGTTGAGAATGCCTCGACGTAGTGAGAGGGTTGTGAGACAGCCTTAACGTTACATGGGTTTAGCTGAAACTTAAGCCGTCACCCTAATGATGACTGCGAGGATCCATTGATCTATGATCAGGCAATGACAGACATTGACAAAGACGAATGGATTAAAGCTATGGACCAGGAAATGGAGTCGATGTACTTCAATTTCGTCTAGGAGCTTGTGGACCAACCATATGGGGTTAAACCTATTGGTTGCAAGTGGATCTACAAGCGTAAACGTGGCGTAGATGGGAAGGTGCAGACCTTCAAAGCCAGACTAGTGGCAAAGGGGTTTACCCAGGTTGAAGGGGTTGACTATGAGGAAACCTTTTCTCTTGTTGCCATGGTAAAGTCTATCAGGATCCTTCTGGCCATTGCCGCATATTATGACGATGAGGTATGACAGATGGATATCAATACGACCTTTCTGAATGGCAATCTTGATGAGACCATCTACATGGACCAGCCCAAGGGGTTCGTTGCCCAAGGCCAAGAGCAAAAGGTTTTCCAACTTTAAAGGTCTATGGATTGAAACAAGCCTCGAGGTCTTGGAATATAAGGTTTCATGAGGCAATCAAATCTTATGGCTTTGATCAGAATGTTGATGAGCTTTGTGTTTAGAAGAAAATTATCAACAACACTGTCGCATTTCTGATATTGTATGTGGATGATATCCTGCTCATTGGGAATGAGGTAAGATTTCTTACTAACATTAAGAAATGGTTGGCTTCGCAATTCCAAATGAAAGATTTGGGAGAAGCTCAGTATGTTCTAGGTATCCAGATTGTCCGAAACCAGAAGAACAGAACGTTAGCCATGTCTCAAGCATCTTACGTTAACAAGATGTTGTCCAGATATAAGATGCAGAACTCCAAGAAGGGCTTGTTGCCTTTCAGGCATGGGGTTCACCTGTCTAAGGATCAATGTCCTAAGACGCTTCAAGAAGTTGAGGATATGAGACGAATCCCTATGCTTCAGCTGTAGGGAGCCTCATGTATGTTATGTTATGTACTAGGCCCGACATCTGTTATGCAGTTGGGATTGTCAGTAGGTATCAATCCAATCAAGGATTAAATCACTGGACAGCAATAAAGGCAATCCTCAAGTATCTTAGGAGAACGAGGAACTACAACCTTGTGTATGGAAGTGGGGATTTGATCCTTATGGGATACTCATACACTAACTTTCAGACCGATAAGGATGATGGAGATCTGATATCCTTGAGCAGCGGAAACGTGATTGGAATCGTTAATGTGCTTGATTGTTTTAATTGAAACAAAAACCAGTACATTGACCCAAAAATACAGAACAAGCATATACTTTCTAATCCTATTAGGCATGGATTAAATGCATACATGCAAACATATATTAAGTTTAACTATTAAACTAAAGGGAAGAAGAATTGATACCTTTGTAGACTTTCTCCAGCAACTTGTTGCTCCAAAGGTTGTATAGCAAAAACAATCGTACAGGAACTTCTCTGTTTTCTTCCAGTAAGAACACAACCACCAGAGATCACCTCCTATATCTTTGAGTTCTACTTAGATCCTCCTTGGTGGGAAGGATTCCAACTTTTGGATAGAATTGGGAATGGGAGAGTCAGAGAGAGAATTCTTCTGTCTGAGTGCAATTCTCAATCGCAAAATTCAGCATCGATCAATTGTCTTCCTCTCACTTGGAGAAGAAGACCCTATAGAGGGCATCTCCCACTCCCTATCGATTAGGGAGTTGGGAGAGATGGGGAACGTGTCCTCCTGACACGTTCCCTATTTTTTAATAATTAATCGTATTAATAAATCAATTAAATCTTATTTAATTAAATTAAATTAAATATCATATATTTAATTTAGATTAAATCACATTTAATCAATTTTCCCTCTAACCTATAGTTTTAATCCACATCTTATGTACATTAAATTATAATCTATAGTTTTCAAATATGAATTACATTCACATTTGAATTTAATATTTGAACTCTTTCAAATATTTAATTCTCTCACATATAATTTAATATGAATCATATTCACATTAAGTTTATAATATATAGTTCGAAAACTATATATTATATCGTATCTAAATACATTAAATATATTCCCTTATGAATTTGAACATTTCAAATTCTAATGATCTAAGAACCCTTTACGAGCTAGAAGGTGGACCTAATGGACATACAGATCAGAAGCTCCAACGATACGAGATTGCTCGGTTAATCTCATTAACCTCCCAATCAACATTCGTTAACTGCGGGAGCACTCCACTAAAGTCCCACAGCTGCACTCTTCTGAAATTGGAAAACAGATTGCCTCTCCATCAGCCTGTCCCTTATTCTTCTAAGAGACTTGAAAGTTTGTAGTTCATTAAGGAGAGTAGTCAGGTTATACTCTATCTTGTTCATCACCGCATTGTTGCAGAATTGCAGGAAACTCTTCGGAAGAGATTCCAGGATGAATGATACCTGACTCTGCTCGTCAATGACCGCTCCGTTCATCTCAGCCACGTTGAAGTGGACCATCAGATCAAGAACGTGTTCTCTCACCGATGACCCCTCCTTCATATGGGAGTTATAAACGTATTTGAGGGATTCGTGCCAAATCTGTCCAGACGGTTGTCCAAACATTTCCTGCAGTGAACTCATGATCTCACGAGCTGAAACCATGCTCTCGTGCTTTTTGGCCAGAACTTCAGAAACACTAGCCAAAATGTAGACCTTGGCCTTATCATTGGCCTTGATCTACCGGTCGTACGCCTCCTTAACAGATTGAAGAGCGTTACGAGCAGGAATCTGAGGACATTCCTAAGTTAGTACGAATCGAAGGTCGTCAACAACGAGAATCGTATTCAAGTTGAACTTCCACGTAGTAAAATTCTCACCAGTTAAACGGTCGTTAAGTAAGGCTATTATTGAGGACGACATGCTGAAAATCCAAAATAGTTCTAATTAGTTATGCCTTTTAAACCCATTATAAAAACCAATCTAATTTAGCAAAATTACTAAAGAACCCTAGTGTTTAAACTAAAACTCATTGTTTAAGTTAAACCTTTAATTTTGCAACGATACTTCAAGGGTTTAGAACAAAAGCCTCCGTCGGGCGGTCAGTCATTCCTCCCTTGAATTGAGACTATCTCAGCCAATTCCCACTACCAGAACATCTCATGTCCCAATGGTCCTTAGCTACCGTTTGTTTGGTCAAGGACTTGTTAACTAACTTAACTCATCCCGTAAATGTGACCCTACCATTTTCGGATCCAATAGGCCCGAGCCAACGAGCTACTATTAAAAAAAGACAAGCTGGCGGCAAACAACCTAAGAGACCCTATCCATTTACGGAGTTCGCGGTGTTTGATCCCTATAGTCGGGCCCTCCGTAGGGTTTGGCGTTCTAGGACAACCTGGGAGGCGGACTATAGAAATCTCACTGATGCGACCTAATGGAGAGACGATGTAATCACGTTGACACGCGTCCTGCTCCCCATTTACTATGGATACTTCCCTCATTCACCTTGGTATTGAATCATGCAAACACATACCGTAGAGGGGGCGCCCTATTGACGCGTCGCGTGGCCGAGCATGGAACTCACGGTGTGAACTCTTGAGGACGTGAGAGTAAACTCGTCACGAACATCTCGTTTTCTCAAATCAAGTTCCTAAAATTAGGGTATGGATTTAACTTAGTCGGATTCTGGCTAAAAGAATCTATCTAAGTCTATGCCTATTATAACTATTATAACTAGGTCTTAAGACCTTATGTCTAGGTGAATAAACATTTTAATTACCTAGAGATAAAACAGAACTGAGGTTAATTCAACTCAGGTTTGGGTCGATTCCCGTGTAGGAGGTGTTAGATTGCTTAACTCGAACTTAAGTACCCCCAGCCTTAGACAAAACTTCACCTGTCTAAGGATCAATGTCCTAAGACGCTTCAAGAAGTTGAGGATATGAGACGAATCCCTATGCTTCAGCTGTAGGGAGCCTCATGTATGTTATGTTATGTACTAGGCCCGACATCTGTTATGCAGTTGGGATAGTCAGTAGGTATCAATCCAATCAAGGATTAAATCACTAGACAGCAATAAAGGCAATCCTCAAGTATCTTAGGAGAACGAGGAACTACAACCTTGTGTATGGAAGTGGGGATTTGATCCTTATGGGATACTCATACACTGACTTTCAGACCGATAAGGATGATGGAGATCTGATCTCCTTGAGCAGCGGAAACGTGATTGGAATCGTTAATGTGCTTGATTGTTTTAATTGAAACAAAAATCAGTACATTGACCCAAAAATACAAAACAAGCATATACTTTCTAATCCTATTAGGCATGGATTAAATGCATACATGCAAACATATATTAAGTTTAACTATTAAACTAAAGGGAAGAAGAATCGATACCTTTGTAGACTTTCTCCAGCAACTTGTTGCTCCAAAGGTTGTACAGCAAAAACAACCGTACAGGGACTTCTCTGTTTTCTTCCAGTAAGAACACAACCACCATAGATCACTTCCTATATCTCTGAGTTCTACTTAGATCCTCCTTGGTGGGAAGGATTCCAACTTTTGGATAGAATTGAGAATGAGAGAGTCAGAGAGAGAATTCTTCTGTGTGAGTGCAATTCTCAAAGCAAAATTCAGCATCGATCAATTGTCTTCCTCTCACTTGGAGAAGAAGACCCTATAGAGAGTGGGGAACACTTTACGAGCTAGAAGGTGGACCTAATGGACCTACAGATCAGAAGCTCCAACGATACGAGACTGCTCGGTTAATCTCATTAACCTCCCAATCAACATTCGTTAACAGCGGGAACACTCCACTAAAGTCCCACACTGCACTCTTCTCAATGCCAGATATATTTCTGTGTCCATGGATATTGACCAATAACAGCAAGTCAATCCTTCACGAATGTTCGTAACACCAGTTGGGTCAAATTACCGTTTTACCCCTGGGTTACATCTTGTGCCTTAAGTACTTGTGTTCCTCTAATGAACAATTTGTTTGTGGTCCTACCAACAAACAGAATCCCTCTTGGGCCAATGAGAGGGTCGGGCCCTTTGTTCAAGTCCTAGAGACACCACTTAAGGGAACATTCCTCTACTTACCCCACTAGGCGGGAATGAGTGAATTCCATCTTGCTAAGTTAAGTTCCCAACCGCTCTCTCGGTCTTGTCCCCAAGAAGGTAGGCATATTTAGTCGGCGAAACTGGCCACTCTCACCCATACTAGTCAAAGGACAATCCCTCACGAGCGGGAGTTAAGTAACTTTGCTTCGAGGATTGAGATTAAGTTGCCTAGGTCATCCTAGTGAAATAGAAACCTAACTAGTCAACGGAGTTCTGACTAGAGGTTACTATTTAGTGGTCCTGATCTTATGTAATCTCATTACATAGGATATCCCCACTCACATGTCATCTACACGAACACGTTAGGATCACAATGTTTGTATCAAATACAAAGTGGGCCACATCCATAGTTTAACCAGGGTAAGGAACCCAAACCTTATCCCCTAACTATAGACCCTTTAGGTTGTATCTCGAACCGAGATCCTTTTTATGTACATTACATTCAGTTAAAGATTCATTTAATAGCCTTGGATGTTTAGTTTATTGGATTTAGGGTTTAAATAAAGGCAAACTCGTAGATAACAAAACAATAACACTTTATTGAAATAATAACATTTTATTACATTAATTGGAACATAATTACAAACTACGAGTTTTAGGGCACAAATCCCAACAAAGGATTCTAGAAAATCCACTTCGGGGTCAACATTCATTCTAAATGGAGGAGCTATAGTATGGCGAAGAATCAAGCAGGGGTGCATTGTTGATTCCACGATGGAAGCCGAATATGTTGCAGCTTGTGAAGTTGCAAAGGAAGCTGTTTGGCTAAGGAAGTTCATGCTGGATTTAGAAGTTGTTCCAAATATGAACTTGCCAATTACCCTGTTTTGTGACAACAGTGGTGCAGTAGCCAACTCGAAAAAGCCTCGGAGCCCTAAGAAGGGCAAGCATATTGAGCAAAAGTATCACCCGATACGAGAGATTGTACACCGCAGAGACATGACAGTCACACAGATACCGTCAAAGCACAACGTTGTTGGTTCATTTACAAAGGCCCTCACGGCTAAGGTGCTTGAGGGTCACCTAGAGAGTCTAGGTCTTCGAGTGCTTCCTGACTAAGGCAAGTGGGAGTATTGTAAAGGGGTATTCAATGCCCTAGTTTATTGTATTACTTTATTGTACCTTTGAGTACTCCACTAGCTTAGTTCAAGTGGAATTTTGTTGGGATGTATGTCCTAATCTCGTGTAAGTTTGTAATATTACATATTGAAATAAATAAGAATTATTTTTTTCATCACTTTGTGTCTCGCATATTTATAAGCTTAATCATATAAACTAAGCTCTAGGGTCATTGAATTATGAGAGAACTAGAATTTGACAGTGTGTAGTGGACACACGGGGAGGATCAGGTTCGAGTTAATGACCCGAACGACCTATAGTATATGCATAGGGTTGGAGACCTAATCCTGGATACGTTGTGGATGCAATCCGCTTTGTATTAGATACAAACGAGGTGATCCAACTCGTTCATGTGGTTGACATGCGAGTGAGGGCATCCTGTGCAATGAGATTGTACAAGATCGTACCGTGAATTATTAGACTAACTGATGTAACACCGTTAACAGTATAGGACTAATAACTTCGTAGATGACCAATAGTGACTCAACCTTAATCCACGAGGTGTTCTGGACTCACTGTCATATGAAGTCCATCCTTTGATTAAATGCTGGTTAGGGTGGTCACAGTTACTCACCCAATATGCTTATCTTCTCAGGGACACAACCACGTGGGGAGTTGGGAACTTGACTACGCGAGATGGAATTCACTCGTTCCCGAATTAGAGAAACTAGAGGGGTTGTTCCCTTAAGTGTTGTCTCCAGGGCTAGGACAACGGGCACCCACCCTCTCACTAGCCTGAGAGGGATGTTGTTTATTGTTGGACCATGCAACGTTGTTGTTTATTAGAGGAGCAGTGGGACTTAAGGAGCAAGAGGTAGACACAGGGGTAAAACATTAATTTGACCCAGCAGTGTCTACAAACAACCTGTGAAGGTCGACTCACGGGAATTGGTTATATCGATGGACACAACTTGTCCTCTAATGCTGGGACTGCAGCTACAGGCTTTAGTGGAGCTTTACAATAGCTAATGAATGTTGAATAACTGGGTCAAAGAGTTTGACAGGTTAATCTCGGATCATTGGAGCTCGTCATTTGTAGGTCTATTATGTCCCTCGGTTGGCTCAAGTTGGACAAATTGAGGGTTTACAGTTTGGTGTGAATTTGAAGTGTTCAAATTCATTAATTAGGTATTTATGTCATTTATAAGTGATATAGTTGACATAATATATAGCTTGATGTGAATGAGTTTCATAATAAACTATAGAATAGCCTAATTGATTAATTAGTGTTAATTGGAGAAATTGAATTGAGAGAAATTAAATTGAATGTGATTCAATTTGAAATTCCATAATTATACAAATGAGATTTGGTGGAGGTTTTAACTCCACCACACACCATTATATAAAGGCTTGGTGAGAAGCCTTTGATAAAAGATTCATTCATTTTTTGGATTTTGATCCAAGAGAAAAGAGTTCTCCCTCACAAAATTCTCTCTACTCTCTCGAATTTCTCTCCAACCCAAAAAGACAAAGGGAGTTCCACAACTCTCCCTCTACCTATTGAGAACAATCGAGAAGTACTTTTGGAGGTGTCCAAACCGTTCGGTTCAAGAAATCGAGTTATAGAGATTGTTGTTGCGAAGGAGTTCATGACCGAAGGAGAAAACTGTGAAGAAAGATTCTTCAAGATGTTCGTATTCTTTAAATCTTTGTTTTTCTTCTCTTTTAGAACATGTTTAGCCTTTGATTTAAGAGTTAGATTCAATTTTAAGAAATCAATTGCATAACGAAAACCATGACGTTTCAAGTCGTTTTCCGTTGCGGAATTTTCATTCCCTTCATAACTTCCCGGAGCCATTGTGTCGAGTGTAGGGTTTCTCCCCCTGCCACCCACCTCGTAAAGGGAATTCACCCCTCACGCCATGTACTAGATGGAAGGGCACATCCGTACGACTCTCAAGCTCGTCGGGAATCACACCCTGAATTCCCTCATCGCACAAGCACCGTGACACCGCTCCTGCTCATAGGGATAACATATTGGAGCAATCGTGTCGAGTGGAGGGTCTCTCCCCCTGTCACCCATCTCGTAAAGGGAATTCACCCCTCACGCCATGTACTAGATGGAGGGGCAAGTCCGTACGACTATCGAGCTCATCGCACAAGCACCGTGGCACTGCTCTTGCTCATAGGGATAACGTCTCGAAGCCATTATGTCGAGTGGAGGGTTTCTCCCCCTGCCACCCATCTCGTAAAGGGGCACGTCCGTACGACTCTCGTGCTCGTCGGGAATCACCCCTGTTGGGATGTATGTCCTAATCTCGTATATGTTTGTAACATTACTTATTGAAATAAATCAGAGTTATTTTTTCATCACTTTGAGTCTCGCATATTTACATACTTTATCCAATAAACTAAGCTCCAGGGTCATTGAATTATGAGAGAACTAGAACTTGAACAATGTGTAGTGGACACACAAAGGGAGGATCGCGTTCAAGTTTATGACCCGAACGGTCTACAGTATACGGATAGGGTTGGAGACCTAATCCTGGATACGTTGTGGATGTGACCCGTTTTGTATTAGATACAAACGAGGTGATCCAACTCGTTCATGTGGTTGACATGCGAGTGGGGGCATCCTATGCAATGAGATTGTACAAGACCGGACCGTGAATTATTAGACCTACTAATGTAACACCGTTAACAGTATAGGACTAATAATTTCGTAGATGACCAATAGTGACTTGACCTTAATCCCGAGTGAGTTACGGACTCCTGTCTGCAGGGGTATGTCCTTTGACTAGTACGGGTGAGGGTGGTCACAATTACCTCGCTCAATATGCCTATCTTCTCAGGGACAGGACCGCGTGGGGAGCTGGGAACTTGACTACGCGAGATGAAATTTACTCGTTCCCGACTTAGGGAAACTAGAGGGGTTGTTCCCTTAAGTATTGTCTCCAAGGCTTGGACAACGGGCACCCACCCTCTCACTGGCCCGAGAGGGGTGTTGTTTATGGTTGGACCATACAACGTTGTTGTTCATTAGAGGAGTAGTGGGACTTAAGGAGCAAGTGGTAGACACAGGGGTAAAATGGTAATTTGACCCAGTAGTGTCTACGAACAACCTGTGAAGGGTCGACTCACGGGCATTGGTTATATTAATGGACACAACTTGTCCTATAGTGATGGGAGTGCAACTACGGGCTATAGTGGAGTGTTACCGTAGCAAATGAATGTTGAATAACCGGGTCAAAGAGTTCGACAGGTTAGTCTTGGATCATTACAACTCGTCATCTGTAGGTCCATTAGGTCCCTCGGTTGGCTCAAACTGGATGAATTGAGGGTTTACAGTTTGGTGTGGATTTGAAGTGTTCAAATTCATTAAAATGGTATTTATGTCATTTAAATGAGATATGATAGACATAATATATAGTTTTAATGTGAATGAGATTCATATTAAACTATAGGTTAGCCTAGTTGATTAGTTACTGCAAATTCATAGAAATTGGATTGAGAAAAATTAAATTGAATGTGATTCAATTTAAAATCTACAATTATACAAATGTGATTTGTAAAATAAGATATGAGATATCTTATTATATGTGTTATGCAAATATGATTTGCATAACCTAATGTTGTGGTAAAATGGTAAATAGGTGGAGATGTTAACTTCACCTATCACCATTATAAAAGCACCTTTGCAAGAAGGATTGCTTAAGTGATTTCTCATTTTTTGGAATCTCCCCAAAAAGCTCTCAATCAATTCTCTCAATCTCTCAAATTCTCTCTATCACAAACCAAAGGGAGTTCCACCACTCTCCCTCTACCAACCGAGAACAACCGAGAAGATCATTTTGGAAGTGTCTAATCCATTATGTTCGAGAGTTCGTGATTGTAGAGATTGAGGGCACAAAGAGATGCATTTCTAAGAAGGAAATCTCGAAGAAACGTTCTTCAACAAGTAAGTACTTCTTTCTTACTGTTTTTCCTTCTTAGAAATGCATGTTTAGCCTGGGATTTATGTGATAAATTCGATTTTAAGAAAACGTTTTTCACAAAGAACATCACGACGATTTAAAGTCGTTTACGCTGCGGGAGTTTCATTCCCTTCAATTGGTATCAGAGTCAATCGTTGGCTTTTCGTTGTGCATATTATTTTTTCTTAAAATTAGGTGGGTATACTTCAATTTCATAGATGATATGAGGTTTTGCATGCTGGATGTTTCGGTTTTGGCACTTTTTTAGATTTGCATTAATTTCGTTGATGAGATCAATGTAAGGGACCATTGTTTTTGGGCAATTTTAATGTAAATCGAGTTTGTAAGTCTGTGTCGTTCGTGGCAAGAGTTGCTGTGAAGAAATCAGATCGGAATCAGGCAAAAAATGACAAAGAACAGCAAAAGAGTTTGTTGTTCTGTCGACGGCGTTGAGATGTTGTTCTTCGGCATCTCAACGATGTCCGTCTTGAATCGGCGTTATCTTTGCAAAGCGACATTGCAACGGCTGGTGTAAGCGTTACTGTGCCGAGGCATTAGGCGCGCGGTGCAATCTTTGCCAGCGTAGTGGGCGGTTCCAGCGAGAATTTTTCGCACGTAGTGGCAGTTAAGGGACTTGGAGTGCGGCGGTTCGAACCCCATGAGCAACTGTTTTATTTTAAATTATTATTTCTATTTTTAAAATGTATTTAATTAATTTAATTAAATAATATTAATATTAATATTATATTAATATTAATTAATTAATTAAAGTCCCTAGGGTGTCAAAATCGATCCAATTTTGTTATTTAATTTATTTTATTCATGTGATGTATGAAATTTATTATTCTATGTGCATAATGTATGTCATATAGATTAAAATCTCACCTTAGGTTAAACATTTCATGCATCATATTTATATTATAAGAGTTATAATATATAGTATGCATGATAGGATTATGTTATAAGTGTTATCATATAATGCATGTTTTAATTTAATTAATATAAGTGTTATATTTCTTAGATTAAAAGCATATACATGCATTTATTCATGTGATGAATGTATGTTATATAGTTTATTATTCATGCGATGAATGATCAAGCATTATAACATAGAAATGGTGATTGATTAGTAACTCTGTCTAAGGAAGGATCTGTCTAAGGCTGGGGTATTTAAGCTGACGCTTTGCGGAACACCCTTACCTGGGAACCGACCTGGGAGTGAATTTGGTCCGGAGATTGAAAGGTTATATTCTCGTGAGTGTCGTTAATTAAATGTTAATTAATTTACTCACATAGACCTAAGTTAATAATGTGATTATAGACTTAGGCTAATCCAATATAAGAGTTATATTGGTAAACTTAGATAAATATTAGCCGATTCATCTAGGTCAATCCCGATTAACTTAAGGTGTTGAGTGAGAGGAAATAAAGTGTATAAGATACATTTAATTTTCCAACCACAAATCTCCATTAAGTTCACACCGTGAGATCTATACTCGGCCTCGTGGCGCAAATGGGAGTGTCCCCCTTCGGATGGTATTTGTTTGGGCCAATATCAACGTGAATGGAGAGCATACTTATAGTGAGTGGGAGCGGGACCTGTGAAAACGGGACCCACAGTCTCTTCTTTTCGATTCACACTGTGAGACGCCTATGATCCGCCTGCTAGTTTGGCCTGGACCAGACAATCCCTTCGGAGGGCCTTGATCATGGGAGTCGGAATACTGTGAATTCGCGAAAGGGATACAGTTTTCTTGTTTGTTTTCCATCATGGTTCACCTTTGGGTGGCTATTGTTTGGACGGATACTTGGAAATTTAAAGATAGAGGGTGACACTCACGGAATTCGTTAAGAGTTAATGGATTCTGACCGAATAATGGTAACTGGATGCCTAATGGAATTAGAGTTATTCTGGTATTAGGGTTTGGTCGAGAAAGTCTCGTCCTAGAGGAAGAGTGTTTCTGTTCACCCTTCGGTAGCGGTCATTCTAAACCTTTGGGGTATCATTGCAATTTTTAATGACCTATGGATCATAGGATAAAAATTTGCTAAAACCTCATTGGATTTTCAAAGTTTTTGCGAGACTAATACAAAGTTTTTCTTATTTTCAGCAAACAAAAATGTCTAGTTTAATAGTTGCACTCTTAGCTTTAGACAAACTCGTAGGAGATAACTTTCAAACGTGGAAGAATAATATCAACACAATTTTGGTAACTGACGATCTAAAGTTCGTGCTCACTGAGGAGTGTCCTCAGGTGTCGAGCTTGACCGCATCGCGAAGTGTCTGTGATGCGTACGATCGGTGGATCAGGGCCAATGGAAAGGCCAAGGTCTACATCATTGCCAGCTTATCTGAAGTTTTGACAAAGAAGCATGAGGTGATGATCACCGCTAAGGAGATCATGGAGTCTCTGCAGGAAATGTTTGGACAACATTCCTTTCAGGTCCGACACAATTTCCTCAAACACGTCTTCAATGCTAGGATGAAGAAGGGGGCGTCTATCCGTGAACATGTTCTGGACATGATGACCCACTTTAATTTGGCAGAGATGAACGGGGCTTCAATCGACGAGTTGAGCCAGGTCAACTTTATTTTGGAGACTCTTCCGAAGAGTTTCCTTCAGTTTCGTAGCAATGTTGTTATGAACAAAATTAGCTACACTTTGACCACCCTTCTCAACGAACTACCGAACTTCCAGTCCTTTATGAGGATCAGGACACCGAAAGTTGAGGCAAACGTTGCCTTCAGGTCCTTTCACAGGGGTTCGGCCTCTGGGACAAAATCTGTAGGTTCTTCAGGCCAAAGAGGGAAGAAGAAAAAGATGAATAAGGGCAAAGTTGGTCGTGCTGCCGCCCAAAAGGGCAAAAAGGTCAAGAAAATTGCGGAAAGAGGAAAATGTTTCCACTGCAACGGGGATGGTCACTGGAAGAGAAACTGTCCCAAGTTCCTTGACGATAGGAGGAAAGAAGGTAAGTGTGATTTACTAGTAACTGAAACTTGTTTAGTGGAGAGTAATGACTCTACCTGGATACTGGATTCAGGCGCCACTAACCATGTTTGTTCTTCTTTTCAGGAAATTAGTTCCTGGCAGCAGGTGTGAGAGGGTGAGATAACACTACGGGTTGGATCTGGGGAGGTTGTCTCTGCTGCAGCAATCGACACGGTGAAACTGTTTTTTGGCAGGAATTACATTTTATTAGATAATTTGTATATAGTTTCAGGGTTTACTAGAAACCTAGTTTCTATTTCCTACCTGTTAGAACATTGTATTTTCATTTCATTTACCGGTAATAAAGCGTTACAAGGTTATTCTTAACATTTTGCATGGCCTGTTTGGGCTAGGCCTTTTTTTTCTATTTTTTCAAATTGAATAAACAACACACAACTGTAATTTAAGTAGTTTTTTTTCTATTCATGCAAGTGGGCCAAAAAGCATTGAAAAGAGAGAGAGATTTGCATGTGAAGAGGAGATGGGTTGTTTTTTTAAAATAAAATCCATAATAGCGTTGATATTTGTGAGGAAAAGTTCTATATTTTTAAAATAAAGCGATGACAGTTGTGCTCTAATACTTTTTAATACTTTTTAATACTTTTGCTAAATTGCATTTTTCGTCTAATCCCCTTTCTTTGCAAAAAAATATATCATAAAAAGTAAAATTTACCCCGATCAAATATAAGGTTTACAATGCATGTGAGAGCTTCTATTTCTGAGTTGAAAGTTCATTGAATTCCTTCGTTTGTTGAAATTAATGCAACTCATATCAATTGAACTCAAAAGAGAAAAAAAAGAGATGCAAGTATGCATATCTGGTATGAGTATGATCATTTCCTTTCTCAATTTGCCAAATTCTCAAACTTTGTATCAAGAATTATATTTTCCATTTTGTAGGTTTGTGTCAAGACATTTGAAGAATATCTCGACCAAATGAATGATTATACTACAAATTTATTGTAATGACCCTAAATCTTAGAACGATCCTGTTTTGGGAGTTAACTATGCCACGCCGCCTATGCCTCAAATTTCGACAACATAAAAACATAACTATGAGAAATTCAAAAATTTTCTAGAACCTAAAAAACATAACAAAACACTTCTTACCTCTACCAATTTTCATTTAAAGATCAGGTTGGGCTCCAACTTTTAGAATTCCAATAAATACAGACACAAGAGTTCTAAAAGCCACAAGTTTACTAAACAAACTAATAACTTGCTAAAATTCAAAGAACAAATAGTCAAATAAGGTCCATAATCAGATACAAGAGTTCAGAGCAAAACTTTTTCAAGCTTAAATGAACCATTTATGGACTTAAACAAGCTTCTAGATCTTGGAATATAAGTTTGATAATGCGATCAAATTTTATGGTTTTGACCAAAATGTTGATGAACCCTATGCTTACAAAAAGATCATCAACAGTAATGTAGTTTTTCTTGTGTTATATGTGGATGATATCCTACTCATTTGAAATGATATAGGTTTTCTCACTGACATTAAGAATTGGTTGGCAGCATAGTTCCAAATAAAAGATTCGGGAGAAGAAAATTTGTTATTGGATTCAAATCATAAGGAATCGCAAGAAAAACGGGAGTCATGTCTCAGGCATATACATTGACAAGATGTTTGTCAGATATTCGATGCAGAACTCCAAGAAACGTTTGTTACCTCTTAGGCAAGGAGTTACTTTGTCTAAGGAACGATGTCCTAAGATATGAGGTGGATTCCCTATGCATCGACTGTGGGCAGTCTTATTTATGTTATGTGTAGTAGTAGGTCTGACATATGCTATGATGTTGGACTTTTCAGTAGATATCAATCTAATCCAAGATTTGATCACTAGACTAACCTTGTTCTATGAATCCCTCTAGTTGATCCATGTAGATGCTCTCATCAAGATTTCTATTCAGAAAAGCATTCTTGACATTCATTTTCCATATCTCTTAGTCATAATATGTGGCAATTGAGAAGAGAATTCGAATAGACTTAAGCATGATATCCTACTCATTGGGAATGATGTATGTTTCCTTACTGGCATTAAGGAATAGTTAGCTTCGCAATTCCAAATGAAATATTTGGGAGAAGCTTAATATGTTTTATGTATCCAGATAGTCCGGAACCGGAAGAACAGAACTCTAGCCATGTCTCAGGCATCTTATAACGACAAGATGTTGTCGCGATATAAAATGCAGAACTCCAAGAAGAGCTTGCTTCCTTTCAGGCATGGGGTTCATCTGTCTAAGGATCAATATCCTAAGACACCTCAAAAGGTTGAGGATATGAGACGGATCCCTTATGCTTCAGCTGTAGGGAGCCTCATGTATGCCATGTTGTGTACTAGGCCCGACACATCTGTTATGTAGCTACGATTGTCAGTAGGTATCAATCCAATCAAGGATTAGATCACTGGACAACCGTAAAGGCAATCCTCAAGTATCTAAGGAGAACGAGAGACTAAATGCTTGTGTATGGAAGTGGGGATTTAATCCTTATGGGATACACAAGACTCTGACTTTCAGACTGATAAGGATTCTAGGAAGTCTACATTGGGGTTTGTTCACTCTTAAAGGAGGAGCAGTAGTATGGAGAAGCATCAAGTAGGGATGCATCGTCGATTCCACAATGGAAGTCGAGTATGTTGCGGCTTATGAAGCTGCTAAGGAAGTTGTTTGGCTGAGGAAGTTCATGCTGGATTTGGAAGTTGTTCCAAATATGAACTTGCCAGCCACCCTGTTTTGTGAAAACAGTGGTGCAGTAGCCAACTCGAGAGAACCTCAGAGTCATAAGAGGGGCAAGCATATTGAGCGCAAGTATCACCTCATATGGGAGATTGTGCACCATGGAGACGTGACAGTCACGTAGATAGCTTCAGAGCACAACGTTGTCGATCCATTTACAAAGGCCCTCACGGCTAAGGTGTTTGTGGGTCACCTAAAGAGTCTAGGTCTACGAGTGCTTCCTGACTAGGGCAAGTGGGAGTATAGTAAATGGTATTCAATGCCCTAGTTTATTGTATTACTTTTATGTATTACTTTACATTTGGGAAATGTATATGTACTCCACTAGCTTAGTTCAAGTGGGAGTTTGTTGGGGTGTTTGCCCTTATAGTTATTTATTTATCAAACTTTTTATCTCGCATTTTAGAAACTTAATCCAATAAACTAAGCTCCAGGGTCATATTATATGAGAGAACTAAAACTTGAACAGTGTGTAGTTGACACACGGGGAGGATCACGTTCGAGTTAATGATCAGAACGGTCTACAGTATACGGATAGGGTTGGAAACCTCATACCTAGTGACACTGTGGATGCGGCCCGTTTTGTATTAGATACAAACGAGGTGATCCAGCTCGTTCATGTGGTTGACATGCGAATGGAGGCATCCTGTGCAATGAGATTGTACAAGACTGGACCGTGAATTATTAGACCTATTGATGTAACACCGTTAACAGTATAGGACTAATAACTTCGTAGATGATCATTAGTTACTCGTCCTTAATCCTAAGCGTGTTACGGACTCCTGTCTGTGGGGATCTGTCCTTTGACTAGTACGGGTGAGGGTGGTCAGAGTACGCCCAATATGCCTATCTTCTTCGGGACAGGACCACATGGGGAGCTGGGAACTTAACTACGCAAGAAAGAATTCACTTGTTCCCATGTTAAGGAAATCGGAGGGTTTGTTCCCTTAAGAATTGTCTCCAGGGCTTGAACAACGAGCGCTCACCCTCCCACTGGCCCAAGAGGGATATTGTTTATGGTTGGACCATGCAACAAAGTTGTGTTGGGATGTATGTCTCAATCTCGTATATGTTTGTAATATTACTTATTGTAATAAATAAGAGTTATTTTTTTCATCACTTTGTGTCTCACATATTTATAAACTTTATCCAATAAACTAAGCTTCAGGGTCATTGAATTATGAGAGAACTAGAACTTGAACGGTGTGTAGTGGACACACAGGGAGGATCACGTTCGAGTTAAAGACCCGAACGGTCTACAGTATAGGGATAGGGTTGGAGACCTAATCCTGGATACGTTGTGGATGCGACTCGCTTTGTATTAGATACAAACGAGGTGATCCAACTCGTTCATATGGTTGACATCCGAGTGGGGGCATCCTATGCAATGAGATTGTACAAGACCGGACCGTGAATTATTAGACCACTGATGTAACACCGTTAATAGTATAGGACGAATAACTCCGTAGATGACCAATAGTGACTCGACCTTAATCCTGAGCGTGATACGGACTCCTATCTTCGGGGGTCTATCCTTTAACTAGTACGGGTGAGGGTGGTCACAGTTACTCACCCAATATGCCTATCTTTTCAGGGACATGACCACATGGGGAGTTGGGAACTTGACTACGCGAGATGGAATTCATTCGTTCCCGAATTAGGGAAACTAGAGGGTTTGTTCCCTTAACTGTTGTCTCCAGGGCTTGGACAACGAGCACCCACCCTCTCACTGGCCCAAGACGATGTTGTTTATGGTTGGACTATACAACGTTGTTGTTCATTAGAGGAGCAGTAGAACTTAAGCAGTAAGAGATAGACACATGGGTAAAACGGTAATTTGACCCAACAGTGTCTACGAACAACCTGTGAAGGGTCAACTCACAGGCATTGGTTATATCGATGTACACAACTTGTCCTACAGTGATGGGAGTGCAGCTACGGACTTTAGTGGAGTGTTACTGTAGCTAATGAATGTTGAATAACTGGGTCAAAGAGTTTGACAGGTTAGTCTCGAATTACTGGAGCTCGTCATCTGTAGGTCCATTAGGTCCCTCGGTTGGCTCAAACTGGATGAATTGAGGGTTTACAGTTTGGTGTGGATTTGAAGTGTTCAAATTCATTAAAAGGGTATTTATGTCATTTAAATGAGATATGATAGACATAATATATAGTTTTAATGTGAATGAGATTCATATTAAACTATAGGTTAGCCTAGTTGATTAGTTAGTGCAAATTTGTAGAAATTGGATTGAGAAAAATTAATTTGAATGTGATTCAATTAAAATCTACAATTATACAATTGTGATTTGTATAATAAGATATGAGATATCTTATTATATGTGTTATGCAAATATGATTTGCATAACCTAATGTTGTGGTAAAATGGTAAATAGGTGGAGATGTTAACTCCACCTATCACCATTATAAAAGCACATTTGCAAGAAGGATTGCTTAAGTGATTTCTCATTTTTTGGAATCTCCCCAAAAAGCTCTCTCTCATTCTCTCAATCTCTCTCAAATTCTCTCTACCCTAAACCAAAGGAAGTTCCACCATTCTCCGTCAACCGATCGAGAATAACCGAGAAGATCTTTTGGAGGGGTCACTGTTCGGTTCGAGAGATCGTGATTGTAGAGATCGAAGGCACGAAGAGTTCGTGATCGGAGAAGGAATTGGTGAAAAAGTATTCTTGAACAAGTAAGTAATTATTACTTTCTGTTTTTCTTCTCTATAAAGCATGTTTAGCCTAGGATTTATGTGATAAATTTGATTTTAAGAAAACGTTTTTTTACAACGAACACCACGACGATTCAAAGTCGTTTCCGCTGTGGGAGTTTCATTCCCTTCAATTGGTATCAAAGACAATCGTTGGCTTTTCGTTGTGCAATTTTTTTTTCTTAAAATTAAGTGGGTATGCTTTAATTCATGTAATGAATTGATAGTTTGCAAGTTGGATGTTTTCGGTTTTGGCACTAGTTAGATCTACAATATTTTTGTTGATGATATCGATGTAAGGGCCATTTGTTTTGGGCAATTTTAATGTAAACTGAGTCTGTAAGTCCGTGTTGTTCGTGGTGAGAGTTGTTGTGAAGAAATCGGAGCGAAATCGGGTGAAAAACGACGAAGAACAGTAAAGGGGTTTGTTTTTCTATCGATGGCGTTGAGACGTTGTTTTTTGGTGTTTCAACGTTGTCCGTGCGGATCCAGGTTGTGTTGCAGGTCAGCGTTGCAATGTTGGGTGTAGCCTTGCAGCGGTGAGGCGTTGGGCGCTCGAGGTGCAACGCTGAGGGCTGCAGCGTTGCAACTCTACCGCGTAGTAGGCAGTTCCAGCGAGAAGTTCGCGCGATAGTGGCAGATGGGAGCTTTCATGGACGGTTTTTCAAGTTTTTTATCATTTAATTTATTTTAAATTTTGTAAAATGTATTTAATTTATAATTTTATTAATTAATATTAATATAAATGTTATATTAATGTTAATTAATTTAATTAAAGTCCCTAAGGTGCCAAAATCGGTCCAATATTGCTATTTAATTTATTTTATGCATGTGGTGTATGAAATTTATTATTCTATGTGCATAATGTATGTCATATAGATTGAAAATCTCGCCTTAGGTAAAATATGTCATGCATCATGTTTATATTATAAGAGTTATGATATATAGTATGGAGATAGGATTATATTATAAGTGTTATAATATAATGCATGTTTTAATTTAATTAATATAAGTGTTATATTTTTAGATTAAAAGCATGGACATACATTTATTCATGAGATGAATGTATGTTATATAGTTTTATTATTCATGTGATGAATGATCAAGCACTATAACATAGAAATGCATGTAACCTAAGTTAATAATTAGTTTTAAATTGTTTAGAACCTGAATAATTAGTAGTTCTAATAAGATTAGAATTAGGAAATCAATATGACTTATGAATGATGACTAATTAGTAACTCTATCTAAGGAATGTTATATTTAAGGCTGGGGTATTTAAGTTGACGCTTTGTGGAATACCCTTACCTGGAAACCAACCTGGGAGTGAATTTGGCCCGGAGATTCATAGGTTATATTCTCGTGAGTGTCGTTAATTAAATGTTAATTAATTTACTCACATAGACCTAAGTTAATAATGTGATTAGACTTAGGTTAATCCAATATAAGAGTTATATTGATAGACTTAGGTAAATATTAGTCGATTTATCTAGGTCAATCACTATTAACTTAAAGTGCTGAGTGGGAGGAAATAAAGTGTATAAGATACATTTAATTTTTCCAACCACAAATCTCCGTTAAGTTCACACCGTGAGATCCATACTCGGCCAAGTGGCGCAAATGGGAGCGTCCCCCTTTGGATGGTATTTGTATGGGTCAATATTAATGTCACACACCCTCTCGAACTACTCAATACTTAGCCCGGAAAGGCGACATGAAGCCAGCAGACATCGTTACCTCCTAACAATACCTGCTGACCCCGTTTACCTTCTAAACACATTATACTTGCATATCAAATACTTTAAACTCCACACAACAGAACTCAAGAGATTATCAAACATATGCAAGGAACAATTCTATTTATTGCTCACTCGAAAACTAAACCGATAGGGAACACTATAACCAAAAACATACACACGCTGAATTATACAACCGTAACTTCTAGAATGCACACGAAACTTGCTATATAATCCCTCTTAATAAATATCTACAAAAAACACACCATCTACTTTTCCAGCATTTTACAGATTTCATACCCTAACTTCAAAAATTCATAACTCATTCATTACTTAGCCAAAAGGGATGTACTTTATACCAAACTCTTCCTTTTGGAACCCTCTAAAATCCATCTGAAGAAATGAAATTGAAATTCCTTACGAATTTATTCCAAAATACCTCGAAAACATCTTCCCTGAAAACAAACTTCTGCTATTTCCAGATTTGTTCTCCTGCTGCACACAGAAATGGACTTGAAATTTAAAACATTTTTCAGTCGTTTTCTACTCACGAGTTCTTCATGGAAGTTGTAGAAAATGTCACAAGCTTTCCAACCATACCTCTTATAGCTTCTAATTCGAATCCTACTGATCAGCACGACCCAAAAACCAGAGGCTTCTCAGAATGAATAGCAAAATCTTTCCTCTGCCTTCCTCTTCACAAATCAGTAACTTAGATTAAGAATTTGCTCGAGTATCCTCCACGAATTTTGTTCAAATATGAGTTAACTTTCAAGAAAATCAAACCTCACCTATTACCTCTTCTTGTGGAGCTCGAAATTACTCAAATATCATAACCGGGCAGAATTACTCACCTTGCTGCCATGGGAGGTTGGATTGAGCTTACTCCCTTCCTTCTTCAGCTTTAAACCAAAAACCTCTTTCTTCTTCTTCATTACAATTTCCTCTCACGTGGCTCTCTGGTTTTCTTTGATAAAATGAGAGAAAATGGTGTTAAATGGGTTAAAACAAAGTACTTGGCGATGGAGGGTCTCATTTACCTTTTCTTTTCCTTTCCTTTTCTTTTTTATTTTTTTTACTTTCCATTCTAACATTTCCTTTTTCTTTTCTTCTTTTTTTTAAACAAAACAAGACCAAAACATCTCTTTTCTTTTCTTTTTCTTTTCTTTATTCCTTTTTTTCCTTTTTCTTTTAAGGAAATTTCAAGGAGAGATTTCGGGTTTACAACTTATCTCCCTCTTAAGACATTTCATCCTCGAAATTTTGTAGTCTTTAAGTGAAAATCGTCGGATACTTCTTTCTCATTTGGTCCTCTCACTCCCAGGTTGCCTCCTCCACTCTGTGATGTTTCCAACGAACCTTTACTAGTGGTATCGTCTTATTTCTCAAAACTTGTTCTTTTCTGTCGAGGATTTGAACTGCATCCTCTATGTAACTCATGTTTTTTTTTTCAGCTCAACTGGTCGTGCTTGCAACACGTGTCGGATCTGGAATATATTTCCTCAACACGAACAAATGAAAAACATCATGTACTCGAGATAGTTCTGCTGGCATCTCAAGTCTGTAGGTTGCTTGCCCCCATCGTTTCATTATCTTATAAGGACCAATATATCTAGGACTTATCTTATCTTTCCAGCCAAAGCGAAGGACACCTCTCCACGGAGATAACTTCAAGAAAACTTGATCTCCGACCTGGAATTCTTAGTATTTTCGTTGCTTATCTGTGTAACTCTTCTAACGATCTTGAGCTACCTTCAGACTCTCTCGAATTAACTTAATATTGTTCGTCGTAACTTGCACCAACTCAGGACCGATTAGCTTTCGCTCTCCTACCTCGTTCCAACATACAGGCGTTCTACACGGTCTTCCCTATAGAGCCTCAAATGGTGTTATGCCAATACTAGACTAACAACTGTTATTATAAGCGAACTCCATAAGTGATAAGTGTGTATTCCAACTTCCCTTAAATTGAAGAACACATGCTCTCAACATGTCCTCTAATGTCTGGATGGTCCTCTCTGACTGACCATCTGTGTGAGGATGGAACGCTGTACTAAAATTCAGTTTTGTCCCCATAGCTTTCTGTAAGCTAAGCCAAAACTTAGAAGTAAATCTCTGGTCCCTGTCTAAAACTATGGACACTGACACTCCGTATTGACTCACAATTCTATCAACGTATAGCTTAGCAAGCTGATCAAATGTAGACGTCACCTTAATCGGTATAAATCGTGTTGTCTTAGTGAGTCTATCCACTATCACCCAAATACCATCATGTCCACTAGAAGTGCGTGGTAATCCAAACAGAAAATCCATAGTGATATGCTCTCATTTCCACTCTGGCACTGGCAGTGGGTTAAGGAGTCCTCTTGTCCTCTGTCTGACTGGTTTAACCTGTTGGAAGATCAAACATCTATCAACATAGTCAGCTACCTCCCGCTTCATCACGGGTTACCAATACGTTTCCTTCAAAATTTGTACAACTTGGTGCTTCCAAGATGCATAGCGTAAGCTGAACTTTGAGATTCCTATAGAATAGCATCTTTAAGCTCATTAATACTCGGGACGCATAGTCTTCCTTGATTCCGTCTGAACTCATGTTAAATTTTGCTTATGGGCACTGTTTGGACTTTCCAAACATTTTCTGCAAGTTTCTATCCTCTGGCAGTCATCTCACAATCTCTGCTACGAGCGAAAATCTGATCTGGAATTGAGGTAAAAGGCCCCCTGAATTCTCTGCAGTCAGAACTGCCTTAGAATCCCTTAGAGTACTTAAAAAGGTTGCTCGAATACCATACAAGGCGTCCTTAGGAAGTCTCGACTTCCTGCTTAATGCATCTGCTACTACATTCGCCTTACCTGGATGGTATCCTATGGTACAATCATAATCTTTAATCAGTTCTAACCATCTTCTCTGTCTCCTATTCAACTCTCTCTGATCAAGATATATTTTAGACTCTTATGATCTGTGAGATTGTGACACCTCTCATCAAACAAATAATGCCTCTAGACCTGCAATGCTAAAACAACTGCTACTAGCTAAAGATCATGAGTAGGGTGTTGTTAATAATCTCTTCTTCAGCTCCTGAAAACTCTGTTCACACTTATCTAACCCTTCAAACTTTGTTCTTCCTTGTTAAGGGTAATATTAATCGTGAGAAATCTTCAACAAACCGTTTGTAGTATCCTGCCAAGCCTAGGAAACTACGTACTTCTGTCGCACTAGCTGGCCTCTCCCAGTTGACCACAACTTTCACTTTATGCGGATCCACACTAACCCCATTTGTTGAAACAACATGCCCCAAAATCACTACCTGATCCAACCCAAACTCACATTTGGTGAAGTTAGCGTACAACTGTTTATCACGTTGTGTTTGTAGGATAATCCTCAGATGTACCTCATGGGCTTTCCTATCAACTGAGTAACTAGTATGTCATCGATGATTACTATCAGAAACTGATCCAAATACTGATGAAAAATCCTTTTCATGAGGTCCATGAAAACTGTTGTCGCATTTGTTAAACTGAATGGCATTACTAAAACTCATAATGGTCGTACCTCATTCTGAATGTTGTCTTAGGAATATCTGATTCCCCTAACTTTTAACTGACGGTATCCTGATTTGAAATAAATTTTAGAGAACACTGATGCTCTTGTTTAACTGTCTATAATCAATGAATAATCTAAGGATACTATCTTTCTTCTTTACAAATAATACTAGAGCTCCCCAAGGCGATACACTAGGTCTGATGTATCCCTTGTCAACTAGTTCTTGTAACTGCATCTTCAACTTCCTAAGCTCACTTCGAGTCATTCTATACGGCGTTTGCGAAATAGGTGCTATTCCTGGTAACAATTCAATAGTGAACTCAACATCCCTATCAGGTGGCAACCCTGACAGATCGACTGGAAATACATCAAGAAATTTGTTCATAACAAGAACATTTTCTGGTTTTAGCTTTTCCTCATGCACCTCCACTACGTGTGCAAGAAACGCCATGTAACCTTTCCTCGACAACTTCTCAGCTTCTAATGTTGAAATCAAATTCGTATGAATAATCTTCTTTTCACCGCTGAAACCCACATAGCCAAACTTGGTTTCTTGAAAACCACTTCCTTTCTATGGAAATCCAAGGAAGCATAGTTGAATTAATAAGAAATCCACTAACGTATAAAGACCTTCTACTAAAACCTCACAATCCGGCAACATTGCATTGACTAGTGAAGCATCGCCAACTGTAGTGTATAAAACTAACCTCTCAAATAAAGCTTCTAACTTCTTATTCAACTTAGTTAAGAATATACTAGAAACAAAGGAATGTGTGGCACCTGGATCTATTAAAACACGTGCAGGTGCATTACAAATATAAATCGTTCCAGTAATCACATCTGGTGCATCTTCTGCTTCTTGCTGAGTCATAGCGTAGACCTTTCCTTGCTGCCTAGGTCTCCCTACAACTCCCTTCTGTCTAGCACCGTTGGTGCCCTCTCCTGCAGCTATTGAAACTCTCGGCTGCTCAACTGTCTGGGACCCAACTCCCTGGTCCCTCTGCGCGGCTGCCCTCAGCTTGGACAATCCCTCTTGACATGTCCTGGTTGTCCGCACTAGTATCACGTACAAACACTCACAAGACAATGACCTCGATGATCCTTGCCACAAATCGCTCATGGAGTTCTCCCTACTAAACTGGCAACAGACTCTTGCCCTGTCTGCGGTTTTGTTGCTGATCTTGCACACTCACTAGGTGCTCTCTGACTCTGCCTTTGATAAGTACCACCCACATTCATCTGGCTTGATGCCTAGCTACTAGCTCGATTTATAAAGTCTTGTCGACTTGGAAACATTTACTCCAGGTGTGAACCTCCACTGCTCACGACCTCGAAAACTACTTGTTGTCGAAGCCCCACAACTAGGCTCCACTGCTGACTTCTCCTCTGCTATATTCTGCTCAACACGTAGGGCAATCTCTACTAGCTAAGAAAAGTCAGTCCACTTAGAAATAGTTGTGACTGGGGTACGTATCTCAAGACATAATCCTCTTTCAAACTTTCGACACCTGTCACTCTTAGATGCCACAATCAGATCAGCATATCACGACAGCTCGTATCCCTTCTCTCGTACTCAGCCACTAAAAGTGACCCTTGATTTAATTTCTAAAAATTCATCCATCTTTGTCTCACGGTACGTGCTAGGGTAATACTTATCTTCAAATATGCTTCTGAAAGTTTGCCAATCTAAAGTACGTGAATCAATACACCTAGCTAATACTGACTTCCACCATCCCTTTGCTTCCTTCTGTAGCAGAAATGTAGCAAACTGGACTTTCCGCTCCTCAGGACAGCTCATCACATCAAAACATTTCTCAAGAATATTCAACCAACCCTTGGCATCATCTGAATCTGTGGAACCCTCAAACACTATGGCTCATAATTCTTCAAGCGTTTTATTCCATATGTTTTCTCTAGATCACTTAGCCCTACTCTTTCTGGCCTACCTACCTCTTGTGAGGAGCTAGCATGTTGCTCATTTCGGGCCCTAGTCTGAATTCTCGGGGCACTAGATCCCCTCTCAGATTGGTATTGGGTAGGATCATGCATCCCGCCCTAATTCTGCCTGTGTTGTCTGCTAGTACATGGTGGATTCTTATAACATATCAACATACTAGACATGCTATGGATACTTAACTCAAATGCAGAATACTAAACTTTTATTCACATTCTAGTCCTGATTGGACTTACTCTTATCCTTACTTGGACTATACTTTACTAATTCTATTGAATTAACTCAACAACTTGCTATGACTTCTTAGTTTATTCTTACAGCTAACTTGCTTTGTCTCATTTCCCATGGAGCTAACTGCTCTGATACCAAGTTGTCACACCCCCTCCCGAACTACTCACTGCTTAGCCTGGAAGGCGGCATGAAACCAACAGACATCGTTACCTCCTAACAATACCTGCTGACCCCGTTTACCTTCTAAACACACTATACTTGCATATCAAATACTTTAAACACCACAAAGCAGAACTCAAGAGATTATCAAACATATGCAAGGAACAATTCTATTTAATGCTCACTCGAAAACTAAATCGATAGGGAGCACTACAACAAAAAACATACACACCCTAAATTATACAACCGTAACCTCTAGAATGCACACGGAACTAGCTATATAATCCCTCTTAATAAATATCTACAAAAAACACACCATCTACTTTCCCAACATTTTACAGATTTCATACCCTAACTTCAAACATTCATAACTCCTTCATTAATAAGCCAAAAAGGATGTAATTTATACCAAACTCTTCCTTTTGGAACCCTCTAAAACTCATCTGTAGAAATAAAATTGAAATTCCTTACGGATTTGTTGCAAACTACCTTGAAATCCTCTTCCCTGAAAACAAACTTCTGTTATTTCCAGATTTGTTCCCCTGCTGCACATAGAAATTGACCTGAAATTTAAAACATCTTCCAGTCGTTGTCTACTCACAAGTTCTTCATGGAAGTTATAGAAAATTTCATAAGCTTTCCAACCATACCTCTTATAGCTTTTAATTCGAATCCTACTGATCAGCACGACCTAAAAACTAGAAGCTTCTCGGAATTAACAGCAAAATCTTTCCTCTATCTTCCTCTTCACAAATCAATAACTTAGATTCAGAATTTGCTCGAGTATCCTTCACAACGTTTGTTCAAATATGAGTTAACTTTCAAGAAAATCAAACCTCACCTTTTACCTCTTCTTGTGGAGCTCGAAATTACTCAAATATCAGAACTGGGCAGAATTACTCACCTTGCTGCCATGAGAGGTTGGATTGAGCTTTCTCCCTTCCTTCTTCAACTTTAAACCAAAAACCCCTTTCTTCTTCTTCCTTCAACTTCTTCTCACGAGGCTCTCTGGTTTTCTTTGATAAAATGAGAGAAAATGGGGTTGAATGGGTTAAAACAAAGTACTTGGCGGTGGAGGGTCCCATTTACCTTTTCTTTTCCTTTTCTTTTCTTTTTTATTTTTTTTACTTTCCATTCTAACATTTCCTTTTTCTTTTCTTCTTTTTTTTAAACAAAACAAGACCAAAACATCTCTTTTCTTTTCTTTTTCTTTTCTTTATTCCTTTTTTTCCTTTTTCTTTTAAGAAAGTTTCAAGGAGAGATTTCGGGTTTACAATTAACGTGAATGGAATGAGTACTTATAGTGAGTGGGTGTGGGATCTTTGAAAACGGGACCCATGGTCTCTTTTATCGATTCACATCGTGAGACGCCTATGATCCGCCTGCTAGTTTGGCCTGGACCAGACAATCCCTTCAGAGGGCCTTAATGATGGGAGTCGGAACACCGTGAATTCTCGAAAGGGATACAATTTCCTTGGTTGTTTTCCATCATGGTTCACCTTTGGGTGACTATTGTTTGGACGGATACTTGGAAATTTAAAGATAGAGGGTGACACTCACGGAATTCGTTAAGAGTTAATGGATTCTGACCGAATAATGGTAACTGGATGCCTAATGGAATTAGAGTTATTCTGGTATTAGGGTATGGTCGAGAAAGTCTCGTCCTAGAGGAAGAGTGGCAAAGGGGTTTACCCAGGTTTAAGGGTTGACTATGAGGAAACCTTTTCTGCTGTTGCCATGGTAAAGTCGATCAGGATCTTTCTGGCCATTGGCGCATATTATGACTATGAGGTATGGCAGATGGATGTCAAGACAGACTTTCTGAATGACAATCTTGATGAAACTATCTACATGGACCAGCCCAAGGGGTTCATTGCCCAAGGCCAAGAGCAAAAGGTTTGTCGGCTTCATAGGTCTATTTATGGACTGAAACAAGCCTCGAGGTCTTGGAATAAGGTTTGATGAGGGGATCAAATCATATTACTTTGATCAGAATGTTGATGAGCCTTGTGTCTACAAGAAAATCGTCAACAGTACTGCCGCATTTCTGATATTATATCTGGATGACATCCTTCTCATTGAGAATGAGGTAGGATTTCTTACTGACATTAAGAAATGGTTGGCTTCGCAATTCCAAATGAAAGATTTGGGAGAGGCCCTGTATGTTCTAGGTATCCAAATAGTCCAGAACGCTAGCCGTGTCTCAGGCATCATATATTGACAAGATGTTGTCTAGATATAAGATGTAGAACTCCAAGAAGGGTTTGTTGCCCTTAAGGCATGGGGTTCACTTGTCTAAGGATCAATGTCCTAAGACACCTCAAGAGGTTGAGGATATGAGATAAATCCCATATGCTTCAGCTGTAGGGAGCCTCATGTATGCCATGTTGTGTACTAGGCCCGAATTCTATTATGGAAGTCGAGTATGTTGCGGCTTGTGAAGCTGCAAAGGAAGTTGTTTGGCTTAGGAAGTTCATGATAGATTTGGAAGTTGTTCCAAATATGAACTTGTCCATTACCCTGTTTTGTGACAACAGTGGTGCAATAGCAAACTCGAGGGAACCTCGGAGTCATAAGAGGGGCAAACACATTAAGCGGAAGTATCACCTAATAAGGGAGATTGTGCACCGCAGAGACGTGACAGTCACGCAGATAACGTCGGAGCACAACGTTGCTGATCTATTTACAAAGGCCCTCACGGGTAAGGTGTTTGTGTTGGGATTTATGCCCTAAACTTGTGTAATTTTGATCAATTAAATAAAGTGTTATTTGTTTTGATAAGATTACAGTCTTGCTTTTATAAAACCAATAAACTAAGCTCCAAGGTTATAACGTTTATCTTGAAATCAGTGTAGTGGACACTATTTGGGTTGACTTCAAGATTATAACCTAAATAGTCTATGGTATAAGAATAAGGTTGGAAACCTCATTCTGGTAACACCATGGGTGCGACCCACTTTGTAATTAGTACAAATGAGGTAATCCAACTCATTCATGTAGTTGACATGCGAGTGGGGGCATCATGTATGAAGAGTTCATACAAGATCGGATCGCAAAATTATTAGTCTAACCAAAGATAACACCGCTAACGAGATAAGACTAGTAATTTATAGATGGTCATTAGTGACTTGACTGAATCTGAGTAAGTTAAGAACTCCTCGCTTATAGGGGTTTGTCCTTAGACTAGTATGGGTGAGAGTGGTCCAGTGGCCGACTCAATAAGCCTACCTTCTCGAGGATAGAACCTCGTAGGTAGTGGGAACTTAAGCTGTGCAAGATGGAATTCACTCATTCCTCTCGGAATCGAGATAGGTTGTTCCCTTAGAATCCGACTCGGTCTTGAACAACGGGGCCCCGCTTCCTCTATGAGGGTATGAGTCTAAGGTAGGACCTTAGACTTGTTGTTCATTAGAGGATCGGTGGTGCTTAAGGAGCAAAGAGGTAATCACGGGGGTAAAACGGTAATTTGACCTAGCCGTGATTACGAACAACCTGTGTGAAGGGCCGACTCATGGGTAATGACTATATCGATGGACACAACAATATCTACAAAGAGAGAGAGAGTGCAATACAAGTCTATAGTGCGGTGACTTGTATTTAATGAATATTGATTAAGCTGGATCATAGAGTTTGATCGGTTAATCTCACATCATTGGAGCTCATGATCCAGAGGTCAATTAGATCCTCCGTTGGCTCAACATGGTAATATTGAGGGTATAAAGTTAGGAGTGAAATTGAAGTGTTCAATTTCATACATGAGGAGTTATATCAATTATATATGATGTAATTGAAATAATATATAGTTTTAATGTGAATTAGATTCATATATAAACTATATACTAAAGAAAGATTAAAGGAGGGGTAGAATGGTCATTTCCATACCATTCCCCTATATATATAGTTGCATGAGATGCAACTAGGTTAAGACTTGAAAAATAATATACCTAGCCTCCTTGTTGTGTTGTTGGAAGAGTTCCAAAACACAACTCTCTCTCACAAAAAATACCTCACATCTCCTAAAGGGAACCCACCTTCCTCCCTCACCTAGAGAACAACGGAGAAGATCCGGTGGTGGTGTCGGTATTTGTACGAGTTTCTTGTTGCTGAGATCGTGACCGTGGAGAGAGGAGCACTTGAAGAAAGGTTCTTCAAAGGTAATATACTTGTTGTCCATTTCTATATTTTATGCTTAATCCATGTTTTACGTTCATGAATTTTCCATTGTAACTAAATCAAGAGCACGCGATTCGCAATCACTTCCGCTGCGGGGACTACGATTCCCTTCAGTTTGAGGGTCACCTAGAGAGTCTAGGTCTTCGAGTGCTTCCTAACTAGGGCAAGTGGGAGTATTGTAAAGGGGTCTTCAATGCCCTAGTTTATTGTATTATTATTGTACATTTGGGAAATGTATTTTGTACTCCACTAGCTTAGTCCAAGTGGGAGTTGTTGGGATGTATGTCCTAATCTCGTATATATTTGTAATATTACTTATTGAAATAACTAAGAGTTATTCTTTCATCACTTTGTGTCTCACATATTTACAAACGTTATCCAATAAACTAAGCTCAAGGGTCATTGAATTATGAGAGAACTAGAACTTGAATGGTGTGTAATGGACACACAGGGAGGATCACGTTCGAGTTAATGACCCGAATGGTCTACAGTATAGGGATAGGGTTGGAGACCTAATCCTGGATACGTTGTGGATCCGACCCGCTTTGCATTAGATACAAACGAGCTGATCCAACTCGTTCATATGGTTGACATCCGAGTGGGGGCATCCTATGCAATGAGATTGTACAAGACCGGACCGTGAATTATTAGACCTACTGATGTAACACCGTTAATAGTATAGGACTAATAACTCCGTAGATAACCAATAGTGACTCGACCTTAATCCTGAGCGTAATACAGACTCCTATCTTCGGGGGTCTATCTTTTAACTAGTACGGGTGAGGGTGGTCACAGTTACTCACCCAATATGTCTATCTTCTCAAGGACAGGACCACGTGGGGAGCTGGGAACTTGACTACACGAGATGGAATTCACTCGTACCCAACTTAGGAAAACTAAAGGGGTTGTTCCCTTAAGTGTTGTCTTCAGGGCTTAGACAACGGGCGCCCACCCTCTCACTGGCCCGAGAGAGATGTTGTTTATGATTGGACCATACAACGTTGTTGTTCATTAGAGAAGCAGTGGGACTTAAGGAGCTAGAGTTAGACACAGGGGTAAAATGGTAATTTGACCCAGCAGTGTCTACGAACAACCAGTGAAGGGTCGACTCACGAGCATTGGTTATATCGATGGACACAACTTTTCCTACAACGATGGGAGTGCAGCTACAGGCTTTAGTGGAGTGTTACCGTAGCTAATGAATGTTGAATAACCGGGTCAAGAGTTTGGCAGGTTAGTCTCGAATCATTTGAGCTTGTCATCTGTAGGTCCATTAGGTCCCTCAGTTGGCTCAAACTGGATAAATTGAGGGTTTACAGTTTGGTGTGGATTTGAAGTGTTCAAATTCATTAAAAGGGTATTTATGTCATTTATATGAGATATGATAGACATAATATATAGTTTTAATGTGAATGAGATTCATATTAAACTATAGGTTAGCCTAATTTATTAATTAGTGCTAATTTAGAGAAATTGGATTGAGAGAAATTAAATTGAATGTGATTCAATTTTAAATCCACAATTATACAAATGTGATTTGTATAATAAGATATGAGATATCTTATTATATGTGTTATGCAAATATGATTTGCATAACCTAATGTTGTGGTAAAATGGTAAATAGGTGGAGATTTCAACTCCAGCTATCACCATTATAATAGCACCTTTGCAAGAAGGATTGCTTAAGTGATTTCTAATTTTTTGGAATCTGACCAAAAAGCTCTCTCTCATTCTCTCAATCTCTCTCAAATTCTCTCTACCCTAAACCAAAGGGAGTTCCACCACTCTCCCTCAACCGATCGAGAACAACCGAGAAGATCTTTCGGAGGTGTCACTGTTCGGTTCGAGAGATCGTGATTGTAGAGATCGAAGGCACGAAGAGTTCGTGATCGGAGAAGGAATTGGCGAATAAGTGTTTTCAACAAGTAAGTAATTATTACTTTCTATTTTTCTTCTCTATAAAGCATGTTTAGCCTAGGATTTATGTGATAAGTTCGATTTTAAGAAAACGTTTTTCACAACGAACACCACGATGATTCAAAGTCGTTTCCACTGCGGGAGTTTCATTCCCTTCAAGTTGTTCATTAGAGGAGCAGTGGGACTTAAGGAACAAGAAGTAGACACAAGGGTAAAACGATAATTTGACCCAGCAATGACTACGAACAACCTGTGAAGGGACGACTCTCAGCCATTGGTTATATCGATGGACACAACTGGTCCTACAGTGATGGGAGTGCAGCTACGGGCTTTAGTGGAGTGTTATTGTAGTTAATGGATGTTGATTAACCGGGTCAAAGAGTTTGATCGGTTTAATCTCGTATCATTCGAGCTCGTCAATTGTAGGTCCATTAGTTCCCTCGATTGTCTCAAATTGGACAAAATGAGGGTTTACAGTTTGGAGTAGATTTGAAGTGTTCAAATTCATGAAAAGGGTATTTATGTCATTTATATTTGATATAATGGACATAATATATAGTTTAATGTGAATGAGATTCATAATAATCTATATTATAGCCTAATTGATTAATTAGGGCTAATTTGGAGAAATTGAATTGAGAAAAATTAAATTGAATATGATTCAATTTAAAATTCTACAATTATGCAAATGTGATTTGTATAATAAGGTATGAGATACCTTATATTATATGATATGCAAATATGATTTATATATCATATGGTTGTGGTAAAATGGTAAACTGGTGGAGATTTTAACTCCACCACACACCATTATAAATAGGTGAAATGTGAGACACTTCATAAGTAATCTTTCCATTTTTTGGAATTTCATCCAATAGTGCAAGTGAAATTCTCTCAAGCTCTCTCTCTCAATTCTCTCCATCTCTCCATAACCCAATTCCAAAGGGAGCCCCACTACTCTCCCTCTACCTCTCGAGAACAATCGAGAAGATTAAAAGGAAGTGTCCAACTTGTTCTATTCGAGATTCGGTTCGAGGATCGAGATCGTTGTTTCATTTGATCGAGGAGGAATTCGAAGAAGCATTCTTCAAGAGGTTAGTAATTCTTTTACTCACTGTTTTTCCTTCTCGGAAAGCATGTTTAGCCTAGAAATGTATGAGATACTTTCTGTTTTAAGAAAACTAGAACAACAACGAATCAAAGGCGTTTCACAACGCTTCCGCTGCGAGAAATCTATTCCCTTCAAACTTAATTGACCACTAAAAGCCAAACAGAAATAGTCATGATAATTATGAGAAAGTTAGGCCCCACACAGGAAAGTTGTAGTCATGATTGTATGTGTATGCATATCCCAAAAATCTCAGTAGCGAGGTCACTTATGTGTATGCATATCCCAAAAACCTCGGTAGCGAGGTCACTTATTGGGTATTATTTTTATAATACTCACCCTTTATTTTAAAAATATTTTCAGGTAAATGCAAGGGCATACAGGGCGAGTGACGGGATGCGTTACGAAGTCCATGGGGACACAGTCATGTTTTCCACATTTATTTTGAATTAGTAGTCATTTTAATTAATTTTGTTTTTCCCTAAGTAGTCTAGAGATTTAAAACTGAGTTCAGACACTATTTTTACGTTATTTAAATGTTTTAATGTATTTTGGGATCCTTTAAAAGTAGTTTTGATTTGTGATTTGAACTATTTTATTCATGTTATATTTATATGGCCTAAAACTGCATCCATGAGTAGTAATATCCCTAGGAAATGAGTCTTAGAAAAGTAGGGGTGTTACAAGAGGCAAGCACATAGAGAGAAAACACCACTTGATATGATAGATTATGCAACGAGGGGATGTGATCGTTACGAAGATAGTTTTCGTTTATAAAGGCTTTCACGGCTAAAGTGTTTGAGGGACATCTAGAAAGTCTAGGTCTATGAGATATGTATCAACTTGTCTAGGGCAAGTGGGAGATGTGTATTGGGTATGGTGATACCTTAGTTTATTGTATTTGTATAACACACTATTGTACATCCCACTAACTTTAGATCAACCGGGAGAGTGTTGGGTTTTATGCCCTAAACTCGTGGCTTTGTAAATCAAATTTATTTATTCATGATAAGCTTTAGTATTAAGGCTTATTTAACGTCCAAATACTTAAAATATTTTTGTTTTGTCTTTGGATTATTGGAAAATAGCTGAAAATGTCTTGAAATTGGGAAAGAAAAAAGAAGAAAAACAATAAGGGTGAAAAAATATTAATAATTTACTTTTGTGTAGGAATTGCGAAAAATGCAGAATCTTTGTACAACTTTTAACCCTAATGAAGGCCTATAAATGAAGAAGAAGAGGCAGTCGTTTAACACACGTTTCTTTAGGCGTTTTAGGAGTTCAATTTTGTGTTTTCTCCAAATTTTTCTTTGTTTTCTGCCATTCTTTCTTCTGTTTGCAGCTATTTTTCCTCTATTTTTTCCAGCAACATTGCGGTGATTTCTATATTCTATATTTTTTTATTTCTTCAATTTAATTTGGAGCAGCCATTGGAGCATTTTGTTGCGTGAAGTTTGCAATACCGCAAGTGTACGGGTCAAGTTTTAATATAGTAATTTGAGTTCCAAGTATCGTCCTCTAGAATGGTTTTCTAGATTGATTCATTACTAAGATACTAACCCTTAATTTTATCTAAAGGAATAGAAATTTGAGAAAAGGTGAAACAAAAATAAAATAAATATACAAGTGGAGACACGAATATGATAGAAACGTTAGGGGAGTTCATTTCACTAGTTAAATCCTTATTTTAGCACATGCAATTGACTATGGTTGTGAGATTATAAACAAGAAGTTAAAGATATTCAAAAGACTCTCGACCTCTAGTGATTCTCATGCATAGCAATAAATCCTTAAGTCTTCTTATAGATTTTAAAAGCATGCAAGGCTTTACTAAGGGTTTTGGATTTACTAAGGGTTTTGACAACTTTCATCTAATCTAAGTCTATTCTCTCGAAATCAACTTAAATCAACAAAATCATGCTAAACTTGGCCAGAGAAAAACAAGCATTAAGTAAAAAATACCAAAAATAACTCAGCACAACCAAAAGTTCAATACAGTAACTAAATTAAGTTCATAACGAGCTTCATCAATCCCCTAACTATGGAATCTAACTACTCATAATCACCATAAAAATAAGCTAAATCCATAAAAGAGTCTCTAAACTAAACCAGAAAACTCGTCGATGTCGGTCCTCGTCTCCGAGCTCTCGTCACAAACTCGGGCCTCCACTCTCGTACTTGGCCCCCAAAGGAATGCTCTTCTGCTCCTTTTATAGAGTGTATGTAAAAATTAGGTCCAAAAATCTATCAAATTCGGCTCCGCCATACAATTGCTTAAACATTACATATTTATAAGGCTTATCGGCACGACGTTGCAACCCTAGTCACAGCGTTGCAACGTCATGCCCTAGGCGCCAATATAAAAAAGGAAAGTCGTGCAGCGTTGCAGCACTGTGCACAGCGTTGCAACGCTGCCCACATTACACGCGCACTACACATCAAAACGGCGTTGCGACGCTGCAAAGCAGCGTCTCAATGTCGCCACCGCGGGTCTTCTAGGCCAACGATCCGCGAGGTTGACGTCTCAACGCCCTGAATGGCGTCGCAACGCCCTGGGCTCGGGTCATTATGCTTGATTTGGCTTTCTTCTTCTATTTGCTTCAATTTTTTAGCTCCATTAGCCTTGATTTGAACCCGAATACTTCAAAATCTCTCCAATTACTCTGTTAATGCTCTTAACCTGAAATTCAGTAATTTAAACACGTGCCGTGAAATTAACAAAAAACTAGCAAAATCTAAGCCTAAGAATAGCACATTTTGTGTGTTATCACTTTTTTTTTTTTGAGTTATTTTCGTGGGTTTTCCTCTGTTTTCTGCACTTTTTTGTCATTGTTTTCCATCCGAAAGCTAGTATGTTGAAGTTATTTTTCATTAGCTTTTCAATCCAATCCAAATGAAAGGTTGGATTGTAATGATTCATTCTTTCCTATAAATAGATGAGATTGGATCGATTGAAATCTAAGGAAAATGGTGGGTTTCATTCTTTTTTTTTTTATTCAAGCTTGTTCTTAATTTTTTGTCTTGGATTCTTGGATTGTAATTTTCATGGTTTTTTTTGTTCTTCATCTACTGTATTAAGTTGTTGAATTTGAGAGAAGATTGATGAAACAATTGATAAGTATTTCTTTTCTGACATCTTCTTCATGGGTATTTTTGTTTATGTGAAGTGTTGATTATGTGCCTTACAATTGAACATCAATGAAACTAATATTCCTCCTGCTCCTTGTTAATCAAGTAAAAAAAAAAGAAAATCAATTTTTTTTCCTAAATTTTCTTCATGTTTTAATTTAGTTTTTTATTATTCTTATTTTATTTTTATCTTTTATCTAGTCCTGTAAAGATTGGAAGATAATTGCATGTTATGAAATCCAACCCAAGGAATTGTATTTTCATTTTTAATTCATTTATGAGTTAAACTTCTGAAAGAGTTCAAAGATTTGAATTCCCTAAGATGTAAATTTTGCCTAAATTACAATAGAACTCAAACTTACATTTCAATTGTGATTACTTCTGTTGAGTGAATGCTATTGAGATTCTAAATTGATCAGTTAGGATCACAATTTGAGCTTCAATCTAATACCGACAGGATTAGAGACGAGCAGATCTCGCACAAGTAATGGAGAAAAAGCTTAAACATAAGCCATTCTTTACCCTAGACATAGAGATTAAAGACTCTAGACTTAATAAATTTACTGAGCCATAATATTTAAGGAACAAAAAACATGTATGTCACTCACTTAGTCTCCTAACACCTAATTGTTAGGCAAATAGGAGTAATAAACTTGGTCTCCAATTGAATGTAAAGAACGGTGACATTGAATTTGTTGTTTCACAATTTACAAATTAGAGCAAGGACAATTCTTGAGCCCCATTCATTTCCATTTAGATTTTTCTTGAATTTCCTACACATTTGTTATTAAATTCTAGATTTCTACTGAGTTAGAATTTGCAACTTGCATTGTTACATGTTTTGCAAATTTCACATTGCAATGTTTGATTTTGCATTCGATTTTTGCAATTAAACTTAACATAGTTCCTCTTTTATTTTTATTTTGTTGTTTCATACCAACACCCCTCCAAAACCTATTTTTGCATTTTTAGTTTCCAAAAGTTGCAATTCTTCTTACATAATTATTTTGCAATATTTTTGTTACTCTGTTTCTTGTGGTATCGATACTCAAGAATATTCTTGTTTTTATTACTTGCATGGATAGTGTGCACTTGCACTGGGATTTAACCTAATTCACTTATTATCTTTCACCCTAAAGTTAACCTGGTAAATTCAATAAAATAAATGTTATTTCATCAGTTTTCTAGACTTGTTTAAACTTAAATCTAATAAACAAATATCCAAGGTTATTATGTAACTTGAACAGTATGTAGTGGACATACAGGTGGATCATGTTTGAGTAAAGGGTCTACAGTACACGGATGAGGTTGGGTACCTTATTCTAGTTACACTATGGATATGGCTCACTTTGTATTAGATACAAACGAATTGATTCAATTTGTTCATGTAGTGACATGCGAGTGGGGGTATCCTATGCAATGAGTTTGTATAAGTGTAGACCACGAAATAATTCATCTTTCTTTGTAACACCGTTAAATGAAGAGATTACTCTTTCAATAAGTGACTATTAGTAACTCGATCTCAATCCTTAGTGAGATATGGACTCCTGTCTATGAGGGATTTTGCTTTTATTTCTATAGGTGAGAGTGACTTGAGTTTCCGACTCGATATGCCTACCATTTAGGGTGTGTTTGGCACATGGGTTTAGATTTGGATGGGTTTGGATTTCAAATCCAAACCCATATTTGGAGCAAGGTGTTTAAAATCTTTGGATTTGGAACCCAACCCCATGGGTTACAACAGTGCAACTCCATGGAATTTGTTTTATGTTCTTCTCCTCCATTTGTCAACCACTTTGACAACTCCGGTGAAAAATCTGACGACCACTCGATGACCACCGATAATGACAACTCCGACGACCACATCGACAACTCGACCGTCGCTGACGAGTGCCTCCGACGACCCCTTGATTTTTCATTTCTAACGACCACTTCGACAACAACTCCAATGATGACTTCGACAACCACCGACAATGACAACTCCAACGATCACATCGGCGACTCGACCATCGCTGACGAATGCCTCCAGCGAATACTTGATTTTCCATTTCCCTCTTCAATTTGTCGTTTTCCACTTTTTATGACCACTTTGACAACAACTCTAATGACAACTCCGACGACTACACCGGGGACGTGACCACCGCTAACGGTGGCATCTTGCGACCACTTGGTTTTCCATTTCCTCTTCCATTTTTCGTTTCCATTTTCAGCCACCATTTTGACAACAATTCCAGTGACAACTCTGACGACCACCGACAACAACAACTTCGACCACCACACTGGTGACTCGCCACCACTGACGACAACCTCAAGCGACGACTTGATTCTTTATTTCCGATGACCTCTTCGACAATAACTCGACGACCACCTGTTGACTACAAACAACGGCAATTCCGACGACCACCTCGACAATTCAACAACCTCATCAACTCGACCACCCCAACAACCCGACAATCTAGTCAATTTTTTAAAAGGTTAAAATAAAACTAAAAAATGGCTGCTAAAAATTCTTTTTTGTATAATAACATGCAAATATACTCTCAAAACCTTTGGACTTTGTGAAATGTTTACAAGAAAAACAAGAAAAAAACAACCTAGTATTTTTTGTTCTTTTTTTTAATGTACACTAAAAAGGCTCAATTTTGTAATTCCTTTTTTAAAAGTTAGAAAAAAAAATGAATTTTTTTCTTTCACACAGACTCGTGTTATATCATTTTGTTTCATGTCAGTTGCAACGCTTTTTGACTGTGTATCTGTATGTGTGAACTCATGGTAGGGGTGTTCAAAAACCCCAATGACCTAAAGAACACGATCCAACCTAACTTATGAACACCTCTAACTCGTGGCATACTATGCTTTTTCTGTCTAAATGCTAAATATTGTTCTAAATGTTTAAAACTCTTTTTTTATTCCTCAACTACAACATAAATTGAAAGCTTCATTGAAAAGTTACTTAAAAAATTGATCCACGTTAGACAGTAGCTTCTACAATTCACATAAGATCCACTACAAAATTTGAAAGGAATAAAATAGCTAAAAGAAAAAAGGTGAAACAAACCAATACCAAACCCATATCAGAAAACTGCACCCAAAACACAGCTTTCTGATTCCCAGGCTTCAGAACACTACACTCCAAACACAGCTTTCTGATTACAGACTTCAGAACATTGCACCTCAAACACAGTTTTCTGATTCTCAGGCTTCAGAACCTTTCAGGATAAACCCCTCGGGCTTTTGATTCTCAGGATTATGATTCCAAACCTGTGCTCCAAACAACCCCTTAGGGACAAGACCGAGTGGGGAGCTAGGAACGTAGCTTCACAAAATGGAATTCACTTCTTACCAACCTTAGGAAAAGTAGAGGAGTTGTTCTCTTCAGTGCTAACTCCAGGTCTTAAACAACGGGGCCCCTCCCTCTCAATAGCCCGAGAGGGACTTTGAGTATGCTCAAACCATAAACAGATTGTTCATTAGAGGATCGGCAACACTTAAAGAGTAAGAGAAGTAAAACGGTAATTTGACCAAGTTGTAGTTAAGAACGACTCGTGAAGGGTCAACTTACTAGTAATGGTTATATCAATGAACACAACATTTTCTACAATGCTAAAAGTGCAACTTTGGGTCTTCAACGGAAGGACCCATAGATAATGAATGCTAATTAATTCAATTAAAGAGGTTAATTAATTATTCTCAAATCATTGGAGGCTCTGCTCGACGCTTGAAGTGTCGAGACGTTGTTCCAAGCATCTAGATGCCACTTATATTCTTGAAGATTTTTCCTTATGTAGATGGGGGAACGTCTAGACGCTCTCCTTGGCATCTATAAGCTCCCAACTATTATAACTACCAGCTTTTCTTTTAGGTTTTGTACGAACTTTTGGAGACTTTTCTCCTACTTTCGAGATTAGTTTTAGTTTAGAGTTTAAGATAGTTTCTTTAGTATTTTTATAGTTTTGGGGTTGTATCGATGAAGACCATGGAGGTCGTTGGCGTGTTCGTGACTATGCTCGGTTAAGCCTCTTCTTCTGGTTCATAGGTCGGTCAAAACCAATTGTAATGTGGTGAGGCTTGTTTGTAACTCTGAACTATTTAGGCATCTAATTCTTGAATTCTCTGCATCGTGCATCTTTGATTGAATTGACGCCTCAATTGTTTATGCACATCTGCTATTATTTCATGATTGACATGACACCTCAATCATGGCTTATAAATTGTAACACTAGACTTATAACTGTGTGTGAGTCTTGGGGGTACCTTGATTCATAACTGCATGTTAGACTCTAGGGAATTTAAGAAGCATGTTAATTAGATCTTTCTAATTAAAGTGTCTTGGTCTTCTACTTTGCTTAATGCTTTTGTCTTAATTGTTTATGTATGGAGAGTGCTAGATGATTAAGATAATTGAGATTAATGGATACTGGATATGTAAAGTTAATGAACTTATGGATGGGAAACTATTAAGCCAACCAAGTTAATTGTCAATTTAGTTATAATCTATTTTGAGAATGCATGGGTTCTATATTACAATTGAGATAACCGTACCTATGGACTGGAATTTGATAAGATTTGATATCTCATAAACACTTTCTCTTTCTCTTTATTTTATTCTCTGTTATTTATTTATTTACTTATTTGTTCTCAAACCAAACATTTAAAACCCTTTTTTTCCTTTTTGTTTTCTTTTGGAATTTAATTCTAGAAAGTTGAAATTCATTGTTCCATGTGGTTCGACCTGATCTACTATTAAGTACTACAAGTATTTAATTTAGATCAGTCATATGTATTTGATTGGGCTCTCGACAAACTTACAATTACTAAGAAATTGAAAGCGATCACCTAGTAATTGAAAAAATCTTTTTTGCATTGATCTCTCCAAATTTAAGGCTGAAATCATTAATTATGTTAATAGTTCTTAATTTTGGAACTCTTCGAATCTGTGAAAGAAGTTTCAAGGAGACATAGTGTCAATTTATTTTTGTTTACAAAAGTTCACTGAATCGAAAAGATATATTAATAAATTAATTTAAACATAAATACTATTTTTTAGACGCCCGATTTAAATTAGGTATAATGAAGTTAACTTCTGAGCTAATTGGATTTATTTTGTTGGTCTAAACTGTGTTATTCAGGGTTTTAAGCCAAATTCTGTAATTGTGGAACTTTTGGGGCATGTGGAGAATTCTTGTACTCCAAAGGGCTTGAATTAATCTTGGTGGGGTTTAAATTCAGGCCATTCGAGTTCCAATTGTGTTAGTCTCATCCCTCACCTTCTCATTTCGTGTTGGGAGCTTGTTCAAGGAACGAGGAATTCTGGGTAAGTCTTCCCTTCTCTTTTTCTTTTTCTTTTTTTTCTCTTTTAGTTCTCTTGTTTAAAAAAAAAAAAGTGGAATCGAAGGATTCCTCGCGCGCTGCCCCCTGCCTGTCAATCTCCCTTTCCCTCCCTAAATCGCAGTTCCTCGTCGTCGCCGACCTCCTCCCTTATCATCACTCCCCCTCGTGCCCAGTCATCGACAAGTTGTCGTCATCCTTCTTCTCCCTCGTTTCGCACTGTCGAGATCCATTTCCCCTTTTGAAATCGACGAACCTGAGGCCCTTCCTTCTTATCTACCCATTTGGTTGTCTATCACCTCTCTCTCTCATGCGATTCATCTAACCTCTCCCCCGTGCCTGAGCCTCCAATCGATGGACCTCATATCAGACTCTTCCTCTCCCTCTTCTTTCGGTTGCATAACAAAATGCTGAGCCCCACCCTCTTTTTATCTTCTCGAATTCGAGCCCTCCACGTCGGTTTCATCTCTCTAATTTGCATTCTTGGTTATTGGCAGGGCAGTAAGCTTTAGGGAGGAGTGAAGTTTGAAGTACTTGGGCAACGTTTGAGCATCAAGGTGATGGTTTGTGGTTGTCAGCACGTTAGGGTAAGTTCGACCAGCCTCTGATTGTGTATTATGTACTCTTGGGCTTATGTAAATGTATGGATTGATTTATTGGGCAGGTCAGCGAGCGATTGAAAGGTTCCGTTTTGGAGAATTTGGAGCTAAGACCGATATTTTGTTTGGCATTCAGAGTTGGCTCGTATAGTTAAAGCACATGTTGGGTGCTCTAGACTTTCATTGGGAGCAAGGACAACATTGTTGCACTCCTAAACAGAGGTAAGTAGCCAATTGGATCTGACAAGCAAGCTCATAATTGAGAGAGCTTGTTTGCGTAGCATGTGGAATGAAATCTTGCATTCTCGTGTACGTTGAATGGATTGGTTTCAACCTTGAATAATTTCATGCATGTGATTGTCTAGATATCCTTCTTGGCTCTTAGAACATACCTATGACTTGTTTAGCATGATTACCTCTGGGACTAGTAGTTTTCTTGTTGGTTGGAGTATGTTATCTAACTTATTGGTAATCTTGTTGGGTTATGTGTGTTGGTGTGATGCTTGAACTATTTAGTCTTTATGGTGATTGTGTGGTAGGCCTAGATGCGTAGCCTAGCCTTTGTGGCAACTTCAGGTAGGCCTAGCCTGTGTTGGTCATCCTTGGTGGCAAGTTTGGTAGACCGGGCAAGTGAGGGTTAGCCTTGTGGTAAAGTGGTTAGACTGAGTCCGGGAATGCCTTGCCCTTATAGCAAGTCCGTGTAGACCTAGTCTAGGACCATTTGCCTTCGAGACGAACTAGAACCCGACTCCATTGTGATGAGTAGCCTTTGTGGCAAATTAGCTTAGCGACTAGCCTGAGATAGCATTTGTGGCACCACAGCCTTTGTGGCACGTAACCGATGTGGCAAGCCCCAAATAGCCTTTGTGGCACGTTAGCCTCTATGGCAGGCCCTAGGTAGCCTTTGTGACGAGTTAGCCTTTGCGGCAAGTAGGCCTTCTGGCAAGTTCTATATGACCTACGTGATGAGGTGACCTTCGTGGCAAGTCGAGATAGCCTTTGTGGCAAGTTGGCCTTTGTGGCAGTGAGTCGGGGGTCCAGTGCTTAAGGCCAGGCTAAAAGGATGTGAGATGAGTGGTTAGGGTCATAGGACTTCAAATAAGGGTTTGATTGCTAATGTGTGCATAAGGTTGAGACCGATTGCTGGATGATGTTTGGTTGTACTTTAGACTTGAGTGAGCTACTTACTGAGTATTCTCAATACTCACACTACTTTCTCTGATGTTTTGATTGCAGATAGGGTCTGACTGTGAGTTGGGGACGGAGGTGACCACCTAGAGAGGCTATGAAAACTCCCTTGTTACCTTAGGCTTAGTTTAGAATGTTAGGCCTTTGTTGAACCTATGTTGGTTTCTTGTTTATGCATCGTAGTCTTTCTATTATGTTATGACCTAGCATGTCTTAAGTTTATGTTGTGGTTCCTGACTGTTGTGCTTCAGCCCATGCATATTTGAAGTTTGGTGGGAGGCTAGGATGATTATTTTGATAACAGGGTGTTTTATTTATGCAATCGCGACCCTAAAAATTTTTGAAAAGTCCTAGTACCGTTGTTATGTTGCTGAAATTTTGCGCGAACGGTGTGTCTTAAATAACGCCCCTAGATAGGTTTTCCCCAAGATTTAGGATTGTTACATTTTTATTTCAAAATTTAATAATAATAAATTAAGAATGTTGAGATGTTTGTCCTAATCTCGTTTAGTTTGTAAATATACATTTGAAATTAATAAAGGTTATTTATTTCATCATTTTGTGTCTCGCATTTATTACAAACTTTGACCAATAAACTAAGCTCCAGGGTCATTGAATATATGAGAGAACTAGAACTTGAACGGTGTGTAGTGGCACACAGGGAGGATCACGTTCGAGTAAATGACCCGAATGGTCTACATTAGATGGATGGGGTTGGAGACCTAATCCTGGATATGCTGTGGGTGTGGCCCGCTTTGTATTAAGATACAAACGAGGTAATCTGACTCGTTCATGCGGTTGACATGCGAGTGGGGGCATCCTGTACAATGAGATTATACAAGACCGGACTGTGAATTATTAGGCCTACTGATGTAACATCGTTAATAGTATGGACTAATAACTTCATAGATTACCATTAGTGACTCGACCTGAATCCTGAGCATGTTACGGACTCCTGTCTGCGGGTGTCTGTCCTTTGACTAGTACGGGTGAGGGTGGTCATAGTTACTCGTCCAATATGCCTATCTTCTCAGGGACAGGACCAAGTAGGGAACTGGGAACTTAACAACGCGATATGGAATTCACTCGTTCTCGCCTTTAAGGAAACTAGAGGGGTTGTTCCCTTAAGTGTTGTCTCCAGGGCTTGGACAACGGGCGCCCACCCTCTCACTGGCACGAGAGGGTTGTTGTGTATGGTTGGACCATTACAATGTTGTTGTTCATTAGAGGAGCAGTGGGGACTTAAGGAGCAAGAAGTAGACACAGGGGTAAAACAGTAATTTGACCCAGTAGCGTCTACGAACAACTTGTGAAGGGTCGACTCATGGGCATTGGTTATATCAGTGGACAAGTAATATCTTACACTGACGGGAGTGCAGCTACGGGCTTTAGTGGAGTGTTACCGTAACTAATGAAGGTTGATTAACCGGGTCAAAGAGTTTGATAGGTTAATCTCGGATCATTGGAGCTCGTCACTGTAGGTCCATAAGGTCCCTCGGTTGGCTCAAACTGGACATAAAAAAGGTTTACATTTTTTGTGTGAATTGAAGTATTCAAATTCACTAAAAAAAGGTATTTATGTCATTTATATGAGGTATGAATGATATATTATATAGTTTGATGTGAATGAGATTCATAATAAACTATAGGTTAGCCTAATTGTTGAATTAGGGCTAATTATGAGAAATTAGATTGAGAGATATTAAATTGGATGTGATTCAATTTTAAAAATCCACAATATTGTAAATGTGATTTGTAAAATAAGATATGAGATATCTTATAATATGTGACTATGCAAATATGATTTGCATAACCTATGGTTGTGGTAAAATGGTAAATAGGTGGAGATTTCAACTCCACCTATATCCATTATATAAACCCTTTTGCAAGAAGGGGTGTGGAGGTTTGTTGCTCATTTTTTGTTTTTGTTGGGATGTATGTTCTCATCTCGTGTAGTTTGTAATATTCCAAGTTGTAAATGAATAAGAGTTATTTATTTCAACATTGTGTAATAAATAAGAGTTATTTATTTAAACTTTGTGTCTTGCATTTTTCATAAACTTAATCCAATAAACTAAGTTCCATGGTCATTGCATTATGAGAGAACTAAGAACTTGAATGGTGTGTAGTGGACACACAGGGAGGATCACGTTCGAGTTAATGACCCGAACGGTCTACAGTATATGGATAGGGTTGGAGACCTAATCCTGGATATATTGTGGATGCGGCCTACTTTGTATTAGATACAAACGAGGTGATCTGACTCGTTCATGTGGTTGACATGCGAGTGGGGGCATCCTGTGCAATGAGATTGTACAAGACCGGACCGTGAATTATTAGACTTACTGATGCAACACCGTTAACAGTATAGAGCTAATATATTCGTATATGACCATTAGTGACTCGACCTTAATCTTGAGCATGTCACGGACTCCTGTTTGTGGGGGTCTGTCCTTTGACTAGTACAGGTGAGGGTGGCCACTTTTGCTCGCCCAATATGCCTATCTTCTCAGGGGCAGGACCACGTGGGGAGCTGGGAACTTGACTACGCAAGAAGGAATTCACTGCTTCCGACTTAGGGAAAGTAGAGGTTGTTCCCTTAAGTGTTGTCTCCAAGGCTTGAACAACGGGGCCCCACTCTCTCATTGGCCTGAGAGGGTTGTTGTTTATGGTTGGACCATGCAACGTAGTTGTTCATTAGAGGAGCAGTGGGACTTAAGGAACAAGAGGTAGACATAGGGGTAAAACGATAATTTGACCCAGCTGTGACTACGAACAACCTGTGAAGGGTCGACTCATGGGTATTGGTTATATCGATGGACACAACTTGTCCTACAGTGATGAGAGTGCAGCTACGGGCTTTAGTGGAGTGTTACCGTAGCTAATGAATGTTGAATAATCGGGTCATAGAGTTTGACAGGTTAGTCTCGGATCATTGGAGCTCATCACGTGTAGGTCCATTAGGTCCCTCGGTTGGCTCAAATTTGACAAATTGAGGGTTTACAGTTTGGTGTGAATTTGAAGTGTTCAAATTCATTATTTGGGTATTTATGTCGTTTATATGAGATATAGATGACATAATATATAGTTTGATGTGAATGAGATTCATAATAAACTATAGTATAGCCTAATTGATTAATAGTGTTATTTGGAGAAATTGAATTGAGAGAAATTAAATTGAATGTGATTCAATTTATAATTCCACATTTATGCAAATGAGATTTGTATAATAAGGTATGAGATACCTTATATTATATAATATGCAAATGTGATTTGTATATTATATGGTTGTGGTAAAATTGTGAATTGGTGGAGGTTTTAACTTCATCACACAATAGTATTTAAAGGCTTTGCAAGAAGCCTTTGGTATGCCATTTTGCCATTTTTTGGATTTTTCATCCAAAGAGAGCAAGGCAATTCTCTCTCAAATTATCTCTCAATTCTCCAAAATTCTCTCCTCACCCAAAACCAAAGGGAGTCCCACTCACTCTCCCTCAACCTCCCGAGAAAAACCGAGAAGACTTTTTGGAAGTGTCTTGCAACACTGATCGAGGTTCGTGTTCGAGGAGAACGTTGGATCGAGAGAGATCGTGACCGGAGAAGGAGAAAACGTTGAAGAAGAGTTCTTCAAGAGGTTAGTACTTTTTACTTACTGTTTTCTTCTTCTTCTTTGCATGTTTAGCCTAGGATCTATGAGATAGATTCAATTTTAAGACACGTTTTACACAACGGATCAACGAAGTTTCACAACGTCTTCCGCTGCGGGAATTCAAAATCTCTTCAATTGGTATCAGAGCCAATCGTTGCTCTTCGTTGTGTATTCTGTGAATTCTTAAAATTAGGTGGGTAGCATTAATTTCATGTAGATGAATGTTAATGGTTAGCAATTTTGGATGTTTTCGATTTTTGTCACTTTTTAGATTTACATTAAAGTTGATGAGATTAATGTAAGGGCCCGTTGTTTTGGACATTTTTTAATGTAAATCGAGTCTGTAAGTCTGTGTCGTTCGTGGCAAGAGTTGTCGTGAAGAAAATGGAGCAAAAACAGGTGATTACGGTGAAGAACAGCGAAAGTTTTGTTGTTGGATGTTCATCAGCATTGCAACGCTGTTCTTCAGCGTTGCGACGCCATCCATGCTGCTGGAGGCTGCTGCAATGCAGCGTTGCGACGCTAGCGGTGGCGTTGCAATGCCACAGCGTTGAGAACGCTGGGTGCGACGCTATACATTATAGCGTTGCAATGCAATAACAATGTTGCAACCCCTGGCGTAGTGGTGCCTGAAGCACGCGAAAATTTCAGAGATGTGATCGTGGTCGGCGGTTCGATTCCTGGCTGGTACAACTATCGTTAATATTTAAGGAAGGTTTTGTCTAAGGTTGCCTACCTGGAAACGGAACACCCCTACCTGGAAACCAACATAGGAGTGAATTAGACCTACATTAATAATGTGATTATAGACTTAGGCTAATCCAATACAAATCTCCGTTAAGTTCGCGAGATCCATGCTTGGCCTCGTGGCTAGTGAGTGGGAGCGGGACTTGTAAAACGTTCTTTCGATCACACCGTGAGACGCCTATGATCCGCCTGCTAGTTTGATCATGGGAGTCGGAACACCCTGAATTCCCGAAAGGGATACAGTTTCCTGGTTGATTTTCCTTCTTGGTTCACCCTTTGGTGGCTATTGTTTGGACGGATGCTTGGAAACTTAAAGATTGAGGGAGACACTCACAGAATTCGTTAAGTGTTAATTAATTCATCGAGAAAGTCTCGTCCTAGAGGAGGAGTGAGTTTGTCTACCCTACGGTGGCGGTCATTCTAAACCTTTAGGGTATCATTGCAAATTTTGAATGACTTAGGGATCATAGGATAAAAATTTGCTAAAACCCGATTGGATTTTAAAAAGTTTTTGCGAGACTAATACAAAGTTTTTCATTTTATTTCAGCAACAAAATGTCAAATGCTTTTAACGCTCCTTTAGCTTTCGTTAAGTTAGTCGGCGATAGTATTTCGTGGAAAAATAATATAGACACGATTTTGGTAAATGACGACCAAGAGTTCGCACTCACTGAGGAGGGTCCTCAGGTGCTCGGTTCAACGGTCCTATTCAACAATCTACAAACCTTCCAATCCTTGGTGCAAACTAGGAGACAGGAAGCTGAGGCAAGTGTTGCCTTAAGACCTTTTCACAGGGGTACGACCTCTGGGATAATGTTTATAGACTCTTCAGGCCCTAAAAGGAAGAATGAGAAGTTGAAGGAAGTTAAGGTTGACCGCGCTGCCGCCCTAAAAGGCAAAGAAATCAAGGATGTTGCCAGAAAGTGTTTCTACTGCAACGAGGACGGACACCTGAAAAGGAGTTGTCTCAAGTTCCTTGATGAAAAGAAGATGACAGGTAAATGTGATTTACTTGTCACAGAAACTTGTTTAGTGGAGAGTATTGACTCTGCTTGGATATTGGATCCAGGCGCCACTAACCATGTTTGCTCTTCTTTTCAAGGATTAAGTTCTGCAAATGCGTGATTTGCAAAGGGTGAGATAACGCTCGGGGTTGGATTCGGATAAGTTGTCTCTCGCTGCGAAGAATAGGCACTGAAGAAGTCGTTCTTTGGCGAAGTACTTATTCTTTGGATAATATGTACATAGTTCACGGGTTTACGAGAAACCTAGTTTCTATTTCCTGCCTATTAGAACAAAATATTTCTATTTCTTTCAAGAGCAATAAAGCGTTTATTTCTCGAAATGGAAATTTGATTTGTTCTGCTTCGCTTGAGAGCAATTTGTATGTTTTGAACCCTAATTCGGTCAAAAGTGTTTTGAACACCGAATTGTTTAAAACAGCTGAAACGCGAACTAAGAGATAAAAAGTTTCTCCAAAAGAAAGTGCCCATCTTTGGCATCTTCGGTTAGGCCACATTAATCTCAATAGGATTGAGAGACTAGTGAAGAGTTGACTTCTAAGCGAGTTGGAAGAAAACTCTTTACCGGTATGTGAGTCATGCCTTGAAAGCAAAATGACCAAACGTTCTTTTAGTGGAAAAGGATATAGAGCCAAGGAGCCCCTTGATCTTATACATTCTGACCTCTGTGGTCCGATGAATGTTAAAGCACGAGGAGGTTACGAATACTTCGTATCTTTCATAGATGACTATTCGAGGTATGGGTACATTTACCTAATGCATAGGAAGTCTGAAACACTTGAAAAGTTCAAGGAGTTCAAGACTAAGGTTGAGAACCTGTTAGGTAAATCGATTAAAACACTTCGATCGGATCGAGGTGGAGAGTATATGGACACTGAATTCCAGGACTATATGATAGAACATGGAATTACGTTCCAACTCTCGACACACAGTATGCCACAGAAGGAATGGTGTATCGGAGAGGAGAAACAGAACCTTGTTGGACATGGTTCGGTCGATGATGAGCTATGCTCGTCTCCCTGTTTCTTTTTGGGGTTACGCAGTGGAAACTGCGGTTTACATTTTGAACATTGTTCCGTCGAAGAGTGTTTGTGAAACACCTTTCGAACTCTGGCATGGTCGTAAAATCAGTTTACGTCATTTTAGAATTTGGGGATGCCCGGCCCATGTGTTGGTGTCAAACCCGAAGAAGCTGGAACCCCGTTCAAAGTTGTGCCTCTTTGTAGGTTACCCAAAAGAGACTTGAGGTGGTTACTTTTATGATCCTAAGGATAATAGGGTGTTTGTGTCGACAAACGCCACTTTCCTTGAGGAAGACCACATCAGGGATCACTTACCAAGGAGTAAGATTGTGTTAAATGAAATGGACATTTCATCAGCAACGGTTGCTGATGGTGCTAGTACGTCAACAAGTGTTGTTAATCCTAGCTCGTCTAGTCAAGTCCGTTCCTAAGAGTTGGGAATGCCTCGACGTAGTGAAAGAGTTGTGAGACAACCTGAACGTTACATGGGTTTAGCTGAAACCCAAGTCGTCACCCCTGATGATGACTGTGAGGATCCATTGACCAATGATCAGGCAATGGCTGACGTTGACAAAGACGAATGGATTTAAGCTATGGACCAAGAAATGGAGTCGATGTACTTCAATTCCGTCTGGGAGCTTGTGGACCAACCGAATGGGATTAAACCTATTGGTTGCAAGTGGATCTACAAGCGTAGATGGGAAGGTGCAAACCTTCAAAGCTCGACTAATGGCAAAGGGTTTTACCCAGGTGGAAGGGGTTGACTATGAGGAAACCTTTTCACCTGTTGCCATGGTAAAGTCGATTAGAGGTTGTGGTTGTTTAATTAGTGGTTTGGACTGCTTGTGGTTCTGATGTTCTTGCTCGTTTTAGTTTCCAGGAGAGACTTAGGAAGAGTTTCTCCTCATGTACGTCTTATAGATGTCCAGATTCCGCTGTGTTAAGTTTAAAGTGTTCCATATGCGAACATAGTTTGTTTTCAGGTAAAGTAGTGTCAGCAGGTATTGTTAAGAGGTAACAATGTCTGTTGGCTTCATGCCGTCTCCCGGGCTAAGTTAGCAAGTGGTTCGGAGGAGTTTGACAACTTGGTATCGAGCGCGATTAGCTCCATGGGAAGGAGACAGAGCAAGTTAGCTCTACAAGAAACCTGAAAAGTAAATAGCAAGTTATTGAGTTAGTTCAATAGAACTAGCAGAGCATGGTCCAAGTAAGGATAAGAGTAAGTCCAGTCGGGACTAGAATGTGAACACAAGTCTAGAATTGTGCATTTGAGTTGAGTACTCATTACATGTCTAGTATGTTAATATGTTATAGAAGTCATGCCACCACGTACTAGCGGGACGATGCGAGCAAGATCGATCTGACGCAGGATCCTACCCAAGATCAATCCCGGTGGAGATCTAGTGCCCCGAGAGTTCGAGATAGGGGCCAAAATTCAAAGAAAGATGCTAATTCCTCACGAGGAGGTAGGTAAGCCATAGGTAGCGAGGCTAAGTAATCCGAGATAAGACATATATAATAGATTACCTAAAAGAATTAGGAGCCACAAAGGTGTTTGAGGGTTCCAAAGATCCAAATTAAGTCGAGGTTACCCAATGAAGGTCGAGGTTTGGCCGATTAAGCTTGATAAATGTTTTGATGTTATGTGTTTCTCTCGAGAAGCAAAATGCTAAGTTGGCCACATTCTTGCTTTGCTAAAGGAAGCGAATGATGATGGAAATCGATGTTAGCTTGATTGTAGTGATGCACGTACTTCACACCGCAAACTTTCGAAGTATATTTGAAAATAAATATTACCCTAGCACGTCTGCAGAGAGCGAGAGAGGGATGAATTTTTTAGAACTAAAACAAGATACACTTTCGGTGGTGAGTATGAGAGAAGATATACCGAGTTGTCGCGGTATGTTGATGTGATTGTGGCATCTAAGAGCGGGCAGTGTCGACGATTTGAAAGAGGTTACGACCGAGATATCGTGCTACCCGATTCCCATTGCTAAGTGGACTGACTTCTCTCAGCTGGTAGAGACTGCTCTATGTGTTGAGCAGAGTATAGCAGAGGAGAAGTCAGTAGTGAAGCCTAGTTGTGGAGGCTTCGGCAACAAGCAGTTTCCAAGGTCGTGAGCAGCGGAGGTTCACACTTGGAGTAAATGTTTCTAAGTCAATATGACTTTAAGGAGCAAGCTAGTAGCCAAATAGCCAGGCATCGAGGCAGATGTTTGTGGTCAGTACCTATTAGAGGCAGAGTTAAAGAGGACCTAGTTAGTTTGTTTGTCTGGCAGCAAGTTGCAGGGAGGGCAAGAGTCTATGCCAGTATAACAAGGAAAACTCCATGTGTGATCTGTTGCAAGAAGCATCAAGAACATTGTCTTGTGAGTGTTGGTACATGCTACCAGTGCTGACAACCAGGACATGTCAAGAGGGATTGTCCACAGCTATGGGACAAATGCACGAGAGGGACTAGGGAGTTGAGTCCCAGACAGTAGAGCAGCCGAGAGTTTCAGTAGCTGCAAGAGAGGGAACCAGTGGTGTTAGACTAAAGAGAGTTGTAGGGAGGCATAGGCAACACGGAAAGGTCTAGGTTATGACTCAGCAAGAAGTTGAGGATGCACCAGATATGATTATTGGTACAATTACTATTTGAAATGTACCTGCACCTGTTTTAATAGAACAAGGTGCTATACATTTCTTTGTTTTAGTATGTTCTTGACTAAGTTGAATGGGAAGCTAGAACCTTTATGTAAAAGGTTAGTTATATACACTCTAGTTGGTGATGTGTTACTAGTCAATTCAAAGATGCGACTGTGAGGTCTTAGTAGAAGGTCTCAATATGTTAGTGGATCTTCTTCCACTAGAGTTGCAGGTGTTAAATGCAATCCTAGGAATGGATTTCTTATTCACTCATTGTGCTTCCAGAGATTGCCATATAAAGGAAGTTGTTTTCAAGAAACCAGGATTAGCTGAAGTGGTTTTATGGGATGAAAGAAAGATTATCCCTCTACGAGTTTGATTTCAACATCAAAACCTTAAAAGTTATTGAGAAAGGTTGCCTGACATTTCTTGCACATGTAGTTGAGGTGCAGGAAGAAAAGCTAAAACAAGAAAATGTTCTTGTTGTGAATAAATTTTCTTGTTGTTTTTCTAGCAGATCTATCAGGATTGCCACCTGATAGGGAAGTTGAGTTCACCATTGAACTGTTACCATGAATAACACCTATTTCGCAAGCACCGTATAGAATGGCTCCAAGTGAGATCAGGGAGCTAAAGATGCAGTTACAAGGACTAGATGATAAGGGATACATCAAACCTAGTGTATCGCCTTGGAGAGCTCCAGTGTTATCTGTGAAAAAGAAAGATGGTACCCGTAGATTATGCATTGATTATAGACAGTTAAACAAAGTCACGATACGTAATAAGTATCCTTTACCCTGAATAGATGACTTGTTTGACCAGTTAAGAGGTGCATCAATGTTTTGTAAGATTAATTTAAGATCGAGGATATCATCTTTTAAAGGTCGAGAATAGACATTCCTAAGACATTATTCATAATGAGGTACGAGCATTATGAGTGTTTAGTAATGCCATTCGGTTTAACAATGCACTAGCGCTTTCATGGACCCCATGGACGTGTTTTTTCCACCATATTTTGGATAACTTTGTAATAGTGATTATTGATGATATACTAGTTTACTCAGTTGACAAGAAAGCCTACGAGGAACACATGAGTATTATTCTGCAAACACTACGAGATAAACAGTTGTACGCTAAATTCACCAAATGTGAGTTTTGGTTGAACCAGGTAATGTTTTTGGGGCATGTTGCCTCAGCAAATGGTGTTAGTGTGGATCCAAATAAAGTTAAAGTTGTAGTCAACTGGGAGAGACCAGATTAGTACGGCAGAGAGGCGTGTAGTTTCCTAGGCTTGGCAGGATACTGCAGATGATTTGTTGAGAACTTCTCACGATTAGTATTACCCTTAACAGTTATAACAAGAAAGAATGCTAAGATTGAATGGTCAGATAATGTGAACAGAGTTTTTCAGGAGCTGAAAAGAGATTAGTTACAACACCTATACTAGCACTTCCTATAACGGAAAAAGAATATGTGTTTTACTTCATTATGCTTCAGGACAAGGATTAGGGTGTGTGTTCTGCAAGAAGGAAAAGTAATAGCTTATGCGGTAAAGCAATTGAAAAGCACGAGTATAATTACCCTACCCACGATCTTGAGTTAGCAAAGAATGTTCTAGCATTGAAGATCCGGAGACATTACCTGTTTGGTGAAAGGTGTCACATTTACACAGATCATAAGAGTCTGAAATATATCTTTGATCAGAGGGAGCTGATTTTGAGACAACGAAGATGGTTAGAATTGATTAAAGATTATGATTGTACCATATAATACCATCCTGGTAAGGTGAATGTGGTAGCTGATGCATTAAGCAGGAAGTCAAGACTTCCTAGGGATGCCTTGTGTGGTATTCGAGCAACATTTTTAAGTACTCTAAAGGATTTTAAGGCAGTTGTAACTGCAGAGAATTCAAAGGGTCTTTTAGTTTAATTTCAGATCAGGCCTTCACTCGTAATAGAGATTGTGAGAAGACAATCAGAGAATAGTAACCTGCAAAAGATGCTTAGAAAGTCCAAATAGGGCCAAGAAGCAAAATTTAAAATGAGATCAGACGGAGCCATAGAGAAACAGGGAAGACTATGCATTCCGAGTGTTAGTGAGCTTAAGAATGCTATTCTAGAAGAAGCTCACAGTTCAGCTACGCTATGCATCCAGGAAGCACCAAGATGTGTAAAACCTTGAATGGGACATATTGGTGGCCTGGGATGAAGCGGTGATAGTTGATTATGTTGATAGATGTTAAATCACAAAAAGTTGAACCATTTAGACAAAGACCAGGAGGACTCCTTAATCCACTACTCGTGTCGGAGTGGAAATAAGAGCATATCGCTATGGATTTCCTGTTGCTTGTACATCATACTCCCAGTGGACATTATGGTACATGATGATGGTCGATAGACTCACTAAGACAACAAGGTTTATACCGATTAAAATCGACGTCTACACTTGATCAGCTTGTTAAGCTATACGTCGACAAAATTGTGAGTCAATACGGAGTGCCAGTGTCCATACTTCCAGATAGAGATCCGAGATTTACTTCCATGTTTTGGCCTAGCTTACAAAAAAAACTATGGAGACAAAGCTGAGTTTTAGTACAGCGTTTCATGTTCAGACAGATGGGCAGTTAGAGAGGACCATCCAAACCTTAGAGGACATGTTGAGAGCATGTTTCCTTCAAGTTAAGGGAAGTTGAGATACACACTTATTAATTATGGAATTTGCTTACAATAACAATTATCAGTCTAGTTTTGACATGGCACCATTTGAGGCTCTAGATAAAAGACCGTGTAGAACGCTCGTATTTTGGAATGAACTAGAAGAGCGGAAGCTAATCGGTCTTGAGTTGGTGCAAATTATGACAAACAATATTAAGGTAATAAGAGAGAATCTGAAGGTAGCTCAAGACCGTCAGAAGAGTTATGCAGATAAGCAGCGAAAGGACTTAGAATTCCAAGTCGGAGAACAAATTTTGGAAAGAAAGGTAAGCTAAGTCCCAGATATATTGATCCTTATCAAGTAATGAAACGAGTTGGGCTACCAACCTACAAACTGGAGTTGCCAACGGAACTATCTCAAGTACATGATGTTTTTCATGTGTCCATGTTGAGAAAGTATATTCCAGATCTGACACATGTGCTACAAGCACAACCCGTTGAGCTAAAAAAGACATGAGTTACGCAGAGGATGCAGTTCAAATTCTCGACGGAAAAGAACAAGTTTTGAGAAACAAGACGATCCCACTCGTGAAGGTTCGTTGGAGACATCACGGAGTGGAGGAGGCAACCTGAGAGTTAGAAGACTAATGAGGAGGAAGTATCCGATGATTTTCACCTAAGGACTACTAAATTTCGAGGACGAAATTTCTTAAGGGGAGGTAAGTTGTAAACCCGAGATCTTTCTTTGGAACTTCCTTAATATCTAACAACAAAAGAAAGGAAGAAATGAATGCTTAAAACTTGGTTTTCCTTGTTTTAAAAAGAAAAGTAATGAAGTGAAAGGCAAAAGGAAAACAATGAAGGAAAAACATAAACCATTTTGGTTTGGTTGCTCTAGGAATAATGACAAGATGTTGTCTAGATATTGACAAGATGTTGTCTAGATGTTGTCTAGATATAAGATGTTGTCTAGATATAAGATGCAGAACTCCAAGAAGGGCTTGTTGCCTTTCAGGCATGGGGTTCATCTGTCTAAGGATCAATGTCCTAAGACGCCTCAAGAGGTTGAGGATATGAGACGAATCTCCTATGCTTCAGTTGTAGGGAGCCTGATGTATGCTATGTTGTGTACTAGGCCCGACATCTGTTATGCAGTTGGGATTATCAGTAGGTATCAATCCAATCCAGGATTAGATCACTGGACAACCGTAAAGGCAATCCTCAAGTATCTTAGGAGAACGAGGAACTACAGCCTTGTGTATGGGAGTGGGGATTTGATCCTTACGGGATACACAGATTCTGACTTCCAGACCGATAAGGATTCTAGGAAATCCACCTCGGGGTCAACCTTCATTCTGAATGGAGGAGTTGTAGTGTGGCGAAGCATCAAGCAGGGATGCATCGTTGATTCCACGATGGAAGCTGAGTATGTTGCGGCTTGTGAAGCTGCAAAGGAAGCTGTTTGGCTCAGGAAATTCATGACGGATTTGGAAGTTGTTCCAAATATGAACTTGCTAATCACACTGTTTTGTGACAACAGTGGTGCAGTAGCCAACTCGAGAGAACCTCGGAGTCATAAAAGGGGCAAGCATATAGAGCGTAAGTATCACCTGATACGGGAGATTGTGCACCGCGGAGACGTGACAGTCACGCAGATAGCTTCGGAGCACAACGTTGCTGATCCATTTACTCACGGCTAAGGTGTTTGATCCATTTACAAACTCCTCTACCGATTCTTCAGTTGGTTCCTTAGCTGTTGCACTCTTCTTTTTGCCCTTCGGTTTGGAAGGCTTAGAAGCCTTGGGTCGAGGAGGGGAAGGCATCGGGACTACAGCATGCTCAACTTGCACCTGTTCTTCGAATGCTTCAACAGCAGCCACTGCTTTAGCCTTCTTGATCTTAGCTTTCTTAGAAGCCATAGCAAGGAAATGTTGGCGGCCACTCTCAACACAGGAGCTGAAACAAGCAAAATTCTTTTTGGACAGATAAAGAACTCGTAATGAGTCAACCAATTTAAAGGCTCAAACCCTCGAACAGTAAACAAGATGGCTATAATGAAAGAGGTTGGCCAAATCAGCCCAAAACCCTTAATTTGTCTTCTAACCAGCTACTTTGCAAATTTCATTTATTACCGAGGGGACAATGTTGGGATGTATGTCCTCATCTCGTGTAGTTTGTAATATTCCAAGTTGTAAATGAATAAGAGTTATTTATTTCAACATTGTGTAATAAATAAGAGTTATTTATTTAAACTTTGGGTCTCGCATTTTTCATAAACTTAATCCAATAAATCCAGGGTCATTACATTATGAGAGAACTAAGAACATGAACGGTGTGTAGTGGACACACAGGGAGGATCACGTTCGAGTTAATGACCCAAACGGTCTACAGTATATGGATAGGGTTGGAGACCTAATCCTGGATACACTGTGGATGCGGCCCGCTTTGTATTAGATACAAACGAGGTAATCTGACTCGTTCATGTGGTTGACATGCGAGTGGGGGCATACTGTGCAATGAGATTGTACAAGACTGGACCGTGAATTATTAGACTTACTGATGCAACACCGTTAACAGTATAGAGCTAATAAATTCGTATATGACCATTAGTGACTCGACCTTAATCCTGAGCGTGTCACGGACTCCCTCATGCGAGGGACCTTTTTACTACTAGTACGGGTGAGGTGGCACCGTTGCTCGCCCAATATGCCTATCTTCTCAAGGGCAGGACCACGTGGGGAGCTGGGAACTTGACTACGCAAGAAGGAATTCACTCGTTCCCGACTTAGGGAAAGTAGAAGGGTTGTTCCCTTTAGGGGTGTACATAAGCCGGGTTGGGTTGGGTTGAGGGAGATTTTTGGACCAACCCGAAAATTCGAGTTGGTCATTCCTTCAACCCAACCAACCCTATTTATGAGAGTAACCCAACCCAACCCAACCCAATATTTTCGGGTTGGGTTGGGTTGGGTGACAAGGGTTAACTTTTTAATTTTTTTAATTAATTTTTAAATTATTTAAAATATTTTTTCTTGAATTAATAACTAAAATCACATAAAATTCAAATATCAAACTTCAAAATTCATAACATCTTAACATTTTGTTAGAAGTCTAGAAGAAAACATAAGAAATTGACAAATAATTCATTTATAAGTATATATTTAATTAAAATAAAATTAAAAAATATAAACTTTGAGTTGGGTTGGGTTGGGTTGGGTCAACCCGAGCCTAAAAGGTCCACTGTGAAGGGTATGACTTCGAACAACCTGTGAAGGGTCGACTCATGGGTATTGGTTATATCGATGGACACAACTTGTCCTACAGTGATGAGAGTGTAGCTACGGGCTTCGGTGGAGTGTTACCGTAGCTAATGAATGTTGAATAACCGGGTCAAAGAGTTTGACAGTTAGTCTCTGATCATTGGAGCTCACACGTGTAGGTCCATTAGGTCCCTCTCGTTTGGCTCAAATTTGACAAATTGAGGGTTTATAGAGTTTGGTGTGAATTTGAAGTGTTCAAATTCATTATTTGGGTATTTATGTCGTTTATATGAGATATAGATGACATAATATATAGTTTGATGTGAATGAGATTCATAATAAACTATAGTATAGCCTAATTGATTAATTAGTGCTATTTGGAGAAATTGAATTGAGAAAAATTAAATTGAATGTGATTCAATTTATAATTCCACATTTATGCAAATGAGATTTGTATAATAAGGTATGAGATACCTTATATTATATAATATGCAAATGTGATTTGTATATTATATGGTTGTGGTAAAATTGTGATTTGGTGGAGGTTTTAACTCCATCACACAATAGTATTTAAAGGCTTTGCAAGAAGCCTTTGGTATGCCATTTTGCCATTTTTTGGATTTTCATCCAAAGAGAGCAAGGCAATTCTCTCTCAATTCCCCAAAATTCTCTCCTCACCCAAAACCAAAGGGAGTCCCACTCACTCTCCCTCAACCTCCCGAGAACAACCGAGAAGACTTTTTGGAAGTGTCTTGCAACACTGATCGAGGTTCGTGTTCGAGGAGAACGTTGGATCGAGAGAGATCGTTACGGGAGAAGGAGAAAACGTTGAAGAAGAGTTCTTCAAGAGGTTAGTACTTTTTACTTACTGTTTTCTTCTTCTTCTTTGCATGTTTAGCCTAGGATCTATGAGATAGATTCAATGTTAAGACACGTTTTACACAACGGATCAACGACGTTTCACAACGTCTTCCGCTGCGGGAATTCAAAATCCCTTCAGTTTTCTCACTAAAGCAATTAGAGAATTCTCTCTCAAATCAATCTCTCTCTCAAAATCTCTTCCCTAACCAAAAATCAGGAATCCCACCATTCTCCTTCTTCCAAAAGAAGAAGAACCGAGAAATCGAGTGGAGGGTGTCCGTTCGTTGGAATTGTTCGAAGAGTTCGAGATCATTGGGAGAACACGAAGAGTTCGTTATCATCGGAGGAAGGAACTTTGAAGAGAGTCTTCAACAAGTAAGTAGACCTAACTTGTTGTTTTTCCTTCCTAATTTGCATGTTTAATCTATAACTATGTGATAGTTAATTTTAACATAATCAAGTAGCACAACTTTACCACGACGATTCGATCGTCTTCCGCTGCGCGGGGATTCTCATTCCCTTCAATTGGTATCAGAGCCAATCGTTGGTTCTTGTTGTGCACTTATTTTCGTTAAAATTAGGTATGTATTGCCTTTAATTCATGAGAAAAATGTTGGTTTGTGAAATGGATGTTTTCGGTTTTGGCATTGTTTTTAGATTTACATTTTATGTTGATTCGATCAATGTAAGGGCTCGTATTTTGGAAAATTTTTAATGTAAATCGAGTCTGTAAGTCTGAGTCGTTCGTGGCATGAGATGCTGTGAAGAAACCAGAGCGAAAACGGGCGAGAAACGACGAAGAACAGCAAGACGTGCTTGTTGTTCTGTCGACAACGTTGAGACGTCAGCGTCTCAACGCTGCGCATGCGGACGGAGGCTTAGCTGCAAGACGGCGTTACAATGGTAGCCGTAGCGTTGCAACGCCACTGGCATGGAGCACGCGGGGCGTGACGTTGGACGTTGCAACGCTGCCCACAGCGTTGCAACGCTGCAAGCGTAGTGGGCAGTTCGCGAAGCCAATGCGCTGAACGTGGGCAGTTGGTGTAGGAGTTCATCGTGGGACGTTTTGTTTTTTTTTTGTTTTTTAATTATTTTCAAAATGTAAAAATGTATTTATATTTTGTATTTATTTTATTTTATTAATAATATTAATATAAATGTTATATTAATGTTATTTAATTAAATAAATGCCCCTAAGTGCCAAAATCGGTCCATTTTTGCTATTTAATTATTTTTATGCATGAGATGTATGATTTAATTAAATTCTATGTGCATAATGTGTCATATAGATTTAAAATCTCACCTTAGGTTAAACATTTTCATGCATCATTTATATTATAAGTGTTATAATATATAGTTTGCATGATAGGTTATATTATAAGTGTTATAATATAATTAAATACATGTTTTAATTTAATTAAATATAAGTGTTATATTTTTTAGATTGAAGTATGCTCATGCATTTAATTTATGTGATGAATTATTATGTTATAGTATAGTTATTCATGTGATGAATGATCAAGCACTATAACATAGAAATGCATGTAACCTAAGTTAATTATTAGTTTTAAAGTGTTTAGAACTTGAATAATTAGACTTAGGTTTTCTAGTTCTAATAAGATTAGAATTAGGCAATCGAAATGTAATCTTTGAATGGTGACTGATTAGTAACTCTGTCTAAGGAAGGTTTTGTCTAAGGTTGGGCTATTAAGTTGACGCTTGCGGAACACCCCTACCTGGAAACCGACCTAGGAGTGAATTCAGTCCGGAGATTCTTAGGTTATATTTTTCGTGAGTGCTGATAGCACACAAAATGTGCTACCCTTAGGCTTAATTATTGCTAGTTTTGTAATGATTTCAGAGCTTTTACGTGTCTAAATTACTCAATTTCAGGTTAAGAGCTTAAACAGAACAATTGGAGACATTTTGGATCACTCGAGATCGAAACGAGGCTATTTAGAGCTTAAAATAACATCAATTAAAAGTGAAAGGACCAAACAAAGCTTAAAGACCCGAGGTGATGGCATTGCAACGCTACACAAAGCGTTGCAACGCCGAACGTGCAGCCATGGAGCATTGAAGAACACTGTCGATAGCGTCGCAACGCTATCTCGATAAGGGAACAAGCATCAGGAACCGTGGCGAGGGCGTTGCAACGCTGCCTTTTAGCATTGCAACGCCAGATCGATAAGAAGCGCGCGCGTTAGGGTAGCGGCGTTGCAACGCTGCCGACTGTTGCCATATATACCACGCGATTAGGGTACAGCGTTGCAACGTTGTACCGATTGAGCCTATATATAGAACCTTATGTTTTCATTACAAGCGAGCCAAAATTGGTAGACTTTTGACGCTATTTTCGAAATACACTTTGTAAGAAGAGAGAAAAGAGTATTCTTGGGAGCCAAAGCATCCGTGGAGGTTCGAGATCGAAGACGGAAGCTCGGAGACGAAGGACCGGCATCGACACATAAGTTTAATTTCCTTTTCTTTCAGATTGTAATACGATTTTAAGACGTTTTCTACATGTTTAGCTTGATTTTCATGTGGTTTAGAGTAGCTAAATGTTGTAGTTAGGATTTGATTTACTTGTTAAGACTCAATTGTTGTGTATTGAAGCATGTTTTGTTCTTATTTTTGGCAATTCATTCTTTAACTCTTAAATTTGTTGGTTTAAGTGGACTCGAGGGATAAAACTTGAATTAGAGCAAAGTCGTCAAAACCCTTAAGAATCTGGCATGAGAATGACTAAGAAACTTAAGGGAAACACATAAAGAATTGCTTAATGCCATGCATGTCATAGGTTCATATGGAGACTATGGAGTTTATTGCATGTGTGAGGCTCACTAAGAATCGAGAGCTTTTCTTGAGTATTTTGTTTCTTGTTTATAAATTCATCTCATTGGTTCATTGCATGTGTTAGTTCAGTCATTAACTTGTAAAATCACTTTCCTCAAGTCTATCAATTCGTGTCTCCACGTGTTAGTCTGTTATTTGTCTTTACTTTCATCACCTATCCATGTTTTGTTTCTTTAGCTAAAATTGAAAATAAGTATCTTAGTAATTAATTAATCTAGAAATCCATTCCCGAGGACGATACTTGGACTCTTAAATCACTATACTAAAACTTGACCCGTACACTTGCGGTATTGCGTATCATAAATTATACGCAACAAGTGTCGTTAATTAAAAGTTGATTAATTTACTCACATAGACCTAATAATGTGATTATAAACTTAGGCCTAATACAATATAAGAGTTATATTGGTAGACTTAGGTAAATTTTAGCCGATTTATCTAGGTCAATCCCGAAAATTATAAAGTGCTGAGTGGGAGGAAATAAAGTGTATAAGATACATTTAATTTTCCGACCACAAATCTCCGTTAAGTCCGCACTGTGAGATCCATACTCGGCCTCGTGGCGCAAATGGGAGCGTCCCCCTTCAGATGGTATATGTATGGGTCAATATCAAAGTGGATGGAGAGAGTACTTATAGTGAGTGGGAGTGGGACCTGTGAAAATAGGACCCACGGTCTCTTCTTTCAATTCACACCGTGAGACCCCTATGATCCGCCTGCTAGTTTGGCCTGGACCAGACAATCCCTTCGGAGGGCCTTGATGGAACATCATGAATTCCCGAAAGGGATATAGTTTCCTTGTTGGTTTTCCTTCGTGGTTCACCCTTCGGTGGCTATTGTTTGGACGGATACTTGGAAACGTAAAGATTGAGGGTGACACTCACAGAATTCGTTAAGTGTTAATTAATTCGATCAAATAATGGTAACTGGACGCCTAATGGAATAAGAGTGATTTATGGGATTAGGGTCTGGTCGAGAAAGTCTCGTCCTAGAGGAGGAGTGTTTCTGTTCACCCCTCGGTGCCGGTCATTCTAAACCTTTAGGATGTCATTGTAATTTTTAAATGACCTATGGATCATAGGATTAAATTTTGCTAAAACTTGATTGGATTTCAAAAGGTTTATGCGAGACTGACACAAAATTTTAATTTGATTTTTTTTCAGCTAAAATGTCTAGCTTAATTATCGCTTTACTCACTTCCGACAAGTTAGTGGGAGATAACTTCCAAACATGGAAGAATAATATAAACACGATTCTTGTAACTGACGACCTGAAGTTCGTGCTTACTGAGGAGTGTCCTCAGTTGTCGACCTCGGCTGCATCACGAAGTGTTCGTGATGCATACGATCGATTGATCCGGGCCAATGAAAAGGCCAAGGTCTATATCATTGCCAGCTTATCTGAAGTCTTGGCAAAGAAGCACGAGTTGATGATCACCGCTAAGGAGATCATGGAGTGTTGTATGACATGTTTGGACAATAGTCCTTTCAGGTCAAGCACGATTCACTCAAACACGTCTTCAACGCCCAAATGAAAGAAGGGGCGTCTGTCCGTGAACATGTTTTGGACATGATAACCCACTTAAATTTGGCGGAGATGAACGAGGCTTCGATCGATGAGTCGAGTCAGGTCAGCTTTATCTTGGAGACTTTTCCGAAGAGTTTCCTTCAGTTTCGTAGCAATGTTGTTATGAACAAATTAGCTACACTCTGACTACCCTCCTCAATGAGCTACAGAACTTCCAGTCCTTAATGAGGATCGTAACACCTAAGTCGAGGCAAATGTTGCCTACGATCATATATCACGGGGTTCGACCTCTGGGACTAAATCTGTCGCTTCTTCTCGCCCAAAAGGGAAGAAGAAAATGAAGAGGGGTAAAGATGACCGAGCTGCCGCCCAAAAGGGCAAGAAGGTCAAGGAAATTGCAGAAAAAGGAAAGTGTTTCCACTGCAATGGGGATGGTCACTGGAAGAGAAACTGTCCCAAGTTCCTTGTCGAGAGGAAGAATCAAGGTAAATGTAATTTACTAGTAACTGAAATATGTTTAGTGGAGAGTAGTGACTCTGCCTGGATTTTGGATTCGGGCGCCACTAACCACGTTTGTTCTTCTTTTCAGAGAATTGATTCCTGGCAGCAGCTGTGAGAGGGTGAGGTGACTCTACGGGTTGGATCCAGGGAGATAGTCTTTGCTGCAGCTATCGGCAAAGTGAAGCTTTTCTTTGGCAGGAATTACTTATTGTTAGACAATTTGTATATAGTCTCAGGGTTTACTAGAAACCTTGTTTCTATTTCCTTTCTTTTAGAACAATGTATCTCAGTTTCGTTTAATGATAATAAAGCGTTTATTTCCAGAAATGGTAATCTCATTTGTTATGTTTCACTTAAGTCAAATTTGTATGTTTTAAAGCCTAATTCGGTCAAAAGCGTTTTGAACACTGAGTTATTTAAAACTGCAGAAACACGAACTAAAAGAGTAAAAGTTTCTCCAAAAGAAAATGTTCATCTTTGGCATCTAAGGTTAGGCCACATTAATCTCAATCGGATTGAGAGACTAGTGAAGAGTGGACTTCTAAGTCAGTTGGAAGAAAACTCTTTACCGATGTGTAAGTCATGCTTCGAAGGCAAAATGACCAAACGTCCTTTTAGTGGAAAAGGATATAGAGCCAAAGAGCCCCTTGAGCTTATACATTCTGACCTTTGTGGTCCGATGAGTGTTAAAGCACGAGGAGGTTACGAATACTTCGTATCTTTCATAAATGATTATTCGAGGTATGGGAATATTTACCTAATGCATAGGAAGTCTGAAACTCTTAAAAAGTTCAAGGAGTACAAGACTGAGGTTGAGAACTTGTTAGGTAAAACCATAAAAACACTTCGATCGGATCGAGGTGGAGAGTATATGGACACTGAATTCCAGGATTATATGATAGAACATGAAATTACGTCCCAACTCTCAGCACCTAGTATGCCACAGCAGAATGGTGTATCGGAGAGGAGAAACAGAACCCTGTTGGACATGGTTCGGTCGATGATGAGCTATGCTCGTCTCCCTGATTCTTTTTGGGGTTACGCAGTGGAGACTGCGGTGTATATTTTGAACAACGTTCCGTCGAAGAGTGTTTGTGAAACACCTTTCGAACTCTGAAATGGACGTAAAGGTAGTTTACACTATTTCATAATTTGGGCATGTCCGACCCACGTGTTGGTGAAAAACCCGAAAAAGTTGAAACCCCATTCAAAATTGTGCCTATTCGTGGGTTACCCAAAAGAGACCATAGGTGGTCTATTTTACGATCCTAAGGAAAATAGGGTGTTTGTGTCGACGAACGCCACTTTCCTTGAGGAAGACCACATTAGGGATCATTTGCATAGGAGCAAAATCGTGTTGAACGAAATGGACAGTACGTCAGCAAGAGTTTCTGATGGGGCTAGTACGTCAACAAGTGTTGTTGATCCTAGCACGTCAAGTCAAGTCTGTTCCCAAGAGTTGGGAATGCCTCGACGTAGTGGGAGGGTTGTTAGACAGTCTGAACGTTACATGGGTTTAGCTGAAACCCAAGTCGTCAATCCTGATGATGACTACGAGGATTCATTGACATATGATCAGGCAATCGCAGATGTTGACAAGGACGAATGGATTAAAGCTATGTACCAGGAAATGGAGTCGATGTATTTCAATTCTGTCTGGGAGCTTGTGGATCAACCTGATGGGGTAAAACCTATAGGTTGTAAATGGATCTACAAGCATAAACGTGGTGTAGATGGGAAGGTGCAGACCTTCAAAACACGACTAGTGGCAAAGTGTTACCCAGGTCGAAGGGGTTGACTATGAGGAAACTTTTTCACCTGTTGCCATGGTAAAGTCGATCAGGATCTTTCTGGCCATTGTAGCGTATTATGACTACGAGGTATGGCAGATGGATGTCAAGACCGCCTTTCTGAATGGCAACCTTGACGAAACCATCTAGAAGGACCAGCCCAAAGGGTTCATAACCCAAAGCCAAGAGCAAAAAATTTGTCGGCTTCATAGGTCTATTTATGGACTGAAACAAGCCTCGAGGTCTTGGAATATAAGGTTTGATGAGGCAATCAAATCTTATGGCTTTGATCGGAATGTTGACGAGCCTTGTGTCTACAAGAAAATCGTCGGCAAAACTGTCGCATTTCTAATATTATACGTGGATGATATCCTTCTCATTGGAAATGAGGTAGGATTTCTTACTGACATAAAAAATTGGCTAGCTTCGCAATTCCAAATGAAAGATTTGGGAGAAGCTTAGTATGTTCTAGGTATCTAGATTGTCCGGAACCAGAAGAACAGAACGCTAGCCATGTCTCAAGCGTCTTATATTGACAAGATGTTGTCTAGATATAAGATGAAGAACTCCAAGAAGGATTTGCTGCCTTTCAGGTACGGGGTTCACCTGTCTAAGGATCAGTGTCCTAACACTCCTCAAGAGGTCGAGGATATGAGACGGATCCCCTATGCTTCAGCTGTAGGGAGCCTCATGTATGTCATGTTGTGTACTAGGACCGACATCTGTTATGCAGTAGGGATTGTCAGTAGGTATCACTCCAATCCATGATTAGATCAATATCTTAGGAGAACGAGGAACTACAGCTTAGTGTATGGCAGTGGGGATTTGATCCTTACGGGATACACAGATTCTGACTTTCAGGCCGATAAGGATTCTAAGAAATCCACTTTGGGGTCAGCCTTCATTCTGAATGGATGAGCTGTAGTATGGTGAAGCATCAAGCAGGGATGCATTGTTGATTCCACTATGGAAGCGGAGTACGTTGAGGCTTGTGAAGCTGCAAAGGAAGTTGTTTGGCTTAGGAAGTTCATGACGGATTTGGAAGTTGTTCCAAATATGAACTTGTTGATCACACTGTTTTGTGACAATAGTGGTGCAGTAGCAAACTCCAAAGAGCCTCGGAGCCATAAGAAAGGCAAACACATTGAGCAGAAGTATCACCGACACGGAGATTGTGCAATCGCAAGAACGTGATGATCCACGCAGATAGCGTCAGAGCACAATGTAGCTGATCCATTTACAAAGCCCCTCACGGCTAAGGTGTTTGAGGGTCACCTAGAGAGTCTAGGTCTTCGAGTACTTCCTGACTAGAGCAAGTGGGAGATATGTAAACGGGTATTCAATGCCCTAGTTTATTGTATTACTTCATTGTAATTTATGTACATTTCAGAAATGTATTTGCTCCACTAGCTTAGTCCAAGTAGGAGTTTGTTGGGATGTTTGTCCAAATCTCGTTTAGTTTATAAATATACATTTGAAATTAATAAAGGTTATTTATTTCATCATTTTGTGTGTCACATTTATTATAAACATTGTCCAATAAACTAAGCTTCTGGGTTATTGAATATATGAGAGAACTAGAACTTGAACGGTGTGTAGTAGACACACAGGGAGGATCACGTTCGAGTAAATGACCCGAACGGTCTACAGTATATGGCTGGGGTTAGAGACCTAGCTTTGTATTAAGATACAAACGAGGTGATCTGACTCGTTCATGTGGTTGACATGCGAGTTGGGGCATCCTGTACAATGAGATTGTATAAGACCGGACCGTGAATTATTAGACCTATTTATGTAACACCGTTAACAGTATGGACTAATAATTTCGTAGATTACCATTAGTGACTCGACCTGAATCCTGAGCGTGTTACGGACTCCTGTCTACGGGGGTCTGTCCTTTGACTTGTACGGGTGAGGGTAGTCACAGTTACTTGCCCAATATGCCTATCTTCTCAGGGACAAGACCAAGTAGGGAGCTGGGAACTTAACTACGCGAGATGGAATTCACCTGTTCCCGCCTTTAAGGAAACTAGAGGGGTTGTTTCCTTAAGTACTGTCTTCAGGGCTTGGACAACAGGCGCCCACCCTCTCACTGGCACAAGAGGGTTGTTGTGTATGGTTGGACCATTACAACGTTGTTGTTCATTAGAAGAGTAGTGGGGACTTAAGGAGCAAGAAGTAGACACGGGTGTAAAACGGTAATTTGACCCAGCAGTGTCTACGAACAACCTGTGAAGGGTCGACTCATGGGCATTGGTTATATTAGTGCACACGTAATATCTTACACTGACGGGAGTGCGACTACGGGCTTTAGTGGAGTGTTACCGTAGCTAATGAAGGTTGATTAACCGGGTCAAAGAGTTTGATAAGTTAATCTCAGATCATTAGAGCTCGTCACTGTAGGTCCATAAGGTCCCTCGGTTGGCTCAAACTGGACATAAAAAAGGTTTACATTTTTGGTGTGAATTAAAGTGTTCAAATTCACTAAAAAGGGTATTTATGTCATTTATATGAGGTATGAATGATATATTATATAGTTTAATGTGAATGAGATTCATAATAAACTATAGGTTAGCCTAATTGTTGAATTAGGGCTAATTAGGAGAAATTAGATTGAGAGATATTAAATTGGATGTTATTCAATTTTAGAAATCCACAATATTGCAAATGTGATTTGTAAAATAAGATATGAGATATCTTATAATATGTGATTGTGCAAATATAATTTGCATAACCTATGGTTATGGTAAAATGGTAAATAGGTGGAGATTTCAACTCCACCTATCTCCATTATATAAACCCCTTTGCAAGAAGGGGTATGGAGGTTTGTTACTCATTTTTTGTTTTCTCACCAAAGCAATTAGAGAATTCTCTCTCAAATCAATCTCTCTCTCAAAATCTCTTCTCTAACCAAAAACCAAGAATCCCACCATTCTTCTTCTTCCAAAAGAAGAACAACTGAGAAATCGAGTGGAGGGTGTCCGTTCGTTGGAATTGTTCGAAGAGTTCGAGATCATTGGAGAACACGAAGAGTTCGTGATCATCGGAGGAAGGAATTTTGAAGACAGTCTTCAACAAGTAAGTAGACCTAACTTGATGTTTTTCCTTCCTAATTTGCATGTTTAATCTATAACTATGTGATAGTTAATTTTAACTTAATCAAGTAGCACAACTTCACCACGACGATTCGATCGTCTTCCGCTGCGCGGGGATTCTCATTCCCTTCAAAGAAGCATTGAGTTTATTTTTTTTATCATAAAAGAGAATGCAATTTCGCATCAAATAGAACTAAAAAAATCTTTCATCAAATAAAATAACTTTTACAATATAAATATTAATTGTTATCATAATATTAGAAATTATAATGACATTATATTATCAGTCTTTCATAAATTCTCGCCTAGTATACTCCAATTTATCCAAAAAAAAGAAACAAAAATAAATTAAAATAAAGAAGAAAATAATACATTTATATCACATTGTCTGTCATTTTTGCTTATCCTGTTGTCTTAAAGAACCAAAGCTGTCATTGTTTTCTTCTTCTTCTTTGGCCTTAAATAACCAAAGTTGTCATTGTTTTCTTCTCACCCTCTTCCATATGCCAAGGATGAATTGATTAAGTGGTGTATATTTACAAATTTGAAAAGAGAAAAGAAAACTACAAAAACAGTAAATTACATTAAATCACTCTCCTTGCCATTTGCGGGAAAAAAAAAGGAAAAAATTACAGAAGCACGTAAGTCATAAATTACATTAAATCACCATCTACCATTTGCAAAAAAAAAACGTAAAAAACAGTAAATTATATTAAATCACTCTCTCTTTATTTACCATTTGCAAAAAAAATTAGAGCGAACAATCGCAAATCCAAAACTATATGTCGAGGGCATACATAAATAATTTTGAGCACATTGATATATTCATATCATTTGTATATTTTGATATTGAATAGGCTAAATTATAAATTTGATCCTTAAATTTTCAAAATTGTGTGTAATAAGTCTCTAACTTTAAAAAAGTTTCTACTAAATCACTGAACTATCAATTTTATGTCTACTAGGTTCCTGAATTTTCAATTTTTCGATCCTTGAAAGAAAAAAAAAATCATTAAGTTACATATCTATTAGACATTCAATTGAAAACTCCAAAACATATTAGATACAAAATTGAAAGTTTAAAGACCAGTTACATACTTTTTTATATAGAAACAAATAAACAAATAAATAAAAAAAAAACTATTACAAGAGATCCAACATATAAAATATATATTAAAAAAATGAAACTTGAAATAATAAATATATTTTTTATGAGAATTATAAATTTTTTATGTAATTAGTTTTAAAATATAATGTACTAAAAGTAAAAATAATTTATTGTTCCTTCCATATTTGACTCTAGAAAAGAAAAACAATTGAAAGAATAGTTATAATATCATATAGGGAAATTGTGATTAATGTCTAAAATAAATAATCTACAATGAAAAATGTCTAAAAAGGTTTTATATTGCAATTTTGTCTAAGTATTTCTCAGGGAGGAGTGTGAAGAAAATTGTATGCTCATTTTTCCCCTGTTATATAATTATATTTACAATCAAACCAAATTCATCCTAAATTTGTTCTAACCGATTTCTCTTAATATTTGATTCCCCAAATTTTTAGCAATTTGATTGATTTTGTTTGATTCCCCAAATTTTTAGCAATTTGATTGATTTTGTTGTTGGTTGTTCACTGTGTTGTAGGTTCTCTCATGGAGGTTGCACGAAGGTACATTCTCTCATTGATGGTTTATGAGAGCCCAATGAGAGATGAAACAATATTGATGCATTGTTGGCACAGTTCAAATAGGCCAAGAGGAGATGAAACAATATTGAAGATCTGAATGGATATGAGAGTTTCAAATGAAATGGTTGACGAGAAAGATGAAGAACATTTTTCGTCGTTTCTTTAGTTTTTCTGAGATAGCCTCTACAAATGAAAATTGTTCTTGGGTAAATAGTGTTAGCTTTACGAGCTTCAATCATATAACTATATATTTTGATGATAACAAACATTTAAATTACTAATGATTTCAGTGTTTTAAAGTATCCACAGTGTAGAGCTCAAAGAGACGATTCCAACGAATTTTGAATCACTCAAATCGGACTTCAAACGAGAAAGTTATGATCAAAAGAATATTGAGAAATAAAGGTTATTTTGCAATGACGCGAACGAATTATATGACGACACGTGGCAATTTTTTAAAGACCGTTGGAACCATTTAAAATTATTCCTTTAATCTTTCTTTTGCCATTTTTATCCCAAATTAACTCCACCCTTCATCCATCTTAACCTAGATCCAATGGCCCAAATTTTACCTTAAATTTAAACCTTATTTAAACATCATTTTCCCTCTCATTTCTAAAAGGACTCTCATCTCCAAGTTGCTGAAATTTTCTCTCCAACATTCTCCATTCTTGATTATTCTTCAAAGTTACATCATTTTCTATTCTTCTTGTGAGAGAATTTTATATGAGAGATTAGCTTGTGTCTTTAGAGCCAAAAAATTGTGTATCTACTCTTGTGAGAGATCTTTCTTTGTGAGATTTGTATTTCATCTTTTAAATTGGGTGTTGTATTAAGGTGTGGGTACACCTTGAGATTTTGAGTGAGTGGTTTAATCCTAAACTGGAAAAGGATTTGTAGAGGTTTAATCCTGAACCCGAAAAAGGATTTGTAGTGGTTTGATCTTGAACCCGTTCAAAAGGATCATAGTGGTTGGATCTTGAACCCGTTTAAAAACATCAATATAGGTTGGATCCTGAACCTGCAAAAGGATCGGTTGGGGGTTTACTCTTAAACCTTTAAAAAGAGTGGAAAATTGGTTTACTCTTAAACCTTTAAAAAGAGTAGAAAATCGATTTGGTTCTCACGCATAAGAAAACTTTCACAGTAAAATACCCAAGAAGGCGTCTTGGGGAGTGGAGTAGGGATTTCCGAACCACTATAAAAATCTTCGGTGTCATTTCCTATCTCTCAAACTTTACCTTTTTGCTATTTATTTTCTTTAAAGTAGATTGCATGCTTAGAAAAATTGTTCTATATTTCTATATATTTTAAGGTGCTGATTTTCATTATTTAAGATTGAATTAATCTAGTTTAATTCAAAAAAAAAAAGTTTATAATTTTTTAAACAACCTTATTCACCCCCTTCCCCCCCTAGTGTTGTCATACGATCCTAGAATTGGTATCAGAGCGGGTAGCTCAATTTTTTTGTTAAAAAAAAGGTTTTTAAGATCTTGTTTTCAATATTTGAAAAACTATTTTTTTTTTAATCTGATTTTTTTTTTTAATTTTGGAAGAAAAGCTTGAAAATTTTAGTTTTAAAATCCATTTTCCCTATTAAATTATTTTTCTTGAAAGTTCTTAAAAACTTTTATTCTTAACTTTTTAATTCTGATTATTGTGTAGAAGAAACTTTTTGAAAATTACGTTTTCCTTGAAATTCAAATTTTGAAAATATGTTTTGTTTGGAAAGATTTTTTTTTTTTTCAAAAACTATTTTCCTTAAATTATTTTTCAAAACTACCTTTCTTGAAAACTTAATTGTTTGAGCTTATGGCAAATATTAGAGTTAATTATGATTTGATTGAATTTTCATCTTATATTTCTAATGATTTTCTTGATGTGAAGGAAATTTCTAAAATTAGAAATCAAGAAAATTGTCACAAATCAAAGAAAGGAGATTTGCTGGAATCACATTGGTGTTTGATGGCTCACACCGACGACGAAAGTGACGACGAAGAGGTAAGTAATGAAAATCCTCTTATGATGAGCTTATGGATGCCTATAATGAAATTAAGCATGAATTTGAAAAAGTAGGGACTAAATATTTTTCTCTTAAAAAGAAGAACTCTAAATTAGCTTATGAAAATAATGAGTTATTACATGAGCTTAGTAGTGTGAAGGAAGAATATGAGAAAATTAATTCCTCATTTTTAGAAATGAAAAATTACTTGAATGCTTTAATGATTGAAAATAAGTCATTAGTTGAGGAAAATGCATGCTTGAAATTAAATGTCAATAATGTTGTAAAACATGATGATGCTGAGAATTCATGTGATGAAGAAAAATGTGTTATGCTAGATAAGATTAAATTTCTTGAGCATGATATCTTTGAATTACATGAACTTGTTAAAACTCTAAGAGAAAAAGAGTCAAATCTTATGAATGAGCTTAGTTGTGCCAAAGAGTCTATTAAGAAATTGACAATAGGTGCACAAAAATTAGATAAAATTATTGAAATGGGCAAACCTTTAAATGACAAAAGAGGTATTGGTTATATTGATGAGAGTGTTACTCCGTATAGTTCTAAAACTACTTTTGTCAAAGCATTTTCTATGTCTAATAATATTTTGCCTAATGTTTTACCAAAATGTGATGTGCATAAGCATAATACACCAAATCATGTGCATAAGCATGATGTACCAAATTTATGTATAACTATGATGTATCAAAATTTTTGAAAAAACATTCTCATGCTAAGTCTAATTTTGTGCATAATGCTAAATTTGTAAATAATGTTAAATTTGTGCCTACATGTCATTATTGTGGAATTAAAGGTCATATTAGACCAAATTACTACAAATTAAAAAATGTTATTAATGGTTATGGAAAGAAAAATGTCTCTTATAAAGAAAATTTCCAAAATAGTTATAATAGGAATACTTATGCAAAAAGGAACATGCATAGATATTATGTGAATGAACATTTTATGCAAAATGTCTATTGTTTCTCATGTGGCAAATTCGGTCATAAATCAAATTCATGTTATAATTTGCCTAAATCGAATGATATAGATGTTATGAATATCGGAACTAAAAAAATATGGGTTCCAAAGATTGAGACTAACCTACATGGACCCAAACAAGTATGGGTACCAAAGATTGCTTGCTAATTTTATTTTGTAGGTGTGCTCCAAAAGTCAAAATTTGAAGATGAACTCAATTTCAAAAGGAAACAATTCAAAATTCAAATGGAATTCCATAAATTTCTTGGTGCTTAAAAAAGAAATATCCATATTTGGTAAGTTTATCTTTTAAATGATCATTGAATTAATTTGAGATATTTTATAGTATTAACTTTGAATCAATTTGATTTTGAATTTACCTTTGAATTGTTTTATTGGAAGGTTGTATATTTGGAATTTGAAATTGATTTTTTTTTTAAGTGTTTGAATGGAAGGTTATTATTTGTTTTATTGTGATATTTTTGTGGAATTGAAATTGGATATGATTTTCTTATTAATTTTTTTTGGATAGTTGAATGTTTCTTTTCATAATGAGCTTCAATTTCACATTCTTGATTTATTGGTAAAATAGATTTTTATTATTGTTGAATGATTGACATGATAATTATTTTTTTAAAGATATTTACTATTATTGAATTTTTGTTTATTTACCATATTGGTATTAAATCTATTTAATTGATTATTATATATTAAATGTCTATGAGATATTTATGAAATATATTGTTTGACATTTGTCTTTATTGTTTCTCTAGTTATAGACTACAAGATTATGTGCTCTTGAGAAAATTAAATTTGATTTATCCTTGTTCCCTATTGCTTTGTTATTTGTTTTATAGAATTACACATCATGCATTACTGTTTTGAATTTGAAATTTGTCTCAAATAATTGATTTATTTTGAGTATTTGAAATATTTGATTTTTGTATAGTTTGCATGTTGATTTTCATAATTCAATTGTTGATGTTTAATTTTTTTTGGAAACTTGTGTGATTTACATATTGCATGATTATTGAAATTGATTTGAATTTGTTTATTGGTATTAAATTGTGAAATAAAAAATTAAAAATTTTTTTAACTATCTTAACTCGATACTTTTTTGTTTGAGTTTCACTGATCTTACAATTAGTATTAAGTCTTTTGAGTGTGAAAATATTTTGAATTATTTAAATGCTTTATGAGCTTGAAAGTTTACTCCTCATTTAAAACATTATGTTTTGATGATTCCTTTAATGGTATTATGAGACATGAAAAAGAGTTGATAAATTCCTTTTAGTAGGGGGAGTGCTTGAAATTGTTTATTTTTCACAAATACCCATTGATTGGGAATTCCAATTTATTTTGCCCATAAATGAAAGTTGTTTTGATTGTATTAGTTATTGACATATTTCATTTATTGAACAAAATTACTTTAATTATGATTGTTAATTAATATCTCATTTTATCTCTCATATTGATATCTTGTTAATTTTTTTGTTTAATATATTTATTTATATGAAATATGTTGTTGAATGATAATTATTTTGTGTATATTGGTTGTTCTTTTAAGAAGGTTGTGCTCAATTTATGCTTGAGAGGATTTTTTTAATTCTATTTCATAAGGGAGAGTATGTTTATAGAAATAATTTATTTTATTAAATTTCCTTTAGCATTTTGCTCAAATTTGGTATAGTAATTCATTTTGAAATGTTACCATACTTATATTTGTTTGATAATATTCTCCTTATATATTGTCTAATATACATTGATGTTATTTTGCTATTATTTGATATCAATATTTGAATTGATGTTTATTTTCTAACATTTAATATTTTGGTATCTCATATTTGAATTTTATTTGGATTTGATAAATTCATTGCTTTGAGATTTATTTGCTTAATATACCTTTTTGTAGATATGGAAATTTAGTACATATTCATGAGTATTAAATTGCTCTCTACGAATCTTATTAATCTATCTAATATCATTTCTTCTTGAATGAGTATTTTATAATTGACAAATATTGATGATTTGTTTGAGATAAATTGAATTACCGTGATCTTTCTAGAATTAAATCGTGCAAAGCAAAGTTATATTCTTGGATGAATTCACTTTGAATGATTTATCTTTTTGGTATTTATTGATCATTGCTTATAAAAAGAGGAATGTATTTTTTTAGGGGGTGTAATACTCTTTATATGTAAATTAATTTGATGGTATTGATTCTCCAAATTACTTTATTGAAATGTAACCTTCTTGTGCTTATTATTTATTTTTGGAGGAGAGTTATTATTTTTGGAGTACTTATTTATTTGTTCATTTATTACATGACCCACATGTTTAGGGGGAGTCATTTCCTTATATATAAAAAAAAATTATTTTGGTTATTTTTATATGGTGATATTGATTGATTTATTTACTTACTTTTTGACAATGAATTTATATGTTTTGATGAGTTGATTATATTTCTTCATCATTTTTACTCAAATGGATTGACTTCATTTATTTGAGGAGTCTGAGTTAACTTATTATTCATAATCTCTTGATTAATGTTTTGAAAATATATATATATATATCTATTAATTATTATTTTGAGGGGGAGTTTATGACTTTAATTGTTATCTTTTGATGATAACAAAAGGGGGAGAATTTGCTTAGATAAATCTATGGATGTTCAGTGATTGAATGTGATGTTTACAAATTAAATTCTTTAAATATTATTGTTCACATTCTACTTTGAGAATATTTTTCTTGAGTAGTTTGTCATCATCAAAAAGGGGAGATTGTTAGCTTTACGAGCTTCAATCATACAACCATATATTTTGATGATAACAAATATTTAAATTGCTAATAATTTCAGTGTTTTAAAGTATCCACAGTGTAGAGCTCAAAGAGACGATTCCAACGAATTTTGAATCACTCAAATCGGACTTCAAACGAGAAAGTTATGATCAAAAGAATATTGAGAAAAACGGTTATTTTGCAATGACGCGAACGAATTACATGACGACACGTGGCAATTTTTTAAAGACCGTTGGAACCATTTAAAATTATTCCTTTAATCGTTCTTTTGCCATTTTTATCCCAAATTAACTCCACCCTTTATCCATCTTAACCTAGATCCAATGGCCCAAATTTTACCCTAAATTTAAACCTTATTTAAACATCATTTTCCCTCTCATTTCTAAAAGGACTCATCTCCAAGTTGTTGAAATTTTCTCTCCAACATTCTCCACTCTTGATTATTCTTCAAAGTTACATCATTTTCTATTCTTCTTGTGAGAGAATTTTATATGAGAGATTAGCTTGTGTCTTTAGAGCCAAAAAAATTGTGTATCTACTCTTGTGAGAGATATTTTTTTGTGAGATTTGTATTTCATCTTTTAAATTGGGTGTTGTATTAAGGTGTGGGTGCACCTTGGGATTTTGAGTGAGCGGTTTAATCCTAAACCGGAAAATGATTTGTAGAGGTTTAATCCTGAACCCGAAAAAGGATTTGTAGTGGTTTGATCCTGAACCCGTTCAAAAGGATCATAGTGGTTTGATCTTGAACCCGTTTAAAAAGATCAATATAGGTTGGATCCTGAACCTGCAAAAGGATCGGTTGGGGGTTTACTCTTGAACCTTTAAAAAGAGTGGGAAATCGGTTTGGTTCTCACCCATAAGAGAACTTTCACAGTAAAATACCCAAGAAGGCGTCTTGGGGAGTGGAGTAGGAATTTCCGAACCACTATAAAAATCTTCGGTGTCATTTCCTATCTCTCAAACTTTAACTTTTTGCTATTTATTTTCTTTAAAGTAGATTGCATGCTTAGAAAAATTGTTCTATATTTCTATAAATTTTAAGGTGCTGATTTTGATTATTTAAGATTGAATTAATCTAGTTTAATTCAAAAAAAAAAAGTTTATAATTTTTTAAGCAACCTTATTCACCCTCCCTCCCTAGTGTTGCCATACGATCCTACAAATAGAAGGAAAAGAAACCCAGAAAAGAAGTTGTAGAATGAAAGAGTCGATCGAACACATTTGATTTTTCGAAGGTATAAACAACAGTAGATAGAAATATATGCCTAAAATGGGACAAGCCTAAAGAAACTAGAAGCCTTGGGTGAATGGAAGGAAAAGAATCCCAGAAAAGAAGTTGTAGAATGAAAGAGTCGATTGAACGCATTCAATTTTCGAATGTAGAAACGGTAGTAGATAGAAATATATACCTAACTAGTAAGCAAGAGGAAATAACAACAAAAGAAGTTTTTGTATATACCGTGTGTGCCATCACCCAAAGAAGAAGTTGCAGGAATGAAAAAATTGAACAAACACATCCAATTTTCGAAAGCCGACAGTAGATAGAAATATATACCTCAAATTAACATATAGATACTAGCTAAAGAAACTAGGGAATAAGAGAAAATACAACAAGAGAGATTTTGTGTATACTGGGTCATCGAGAGGAACCATTAAATAAAATGAAATATCTAATGGACCAACAATATAAGCAACAGAGGCGTGTTGTAGATACTAATATACACAAGGACAGGCAAGCCTAAAGAAATCAACAAATGGGAAAAAATATCAATAAGAGAGATCATTGTGTATATCATGATCAAAATACCAACAAGAGAAGCCATTATTATGTATACCGTGAGTCATCGAGAGAAACCCGTAAATAAAAAGAAATACCTAACAGTCCAACAAGTAGCTATACGATATAAACAAATGAGGAGGCATTGGGATTCAACATATATGAGGTATCGATTTTTATATTAAGTTTAATTGTTGCTTGCTTAATGGATAATTACGCATTTCCATTTCATTAATCAATATAGATGTATGTTTAATATATGTTATAAATCCAATAGCTAGCCATTTAAATCATTTTGTTCATGCATTATTTTCTTTTTTTAAAATAATGTTAACTTAATAGTTTAGATTTCATTTGGGTTTGTTATATTTTGTTAATTAATATTTCCCTCCTCCTTAGAATCCTCTATTTTTATATTTTTGTTAATTTATGAGTAGAAAACGATTTTAGTAGCCTTTATTATTATCTCACAATATAGTACACATATTTTCGTCCCAAGACTTTTATTATATTTTATGGGAAAAACATTTTAGACATTTTTACAAATTAAAACTAATTTAGGCATTTTTCATTTTAGATAGGTTAGATAGGTTAGATTTAGACATTTTTCTAGTTGTCCCTATCATATATTTGTTATTATATATAAATTGAAATTGTTTTATAAAATAGGAAAAAAACAATTTTGACCATAAACTTGCAATGTTGTGTAAATCTTTCTTTACCCTAAACTTTTAATTCAATCAAATCTCACACCAAACTTGGATAACAACTATTGCAGTCTTAACCCAAAAATTTAAGAACCATTGCAATTTTAACATATGATAAGCTTCCGTTTGAAAGAACATTAAAAAAAAATATATATTCTCACATGCATTATTTGAATTCTAAAACATATTTATGGTACAACATTGATAAGATTTCAAAGGAAAACAATAATAGAGCTAAAAATGGAAAGAAAACAAGTATTATATTACCAAAAAAAACTGAAAGAAAACGAAATGAAAAAAGGCACTAAAAATGGGAAGAAAAACGTAAAAGGAGGGGAAAAAACGAAAAAGAAGGAAAGTAAAGGAAGAAAGGAAGGGAAAAATTGCATGATATGGGATAATTAAGGTCCCATTTGATAACGTTCTTGTTTCTTGTTTCTTGTTTCTTGTTTCTTGTTTCTTGTTTTTTAAGAATAAGAAACAAGAAATATGTTTGATAACTATTTTTGTTTCTTGTTTCTTTGAAAACAAGAAATAGAAACATAAACTTGTTTGATAATTGTTTCTTGTTTCTTGTATATATAAATATACAATTAATTATAACAATTTTATATTATCAAATACCAACAAGTCTCGATACAAAATTAACTAATAATAAAAGTAAATAAATAAAATTATATTATCCTTTAAATGTTGTTCAAATTTGAATTGTAATCTTATCTCTTACTCGAGTCATTCGTCTTAAATGATGTCGACTAAGATCAAACTCAATTATATTGTTAAAATATAGTGGTTATAAAATATTAAAATGAGGCTAAAGATATGTTTTAGTAAACAAAATTTATTTATTGCAAAATTAAAATTCAAAATTCAAATAATATAAATATACCTATGGTAAAATTAAGAAATGAAATAAAAATAAATAAATTTATATATATTATATTATTATTATTTATAAAAACTAAAACTATATATATTGCAAAAATCCGAAATTCATAATAAAAAAATGATTTGTATTCTCTAGGGATCAAACTCAAGATTGGTTGGGAAGGAGATAAAATCTGGCAAGCATTTTACCAACAAGCTAGAGAGTCACTTCAAGAAAGTTGGGAACATTTAAAAATAAAAAGAAACGAAACTACTTTATGCAGTTTCTAAAATTTAGTCCAAATTTTAGAAACGTTTCTCAAATTTTGGTAACAAGAAACGGGATGGATTATCAAACAAGTCTGTTTCTTAAAAAATGAGAAACAGAAACAAGAAACAGAAAACGGGAACGTTATCAAACGGGCCCTAATTGAACCAATGATCTCGAGAATGTTGAAGGGGACTTATTCCAATATGCTATGGTTATCTTGAAGTTGGTTGTGATTTTTAATCCTTATTCCTAATTTTCAAAAGTTGAGGGACTCAAACCCCAAGGCCTAGGGCGAACCTCTAACATTATCATAAGTCTCTTCAATAATAAATTATTCGAACCTTGAAAATTGAAAAATTAGATACAAGTAATCTAATTTATTGAAAAGAAAAACTAGGCTTATATAATCATAGCCATCATCAAATGAAAATGAGAGAAATCAAAATTTCTCTACATAATTTTTAAATCACTTCAATTGTGGGGTGCAATATATATATATATATATATATAGACTAATATGTATATCATTTAATTTAAGTATATTAATCACAATATATTAAATCTAATATTTCGTTAATATACTTATTCAAAAAATCCTATCATTATTTTAAAAAAAGGTACATAAAAAATCTTTAAATATTAGTTTATTTTAAGAAAAAAATCGCAATAATTTTATATCTTTTCGAAAATACATAGGTTTAAAAATATTGTTTTAGTTTTTGTTATTAATATTTTTAATTCATCATTAAAAAATTTAAATATTAATTAATTAAAAAATTGGAAATCTTAGAGATTTTAAAACCTTTGTTTAAATTAGAGATTACATGTTTAGAGATAATTGAAGGCAGAAGGAAAAATCTTTCAATTAAAATGATAATAACAGAGAGTCCTCAAATTAAGAAGAGGCAAAAGGAAATAAAAGTTTCTCCCCTCTAGCTGCATTTATATAGTATAGATAATAATCAAAATATAAGAAAATTATTACATAGAACAGAATACACATACAAAATAAATTGAAATACAATGAAACTAACTAGGAACCCCATGAAAATAAATAATTCCCCTACCCACCATGCGCAAAACTATGACATAAAACAATATAGCAAAAATATTAAATATAGGAATTGTTTTTTTATTGAAAAAGAACCAAGTAAAAATTATAGATAGTGTTTATTGATGAATAAATAAATTATTTGAAAAAAAAAAAGAAGAAAATAATAGTATAAGGAATGAGGAGAGAATCACACAAGTTAAAGTTAATATTTGAAATGAATGAAGATATTTATAATAAAGTGATAGCTAATAGGTACAAAGAGGAAGGAAATAGAGCAGATCAAGTGAGAAAGAACCAAAGCAAAAAAATGGTGTCTAAAAGTAATAAAGTATTGTTAGGAATCTTTCTTCTTCATTTTCTTCTTGGAGGCCAGAAAATAGGCAGAAGTCCACAGAAATGTTGATGCTTATTCAACCATGTCGAGATGTCGAAGTTTTCATAAGGCCAATTTTAAAGGTCAATTTTGATGAGTTTTTTTTGTTTGACCTCAACAGATGTTTAGCTCAGAAGTAAACACTCCTTCCTCGAGTAAGAGATTTACTTCAAAAATTATACCTCAACTTAGGCCAATACATAACTCTTCTCCTCTTCATACCCAACCCTATCCTATACATATAACTCTTCTCCTTCTCCATCAGATACCATTTATTATGGAGTTTACTCGAAGAGTTTTTCTTCTCCTCCCCCAAATAAATTTTACTTTCATTTGCAGTACGAGTATCTAAAGATAAAGAGCTCAAAAGCCTAAATTCCCCCCTCCAACAAATAACCTTATTTGAACTTGTTCTAAATTAAACTTCTTCCTTCACCAAGACACTTAACCTACCACTACAGGGTTGCATTTAACTGGATCCAAGTTATGAATCTACCGTCCTTCAGCTCTCTTTTTTCGTGTTCTTATCTAATCCAAGTTATTACTAAAATTTTACCTCAATTTTGCTATCGTGCTATTCTAAATCTTGTGTTTGTGCAATTTCTATTTCTCTTAAACAAGGAAATGAATCCACACTAATACTAACAAACCAACCTTCTATTAACAAGGGTAAGAGACTGTAAATACAAACAAAACATCTCACATTCTCTCTCTCACTCATCCAAAATGACTTGGAACAAAGAGAGCTGAATAATATTCTACAAAGTTAAGAATCTACTAAAAAAAACATGAAATTTTTGTTGTCAATTACATTTGTCAAATGTTAGTCTACTTTGGCTCTTTCGGTTGAACTCTCTCTATATATCTTTTTATATTCTTTTATGTTTCATAGTAAAAGCGTGTTTTTTAATGAAAGCTTGGTTTTCTATGGATGATTCTTTTTTTATTATTATTTATTTTGGACTATGTGAGAATGAATCACACAAAAATCTTGATGAGTATATCAAGTAGAATGCAAACATAGACAATTCTCTTCTCACATATTCCAAAAGCACAAGACTACTTCATCTAAAGAGGGACACAAATCTTCATAGAGACACATCCTTAGCAGCTCAGAAAATCCTATATTATAAGAATAAGGATAATAGAGGATAACTTTGAGATAATTCCTTAACTTTTTAATCATTCTTCAACATCGAGAATCATTCTCGAAGTTGGAACCCACAAGTATATATAAGAAGTCATTCTTGATAAACACCAACAGTAAAAATAAGGCCAATGGTTCTTATTCCCTACTAGCAGTAACAAACACATCCAAATATTAACTACCAACCTTTCAATTAGCAACCGTGAAAGAGTATGTGCATACAAACATACTTGTGTTCGAATCAGCAATCCCTTTCTCATCGAAAAAGGCATAGAACAAGAATCAAGAAGTTTTTTGCTTATAACGAGTCAAAAAATATTAGTAAAATACAAATCAATCACTTCACATTTTTTTCCATTTTTATGAACATGTGTATATGATTAACAATCAAGAATCTTGACATTTCCTGTAAAAATATATTAGAGATGATGAAAAGAAAAACAAAACTTTCTTAGGAATACGTTCCTAGTAGTAGTAATCCTAGAAAAGAATTTCCAGCTGCCAAATATGGATCCCAACATTTTGATCTTCATCCCGAACACAAAAAGCATAGATATCACCAAGGGCCTTGGAAGTACATCGTGACACAAAGGGAATTGATCTATGACAATGTTAGTTGTGTGGTGGGTAATGGCAATCAAACTTCCTTCTGGCGTGATAAATGGGTGAGTGATAACTCCATCGAAACCCTTGCCCCTCGGCTATTTGCTTTGTCCCTGAAAAAGCATGGCTCCATTGATGATATGAGAGGTATGGATAATCTATCATGGGACCTTGATCTTCGACGAAACTTAAAAGAAGAGGAGATTGCCAAATGGGTATGTCTCTCCACACTCCTTCCCCTCCCAACGGCACACACAAGCGCAGACACTTGGAGATGGAACCTTGATGTAACCGGCCATTTCACATCAAAATCGCTTTCTCTCAAGGTTGTTTCCAGCCACGAACACCCCTCCAAGGTTATTATACAGCAACATCTGGAAAAAGCCTATTCCTAAAAAGATTCGCTTCTTCCTATGGGAAGTTAACCACGAAGGCATAAACACGGCAGATACTCTTCTTGCAAAGGCTCCATGGATGGTGTTATCTCCAAATTGGTGTGTTCTATGCAAACAAGCCAACGAATCCATCAATCACCGATTCACCACTTGCAGTTACACAACACAAATATGGACCAAGATTCTTACGACCTTCAAGTTACAGATTGTGATTCCAAGTAGGATGGCAGAGCTTCTTGAGACCCTTCTTATAGGTCATCCATTCAACCGTGATAAAGCTTGTATATGGGGCAATTTTATAAAAGCTTTGTTCTGGTCCATTTGGATTGAGAGAAACAACAGGATCTTCAAAGATTACGCCCGAGATCACCATATTTTATTCGATGTTATTACCTTCCTTACTATCTCTTGGTGTAAATTATCCCCTTACTTTTGTGATTATAGTCTCACTTCACCTGTTAATAGTTGGGAGTCTGTTTTGTAATGGATTCCTAAACCCTTTCTTTTGTACATTTCATACCATCAATGAAATGATCTAGATGTTTCCCATAAAAAAAAAAAGAAAAGAAAAGAATTTCCAAATAGGAATGAATGAGAGGAAATTTTTCTTTTCTTTTTTCTCCCTCTAATTTCATGATAAAGATAAAGAATGAGAACAAATAGGAACTTCCCTTTTTCTTAAAAGGAAAAAGGGAAACCATAATAATCTTCTTCAAAGACAAAAGGGGAAAGAAAATCTGCATTGTAAATTTATAATCACAGTAAAGATTAATTACATCTATATGCAAATGGTAGTTACCTGTAGGGATATAAATGTAAATGGCAAGGCTATGCACATTCTCATGCATAACCGTCCTAATTTTCTAAGAACATGTATCCCCAAAAAAAGATCCTTAAAAAAGACATTGTTTCATCGTTGTCATTAATTTACAACTTCCATCATTAATATTATACTAAAGTTTGGGGAAATAATCCTGATGGGCAATCTTAAACACCAGGCAACATTTAAATTTCAAAAAAAAAAAATCAATAATAAATAATGAAAAGTCTACGTGATATCCAAATAGATTCTCTCACTACTCTCTATCTAAGATCTCTTTTTCGATCTTTCTTGCTCTGGAGAGAAGCTCTCCTCTATGCCTTAATCAAAAGATAAAGGGAAAGAAATAGAAAATTGATAAATATACACACAAATTGTAATGAGATCATAGATAAAATTGAAAGGAAATTAATCAAATTAATACTTTTGAATTCACATCTTTTCTACCCGCGAGATCATAATAAGAGAATAGATCTCATTCTCACAATCAGAATGAAGTCTTTGCTTCTTGATAGTGAAAACAAAGATCATACTCCAACATTATAGAGTGGCTATGCATATTTATTTAGTGTTTTTGATGTGTCCCTATACCCCTGATTCTCTGAAGATTAAATATTTGAACCGGTCCCTTTGAGAGGAAAAGCTAAACTCTTTTGGAAGTGTGACATTGAAAGTGAAACATTTTTGTGGCATCTTCGGTCAGAAAGAAATGAGTGTCTTTCGAAACAGAGAGCTCTCTTGGTAGTTTTTCGGAATCGTAATTTTACTGTTTTTGTTGGAGTGCCTTACAGGAATTCTTCTTTTTAAGAATCGTATCATCTTTTTAATCAAATGTGTTGGTTGCCCATGGTGGGGGTTGCCTCTACCCTGGCCTCAAGGTTTTTCTCTTTTGTTAGTTTTTTTTAATGTATGGTTTCTTATTTATAAGAATAATTTTCAAGGAAACCACTTTACGCCTGGAAAATAGCCCTTGATAGAGAACCAAATTTAGAGTAAAAATTGGGGGGATAAGGACTTAATAAACACAGGATCAAACATATTTGGTCTATAACGAGAAACACCAACCAAAAAGCAATTGTAAGGGGGAAAATAATGACTAATGAGTAATTATATTACATCAACATACAAAATCCAGGTACATTTCTAGTTTGAAAGAGAAGAAAAACTGGGTGCCCAAGTATCTTAGTAAACCCATTATGCAATGCAAGCATTTTTTCCAATTGAACGATGAAAAAGGGATAACTGAAAAAGCTTTCTAACCGTGCTTTCAGCCATTAAAACTCAGCGAGATTCCCAATCCTTCAACTTCTTGCTTCCTTTAGGTTTTGCTATTGGTGCATTCATTCCAGCCATTTTTGCATTGTATTTTGCCCGAAGAGGATCATTATAGGTCCAACTGCATGACAGTAACAATTTACGTCACTTGCACTGCAGAATAACTTCCAAATGATAACCATGCTACAAACGGAAAAAGAGAAAAGGAAAAAAAAAAAAAACAGAGAAGACCCCTTGGAAACAGGGTATCTTTCTAATCATATTTTCATTTAGATATATGTACAAACTAAAAGTCTCAATCTCAAATACTAAGCTCAGCACGTCCATACCCAAATTCTTTTCGTTCATTCTCTACTTATAATCTCAATCACAAGTAGGCAAGGAATCAGAAGCTCTTTTTAATGGATTGTATTGTACTTAATCTAGGTCTAAAAGGAAACTCGATTAAGAAATTGAAACTGGCATTGCAATAATTTACAATAGAACTAAGATGCAGAAAGCAAACAAAGTTAAAATTAACTTACGGGTTGTTCCAGTCAGTTGTATCTTCATTTACAAGATGCGTCCACTTTGTTCTCCCACTACGACCAAAGTGCTTGACCTGCATAACCTTGGGCAATATTGTCTTGTCCATCTTATCTTCTCCAGTTGGGGAAGAGAAATCACGATGGAAAATAGAATCAGATCCAGCAGTTCCGGCATTATCGTCAGCATCTTCCTGAAAGAACGCACCCTTGTGGTAATATTTCTGCATGAACTTCCACTTCTGTTTGGGTGGTGGAGCAGCTTTTGGGTTCTTCCTCTCCCATTCTCTCCTCTCTTCCTCAGTCATATTTCTCACCTTCTCAATCTCCTCCCTTTCCTTCAACATTGCATCTCGAAGTTCTCTATCCCGCTTGATCCTAGCGATCTCTCTAACCTTCCAAGCCTCATATTCTTCTGCTTCATTAATTTCATCATCAGTGTCCACGTCTGCAATATTTGCCTCCATTTCCAGATTCTTTTGGATCTCTTCATCCTTTCTAATCTCCTCAACCACAATGTGCTTTGTCTCTGCCTTCCTTTCCTCCAATCTCCTTTTTCTCAATTCCTCAAGAGACCTTTCCTCCTCTTCAATACGCTCCCGTTCAGCAATAGTTTCTCTCTCTGACTTAGGAACAAATATTGGCTTTACCATTGCTATACCAGTAGGTTCATCATCTGAGTCAGTTTCATACTCAGACTCCTCTTCTTCCTCTTCCTCTGGTTCCTCCTCCTCTTCTTCTACCGGGAATGTAGTTTCTTCTAGCTCCCTTAGTCGTAACTTCTCCTTGATTCTTCTTCTTCTTTCCTCCAAAGCCTCCTCATCCTCTTCCTCTGCATCTAATCCCTCCTGCCTCCGAGTTTCCTCTTCAATGGTCGAAACAATCTCAGCTTGGCGAATACGTCGATGATCAGCTCTAATCTCCTCCCGATTATCTATCCTACTCTCAGCTAGACGGCGCAACCTAGGGTCATCCTTTCTAGAAAGATCTGAATCCTCCTGACTAGGAAACGCTTTCTCAAGCGCCGCTGCCCTGGCCATCCTAATATCTCCATCTTCATCAGCATCATCCGCCCACTCGGGAGCCTTTCCAGGCCAATACCTCTTAACCTTTGTTTGTCCAATTTTACCTCTAAGTTTATCCCTAATTGCAATTACAGTATCACTAACCCCTGCCGTGACTGACATTGTTATTAAGCTAAATTTCCAGAAGCAAAAGATACACTGAAAAGAAAAACTCTCTCCTTTTCAAGTTAACATTCCCTATTGATGAAGCTTAAGTAAAATTTCCAGTCTAAGCGACGTTCGCAAACCTGAAACCCAACAATGAAATAAGAGCAGAGTTAAACAAACAATCTACGAGTGTCACAAACTAAAACAGTCACTTTATGAATCAATTCATCCCAGCAAACAAAAATCTCCGACCAAAAATAATGCACATACAAAAAAATAATCAACCAATAGCTTCAACACAAGATAACCAAAACCCTAAACTATCCCATCTACTTCTCACCCTTCTTTCTTTTTCATTGTAACAATCCAACTTTTTGAACTAAGATTAACTAAGGCTGTTACTACATGCATGCTAAAGTTGAAAAGTCGTGAAAAAAGCTATAGAGAGAAGACACTTTCTTTCAAATAATCAAAGCTCTTTATTTGGGATCCTAATGAAAACATTGTAAAATAGGTGATTCGATAGATTCAATAGAGTACAAACAAATTTAAGGAATTCTCATTACATAACTTAAAAAAATACAAGCTTAAAAATATGAAATAATATGAATGCGGAAGCTATGCAGACTCTGACCCCATGGCACATTCCACAAACGACCTCAAGCGTTCCAGCAGTAAAGCCTCTTACCTTGGCTATGAATTCAAGAAGAAAACTATCAGTCTCCTAATTTGAGAAACCTCTTGGCCAGCCTAAAAGAAATTTCCAGGTAAAATAAATTTCCATGTAAAATTAGTGTCTAACATTCATGACCTTTAAACATAGTTCGAAGTCCCAAGCCTTTAAACTTTTAACTTTCGAATTCACTTGGGACTTTAATTTTAATGGCTTAACTTACCCAAAAACTTGGAGGAAAGACTACTCAAATGGTTTCCAACTCCGAGTCGCCTTGGGGCCTAAATTTCTTGGGTCAAAACTACATAAAATATATCCAAGATAAAACATTCAGCCCACAAACTTCAAACGAACGCCAAGAAATCTATGAGTAGTCTTACCAAAACAGCTCCAAATCCTTTGCTGAAAAAGGTAGGACACGAAACAAATCTCAGAGGACGAGGCTTTACATCTTATGGCGAACTGAAACGTGGTGAAATAAATTGTGAGGCAACTCAAAATACACCTAAAACTACTTCGAACCCAACCGAAACCATACCCACCTTTGGACATCGTTGGAAATTCCATCAATCAGATCTGATCGTGGTGTCGCCGGAAAACGCCGCCGCTTGAAGGTCGTGTTCGTCGAGCGTCGAGTGCTGGTCGTATGGAGCACTGCCCGCCGGGGCGACCGAAGCGGGAATCGCGAGGGAGATGAAGGAAGGGTCCCGGAATCAACGCCGTCGAAGGTGAAGCTATTGTCGCGCGTGGAGAACGCCGGAGTGTGGAGGCGCTGGCCGGAGATGAGGTCCACGATGGCTGCTGAAACTCGAGGAAGCGGAAAGATGAAATGGTGAGAATGATGCGGTTGTGCGGCGCAAAACGAGAACTTACCTTTTTTTTTAATCTAAATTTTTAAAAGTTAAAGTTTAAATTTGGTTAAATTACAAGTTTAGTTTAACTTTGAGGTTTGTGTCTATTTGGTCCCTAAACTTTGAAAAGTGTCAAATAGGTCCCTGAACTTTCAATTTTGTATCTATTTGGTCCCTAAACTTTAAAATGTGTCTAATAAGTCCTCAAATTTTCAATTTTGTATCTAATAAGTCCCTGAACTTTCAATTTTGTGTCTAATAGATCTTTGATTTAGTGAACGTTTTTTAAAATTCATGAACTTACTAGGCATAAAATTGAAAACTTAAGCTTCTATTGGACAAAAAAATCAATTTTATATATAATAGATCGCTTAATTTTAAAAAAATTGTGAATATGTTGGGGACCTATTAGAAGTTCAATAACTAATTAGACATTTTCAAAGTTCAGAGATTTATTAGATACAAAATTGAAAGTTCAGGGACCTACTTGACACTTTTTAAAGTTCAGGGGACTAAATAGACACAAACCTTAAAGTTCAGGGACTAAACTTGTAATTTAACCGTTTAAATTTTAAGGTCCAACAATAGAAATGTCTAAATTTTAGAGTGGTTTAATAGGCAATATGAAAATAAAAAATATGAAAATAAAGATTTGAAAACAACGAATTCAATAAAAACATGTTTTTATGTTTGGTAACAGATTTAGAAATTTGATTTTATTCTAATTTTTGTTTAAAACGTATCCTATAATATATTTATAGATAATAAAATTGTAGTTGCAAGACTAATTATTAGATTGAATATAAGTCATTATTAATTAATTTATGAATCTGATTTTTATAAATTTTATAGAATTATCATTTTATAATATAGTATTATATAATTTACAATCTTTATCAAAAAAAAATATTATATAATTTACAATGTATTGTATTATACATATTTTAATTTAACAAAGTAATATAAATTTATAACATGATATATTGTATTTATTACGCTTTTTATTTTTGTTTAATATAATTTTACATTTTAAATTTTTTAATTCAGAATTGTGATATAATGAAATTATAAAAATGTTGTTTTTCAGAATTTCTACTATTTGGATTACAGAATCCAAAAATAATTTTCGAAAACACAAATGTCAAACATATATTCACTGAATTTAGTGAATCTGATCACATACCAAACAAACCCTTACCTATCTGACTTAAAAATATTTATTCAACTTATATATATATATATATATATATATATATAATCTATAATATATTAAAAAACAACAATCCTTGAAAAACATTTTTGGACAATTTTATCCTCTCTTATTTATATATTTACAAAATATGTCATTGGCAATTAATTATAAATTGTTGATTAATTAATTAATAATTAATTATCTATCAATATTTAATATCTTAAAGGTTGGAATGTGAAAAGTTTTTCCTACCACTTAAAATATTTATTTAATTTAAATTAAAATAAAATTTAAAAGTCTAAGAATTCAAAAAGGTTTTGTAACTCTCACATTCTACTACTATAAAAATGAGCTTTCTTCCATTTCACCAACACCAAAACACCAGTCTTTCTTTCGTTTTGTTTTCTCAATGCATTGCTCTCAAAGGCTCTTTAATTTTTAAAACATCGATCTCAAGATGTCGGTGTGTTAGTTACATTCAAGTTGCACGGAATCCATATATGTCGAATCTATATCCTACACTTATTTGTTGTTTTCTCATTGCATTGCTCTCAAAGGCTCTTCAATTTTCAAAACATCGATCTCAAGATGTTCGTGTTACATTCAAGTTGCAAAGAGATGTGTGTGTCGTATCTATATCCTGACCCTAGGCTTGCAACATCAAGACTCAACTTTGATGAAGTTGAATTACAATATTTATCTATCAATTGTCCATTGAACAAATATATTTGAAAAAATGAGTGTATGGTTAAGATTTTGAATTTTTTTGTTACTTTTTTTTATTGTTCTAACATAATTAGTATTTTTTGTTTAAAATATTTGTTGAAAGATTAAAAAAAAAAAATTATCAATCAATTACAAGCTTTTTTTTCCTTTGGTTGAAAAACTAATTAAATCTAACCTAATGCCTTACAAAGTTTTTAATTAATTAATTAACAATAATAAATTGAAATTATTTATTAACAATAAATTGTGTAAAATATGAAGAATTAGAATATAAAAAAGTATTGTCATTTCTTTCTCCAAAAGTTAAAGAAATTTTCTTTAAATTAATAATTTTAATTATAATATAAAATCAAATTAGTAAATTAATTTATCTTTATTGAGGTTGAAAAGTTTCATATATAAACAATGGAAATATCTCTAATTTTTAAAAGACAAATAAGGTAATTATCTATAATCTATAATATATTTAAAAACTTAAAAAAAAAAAAATTGGACTATTTTGTCTCTTATCAAATTTTAAATTTACAAAATAAATACCACTTACAAATAATTATCAATAATTAATAAACTATGTATTGAATTTTAATCATAAATATCTATAATCTTTATTAAATTATCTTTACACTCCCTACAAATCACCCACTTTTTTTTATTGATAATTTAATAATTTAATTAAAATGTAAATTTATCCTTTCTTCGTTTATTATTGAGAATTTGTAATGGGTAGCAAGATAGGTTTATTATTTACAAATATAGCAAGATTTAGAAAGATTTGCAAATATGGCAAATTGTTTAAAAAATGTTTACCAATTCCAATTTTACCCTTTATGCATATTTTCTCATGTTTCTTCTTCGATTAGAGTTTTTCTAGTACATTATATAAGCAAGTAAAGCTCTTTTACTATTTAAAACTGAAATTAGTTTGATTGTTCCCTAATTCCATTCCTTAATATCACAACACAACTTTTAACAATAGAAATTAAATATTTACATTTTTTAAATATTGATACTAAATAGAAATTAAATCTGGATTCTTAATCTGTTGCTTTTCTTTTTCACTTTCTTATTGAATTTTTTTCATCGTCTTCTCTATGAATGATTTGAGTGTTTTTGTTTGCATCTTGCCTCGTTATGATTCTCTGTTGAACATGATCGATTTCTTCTAGCATTTTCAGTGAATGATTTTTGTCGTTTGTACTTTTTTAATACTTCTTCACTTGCATATTCTTTTTCTTTTCTTTTCTCCGATTGATTTTTCTCTGGTGTCTTCTTTATGAAGGAATTCTGTGTGATTTTTGTTTTTACTTTTGATTGTTCGATTGAAACTTGAATTGGATATTTCGGTTGAAAGTTGGATTAGTTTTCGCTAATTTGATTTTTCATCTTTGACAATCTGATCGATTAAAAACAGAGGATCGAAGCTTCTCGATTGTTTGCTTATTCGTTGATCTGTGAATAAATTTCTATTTTCTTGTGTTTTCTCCTTTTCCAAATTAGTTTTTGTTGAGATTTCTAATAGAAACTGATAGAAGCTGATAAAAGAAGAAGAAGAACCTGATAGAAGTTGATAGAAGCTGATAGAAGTGAAAACAACACTAACTTTGACTAAGTTTTGTCCCATGAATTGTACTTGCAAGTTAGAAATGAAAATCACGAGAAATAAAATTGAAAGATGAAGAAAAAATGGAACACTATCGGAAGGAAGAATCAATGTACAAGTTGAAAGGTTGGATTGTGGGTATTTTAGTTTTAAATGGTTGGATAACCACTTTTGCTATGTTTGCAAATTATTTACCATTTTTGCTACATTTGCTATTTTTTTGGCCGGTTTTACCATATACCTTATTATCCCTTTAATGTACCAAGACTTACTAAAGTCATTTTTGATAATCATTTGGTTTTTTTATTTTCTATTTTTTTTTGTTTATACTTTTTAGGAACATTTTTAAAACCTAAGCCGAAATTTAAAAATTTGGCCTCGTTTGATAACCATTTTGTTTTTGGTTTTTAGTTTTTGAAAGTTAAGCTTATGCTCACCTAATTTCTCTATGGTAAATGATATACACATGACATCAATGATATTAGTGATATCTATCATTGTTTTCTAGATATCAATGATATCAGTGATATCAATGATATCAGTGATATCATTGATCAATATATATGATATCAGTGATATCAGTGATCAGTAGATATCAATAATATCAGTGATATCTATCGTTGTTTTCTAGATATCAATGATATCAGTGATATCATTGATCAATATATATGATATTAGTGATATCAGTGATCAATAGATATCAATACTATCAGTGATATCATGATCAGTGATATACGAGTGACTATTGTGGTGATCGATTTCTATATTACTTAATGTTGTTAATGTTGTTATTACTTTTCGCATAAACTATGATGAAGTTTCAAATAGTTATTTTTTATAGTGGACAATGGAATGAGAAAAATTTCTATGAGAATTACAAGACCATTGGAATTTTGATTGATGAGATGATGTGTTTTGATGATTTTATTAATCTTATCGTGCAAGAAGTTCGAATGGATAGTTCTATTTCTTCTATAGAATTGTCGATGTTATTAGGTTATGGGATGAATGGTGCTCAGGATGTGGTTAAAATTCAAGAAAATAAAGATGTTGCTTGGTTCTTAACTTTAGTGAAATATCAAAATACAAGATATTCTTTAGTTGCTCATATTAATGATGCTTGTTTTGATGGCTCCTCTTGTGCAATTAATGATGGGAGTGACAACTTATGGAGGTGTAATCCACCCAGTTGGGAATCATTCTGAATGGAGTTCGATAGATGTTGGCATGAATGCATTACCTCCAATGTTTAAACGTCAAGCAGGAAGACCCCGAAAGCAAAGGATTCCGTGGATTGGTGAAGCAAGAAGTCATACAAAATGTAGTCATTGTCATCGTGTTGATCACAATCGTAGGACATGTAAATTTTCACCATTTTTACCATGATGTAATTTTTGACAATTGGTTTTAGATATATTTTTTCAAGATAGAACTCAATATTGTTGTTATCATACTATTCATACTATCAATACAAGGTTTGTGATTGTTTCAAAAGTTTAATATCAATACTATGAACACAAGAACTTTGGCATCTGATGAGAAAATTTGAAGACCACATAACAAACAGTAATAGCTAACAGATAGACAACTATCAGTGATATTGATAGACAACTACCACTATAGAAGTCTATCACTGGAAAGAAGTTAATGATTGATAGACAACTATCAGTGATAGACATATATCACTGATATAAGTCGGATAGAAGAAAGAAGTTAATAATCATGAAGAACAAGAAGTCTAGTAGAAAAGTTATGAGTAATAGGTAATAGATAGGTAGAAGTCTATCAGACAACTATCACTGATAGAAGCCTATCACTTCTATCAGTGATAGTAGTCTATCACTTTTTTTTCATTAACTTTTATCAATCATTAACATTGATAGTAGTCTATCACTTCTATCAGTGATAGACAGTGATAGAAATCGAATAGGAACAAGAAGTCTAATAGATAATAGAAAAGTTATGAGTAATAAGTAATAGATAGACAATTGTGGTAGAAGTCTATCAGGCAACTATCACTGATAGAAGTCTATCACTTCTATCAGTGATAGATATCATAATAGTAGTTTATCAAAATTATAAGAAAAAAATTAGTTATTAAATAAACAGACAAAAAAATTAGTTATTAAATAAACAGACTTCTATCAGTGATATCACTGATAGCATCCTGTTAGTGATATCACTGATAGCATCCTATCAGTGATATCACTGATCGCACGGTAATATGGGGCGTTTTAGTAATTTCAATTTCTCTTTTCAAATTTTTGCTATTTTTGCAAATAGATTGAATCATTTGCTATATGGACAATATAATTGGGCCTATTTGCTACCAGCCCAATTGCCCTTTATTATTTTACAAAGTTTATCATTAATAATTAATTATAAATTATACCAAAAAATTAATTATAAATAGTAGATTGATCGGTTAATAATAATAAATATAGAGAATGTGAAAGTTTTTTCTATGACTTGAGTTTTTTTCCTTCAATTATATAATTGATTATAGAATTTCAAACGTTTTAGAATACCAAAAGTTTCATAACTTCTGTCATCTACTACTATAAAAATTGTATTTCCTTCATCGTTCTTTCACTAACACTTTCTCCTCAAATATTTTTCTTAGATTGTACTTTCTTTATTTTGTATTCTTTCAATTCATTTTTCTCAAGTGCATATCTAACTGGTGAAGGATTAGTTGGATAGAAACTCTAGCTATTTGTGAAGTTTTACAGCTATGCTTACTAACAATCTTATTCAATCAATTTAAACTTATATCTTTTCTAGGGTATGGTAGTTACCCATTTCTCTCTCATGTTGATAGAGGTTGAGGATCTAGATTATGACAAGTATTAAAAGACTAGCGTTGTCCTACTTGGACATGAGCATGCACTATTGTTGTACTTGGGTATTTTTATCCCTTTTTTGAAATTTGGTCACCTCTATTGACATACAGGTCACATTGTTTAGAATTTTTACTTTGCAAATCAATTAACAAAAAATGTTTACTTTTCCAATCAAAATTATATAATCTATATAATATATTAAAAAGCTACAATATTTGAAAAACTTTTTTAGACCATTTTATCACTTTATGAAGTTCTTAATTTACAAAATTTACCTTCCACAATTAATGATCAATAATCAATAAATTATATATTGAATTTTAATTACAAATATCTGTAATTATTTTTAAATTATTTTCTTATTAATTATTAATTAAAATATAAACGGTTAATAATAAACCCCCTTGATACCATCACTCATGATGTTTTTTTTTTCTAAAAAAAGGAGTAATTTTAATTAGTTAATTAATTAAATGTAAATAATAAATATTTAGTTTCTTCAAACTTGGAAGGTTAATTGAGTTTTCTTCACCATGTTTTCACCAACACTTAAAATTTCATTATTTCTTTATTTTAAAAATTATACACGTGTTAGCTTTTAAGAAAAATACACACGTGCACTAACACGTGGTAATATACTAGTATATTAAAAATTGACCATCCTATAAAAACTTTTTTGGACAATTATGTCCCTTTCTCAATTTTTAAATTACTAGAAATGTCACTATTAATTAATAACAATAATACTAATCAATCAATTAGGGGTTTTTAAGAAAAATGCACCAATAAATTATATTTATATTAAATTACTCTTTCTCTTTTTTTAAATTAGTAAACTCTTACTAACCTAACTCATACAATTTTTAAAAAGCTACTAAAATCACGTAGCAAATTTTAATAGTAAAAAAGTGCCAATTATAACTTTTATTTTTTAATAAATAGACTATATATTTTTTTTTTAGTAATTAGTTTCTTTTTGTTTAATATTGTTTAATTATATTCTACTTTTATCTATTTCTAAATTTGAAAAATATGTAATTTTAAATTTTTAGTAACTTTAATTGAAAACAATGTGAAAAGATAGGAATATGAAAAGCTTAAACATCAATTTACCTATTTATTACTATAAATTAATCCTAAAAATTAATTATTTTACTTTAACTAGTATTTTAACACATGCATGCATGCACGTGATTTAGTTCTATTGAATAATATTGTTTGTAACTAACTCAAATTTGTGAACTTGTTTTTTAATCAAATTTTATTACATAATTACCTTAAATTTGTATTAATTATTCGTTTGATAAATTATTACTAAATATAAAATTTGATAAATTATTACTATATATAAAATTTATTTATTTTAAATAGATTATTGTTTTAATATTAAATATTTTTTAAAAGTTTTTTATTTAATACTTTATCACAGAACCAACTTTGTATCATTCATAAAAAGTAAATAAATAAAAAATAAAAAATAAAAATAATATAACTTCTCTCATAAAAGAGGAAATTAAAATCATTGAATATCATAAATTAATCAGGTGCTACAAATTAAATTTAAAATTTTTATAGGTTATAGAAGTTTTAATAATAATAATAATCAACTAAAAACATAACTTCGCTTCGCTAAGTGCAATATGTGTATGTGTGCTTGTGTGTATATTAAATAAAATACTAACAATTAAGACAACTCAAAGTAGAAAAGGAGAAAGTGAGGTCCTCTATTATGAGAGTTTGCAATCATTGAACAAATATATTTGCGTGTCCATATCACTGAACCATCTTCTTCTGCCACTTGTCATGTAAGAATCTAAACTGTGGTGTTTTGATGACAACTTATGAAGGTAAAATGCCCAATAACACTATCTCTTTCATGAGTCAGTAACAATTTATCATCTTCAAACTCTCTTTTTTATATATCATCATTTTTTGTTTCTAAAATTATAATGTGTCTTCATTACATCGAAAGAAAAACTAAAAATGAAGTTTAGATTAAGCAATCCAATAAAAATTGTAAGGAAAAACAAAATCATGAATAATGAATACAAATCTATAATATATTAAAAAGCTACAATCTTTGAAAAACATTTTTGGACTATTTTATCCTTATTCAATTCCTATATTTACAAACATGTCATTAACATTAAATATAAATAAATCTTTTATTATATATTCTTTATTTAGTACAACTATTTATTATTTAAATGTTAAAAATATAATTTCTCTCCAATTAATTGAAAATATATTTTGTACTAAAAAAGTTCAAACGAATCTCTTTATTAAAATTAATATGACAATTTTTTGTAATTCAAAGTATTTACATTATATTACTAATGAAAAAAATAATTACATTTTATTACATATTTATATTACTATAAATAGCAACAAACATTACGAAATATTTTAATAAAAATATAATTGATAAAATGTTGTTTTTAAAAATAAAGTGAATTTAAATACACCATAAAACTGTGATACATATGTGGAATTTAAGAAACCTTTTAAGGTTTTGTCTTTTCATTTTCTATAACATTTAAAGTTTAGCTTTTGATCATACTTAATTCTAAAATTTAATAGGTTAGTATTTCAAAAGTTTTTGTAACTTTTTCATACCTTCAACTATAAAAATGAAGTTTCGTTCACCATTTTTTCCATTACCAACAACCTAAAACACATTTTTAGTTGTGTGAATGAATGTGTGAATATGATTGGAGTGACTCGACTTCCAACATTGATAGAAAAATGAGGTCGTCCACGTGCTTGCTCCTATGACAATAGAAGATGGAATGGATGAAAGATTTTTCCAAGAGCTTTTGCAAACGGTCCTTGAACTTGAATCTAGATGAAAACTTCAACAATTCAATTTGCTTTTGTTTATTTTTCATTATTATTATTATGGTGTATTTTTTAGTTCTTTTCATTGCTTTTTAAATCACTTCAATCTTGAAATACTTCTAAATGTTACAAGATTCATTTAGTGAGGATAGAATACATGTGTTGTGTATGAACCATATCCATACTTTAAATTTTAAGTTTGATGAATTACATGATCTTTTATTTTTACCTCTATTGTCACACCCCTCCCGAACCACTTGCTAACTTATCCCGGGAGACGGCATGAACCCAACAGACATTGTTACCTCTTAACAATACCTGCTGACACTACTTTACCTGAAAAGAAACTATGTTCGCATATGGAACACTTTAAACTTAGCACAAATAAAACCGGACATCTATAAGACGTGCATGAGGAGAAACTCTTCTTAAGTCTCTCTTGGAAACTAAAACGAGCAAGAACATCAGAACCACAAACAGTCCAAACCACTAATTAAGCAACCACAACCTCTAAGCACATACGACTATAACTACATAGTTCTATTAAAATAATTTACAAACATATGGACTTGCTAAACCACACCACCACGTATAAAATATCAAACTTATGAAGCTTCAAAGAGATTATGGCAGTTTTTCGTGCACCGAGCTCGATCTCTACCGAAAAGTGGGGAAAACATCGAAAGAATGAGCTATAAAGCTCGTTGAGTGACTTGAGTTTAAAAGAAAGTTATTAACTCGTAAATCATATCACTGCCATCTATGAGCATATGCATCCGTAATCAAGCGTTAAAAGTAATCGTGTAATCATTATAGCTTTTCATGAAAACCAAGAAGACAATCGTTAAAATCTCGTAAAGGCATGTAAATGATATAAACTCTTTTAAAACATGTCACCATCAACGTTGTGTAGGGCACGCCAAAGATACACCAACGTTTATTCTACGATGTAGTGGGGCCCGCCAAAGACTCCCATCGTCTTTGTCGTAGTGGGGCCCGCCAAAGACTCACGACGGCATGGCGTCACTGTCACGAGTACACTCAACGCCGACAATGTAGATAAGACCTGTGTGCACACGGTACCATAAAGCCTCGCTCAATATCTCGTAAAATCACACATGAAACATTGAACATGCCTCGCTTATCTTTCTTTTTCATAAAACTCAAGCTTACTCAACATGTTCATAAACCTGAAATCTTTAAAACATACTTGCTAGTACATGCTTGCTTGAAATCATAACATTTCCATAAATTTTGGCAACCATTGGACATATGCTCATGTATAAACTTTATAAAGACTTTTAGGGTCACAATGAACACTTGAAACATTTCTAGGAAAACAAGAATACTCATAGGCATGTGTTCAAAATAAAACACAAAGCTTTGAAACAATTCATTCTAGCAAAACTTGCATTTCTTAAAGCATTTTTCAAGCATATAGCTCATTTTCAAGTTCGTTTTGTCACTCACAATGTTTGAACTAGAGTCTTGACCAGTACACTCGACCTATTCGCTCTTGGCCTGTCAAACAAACCAAAACCATGTTTTAGAACCTCGAGCTCATGGTTTTAACTTTAAAACTACAAGAAAACACTCCAACAAAAAATTCCAGCATTTAACAGATTTTATGCCCTGTATTCAGACAGCCATAACTTCTTCATTACTTAGCCAAACAGGGTGAAATTTATACCAAACTCTTCCTTTTTGAATCCTCTAAAAATCATATGAAGACATGAAATTGAAATTCCCAATAGATTGGTTCAGAAATACCTCGAAAGCTTCTTTCCCAGGAACTAACTTCTGCTATTCCAGATTCGATTTTCTGCTGCAACCCGAAACTTGACCTGCTATTTACAACATCTTCCAATCATTTTATATTCACGATTTCTTCACGAAAGTTGTAGGAAATTCAATAAGCTTTCCAACCATACCTAATAGAGCTTCTGATTCCAATTCTACAGGTCGGTACAACCAAAACATCAGAGACTTCTCGGATTTGACAGTAAATTCTGTGTTCTGTCTTCCTCTTCACAAATCAGTAGCTTAAGATCCGAATTTGCTCTAGCATCCTTCACGAATTTTGTTCCAATATGAGTTAACTTGCACGAAACAAAATCTCAGCTCTTACTTCTTTCTGTGGAGCTCGAGATGAACAAAATAGCAGAACATGGCAGAGTGATTACCTTGCTGTTATACCAATTGCTTGAGTTCTCTCCCTCTCTCTCAAAATCCAGCTCCAAAACCACCTTCTTCTTCTTCCTTTAAGCTTCTCCCATGAAAACCCTTGTCTTTACTTCATAAAATGAGGAGAAATCGATGGGGGAAGTCTTTTTAAAAAAAAAGAAACAAAGGTGGGGTCCCACCATCCACCATCCACCTTTCCTTTCTTTTCATTTCTTTTCCTTTTTCCTTCCTTTATCTTTCATTTCTTATCTTTTCCTTGCAAAACCAAAACAAACTTAGTATATTAAACATTGTTTCATTTCCTTTTCTTCTTTTGTCTTAAAAGCAATCCAAACCAAAATGGTTTAAACTTTCCTTCCTTGTTTTCCTTTTGCCTTTCACTTCATTTCTTTCCTTTTTAAAACATGGAAAACCAAGTTTTAAACATTCATTTCTTCTTTCTTTTTGTTGTTTGATAAAAAGGAAGTTCCAAAGAAAGATCTCGGGTTTACATCTATTACGTAAAATGTAATTTAATTTTAAGGAAGTTGTGTATTGACATATATTCATTTTCTTCGTCATTACCTTTTTTTGTTATTTTGTAGTAACGGTTATTTTGTGTGGGTGTTTTTGTAAATTGGAATATTTGTTTGTTTATTAATTTAATTTTCTGTTGATTAAAATTCCATAAGAAATTTAATATGTTTATTAAATTGTTTCCTACTAAATTTTATTAAAAAATGTTTCTCTAAAAAAAGTATATTTTTTAAAAACTATACATAAATTTATTTTGTTTGGGTAATAGATTTACACTGTAATGTATCTACAATTCTCTATATATACACACACTCAATTGAAAAGTAAGGTTCTTCATTTACATGTAACTATTTTTTCTTATTTGAGTTCAACAACCATCTTTCCTCTTTTAATCTCAATAAATTAATAAATTTAGACATCATTTACGTTAATTTTAAATATATAACTTCAATATCAAATTTAAGTACATTAAAATTAATTATTCAATATAAATTATTTAATAAATCAATTGTTTTTTTTTTTAAAAAAACGTAACTTTTAGATTAATATTTTTGGATAACATTTATATTAATCAATGCCATTTATTTTTCAAATTGTGAAATTCAAAATTAAAATAATATTTTTTAATTTTAATTTTAAGCTAGGGTTATAATTTTAATTAGAACTATAATATTTTATATTATTATAAATTAATAAATATTCAAATTATTTGTAAATCTACTAATTAATTACTTAAACTAAAAAAACTAATTAGTTACTCTCCTAAGAATACGATTTTTTTTTGTAGGTAATAACTTTAGTTTTTATTATAATTATTGTTAAAATAAAATGGCTAATTGACAATTAGAATTCCAATCATTAACCAAAGAAAGTTAATTATTATTTTTTTAAAAAATAAAGTTAATTATTTAAGATAAAATTAATGAAACAAATAAATTAATCATTTTTAACTATTTCATTTTTTTATATAACAAACTTAACATGTATATTAAGACTCACTCTATTTTAAAATTTTGAATTTTAATGTATATATTCAATTATTTTAACATTCTATATTTTAATTTTAAACCGTTCAAATTTTAAATTAAAATTATAATGTGTCAAAAAAAAGATTATAAAAGTCATATTCTATTAATAAATAAATAATATTATTTGTAACGGACTAATGAATTACTTTTAATAAGTTATAAGTTTATTTTTTATTGTATTAATTATTATTAAAATAAAACATTCATCTATTAAAATTCTAAAGGGAAAATAGAAGATCGTTGTTGCTGTGAGAACAAATTAAAAACTCAAATGAAAAATAGATGACAATTGTATATCAAACAACACAAATGAATGACACAAACAATAATAGAGAATGTCAATGGAGGCAACGAGGAGAAAACATAGGTTTGAAAAAAGAAATAGTGTTGATTACTAAGTTTTAATATAAGTTTGTTTTTATGGGTAAAAATGTCATTGGAGTTTAGTTTTATTTCGTAACTTTTTTATCTTTTTTTATTTTTTTCAAAGTACGTACTTGCATTAAAATTACTAAACTATCACTAAGAGTTTATATATTTAAACTCCTAATCCTACTCCTGAACTAATCAATCAAGAATTACATGGACATAAAGTGTACAAAGAGAGAGAAATAAAACAAAAATATATTGGTATTTGAGAATGAGATTTTTTATTTGAAAGATTTGTATAATTCTACAAAGTCCTCTCTACGTTTATATTTATATGAGTCTTCTCTAAGTTTATATGCAATGGTTGATCTAATTTATATGCAAGAGAGGAAAGAGAAGTTGGAGAGAGGGGAGAAGAAAAGGCCTCCATTAAAAAAAAAAAAAGTTTGATCGTTTCTTTTTACAACAAATATCATTTATCCAATTTTTCCACCCGAAAAAGGTTGGACTTAATTTTTAATTACATTTAAAAGTCAATGGTTTGCAATTATAAAAATTTATGTAATTAAGGGGATGGTGTGTGTCTAATTGGCTCTTGAAATAATAATAATTAATTTTATCTTGATTCAATTTCATCAGTATACTATGCGTTGAATTACTAATTGGATCATTCTTAATTAGCTCGGTTGGATTTGGACTAACCAACATGATTAGATGAAGTAGATGCCTACTAATTCACTTTATCAATTATGTTTAATTCCTTACATCCCTTGTGGTAATAGCAAAGTTGATTTTTTAAAAATTTCTAATTTCTTAGCGAAAAAACTCATTAACCAACAAATTCTTACAATTAGTGTTTTTATCCCTCATAAAAATTTTCAAAAAATCATGCTAAATATCACCTTATTTAGAATTCTACAAGACAACTAAAAAATTATCTAAGCAACTTGAAAATAAGAACTTGAGAAATTTTAAAACCTATTTGACTAAAGTTATTGTTCTGTTCATGATTTTAATCATATATACGATCAAATATATTTTAGAATTCTAATATCAAACTGAATAATTAATATTTAGTAATATTATGCTTAAATTATTTTTTTTAAGGACACTTACATTATTTAAGAGTATGATTATTTAAAAAAAAAAAAAAATACACGTGCATTGCACGTGGTATTACACTAGTAAACTTAAAAGGAAGAAAAACTCAAATATTTGTAAAAGAAAAAAAAAATAGAAGATAGCTCTTTATATAATGAACAAGAGATAAAGAGATAAAAAAAAAAACTTTTAAAATTTTATCTTGAATTATAAAAAATAATAAAAAAAAAGAAGATAGCTCTTTATATATCTATACATTTGTAGTATTGTTTTGATTTTATGAAATAAAGAGACAAAACATTTCATATTCTAACTCTCCATATTTTATTCTTCAAATAGGAAAAAAACGCTCTATATTTCTAAACTTTTGAAGTTTTATCAATAATTTTGATAAACTCATAAGTTTGTAGTATTAATTTATAAAAATAAAGAAACAAAATTTTTCATATTATTTGGTAACTTTTCACTTATTAAATAATATTTTTAAGCTACTATTTCCTTTTCACATTAACAAATGAACAAAAGTTTATATTCAAAACTTTCTTATTCTAACTTTTCATATTATTTTCTTAAAACAAAACTCTCCATATGTTAACTTTTCTTTGATCAAATAATCTTTTAAAATAAAGTTACTATATAGTACGTAATTAAGTACACAATTTTTTTTTTTAAGAAAGATGGCTATATAAAGTTTAAATAATTATTATATTTTATATTTATATTTTTAGTACGATATTTTTATTTTAGTTAAATAATTAGAAGTACCCCATTTCAAATATATACACATAACCATATAAGTGATATGAATGAAAGATATGAAAAGAATTAAGTCATTAGTATTTTTAATTAAATTATAGTAAATGCTACATATTAAAGACTTATATAGATATATGAATTAAGAATGTGAAAATGTAATTAATGTGAAAAAGAGGTTAAGTAATTAATGTTCATTTTATTTTACATTTTAATTAAATTATTATTTTTTTTAAAAAAGAAAACTAACATGGATGTGTGTGAACATACTTCTCAATTAAAAGAAGATAATTTAATAAAATAATAAAATATATAATTTATTAATTATTAATAATTAATTGTAGGTGACTATATTGTAAATTTAAAACTTGAGATATAGATGAAATAGTTCAAAAATGTTTTTCAAGAATGGTAGCTTTTTTTAGTGCATTTTCTTTTAATTTCAATTAAACTATAATAAATATCACATTCAAATATTTGTATAGGTATAACCATTAAGTTACATGGGTGAGAGAATATGAAAAGAAATTAAGTCATCAATATTTTTAATTAAATTATAATAAATGTCATGTTTTAAATATTTGTATAGATATAAGTTACATAGAGGAAAAATGTGGAAAGAGGTTAAGTAATTAATATTCATTTTATTTTAGATTTTAATTAAATTACTATATTATTTAAAAAGAAAAAAAAAGAAAGGAAACTAACATGGATGTGTGTGAATATACTTTTCAATTATTACAAGAAGATAATTTAATAAAAATAATTAAATATATAATTTATTCATTATTAAAAATTAATTGTAGGTGACTATGTTGTAATTTAAAATTTGATAAAGTGACAAAATAGTTTAAAAATTATTTTTCAAGGATAGTAATTTTTTTTAGTACAATATTTTATTTTAGTTAAATTATATAATAAATATCACATTTCGAATACTTATATAAATATAACTATTAAGTTACAATGAGTGGAAGAATATGAAAAGAAATAATTAAGTCATTTGTGTTTTAATTCATGTATAATAAATCATATCTCAAATATTTATATAGGTTGCATAAAGGCGAGAATATGAAAAGAGGTTAAGTAATTAATGCTTATTTTATTTTATATTTTAATTAAATTATGAAATTATAAGGAAAAAAAAACTAACATGAGTATGAAGGTACTTTTCAATTAAAAAAATAATTTAATAAAGACAACTATATGTACTCAATAAATAAATAAAGACAACTATATAATTATATGTGTGGGGTAATTTATTGTATGTGGCTTATATTGTAAATTTAAAACTCGGTAAAAGAACAAAATGGTTTTAAATTATTTTTCAAGGTAAAGTAGATTTTTTAACAATTTTTTTTACAGTTATGATGCATGGATATGAGTAATCAAACAACAAATTTTCTAAAAATCAAATTAAAATAACTGTAAAGTGTTTAAAATTAAAAAAAAAATCACAAATGTTAATTATATAAAATAACTTTATAACATCTCTAAGAAAATTGATACCTATATTTGAGAGCATTTTGTTGAATCATTTTTGTCTCTCATCCGTGCTTAACACTACTATGCATTCATACAACTTAGAAACTTTGGGAGAATGAATTGAGAGAAAGAAACACACTTAGAAGAAGAGACCTAAGTTTTTGTAGAAAATGAGTAGAGTATTGCTCTTTATATTGTTTTAGTTTAGGAGTTGTAGAAAGTTACAAAACTCTTGAAATTCAATGGTTAAATATAATTAAATGTAAAAAATCATCAATTTTATAATTGATTTACATAAATTATAATAAATGTTATAGCTCAAATATTTATATAGGTTTAGGTTACATAGAGGTGAGAATTTGAAAAGATGTTAAGAAATTAATGTTGATTTTATTTTACATTATAATTAAATTATATGTAAAAAAAAAGGAGACATGGTGTGTGAAGGAATGTTGTTTTTCTTAATTAGAAGAAGATAACATAACAAAAATAATTAAAAATATAAATTATTAATTGTTGGTAATTAATTATGGGTGGCTTATATTGTAAATTTAAAACTTATAAAGAGACAAAATAGTCCAAAAAAGTTTTGTGAAGATAGTAGCTTTTTAATATATTATAGATTAGAATTAATAATGAGATGTGAAAAGTTTTGAAACTTATTCATCTCTTGCAATATATAAAGGCATCATTTCTACTTTTCTACTACAACAATTTAGTTTTCTCTTCGTTTTAATATGTTTTTCATCATCTTTTAGTTCCTCCATATAGTTATTGACATAGAAGATCATATTGTATATTGCAACACACTAAGTTTTAGCAAATGCAAAGTAGTAGTATTGTTTGGATGCCCTTTTTGTATTGTGAAAAATGGTTTGATCTCAAACATCAACAAAAGACGGGCCTATTTTAAGAGAATCGTATGAACAATAGGTATCAATATATTATTCTTATAGATATTTTTGTATTGTTTTTGCATTATTTTTTTTAAATTGTTTTCATAGTTCATGTATGATCATATTTTCCTAATTTTATTTCTTATCTAATTTTTTTCTTATCTAAGTCATTGATAATCCCATGAAATGAGATTATTTTTAGCATTTTTCATTGCTTTCTTCCACTCAAAATTGAGTTGTGTGCGTGTTTTGTTCGTTTTTCTTAGTGTGTTGTTCACTGAATGTTGGGTTTAGTGAGTTTAGTGTTAGTTGTTCATTTCCTTGTTTTGTTAGGTTAATTTTAGTGTTTTGTGCTTTGTTGTTTGTTGTGTTGGGTGTTGTGTTTTGAGTTTTACTTCTGTTTTGTTGTGTGGTGTAGGAGGAAAATGAATGTTGTGGCAACAATGCTACAACATTACTGCAACATTGGCTTTAAAGAGCAGCAGAAGAGTTCGGGGCAGATTAGTCACAGCATTGCTGCAGCATTGTCACAACATTGTTGCAACACCGATTTCATCGATGTGGTAGCAATGCCACAATATTGACTTCGGGGCAGATTAGTCAAATGTGGGGCCCACCTTTCGGGATGACGTAATCATTGGGCTGAAGTTCTATTTTTCAAGTGGCTTTTGACTTTTTAGAGAAAAGAGAAGAATGGAAGGACTTGGGGTGCAAAAAGAAAAGAAAAAAAATCCTACCCTAATTTGGAAAAAGAGAGATCGATTAAGGGAGGAGGTTATTGAGAAAAGCAGCAGGAAAAAGGGTCTTCATCATCGCAAACTGCAGAAGGAAGGGAGAATAGATCAAGAGAGTTGCTGCAACACCTCTCTCTACTTTTGTTTCTCTTTTCTTCTCCTTGTTCTAGCTTTTCTTCTTCCTCTTTCAAGCTTGATTTAGCTTAGGGTTGTTTTAAATAGCTTTCCCTTGTGACTTTTGTGTTATTCTTGTAATGTCTTTAATCTTTAGACTCTTTGTTTTTGATTTCTCTGTGAAAACCATGGGCTAATTGTTTAAGTTGGAATTTATGGAATGAAACTCTAAATTTTGAAGTTCTTTTGTTGGAGGATTGTTGTATTTGTGTAGATTGTTTATGGGTGTTTATTGTTTGAAGTTCTTCTTAAGATTGAATATTAGTTTGTTTTAATTCTGAAAAGATTAAAATGAACGGAAAAAGCATAAGCAATGCAAGTAGGTCTATGTCTTGAAAAAGAAAAGGTTCCAAAGGTATAGACATGTACTTTTGGCTTGTAAACTTAGGGAAATTCAAGTTAATTTTATGTTTGAAAGCTGGGATTTCATAGACATATGTAAGACTCTATTTTTAGGCTACAATTCTAAGGTTAGAAATAATTTTCAGAATTTATTTCATAATTTTTCGTTTCTCGCACAAGATAACAAGATATGGCAAAGAATGTGGTAGCATTGCTACAACATTAGACAACAGAAATTAGAAGTTCATTTCCATAAATTCCAACGCTTTAATCACTTAATTCTCAGCTTGTTTATTGTCCATTTGAGTTGTTTATCGCTCTTAGATAGCTAGATTCTTTCTCTCTTGTGTCAAGCTCGTTTTATTTGATTTTGGGTTATTTAGAAGCTTTAAGACTACTTTAGCATTACTCAACTTTACAAATTTTTGCAAACTTTAGTCCTCGTCGGATCGACCTTGTTCACCAATTACTACCTACGATTGCGTATGCTTGCGTAGTGAGTTTTGCACAACAAGTTTTTGGCGCCATTGCGGGGGACTATTTGTTTGTGAATTTTGTGAAATTGAGTACTTTTATTTGTTAGTTTTAGTTTTAGTTAACTCACTCAAATTTTTATTGGTTACTTGTGTATCGTGCTAGGTGCTGAACTTCTTTTATGAACGAGGAGCACGATCTTGAATTGCAACCTCTTGATCCCGCAATCGAACGTACATTTCACCGGAGAAGAAGGGAACAGAGAGGACGTGCATAAGTTGAAGGTATGGCTGAACCACCGCTGAGAATTGATAATAATGGTGGTGCGAGAGCAGTGGAAGATGAGAGAGATCAGGTTATTCAGGAATATGCAGTGCTAGTTCTGATTTTGGGGATTATGCCACCGGAAATAGAGGCTACACACTTTGAACTGAAGTCGGTCATGTTTCAGATGCTCCAACACATAGGCCAGTTTTGGGGTACGCCAATGGAGGATCCTCACTTACATCTCCAATTATTCATGGGTGTTTGTAAATCCTTTGTAATCAGAGGGGTAAGTGAGGACACTCTTAGGTTGACGCCTTTCCCTTACTCACTAAGAGGGAAGACGCTTGAATGGTTGAACACAATACCACCTGGAGCTATCACGAGTTGGAATGAATTGGTGGAACAGTTCTTGATAAAATATTTTCCACCCACTAAGACTGCAAAGCTCAAAAGTGAAATTACTTCGTTTCAGCAACAAGATGATAAGTCTCTGTATGAAACATGGGAAAGGTTCAAAGAGTTGCTTCGTAAATGCCCGAACCATGGTATTCCCTACGACATCCAGATGAAGACTTTCTATAATGGGTTGAATACCCACATGAGGATGGTAGTGGATGCCTCAGCTGGAGGAGCATTGTTGTCAAAGACATACAATGATGCGTATGAGATTCTGGAGAAGATTGCGAAGAATAACTTGATGGAGATCTGATCTCCTTGAGCAGCAGAAACGTGTTTGAGATCGTAAATTGCTTGATTGTTTTAATTGAAACAAAAACCAGTACATTGATAAATAAAACAGAACAAACATGAAAATTCTAATCCTATTAGACATGGATTAAATACAAACATGCAAACATGATTAAAGTTTAACAATTAAACTAAAGGGAAGAAAAATACCTTTGTAGTTTCAACTTGCAGCAACTCCTTGCTCCAAACAAGACAGCAACACAGGAACTTCCAAGATGCTTCTCTATTTTCTTCAATTGGACAACACCACGAGGAAAACCTTCTATCCTTTGAGATCTTAGAACAAAACCTTTTGTGGGAAGGATTCCAACTTTTGGAAGATGAAGGGAATTAGAAAATTGAGAGAGAGAGAGCCTTTCCTTCTGTGAGAACTCCAATTGATCTGCCGATCATTTCACACCCCTTCTCCCTGTTAAGCTATCGATAGGGAGAAGGAAGGGGATAGTGGGAACGTGTCTGGAAGACACGTTCCTTTATTTTTATTATTAAAATAATAATAATAATAATAATAGTTAAATAATAATTAAATCAAATTTAATTATTAATTTAAATAATACAAATTAAATATCATATATTTAATTTGGATTAAATTTCATTTAATCATATTACCCCTTTAATCTATAGTTTTAATGTACATCCAGTGCACATTAAATTTTAACCTATAGTTTTCAAATATGAATCACATTCACATTTGAATTTAATATTTGAACTATTTCAAATATTTAATTCTCTCAAGTAATTTAATGTGAATCCTATTCACATTAAATTTATAATATATAGTTCCAAAACTATATATTATATCGTATCAATATACATTATATTTATTCCCTAATGAATTTGAACATTTCAAATTCAAATGATCTAAGAACCCTTTACGAGCTAGAAGGTGGACCTAATGGACCTACAAATCAGAAGCTCCAACGATACAAGATTGCTCGGTTAATCTCATTAACCTCCCAATCAACATTCGTTAACTGCGGGAACACTCTACTAAAGTCCCACAGCTGCACTCTTCTCACTATAGATATATTTCTGTGTCCATGGATATTGACCAATAACAGCAAGTCAATCCTTCACGAATGTTCGTAACACCGGTTAATCAAATTACCGCTTTTACCCCTCGGTTACATCTTGTGCCTTAAGTACCAAAGTGCTCTCTAATGAACAATTTGTTTGTGGTCCTACCAACAAACATAGTCCCTCTCGGGCCAATGAGAGGGTTGGGCCCTTTGTTCAAGTCCCGGAGACACCACTTAAGGGAACATTCCTCTACTTACCCTAGTAGGCGGGAAGGAATGAATTCCATCTTGCTAAGTTAAGTTCCCAGCCGCTCACTCGGTCTTGTCCCCAAGAAGGTAGGCATATTGAGTCGACGAATCTGGCCACTCTCACCCATACTAGTCAAAGGACAATCCCTCGCGAATAGGAGTTCGTAACCTGCTCAGGATTGAGATCAAGTTGGCTAGGTCATCCTAGTGAAATAGAAACCTAACTAGTCAACGGAGTTACAGCTAGAGGTTGCTATTTCGTGGTCCGGTCTTATGTAATCTCATTACATAGGATATCCCCACTCACATGTCATCTACACGAACACGTTAGGATCACAGTGTTTGTATCAAATACAAAGTGGGCCACATTCATAGTTTTACCAGGGTAAGGTACCCAAACCTTATCCCCTAACTATAGACCCTTTAGGCTGTATCTCGAACCGAGATCCTTTTTATGTACATTACATTCAGTTAGAGATTCATTTAACAGCCTTTGATGTTTAGTTTATTGGATTTAGGGTTTTAGATAAAGGCAATCTCGTAGATAACGAACAATAACACTTTATTGAAATAATAACACTTTATTACATTAATTAGAACATAATTACAAACTACGAGTTTTATGGCATAAATCCCAACATAACTACTAGTGGCCAACATCACGCCTTAACCCGACTCGCCAGGTGGCAGTGGTGTAGGATGCAAATGCAGCAAACTTGGCAGCACAGATTGCCACTCTTACCAATACGCTAAAATCAATGAATATGGGTTAAGGAAATCAGTTTGGGCCACCAGTGTCAGTTTCTTGTGTTTGTTGTGGGGAGGGTCACACTTTTGATGTTTGCCCACCCAATCCGGCTTCAATGAACTATGTGGGGTACAACAAGAACTTCAACCCCTACTCGAATACATACAACCCGGGTTTGAGGCATCATCCAAACTTTGCATGGAACAATCAAGGAGTTAGGCCTTCGAATCAGCAAGTGAGACCTCCAAGTACCTCCAGGATTTCAACAACAGGGATATCTTCAGCAGATTTTGCAAAATCCTAAGGTAAAGACTCAAAACCCCACATCTTATTTAGAAACCTTGTTGAAAGAGCACATGGCTAAAACTGATGTCATAGTATAGAGCCAAGCTGCAACAATTAGAAATCTAGAGAATCAAATGGGCCAGTGTTGCTTATAATTTTGATATTGTAATACCGCAGTGTACGGGTCAAGTTTTAGTATAGTGATTTAAGAGTCCAAGTATCGTCCTCGGGAATGGGTTTCTAGATTAATTAATTACGAAGATATTAATTCTCAATTTTAGCTAAAGAAACATAACATTGATAGGTGATTGAAAGTAAAAACTAACAACAGACTAACATGTGGAGACACAAATTGATAGATTTGAGGAAAGTGAATTTACAAGTTAATGACTTAACTAACACATGCAATGAACCAATGAGATGAATTTATAACCAAGAAGCAAAATACTCAAGAAAATCTCTCGATTCTTAGTGAGCCTCGCACATGCAATAAACTCCATAGTCTCCATATGAACCTACGACATGCACGACATTAAGCAACTTCTTTATGTGTTTCCCTAAGATTTCTAGGTCATTCTCATACCAGACTCCTAAGGGTTTTGACAACTTTGCTCTAATTAAAGTTTTATCTCTCGAGTCCACTTAAACCAACAAATTAAGAGTTAAAGAACGAATTGCCAAAAATAAGAACAAAACATGCTTCAATACATAGTAAAAAAGTCTTAACAAACAACTCAAATCCTAACTACAACATTTAGCTACTCTAAATCACATGAAAACCAAGATAAACATGTAGAAAACGTCTTAAAACAGTATTACAATCTGAAAGAAAAGGAAATTAAACTTATGTGTCGATGCCGGTCCTTCATCTCCGAGCTCCCGTCTTCGATCTCGAACCTCCACGAATGCTTTGGCTCCAAAAACACTCTCTTTTCTCTCCTTAAAAAATGTATTTCGAAGATAGGGGCAAAAATCTACCAAATTCGGCTCCCTTTGCAAGAGAATGTAAGGATGTATTTATAGGTTTCAACGGTACAACATTGCAACGCTAGGGACACTGTTGCAACGCTGTACCCTAGACGTGTATCAATTATGGAAGGTATCGATGGCGTTGGCAGCATTGCAACGCCGCTACCCTAATGCGCGCGCCTCTTATCGATCTGGTGTTGCGACGTTGCAAAGCAGCGTTGCAACGCCCTCTGTGCGGTTCCTCATATGCATCTTCCTATCGAGACAGCGTTGCGACGCAGCAAAGCAGCGTTGCAACGCCATCACCTCGGGTCTTCAAGCTTGGGTTGGTCCTTTCACTTCCAATTGATGTTATTTTAAGCTCCAAATAGCCTCGTTTCGATCCCGAGTGATCCAAAATGTCTCCAATTGTCTTGTTTGTGCTCTTAACCTGAAATTGAGTAATTTAAACACGTAAAAGCTCTGAAATCATTACAAAACTAGCAATAATTAAGCTTAAGAATAACACATTTTGTGTGCTATCAAACACCCCTAAACTTAAACTTTTGCTAGTCCCGAGCAAAAACATAATTAAACATCAGATTGTTCTTATACATACACTTGATTCAAACCTCAAAGATTTAAGAGAAAATCTAGTAATCACAGGAAACACTCAAACATAACACTTCAGCAAGCAATTTAAAACTTTTCCTAAGTGTTCCTACGTGTGTGTGTGATTAGCCTATGTTCCCTTCATTTTTACTAAGCCCGAATCAACTTTATTAGGTTCTCCATTCAACTTTCCCCTACACTGGTCATAATTACTAATCTTTGAGCCTCCCCACATTGAAGAATTAAATAACTCTACTCAGCACTTACTCATCTTTTATCACTTTTTCTATTTTCTATTTTCTTTTTTTTTTGTGCAAGGACACTAGCTTTCACACATCCACTGCAGGGACCCTTACCCAGAGCAATTGCTCAATGAGTGGCCTAACTGATCACAATGAAGGTAGCTCTTTTTGCCCTCACGAATTTTTTTCTTTAGCAAACAAACAACAAAAACCAACTATTTCACATATTATACAGGTCATGCATTTTATATTGTCATTCACCCTATCCTGCAGTTTAACTCTCAAATCAGTTCTTAGACCTATCGAGGTGACATCAAACTTCTAAGCCTAATAACTTTGTTCTAAGCATTTCAAAACTACAAGAACACAGGCTATGTGCATAATAGTGCAGGAGAAACTCAAGAAAATTTTTAAATTAACTCAAATTCATGTCATGCTCTCAGGTTTCAGCAGAATCACAAAGATTTCCAATTATATCTCATCCTAGGCTATCATACTCATACTTATGTAAAAGATCAGTCAGCAATTCCAGCACATACTAAGGATAGTTACAATAGACAAACAACATCCCAAACATCCCACCCCCAAACTTAAACAAAACATTGTCCCCAATGTTTGCAGAAATAAGCACAAATTAAGTATAAGGGTAAGAGTGAACAATACTGTCTTGGGTTATGGAGATCTTTCTGAATTCCTTGGATAGCCAAAACATGTGTGTTGAAGTTATTGGGATTTTTGTCCTAATCTCGTGTTTGTAACATATTGTTTGAAATTAATAAGAGTTATTCATTTCATCACTTTGTGTCTCGCAATATTTATAAACTTTTCCAATAAACTAAGCTCTAGGGTCATTGAATTTATGAGAGAATTAGAGCTTGAACGGTGTGTAGTGGACACACAGGGAGGATCACGTTCGAGTTAATGACCGAACGGTCTACAGTATATGGATAGGGTTGGAGACCTAATCCTGGATACACTATGGATGCGGCCCGCTTTGTATTAGATACAAACGAGGTGATCTGACTCGTTCATGTAGTTGACATGCGAGTGGGGGCATCCTGTGCAATGAGATTGTACAAGATCGGACCGTGATTTATTAGACCTCACCGATGTAACACCGCTGATGCGATGGGACTAATAACCGTAGATGACCATTAGTGACTCGACACAATCCACGAGCGTGTTACGGACTCCTGTCTGCGAGGGTATGTTCTTTGACTAGTACGGGTGAGGGTGGTCACAGTTACTCGCCCAATATGCCTATCTTCTCAGGGACAGAACCAAGTAGGGAGTTGGGAACTTAACTACGCGAGATGGAATTCACTCGTTCCCGCCTTTAGGGAAACTAGAGGGGTTTTTCCCTTAAGTGTTGTCTCCAAGGCTTGGACAACGGGTGCCCACCTTCTCACTGGCCCGAGAAGGGTGTTGTGTATGGTTGGACCATCACAATATGTTGTTCATTAGAGGAGCGGTGGGGACTTAAGGAACAAGAGGTAGACACGAGGTAAAAAGCGGTAATTTGATCCAAAGTGTCTACGAACAACCCGTGAAGGGTCGACTCATGGGTATTGGTTATATCGGTGGACACGTAATATTCTCCAGCGACGGGAGTGCAACTACACGGGCTATAGTGGAGTGTTACCGTAGCTAATGAATGTTGGTTAAGCTGGGTCAAAGAGTTTGTGAGTTAATCTCAGATTATTGGAGCCTCGCCACTTTGTAGGTCCATTAGGTCCCTCGGTTGGCTCAATCAGGTTAAAAGAAGGGTTAATGTTTTGGTATGAAATTGAAGTGTTCAATTTCACTTTAAGGACATTTATGTCATTTATATGAGATATGAATGATATAATATATAGTTTAATGTGATGAGATTCATAATAAACTATAGGTTAGCCTAATTATTGAATTAGGGCTAATTGGAGAAATTGATTGAGAGAAATTAAATTGGATGTGATTCAATTTAATTAATCCTAATTATTACAAATGAGATTTGCAATATGAGATATGAGATATCTTATATTATGTGGTTATGCAAATGAGATTTGCATAACCTATGGTTGTGGTAAAGTGGTAATTATGTGGAGATTTTAACTCCATCAATTCCACTATATAAACCCTTCTTGCAAGAAGGATTGTAACTCAATCTCTCATTTTTGATTTTTCATCAAAGAAGAGAAGAGGAATTCTCTCAATTCTCTCTCAATTCTCCTCCCTCTCCAAAACTCTTACAAGATCCCACCATCTTCCCTTCTCCAAAAGAGAATAACCGAGAAGGCCATTTGGTTGTGTTCGGATTCCATTCGTGAGAAGTGTTCGTTGAGTTCAAGGAGCACGAAGAGTTCGTGATTTGAGGAAGAAACTTTGAAGAAAGTCTTCAACAAGTAAGTAAACTCTATTTGCTGTATTTTTCTTCTTCTTTTAAGCATGTTTAGCCTAGATCTAGTGTTAGATCAATTTTAACAAAATTATGTTGCATATTGATACCTCGACGATTCAATCGTCTTCCGCTGCGTGGGATTCTCATTCCCTTCAGAAGTTCCTTAGAACGAGAGCATGAATTTCAACGAAGGATGACATCATCACAACCTACAAAGCAAAACAAACAAACTAGTAAATAAACTAAGAACTGAAAAACAACTAAAACAATCTAAAGACAGAAAACAACAAAGATGTAAAGCTTGGGTTGCCTCCAAAGAAGCGCTTTGTTTAACGTCTTTAGCTAGACTGTACTCCCTCAAGGTGTTTCTTTCCTTTCTTGCAGTGCTCGGAGTGATGTGTTCATGTGACCAATCTGGGTCTCAATATTCTTTATTGCAGCTCCGTGACTAGTCACTATACCAGATAGATCGGTGTTCGCATTCTCCACCGGTTGGGCCACTTACGGATTCAAATATGAAGGAGTGCAATGTCTCTTCCAGAGATGGTTTCCTCTCTGATGTAGAAGCATACCCTGTAGGAGGATTCAACACATTTTCATTGTTAGCATAAGAGAAATTCTCATGATACCTCAAACCTAGATTATAATGTGTTGGGAGGTTATTCTGAGTCTGTTTTCCTCCATAGTTGTTGCTTATGTTGTTCAGGTAGTGCAATTGCTCCATAGTGGATTCTCCATTGGCCTGAGAGCATTGAGAGGACATCCCTGTTTGTGGTGATCCTGCAAAATTATTCAGAGCATGAGTGTGTGATGCCATATGAGATCTAAGAGAGGTTACCTCATCCAGTTGATACAATCCTGCTACTGGCTTAGATCTGTCATTGTCTGTAGGCCACTGGTAGCTGGCAGTTGACACTTCCTTGAGGAGGGCACGTGCTTCTTGCACAGTCTTCGCCATGAAAGTCCCTCCAGCAGTGGCATCCAAAATGGTCCTAGTCTTACCTTCCAGTCCATTATAAAACAGTTGTACCTGGAGCCAATCTAGGTAGCCATGCTGTGGACACCTCCTGAGCATGTCCTTGTACCGTTCCCATGCCTCAAATAGTTGCTCTCCCTCATGCTGCCTAAATGTTCCTATCTCCGTCCTTAACTTTGTAGCTTTCACAGGTGGAAAGAATTTGGTCATGAAAGCTTGGGCCAACTCCTCCCAAGAAGTGATACTGTCTGAGGGAAGGGACCCTAGCCATTATTTAGCTCTACCCTGCAAAGAGAAAGGAAAGAGACGTAAGCAGATATTATCAGCAGAGATACCATTCATTTTAAATGTACCACAGATTTCTAAGAAATTCTGCAAGTGTGAGTTTGGATCTTCTGTGGCTAATCCTCGAAAAGCACCTTCCCTAACCATCTGTATAAGCCCTGTCTTAAGTTCAAAGTTATTAGCATTTATAGAGGCATAGACTATTCCAGCCTGCTCAGAATCAAACATAGGTTGGAAATACTCCCTGGTAGGTTTAGGGTTATTGATTAACTCCTGGTCAACCATAGTCTGAGTTTCTGCTCTTCCTTCCCTTAGGTGTCTCCTACAGGTCCTCTCGATCTCAGGATCAAAAGGGTGCAAGTCTGCAGCTCCCCCCTTGTGCATACACTTGAAGGTACAAAAAGATAAGAAATTAGATAAGAACAACAAAACTAGAAAATGAAATAAAACATAAAAAAAAGAAAAATACAAAAATAAAGACATGAAACTTAAAACTTGGGTTGCCTCCCAAGAAGCGCTTTCTTTAACGTCTTTACCTAGATGGTGACTTATCAGGGCACATAAAACCGCTCATACTTCTTTGGGCCCTTCTTGCTTGAATCGATATAACCTTCTAAGTCTAAAAGACTATCCTGTTTTTCATGGGCACCAGAAAGAGAATTATTTTTGGTATTTTGTTTATCAAAATAAAAGAACAAAAATCAAAACAAGACTCGTGAGTGTAGGACAAATGGCTATGAAAATTAAAGGAAATTTCTGGAGACAAAAGAGGAAAGGACTTCTCAGCCTCTACCTCTATCACCTGAATTTCTCCTATGGAAATAATTGTATCACCAATGTGTACCTCACTATCCTGTTTATGGTGTGTCTTAGCCTCCCCCAAACTATCCTCACTATCATATGAACAAGTCCTCCTATGTGGCACCTCCTCAGTGGTAAGGATAAAAAATTGTTCCTATAAGGCCTAAAGGGAAATCACTAGCTGATTAAGATATTGAGCTCTATCCTGTACTATTTCCCAAAGTCCTACCACCTTAGCTTCTAACCTATTCAACCTTTCTAATTCATTATGAACCAAATTTTTAATTTTCAATTCTAAGGTATATTCCATTAATTGGTCCACAAGGGAAGATTTTTCATTAGCTTGGTCAAGGTACGAAAAATTATGGTTCCAACTGCCTAAATAACTACCATTACATGAATTTTTATCAATTTCAGGGACATAATGGTAAAAATTAGACAAATGAAATTCAGAGAAATCATGATGCACATACCTAGGGTCCTGAGAAGGACAATAGAATGGTGGGGAATCAAAGTCACGCAAAGTCATACTTAAAAAAATCAGAAATTCAAATCAAGACTTCTACACAATAGCAACACAACCAAAACAGGGGACAAAGACTCAAAAACAATACACAAAACTAAAATAAAACAAATAAGGAAACAAACAAATACACAAAATAAATAAGGAAAGACACACAAACACACTTTAGTCTAGAACCTCAAAATTTCTCCTAATATTAATTAATCTAAATAATCGTCATTCCCCCGCCAAAAACTTGTTGCGTATAATTTTGATATTGCAATACCGCAGTGTACGAGTCAAGTTTTAGTATAGTAATTTAAAAGTCCAAGTATCGTCCTCGGGAATGAGTTTCTAGATTAATTAATTACCAAGATATTAATTCTCAATTTTAGCTAAAGAAACATAACATGGATAGGTGATTGAAAGTAAAAACTAACAACAGACTAACATGTGGAGACACGAATTGATAGATTTGAGGAAAGTAATTTTACAAGTTAATGACTTAACTAACACATGCAATGAACCAATGAGATGAATTTATAAACAAGAAGTAAAATACTCAAGAAAATCTCTTGATTCTTAGTGAGTCTCCAACATGCAATAAACTCCATAGTCTCCATATGAATGACATTAAGCAACTTCTTTATGTGTTTCCCTAAGATTTCTAGGTCATTCTCATGCCAGACTCCTAAGGGTTTTGACAACTTTGCTCTAATTCAAGTTTTATCTCTCGAGTCCACTTAAACCAACAAATTAAGAGTTAAAGAACGAATTGTCAAAAAATAAGAACAAAACATGCTTCAATACATAGTAAAAAAGTCTTAACAAGCAACTCAAATCCTAACTATAACATTTAGCTACTCTAAATCACATGAAAACCAAGCTAAACATGTAGAAAACGTCTTAAAACGGTATTACAATCTGAAAGAAAAGGAAATTAAACTTATGTGTCGATGCCGGTTCTTCGTCTCCGAGCTCCCGTCTTCGATCTCAAACCTCTACGAATGCTTTGGCTCCAAAAAAGCTCTCTTTTCTCTCCTTACAAAATGTATTTCGAAAATAGGGACAAAAATCTACCAAATTCGGTTCCATTTGCAAGAGAATGTAAGGATATATTTATAGGTTTCAATGGTACAACGTTGCAACGCTAGGGACAGCTTTGCAATGCTGTACCCTAGACGCGTATCAATTATGGAAGGTATCGATGGCGTTGCAATGCTGAGGGCAACATTGCAACGCCGCTACCCTAACGCGCGCGCCTCTTATCGATCTGGCGTTGCGACGCTGCAAAGCAGCGTTGCAACGCCCTCTATGCGATTCCTCATATGCATCTTCCTATCGAGACAACGTTGCGACGCTGCCAAGCAGCGTTGCAACGCCATCACCTCGGGTCTTCAAGCTTGGTTTGGTCCTTCAACTTCCAATTGATGTTATTTTAAGCTCCAAATAACCTCGTTTTGATCCCGAGTGATCCAAAATGTCTCCAATTGTCTTGTTTGTGCTCTTAACCTAAAATTGAGTAATTTAAACACGTAAAAGCTCTAAAATCATTACAAAACTAGCAATAATTAAGCCTAAGAATAGCACATTTTGTGTGCTATCAGCCAGCTAGCCTCAACTTTAAATAATAGAGCCCAAGGTACCTTTCCTAGTGATACAGAGGATCCAAGAGGCAAGGGCAAGGAAACTTGCAAGGCGGTGCAACTTCGAAGTGAGAAAGAGTTAGAGGAGCTCAAAACCAAGGCTCCTAAGGGAAAAGAGCCCATTTCAATCCAAGCCAATAGTGAGAGTGGCGAGCAGACACAAGGAAATGTGGTAACATTCCCGCAGCATCAGACTGAGATAGAGCAGATAAAAGATAATGTGGTAGCAGTGCCATTACATAAAAAAACAGAACAGAAAAATGCTGCAACATTGCCACAAGTACAACCAGCCGAGCAAGTGATTTTGAGACCACCACCACCGTTCCCTCAGCGTTTTCAGAAGAAGCAACAAGATGAACAATTTGATAAGTTTTTGGACATTTTGAAGGAGCTACACATCAACATCCTCTTAGTGGTAGCCTTTAAACAAATGCCCAATTACGCGAAATTCATGAAAGACATTTTGACTAAAAAGAGGAGGTTGGGAGAGTTCAAGACTGTCGCACTTACTTCAGAATGTTCATCCATTGTCCAACAGAAAATCCCTTGGAAGTTAAAAGATCTAGAGAGCTTTACCATACCATGCACAATTGGGAGTACATATTGTGGGCAAGCCTTGTGCGATCTAGGAGCTAGCATCAACTTGATGCCTATGTCCATCTTTAAAAGACTTGGCATTGGAGAGGCAAGACCCACCATAGTCTCATTACAACTAGTTGATCGATCAGTGGTTTATCCAGAGGGTAAGATAGAGGATGTGTTGGTAAGTGTGGATAAGTTCATCTTTCCTGCGGATTTCATTATACTTGACTATGAGGCTGATAAAGATATCCCGATCATCCTTGGGCGACCCTTCTTAGCCACAGGGAGGACACTCATTGATGTGCAGAAAGGGGAGTTGACAATGAGAGTCAATGATCAAAGGGTAACTTTCAATCTTTTTAATTCTTTACATTTCCCGAATGATGTCGAGGAGTGTTGAGTGCATGTTTTAGACACATCAGTGGTGGAGAGTTGGCATGAAGAATCATTTGGAGCAAATGAATTTGTTGGAGATGAGAATGAAGCTGATTCTGATGATAAAGGAATGATTGCTCATGTGGGTGCCAAATAGTATGGTGGTGGGAATCGAAGCCAGTTTGAGTCATTGGGGCTTGCAGAGAAAACTTTTCTTGCAATAAAACCATCGGTTGATGAACCACCTACTTTGGAGCTTAAACCACTTCCCACACATTTGAAATATGCATACCTAGGGAAGAATGACACTTTGCCAGTAATCATATCGTCTACCTTGAGTGCAGAATGTGAGCAGAAGTTGCTAGATGTGTTGAGACAACATCAGAGAGCAATTGGGTGGTCCATGGCGGACATAAAAGGCATTAGTCCATCGATATGCATGCACAAAATCTTGCTGGAGGATGATTGTTCGAATTCAGTTGAGCATCAGAGGCGGCTTAACCCTATCATGAAAGAGGTGGTGCTGAAAGAGATTATTAAGTGGCTTGATGCAGGTATCATCTTTCCTATCTCTGATAGTACATGGGTAAGCCCGGTTCAGTGCGTGCCAAAGAAGGGCGGAATAACAGTGGTAGAAAATTTGAATAATGAATTGATCCCAACAAGAATAATCAGAGGGTGACGAGTTTGCATGGACTATCGAAAGTTGAACAAAGCCATGAGGAAGGACCATTTTCCCTTGCCCTTTATTGATCAAATGCTTGACAGGCTGGGAGGGAAGGAGTATTATTGCTTCCTTGATGGGTATTCAGGGTATAACCAGATTACGATTGCACCGGAGGATCAGGAGAAGACTACCTTCACTTGTCCTTAAGACACATTCGCATTTCGACGAATGCCCTTCGGGTTATGCAATGCTCCTGCAACTTTTCAACGATGCATGATGGCGATCTTCAGTGACATGGTGGAGAAAACACTAGAGGTATTTATGGATGACTTCTCTACCTTTGGTGAAACTTTTGATGTGTGCTTGTTTAATTTGCAGGATATTCTTAAACGTTGTGAGGAGACCAACCTAGTCCTCAACTGGGAAAAGTTCCACTTCATGGTTCGTGAGGGAATAGTTTTGGGGCACAAAATATCAAAAGTGGGAATCGAAGTAGACAAATTAAAGATCGAGGTCATTGAGAAGATGTCTCCACCTACCACAGTGAAAGGAGTTAGAAACTTCCTAGGACATGCAGGCTTCTACAGAAGGTTCATTAAAGATTTTTCAAAGATTGCAAAGCCTCTCTGCATGCTTCTTGAGCATTCCAAGCCTTTTGTTTTTGATGAAGATTGTGAGAAGGCATTTATGAGTTTGAAGAGAGCATTAGTGTCTACTCCAGTAATTGTTGCTCCTGATTGGTCCTTACCCTTTGAAATGATGTGTGATGCAAGCGATTTTGCAGTAAGAGCAGTCTTGGGTCAGCGCAGAGGCAAGGCATTTCACTCCATTTATTATGCCAGTAGAACCTTGAATGATGCCCAAGTCAATTACACTACCACTGAGAAAGAGCTGTTAGCAGTGGTTTTCGCATTTGATAAGTTCAGGGCATATCTGATAGGTACAAAGGTAATAGTCTTCACTGATCATTCGACAATTAAGTACCTGATCTCAAAGAAGGATTTAAAACCCAAACTGATTCGCTGGATACTCTTGCTTCAAGAATTTGACTTGGAAATCAGAGATAGGAGTGGGACACAGAACCAAGTTGCAGATCACTTGTCCAGACTCCATGTGAAGGGTGAGACACACCACCAAGAGCCTATCAAGGAGACATTTCTTGATGAACAACTTCTTAGAGTGACTGAGCATCTCCCTTGGTATGCAGATCTAGTGAACTATTTGGTGAGTGGACTTCTACCTCCTGAGATGAGTAAACAGAAGTTGAAGAGATTCATGCACGAGGTGCGATACTTTTATTGGGATGAACCATTCCTCTATAAGAAATGCACTGACCAAATTTTGAGGAGATGTGTTCCTGAAGAAGAAGTTCAGAATATTCTTCACCATTGCCATTCAACACCATATGGTGGCCATTTTGGTGGGGCTCGAACAACAACTAAAGTGCTGTAATCCGGATATTTCTGTCCTTCAATTTTCAAAGATGCCCATCAGTTTGCTAAGAGTTGTGACTGTTGTCAAAAGGTGGGTAACATCTCGCAGAGACATGAGATGCCGTTAAACAACATTCTCGAGTTCGAACTTTTTGATGTATGGGGGATAGACTTCATGGGTCCGTTCCCACCATCTCATGAGAACCTCTATATTTTGCTGGCGGTGGACTATATGTCCAAGTGAGTCGAAGCAATCGCTTCGCCATCTAATGACTCCAATGTGGTGAGCAAGTTCCTGAAAAATAACATTTTTACACGTTTTGGGACACCGAGAGCACTCATAAGTGACGAGGGAACTCATTTCGGGAGTAGAATGTTAGAGTCGATGCGCGCCAAATATGGGGTCAAGCATAAAGTGGCTACTGCCTACCATCCTCAGACAAGTGGGCAAGCTGAAGTGTCAAATCGTGAGATAAAGAGAATTCTGGAGAAAATGGTGTGTGTATCACGCAAAGACTGGTCAATGAAGCTAGATGATGCTTTGTGGACATACCAGACAACTTTTAAAACGCCCATAGGTATGTCACCTTATAGGCTTGTGTTCGGTAAGGCGTGTCATTTGCCCTTGGAACTCGAACACAAAGCCTATTGGGCCCTCAAAGAGCTAAATTTTGACCTCCAGGCATCAGGACATGGGAGGAAACTGCAGCTTGTGGGGCTTGAGAAGTTGAGGTACTTTTCCTATGAAAATGCTAAACTTTATAAGGAAAAGACCAAGGCTTGGCATGACTGTAAAGCCCGGTTAAAAAAAAAACTGAATTTTTTTTTTTCAGTAGGCGTGCGAGACCCCCCTCTTTTCTTCTTCTTCTTCTTCTTCTTCTCCTTCGTGCAGACCGTCGGCCACCGGTCTTATTCATCCCCTCCGTTCGTCTCACTGTCCATTACGTCTTCATTCGACATCCCCCAAGATTTGACCGTCTTCCGCCGCATCTCCTTCTTCTCCTTTTCGCCACCGACGAGCATCAGGTTCGGTTCAACGCGTCTTTCAGCCGATTCGATGCCCTTACCGATTCCGATTCCCTCTCCCTTGGTCGCCGCCCCTCTCCGATTATTGTAGCTCATCACCTGTAAGTTTCTTGAAAAGTCCCTTGAGTTTTGGTTCATTCGGTTCGTGAGTTTTTAATCTAGTTCCCATTGGTTGGTGTTTGATTTTGAATAGATCGGGTCACGGGCAACTTGGATTTGTGCTCCACGCGCCGCCGCCGTCACTCACCGGAAGTTGCCGCTGCCGCCGCCGACCACCGGAATCTACCATCGTCGCCGCCTCCGATTATGTGTTGTAAGTTGTTTTCATTTTCTCGATCCCGTTTTAAGCCTCCATGCATTAGCTTGGTTATTTAAGTCGATTTAGTTCAGTGTTGGATGTTAGGTGCGTGTTTTTAAATCGTTGTTGGTTAATTAGGGGCTCGAACGTGTTAAGGAAGTGCGTGGAGCACGAGACTGAACTACCGAACCTCCATTATCCATGTAAGTAGTCATTTGGGTTTAAGTCCCTAAAGTTATCTAATTCTTGTTTGTTTATGGTAATTTGTGAAAGCTAAGTTAATGCGTTGAAATGGTGTTTTGATGCATACCCCGTTAATATTGAGTTTATGTTAGTGTTGTATGGATTATGAATGGACTAAGGAAGTAATTGTTATGGAGATAGGGGCTTAAGGCTTTAAGTCAAGGGTGAGACTTAAATCCTTTTATCGTAATGAGTTGAGAACGAGCATCGTGGGTCTGAGATGGATGAAATGGAAAAGTAGTATTATGCTCGGTTTCCACCTCGAGGTTCGTATTTGGAATTTGTGAGTCACGAGTAAGCCATAGAGGGGCAAGCGCCAATGTTTTGGAGTGACATTGACGCTTGGGGTTCATAAAGGTTTGCTGAACCATCAAGCTCAATTAATCAAGCGTCCGAAGAGTCAGGTGAGGTTTAGTTCCCTTGACACGTGTTCGTGGCAAGGGTTGCCACTGGTTAGAAATGGCGGGTGAGTTGGTGGGACCCCGACCCGAGGTAAGTGGTCATTTGGACTATACTACCCTAAGTGTAGGGCTTAGGGGCACCATTGCATGCAGTTAACTGATTGGAGATGGAATGATTTAGAGCTTGGTAGCGTACCGTCAAGATCGTAGAATTAGTCGGTTCTAAACTTGTAGTAGCATGTTAGGATGTGATGTTCGCTGTTGTGCCTGGATTTAAGTTCGCCTGATTATGTTTGATGTTTATCTGTGTTGATTTACCGTGCATGTTAGATCGAAGTCTGGACTGTTGTTATTTCTTCGTGCTTGCATGTGATTGTACCTAGTGGCATCGATGTAAGCTTGTGATGATGACTCTGAGCATGCTAGTATGAGGATGTATGTTTATTCCCTCAAGTAGGGGCTTGATAGTTCTGTACCTATTTCTGTGGAAATCTGGGGATGGGTGTTTGTTCCCTCAAGTAGGAGCTTGACAAGTTTGTGCCTAATGTTGAAGTAACCCGGAAAAATGTTGTGTGGCCTTAGAATCGTAGCTAGCACAACTAGTCCTAGTGTGGGCCTAAGTCCCTGTGTAACCCTTAGCAGGCTGAGACTCGAGGTTGGCAAGATGATGATGATGTTATTTGATGTGGTGGTTCGCCCCCATCCAGATGTGCGGCTCGGGAAATGATTCCCGAGAGGCAGGGGTTGAATCTGATCCTTCACTTCTAGTGCGAGCCGGGAACGAGCCCGTGGTCTATTGTCGCGTGAGTAATCTACCGCGTTGATGTTGATATGAGATGTGTTGGTATGTCCTCCATCCAGTTGTGCGACTCAGGAAATGATTCTTAGAGTCAGAGGGGTTGGATATAGTCCTTCGCCCTAGTGCAGACCCGAGAATGAGCCTCGTGGTCGGTTGTGCCAACCTAGTTCAGAAGCTAAGGGTAGGACAGGACTGAGAATCTGAGCGAGATTAGGGTCGAAGTGCTTGTGGAAGTTGTGTGGCGGGCTAGGTGCATGTCTGGCTAGGTCTAAGGCTTATTCTTTTGTGCTATTTGTGCTTGGACGAAGTGGATTGCTTGCTGAGTATTTTATACTCACCCGTCTACTTTGATGTTTTTGGTTGCAGGTAAGGACCCCGAGACAGTTGAAGGTGACGACGACCTGGCGAGGTTGTGAAGACTTCTTGTTTCTTGTCTTTAGGCTTAGTTTACTTTTCTTGAGTTTATTCGTGTCATTGCTTGTTTCAATTAGTTGCTCGACAGTCCTGTTCTCTTTTCTGTGTGGTTTCATAGATGTTGGTTTTCATTGTCTTAGATAGATTTCCGCTGCTTGTTTCTCTAGCTGAGGAGTTGTGTTGGAACTCTTGTTGTTGCCCAACCCATTTTCTGATTGAAGTTTGACGGGGATTGGGCATCCCTTGTAACTCTTTGAAGTGTTTTCTATTTGATAGGTTCCAGGATATTTTTTTGGTTTTCTCCTGGCTATGTCGTTATGCTGCCGAAATTTTGGCGTGAACGGTGTGGCAGAGTAACTTCCCTAACATAGGTTCGTCTCGAATTTTAGGGTCATTACAATGACAGTCACATTCTTTCGAGAGAACTCCTACCGGGATAACTTGTGCTTCTTTTTAACTCACGATTGAAGTTGTTCCCAGGCAAGCTGAAGTCACGATGGTCAGGGCCCTTTCAAATTGTGAGTGTTTCCCCGTATGGAGCAGTGGAGCTTCTAGATGAAAATTCGGGAAGTACTTTTAAAGTGAATGGTCAAAGTGTTAAGCACTATTGGGGAAGCACCGTAGATAGAGGGAAGGTGTGTGTGCTGTTTCAAGTTGAAAAATGAGCGAAAAAGAGTCGGGCTGCGGACTTAAAACCAAGCGCTTGATGGGAGGCCACCCATGAGAGTAAACTTTTTTTTTTTCAGTTTATTTTTGTTTTAGTTGAGTGGTTTTTGTTTTGCTTTGATTCGTTGTTTGTTGGTTTGAGTTTTCTTTAGTGGGGGTACTTGTTACCTCTTTATTTATGAGCTTTTGGCAGTTTGTTTGGTTTCAGGTGAAGAAAAGAGCAAAGAAAAGCAGATTTGGCAGAATTGAATTTTCCGCCCAGTTGTGGTAGCGATGTGGTAGCATTATTGCTACACTGTGTCACAATCATACTAGAAGAGTGTATGTTTGTGAACCTCACAGTGATAAGTCGTGCCATGATGCGATCGAGGAGGACGGTGCATCATCTAACACACTAAGATAGGTGGGCTTGAAGGCATGTGAGACTGGGGCCAACCGTGTCGTCGGAGGGGTCGATGTATGGGCGTATGACTCCTCGCCAAAATGACGTGCAAGGGAGGAAGACCTAATATTTCACATAATATACTATAGGGGGTACCATGGTGTCGACTCTCCACCACCCCTGGGCTTGTGGGCCTAAGTGAGTCACCCCGTGGCACGTTAGCGTGTCATGGCTGGGGCGAGCGTCACAAGAGAAGTGTCTTGGGCGTTTCCTTTGTAATGGGTTTTCAAGAGACAGTATCGGACGGCACAGGTGTGCCGACATTGCGCCCCTTCCCATGGCTTGGAGGTTCAGATATAGGGGCCGTTAGCGGCCAGCGATGCGAGAATGTCCCGTCAAAGCCAACTCATGGAAAAGACAAGTGCAAGTACACGGATGGACGACGTGTACGATCGAGTTATATTCCGCTGCTTATTTACTTGATGCTTGGTTGAGGACTGAAGAACCTCGCCTAAGGCATGACGAAGCCACAAAGCGTTGCGATCATAGAGATGGGGCAAGAGTTCCCCTTAAGGCTGGCAATGTTCGAGGGATGATTCATGGCGCCGCATTGTGCGAGAGGTGCGACCGTGACACTTGGTATCAGAGCCAACCTTTGTGCGTGCAGTCAGACAAGAGTCGAATGAGGTCCGTTGTGGCAATTATTGTGACTTTCGTGGAATGAACCAGTTGGGTGGCATCGTGCAAATCGAGATCGTTTTGACATTGACTTTCGAGGAAGGACCTGGGCAATGTTTAAGCACTTACACTTTCATGGAAGAGAGCCTGGGTGAAGTGTTGGTCGCCGATAGCCACTTTCGAGGAAGCCCCTGGGTGGATCGGTTGCGAGACCTGGACGAGTCGGGAAAATCACTTTCGAGATGACCGGGGTGATGTTTGTTCGAGTTACCCGAAATCGACATTTAGTTGAATTGAATTAGCGTTAGCAAGAGAAATCGTGTATCAAGCAAGTATGGGCAACAACTTGATGTATGAGGACCATGTTGGCGTTGGTTCAGTTCGAGAGAGTTGTCAAACAAGACGCGACTTCCAAACGAGGCCCAAGTGGGGCAAGTGAAGGCGTTGGCATGTGCAAGCCAACAGTTGAGTTGTGCGGGCGGTGATGCCCGATTGAAGTGCCATAGTGCGCAAGTTGAACAGTTGGCGTGTGAAAGCCAACGAGTTGTGCGGGCGATGATGCCCGAGTGAAGCGCCAGAGTGTGCAAGCATATTAATGTGGTTAGGAGCGCCACCGTGAAAGTGCTCGTGCGGTGTGAGCACGTTGTAGAGAGAGATAAGCTGCAGCAAGATCAAAGAAGCATCTTTGCAGCGTTGCCACATGAGAGTGGCCAGTTGAGAGTTGGCTGAAGGAGAATGCCAACAGACAGAGGGCTATGTCAATTTGCTTTCAGACTTTGCTACCGTGAGAGTTGGTGCCACGATGAGTCCATTCCGTGCACCGTGATGTGCCGCTCAGAGAATATGTGATGTGGTGGCCAGAGTGGCCAAGTGTGTTGGGGCGCGCTCCCCGTGGCTAGGTAAGAGAATGCCTATGCCTTTTGCCATGACCTGTCTGGTGATTCCCGGGTCGAGTCCTAAAGTTGGGCGAGGTAGGCCCCAGAGAGGGATAACCCACAGGGTGGCAGTTGTTCGTGCTTGTGTTTCTGGTCGTCGGGCCAAGTCCTAGAGTTGGGCGCGATGAGTCCCTTGGGCGATGCCATGAGGAGGTGACAGTTTTCATATTCGATCTGATGCACGATTATATTCAACAAGTCCATCAGTTGCAAGCCCGAGAAACGGATCGTCATCGGGACGATGCCGAATTTAAGTGGGGGAGAGTGTTACAATCCATTGTGTGATGATTTGGATTGAACCCCCGAGTAAGTCATCGAGGACGATGACGAGATTAAGTGGGGGAGAATGTCACAATCATACTAGAAGAGCGTATGTTTGTGAACCTCACAGTGACAAGTCGTGCCATGATGCGATCGAGGAGGACGGTGCATCATCTAACACACCAAGATAGGTGGGCTTGAAGGCATGTGAGACTGGGGCCAACCGTGTCGTCAGAGGGGTCGATGTATGGGCGTATGACTCCTCGCCAAAATGACGTACAAGGGAGGAAGACCCAATATTTCACATAATATACTATAGGAGGTACCATGGTGTCTACTCTCCACCACCCCTGGGCTTGTGGGCCTAAGTGAGTCACCCTGTGGCACGTTAACGTGTCATGGCTGGGGCGAGCGTCACAAGAGAAGTGTCTTGGGTGTTTCCTTTGTAACGGGTTTTCAAGGGACAGTGTCGGACGACACAGGTGTGCCGACATTGCGCCCCTTCCCATGGCTTTGAGGTTTAGATATAGGGGCCGTTAGCGGCCAACGATCCGAGAATGTCCCGTCAAAGCCAACTTATGGGAAAGACAAGTGCAAGTACACGGACGGGCGACGTGTACGACCGAGTTATATTCCGCTGCTTATTTACTTGATGCTTGGTTGAGGACTGAAGAACCTCGCCTAAGGCCCGACGGAAGCCAAAAGCGTTGCGTTGCGATCATAGAGATGGAGCAGGAGTTCCCCTTAAGGCTGGCCATGTTCGAGGGATGATTCATGGCGCCACACGGTGCTAGAGGTGCGACCGTGACACACTGCAACATGGGTCACTAGTAAGTTTGTTCAATGTGGTAGCAATGCTACAACATTGTCGCCACATTGAAACAGGGGAGTCTTTTCGACAAGAGTCAAAATGACGACGTTTTGGTAAAAAAAAAATCAAATAAAATTCCATTTTGCAGGTTAAAACGACGCCGTTTCAACAAAAAAAAATTTCCCTCCCCTTGCATTTTGAAGCTAACGATTGCCCTAGTTTCATTTCTCCCTTTTTTTTTTTCTTACTGTAGATTTTGAGAGGATGGGAACGCTCAGAAGCTGGAGAGAGCTCTCGAGGGCAAGTTTCTGATGATGAGGAAGATGGGGAGCAACAATGAGGGGGGTTTTCCTTTCCTTCCCTTTTGTCTCTTTTCTGTTCTCGTTTGCTTTTCATTTTGTGCTCATGTATCTTGTTCAGTCTAGCCCATCTTTCAGTTTTTTTGTTCTCTGTGGCGGTTGTTGTTAGGACACAACGTGTCTTGAAGTTTGGGGGTGGATGCTTGTTTGTGATTTTGCTGCTGTGGTGTAAGGTGGTTTTGCATCTCTCTGTTTGGCTTTTTGTTTGTGTTGGCCTGTTTTTGGAGTGTAGTTTTGTCTGTTTAGTTGTTTGTTGGCGTGTTGGTGTGTTGTTGTTGTTGGGTGCCTTCTGTTGGTTTAGTTTATTGCTAATGATGATACTTTAGATTCTCGCCTTTTATTTGCATATAACACTTCAGGTTTGACAAATGAGTGATTGAGTTAATGTAACCTTCACACTTAAGTCTTAGCTACTGAGCTTGTGGATTCTAAAATGTTTTATAGTCTTAAAGAGAGCTTAGGAGCTAAACTGAGTTGGCGTGGCCTCTTGATTTGAGTCTAAAGATATCTTGAGTGAGTTGTTAATATCTCTTGTTTGTAAAGTCAAAGTTTGGGGGAGGTCATATCTGAAAAAAAAAAAAAGTAAACAAAAAAAGGGGAACTCCTCTATCTCGTGTGGCTTAGTAAACCAGGGCTAGACATGACACCCATGCTTAGTTTTGAGTCAAACGGTCACGGTGGATATGAGTATAAAAGCAACCAATCTATGTGATAGTGCTCGTTGCTAGGCATCTTCATCACCAATGTTGGCGTTTAGATCGAAGGTACAAATGACTAGAAAGGTTCCCTTGAAAAAAAAAACAGAAAGAAAAAAAGGAAATAATTGAAAGCAAAGAAGAAAAAAAAAGGATTGGCCTCCCGTTGTTCTCCTTCATTGTGTTTTTGGTGGAAGAATTGTATTCTCTTTAGGAAAAGAAAAAAAAAAGAAAAAGAGAGTTCATTTGGTTTTACATTTTGAGCTTGTTGTAATCTTTAGTCTCTTGGATGGACTCCGTGTTAAGTCATTTGATGCTCATTAAACTAAGTTCTATGATTTAAGCTTTAGAGCGGCTTAGATGATGCAAGTGAGTGAGCTAAGACCTTGCACACCCACACTTAAGGGGTTGCTTCAACTTGTGAACAATTTTGTCGTGCCTTGTTTGTGTTTATGCTTGTGAATTGTGGGAGTTTACCTAAAGGTTTGATAATCTAAACCTCTATGGCACCTAGCTTGTTGTTTGTTTGTTGTGGTAGTTGTTAGTGCATCACTCGAGGACGAGTAATGAGATAAGTTTGGGGGTGTGATAATCCCATGACATGGGATTATTTTTAGCATTTTCCATTACTTTCTTCCACTCAAAATTGAGTTGTGTGCGTGTTTTGTTCGTTTTTCTTAGTGTGTTGTTCACTGAATGTTGGGTTTAGTGAGTTTAGTGTTAGTTGTTCATTTCCTTGTTTTGTTAGGTTAATTTTAGTGTTTTGTGTTTTGTTGTTTGTTGTGTTGGGTGTTGTGTTTTGAGTTTTACTTCTATTTTGTTGTGTGGTGTAAGAGGAAAATGAATGTTGTGGCAGCAATGCTATAACATTGCTGCAACGTTGGCTTTAAAGAGCAGAAGAAGAGTTCGCATTGTGGCAACAATGTCACAACGTTGTTGCAACACTGATTTCATCGATGTGGTAGCAATGTCACAACATTGACTTCGGGGCAGATTAGTCAAATGTGGGGCCCACCTTTCGGGATGACGTAATCATTGGGCTGAAATTCTATTTTTCAAGTGGCTTTTGGCTTTTTAGAGAAAAGAGAAGAATGGAAGGACTTGGGGTGCAAAAAGAAAAGAAAAAAAATCCTACCCTAATTTGGAAAAAGAGAGATCGATTAAGGGAGGAGGTTATCGAGAAAAGCAACAGGAAAAAGGGTCTTCATCATTGCAAACTGAAGAAGGAAGGGAAAATAAATCAAGAGAGCTGCTGCAACACCTCTCTCTACTTTTGTTTTCTCTTCTCTTCTCCTTGTTCTAGCTTTTCTTCTTCCTCTTTCAAGCTTGATTTAGCTTAGGGTTGTTTTAAATAGCTTTCCCTTGTGACTTTTGTGTTATTCTTGTAATGTCTTTGATCTTTAGACTCTTTATTTTTGATTTCTCTGTTAAAACCATGGGCTAATTGTTTAAGTTAGAATTTATGGAATGAAACTCTAAATTTTGAAGTTCTTTTGTTGGAGGATTGTTGTATTTGTGTAGATTGTTTATGGGTGTTTATTGTTTGAAGTTATTCTTAATATTGATCACCTTAGGATTGAATATTAGTTTGTTTTAATTCTGAAAAGGTTAAAATGAATGGAAAAAGCATAAGCAATGCAAGTAGGTCTTCGTCTTGAAAAAGAAAAGGTTCCAAAGGTATAAACATATACTTTTGGCTTGTAAACTTAGGGAAATTCAAGTTAATTTTATTTTTGAAAGCTGGATTTTCATAGACATATGTAAGACTCTGTTTTTAGGCTACAATTCGAAGGTTAGAAATAATTTTTGGAATTTATTTCATAATTTTCCATTTCTGCACAGTACAACAGTGTGGCAGAAATGTGGTAGCATTGCTATAACATTAGACAACAGAAACTAGAAGTTCATTTCCATAAATTCTAACGCTTTAATCACTTAATTCTCAGCTTGTTTATTGTCCATTTGAGTTGTTTATCGCTTTTAGATAGCTAGATTCTTTATCTCTTGTGCCAAGCTCGTTTTAGTTGCTTTTGGGTTATTTAGAACCTTTAAGACTAGTTTAGCATTACTCAACTTTACAAATTTTTGCAAACTTTAGTCCTCGTAGGATCGACCTTGTTCACCAATAACTACCTACGATTGTGTATGCTTGCGTAGTGAGTTTTGCACAACAATCATATATATATATATATATATTCTTCATCTTCTAACCATAGAAAAAATATATTATTAACTTTATTTGTAGATTTTTTAATTAACATTATCCACGTATTAAACAAAAAAAAAAAATAGTATTAAACAAGAAAACACAATAATTACAACAAAATGACCTATAGTTTTAGAAATATAAATATATTTTTTAAAAAATAAACAAACTTTCTTTCAAGGTTTTTATATAATTTGATTCTACAATTTCATAATTCTACATTTAATTATAACTAATAATGAAATGTGAAAAATTTTGAAACCGGAAACTTTTGAAATTTATTATCTCTTGCAATATATAAAGACACCTCTTCTACTTTTTCCTATAACAACTCAGGTTTCTCTTCATTTTAATTTTCTTTTTTTCATGTCTTACTTCATTCCTATAATTTTTAGATTTAGAAGATCATTGCATATTAGTGTCACAAACTAAATTGTAGGAACTGTGAAATACTTTTGTTTAGATGTCATTGTATCTTGAAAAATAGTTTATCTCAAATATCAATAATATGCAAACCTATTTTAAGATAATCATATGAATAAGAGGTATCAATATCTTATTCTTATAATTTTTTAAAATTATTATGTATGATCACATTTTATTAACTTTGTTTCTTACGTAATTTTTTTTTCGAATACCCCCACCCCCAAATGTTGATGTACTAAAAAAAAACTATCAGAAATAAATACTATATTTATAATCTCTCTATATATTATAATTTTATCTAATTTATTAAAGTTGATTTATATCTTTATCATATCTTATTATTTATTTAAATTAAAGTCTTGATAATTATTCATTATGTCGTATCAAATATTTTATTTAGTTTTAAAAGTCAACTGCATGCATAACATTTTTTTAAAAAATAAATAATTTTTCAATATAAAATTGGTCTTAAATTTATAAATAGATAACTTAATTTCAAATAAGAAGTATTCAATGTTATTAATATATTATGAAATTTTATTACAGGCTATTTTTTTAATAATATTAAAAAATTAGCCAAAAAACTTTTTAAGGTTTTAATACACAAAACATATTTAAGAAATTTAGCTTTTTTGCATAAAGTAAGATGTAAATACATTTTACATTTTTTTTTAAAATAAGAGGTATGTATATTTGAAGGAAGTATGTATAAATCCATCTTACTTATTCTTATTCTTATTATTGGATTATTGTTGTCTTTCTTTTTATTAAGATTATATATAAACCTAAATAAAATATAAAAGAAAGTATCACGTGCAGTTGCACGTGGTAATGCACTAGTATCGTAAAAATAGATAAAACATTTTTTCAATTAATTATAATTTAACATTGTGACAACAATGTCATTTATAAATTTCTAGTACTTACAACTATGGCTAACAAACTCGAGTATATTTAGGGACAAAATTCTAGTTCTTTTTTTTTTATATTATAGGGAAATACAAATGTTGTAAAAATTCAAGTAATCATTTTATTTAATTCCGCCAATGAGATTGATGCATGAGTTTCCAAACGAACATAGAACAATAATATCACGAGGAAAATAATAGGACATACCACCTGCATATACAAGTATAATAGTACAAGCATCTATAAAATGAGTAAAGTTATTGTAAATAATGTTAGGGTCCCCTGGATATAAATCAATCTATTCGTAATGGAGTCACTCCAACCACTAATTTTTATGTAATTCAAAAATGAAGCCACAAGAATGCATGGTAAGGTATATCATCGTAATGACTCCTAATGTAGAAGGTACTCATGTGTAATGCCCCGAGATTTTCAAGTACCTCTTAGATTGTAGTTGGATTAATTTAATAGAAATTAAGTTGTTTGGGCTTTGAAGTTTGTTAAATCAAGGTGGGTTTGTATTAATTAAGATATTTGGATGACTAAAGGCATTTTTTTAGAACATTAAATGGGCTCATTGGCATAATTGTAGTTAGTAAAAGATTGAGGGGCATTTTCGTATTTTTTTAAAAAAAGGATAATCTAGGGTTTTATTAGTCAAACCCCTTGTGACCGCATGCCTCCCAAGAATCATCTTCTTCTTCTTCATTTTCTCCAACTCACGGCAACCCAACCCCCACGCCGCCGCCGACAAGCGTCTCACCAGCCACCTGCAACAACTGTTCGTCAATGCCTGCTGCAACGTCTTCACTGCGCTTCACCCTCGCCACGGACAACTTCCGACCATCTTCTTCGCTCGCCGTCAAGGCAGTCGAATTTTTTTGTGGTCGCCGTTCAGCACGCGTTTTCGCGTGGATTCATCGGAAGAAGACACCGACGGCGTCGTCGAAACCCAACCCTCGATTGGAAGAAGTCGCGCTGAGGCTGCCGTCGAACTTTGAAGCTGCCGAAAGATGGGTTGCCAGACCTCCAACCGTAGGTTCAACTGTGGGTTCGAGCGGTTCAACACATCTTTGATCGGTTTTGATGGAGAGGAGACCGGTTTTGGATAGATCGGCTCACGAGCTTCACGAATATGACCTTCACGTGCCAAGACGCGCCGCCTCCGCCGTCACCACGCAGCGTCGCCGCCACCACGCCGCCGCGCTCGTCGAGCTGCATACTGCAGGCCCACCTGTTTTGATACCTCGAGTTCGTTTTCAGCCTTCGTTAGTGGTAATTCGACTTATCTTTTATTGGATTTGAAAAATAAGTTTACTCATTATGTGTTTAATTAGGAAAATGTGTCGGATTGATGGAATTCGAGTACCGAGCAAGTTTGAGAGGAACCTTGAATTAGGAACGGAGCTTGAGAAGTTTCAAGCTATGCTAAGGTAAGAGATTTTCTATAAATGATTTTGAAGACGGGAGTAAGCGTGTTTTATGATAGATTTATTTCAAAAGATGAAATTCAAAGATCCATTCCGAAAAGAGTATTATCAAGGATTTAATTCAAAGAATGGTTTCCCAGGATTTATGCTTAAGACTTGAACTTAGAAAAGAAATATTTCAAAGGGTTTGAAAGGACCCTAAGGGCCCGTTTGATAACGTTCCCGTTTCCTGTTTCTTGTTTCTGTTTCTAATTTTTTAACAAACAGACTTGTTTGATAATCCATCCCGTTTCTTGTTCCCAAAATTTGAGAAATGTTTCTAAAATTTGGACTAAATTTTAGAAACAACATAAAGTAGTTTCTTTCTGTTTCGTTTCTTTTTATTTTTAAATGTTCCCAATTTTCTTTAATTGACTCTCTAGCTTGTTGGTAAAGTATTTGGTAGTTTTTATCTCCTTCCCTAACCAATCTTGAGTTCAATCCCTAAAGAGTACAAATCTTTTTTTTTTTTTTTAATAAATTTCGGATTTTACAATATATATAGTTTTAGTTTTTATAAATAATAATAATATAATATATATAAATTTATTTATTTTTATTTTATTTCTCAATTTTACCATATGTATATTTATATTATTTTAATTTAAAATTTAAAATTTTATATATATGTATTATTTGAATTTTGAATTTTAATTTTGCAATCTTTATATTTATATATTATTGTAATTTTGCAATAAATAAATTTTGTTCACTAAAACATGTCTTTAGCCTCATTTTTATATTTTACAACCACTACATTTAACAATATAATTGAGTTTGATCTGAGTCGACATTATTTAAGACGAATGACTCGAGTAAGAGATAATATTACAATTCAAATTTTAACAACATTTAAAGGATAAAACAATTTTATTTATTTACTTTTATTATTATTTAATTTTGTATCGAGACTTGTTGGTATTTGATAATATAAATTTGTTATAATTAATTGTATATTTATGTATACAAGAAACAAGAAACAGTTATCAAACAAGTTTATGTTTCTATTTCTTATTTTCAAAGAAACAAGAAACATAAATAGTTATCAAACATATTCTTGTTTCTTATTCTTAAAAAATGAGAAACAAGAAACAAGGAACAAGAAACAAGAAACAAGAAACAAGAAACAGGAAACAAGAATGTTATCAAACGGGGCCTAAGTAAATGATTTCCAAAAGATTTAGAAAGCAACTTAATCTTGGAATTTGAGAGGATTCCAAGTGATTTAAGGGTATGAGAGGACCCGAATAGAAATGATTTTAAAGTATTTGAAAAGGAGTTTTGACACAGTTATGTATATTTACATATAATGAGATTTTCAGTTATGCTATTGTGATGAATACGTATTTGAAAATGTAAATGTACTTATGCTTTATGATTGATTGACTCAAGTTTTAAAATTTTGAAAGCTATGCCATGATTATGTGATTGTGCATCATTATGACTGCCTATATACGTGTGACTGACATATGGGACCTCATGCATATTGTATGTATATGAACATGTCATGTGGGCTGTGGCAATTGGTCTCCTGAGAATTTATGCATGGTAAAACATGCATCAGAGACCCTATGGGTCAACTTATAGAAGTCTGTGAGGGACTCAAACTTATAGGGTCCAGGAGAGACTCAAAACTTATAGGGTGCAGTGAGGACTCAAATCTTATAGGTCTGCATGAGGGACTCAAACCTATAGGGAGTGCAGTGGAGGGACTCAATATGGAAAGACTCAGGTAGACTCAATTGACCACGTATAGCCAAAGAGAAAAAGTCATGATTTTATGAAAGAAAGTTTTAGGTCCCAGTACAGAAAGCTTTGTGATTTTAAAAGTCATGAATAATAGTCATGTTTAAAAGTCAGGTTTAAAGAAAAGTCATGTGCATGTGTTTGCATTTCCCAACCCCCCACTTATTGGGTATTTTATAATACTCACCCCTCTACCTTTGTTTTGTTTTCTTCGTTTTTAAAATATTTTCAGGTAAAGGTGAGAGCATACCAGGCGAGTGACAGAGATGCGCTACGGATGCCATGGGAACCGAGTCATGATTTCCGCATCCATGATTTAGAAAGCATATTTTTATGATTATTGTCTTCCGCTTATGTACTATAGAGTTTTAAAGCCAGAGGCCGAAATTAATTATGTTTTGAAATGTTTTGTATTTCTATGGGATCCCAAATTAAAGTGAATTTAATTACCCAGCTTTTCCTATTTACCGTTATTTAGGGCATCAAATTCATGCATGAGTAGTAATGTCCCTAAGAATTTAGTACTTTAAAAGTAGGGGCGTTACACATATGACTAGACAAAGAAAAATGAAATAATAATGGGTCTCAAAAATTAGTTGTAACGCCCCTAATTTTCTACACAAATCCAACTAGGGGCGTCACTGGATAGCACCCTCTGTGCCGAAATTTCGGCAGCATAACGGTGCTATCTGGACGAAACCAAAAATTTCCTTAACCTGTTTAAGCAAGAAACACTTCTAAATGCCTTTCTCAATGCCCGACCTCCTCCCAAACTACAACAAAACAGGCCGGGCTCCAGCAGAACACACAACAGGGGCAACGGAAGTACTTGAACAGAAATATAAACGAGCATGCTGAACATGGAAACTAAAAGCATAAATGTCATGCTCAACACCCACAGAGTTCAGAAACCAACGAATAATTAAAAGGAATCAAAGTTCAACTTAATACAAAAGCTTCCTAAGTTCTAAGATAAAGTTCCTTTAAAACAAGAGAGGTCTCATAGCCCGTCATGTCGCCACCGTCGCTCTCCAGCTCACTGTTTGCCCTTACCTGCAACCAAAGACAATAAAGTAGACGGGTGAGTATGAGAATACTCAGTAAGTAGCCCACTCACGTCCAAGCTACCAACATTCACATGTGCACACACAGAGGTAAAACAGATTTGTAACCAAGGTATCTTAGGGACTCAAGACTAGGCGCTCACGTGTCTACCTCACCCCGAGACTCACCGACGATCCAGAAACCTAGGCGGCCATAGACGGGGACGCGCCCCAACGCGAAAGAGTAATCACTCTAACGCCCACACAGAACGCAATAGAGCCTCGACTCTAAAGCCCACACAGATCGCACAAGGGCGGCCCACCCAAGTGCCCACACAGAGATCACGTAGGGTGCTCAACCCTATGTCCACACAGCTCGCAAAAGGGTGCACTCGACCCTAATGCCCACACACTCGCATATAGGGCGCACTCGACCCTAATGCCCACACGCAGATGCCACCTAAAGGTTTTGTCTCGCTCGGGGTCACTCAGTGGGTTTGGTAACGCTAGCCTAGGAGGTTAAGCTCTAACGTTTCTCCTAGGTTTCCCCTAAACCGTTCCAAGGTCGTCTTGAAACCGAGTCCCTAACCAACAACCTGACCAGCCAATCACACAGCAAACTCTTGGCCAGTCAAAACCACCCCACAGCTCATCATGTTCCGTTCCAGGGGTCAACCACCCAACTCGCCCTACTATACAGACTCGAATTTCACTCAGCAACCAATCCCGAGTCATAAGAGCACAATCATGAATCAAGCAATACATTCAGTCACACAAGTGATTCAACCATAAGACTTACAAGATGTACAGGCATCCACTACTAGAATAGGATAATCGTAGTCTCATGCACCAAACAATAGTTAACGATCCACATAACGATTATAAAGTCAACCACAACGACTTACACTCAAAGCCCATTCACTTATGAGCTTGATACTTAACCAAACAACTACTTACCTCGAATAAAGTGCGCAAAGGAGGTCCTTACTCCTCGCTAGCAACCCTAAGCACCTACAAAACATCACAATCGATGCATAAGTTCAGTTGGGAACTAACCTCGTGGCCCTATCCTTAAGGCACGACACAAAAGCGAATCCAACCGAGCTAACCGAAACCTTTAACTCAACCAACAAGAACTTAAAGCCAAAGCAACACATCCTAAGCTCACAATTCAGAACCAAAAAGATTCGAGAACGAGTCTTACCCACGATTACAAGCCGAACCGGCTCTCCTCTCGTTCTTAGCCTAGAGATTCCTCGAAGATCTACTCCGTAGCCGACGGATCTGGTCCTGTCCAACAAAACCAACACAATTCAGCGAGAGAGATTCAATTAGGGGCAAATCGGTTTAGATCCGAGCGAGAGAGAGAGACGGATCTGAAGAGAGGGAGAGAGAAATAGATTAGATCTGAAGAGAGAGAGAGAGAGAGTGGAACGAAAGAGATCGGAGAGACGGAGAGGGAGAGGCCGAGAGGAAAAAATGGCCGGAGAAGGGGCGTGGCTGGGTGGCGGCTTGCGAACGGCGTAGGTCTCGACTGCGGACGGTGACGAATGGGAAAGGGAGAGACAGAGAGTTGAACGAGAGGAAGACGGCCGATCGACGATCCCCGCGGTCGGCTTCACGGCGGAAGGACGACGAAACTCGGCGGCTACCTCCCTGCAATGAAGAAGAAGACGAGGAGGAGGCGGAGAGAACGAGGTGGAGGCCGCCGGCACGCCGGCCGGCGGCGCGACGGCTGGCGACCGGCTGCGCGAAGGAAGCACGGGGGCTGCTCTTGCGGTTCCTCTCCCTTTCGATTCCTTCTTTTTTTTTTTTTAAAAAAAAAATTTGAAACTTAAGGAGAAGAGAAGGGGAAAGAAATACCTTGACTTCTTCTCCCAAAACGCTCGATAATGAGCTTAAGGCTGACCACCCCAAATTTAAAGCGAGAGGTTTAATTAATTGGGTCCCTGCAAGGTCCAATAATTAATTTCTTAGCCCAAAGCTTTTAAAAACTACGACATGAGCCCGAAGTTAATTACGAAAAGGAAATAATGATTTACACAAATTACCAAGGCGTCACATCCTCCCCACCTTAAGAACTTTCGTCCTCGAAAGTGGCTAGTCCTCAAACAACTCCGGGTAGTTCGTTCTCATCTCGTCCTCACGCTCCCAAGTAGCCTCTTTAAGCTGCTGATTTTGCCATAAGACCTTAACAAGGTCGATTTCTCTGTTCCTCAACACCTTCTTCTCTCAAGCTAAGATTTCCACTGGCTTCTCCTCATAGCTTAGGTTCTCGTCCACCTGTAGTGGCTTGTAGTCAATCACGTGGGATGCGTCCCAAGACGTAGCCTCGCAAAGATCGACACGTGAAACACGTCGTGCACGCAGGCCGCCGGGGGGCGGTGGCAAGGCTAAACGATACGCCATCGGGCCAATACGCTCCAAGATCTCGAATGGCCCGATGAACCTGGGGCTCAACTTCCCTTTCTTGCCAAATCTCAACACACCTTTCATAGGTGCAACTTTCGAGAACGCGCATTCTCCCACCGCAAAACTCCAAGTCCTCGCGCCTCATTGGCATAACTCTTACATGCGCTCTGAAATGTCAACATTCTCGCTCTAATCTTCTGCACAACCTCATTAGTAACTTGGACCAACTCGGGTCCCAAGAGCTTACGCTCACCAACTTCTCCCCAATACACTGGGGTCCTGCACCTCTTGCCATACAAGGCCTCAAAGGGTGCCATCCCGATCGTTGCCTGATAACTGTTGTTATAGGCAAACTCCATCAAGTGAAGGTGCGTATCCCAACTCCCTGCGAAATCCAGGGCTAAAGCTCGGAGCATGTCTTCCAAAATTTGGTTCAACCTCTCAGTCTGACCATCCGTCTGAGGGTGAAATGCTGTACTGAAACTACATTCCGCTCCTAAAGCCTTCTGAAAACTCATCCAGAAGTTAGAGGTGAAACGAGGGTCCCTATCCGAGACAATCTTCACCGGGACTCCATGTAACCTGACAATTTCCTCCATGAACAGCTTCGCCCACTTCTCCACCGTATAAGTCGGTTTTCCAGGAAGGAAATGTGCCGACTTTGTCAGCCTGTCAACGATGACCCAAACCACCGTGAATCCTCTAACGGTTCGAGGTAGACCTGAAATGATACCAATCGAAACTTCTTCCCATTTCCACTGAGGAACCTCTAAGGGTTGCAGTAGCCCTGCCGGCTTTTGCCTCGGGGCTTTAACTTGTTGGCAGACTAAACATCTGCTGACAAACTCCGCTACGTCTTTCTTCATTCCACTCCACCGTGAGAAGCTGCTTTGTGAGTCTGATACATTTTAGTCTTCTGGGATGCACCGAGAAAGGGGAACCGTGAGCCTCGGCTAGAACTTCCTCCTTGAGGCCACTTACATCCGAACGCATAACCGCCCCTCTAAACAACAAGCCCCCATCCGACGACACACCGTGAACTCGCTCTCTTGGCCCGACTTGGCTGTTCCCACCAATCCACGAGACCGGGGTTCCCTGTTGGGAGTCTAGAACTCGTTGTCTCGTGGGTTGCAGCGACGACAACCGGTTAAAGCGAGCCATGACACCCTACCATCACGGCAATACCGACACGTTCCATATCGACTCGCAAATGAAACTCCTTCGTAACTAAGGCCGACGTGTGAGTTACCTTCCTACTAAGGGCATCGACAACCACATTTGCCTTTCCCGGGTGATACAAGATCTCAATCTCGTAATCCTTTACCAACTCCAACCACCTACGTTGTCTCATGTTCAATTCTTTCTGCGTGAACAAGTACTTCAAGCTCTTGTGGTCCAGTATACATCCGGATCTTCTCACCGCATACAAATAGTGTCTCCAGTTTTTAAGGCAAAGACCACTTTGCCGCTAACTCTAAGTCGTGGGTCGGGTAGCTTTTCTCATAGTCTTTCAACCGCCGGGAGGCATAAGCAATTACCTTCCCGCTCGCATCAAAACACAAACCAAGCCCTTCTTGGAAGCATCATCAGTAAACCACAAAGTTTCTGATCCATCCGCAATCTTTGTAAGCACTGGAGTGAAATCAACCTCTGCTTCAAATCCTCGAAGCTTTCCTCGCCGCCTCACTCCACACGAAGGCATTCCCCTTCCGTGTTAACGAGTAAGGGTGTGGCAATCTTGGAAAAGTCTTTCACAAATCGCTTGTAATAGCCACCAAACCCAGAAACTACGAACTTCAAAGTGATGTCTCTGGGTCGAGGCCAATCTGACTCGCTTCCACCTTTGACGGATCTACAAAGACACCTTCCTTAGATACTACATGCCCTAAGAAGGACACTGCGACAACCAAAACTCGCATTTGGAGAACTTGGCGTATAACCGATTCTCTCTTTAAAGCGGTCAAGACTTTCCTCGTGTGTTCTCGTGCTCTTCGCTCGACTTTGAGTAAACTAGGATGTCGCCTATGAACACAATTACGAAGGTGTCCAGGAACTCCTTGAACACCCGATTCATCGTGCCCATGAACACAAATGGCATTTGTCAAACCGAACGACATCACGGTAAACTCGTAATGTCCATACACAGATCTCAAGGTTTGTCTTTGGGATATCTTCTTTTTTATTCGCAATCGTGGTAGCCCGAGCGCAAATCTATCTTAGAGAACACACAAGTGGCTCCTCAGAATCGGTCAAACAGGATCGTCAGTGCGGGAGCGGGTACTTGTTCTTTACTGTCACTTTATTTAACTCCCGGTAGTCAATGCAAAGGCGCATCGACCCATCCTTCTTTTTCACAAAAAGTACCGGCGCACCCCAGGAGAGACACTAGGGCGAATGAAGCCCTTGTCTAACAACTCCTGCAATTGCGTCTTAAGCTCCTTTAACTCGGCTGGGGCCATTCTGTACGGAGCTTTCGATAATGGTGCAGTGCCTGGCTCCAACTCGATACTGAAATCCACCTCCGGCCGGAGGCAAACTCGCAAATCCTCGGGAATACATCAGAACTCCCGACGACTCGCGCACCGACGACACGTCTCCTTTCTCACTTTTCAAGTCCGTCACACTTGCTAAGAAGGCCCAAGCCCTTGACCAACCAACTTACTCGCCTTAAGTGCTGAGATCACCTTGGGAACCGTTTTTGACTCGCTCCCTTTAAATTTGAAACTTCGGTTCTCACGACGAGGCTTGAACACAACCTCCTGCGGTGACAATCGATGTTGGCATGATTTGTCGCTAACCAATCCATGCCTGTGGATTACATCAAAGTCACTCATCTCCGGACAATCGGTCACTTCCAACGAGCGACCCTCCACCAAGACTGACCGGTCTTCACCTTTTCCCGTGTCACTAACTCGCCCTGCGGGGTTCAACCGATAGGCTAAAACCTAAGGGCTCTACTTCTAGCCGGGCTTGCCCCACAAAGATCTTGAGAAATAAAGGAGTGCGTGCAGCCAGAATCAAAGAGTACAAAAGCTAAATGACCGAGAATAGGTAAGGTACCTGTGACGACTTTGCCAGCACCCTCCGCGGCTCGGCCAGCATTAGCATACACCCCTCCTCTCTGGCGACCTTCCTGGTTCCCAGCATTTCTGTTATCCGGGCACGCTGAGGCCACATGGCCATCCTTCCGGCAAATATAACACACTCTCAAGTCTGGTCTCTTCTTCTGTCTGCACACTGACGCCATATGGCCCACCTTACCACAATGGAAACAAACTTTGGTGGCTGCTGGGCAAGCTCCTCTGTTATGTTGCCCTCCACAGTTAGGGCACGCGCCTCTGCCTGCTCCTTGGGCCCACTGCTGCCCCTGCGCTCCAGGTCGGTTTGGCCTAGGGAAGGCTTGATCGTGTCTCCTCTTCGACTGACCCGAAGTCCGCCCCACCGACGTCCGCCAACACTATTTCCCTGTTGTTTCGAATCTGCATCGATCAGGGTGGCCACTCGAACCACCGCGGCATAGGTCTTCGGGTCATGGGCAGCTACACACCCACGTAATCCTCCTCGCAGACCCGTGAGGAACCGTTCAATCTTCTTCTTGTCTGTGTCCACCAATTCTGCAGCAAACCGGGACAACATTGTGAACTCATGTTCATACTCTTCGACCGACTGATTCGGTCCCTGCTTTAGGTGCAGAAACTCAGCCTGCTTCTCGATTCTCATCATCGCGGTGGGTAGTACTTCTTCTCATAGAATGCTTCCCAGAATGCGCCCGTGTTATAGCCCTTCACTAACGTCAATGGATCGCGAGGCAGTCTTCCACCATACATAGGCTCGTCCTCTGAGTGTGTAAACTGCGCACTGGAAGAGAAAAAGTCATGATTTTATGAAAGAAAGTTTTAGGTCCCAGTACAGAAAGCTTTGTGATTTTAAAAGTCATGAATAATAGTCATGTTTAAAAGTCAGGTTTAAAGAAAAGTCATGTGCATGTGTTTGCATTTCCCAACCCCCACTTATTGGGTATTTTATAATACTCACCCCTCTACCTTTGTTTTGTTTTCTTCGTTTTTAAAATATTTTCAGGTAAAGGTGAGAGCATACCAGGCGAGTGACAGAGATGCGCTACGGATGCCATGGGAACCGAGTCATGATTTCCGCATCCATGATTTAGAAAGCATATTTTTATGATTATTGTCTTCCGCTTATGTACTATAGAGTTTTAAAGCCAGAGGCCGAAATTAATTATGTTTTGAAATGTTTTGTATTTCTATGGGATCCCAAATTAAAGTGAATTTAATTACCCAGCTTTTCCTATTTACCGTTATTTAGGGCATCAAATTCATGCATGAGTAGTAATGTCCCTAAGAATTTAGTACTTTAAAAGTAGGGCGTTACACATATGACTAGACAAAGAAAAATGAAATACTAATGGGTCTCAAAAATTAGTTGTAACGCCCCTAATTTTCTACACAAATCCAACTAGGGGCGTCACTGGATAGCACCCTCTGTGCCGAAATTTCGGCAGCATAACGGCGCTATCTGGACGAAACTAAAAATTTCCTTAACTGTTGTTTAAGCAAAAACACTTCTAAATGCCTTTCTCAATGCCCGACCTCCTCCCAAACTACAACAAAACAGTAGGGCTCCAAAGAGAACACACACAGGGGGCAACGGAAGTACTTGAACAGAAATTATAAACGAGCATGCTGAACATGGAAACTAAAAGCATAAATGTCATGCTCAACACCCACAGAGTTCAGAAACCAACGAATAATTAAAAGGAATCAAAGTTCAACTTAATACAAAAGCTTCCTAAGTTCTAAGATAAAGTTCCTTTAAAACAAGAGAGGTCTCATAGCCCGTCATGTCGCCACCGTCGCTCTCCAGCTCACTTTGTTGCCCTTACCGCAACCAAAGACAATAAAGTAGACTTGTGAGAGTATGAGAATACTCGATAAGTAGCCCACTCACGTCCAAGCTACCAACATTCACATGTGCACACACAGAGGTAAAATGCAGATTTGTAACGAAGGTATCTTAGGGACTCAAGACTAGGCGCTCACGTGTCTACCTCACCCCGAGACTCACCGACGATCCAGAAACCTAGGCGGCCATAGACGGGGGCGCGCCCAACGCGAAAGAGTAATCACTCTAACGCCCACACGTAACATAATAAAGCCTCGACTCTAAAGCCCACACAGATCGCACAAGGGCGGCCCACCCAAGTGCCCACACAGAGATCACGTAGGGTGCTCAACCCTATGTCCACACAGCTCGCAAAAGGGTGCACTCGACCCTAATGCCCACACAGAGATGCCAGCCTAAAGGTTTTGTCTCGCTCGGGGTCACTCAGTGGGTTTCGTGCTAGCCTAGGAGGTTAAGCTCTAACGCTTTCTCCTAGGTTTCCCTAAACCGTTCCAAGGTCGTCTTGAAACCGAGTCCCTAACCAACAACCCGACCCACCAATCACACAGAAACTCTTGGCCACTCAAAACCACCCCACAACTCATCATGTTCCGTTCCAGGGGTCAACCACCCAACTCGCCCTACTATACAGACTCGAATTTCACTCAGCAACCAATCCCGAGTCATAAGAGCACAATCATGAATCAAGCAATACATTCAGGTCACACAAGTGATTCAACCATAAGACTTACAAGATGTACAGGGCATCCACTACTAGAATAGGATAATCAGAGTCTCATGCACCAAACAATAGTTAACAGTCCACATAACAGTTATAAAGTCAACCACAACGACTCTACACTCAAGCCCATTCACTTATGAGCTTGATACTTAACCAAACAGCTACTTACCTCGAATAAAGTACGCAAAGGGAGGTCCTTACTCCTGCTAGCAACCCTAAGCACCTACAAAACATCACAATCGATGCATAAGTTCAGTTGGGAACTAACCTCGTGGCCCTATCCTTAAGGCACGACGACACAAGCAAAAGCGAATCCAACCGAGCTACCAAACCTTTAACTCAACCAACAAGAACTTAAAGCCAAAGCAACACATCCTAAGCTCACAATTCAGAACCAAAAAGATTCGAGAACGAGTCTTACCCACGATTACAAGCCGAACCGGCTCTCCTCTCGTTCTTAGCCTAGAGATTCCTCGAAGATCTACTCCGTAGCCGACGGATCTGGTCCTGTCCAACAAAACCAACACAATTCAGCGAGAGAGATTCAATTAGGGGCAAATCGGTTCAGATCCGAGGGAGAGAGAGAGACGGATCGAAGAGAGGGGAGAGAGAAATAGATTAGATCTCGAGAGAGAGAGAGAGAGTTGAACGAAAGAGATCGGAGAGCGGAGAGGGAGAGGCCGAGAGGAAAAAATGGCCGGAGAAGGGGTGGGTGGGTGGCGGCTTGCGAACGGCGTGAGGTCTCGGCTGCGGAGGCGGCGAAGGGGGAAGGGAGAGACAGAGAGTTGAACGAGAGGAAGACGGCCGATCGACGATCCCCGCGGTCGGCTTCACGGCGGAAGGACGACGAAACTCGGCGGCTACCTCCCTGCAATGAAGAAGAAGACGAGGAGGAGGCGGAGAGAACGCGGTGGAGGCCGCCGGCACGACGCCCGCCCGGCGACGCCGGCGAAGCACGGGGGGGCTGCTCTTGCGGTTCCTCTCCCTTTCGATTCCTTCTTTTTTTTTTTTTTTTAAAAAAAATTTTAAAACTAAAACCCTAGAAACTTAAGGAAAAGAGAAGGGGAAAGAAATACCTTAACTTCTTCTCCCAAAACGCTCGATAATGAGCTTAAGGCTGACCACCCCAAATTTAAAGCGAGAGGTTTAATTAATTGGGTCCCTACAAGGTCCAATAATTAATTTCTTAGCCCAAAGCTTTTAAAAACTACGACATGAGCCCGAAGTTAATTACGAAAAGGAAATAATGATTTACCTGAAATTACCGGGCGTCACATTAGTAATTTAAAATAAACATTCCCAACAAATTAAAACCCCAACCCAATGAGCTTACACATGCATTGGCCAATTTTGAAAGTGTGTAAAAAAAATTAATAAGACAATCACCTACCACATTAGTTATCCACCGAGCCCCCTCAATTTCTATACTCCGACACAATATTGTTGTACGAAGGTTTACTCCCCCCTAAAAAAAGAACATTGGCTTAAAACTGATGTGTATAAAGGTATATACTTGTCAGAACGTTGTAGATATCAATACATACATTTATTGTAACATTTTAAAAGGATGTGTAATAAGGGTATATACCTAGATTTTTTGCAATTAGATTGCATATAAATCTAGAAAGAAGAGCATAAGACTCTTTTGGTGACCCTCGAATACGGTTTACAGTCTTCTCTCTACCCCTCCAACCTTTATCATAACTAATATTAACACCAATGATTCTTTCGAGGATAGGTCATGACATCTTTGGAAGTGCAGTGCATCATACTGTTCATCCTTAAAATAAGCTCAACATACTCGCTAACCATGTTTGCGTTCACCTACCGATGATCATTGCGCACAATATCAATGCAGTAAGTGTGCTCATTGACAAGTTCACTAAGAACCCACAATTTCCCACCCCTCAAAATTGAAGCACAAAGGTACCATTTGCATGTGTCATCAATACATTGGACAATGAATCTCTTGCTCGATTTTAATGTTTCAAATTGAAAAAATTGAAGCACAAAGGTACCATTTGCATGTGTCATCAATACATTGGACCGTGAATCTCTTGCTCGATTTTAATGTTTCGAATTGAAAATTGTGTTTTATTGCGAGGGCATATGGAACTTTCTTCAAATCATCCTTACACAAAAAGATGCATCCCTCTTCAATCTCACCCCTTTGTGATATGGCGACAATATTTGTAGGGTCAATGAATGTGAACTCTTTCACCTGTTTGTTTGAACTATCCACTGATGTCATTGTCTCAACCTCTATAACTAGACAACAACCATAGTAAATACCCCTCATATACCCCCATAAGCATCCAAGCTACATCTCGATCTTCAACAAGGTCTATAATCAATTGCTTCTTATCCCCATTCTTGATGAGTGAAAGACGTGAAGTCTTAAGTTTTAGTTCTGTTGCAATAGATTCCAAGAGTTGTGAAGGAGTCAAACCATGTGCCAACTACTACCGAGTTTGACTTATAATCCTTGTAACCATCGTCCTTATCTCACACTCCATCAAACAAGATAGGAAACCTATGAGAGCCCATTTCAAATTGATACAATCCTACAAAAATGTAACCAAAGGCAGAATAAAGAGATTTCGTCTGGAACGTGTACTGTGAGACCAGTTGCAGCCTTCGTGCAAACTCCATGGAGACCCCTATAGCCCCATGGAAGACGGTCATCGACATGTCTTCAAAATCGGTCAAACTACGTTGTTGCTAAAAAAATAGGGAAATCAGTTGTATAAAATCTTGGAATTTACTTGGACTAACGATAATTACATGCATATACCGAGGGTAAAACGAGCATATTCTTTTCTTCACACTCCTCCCTAAAAAATAGTTAGTCATCCTTCCAAATACGAAAGATTTTTATCATATTTTATTATTGGTTATTTTTTATAGACATTAATCACAGTTTTCTTAATTTTAAATTTGTTATATCAATTTTTTTTTCAATTAAATTTCCAGTAGAAAAATTATTGTTCAAATTTAATATTGAAATAGTAACGTGCAAATCTTGGCTAAATTATATTAGAAAAATGTCTTTCTTTGTTTTAAAAATACCTCTAATATTTTAAAAGTTATAATATTATTATCTTTGACCTTTCATAAAGGTTTCAAAATTACTATGAGTAGAAAGATTATTAAAATATTGAACAAAAAGTCGACGTGTCTAAATATCATTCTCTCAAGCTTAATCTAGGCAAATGTTCTGGCCACGTCGATTTTTCGTCAACATTAATGGGCCCTTTGATGCAATGTTTAATATTGTAACTTTCAGTACAAGGGATCTTATACTCCAATGAGAGTTTTGAAATATTTATGAAATGTGATGGGTAATATTCTAACTTTTGAAATAATTGGAGTATATTTGAAATAAATTGTAAAGTTTAGGGGTATCTTTTATAATTTAGCCCCCAAAAAATTATGAAAACTAGTAGCTCAAAATTAGGAAGCAACTCTCCTAAATATTCTTTGGTAATTAGGTTGGGTGGGTGTGAAGCCCGAAATAAGGAAGGGTACATGAATGAACCGAGACCACATCTGAATGAGAGGGATCATGAGAATATGAAAGTATGATTGAGAAAGATGAAAATATGGTTGAGAAAGGCTTACAAGAATGGATAGTTACTACCTATACCAACAAGGTGCACATTTCTTTTCGGTGGCTCAATCATAAGAACAACAAAGTTAAACGTATTTGGCTTGGAGCAATCCTATGTTGGGTGGCCTTCTGGAAATTTTCCTAGGGAGCATAAGAAAATGTACCATACGAACAGATAAAAGTTGTCTTTTCCTGATCTTTAGGGTCAATCAAAATTTGATTATAGCTAAAATAACCATCAAGGAAGAAATAATATTCTTGGCCAACCAATCTATCCAACATCTAATCAATAAATGAAAAGGAGAAATGATCTTTATGGGTAGCTTATTAAGCTTCATGTAATTCATACATATCCTCCAACTAGTTATTATTCTAGTTAGGATCAAATTGTTAGCCTCATTAACAATAACAGTCATACCTCCCTTCTTCGGTACACACTGGATATGACTTACCCAACTACAATCATCAATAGGGTAGATAATACCTAGATGATACCTACATCGAGGCATTTAATGATCTATTTCTTCACCACTTCTTTTATTGCAGGGTTGAGTCTCCTTTGACCTTCAATGGTTTTGAAATCTCCATCTTCAAGGTTTATTTTGTGCATGCGAAATGATGGACTGATCCCCTGAATATCCGTCAACATCCAACCAATAGCCCTTTTATATTGCTTCAACAACTGTAATAATAGGTCTTCATCTTCATGAATTAGATTTGTTGAAACAATTATTGGCAAAGTTTCCTCTGCTCCTAAATAAACATACTTCAAATGTGTTGGCAGTGGCTTCTACTCCAATTTAGGTGGGCATTTGATTAATGGTTGAATAGGTGGTGATGCTCTCTCGACCAAATCCAGCGATTCAAACACTCATTTTACACCAGAAAATTCACAAATACTTTTTGGCTCCTCAACAATGCTAGAAAATCCGGATCTTCCTCAAAATTTGCATCGATTTTCCATTTTTTTGTTCCAATAATCTGCCTTTTTATCTCCCGTGATTGTTTCTTCACAAATTTGAACGAAAAAACATTCTTCTATATCAGAAGGATACTTCATCGCTTCAAAAATATTGAACTTCACTTGTTGGTCATGCACTCTCATATTTAATTCTCCCTTAGGAACATCAATTTGTGTCCCTGTTGTAGCTAAGAAGGGCCTTCCCGAAATTATAGGCACTTCTTTAGCTTGGTAGTCTAGAATAATAAAACCTGCAGGACCACAAACTTGTCCACTTGCCCCAGAATTGAAGGGAATGAAATCCCACGCAGCGGAAGGGTGATCGAATCACCATGGTATCGTTGCGAAATATGTTTTCTTAAAACAGTTTCTATTACATAAAAAATAGGCTAAACATAAAATATAGGAAGAAAAACAGCAAGTGTACTTACTTGTTGAAGAACTATCTTCACATTTTCCTTCTTCGGTCACGAACCCTTCGTGATCACGATCTCAACGTACTCGATCTCCTCGAACAAACAATAAACCGGACACGCTCCAAAAAATTTCTCGGTTGTTCTACTTTTGGTAGAAGGAGAGTTGTGGGACTCTTCTTTTGGGTGAAAGGGAGGAGAAAAATGAGCCTTGAGATGAGAAATCCTTCTTGCAAAGGAGTTTAAATAATGGTGATAGATGGAGTTGAAATCTCCACCTATTTACCATTTAACCACAACCATAGGTTATGCAAATCATATTTGCATAACCACATATAATAAGATATCTCATATCTCATTATACAAATCACATTTGTATAATTATGGATTTTAAATTGAATCACATTCAATTTAATTTCTCTCAATCCAATTCTCCAAATTAGCCCTAATTAGACAATTAGGCTAACCTATAGTTTATTATGAATCTCATTCACATTAAACTATGTAATATGTCATTCATATCTCATATAAATGACTTAATTACCCTTTTAATGTACTTGAACACTTTAAATTCACACCAAAACTATAAACCCTCTATTAATCCAGTTTGAGCCAACCGAGGGACCTAATGGACCTACAGTGACGAGCTCCAATGATCCAAGATTAACCTGTCAAACTCTTTGACCCGGTTAATCAACATTCATTAGCTACGGTAACACTCCACTAAAGCCTGTAGTTGCACTCCCGTCACTGTAAGACAAGTTGTGTCCACTGATATAACCAATGTCCATGAGTCGACCCTTCACAGGTTGTTCGTAGACACTGCTGGGTCAAATTACCATTTTACCCCTGTGTCTACTTCTTGCTCCTTAAGTCCCCACTACCCCTCTAATGAACAACAACGTTGTAATGGTCCAGCCATACACAACACCTCTCTCGGGCCAGTGAGAGGGTGGACACCCGTTGTCCAAGCTCTGGAGACAACACTTAAGGGAACAACCCCTCTAGTTTGCCTAAAGTCGGGAACGAGTGAATTCCATCTCGCGTAGTTAAGTTCCCAACTCCCCATGTGGTCATGTCACTGAGAAGATAGGCATATTGGGTGAGTAACTGTGACCACCCTCACCCGTACTAGTCAAAGGATGCACTTTCCACGGATGTGAGTCCGTAACACGCTCGTGATTCGGTCGAGTCACTAATGGTCATCTACGAAGTTATTAGTCCCATCATTAACGGTGTTACATCGATGGTCTAATAATTCACGGTCCAGTCTTGTACAATCTCATTGCACAGGATGCCCCCACTCGCATGTCAACCACATGAACGAGTCAGATCACCTCGTTTGTATCTAATACAAAGCGGGCCGCTTCCACAGAGTATGCAGTATTAGGTCTCCAATGTAAGCCCTAAACTCTATTTTCTTTTATCATTTTGCACTCGTACATGATGTTTTGAAATATGCAAAATGTTATAGGTTGCACTAAAGGATGTCGTGATCAGATTTGGGAATCTATTAAATTGGGAGCTACAATGTGTTAAAAGCTTCATAAGGAGATAGGTAAGCGATTGAAATAAGCATATTAAAAGTTGAATTGAAGTAAGTTAAAAGCATTAGCAAATTGGGGAAATTTTAGGTGCAATATATATTGAATGGAAGATCTTATACCTCGCAAACTTAGGATAAGTTGGCTAAATGCTTAGGGCTTATTTACTTACTTATTTTGGTGTTTTAAAAAGGGGATTATGATGTAAACATGGTAGTAGGAGCTGGCCAAAGGAGGTGAAGCCTCGAAGTTAAGTTATCAAGTAGGTGTTGTCAAATTCGTAGGAAAACAACATGCTGCTGGAAAATGGGTCATCTTGAAACGATCATATCTCTTAATTTACTAAGCCAAATTCGATGATTTTTGAGTCAAAATCTCAGATATTTAGTGTAGTATACGAAACTGGTCGGCTTTTATGAAAATACGAAGAGGAAGAAGGAGAAAAGTGCAGAACAGTGAGAGGTGTTCAAAGTTCTCGGGTAGCAAAACAGTGATCAGTCTCTTTTGAGCTCATGAGGAGGAATTAGAAGCTGAAAGGTACGTAAGATAAGATGTTGTACTTGAGGTTTATAAAAAAATATTGGGTGGTTGTGTTGATAAATTTTGAGGAACCCAAGCTGAAAGTTGAACCTGAAATTTTAGGTGCAAGGGAAAAACTGCTAGCAAGAGATTGAAGGGAAAAACTGCTAGCAAGAAATTTTAGGCCGCATCCACAGAGTATCCAGGATTAGGTCTCCAATGTAAGGCGTAAACTTTATTTTCTTTTATCTTAACGGAGGAGCTATAGTATGGAGGAGTATAAAGCAAGGTTGTATTGCTGACTCCACCATGGAAGCTGAGTATGTCGCAACTTGTGAACCAGCGAAGGAGGCTGTATGGCTTAGAAGATTCTTTACTGATTTGGAAGTTGTTCCAAATATGAATTTGCCTATCACTCTTTATTGTGATAATAGTGGTGCAGTGGAAAATTCTAAAGAACCTAGAAGCCATAAGCGCGGAAAGCACATAGAGCGCAAATATCATCTTATCAGGAAAATTGTGCAACGAGGAGACGTGATTGTCATGTAGATCGCTTCGGAGTACAACATTGCTGATCCGTTTACAAAGCCCCTCACGGCTAAAGTGTTTGAGGGACACCTAGAGAGTCTAGGACTTCGGGTTGTACAATAGGACAATTTTCTTGCTCAGCATGTTTGACTCCACCGACGTTTTAGTCCAAGTGGGAGTTTGTTGGGTTTTATGTCCTAAAACTCGTGGGTTTGTAAACTGAATATATATTCTATTTTGCAATAAAGATGTTGTTGAGATTTATTCAAATAAAGGTGTTATTGAATAAAGTGAATTGTATATTTTCAAACCCTAATCCAATGAAGAACCCTTGGCTATAGGATGTATACTTGAACTTTATGTGTGACATAAAAGTGGATCAGGTTCAAGTTATAGCCAGAACGGTCTATAATATAGGGATAGGGTTGGGTACCTTATCCTGGGGACACTATGGACGCGACCCACTTTGTTAAGTACAAACGATGTGATCCTTAATCGTTCATGTAGAGACATTAGAGTGGGGGCGTCCTATGCAATGAGTTTACATAAGACTGGACCGAGAAATAATCACTTAGACTTTATAACTCCGTTTACTGTCTTAACTTACTATATTCATACGATGACCTAGGTAACTCGATCTTAATCCTGAGCGTGCCATGAACTCCTGTTTATTCGGATTATCTTTAGATTTGCATGGGTGAGAGTGGCCTGAGATTGCCGACTCAATAAGCCTCCCATTTTAGGGATAAGACTGGGTAGATAGCTGGGAACATAGTTCTGCAAGATGGAATTCACTCCTACCCGCTTTAGGGACTAGTAGAGAGGTTGTTCCCTTAAGTGCTGACTCCGGGTCTTGAACAAAGGGCCCACCCCTCTCATTGGCCCGAGAGAGATTCGATTTGTTGGTTAGACCACAAACCAATTGTTCATTAGAGGATCAGTGGGACTTAAGGAACAAGAAGTAATTACAGGGGTAAAACGGTAATTTTGACCCAGCTGTAATTACGAACGATCTGTGAAGGATCGACTTACTAATCATGGTTATATCGAGTGGACGAAATATATCTCTGATGAGGAGAGTGCAACCACCGGGCTTTAGTGGAGTGTCCTTGGTTTAACGAATGTTGATTAGCTTGGCTAAAGAGTTTGACTGGTTAATCTTGTATCGTTGGAGCTCATGATTTGTAGGTCCATTAGGTCCCCTTACTAGTTCGGACTAAGCCTTGTAACATTTTGAGAGAAAAGAATTTGAATTGTTCAAATTCGGTTTTGGGAGAAAACGTTAATTATATGTGATATACTTAATGTGTCACAGTTTAATTATGAATTAAACTATAATAAAGAAGAGGTGGAAATATTTAAATGTGATTTAAATATTTGTTCGGTTTATAACATGAATAGGGATTCATGTTTAAACGATCGATTTAAGAAATCGGGATTGGTCCAATTATTTAATTTAATATTTGATATTAAATTAAATAAATTATTTAAAATTAATTAATTAATTAAATTAATAAATTTATTTTTAATCCAAAATTAATTTTATATTAATTTTGAATTAAAATTAAATGAAAATTCAAATTTTCTTTTTGAATTTCAATTGGACCAAAGGAAAAAGCATGAGCAAGCTTACTACTTTTTCAAATTCACTCAAATTGAGCACCTCCTTCTTGCTAAATCCTTCTCATCTTCTTGCTTTCATCCTCTCCTAGCTTGAAGAAGCTTTTGGTTTCTTTAATTGAAGAAGAAACCATTAGATTAAGTAGGATTTTTCAGAATTGATAGAATTCACGTTTTTCAGACCTTTCTCCCATCTCTCTTCAAATTCTCTCTATCAAAGATCCCACAATCTGTTCCAAGGGCTGAGGATAGTAGGGAAGACACTAGAGGTTGTTCACAAAGTGTTCGTGACAAGAAATTGCCCACGGATTAGGAGAATTTTGAACAACAAAGGTATGTGTTCATACTCTCTGTTTTTCCAGTTTTGAGCATGCTTTTTATTTTGTAAAATTGATCAATTTAGAGTGTTCAAGATCCATAATTGCTTCCGCTTTCTTAATCTACACTCTTTCAGTTGATAGTTTGTAGTGTTTATACTAATTGTATGGTGGAAGTGAAGGGTATGACTATGACAACTGAACTGATTCCCTTAGATCTTCAAGAGTTCGACGTTATCTTGGGGATGAATTTCTTATCTAGGTATCATGCCTTAATGGACTATCATAGGAAGGAAGTTCTGTTGAGGAAGCCAGGCGACACTTAGGTTGTGTTTAAGGGGGATAGGAAGATATTACCTACTTGTATGATATCAACTATTAAAGCTAGAAAATTATTGAAGAAAGGTTGTACAACATATCTTGCATATGTAGTTTGTGCACCAGTGAGCAAATTGAAACCTGAAGACATTCTAGTAGTAGTATGTGAGTATTTAGATGTCTTCCCAGAGGAGCTAACAGGGTTGCCACCTGATAGAGAGGTGGAGTTTACCATAGACCTGATGCCAGGAACAACGCCAATATCTCAAGCCCCGTATAGGATGGCACCGAAGGAATTGAAAGAATTGAAAACTCAGTTGCAGGAGTTGGTGGATAAGGGTTATATTCGACCAAGCGTATCTCCGTGGGGAGCACCTGTGTTGTTTGTTAAAAAGAAGGATGGGACATTACGATTATGTATTGATTACCGACAACTGAATAAGGTAACAATACGTAACAAATATCCGTTGCCCCGCATAGATGACCTATTCGATCAACTAAAGGGTGCCTCAGTGTTTTCCAAAATTGATTTACGATCGGGTTACCATCAGTTGAAGATCAATGATTCTGATGTACCAAAAACAGCTTTCAGGACAAGGTATGGGCATTACGAATACTTGGTAATGCCATTCGGGTTAACAAATGCCCCAGCAGCATTCATGGATCTCATGAATCGGGTATTCCATCCTTACCTTGATCAGTTTGTGATAGTATTTATTGATGACATCTTGGTGTATTCAGAAAGTAAAGAGAAGCATGCAGAACATCTCAAAATAGTGCTACAAACATTACGAAATCGAAAGCTGTATGCTAAATTTAGTAAATGTGAGTTTTGGCTGGATCAGGTTGTGTTTTTGGGACACGTAGTGTCAGCAGCTGGAGTTCAAGTGGATCCTCAGAAGACAGATGTAAACCCGAGATCTTTCTTTGGAATTTTCTCACAAAAAAAAAACAAAAGAAATAAAGAAAAATGATGTTTGGATTTGTTTTTTTGTAAAAATAAAAGAAAAGAAAAAGAAAAGAAAAGAAAAGGGAAAAGGACAAAGCAAATAATAAAAAAAAGAAGAAGGAAATGTTGTTGGTCAAACTCCACCACCGCCAAGCATTTTTTTAAGCTTTTTCCTTCCATTTTGTTTCTATTTTCAACCAAGAGAAGAAGGGCTTCGAGGGTGAAGGAGAAAGGAAGAGGAAGAAGGTGATTTTCTGGGGATGAAGTTGCAGAAGAAAGGAGAAGGATTACTAAAGGTTTCCATGGCAGCAAGGTGAACAACTCAGACCAGTTCTGATATTTTGATCTTTTTGAGCTCAACAAGAAGAGGTAAGAGTTGGGGTTTTGTTTCTTGGAAGTTAATTCATTTTTGAACAAAGTTCATGAAGGAAGCTCGAGCCAATTCTGATCTTAAGCTACTGTTTTGTGAAGAGGAAGGCAGAAGACAGAATTTGCTGTCAAATTCGAGAAGCCTCTGGTGTTTTGGTTGTCCTGATCTGTAGTATTGGAATCAGAATCTCAATAGGTATGGTTGGAAAACTTATTGAATTTTCTACAACTTTCGTGAAGACATCGTGAGTAGAAAATGTCTGGAAGATGTTTTAAATATCAGGTCAAATATGTTGTGCAGCAGGAAAACAAAACTGGAACAGTAGGAAGTTGTTTTTGTGGAAGAAGCTTTCGAGGTATTTTTGAGAAAATCCGTTGGGATTATCAATTTCATGTCTTCATATGATTTTTAGAGGATTCACAAAGGAAGAGTTTGGTATAAATGACATTATTTTTGGATAAGTAATGGAGAAGTTATGAATGTTTGAAGACATAGTATAGAATCTGTGAAGTGCTGAAAAAAATGATAAAGTGGTTTTTGTAATTTTAAGGTTGAAATTCATGAGCTCGAGGTTCTAATGCTTGGTTATGGTTTGTTTGACAGGCCAAGAGAAAATAGGTTGAGTGTACGGGCCAAGGTTCTAGTTCTAATGCTGTGAGTGACAAAACGAACCTCGAAAATGGTTTATAGGCTTGTATTATGCTTATGAAAATGCAAGGTTTTGCTAAAACGAAATGGTTTCAATGCTTATTGTTTTCCTTTGAACACATGTTTATGAGTATTCATATTTTTAAAAAATGATTTCAAGTGCTCATTGTGAGCCTAAATGTCATGATGAAGTTTATACATGAGCATATGTTTATTGATTGTCGAAATTTATGGAAATGTTATGATTTCGAGCATGTATGTACTAGCTAGTATGATTTAAAGATTTCCAGTTTTAATGAACAAGCTGGGTAAGCTTGAGTTTTACGAAGGAAAAGATAAGCAGACATGTTTAAATGCTTTTATGTGTTTTTCTAAGTCTTGAGTGAGTAAATGACTGAGACATTGAGCCCGAGGCTATATAGTACCGTGTGCACATAGGTCATTTTTTGTTGTCGACGTTGAGTGTACTCCGTGACAACAATGCTATCGTGAGTGCTGGGCGGGCCCCACTATGAAAAAGACGATGGGAGTGCTGGACGGGCCCACTACATCGTAGAGTAAACATTGGTTGTAGAGTGTGTCCTACACAACGTAGATTGTCATACGTTTTTAAATGGTTAGAAGTATCGATATGTCTTGCAAGATTTTAATGACGTACTTGCTGGATTTTTGAAAAGTTATTATGATTACACGTGTATTTCTAACGCTTAATTACAGATGCATATGCTCATAGGTTTCCAGATGATATGATTTATGAGTTATTAGATCTTTAACTCAGTCACTCACTGAGCTTCATAGCTTATTCTTTCAGTGTTTTCCCACTTTTCAGGTAGAGATCGAGCTCCCAGTGCCTGACATCCTGCCATAGTCTACTAGAAGCTCCATGAGCTTGATATTTTGTACGTGGGTGGTGTTGTATAGCAAGTCCATATGTGTTGTAGTAAATTTTGAGGGGACTATGTAGTTATAGTTGTATGTGCTTTAGAGGTTGTGGTTGTGTTATTAATGGTTTGGTCTGTTTGTGGTTTTGATGCTTTTGCCCATTTTAGTTTTCAAGAGAGACTTAAGAAGTGTTTCTCCTTATGTATGTTTAGTAGTTATCAAGTTCCGCTGTGTTATGTTAAAGTGTTCCATATGCGAACATAGTATGTTTATTAGGTAAAACAGGGTCAACAAGTACTGTTAAGAGGTCAACAATGTCTGTTGGCTTCACGCCGTCTTTCGAGCTAAGTAGTTAGTAGTTCGGGAGGGGGTGTGACAACAAAAGCTATAGTTATGTGGGAACAACCCACTTCAATAATGGAAGTCCGTAGTTTTTTGGGACTTGCAGGATACTATCGACGTTTTGTCGAGGGGTTTTCGAAGATAGCTCTTCCATTAACCAGTTTGACAAAGAAGAATACGAAGTTCGAGTGGAGTGAAGAGTGTGGAAAAAGTTTTCAAGAGTTAATGAACATACTTGTCACAACACCGGTACTAACTCTACCCACCACGGGAAAAGAGTTTGAGGTTTACTGTGATGCCTCACATCAGGGCCTTGGATGTGTACTTATGCAGGATGGGAAAGTGATCGCTTATGCGTCAAAGACAGATTGAAAAAGTATGAATGTAATTATCCTACTCATGATCCGGAGCTCACGCAGCGATTGTGTTAGCTTTAAAGATTTGGAGGCATTATCTGTTTGGTGAGAAGTGTTGTATTTACACAGATTATAAAAGTTTAAAATATATCTTGAGCAGAAAGAGTTGAATTTGAGACAAAGGTGGCTTGAATTGATAAAAGATTATGACTGCACGATTGAATACCACCCAGGGAAGGCTAATGTTGTAGCTGATGCACTAAGTAGGAAGTCGAAGCAACATAGGGGTTCACTTAATGCTGTTAGAGTGACTCTATTTGAGGAACTCAAGAGTTCTAATGCAAAAGTGTATGTTGGTGACAAAGGGAATTTGTTAGCTCATTTTCAAGTAAGACCTACCTTAATTAATGATGTTAAGTCAAGCTAAAGACCCTACCCTGAAGAAATTGATAGAAGAGGTGAACTTGAAGCAGAGAGCAGATTACGAAGTAAGGCGTGATGGAGCGTTGATGAAATGTAGTAGATTTTGTGTATCTAAAGATGAAACTTTGAGAAATGCGATACTAGAGGAAGCACATAGTTCAACCTATGCGATGCATCCAGGAGATACAAAGATGTATCAGACCTTAAAGAATCATTATTGGTAGCTAGGAATGAAACGAGAGATAACAGAGTATGTCTCTAAATGTTTAATTTGTCAGCAGGTGAAACCTGAACGATAGAAACCAGGAGGGCTTCTAAATCCACTCCTAATACCTGAATGGAAGTGGGAACATGTAACCATGGATTTCTTATTTGGACTTCCCCAAACACCGAGTCGTTATGATGGGATTTGGGTGATAGTAGACAGACTGACTAAGACTGCTCGATTCTTACCCGTCAAGGTAACTTTTATTCTGGATAAACTTGCTAAATTATATGTTGATAGGATTGTAAGCCAATACGGAGCCCTAGTATCTATTGTGTCGTATAGGGATTCGAGATTTACTTCCAAGTTTTGGCCGAGTCTCCAAGAGGCCTTAGGAACTAAGTTGCACTTTAGTACAACATTTCATCCACAAACCGATGGTCAGTCAGAAAGAACCATTCAGACCCTCGAAGACATGCTTCGAGCATGCGTATTGCAATATAAAGGAAGTTGGGAGACTCACCTATCATTGATGGAGTTTGCATACAATAATAGTTATCCTTCTAGCATCAGAATGGCACCGTATGAAGCATTATATGGAAGGAAATGTAGAACCCCTATTTGTTGGGGGGAGGTAGGAGAAAAGAAGCTGTTAGGGCCAAAATTGGTCCAAGTTACCTCGGAGAATGTTAAATTTATCAGGGAAAGACTGAAGACAACACAAGATAGACAAAAGAGCTACGGTGACAAACGAAGAAGAGATTTAGAATTCGAAATTGGAGACAAAGTTTTCCTCAGACTATCCCTATGGAAAGGTATTTTACGGTTCGAAAGGAAGGGGAAACTGAGCTCGAGATATATAGGGCCTTACGAGATTCTGGAGCGTGTAGGGCCATCAGCTTACAGATTAGATTTACCGATAGAATTGTCTCGGGTACATAATGTTTTCCATGTATCAATGTTGAGGAAGTACATTTCTGATCCATCACATGTGCTCAAGGTAGAACCAATACAACTTAAGGAGAACCTATCCTATGAGGAAGAACCTCTAAAAGTACTGGATCGGAAAGAACAAGTACTTAGGAACAAGTCAATACCATTGGTAAAGGTATTGTGGGGAAATCACGACGTCGAGGAAGCAACATGGGAGAGTGAAGACCAAATGAAAGAAAAGTACCCACAACTTTTCTCGTGCTGAATTTCGAGGGCGAAATTCCTCTTAGATGACACGTTCCCTTATTTTATTATTAAAATAATAATAATAATAATAATAATAATAATAAAATCAAATTTAATTATTAATTTAAATAATACAAATTAAATATCATATATTTAATTTGGATTAAATCTCATTTAATCATATCACCCCTTTAACCTATAGTTTTAATGTACATCCAGTGCACATTAAATTCTAACCTATAGTTTTCAAATGTGAATCACATTCACATTTAAAATTAAAATATTTGAACTCTTTCAAATATTCAATTCTCTCATAAAATTTACTATGAATCATATTCACATTAAATTTATAATATATAGTTCCAAAACTATATATTATATCGTATCTAAATACATTAAATATATTACCTAATGAATTTGAACATTTCATATTCAAATGATCTAAGAACCCTTTACGAGCTAGAAGGTGGACCTAATGGACCTCTGGATCGTAAGCTCCAACGATACGAGACCGCCTTGCTTAATCTCATTAACCTCCCAATCAACATTCGTTAATCATGAACACTCCACTAAAGTCCCACAGCTGCACTCTTCTCACTGCAGATATATTTCTGTGTCCATGGATATTGACCAATAACAACAAGTCAATCCTTCACGAATGTTCGTAACACCAGCTGGGTCAAATTACCGTTTTACCCCTGGGTTACATCTTGTGCCTTAAGTACCAGTGCTCCTCTAATGAACAATTTGTTTGTGGTCCTACCAACAAACAGAGTCCCTCTCGGGCCAATGAGAGGGTCGGGCCCTTTGTTCAAGTCCCGGAGACACCACTTAAGGGAACATTCCTCTACTTACCCTAGTAGGCGGGAAGGAGTGAATTCCATCTTGCTAAGTTAAGTTCCCAGCCGCTCACTCGGTCTTGTCTCCAAGAAGGTAGGCATATTGAGTCGGCGAATCAGCCACTCTCACCCATACTAGTCAAAGGACAATCCCTCGCGAATGAGGAGTTCGTAACTGCCTTTCGGATTGAGATCAAGTTGCCTAGGTCATCCTAGTGAAATAGAAACCTAACTAGTCAACGGAGTTACAGATAGAGGTTACTATTTCGTGGTCCGGTCTTATGTAATCTCATTACATAGGATATCCCCACTCACATGTCATCTACACGAACACGTTAGGATCACAGTGTTTGTATCAAATACAAAGTGGGTCACATCCATAGTTTAACTTGGGGTAAGGTACCCAAACCTTATCCCCAACTATAGACCCTTTAGGTCATATCTCGAACCGAGATCCTTTTTATGTACATTATATTCAGTTAAAGATTCATTTAACAGCCTTGGATGTTTAGTTTATTGGATTTAGGGTTTTAAATAAAGACAAACTCATAGATAACGAACAACAACACTTTATTGAAATAATAAAGCTTTATTACATTAATTAGAACATAATTACAAACTACGAGTTTTAGGGCACAAATCCCAACAAGGATGTCGTGATCAGATTTGAGAGTCTATTGAATTAGGAGCTACAATGTGTTAAAAGCTTCATAAGGAGATAGGTAAGCCATTGAAATAAGCATATTAAAAGTTGAATTGAAGTAAGTTAAAAGCATTAGCAAATTGGGGAAATTTTAGGTGCAATATATATTGAATGGAAGATCTTATACCTCGCAAACTTAGGATAAGTTGGCTAAATGATTAGGGTTTATTTACTTACTTATTTTGGTGTTTTAAAAAGGGGATTATGATGTAAACATGGTAGTAGGAGCTGGCCAAAGGAGGTGAAGCCTCGAAGTTAAGTTATCAAGTAGGTGCTGTCAAATTCGTAGGAAAACAACAAGCTGCTGGAAAATGGGTCATCTTGAAACGATCATATCTCTTAATTTACAGAGCCAAATTCGATGATTTTTGAGTCAAAATCTCAGATATTGAGTGTAGTATACGAAACAGGTCGGCTTTTGTGAAAATACGAAGAGGAAGAAGGAGAAAAGTATAGAGCAGTGAGAGGTGTTCAAAGTTCTCGGGTAGCAGAACAGTGTGAGGAGATCAGTCTCTTTTGAGCTCATGAGGAGGAATTAGAAGCTGAAAGGTACGTAAGCTAAGATGTTGTACTTGAGGTTTATCAAAAAATATTGGGTGGTTGTGTTGATAAATTTTGAGGAACCCAAGCTGAAAGTTGAACCTAAAATTTTAGGTGCAAGGGAAAAACTGCTAGCAAGAGATTGAAGGAGATGTTCTTCCATTTCTATATACTTTACAACCAAGGCAAACGAAGATAGGAATAGCTTATAATCCTTGGAACTCTTTTGGTAATTGTGAGTGACTGTATTTTAGAACTATATTTGACCTTTGTTTTTCTTCAAAAACTTAAATGTTGATCATTGAATCTTGCTGGAATTAATTATGTATAGTTTCATGGAGTTTTTAACATAATGTTCTTGATGGAACCTAAACATGTTTTGAATTAGTTTGTACTATAAATCCAAGTATGGAAACTAAATTATGGAAGTATGATTTCCTCTAGAGAATGCCTTGTGTAAATCCATTTGGGAACATGTTTAGAAAATAATATGCAAATGTTGAGAAATTGTTGTATGTATTATTAAAACATGATTTCCATGGTATACAAATTATGCCCATGTTTGTTGTTAACCCCTAATACTGAAGGACATTTGAGAAGGTACTTAGGGGGGAAGGAATCATGATTTCCCGATACTGAAGGACAATGAGAAGGTATTCGGGTAGTAAATGGTCTTACCTTAATACTGAAGGACATAAAGAAGGTATTAGGGGAAACCAAAGTGCCAATGGCATTCCACGTGCACGTGAGAGAGGTATGAACGTTATTGGTATAAATATAACTCTACCACCGCTAAGGTTCGAAAGTGGTATCATGCCATGAGTTTTATTGTATTGAGCTACTACATTATTGATCTACCTACCCTCAATATAGTACTACATTATGAGATTTATGCTATACATAAGTGGTGACTTAAACTTGTAAATTGAAAGCATGGCTTGATTATGTTTACAAACAAATGTTAAGTTATTTTCTACTTATAGTCTGCCCATTATTATGCTTCACCTTTGAGCTTATACTATTTAAAAAATAGACACTTACTGGGCTTCCCAGCTCACGTATTCATTATGTTTACTCTTCCCAGGTAGCAGACGAGTTCCCGGTGCTTAGCCTTGACAAGACCTGTTTGCCACCACGTCGTTTTAGCTCCTTGTATATACACTTTCTTATGTATATGGTTTGTAGTGAAAACATATTAGTTGGGTTGTAATAAACTTGAAGGCTTTATGACTAGCTAAAGAACATAGTACTGGAAGTGAATGTGTTGTGCTTATATGTGTATTCAATGTTCAATCTTGCTTGTTCAAACGTGTTGTGTTGCGTTTAATTTTAGGTTAAGTCTTTGGTTAGTCAGGGAGAGCCAGTAAGAGAGTTGGTTATCTCTGTCTTTGCATCTCTTCCTAGGTTAAGCAAGTAAGCTGGGAGGGGGTGTGACATCCAACCCTATCCATATACTGTAGACCGTTCGGGTCATTAACTCGAACGTGATCCTCCCTGTGTGTCCACTACACACCGTTCAAGTTCTAGTTCTCTCATATATTCAATGACCCTGGAGCTTAGTTTATAGGACAAAAATTGTAAAATTGCGAGACACAAAGCGATGAAAGAAATAACTCTTATTTATTTCAAATGGTAATATTACAAAAGAAAACAAGATTAGGACATACATCCCAACAAACTCCCACTTGGACTAAGCTAGTGGAGCAAACATACATTTCTCAAATGTACAATAGATTACAATAAAGTAATACAATAAACTAGGGCATTGAATACCCTTTACAATACTCCCACTTGCCCTAGTCAGGAAGCACTCAAAGACCTAGACTCTCTAGGTGACCCTCAATGTAAACCCGAGATCTCTCCTTGAAATATCCTACAAAAAAAAAAACAAAACAAAAGAAACAAGAAAGGAAAAGGTTAATATATTATGGTTTGTTATGTTTTAAGAAAAGAAAAGAAAAGAAAATAAAAGAAAAGGGAAATAAAGAGATAAAGTAGGAAATTAAAAAAAAAAAAAGGAAAAAGCAAAAGAAGAAAAGGACAAAAGGATGAACTCCACCACCGTTTGGTTTTTATTAAACCATTTTAAATTAATTTCCAACCCATTTTGTTTTCATTTTCAACCAAGAAAAGAAGGGTTTTGAGGGAGAAGAACGAAGGAAGAGGAAGGAGGTGATTTTTGGAGTTAAAGTTGCAGAAGAAAGGAGAAAGGTCACTAGATTTCCATGGCAGCAAGGTGATCAACTCAGCCTTGTTCTGATTTTCTGATCATTTCGACCTCTACAAGAAGAAGTAAGAGTTGAGGTTTTATTTTCTTGAAAGTTAATTCATATTTGAACAAAATTCGTGAAGGAAGCTCGAGGACAGATTTTGCTGTCAAATCTAAGAAGCCTCTGGCTTTTGGGTCGTGCTGATCTGTATAGTTGGAATCAGAAGCTCTAATAGGTATGGTTGGAAAGCTTATTGAATTTCCTACAACTTTCATGAAGCAATCGTGAGTAGAAAACGACTGAAAGATATTTTAAATTTCAGGTTAAGTTTGTTGTGCAACAGGAAATCGAACCTGGAAAAAGTAGGAAGTTATTTTTAGGGCAGAGGATTTCGAGGTATTTCCAAACGAATCCGTTGGGAATCTCAATTTCATTTCTTCATATGAGTTTTATAGGGTTCAAAAAGGAAGAGTTTGGTATAAAGTACATCCTTTTTGGCTAAGTAATGAAAAAGTTATGATTATTTGAAGACAGGGTATGAATCTGTAAAATGCTGGAAATTGGATGGTGTGTTTTTTGTAATTTTAAGGTTGGAAATCATGAGCTCGAGGTTCTAATGCTTGGTTTTGGTTTGTTTGACAGGCCAAGAGGAAATAGGTCGAGTGTACGGGCAAAGGTTCTAGTTCTAACACTGTGAGTGACAAAGCGAACTTTGAAAACGATCTATGTGCTTGAAATATGCTTTAAGAAATGCAAGTTTTACTAGAATGAAAGGGTTTCAATGCTTTATGTTTACTTTTGGAACACATATTTATGAGCATTCATGTTTTCCTTAAAATGTTTTCAAGTACATGATGTGAACCTAGATTTCTCGATGAAACTTATACATGATCATATGTTTATTGATTTCTAAAGTTTATGGAAATGTTATGATTTCGAGAAAGTATGCACTAGCAAGTATAATTTAAAGATTTCCAGTTTTTATGAATAAGCTGAGTATGCTTGAGTTTTACGAAAAAAAGGAAAGCAGGCATGTTCAATATTTTGATGTGTTTTCTGAGACTCGAATGAGTAAATGACTGAGATATTGAGGCCGAGGCTTTATGGTACTGTCACACCCCCTTCCGAATTACCTGAAAACTAGGCTCGAAAGGCGGCGTGAAGCCAACAGACATTGTTTAGCTCTTACAATACACAGTGACCTGTACTCTGATAACATACTATGTTTGCATATGGAACATTTTAACATAACACACAGCAGAAAAAGCTGGATAAACTATTAAACATACACAAGGAGAAACCCTTCACAAGTCTCTCTTGGAAACTAAAAGTCAAGCGCATCAAAACAACACAAGACAACTCAATGTTTATACAACCACTAATGTACAAACTTCTATAACTACATAACGACTTGCTATACAACACCAGCCACGTACAAACTATCAACTTATGAAACTTCCAGCAGACTATGGCAGGATGTCAGGTACCAGGAGCTTGATCTCTACCTGAAAAGGTTTGAAAACATTGAAAGAATGAGCTAAAAAGCTCGGTGAGTGCCTATCTTTAAAACATTATAAACGAGTGATCAATGATAAAAGAGAATAGAGTTTAGGGCTTACAATTACTACCCCTTAAGAGGAATTTAGCCTCGAAATTCAAAGACGAAAAAGTTGTGGGTACTTTTCTTTCATTATGTTTTCGCTTTCCCATGTTACTTCCTCGACGTCGTGATTTCTCCACAAGACCTTTACCGATGGCATTGACTTGTTCCTAAGTACACAGTGAGAGGTTCTTCCTCATATGATAGATTCTCCTTATGTTGTCTTGGTTCTACCTTGAGCACATGTGATGGATCGAAATGTATTTCTTCACTTTGATTGTTACATGGGAAACATTATGTACTCGAGATAGTTTTGCCGGCAACTCCAAATCAGTGGTTCTTGCCCAACTTGTCCTGTTACTTGATAAGGACTAATATATCTAGGGCTTAGTTTACCTTTCTTACCAAAACGAAGGACACCTCTCCATGGAGATAACTTCAAGAAAACTTGATCTCCAACCCGAATTCTAAGTCCTTTCGTTGCTTATCCACATAACTCTTACGACGGTCTTGTGCTACTTTCTTGATTCTCTCTGATTACGTTAATATTGTTTGTCATAACTTGCACCAACTTAGGGCGATTAGCTTCCGCTCTTCTTGTTTATTCCAATATACGAGCGTTCTACATGGTCTTTTATCCAGAGCCTCAAATGGTGCCATGCCAATATTCGATCGTAATCAAGTATTATAAGCAAATTCCATAAGCGATAGGTGTGTATCCCAACTCCCTTAACTTGAAGGACACATGCTTTCAACATGTCTTTTAGAAGTCCGGATGGTCCTCTCTCGATGACCATCTGTCTCGAGAATGGAGCATTTGTACTAAAACTCGACTTTGTCCCCATAGCTTTACGTAAACTAGGGCAAAACATAGAAGTAAATCTCGGATCTCTATCTGAAACTATGGACACTGGCACTCTGTATTGACTCACAATTTTGTCGACGTATAGCTTAACAAGTCGATCAAGTGTAGACGTCGATTTTAATCGGTATAACATTGTTGTCTTAGTGAGTCTATCGACCATTATCATATACTATCATGTCCATTTGAAGTTCGTGGTAATCTACACAGAAAAACCATAGTAATATGCTCCCATTTCCATTCCGACACTAGCAATGGGTTAAGGAGTCCTTTTGCTTCGCATCTAATCGGTTTAACTTGCGGCCGGATCGAACATCTATCAACATAATCACTATCTCTCGTTTCATCCCGTGTCACCAATAAGTCTCATTCAAGGTTTTACACATCTTGATGCTTCTCGGATGCATAGCGTGTTGAATCTGTGAGCTTCCTCTAGAATAGCATCTTTAAGCTCACTAACACTCGGAAGGCATAGTCTTCCCTGTTTCTCTGGGCTCCGTCTGATCTCATTTTAAATTTTGCTTCTGAGCCCTGTTTGGACTTTCCAAACATTTTCTGCAAGTTACTATTCTCTGATTGTCTTCTCACAATCTCTATTACGAGTGAAGGCCTGATCTGAAATTTAACTAAAGACCCCACAATTTCTCTGCAGCTTCAAGCGCCTTAGAATTCCTTAAAGTACATAAAAATGTTGCTCGAATACCACACAAGGTATCCCTAGGAAGTCTTCACTTCTGCTCAATGCATCTCTATACCACATTCACCTTACCAGGATGGTATTCTATAGTACAATCATAATCTTTAATAAGTTCTAACCATCTTCCTTGTCTCACATTCAACTCCCTCTAATCAAAGATATGTTTCAGTCTCTTATGATGCTGCGTGTAAATGTGACACCTTTCACCAAACAAGTAATGTTTTCTTGATCTTGATGCTAGAATAATCGCTACTAGCTCGAGATCGTGGGTAGGGTAATTACATTCATGCTTTTTCAATTGTCTTGATGCATAAGCTATTACTTTTACTTCTTGCACGAGCACAAACCCTAAACCTTGTCTCAAGCATCACAAGAAATCACATACTCTTTTCCCAATTCTGAGGAAGTGTCGAATAGTCATCAGTAACTAATTTCTTTTTCACTCCAAAAACTCGTGTCGCACTTGTCCGACCATTCAAACTTAGCATTCTTTTTGTCAAAGCTATTAAGGGTAATGCTATTCGTGAGAAATCCTCAACAAACCGCCTGTAGTATCCTGCCAAACTTAGGAAACTACGTACCTCTGTCGCACTGACTGGTCTCTCCCAATTGACTACAGCTTTAACTTTATTTGGATCCACACTAACACCATTTGCTGAGACAACATGCCCCAAAAACACTACAGTCCAACCAAAACACACATTTGGTGAATTTAGCGTACAACTGTTTATCTCGTAGTGTTTGCAGAATAATCCTCAAATGTTCCTCATGAGCTTTCCTGTCAATTGAGTAAACTAGTATATTATCAATAAATACTATCACGAACTGATCCAAATACTGGTGGAATATCCTGTTCATGAGGTCCACAAAAACTGCTGGTGCATTCGTCAAACCGAACGACATTACTAAAAACTCATAATGCCCATACCTCGTTCTGAATGTTGTTTTAGGAATATCTGTTTCCCTTACCTTTAACTGATGGTATCCTGATCTCAAATCAATCTTAGGAAACACTGATGTTCCTCTTAACTGGTCAAACAAGTCATCTATACGGGGTAAAGGATACTCGTTACGTATCGTGACTTTGTTTAACTATCTATAATCAATGCATAATCTACGGATACCATCTTTCTTTATCACAGATAACACTTTGGAGCTCTCCAAGGCGATACACTAGGTCTGATGTATCCCTTATCTACTAGTCTTTATAACTGCATCTTTAGCTCCCTAATCTCACTTGGAGTCATTCTATACGGCGCCTGCGAAATAGGTGTTGTTCCTGGTAACAATTCAATAGTGAACTCTACCTCCCTATCAGGTGGTAACTGACAGATCTGCTGGAAAAACATCAAGAAACTCATTTACCACAAGAACATCTTACGGTTTTAGCTTTTCTTCCCTGCACTTCCACTACGTGAGCAAGAAACGCCGTGCATCCTTTTCTCAACAATTTCTGAGCTTTGAATGCTGAAATCAAACTCGTAGGAATAATCTTTCTTCCATCCCCTAAAACCACTTCAGCTAACCCTGGTTTCTTGAAAACAACTTCCTTTATATGGCAATCTCTGAAGCATAATGAGTAAATACGAAATCCATTCTTAAGATTGCATCTCATACCTGCAAGTCTAGTGAAAGAAGATCCACTAACATAATAAGACCTTCTACTAAGACCTCATAGTCCCAACAACTTTTGCATTGACTAGTAACACATCACCAACTAGATTGTATATAACTAACCTTTTACATAAAGGTTCTAGCTTCCCCATTCAACTTAGTCAAGAACATACTAAAAAACAAAGAAATGTGTAGCACCTTTTAGGTTTTATTAAAACAAGTGCGGATACATTACAAATAGTAATCATACCAAAGAATGACTTATGATGCATCTTACGCTTCTTCTCGAGTCATAGCGTAGACCTTCCCGTGTTGCCTAGGCCTCCTACAACTCTCTTTAGTCTAACACCACCGGTGCCTCTCTTGCAACTACTAATAATACTCTACCGCTCAACTAATCGGGACTTAACTCCCTAGTCCCTCTCAATGCAGTATCCATAGCCGTGGACAATCCTCTTGACATGTCCCGGTTGTCGTCGCCACTAGTAGCATGTACCAACATTCACAAGACAATGACCTTGATGATTCTTGCAACAGATCACACATGGAGTTTTCCTTGCTATACCGGCATAGACTCTTGCCCTCCCTGCAACTTGCTGCGAGTCAAACAAACTAACTAGGTCCTCTTTAACTCTACCTCCTCGATAGGTACCGACCATAAACATCCGCCTCGATGCACGGCTATTTGGCTACTAGCTTCCTCCTTAAAGTCATATTGACTTAGAAACATTTACTCCAAGTGTGAACCTCCGATGCTCACGACCTTGAAATCGCTTGTTGCCGAAGCCTCCACAACTAGGCTTCACTCATCGACTTCTCCTCTGCTATGCTCTGCTCAACACGTAGAGCGGTCTCTCTACCACCGAGAGAAGTCACCCACTTAACAATGGTATGGCGGGGTGCGTATCTCGTGTCGTAACCCTCTTTTTCAAATCGTCGACACTGCCGCTCTTAGATGCCACAATCACATCAACATACCGCGACAACTCGGTATATCTTCTCTCACACTCACCACCAAAAATGATCCTGCTTTAATTCTAAAAATTCATCCCTCTTTACCTCTCTGCATGCGTGCTAGGGTAATATTTATTTTCAAATATACTTAAAGTTTGCGATGTGAAGTACGTGCATCACTACAATCGGCTAACATCGATTTCCATCATCATTCTCGCTTCCTTTAGCAACAAGATTCGCCAACTTAGCATTTTGCTTCTCGGAGAAACTCATAACATCAAAACATTTATCAAGCTTAATCGGCCAAACCTCGACGATTTGGATAACCTCGACTTCACCGGATCTTTGGAACCCTCAAACACTCGTGGCTCCTAATTCTTTTAGGTAATCTATTATATATGTCTTATCTGGATTACTTAGCCCTCGCTCCCTATGGCTTACCTACCTCCTCGTGAGGAATTAGCATGTTGCTTAATTCGGCCCCTATCTCGAACTCCCGGCACTAGATCTCCACCGGGATTGATCTTGGGTAGGATCCTGCGTCCGATCCCCGATCTTGCATCGCATCGTCGCTAGTACGTGGTGGCATGACTTCTATAACATATTAACATACTAGACATGTAATGAGTACTCAACTCAAATGCACAATTCTAGACTTGTGTTCACATTCTAGTCTGATCGACTTACTCTTATCCTTACTTGGACCATACTCTACTAGTTCTATTGAATTAACTCAATAACTTGCTATTTACTTTTCTCGCTCTTTCTAGAACTAACTTGCTCTGTCTCATTCCCATGGAGCTAATTGCTCACGATACCAAGTTGTCACACCCCTTCCGAATTACACCAAAACTAGGCTCGAAAGGCGGCGTGAAGCCAACAGACATTGTTTAGCTCTTACAATACCGCATGACCTGTACTCTGATAACATACTATGTTTGCATATGGAACATTTTAACATAACACAAAAGAAATCGGATGTATTAAACAAACATACACAAGGAGAAACCCTTCACAAGTCTCTCTTGGAAACTAAAAGTCAAGCGCATCAAAACAACACAAGACAACTCAATGTTTATACAACCACTAATATACAAACTTCTATAACTACATAACGACTTGCTATACAACACCAGCCACGTACAAACTATCAACTTATGAAACTTCCAGCAGACTATGGCAGGATGTCAGGTACCGTGAGCTTGATCTCTACCTGAAAAGGTTTGAAAACATTGAAAGAATGAGCTAAAAAGCTCAGTGAGTGCCTATCTTTAAAACATTATAAACGAGTGATCAATGATAAAAGAGAATAGAGTTTAGGGCTTACAGGTACCGTGTGCATACAGGTCATATTCTGTTGTCGACGTTGAGTGTACTTCTGACAACAATGCTGTCGTGAGTGCTGGGCGGGCCCCACTACGAAAAAGACGATGGGAATGCTGGGCGGATCCCACTACATCGTAGAATAAACGTTGGTTGTACTGGGCGTGCCCTACACAACGTAGATTGTGATATGTTTTTATAAGGGTTGATATCATTTATATGCCTTACGAGATTTTAACGACATACTTGCTGGTTTTCTGAAAATCTATTATGATTCCACGTTTACTTTTAGCGCTTGAATACAAATGCATATGCTCATAGTTTTCAGGCGACATGTTTTACGAGTTATGGATTTTAAACTCAGTCACTCACTGAGCTTTATGGCTCATTCTTTCAATGTTTTCAAACATTTCAGGTAGAGATCGAGCTCCTGGTACTTGACATCCTGCCATAGTCTGCTGAAAGCTCCATAAGTTTGATATTTTGTACGTGGCTGGTGTTGTATAGCAAGTCCATATGTGTCGTAGTTTATTTTGAGAGGACCATGTAGTTATAGTTGTGTGTACATTAGATATTGTATAAACAATGGTTTGTCCTGTTTGGTTTCTGATGCTTTTGCCCGTTTAAGTTTTCGAGAGAGACTTAAGAAGAGTTTCTCCTTATGTATGTTTAGTAGTTATCAAGTTTCCGTTGTGTTATGTTAAAGTATTCCATATTCGAGCATAGTATGCTTATCAGGTAAAACAGGGTCAACAGGTATTGTTAAGAGGTAAACAATGTCTGTTGGCTTCATGCCGTCCTCCGGGCTAAGTTAGCAGGTAGTACGGGAGGGGGTGTGACAACTTGGTATCAGAGTAGTTAGCTCCATGGGAATGAGACAGGGCAAATTATCTCTGAGAATAAACTAAAAAGTCATAGCAAGTTATTGAGTTAGTTCAGATTGAACTAGTAGAGTATGGTCCAAGAAAGGATAAGAGTAAGTCCACTTAGGGCTAAAATGTGAATAGAAGCTTAGTATATTGTGTATTTGAATTAAATATCCAAAGTATGTCTAATATGTTGATATGTTATAGGAGTCATGCCACCACGTACTAGCAGACGATGCAGGCAGGATCAGGGCGGGAAGCAGGTTCCTACCCAAGGCCAATTTGAGAGGGGATCTAGTGCCCCGAGAGTCCAAACTGAGGCTAGAGATGAGCAACATGCTAGTTCCTTATAGGAGGTAGGCAAGCCAGAGATAGCATAGCCAAGTGATCCAGAGAAGACGTATGAAATAGAACGTCTGAAGAAATTAGGGCTAAAACGGGCAAGAGCATAAGAACCACAGACAGGCCAAACCATTGATTACACAACCACAACCTCTAAAGCACATACAACTATACCTACATAGTCCTCTCGAAGTTAACTACAACACATATGGATTTGCTATACAACACCACCCACGTACAAAATATCAAAACTCGTGGAGCTTTCAGCAGACTATGGCAGGATGTCAGGCACTGGGAGCTTGATCTCTACCTAAAAAATTTGAAAACACTGATAGAATGAGCTATGAAGCTCAGTGAGTGACTGAGTTTAAAATCTATAACTCGTAAAACATATCACCTGACGACTTATGAGCATATGCATCTGTAATCAAGCGTTAAAAGTAAACGTGGAATTTTGATAGCTTTTCAAAAATCCAACAAGCATGACATTAAAATTTTGCAAGGCATATCGATAATATTAACTTATATAGAACATATGAAAATCTACGTAGTGTTGGGTACGCCCAGTACAACCAACGTTTACTCTACGATGTAGTGGGGTCCACCCAACACTCCCATCGTCTTTGTCGTAGTGGGGCTCGCCCAGCACTCACGACAACATTGGTTTCACGGAGTACACTCAACGTCGACAACAGAATATGACATGTGTGCACACGGTACTATACAACCTCGGGCTCAATATCTTAGTCATTTACTCAATCGAGTCTCAGGAAAAACACATAAAAATATTTGAACATGCCTACTTAACTTTTCTTTCATAAAACTCAAGCTTACTCAGCTCGTTCTTAAAAACTGGAAATCTTTAAATCATTCCTGCTAGTACATGCTTGCTTGAAATCATAACATTTTCACTAAATTTCAGTAACCAACAAACATATGCTCTCATATAAATTTCATCGGGAAATCTAGGCTCACAACGAGCACTTGAAATCATTTTTAGGAAAACGTGTATGCTCATAAGTATGTGTTCAAAGAATACATTAAGCATCTAAGTAATTTCATTCTAGGAAAACCTTGTACTTCCATAAACATAATTCAAGCATAAAGATCGTTTTGGAGGTTCGTTTGTCACTCACCGTGTTAGAACTAGAACCCTTGCCCGTACACTCGACCTATTTCCTCTTAGCCTGTCAAACAAACCAAATTTAAGTATTATAACCTCAAGCTCATTAATTTCAACCTTAGAATTACAAAAAAACACACCATTTAATTTTCCAGCATTTTATACATTTCATGCCCTGACTTCATACTCTCATAACTTCTTCATTACTTAGCCAAAAAGAATGTACTTTATACCAAACTCTTCCTTTTTGAACCCTCTAAAACTCATCAGAAGGAATAAAATTGAAATGCCTTATGGATTTGTTCGAAAATACCTCGAAATCCTCTTCCCTAAAAACAAACTTCTGTTTATTTCCAGATTCGTTCCCCTGCTGCACAAAGAAATTGACCTGAAATTTAAAATATCTTCCAGTCGATTCCTACTCACGAGTTCTTCATGAAAGTTGTCGAAAATTCAATAAGCTTTCCAACCATACCTATTAAAGCCTCTGATTCGAATCCTACTGATCAACACGACCCAAAAACCAGAGACTTCTCGAATTTGACAGCAAATTCTCTCCTCTACCTTCCCCTTCACAAATCAATAACTTAAGATCTGAATTTTCTCAAGCTTCCTTCATGATATTTGTTCAAATATGAGTTAAATTTCAAGAAAATCAAACCTTACCTCTTACCTTGTCTTGTGGAGCTCGGAATGATTCAAATAACAGAACTGGGTAGAATGATTACCTTGGTGCTATACTAAGTTGCCTTGAGTTCTCTTCCTTTCTTCTGCAACTTCAACTCCAAAATTTGCCTTCTTCCTCTTCCTTCTTCCTTCTCCCACGATGCCCTCAGCTTTCTTTTGTTAAAATGAAAAAGGAAATGGAAAGAAATTGGTTTATTTAAAAGAATAGACGGTGGAAAAAGTTCTTTGTCTTTTTCCCTTTTTACTTTTTTTTTTCCTTTTTTCCTTTTGTCCTTTTCTTTATTTCTTTCCTTTATCTCTTTCTTTCTTTTCTTTTCTTTTCTTTTCTTTTTAAAACAAAACCGAATATTTAAACATTCCTTTCTTCTTTTCTTTTTTTTTTTAAGGAAAATTTCAATGAAAGATCTCGGGTTTACACAGAGTGTAGCTAATTTTGTTCATAATAACATTGCTACGAAACTGTGTGCTTCCTAGATGCATAGTGTAAGTTGAACTGTGAGTTTCCTCTAAAATAACATCTTTAAGCTCACTAATACTCGGGGCGCATAGTCTTCTCTGTTTAACTATGGTTCCGTCTGTTCTCATTTTAAATTCTGCCTCTGGGCCCTGTTTGGACATTCCAAACATTTTCTGCAAGTTACTATTCTTTGGTTGTCTTCTCACAATCTCTGCTACGAGTGAAGACCTGATCTGGAATTGAGCTAAAAGACCTCCTGAATTCTCTGCAGTCACAACTACCTTAGAACCCCTCAGAGTACTTGAAAAGGTTACTCGAATACCACATAAGGCGTCCCTAGGAAGTCTCAACTTTCAGCTTAATGCATATGCTACTATGTTCACCTTACCTAGATGGTATTCTATGGTACAATCATAATCTTTAATCAGTTCTAACCATCTTCTCTGTCTCATAATCAACTCCTTCTGATCAAAGATATATTTCAGACTCTTATGATCCGTAAAAATTTGACACCTCTCACCAAATAAATAATGTCTCAAGATCTTTAAGGCTAAAACAACTTCTGCTAGCTCAAGATCATGGGTAGGATAATTACATTCGTGCTTTTTCAATTGCCTTGATGCATAAGCTATCACTTTTCCTTCTTGCATGAGCACACACCCTAATCTTTGCTTCGAAGTATCACAGTAAATCACATACTCTTTTCTCGTTACAGGAAGTGTTAGAATAGGTGCTGTAACTAATCTCTTTTTCAGCTCCTGAAAACTTTGTTCACACTTATCTGGCCATTCAAACTTAGCATTCTTCCTTGTTAAAGCTGTTAAGGGTAATGCTAATCGTGAGAAATCCTCAACAAATCGTCTGTAGTATCCTGCCAAGCCTAGGAAACTACATACCTCTGTCGCACTAGCTGGTCTCTCCCAGTTGACAAAACTTTCACTTTATGTGGATCCACACTAACTCCATTTTCTGAAACAACTTAAGCCAAACACTACCTTATTCAACCAAACTCACATTTGGTGAATCTAGCGTACAACTGTTTATCGCGTAGTGTTTGTAAAACAATCTTCATGTGTTCCTCATGGGCTTTCCTGTCAACCGAATAAACTAGTATATCATCAATGAATACTATCACAAACTGATCCAAATACTGGTGGAAAAACCGATAATGCAATACCGCAGTGTACGGGTCAAGTTTTAGTATAGTGATTTAAGAGTCCAAGTATCGTCCTCGAGAATGGGTTTCTAGATTAATTAATTACCAAGATATTAATTCTCAATTTTAGCTAAAGAAACATAACATGGATAGGTGATTGAAAATAAAGACAAACGACAAACAAACATGTGGAGACACAAATGGATAGATTTGAGGAAAGTGACTTTACAAGTTAATGACTTAACTCACACATGCAATGAACCAATGAGATGAATTTATAAACAAGAAGTAAAATACTCAAGAAAACCTCTCGATTCTTAGCGAGCCTCGCACATGCAATAAACTCCATAGTCTCCATATGAACCTACGACATGCACGACATTAAGCAACTTCTTTATGTGTTTCCCTTAGGTTTCTAAGTCATTCTCATGCCAGATTCTTAAGGGTTTTGACAACTTTGCTCTAATTCAAGTTTTATCTCTCGAGTCCACTTAAACCAACAATTTTAAGAGTTAAGGAACGGATTTCCAAAAATAAGAACAAAACATGCTTCAATACATAGTAATTGAGTCTTAACAAGTAAATCAAATCTAACTACAACATTTAGCTACTCTAAATCACATGAAAATCAAGCTAAACATGTAGAAAACGTCTTAAAACGATATTACAATCTGAAAGAAAACGAAATTAAACTTATGTGTCGATGCCGGTCCTTCGTCTCCGAGCTCCCATCTTCGATCTCGAATCTCCACGAATGCTTTGGGTCCAAAAAACGCTTTCTTTTCTCTCCTTACAAAGTGTATTTCGAAAATAGGGGCAAAAATCTACCAAATTCGGCTCCCTTTGAAAGAGAATGTAAGGATATATTTATAGTGCTCTCGGTACAGCGTTGCAACGCTAGGGACAACGTTGCAATGCTGTACCCTAACCGCGTGGTATATATGGCAACAGTCGGCAGCGTTGCAATGCTAGGGACAGCGTTGCAACGCTTCTACCCTAACACGCGCACCCCTTATCGATATGGCGTTGTGACGCTGCAAGGCAGCGTTGCAACGCCCTCTGTGCGGCTCCTCATGCGTGCTTTCTTATCGAGATAGCGTTGTGACGCTGCAAGGCAGCGTTGCAACGCTATCGTCTGGGGTCTTCAAAGCCTCTCAACAGTAAGCATGGCGTTGCAACGCTCTGCATGGCGTTGCAACGCCATCACCTCGGGTCTTCAAGCTTGGATTGATCTTTCTACTTCTAAATGATGTTATTTTTAGCTCCAAATAGCCTCGTTTCGATCCCGAGTGATCCAAAATGTCTCTAAATATCCTGTTTTAGCTCTTTACCTGAAATTCAATGATTTAAACACATCAAAGCTATGAAATTATCATAAAACTAACAATTATTAAGCCTAAGGATAACACATTTTGTGTGCTATCAAATATGCTTCTGAAAGTTTGCTAGTCTAAAGTATGTGCATCACTACACCTGGCTAATATTGATTTCCATCATCCTTCTACCTCATTCTGCAGCAGGAATGTGGCCAACTTGACTTTTTGTTCCTCAGAACAAATCATCACATCAAAACATTTCTCAAGCATATCCAACCAAACCTCAACGTCAGCTGGATTAATGGAACCCTCAAACATTGTGGCTCCTAATTCTTTTAGGTGTTCTATTCTATATGTCTTGTCTGGATCACTTAGCCTTGCTCTCTATGGCTTACCTACCTCCTGTGAGGAATTAGCATGTTGCTTAATTTTGGATCCTAACTGGACTCTTGGGGCACTAGATCCCCTCTCAGATTGGGCTTGGGTAGGATCCTTCGTCCCGTCCTGATCTTGCCTGCATCGTCTGCTAGTACGTGGTGGCATGACTTCTATAACATATCAACATACTAGACATGTAATGAATACTTAACTCAAATGCACAATTCTAGACTTGTGTTCACATTCTAGTCCTGACTGGACTTACTCTTATCCTTACTTGGACCATGCTCTGCTTGTTCTATTTAATTAACTCAATAACTTGCTATTTACTTTTTAGTTTCTTCTAGAGCTAACTTGCTCTGTCTCATTCCCCATGGAGCTAACTGCTCTGATACCAAGTTGTCACACCCCCTCCTGTACTACCTGCTAACTTAGCCCGAAAGACGGCATGAAGCCAACAGACATTGTTTATCTCTTAACAATACCTGTTGACCCTATTTTACCTGATAAACATACTATGCTTGCAAATGGAACACTTTAACATAACACAACGAAAATGATAGCACACAAAATGTGCTATCCTTAGGCTTAATAATTGTTAGTTTTATAATGATTTTAGGGCTTTTACATGTTTAAATCACTCAATTTCAGGTTAAGAGCGTAAACAGAATATTTGGAGACAAATTGGATCACTCGGGATCGAAACGAGGCTATTTAGAGTTCAAAATAACATCAATTAGAAGTGAAAGGACCAAACCAAGCTTGAAGACCCGAGGTGATGGCGTTGCAACGTCGAACGTGCAGCCAAGATGCGTTGAAGACCCCAGGCGATAGCGTTGCAACGCTATCTCGATAAGAAGATGAGCATGAAGGATCGCGACACGGCGCGCGCGTAACGCCGCCTCGCAGCTGGCCGCGCAATGCCATTTCGATAAGGAGGGCGCGCGTTAGGGTAGCGGCGTTGCAACGCTACCCTCAGCATTGCAACACCATCGATACATTCCATATCTGCTAGCCGCCTAGGGTACAGCGTTGCAACGCTGTTCCTAGCATTGCAACGCTGCACCGATTGAACTTATAAATACAACATTATTTCTTCTTGCAAAGGGAGCCGAATTTGGTAGATTTTCACCCTAATTTTGAAATACACTTTGTAAGAAGAGAGAGGAGAGCGTTTTTGGAGCCAAAGCATCCATGGAGGTTCGAGATCGAAGGCGGGAGCTCGGAGACGAAGGACCAGCGTCGACACATAAGTCTAATTTCATTTTCTTTCAATTTGTAATAGCGTTTTAAGACGTTTTCTACTTGTTTAGTTTGATTTTCATGTGATTTAGAGTAGCTGAACATTGTAGTTAGGAATTGAATTACTTGTTAAGACTTTCTTACCATGAATTGAAGCATGTTTTGTTCTTATTTTTTGGCAATTCGTTCTTTACTTCTTAATTTGTTGGTTTAAGTGGACTCGAGAGATAGAGCTTAAATTAGAGCAAAATTGTCAAAACCCTTAGAAATCTGGCATGAGAATGACCTAGAAATCTTAGGAAAATGCATAAAGAAGTTTCTTAATGCCATGCATGTCGTAGGTTCATATGGAGACTATGGAGTTTATTGCATGTGTGAGGCTCACTAAGAATTGAGAGGTTTTCTTGAGTATTTTACTTCTTGTTTATAATTTCATCTCTTTGGTTCAGTGCATGTGTTAATTGAGTCATTAACCTGTATAATCACCTCCCTTAATTCTATCAATTTGTGTCTCCACATGTTTGTTTGTTTGCTTGTCTTTACTTTCAACCAACTATCCAAGTTATGTTTCTTTAGCTAAAATTGAGGATTAGTACCTTAGTAATTATTAATCTAGAAATCCATTCCCGAGGACGATACTTGGACTCATAAATCACTATACTAAAACTTGACCCGTACACTGCGGTATTGCATATCCATAATTTTACGCAACAGAAAACTTGACAACTACTAAACATACATAAGGAGAAACTCTTCTTAAGTCTATCTTAAAAATTAAAACGGGCAAGAGCATCAGAACCACAGACAGACCAAACCATTGATTACACAACCACAACCTCTAAAGCACATACAACTATAGCTACATAGTCCCCTCGAAGTTAACTACAACACATATGGACTTGCTATACAACACCACCCACGCACAAAATATCAAAACTCGTGGAGCTTTCAGCAGACTATAGCAGGATGTCAGGCACCGGGAGCTTGATCTATACTTGAAAAGTTTGAAAACACTGAAAGAATGAGCTATGAAGCTCAGTGAGTGACTGAGTTTAAAATCTATAACTCGTAAAACATATCACCTGAAGACTTATGAGCATATGCATCTGTAATCAAGTGTTAAAAGTAAACGTGGAATCATGATAACTTTTCAAAAATCCAACAAGCATGACATTAAAATTCCGCAAGACATATCGATAATATTAACTTATATAAAACATATGAAAATCTACGTAGTGTAGGGTACGCCCAGTTCAACCAACGTTTACTCTACGATGTAGTGGGGCCCGCCCAACACTCCCATCGTCTTTGTCGTAGTGGGGCTCACCCAACACTCACGACAATATTGTTGTCACGGAGTACACTCAACGTCGACAACAAAATATGACATGTGTGCACACGGTACTATACAACCTCGGGCTCAATATCTTAGTCATTTACTCAATCGAGTCTCAGGAAAAACACATAAAAATATTTAAACATGCCTGCTTAACTTTTCTTTCATAAAACTCAAGCTTACTCAGCTCGTTCATAAAAACTGGAAATCTTTAAATCATTCCTGCTAGTACATGCTTGCTTGAAATCATAACATTTTCACTAAATTTAAGTAACCAACAAACATATGCTCTCATATAAATTTTATCAGAAAATCTAGGCTCACAACGAGCACTTGAAATCTTTTTTAGGAAAACGTGTATGCTCATAAGTATGTGTTCAAAGAATACATTAATCATCTAAGTAATTTCATTCTAGGAAAACCTTGTACTTCCATAAACATAATTCTAGCATAAAGATCGTTTTGGAGGTTCGTTTGTCACTCACCGTGTTAGAACTAGAACCCTGGCCCGTACACTCGACCTATTTCCTCTTGGCCTGTCAAACAAACGAAATCTAAGTATTATAACCTCGAGCTCATCAATTTCAACCTTAGAATTACAAAAAAACACACCATTTAATTTTCCAGCATTTTACACATTTTATGCCCTGACTTCGTACTCTCATAACTTCTTTATTACTTAGCCAAAAAGGATGTACTTTATACCAAACTCTTCCTTTTTGAACCCTCTAAAACTAATCAGAAGGAATGAAATTGTAATTCCTTACGAATTTGTTCAAAAATACCTCGAAATCCTCTTCCCTAAAAATAAACTTATGCCATTTCCAGATTTGTTCCCCTGCTGCACATAGAAATTGTCCTTGAAATTTAAAAAATTTTCCAGTCGATTCCTATTAGAGCTTCTGATTCGAATCCTACTGATCAACACGACCCAAAAACCAGAGGCTTCTCGGATTTGACAACAAATTCTCTCCTCTGCCTTCCCCTTCACAAATCAATAACTTAAGATCCAAATTTGTTCGAGCTTCTTTCACGATATTTGTTCAAATATGAGTTAAATTTCAATAAAATCAAACCTCACCACTTACCTTGTCTTGTGGAGCTCGAAATGATTCAACTAACAGAACTGGATAGAATGATTACCTTGGTGTTATAGTAAGTTGCCTTGAGTTCTCTTCCTTTCTTCTGCAACTTCAACTCCAAAATTCGCCTTCTTCCTCTTCCTTCTTCATTCTCCCACGATGCCCTCAAATTTCTTTTGTTAAAATGAAAAGGAAATGGAAAGAAATTGGTTTATTTAAAAGAATAGATAGTGGAAAAAGTTCTTTGTCTTTTCCCCTTTTTACTTTTTTTTCCTTTTGTCCTTTTCTTTATTTCTTTCCTTTATCTCTTTTTTTCTTTTCTTTTATTTCCTTTTCTTTTTAAAACAAAACCAAATATTTAAACATTCCTTTCTTCTTTTCTTTTATTTTTTTTAAGAAAAATTTCATTGAAAGATCTCGGGTTTAAACATTATATGATATGTGATAAGTGGGCTAAATAGGTGGAGAAATTTTCTCCACCCTACACCACAATAAATAAGTGCTTGATGAAGCAATTTAGAACTAAAGTTGTCATTTTTGGAATTCTCACCAAAAGCTCTCTCAAATTCTCTCTATTCTCTCCACACTCAAATCCTAAAGTGTCACACCCCCTCCCGAACCACTTGCTAACTTAGCCCGGGAGACGGCATGAAGCCAACAGACATTGTTACCTCTTAACAATACCTGCTGACACTACTTTACCTGAAAACAACTATGTTCGCATATGGAACACTTTAAACTTAGCACAACGGAATCTGGACATGAAGTTCTCCTTGCGATACTAGCTACAGACTCCTGCATTGTCAGTGGTCTTGCTGTGGATTTGGCAGATTGACTAGGTACTCTTTGACTCTGCCTCTGATAAGCACCACTAACATTCATCTGCCTCGATGTCTGGCCGCCAGCTCGATTCTTAAAGTCCTGACGACTTGAAACATTCACCCCAGGTGTGAATCTTCGCAGTTCGCGACCCCGAAAACTACTCGTCGTTGAAGGCCCACGAGTAGGCTCCACTACTGACTGCGCCTCTGCTATACTCTGCTCAACACGTAGGGCAGTCTCTACCAACTGAGAAAAATCAGTCCACTTAGCAATGGTCAGAATCGGGAGTGCGTATCTCGTGTCGTAACCCTCTTTCAAATCTTCGACACCTGTCACTCTCAGATGCCACAATTACTTCAGCATACCGCGATAACTCAGTATACTTCCTCTCGTATATAGCCACAGAAAGTGATCCTTGCTTCAGTTCTAAAAATTCATCTCTCTTCGCTTCGCGGTATGTGCCAGGGTAATATTTATTTTCAAATATACTTCTGAAAGTTTGCCAGTGTGAAGTACGTGCATCACTACAACTGGCTAACATCGATTTCCATCATCCTTCTGCTTCCTTTAGCAGCAAGAATGTGGCCAACTTAGCATTTTGCTTTTCAGAGAAACTCATAACATCAAAACATTTATCAAGCTTAATCAGCCAAACCTCAGCTTCAGCTAGATAACCTCGACTTTTCACTGGATCTTTGGAACCTCAAACACCGTGGGCTCCTAATTCTTTTAGGTAATCTATTATATATGTCTTATCTGGATTACTTAGCCCTGCTACCTATGGCTTACCTACCTCCTATGAGGAATTAGCATGCTGCTTAATTTTGGCCCCTATCTGAACTCTCGGGGCACTAGATCTCCACTGGGATTGATCTTGGGTAGGATCCTGCGTCCCGTCCTGATCTTGCTGCATCATCGTCCGCTAGTGCGTGGTGGCATGACTTCTATAACATATTAACATACTAGACATGCAATGAGTACTCAACTCAAATGCACAATTCTAGACTTGTGTTCACATTCTAGTCCTGACTGGACTTACTCTTATCCTTACTTGGACCATGCTCTGCTAGTTCTATTGAACTAACTCAATAACTTGATATTTACTTTTCAGTTTCTTGTAGAGCTAACTTGCTCTGTCTCCTTCCCATGGAGCTAACTGCTCTGATACCAGTTTTATGAACAAGCTAAGTAAGCTTAAGATTTATGAAAGAAAAGATAAGCAGACATGTTCAAATGTTTTCATGTGATTTTCTGAGATATTGAGCCCGAGGCTTTATGGTACCGTGTGCACACAGTCTTATTCTGTTGTCGACGTAGAGTGTACTCGTGACAACAAAGGTCTTTGCTGTGAGTCTTTGGGTGGGCCCCACTCACGACAAAGACGATGGGAGTGCTGGGCGGGCCCCACTACATCGTAGAACAAAGTAGATTGTGACATGTTTTTCGAGCAACATTTTTAAGTACTCTAAGGGATTCTAAGGCAGTTGTAACTGCAGAGAATTCAGAGGGTCTTTTAGTTTAATTTCAGATCAGGCCTTCACTCATAATAGAGATTGTGAGAAGACAATCAGAGAATAGTAACTTGCAGAAAATGTTTGGAAAGTCCAAACAGGGCCCAGAAGCAAAATTTAAAATGAGAAACAGGGAAGACTATGTGTTCCGAGTGTTAGTGAGCTTAAGAATGCTATTCTAGAAGAAGCTCACGATTCAGCTCTATTATGCATCCAGGAAGCACCAAGATGTGTAAAACCTTGAATGGGACATATTGGTGGCCTGGGATGAAGCGGGAGATAGTTGATTATGTTGATAGATGTTTAATCTATCAGCAAGAAGAGCGGAAGCTAATCGGTCTTGAGTTGGTGCAAATTATGACAAACAATATTAAGGTAATCAGAGAGAATCTGAAGGTAGCTCAAGGCCGTCAGAAGAGTTATGCAGATAAGCAGCGAAAGGACTTAGAATTCCAAGTCGGAGAACAAATTTTGGAAAGAAAGGTAAGCTAAGTCCCAGATATATTGATCCTTATCAAGTAATGAAACGAGTTGGGCTACCAACCTACAAACTGGAGTTGCCAACGGAACTATCTCGAGTACATGATGTTTTCCATGTGTCCATGTTGAGGAAGTATATTCCAGATCCGACACATATGCTGCAAGCACAACCTGTGGAGCTAAAAGAAGACATGAGTTACGTAGAAGATGCAATTGAAATCCTCGACAGGAAAGAACAAGTTTTGAGAAACAAGACGATATCACTCGTGAAGGTTCGTTGGAGACATCACGGAGTGGAGGAGGCAACCTGGGAGTTAGAGGACCTAATGAGAAGCAAGTACCCGACAATATTCACCTAAGGACTACTAAATTTCGAGGACGAAATTTCTTAAGGGGAGGTAAGTTGTAAACCCGAGATCTTTCTCTAGAACTTCTTTTTTATCAAACAACAAAAAGAAAGAAGAAATGAATGTTTAAACTTGGTTTCCCATGTTTTAAAAAGAAAAGAAATGAAGTGAAAGACAAAAGGAAAACAAGGAAGAAAAACTTTAAACCATTTTTGGTTCGGTTTGCTTTAAAAGATAAAAGAAGAAGAGAAAATGAAACAAATGTAAATCATGTTAAGTTTGTTTTGTAAAGAAAGGAAAAGAAGGAAGGAGATAAAGGAAAGGAAAGAAAAGGAAAAAAGGAATGAAAAAGGGAAAAGCAAAGTGGGTGGTAGACCCCACCATAGTTTTCTTTTTTAAATAACCCTTTCCATCGATTTCTTTCTCATTTTCAACAAGGAGCAGCAAGGGTTTCGTGGGAGAAGGTGAAAGGAAGAAGAAGAAGAAGCTTTTCATGAGTTAGAGTTGCAGAAGAAGGAAGGAGAGCTCAAAGCTTGGTTGTTTAGCAGCAAGGAGATCAACTCAGACAAGATCTGATTTTCTGTTCATCTCGAGCTCCACAAGAAGAGGTAAGAGTTGGGCTTTTGTTTCATGAAAGTTAACTCATATTGGAACAAAAGTCGTGAAGGAAGCTCGAGCCAATTCTGATGTTAAGTTGCTGTTTTGTGAAGAGGAAGACAGAAGACATATTTTGCTATCAAATCCGAGAGGTCTCTGATGTTTGGGTTGTTCTGATCTGTATGCTTGGAGTTAGAAGCTCTATTAGGTATGGTTGGAAATCTTATTGAATTTCCTACAACTTTTGTGAAGACACCGTGAACATAAAATGATTGGAAGATGTTGTAAATAGCAGGTCAAGTTTCGGGTTGCAGCAGAAAATCGATTCTGGAATAGCAGAAGTTGGTTCCTGGGAAAGAAGACTTCGAGGTATTTCTGAACCAATCTATTGGGAATCTCATTTTCATGTCTTCATAAGAGTTTTAGAGGGTTCAAAACGGAAGAGTTTGGTATAAAGTACATTCTTTTTGGATAAGTAATGAAGAAGTTATGGCTGTCTGAGTACAGGGCATAAAATCTGTTAAATGCTGGAATTTGTGTTGGAGTGTTTTCTTGTAGTTTTAAAGTTAAAACCATGAGCTCGAGGTTCTAAAACATGGTTTTGGTTTGTTTGACAGGCCAAGAGCGAATAGGTCGAGTGTACGGGTCAGGACTCTAGTTCTAACACTGTGAGTGACAAAACGAACCTTGAAAATGGTTTACAGGCTTGTATTATGCTTATGAAATGCAAGGTTTTGCTAAAACGAAATGGTTTCAATGCTTATTGTTTTCCTTGAACACTTGTTTATGAGCGTTCATGATTTCTTAGAAATGTTTTAAAGTGTTCATGATGAGCTTGATCATGGGAGTCAGAACACCGTGAATTCCCGAAAGGGATACAGTTTTCTGGTTGGTTTTCCTTCTTGGTTCACCCTTCGGTGGCTATTGTTTGGACGAATGCTTGGAAACTTAAAGATTGAGGGTGACACTCACAAAATTCGTTAAGTGTTAATGAATTCGACCAAACAATGGTAATTGGACGCCTAATGGAATAAGAGTTATTCTGGGATTAGGGTCTGATCGAGAAAGTCTCGTCCTAGAGGAGGAGTGTTCTGTTCACCCTTCGGTGGCGGTCATTCTAAACCTTTAGGATATCATTGCAAAATTTTGAATGACCTAGGGATCTTGAAACAATTTTGCTAAAACTTGATTGGATTTCAAAAAGGTTTTTGCGAGACTAACACAAAGTTTTTCTTAATTTTTTCAGCTTAAAACATGTCTAGCGCAATAATAGCTCTACTCGCCTTCGATAAATTAGTGGGAGATAATTACCAAAGTTAGAAAAACAACATAAACACAATTTTGGTAATTGGCGACATTAAGTTCGTGCTGTCTGAGGAGTTTCCTCAGATGGCAGGCTCGACTACGTCGCGAAGTGTTCGCGATGCATACGATCGGTGGATCAGGGCCAATGAAAAGGCCAAGGTCTACATCATTGCCAGCATGTCTGATGTATTGGCAAAGAAGCATGAGCTGATGGTCACCGCCAAGGAGATCATGGAGTCCTTGCAGGAAATGTTTGGACAACGATCCTTTCGTGTCCGCATGACTCGCTCAAATCGTCTTCAACGCATGCGGATGAAAGAGGGTCGTCTATCCGTGAACATGTTTTAGACATGATGACCCACTTTAATCTGGCTGAGATGAACGGGGCTTCGATCGACGAGTCGAGCCAAGTCAGTTTTATTTTGGAGACTCTTCCGAAGAGTTTCCTTCAGTTTCGTAGCGATGCTGTTATGAACAAAATTAGCTACACTCTGACAACCCTCCTTAATGAGCTACAATATTTTCAGTCCTTGAATAGGGTCAAGGAATGCGAGGCAAATGTTGCCTCAGTGTCTTATCAAAGGGTTCGACCTGCGGGACGAAATCATTGCTCCTTCACGCCGAAAGGGAAGAAGAGGATGAAGAGGGGTAAAAGCGATCCAGAGCCGCCGCCACACAGGGCAAGAAGGTCAAGGACGTTGCGAGAGAAAGGAAAGTGTTTCCACCGCAATGGGGCGGACACTGGAAGAGGAACTGTCCCAAATTCTTGGCCGAGAGGAAGAATCAAGGTAAATGTGATTTACTTGTGACAGAAACTTGTTTAGTGGAGAGTAGTGACTCTGCCTGGATATTGGATTCGGGCGCCACGAACCATGTTTGTTCTTCTTTTCGAGGATTGATTCTGGCGTACACTGCGAGAGGTGAGGTGACTCTACGGGTTGGATCCGGGAGCTTGTCTCTCTTGCAATGATCGACACGGTGAAACTACATTTTGGCAGGAACTACATTTTGTTGGACAATTTGTACATAGTTCCAGGGTTTACTAGAAACCTAGTTTCTATTTCCTGCCTAATTGAACAATGTATATCTCCTTTGAATTTAGTAAAGCGTTTATTTCTTTCAAAGGCAATCTTATTTGTTCTGCTTCACTTGAGCATAATCTGTATGTCTTGAAACCTAATTCGGTCAAAAGTGTTTTGAATACTGAATTATTTAAAACTGCAGAAACACAAACTAAGAAAGTGAAAGTTTCTCCTAAGGAAAATGCCCATCTTTTGCATCTACGGTTAGGCCACATTAATCTCAATAGGATTGAGAAACTAGTGAAGAGTGGACTTCTAAACGAGTTGGAAGAAAACTCTTTGACGGTGTGTGAGTCATGCCTTGAGGGCAAAATGACCAAACGTCCTTTTAGTGGAAAAGGATATAGAGCCAAAGAGCCTCTTGAGTTAGTGCATTATGACCTCTGTGGTCCGATGAATGTTAAAGCTCGAGGCGGTTATGAGTACTTCGTGTCTTTCATAGACGATTACTCGAGGTATGGGTATATTTACCTAATGAACAGGAAGTTTGAAACTCTTGAAAAGTTCAAAGAGTACAAGAGTGAGGTTGAGAACCTCTTAGGTAAATCGCTTAAAACACTTTGATCGAAACGAGGTGGAGAGTATATGGACACTGAATTCCAGGACTATATGATAGAACACGAAATTACGTCCCAACTCTCAACACCTGGTATGCCACAGCAGAATGGTGTATCAGAGAGGAGAAACAAAACCTTGTTGGACATGGTTCGATCGATGATGAGCTATGCTCGTCTCACTGATTCTTTTTGGGGTTACGCAGTGGAGACTGCGGTCTATATTTTGAACAACATTCCGTCGAAGAGTGTTTGTGAAGCACTATTGCGTAATATTATGATAATGCAATACCGTTGTGTACGGGTCAAGTTTTAGTATAGTGATTTATGTGTCCAAGTATCGTCCTTGGGAATGGGTTTCTAGATTAATTAATTACTAAGGTACTAATTCTTAATTTTAGCTAAAGAAACATAACACGGATAGTTGGTTGAAGTAAATACGAACAAACAAACAAACATGTGGAGACACGAATTGATAGAGTTATGGGAAGTGATTTTACAAATTAAAGACATAACTAACACATGCATTGAACCATGAGATGAAATTATAAACAAGAAGTAAAATACTCAAGAAAGTCTCTCGATCTCTCAAGAGCCTCGCACATACATTAAATCCTATAGTCTCCATATAAAATCTAAGCTTGCACGACATTAAGCAACTTCTTTATGTGTTTCCCTTAGATTTCTAAGTCATTCTCATGCCAGAATTCTAAGGGTTTTGACAATTTTGCTCTAATTCATGTTTTATCTCTCGAGTCCACTTAAATCAACAAATTAAGAGGTCAAGAACTAATTATCAAAAATCAGAACAAAACATGCTTCAATACATTGTAATAAAGTCATAACAAGCAAATCAAATCCTAACTACAATGTTTAGCTACTCTAAATCACATGAAAATCAAACTAAACAAGTAGAGAATGTCTTAGAACGCTATTACAAATTGAAAGAAAAGGAAATTAAACTTAGGTGTCGATGCCGATTCTTCGTCTCCGAGCTCCCGTCTTCGATCTCGAACCTCCACGAATGCTTTGGCTCCCAAAATCACTCTTTTCTCTCTTCTTACAAGGTGTATTTCGAAATTAGGGCAAAACTCTACCAAATTCGGCTCCCTTTGCTCAAATGCATCATGTTGTATTTATAGAAGGAATAGGTGCAGCGTTGCAATGCTAGGGACAGCGTTGCAACGCTGCACTTAAGCGGCCGGCGAGATATGGAAATAATCGATGGCGCTGCAACGCGAGGACAGCGTTAACGCCGCTTACCCTAAGCGCACCCTTATCGATCTGGCGTTGCGGCGCCGCAAGCGGCGTTGCAACGCGCCTCTGCGCGACTTCATCGCGCGCGCGCTTATCGATATAGCGTTGCGGCGCGACAAAGCGGCGTTGCAACCCTATCGGCAGTGATCTTCAACGCCCTCAAACAGCAAGCATGGCGTTGCAACGCTCTGCATGGCGTTGCAACGCCATCACCTCGGGTCATCATGCTTGGATTGATCGTTTCTCTCCCAAATGGTATTATTTTTAGCTCCAAATAGCCTCGCTTTTGATCCCGAGTGATCCAAATTGTCTCCAATAGCTCCATTTAAGCTCTTAACTTTGAAATTGAATAGATTAACCACGTAAAAGTCCCAAATCATCATAAAACTAGCAATAATTAAGCCTAAGGATAACACATTTTGTGTGCTATCAAACACCTCCAAACTTAAACTTTTGCTAGTCCCGAGCAAAAACAGAGTTAAACATTAGGTTGTTCTTAAACATACATTTGATTCAAGCCTCAAAGATTTAAAAGAAAATTTTGCAATCACAGGAAACACTTAAACATAACACTTCAACAAGTAATTTAAAACTTTTCCTAAGTGTTCCTACGTGTGTGTGTGATTAGCCTATGTTCCCTTCATTTTTACTAAGCCCGGATCAACTTTATTAGGTTCTCCATTCAACTTCCCCCTACACTGGTCTTAATTACTAATCTTTGAGCCTCTCCACATTCAAGAAATAAAACACCTTTACTCAGCACTTAATCACTCTTTTGATGCCACTTTTTCTATTTTCTTCTTTTTTTTTTTTTGCAAGGGACACTAGCTTTCACACATCCACCTGCAGGGACCCTTACCTGCAGCACTCGCTCAATGAGTGGCCTAACTGATCACAAAGAAAGGTAGCTCTTTTTGTCCTCACAATTTTTTTTTTTAACAAACAACACAACAAAAACAGACGACAACCCTTTCACATAATGCACATATTATACAGATCATACACTTCATATTGTCATTCACCCTATCCTGCAGTTTAACTCTCAAATCAGTTCTCAGGCCTATCGAGGTGACATCAAACTTCTAAACTTAATAAATTTGTTCTAAGCATTTCAAAACTACAGAACACAAAGCTATGTGCATATAATGCAGGAAAAAACTCAAGAAAATTTTTAAATTAACTCAAATTCATGTCATGCTTTCTGTGTTTCAAAGAGAATCACAAAGATTTTCAATTATATCTCATCCTAGGCTATCATACTCATACTTATGTAAAAGATCAACCAACAATTCAACACATACTCAGGACAGTCACAACAAATAAACACAAATAAACACATCCCACCCCCAAACCTAAACTAAACATTATCCCCAATGTTTGCAGAATTAAGCATAAATTAAGTATAAGTGTAAGAGTGAACAATACTGTCCTGGGTAATGGAGATCTTTCTGAGATTCTTGGATAGCCAAAGCATGTGTGTTGGAGTTCCTCAGAACGGGAGCATGGATTTCAACGAAGAAGGGCATCTCCACAACCTACAAAGCAAAACAACAATTAACTAAACATTGAAAAACAACAAACTAAAGCAAGCTAAAGACAGGAAAACAAAAGTAAGTAAAGCTTGGGTTGCCTCCCAAGAAGTGCTTTGTTTAACGTCTTTAGCTAGACTGTACTCCCTCAAGGTGTTTCTTTCCTTGCTTGCAGTGCCTGAAGTGATGTGTTCATTTGGCCAATCTGGGTCTCTATGTTCTTTATTGCAGCTCCATGATCGGTCACTATACCGTATAAATAAAGCGGTGATTGCATTCTCCAACCGGTTGGACCGATTTACGGATTCAGCTATGAAGGAGTGCAATGTGTCTTCCAGAGATGATTTCCTCTCTGATGTGGAAGCATGCCCTGTAGGAGGATTCAACACATTTTTGTTGTTAGCATAAGAAAAATTTTCATGATACCTCAAACCTGGATTGTAATGTGTTGGGAGGTTGTTCTGAGTCTGATTGCCTCCATAGGTGTTGCTTTTATTGTTCAGGTAGTGCAATTGCTCCATAGTGGATTCTCCAATTGGCTGGGAGCATTGAGAGGACATCCTTGTCTGTGGTGATCCTGCAAAATTATTCAGGGCATGAGTGAGAGATGCCATATGAGATCTAAGAGAGGTTACCTCGTCCGGTTGATATAATCCACTCATCGCTTAGATCTGTCATTTTCTGTGAGGCCACCGGTAGTGGGCGATTGACACTTCCTCCGGAGGGCACGTGCTTCCGCACGATCTTACGCCATGAAAGCTCCTCCAGCGATGGCATCCGAATGGTCTGGTCTTACCTTCCACCCATTATAAAATAGTTGTACCGGAGCCATTCTCGGGTAGCCATGTTGTGGGCACCTCCCGAGCATGTCTTTGTACCTTTCCCGGTGCCTCAATAGTTGCTCTCCCTCCCGCCGCTCGAATGTTCCAATCTCGGTCCTTAACTTTGCAACCTTTACAGTGGAAAGAATTTGGTCATGAAGGCTTGGGCCAACTCCTCCCAAGAAGTGATACTCCCCGAGGGAAGGGACCCTAGCCATTCTTTGGCTCTACTCTGAAAAGAGAAAGGAAAAGACGTAGCGAATACTATCGTGAGAGATACCATTCATTTTAAATGTACCACGATTTCTAAGAAATTTTGAAGATGAGAGTTAGGATCTTCTGTGGCTAAGCCTCTCTCAAAGCACCTTCCCTAACCATTTGTATCACCTGTCTTAAGTTCAAAATTATTAGCATTGATAGGGGCATGGACTATTCCACCGCTCGAAATTAAACACAAAGTTGGAATAATCCTCGATAGCACACAAAATGTGCTATCCTTAGAAACTTAATTATTGCTAGTTTTATGATGATTTTAGCGCTTTTACGTGGTTAATTTATTCAATTTCAGGTTAAGAGTTTAAACGGAGCTATTGGAGACAATTTGGATCAATCGGGATCAAAACGGGACTATTTGGAGCTAAAGAGAACATCAATTAGAAGAAAAAGAACCAATCCAAGCATGATGACCCGAGGTGATTGCGTTGCAACGCCATGCAGAGCGTTGCAACGCCATACTTGCTGTTTAAAGGCTTTGAAGACTCCAGGCAATAGCGTTGCAACGCTGCCTTAGGGCGTTGCAACGCTATCTCGATAAGAAGCCACGCGCGAGAAGCGCACATAGGGCGTTGCAACGCCGCCGCGCGCGCCGCAACGCCATTTCGGCTGAGGAGGCGTGCGGCGCGTTAGGGTAGCGGCGTTGCATCGCGTTGCCAACGCCATCGATTATTTCCATATCCGCCACCGCCTAGAGTACAAATACGTTAACGATGTCCCTAGCGTTACAACGCTGTCCCATTGATGCCTATAAATACAACCTTATGATTCTTGAAAAGGGGAGCACAATTTGGTAGAGTTTTGCCCTAAATTCGAAATACACCTTGTAAGAAGAGAGAAAAGAGTGATTTTGGGAGCCAAAGCATTCGTGGAGGTTCGAGATCGAAGACGGGAGCTCAAGACGAAGGGACCAAGCATCGACACCTAAGTTTATTTCTCTTTCTTTCAATTTGTAATAACGTTCTAAGACGTTTTCTACTTGTTTAGTTTGTTTTTCTTGTGATTTAGAGTAGCTAAACATAGTAGTTAGGATTTGAATTACTTGTTATGTAAGCCCAACCTCTTTGGAACTTCCTTATTAACAAACAACAAAAAGAAAGAAGAAATGAATGTTTAAAACTTGGTTTTCCTTGTTTTAAAAAGAAAAGTAATGAAGTGAAAGGTAAAAGGAAAACAAGGAAGGAAAAACATAAACCATTTTGGTTTGGTTGCTCTAAGAATAATGAAGGAAAGAAAATGAAAGCTATGGTTATTATATTATGTTATATTTAAAAAAAAAAAACCAAAGAAAACAAGAAAGGAATAGTTTGGTTTGGTTTCTCTTTGAAAACAAAAGCAAAGGAAAGAAAAGTAAAATGAAGAGATAAAGGAAAAGAGAAAAGGAAAAGAAAAAAGAGAAAAAGACAAAAACAACCGTTTGGGCTTTATTAAACCATTTCAATTAATTTCCAACTCATTTTGTTATCATTTTCAACCAAGAAAGGGCGAGAGCATCGTGGGAGAGGTTTGAGAGAAGAAGAGGGGAGAAAGTTTCGTTTGAGGTTGAAGAAGAAAGGAGAAGAATCATTCAACTTCCATGGAAATTCTTTGATCAACTCGCACTAGCTTCTGCTATTTTGTTCATCTCGAGCTCCACAGAAAAAGAGGTAAGAGTTGAGATTTTGTTTCGTGCAAGTTAACTCATATTGGAACAAAATTCGTGAAGGAAGCTCGAGCAAATTCGGATCTTAAGCTACTGATTTGTGAAGAGGAAGACAGATGATGATTTTTCTCACAAATCAGAAGCCTCGATGTTTTGGTTGTTCGATCTGAGATACTTGGAGTTAGAAGCTCAATGTTTTCAAACCTTTTCGTGTAGAGATCGAGCTCCTCAGTACCCGACATCCTGCCATAGTCTGTGGAAGTTTCATAAATTGTTAGTTTGTACGTGGTTGGTGTTGTATAGCAAGTCGTTATGTAGTTATAGAAGTTTTGTACATTAGTGGTTGTATAAACAATGAGTTGTCTTGTGTTGTTTTGATGCACTTGACTTTTAGTTTCAAGAGAGACTTATGAAGGGTTTCTCCTTGTGTATGTTTAATAGTTGTCCAGTTTATGTGTGTTATGTTAAAATGTTCCATATGCGAACATAGTATGTTTATCGTGAGTACAGGTCGTGAGTATTGTTAAGAGGTAAACAATGTCCACATTTGGTTTCACGCCGCCTTTCGGGCTAAGTAGCAAGTAGTTCGGGAGGGGGTGTGACAACTTGGTATCAGAGCAGTTAGCTCCATGGGAATGAGACAGGGCAAGTTTGCTCTGAGAACAAAGTAAAAGCCATAGCAAGTTATTGAGTTAGTCCAGATCGAACTAGTAGAGTATGTTTCAAGTAAGGATAAGAGCAAGTCCAGTCAGGGCTAAAATGTGAATAGAAGTCTAGTATTGTATATTTGAGTTAAGTATCCATAGCATGTCTAATATGTTGATATGTTATAGGAGTCATGCCACCACGTACTAGCGGCATTTACGCGCAGCGATCGTAGGCGGGACGCAGATCCTACCCAAGGCCAATCTGAGAGGGGATCTAGTGCCCCGAGAGTCCAAACTGAGGCCAGAGAAGAGCAACATGTTAGTTCCTCACAGGAGGCAGGTAGGCCAGAGAGAGTAGGGCCAAGTTATCCAAAAAAAACAAAAAGGCGTATAGAATAGAACGTCTGAAGAAATTAGGAACCACAGGTTTGAGGGTTCCATAGATCCAGCTGATGCTGAGATTTGGTTGAATATGCTAGAAAAATGTTTTGATGTAATGAGTTGCTCTGAGGAGCAAAGTCAAGCTAGCCACATTTCTACTAGAGAAAGAAGCAGAGGGATGGTGGAAGTCAATACGAGCTAGGCGCAGTGATGCACATACTCTAAATTGGCAAATTTTCAGAAGCATCTTCGAAGATAAATATTACCCTAGCACGTATCGTGAGACGAAGAGGGATGAATTTTTAAAACTGAAGCAAGGGCCACTTTCAGTGGCTGAGTATGAGAGAAGGTATACCGAGCTGTCACGGTATGCTGATGTGATTGGGGCATCTGAGAGTGACAGGTGTCGGAGATTTGAAAGAGGGTTACATCCTGAGATATGAACCCCAGGCACAGGCATTGCAAAGTGGGCTTACTTTTCCCTGCTGGTAGAGACTGCTCTACGTGTTGAGCAGAGTATAACAGAGGCACAACCAGTAGTGGAGCTTATTCGTGGGCCTTCAATGACGAGTAGTTTTCGGGGTCGTGAGCAGCGACGATTCACACCTTGAGTGAATGTTTTGAGTCGTCAGGACTTTAAAAGTCGAGCTGGCAGCCAGATATTGAGGCAAACGCATGTTAGTGGTGCCTATCGGGTAGAGCCAAAGATCACCTAGTCAATCGCGCGGATCCACAAAGAAGACCACGGCATAATGCAGGAGTCTCATTGCCGGTCAAACAAAGAGGAGAACTCCATGTATACATTGTGGTAAGAACCACCGAGGCCAATGTCTGGTTAGTGTTAATGTGTGTTACCAATGTGGGCAACCAAGACATTTTAAGAGGGATTGCCCACAGCATAGAGTAGCCACATAGAGGGACCAGGGAGTTGGGTCCTGAGATACTGAAAGCGACCAAGAGTTCCAATGAGTCGCAAGCAGAGAGGCACTAGTGGTGCTAAATAGAAAGGAAGTTGTTTTCAAAAACCAAGATTAGTGAAGTGGTTTTCATGGGTGAAGAAAGATTAACCCTACGAGCTTGATTTCAAATTATTAAAAGTCAAACGTTGTTGAGAAAGGTTGCATGGCATTTCTTGCACATGTAGTGGAGGTGCAGGAAGAAAAACTAAAACCAGAAGATGTACTTGTTGTGAACGAATTTCTTGATGTTTTTCCAGCAGATCTGTCAGGGTTGCCACCTAATAGGGAAGTTGAGTTCACTATTGAATTGCTACCAGGAACAACACCTATTTCGTAAGCGTCGTATGGAATGGCTCCAAGCGAGCTCAAAGAGCTGAAGACGCCGTTACAAGAACTAGTTGATAAAGGATACCCCAGACCTAGTGTATCACCCTGGGGAGCTCAAGTGTTATTTGTAAAGAAGAGAGATGGTACCCTTAGATTATGCATTGATTATGGACAGTTAAACAAGTCACGATACGTAATAAGTATCCTTTACCCCGTATAGATGACTTGTTTGACCAGTTAAGAGGAGCAGCAGTGTTTTCTGAGATTGATTTGAGATCAGGATACCATCAGTTAAAGGTAAGGGAAACAGATATTCCTAAAACAACATTCAGAACGAGGTATGGGCATTATGAGTTTTTAGTAATGTCGTTTCGGTTTGACGAATGCACCAAAGAGCTTTCATGGACCTCATGAATGCAATATTCCACTAGTATTTGGATCGGTTCGTGATAGTACTTATTGATAATATACTAGTTTACTCAATTGACAGAAAGCTCATGAGGAACATTTGAGGATTATTCTGCAAACACTATAAGATAAACAGTTATACGCTAAATTCACCAAATGTGAGTTTTGGTTGAATCGGTAGTGTTTTTGGGGCATGTTGTCTCAAAGAAATGGTGTTAGTGTGGATCCAAATAAAGTTAAAGTCAGTAGTCAACCGGGAGAGACCAAAGGCGTCAGACAGGTACGTAGTTTCCTAGGTTTGGCCGGATACTACAAAGCGCGATTTGTTGAGGATTTCTCACGAATAGCATTACCCTTAACAACTTGACAAAGAAGAATGCTAAGTTTGAATGGTCGGACAAGTGCGAACGAGTTTTCGTGAGTCGAAAAAGAGATTAGTTACAACACCTATTCGACACTTCTGTGAATTCGGAAAAGAGTATGTGATTTACTGTGATGCCTCGAGACAAGGTTTGGGGTGTGTTCTGATGCAAGAAGGAAAAGTAATAGCTTATGCATCAAGACAATTGAAAAAGCACGAATGTAATTACCCTACCCATGGTCTCGAGCTAGTAGCGATTGTTTTAGCAATCAAGATCCGAGACATTACTTGTTTGGTGAAAGGTGTCACATTTACACGGATCATAAGAGTCTCAAACATATCTTTGATTAGAGGGAGTTGAATGTGAGACAAGGAAGATAGTTAGAATCGATTAAAGATTATGATTGTACTAAAGAATACCATCCAGGTAAGGCGAATGTGGTAGCAGATGCATTGAGTAGGAAGTCAAGACTTCCTAAGGACGCCTTGTGTGGTATTGGAGCAACATTTTTAAGTACTCTATGAGATTCTAAGGCAGTTATGAATGCAGAGAGTTCAGGGAATCTTTTAGCTCAATTCCAGGTCAGGTCTTCACTCATAGCAAAGGTTGTGAGAAGACAACCTGAGGATAGTAACTTGCGTAAAATGTTTGGGAAGTCCAAACAAGGCCCGAAGCGAGAATTTAAAATGAGATCGAGATGGAGCCATAGAGAGGCGAGAAGACTGTGTGTTCCATGTTTTAGTGAGCTTAAAGATGCTATTCTAGAGAAAGCTCACAGTTCAGCTTACGCTATGCATCCAGGAAGCACCAAGATGTATAAGACATTGAAAGGGAACGTATTGGTGGCCTGGGATGAAGCGGGAGGTAACTGAATATGTTGATAATGTTTGATCTGCCAACAGGTTAAACCAGTTAGACAGAGACCAGAAGGACTCCTTAATCCATTGCCAGTGTCGGAATGGAAATGGGAGCATATCACTATGTATTTACGGTTTGGATTACCACGTACTTCTAGTGGACATGATGGTATTTCGGTAATAGTGGATAGACTGACTAAACAACACGGTTTATATCGAATAAAGCGATGTCTATGCTTGATCAGCTAGCTAAGCTATACGTCGACAGAATTGTGAGTCAATACGGAGTGCCAGTGTCCATAGTTTCAGATAGGGATCCAAGATTTACTTCTAAGTTTTGGCCTAGCCTACAGAAAGCTATGGGGACAAAGTTGAATTTTAGTACAACGTTCCATCCTCAGACAGATGGTCAGTTAGAGAGGACCATCAAGACCCTAGAGGATATGTTGAGAGCACGTGTCCTTCAATTTAAGGGTAGTTGTGATACACACCTATCACTTATGGAATTCGCTTATAATAACAGCTATCAGTCAAGTATTGGCATGGCACCATTTGAGGCTCTGTATGGAAGGTCGTGTAGAACACCCATATGTCGGAATGAAGTAGGAGAGCGGAAGCTAATCGGTCTTGAGTTGGTACAAATTACGACAGACAATGTTAAGGTAATCAGAGAGAATCTGAAGGTAGTACAAGACCGTCAGAAGAATTATGCAGATAAGCAACGAAAGAACTTAGAATTCCAGGTCGGAGATCAAGTTTTCTTGAAGTTATCTCAGTGGAGAGGTGTCCTTCGTTTTGACAAGAAAGGTAAACTAAGTCCTAGATATATTGGTCCTTATCCAGTAACGGGACGAGTTGGGCCAACAGCCTACAGACTGGAGTTGCCAGCAGAACTATCTCGAGTACATGATGTTTTTCATTTGTCCATGTTGAGGAAGTGTATTCCAGATCCGACACGTATGTTGCAAGCACAACCAGTTGAGTTGAAAGAAGACATGAGTTACATAGAGGATGCAGTTCAAATCCTCGGCAGGAAAGAACAAGTTTTGAAAAACAAGACGATCTCACTCGTGAAGGTTCGTTGGAGACATCACGGAGTGGAGGAGGTAACCTGAGAATTAGAGGACCAAATGAGGAGGAAGTACCCGATGATTTTCACTTAAAGGCTACTCAATTTCGAGGACGAAATTTCTTAAAGGGAGGTAAGTTGTAAGCCCAACCTCTTTGGAACTTCCTTATTAACAAACAACAAAAAGAAAGAAGAAATGAATGTTTAAAACTTGGTTTTCCTTGTTTTAAAAAGAAAAGTAATGAAGTGAAAGGCAAAAGGAAAACAAGGAAGGAAAAACATAAACCATTTTGGTTTGGTTGCTCTAAGAATAATGAAGGAAAGAAAATGAAAGCTATGGTTATTATATTATGTTATATTTAAAAAAAAAAAGAAAACAAAAGAAAACAAGAAAGGAATAGTTTGGTTTGGTTTCTCTTTGAAAACAAAAGCAAAGGAAAGAAAAGTAAAATGAAGAGATAAAGGAAAAGAGAAAAGGAAAAAGAAAAAGAAGAAAAAGACAAAAACAACCGTTTGGGCTTTATTAAACCATTTTCAATTAATTTCCAACTCATTTTGTTATCATTTTCAACCAAGAAAGGGCAGAGCATCGTGGGAGAGGTTTGAGAGAAGAAGAGGGGAGAAAGTTTCTGGTTGAGGTTGAAGAAGAAAGGAGAAGAATCATTCAACTTCCATGGAAATTCTTTGATCAACTCAGACCAGTTCTGCTATTTTGTTCATCTCGAGCTCCACAGAAAGAGGTAAGAGTTGAGATTTTGTTTCGTGCAATTTAACTCATATTGGAACATAATTCGTGAAGGAAGCTCGAGCAAATTCGGATCTTAAGCTACTGATTTGTGAAGAGGAAGACAGATGACAGATTTTGCTGTCAAATCCGGGAAGCCTCTGGTGTTTTGGTTGTTCTGATCTGTATACTTGGAGTTAGAAGCTCTATTAGGTATGGTTGGAAAGCTTATTGAATTTCCTACAACTTTCATGAAGACATCGTGAATAGAAAAGGATTGGAAGATGTTTTAAATAGCAGGTTAAATGTGTTGTGCAGCAAGGAATCCGAATCTGGAACAGCAGAAGTCTGTTTTGAGGAAAGTAGCTTTCGAGGTATTTCTGAATAAATCCGTTTGGAATTTCAATTTCATGTCTTCATATGATTTTTAGAGAGTTCAAAAAGGAAGAGTTTGGTATACATTACATTATTTTTGGATAAGTAATGAAGAAGTTATGGCTGTCTGAATACAGGGCAGAAAATCTGAAAAATGCTGGAAATTTGAAAGTGTGTTTACTTGTAGATTTAAGGTCAAAAATCATGAGCTCGAGGTTCTAATGGTTGATTTGGTTTGTTTGACAGGCCAAGAGCAAATAGGTCAAGTTTACAAACCAAGGTTCCAATTCTAATACTGTGAGTGACTCCATCTTAGAACTATGCTTGACCTATGTTTTTCTTCATGAACATAAGTGTTGATAATTACATCCTGTTTGAACTAGTTATGAATGGCTTCATAGAGTTTTCTAAGATAAAGTTCATGATGGAACCTAAGCATGCTTTGAATTAGATGTAACTATAAATCCAAGTATGGAAACTAAACTATGAAAGTATGCTTTCCTTTAGAGAATGTTTTATGTAAATCCACTTGGGAAGATGTTTAGATGATAATGTGAAAATGTCAAGAAATTGTTGTATGTGTTATAAAGACATGATTTCCATAGTACACAAATTATGTCCTTGTTTGGGGTTAACCCCTAATACTGAAGGACATTCGAGAAGGTACTTAGGGGGGGAATGAATCATGATATCCCGATACTGAAGGACAATGAGAAGGTATTCGGGTAGTAAATGGTTTTACCTTAATACTGAAGGACAATGAGAAGGTATTCGGGTAGTAAATGGTTTTACCTTAATACTGAAGGACATAGAGAAGGTATTAGGGAAAACCAAACGACCAAAGGTATTCCATGTGCACGTGAGAGAGAGAGAGAGGTATGAACCTTATTGGTTTAAATGTAACTCTACCACCTCTATGGTTTGATGTGGTATCATGCCATGTGTTTTATTGTTATGAGCTATTATATTATTGATCTATCTACCCTCGATAAGTTAGTACATTCCGAGTTGTGTGCCATGCACAAGTGGTGACTTAAAACCTGTAAATTGGAAGTATGGTTTGTTAATGTTTACAAACAGATGTTAAGCTATTTTCTACTTATAATCTGTCATTATTATGATTCACCTGTGAGCTTATAATGTTTTAAAGATAGACACTCACTGAGCTTTTTAGCTCATTCTTTCAATGTTTTCAAACCTTTTCAGGTAGAGATCGAGCTCCTGGTACCTGACATCCTGCCATAGTCTGCTGGAAGTTTCATAAATTGTTAGTTTGTACGTGGTTGGTGTTGTATAGCAAGTCGTTATGTAGTTATAGAAGTTTTGTACATTAGTGGTTGTATAAACAATGAGTTGTCTTGTGTTGTTTTGATGCACTTGACTTTTAGTTTCCAAGAGAGACTTATGAAGGGTTTCTCCTTGTGTATGTTTAATAGTTGTCCAGTTTCTGTTGTGTTATGTTAAAATGTTCCATATGCGAACATAGTATGTTTATCAGGAGTACTGTGGTCAAGCAGGTATTGTTAAGAGGTAAACAATGTCTGTTGGTTTCACGCCGCCTTTCGGGCTAAGTAGCAGGTAGTTCGGGAGGGGGTGTGACATGTTATGACTTTCTTGTGATGTATTGAAGCATGTTATGTCGTTATTTTTGGCAATTCGTTCTTTACTTTTTAATTTATTGATTTAAGTGGACTCGAGAGATAAAGCTTGAATTAGAGAAAAATTGTCAAAACCCTTGGAAGTCTGGCACGAGAGTGACCTAGAAATCTTAGGGAAACACATAAAGAAGTTGCTTAATGCCATGCATGTTGTAGGTTCATATGGAGACTATGAGTTTATTGCATGTGTGAGGCTCACTAAGAATCGAGAGATTTTCTTGAGTATTTCACTTCTTGTTTATAATTTCATCTCATTGGTTCAATGCATGTGCTAGTTAGGTCTTTAACTTGTAAAATCACTTCTCCCAAATCTATCAATCTGTGTCTCCACATGTTTGTTCGTTTGTTTGTATTTACTTCAACCAACTATCCATGTTATGTTTCTTTAGCTAAAATTGAGAATTAGTACCTTAATAATTAATTAATCTAGAAACCCATTCCCGAGGACGATACTTGGACTCATAAATCACTATACTAAAACTTGACCCGTACACTTGCGGTATTGCAACATAATTATACGCAACAAGTTTTTGGCGCCGTTGTCGGGGAATGGCGATTATTTAGATTAATTAATATTAGGAAAAAATTTGAAATTTTAGACTAAAGCTTGTTTGTTTGTCTTTCCTTAATTGTTTTGTGTGATTTTTTGTTTCTTTATTTGTGTTATTTTAGTTTTGTGTGTTTTTGTCACACCCCGTCCCAGCTTACTTGCCTAACCTAGGAAGAGATGCAAAGACAAAGATAACAAAACCTCTTGCTGGCTTTCCTTGACTAACCCAAGACTTAACTTAAAATAGACGTAACACATCATGTTTGAATAAGCAAAGCAAAACACTGATATACACTTATATATGAAATACATTCACTTCCTTTACTATGTTTTTTAGATAGTCATAAAGTTTCCAAGTTCATAACAACCCATCTAATATGTTCTCACTACAAACCATATACAAAGAAAGTGTATATACAAGGAGCTAAATGGCGTGGTGGCAAGTAGGTCTTGTGATGGCTAAGCACTGAAAACTCGTCTCACACACCGGGAAGAGTAGACATAGAGAAAACGTGAGCTAGGAAGCTCGGTGAGTGTCTATTATAAGCTCAAAGGTGAAGCATAATAACGGCAGATTATAAGTAGAAGTTAGCTTAACATAAACAAACCATGCTTCCAATTTACACAAGTCACCATTTATGCATAGCACATAACTCATAATATAGTACTATATTGAGTGTAGATAGATCAATAATGTAGAAGCTCATAACAATAAAACACATAGCATGATACCACTTTCGAACCATAGAGGTGGTAAAGTTACATTTGTACCAACAAGGTTCATACCTCTCTCACGTGCACGTGGAATACCTTTGGCCCTTTGGTTTTCCCTAATACCTTCTCTATGTCCTTCAGTATTAAGGTAAGACCATTTACTACCCGAATACCTTCTCATTGTCCTTCAGTATCGGGAAATTATGATTCATTCCCCCCTAAGTACCTTCTCGAATGTCCTTCAGTATTAGGGGTTAATCAAGATCAAGGGCATAACTTGTTTACCATGGAAATCATGTCTTTATAACACATACAACAATTTCTTGACAATATCACATTATCATCTAAACATGTTCGCAAGTGGATTTACACAAAACATTCTCTAAAGGAAAGCATACTTTCATAATTTAGTTTCCATACTTGGATTTATAGTTATAACTAATTCAAGCTTGCTTAGGTTCCATCATGAACTTTATGTTAGGGACTCCATGAAGCTATACATAATTAGTTCAAACAAGACTCAATGATCAACAATTATGCTTATTAAGAAAAACATGGGCCAAGCATAGTTTAAAGATAGAGTCACTCACAGATTAGAAATTAGAACCCTGGCTTGTAAACTTGACCTATTAGCTCTTGACCTATCAAACAAACCAACCCAACCATTAGAACCTCGACCTCATGATTTTTAACCTTAAAGCTTGCAAGAAAACACACTTTTAAATTTTCCAGCATTTTCAGATTTTCTGCCCTGTATTCAGACAGCCATAACTTCTTCATTACTTATCCAAAAATAATGTAATTTATACCAAACTCTTCCTTTTTGAACCCTCTAAAAATCATAAGAAGACATGAAATTGAAATTCCAAACGGATTTGTTCAGAAATACCTCAAAGCTACTTTCCCAAAACAGACTTCTGCTGTTTTCAGATTCGGATTTCCTGCTGCACAACAAATTTAATCTGATATTTAAGACATCTTCTAGACATTTTCTAATCACGATTTCTTCACGAAAGTTGTAGGAAATTCAATAAGCTTTCGAACCATACCAATTAGAGCTTCTAACTCCAAGTGTACAGATCAGAACAACAAAAACATCAGAGACTTCCCAGATTTGACAGCATACTTCTGTCTTCTGCCTTCTTCTTCAAAACAGTAGCATCAATTCCTTTCCTTGCACCTTAGAAACAGGTCTAACTCAGTCCCATAACTCAATTCAGAATAACCATACACACAATTGATTGTAAGGTATATAGAAATGAAAGAAAATCTCCCTCAATCTCATGCTAGAAGTTTTTCCCTTTCACCTAAAACTACAGTTTCAAATTTCAGCTTGGGTTCCTCAAATTTTATCAACACAACCACCAAATATTTTTTGATAAACCTCAAGGACAACATCTTAGCTTACTTACCTCAAAATTTCAGCTTCTAATTCCTCCTCAAGAGCTCAAAACAGACTGATCTCCTCATACTGTTCTGCTACCCGAGAAACTTGAACACCCTTCACTGTTCTGCTCCTTTCTCCTTCGTCCTCTTGTTTTTTTCTGCAAAGCCGACCAATTTCGTATTCTACACTCCATTTCTGAGATTTTGACACAAAAATCATCGAATTTGGTTCAGTAGATAGAGAGATATGGTCGATTGAAGATGACCCTTTTTCCAGCTGCTTGCTGTTTTTCTGCGAATTTGACAGCACCTACTTGGCTTGTTTAACTCCGAAGCTTCACCTCCCTTTGCCACCTCCTCCTTCAGTTTTTACACCTTAATCACCTTTTTAAAACAACAAAATAAGTGTGTAAATAAACCTTAAGCATTTAGCCAACTTATCCTAAGTTTGTAAGACATATGATCTTCCATTCAATACTTGATGCACCTAAAACTCCTCCAATTTGCTAATGAGTTGAACTTACTTCAATGCAACTTTTAATATACTTATTTCAATGGTTTACCTATCCCCTTATGAAGTTTAGACACATTGTAGCTCCAAATTCAATAGATTCCCAAATTCGATCACGACATCGTTTAGTGCAACCTATACGACTTTGCTTATTTCAAAACATCATGAACAAGTGATCAATGATAAAAGAGAATAGGGTTTAGGGCTTACAGTTTTTGAGTCTTTGTCCCCTGTTTTTTGGTTGTGTTGCTATTGTGTAGAAGTCTTGTCCGAATTAGTAATTTTTCAAGCATGACTTTGCATGATTTTTCTCCATCATTCTATTACTCCTCTCAGGACCCTAGTTTTGTGCATCATGATTTTTCTGAATACCATGTGTCTAGTTTTTACCATTCTGTACCTGACATATATGAAAATTCACATGAGGGTAGTTATTTAGGCACTTGGAACCATAGTTTTTCATACCTTAACCAACCCCTTGAAAAATCTTCTCTTGTGGACCAATTGATGGAATATACCTTAGAATTGAAAATTAAAAATTTGGTTCATGATGAATTCGAAAGGTTGGATAGGTTAGAAGCTGAGGTGGTAAGACTTTGGGAAATAGTGCAGGATAGATCCCAGTATCTTAATCAATTAGTAGTTTCCCTTAAGACCGTACAGGAACAATTTATATTCCTTACTACTCAGGAGATGCCACCTAGGAGGATTTGTTTAGATTTTAGTGAGGATAGTTTGGGGGAGACTGAGGCACACCATGATCAGGTTAGTGAGGAGGACACTTGTGATACACTTAGTTCCACAGGAGAAATCCAGGTGATAGAGTTAGAGGCTGAGAAGTCTTCTTTCCCTTTATCCCCAAAAATTTCCTTGATTTCTGATAACCATTGGTCTTTCACTCACGAGTCTTGTTTTGATTTCAGTTCTTTCATTTTATTAAACAAAAATACCAAAATTAATTATGTCTCTGGCGCCCATGAAAAGCAAGATAGCCTTTTAGACTTAGAGGGCTACATTGATTCGAGCAAGAAGGGCCCAGAGAAGTATGAGCAATTTTATGTGCCCTGGTAAGTCACCGTCTAGCTAAAGACGTTAAAGAAAGCGCTTCTTGGGAGGCAACCCAAGTTTTATGTTTTATGTCTTTATTTTATGTTTTATTTTCTAGTTGTTGGTGTTTTTCCTTTTTTTTTTCTAACTTCTTTCTTTTTGTTTCTCCAGGTGTATGCCCAAAGGGAGAGCTGCAGACTTGCACCCTTTTGATCCTGAGATCGAGAGGACCTGTAGGAGACTCCTAAGGGAAGGAAGAGCAGAACCTCAGGAGATGGCTGATCAGGAGCTCATCAATAACCCTAAACCTATAAGGGAGTATTTCCAACCTGTGTTTAATTCTGAGCAGGCTGGAATAGTCCATGCCCCTATCAATGCTAATAACTTTGAATTGAAAACAGGGCTGATATAAATGGTTAGGGAAGGTGCTTTCAGAGGCCTAGCCACATAAGATCCTAACTCTCATCTTCAAAATTTTTTGGAAATCTGTGGTACATTTAAAATGAATGGTCTCTCTGCTGATAGTATTCGCTTACGTCTCTTTCCCTTTTCCTTGTAGGGTAGAGCCAAAGAATGGCTAGGGTCCCTTCCCTCAGGGAGTATCACTTCCTGGGAGGAGTTGGCCCAAGCCTTCATGACCAAATTCTTTCCACCTGTTAAAGCTGCAAAGTTGAGGACTGAGATAGGAACATTCGTGCAACAACAGAGGGAGAGCGATTATTTGAAGCTCGGGAAAGGTACAAGGACATGCTCGGAGGTGCCTGGCAAGATGGCTATCCGGACCGCTCCAGTGCATACTGTTTTATAATGGATTGGAAGGTAAGACCAGGACCATTCTGGATGCCACTGCTGGAGGGGCTTTCATGGCGAAGACTGTGCCAGAAGCACGTGCTCTCTTGGAGGGAGTGTCAACTGCCAATACCAGATGGCCTCTGAGAAATGACAGATCTAAGCCGTGAGTTTGGATTATATCAACCGGACGAGGTAACCTCTCTTAGATCTCATATGGCGTCTCTCACTTATGCCTTGAATAATTTTGCAGGATCACCACAGACAGGGATATCCTCTCAATGCTCCAAGCCCAATGGAGAATCCAATATGGAGCAATTGCACTACTTGAACAATAGAAGCAACCACTATGGAGGAAATCGGACTCGAATAACCTACCAACACATTACAATCCGGTTTTGAGGTATCATGAGAATTTCTCTTATGCTAACAACAAGAATGTGTTGAATCCTCCTACAGGGCATGCTTCTACACCAGAGAGGAAACCATCTCTGGAAGACACATTGCACTCCTTCATAGCTGAATCCAGAAGTCGGTCCAACCAGCTGGAGAATGCAGTCACCATCTATCTCGGTATTGTGACCATCATGGAGCCAATAATAAAGAATATAGAGACCAGATTGGCCAAATGAACACATCACTCCAAGCACTGCAAGCAAGGAAGGAAACACCTTGAGGGAGTACAGTCTAGCTAAAAGACGTTAAAGAAAGCGCTTCTTGGGAGGCAACCCAACTTTTACTTACTTTTGTTTTCCTATCTTTAGCTTGCTTTAGTTGTTTTTGTTGTTTTTCAATTCTTAGTTAGTTGTTGTTTTACTTCGTAGGTTGTGGAGATGCCCTTCTTCGTTGAAATCCATGCTCCCATTCAGAGGAACTCCAACACACATGCTTTGGCTATCCAAGGAACTCAGAAATATCTCCATCACCCAGGACAATATCGTTCACTTCTACCGTTATACTTGCCACATGCTTATTTCTACAAACATTGGGGACAATGTTTAGTTTAAGTTTGGGGGTGGGATTGTGTTTATTTGCTGTGACTGTCCTGAGTATGTGCTGAATTGTTGGTTGATCTTTTACATAAGTATGAGTATGATAGCCTAGGATGAGATATAATTGAAAATCTTTGTGATTCTGCTGAAACCTGAAAGAATGACATGAATTTGAGTTAATTTAAAAAAATTTCTTGAGTTTTTCCTGCATTATATGCACATAGCCTTTGTTCCTGTAGTTTTGAAATGCTTAGAACAAAGTTATTAGGCTTAGAAGTTTGATGTCACCTCGATAGGTCTGAAAACTGATTTGAGAGTTAAACTGCAAGATAGGGTAAATGACAATATGAAGTGCATGATCTCAGTATAATATGTGCATTATGTGAAAAAGTTTATTTTTGTTGGCTGTTTGTAAAAAAAAAATCGTGAGGACAAAAAGAGCTACCTTCACTGTGATCAGTTAGGCCACTCATTGAGGTAGTGCTCTGGGTAAGGGTCCCTGCAGTGGATGTGTGAAAGCTAGTGTCCTTGCACACAAAAAAAAAAAAAAGAGAAGAAAATAGAAAAAAAGTGGCATCAAAAGAGTGATTAAGTGCTGAGTAAAGTTGTTTATTTCTGAATGTGGAGAGGCTCAAAGATTAGTAACTAAGACCAGTGTAGGGGGAAGTTGAATGGAGAACCTAATAAAGTTGATCCGGCCTTAGTAAAAATGAAGGGAACATAGGCTAACCACACACACACGTAGGAACACTTAGGAAAAGTTTTAAATTACTTGTTGAAGTGTTATGTTTAAGTGTTTCCTGTGATTGCATAATATTCTCTTAAATCTTTGAGGCTTGAATCACATGTATGTTTAAGAACAATCTAATGTTTAACTCTGTTTTTGCTCGGGACTAGCAAAAGTCTAAGTTTGGGAGTGTTTGATAGCACACAAAATGTGCTATCCTTAGACTTAATTATGCTAGTTTTATGATGATTTTAGGGCTTTTACGAGGTTAATTTATTCAATTTCAGGTTAAGAGCTTAAACGAAGCTATTGGAGACAATTTGGATCACTCGGGATCAAAACGGGACTATTTGGAGCTAAAGAGAACATCAATTGGAAGAAAAAGAACCAATCCAAGCATGATGACCCGAGGTGATGGCGTTGCAACGCCATGCAGAGCGTTGCAATGCCATACTTGCTGTTTAAAGGCTTTGAAGACTCGGCGATAGCGTTGCAACGCGCTTCCTTAGGCGTTGCAACGCTATCTCGATAAGAAGCCACGCGTGAGAAGCGCGCATAGGCGTTGCTGCAACGCCGCCGCAGCGCGCGCAACGCCATTTCGACAAGGAGCGCGCGCGTTAGGGTAGCCGCGTTGCAACGCCATCGATTATTTCCATATCTGCCAGCCGCCTAGAGTACAACGTTGCAACGCTGTCCCTAGCGTTGCAACGCTGCCCCATTGATGCCTATAAATACAACCTTATGATTCTTGAAAAGGGGAGCACAATTTGGTTGAGTTTTGCCCTAAATTCGAAATACACTTTGTAAGAAGAGAGAAAAGAGTGATTTTGGGAGCCAAAGCATTCGTGGAGGTTCGAGATCGAAGACGGGAGCTCGGAGACGAAGGACCGGCATCGACACCTAAGTTTATTTCTCTTTCTTTCAATTTGTAATAGCGTTCTAAGACGTTTTCTACTTGTTTAGTTTGTTTTTCTTGTGATTTAGAGTAGCTAAACATAGTAGTTAGGATTTGAATTACTTGTTATGACATTCTTGTGATGTATTGAAGCATGTTATGTCGTTATTTTTGGCAATTCGTTCTTTACTTTTTAATTTGTTTATTTAAGTGGACTCGAGAGATAAAGCTTGAATTAGAGCAAAATTGTCAAAACCCTTGGAAGTTTGGCACGAGAGTGACCTAGAAATCTTAGGGAAACACATAAAGAAGTTGCTTAATGCCATGCATGTTGTAGGTTCATATGGAGACTATGAGTTTATTGCATGTGTGAGGCTCACTAAGAATGAGAGATTTTCTTGAGTATTTCGCTTCTTGTTTATAATTTCATCTCATTGGTTCAATGCATGTGCTAGTTAGGTCTTTAACTTGTAAAATCACTTCTCCCAAATCTATCAATCTGTGTCTCCACATGTTTGTTCGTTTGTTTGTATTTACTTCAACCAACTATCCATGTTATGTTTCTTTAGCTAAAATTGAGAATTAATACCTTAATAATTAATTAATCTAGAAACCCATTCCCGAGGACGATACTTGGACTCATAAATCACTATACTAAAACTTGACCCGTACACTTGCAGTATTGCAACATAATTTTACGCAACAATCCCTGATAGGTTTAGGGTTGTTGATGAGCTCCTGATCAGCCATTTCCTGAGGTTCTGCTCTTCCTTCCCTTAGGAGTCTCCTACAGGTCCTCTCAATCTCAGGATCAAAAGGGTGCAAGTCTGCAGTTCTCCCCTTGGGCATACACCTGGAAGAACAAAAAGAAAGAAATTAGATAAAAAAAGAAAAACACAAACAACTTGAAAATAAAATAGAAAATAAAGACATAAAACATAAAGCTTGGGTTGCCTCCCAAGAAGCGCTTTCTTTAACGTCTTTAGCTAGACGGTGACTTATTAGGGCACATAAAATTGCTCGTATTTTTTCGGGCCCTTCTTGCTCGAATCGATGTAGCCTTCTAAGTCTAAAAGGCTATCCTGCTTTTCTTGAGCCCCAGATAGAAAATTATTTTTGGGATTTTTATTTATCAAAAGAAAGGAACTGAAATCAAAGCAAGACTCGTGAGTATAAGACAAATGGTTATAAAAAATAAAGGAAATTTCTGGGGATAAAGGGAAAGAAGACTTCTCAGCCTCTAACTCTATCACCTGGATCCCTCCTGTGGAACTAAGTGTATCACCAGTGTCCTCCTCACTAACCTGATCATGGTGTGCCTCAGTCTCCCCCAAACTATCCTCATTATCTTTTGAACAAATCTTCCTAGGTGGCACCTCCTGAGTGGTAAGGATAAGAAATTGTTCCTGTAAGGCCTTAAGGGAAACTACTAGCTGGTTAAGATATTGAGCTCTATCCTATACTATTTCCCAATGTCCTACCACCTTAGTTTCTAACCTATCCAACCTCTCTAATTCACTATGGATCAAATTTTTCAATTTCAATTCTAATGTGTATTCAGCCAATTGGTCCATCAGAGAAGATTTTTCTAAGGGTTGGTTAAGGTACGAAAAATTCTGGTTCCAAGTGCCTAAATAACTACCCTCATGTGAATTTTCATATGTCAGGTACAACATGGTAAAAATTAGACACATGGTAATCAGAAAAATCATGATGCACAAAACTAGTATCCTGAGAGGGACAATAGAATGGTGGAAACTCAAGATTATGCAAAGTCATACTTGAAAAATCAGTACTTTCACAACAAGACTTCACACAATATCAACAAAACCAAAACAGGAAACAAAGATTCAAAAACACACAAAAATAACACAAATAAGGAAACAAACAGTCACACAAAACAATTAAGGAAAGACAAACAAACAAGCTTTAGTCTAAAATTTCAAATTTTCTCCTAATATTAATTAATCTAAATAATCGTCATTCCCCGACAACGACGCCAAAAACTTGTTGCGTAATATTATGATAATGCAATACCGCAGTGTCCGGGTCAAGTTTTAGTATAGTGATTTAAGAGTCCAAGTATCGTCCTCGGGAATGGGTTTCTAGATTAATTAATTACTAAGGTACTAATTCTCAATTTTAGCTAAAGAAACATAACACAGATAGTTGGTTGAAGTAAATACGAACAAACAAACAAACATGTGGAGACACGAATTGATAGAGTTATGGGAAGTGATTTTACAAATTAAAGACCTAACTAACACATGCATTGAACCAATGAGATGAAATTATAAACAAGAAGTAAAATACTCAAGAAACTCTCTCGATCTCTCAAGAGCCTCGCACATACATTAAATCCTATAGTCTCCATATAAAATCTAAGCATGCACGATATTAAGCAACTTCTTTATGTGTTTCCCTAAGATTTCTAAGTCATTCTCATGCCAGAATTCTAAGGGTTTTGACAATTTTGCTCTAATTCAAGTTTTATCTCTCGAGTCCACTTAAATCAACAAATTAAGAGGTCAAGAACTAATTATCAAAAATAAGAACAAAACATGCTTCAATACATTGTAATAAAGTCATAACAAGCAAATCAAATCCTAACTACAATGTTTAGCTACTCTAAATCACATGAAAATCAAACTAAACAAGTAGAGAACGTCTTAGAACGCTATTACAAATTGAAAGAAAAGGAAATTAAACTTAGGTGTCGATGCCGGTTCTTCGTCTCCGAGCTCCCGTCTTTGATCTCGAACCTCCACGAATGCTTTGGCTCCCAAAATCACTCTTTTCTCTCTTCTTACAAGGTGTATTTCGAAATTAGGGTAAAACTCTACGAAATTCGGCTCCCTTTGCTCAAATGCATCATGTTGTATTTATAGAAGGAATAGGTGCAGCGTTGCAACGCTAGAGACAGCGTTGCAACGCTGTACCTTAGGCGGCTGGCAAATATGGAAATAATCGATAGCGTTGCAACGCTGAGGACAGCGTTGCAACGCCGCTACCCTAAGTGTGCGCACCTTATCGATCTGGTGTTGCGACGCTGCAAGGCAGCATTGCAACGCCTCTCGTCTTGACTTCTCGTATGTGTGCGTCCTTATTGATATAGCATTGCGACGCCAGCAGCAGCCGCGGCGTTACGCTTATATCGGCGATGGTCTTCAACGCCTCAAACAAAGAAGCATGGCATTGCAACGCTCTGCATGGCGTTTCAACGCCATCACCTCGGGTCATCATGCTTGGATTGATCCTTTCTCTCCTAAATGGTATTATTTTTAGCTCCAAATATCCTCATTTTGATCCCGAGTGATCCAAATTGTCTCCAATAGCTCCGTTTAAGCTCTTAACCTGAAATTGAATAGATTAACCACGTAAAAGTCCTGAAATCATCATAAAACTAGCAATAATTAAGCTTAAGGATAGCACATTTTGTGTGCTATCAAACACCTTTCGAGCTCTGGAGTGGACGTAAAGGCAGTTTACATCACTTTAGAATTTGGGGATGCCCGACCCACGTGTTGGTGTCAAACCCGAAAAAGTTGGAACCCCATTCGAAATTGTGCCTATTCGTAGGTTACCCTAAAGAGACTAGGGGTGGTCTATTTTACGATCCTAAGGAAAATAGGGTGCTTGTGTCGAAAAACGTCACTTTCCTAGAGGAAGACCGCGTCAGGGATCGTTTACCAAGGAGTAAAATTGTGTTAAATGAAATGGACAGTACATCAGCAAGAGTTGCTAATGGGGCTAGTACGTCAACAAGTGTTGTTGATCCTAGCACGTCTAGTCAAATCCGTTCCCAAGAGTTGGGAATGCCTCGACGTAGTGGGAGGATCGTGAGACGGCCGATCGCTACATGAGTTTAGCCGAAACCTCGGTTGTCGCCTCCCGATGATGATCGTGAGGATCCATTGACCTATGATCGTGCAATGGTTGATGTTGACAAAGACGCAGTGGATTACGGTATGGCCCGTGAAATGGAGTCTATGTACTTCAATTCATGCAGGGAGCTTGTGGATCAACCGGATGGGGTAAAACCTATTGGTTGCAAATGGATCTACAAGCGTAAACGTGGCGTAGATGGGAAGGTGCAGACCTTCAAAGCCCGACTAGTGGCAAAGGGATTTACCTAGGTTAAAGGGATTGACTATGAGGAAACCTTTTCACCTATTTCCATGGTAAAGTCGATTAGGATCCTTCTTGTCATTGCCGCGTATTATGACTACGAGGTATGACAGATGGATGTCAAGACAACCTTTCTAAATGGCAAATTTGATGAGACCATCTACATGGACTAACCCAAAGGGTTCATTGCCCAAGGCCAAGAGCAAAAGGTTTGCCGGCTTCATAGGTCCATTTATGGGCTGAAACAAGCTTCGAGGTCTTGGAATATAAGGTTTGATGAGGCGATCAAATCTTATGGCTTTGATCAAAATGTCGACGAGCCTTGTGTCTACAAGAAAATCGTTGACAAAACTGTCGCATTTTTTGTGTTGTATGTGGACGATATTCTTCTCATTGGGAATGAGGTAGAATTTCTTACTGACGTTAAGAAGTGGCTAGCTTCGGAATTCCAAATGAAAGATTTGGGAGAAGCTCAGTATTTTTTGTGTTGTATGTGGACGATATTAATTATTGTTTGAAATTAATAAGGGTTATTTATTTCATTACTTTGTGTCTCGCAATATTTATAAACTTTTCCAATAAACAAAGCTCTAGGGTCCTTGAATTTTTGAGAGAACTAGAACTTGAATGGTGTGTAGTGGACACACAGGGAGGATCACGTTCGAGTAAATGACTCGAACGGTCTACAGTATATGGATAGGGTTGGAGACATAATCCTGGATACACTGTGGATGCGACCCGCTTTGTATTAGATACAAACGAGGTGTTCTGACTCGTTCATGTGGTTGACATGTGAGTGGGGGCATCCTGTGCAATGAGATTGTACAAGACTGGATCGTGAATTATTAGACCTACTGATGTAACACCGTTGACAGTAAGGACTAATAACTTCATAGATGACGATTAGTGACTCGACCTGAATCCTGAGCGTGTTACAGACTCCTGTCTGCGGGGGTCTGTCCTTTGACTAGTACGGGTGAGGGTGGTCACGCCACTCGCCCAATATGCCTATCTTCTCGGGACGAGACCAAGTAGGTAGTCGGGAACTTAACCACGCGAGATGGTATTCACTCGTTCCCGTCTTTAGGGAAACTAGAGGGGTTGTTCCCTTAAGTTCTGTCTCCAGGGCTTGGATAGCGGGCGCCCACCTTCTCACTGGCCCGAGAAGGGTGTTGTGTATGGTTGGACCATCACAATATGTTGTTCATTAGAGGAGCAGTGGGGACTTAAGGAACAAGAGGTAGACACAGGGGTAAAACGGTATTTTGACCCAGCCGTGTCTACGAACAACATGTGAAGGCTCGACTCATGGGAATTGGTTATATCAGTGGACACGTAATATTCTGCACTGATGGGAGTGCAGCTACGGGCTATAGTGGAGTGTTACCGTAGCTAATGAATGTTGATTAGCCGGGTCAAAGAGTTTCACAGGTTAATCTCGGATCATTGGAGCCCGTCATTGTAGGTCCATTAGGTCCCTCGGTTGGCTCAATCTGGGTTAAAAGAAGGGTTTATGTTTTGGTATGAAATTGAAATGTTCAATTTCACTTAAAGGGCATTTATATCATTTATATGAGATACGAATGATATAATATATAGTTTAATGTGAATGAGATTCATAATAAACTATAGGTTAGCCTAATTGTTGAATTAGGGCTAATTGGAGAAATTAATTGAGAGAAATTAAATTGGATGTGATTCAATTTAATTAATCCACAATTATTGCAAATGAGATTTGTAATATGAGATATGAGATATCTTATATTATGTGGTTATGCAAATGAGATTTGCATAACCTATGGTTGTGGTAAAGTGGTAATTATGTGGAGATTTTAACTCCATCAACTCCACTATTTAAACCCTTTGCAAGAAGGGATTGTGATCTCAGTCTCTCATTTTTTTGATTTTCATCAAAGAGAAGAAGAGAATTCTCTCAACCTTTTTCTCAACTCTCCTCCCTCTCCAAAATAAAGAAGTTCCCACAAACTTCCTTCTTTCCAAAGGAAGAACAACCAAGAAGCTTTTAGTGGTTGTGTTCGGATCTTGATCGTGAAAAGAGAACGAGTTCGTTGAGATCGGGTTCTTCGCGAAGGGTTCGTGATTTTCTGGAAAGGAGTTCTTGAAGAGGGTCTTCAACAAGTAAGTTACTTCATCTTACTGTTTTTCCTTTCCATTTTGCATGTTTAGCCTAGATCTAATAGTTAGATCGTTTTAACAAAACTCGAGTAGCGTAATGATACCATGACGATTCGATCGTCTTCCGTTGCGCGAGGATTCTCATTCCCTTCAGAAAAGTGTATGAGATACATATTTTTCCACCTACGCTATTTTCGGGAAGTTCACACCGTGAGACTCATACTTGGCCTCGTGGCGCAAATGGGAGCGTCCCCCTTCGGATGGTGTTTGTATGAGTCAATATCAAGGTGAATGGAGAGGATACTTATAGTGAGTGGGAGCAGGTTTAGTGAAAACAAAACCTACGGTCTCTTTTGTCAGTTTACACCGTTAGACCACTATGGTCAGCCTGCTAGTTTGGCCTGGACAAGACAATCCCTTCAGAGGGCTTGATCATAGGGGATCAAACATAGTAGACACCCGAAAGGGATAAAGATCTCCTTAGACTATTTTCAAATCTAGTCCTCCCTTCGGCGGATTTTATTGGATCGAGACTCTGGGATCTAAAGACAGAGGGTTACACTCACGGGGTACATAAGTTGTGTATGTATCCAAACCGAAAAATGGTAATTAAAACCTATAGGAATAAGAGTTATTCTGGTATTAGGTTTTGGTCAAGAATGTCTTGATCCAGAGAAGGAGTGTTTTTGATTACCCTTCGGTGTCATACATTCTAAACCTTTGGAGTCTCATTGCAAATTATAAATGGCCTAGGAATCATTTGATAATTAGCTAAAACATGATTGGATTAGAGTTATAGCAAGAAACTCATACAAGTTTGTTTGTAAATTTTCAGCAAAAATGTCTAGCTCTATAATTTCCTTATTGGGTGGGGAAAAGTTAACTGGAAAGAATATGATGACATGGAAAAACAAACTCAACAATATTTTGGTAGTGGATGATCTGAAGTTTGTGCTAACTGAGGAGTGTTCTCAGGTGCCAGGCTCGAATGCGTCACGAAATGTTCGTGATGCATATGATCGATGGATCAAGGCCAATGATAAGGCCAAGGTCTACATGCCGGCAAGTATGTCCCGACATATTAGCCAAGAAGCATGAGGGCATGATTACCGCCAAGGAAATCATGGATTCTCGTGCGGTGGTATGATTGGACAACGATCCACAAGCTGACATAATGCCCTAAAGTTCATATTCAACTCGAGGATGCCGAGGGGTACATCCGTTCGGGATCATGTCCTCGATATGATGGTGCACTTTAACATCGCGAGTCGAATGGTGCTTCCATCGATGAGTCGAGCCAGGTCAGCTTCATTCTGGAAACCCTTCCAGATAGTTTCCTGCAGTTTAGAAGTAATGTTGTTATGAACAAGCTTACATTTAATCTTACCTCCCTTCTGAATGAACTCCAGACTTTTCAGTCTTTGATGAAAATTCAGGGATCGAAAGGTGAGGCAAATGTTGCCGATAAGAGTTATCACGTAAGTTCGACCTGCGGGACAAAAATGAGTTATTTCATCTTCTTCTAACCCGAGAGGTCATAAGAAGAACATGAAGAAGGTTGGTAAAGGAACAGTGACAAGCGCCGCCCGGAAAGGGCAAGAAAGTCAAAGACGTTGCTGACAAAGGAAAGTGTTTCCACTGCAACGAAGACGGGCATTGGAAACGGAACTATCCGAAGTACATTGCAGAAAAGAAGAAGGAAGGTAAATATGATTTACTTTGCCTAGAAGATTGTTTAGTGGATAATGATAAAATAGCTTGGATATTTGATTCAGGCATCACTAATCATGTTTGCTCTTCTTTTCAGGGAATTGATTCTGGCGATGAGTTACTGTGAAGGAGAGATAATGCTCCGGGTTGGAAATGGAGAAGTCGTCTCACCAGAGCGATGAGGCACAATGAAGCTTTATTTTGGCAAGAAATATGTATTGTTGGACAATATATTAGTGATACCAGGGTTTACTAGAAACCTTATTTCCATTTCTTGCCTTATAGAACAATGTATTTTTGTTTCCTTTTCTATGAATAAAGTGTTTATTTTGAAGAAAGGTTTAGAAATATGTTCGGCTTCATTAGAAAATGGATTGTATGTTTTAAGGCCTAATTCAGTCAAAATGGTTTTGAACACTGAATTATTTAAAACTGCAAACGCACAAACCAAGAAACGTAAAATTTCTCCTAAAGAAAATGCTTATCTTTGGCATCTAAGATTAGGTCACATTAATCTCAATAGGATTGAGAGATTGGTAAAGAACGGACTTCTAAACGAGTTAGAACAAAATTCTTTGCCAGTATGTGAATCATGCCTAGAAGGCAAAATGACTAAAAGACCTTTTAGTGGAAAAGGTTATAGAGCCAAAGACCCTCTAGAGCTTATACATTCAGACCTTTGTGGTCCGATAAATGTTAAAGCCAGGGGAGGATATGAATATTTCATCTCTTTTATAGATGATTATTCTAGATTTGGGCATATTTACCTAATGCACCACAAGTTTGAAGCACTTGAAAAGTTCAAGGAATTCAAGACTGAGGTTGAAAATCAATTAGGTAAAACTGTTAAAACACTTCGATCGGATCGAGGTGGAGAGTACATGGATTTAAAATTCCAAAACTATATGATAGAACATGGAATTACATCCCAACTCTCGACTCAGGACACCACAAAGAAAACGGTGTATCGAAAAGGAGAAATAGAACCTTGTTGGACATGGTTCGATCAATGATGAGTTATGCTCATCTCCCTAGTTCCTTTTGGGGTTACGCAGTGGAGACTACATGCAGTATACATTTTGAATAATGTGCCCTCCAAAAGTGTTTCTGAAACACCTTTTGAACTTTGGAAAGGACGTAAAGGTAGTTTATGTCACTTCAGAATATGAGGTTGTCCGGCACATGTGCTTGTGACAAATCCAAAGAAGTTGGATTCACGTTCAAAATTATGCCTATTAGTAGGATACCCAAAAGAAACAAGAGGTGGTTTATTCTATGATCCTAAGAAAGATAAGGTTTTTGTGTCGACAAATGCCACTTTCTTGGAGGAGGACTACAAACCAAAAAGTAAAGTAGTGTTGAGTGAGTTAGACGGAACATTAGCAAAGGTTGCTAATAAAAACACTAGTATGTCAACAAGAGTTGTTGATACTAGTTTGTCTAGTCAAGAAAGTCCATCTCAAGAGTTGAGTATGCCTCGACGTAGTGAGAGGGTTGTGATACACTGACCAAGCTACATGGATTTAGTTTGAAACCCAAGTTGTTATACCGGATGACAATCATGAGGATCCATTGACTTATAATCAAGCAATGGTTGACAAAGACAAAGACAAATGGGGCATAGCCATGGACCAAGAAATGGAGTCGATGTACTTCAATTCTGTTTGGGATCTTGTAGATAAGCCTGATGGGGTAAAACCTATAGGTTGTAAGTGGATCTACAAGAGAAAACGTGGTGTAGATGGAAAGGTGCAAACCTTTAAATCTAGACTAGTAGCAAAGGGTTATACCCAGGTTGAAGGGGTTGACTATAAGGAGACCTTTTCACCTGTTGCTATGGTAAAGTCTATTCGTATCCTTCTTGCCATTGTCGCATATTATGACTATGAGGTATGGCAAATGGATGTCAAGACAGCCTTTTTGAATGGCAATCTTGAGGAAAACATCTACATGGACTAACCCAAAGGGTTCATTGAACCAGGACAAGAGCAAAAAGTTTGCAGGCTTAAAAGGTCAATTTATGGACTGAAACAAGCCTCTAGGTCCTGGAATATAAGATTTGATGAGGCAATCAAATCTTATGGTTTTGACCAGAATGATGATAACCTTGTTTCTACAAGAAAATCATCAACAGTTCTGTCGCATTCCTAATTCTCTATGTGGATGATATCCTACTCGTTGGGAATGATGTAGGTTATCTTACTGACATCAAGGAATGGCTAGCTATGCAGTTCCAAATGAAAGATTTGGGTGATGCGTAGTTTGTTCTTGGGATCCAGATTGTCCGGAACCGCAAGAATAAAACACTAGCCTTGTCTCAATCATCTTACATAGACAAAGTGTTGTCAAGGTTTAAGATGCAAGATTCCAAAAAGGGCTTGTTGCCTTTTAGACATGGAATCCATTTGTCTAAGGAACAATGTCCTAAGACACCTTAAGGAGTTGAGGATATGAGACAGATTCCTTATGCTTCAGCTGTTGGGAGCCTGATGTATGCCATGTTGTGTACTAGGCCCGACATTTGTTTTGCAGCTAGGATGGTCAGTAGGTATCAATCCAATCCAGGACATGAACACTGGACAACGGTTAAAACAATCCTTAAGTATCTTCGGAGAACAAGGAGCTACATGCTTGTGTATGGGCTAAGGATTTGATCCTTACAGGATACACGGATTCTGACTTTCAGAGTGATAAAGATTCTCGAAAATCTACATCAGGGTCAGTATTCACTTTTAACGGAGGAGTTGTAGTATGGCGAAGCGTCAAGCAAGGATGCATCGCTGATTCCACCATGGAGGTCGAATATGTAGCGACTTGTGTGAAGCAATAAGGAGGCCGTTTGGTTAAGGAAATTCATGCTAAAGTTGGAAGTTGTTCCAAATATGACCTTGCCCATCACACTGTATTGCGATAACATTGGTGTAGTTGCAAATTCGAGGGAACCCCGAAGTCACAAGAGGGGAAAGCATATAGAGTGGAAGTATCATCTCATCCGGGAGATCGTGCATAGAGGAGAAGTGATTGTCACGAAGATAGCCTCAGAGCACAACATTGTTGATCCTTTTACAAAGGCTCTCACGGCTAAAGTATTTGAGAGTCACCTAGAAGGTCTAGGTTTACAAGTCTTCCCTAACTAGGGCAAGTCAGAGTATTTTGTACAAAGGGGTTTAAATGCCCTAGTTCATTGTATTTATATTACTGTAATGATTAGTACTCCAAGAGCTTTAGGTCAAGTGGGAGATTGTTGGGATTTATGCCCTAAACTTGTGTAATTTTTATCAATTAAATAAAGTGTTATTTGTTTTGATAAGATTATAGTCTTGCTTTTATAAATCCAATAAACTAAGCTCCAAGGTTATAACATTTATCTTGAAATCAGTGTTGTGGACACTATTTGGGTTGAGTTCAAGATTATAACCTAAATAGTCTATGGTATAAGAATAAGGTTGGAAACCTCATTCTGGTAACACCATGGATGCGACCCACTTTGTAATTAGTACAAATGAGGTAATCCAACTCATTCATGTAGTTAACATGCGAGTGGGGGCATCCTGTATGAAGAGTTCATACAAGACTGGATTGCAAATTATTAGTCTAACCAAAGGTAACAACCGCTAACGAGGATAAGACTAGTAATTTATAGATGGTCATTAGTGACTCGACCTGAATCCTGAGCAAGTTAAGAACTTCTGCTTATAGGGGTTTGTCCTTAGACTAGTATGGGTGAGAGTGACCTGTAGCCGACTCAATAAGCCTACCTTCTCAGGGACAGAACCTCGTAGGTAGCTGGGAACTTAACTGTGCAAGATGGAATTCACTCATTCCTCTACTGAGGAATTAGATAGGTTGTTCCCTTAAGAACTGACTCCAGGTCTTAAACAACGGGGCCCCGCCCTCTATGAGGGTATGAGTCTAAGGTAGGACCTTAGACTTGTTGTTCATTAGAGGATCAGTGGTGCTTAAGGAGCAAAGTGGTAATCATAGGGGTAAAACGTTAATTTAACCCAGCTATGATTACGAACAGCCTGTGAAGGGTCGACTCTTGGGTAGTGACTATATCAGTGGACACAATAATATCTACAGTGAGGAGAGTGCAACTGCAAGTCTATAGTGGAGTGACTTGTAGTTAATGAATATTGATTAACTGGATCAAAAGAGTTTGATCAGTTAATCTCACATCATTGGAGCTCATGAACTGTAGGTCCATTAAATCTCTCCGTTGGCTCAATATGGTAATATTGAGGGTATAAAGTTAGGAATGAAATTGAAGTGTTCAATTTCATACATGAGGTGTTATATCTATTATATATGATATAATTGATATAATATATAGTTTTAATGTGAATTAAATTCATATATAAACTATATACTAAAGAGAGAATAAATGAGGGGTAGGATGGTCAATTCCATCCCATTCCCCTATATATATGGTTGCATGAGATGTAACTAGGTCAAGTGATTCTAAGTGATTCCTAGCATTTTGTTGTTGTTGGAAAGGTTCCAAGACAACTAACATCTCTCTCACAAAACACCTCACTTTTCCTAAAGGGAACCCACCTTCCTCCCTCAACTAGAGAACAACGGAGAAGATCGGGTGGTCGTGTCTTTGCGCGTTGGAGTTCCTGTTGCTGAGATCGTGACCGTGGGAGAGAGGAGCACTAGAAGAAAAGTTCTTCAAAGGTAAATTGTTGCTGTCCATTCTGATTTTATGCTTAATCTTGTTATGTATGTTCTTGAGTTAATCATTGTAACTAAATCAAGAGTGCGCGATTCGCAATCGCTTCCGCTGCGGGGACTTCGATTCCCTTCATGAACAACCTGTTTGTGGTCCTACCAACAAACAGAAATCCCTCTCGGGCTAATGAGAGGGTCGAACCCTTTAATCAAGTCTCGAAGACACCACTTAAGGGAACATTCATCTATTTACCCTAATATGCGGGAAGGAGTGAATTCCTTCTTGCTAGGTTAAGTCTCGAGCTACCTGCTCGGTCTTGTCCCCAAGAAGGTAGGCTTATTGAGTCGGCGACTCGGGCCACTCTCACCCATACTAGTCAAAGGATAATCCTTCACAAACAAGAGTTCATAACCTGCTCAAGATTGAGATCAAGTTTCCTAGGTCATCCTGTTGAAATAGAAACCTAACTAGTCAACGGAGTTACATCTAGTGGTTACTATTTCGTGGTTCGGTCTTATGCAATCTCATTACATAAAATATCCCCACTCACATGTCATTTACACGAACACGCTGGGATCACTGTGTTTGTATTATATACAAAGTGGGCCATATCCATAGTATTACCAGGGTAAGGTACCCAAGCCTTATGCCCTTACTATAGACCCTTTAGGTTGTATCTCGAACTGAGATCCTTATATGTCACATACATTCAGTTCAAGAGACATGCAACAATCTTGTCTGTTAGTTTATTGGATTTAGGGTTAACTTAAGGCAATATAGAAAATAATGATAAACAATAACTCTTTATTGATTTAAATAGAACATTATTTACAAACTTCGAGTTTTAGGGCATAAAACCCAACAAACTCTCACTTGAACTAAAACTCTAGTGGGGTACATTACAATCTAAAGCAGTGGTTACAGAGATACAAAAATATAATAAACTAGGACATCCATATACCCATTACATATCTCCCATTTGCCCTAGATTATCCCATGTACATGTCTCGTAGACTTAGATTATCCAAATAACCCTCGAACACTTTGGCCGTGAGAGTCTTTGTAAAAGGATCAACAATGTTGTGCTCTGAAGCGATCTTCGTGACTATCACATCTCTTCGTTGCACTATCTCCTAAATGAGATAATATTTCCTCTCGATGTGCTTCCCTCGCTTGTGGATACGAGGTTCCTTTGAATTGGCTACCGCACCACTGTTGTCACAATATAAGATGATGGGAAATTCCATATTTGGAACAACTTCCAAATCAGTCAAGAATTTCCTTAGCCAAACAACCTCATTAGCTGCTTCACAAGCAGCTACATATTTTGCATCCATAGTGGAGTCGGTGATGCATTCTTTCTTGATGCTACGTGATAGCACACAAAATGTGCTATTCTTAGGCTTAATTATTGCTAGTTTTATAATGATTTAAGGGCTTTTATGTGTTTAAATCATTGAATTTCAGGTAAAGAGCTCAAACAAGACAATTGGAGACATTTTGGATCACTCGGGATCGAAACGAGGCTATTTGGAGCTTAAGATAACATCAATGGGAAGAGAAAGGATCAATCTAAGCATGAAGAACCGAAGTGATGGGCTTAGCGTTGCAACGCCGAGTGTGCTGCGTTGATGCGTTGAAGGCATATGCAGATAGCGTTGCAACGCTACCTTAGAGCGTCACAACGCTATATCGATAAGGGAACAAGCATGAAGGACCGCACAGAGGGCGTTGCAACGCTGCCTTGCAGCGTCGCAAGGCTACTTCGATAGAGTAGCGCACACATTAGGGTAGCGGCGTTAGCGTTGCAAAACCATCAATATTATCCATATATATCACGCGGTTAGGGTACAACGTTGCAACGTTGTACCATTGAAGCCTATAAATACATCTTTATACTCTTGCAAAGGGAGCCGAATTTGGTAGACAATTCACTCTAATTTCGAAATACACTTTGTAAGAAGAGAAAAGAGAGCATTCTTGGGAGCCAAAGCGTTCGTGGAGGTTCGAGATCGAAGAGGGGAGCTCGGAGACGAAGGACCGACATCGACACATAAGTTTAATTTCCTTTTCTTTTAGATTGTAATATCGTTTTAAGACGTTTTTTACATGTTTAGCTTGGTTTTCATGTGACTTAGAGTAGCTAAATGTTGTAGTTAGGATTTGATTTACTTGTTAAGACTTATTTGCTATGTATTGAAGCATGTTTTGTTCTTATTTTTGGCAATTCGTTCTTTAACTCTTAATTTTGTTGGTTTAAATGGACTCGAGAGATAAAACTTGAATTAGAGCAAAGTTGTCAAAACCCTTAGGAGTCTGGCATGAGAATGACCTAGAAATCTAAGGGAAACACATAAATAAGTTGCTTAATGTCGTGCATGTTGTAGGTTAATATGGAGACTATAGAATTTATTGCATGTGCGAGGCTCACTAAGAATCGAGAGGTTTTCTTGAGTATCTTACTTCTTGTTTATAAATTCATCACATTAGTTCACTGTATTTGTTAATTAAGTCATTAACTTGTGAAGTCAACTTCCTCTAAATCTATCAATTCGTGTCTCCACGTGTTTGTTTGTCTTTAATTCTTGTTTCAACAACTATCATGTTATGTTTCTTTAGCTAAAATTGAGAAGTAGTATCTTAATAATTAATTAATCTAGAAATCCATTCCCGAGGACGATACTTGGACTCTTAAATCACTATACTAAAACTTGACTCGTACACTTGCGGTATTGCACCAACAAAATATTACGCAACAACTTTTTGGCGTTGTTGCCGGGGAATGACGATTATTTAGATTAATTAATATTAGGAGAAAATTTGAAATTTTAGACTAAAGTGTGTTTGTGTGTTTTATTTCATTGTTTGTTTGTTTGTTTCCTTTTTGTCGTATTTTAGTTTTGTGTGTTTTTGAGTCTTTGTCCCCTGTTTTTGGTTGTGTTGCTATTGTGTAGAAGTATTGATTTGAATTACTGATTTTTCAAGTATGACTTTGCATGATTTTTATTCTCCATCATTCTATTGTCCCTCTCAAGACCCTAGGTATGTGCATCATGATTTCTCTGAATACCATATGTCTAATTTTTACCATTATGTACCTGAAAGTGAAAAAAATTCTTATGATGATAGTTATTTAGGCACTTGGGACCATAATTTTTTGTACCTTGACCAACCCATAGAAAAATCTTCCCTTGTGGACCAATTAATGGAATATACTTTAGAGTTGAAAATTAAAAATTTGGTTCATAATGAATTAGAAAGGTTGGATATGTTAGAAGCTGAGGTGGTAGGACTTTGGGAAATAGTACAGGATAGAGCTCATTATCTCAATCAACTAGTAATTTCCCTTAAGGCCTTACAAGAACAATTTCTTCTCCTTACCACTGAGAATGCACACCCTAAGAGGACTTGTTCATACGATAGTGAGGATAGTTTGGGGGAGACTGAGACACACCATAATCAGGTTGGTGAGGTAGACATTGGTGATACAATCGTTTCCATAGGGGAGATTCAGGTGATAGAGGTCGAGGCTGAGACGTCCTTCCCCCTTTTGTCTCCAGAAATTTCCTTTAATCTTCATAGCCAATTGTCCTATAGTCACGAGTCTTGTTTTGATTTTGGTTCTTTTATTTTGATAAACAAAAATACCAAAAATAATTCTCTCTCTAACGCCCATGAAAAGCAGGATAGCCTTTTAGACTTAGAAGGCTACATCGATTCAAGCAAGAAGGGCCCAAAGAAATATGAGCAGTTTTATGTGCCCTGATAAGTCACCGTCTAGCTAAAGACGTTAAAGAAAGCGCTTCTTGGGAGGCAACCCAAGTTTTATGTTTTATGTTCTCTATTTTGTGTTTTTGTTCTTTTTATGTTTTCTAGTTTTTGTGTTTTTTATCTAATTTTTTTCTTTTTTTGGTACCACCAAGTGTATGCCCAAGGGGAAAGCTGCAGACTTGCACCCTTTTGATCCTGAGATCGAGAGGACTTGTAGGAGACTCCTAAGGGAAGGAAAAGCAGAACCTCAGACCATGGCTGATCATGAGTTAATCAATAACCCTAAACCCATCAGGGAGTATTTCCAACTTGTGTTTGATTCTGAGCAGGCTGGAATAGTTTATGCCCCTATAAATGCTAACAATTTTGAACTTAAGACAGAGCTTATACAGATGGTTAGGGAAAATGCTTTTAGAGGACGGGCCACAGAAGATCCTAGCTCACACCTGTAAAATTTCATAGAAATCTGTGGTACAATTAAAATGAATGGTATCTCTACTGATAATATTCGCTTACGTCTCTTTCCTTTCTCTTTGCAGGGTAGAGCTAAAGAATGGCTAGGGTCCCTTCCCTCAGGCAGTATCACTTCTTGGGAGGAGCTGGCCCAAGCCTTCATGACCAAATTCTTTCCACCTGTTAAAGCTGCAAAGTTAAGGACTGAGATAGGAACATTCAGGCAGCAGGAGGGGGAACAACTATTTGAGGTTTGGGAGCGGTACAAGGACATGCTCAGGAGGTGTCCGCAGCATTGTTACCCAGATTGGCTCCAAGTACAACTGTTTTATAATGGACTGGAAGGTAAGACCAGGACCATTCTGGATGCCACTGTTGGAGGGGCTTTCCTGGCGAAGACTATGCCAGAAACACGTGCCCTCCTCTAGGAAGTGTCAACTGCCATCTACCAGTGGCCTATAGACAATGACAGATCTAAGCCAGTAGCTGGATTGTATCAACTTGATGAGGTAACCTCCCTTAAAAATCTCATATGGCATCCCTCACTCATGCTCTGAATAATTTTGCAGGATCACCCCAAACAATGGTTCCCTCTCAATGCTCCCAGCCCAATGGAGAATCTACTTTGGAGCAACTACACTACCTGAACAACAGAAGCAACAACTATGGAGGAAGTCAGACTAAGAATAACCTCCCAACACATTATAATCCAGGTTTGAGGTATCATGAAAATTTCTCTTATGCTAACAATAAAAATGAGTTGAATCCTCCTACAAGGTATGCTTCTACATCAGAGAGGAAACCATCTCTGGAAGAGACATTGCACTCCTTCATAGCATTTGAATCCAAGTCAGTCCAACCAAATGAGAATGCAGAATCACACCACGATCTATCTCGTATAATGACTAGTCATGGAGCCGCAATAAAAACATTGAGACCCAGATCAGTCAGATGAATACATCACTCCGAACACTGCAGGATAGAAAAGAAACACCTTGAGGGAGTACAGTCTAGCTAAAGACATTAAAGAAAACGCTTCTTGGGAGGCAACCTAAGGGCAAAAAGAGTTTTTGTTTTGTTTTTGTTGTTTGTTTGTTTAAAAAAAATCGTGAGGGCAAAAAGAGCTACCTTCACTGTGATCAGTTAGGTCACTCATTGAGCGAGTGCTCTGGGTAAGGGTCCCTGCAGTGGATGTGTGAAAGCTATTGTCCTTGCACAAAAAAAATAAGAAAATAGAAAAAGTGAAAAAAAAAAAGTAATTAAGTGTTGAGTAGAGTTATTTAATTCTTGAATGTGGGGAGGCTCAAAGATTAGTAATTATGACAAGTGTAGGGGGAAATCGAATGGAGAGCCTAATAAAGTTGATTCGGCCTTAGTAAAAATGAAGGGGACATAGGCTAATCACACACACACGTAGGAACACTTAGGAAAAATTATAAATTGCTCATTGAAGTATTATGTTTGATTATTTCCTGTGATTGCCAAATTTTCTTTTAAATCTTTGAGGCTTGAATCAAATGTATGTATAAGAACAATCTATTGTTTAATTCTGTTTTTGCTCAGGACTAGCAAAAGTTTAAGTTTGGGGGTGTTTGATAGCACACAAAATGTGTTATCCTTAGGCTTAATTACTGCTAGTTTATAATGATTTCAGGACTTTTATGTGTTTAAATCATTGAATTTCAGGTAAAGAGTTCAAACAAGACAATTGGAGATATTTTGGATCACTCAGGATCAAAACAAGGCTATTTGGAGCTTAAAATAACATCAATGGGAAGAGAAAGGATGAATCCAAGCATGAAGACCCGAAGTGATGGCGTTGCAACGTCGAGCGTGTTGCGTTGATGCGTTGAAGGCATATGCAGATAGCGTTGCAACGCTACCTTAGAGCGTTGCAACGGTATATCGATAAGGGAACAAGCATGAAGGACCGCACAGAGGGCGTTGCAACGCTACCTTGCAGCGTCGCAACGCTACCCTCAGCGTTGGGGTAGCAGCGTTGCAACGCTGCCCTCAGCGTTGCAACGCCATCGATATTTTTCATATATATCACGCGGTTAGGGTACAATGTTGCAACGCTGTACCGTTGAAGCCTATAAATACATCCTTACACTCTCTTGCAAAGGGAGCCGTATTTGGTAGACAATTCACTATAATTTCGAAGTACACTTTGAAAGAAGAGAAAAAAGAGTATTATTGGGAGCCAAAGCGTTCGTGGAGGTTCGAGATCGAAGACGGGAGCTCGGAGACGAAGGACCGGCATCGACACATAAGTTTAATTTCCTTTTCTTTCAGATTGTAATACCGTTTTAAGACGTTTTCTACATGTTTAGCTTGGTTTTCTTGTGATTTAGAGTAGCTAAATGTTGTAGTTAGGATTTGATTTACTTGTTAAGACTTTTTTGCTATGTATTGAAGCATGTTTTGTTCTTATTTTTGGCAATTCGTTCTTTAACTCTTAATTTTGTTGGTTTAAGTGGACTCGAGAGATACAACTTGAATTAGAGCAAAGTTGTCAAAACCCTGAGGAGTCTTGCATGAGAATGACCTAGAAATCTAAGGGAAACATATAAAGAAGTTGCTTAATGTCGTGCATGTTGTAGGTTCATATGGAGACTATAGAATTTATTGCATGTGCGAGGCTCACTAAGAATCGAGAGGTTTTCTTGAGTAGCTTACTTCTTGTTTATAAATTCATCACATTAGTTCACTGTATTTGTTAATTAAGTCATTAACTTGTGAAGTCAACTTCCTATAAACCTATAAATTCGTGTCTCCACGTGTTTTCTTGTCTTTAATTCTTGTTTCACCAACTATCATGTTATGTTTCTTTAGCTAAAATTGAGAAGTAGTATCTTGATAATTAATTAATCTAGAAACCCATTCCCGAGGACGATACTTCGACTCTTAAATCACTATACTAAAACTTGACTCGTACACTTGCGGTATTGCATCAACAAAATATTACACAACACTACGCCATACTATAGCTCCTCCGTTAAGGGTGAAAACTAATCCCGATGTGGATTTCCTAGAATCCTTATCGGTCTGAAAGCTAGAATCAGTGTATCCTGTAAGGATCAAATCCTTAGACCCATACACTAGCGTATAGTCTCTCGTTCTCCTTAGATACTTGAGGATATTCTTAAGTGCGGTCTAGTGGTCTAACCTTGGATTGGACTGGTATCTACTGACTATTCCCACAACATAACAAATGTCTAGCCTCGTTTATAGCATAACATACATTAAGCTGCCTACTGCCGAGGCATAGGGAATACATCTCATATTCTCAACTTCTTGAGGTGTCTTAGGACATTGTTCCTTAGACAGATGAATTCCATGTCTAAAGGGTAATAAACCCCTTTTGGAATTCTGCATCGAATATCGGACCAACATGTTGTCGATATAAGATGCTTGAGACAGAGCTAGCATTATGTTCTTGCGATTCCTGAAAATTTGAATTCCAAGAACATATTGCGCCTCTCTCAAACCTTTCATTTGGAATTGGGTCGCCAACCAATTCTTTATGTCAGTTAGGAATCCTACATCATTCTCAATGAGTAGGATATCATCCACATATAGTACTAAGAAAGCTACTTTATCGTTGATGATCCTCTTGTAAACACAAGGCTCATCAACGTTTTGGTCAAAGTCGTAAGACTTGATTGTAGTATCAAATCTTATGTTCCAAGATCTGGATGCTTGCTTCAACCCATAAATGGATTGATTGAGCTTGCAAACTTTTTGCTCCTGGCCTTGTGCTATGAACCCTTTGGGTTGAGACATATAGATACACTCGTCAAGATTACCATTCAAAAAGGCAGTCTTGACGTCAATTTGCCAAATTTCATAGTCATAAAATGCGACTATGGACAAGAGTATCCTTATGAACTTTAGCATAGCAACAGGGGAAAAAGTTTCCTCATAGTCAACTCTTTCCCTTTGGGTAACCTTTTCTATGAGTCTAGCTTTAAAGGTTTGTACCTTTCCGGTTGCATATCTCTTTCTTTTATAGATCCACTTGCACCCTATGGGTCTTACCCCTTCAAGTTGGTCTACAAGTTCCTAAACCGAATTGAAGTACATTGAATCCATTTCAAGGTTCATGGCTTTGATCCATTAGGCCTTATCTACGTCATTCATTGTCTGTATATAAGACAATGGATCCTCTACGTCGTCATCCGGTATGATAACCTGAGTTTCAGTTAAACTCAAGTAGCGGTCAGGTTGGGTAACAACCCTCCCACTACGTCGAGACATTCCCAATGATTGAGAAGGATAAGATTGACTCGACGTGTCAGCTTCTTCATCAACTCTCAATGAAGGTCCGACTTGCTCAACAACTCTTTTTGGCCCATCTATAGCTTCATTTAGTACTAACTTAATGGTGGTTTATGGTTTCTCATGTGATCTTCCTCTAAGAAAGTTGTGTTTGTCGACACAAGCACCTTATTTTCTTTGTGGCGTAGAAAAGACTAACTCTTGTTTCCTTGGGATAACCTACAAATAGGCATAATCTTGAACGAGGTTCCAGTTTCTTCGAATTTGTCACTAACACGTGTGTCGGACAAACCCAAATCCTGAAGTGATGCAAACTAGGTTTACGTCCCTTCCAAAACTCAAAGGGTGTTTCTGAAACACTCTTTGATGGAACAATGTTCAAAATTTGAACTGCAGTCTCTACTGTGTAACCCTAAAAAGAGTCAGGCAAATAAGCATAACTCATCATAGAACGTACCATGTGTAACAAGATTTTATTTCTCCTTTCTGATACACCATTTTGTTGTGGTGTATTAGGCGCTGAGAGTTGTGACTGAATTCCATGTTCTATCAAATAGTCCTGAAATCTCAAGTCCATATATTCTCCACCTCGATCGGATCGAAGTGTCTTAATGGTTTTCCCTAATTCATTTTCAACTTCAATCTTAAACTCTTTAAACTTTTCAAGAGCCTCAAACTTATGATGCATTAGATATAGATAACCATACCTCGAATAATCATCTATGAAAGAGATGAAATATTCGTACCCTCCTCGAGCTTTAACATTCATTGGACCATAAAGATCCGAATGTATAAGCTCCAAGGGCTCTTTGGCTCTATAACATTTTCCTATAAAAGGTCGCTTGGTCATTTTTCCTTCTAAACAGGACTCACATGGAGGTAAAGTATCATCTTCCAACTCGTTTAGAAGTCCATTCTTAATTAATCTCTCAATCCAGTTGAGATTTATGTGACCAAGCCTTAGATGCCAAAGATAGGTATTATTATTCGGAGAAATATTTTGCCTTTTACTTTGTGTGTCTGCAGTTTTAAACATCTCATGATTTAAAATTGCTTTAGTTTGGTTCGGTTTTAATACATATAAGTCGTTTTCTAATTTAGCAGAATAAATATTGACACCTTCTTTTGTAATGAACGTTTCATTAATTGAAAAGGAAATACAATATTTATGTTCAAGCAAACAAAAGATAGATATTAAGTTCCTCTTAATTCTAGGAAATATATGCATATTTTATAAAAATAAAAATCTATCTTTACAAAATAGCCTGGCATCTCCCACTGTACGAGCTGAGACGACGTCTCCCGTTCCGACCCTGAGCGTCATCTCACCCTCATCGAGCTCCTTGGAGGAACTAGTTTCTTATAAAGAAGAGCAAACGTGGTTAGTGGCTTCTGAATCAAGTATCCAGGTAAAGTCATCACTTTCCACTAAACATGTTTCTAGAACAAGTAAATCATATTTACCTTTCTTCTCTTTGAGCTCTCTGTGTGCAGTAGTAGATGAAGAGAATCGAATCCCGCAGCAGAAGCAATTGTAAATCGCGCGTTCTTAATTTCATTACATGGATTACATTCAAAAACAGATTAACTAGATTAAGCATATAAAGACAATATGGACAGCGAGATATTACCTTTGAAGAACTCTTTCTTCAAGTGCTCCTTCTCCCACGATCACAATCTCAGCAACTAGAACCCGAACGGATGAAGACACTACCATCGGATCTTCTCCGTTGCTCTCTAGGTGAGGGAGGAATGTGGGTTCCTTTAGGTGAGATGAGATATTTTTGAGAGAGAGTGTGTGTTTTGGAACCTTTCCAACAACACAACAAAAGCTTAGGTTAACTTGAATCACTTGACCTAGTTGCATCTTATGCAACTATATATATAAGGAGATAGAGATGGAAATTACCATCCTATCCCTCTTTATTCTCTCTTTAGTATATAGTTAGTATATAAATCTAATTCACATTAAAACTATATATCATATCAATTATATCATATATAACTTATATGACCTCTCATATATGAAATTGAACAGTTCAATTTCATTCCTAACTTTATACCCTCAATATAACCATGTTGAGCCAACGGAGGGACCTAATGGACCTACACAGTTCATGAGCTCCAATGATGTGAAATTAACTGATCAAACTCTTTGATCCAGTTAATCAATATTCATTAACTACAAGTCATTCCACTATAGACTCGTAGCTGCACTCTCCTCACTGTAGATTATATTGTGTCCACTGATATAATCTTTACCCATGAGTCGACCCTTCACAGGTTGTTCGTAATCATTGTTGGGTCAAATTACCATTTTACCCCTGTGATTACCTCTTTGTTCCTTAAGCACCACTAATCCTCTAATGAACAACAAGTCTAAGGTCCTACCATAGACTCATACCCTCATAGAGGGGGGGCTCCGTTGTTCAAGACTGAGTCGGTCTTTAAGGGAACAACCTATCTAATTCCTTAGGAAAGGAATGAGTGAATTCCATCTTGCACAGTTAAGTCCCCAGCTACCTACGAGATTTTGTCCCTAAGAAGGTAGGCTTATTGAGTCGGCTACAGGCCACTCTCGCCCATACTAGTCTAAGGACAAACCCCTATAAGCAGGAGTTCTTAACTTGATCAGGATTCAAGTTGAGTAACTAATGACCATCTATAAATTATCAATCTTACCCTGTTAACGGTGTTATACTGGTTAGACTAATAATTTGCAGTCCGGTCTTGTATGAATTCTTCATACAGGATGCCCCCACTCGCATGTCAACTACATGAATGAGTTGGATTACCTCATTTGTACTAATTACAAAGTGGGTCGCATCCATGGTGTTACCAGAATGAGGTTTCCAACCTTATTCTTATACCATAGACCATTTAGGTTATATCCTTGAACACGATCCAAATAGTGTCCACTACACTGATGTTCAAGATATATTATAACCTTAGTTTATTGGATTTATAAAGCAAGCATTATAATTTCATCAAAACAAGTAACACTTTATTTATTTGATCAAAATTACACAAGTTTAGGACATAAATCCCAACAATCTCCCACTTGACCTAAAGCTTGTGGAGTACTAAAACATTACAGTAATGTAAATACAACAAACTAGGGCATTTAAACCCTTTGTACAAAATACTCCGACTCGCCCTAGTTGGGGAAGACTTGTAAACCTAGACCCTCTAGGTGACTCTCAAATACTTTAGCCGTGAGAGCTTTTGTAAAATGATCAGCAATGTTGTGCTCTGAGGCTATCTTCGTGACAATCACGTCTCCTCTATGAACGATCTCCCTGATGAGATGATATTTCCGCTCAATGTGCTTTCCCCTCTTGTGACTTCGGGGTTCCCTCGAATTTTCCACTGCACTACTGTTATCGCAATACAGCGTGATGGGCAAAGTCATATTTGGAACAACTTCCAAATTTAGCATAAATTTCCTTAACCAAACGACCTCTTTAGCTGTTTCACAAGCTGCTACATATTCAGCCTCCATGGTGGAATCAACAATGCATCCTTTCTTGACGCTTCACCATACTACAGCTCCTCCGTTAAGAGTGAATACTGGCCCTGATGTAGATTTTCGAGAATCTTAATGTTGGGATTTATGCCCTAAACTTGTTTAATTTTGATCAATTAAATAAAAGGGTTATTTGTTTTGATAGAATTACAGTCTTCTTTATAAATCCAATAAACTAAGCTCCAAGGTTATGAACATCAGTGTAGTGGACACTATTTGGGTTGAGTTCAAGAATATAACCTAAATGGTCTATGATATAAGAATAAGGTTGAAAACCTCATTCTGGTAACACCATGGATGCAGCCCACTTTGTAATTAGTACAAATGAGGTAATCCAACTCATTCATGTAGTTGACATGCGAGTGGGGGCATCCTGTATGAAGAGTTCATACAAGACCGGATCAAGAAATTATTAGTCTAACCAGTGTAACACCGTTAACAGGATAAGACTAGTAATTTATAGATGATCATTAGTGACTCGACCTGAATCCTGAGCAAGTTAAGAACTCCTGCTTATAGGGGTTTGTCCTTAGACTAGTATGGGCGAGAGTGGCCTGTAGCCGACTCAATAAGCCTACCTTCTTAGGGACAAAATCTCGTAGGTAGCTGGGGACTTAACTGTGCAAGATGGAATTCACTCATTCCTTTCCTAAGGAATTAGATAGGTTGTTCCCTTAAGACTGACTCCAGGTCTTGAACAACGGAGCCCCGCCCTCTATGAGGGTATGAGTCTATGGTAGGACCTTAGACTTGTTGTTCATTAGAGGATTAGTGGTGCTTAAGGAACAAAGAGGTAATCACAGGGGTAAAATGGTAATTTGACCCAACAATGATTACGAACAACCTGTGAAGGGTCGACTCATGGGTAAAGATTATATCAGTGGACACAATATAATCTACAGTAAGGAGAGTGCAGCTACGAGTCTATAGTGGATTGACTTGTAGTTAATGAATATTGATTAACTGGATCAAAGAGTTTGATCAGTTAATTTCACATCATTGGAGCTCATGAACTGTAGGTCCATTAGGTCCCTCCGTTGGCTCAACATGGTTATATTGAGGGTATAAAGAACTAGGAATGCGACAGAGCTATTGATGAGTAGGATATCATCCACATATAGAACTAGGAATGCGACAGAGCTATTGATGATCTTCTTGTAGACACAAGGTTCATCATCATTCTTGTCAAAACCATAAGATTTGATTGCCTCATCAAATCTTATATTCCAGGACCTAGAGGCTTGTTTCAGTCCATAAATTGACCTTTTAAGCTTGCAAACCTTTTGCTCTTGTCCTGGTTCAACGAACCCTTTGGGTTGGTCCATGTCGATGTTTTCCTCAAGATTGCCATTCAAAAAGGCTGTCTTGACATCCATTTGCCATACCTCATAGTCATAATATGTGGCTATGACAAGTAGGATACGGATAGACTTTACCATAGCAAGAGGTGAAAAGGTTTCCTCATAGTCAACCCCTTCAACCTGGGTATAACCCTTTGCTACTAGTCTAGCTTTAAAGGTTTGCACCTTCCCATCTACACCACGCTTTCTCTTGTAGATTCACTTACAACCTATAGGTTTTACCCCATCAGGTTTATCTATAAGATCCCAAACAGAATTGAAGTGCATAGACTCCATTTCTTGGTCCATGGCTATAACCCATTTGTCTTTGTCTTTGTCAACCATCGCTTGACTATAAGTCGATGGATCCTCACAGTCGTCATATGGTATAACAACTTGGGTTTCAGATAAACCCATGTAACGATCATGTTGTGTTATAACCCACTCACTACGTCGAGGCATACTCAACTCTTGAGATGGACTCTCTTGACTAGACAAGCTAGTATCAACAGCTCTTGTTGACGTACTAGTTTTACTAGCAACCTTTGCTACTGTTCCGTCTAACTAACTCAATACAATTTTACTTCCTGGTTTGTGGTCCCTTATGTGGTCCTCCTCTAAGAAAATGGCATTTGTCGACACAAAAACCTTATCTTCCTTAGGATCATAGAATAAACCACCTCTTGTTTCTTTTGGGTAGCCTATGAATAGGCATAATTTTGAAGGTGAATCCAACTTTTTTTTTGGATTTGTCACAAGCACATGTGTTGGGCAACCCCAAATTCTGAAATGACATAAACTACCTTTACGTCCTTTAGAGTTCAAAAGCTGTTTCAGAAATACTTTTTGATGGCACATTGTTTAAAATGTATCCCGCAGTCTCTACTGCATAACCCCAAAATGAACTAGGGAGATGAGCATAACTCATCATTGATCGAACCATGTCCAAAAAGTTTCTATTTCTCCTTTCCGATACACCGTTTTGTTGTGGCATACCGGGAGCCGAGAGTTGGGATGTAATTCCATGTTCTATCATATAGTTCTGGAATTTTAAATCCATATACTCTCCACCTCGATCTGATCGAAGCGTTTTAATTGTTTTACCCAACTGATTTTCAACCTCAGTCTTGAATTCCTTGAACTTTTCAAGTGCTTCAGACTTATGTTGTATTAGGTAAATATGCCCAAATCTGGAATAATCATCTACAAAGGGGATGAAATATTCATAACCTCCTCTAGGTTTAACACTCATCGGACCACAAAGGTCTGAAAGTATAAGCTCAAGAGGTTCTTTGGCTCTATAACCTTTTCCACTAAAAGGTATTTTAGTCATTTTGCCTTCTAGGCAGGATTCACATACAGGTAAAGTATTTTCTTCTAACTCATTTAGAAGTCCATTCTTTACCAATCTCTCAATCCTATTGAGATTAATGTGACCCAATCTAAGATGCCAAAGATGAGCATTTTCTCTAGGAGAAATTTTACGTTTCTTAGTTTGTGCGTTTGCAGTTTTAAATAATTCAGTGTTCAAAACCATTTTGAGTGAATTAGGCCTTAAAACATACAACTCATTTTCTAATGGAGCTGAACATATTTTCATACCTTTCTTCAAAATAAACACTTTATTCATAGAGAAGGAAACAGAAATACACTGTTCTATAAGGCAAGAAATTGAAATAAGGTTTCTAGTAAGCCCTGGTATCACTAATATATTGTCCAACAATAGATATTTCTTGCCAAAAGAAAGCTTCATCGTGCCTACTGCTACAGCTGAGACGACTTCTCCATTCCCAACCCGGAGCGTTATCTCTCCTTTCTGTAGCTGCTGCCAGGAATCAATTCCCTGAAAAGAAGAGCAAACATGATTAGTGGCGCCTGAATCAAGTATCTAAGTAGTTTTATCATTATCCACTAAACAACCTTCTAGGCAAAGTAAATCATATTTGCCTTCCTTCTTCTTTTCTGCAATGTACTTCGGACAGTTCCGTTTTCAATGCCCGTCTTCGTTGCAGTGGAAACACTTTCCTTTGTCAGCAACTTCTTTGACTCTCTTGTCCTTCTGGGCGACAACTTTGTCAGCTCGTTTCCCTTTACCAACCTTCTTCATGTTCTTCTTCTTTCCTTTCAGGTTAGAATAAGATGAAGCCACTGTTTTTGTCCCAGAGGTCGAACCTCTGTGATAACTCCTACTGGCAAAATTTGCCTCACCTTTCGATCCTTAAATTTTCATCAAAGACTGATAGGTCTAGAGTTCATTCAGAAGGGAGGTAAGATTAAAAGTAAGCTTGTTCATAACAACATTACTTCTAAACTTTAGGAAACTATCTGGAAGGGTTTCTAGAATGAAGCTGACTTTGCTCGATTCATCAATGGAAGCACCATTCGACTCCGCGATGTTAAAATGCACCATCATATCAAGGACATGATCCCGAACAGATGTACCCTCTGGCATCCTTGAGTTGAATATGTACTTTAGGGCATTGTGTCGGGCCTGTGTGGACTATTGTCCAAACATACCCTTCACAGAATCCATGATTTCCTTCGCAGTTATCATGCCCTCATGCTTCTTGGCTAATATGTCAGCCATACTTGCAAGCATGTAGACCTTGGACTTATCATTGGCCTTGATCCATCGATCATATGCATCACAAACATTTCGTGATGCATTCGAGCCTGGCACTAGAGGACACTCCTTAGTTAGCACAAACTTTAGATCATCCACTACCAATATAGTGTTGAGTTTGTTTTTTCAAGTCATTAAGTTCTCTCCGGTTAACTTTTCCGCACCCAATAAGGAAATAATAGAGCTAGACATTTTTGCTGAAAATTTACAAACAAACTTGTATGAGTTTCTTGCTATAATTGTCTAATCCAATCATGTTTTAACTAATTATCAAATGATTCCTAGGTCATTTATAATTTGCAATGATACTCAAAAGATTTAGAATGTATGACACCGAAGGGTAATAAAAAACACTCCTCCTCTGGATCGAGACACTCTTAACCAAAACCTAATGCCAGAATAACTCTTATTCCTATAGCCTTTAGTTACCATTGTTCGGTCCGGATACATACACATCTTATGTACCTTGTGAGTGTAACCCTCTGTCTTTAGATCCCAGAGTCCCTATCCAATAAAATCCGCCGGAGGGAGGACTAGATTGAAAAATAGACTAAGGAGGTCTTTATCCCTTTCGAGTGTCTACTGTGTTCGATCCCCTATGATCAAGCCCTCCGAAGGGATTGTCTGGTCCAGGCCAAACTAGAAGGCTGACCATAGTGATATTACGGTGTAAACTGACTGAAGAGACCATAGGTTTTGTTTTCACTAAACTTGCTCCCACTCACTATAAGTACCCTCTCCATTCACCTTGATATTGACTCATACAAACACCATCCGAAGGGGGACGCTCCCATTTGCGCCACGAGGCCAAGTATGAGTCTCACGGTGTGAACTTCCCAGAGATACGTAGGTAGAAAAATATGTATCATATACACTTTTCCTCCCACTGGATACTTTAAATCTATAGGAATCGTACTTAGGTTAAACCCGACTAATGGTTTTACCTAAAGTTATCAATATAACTCTTATATCGATAATGAATATAACTCTTATATTGATTTTATTCTAAGTTTGCTAATATAACTTTTATATTAAGCCTAGGATTTCTAGTTTATTAACCCCTTAATAAACCCGATGACGCTACTGTGATTTATAAACTTCTCTGATTAAATTTCACTCCCATGTCAGTTCCCAGGTAGGGGTGTTCCGTTTCCGTCAGCTTAAATACCCCAGCCTAGACAGAACTTTCCTTAGACAGAGTGTAGGGAATGAGAATCCCGCGCAGCGGAAGACGATTGAATCGTCGAGGTATCATTATGCAACTAGTGTTTATTAAAATTGATCTAACACTTAGATCTAGGCTAAACATGCTTAAAGAAGAAGAAAATTACAGCAAGAATAGATCTTACTTACTTGTTGTAGACAAACACAGCAAATTCTTCCTCAGGTCACGAACTCTTCGTGCTACTCGATCTCAACGAAATCTTCTACCAAAACGATCTCGAACACCAACAAGTGATCTTCTCGGTTGTTCTCTTTTGGAGAAGGAAAGATGGTGGGATCTTAGTTTTTGGAGAGGGAGGAGAATTGAGAGAATTGTTTGAGAGAGAATTCTCTTCTTTTTGGTTGAAATTCCAAAAATGAGAAAGTGTATCTTCTAATCCTTCTTGCAAGAAGGGTTTATATAGTGGAATTGGTGGAGTTAAAATCTCCACATAATTACCATTTTACCACAACCATAGGTTATGCAAATCTCATTTGCATAACCACATAATATAAGATATCTCATATCTCATATTGCAAATCTCATTTGCAATAATTGTGGATTAATTAAATTGAATCACATCCAATTTAATTTCTCTCATTTAATTTCTCCAATTAGGCCTAATTCAACAATTAGGCTAACCTATAGTTTATTATGAATCTCATTCACATTAAACTATATATTATATCATTCATATCTCATATAAATGACATAAATGCCCTTAAGGTGAAATTGAACACTTCAATTTCATACCAAAACATTAACCCTTCTTTTAACCTGTGTGGAGCCAACCGAGGGACCTAATGGACCTACAAAGTGATGAGCTCCAATGATCCGAGATTAACTCGCCAAACTCTTTGACCCTGCTAACCAACATTCATTAGCTACGGTAACACTCCACTATAGCCCGTAGTTGCACTCCCGCCGATCAAGAATATTACGTGTCCACCGATATAACCAATTCACATGAGTCGACCCTTCACGGGTTGTTCAGAGACACTACTGGGTCAAATTCTTCGCTTTACCCCTATGTCTACCTCTTGTTCCTTAAGTCCCCACCGCTCCTCTAATGAACAACATATTGTGATGGTCCAACCATACACAACACCCTTCTCGGCCGGTGAGAAGGTGGGTGCCCGTTGTCCAAGCCACTCGAGACAAAGACTCAAGGGAACAACCCTCTAGTTTCCCTAAAGGCGGAACGAGTGAATTCCATCTTGCGTAGTTAAGTTCCCAGCTCCTTACTTGGTTCTGTCACTCGAGAAGATAGGCATATTGGGCGAGTAATCGTGACCACCCTCACCCGTACTAGTCAAAGAACAGACTGCAGATGTGAGTCCGTAAACACGCTCGTGATTCGTGTCGAGTCACTAATGGTCATCTCACGGTTATTAGTCCTTGTCACAACGAAGTGTTACATCGATGAGGTCTAATAAATCACGGTCCTGGTCTTGTACAATCTCATTGCACAGATGCCCCCACTTGCATGTCAACCACATGAACGAGTCGATCACCTCGCTTGTATCTAATACAAAGCGGGTCGCATCCACAAGTGTATCCGAGGATTAGGTCTCCAACCCTATCCATATCACAGAAACCGTTCGGTCATTAACTCGAACGTGATCCTCCCTGTGTGTCCACTACACACCGCTTCAAGTTCTAGTTCTCTCATAAATTTAATGACCCTGGAGCTTAGTTTATTGGAAAAGTTTATAAATATTGCGAGACACAAAGTGATGAAATAAATAACTCTTATTAATTTCAAACAGTATATTACAAACACGAGATTAGGACAAAAAATCCCAACACAGAGTTCCTCTTTTAATCATAGCTTATAAATTATGTGGTTCCTAATTCTAATCTAATTAGAACTGGATAACCTTAGGTCTATTATTTCCAAGTTTTAAACATTTTAAAACTAATAATTAACCTTAGGTGACATGCATACTATGTTATAGTGCTTGATCATTCATCTCATGAATAATAAGACATACATAACATAATCATCTCATGAAAAATAATGCATGTCAATGCTGTCCATAAATTAATATAACACCTTATATTAATTAATCATGCAAACTATATAATATAACTCTTTATATTATAAATGATGCATGGAAATGCTTAACCTAAGGTGGGATTTCAAAAATAAAAGCATACATTATGCATGACAATAATTACACAACAATTGCGTAATTTAAATAGAAAAATTAGACGAATTTTGGCAGCCTAAATTCAATTTTGATTAATATAATCTAATTATATTAATTAAAATTAAATAAAATAAATATATTAAATATAAAATATTTTTATAATTAATATATAAATTAATAAATTGAATTTCGCCCGTTGCTCCTTCTCGCGTGAAACACATGTGGCGTTACCATGATGGCGGCGCGGTAACGCCGCTTTGTCCGTTCGCTGTTGGAGCCCGTTGCGAAACGCCTTCGGCGTTGCAACGCTACCTCTGATGCGTGCCTTCTTCCGCAAGCGCAACATTGCAACGCCAATGAATAGCGCTGCAACGCTGCACACAGACAACAAAATGAAATCTCCATTTCTTGCTCGTTTTCGCTCCGATCTTCTCAATAACAACCTTGCCTCGATCGACACGGACTTACAGACTCGATTTACATAATAAAATGCCCAAAACAAGAGGCCCTTACATTGAACAATTCAACGAAATTATGTAAATCTATGTGCCAAAATTGAAACCAACTAATTTGCGAACCGTTTACTCATCTCATGAAAAAAAGTAAATCCCACCTTGTTCTTGATAAATCCAGAACGAAAATTAATAACACAATTGGGCTCTGATACCAATTGAAGGCAATCGAATCCCGCAACGGAAGCGATTGTAAATCACGCGTTCTTAATTTCATTACATGAATTACATTCAAGAACAAATTAACTAGATTAAGCATATAAAGACAATATGGACAACGAGATATTACCTTTGAAGAACTCTTTCTTCAAGTGCTCATTCTCCCACGATCACGATCTCAGCAACTGGAACTCGAACGGATGAAGACACTACCACCGGATCTTCTCCGTTGTTCTCTAGGTGAGGGAGGAATGTGGGTTCCCTTTAGGTGAGATGAGATGTTTTTTAGAGAGAGTGTGTGTTTTGGAACCTTTCCAACAACACAACAAAAGCTTAGGTTAACTTGAATCACTTGACCTAGTTGCATCTTATGCAACTATATATATAAGGAGATAGAGATGGAAATTACCATCCTAACCCTATTTATTCTCTCTTTAGTATATAGTTAGTATGTGAATCAAATTCACATTAAAACTATATATTATATCAATTATATCAAATATAACTGATATGACATCTCATATATGAAATTGAACACTTCAATTTCATTCCTAACTTTATACCCTCAATATAACCATGTTGAGCCAACGGAGGGACCTAATAGACCTACAGTTCATGAGCTCCAATGATGTGAGATTAACTGATCAAACTCTTTGATCCAGTTAATCAATATTCATTAACTACAAGTCATTCCACTATAGACTTGTAGCTGCACTCTCCTCACTGTAGATTATATTGTGACCACTGATATAATCTTTACCCATGAGTCGACCTTTCACAGGTTGTTCGTAATCACTGTTGGGTCAAATTACCGTTTTACCCCTGTGATTACCTCTTTGATCCTTAAGCACCACTGATCCTCTAATGAACAACAAGTCTAAGGTCCTACCATAGACTCATACCCTCATAGAGGGCGAGGCCCCGTTGTTCAAGACCTGGAGTCAGTTCTTAAGGGAACAACCTATCTAATTCCTTAGTGTAGGAATGAGTTAATTCCATCTTACACAGTTAAGTCCCCATAGAGGGCGAGGCCCCGTTATTCAACTCTTATGGAATTTTCTGGAATGGGCAAACAGATTTGCCTCTCCATCAACTTGTCCCTTATTCTTCATAAGAGGTTGGAAAGTCTGCAGCTCGTTAAGGAGAGTAGTCAGGTTGTACTCTATCTTGTTCATCACTGCATTGCTGCGGAATTGCAGGCAACTCTTCACAAGAGATTTCACGATGAACGACACCTGACTTTGCTCGTCAATTACTGCCCCATTCAATTCTGCCACATTGAAGTGGACCATCAGATCGAGAACGTGTTCTCTCATCGACATTCCCTCCTTCATACGGGAGTTATAAACGTACTTGAGGGATTCGTGCTGAAGCTATTCAGATAGTTGTCCAAACATGTTCTACAACGAACTCATGATCTCACGAGCTGAGACCATGCCCTCGTGTTTTTTGGCCAGAACTTCAGAAACACTAGCCAAAATGTAGACCTTGGCCTTGTCATTGACTTTGATCTAACAATCATACGCGTCCTTAACAGATTGGGCGTGTTTCGAGCAGAGACCTAAGGACATTCCTAAGTCAGTACGAATCGAAGGTCGTCCACAACCAGAAACGTATTCAGGTTGGACTTCCAAGTAGTGTAGTTTTCCCCTGTTAACCATTCACATTTAAGTAAGGTTATAATCGAGGATGACATGCTGAAATAAAAGGTAGTTCTAATTAGTTATTCCTTTAACCCATTACAAAATCAATCTAATTTAGCAAAAATCAAGAACCCTAGTGTTTAAAATTAAACCTTTAATTTTGCAACGATACTTCAAGGGTTTAGAATAAAAGCCACCGTCAGGTGGTCAGTCACTCCTCCCCTAAATTGAGACTATCTCAACTGATCATCACTACCAGAACATCTCATGTCCCAATGATTTTTAGCTACCGTTTATTTGGTAAAGGACTCGTTAACTAGCTTAACTTATCCCGTAAATGTGACCCTACCATTTTTAGATCCAATAGGCCCGAGCCAACATGCTACTATTAAGAAAGACAACTGCTGGCAAACAACCTAGGAGACCCTATCCATTTCTAGAGTTCGCGGTGTTCCAATCCCTATAGTCAGGCCCTCCGTAGGGTTTGGCTGCTCCAGGGCAACCTAGCAGGCAGACTATAGAAATCTCATGGTGCGACCTAATGGAGGAGACCGTAGGATACGTTGACACGCGTTCTGCTCCCATTTACTATGGAGACTTCCCTCATTCACCTTGGTATTGAACCATGCAAACACTTACCGTAGGGGGACACCCTATTGACGCCGCGTAACCGAGCATGAAACTTACGGTGTGAACTCTTGAGGACGTGAGAGTAAACTCGACGCGAACATCTCGTTTTCTCCCACTAAAGTTCCTAAAAATTAGGGTTTAGGTTTAACTTAGGTGGATTCTGGCTAAAGGAATCTATCTAAGTCTATGCCTATTATAACTTTTATAACTAGGTCTTTTTAGCTTATGTCTAGGTGAATAAACATTTTAATAACCAAGATATACTGCATGCTAACAAGACTATGGTTAATTCAACTCAAATTCCGGGTCAGTTCCCAGGTAGGAGGTGTTCCGTTAACCGTCAGCTTAAGTACCCCCAACCTTAGACATAACATCACCGATAGAGTTCCCTTATAACCAATGTCCTATTTAGACCTACTATACTTTAAACTATTTAAAATACTATGTAAGACTAACTAATCCTATTAGAAATTAAACTTAGGTCTAATTAATTTTAAACATTTTAAAATTAATTCCATCTTACCCAAGCTCCTATGTTTGCATGCAATTCTTTGTTATAGGTTAAGTTTACTAAAACCAATTTATAACTTTTATAAATTTTAATAATGAACCTATGACATGGAACTATACAATATTCCCAACAATCATATTCTAATTGGAAAAAGAACTCATTTAACTATTTGAATCATGCATATTACTTAAATAATATAACACTTTATATTATACTAAGTAATTTCATGCTCCATGCTTTTCATTTTTCATATAATTAAATTATAACAATTATTACTAATTACTCATGAAAAAATTTCATGCATTTTCATCATACTCATATAACACTTATATAAATAAAATGCATGAACATACTTATCCTAAGGTGGGAATGAATCTAAATGACATTCATAAAGAAAAATAGTTGTTAAACTAGAATTTTTGGCCCCCAATGTGCAAAATAAAATAAAATTACATTAATTTTACAACTAAATCGGTCCAAAACACATTGAACCGGAGCCGAACCGTTCGAACCGGACCGAAAACGAACAAAACTGCCTCAACCATGTTGAACTGTCACACACCTCTCCGAACTACTCCGCTAACTTAGCACGGTAGACGACGTGAAAGCAACGGACATCGTTCACCTCTCTAACGATACCTGTTGACCCTCTTTTACCTTATAAGCATACTAAACTTGTATAAGAAACAACTAAAACATAACACAACGGAATATTGACAATTACGTAACCTACGTAAGGGGGTAACCCTACTTATGACTCTCTGGAAAATTAAAGAGATATGAACATCACAACCAAAAACATACCCAACCATGGATCACACAACCACAACCTAAAATGTACACATAAACATAAGTTCATAGTCCTTCTTCTATACATATAGACTTTCTATACAACTCCACCCACGTACAACATATCAAACTTGTGAAGCTTCCAAAGAGATTATGGCGAGTTTTTCGTGCACCGGAGCTCGATCTCTACCTGAAAAGTGGGAAAAACACTGAAAGAATGAGCTATGAAGCTCAGTGAGTGACTTGAGTTTAAAAGAAAGCTATTAACTCGTAAATCATATCACTGGCCATCTATGAGCATATGCATCCAGTAATCAAATGTTAAAAGTAATCGTAAATCATAATATCTTTTCATGAAAACCAGCAAGTATATCGTTAAAATCTCGTAAGGCATGTAAATAATATTAACTCTTTTTAAAACATGTCACAATCTACGTTGTGCAGGGCATGCCCAGTACAACCAACGTTTATTCTACGATGTAGTGGGGCCCGCTCAGCACTCCCATCGTCTTTGTTGTAGTGAGGCCCGCCCAGCACTCACGACAACGCTGTTGTCATGGAGTACACTCAACGTCGACAACAGAATAAGACCTGTGTGCACACGGTACCATAAAGCCTCGGGCTCAATATCTCAGAAGATCACATGAAAACATTTGAACATGCCTGCTTATCTTTTCTTTCATAAAATTCAAGCTTACTTAGCTTGTTCATAAAACTGGAAATCTTCAAAAACATACTTGCTAAAACATACTTGCTCGAAATCATAACATTTCCATAAACTTCGGAAAAATAAACATATGCTCGTGTATAAATTTCATCAAGACATTTAGGCTCATCATGAACACTTTAAAACATTTCTAAGAAATCATGAATGCTCATAAACAAGTGTTCAAGGAAAACAATAAACATCTAAACCCTTTTATTCAAGCAATACTTGTATTTCTTAAAACATAATTCAAGCATATAGAACATTTTTTAAGTTCGTTTTGTCACTCACCGTGTTAGAACTAGAACCTTGGCCCGTACACTCGACCTATCTCCTCTTGGACTGCCAAACAAACCAAAACCATGTTTTAGAACCTCGAGCTCATGGTTTTTAACCTTAAAACTACAAGAAAACACTCCAACAAAAGTTCCAGCATTTAACAGATTTTATACCCTGTATTCAGATACTCATAACTTCTTTATTACTTAGCCAAAAAGGATGTACTTTATCCCAAATTCTTCCTTTTTGAACCCTCTAAAAATTATATGAAGACATGAAGTTGAGATTCCTAACATATTTGTTCAAAAATACCTCGAAGTCTTCTTTCCCAAGAACCAACTTCTGCTATTGCAGATTCCATTTTCTGCTGCAACCCGAAACTTGACCTGATATTTACAACATCTTACAATCATTTTCTATTCACGATTTCTTCACGAGAATTGTAGGAAATTCAAGAATCTTTCCAACCATACCTATTAGAGCTTCTGATTCCAACTCTACAGATCCGTACAACCAAAACATCAGAGACTTCTCGGATTTGACAGCAAATTCTGTCTTCTGTCTTCCTCTTCACAAATCAGTAGCTTAAGATCCGAATTTGCTCGAGCTCCCCGCACGAATTTTGTTCCTATATGAGTTAATTTGCACGAAACAAAACCTCAACTCTTACCTATTCCTGTGGAGCTCGAGATGAACAAAAAACCAGAATAGGATTGAATTGATTAGCTTGCTGTTATAAAGACATACCTTTAGTTCTTCTCCTCTCTTCTGCAACTTCAGCACCAAAAACCACATTCTTCCTCTTCCTTTCTGCTTCTCCCACGAGAACCCTTGCTTTCCTTTTGATAAATGAAGAAGAAGATCGATGGAGGAAGTGTTTTTAAAAAGAAAAGAAAGGTGGGGGTCCCACCTCCCACTTTCTCTTTTTCATTCTTTTCCTTTCTCCTTTCTTTTCTTTTCTTTTCCTTTCTTTCCTAAACAAAACATAATATAATAATCATTCCTTTCATTTTCTTTTCTTCATTATTCTTAGAGCAAACCAAACCAAAATGGTTTAAGCTTTTCCTTCCTTGTTTTCCTTTTATCTTTCACTTCATTTCTTTTCTTTTTAAAACAAGGAAAACCAAGTTTTAAGCATTCATTTCTTCATTTCTTTTGTTTTTTTCTTTAAAAGGAAATTCCAAAGAATGATTCTCGGGTTTACAGAACCGATCAATCCTCTTCTGCCAATGGCACGAAGTTGCAACACCGTGATCCCTCGTGCTCGCGTCCAGCATTGCACTGCCATTGCAACGCTATGAAACGGCGTTGCAACGTCGCTTCCACTCAGATTCCTTATCGATAGGGAACCATAGTGTTGCAACGTCGTCCTTCAGCGTTGCAACGCTGATGAACGACGTTGCAACGCCAGAAATGAGGTTGCAATGCTGCTGTAGCTGCAACACAGTTCTTCACGAAAACAACACCAAATCAACAGCAAATTGGCACCGAATCTCATCCAAAATTTCCTCGAATTTGTCACGAACGACTCATAAACTGATTTATAGACTCGATTTGCACAATAATTGCCCAAAAACGCAGGGGCCTTTGCATAATTTGATCAAATCAAAAACTAAAAATAAGGCCAAAAGTTCCTAAACAGTTCAACAACAAACGAAATGTAAATTCCCCCATCCAATACAATTTTGTTTCAACCAAAACAAACACAAGCATTGCTCTGATACCAATTGAAGGAAATCAAATTCCCTTGAGCAGCGGAAACGTTAATTAAGAACGTAATAGCTTGTTTTGTTTTGGTTTACTTCAAAAAATCAATACATTGGCAAAAACAAAGATAAGCAAATTAAAGCATGAATTCTACAAATTAAGCATGTTGTAGTTATCTAAACTAAAGGGAATACGATATTTACCTTTGAATTTTCAAAGTTTGAACAACACACCAACACAGTAACAAAAATTCTCTTTTGTTCTCAGCAGGACACCACCAACAGAGAGCACCTCCTATGTCTCTGAGTTTCTAAGATCCAACCTTGTGGGAGGTTGCCAACAATTTGGAAGAGCAAAAAGGGAATTTTTGTGGGAGAGGGAGATTTTTTTTTTAAAGTTTGGCAATCCCAATTGCAATTGAATGATTGATCAATTCTCCAACTGACCCCTTCTCCCTATATGTCTGTCGATAGGGAGAAGGATAGGGAAGTGGTGGGGAACGTGTCCCCTTTTTTTTATTTATTTAATTAACTTAAAATCAATTCATCAAAATTAATTAATTAAATCAATTAATATAATTAAACTAATTTAATTATATTAATATATATATTTAATTAAATCACATTTAATTAAATCAAATATCTCATATTTGAATTATACACAAATGATTAAATCATATTTAATCAACTTCCCTTTTAACCTATAGTTTTAATGTACATCTCATGCACATTAAATTTTAACCTATAGTTCATAATATTTGAAATCTTTCAAATATTCAATTCTCTCAATTAATTTAATATGAATCATATTCAAATTAAATTTATAACATAAAGTTCTAATGCACATGAAAACTTTATACTATAATGTATCTCTATACATAAAACTTATTCCCTAATTGAATTTGAACATTTCAATTCAAATTATCTAAGAACCCTTTATGAGCTAGGAGGTGGACCTAATGGACCTACAGATCAGAAGCTCCAACGATACAAGATTATTCAGCTACTCTCATAAACCTCCCAATCAACATTCGTTAACTGCGGGAACACTCCACTAAAGTCCCGCAGTTGCACTCTTCTCACTGTAGATATATTTTTGTGTCCATGGATATCGACCAATAACAAAAAGTCAATCGTTCACGAATGTTCGTAACACCAGCTGGGTCAAATTACCGTTTTACCCCTAGGTTACATCTTTTATCTTAAGTTCCAGTGCTCCTCTAAGGAACAACCTGTTTGCGGTCCTACCAACAAATAGAAGTCCCTCTCGGGCCAATGAGAGGGTCGGACTCTTTGTTCAAGTCCCGGAGACACCACTTAAGAGAACATTCATCTACTTACCCTAATAGGTAAGAAGGAGTGAATTCCTTCTTGCTAGGTTAAGTCCCCAGCTACCTGCTCGGTCTTGTCCCCAAGAAGGTAGGCTTATTGAGTTGGCGACTCGGGCTCACCCATACTAGTCAAAGGACAATTCCTCGCAAACCGAAGTTTGTAACTTGCTAAGGATTGAGATCAAGTTGCCTAAGTCATCCTGTTGAAATAGAAACCTAACTAGTCAACGAAGTTACATCTAGTGGTTACTATTTCGTGGTCCGGTCTTATGCAATCTCATTACATAGGATATCCCCACTCACATGTCATCTACACAAACACGTTAGGATCATTGTGTTTGTATCATATACAAAGTGCCATATCCATAGTATTACCAGGGTAAGGTAGCCTTATCCCTTTACTATAGACCCTTTAGGTTGTATCTTGAACTGAGATCCTTATATGCTCCATACATTCAGTTCAAGAGACATGCAACATCCTTGGATCTTAGTTTATTGGATTTAGTATTAACTTAAGGCAATATAGAAAATAATGATAACCAATAACTCTTTATTGATTTAATTAGAATATTATTTACAAACTACGAGTTTTATGGCATAAAACCCAATAAAACCAAGCTTTTCCTTAGGATAAAACTCAAAACAGTTAAGACACCGTGCCCAAAACCGACACTCCTATATTTAATCTCTGGTCCCACAACCTGGGTCGGTAGATGGAAGTGAGAAGAAGTGACTTGTTCTCACGCCCTAGCAATTAGGATTCACCCTTATGTCAAGTGTACCAGATGGAGGGGGTGATAGGGTCGAATCCCACAGTACAAGCGAATTGAATCGCATGTTCTCGAAACTTGTCATGTAAATCAAATCAAGAACATGATTAAAACTAAGATTAAGCATATAAATAGAAATATGGATAACATTTTACCTTTATAGATCAAAATCTTCTAGTGCTCCTTGTTCTTCACGATCTCACATTTTCAACGATCCCGACACAATCGATCTCACCTCTAGATCTTCTCCGTTGTATCTCTAGGAGAGGGAGGAAGGTGGGATTCCTCTTTTGGAGTTAGGAGATATTTAGAGAGAATGGGAGAAAAGATGTTATGGAACTTTTCCAACAACAAGATGATGAGCACTCAGGGTTTCACAATAGCCTATCTCAAAGGTGCATCTCATGCATCTATTTATAGGGAAATATGATGGAAATTATCATCCTATCCCTATTGTTTAATATAGTGCTCATATTATGTATATGTAAATCATATTTGCATATTTACATAATTATAAGGTATCTCTCATTTTAGTATATAGTTTATTGTGAACCAAATTCTCATTAAACTATATTATATCAACTATATCACATATAACTGATATATCTCCTCATATATGAAATTGAACATTTCAATTTCACTCCAAACTTTATAACCTCAATATTTCCATGTTGAGCCAATGGAGGGACCTAATGGACCTACAGATCATGAGCTCTAATGATACGAGATTAACCGATCAAACTCTTTGATCTAATTAATCAACATTCATTAACTACGAGTCACTCCACTATAGACTCGCAATTGCACTCTACTCACTGCATATTGTGTTGTGTCTATTGATATACTCACAGCTGGGTCAAATTACTGTTTACCTCTGTGATTACCTCTTGCTCCTTAAGCACAATTGATCCTCTAATGAACAACAAATCTATGGTCCTACCACAAACCTAATCCATCTTAGGCCAGTAAGAGGGCGGGGCCCCATTGTTCAAGACCTGGATTGAGTTCTGAAGAGAACAACCTATCTAATTCCCTAATTCAGGAATGAGTGAATTTCATCTTGCAGAGTTAAGTCCCCAGCTACCTACAAGATTCTGTCACTGACAAGGTAGGCATATTGAGTTGGCTACATGCCACTCTCACCCATACTAATCTAAGGACAAACCTTATAAGCAGGAGTTCGTAACTTGCTCAGGATTCAGGTCAAGTCACTAATGATCATCTATAAATTATTAGACCTATCCTGTTAACGTTGTTACATTAATAGCCTAATAATTTGCAGTCCGGTCTTGTACGATCTTATCGTACAGGATGCCCTCACTCGCATGTCTACCACATGAACGCGTTGGATTACCTCGTTTGTACTAAATACAAAGTGTGTGGCATCCATGGTATTACCAGAATAAGGTTCCCAACCTCATGCGTATACCATAAACCATTTAGGTTATATACTTGAACATCAACCAACTTGTGTCCACTACACATTTGTTCAAGATCTATCATTATAACCATGGAACTTAGTTTATTGGATTTAGTTTTATGTGCGAGAATACAATAATTATGAAAATAAATAACTCTTTATTTATTTGATTAACAATTTACAAAACTACACACGTTTAGGGCATCCAAACAATCTCCCACTTGACCTAAAGCTAGTAGAGGACATTACAATAATGTAAATACAATAAACTAGGGCACTTGAATACCCTTTGTACAACATACTCCCACTTGCCCTAGTTAGGGTAAGACATGTCACACCCTCTCCCGAACTACTCATTACTTAGCCCAGAAGACGGCGTGAAGCCAACAAACATCGTTCACCTCTCTACGATACCTGTTGACCCTGTTTTACCTGATAAACATACCATGTTCGCATATGGAACACTTTAACATAACACAGCGGAACTTGACAACTACTAAACATACATAAGGAGAAACACTTCTTAAGTCTCTCTTGAAAACTAAACGGGCAAAAGCATCAAAACCACAAACAGGCCAAACCATTAATAACACAACCACAACCTCTAAAGCACATACCACTATAACTACATAGTCCCCTCAAACATTTACTACAACACATATGGACTTGCTATACAACACCACCCACGTACAAAATATCAAGCTTGTTGAGCTTCTAGTAGCCTATGGCAGGATGTCAGGCACTGGGAGCTCGATCTCTACCTGAAAAGTGGAAAAACACTGAAAGAATGTGCTATGAAGCTCAGTGAGTGACTTGAGTTAAAAAGAAAACTATTAACTCGTAAATCATATCACCTGACCATCTATGAGCATATGCATCTGTAATCAAACGTCAAAAATACTGTGTAATCATAATAGCTTTTCAGGAAAACCAGCAAGTATGTCGTTAAATCTCGTAAAGCATATGAATGATACAAATCCTTTTTAAAACATGTCACAATCCACGTTGTGTAGGGCACGCCCAGTACAACCAACGTTTACTCTACGATGTAGTGGGGCCCGCCCAGCACTTCCATCGTCTTTGTCGTAGTGGGGCCCGCCCAGCACTCACGACAGCATTGTTGTCACGGAGTACACTCAACGTCGACAACAGAAAATGACCTGTGTGCACACGGTACCATAAAGCCTCGGGCTCAATATCTCAGTCATTTACTCAATCGAGTCTCAGAAAACATCATAAAAATGTTTGAACATGTCTGCTTATCTTTTCTTTCATAAAACTCAAGGTTACTCAGCTTGTTCATAAAACTGAAATTCTTTAAATCATACTTGCTAGTACATACTTGCTCGAAATTATAACATTTTCATAAATTTCGACAATCAAGGACATATGCTCATGTATAAATTTCATCGAGATATTTAGGCTCACAACGAGCACTTGAAATCATTTCTTAGAAAATATGAATACTCATAAACATGTTTTCAAAGGAAAATAGTAAGCATTGAAACCATTTCGTTTTAGCAAAACCTTGCATTTTCATAAGCATAATACAAGCATATAGTTCATTTTCGAAGTTCGTTTTGTCACTCACAGTGTTAAACTAGAACCTTTGCCCGTACACTCGACCTATCTCCTCTTGGCCTGTCAAACAAACCAAATCCATGTATTAAAACCTCAAGCTCATGATTTTTAACCTTAAAATTACAAAAACCACACCATCCAATTTTCCAGCATTTCACAGATTTTATACCCTGTATTCAAACAGTCATAACTTCTTCATTACTTATCCAAAAAGGATGAACTTTATACCAAACTCTTCCTTTTTGAACTCTCGAAAAATCATATGAAGAAATAAAATTGAGATTCCCAACGAATTTGTTCAAAAATATCTCGAAGACTTCTTTCCCAGGAACTAACTTCTGCTATTCCAGATTTGTTTCCCTGCTGCAACCCAAAATTTGACCTGAAGATTAAAACATCTTTCAGTCATTTTCTACTCACGATTTCTTCACAAACGTTGTAGACAATTCAATACGCTTTCCAACCATACCTATTAGAGCTTCTGATTCAAACTATACAGGTCAGAACAACCGAAACATCAGAGGCTTCTCGGATTTGACAGTAAATTTCTGTCTTCTGCCTTCCTCTTCACAAAACAGTAACTTAAGGTCAAAATTGGCTCAAGCCTCCTTCACGAACTTTGTTCAAAAATGAATTATCTTTCGAGAAAACCAAACCTCAATTCTTAACTCTTCTTGTTGTGCTCGAAATGATCAAAACATCAGAATATGGCAGAATAATTACCTTGCTGTTATACTAATTTGCTTGAGTTCTCTCCCTCTCTTCTGCAATTCCAGCTCCAAAATCACCTTTTTCCTCTTCCTTTAAGCTTCTCCCACGAAACCCTCAGCTCCTCTTTAATGAAATGAGAAGAAATTGGAAGGAACTTGGTTGTTTAAAAAGAAAACTAAGGTGGGGGTCCCACCTTCCACTTTCTTTTTTTGTTTTTCCTTTTCCTTTCCTTTCTTTTCTTTTCTTTTCTTTTTAAAACAAAACCAACCAGAGTATTAACCTTTTCTTTCTTGTTTTCCTTTCTTTTTATTTTTTTTATATTTCAAAGAAAGATCTCGGGTTTACAAGACACGTAGACCTAGACCTTCTAGGTGACTCTAAAACACTTTAGCCGTGAGAGCCTTTGTAAAAGGATCAACAATATTGTGCTCTGAAGCTAACTTCGTGACGATCACGTCTCCTCGATGCACTATCTCCCGGATCGGTGATATTTGCGCTCAATGTGTTTACCCCTCTTATGACTTCGGGGCTCCCTCGAATTTGCCACAACACCACTGTTATCACAATAAAGTGTGATTGACAAACTTATATTTGGAACAACTTCTAAATCCATCATGAATTTCCTTAGCCAACCGACCTCTTTAGCTGCTTTACAAGCTGCTACATATTCAGCTTCCATAGTGGAATCTGCGATGCATCCTTGCTTGATGCTTCGCCAAATTACAGCTCCTCCGTTTAGAGTAAATACTGACCCCGATGTAGATTTCCTAGAATCTTTGTCGGTTTGAAAGTCAGAATTTGTGTATCCTGTAAGGATCAAATCCTTAGCTCCATACACAAGCATGTAGTTCCTCGTTCTCCGAAGATACTTGAGAATTGTCTTAATCGGTGTCCAATGTTCTGGTCATGGATTGGATTGATATCTACTGACCATTCCTACTGCAAAGCAAATGTCCCACCTAGTACACAACATAACATACATCACGCTCCCAACAGCTGATGCATAAGGAATTCGTCTCAGGACATTGTTCCTTAGACAAGTGAACCCCATGCCTGAAAGGTAATATACCTTTCTTGGAGTCTTGCATCTCAAATCGTAACAACACTTTATCGATGTAAGATGTTTGAAACAATGCTAGAGTTTTATTCTTGCGATTCTGGACAATCTGGATCCTAAGAACAAACTGCGCCTCTCCCAAATCTTTCATTTGGAATTGCGTAGTTAGCCATTTTTTAATGTCAGTAAGATAACCTACATCATTCTCAATGAGTAGTATATCATCCACATATAAAACTAGGAACGCGATAAAACTATTGATGATTTTCTTGTAGACACAAGGTTCATCATCATTTTGGTCAAAACCATAAGATTTGACTGCTTCATCAAATCTTATGTTCCAGGATCTATAAGCTTGTTTCTGTCCATAAATGGACCTTTTAAGCTTGCAAACTTTTTGCTCTTGCCCTGGTTCAATGAACCCTTTGGGTTGGTCCATGTAGATGTTTTCGTCAAGAATGTTGTCTTGACATCCATCTGCCATACCTCATAGTCATAATATGCGGTAATAGCAAGTAGGATACGGATAGACTTTACCATAGCAACAGGCGAAAAGGTTTCCTCATCGTCCACCCCTTCTACCTTGGTATATCCCTTTGCTACTATTCTAGCCTTGAAAGTTTGCACTTTCCTATCTACACCACGTTTTCTCTTGTAGATCCATTTACAACCTATAGGTTTTACCCCATCAGGTTTATCTACAAGATCCCAAACAAAATTGAAGTGAATTGACTCCATTTCTTGGTTCATAACTGTGACTCATTTTTCTTTGTCTTTGTCAACATTGCTTGATTATAAGTCAATGGATCCTCACAATCGTCATCTGCTATGATGACTTGGGTTTCAGTTAATCTCATGTAACAGTCAGGTCGTGTTATAACTCTTCCACTATGTAGAGGCACTCTCAACCCTTGAGATGGACTCTCTTGACTTGACAAACTAGAATCAACAACTATTGTTGATGCACTAGTACTATCAGCAACTTTTGTTGTTGTTCCGTCTAACTCACTTAACACAACTTTGCTTCTTTGTTTGTGGTCCTGATGTGGTCCTCCTCTAAGAAAGTGACATTTGTCGATACAAGTACCTTATCTTCCTTAGGATCATAGAATAATCCACCTCTCGTTTCTTTAGGGTAACCTACAAATTGGCATAATTTCGAATGTGATTCCAATTTCTTTGGGTTTATCACAAGCACATGTGCTGAACATCCCCAAATTCTGAAACTACGTAAACTACCTTTACGTCCTTTTCAAAGTTCAAATGGTGTTTCTAAAACACTCTTTGATGGAACATTATTCAAAATATAAACTGCAGTCTCTACTGCACAACCCCAAAACGAGTTAGGGAGATGAGCATAACTCATCTTTGATCGAACCATGTCCAACAGGGTTCTATTTCTGCTTTCCGATACACCATTTTTTGAGGCATACCGGGTGTTGAGAGTTGAGATATAATTCCAAGTTCTATCATATAACCCTGGAATTTCAAATCCATATACTCTCTACCTCGATTAGATCAAAGTGTTTTAATAGTTTTACCTAATTGATTTTCAACTTCAGCCTTGAATTCCTTGAACTTTTCAAGTGTTTCAGACTTGTGATGCATTAGGTAAATATGCCCATATTTAGAATAGTCATCTATAAAATAGATGAAATATTTATACCCTCCTTTAGCTTTAACATTCATCTGACCACAAAGGTCTGAATGCCAGGGACTAACTAGGAAATCTCAAAGGTAATGGGTTCAAGTCCTATAGCACGACTTCAAGGTAACTTAGGTTCACAACCCCTGACTCATTGTCTAAACTTTGTCCTTGTCACCTACCCGACCATACTCCTCACGCCTCACGTTCCTGAATCATTCAACCTCACGACACAACAAGCACGAGTTATGTAAAACAATCCAGGCAGTTAAGTAACTCGAAGGACAGGTAATTAACAGAGTTCCACGACAAGCTAAGCAATACCGTTCAGGTTGAATACATAGACAAGTATCTGATTGCCAGATAAATCATACAAATAACATGCTCAATCCAGAATAAACCAAAGCTAACTAAACACGAAACATGAGCTCGTTTGTACACAGGCACACATGCTACTAGGTTTAACGAGCAACACATAATAGAATAACCGCTAAGCCACGCAAGTTTCCTCGCTTACGAGCCTGCGTGTGAATCCAAATGGCTACTTACTCATAATCTTCATTTATGTGGATTATCTATCTCTATACTTAGTCATTTTTATCTAATTTATTCAATTTTTCATGATATGGCAAGCTAAGATTATCATTTGGGAGTAAGATTTCTAAAGCTTGCTAAAATGTGGGAAAAATAAGAAATGAGGGAAAATGATTGAAAACAAGCTAATTTGATGTGTTTTTGTGAAGGAAAATAAGAGCTAAAAAAATGCCAAGGAAATTGCAGTTGCATTTTAACCAGCAAAGTAGCCAGACAAACAAGCCAAAATGCCAGACAAATTGGTGAACAAAATGCTGACAAAGTTCCAGATTCAGAAACACACCTCAATTCTCGGGATTGCAATATTTTGGGAGATTCTCACTCACTTTTGGAAAGAATATGGCCTAGAATTATACCCAATCAATTACCCACGAATTAAGGATGGATTCTTGGAAAAAACCCTACTTGAATCATCTATAAAAGGCTACAAAGTTAGGGTTTGAAGGGAGGCGAAGAGGAGACCAACACTCGACTTCTCTCCATTTATTCTTCTCGTTTTTCTTTTATTGTTCTTCCAAGTTTTGTACTCTTTACAGTAGCTAGTTTCATTCTTTTCTAGCAACTTTGTACTCTTTTTATTAGTTGTAATACCCCTTGGTTAATCCCTCCTTGCGAAAGTATTGGAGGTTAAGATTTCTAACCTAAGTGTGGGTAGAATCGATTAACAAAGGGTATTTGAGTTGTTGTTCTTTTGTTTTTCTTTCTTGTTACCTTCTGCACACTTAAATTTCAATTTAGTTACTGTTTTCACTTTAAGATTTCTAACCTAAGATTTCAATTGAGTTGTTGTTCTTTTGTTTTTCTTTCTTGTTACCTTCTGCACACTAGTAAATCGTGTGCTTAGTTAAAAGCCTTTTCTTGGAATGAAGCAAGGGGAAACCCGAAAGCACTCCCTTGAGTACGTTATTGTTTTACTTTTCTTGTTGTTTTTCTTTGTTCTTTTCTTTCTATTCTTCTTCATTCAGTTTAGTGTTAAGCTTGGTATCCTTACTTGTTCATGAACAAAAGGGGGCAACCCAAAAGCTTTGGAATTCATTATTAAGAGACTTTTTCTTTCTTCAGTTCCATCTTATTTTCGTTTATGTTTTTCCTTAATATTTTAGCAACTAAAATCATGTTTTCTTTAGTTTTAATCATGAGTTAAATCCTCTTTAGAGATTCAAGTGTGAATGCCCTAGAAGAGAGATGCCTAACTTAGAGTAGCAAAGTAGTTGTGTGGGCAACATAATAGAAGTTTGTTTTTAGTGAATAAATTTGGACAATCTTAGCTAACCGCTAGGTCGTGTTCAACAAGCTCGAACTTGATACTGAAGGGTCAAGGTCGAACGGATCTCCTAAAAACAACGGAGGAAAGGACTTAGACATAAGATCCGAAACTTCGACCCTAGGCATAAGGCGAGACTCTGAAATCAAGAGGGTTGTGTGCGAGAACCATCTAAGCTCAATTAGCAACAGACATGTAAGTTTAATTGCTTAGTTTCCGAAAGGATTTGGGTGAAAACTCGAATAGGAATTGAACCCGATTTACTTAGATTTGGAATTGCTGACACAATTATTGCAACATTTTCAGCAGCATTTTCTCTGAAGGTGCAAAAACAGTTGAATTCCCTTCTTTTTAATTCATTTTTTTCCCTTGAACTTTTAGTAGCGTAGAAAACCTTCAAAAAAACATTTTTGCAACACTTGGTTGAAGGGATTTTGAATTCCCGTAGCGAAAGACATTGTGAAACATCGTTGATCCGTTATGTAATTCCTATCTTAAAATTGAAACTATTTCATAGATCCTAGGCTAAACATGCAAAGAAGAAGAAGAAAACAGTAAGTAATAGATACTAACCTCTTGAAGAACTCTTCTTCAACGTTTTCTCCTTCTCCGGTCACGATCTCTCTCGAACCAACGAACTCCTCGAACATGAACCTCGATCCGAACAGGGAGACACCTCCAAAGGGTCCTCTCGGTTGATCTCGGGAGGTTGAGGGAGAGTGAGTGGGACTCCCTTTAGTTTTGGGTGAGGAGAGCTTTTGAGAATTGAGAGAGTTCTAGAGAGAAATCACTTGCTCTCTTTGGATGGAAATCCAAAAAAAAAAATGGCAAGAAGAGTTACCAAAAGCTTCTTGCAAAGCCTTTAAATAATGGTGAGATGTGGAGTTAACATCTCCACCAAATAACCATTTTACCACAACTATATAATATACAAATCACATTTGCATATTATATAATATAAGGTATCTCATACCTTATTATACAAATCTCATTTGCATTAGTGTGAAATTATAAATTGAATCACATTCAATTTAATTTCTCTCAATTCAATTTCTCCAAATAACACTAATTAATCAATTAGGCTATACTATAGTTTATTATGAATCTCATTCACATCAAACTATATATTTGAAAGAGTCTAGATTAAGAAAGCGGAAGCAATTTTGGATCTTGAACACTCTAAGTTGATCAATTTTGTACAATAAAAAACATGCTCAAAGCTGGAAAAACAAAGAGATAGAAAACTCAACTTTGAAGATCAAATTCTCTTCACCCGGTGGATGGTTTTCAGCATGAACACTTCGTGCACAACCGTTAGAGTCTTTCCTACTATCCTTAGGCCTTAAAACGGATTGTGGGATCCTAGGTTGAGAGAATTTGGAAGAAAAGACCTCAAAGGTCACTAATTCGGGAATATTGAATTTTCTGTGTAATTCTCCCAAAACACCTCAAATCACCATTATATAAAGCTTCAAAAAGCTTCAATGGAGTGACAACTCGAGGGTGATGAGGATGCTTTGAGATTGAGGTGGCCAATTTTGGTGAATTTTGAAGATGAGTAAGATTGGGCAAGTTATCAAGTTGGGTTTCATGGAAATCCTTGAATTTTCATTTAATTTTAATTCAAAAATCAATATTAATTTAATTAATTTATTTTTAATTTAATTTAAATTCAAATATTAAATTAAATAAATTGCCCGATCTCGATCGATTTTCTGAACATGAATCCTAATTCATGCTATAAATCGATTCAATATTGAAATCATATTTAAATATATCCACCTCCTGTGAATCATAGTTTAATTCATAATTAAGCTATGACTCGTTAAATATATCATATATAATTAACGATTTTTTCCAAAAAACGAATTTGAAAAATTCAAACTCTTTTCTCTCAAAATGTTATAAGGCTAAGTCCGAGCTAGTAAGGAGGACCTAATGAACCCACAGATCATGAGCTCCAACGATACGAGATTAACCGACCAAACTCTTTAGCCTAGCTAATCAACATTCGTTAACCAGCGGGACACTCTACTAAAGCCCAGTGGTTGTACTCTCCTCACTGTAGATATATTTATGTCCACTCAATATAACCATGATTAGTAAGTCGATCCTTCACAGGTCGTTCGTAATTATAGCTGGGTCAAAATTACCGTTTTACCCCTGTAATTACCTCTTGTTCCTTAAGTCCCGCTGATCCTCTAATGAACGATTGATTTGTGGTCCAACCAACAAACCGAATCCCTCTCGGGCCAATGAGAGGGGTGGGCCCTTTGTTCAAGACCTAGAGTCAGCACTTAAGGGAACAACCTCTCTACTAATCCCTAAACCGGGTAGGAGTGAATTCCATCTTGCAGAACTATGTTCCCAGCTATCTACCCGGTTTTATCCCTGAAATGAGAGGCATATTGTGTCGGCAGTCTCGAGCCACTCTCACCCATGCAAATCTAAGGATAATCCTGAATAAATAGGAGTTCATAGAACGCTCAGGATTAAGATCGAGTTACCTAGGTCATCGTATGAATATAGTCAGTTATGACAGTAAACGGGGTTACCAAGTCTAAGTGACTATTTCGCAGTCCAGTCTTATGCAAACTCATTGCATAGGACGCCCCCAGTCACATGTCTCTACATGAACGATTTAGGATCACATCGTTTGTACTCTACAAAGTGGGTCGCGTCCATAGTGTCCCCTTGATAAGGTACACAACCCTATCCTTATACTATAGATTGTTCTGGCTATAACTTGAACTTGATCCAATTTTATGTCACACATAAAGTTCAAGTATTCATCCTATAGCCAAGGGTTCTTTATTAGATTAAGGTTACACAATACACAATTCACTTTATTCAATAATAGCTTTACTGAATAAATCTAAATAACAACTTTATTACAAAATAGAATATACATTCAGTTTACAAAACCACGAGTTTTAGGACATAAAACCCAACAAACTCCCACTTGGACTAAAACGTGTGTGGGGTAAAATATGTTGAGTAAAGAAAACCTGTCCTATTGTACAACCCGTTGTCCAAGACTCTCTAGGTGTCCCTCAAACACTTTAGCCGTGAGAGACTTTGTAAACGGATCAGTAATGTTGTGCTCCGAAGCGATCTGCATGACGATCACGTCTCCTCGTTGCACAATCTCCCTGAAGAGATGATATTTGCGCTCTATGTGCTTTCCACGCTTATGACTTCTAGGTTCTTTAGAATTTTCCACTGCACCACTATTATCACAATAAAGAGTGATAGACAAATTCATATTTGGAACAACTTCCAAATCAGTCAAGAACTTCCTAAGCCATACAACCTCTTTCGCTTGCTTATGAAGTCGCGACATACTCAAACCTCCATGGTGGAGTCAGCAATACAACCTTGCTTTATACTCCTCCATACTATAGCTCCTCCGTTAAGAGTGAACACTGATCCTGATGTGGATTTCCTCGAATCTACATCAGTCTGAAAATCAGAGTCAGTGTATCCTGCAAGGATCAAATCCTTTGCACCATACACAAGCATATAGTCCCTCGTTCTCCTAAGATACTTGAGGATGTTCTTAACGGCATCCGATCCGGTGATCATATCCGGATTAGGCGATATCTGCTGACTATTCCCACTGCATAACATATGTCGGGTCGGTACATAGCATGACATACATCAGACTACCGACAACAGATGCATAGGGAATTTGTCTCATGTCCTCAACTTCTTGAGGTGTCTTAGGACTTTGTTCCTTAGACAAATGAATTCCATGCCTGAAAGGTAATGAACCGTTCTTGGAATTTTGCATCTTATATCTAACCAACATCTTGTCGATATAAGATGCGTGAGACAGTGCTAGCGTTTTGTTCTTGCGATTCCGAACAATTTGGATTCCAAGAACAAACTGAGTCTCTCCCAAATCTTTCATTTGGAATTGGGTCGCTAGCCATTGCTTAACACCAGTCAGAAACCTTGCATTATTCCCAATGAGCAAGATATCGTCTATGTATATAACTAAGAAAGCTACAGTGGTATTGACTATCTTCTTGTAAACACAAGGCTCGTCAATATTCTGTTCAAAGCCATAAGATTTGATCGCAGTATCAAATCTTATATTCCAGGATCTAGAAGCTTGTTTCAATCCATAGATGGATCGTTTAAACTTGCAAACTTTTTGCTCTTGACCCTGAGCTATGAATCCCTCTGGTTGATCCATATAGATACTCTCTTCAAGATTGCCATTCAGAAAGGCTGTCTTGAAATCCATTTGCCAAATTTCATAGTCATAAAATGTGGCAATGGACAAGAGTATTCTAATGGACTTAAGCATGGCAACAGGGGACAAGGTTTCTTCATAGTCCACCCCTTCCCTTTGGGTATAACCCTTTGCCACAAGTCGAGCCTTAAAGGTTTGCACCTTACCGGCTTGATCTCGTTTCCTCTTGTAGATCCACTTGCAACCGATAGGTCTCTCACCATCTGGTTGATCTACAAGTTCCCAGACTGAATTGAAGTACATTGACTCCATTTCACGGTCCATAGCTTTAATCCACTCGTCCCTATCTATATCATTCATTGCCTGTTTATAGGTCAATGGATCCTCAACGCCATCATCAGGTATGACGACTTGGGTTTCAGTCAAACCCATGTAACGGTCAGGTTGTCTAACATCCCTCCCACTACGTCGAGGCATTCTCAACACTTGAGAAGGACCGACGATCAACAACTTTTGTTGATTTATCCGTAGCTTCCTGGAAATTTCACTTAAGACAATCTCGCTACGAGGTGATGATCTCTCATGTGGTCTTCCTCTAAGAACGTGGCGTTTGTCGACACAAGCACCTTGTCCTCTTGAGGATCATAAAACAGACCACCTTTTGTTTCTTTGGAGTATCCTACGAATAGGCATAATTTTGAACGATGTTCAATTTCTTTGGATTGGACACCAACACATGTGCCGGACATCCCCAAATCCTGAAGTGACGTAAACTCCATTTACGCCCTTTCCATAACTCGTAGGGTGTTTCTAAAACACTCTTAGAGGGAACCATGTTCAAAATATATACAACAACTTCTACTGCATATCCCCAAAACGAACTAGGCAGTTGAGCGTAGCTCATCATAGATCGAACCATGTCTAACAGGGTTCTATTTCTCCTCTCAGATACACCATTTTGCTTTGAGGTGTCTTTGGCGCTGAGAGTTGGGATACGATTCCATGTTCTATCATATAGTCTTGGAATCTCAAATCCATATACTCTCCACCTCGATCCGATCGAAGTGTTTTAATTGTTTTACCTAATGTGTTCTCAACTTCACGCTTTATATTCCTTGAATTTTTCAAGGGTTTGGACTTATGATGCATTAGGTAAAGATAGCCATACCTAGAATAATCATCAATGAAACGATGAAATATTCATACCCTCCTCGTGCCTTGACATTCATAGGACCACAAAGATCCGAATGCACGAGTTCCAAGGGTTCTTTGGCTCTATAACCTTTTTCAGAAAAAGGTCTTTTAGTCAGTTTTCCCTCAAGACAGGACTCACATGGTGGTAAAGAGTTGTCCTTTAACTGACTTAGGAGACCACTCTTGACCAATCTCCCAATCCTATTGAGATTAATGTGGCCTAGTCTCAAGTGCCAAAGATAGGTACTAGGAGAAAGTTTCCGCCTTTTATTTTGAGTATCAATTTGTTTTAAACATCTCGGTGTTCAAAATAGCTTTTACTTCAGATTGGTCTTAACACGTATAAGTTGTTTTCAAGTTTAGCAGAACATATTCGTACACCTCTTTTGCAAATGAACGCTTCATTATGATCAAAAGATACTTTATACATATGTTCAAGCAAACAAGAGATAGATACAAGATTTCTTTTGATTCTAGGAACCAAAAGTACGTTTTCTAATAAAACGAATCTATCTCTAAACAACAGCTTCACTGCTCCCACTGCTTTGGCTGAGACAATCTCTCCCGTTCCAACCCTGAGAGTTATCTCCCCCATCTCGCAAGTTCTTTGCCAGAACTAGTTTCTGAAAAGAAGAACAAACATGGTTAGTGGCTCCTGAATCTAATATCCAGGCGGAATCATCATGTTCCACTAAACATGTTTCAACAACAAGTAAATCATATTTACCTTGTTTTTCCTTCTCAGGTTTCTTTTCTGCAAGGTACTTTGGGCAATTCCTCTTCCAGTGCCCGTCACCACCACAATGGAAACATTTTCCTGTGGCCTTAGCCTTGCGTGTGGGAGCTGTCCTTCCTTTGTCCTTCTTCTTCTTTTTACTCGAATACCCTTATTCTTAGAAAAAGAAGGACTGACAGTCCTAGAGGGCGATCCTCTTAGGAACTTCTTCAAGTGACAACATTTGCCTCCTTCTCTTTTCCTTTTCATTTCATGAGGGACTCAAAAGTCCGTAGCTCGTTGAGGAGAGTAGTCAGGTTATACTCTATTTTATTCATTACCGCATTTGTGCGAAATGGCAGGAAACTCTTCGGAAGAGATTCCATAATAAAGGTTACCTGACTTCTCTCATTTATGACTGCCCCATTTACTTCAGCCACGTTGAAGTGGGTCATCATGTCAAGGACATGTTCCCTAACAGAGGCTCCCTCCTTCATACGGGAGTTGTAAACGTATTTGACAGCATCATAGTGGACCGATGAGGACGGTTGTCCAAACATCGCCTGTAATAATCCCATGATCTCTTTTGCGGTGATCATGGTCTCATGTTTCTTAGACAACACATCAGATATGCTGGCTAAGATGTAGACTCGGGCCTTCTCATTAGCCCTAATCCATCTGTCATAAGCATCCCGAACAGTTCGGTTTGTTGTCGAGCTAGGAGGGGGAGGACATTCCTCCGTTAAGACGAACCTCAGATCATCAAGAACAGGAATCGTATTCAAGTTTGATTTCCAGGTTCCATAATTATCGCCGCTAAGTTTATTGAAGGCAAGTAACTGGATAAAAGAGTTCGACATGCTGAAAAAGAATGAATTCTATTAGTGAATTGTTTGTAATCTATCCAATTTAAGAATTTAGCAAAAGTAATAATGTACCCATAAACTCATTATTGTTTTTGCAACGATACTTCAGTGAGTCGGAGCAACTGCTACCGAGGGGCAGTCAATCACTCCTTCACTGAACCAAGACATTCTTGACTAAATGCTAATACCGGAATAACTCTTATTCCTATAACATTCTAGTTATCGCTACTTTGGTCAAGAATTTACTAACACTTAGCAATTCTTGTAAGTGTGACCCGCCATTTTCAGACCTCAGAGGTCGGCCCCAACAATGCTACCGATCTGGAGAGACAAAGCTGGGAATGGACCTAAGAGACCCTATCCATTTCTGGAGTTTGAGTTGTTCCGAATCCCATGTTACATCCCTCCGAATGGATGGTGCTACTTCGGGCAACCTGCAGGCGCAACATGGGAATCTCACGATCCAATCTAATGGAGGAGACCGTAGGATGTGTTGACACACTTCCTTCTCTCACTTACTATAAATACTTTCTCCATTCACCTTGCTCTTGATTTATGCAAACACCATCCGAATGGGGATGCCCTATTGACATCACGAGGCCGATCATAAATCCACGGTGTGAACTTCGCGGAGAGCGTAAGAGGAAATTGATATATCATATATACCTTTTCACTCCCACTAAGTATTTTAAACAGTTTGGGTATACCTTTACTTAGGCATATTTCGGCTAAAACAATATGACCTAAGTCTACCAATATAATAATTATACTGGAATTACCTAAGTCTATTAACCATTTAATAAACCTAGGTCTATGAGTTAAATTTATTAACTTTTAATAAACGCCACTGACGAAAGATAATTTATAATCTCTAGATTAAATTCACTCCTAGGTCAGTTCCCAGGTAGGGGTGTTCCGTTTCCGTCAGCTTAAGTACCCCAACCTAGCTAGAACCTTCCTTAGTCAGAGTCCCTCTTTAATCAAAGTTTATAAATTATTAGTTTCCTAATTCTAATCTTATTAGAACTAGATAACTTTTGGTCTAATTAATTCCAGTTCTAAAACCATTTTAAAACTAATTAATTAACCTTAGGTTACATGCATTTATATGTTATAAATTGTTTCATCATTCATCCCATGAATAAACATACATTTATAACAAATTCATCACATGAATAAATGCATAGCAATTATATGTTTAATTTTTAATTAATATAACCCTTATATTAATTATAATTAAAACATATAATATTTGTTTCATAAATTAATATAACACTTATATTAATTCTTATGAAACCCAATAAACATGCATGCAATATATTATAACACTTATAACATACTTCAATGCATGGAGCATGCTTCCTATGGTGGGATTTTAAAATCTATATGGCATACTTTATGCACATATGATCAGGGATTTTAATTAAAACATACATTCACAATGCATAATTAATTAAACACACTAAAGTGGACTGGTTTTGGCATCTAATGCAAGCAAACAACTAAATTATTACAATAATAATCTATAATAAAAATCGAACCACTTCGAACCAGCTTGCATATGTGTGAACCGAACCTTCAAAAGGTTGAACCGAGCTGTAAAAGGCTGAACCAGGCATCCAAATGGAAAAACGGACCTCCAAAATGGAAAAACTGACCTCAAAATAGACAGAACCGGTCTAAAATACCCGAACCGGACCAAAATCGAGCCGAACCGGTCCAAAATTAATTGAACCGGTCAAAGTCAACAAAACCGGTCAACGGTCAATGGTCAACTTCTTCCTCTCTATTTCTTGACCTTTCATGCTTCTCTCTTCAAATTGAACGCCTCTCGAACTTCAATTGACTTGAAATTTTTACAGCTTATTCTACACACATTAATGCTCAAACACACTTGAGCAATTTGAAAATAAAGCACAAATAGTTGCTCAATTTAAATGCCAAAGTCAGTAGAACACTTTAGACGCCCAGAAAAATTGTATTTCAAAAAACACCAACCACATAACACAATTGATAAAATTGAGTGCAAAAAATTATTCTGATACCAATTGAAAGAGTCTAGATTAAGAAAGCGGAAGCAATTTTGGATCTTGAACACTCTAAGTTGATCAATTTTGTAAAATAAAAAACATGCTCAAAGTTGGAAAAACAGAGGGATAGAAAACTCAACTTTGAAGATCAAATTCTCTTCACCTGGTGGATGGTTTTCAGCACGAATACTTCGTGGACAACCGTTAGAGTCTTCCCTACTATCCTCAGGCCTTAGAACGGATTGTGAGATCCTAGGTTGAGAGAATTTTGAAGAAAAGACCTCAAAGGTCACTAATTCGGGAATATTGAATTTTGTGTGTAATTCTCCCAAAACACCTCAAATCACCATTATATAAAGCTTCAAAAAGCTTCAATGGAGTGACAACTCAAGGGTGCTGAGTATGCTTTGAGATGGAGGTAGCCAATTTTGGTGAATTTTGAAGATGAGTAAGATTGGGCAAGTTATCAAGTTGGGTTTCATGGAAATCCTTAAATTTTCATTTAATTTTAATTCAAAAATCAATATTAATTTGATTTTTAATTAAAATTAATTTAATTAATTAAATTATTAAATAATTAATTTAATTAATTCATTTTTAATTTAATTTAATATCAAATACTAAATTAAATAAATTGCCCAATCCCGATCGATTTTCTGAACATGAATCCTAATTCGTGCTATAAATCGATTCAATATTTAAATCATATTTAAATATATCCACCTCCTGTGAATCATAGTTTAATTCATAATTAAGCTATGACTCGTTAAATATATCATATATAATTAACGATTTCTCCCAAAAAACGAATTTGAACAATTCAAACTCTTTTCTCTCAAAATGTTATAAGGCTAAGTCCGAGCTAGTAAGGAGGACCTAATGGACCCACAGATCATGAGCTCCAACGATACGAGATTAATCGGCCAAACTCTTTAGCCTAGCTAATCAACATTCGTTAACCAGCGGGACACTCCACTAAAGCCCAGTGGTTGTACTCTCCTCACTGTAGATATATTTATGTCCACTCGATATAACCATGATTAGTAAGTCGATCCTTCACAGTCGTTCAGAATTATAGTTTGGGTCAAAATTACCGTTTTACCCACAGTAATTACCTCTTGTTCCTAAGTCCCACTTGATCCTCTAATGAACAATTGATTTGTGGTCCAACCAACAAACCGAATCCCTCTCGGGCCAATGAGAGGGTGGGCCCTTTGTTCAAGACACGAGTCGACACTTAAGGGAACAACCTCTCTACTAATCCCTAAAGCGGGTAGGAGTGAATTCCATCTTGCGAGAACTATGTTCCCGACTATCTACCCGATTTTATCCTCGAAATGGGAGGCATATTGAGTCGGCAGTCTCAAGTCACTCTCACCCATGTAAATCTAAGGATAATCCTGAATAAATAGGAGTTCATAGAACGCTCAGGATTAAGATCGAATTACCTAGGTCATCGTATGGATATAGTCAGTTATGACAGTAAACGGAGTTACCAAGTCTAAGTGACTATTTCGCTGTCCAGTCTTATGCAAACTCAGTGCATAGGACGCCCCCATTCACATGTCTCTACATGAACGATTTAGGATCACATCGTTTGTACTCTACAAAGTGGGTCGCGTCCATAGTGTCCCCTAGATAAGGTACCCAGCCCTATCCTTATACTATAGACTGTTCTGGCTATAACTTTAACTTGATCCAATTTTATGTCACACATAAAGTTCAAGTATTGATCCTATAGCCAAGGGCTCTTTATTGGATTACGGTTACACAATACACAATTCACTTTATTCAATAACACCTTTACTGAATAAATCTTAATAACAACTTTATTACAAAATAGAATATACATTCAGTTTACAAGACCACGAGTTTTAGGACATAAAAACCAACAATATTATGTCATCTATATCTCATATAAATGACATAAATACCCAAATAATGAATTTGAACACTTCAAATTCACACCAAACTGTAAACCCTCAATTTGTCCAATTTGAGCCAATCGAGGACCTAATGGACCTACTACACGTGACGAGCTCCAATGATCCAAGACTAACCTGTCAAACTCTTTGACCCAGTTATTAACCATTCATTAGCTACGGTAACACTCCACTAAAGCCCGTAGCTGCACTCTCATCACTGTAGGAAAATTTGTGTTCATCGATATAACCAATACCTGTGAGTCGACCCTTCACAGGTTATTCGTAGACACTACTGGGTCAAATTACTATCTTACCCCTGTGTCTACCACTTGCTCCTTAAGTCCCACTGCTCCCCTAATGAACAACTAAATTGCATGGTCCAACCATAAACAACAACCCTCTCAGGCCAATGAGAGAGTGAGGCCCCGTTGTTCAAGCCCTGGAGACAACACTTAACGGAACAACCCCTCTACTTTCCCTAAATCGAGAACGACTGAATTCCTTCTTGCGTAGTCAAGTTTCCAGCTCCCCACGTGGTCCTGCCCCTGAGAAGACAGGTATATTGGGCAAGCAACAGTGGCCACCCTCACCTGTACTAGTCAAAGGACGGACCCCCGCAGACAGGAGTCCGTGACACAGTCAGGATTAAGGTCGAGTCACTAATGGTCATCTACGAAATTATTCGCTCTATACTGTTAACTGTGTTACATCAGTAAGTCTAATAATCCACGATCCGGTCTTGTACAGTCTCATTGCACAGGATGCCCCCACTCACATGTCAACCACGTGAACGAGTCAGATCACCTCGTTTGTATCTAATACAAAGCGGGTCGCATCCACAGTGTATCCAGGATTAGGTCTCTAACCCTACCCATATACTGTAGACCGTTCGTGTCATTAACTCGAACGCGATCTTCCTTGTGTGTCCACTACACACCATTCAAATTCTTAGTTCTCTCATAATACAATGACCCTGGAGCTTAGTTTATTGGATTAAGTTTATGAAAAATGCGAGACACAAAGTTTAAATAAATAACTCTTATTTATCACACAGAGTTCAAATAAATAACTCTTATTTATTCACAACTGAACTTGAAATATTACAAACTACACAAGATGAGGACATACATCCCAACAAACTCCCACTTGGACTAAGCTAGTGGAGTACATGATACATTTCTCAAATGTACAGTAAAGTAATACAATAAAGTAATACAATAAACTAGGGCATTGAATACCCCTTTACAATACTCCCACTTGCCCTAGTCAGGAAGCACTCGAAGACCTAGACTCTCTAGGTGACCCCTAAACACCTTAGCCGTGATGGCCTTTGTAAATGGATCAGCAACGTTGTGCTCCGAAGCTATCTGCGTGACTGTCACGTCTCCCCGGTGCACAATCTCCCGTATCAGGTGATACTCACAATCTCCCGTATCAGGTGATACTTACGCTCTATGTGCTTGCCCCTTTTATGACTCCGAGGTTCTCTCGAGTTGGCTACTGCACCACTGTTGTCACAAAACAGCGTGATCGGCAAGTTCATATTTGGAACAACTTCCAAATCTAGCATGAACTTCCTAAGCCAAACAGCTTCCTTTGCAGCTTCACAAGCCGCAACATACTCGGCTTCCATCGTGGAATCAGAGATGCATCCCTCCTTGATGCTTCGCCACACTACATCTCCTCCATTCAGAATGAAGGCTGACCGCGAAGTAGATTTCCTAGAATCCTTATCGGTCTGAAAGCCAGAATCTGTGTATCCCGTAAGGATCAAATCCCTACTCCCATACACAAGGTTGTAGTTCCTCGTTCTCCTAAGATACTTGAGGATTACCTTTACGGCTGTCCAGTGATCGAATCCTGGATTGGATTGATACCTACTGACAATCCCAACTGCACAACAGATCTCGGGCGTAGTACACAGCATGGCATACATCAGTCTCCCTACAGCTGAAGCATAGGGGATTCGTCTCATATCCTCAACCTCTTGAGGAGTCTTAGGACACTGATCCGTAGACAGATGAACCCCATGCCTGAAAGGCAGTAAACCCTTCTTGGAGTTCTGCATCTTATATCTAGACAACATCTTGTCAATATAAGATGCCTGAGACATGACCAGCGTTCTGTTCTTCCGGTTCCGGACAATCTAGATACCTAAAACATATTGTGCTTCTCCCAAATCTTTCATTTGGAATTGTGAAGCCAGCCATTCCTTAATGTCAGTAAGAAATCCTACCCCATTCCCAATGAGCAGGATATCATCCACATACAATATTAAAAATGCGACAGTTTTGTCGACGATTTTCTTGTAGACACAAGGCTCGTCAACATTTTGATTAAAGCCATAAGATTTGATCGCCTCATCAAACCTTATGTTCCAAGACCTCGAGGCTTGTTTCAGTCCATAAATAGACCTTTGAAGCCGGCAAACCTTTTGCTCTTGGCCTTGGGCAATGAACCCCTTGGGTTGGTCCATGTAAGTGGTCTCATCAAGGTTGCCATTCAGAAAGGCGGTCTTGACATCCATCTGCCATACCTCATAGTCATAATATGCGACAATGGCCAGAAGGATTCTAAGCGACTTTACCATGGCAACAGGTGCACCTTCCCATCTACGCCACATTTACGCTTGTAGATCCATTTGCAACCAATAGGTTTAACCCCATCCGGTTGATCCACAAGCTCCCAGACGGAATTGAAGTACATCGACTCCATTTCCTGGTCCATAGCTTTAATCCATTCGTCTTTGTCAACGTCTGCCATTGCCTGATCATAGGTCAATGGATCCTCGCAGTCATCATCAGGAGTGACGACTTGGGTTTCAGCTAAATTCATGTAACGTTCAGGCTGTCTCACAACCCTCCCATTACGTCGAGGCATTCCCAACTCTTGGGAACGGACTTGAGTAGACGAGCTAGGATCAACAACACTTGTTGACGTACTAGCACTATCAGCAACTCTTGCCGATGAACTACCCATTTCATTCAACAGAATCTTACTCCTTGGTAAGTGATCCCTGATGTGGTCTTCTTCAAGGAAAGTGGCGTTTATCGACACAAGCACCCTATTATCCTTATGATCGTAAAAGAAAGCACCTCTAGTCTCTTTTGGGTAACCTACAAAGAGGCACAACTTTGAACGGGGTTCCACCTTCTTCGGGTTTGACACCAACACATGGGTCGGGCATCCCCAAATTCTGAAATGACGTAAACTGGTTTTACGACCATGCTAGAGTTTGAAAGGTGTTTCACAAACACTTTTCGACGGAACTGTGTTCAAAATGTAAACCGCAGTCTCCATTCCGTAACCCCAAAAAGAATCAGGAAGACGAGCATAACTCATCATCGACCGAACCATGTCCAACAAGGTTCTGTTTCTCCTCTCCGATACACCATTCTGTTGTGGCATACCAGACACTGAGAGTTGGGACGTAATTCCATGTTCTATCATATAGTCCTGGAATTCAGTGTCCATATACTCTCCACCTCGATCCGATCGAAGTGTTTTTATCGTTTTACATAACAGGTTCTCAACCTCAGTCTTGAACTCCTTGAACTTTTCAAGAGTCTCCGACTTCTTATGCATTAGGTAAATGTACCCATACCTTGAATAGTCATTTATAAAAGATATGAAGTATTCGTAACCACCTCGTGCTTTAACATTCATCGAACCACAGAGGTCAGAATGTATAAGCTCAAGGGGCTCCTTGGTTCTATATCCTTTTCCACTAAAAGGATGTTTGGTCATTTTGCCTTCAAGGCATGACTCACATACCTGTAAAGAGTTTTCTTCCAACTCGCTTAGAAGTCCACTCTTCACTAGTCTCTCAATCCTATTGAGATTAATGTGGCCTAACCGTAGATGCCAAAGATGGGCACTTTCTTTTGGAGAAACTTTCAATCTCTTAGTTCGCGTTTCTGCTGTTTTAAACAATTCGGTGTTGAAAACACTTTTGACCGAATTAGGGTTCAAAACATATAAATTGCTCTCAAGCGAAGCAGAACAAATCAAATGTTCATTTCGAGAAATAAACGCTTTATTACTTTTGAATGAAACGGAAATATTTTGTTCTAATAGGCAAGAAATAGAAACTAGGTTTCTCGTAAACCCAGGAACTATGTACATATTATCCAATAATAAGTACTTCCCGCCAAAGAACAACTTCACTGTGCCTATTGTTGCAGCTGAGACAACTTCTCCGGATCAAACCCTGAGTATTATCTCACCCTCTTGCAGTCGCTGCCAGGAACTTAATCCTTGAAAAGAAGAGCAAACATGGTTAGTGGCACCTGAATCCAATATCCATGCAGAGTCATTACTCTCCACTAAACAAGTTTCTGTGACAAGTAAATCACATTTACTTGTCATCTTCTTTTCATCAAGGAAATTGGGACAACTCCTTTTCAGGTGTCCGTCTCCGTTGCAGTAGAAACACTTTCTGGCAACTTCCTTGATTTTTTTGCCTTTTAGAGCGGCAGCGCGGTCAACCCTATCCTCATTCAACTTCTCCTTCTTCCCTTTAGGGCCTGAAGAGTCTACAAACTTTGTCCCAGAGGTCATACCCCTGTGAAAATGTCTTAAGGCAACACTTGCCTCAGCTTCTTGTCCCCTGGTTTGCACCAAGGACTGGAAGGTTTGTAGATCATTGAATAGGACTGTTGAACCGGGCACCTGAGGACCCTCCTCAGTGAGCGCGAACTCTTGGTCGTCATTTACCAAAATCGTGTTAATATTGTTTTTCCACGAAAAATTATCGTTGACTAATTTAACCGAAGCAAAAGAAGCGTTAAAAGCGTTTGACATTTTGTTGCTGAAAACTGAAAAACTTTATATTAGTCTCGCAAAAACTTTTGAAAATCCAATCAGGTTTTAGCAAATTCTTATCCTATGATCCCTAGGTCATTCAAAATTTACAATGATACCCCAAAGGTTTAGAATGACCGCCACCGTAGGGTAGACAAAACCACTCCTCCTCTGGGACGAGACTTTCTCGACCAGACCTTAATACCAGAATAACTCTTATTCCATTAGGCGTCCAGTTACCATTTTTCGGCCTGAATCCATTAACTCTTAACGAATCCTGTGAGTGTCACCCTCAATCTTTAAATTTCCAAGTATCCGTCCAAACTGTAGCCGTCGTAGGGAGGACTAAGAAGGAAAACCAACAAGGAAATCGTATCCCTTTCGAGAATTCACGGTGTTCCGACTCCCATGATCAAGGCCCTCTATAGGGATTGTCTGGTCCAGGCCAAACTAGCAGGCGGATCATAGGCGTCTCACGGTGTGAATTGAAAGAAGAGACTGTGGGTCCGTTTTCACAGGTCCCGCTCCCATTCACTATTAAGTACTCTCTCCATTCACTTTGATATTGAACCATACAAATGCCACCCGTAGGGGGACACTCCCATTTGCGCCACGAGGCCGATTATGGATCTCACGGTGCGAACTTAACGGAGATTTGTGAATGGAAAATTAAATGTATCTCATACACTTTATTTCCTCCCACTCAGCACTTTAAAATAATCGGGATTGACCTAGATAAATCGGCTAAAATTTACCTAAGTCTACCAATATAACTCTTATATTGGATTAGCCTAAGTCTATAATCACATTATTAACTTAGGTCTATGTGAGTAAATTAATTAACTCTTAATTAACGGCACTCACGAGAATATAACCTAAGAATCTTCGGACCGAATTCACTCCCAGGTCGGTTTTCAGGTAGGGGTGTTCCGCAAAACGTCAGCTTAAATACCCCAGCCTTAGACAAAACCTTCCTTAGACAGAGTTACTTATCAATCTTCATTCAAAGGTCATATTTGATTTCTCAATTGTAATCTTATTAGAACTAGAAAACCTAAGTCTAATTATTCAAGTTCTAAACATTTTAAAACTAATAATTAACTTAGGTTACATGCATTTCTATGTTATAGTGCTTGATCATTCATCACATGAATAATACTATACTATAACATACATTCATCACATGAATTAAATGCATGAGCATGCTTTTAATTTAAAAATATAAGACTTATATTAAATAAATTAAATCATGCAAACATTATACTATAACTCTTATAATATAATCCTATCATGCATACTATATATTATAACTCTTATAATATAAATATGATGCATGAAATGTTTAACCTAAAGTGGGATTTTAAATCTATATGACATACATTATGCACATAGAAAGATATTTCATACATCTCATGCATAAAATAAATAAATAAATAGCATTATTGGACCGATTTTTGGCACCTTAGGGACAAAAAATTAAATTAATTAACATTAATATAACAATTATATTAATATTAATTAAAATAATTAAATAAAATACATTTAATAAAAAAAATTTACAAGGAAAATAATTAAAACAGAAAAACGTGCTTCAGCTGGGACTCGAACCGTCGCACGTCTGTCCCAATATCCACGTCCACCCACGAACTCACGCAAAATCACTGGAACTTCCCACTCTGCCGCTGCAACGCTGTAACGCCGCTACCTACCTTCATTGTTGCTTAGCGTTCTCAACGCCCAAGCGTTGCAACGCCGCGCCTGGCGTCGCAACGTTGTGCCTGTAGCGCGCCTTCTTCAGCATGGACAGCGTTGACACGCCAATGAATAGCATCTAAACGCTATCGACAGAACAACAACTCTTTGCTCGTTGTTCGTTGAATTTTCGCCCGTTTTCGCTCTGATTTCTTCACGACATCTCATGCCACGAAAGACACAGACTTACAGACTCGATTTACATCAAAAAATGCCCAAAACACTAGGCCTTTACATTGTTCTCATCAACTTTGAATGTAAATCTATTCTAGTGCCAAAAATCGTAAACATCCAAAAACGCAAACCACAATTCCATCTTATGAATTTGAAGCAACCCACCTAATTTTAAGAATTCACAGAATTACACAACAAAGAGGAACGATTGGCTCGGATACCAATTGAAGGGATTTTGAATTCCCGCAGTGGAAGACGTTGTGAAACGTCGTTGATCCGTTGTGTAATTCCTATCTTAAAATTGAATCTATCTCATAGATCCTAGGCTAAACATGCAAAGAAGAAGAAGAAAACAGTAAGTAATAGATACTAAACTCTTGAAGAACTCTTCTTCAACGTTTTCTCCTTCTCCGGTCATGATCTCTCTCGAACCAATGAACTCCTCGAACATGAACCTCGATCCGAACAGGGAGACACCTCCAAAGGGTCTTTTCGATTGTTCTCGGGAGGTTGAGGGAGAGTGAGTGGGTCTCCCTTTGGTTTTGGGTGAGGAGAGCTTTTGAGAATTGAGAGAGTTCTAGAGAGAAATCACTTGCTCTCTTTGGATGGAAATCCAAAAAAAAAATGGCAAGAAGAGTTACCAAAAGCTTCTTGCAAAGCCTTTAAATAATGGTGAGATGTGGAGTTAGCATCTCCATCAAATCACCATTTTACCACAACTATATAATATACAAATCACATTTGCATATTATATAATATAAGGTATCTCATACCTTATTATACAAATCTCATTTGCATAAGTGTGGAATTATAACTTGAATCACATTCAATTTAATTTTTCTCAATTCAATTTCTCCAGATAGCACTAATTAATCAATTAGGCTATACTATAGTTTATTATGAATCTCATTCACATCAAACTATATATTATGTCATCTATATCTCATATAAATGACATAAATACCCAAATAATGAATTTGAACACTTCAAATTCACACCAAACTGTAAACCTCTCAATTTGTCCAATTTGAGCCAACCGAGGGACCTAATGATCCTACACATGACGAGCTCCAATGATCCGAGATTAACCTGTCAAACTCTTTGACCCGGTTATTCAACATTCATTAGCTACAGTAACACTCCACTAAAGCTCGTAGTTGCACTCTCATGACTGTAGGACAAGTTGTGTCCATCGATATAACCAATACCTATGAGTCGACCATTCACAAGTTGTTCGTAGACACTGTTGGGTAAAATTACCGTTTTTCCTCTGTGTCTACCTTTTGCTCCTCTAATGAACAACTACGTTGCATGGTCCAACCATAAACAACAACCCTCTCAGGGCAATGAGAGAGTGGGGCCCCGTTGTTCAAGCCCTGGAGACAGCAATTAAGGGAACAACCCCTATACTTTCCCTAAATCGGAAACGAGTGAATTCCTTCTTGCGTAGTTAAGTTCCCAGCTCCCCACGTGGTCCAGCCCCTGAGAAGATAGGCATATTGGGAGAGCAACAGTGGCCACCCTCACCCGTACTAGTCAAAGGACAGACCCCCCGCCGACAGGAGTTCGTGACACGCTCAGGATTAAGGTCGAGTCACTAATGGTCATCTACGAAATTATTAGCTCTATATTGTTAACGGTGTTACATCAGTAAGTCTAATAATCCACGGTCCGGTCTAGTACAATCTCATTGCACAGGATGCCCCCACTCGCATGTCAACCACATGAACGAGTCAGATCACCTCGTTTGTATCTAATACAAAGCGGGCCCATCCACAGTGTATCCAGGATTAGGTCTCCAACCCTATCCATATACTGTAGACCGTTCGGGTCATTAACTCGAACGTGATCTTCCCTGTGTGTCCATTACACACCATTCAAGTTCTTAGTTCTCTCATAATACAATGACCCTGGAGCTTAGTTTGTTGGATTAAGTTTAGAAAAATGCGAGACACAAAGTTTAAATAAATAACTCTTATTTATCACACAGAGTTCAAATAAATAACTCTTATTTATTCACAACTCAACTTGAAATATTACAAACTACACGAGATGAGGACATACATCCCAACATTGGTTACCTTACTTGCATTTTCACTAGCATTTCTTATTTCTCGATTTAACTTGTAAACCCGTTCCCTGTGGGTTCGATACTCTGAAATATTCCAGTTTTAGTACTTCGATCACGTGTCCTTGCGTGTAGCGTCAAAGTTTTTGCTGTCATTGCGGGAGAATGACATTTTAACGAGTTATTTCGGTTATATGGATTGTGAACGAAAGTTTAGGATAAATTGTTGTTGCATTTGCCGTAGCAATTTTTCTATCATTGGGACCAAAACTTCAATTGCAAGTACAATTGCAGGTGAAGTTTGGTGCATGCAAAAGGAGTTTTGCCTCTTGGAGCTAGACCCAGAGATCGAAAGAACCTTCCACCAATGTCGTAGACAACAGAGGAGGAAGAAAAAGGAATTACAAGAGAAGACTGAACACGAGATTCGTGAAAAGACTACTTTACAGGAAGTACACACGGATCCACCTATCATGGACCCTCAAGCAAATCTAGCTAATGGATAAAATCAATACCATACCAATGGCATACCTCCAAAAAATCCCATCTTCATTGCATATGAGAGGGATAAAGCGATCAGAGATTATGCGACCACCACATTCCAAAATTTAAATGCAGGAATTGCATAACCTAACATTGAGGCGAATCAATTCAAGCTCAAACCATTGATGTTTCAGATGTTGCAAACCATGGAGAAATTTGCAGGACTCCCTAATGAAGATCCTCATATGTATATCAAGATGTTTTTGCAGATATGCAGTTCATTCAAAATGAATGGTGTATCCAATGAAACATTACGCCTAAAATTATTTCCCTTTTCCTTGCAGGGAAATGCTGAAGCGTGGTTAGATTCTTTTCCTACAGATTCCATAAGAACGTGGGACGAATTAGTAGAGAAATTTCTCACCAAGTACTTCCTGCCCACGAAGAATGCACTGATCATATGAGAGATAATCACATTCAAGCAGAGGATGAATGAAGGACTTGGCACAACATGGGAGTGCTTTAAGAAATTAGTCAGAAAGTTTCCGCACCATGGATTGCCAGCATGTCTGCTAATCGAGCACTTCTACCATGGTTTAACGCAAGCATCAAAGACATTAGTGAACGCCTCAGCCAATGGATCAGTACTTAGCAAAATAGTGAACGAGGCCAATAAAATTTTGGATGCTATAGTATCAAACACTAGCCAATTGGGAGAGGAGGAATCACACAACACAAGGAATATTGCAGGAGTACACGAAGTGGATTCAATAGCTGCATTGAGTGCCCAGATTTTAGCAATGAACAATACTCTAAAGAATATGACAATGGGAAATCAAGCCACAATTGTTGCTATACATCCCACTCCTAATCCTAGTTCCACTTGTGTTTATTGTAATGATAACCATCTCTTTGAAAATTGTCCTTACAACCCTATTTCTGTGTATTATGTAGGGTAAAACAAACTGAATTCTTACTCCAAAACATACAATCCAGGATGGCGACAACATCCAAATTTCTTGTGGAGTGGACAAGGGACAAGAACTTCCAATCAGAATCAATATCCAAAATACGAAATGTCATCAGGGTTCAGCAATCAGCAACAACAACATTATACACAGAAGAATGCAAACCCAATGCAGTAGCAATCAGTATGACAAGGTTTATCGTTCGAGAACTTAATGAAAGAATTCATGGAGAAAGCGATGCAGTTGTCCAAAGCCAAGCGACATCTTTGCGTAATTTGGAAATTCAGATTGGACAACTAGCAAATGAGATGAAAAACATACCACAAGGGATGTTACCCAACACCACCAAAAGTTTGCAACGAGAAGGAAAGGAACATTGTAAGGCAATAACCTTGAGGAGTGGAACAAATTATGCAGGTCCAGAGATGCCCAAGGAACAAGAAGGTTCAAAGACAATTGAGAAAAATGAAGAAGAAAGGGCGACGCAGAAGAAAAAGAGCAAGACAAGGATAATGCAAGTGAAGCGACAGAAGAAAGAATCGCTAAGCACCAGGCTCAAAGGAAGAAAAGTGGAACAACAAAAGAGCCTACATCAACCAAGGAATACAAACCACTTCCCCCATTTCTCGAACGATTCAAGAAACAACTCAGGATGCACAATTTAACAAATTCTTAGACTTACTCAAGCAACTCCACATTAATATCCCATTGGTGGAAGCACTTGAGAAGATGTCTAACTATGTTAAGTTCCTGAAGGATATCTTGACCAAGAAACGCAGGCTAGGAGAATTTGAAATAGTAGCATTAATGGAAAACTGCAGTGCACTCATAACAAGCAAAATACCACCTAAACTGTGGGATCTAGGAAGCTTTACAATACCTTGCATGATTGGGAGCACAAACGTGGGAACAACACTCTGCGATCTAGGAGCGAGCATAAATCTCATGCCACTATCAGTCTTTAAAAGACTGGGAATTGGAGAAGCCAGACCTACGACAATGACATTGCAGCTTGCAGATATGTCAATAGCTCGAGCAATAGGGAAGATTGAAGATGTGTTGGTGAAAGTAGACAAATTAGTTTTCCCTGCAGATTTCATCATCCTGGATTGTGAAGTAGATAGAGAAGTGCTGATCATTTTGGGCAGACCATTCCTAGCAACCGGTAGAATACTGATTGACGTGCAAAAAGGAGAACTCACTATGCGAGTGAATGATCAACAAATTACTTCCAATGTTTTCAATGCATTGAGATATCCAGGGGAGTTGGAAGATTGCTCAAGAATAGAAATAGTAGATTCTTTGCAGATGCACGAGTACTAGGAGAACATAGAAGAAAAAGACAACGGAATGGAAGAACCCAACTATGAAGAGATAATGAGCCAGGATGAATCAAGAGAACTTGCATACATCAGTCCATTAAGGGACCCGGAAGAAAAGATAACTCAAATCAAGCGATCGATAGTTGAACCGCCTAACTTCGAGCTAAAACCTTCACCACCCCATTTGAAATATAGTTTTTTGGAAGAAGGCGAGAAATTCCCAGTAATCATCTCATCTGCACTCATTAATCAAGATGAAATTTCTCTTTTGCAGGTCCTTGCACGACATAAAAAGGCAATAGGATGGACAATCACGGACATTCAAGGAATCAACTCCTCTTTCTGTATGCACAAGATTAAGCTTGAAGAATGAACAAAGAACTCAGTTGTCCCCAAGAAGGTAGGCATATTGAGTCGGCGAATCTGGCCACTCTCACCCATACTTGTCAAAGGACAATCCCTCGCAAACAGGAGTTCGTAACCTGCTTAGGATTGAGATCAAGTTGCCTAGGTCATCCTAGTGAAATAGAAACCTGACTAGTCAACGGAGTTACATCTAGAGGTTACTATTTCGTGGTCCGGTCTTATGTAATCTCATTACATAGGATATCCCCACTCACAGGTCATCTACACGAACACGTTAGGATCACAGTGTTTGTATCAAATACAAAGTGTGTCACATCCATAGTTTAACCAGGGTAAGGTACCCAAACCTTATCCCCTAACTATAGACCCTTTAGGTTGTATCTCGAACTGAGATCTTTTTTATGTACATTACATTCAATTAAAGATTCATTGAACAACCTTGGATGTTTAGTTTATTGGATTTAGGGTTTAACTAAAGGCAAATTCGTAGATAACGAACAATAACACTTTATTACATTAATTAGAACATAATTACAAACTACGAGTTTTAGGGCACAAATCCCAACAAACTTCCACTTGAACTAAAACTCTAGTGGGGTACATCATAATCTAAAACAGTGGTTACAAGAGATAGAAATACAATAAACTAGGGCATCCATATACCCCATTACATATCTCCCACTTGCCCTAGATTAGCTTATGTACATAGCTCGTACACCCAGACTTTCCAGATGACCCTCGAACACTTTAGCCGTGAGAGTCTTTGTAAACGGATCAGCAATATTGTGCTCCGAAGCGATCTTCGTGACTGTCACATCTCTTCGTTGCACTATTTCTCGTATCAGGTGATACTTCCTCTCGATGTGCTTTCCTCGCTTATGGCTGCGAGGTTCCTTCGAATTGGCTACCGCACCACTGTTGTCACAGTATAAGGTGATGGGAGATTCCATATTTGGAATAACTTCCAAATCGGTAAGGAATTTTCTTAGCCAAAAAGCCTCTTAGCTGCTTCATAAGCAGCGACATACTCAACCTCCATTGTGGAGTCAGCGATGCATCCTTGCTTGATGCTTTGCCATACTATAGCTCTCCCGTTAAGGGTGAAAACTGATCCCGATGTGGATTTCTAAGAATCCTTATCGATCAAAATCGAAACGGTGTATCCAGTGAAGGATCGATCCTTGAGACCCATACACAAGCATATAGTCCTTCTTCGTTCTCCTTAGATACTTGAGGATATTTTTAATCGTTGTCCAGGGTCTAACCTGGATTGGACCGTACCTCACCGACTATTCCCACTTCATAACAAATGTCCGGCCTCGTGCATAACATAGCATACATTAAGCTACCTACTGCAGAGGCATAGGAAATATGTCTCATATCCTCAACTTCTTGAGGTGTCTTGGGACACTGTTCCCTAGACAGATGAACTCCGTGCCCGAAGGGTAATAAGCCCCTCTTGGAATTCTGCATCGAATATCTGGACAACATTTTGTCGATATAAGATGCTTGAGACAGTGCTAGTTTTCTGTTCTTGCGATTCCTAAAGATCAGAATCCCAAGAACATACTGCGCCTCTCCCAAATCTTTCATTTGGAATTGGGTTGCCAGCCAATTCTATATGTCAGTTAGGTATCCTACATCATCCCTATGAGTAGGATATCATCCACATAAAGTACTAACAAAGCTACTTTGTCATTGACGATCCTCTTGTAAACACAAGGCTCGTCAACGTTTTGGTCAAAACCGTAAGACTTGATCGTCGTATCAAATCTTATATTCCAAGATCTTGATGCTTGTTTCAATCCATAAATGGATCGATTAAGCTTGCAAACTTTTTGCTCCTGACCTTGGGCTATGAACCCTTCAGGCTGAGACATATAGATGCTCTCCTCAAGATTACCATTCAAAAAGGCAGTCTTGACGTCCATTTGCCAAATTTCATAATCATAAAACGCGGCTATGGACAAGAGTATCCTTATAGACTTCAGCATAGCAACAGGGGAAAAAGTTTCTTCATAGTTAACTCCTTCCCTTTGGGTAAAACCCTTTGCTACAAGCCTAGCCTTAAAGGTATGTACCTTTCCGACTGCATCTCTCTTTCTCTTATAGATCCATTTACACCCTATGAACCCCCTTCAGGTTGGTATACAAGTTCCCATACTGAATTGAAGTCCATTGACTCCATTTCAAGGTCCATGGCTTTGACCCATTGGTCCTTGTCTACGTCATTCATTGCCTGTTTATAAGACAATGGATCTTCTACGCCGTCATCAGGCATGACAACTTGAGTTTCAGCTAAACCCAAGTAGCGGTCAGGTTGGGAAATAACCCTCCCACTGCGTCGAGGCATTCCCAACGATTGAGAAGGACGAGACTGACTTGAGGTGCTGACTCCTCCATCAACTCTTGATGAAGGTCCAGCTTGATCAACAACTCTTGTTGGTTCATCTGTAGCTTCATTTAGTACTAATTTACTACGCAGTTTATGGTTACTCATGTGATTTCCTCCAAGAACGTGGCGTTTGTCGATACAATCACGTTGTTTTCTTGTGGGTCTTAGAAAAGACCACTTCTCGTTTCATTGGAATAGCCAATAAATTGGCACAATCTTGAACGAGGTTCCAGTTTCTTTGGGTTTGTCACGAGCACGTGTGCCGGACAATCCCAAATCCTGAAGTGTTGTAAACTAGGTTTACACCCCTTCTAAAGTTCAAAAGGTGTTTCTGAAACACCTTTTGATGGAACACTATTTAAGATTTGAACTACAGTCTCTACTGCGTATCCCCGAAATGAGGCAGGCAATTGAGCATAGCTCATCATAGAACGAACCATGCTAACAAGGTTCTATTTCTCCTTTCTGACACACCATTTTGCTGTGGTGTATTAGGTGCAGAGAGTTGAGATTTAATTCCATGTTCTATCATATAGTCCTGGAATCTCAAATCCATGTACTCTCCACCTCGATCTAATCGAAGTGTTTTAATGGTTTTCCCTAATGCATTCTCTACTTCAGCCTTATACTCTTTGAACTTTTCAAGAGTTTCAGACTTGTGATGCATTAGGTATAGATAACCATACCTCGAATAATCATCTATGAAAGAGATGAAATATTCGTACCCTCCTCGAGCTTTAACATTCACCGGACCACAAAGATCCGAATGCACAAGTTCTAGGGGCTCTACGACTCTATAACCTTTTCCAGTAAAAGGTTGTTTGGTCATTTTACCTTCCAAGCAAGACTCGCAAGGCGGTAAAGAATCATCTTCTAACTTGTTTAGAAGTCCATTCTTAGAGAGTCTCTCAATCCGGTTGAGATTAATATGACCAAGTCTAAGATGCCACCGATAGGTATTATTATTTGGAGAAAATTTTTGCCTTTTATTTTGAGTGTTAGCATTCTTAAACATCTCATGATTTAAAATTGCTTTGGTTTTTTCGGTTTGATGCGACGCAAGCCATTTTTCAATTTAGCAGAACAAATATTGACACCCTCTTTCAAAATGAACGCTTCATTAATTGAAAAAGAAATACAATAACCAAGTCTATTAAACAAGAGATAGAAATTAAGTTCCTTTTAAGCTTAGGAACTATATACAAATTTTTTTAAAGAAATAAATCTATCTCCGAAAAATAGCTTAGCATCTCCCACTGCATAAGCTGAGACGACGTCTCCCGTTCTGACCCTGAGCGTCATCTCACCCTCTCCGAGCTCCTTAAAGGAACTAGTTTCCTGAAATGAAGAGCAAACGTGATTAGTGGCTCCTGAATCAAGTATCCAGGTAAAATCATCATTTTCCACTAAACAAGTTTCAAGAACAAGTAAATCTAATTTACCTTTCTTCTCTTAGAGCTCAATGTCTGCAGTGGCAGAAGCTTTCCCTTTGCCTCCTTTCCTCTTTTTCCGAGTCGAAACACAGGGCTTAGTCCCAGAGGATGAACCCTTCTGGAATCTTTTGGAATGGGCAAACAGATTTTGTAAATTCGAGATCACTCTTTGGAATTTCCTTACAAAAAAAAGAAAACAAAAGAAAACAAGAAAGGAATAGTTTGGTTTGGTTTTTCTTTGAAAACAAAAGCAAAGGAAAGAAAAGTAAAATAAAGAGATAAAGGAAAAGAGAAAAGGAAAAAGAAAAAGAAGAAAAGACAAAAACAACCGTTTGGGCTATATTAAACCATTTCCAATTAATTTCCAACTCATTTTGTTGTCATTTTCAACCAAGAAAGGGCAGAGCATCGTGGGAGAGGTTTGAGAGAAGAAGAGGGGAGAAAGTTTCTGGTTGAGGTTGAAGAAGAAAGGAGAAGAATCATTCAACTTCCATGGAAATTCTTTGATCAACTCAGACCAGTTCTGCTATTTTGTTCATCTCGAGCTCCACAGAAAGAGGTAAGAGTTGAGATTTTGTTTCGTGCAAGTTAACTCATATTGGAACACAATTCGTGAAGGAAGCTCGAGCACATTCGGATCTTAAGCTACTGATTTGTGAAGAGGAAGACAGAAGACAGAATTTTCTGTCAAATCCGAGAAGTCTCTGGTGTTTTGGTTTGTACTGGTCTGTAGAGTTGGAATCAGAAGCTCTATTAGGTATGGTTGGAAAGCTTATTGAATTTCCTACAACTTTCGTGAAGAAATCGTGAATAGAAAATGATTGGAAGATGTTGTAAATAGCAGGTCAAGTTTCAGGTTGCAACAGAAAATCGAATCTGGAATAGCAGAAGTTAGTTCTGGGGAAGAAAGATTTCGAGGTATTTCTGAACCAATCTATTGGGAATTTCAATTTCATGTCTTCATATGATTTTTAGAGGATTCAAAAGGAAAGAAGAATTTGGTATAAATTTCACCTGTTTGGCTAAGTAATGAAGAAGTTATGGCTGTCTCAAAAAAAAGCAGTGAATTCAAAAATGCTGGAATTTTTGTTGGAGTGTTTTCTTGTAGTTTTAAGGTTAAAAACCATGAGCTCGAGGTTCTAAAACATGGTTTTGGTTTGTTTGGCAGTCCAATAGGAGATAGGTCGAGTGTATGCAGCCAAGGTTCTAGTTCTAACACGGTGAGTGACAAAACGAACCTTGAAAATGGTTTATAGGCTTGTATTATGCTTATGAAAATGCAAGGTTTTGCTAAGACGAAATGGTTTCAATGCCTAATGTTTTCCTTGAAACACATGTTTATGAGTATTCATATTTTCTATGAAATGATTTCAAGTGCTCGTTGTGACCCTAAAAGTCTTTATAAAGTTTATACATGAGCATATGTCCAATGGTTGCCAAAATTTATGGAAATGTTATGGTTTCAAGCAAGCATGTACTAGCAAGTATGTTTTAAAGATTTCTTGTTTTATGAACAAGCTGAGTAAGCTTGAGTTTTATGAAAGAAAAGATAAGCAGGCATGTTCAATGTTTTCATGTGATTTTCTGAGATATTGAGCCCGAGACTTTATGGTACCGTGTGCACACAGTCATATTCTATTGTCGACGCGTTGAGTGTACTCGTGACAACAGTATTGTGTCGTGAGTCTTTGGGCGTGCCCCACTACACGACAAAGACGATGGGAGTCTTTGGGCGGGCCCACTACATCGTAGAATAAACGTTGGTGTACTGGGCGTGCCCTACACAACGTAGATTGTGACATGTTTTAAAAAGAGTTTATATCATTTACATGCCTTACGAGATTTTAACGGTATACTTGCTGGTTTTCATGAAAAGCTATTATGATTACACAGTTACTTTTAACATTTGATTACAGCTGGCATAGGCCCATAGATGACCAGTGATATGATTTACGAGTTAATAGCTTTCTTTTAAACTCAAGTCACTCACTGAGCTTCATAGCTCATTCTTTCAGTGTTTTTCCCACTTTTCAGGTAGGATCGAGATCCCGGTGCCTGATAACCTGCCATAGTCTGCTGGAAGCTTGAGTTTGATACTTTATACGTGGGTGGAGATGTATAGGAAGTCTATACGTATTGTAGAAGGACTTTGAAGTTATGTTTATGTGTACATTCTAGGTTGTGGTTGTGTAAGCCATAGTTGGGTATGTTTATGGTTAAGATGTTCATATCTCTTTCAGTTTTCCAGAGAGTCTTAAGTAGGGTTACCCCTTACGTAGGTTACGTAATTGTCAATATTCCACTGTGTTGTGTTTTAGTTGTTTCTTATACAAGTTTAGTATGCTTATAAAGTAAAACAGGGTCAACAGGTATCGTTAGAGAGGTGAACGATGTCTGTTGGCTTCACGCCGTCTGCCGGGCTAAGTTAGCAGGTATTTCGGAAGGGGGTGTGACAACTTGGTATCAGAGCAGTTAGCTCCATGGGAATGAGACAGAGCAAGTTAGCTCTAGAAGAAACTCAAAAGTAAATAGCAAGTTATTGAGTTAGTTCAATAGAACTAGCAGAGCATGGTCCAAGTACGGATAAGAGTAAGTCTAGTCAGGACTAGAATGTGAACACAAGTCTAGAATTGTGCATTTGAGTTGAGTACTCATTACATGTCTAGTATGTTGATATGTTATAGAAGTCATGCCACCACGTTTTAGCAGACGATGCAGGCAGGATAAGGACGGGACGCAGGATCCTACCCAAGGCCATTCTGAGAGGGGATCTAGTGCCCGAGAATCCAGGTGGGGGCCAGAATTAAGCAGCATGTTAATTCCTCACAGGAGGTAGGTAAGCCATAGGGAGCAGGGCTAAGTAATCCAGATAAGACATATAGAATAGATCAACTAAAAGAATTAGGAGCCACAGTGTTTGAGGGTTCCAAAGATCCATTGAAGCTGAGGTTTGGCTAAATAAGCTTGATAAATGTTTTGATGATATGAGTTGCTCTGAGGAGCGAAATGTTAAGTTGGCCACATTCTTGCTACTAAAGAAGGCAGAAGGATGATGGAAATCGATGTTAGCCAGTTGTAGTGATGCACGTACTTCACACTGGAAAACTTTCAAAAGTATATTTGAAAATAAATATTACCCTAGCACGTACCGAGAGGCAAAGAGGGATGAATTTTTAGAACTAAAACAAGAGACACTTTCAGTGGTTGAGTATGAGAGAAGATATACCGAGTTGTCGCGGTATGTTGATGTGATTGTGGCATCTAAGAGTGACAGGTATCGAAGATTTGAAAAAGGGTTACGACACGAGATACGCACTCCGCCATACAACCATTGCTAAGTGGATTGATTTTTCCCAATTTGGTAGAGACCGCTCTACGTGTTGAGCGAGTTTAGCAGAGGCGCGATCGATGAGTGAAGCCTAGTTTTGGAGGCTTCGACAACAAGCGCTTTCAAGGTCGTGAGCAATGAGGTTCACACTTGGAGTAAATGTTTCTAAGTCAATATGACTTTAAGGAGCAAGCTAGTAACCAAGTAGCCGTGCATCGAGGCGGATGATTGTGGGTAGTGCCTATCGAGGCGAGTTAAAGAGGACCTAGTTAGTTTGTTTGATTGGCGTAAGTTGCGGGGAGGGCAAGAGTCTATGCCAAGATATAGCAAGGAAAACTCCATGTGTGATCTGTTGCAAGAATCATCAAGGTCATTGTCTTGTGAGTGTTGGTACATGCTACCATCTTGACAACCGGGACATGTCAAGAGGGATTGTCCACAGCTATGGACAAACCGCACGAGGGACTAGGGAGTTGAGTCCCAATCGGTTGAGCAAAGAGAGTTTGATGTGAGGGCAAGAGAGGGCACCAGTGGTGTTAGACTAAAGAGAGAGTTGTAGGGAGGCCTAGGCAACACGGAAAGGTCTAGGTTATGACTCACCAAGAAGCTGAGGATGCACCAGATATGATTACTGGTACGATTACTATTTGAAATGTACCTGCACCTGTTTTAATAGAACAAGGTGCTATACATTTCTTTGTTTTTAGTATGTTCTTGACTAAGTTGAATGGGAAGCTAGAACCTTTATGTAAAAGGTTAGTTATATACACTCTAGTTGGTGATGTGTTACTAGTCAATGCAATGTTGCGGGACTGTGAGATCTTTGTAGAAGGTCTTATTATGTTAGTGGATCCTCTTCCACTAGACTTGCAGGTGTGAGATGCAATCTTAAGGATGGATTTCGTATTTACTCATTATGCTTCCAGAGATTTCCATATAAAGGAAGTTGTTTTCAAGAAACCAGGATTAGCTGAAGTGGTTTTATGGAATGAAAGAAAGATTATCCCTACGAGTTTGATTTCAGCATTAAAAGTTTAAAAGTTATTGAGGAAAGGTTGCACGACGTTTCTTGCACATGTAGTTGAGGTGCAGGAAGAAAAGCTAAAACAAGAAAATGTTCTTGTTGTGAATAAATTTTCTTGTTGTTTTTCTAGCAGATCTATCAGGATTGCCACCTGATAGGGAAGTTGAGTTCACCATTGAACTGTTACCATGAATAGCACCTATTTCGCAAGCGTCGTATAGAATAGCTCCAAGTGAGATCAGGGAACTAAAGATGCAGTTACAAGAACTAGTTGATAAGGGATACATTAGACCTAGTGTATCGCCTTGGAGAGCTCCAGTGTTATCTGTGAAAAAGAAAGATGGTACCCGTAGATTATGCGTTGATTATAGACAGTTAAACAAAGTCACGATACGTAACAAGTATCGTTTACCCTAAATAGATGACTTGTTTGACCAGTTAAGAGGTGCATCGATGTTTTGTAAGATTAATTTAAGATCAGGATATCATCAGTTAAAGGTCAGAGAATCAGACATTCCTAAGACATTATTCATAATGAGGTACGAACATTATGAGTGTTTAATAATGTCATTCGGTTTAACAATGCACTAACAGTTTTCATGGACCTCATGGATAGGTTTTCCAGCAGTATTTGGATAAATTTGTGATAGTATTAACTGATGATATACTAGTTTATTCGGTTGACAGGAAAGCCCACGAGGAACACATGAGTATTATTCTACAACACTACCTCAGACGGATGGGCAGTCAGAGAGGACCATCAAGACCTTAGAGGACATGTTGAGAGCATGTGTCCTTCAATTTAAAGGGAGTTAGGATACACACCTATCGCTTATGGAATTTGCTTACAATAACAGCTACCAGTCGAGTATTGGTATGGCACCATTTGAGGCTCTGTATGGAAGACCATGTAGAACGCCCGTATGTTGGAATGAAGTAGGAGAGCGGAAGCTAATCGGTCATGAGTTGGTACAAGTTACTACAGACAATATTAAGGTAATCAGAGAAAATTTGAAGGTAGCACAAGACCGTCAGAAGAGTTATACTGATAAGCGACGAAAGGACTTAGAATTCCAAGTCGGAGATCAAGTTTTCTTGAAGTTATCTCTGTGGAAAGGTGTCCTTCGTTTTGGCAAGAAAGATAAACTAAGCCCTAGATATATTGGTCCTTATCCAATGCTTGGACGACGAGTTGGGCCAACGACCTCTGATGGAGTTACCAAAGAGAACTATCTCGAGTACATGATGTATTTCATGTGTCCATGTTAAGGAAGTATATTCCAGATCCGACACATGTGTTGCAAGCACAACCCGTTGAGCTGAAAGAAGACATGAGTTACGTAGAGGATGCAGTTCAATCCTCGACAGGAAAGAACAAGTTTTAAGAAACAAGACGATCCAACCCGTGAAGGTTCGTTGGAGACATCACGGAGTGGAGAAGGCAACCTGGGAGTTAAAGGACCAAATGAGGAGGAAGTACCCGACGATTTTCACTTAAAGACTGCTAAATTTCGAGGACGAAATTTCTTAAGGGGGAGGTAAGTTGTAAACCCGAGATCACTCTTTAGAATTTCCTTACAAAAAAAAGAAAACAAAAGAAAACAAGAAAGGAATAGTTTAGTTTGGTTTTTCTTTGAAAACAAAAGCAAAGGAAAGAAAAGTAAAATAAAGAGATAAAGGAAAAGAGAAAAGGAAAAAGAAAAAGAAGAAAAGACAAAAACAACCGTTTGGGCTATATTAAACCATTTCCAATTAATTTCCAACTCATTTTGTTTTCATTTTCAACCAAGAAAGGGCAGAGCATCGTGGGAGAGGTTTGAGAGAAGAAGAGGGGAGAAAGTTTCTGGTTGAGGTTGAAGAAGAAAGGAGAAGAATCATTCAACTTCCATGGAAATTCTTTGATCAACTCAGACCAGTTCTGCTATTTTGTTCATCTCGAGCTCCACAGAAAGAGGTAAGAGTTGAGATTTTGTTTCGTGCAAGTTAACTCATATTGGAACACAATTCGTGAAGGAAGCTCGAGCAAATTCGGATCTTAAGCTACTGATTTGTGAAGAGGAAGACAGAAGACAGAATTTTCTGTCAAATCCGAGAAGTCTCTGGTGTTTTGGTTGTACTGGTCTGTAGAGTTGGAATCAGAAGCTCTATTAGGTATGGTTGGAAAGCTTATTGAATTTCCTACAACTTTCGTGAAGAAATCGTGAATAGAAAATGATTGGAAGATGTTGTAAATAGCAGGTCAAGTTTCGGGTTGCAGCAGAAAATCGAATCTGGAATAGCAGAAGTTAGTTCCTGGGAAAGAAGATTTTGAAGTATTTCTGAACCAATCTATTGGGAATTTCAATTTCATGTCTTCATATGATTTTTTAGAGGATTCAAAAAGGAAGAATTTGGTATAAATTTCACCCTGTTTGGCTAAGTAATGAAGAAGTTATGGTCATCTCAAAACAGCAGGCGAAATTCAAAAAATGCTTTGGAATTTTTGTCTGAGTGTTTTCTTGTAGTTTTAAGGTTAAAAACCATGAGCTCGAGGTTCTAAAACATGGTTTTGGTTTGTTTGGCAGTCCAATAGGAGATAGGTCGAGTGTACAGGCCAAGGTTCTAGTTCTAACACGGTGAGTGACAAAACGAACCTTGAAAATGGTTTATAGGCTTGTATTATGCTTATGAAAATGCAAGGTTTTGCTAAGACGAAATGGTTTCAATGCCTAATGTTTTCCTTGAAACACATGTTTATGAGTATTCATATTTTCTAAGAAATGATTTCAAGTGCTCGTTGTGACCCTAAAAGTCTTTATAAAGTTTATACATGAGCATATGTCCAATGGTTGCCAAAATTTATGGAAATGTTATGGTTTCAAGCAAGCATGTACTAGCAAGTATGTTTTAAAGATTTCTTGTTTTATGAACAAGCTGAGTAAGCTTGAGTTTTATGAAAGAAAAGATAAGCAGGCATGTTCAATGTTTTCATGTGATTTTCTGAGATATTGAGCCCGAGACTTTATGGTACCGTGTGCACACAGGTCATATTCTATTGTCGACGTTGAGTGTACTCCGTGACAACAAATGGGCCGTTCGTGAGTCTTTGGGCGTGCCCCACTCACGACAAAGACGATGGGAGTCTTTGGGCGGGGCCCACTACATCGTAGAATAAACGTTGGTGTCTTTGGCGTGCCTACACAACGTGATTGTGACATGTTTTAAAAAGAGTTTATATCATTTACATGCCTTACGAGATTTTAACGGTATACTTGCTTGGTTTTCATGAAAAGCTATTATGATTACACAGCTTACTTTTAACATTTGATTACAAATGCATATGCTCATATATGACCAGTGATATGATTTACTGAGTTAATAGCTTTCTTTTAAACTCAAGTCACTCACCGAGCTTCATAGCTCATTCTTTCAAGATGTTTTTCCACTTTTCGTAGGGATCGAGATCCCTGCACTGATAACTTTGCCATAATCTGCTTGGAAAGCTTGAGTTTGATACTTTATACGTGGGTGGAGATGTATAGGAAGTCTATACGTATTGTAGAAGGACTTTGAAGTTATGTTTATGTGTACATTCTAGGTTGTGGTTGTGTAAGCCATAGTTGGGTATGTTTATGGTTATGATGTTCATATCTCTTTCAGTTTTCCAGAGAGTATTAAGTAGGGTTACCCCTTACGTAGGTTACGTAATTGTCAATATTCCGCTGTGTTGTGTTTTAGTTGTTTCTTATACAAGTTTAGTATGCTTATAAAGTAAAACAGGGTCAACAGGTATCGTTAGAGAGGTGAACGATGTCTGTTGGCTTCACGCCGTCTGCCGGGCTATGTTAGCAGGTAGTTCGGAAGGGGGTGTGACAGATTTGCCTCTCCATCAGCCTGTTCCTTATTCTTAATAAGAGACTCGAAAGATTGTAGTTCATTTAGGAGGGAAGTCAGGTTATACTCCTTTTTGTTCAACTCTGCATTTCTACGGAATGGTAGGAACTCTTCGGAAGAGATTCCAGGATGAAGAATACCTGAATTTTCTCATCTATGACCGCTCCATTCATTTCGGCCACGTTGAAGTGAACTATAAGATCGAGAACATGTTCTCTCACTGAAGTTCCCTCCTTCATGCACGCGTTATAAACGTATTTGATGGATTCGTTCCGAATTTGTTCAGACGGTTGTCTAGACAAATTTTTCAGATATCCCATGATCTCACGAGCTGAGACCATACCCTGCAATCTCCTGGCTAAAACATCAGATATCCCAGCCAGGATATAGGCCTTGGCTTTTTCATTAGCCTTGGCCCAGCGGTCAAACGCATCCTTAACAGATTGAGGTGCGTCTTGATCAGGAATCTGAGGACATTCCTCAGTTAGTACGAACCGAAGGTCGTCAACAATAAGGATCGCATCCAAGTTTGACTTCCACGTAGTAAAGTTTTCACCAGTTAAACGTTCCTTTTTTAGTAAGGCTATGAATGAGGACGACATGCTAAAAATCCAAAATAGTTCTAATTAGTTATGCCTTTTGAACCCATTGCAAAAAAAAAAAAACAATCAAATTTAGCAAAATTATAAAAGAACCCTAGTGTTTAAACTAAACCCACTGTTTGAGTTAAACCTTTAATTTTGCAACGATACTTCAAGGGTTTAGAACAAAAGCCTCCGTCGGGCGGTCAGTCATTCCTCCCTCGAATTGAGACTTTCTTAGCCAATTCTCACTACCCGAACATCTCATGTCCCAATGGTCCTTAGCTACCATTTGTTTGGTCAAGGATTTGTTAACTAGCTTAACTCATCCCGTAAATGTGACCCTACCATTTTCAGATCCAATAGGCCCGAACCAACAGACTACTATTAAGAAAAATAACTGCTAGCAAACAACCTAAGAGACCCTATCCATTTCTGGAGTTCGCGGTGTTCCGATCCCTATAGTCAGGCCCTCCGTAGGGTTTGGCTGTTCAAGGACAACCTAGCAAAGCGACTATAGAAATCTCACGGTCATGACCTAATGAAGGAGACCGTAGGATACGTTGACACGCGTCCTGCTCCCATTTACTATGGATACTTCCCTCATTCACCTTGGTATTGAACCATGCAAACACATACCATAGGGGGACGCCCTATTAACGCCACGTAGCCGAGCATGGAACTCACGGTGTGAACTCTTAAGGACATGAGAGTAAACTCGATGCGAACATCTCATTTCTCCCACCGAAGTTCCTAAAATTAGGGTATGGTTTTAACTTAGTCTGATTCGGCTAAAAGAATCTATCTAAGTCTATGCCTATTATAATCAAGTATAACTAGGTCTTAAAACCTTATGTCTAGGTGAATAAACATTTTAATTACCTAGAGATAAAATGCGAACTAAGGTTAATTCAACTCGGGTTCCGGTCGGTTCCTGTGTAGGAGGTGTTCCAGATTAACTGTCGACTTTAAGTACCCACCTTAGACAGAACATCACCGGTAGAGTTCCCTTATAACCAAAGTCCTATAGTCCTACTATATTTTAAACTATTTAAAATACTACGTAAGACTTATTTCTAATCCTATTAGAAATTGAAACTTAGGTCTAAATTAATTTTAAACGATTTAAAACTAATTAAATTTAACCCAAGTTCCTATGTTTGCATGCATTTCTTTATTATAGGTTATGGTTTCTAAAACCCCTTTAATTTATAACTTTTATAAATTTTAATAATTAACCTATGATAAAGAAACTATATTATAAATCCAACAATCAATATTCAAATTGGAATTATAAAAGAAATTCAACTATTTGAATTATAAATTTCTTAAACAAAATAACATTTATTTTAAACTAAGTAATTTCATGCTCAATGCAATTTATTTTTCATATAATCTAATTATAACACTTATAATTAATTACTCATGAAAAAAATAAATTAGTCATGCATTCAACTATATTCATATAACATTTATATAAATAAAATGCATGAACATGCTTATCCTAAGGTGTGAATAATCTAAATGACATTTACATAGATAAATAGTCAGAAACCTAATAATTTGGCCCTAAAGTGCAAAAAAATAAATTACATTAATTTATTTCATGAAACCGGTCCAAAAACACCCTGAACCGGCCTTGAACCGCTCGAACTGGACCAAAACAATTGAACCAACCGAACCGGTCTGCAGCTGCTGGAATGCCCCACGGCCTTGCAACGCTGAGGCCAGCGTTGCAACGCCCGCTTCGTCGTCTTGCGCTGGTATCGAGTTGGCGTTACTGTAACGCCGAGGGGCGCTGCGTTACCAACGCCACCGACCCCTGATCGCCGCGCGTCGATAGGGAACGCTGGCGTTGCGACGCCGTTCTTCACGTTACAACGCTGCTTTGCTTTCAGCAGCAGCTTTTTCCACGAACACAAAGAGACTTCAAACTTCGCCTTCTCCTTCGATTCTCAACCAAAATGCATGAAAATGGTCCCGGACGGCTCGTAACTCGATTACAAACTCATTGCACTTTTTGCCCAAAAATCGCAGGGGCCTTTACATCCAATTTGAACGAAATTCGAAGTAAACTAAGGCCAAAATATTCCTAAACACGTTTTACAGCAAACCAAATGCATTTCCCACCAAATCAATGCAATTTTGTCTCAAAACAAAACAGTACAAACATTGCACTGATACCAATTGATGGAGATCTGATCTCCTTGAGCTGCGGAAACGTGTTTGGGATCTTAATTACTTGATTGTTTTGCTTAAAAAAAACCAGTGCATTGACAAAAAGAACAGAACAAGCATGAAATCAAATCTATCGAATTAGGCATGGATTAATTGTATACAAACATACATAGAGTTTAACAATTAAACTAATAATGGAAATGAAATTATTACCTTTGTAGACTCACAACAACTCCTTGCTCCAAGCAAATTCCAGTAACTTAGCAAGCTTTTGTTTCTCTGTTTTACAGAACACCACAAAAAGAGTAAACCCTCTATCCTCTGAGTGCTTAGATCTTTCCTTTGTGGGAAGGATTCCGACAGTTGGAATAACTTTTGGGAATTCTAGAATTGAGAGTGAGAGAGAATTTTTCCTTCTGTCCAAGTGAAAAATGATCAATCGATCAATTAATGACCAACTCCCTTCTCCCTGTTAAACTGTCGATAGGGAGAAGGAGAGGGGTAGTGGGGAACGTGTCTGGATGACACGTTCCCTTATTTTATTATTATTATTATTATTATAATAATAATAATTGAATAATAATTAAATCTAATTTAATTATTAATTTAAATCATATTTAAATAATACAAATTAAATATCATATATTTAATTTGGATTAAATCTCATTTAATCATATTATCCCTTTAACCTATAGTTTTAATGTACATCCAGTGCACATTAAATTTTAACCTATAGTTTTCAAATGTGAATCACATTCACATTTAATATAATATTTGAACTCTTTCAAATATTCAATTCTCTCATATAATTTAATATGAATCACATTCACATTAAATTTATAATATATAGTTCCAAAACTATATATTATATTGTATCAACACACATTAAGTTTATTCCCTAATGAATTTGAACATTTCAAATTCAAATGACCTAAGAACCCTTTACGAGCTAGAAGGTGGACCTAATGGACCTACAAATAAGAAGCTCCAACGATACGAGATTGCTCGGTTAATCTCATTAACCTCCCAATCAACATTCGTTAACTGCGGGAACACTCCACTAAAGTCCCACAGCTGCACTATTCTCACTACAGATATATTTCTGTGTCTATGGATATTGACCAATAACAGCAAGTCAATCCTTCACGAATGTTCGTAACACCAGCTGGGTCAAATTATCGTTTTACCCCTGGGTTACATCTTGTGCCTTAAGTACCAGTGCTCCTCTAATGAACAATTTGTTTGTGGTCCTACCAACAAACAGAGTCCCTCTCGGGCCAATGAGAGGGTCGAGCCCTTTGATCAAGTCCCGGAGACACCACTTAAGGGAACATTCCTCTACTTACCCTAGTAGGCGGGAAGGAGTGAATTCCGCCTTGCTAAGTTAAGTTCCCAGCCGCTCACTCGGTCTTGTCCCCAAGAAGGTAGGCATATTGAGTCGGCTAATCTGGTCACTCTCACCCATACTAGTCAAAGGACAATCCCTCGCAAACAGGAGTTCGTAACCTGCTTAGGATTGAGATCAAGTTGCCTAGGTCATCCTAGTGAAATAGAAACCTGACTAGTCAACGGAGTTACATCTAGAGGTTACTATTTCGTGGTCCGGTCTTATGTAATCTCATTACATAGGATATCCCCACTCACATGTCATCTACACGAACACTTTAGGATCACAGTGTTTGTATCAAATACAAAGTGGGCCACATCCATAGTTTTACCAAGGTAAGGTACCCAAACCTTATCCCCTAACTATAGACCCTTTAGGTCAGATCTCGAATCAAATCCTTTTTATGTACATTACATTCAGTTAAAGATTCATTTTACAGCCTTGGATGTTTAGTTTATTGGATTTAGGATTTAACTAAAGGCAAACTCGTAGATAATGAACAATAACACTTTATTGAAATAATAACACTTTATTACATTAATTAGAACATAATTACAAACTAAGAGTTTTAGGGCACAAATCCCAACAATATGTCGGGTCGAGTACATAGCATGGCATACATAAGACTACTGACAACAGATGCATAGGGAATGCGTCTCATATTCTCAACTTCTTGAGGTGTCTTAGTGTTGGGATTTTTGTCCTAATCTCGTGTTTGTAATATATTGTTTGAAATTAATAAGAGTTATTCATTTCATCACTTTGTGTCTCACAATATTTATAAACTTTTCCAATAAACTAAGCTCCAGGGTCATTGATTTTATGAGAGAACTAGAACTTGAACGGTGTGTAGTAGACACACAGGGAGGATCACGTTCGAGTTAATGACCCGAACGGTCTCATGATATATGGATAGGGTTGGAGACCTAATCCTCGGATACATCGTGGATGCGACCCGCTTTGTATTAGATACAAACGAGGTGATCTGACTCGTTCATGTGATTGACATGCGAGTGGGGGCATCCTGTGCAATGAGATTGTACAAGACCGGACCGTGAATTATTAGACCTACTGATGTAACACCGCTGACGATGAAGACTAATAACTCCGTAGATGACCATTAGTGACTCGACCGAATCCCGAGCGTGTTACGGACTCCGTCTCATGGGTCCGCCCCTTTGACTAGTACGTGAGGGTGGTCACGATTACTCGCGCAATATGCCTATCTTCTCGTGGACAGGACCAAGTAGGAGCTGGGAACTTAACTACGCGAGATGAGATTCACTCGCTCCCGCCTTTAGGAAACTAGAGGGGTTGTTCCTTTAAGTCTTGTCTCCGTGGCTTGAAAAAGCGGGCGCCCACCTTCTCACCGCCCGAGAAGGGTGTTGTGTATGGTTGGACCTTCACAATATGTTGTTCATAAGAGGAGCAGTGGGGACTTAAGGAACAAGAAGTAGACACAGGGGTAAAACGATAATTTGACCCAGCCGTGTCTACGAAACCTGTGAAGGGTCGACTCATGGGTATTGGTTATATCAGTTGACACGAAATATTCTGCACTGACGGGAGTGCAGCTACCGGCTATAGTGGAGTGTTACCGTAGCTAATGAATGTTGGTTAACCGGGTCAAAGAGTTTGACAGGTTAATCTTGGATCATTGGAGCCCGTCACTCTAGGTCCATTAGGTCCCTCGGTTGGCTCAATCTGGGTTAAAAGAAGGGTTAATGTTTTGGTATGAAATTGAAGTGTTTAATTTCACTTTCAGGACATTTATGTCATTTATATGAGATATGAATGATATAATATATAGTTTAATGTGAATGAGATTCATAATAAACTATAGGTTAGCCTAATTGTTGAATTAGGGCTAATTGGAGAATTTAATTGAGAGCAATTAAATTGGATGTGATTCAATTTAATTAAACCGCAATTATTGCAAATGAGATTTGCAATATGAGATATGAGATATCTTATATTATGTGGTTATGCAAATGAGATTTGCATAACCTATGGTTGTGGTAAAGTGGTAATTATGTGGAGATTTTAACTTCATCAATTCCACTATATAAACCCTTCTTGCAAGAAGGAATGGGACATACTTTCTCATTTTTGGAATTTCAACCAAAAGAAGAGAATTCTCTCTCAAGCAATTCTCTCAAATCTCCTCCCTCTCCAAAACTAAGATCACACCATCTTCCTTCTTTCCAAAAGAAGAACAACCGAGTTTCCAAGTGGTTGTGGTCGGATCTTGTTCGTGAGTTCAAGTTTTTGATGAGATTGAGAAGCACGAAGAGTTCGTGAACAAGGAAGGAAATTGAAGAACAGTCTACAACAAGTAAGTACGTACTTCTCACTGTTTTTTCTTCCTTTCTCAGCATGTTTAGCTTAGATCTAGTGTTAGATCGATTTTAACAAATACGAGTTGCATAATGATGCCACGACGATTCGATCGTCTTCCGCTGCGCGGGGATTTTCATTCCCTTCAATTGGTATCAGAGCCATTTCGATGGTTCTTCATTTATGCACTGTTTTGTTAAAATTAGGTGGGTAAATTGCCTAATTTTCATGAGATGAATGTTTGGTTTGCATAATGGATGTTTTCAGTTTTTGGCACTAGTTTAGATTTACAATTTATGTTGATGAGATCAATGTAAGGGCCCGTTATTTTTGGGCATTTTGTTGTAAATCGAGTCTGTAAGTCCGGGTCGTTCGTGGCACGAGTTGCTGTGAAGAAATCGGAGTGGAAACAGGCGGAAATCGGTGGAAGAACAACAAAGAGTTTGTTGTTCTGTCGATGGCGTTGAGACGCTGCCTCACGGCGTCTCAACGTTGTCCTTGCGGACGGAGACCTTGCTGCAGAGCAGCGTTGAGAACGCGGCTCGACGCTGGAGGCGACAACGTTGCAACGCTGCACGCGTTGAGGAGCAGTTGCTGGAGGCGGTTTCGCGAGAACGTGGGGGTTATTCGTAGTGGGGCGGTTTATTTGTATTTTTTAATTAATTTATGATTTATAAAATGTAATTTATTTATTTATTAAATTATTTTATTAAATAATATTAATATAAATGTTATATTAATGTTATTTAATTAAATAATTGCCCCTAGGTGCCAAAAACCGGTCCATTTTTGCTGTTTAATTTTTTTTTATGCATGAGATGTATATTTTAATTAAATTCTATGTGCATATTATATGTCATATAGATTTAAAATCCCACCTTAGGTTAAACATTTCATGCATCATTTATATTATAAGAGTTATAATATATAGTATGCATGATAGGATTATATTACAAAAGTTATAATATAATGTATGCATGTTTTAATTTATTTTAATATAAGTGTTATATTTTTAAATTAAAAGCATGCTCATGCATTTAATTCATGTGATGAATGTATGTTATAGTATAGTATTATTCATGTGATGGATGATCAAGCACTATAACATAGAAATGCATGAAACCTAAGTTAATTATTAGTTTTAAAGAGTTTAGAACTTGAATAATTAGACTTAGGTTTTCTAATTTTCTAATAAGATTAGAAATTAGGAAATCAAATATAACCTTTGAATGGAGACTGATAAGTAACTCTGTCTAAGGAAGGTTTTGTCTAAGGCTGGGGTATTTAAGTTGACGCTTGCGGAACACCCCTACCTAGAAGCTGACCTGGGAGTGAATTCGGTCCGGAGATTCTTAGGTTATATTATCGTGAGTGTCGTTAATTAAGAGTTAATTAATTTACTCACATAGACCTAAGTTAATAATGTGATTATAAACTTAGGCTAATACCATATAAGAGTTATATTGGTAGACTTAGGTAAATTTTAGTCGGTTTATCTAGGTCAATCCCTATTAAAATTAAAGTGCTGAGTGGGAGGAAATATAGTGTATGAGATACATTTGAATTTCCAACCACAAATCTTCGTTAAGTCCGCACCGTGAGATCTATGCTCGGCCTCGTGGCGCAAATGGGAGCGTCCCCCTTCGGGTGGCATTTGTATAGGTCAATATCATCGTGGATGGAGAGAGTACTTATAGTGAGTGGGAGCGGGACTTGTGAAAACGAGACCCACGCCTCTTCTTTTTCGATTCACACCGTGAGACACCTATGATCTGCCTGCTAGTTTGGCTCGACTGCACAATCCCTTCGGAGGGCTTGATCATGGGAGTCGGAACACCGTGAATTCCCGAAAGGGATACAGTTTCCTGGTTGATTTTCTTTCTTAGTTCACCCTTCGGTGGCTATTGTTTGGATGGATACTTGAAAACTTAAAGATTGAGGGTGACACTCACAGAATTCGTTAAGTGTTACTGAATTCGACCGAACAATGGTAATTGGACGCCTAATGGAATAAGAGTTATTTTGGGATTAGGGTCTGATCGAGAAAGTCTCGTCCTAGAGGAGGAGTGTTCCGTTCACCCTTCGGTGGCGGTCATTCTAAACCTTTAGGGTATCATTGCAAAATTTTGAATGACCTAGGGATCATGAAACAATTTTTGCTAAAACTTGATTGGTTTTCAAAAAGTTTTTTGCTAGACTAATACAAAGTTTTTCTTATTTTTCAGCTAAAAATGTCTAGCACAATTATAGCATTACTCGCTTCCGATAAGTTAGTGGGAGATAATTACCAGAGTTGGAAAAACAACATTAACACAATTTTGGTAACTGACGACATAAAGTTCGTGCTGTCTGAGGAGTGTCCTCAGATGCCGAGCTCGACCGCGTCGCGAAGTGTTCGCGACGCGTACGTTCGGTGGATCAGGGCCAATGAAAAGGCCAAGGTCTACATAATTGCCAGCATGTCCGATGGTTTGGCAAAGAAGCATGAGTGATGGTTTCGCGCCAAGGAGATCATGGAGTCCTTGCAGAAATGTTTGGACAATGATCCTTTCAGTCCCAGCATGACTCGCTCAAATACGTCTTCAACGCACGGATGAAAGAGGGGTCGTCTGTCCGTGAACTTCTTCTAGACATAATGACCCACTTTAATCTGGCCGAGATGAACGGGGTTTCGATCGACGAGTCGAGCCAGTCGATTTATTTTGGAGACTCTTTCAAGAGTTTCCTTCGATTTAGAGCAATGTCAAGTTATGAACAAAATTAGCTACACTCTGACTACCCTCCTCAATGAGCTACAGACTTCCAATCCTTGAACAGGTCAAAGGAATCTGAGGCAAATGTTGCCTCACGAGTCTTATCACAAGGGTTCGACCTGCGGGACGAAACTCGTTGCTCCTTCACACACCCGAAAGGGGAAGAAGAGGATGAAGAGGGGTAAAATCGACCGCGCTCTTTGCCGCCACAAGGGCAAGAAGGTTAAGGACGCTGCAGAGAAAAAGGAAAGTGTTTCCACCGCAATGGGGCGGACATCGGAAGAGGAACTGTCCCAAATTCCCGGCCGAGAGGAAGAATCAAGGTAAATGTGATTTACTTGTGATCAAAACATGTTTAGTGGAGAGTAATGACTCTGCTGGATATTGGATTCGGCGCCACTAATCACGCTTGTTCTTCTTTTTTCGTGATTGATTCTCGGCAAACACCGCGCGAGAGGGTGAGGTGACTTTACGGGTTGGATCCGGGAGCTTGTCTCTGCTGCAATGATCGGCACTTGAAGCTACACTTTGGCGGGAAGTACTTATTGTTGGACAATTTGTACATAGTTCCAGGGGTTTACTAGAAACCTTGTTTCCATTTCTGCTAATTGAACATTGTATTTCGGTTTCTTTTGAATTAAATAAAGCGTTTATTTCTTTCAAAGGGAATGTTATTTGTTCAGCTTCACTCGAAAATAATTTGTATGTTTTGAAACCTAATTCGGTCAAAAGTGTTTTGAATATCGAATTGTTTAAAATCTATGAAACACGAACTAAGAAAGCAAAAGTTTCTCCAAAAGAAAATGCCCATCTTTGGCATCTACTAAGTAGCTACATCAATCTCAATAGGATTGAGAAACTAGTGAAGAGTGAACTTCTAAACGAGTTGGAAGAAAACTCTTTGTTGGTGTGTGAGTCATGCCTTGAGGGCAAGATGACCAAACGTCCTTTTAGTGGAAAAGGATATAGAGCCAAAGAGCCTCTTGAGTTAGTACATTCGACCTCTCTGTGGTCCGATGAATGTTAAAGCTCAAGGGCGGTTATGAGTATTTCGTGTCTTTCATGACGATTACTCTAGATATGGGTATATTTACCTAATGCACAAGAAGTCCAAAACTCTTGAAAAGTTCAAGGAGTACAAGACTGAGGTTGAGAACCTCTTAGGTAAATCGCTTAAAACACTTCGATCGGATCGAGGTGGAGAGTACATGGACACTGAATTCCAAGACTATATGATAGAACACGGGATTACGTCCCAACTCTTAGCGCTGGTATGCCACACGGAGAATGGTGTATCGTAGAGAGAGAAACAGAACCTTGTTGGACATGGTTCGGTCGATGATGAGCTATGCTCGCTCTACCCGATTCTTTTTAGGGTACGCAGTGGAGACTGCGGTTTATATTTTGAACAATGTTCCGTCGAAGAGTGTTTGTGAAACACCTTTCGAGCTCTGGAGTGGACGTAAACGTAGTTTACATCACTTCATGATTTGGGGATGCCCGACCCACGTGTTGGTGTCAAACCCGAAAAAGTTGGAACCCCGTTCGAAATTGTGCCTATTCGTAGGTTACCCTAAAGAGACTAGGGGTGGTCTATTTTATGATCCTAAGGAAAATAGGGTGCTTGTGTCGACAAATGCCACTTTCCTAGAGGAAGACCACGTCAGGGATCATTTACCAAGGAGTAAAATTGTGTTGAATGAAATGGACGATGACATCGCCAAGAGAGTTGCTTTGATGGGGCTAGTACGTCAACAAGTGTTGTTCATCCTAGCACGTCTAGTCAAATCTGTTCCCAAGAGTTGGGAATGACTCGACGTAGTGGGAGGGCTGTGAGACAACCTGATCGCTACATGGGTTTAGCTGAAACCTCAGTTGTTGCTCCTGATAATGACTGTGAGGATCCATTGACCTATGATCAGGCAATGCTTGATGTTGACAAAGACGAGTGGATTAAAGCTATGGACCAGGAAATGAAGCCTATGTACTTCAATTCTGTATGGGAGCTTGTGGATCAACCGGATGGGGTAAAACCTATTGGTTGCAAATGGATCTACAAGCGTAAACGTGGCGTAGATGGGAAGGTGCGCACCTTCAAAGCCCGACTAGTGGCAAAGGGTTTTACCCAGTTGAAGGGTTGACTATGAGGAGACCTTTTCACCTGTTGCCATGGTAAAGTCGATCTGGATCCTTCTGGCCATTGCCGCGTATTATGACTACGAGGTATGCAGATGGACGTCAAGACAGCCTTTCTGAATGGCAAACTTGATGAGACCATCTACATGGTCCAGCCCAAAGGGTTCATTGCCCAAGACCAAGAGCAAAAGGTTTGCCGGCTTCATAGGTCCATTTATGGGTTGAAACAAGCTTCGAGGTCTTGGAATATAAGGTTTGATGAAGGGATCAAATCTTATGGCTTTGATCAAAATGTCGACGAGCCTTGTGTCTACAAGAAAATCGTTGACAAAACTGTCACATTTTTTGTGTTGTACGTGGACGATATTCTTCTCATTGGGAATGAGGTAGAATTTCTATCTGACGTTAAGAAGTGGCTAGCTTCGCAATTCCAAATGAAAGATTTGGGAGAAGCTCAAGTATGTTCTAGGTATCCGAGATAGTCCTAACCTAAGAACAGAACGCTAGCCTTGTCTCAGCGCGCTTATATTGACAAGATGTTGTCTAGATATAAGATGCGAACTCCAAAAAGGGTTTCTTTGTCCTTTCAGGCATGGGGTTCACTTGTCTAAGGATCAGTGTCCTAAGACTCCTCAAGATGTTGAGGATATGAGGCGGATTCCATATGCTTTAGTTGTAGGGAGCCTGATGTATGTCATGTTGTGTACTAGGCCCGACATCTGTTATGCAGTAGGAATTGTAAGTAGATATCAGTCCAATCCAGGATTAGATCACTGGACAGCCGTAAAGGCAATCCTCAAGTATCTTAGGAGAACGAGGATCTACAGCTTAGTGTATGGTAGTGGGGATTTGATCCTTACGGGATACACGGATTCTGATTTTCTGACCGATAAGGATTCTAGGAAATCCACTTCGAGGTCAGCCTTCATTCTGAATGGAGGAGCTGTAGTATGGCGAAGCATCAAGCACGGATGCATCGCTGATTCCACTATGGAAACTGAGTATGTTGCGGCTTGTGATGGTGCAAAGAAAGCTGTTTGGCTTAGGAAGTTCATGACGGATTTGAAAGTTGTTCCAAATATGAACTTGTCGATCACACTGTTCAGTGATAACAGTGGTGCAGTAGCCAACTCGCGTGAGCTTCGGAGCCATAAGAGAGGCAAAAACATTGAGCGCAAGTATCATCTGATACGGGAGATTGTGCATCGCGGAGACGTGATTTCCACGCAGAGATAGCGTCGGAGCACAACGTAGCTGATCCATTTACAAAGCCCCTCACGGCTAAGGTGTTTGAAGGTCACCTAGAGAGTCTAGGTCTTTGAGAGCTTCCTGACTAGGGCAAGTGGGAAATGTGTAAACGGGTATTCAATGCCCTAGTTTATTGTATTACTTCATTGTAATTTATGTACATTTCAGAAATGTATTTTCTCCACTAGCTTAATCCAAGTGGGAGTTTGTTGGGATTTTTGTCCTAATCTCGTGTTTGTAATATATTGTTTGAAATTAATAAGAGTTATTCATTTCATCACTTTGTGTCTCGCAATATTTATAAACTTTTCCAATAAACTAAGCTCCGTGGTCATTGATTTTATGAGAGAACTAGAACTTGAACGGTGTGTAGTGGACACACAGGAGAGGATCACGTTCGAGTTAATGACCCGAACGGTCTGATATATGGATAGGGTTGGAGACCTAATCTCGGATACATTGTGGATGCGCACCGCTTTGTATTAGATACAAACGAGGTGATCTCGACTCGTTCATGTGATTGACATGCGAGTGGGGGCATCCTGTGCAATGAGATTGTACAAGACCGACCGTGAATTATTAGACCCACCGATTTAACACCGCTGATGTGAAGGACTAATAACTTCAGATGACCATTAGTGACTCGACACAATCCTCGAGCGTGTTACGGACTCGCCCCGCGGGGTCCGCCTTTGACTAGTACGGGTGAGGGTGGTCACGATTACTCGCGCAATATGCCTATCTTCTCGTGGACAAGACCAAGTAGAGAGCTGGGAACTTAACTACGCGAGATGGAATTCACTCGTTCCCGCCTTTAGGGAAACTAGAGGGGTTGTTCCCTTAAGTCTCGTCTCCGGGGCTTGGACAACGGGCGCCCACCTTCTCACTGGTCCGAGAAGGGTGTTGTGTATGGTTGGACCTTCACAATATGTTGTTCATTAGAGGAACAGTGGGGACTTAAGGAACAAGAAGTAGACACAGGGGTAAAACGATAATTTGACCCAGCCGTGTCTACGAATAACCTGTGAAGGGTCGACTCATGGGCATTGGTTATATCAGTGGACACATAATATTCTGCACTGACGGGAGTGCAGCTACGGCTATATTGGAGTGTTACCGTAGCTAATGAATGTTGGTTAACTGGGTCAAAGAGTTTGACAGGTTAATCTCGGATCATTGGAGCCCGTCACTGTAGGTCCATTAGGTCCCTCGGTTGGCTCAATCTGGGTTAAAAGAAGGGTTAATGTTTTGGTATGAAATTGAAGTATTCAATTTCACTTTAAGGGCATTTATGTCCTTTATATGAGATATGAATGATATAATATATAGTTTAATGTGAATGAGATTCATAATAAACTATAGGTTAGCCTAATTGTTGAATTAAGGCTAATTGGAGAATTTAATTGAGAGCAATTAAATTGGATGTGATTCAATTTAATTAATCCACAATTATTGCAAATGAGATTTGCAATATGAGATATGAGATATCTTATATTATGTGGTTATACAAATGAGATTTGCATATCCTATTGTTGTGGTAAAGTGGTAATAATGTGGAGATTTTAACTCCATCAATTCCACTATATAAACCCTTCTTGCAAGAAGGAATGGGACACACTTTCTCATTTTTGAAATTTCAACCAAAATAAGAGAATTTTCTCTCAAGCAATTCTCTCAAATCTCCTCCCTCACCAAAACTAAGATCCCACCATCTTCCTTCTTTCCAAAAGAAGAACAACCGAGTTTCCAAGTGGTTTAGGCCGGATCTTGTTCGTGAGTTCAAGTTTTTTATGAGATTGAGAAGCACGAAGAGTTCGTGACCAAGGAAGGAAATTGAAGAACAGTCTACAACAAGTAAGTACGTACTTCTCACTATTTTTTCTTACTTTCTCAGCATGTTTAGCCTAGATCTAGTGTTAGATCGATTTTAACAAATACGAGTTGTATAATGATACCACGACGATTCGATCGTCTTCCGCTGCGCGGGGATTTTCATTCCCTTCACTTAGGACACTGTTCCTTAGAAAAATGAATTCGATGCCTGAAAGGTAATGAACCCTTCTTGGAATTTTGCATCTTATATCTAACCAATATCTTGTCAATATAAGATGCCTGAGACAGTGCTAGCGTTTTGTTCTTGCGATTCCGAACAATTTGGATTCCAAGAACAAACTGAACCTCTCCCAAATCTTTCATATGGAATTGGATCGGTAGTCATTTCTTAACACCAGTCAGGAATCCTGCATCATTCCCAATGAGCAAGATATCGTCTACGTATAAGACTAAGAAAGCTACAGTGGTATTGACTATCTTCTTGTAAACACAAGGCTCGTCAATATTCTGTTCAAAGCCATAAGATTTGATCGCAGTATCAAATCTTATATTCCAGGATCTAGAAGCTTGTTTCAATCTATAGATAGATCGTTTAAGCTTGCAAAACTTTTGCTCTTGACCCTGAACTATGAACCCCTCTGGTTGATCCATATCGATACTCTCTTCAAGATTGCCATTCCGAAAGGATGTCTTGACATCCATTTCCAAATTTCATAATCATAAAACATGGCAATGGACAAGAATATTCTAATGGATTTAAGCATGGCAACAGGGGTGAAGGTTTCTTCATAGTCCACCCCTTCCCTCTGGGTATAACCCTTTGCCACAAGTCGAGCCTTAAAGGTTTGCACCTTACTAATGGAGATCGGATCCCCTTGAGCAGTGAAAACGTGTTTTGGAATCGTAATTGCAAGTTTATTTTGGTTGAACACAAATACCAGTACATTGGTGTAAAAACAGAGATAAACATACATTCTAATCTAATTAGGCATGGATATAATCATGCAAACACATGTTGTAGAATATATCTAAACTAAAAGGGAATTCGCAATTACCTTTGTAGATTCCTAACAACAACTCTTTGCAACAACACAACAACCAAGAGAAAATCCTCTGTACTTCCTTTCCAACAGGAAAACACCACTTGTAAAACCTTCTATGACTCTGAGTATCTACATAGATCAACCTTGGTGGGAAAGTGTTCCAACTTTTGGAAGAAGAGAAAAGGGAATTGGGAGAGAGAGAATTTTCCAGAGAGAGAAATTCTCCAATTGCACTGCATTCAACCATTGATCGATTTGTTTCCCTCTTCTATCCAACGAGAAGTTCAATGGGAGAGGAGAGCTTCCCCACTCCCTATCGATAGCGAGTGAGGTGGGAAGAGGGGAACGTGTCCTCCTGACACGTTCCCAATAATTAATTAATTAATTATTAAAATAATTAAATCAAATTTAATTAATTAATTAAATATCATATATTTAATTAATAATTAAGATCAAATCATATTTAATATTTTTCTCCTCTAACCTATAGTTTGAATGCACATCTTATGTACATTAAATTATAACCTATAATTTTCAAATATGAATCACATTCACATTTAAATTAATATTTGAACTCTTTCAAATATTTAATTCTCTCAAATTATTTAATATAAATCATATTCACATTAAATTTATAATATATAGTTCCAAAACTTTATATTATATCGTATCTATATACATTAAATTTATTCCCTAATGAATTTGAACATTTCAAATTCAAACGATCTAAGAATCCTTTACGAGCTAGAAGGTTAACCTAATGGACGTACAGATTAGAAGCTCCAACGATATGAGATTACTCAGTTAATCTCATTAACCTCCTAATCAACATTCGTTAACTGCGGGAACACTCCACTAAAGTCTTGCAGCTGCACTCTTCTCACTGCAGATATATATCTGTGTCCACAGATATTGACCAATAACAGCAAGTCAATCTTTCACGAATGTTCGTAACACCAGCTGGGTCAAATTATCGTTTACCCCTGGGTTACATCTTGTACCATAAGTACCAGTGGTCCTCTAATGAACAATTTGTTTGTGGTCCTACCAACAAACAAAAGTCCCTCTCGGGCGAATGAGAGGGTCGGGCCCTTTGTTCAAGTCCCGCAAACACGACTTAAGGCAACATTCATCTACTTACCCTAGTAGACGGGAAGGAGTGAATTCCATCTTGCTAGGCTAAGTCCCCAACTGCTGACTCGGTCTTGTCCCCAAGAAGGTAGGCATATTCAGTCGGTGAATCTGACCACTCTCACCCATATTAGTCAAAGGACAATCCCTCGCGAACAGGAGTTCGTAACCTGCTCAGGATTGAGATCAAGTTGCCTAGGTCATCCTAGTGAAATAAAAACCTAACTAGTCAACGGAGTTACGCCTAGTGGTTACTATTTCGCGGTCCAGTCTTATGTAATCTCATTACATAGGATATCCCCACTCACATGTCATCTACACGAACACGTTAGGATCACAGTGTTTGTATCATATACAAAGTCGGCCACATCCATAGTTTTACCAGGGTAAGGTACCCAAACCTTATCCCCTTACTATAGACCCTTTAGGCTGTATCTTTAATCGAGATCCTTTATATGTACACTACATTCAGTTAAAGATACATTTTACAACCTTGGATGTTTAGTTTATGGATTTAGGGTTAATACAAGGGCAATATCGTAAATAACGAATCAATAACTCTTTATTGAAATAATAACACTTTATTACAATAATTAGAACATAATTACAAACTACGAGTTTTAGGGCACAAACTCAACAAATTCCCACTTGAACTAAAACTCTAGTGGGGTACATCATAATTGAAAACAGTGGTTACAGAAATACAAATACAATATACTAGGGCATCCATATACCCTATTACATATCTCCCACTTGCCCTAGATTAGCCTATGTACATATCTCGTAGACCTAGACTTTCCAGATGACCCTCGAATACTTTAGCCGTGAGAGTCTTTGTAAATGGATCAGCAATGTTGTGCTCCAAAGTGATCTTCGCGACTGTCACATCTCCTCGTTGCACTATTTCTCGTATCAGGTGATACTTCCTCTCGATGTGCTTGCCTTATTTATGGCTGCGAGGTTCCTTTTAATTGGCTACCGCACCACTGTTGTCACAGTATAAGGTGATGGGAAATTCCATATTTGGAACAACTTCCAAATCAGTAAAGAATTTCTTTAGCCAAGCAACCTCTTTATCTGCTTCACAAGCAGCGACATACTCAATCTCCATCGTGGAGTCAGCGATGCATCCCTGCTTGATGCTTCGCCATACTATAACTCCCCCGTTAAGGGTGAAAAGTGATCCCGATATGGATTTCCTAGCATCCTTATCGGTCTAAAAATCAGAATCGGTGTATCTAGTAAGGATCAAATCCTTAGTCCCATACACAAGTATATAGTCTCTCGTTCTCCTAAGATAATTGAGGATATTTTTAACTACGGTCTAGTGGTCTAACCCTGGATTGGATTGGTATCTACTGACTATTCCCACTGCATAACAAATGTCTGGCCTCGTGCACAACATAGCATACATTAAGCTACCTACTGCAGAGGCATAGGGAATACGTCTCATATCCTCAACTTCTTGAGGTGTCTTAGGACATTGTTCCTTAGACAGATGAACTCCATGCCTGAAGGGTAATAAGCCCCTCTTGGAATTCTGCATCGAATATCGGGCCAACATTTTGTCAATATAAGTTGTTTGAGACAGAACTAGTGTTTTGTTCTTGCGATTCCTAAAAATCTGAATCCAAGAACATATTACACCTCTCCCAAATCTTTCATTTGGAATTGGGTCGCCAGCCAATTCTTTATGTCAGTAAGGTATCCTACATCATTCCACATAAAGCACTAAGAAAGCTACTTTGTTGTTGATGATCCTCTTGTAAACACAAGGCTCATCAACGTTTTGGTCAAAGTCATAAGACTTGATCGCAGTATCAAATATTATGTTCCAAGATCTAGATGCTTGTTTCAACCCATAAATGGATCGATTGAGCTTGCAAACTTTTTGCTCCTGACCTTGGGTTATGAACCCTTCGGGTTGAGACATATAGATGCTCTCGTCAAGATTACCATTCAAAAAGGCAGTTTTGACGTCCATTTGCAAAATCTCATAATCATAAAATGCGGCTATGGACAAGAGTATCCTGATAGACTTAAGCATAGCAACAGGGGAAAAAGTTTCCTCATAGTCAACTCTTTCCCTTTGGGTAAAACCCTTTGCTACAAGTCTAGCCTTAAAGATCTGTACCTTTCCGGATGCATCTCTCTTTCTCTTATAGATCCATTTACACCGTATGGGTCTTACCCCTTCAGGTTGGTCTACAAGTTCCCATACTGAATTGAAGTACATTGACTCCATTTCAAGGTCCATGGCTTTGATCCATTGGACCTTGTCTACGTCATTCATTTCCTGTCTATAAGACAATGGATCTTCTATGCCGTCATCAGGTATGACGACTTGAGTTTCAGCTAAATCCAAGTAGCGATCAGGTTGGAAAACAACTCTCCCACTGCGTCGAGGCATTCCCAACGATTGAGAAGGACGAGACTGACTTGATGTGCTGGCTTCTTCATCAACTCTTGATGAAGGTCAAACTTCATCAACAACTCTTGTTGGTTCATCTGTAGCTTCATTTAGTACTAGTTTACTACGTGGTTTATGGTTCCTCATGTAATCTTCCTCCAAGAAAGTAACGTTTGTCGATACAATCACCTTGTTTTCTTGTGGGTCGTAGAAAAGACCACCTCTTGTTTCTTTGGGATAGCCAACAAATTGGCATAATCTTGAATGAGGTTCCAGTTTCTTTGGGTTTGTCACCAAAGACGCAGTGCTTGACAACCCCAAATCTTGAAGTGTTGTAAACTAGGTTTACCCCTTCCACAATTCAAAAGGTGTTTCTGAAACACTCTTTGATGGAACAGTGTTCAAGATTCGAATTGCAGTCTCTACTGCGTATCCCCAAAACGAGGCAGGCAATTGAGCATAGCTCATCATAGAACGAACCATGTCCAACAAGGTTCTATTTATCCTTTCTAACACACCATTTTGCTATGGTGCATTAGGTGCTAAGAGTTGAGATTTAATTCCATGTTCTATCAAATAGTCCTGGAATCTCAAATCCATATACTCTCCACCTCGATCGGATCGAAGTGTTTTAATAGTTTTCCCTAATGCATTCTCTACTTCAGTCTTATACTCTTTGAACTTTTCAAGAGCCTCAAACTTATGATGCATTAGGTTTAAATAACCATACCTCGAATAATCATCTATGAAAGAGATGAAATATTCGTACCTTCCTCGAGCTTTAACATTCACCAGACCACGAAGATCCGAATGTATAAGTTCTAGGGGTTCTATGGCTCTATAACCTTTTCCAGTAAAAGGTCGCTTAGTCATTTTACCTTCCAAGAAAGATTCGCAAGGAGGTAAAGAATCATCTTCTAACTTGTTTAGAAGTCCATTCTTAGAGAGTATCTCAATCCGGTTGAGATTTATATGACCAAGTCTAAGATGCCAAAGATAGGTATTATTGTGAGAAATTCTTTGCCTTTTACTTTGAGTATTAGTAGTTTTATACATCTCATGATTCAAAATTGCTTTAGCTTGATTCAGTTTAAGTACATACAAGCCGTTTTCTAACTTAGCAGAACAAATATTGACACCTTTCTTTAAAAAGTAATACAGATTTTTCTAAAAAGTAATACAATAGCCAAGTTCAATTAAACAAGAGATAGAAATTAAGTTTCTCTTAATCTTAGGAACTATATACAGATTTTTCTAAAAAGATAAATCTATCTCTAAAAAATAGCTTGGCATCTCCCACTGCACGAGCTGAGACGATGTCTCCCATTCCGACCCTGAGCGTCATCTCACCCTCTTCGAGCTCCTTGAAGGAACTAGTTTCCTGAAAAGAAGAGCAAACGTGATTAGTGGCTCTTGAATCAAGTATCTAGGTAAAATCACCATTTTCCACTAAGCAAGTTTCAAGAACAAGTAAATCGAATTTACCTTTCTTCTCTTTGAGCTTAGCAAGGTACTTTGGGAAGTTTCGCTTCCAGTGCTCGTCCATGTTATAGTGGAAACACTTTCCTTTGTCTGCAACCTTGGTTTTTCCCTTGCCCTTATCAGCACCAGGTGCCTTCCCTTTCCCTCCTATCTTCTTTTTTTGGGTCTTCTTAAGCCCAGAAGATGAACCATAAGACTTAGTCCTAGAGGATGAACCCTTCTAGAACCTTCTGGAGTGAGCAAACAGATTTTTCTCTCCATCAGCCTGCCCCTTATTCTTCATAAGAGACTGGAAAGTTTGTAGTTCATTAAGGAGAGTAGTCAGGTTATACTCTATCTTGTTCATCACCGCATTGTCATGAACTACAGAAAAACTTCGAAAGAGATTCCAGGATGAACGAGACCTGACTTTGCTCGTCTATGACCGCACCGTTCATTTCAGCCACGTTGAAGTGGACCATCAAATCGAGAACTTGTTCTCTCACCGACGACCCCTCTTTCATACGGGAGTTATAAACGTAGTTGAGGGATTCATGTCGAAGTTGTCCAGACGGTTGTCCAAACATATTCTGCAACGAACTCATGATCTCACGAGCTGAGACCATGCCCTCGTGCTTTTTGTCAAGAACTTCCGAAACACTAGCCAAAATGTAGACCTTGGCCTTATCATTGGCCTTGATCGAGCGGCCGTACGCATCCTTAACAGATTGAGGAGCGTTTCGAGCAGGGATCTGAGGACATTCCTCAGCCAGTACAAACCGAAGATCGTCCACATCAAGAATCGTATTCAGGTTGGACTTCCACGTAGTATAGTTTTCACCAGTTAAACGTTCGCTTTTCAGTAAGGCTATAATTGAGGACGACATGATGAAATTTCAAAAGTAGTTCTAATTAGTTATGCCTTTAACCCATTATAAACCAATCAATTTTAGCAAAATTATTAAAGAACCCTAGTGTTTAAATTAAACCTTTAATTTTGCAACGATACTTCAAGGGTTTAGAACAAAAGCCACCATCGTGTGGTCAGTCACTCCTCCCTTGAATTGAGACTATCTCAGCCAATTCTCACTACCAGAACATCTCATGTCCCAATGATCCTTAGCTATCGTTTGTTTAGTCAAGGACTTGTTAACTAGCTTAACTTATCCCGTAAATGTGACCCTACCATTTTCAAATCCAATAGGTTCGAGCCAACAGGCTACTATTAAGAAAGACAACTGTTGGCAAATTACCTAAGAGACCCTATCCATTTCTGGAGTTCGCGGTGTTCCGATCCCTATAGTTAGGCCGTAGGGATTGGTTGTTCCAGGACAACCTAGCAGACGGACTATAGAAATCTCACGGTGCGACCTAATGGAGGAGACCGTAGGATACATTGACACGCGTCCTGCTCCCATTTACTATGGATACTTCCCTCATTCACCTTGGTATTGAGCCATGCAAACACTTACCGTAAGGGGACACCCTATTGACGCCACGTAGCCGAGCATGGAACTCACGGTGTAAACTCTTAAGGACGTGAGAGTAAACTCGATGCAAACATCTCGTTTTCTCCCACTGAAGCTCCTAAGGTTAGGGTGTAGGTTTAACTTAGTCGTATTCTGGCTAAAAGAATCTATCTAAGTCTATGCCTATTATAACTATTATAACTAGGTCTTTTAACCTTATGTCTAGGTGAACAAACATTTTAGTTACCTAGATATAAAACAGGACTATGGTTAATTCAACTCATGCTTCAGGTCAGTTCCCAGGTAGGAGGTGTTCCGTTAACCGTCAGCTTAAGTACCCCCACCAACCCTAGACAAAACTTCACCAGTAGAGTTCCCTTATAACCGTAGTTCTATTGTCCTACTATATTTGAAACTATTTAAAATACTATGTAAGACAAACTTCTCATCCTATTAGAAATTAAAACTTATGTCTAAATTAATTATAAACAATTTAAAACTAATTTAATTTAACCCAAGTTCCTAGGTTTGCATACAATTCTTTGTTATAGGTTATGGTTTCTAAAACCCATTTAATTTATAACTCTTATAAATTTTAATAATTAACCTATGACAAGGAACTATATTATAAAACCAAATTGGAATTATAAAAAAAAAAAATTATTCAACTAATTGAATAACTAAAATTACTTAAATAAAATAACATTTATTTTAAACTAAGTAATTTCATGCTCCATGCAATTTATTTTCCATATTATCTAATTATAACAATTATAAATAAATACATATGAAAAATAAATTAGATCATGCATTTCTACCATATTTATATAATAATTATACAAATAAAATGCATGAACATGTTTATCCTAAGGTGGGAAAAATTCTAAATGACATTCATAAAGAAAAATAGCTGTAAAACCGGAATAATTTGGCCCCTAAAGTGCAAAAATAATAAAATTACACTAATCTTATTACAAAACCGGTCCAAAACTCCTTGAACCGGGCTCAAACTGCTTGAACCGGACCAAGAACCAACTGAACCGCCCAAACCGGTCTGCAGGTTCAAGTTTGGCATCACGGCGTTGCAACGTTTCCCTCAGCGTTGCAACGCGAGCTTCATTCGCGCGCGCGCCTGGCATTCGGGTAGCGTTGTTATAAACCCGAGATTTCTCTTTGGAAATCCTAAAAAAAAAGTATAAAAAGAAAGAAAGAAAAAAGAGGGAAAAAAAAAAGAAATATTAAAAATGTTGGATATGTTTTGTTTAAAAAAAAAAAAGAAAAAGGAAATGTTGGAATGGAAAGTAAAAAGAAAAGAAAAGGACAAAAGGAAAATTTAAAAAGGGGACCCTCCACCGTCTAGGTTTTATTTAAACCATTTTATTTTCATTTCCTTCTCATTTTTTCAAAATAAAGCAGAGGGTTTCGTGGGAGAAGGATTAAGGAAGAGGAAGAAGGAGATTTCTGGAGTTGAAGTTGTAGAAGAAAGGGAGAGAACTCAAAGCAAGTTTGTATGACAACAAGGTAATCAATTCTGCCCTGTTCTGATTTCTTAATCATTTAGAGCTCCACAAGAAAAGGCAAGAGGTGAGGTTTGATTTTCTTGAAAGTTAACTCAAATTTGAACAAAATTTGTGAAGGAAGCTCGAGCAAATACTGAAGCTAAGTTACTGATTTGTTAAGAGGAAGGCAGAGGAAAGATTTTGCTGTCAAATCTGAGAACCCTCTGGTTTTTGGGTTGTGTTGATCAGTAGGATTCGAATCAGAAGTTGTAATAGGTATGGTTGGAAAGCTTATTGAAATTCCTATAACTTTCATGAAGAACTCGTGAGTAGAAAATGATTGGAAGTTGCTTTAAAGTTTAGGGTGCAACAAGAAGACGAATATAGAAGTAGTAGAAGTTTATTTTTAACGAAGCAGCTTCCGAGGTATTGACGGATGAATCCTTTGGGAATTTCAATTTAATTTCTTCAGATGGATTTTAGAGGGTTCCAAAAGGAAGAGTTTGGTATAAATTACATCCTTTTTGGCTAAGTAATGAATGAGTTATGATTGTGTGAAATCAGGGTATGAAATCTGTAAAGTGTTGGAAAATAGATAGAATGGTTTTTGTAATTTTAAAGTTGAATTCATGAGCTCGAGGTTCTAATGCTTGGTTTTGGTTTGTTTGACAAGCAAAGAGGAAATAGGTCAAGTGTACGGCTAAGGTTCTAGTTCTAACGCGATGACTGACAAAACGAACTTCGAGAACGATTTATATGCTTGTATTATGCTTATGAAAATACAAGATTTTGCTAGAATGAATTGGTTCAATGCTTATTGTTTTCCTTTGAACACATATTTTTTAGTATTCATGTTTTCCTAGAAATGATTTTAAGTGCCCGTTGTGAGCCTAGATTTCTCGATGAAATTTATACGTAAGCATATGTTTTATGATCACCGAAATTTAGTGAAGATGGTAAGATTTCAAGCAAGCATGTACTAGCAAGTGTTATTTAAAGATTTCCAGTTTTATTAACAAGCTGAGTAAGCTTGAGTTTTACGAAAGAAATGATAAGTAGACATGTTCAAGTATTTTTATGTGTTTATCTAAGACTCGAATGAATAAATGACTGAGACATTGAGCCGAGGTTGTATAGTACCGTGCACACACAGGTCATTTTCTGTTGTCGACGTTGAGTGTACTCCGTGACAACATTGCTGTCGTGAGAGCTGGGCGAGCCCCACTACGACAAAGACGATGGGAGTGTTGGGCGGGCCCCACTACATCGTTGAGTAAACGTTGGTTGTCTTGGCGTACCCTACACAACGTGGATTGTTATATGTTTTTATATGGGTTACTATTATTTATATGCCTTACAAGATTTTAACGACATACTTGCTGGTTTTCTGAAAAAGCTATTATGATTACACGTTTAGTTTTAACGCTTGGTTACAGATGCGTATGCTCATAGATTGGCAGGTGATATGATTTATGAGTTATAGATTTTAAACTCAGTCACTCACTGAGCCTCATAGCTCATTCTTTGAGTGTTTTCAAAACTTTTCACGTAGAGATCGAGCTCTCGGTGCCTGACAACCTGCTATAGTCAGCTGAAAGCTCCACGAGTTTTGATATTTTGTACGTGGGTGGAGTTGAATAGCAAGTCCATATGTGTTGTAGTTTATAGTCGAGGGGACTATGTAATTATGTTGTGTGTGCCTTAGCGGTTGTGGTTGTATAAACCATTGTTTGGTATGTTTTTTGTTGTGATGCTCTACCGTTTTAGTTTCAAGAGAGACTTAAGAAGAGTTTCTCCTTACATATGTTTAGTAGTTGTTTAGTTTCCGTTGTGTTATGTTTTAAGTGTTCCATAAGCAAGTATAGTCCTGAGATAGGTGTTGAAGATTTGAAAGGGGATTACGTCCTGAGATACGTACCACAGTTACAACCATTGCTAAGTCGACTGATTTTTCTCAGCTAGTAGAGACTTCTCTACGTGTTGAGCAGAGCATAGCAAAGGCACAATTAGTAGTGGAGCCTACTCATGGGCCTTCAACAGCGAGCAGTTTTCGGGGTTGTGAGCAGCAAAGATTCACACCTGGAATGAATGTTTCAAGTCGTCAGGACTTTAAGAATCGAGCTGGCGGTCAGGCAACGAGGCAGATGAATGTGGGTGGTGCCTATCAGAGGCAGAGTCAAAGAGCACCTAGTCAGTATGCTAGATCCACAGCAAGACCGCAGACAGGGCAAGAGTCTATTGTCAGTGTAGCATGGAGAACTCCATGTGCAAATTGTGGCAAGAACCATCGAGGTCACTATCTTGTTGGTGTCGATGTGTGTTACCAGTGTGGACAACCAGGGAATTTCAAGAGGGATTGTCCACATCTGAGAGCAGCCACGCAGAGGGACCAAGGAGTTGGGTCTCAGACAGTTGAGCAACCGAGAATTCAAGTAGCTGTAGGAGAAGGCACCAGCGGTGCTAGAAAGAAGGGAGTTATAGGGAGACCTAGGCAGCAGGGAAAGGTCTACGTTATGACTCAACAAGAAGAAAAAGATTCATCAGATGTGATTACTGGTACGATTTCTATATGTAATGTACCTGCACATGTTTTAATAGATCAAGGTGTTACGCATTCCTTTGTTTCTGGCATATTCCTAACTAAGCTGAATAGAAAGCTAGAACCTTTATTTGAGAGGTTAGTTATATACACTCCAGTTGGTGATGCTTTACTAGTCGATGCAGTGTTGCGGGATTGTGAGGTCTTAGTAGAAGGTCTCAATATGTTAGTGGATCTTCTTCCACTAGAGTTGCAAGTGTTAGATGCAATCTTAGGGATGGATTTCTTATTAACTCATTATGCTTCCATGGATTGCCATGGGAAGGAAGTCGTTTTTAGGAAACCAGGGTTGGCTGAAGTGGTTTTCAGAGGTGAAAGGAAGATTATTCCTACGAGTTTGATTTCAGCATTAAAAGCTGAGAAGTTGTTGAGGAAAGGTTGCACGACGTTTCTTGCACAAGTAGTGGAGGTGCAGGAGGAGAAGCTAAAACCAAAAAATGTTCTTGTTGTGAACAAATTTCTTGATGTTTTTCCAGCAGATCTGTTAGGGTTGCCACCTGATAGGGAAGTTGAGTTCACTATTGAATTGCTACCAGGAAAAACACTTATTTCGCAAGCACCGTATAGAATGGTTCTAAGTGAGCTCAGGGAGCTGAAGATGCAGTTACAAGAACTAGTTGATAAGGGATACATTAGACCTAGTGTATCGCCTTGGGGAGCTCTAGTGTTATTTGTAAAGAAGAAAGATGGTACCCTTAGATTATGCATTGGTTATAGAAAGTTAAACAAGGTCACGATACGTAACAAGTATCCCTTACCCTGAATAGATGACTTGTTTGGCCAGTTATGAGGAGCATCAGTGTTCTCTAAGATTGATTTAAGATCAGGATACCATCGCTTAAAAGGTCGTGAATCGATATTCCTAAGACAACATTCAGAACGAGGTACGGGCATTATGAGTATCTAGTAATGTCATTCGGTTTAACAAATGCACCAGCAGTTTTCATGGACCTCATGAACATGATTTTCCATCAGTATTTGGATCAGTTTGTGATAGTATTCATTGATGATATACTAGTTTATTCAGTTGACAGGAAAGCCCATGAGGAACATCTGATAATTATTCTACAAACACTACGTGATAATCAGTTGTACGCTAAATTCACCAAATGTGAGTTTTGGTTGAATAAGGTAGTGTTTTTGGGGCATGTTGTTTCAGCAAATTGAGTTAGTGTGGATCCGCATAAAGTGAAAGTTGTGGTCAACTGGGAAAGACCAGCTAGTGCGACAGAGGTACGTAGTTTCCTAGGCTTGGCAGGATACTACAGACGGTTTGTTGAAGATTTCTCATGATTAGCATTACCCTTAACAGCTTTGACAAGGAAGAATGCTAAGTTTGAATGGTCAGATAAGTGTGAACAGAGTTTTCAGGAGCTGAAAACAAGATTGGTGACAACACCTATTCTAGCACTTCCTATAACTGGAAAAGAGTATGTGATTTACTGTGATGCTTCGAGGCAAGGATTAGGGTGTGTGCTCATGCAAGAAGGAAAAGTAATAGCTTATGCATCAAGGCAATTGAAAAAGTACGAGTATAATTACCTTACCCACGATCTTGAGGTCGCAGCAGTTGTTTTAGCATTGAAGATCTGGAGACATTACTTGTTTGGTGAAAGGTGTCACATTTACACAGATCATAAGAGTCTGAAATATATCTTTGATCAGAAGGAGTTGAATATGAGACAGAGAAGATGGTTAGAACTGATTAAAGATTATGATTGTACTATAGAATACCATCCAGGTAAGCGAATGTGGTAGCAGATGCATTAAGCAGGAAGTCAAGACTTCCTAGGGATGCCTTGTGTGGTATTCGAGCAACCTTTTTAAGTACTCTAAGGGATTCTAAGGCAGTTGTGACTGCAGAGAATTCAGAGGGCCTTTTAGCTCAATTCCAGGTCAGGTCTTCGCTCATAGCAGAGATTGCGAGAAGAACACCAGAGAATAGTAACTTGCAGAAAATGTTTGGAAAGCCCAAACAGGGCCCAGAAGCAGAATTTCAGATGAGATCAGACGGAATCATAGTTAGGCAGGGAAGACTATGCGTTCCAAATATTAGTGAGCTTAAAGATGCTATTCTAGAGGAAGCTCACAATTCAGCTTACGCTATGCATCCAGGAAACACCAAGATATACAAAACATTGAAAGGGATGTATTGGTGGCCTGAGATGAAGCGAGAGATAACTGATTATGTTGATAGATGTTTGATCTGCCAACAGGTTAAACCAGTTAGACAAAGGCTAGGAGGACTCAATAACCCACTTCCAGTGCCGGAATGGAAATGGGAGCATATCACTATGGATTTTCTGTTTTGATTACCACGTACTTCAAGTGGACATGATGGTATTTGGGTAATAGTGGATAGGCTCACTAAGACCACGGTTTATACCGATTAAACCGACATCTACACTTGATCAACTTGCTAAGCTGTACGTCGACAAATGTGAGTCAATACGGAGTGCCAGTGTCCATAGTTTCGATAGGGACACAAGATTTACTTCTAAGTTTTGGCCTAGCTTACAGAAAGCTATGGGGACAAAGTTGAATTTTAGTACAACGTTCCATCCTCAGACAGATGGGCAGTTAGAGAGGACCATCCATACCTTAGAGGACATGTTGAGAGCATGTTTCCTTCAATTTAAGGGAAGTTGGAATACACACTTATCACTTATGGAATTCGCTTACAATAACAACTATCAGTCGAGTATTGGCATGGCACCATTTGAGGCTCTGTATGGAAGACCGTGTAGAACGCCTGTATGTTGGAACGAAGTAGGAGAGCGGAAGCTAATCGGTCCTGAGTTGGTACAAGTTACGACGAACAATATTAAGGTAATCAGGGAGAATTTGAAGGTAGCACAAGATCGTCAAAAGAGTTACGCAGATAAGCGACGAAAGGACTTAGAATTTCAGGTCAGAGAACAAGTTTTCTTGAAGTTATCTCCGTGGAGAGGTGTCCTTCGCTTTGGCAAGAAAGGTAAGCTGAGTCCTAGGTATATTGGTTCTTATAAGATAGTGGAACGAGTTGGGCTAGCAGCCTACAGACTTGAGTTGCCAGCAGAACTATCTCGAGTACATGATGTTTTTCATGTGTCCATGTTGAGGAAGTATATTCCAGATCAGACTCATGTGTTGCAAGCACAACCAGTTGAGTTGAAAGAAGACATGAGTTACATAGAGGATGCAGTTTAAATCCTCGACAGGAAAGAACAAGTTTTGAGAAACAAGACGATCCCACTCGTGAAGGTTCGTTGGAGGCATCACGGAGTGGAGGAGGCAACCTGGGAGTTAGATGACCAAATGAGGAAGAAGTATCCGACAATCTTCACCTAAGGACTACTAAATTTCGAGGACGAAATTTCTTAAGAGGGAGGTAAGATGTAAACCCGAGATTTCTCTTTAGAAATCCTTAAAAAAAGTATAAAAAGAAAGAAAGAAAAAAAAAGGGAAAGGAAAAAGAAATATTAAAAATGTTGGATATGTTTTGTTTAAAAAAAAAAGAAAAAGGAAATGTTGGAATGGAAAGTAAAAAGAAAAGAAAAGGACAAAAGGAAAAGTTAAAAAGGACCCTCCACCATCTAGGTTTTATTTAAACCATTTTCTTTCCATTTCCTTCTCATTTTATCAAAATAAAGCAGAGGGTTTCGTGGGAGAAGGATTAAGGAAGAGGAAGAAGGAGATTTCTAGAGTTGAAGTTGTTGGAGTTTGTGCCCTAAAACTCGTAGTTTGTATTTTTTGTTCTAATTAATGTAACAAATTGTTATTACTTCAATAAAGTGTTATTATTCGTTATTTACGATATTACAATTATTTTAACCCCAAATCCAATAAACTAAACATCCAAGGCTATAAAATGTATCTTTAACTGAATGTAGTGTACATATAAAGGATCTCGTTTCAAGATACAACCTAAAGGGTCTATAGTAAGGGGATAAGGTTTGGATACCTTACCCTGGTAAAACTATGGATGTGGCCCACTTTGTATATGATATAAACACTGTGATCCTAACGTGTTCGTGTAGATGACATGTGAGTGGGGATATCCTATGTAATGAGATTACATAAGATTGGACTACGAAATAGTAACCTCTAGATGTAACTCTGTTGACTAGTTAGGTTTCTATTTCACTAGGATGACCTAGGCAACTTGATCTCAATCCCGAGCAAAGTTACGAAACTCCTGCTTATGCAGGGATTGTCCTTTGACTAGTATGGGTGAGAGTGGCCAGATTCGCCGTCTCAATATGCCTACCTTCTTGGGGACAAGACCGAGTGAGTAGTTGGGGACTTAGCCTAGCAAGATGGAATTCACTCCTTCCCACCTACTAGGGTAAGTAGAGGAATGTTCCCTTAAGTGGTGTCTCAGGGACTTGAACAAAGGGTCCGACCCTCTCATTGGCCCGAGAGGGACTCTATTTGTTGGTAGGACCACAAACAAATTGTTCATTAGAGAAGCACTGGTACTTAAGGTACAAGATGTAACCAATGGGTAAAACGGTAATTTGACCCAGCTGGTGTTACAAACATTCGTGAAGGATTGACTTGTTGTTATTGGTCAATATCCGTGGGCACCGAAATATATCTGCAGTGAGAAGAGTGCAGCTGCGAGACTTTTGTGGAGTGTCCCCGCAGTTAACGAATGTCGATTAGGAGGTTAATGAGATTAACCGAATAATCTTGTATCGTTGGAGCTTCTAATCTGTAGGTCCATTAGGTCCACCTTCTAGCTCATAAAAGATTCTTAGATCGTTTTGAATTTGAAATGTTCAAATTCATAAGAGAATAAATTTAATGTATATAGATACGATATAATATATAGTTTTGGAACTATATATTATAAATTTAATGTGAATATGATTCATATTAATATTAAATGAGAGAATTAAATATTTGAAAGAGTTCAAATATTAAATTCAAATGTGAATGTGATTTATATTTGAAAACTATAGGTTAAAATTTAATGTGCATTAGATGTGCATTAAAACTATAGATAAGAAGGTAAGATGATCAAATGTGATTTAATCTATATTAAATATAAGATATTTAATTTTAATTAATTAAGTATGATTTAATTGATATATATAATAATTAATCAGATTAATTATTCTTAATTTAATATTATTAAATTAATGGGAACGTGTCAGGAGGACACGTTTCCACTTCCCTCCAACTTCTCATCGATAGGGAGTGGGGGAAATGATCCCTTGACAAGAGGCTTCTTCTCCTGAAGAGAAGAATTTGATCATTAACGGTGATTTTGGTGAAATTTACTCTCTAGAGAATTCTCTCTCAACTCCCTAAAATTTCCAATTGTTGGATTCCTTCCCACAAAGGAATTGATCAAAAGCATCTAGAGAATAGGAGGTTCTCTCTTTTGGTAGTGTCTTGCTTGGAGGAGAACATAGGATTTTTTCTATATTGCTGAATTACTGGAAAATCACCTTTTGGAGCAAGGAGTTGCAGCTGTGAAACTACAAAGGTATTATCAATTCCCTTTTAGTTTAATTCTTTTTTTAAGCATGTTTGCCTGATTATTCCATGTCTAATTAGATTAGAATGTATGTTTATCTCTGTTTTTACACCAATGTATTGGTTTTTGTATTTCAACCAAAATGAACTTGCAATTACGATTCCAAACACATTTCCGCTGCTCAAGGGGATAAGATCTCCATCAGAAGTTGCAGAAGAAAGGGAGAGAACTCAAAGCAAGTTTGTATGACAACAAGGTAATCAATTCAGCCCTGTTCTGATTTCTTAATCCTTTCGAGCTCCACAAGAAAAGGTAAGAGGTGAGGTTTAATTTTCTTGAACGTTAACTCAAACTTGAACAAAATTCTTGAAGGAAGCTCGAGCAAATACTGAAGCTAAGTTATTAATTTGTTAAGAGGAAGGCAGAGGAAAGATTTTGCTGTCAAATCTGAGAACCCTCTGATTTTTTGGTTGTGCTGATCAGTAGGATTCGAATCAGAAGATGTAAAAGGTATGGTTGGAAAGCTTATTGAATTTCCTATAACTTTCATGAAGACCTCGTGAGTAGAAAACAACTGAAAGTTACTTTAAATTTCAGGTCAATTTCATGGTACAACAAGAAAACGAATCTGGAAGTAGCAGAAGTTTATTTTTAAGAAAGCAGCTTCTGAGGTACTTACGGACGAATCCTTTGGGAATTTCAATTCAATTTCTTTAGATGGGTTTTAGAAGTTTCCAAAAGGAAGAGTTTGGTATAAAGTACATCCTTTTTGGCTAAGTAATGAATGAGTTATGATTGTGTGAAATCAGGGTATGAAATCTGTAAAGTGCTGGAAAATAGATAGAATGGTTTTTGTAATTTTAAGGTTGAAATTCATGAGCTCGAGGTTCTAATGCTTGGTTTTAGTTTGTTTGACAGGCCAAGAGGAAATAGGTCAAGTGTACGGGCCAAGGTTCTAGTTCTAACGCTGTGACTGACAAAACGAACTTCGAGAACGATTTATATGCTTGTATTATGCTTATGAAAATACAAGATTTTGCTAGAATGAATTGGTTCAATGCTTATTGTTTTCGTTTGAACACATATTTTTTAGTATTCATGTTTTCCTAGAAATGATTTTAGCTGCTCGTTGTGAGCCTAGATTTCCCGATGAAATTTATACATGAGCATATGTTTAATGATTACCGAAATTTAGTGAAGATGGTAAGATTTCAAGCAAGCATGTACTAGCAAGTATTATTTAAAGATTTCCAGTTTTATGAACAAGCTGAGTAAGCTTGAGCTTTACGAAAGAAATGATAAGTAGACATGTTCAAGTATTTTTATGTATTTTTCTGAGACTCGAATGAATAAATGACTGAGACATTGAGTCGAGGCTCTATAGTACCGTGTGCACACAGGTCATTTTTTGTTGTCAACGTTGAGTGTACTCCGTGACAACAATGTTGTCGTGAGTGTTGGGCGAGCCCCACTACGACAAAGACGATGGGAGTGTTGGGCGAGCCCCACTACATCGTAGATTAAACGTTGATTGTACTGGACGTGCCCTACACAACGTGGATTGTTATATGTTTTTATAAGGGTTAATATTATTTATATGCCTTACGAGGGGTTAATATTATTTATATGCCTTACGAGATTTTAACGACATACTTGTTGGTTTTCTGAAAAAGCTATTATGATTACACGTTTACTTTAACGTTTGGTTATAGATGCTTATGCTCATAGGTTGCTAGGTGATATGATTTACGAGTTATAGATTTTAAATTCAGTCACTCACTGAGCTTCATAGCTCATTCTTTCAGTGTTTTCAAACTTTTCAGGTAGAGATCGAGCTTCCTGCTCGACATCCTCGCTACAAAGTTCTTTGAAAGCTCCACGAGTTTTGATATTCTGTGCGTAGGTGGAGTTGTATAGCAAGTCCATATGTGTTGTAGTTTATAGTCGAGGGGACTATGTAATTATGTTGTGTGCGCATTAGAGGTTGTGGTTGTATAAACCATGGTTTTGTATGTTTTTGGTTGTGATGCTCTTACCCATTTTAGTTTCAAGAGAGACTTAAGAAGAGTTTATCCTTACGTATGTTAAGTAGTTGTCTAGTTTCCGTTATGTTATGTTTAAAGTGTTCCATAAGCAAGTATAGTATGTTTATCAGGTAAAACAGGGTCAACATGTATTGTTAAGAGGTAAACAATGTTTGTTGGCTTCACGCATTCTTCCGGGCTAAGTTAGTAGGTAGTATGGGAGGGGGTGTGACAGTTGCAACGCTGAGGGGGAGCGCTGCAACGCTGCTGACCCCTGGAGCTTCGGCGTTGCGACGCCGTTATTCAGCATTGCAACACTGATGCACGACGTTGCAACGCCGTTGCTTCGGCAGCAACATTTTCCTTCGAACACAGCAGCTTCAATCGCCAATTACTCCTTCGATACTCATCCAAATTGCACGAAACTTGTCTTGAATGACTCACAACTCGATTACAGACTCAATTATGCACTTAATTACTCAAAATGCAGGGGTCTTTATATTTAATTTGATCAAATCAAAGGAAACTAAGGCAAAAAAATTCCTAAAACAGTTTTACATCAAACGTAACCAAAATGCAATTCTCACCTAACCAATGCAAATTTGTTTCAACCAAAACAAAACAATCATATCTCCGATACAAATTGATGGAGATCGGATCCCCTTGAGCAGCGGAAACAAAGATAAGCATACATTCTAATCTAATTAGGCATGGATATAATCATGCAAACACATGTTGTAGAATATATCTAAACTAAAAGGGAATTCACAATTACCTTTGTAGATTCCCAACAGCAACTCCTTGCAGCAACACAAAAACCAAGAGAAAATCCTCTGTACTTCCTTTCCAACAGGACAACACCACTTGAAAAACCTCCTATGACTCTAAGTATCTACTTAGATCAACCTTGGTGCGAAGGTGTTCCAACTTTTGGAAGAAGAGAAAAAGGAATTGAGAGAGAGAGAATTTTCCAGAGAGAGCAATTCTCCAATTGCACTGCATTCAACCATTGATCGATTTTTTTTCCCACTTATATCCAACGAGAAGCTCAATGGGAGAGGAGGGCTTCCCCACTCCCTATCGATAGGGAGTGAGGTGGGAAGAGGGGAACGTGTCCTTTTGACACGTTCCCAATTATTAAAATAATTAAATCAAATTTAATTAATTAATCAAATATCATATATTTAATTAATAATTAAGATCAAATCATATTTAATCTTTTTCTCCTCTAACCTATAGTTTTAATGCACATCTTATGCACATTAAATTATAACCTATATTTTTCAAATATGAATCACATTCACATTTAAATTAATATTTGAACTCTTTCAAATATTTAATTCTCTCAAATAATTTAATATGAATCATATTCAAATTAAATTTATAATATATAGTTCCAAAAATTTATATTATATCGTATCTATATACATTAAATTTATTCCCTAATGAATTTGAACATTTCAAATTCAAACGATCTAAGAACCCTTACGAGCTAGAATGTGGACCTAATGGACCTACAGATCAGAAGCTCCAACGATACGAGATTACTCGGTTAATCTCATTAACCTCCTAATCAACATTCGTTAACTGCGAGAACACTCCACAAAAGTCCCGCAGCAGCACTCTTCTCACTGCAAATATATTTCTGTGTCCACAAATATTGACCAATAACAGCAAGTCAATCCTTCACGAATGTTCGTAACACCTGCTTGGTCAAATTACCGTTTTACCCCTTGGTTACATCTTGTACCTTAAGTACCAGTGCTCTTCTAATGAACAATTTGTTTGTGGTCCTACCAACAAATAGAAGTCCCTCTCGGGCCAATGAAAGGGTTGGGCCCTTTGTTCAAGTCTCGGAGACACCACTTAAGGGAACATTCATCTACTTACCCTAGTAGGCGGGAAGGAGTGAATTCCATCTTGCTAGGCTATGTCCCCAGCTGCTCACTCGGTATTGTCCCCAAGAAGGTAGACATATTGAGTCGGCGAATCTAGCCACTCTCACCCATACTAGTCAAAGGACAATCCCTCGCGAACAGGAGTTCGTAACCTGCTCAGGATTGAGATCAAGTTGCCTAGGTCATCCTAGTGAAATAGAAACCTAACTAGTCAACGGAGTTGCACCTAGTGGTTACTATTTCGCAGTCCGGTCTTATGTAATCTCATTACATAGTATATCCCCACTCACATGTCATCTACACGAACACGTTAGGATCACAGTTTTTGTATCATATACAAAGTGAGCCACATCCATAGTGTTACCAGGGTAAGGTACCCAAACCTTATCCCCTTACTATAGACCCTTTAGGCTGTATCTCGAACCGAGATCCTTTATATGTACACTACATTCAGTTAAAGATACATTTTACAGACTTGGATGTTTAGTTTATTGGATTTAGGGTTAATACAAGGGCAATATCGTAAATAACGAATCAATAACTCTTTATTGAAATAATAACACTTTATTACAATAATTAGAACATAATTACAAACTACGAGTTTTAGGGCTCAACCCCCAATACATACTAGCTTGATCTCATTTCCTCTTGTAGATCCACTTGCAACCAATAGGTCTTTCACCATCTTGTTGATCTACAAGTTCCCAGACTAAATTGAAGTACATTGACTCCATTTCGAGGTCCATGGGTTTAATCCACTGGTCCTTATCTATATCATTCATTGCCTATTTATAGGTCAATGGATCCTCAACACCATCATCAGGTATGACGACTTGGGTTTCAGTCAAACCCATGTAACGGTCAGGTTGTCTAACATCTCTCCCATTACGTCAAGGCATTCTCAACTCTTGAGAAGGACCAGCTTGATCGACAACTTTTGTTGATTTATCTGTAGCTTCCCTAGAAATGTCACTCAAGACAATCCTGCTACGAGGATGATGATCTCTCATGTGGTCTTCCTCTAGGAACGTGGCGTTTGTCGACACAAGCACCTTGTCCTCTTGAGGATCATAAAACAGACCACCTTCCGTTTCCTTGGAGTATCCTACGAATAGGCATAATTTTGAAAGATGCTCCAATTTCTTTGGATTAGACACCATCACATGTGTCGGACATCCCCAAATCCTAAAGTGACGTAAACTTCCTTTAAGCCCTTTCCATAACTCATAGGGTATTTCTGAAACACTCTTAGAGGGAACCATGTTCAAAATATATGCAAAGAGCCTTCTCTCGCATATCCCCAAAACGAACTAGGCAAATGGTGGCGTAGCTCATCATAGATCAAACCATGTCTAACAAGGTTCTATTTCTCCTCTCAGATACACCATTCTGCTGAGGTGTACTAGGCGCTGAGAGTTGGGATACAATTCCATGTTCTATCATATAGTCTTGAAATCTCAAATCCATGTACTCTCCACCTCGATCTGATCGAAGTGTTTTAATCGTTTTACCTAATGTCTTCTCAACTTCTGTCTTATACTCCTTTAACTTTTCAAGGGTTTCGGACCTATGATGCATGAGGTAAAGATAACCATACCTATAATCATCAATAAAACTGATGAAGTATTCATACCCTCCTCGTGCCTTGACATTCATAGGACCATAGAGATCTGAATGCACGAGTTCCAAGGGCTCTTTGGCTCATAATCTTTTTCAGAAAAAGGTCTTTTAGTCAATTTTCTCTCAAGACAGACTCACATGGTGGTAAAGAGTTGTCCTCTAACTGACATAGGATACCACTCTTGACCAATCTCCCAATCCTATTGAGATTAATGTGGCTTAGTCTCAAGTGCAAAAGATAGGAATTAGGAGAAAGCTTCTTCCTTTTATTTTGAGTATCAGATGTTTTAAACATCTTAGTGTTCAAGATACCTTTTACTTTTGTTGGTCTTAACACGTATAAGTTGCTTTCAAGTTTAGCAGAACATATTCGTACACCTCTTTTGCAAATGAACCCTTCATTATGATCAAAAGATACTTTATACATATGTTCAAGCAAACAAGAGATAGATACACGATTTCTTTTGATTCCAGGAACCAAAAGTACATTTTTCTAATAAAATGAATCTATCTCTAAACAAAAACTTCACTGCTCCCACTGCTTTGGCTGAGACAACCTCTCCTGTTCCAACCCTGAGAGTTATCTCCCTATCAACAAGCTGCTGCCAGGAACTAGTTTCCTGAAAAGAAGAACAAACATGGTTAGCGGCTCCTGAATCTAATATCCAGGCAGAATCATCATATTCCACTAAACATGTTTCAACAACAAGTAAATCACATTTACCTTGTTTTTCCTTCCCAGCTTTCTTTTCTGCAATGTACTTTGGGCAGTTCCTCTTCCAGTGCCCATCTTCACCACAATGGAAACATTTTCCTATGGCTTTTGCCTTGCGTAAGGGAGCTTGTCCCATCCCTTTCTGAATACCCTTATTCTTTGAAAAAGAAGGACCAAACTTGGTCTCTTAGGACGATCCTCTTAAGAACTTCTTCGAAGTGACAACATTTGCCTCCTTCTCTTTTCCCTTTAATTTCATGAGGGACTCGAAAGTCTGTAGCTCGTTGAGGAGAGTAGTCAGGTTATACTCTATTTTATTCATCACGCATTAGTGCGGAATTGCAGGAAACTCTTCGGAAGAGATTCCATGATAAAGGTTACCTAACTCTTCTCATCTATGACAACCCCATTTACTTCAGCCACATTGAAGTGGACCATCATGTCAAGGACATGTTCCCTAACAGAGGGTCCCTCCTTCATATGGGAGTTGTAAACGTATTTGAGAGCATCATAATGGACCGATGAGGACGGTTGTCCGAACATCGCCTGTAATAAACCCATGATCTCCTTAGCGGTGACCATGCTCTCATGTTTCTTAGACAACACATCAGATATGTTGGCTAAGATGTAGACTCGGGCCTTCTCATTAGCCCTAATCCATCTATCACAAGCATCCCGAACAATTCGGTTTGCAGTCGAGCTGGGAGGGAGAGGACATTCCTCCGTTAAGACGAACCTTAGATCATCAAACACAATAATCGTATTCAAGTTTGATTTCCAGGTTCCGTAGTTATTGCCGTTAAATTTGTCGAAGGTGAGTAACTGGATAAAAGAGCTCGACATGCTGAAAAAGAATGAATTCTATTAGTGAATTGCTTGTAACCTATCCAATTAAGAATTTAGCAAAAGTAATAATGTGCCCATAAACTCATTATTGTCTTTGAAACGATACTTCAGTGAGTCAGAGCAACCGCTACCGAGGGGCAGTCAATAACTCCCTTCACTAAACCAAGACATTCTTGACTAAATGCTAGCACCGGAATAACTCTTATTCCTATAGCATTCTAGTTATCGCTACTTTGGTCAAGAATTTACTAACACTTAGAAATTCTTGTAAGTGTGACCCGCCATTTTCAGACCTCAGACGTCGGCCCCAACAATGCTACCGAATTAGAGAGACAAAGTTGGGAATGGACCTAAGAGACCCTATCCATTTCTGGAGTTTAAGTTGTTCTGAATCCCATGTTACATCCCTCCGAATGGATGGTGCTACTTCGGGCAACCTGCAACCGCAACATGGGAATCTCACGGTCCAACCTAATAGAGGAGACTGTAGGATGTGTTGACACACTTCCTTCTCCCACTTACTATAAATACTTTCTCCATTCACCTTGCTCTGGATTTATGCAAACATCATCCGAATGGGATGCCCTATTGACATCACAAGGCCGAGCATAAATCTCACGGTGTGAACTTCGCGGAGAGTGTAAGAGGAAATTGAGAAACTAGAATTGATAAGCCTTATGTCGTATCGAAATCAAGACATTCTTGTAAGTGTGACCCGACATGAAGTTGGATATTTTGCATAGAGTCCCAAGCCTTATGTCATATCCAAATCAGGAAGGAAGAAATTCCTTACCTGAAAGAATGTAACCCCGGTGCACAGGTTAAGCGACAGAAAGAAGAAGATGCCCAAGGACAAAGAGAGGGTTGAATCGAAGGGACCCAACTCTAATGAATGCGGACAACAAGCCCTAGCTCAAGCCCAAAACTTAGCAGCAAGGTTCCATGAGGAGCATGTGGTTGGAGGGGGAAGAACAAAAAGGCCCAGTCGATGGTCTCCAACAACTTCTGAACAACAAAATGAGGATGAACAAGCAAAGAAAGGTATTACCGAACATCCTTGTGATTCTCAATCTGATTTGAATAATGTGGAAATGGAGCCTAGAGGTGCTGAAACCTCTAGCCCCCCATCATCTGGATGGGCGTTGAAGTTGGAGAGGCCGAAAAATAGGGGAAATTCTACCCATATTTCGAAAATCAAACTGAAGAAGAAGTAGGGGGAAAGAAGAAATGCAGGGGGAAGAAACTCGAGAGGAAAACCACGAAGAAGAGGCTATAAAAGAAAATGAAGAGGAAGAGAAGAAAGATGAAGAAGAAGGGTTACAAGATGAGCAAATTTCGAACAAAAAGAGGAAGAGAACACCTGACCCCTATAGGGTAAACCAAGAAGTGAATGCTAGAAAGGAGATCTTTAGGAAATTATCTTTAAAGAGTAAGAGAGGGTTCTCGAATGCAGTAGGAGACCTACCAGAGTTCTTAACTTCTGTGATTCGAGCTAAGGGTTGGGAGGAGCATTGCAAGCATCCAATCCCCGCTTGCCATGAGCTGGTGGTAGAGTTCTATGCCAACTTAGGAAACGAATTAACCACGAAGTGAACATTAAAGGGAAGTCAGTGATGTACTCGACCAATCAAATCAATGACATATACAGGTTAAAGTCGACAAGGAACCCCAAGGGTAATGAAGCTATTGAGAACCCCTCACAAGAGTAGTTAGAAGAATCCCTCAGTATGGTAGCCCGAGAAGGAGCCCAATGGACAGTGGCAAGACATGGAACCCGCCACTTAGCAACAGGGGAAATGAAGAATGAACCGACGGTTTGGTTGAACTTCATAAAGAACAGGACTATGCCAACGACTCATGGTTCGACCGTATCGCAAAAGAGGATAATGATGCTATACTCCTACAAGGGGTTGGACATCAATGTAGGGAAAATAATAAATGAGGAGCTGAACTTGAAGACTAAGAAGAAGTCTGGAGGAATGTTTTTTTCTTCTCTCATCACTCGGCTATGCACTAGGGCAAACCTAAAAATCAAAGGTGCTCTCACGGCCATTCATCCTTTGGATGTTGTAGGGATTCCATCCTTAATGATCCACAATGCTAAGAAGGCCAACCGACACACTCGAACCCATGAAGTGGTGGAACCAGACTTTGCAGGTAAAAATGCCACTGAAAATGCAGGTGAAAATGCAGGAGACTTTGCAGGAGAATATGTAGGACACAATGCGACTGCAAGGCAACAACATTTTATGAGCATAGAGGCAATAACCGTTGAAATGAGGAAAATGCAAGATGACAATAGGAAATACTGGGCCTACGTGAAGGAACGAGATGTTGTCATTAGCAGCACACTTGCCAGACTGACTAAGGGCAAGGGGCCAACAATTCTTGAATTCCCTGATGACCTGCTCGCCAACCCAACCTGCATGGAAGAAGAAGATGCTGCCATTTAGGGAGTGCCACCCACCTCATCTCAAACTCATTTGTTTTAATTTGATATTAGACTCCGTGTTTTCTTAATTTTATTTGCTTTGGATAATTTTATTTTTGTTCCTTTGAATCATTTTTATTTTATTTTTATTATTTTGAACTCGGAATTGATAGGGATATTGCTTATTTTATGAATTCATCTACATAGTATTTTTTCTAAATTTAGTAGTTTGAAAGAAGCAGAGTCTCTATGATGATAACTGGTGAAAACTCAACTCATTAAACATTTAACCATTTTCGCAAATAATAACAAAACTGCTTCACTCTTCGTAGCATATGTTCTCTTGTCTCATTAGGCCATGCCCTAGAACTTAAGGAACGTCTAGTTTGCGGAATATATAGGCATTAAACCACCACTTTGATCGTAATTAGTCAATGAGGGCATTGCCCATCTTAAGTTTGGGGGGAGGGGGGAATTTTGCAAGTAAAAATGCAATTGCATTTTATCTTACATGATTTGTATGATTTGTATTGAAATTTTTATAGTAAGTAACCCCTTTTTCCTTGTCCTTAGGAACCCCAATTCGATGTAATAATCGTCAATCGTAAAAAAAAAAAATCTTTAGTTCTATCAATTGAGAATATTTTTTAGCAAATTGTGTCTAAGGAAAGATCCTGTCTAAGGCTAAGGTACTTATGTTGACCGTAGGGAACACCTCTACCTAGGGATCTACCTTGAAATTTGTTTGAAAACTTTGAAAATTCGAAAGAAATAAGGATAAGGAGGAATACTCCACTTCCTAGAAGCAACCAAGTAACTAGGAAAAGTCATGACACCTATGATTGCCTCAGCATGAAAGGTCGTTTCAGGGAATGAGTAAATACAATAGTGATGTGTGCTCGTAGTCAGCCACCTTCACCACAAAGTGTCGGTGAGTTGAAGCGAAGGCACAATTGACTTGGGAAAAAAATAATAAACACTCGCAAAAAAAAAGGCAGCAAGAAGAAATAAAGTTTAGGGGGTGACCTAAAAACTTATATAGGAAGTAGACACGACCGAAACAGGGTAATAATGGTCTAGTCATAATGAGAATTTGAGAGAAAATACCCAGGTCAATTAAGTTAGTAATGGAGTTGGTTGTGAAAGTCAATGTTATGAGTTTAAGACACCTCTGAGAAAAAGGTTGTGATTCTTTCTAAATACTAAATTTAAGAATTATCAAAGTTGTTTGATTGCTTGTGATTGCTTGAGGACAAGCAATGACTCAAGTTTGGGGGTGTTATAATCCTCATTTATGTGGATTATCTATCTCTATACTTAGTCATTATTTTCATTTTTTGTCTAATTTATTCAATTTTTCATTATATGGCAAGCTAAAATTATCATTTGGGAGTAAAATTTATAAAACTTGCTAAAATGTGGTAAAAAAAAGAAATGAGAGAAAATGATTGAAAACAAGCGAATTTGGTGTGTTTTTGTGAAGGAAAATAAGAGCAGAAAAAAATGCCAAGGAAATTACAGTTGCATTTTAACCAGCAAAGTAGCCAGACAAACAAGCAAAAATGTCAGACAAATTGATGAACAAAAATGCTGACAAAGTTCCAGATTTAGAAACACCCCTCAATTCTCGGGATTGCAATATTTTGGGAGATTCTCACTCACTTTTGGAAAGAATATGACCTAGAATTATACCCAATCAATTACCCACGAATTAAGGATGAATTGTTGGAAAAAACCCTACTTGCATCATCTATAAAAGGCTACAAAGTTAGGGTTTGAAGGGAGGCGAAAAGGAGACCAACGCTCGACTTCTCTCCATTTGTTCTTCTTGTTTTTCTTCTGTTTTTCTTCAAAGTTTTGTACTCTTCATAGTAGCTAGTTCCATTCTTTTCCAATAACTTTGTACTCTTTTTATTAGTTGTAATAACCCTTGGTTAATCCCTCCTTGCAAAAGTATTGGAGGTTAAGATTTCTAACCCAAGTGTGGGTAGAATCGGTTAACAAAGGGTGTTTGAGTTGTTGTTCTTTTGTTTTTCTTTCTCGTTACCTTCTACACACTTAAATTTCAATTTAGTTACTGTTTTCCCTTTCAAACTAGTAAATCGCGTGCTTAGTTAAAAGCCTTTTCTTGGAATAAAGTAAGGGGAAACCCGAAAACATTTCCTCGAGTACGTTATTGTTTTACTTTTCTTGTTGTTTTTCTTTGTTCTTTTCTTTATATTCTCCTTCATTCAATTTAGTGTTAAGCTTGGTATCCTTACTTGTTCGTGAACATAAAGGTGTTGGGATTTCTGTCCTAATCTCGTGTTTGTAATATATTGTTTGAAATTAATAAGAGTTATTCAATTCATTACTTTGTGTCTCGCAATATTTATAAACTTTTCCAATAAACTAAGCTCCAGGGTCATTGAATTTATGAGAGAACTAGAACTTAAACGGTGTGTAGAGGATACACAGGGAGGATCACGTTCGAGTTAATGACCCGAACGGTCTACAGTATATGGATAGGGTTGGAGACCTAATCCTGGATACACCGTGGATGCGACCCGCTTTGTATTAGATACAAACGAGGTGATCTGACTCGTTCATGTAGTTGACATGCGAGTGGGGGTATCCTGTGCAATGAGATTGTACAAGACCGGACCGTGATTTATTAGACCTACTGATGTAACACCGTTGACAGTAAGGACTAATAACCGTAGACCATTAGTGACTCGACCTGAATCCTGAGTGTGTTATGGACTCCTGCCGGCGAGGGTCCGTTCTTTGACTAGTACGGGTGAGGGTGGTCACGCGCCACTCGCCCAATATGCCTATCTTCTCGTGTGACGTAACCAAGTAGGGAGCCGGGAACTTAACTACGCGAGATGGAATTCACTGCGTTCCCGCTTTAGTGAAACTAGAGGGTTGTTCCCTTGAGTCCGCTCTGTGGCTTGGACAACGGCGCCCACCTTCTCACCGCCCGAGAAGGGTGTTGTGTATGGTTGGACCATCACAATATGTTGTTCATTAGAGGAGCAAAGTGGGGACTTAAGGAACAAGAGGTAGACACAGGGGTAAAAGCGGTAATTTGACCTGCACCGTGTCTCACGAACAACCCGTGAAGGGTCGACTCATGGGTATTGGTTATATCGGTGGACACGTAATATTCTCGCGATCGACGGGAGTGCAACTACGGGCTATAGTGGAGTGTTACCGTAGCTTATGAATGTTGGTTAACCGTGTCAAAGAGTTTGGCAGATTAATCTCGAATCATTGGAGCCCGTCACTGTAGGTCCATTAGGTCCCTCGGTTGGCTCCATCTGGGTTAAAAGAAGGGTTAATGTTTTGGTATGAAATTGAAATGTTCAATTTCACTTTAAGGGCATTTATGTCATTTATATGAGATATGAATGATATAATATATAGTTTAATGTGAATGAGATTCATAATAAACTATAGGTTAGCCTAATTGTTGAATTAGGGCTAATTGGAGAAATTGATTGAGAGAAATTAAATTGGATGTGATTCAATTTAATTAATCCACAATTATTGCAAATGAGGTTTGCAATATGAGATATGAGATATCTTATATTATATGGTTATGCAAATGAGATTTGCATAACCTATGGTTGTGGTAAAGTGGTAATTATGTGGAGATTTTAACTCCATCAATTCCAATATATAAACCCTTCTTGCAAGAAGGATGTAAGTTTAATCTCTCATTTTTTTATTTTTCATCAAAGAAGAGAAGGGGAATTCTCTCAATTCCCTCTCAATTCTCCTCCCTCTCCAAAACACAAAAGATCCCACCATCTTCCCTTCTCCAAAAGAGAACAACCGAGAAGGCCATTTGGTTGTGTTTGAGTTCCTTTTGTGGGAGTGTTCGTTGAGTTCGAGGAGCACAAAGAGTTTGTGATTTGAAGAAGAAACTTTGAAGAAAGTCTTCAACAAGTAAGTAAATTCTATTTGCTGTAATTTTCTTCTTCTTTTAAGCATGTTTAGCCTAGATCTAGTGTTAGATCAATTTTAACAAAATTATGTTGCATTATGATACCTCGATGATTCAATCGTCTTCATTTTACAAGATTCTCATTCCCTTCAAATGGTATCAGAGCCATCTCGATGGTTCTTCAATTTTGCACTGTTTTGTTAAAATTAGGTGGGTATTTTGCCATGATTTATGTGATAAATTGTTGGTTTGCATAATGGATGTTTCGGTTTTGGCACTTTTAGATTTATTTTCTCGCTTGATGAGATCAAATGTAAAGGGCCCGTATTTTTGGGCATTTTAGAAAATAAATCGAGTCCGTAAGTCCGTGTCGCTCGTGGCAAGTGTTGCCGTGAAGAAATCGGCGAAAATAAAGCGTAAAATCGATGAAGAAACGATAAAGGTGTTTGTTGTTCATCGATGGCGTTGAGACGCCGCCCAACGGCGTCTCAACGCTGCCCTCGCGACGAGGCCTGCGCAAAGAAATCGGCGTTAACGCTACCGGGCGTTGAGAACGCGGTCGACGCTTATAGGCGATAAATACGTTACAACGCCGCCACGGCGTTACTGCGGCGCCGCACGCGTATTGATGGCAGTTGCTAGAGGCGGTTTCGCGAGGTCGTGGGATCAAGCCTTAGTGGGGCGATTATTTTCGAATATTTAATTAATTTTATTTATAAAATGTATTTATTTATTTTATTTTATTATTTTACTAAATAATATTAATATAATTGTTATATTAATGTTATTTAATTAAATAATTGTCCCTAGGTGCCAAAAATCGGTCTATTTTTGCTGTTTAATTATTTTATGCATGTGATGTATATTTTAATTAATTTCTATGTGCATAATGTATGTCATATAGATTTAAAATCCCACCTTAGGTTAAACATTTCATGCATCATATTTATATTATAAGAGTTATACTATATAGTATGCATGATAGGATTATATTATAAGAGTTATAATATAATGTTTGCATGATTTAATTTATTTAATATAAGTGTTATATTTTTAAATTAAAAGCATGCTCATGCATTTAATTCATATGATGAATTATATTTTGTTATAGTATATAGTATTATTCATGTGATGGATGATCAAGCACTATAACATAGAAATGCAATGCAACCTAAGTTAATTATTAGTTTTAAAGTGTTTAGAACTTGAATAATTAGACTTAGGTTTTCTAATTTTCTAATAAGATTAGAAATTTGGGAAATCAAATATAACCTTTGAATGGTGACTGATAAGTAACTCTGTCTAAGGAAGGTTTTGTCTAAGGTCAGTATTTAAGTTGACGCTTATGAACACCCTACACAGAAACCGACACGGGAGTGAATTCGGTCCGGAGATTCTTAGGTTATATTCTCGTGAGTGTCGTTAATTAAGTGTTAATTAATTTACTCACTTAGACCTAAGTTAATAATGTGATTATACACTTAGGTTAATACCATATAAGAGTTATATTGATAGACTTAGGTAAATTTTAGCCGGTTTATCTAGGTCAATCCCTAATAAAATTAAAGTGCTGAGTGGGAGGAAATAAAGTGTATGAGATACATTTGAATTTCCAACCACAAATCTCCTTTAAGTCCGCACTGTGAGATCTATACTCGGCCTCGTGGCGCAAATGGGAGCGTCCTCCTTCGGATGACATTTGTATAGGTCAATATCATCATGGATGGAGAGAGTACTTATATGGAGAGAGTACCCACGGTCTCTTCTTTCGATTCACACCGTGAGACACCTATGATCTGCCTGCTAGTTTGTCCTGGACCAGACAATCCCTTCGGAGGGCTTGATCATGGGAGTCGGAACACCGTGAATTCTCGAAAGGGATACAGTTTCCTAGTTGGTTTTCCTTCTTGGTTCACCCTTCGGTGGCTATTGTTTAGACGGATGCTTGGAAACTTAAAGATTGAGGGTGACACTCACAAAATTCGTTAAGTGTTAATGAATTCGACCGAACAATGGTAATTAGACGCCTAATGGAATAAGAGTTATTCTAGGATTAGGGTCTGATCGAGAAAGTCTCGTCCTAGAGGAGGAGTGTTCTGTTCACCCTTCGATGGTGGTCATTCTAAACCTTTAGGGTATCATTGCAAAATTTGGAATGACCTAGGGATCATAAAACAATTTTGCTAAAACTTGATTGGATTTCAAAAGTTTTTGCGAGACTAATACAAAGGTTTTTCTTATTTTTCAGCTAAAAATGTCTAGCGCAATAATAGCTTTACTCGCTTCGGATAAGTTAGTGGGAGATAATTACCAAAGTTGGAAAAACAACATTAATACAATTTTGGTACAAGACGACATAAAGTTCGTGTTATCTGAGGAGTGTCCTCAGATGCCGGGCTCGACCGCATCGCGAAGTGTTCGCGACACGTACGATCGCTGGATCAGGGTCAATGAAAAGGGCAAGGTCTACATAATTGCCAGCATGTCTGATGTCTTGGCAAAGAAGCATGAGCTGATGGTTTCCGCTAAGGAGATCATGGAGTCCTTGCAGGAAATGTTTGGACAGTAGTCGTTTCAGGTCCGACATGACTCACTCAAATACGTTTTCAACGCACGGATGAAGGAGGGGTCGTCTGTCCGTGAACACGTTCTAGACATGATGACCCACTTTCATCTGGCCGAGATGAACGGGGCTTCAATCGACGAGTTGAGTCAGGTCAGTTTTATTTTGGAGACTCTTCCGAAGAGTTTCCTTCAGTTTCGTAGCAATGCTGTTATGAATAAAATTAGCTACACTCTGACTACCGTCCTCAATGAGTTATAGAATTTCCAATCCTTGAACAGGGTCAAGGAATCTGAGGCAAATGTTGCCTACAGGTCTTATCACAGGGGTTCGACCTCTGGGACGAAACCTGTTGCTCCTTCACGCCCGAAAGGGAAGAAGAGGATGAAGAGGGGTAAAACTGACCGTGTTGCCGCCCACAAGGGCAAAAAGGTCAAGGAGGTTGCAGAGAAAGGAAAGTGTTTCCACTGTAATGGGGCGGTCACCGGAAGAGAAACGCCCCAAATTCTGGCCGAGGAAGAATCAAGGTAAATGTGATTTACTTGTGGATCAAAACTCGCTTAGTGGAGAGTAGTGACTCTGCCTGGATATTGAATTCGGGCGCCACTAACCACGTTTGTTCTTCTTTTCAGGGGATTGATTCCTGGTAGTCGCTGCGAGAGAGTGAGGTGACTCTACGGGTTGGATCCGGGGAGCTTGTCTCTGCTGCAGCGATCGGCACGGTGAAGCTAAACTTTGGCGGGAAGTACTTATTGTTGGACAATTTGTACATAGTTCTAGGGTTTACTAGAAACCTTGTTTCAATTTCCTGCTTAATTGAACATTGTATTTCCGTCGAAGAGTGTTTGTGAAACACCTTTCGAGCTCTAGAGTGGACGTAAAAGCAGTTTACATCACTTCAGGATTTGGGGATGCCCAGCCCACGTGTTGGTGTCAAACCCAAAAAAGTTAGAACCCCGTTCGAAATTGTGCCTATTCATAGGTTACCCTAAAGAGACTAGGGGTGGTCTGTTTTACGATCCTAGGGCAAATAGGGTGCTTGTATCGACAAACGCCACTTTCCTAGAGGACGACCACGTCAGGGATCATTTACCAAGGAGTAAAATTGTATTAAATGAAATGGACAATACATCAGCAAGAGTTGTTGATGGAGCTAGTACGTCAACAAGTGTTGTTGATCCTAGCACGTCTAGTCAAATCCGTTCCCAAGAGTTGGGAATGCCTCGACGTAGTGGGAGGGTTGTGAGACAGCCTGATCGCTACATGGGTTTAGCTGAAACCTCAGTTGTCCCTCCTGATGATGACTGTGAGGATCCATTAACCTATGATCAGGCAATGGTTGATGTTGACAAAGACGAGTGGATTAAAGCTATGGACCAGGAAATGAAGTCTATGTACTTCAATTATGTATGGGAGCTTGTGGATCAACCGGATGGAGTAAAACCTATTGGTTGCAAATGGATCTACAAGCGTAAACGTGGCGTAGATGGGAAGGTGCAGACCTTCAAAGCCCGACTAGTGGCAAAGGGTTTTACCAGGTTGAAGGGGTTGACTATGAGGAGACCTTTTCACCTGTTTCCATGGTAAAGTCGATCAAGATCCTTCTGGCCATTGTCGCGTATTATTACTACGAGGTATGGCAGATGGACTTCAGGACAGCCTTTCTGAATGGCAAACTTGATGAGACTATCTACATGGACCAACCCAAAGGGTTCATTGCCCAAGGCCAAGAGCAAAAAGTTTGTTCTTCATAGGTCCATTTATGGACCAAACAGAACTTCGAGGTCTTGGAATATAAGGTTTGATGAGACGATCAAATCTTATGGCTTTGATCAAAATGTCGACGAGCCTTGTGTCTACAAGAAAATCGTTGACAAAACTGTCGTATTTTTGGTGTTGTACGTGGACGATATTCTTCTCATTGGAAATGAGGTAGAATTTCTTCTCGACGTTAAGAAGTGGCTAGCTTCGCAATTCCAAATGAAATATTTGGGAGAAGCTCGGTATGTTCTAGGTATCCGGATAGTCCTAACCGGGAAGAATGAGCAGCGCTAGCCTTGTCTCAGCGCCTTATATTGACAAAATGTTGTCTAGATATAAGATGCACGAGAACTCAAAGAGGGCTTCTTGCCTTCGGGCATGGGGTTCACTTGTCTAAGGATCGGTGTCCTAAGACTCCTCAAGATGTTGAGGATATGAGACGGATTCCATATGCTTCACCGTGGGAGCCTCATGTACATGTTGTGTACTAGGCCCGACATCCATGTTATGCAAGAGGGAATTGTCGTGAGATATCACCCAATCCAGATTAGATCAACGGACACCGTAAAAGGCAATCCTTAAGTATCTTAGGAGAACGAGGAACTACATCTTAGTGTATGGTAGTGGGGATTTGATCCTTACGGGATACACTGATTCGATTTTCGGTGATAAGGATTCTAGGAAATCCACTTCGGGGTCAGCCTTCATTCTGAATGGAGGAGTTGTAGTATGGCGAAGCATCAAGCAGGGATGCATCGTTGATTCCACTAGGAAGTTCATGACAGATTTGGAAGTTGTTCCTAACATGAACGTGCCGGTCACACTATTCTGTGACAACAGTGGTGCAGTAGCCAACTCACGTGAGCCTCGGAGCCATAAGAGAGGCAAAACATTGAGCGCAAGTATCATCCGACACGGAGATTGTGCATCGCGAGAGCGTGGCGGTCCACGCAGATAGCGTCGAGCACAACGTAGCTGATCCATTTACAAAGCCCCTCACGGCTAAGGTGTTTGAGGGTGACCTAGAGAGTCTAGGTCCTCGAGAGCTTCCTGGCTAGGGCAAGTGGGAGATGTGTAAACGGGTATTCAATGCCCTAGTTTATTGTATTACTTCATTATAATTTATGTACATTTCAGAAATGTATTTTCTCCAATAGCTTAGTCCAAGTGGGAGTTTGTTGGGATTTTTGTCCTAATCTCGTGTTTGTAATATATTGTTTGAAATTAATAAGAGTTATTCATTTCATTATTTTGTGTCTCGCAATATTTATAAACTTTTCCAATAAACTAAGCTCCAGGGTCATTGAATTTATGAGAGAACTAGAACTTGAACGGTGTGTAGTGGACACACAGGGAGGATCACGTTCGAGTTAATGACCCGAACGGTCTCTGATGATCGACTCGCTCATGTAGTTGACATGCGAGTGGGGGCATCCTGTGCAATGAGATTGTACAAGACCGGACCGTGATTTATTAGACCTCACGATGTAACACCGCTGATGTGATGAGACTAATAACTTCGTGATGACCATTAGTGACTCGACACAAATCCTTAGCGTGTTACGGACTCCACATGCGAGTGTCCGTTCTTTGACTAGTACGGGTGAGGGTGGTCACGATTACTCGCCCAATATGCCTATCTTCTCGGGACGAACGAAGTAGGGAGATGGGAACGTAACTTCACGCGAGATGGAATTCACTCGTTCCCTTTTTAGTGAAACTAGAGGGGTTGTTCCCTCGAGTCTTTGTCTCCTCCGGGGCTTGGACAACGGTCGCCCACCTTCTCACCGCCCGAGAAGGGTGTTGTGTATGGTTGGACCATCACAATATGTTGTTCATTAGAGGAGCAGTGGGGACTTAAGGAACAAGAGGTAGACACAGGGGTAAAACGGTAATTTGACCCAGCCGTGTCTACGAACAACCTGTGAAGGGTCGACTCATGGGTATTGGTTATATCAGTGGACACGTAATATTCTGCACTGACGGGAATGCAGCTACGGGCTATAGTGGAGTGTTACCGTAGCTAATGAATGTTGGTTAACCGTGTCAAAGAGTTTGGCAGGTTAATCTCGAATCATTGGAGCCCGTCACTGTAGGTCCATTAGGTCCCTCGGTTGGCTCCATCTTGGTTAAAAGAAGGGTTAATATTTTGGTATGAAATTGAAGTGTTCAATTTCACTTTAAGGGCATTTATGTCATTTATAAGAGATATGAATGATATAATATATAGTTTAATGTGAATGAGATTCATAATAAACTATAGGTTAGCCTAATTGTTGAATTAGGGCTAATTGGAGAAATTGATTGAGAGAAATTAAATTGGATGTGATTCAATTTAATTAATCCACAATTATTGCAAATGAGGTTTGCAATATGAGATATGAGATATCTTATATTATATGGTTATGCAAATGAGATTTGCATAACCTATGGTTGTGGTAAAGTGGTAATTATGTGGAGATTTTAACTCCATCAATTCCAATATATAAACCCTTCTTGCAAGAAGGATGTAAGTTTAATCTCTCATTTTTTGATTTTTCATCAAAGAAGAGAAGAGGAATTCTCTCAATTCTCTCTCAATTCTCCTCCCTCTCCAAAACACAAAAGATCCCACCATCTTCCCTTCTCCGAAAGAGAACAACCGAGAAGGTCATTTGGTTGTGTTCGAGTTCCTTTTGTGGGAGTGTTCGTTGAGTTCGAGGAGCACGAAGAGTTCGTGATTTGAAGAAGAAACTTTGAAGAAAGTCTTCAACAAGTAAGTAAATTCTATTTGATGTAATTTTCTTTTTCTTTTAAGCATGTTTAGCCTAGATCTAGTGTTAGATCAATTTTAACAAAACTATGTTGCATTATGATACCTCGACGATTCAATCGTCTTCCGCTGCGCGGGATTCTCATTCCCTTCAAAAGGGGCAACCCCAAAGCTTTTGAATGCATTATTAAGAGACTTTTTCTTTCTTCGGTTCCATCTTATTTTTGTTTCTGTTTTTCCTTTATATTTCAACAACTAAAATCATGTTTTCTTTAGTTTTAATCATGAGCTAAATCCTCTTTAGGGATTCAAGTGTAAATGCCCTAGAAGAGAGATGCCTAGCTTAAAGTAGCAAAGTAGTTGTGTTGGCAACCGAATCTAAGTTTGTTTTAAGTGAATAAATTTGGACAACCATAGCTAACCGCTAGGTCGTGTTCAACAAGCTCGAACATCATACTAAAAGAGTCAAGGTACAACGAATCTCCTAAAAACAACGGAGGAAAGGACTTAGACATAAGATCCGAAACTTTAACACTAGACATAGGGCGAGACTCCGAAATCAAAAGGGTTGTGTGTGAGAACCATCTAAGCTCAATTAGCCACATACGTGTAGGTTTAATTGCTTAGTTTCCTAAAGGATTTGGAAGCAAAACCGAATAGGAATTGAACCCGATTTACTTAGATTTGGAATTGATGACACAATTGTTGCAACATTTTCAGCAGCATTTTCTCCGAATGGGCAAAAACACTTGAATTTCCTTCTTTTTAATTCATTGATTTTCCTTGAACTTTTAGTAGCGTTTCAAAAAAAAACATTTTTGCAACACTTGGTTACCTTACTTGCATTTTCACTAGCATTTCTTATTTCCCGATTTAACTTGTAAACCCGTTCCCTTTGGGTTCGATACTCTGGAATATTCCAGTTTTATTACTTCGATCACGTGCACTTGCGTGTAACGTCATCTCTTACCTTGGGTTGAGAACCCAACAAGTAGCTCTTCCTTCTAAACTAGTGATGAACTTGTTGGGGTATATGCCCTAAACTCGTGTAGTTTGTAATCATTTGATATTATAAATAAAGTATTATTTTCATCAAATATTGTATTCTCGAAATTTAAACTTAATCCAATAAACTAAGCTCCAGGGTCAAGTATGTGGGATCTTGAACAGTGTGTAGTGGACACACAGGTAGGATCGTGTGCAAGTAAATGACCCAAATGGTCTATAGTACATGGATAAGGTTGGGAACCTCATCCTGGTAACACTATGGATGTGGCTCACTTTGTATTTGATACAAACGAGGCGATCCAGCTCGTTCATGTAGTTGACATACGAATGACGACATCTTGTGCGATAAGATTATACAAGACCGGACCGTGAATTATTAGACTACTGTAGTAACACTGTTGACATATTAGGACTAATAATTCGTAGATGACAATTAGTGTCCAACCTTAATCCTGAGCGAGTTACAGACTACTGTCTACGGGGGTTTGTCCTTAAACTAGTACGAGTGAGAGTGGCCAGAGTTGTCGACTCAATATGCCTACCCTCTTAGGGACAGAACCTCGTAGGTAGCTGGGAACTTAACTCAGTGAGAAGGAATTCACTCGTTCCCGAGCTAGAAAATTTAGATAGGTTGTTCCCTTAAGGACTGAATCCAGGTCTTGAACAATGGGGCCCCACCCTCTCATTGGCCCAAGAGGGACGTTGTTTATGGTAGGACCATAAACTTTTTTTCATTAGAGGATCAATGGTACTTAAGGAGCAAGAAGTAGTCACAGGGGTAAAATGGTAATTTGACCCAGCTGTGACTCCGAACGACCTGTGAAGGGTTGACTCACGGGCATTGGTTATATCAATGAGCACTACTTTTCCTACAGTGAGGAAAGTGCAGCTACGAGTCTATAGTGGAGTGACTCGTAGTTAATTAATAAATGTTGATTAACGGGATGTCACACCCCGTCCCAGCTTACTTGCCTAACCTAGGAAGAGATGCAAAGACAAAGATAACAAAACCTCTTGTTGGCTTTCCTTGACTAACCCAAGACTTAACTTAAAATAGACGTAACACATCATGTTTGAATAAACAAAGTTAAGCACTGATATACACGTATATATGAAACACAATCACTTCCTTTACTATGTTCTTTAGATAGACATAAAGTTTCCAAGTTTATTACAACCCATCTAATATGTTCTCACTACAAACCATATACAAAGAAAGTGTATATACAAGGAGCTAAATGGCGTGGTGGCAAATAGGTCTTGTGAAGGCTAAGCACTGGAAACTCGTCTGCTACCTGGGAAGAGTAGACATAAAGAAAACGTGAGCTAGGAAGCTCAGTGAGTGTCTATCTTTAAAACATTATAAGCTCACAGGTGAATCATAATAATGGCAGATTATAAGTAGAAAATAGCTTAACATCTGTTTGTAAACATAAACAAACCATGCTTCCAATTTGCAGGTTTAAGTCACCACTTATGCATAGCACACAACTCGAGATGTACTATCATATCGAGGGTAGATAGATCAATAATATAGAAGCTCATAACAATAAAACACATGACATGATACCACATCAAACCATAGAGGTGGTAGAGTTACATTTATACCAATAAGGTTCATACCTCTCTCTCTCTCACGTGCACGTGGAATACCTTTGGCCGTTTGGTTTTCCCTAATACCTTCTCTATGTCCTTCAGTATTAAGGTAAAACCATTTACTACCCGAATACCTTCTCATTGTCCTTCAAAGATTAAGGTAAAACCATTTACTACCCTGATACCTTCTCATTGTCCTTCATGATCGGGATATCATGATTCATTCCCCTAAGTACCTTCTCTAATGTCCTTCATGATAGGGGTTAACCACAAACAAGGGCATAATTTGTGTACCATGGAAATCATGTCTTTATAACACATACAACAATTTCTTGACATTTTCACATTATCATCTAAACATGTTCCCAAGTGGATTTACACAAAACATTCTCTAAAGGAAAGCATACTTTCATAATTTAGTTTCCATACTTGGATTTATAGTTACAACTAATTCAAAGCATGCTTAGGTTCCATCATGAACTTTATGTTAGGAACTCCATGAAGCTATACATAATTAGTTCAAACAAGATTCAATGATCAACAATTATGTTTTTTAAGAAAAACATTGGCCAAGCATAGTTCTAAGATAGAGTCACTCACAGTATTAGAATTAGAACCTTGGCTTGTAAACTTGACCTATTTGCTCTTGGCCTGTCAAACAAACCAACTCAACCATTAGAACCTCGAGCTCATGATTTTTAACCTTAAAACTTGCAAGAAAACACACTTTTAAATTTTCCAGCATTTTCAGATTTTCTGCCCTGTATTCAGACAGCCATAACTTCTTCATTACTTATCCAAAAATAATGTAATTTATACCAAACTCTTCCTTTTTGAACCCTCTAAAAATCATATGAAGACATGAAATTGAAATTCCAAACGGATTTGTTCAGAAATACCTCGAAAGCTACTTTCCTCAAAACAGACTTCTGCTGTTTTCAGATTTGGATTTCCTGCTGCATAACAAATTTAATCTGATATTTAAGACATCTTCTAGACATTTTCTACTCACGATTGCTTCACGAAAGTTGTAGGAAATTCAATAAGCTTTCGAACCATACCAATTAGAGCTTCTAACTCCAAGTATGCAGATCAGAACAACCAAAACATCAGAGACTTCCCGTATTTGACAGCATACTTCTGTCTTCTGTCTTCCTCTTTACAAAATAGTAACATCAATTCCTTTCCCTAGCACCTAAGAAACAGGTCTAATTCAGTCCCTTAACTCAATTAAGAATAGCCATACACACAATTGGTTGTAAGGTATATAGAAATGGAAGAGAATCTCCTTCAATCTCTTGCTAGAAGTTTTTCCCTTTCACCTAAAATTACAGGTTCAACTTCCAGCTTGGGTTCCTCAAAAGTTATCAACACAACCACCACATAGTTTTTGATAAACCTCAAGGACAACATCTTAGCTTACTTACCTCAAAATTTCAGCTTCTAATTCCTCCTCAAGAGCTCAAAACAGACTGATCTCCTCATACTGTTCTGCTACCCGAGAAACTTGAACACCCTTCACTGTTCTACACTTTTCTCTTTCGTCCTCTTGGTATTTTCTGCAAAGCCAACCAGTTTCGTATTCTACACTCAATTTATGAGATTTTGACACAAAAATCATCGAATTTGGTTTAGTAGACAGAGAGATATGATCGATTGAAGTTGGCCCATTTTCCAGCTGCTTGCTGTCTTAGTAAGAATTTGACACCACCTTCTTGTCAAACTTAACTTCGAGCCTTCACCTCCTTTGGCCAGCTCCTACTTCAGTATTTACATCATAATCACCTTTTTAAAACAACAAAATAAGTGTGTAAATAAACCCTAAGCATTTAGCCAACTTATCCTAAGTTTGTGAGACATATGATCTTCCATTCAATACTTGATGCACCTAAAACTTCTCCAATTTGCTAATGATTTGAACTTACTTCAATGCAACTTTTAATATGCTTATTTCAATGGTTTACCTATCCCCTTATGAAGTTTAGACACATTGTAGCTCCAAATTCAATAGATTCCCAAATTCGATCACGACATCGTTTAGTGCAACCTATACGATTTTGCATATTTCAAAACATCATGAACGAGTGCTCAATGATAAAAGAGAATAGGGTTTAGGGCTTACACGGGATCAAAGAGTTTGATCAATTAATCTTATATCATTGGAGCTCATGATCTTTAGGTCCATTAGGTCCCTCGGTTGGCTCAATATGAATTTAATGAGGGTATAAAGTTTTCGAATGAATTGAAGTGTTCAAATTCATATAAAGGGACTTTTTGTCAAGTATATAATATAATTGACATAATATATAGTTTGATGTGAATATGAATCATAATAAACTATATTATTGTCTAATTATGGATAATGAGAGATATGAAAATTGAATATGATTCAATTTAATTCCACAGTACAAATGTGATGTGGATATTAAGGTATATGATACCTTATATTATGCAATTATGCAAATTTAATTTGCATAATGCATAATTGGTGGAGTTAGTGGGATAGTGGATGCAGAATTTCTCTCCACCCTCACCCACTATAAATAAGTGCATGGAGATGCATTTTGCAACTAAGCTATCTCATTTTTGGATTTGACAATTCAAAGATCTCTCATCTCTCTCAAAATTTCTCTCTAGATTTCCCTATCCCAAAATGAATTCCACAACCTTCCCTTACCTTGAGAACAACCGAGAAGACTCCTTGGAGGTGTCCGATTCGAGCATTCGGGTTCGGGATTTCGTAGAGGTCGTAGAAATTGATTCTTCAAAGGTAATATTTCCACTTCCCTAATTGCTTAACCTAGTATGCATGTTTTGAGTGAATTCATGTAACGTAATCGAGGGCAACACGATTCAATTCGCTTCCGCTGCGGGATTCGATCCTTCAGAACTTGTCTATGAAAACGTGCCAAGAGAACTAAACCTCACCAAACCATTCAAGCATTTAGATATTTTGAACTCGAGCAACCACTGATAACTCTCATTTATGAGAGTTATTTAGCCCGTTGTTGATAACTTATTATTGAAAACTAAATAATAATAAGACAAAAGTATGAGAAGTTTTTGCAGGAATTGTGACATTTTCCCAAAAGCAAAAAGGAGAGCTTATATGTTATGATCTGACTGCAGGGACGCAAAATGATGCAATTGCCTGCCCATCGTTTGCAAACTAATGCAGTTGCCTAAATAAAGGAAGATCAGTCGCGAGAATTGAGGAAAAGACTTAATTGTAGAAATCAAGCCGAGAATTGAGGACGACAAAGCGAGCCTGTCAGATGGAAACCCTAAGGACAGGAAACTCTATAAATAGACGAGCAAGCAACCAAGAAAAAACATGGTGGAGAGAGGAATACTACATTCCAGCTTACTGTCGTCATTCTGTCCAATTGTCTTTACCTCTTTATCAAGTTGTAGATCTGATATACTAGTCGCAACTTCCAGTTTTCAAACATCTACAATTCTGTTTCGGTTCCTTTAGAGTTAGATTTAGTCTTCTGTAGTTTTATTCATTTTGTATCGCACACTTCCAGTTTTTAAACATTTACAATTCTATTTTGGTTTCGTTAAAGTTAGATTCAGTTTTCTATATTCATCCCATTCTGTATTTTTATATTTCACAAATGTGACTTATTATTTTCAATCAAAGTTGGTCGTTATGTTGAAATTCTTGTTCTGAAATTTTATCTTTAGTTTAACGATCTAAGTGGATCTCTCGGTTCATGCTTAGCAGTGGTAGACCGAGAGAGGAAGCTTAAGATGTTGTCTTCGCAAGCTAAGTTTGATTTTACTTTTACTGTCTTATTTATGAGGAGCTAACTTCCCTTAGGGATTCGGAATGTGAATGCCCTAAAGGAAGACAGCAAATCTCTAAAGCAAGAGTAATTCGGTTAAACCTCCAAGGAAGTTTACTTTTGGTGAATTTATTACGGGAAGCTTTAGTTGGCCATCTAAGGTTACCTATCAAGCTTGAGTTCGGCACCGAAAGGGTTGAACTAAAGTGGAGTTCCCAAAAGTAATGGACTAAAGGGGCTTAAACATAAGACTCGAACTTTGGCCCTAGGTATAGGGAAAGACTCCAAAATCATAAAGCCATGGGCATGAACACTTGAGATAGATTGACCATAGACATATAGGTTCAATCACTCAACCTCTTAACGATACTTCAAGGAAGGTCAAATGGGAGTAGGGCTCAGTTTACTTCATTTGGAAGGTTTGGTCGAATCACATCCCTTAGCAGCTGATCGTTGACGCAGTATTACACAATTGCGTTGCGACAGTAGAAAAACGCAACTACGCGGCAAGGCAGTGCGACGCAATTGCGTTGTTTTGCCTTCGCGAGCTAGTATAATCTATCGTCGCGCCATTGCCGCACCGCGCTGCAAGGCGTAACTGCAAAGCAAGGCAATTGCGCCAGAGTTGCGTTGTCTCTCATTAGCAAACTTAGCATTTTTAATCCCTTCTTTCTCATTATCGTATTTATTTTTAGAACGCAATCATCACACCATTTAACATACCTTTGGTTACCATTTTGCATTCGACCTACCGGTTGTTTAGCTTCCGATTGATTTTATTACTTCGTTCCCTTGGGCTCGATACTCTGGAATACTTCAGTTTTATATTACCTTGATCGCATGCGCTTGCGCGTTTTCGCCCTATCAAGTTTTTGGCGCCGTTTCCCGAGGACGACATTTTCAATAAAATTAATTAGAGACGTACGACTAAAGACAAATTTCAAATTGATGTAGTTGCGTTGATCAGTCTAACGCAATTGCATGGCAGGTGCAACTCCTCTATTCCAGGAAAACTGAGTTTAAGTTGCAAGTACTTTCAGGTTAAGCGCGGTGTATGCAAAAAGAGATTTGTCTCTTGGAACTAGACCCTGAGATGGAAAGGACCTTTCACCTACGACGTAGACAACAAAGAAGGAAGAAGTTGCATAAACGAACAACACAGGTGAGCTGTGAGGAAAACATTCAGCAAAAATACAGGAATGGAACTAATGAATGGAGGACATCCTCAAAATGCGAATAATGTGTCACACCCCCTCCCGAACCACCTGCTAACTTAGCCCGAAAAGAAGCATGAAACCAACAGACATTGCTCACCTCTTAACAATACCTGATGACCCTGTTCTACCTGATAAACATACTATGCTCGTATATGGTAAACTTAACATAACACAGCGGAAACTTGATAACTACTAAACATACATAGGGAGAAACATTTCTTAAGTCTCTCATTTGAAAACTTAAACGAGCAATAGCATCACAACTCAGAACATGCCAACCCACTGTTTATACAACCTCTTATGCACAAACAACTATAACTACATAACGACTTGCTATACAACACCAGCCACGTACAAACTATCAACTTATGAAACTTCCAGCAGACTATGGCAGGATGTCAGGTACCAGGAGCTCGATCTCTACCTGAAAAAGTTTGAAAACATTGAAAGAATGAGCTAAAAAGCTCAGTGAGTGTCTATCTTTAAAACATTATAAGCTCACAAGTGAATCATAATAATGGCGAGTTATAAGTAGAAAATAGCTTAACATCTGTTTGTAAACATAAACAAACCATGCTTCCAATTTGCAGGTTTAAGTCACCACTTATGCATAGCACACAACTCGAGATGTACTATCATATCGAGGGTAGATAGATCAATAATATAGAAGCTCATAACAATAAAACACATGACATGATACCACATCAAACCATAGAGGTGGTAGAGTTACATTTATACCAATAAGGTTCATACCTCTCTCTCTCTCTCACGTGCACGTGGAATACCTTTAGTCGCTTGGTTTTCCTAATACCTTCTCTATGTCCTTCAAGATTAAGGTAAAACCATTTACTACCCGAATACCTTCTCATTGTCCTTCAAGATTAAGGTAAAACCATTTACTACCCTGATACCTTCTCATTGTCCTTCAAGATGTCGGGATATCATGATTCATTCCCCCCCTAAGTACCTTCTCTAATGTCCTTCAGTATTAGGGGTTAACCACAAACAAGGGCATAATTTGTGTACCATGGAAATCATGTCTTTATAACACATACAACAATTTCTTGACATTTTCACATTATCATCTAAACATGTTCCCAAGTGGATTTACACAAAACATTCTCTAAAGGAAAGCATACTTTCATAATTTAGTTTCCATACTTGGATTTATAGTTACAACTAATTCAAAGCATGCTTAGGTTCCATCATGAACATTATGTTAGAAACTCCATGAAGCTATACATAATTAGTTCAAACAAGATTCAATGATCAACAATTATGTTTGTGAAGAAAAACATAGGTCAAGCATAATTCTAAAATAGAGTCACTCACAGTATTAGAATTAGAACCTTGGCTTGTAAACTTGACCTATTTGCTCTTGGCCTGTCAAACAAACCAACTCAACCATTAGAACCTCGAGCTCATGATTTTTAACCTTAAAACTACAAGAAAACACACTTTCCAATTTCAAGCATTTTCAGATTTTCTGCCCTGTCTTCAGACAGCCATAACTTCTTCATTACTTATCCAAAAATAATGTAATTTATACCAAACTCTTTCTTTTTGAATCCTCTAAAAATCATATGAAGACATGAAATAGAAATACCAGACGAATTTGTTCAGAAATACCTCGAAAGCTACTTTCCTCAAAACAGACTTCTGCTGTTTCCAGATTCGGATTTCCTGCTGCACAACAAATTTAACCGGATATTTAAAACATCTTCTAGACCTTCTCTACTCACGATTTCTTCACGAAAGTGGTAGGAAATTCAATAAGCTTTCGAACCATACCAATTAGAGCTTCTAACTCCAAGTATACAGATCATAACAACCAAAACATCAGAGACTTCTCAGATTTGACAACAAATTCTGTCGTCTGTCTTCCTCTTAACAAAACAGTAACTTAACATAAAAATTTGCTCGAGCTTCCTTCATGAACTTTGTTCAAAAATGAATTAGCTTTCAAGAAAACTAAAGCTCAACTCTTACCTCTTCTTTTGGAGCTCGAGATGAACAGAAAACCAGAACAGGGTTGAGTTGATCACCTTGCTGCTATAGAATTAAGCTTTGAGTTCTCCTCCTTTTTCTGCAACTCCAGCTCCAAAATCACGAAAATGGCTTTCTTTTTCTTCCTTTCTCCTTCTCCCACGAAGCTTCAGCTTTGGTTTTGGTAAATGAAGAAGAAAATTGAGAAGATAAAGCTTTTCTAAAAAGCAAACGGTGGAGGAAAAGACAAATTTGTCTTTTTCCCCTTTTGCTTTTTCTTTTTCCTTTCCTTTATCCCTTTCTTTCTTTTCTTTTCTTTTCTTTTCTTCTCTTAACAAAACAAAACTTAATATATTAAACATTTGTTTCATTTTCTTTTCTTCTTTTGTCTTTAAAGCAATCCAAACCAAAATGGTTTAAACTTTCCTTCCTTGTTTTCCTTTTGTCTTTCACTTCATTTCTTTTCTTTTTAAAACATGGAAAACCAAGTTTTAAACATTCATTTCTTCTTTCTTTTTGTTTTTTGTTAATAAGGAAATTCCAAATAGATTGGGTTTACATAATGGGAAGCAACAAGATCCCCCAGCTAACCCAATTTTCATTGCAGATGAAAGGAACCGAGCTATACGGGATTATGCAGCCACGACTTTTCAAATTTTGAACACAGACGTCATGGAGCCCAATATTGAAGCAAATCACTTTGAGCTCAAACCAATGATGTTTCAGATGTTAAATGCTATGGGCCAATTTGCAGGATTGCCAAATGAGGATCCCCATAAACATATAAAAACCTTCCTACGCATCTGCAACTCGTTCATCATAAATGGAATTTTAAAGGAAGCTTTGCACTTGAAGTTGTTTCCTTTTTCTTTACAGAGAAATGCAGAGGCATGGTTGGATTCATTCCCTCCGGATTCCATAAGGACTTGGGATGAGTTAGTCGAGAAATTCCTACTGAAATATTTCCCACCAACAAAGAACACAAAACTTTGGGGGGAAATCATCACTTTCAAGCAAGGCATCCATGAAGGATTAGATACAGCATGGGAGCGATTTAAAAAGTTGGTCAGAAAATGTCCACACCATAGACTTCCCACCTGTCTCCTTATCGAACATTTCTATAATGGACTAACACAAGCCTCCAAGTTGTTGGTAAATGCCTCAGCAAATGGATCACTACTAACCAATACAGTGAATGAAGCACATGAAAATCCTAGATGCCATGGTCTCGAGTAACAGTCAGTGGGGAGAGGAGGATTCAAGTCATGTGCGAGGTGTTGCAAGTGTGCACGAGGTTGATGCAATTGCAAGTCTAAGCGCACAGATGGCAACAATGAACAACATGTTGAAGAACATGGCTTTAGGGAACCAAGCATCAGTGGCAGTGGTCAACCAAACACCAACACCCTCATGCCCCTACTGTCAGGAAAATCATGTTTATGATAAGTGCCCTCATAACCCTGCATTTGTTTGCTATGTAGGACAGAACAGACTAAATCCATACTCGAACACTTACAACCTAGGATGGCGTCAACACCCAAACTTCCCTTGGGGTGGACAAGGCTCTGGAAGCTCGAACCAGTCTCAATTTTCCAAACAAGGAGTTCAGGGACAACAAGGCCAAACCTCAGCAGGACCATCACTAGAAAGTTTGATGAAGGAGTTCATGATGAAAAACGAGACAATCATTCAGAGTCAGGCTGCATCCATTTCAAAATTTAGAAATATAGGTTGGGAAAATGGCCAATGATTTAAAAAGCAGATGACAGGGAATGTTGCCAAGCACCACGGAAACTCCGCACCGCGAAGGAAAAGAGCAGTGCAAGGCTATAACTTTGAGAAGTGGCCTAAGATATGAAAGAAAAGAACCACCAAGAACTAATGAAGAAGATAAACTCGCAGGAAAGAAGGCAATTGCAGAAGAAAAACCAAGAGCACAAGTAGAGGTGGACAAGCAATCGGAAATGGAGAAAAGGGTGCAACAAAGCAGGAAGAGATAGTAGAACACAGACCACCACTTCCGTTTCCCCAGCGACTGAAAAAGCAGAATCAGGATGCGCAGTTCAATAAATTCTTGGACATCCTCAAACAACTTCATATCAACATTTCGTTAGTAGAAGCGCTAGAGCAAATGCCCAATTATGTCAATTGAAGATCCACTTGTTGCGTATAATTTTTATAATGCAATACCGCAAGTGTACGGGTCAAGTTTTAGCATAGTGATTTAAGAGTCCAAGTATCGTCCTCGGGAATGGGTTTCTAGATTAATTAACTACCAAGATACTAATTCTCAATTTTAGCTAAAGTAGCATAACATGGATAGGTGGTGAAAGTAAAGACAAACAATAATCAAACAAGCAGAGACACGAATTGATAGATTTAGAGGAAACTGATTTCACAAGTTAATAACTTAATTAACACATGCAATGAACTAATGTGATGAATTTATAAACAAGAAGTGAGATACTCAAGAAAACCTCTCGATTCTTAGTGAGCCTCGCACATGCAATAAATTCTATAGTCTCCATATGCACCTACAGCATGCACGACATTAAGCAACTTCCTTACGTCTGTTTCCCTTAGACTTCTAGGTCATTCTCATGCCAGACTTCTAATGGTTTTGACAACTTTTCTCTAATCTAAGTTTTATCTCTCGAGTCCACTTAAACCAACAATATCAAAGAGTTAAAGAACGAATTGTCAAAAATAAATGTCAAAACATAATTTAATACTTGGGAAACAAGTCCTAACATGCAAATCAAATCCTAACTACAACAATTAGCTACTCTAAATCACAAGAAAACCAAACAAAAAGTGTAGAAAACATCTTAAAATGGTGTTACAATCTGAAAGAAAGATAAATTAAACTTATGTGTTGATGTCGGTCCTTCGTCTCCGAGCTCCCGTCTTCGATCTCGAACCTCCACGAATGCTTTGGCTCCCAAGAATGCTCTCTTTTCTCTTCTTACAGAGGGTATTTCGAAATTAGGGTCAAAAATCTATCAAATTCGGCTCTCTTTGCAAGAAGATGTAAGGTTCTATTTATAGGCACAATCGGTACAACGTTGCAACGCTAGGGACAACGTTGCAACGTTGTACCCTAAACGCATGGTGAATAAGGAAATAGTCGACAGCATTGCAACGCTGCTACCTTAACAAGCGTGTTTCAATCGAACTGGCATTGTGACGCTGTAAGGCAGCGTTGCAACGCCCTCTGCACGCGTCTTCAGCATGGATTCCTTATCGAGATAGCGGTTGCAACGCTGCAAAGCAGCGTTGCAACGCTATCGGCAGTGATCTTCAACGCCTCAAAGCAGCACACTTGGCGTTGCAACGCTCTGCATGTCGTTGCAATGCCATCACCTCAGGTCCTCAAGCTTGGATTGGTCCTTCTACTTCCAATTGATGTTATCTTTAGCTCCAAAAAGCCTCGATTTGGTCCCGAGTGATCCAAAATGTCTCCAAATGTCCTGTTTAAGCTCTTAACCTGAAATTGAGTGATTTAAACACGTAAAAGCCCTGAAATCATCATAAAACTAGCAATAATTAAGCCTAAGGATAGGACATTTTTGTGCTATCAAACACCCCCAAACTTAAACTTTTGCTAGTCCCGAGCAAAAACAGAATTAAACATGAGATTGTTCTTATACATACATTTGATTCAAGCCTCAAAGATTTAAGAGGAAATTTTGGCAATCACAGGAAACACTCAAACATAATACTTCAATGAGCAATTCATAACTTTTCTTAAGTGTTCCTATGTGTGTGTGTGTGATTAGCCTATGTTCCCTTCATTTTTACCAAGGTCGGATCAACTTTATTAGGCTCTCCATTCAACTTCCCCCTACACTGGTCATATATACTAATCCTTGAGCCTCCCTACATTCAAGAAATAAACAACTTTACTCAGCACTTAAGCACTTTTTATCACTTTTTCTATTTTCTTCTTTTTTTTTTTTTGTGCAAGGACACTAGCTTTCACACATCCACTGTAGGGACCCTTACCCAGAGCACTCGCTCAATGAGTGGCCTAACTGATCACAGTGAAGGTAGCTCTTTTTGCCCTCACGATTTTTTTCTTAAACAAACAAACAACAAAAATAACTATTCCACATAGTATACAGATCATGCACTTCATAATGTCATTCACCCTATCCTGCAGTTTAACTCTCAAATAAGCTCTTAGACCTATCGAGGTGACATTAAACTTCTAAGCCTAATAACTTTGTTCTAAGCATTACAAAACTACAGGAACACAGGCTATGTGCATAATAGTGCAGGAAAAACTCAATAAAATTTTAAATTAACTCAAATTCATATCATGCTCTCCAGTTTCAGCAGAATCACAAGGATTTCCAGTTAATTCTCATCCTTGGCTATCATGATCATACTTATGCATAAGATCAATTAACAATTCAACATATACTCAGGACAGTCACAACATATTAATAACATCCCACTGCCAAACTTAAACTAAACATTGTCCCCAATGTTTGCAAAAATAAGCACAAAGCAAGTATAAGGGTAAGAGTGAACAATATTGTCCTGAGTTATGGAGATCTTTATTATTTTCTAAATTCCTTAGATAGCCAAGGCACGTGTGTTGGGTTCCACAGAACGGGAGCATGAGTTTCTACGAAAGAAGACATCAACAACAACCTAACAAAGCAAAACAAACGAACTAGTAAGTAAACTAAGAACTGAAAAACAACTAAAACAAGCTAAAAACAGAAAATAAAAAGAAAGTAAAGCTTGGGTTGCCTCCCAAGAAGCGCTTTCTTTAACGTCTTTAGCTAGACTGTACTCCCTCAAGGTGTTTCTTTTCTATCCTGCAGTGCTCGGAGTGATGTGTTCATCTAGCCGATCTAGGTCTCAATATTCTTTATGGCAGCTCCATGACTAGTCACTATACCAGTTAGACTGGTGACTGCATTCTCCACTAGTTGGACCTACTTCTGGATTCAACTATGAAGGAGTGCATTGTCTCTTCCAGAGATTGTTTCCTCTCAGATGTGGAAGCATACCCTGTAGGAGGATTCAACACATTTTTATTGTTAGCATAAGAGAAATTTTCGTGATACCTCAAGCTCGGTTTATAATGTGTTGGAAGGGTATTCTGAGTCTGGTTTCCTCCATAGGTGTTGCTTCTACTGTTCAGATAATGTAATTGCTCCAAAGTAGATTCTCCATTGGGCGGGGAGCATTGAGAGGGCACCATTGTTCGGGGTGATCCTGCAAAATTATTCAGAGCATGAGTGAGGGATGCCATATGAGATCTAAGGGAGGTTACCTCATCCAATTGATACAATCAAGCTACTGGCTTAGATCTGTCATTGTTTGTAGGCCACTGGTAGCTGGCAGTTGACACTTCTTCTAGGAGGGCACGTGCTTCTGGCACCGTCTTTGCCATGAAAGCCCCTCCAACAGTGGCATCCCGAATGGTCCTGGTCTTACCTACAAGTCTATTATAGAATAGTTGTACCTGGAGCCAATCTGGGTAGCCATGTTGTGGGCATCTCCTGAGCATGTCCTTGTACCGTTCCCAGGCCTCAAATAGTTTCTTTCCCTCTTATTAGCTGTATGTTCCTATCTCCATCCTTAACTTTGCAGCTTTCACAGGTGGAAACAATTTTGTCATGAAGGCTTGGGCCAACTCCTCCCAGGAGGTGATACTGCCTGGTGGGAGAGATCTTAGCCATTCCTTAGCCCTACCCTGCAAAAAGAAAGGAAAGAGACGTAAGCGAATACTATCAGCAGAGATACCATTCATTTTAATTGTACCACAGATTTCTAGAAAATTTTGTAAATGTGAATTAGGATATTCTGTGGGTAGTCCTCTAAAAGCACTTTCCCTAACCATTTGTATAAGCCCTGTTTTAAGTTCAAAGTTGTTAGCATTTATGGGGGCATGGACAATTCCAACCTGCTCAGAATTAAACACAGGTTGGAAATACTCCCTGATGGGTTTAGGGTTGTTGATGAGTTTCTGATCAGCCATTGCCAGAGTTTCTGTTCTTCCTTTCCTTAGGAGTCTCCTACAGGTTCTCTCGATCTCAGGATCAAAAGGGTGCAAGTCTGCAACTCTACCCTTGGGCATACACCTGGAGGTACCAAAAACAAAGAAATTAGACAAAAACACAAAAACTAGAAAAGGAAATAAAACATAAAAAGAAAGAAAACACAAAAAGAAAATAAAACAGAGAACTAAAACATAAAACTTGGGTTGCCTCCCAAGAAGCACTTTCTTTAACGTCTTTAGCTAGATGGTGACTTATCAGGGCACGTCAAACTGCTCATGTTTCTTCAGGCCCTTCTTGCTTGAATCTATATAGCCTTCTAAGTCTAAAAGGCTATCATGTTTCTCCTAGGCACCAGACAAAAAACTATTTTTGGTATTTTTGTTTAATGAAATGAAAGAACAAAAATCAAAACAAGACTCATGAGTATAGGATAAATGTCATCAAGAATAAAGGAAATTTCTAGAGATAAAAGGGGAGAGAACTTCTCAGCCTCGAACTCTATCACCTGAATTTCCTCTGTGGAAGTGATTGTATTACCATTGTCCACCTCACAAACCTGATTCTTGTGTGTTTCCATCTCCTCCATCTTATCCTCACTATCATATGAATAAGTCCTCCTAGGTGGCTCCTCCTCAGTGGTAAGAATAAGAAATTGTTCCTTTAAGGCCTTAAGGGAAATTTCTAATTGATTGAGATAATGAGCTCTATCTTTTATTATTTCCCAAAGTCCTACCACCTTAGCTTCTAACCTATCCAACCTCTCTAATTCATTATGAACCAAATTTTTAATTTTCAATTCTAAGGTATATTCCATTATTAGGTCCACAAGAGAATAGTTTTCTATAGGTTGGTCAGGTACGAAAAATTTTGGTTCCAAGTGTCTAAATTACCATCAAAAGAGTTTTCATCAATCATGGATTCAGAATGGTAAAAATTAGACAAATGGTTTCTAGCAAAGTCATGATGCACATACCTAGGGTTTAGAGAGGGACAGTACCATGGTGGAAAATTAAAATCATGCAAAGTCATACTTTAAATTTCAATAGTTCAAATCAAGACTTTTGCACAATGACAACACAACCAAAAACAGGAGACAAAGACTCAAAAGCACACAAAACAAAAATAAGACAAATACGGAAACAAACGACAAACACACAAAGAAACAAATAAGGAAAAACAACACAAACAAACTTTAGTCTAAAATCTCAAAGTTTCTCCTAATATTAATTAATCTAAATAATCGTCATTTTCCGGCAACGACGCCAAAAACTTGTTGCGTATAATTTTGATAATGCAATATCGCAAGTGTACGGGTCAAGTTTTAGTATAATGATTTAAAAGTCCAAGTATCGTCCTCGGGAATGGGTTTCTAGATTAATTAACTACCAAGATACTAATTCTCAATTTTAGCTAAAGTAACATAATTAACTAATTAATTATTAAAATAATTAAATCTAATTTAATTAATTAATTAAATATCATATATTTAATTAATAATTAAGATCAAATCCTATTTAATCTTTTCCTCCTCTAACCTATAATTTTAATGCACATTAAATTATAACCTATAGTTTTCAAATATGAATCACATTCACATTTAAAATAATATTTGAACTCTTTCAAATATTTAATTCTCTCATATAATTTAATATGAATCATATTCACATTAAATTTATAATATATAGTTCCAAAACTTTATATTATATCGTATCTATATACATTAAATTTATTCCCTAATGAATTTGAACATTTCAAATTCAAACGATCTAAGAACCCTTTACGAGCTAGAAGGTGGACCTAATGGACCTACATATCAGAAGCTCCAACGATACGAGATTACTCAGTTAATCTCATTAACCTCCTAATCACCATTCGTTAACTGCGGGAACACTCCACTAAAGTCCCGCAGTTGCACTCTTCTTACGACAGATATATTTCTGTGTCCACGGATATTGACCAATAACAGCAAGTCAATCCTTCACGAATGTTCGTGACACTAGCTGGGTCAAATTACCGTTTTACCCCTGGGTTACATCTTGTACCTTAAGTACCAGTGCTCCTCTAATGAACAATTTGTTTGTGAACCTACCAACAAACAGAAGTCCCTCTCGGGCTAATGAGAGGGTCGGGCCCTTTGTTCAAGTCCCGGAGACACCAGTTAAGGGAACATTCATCTACTTACCCTAGTAGGCAGGAAGGAGTGAATTTCATCTTGCTAGGCTAAGTCCCCAGCTGCTCACTCGGTCTTTTCCCCAAGAAGGTAGGCATAATGAGTCGGCGAATATGGCCACTCTCACCCATACTAGTCAAAGGACAATCCCTCGTGAATGCTGAGTCAGAAACTACTCGAGATTGAGATCAAGTTGCCTAGGTCATCCTAGTGAAATATAAACCTAACTAGTCAACGGAGTTACACCTAGTGGTTACTATTTCGCGGTTCAGTCTTATGTAATCTCATTACATAGGATATCCCCACTCACATGTCATCTACACGAACACGTTAGGATCACAGTGTTTGTATCATATACAAAGTGGGCCACATCCATAGTGTTACCAAGGTAAGGTACCCAAACCTTATCCCCTTACTATAGACCCTTTAGGCTGTAACTCGAACCGAGATCCTTTATATGTACACTACATTCAGTTCCAGATACATTTTACAGCCTTGGATGTTTAGTTTATTGGATTTAGGGTTACAACAATGACAATATCGAACAATAACTCTTTATTGAAATAATAACATTTTATTACAATAATTAGAACATAACTACAAACTACGAGTTTTAGGGCACAAACCCCAACAAACTCCCACTTGAACTAAAACTCTAGTGGGGCACATCATAATCTAAAACAATGGTTACAGAGATAGAAATATAATAAACTAGGGCATCCATATACCCCATTACATATCTCCCACTTGCCCTAGATTAGCCTATGTACATATCTCGTAGACCTAGACTTTCCATACGACCATCGAACACTTTAGCCGTGAGAGTCTTTGTAAACGCATCAGCAATGTTGTGCTCTGAAGCAATCTTCGTGACTGTCACATCTCCTCATTGCACTATTTCTCGTATCAGGTGATACTTCCTCTCGATGTGCTTGCCTCGTTTATGGTTGCGAGGTTCCTTTGAATTGGCTACCGCACCACTGTTGTCATAGTATAAGGTGATGGGAAATTCCATATTTAGAACAACTTCCAAATTAGTTAGGAATTTCCTAAGCCAAACAGTCTTTTTAGCTACTTCACAAGCAACGACATACTCAACCTCCATCGTGGAGTTAGTGATGCATCCCTGCTTGATTCTTCGCGATACTATAGCTCCCCCTTTAAAGAACTGATCCCGATGTGGATTTCTTAGAATCCTTATCGGTCTGAAAATCAGAATCAGTGTATCCAGTAAGGATCAAATCCTTACTCCCATACACAAGTGTATAGTCCCTCGTTCTCCTAAGATACTTGAGGATATTTTTAACTGCGGTTGATAGCATGCAAATATGCTATCTTATTTCTATATTTTAGCTAGTTTTTATACTTAAAACATGGGCATTCATGGTATTTTATGGTTAATTTCAGGAAATTGAGCTTGAGAAGCAAGAATTGAGTGTTTTGAGACTATTTTGGTGCCATTTGGAACATGTGTGTGCTTAATTGAAGACCCAAGAAAAATATAGACGTATTTTGAGTATAAAAAGTATACTGAGAGATTCTACATCGAATCACGATTCCAACGCATCAAACCAGAGGTCATTTGGACACCCGACCGAAAAGATATGACAAAAATGGTTGCAGTGGGTTGGCTGGCAGCAAGTACAGCGTTGCAACGCCATGACCAGCGTTGCAACGCCGTACCGAAAAATCCTATAAATACAACATGTTGTTTTCATTGCAAGGGGAGCCGAATTTGGTAGTTTTTAGCCCTAGTTTCGAAATACACACTCTAAGGGGAGAAAAAAAGAGCATTCCTTAGGAGCTAAAGCGTTTGTGGAGGCTCGAGATCGTGACGGGAGCTCGGGAACGAGAGACCCACATCGACACATAAGTTTATTTCTCTTTCTTTTAGTTTGTAATTGAGTTTAAAGACTTTTCCTATGACTTTAGCTTGTTTTTATGGTGAGTTTGAGTAGCTAAACGTTGTAGTTGGAATTTGATTAACATGTTTTAGATTTATTTGATTATGTATTGAACTTTGTTATGTTATTTATTTTTTGCAATTCATTCTTAATTTCATTTATATCTTTGGTTTAAGTGGACTCGAGACAAAAAACTTAAATTAGAACAAGGTTGTCAAGGCTCTTAGAATTCTTACATGAGAATGACCTAGAAATCTTAGGGAAACGCATAAAGAAGTTGCTTAATGTCGTGCATGCTTAGATTTTATATGGAGACTATAGGATTTATTGTATGTGCGAGGCTCTTGAGAGATCGAGAGACTTTCTTGAGTAATTTACTTCTTGTTTATAAATTCATAATATTAGTTCATTGCATGTGTTAAATAAGGAATTATCTTGTGAAATCATCTTCCTTCAATTCTATCATATTCGTGTCTCCAATTGTACATTTATTTTCTATCTTTCTTTTCACTCTCCATCAAAGTTTTGTTGCTTTAGCTAAAATTAAGAAAAAGTATCTTGGTAATTAATTAATCTAGAAAACCCATTCCCGAGGGATATACTACTCTATACTCAAATCACTATACTAAAACTTGACCCGTACACTTGCGGTATTGCAATATAATTTTACGCAACAAGTTTTTGGCGTCGTTGCCGGGGAATGGCGATTATTTAGATTGATTAATATTGGGAGAAAATTCGAGATTTTAGACTAAAGTTTTTTTTCCTTTTGTGTTTTTTTCCTTATTTATTTTTTTCCTTATTTGTTTTTTTCTTTTCCTTATTTGTTTTCTTTCCATATTTGTTTTTTTCCTCATTTGATTTTTTTCCTTATTTGTTTTTTTCATTTTGTGTTTTTTTTCCTTACTTTTTTTTCTTTTTTCCTTATTTATTTTTTTTTCTATTGTGTGTTTTCCTTTTTTGTTTCTTTTCTTTGTTTTCCTTATTCGTTTTTTCCTTACTTGTTTTTTTCTTTATTTGTTTTCTTTCCTTTTGTGTTTTTTTCCTTACCGGTTTGTTTTCATTTTTTTGTTTTTTCCTTATTTGTTGTTTTTCTTTTTTTTTGTTACTTTTTTTTTCTTTCTTTTTTTTTGCTTATTTGTTTTTTCTTATTTGTTTTTTTCTTTTTCCTTATTCGTTTTCTTATTTCTTGTTTTTTTTTTCCTCTTTTTTTCTTTTTTTTTCTTTCCTTATTTTTTTTCTTATTTATTTTTTTCTAATTTATTTATTGTTTATTTATTTGCTGTTTTCCTTATTTGTTTCTTTTATTTTTTATTTTTTTCTCCTTGTTTGTTTTTTTTTTGTTCTTATTTTAGTCTCGTGTGTTGTTCGAGCCTTTGTTTCCTGTTTTGGTTGTGTTGATTTTGTGTAAAAGTTTTGATTTGAATTATCGTGATTTCAAGTATGACTTTTCATGACCATAATTCTTCACCAATATATTATACTTCTCAGGATCCTAGGTATGTGAATCATGATTTTTATGGATACCAAATGTCTAACCCTTACCATTATGAATCCATGTTTTATGAAAATTCTTTTGATGGTAATCATATAGGCATTTGGAACCAAAATTTTTCCTACCCCAACAAATCTATAGAAAACTTTTCTCTTGTGGATTTATTAATGGAATATACTTTTGAGTTGAGGATAAAAATTTGTTTCATCTTTGAATTAGAAAGGTTGGATAGGTTAGAAGCTAAAGTGGTAGAACTTGGGGCAATAATACATGGAAGAACTAATCCTCTTAATCAATTGGCGGAATCCCTTAAGGCCCTACAAGAGCAAATTCTTTATCTTGCCACTGAGGAAGAGCAGCCTAGGAGAACTTATGCATATGATAATGAGGATGAGTTAGAGGAGATTGAAACACACCAAAAATAGGTTTGTGAGGTCGAGCATGGTAATGCAATCACTTCCACAAAAGAAATCCAGGTGATAGAGTTCGAAGCTGAAAAGTCTCCCTTCCCTTTATCTCCAAAAGTTTCTTTTAATCTTGATAACCATTTTTCCTATACTCACGAGTCTTGTTTTGAATTTTGTTCTTTTATTTCAAACAAAAATAACAAAAATATTTATCTTTCAGGTGCCCAAGAAAAACAAGAGAGCCTTTTAGACTTAGAAGGCTATATTGACTCAAGCAAGAAGGGCCCCAAGAAATATGAGCAATTTTACGTGCCTTGATGCCAACCATGGGTCCAGTCTAGCTAAAGACGTGAAAGAAACTGCTTCTTGGGAGGCAACCCAAGCTTTACATTTCATTTACGTTTTTGTTTTTGCTTTAGTTGTTTTATTTGTTTGCTTAGTTCTTAGTTCTCGTTGTTTTTGTTTTGTTAGGTTGTGTTGATGTCTCCTCGTGAAACCCATGCTCCCGCTCTGCAAAGATTTCATCTCACGTAACTTGGCCGCCAAGGAATTCAAAAGAAAATGAAAATCTCTATTACTCAGACAATATTGTTCACTCTTACCCTTCTTACTTTCTTTGAGCTTATTTTGCAAACATTGAGGACAATGTTTAGTTTCATTTGGGGGTGGATTTGCTTATCTCTGTTGTGACTGCTCCGAGTATGTGTCGAATTGTTGATTGATCTTATGCATAAGTATGATTATGATGGCTTAGGACGAGATTTAATTTAAAATTTGTGATTCTGCTGAAACTTCAGAGCATGATATGAATTTGAGTTAATTTAAAAATTTTCTTGAGTTTTTCCTGCAATATTATGTACATAGCTTGTGTTCCTGTAGTTTTGAAATGCTTAGAACAAAGTTATTAGGTTTACAAGTTTGATGTCACCTCGATAGGTCTGAGAACTGATTTGAGAGTTAAACTGCAGGATAGGGTGAATGACAATATGAAGTGCATGATCTGTATAATATATGCATTATGTGAAAGAGTTGTCATCTGTTTTTGTTGTTATGTTTGTTAAAGAAAAAAAATCGTGAGGACAAAAAGAGCTACCTTCACTGTGATCAGTTAGGCCACTCATTGAGCGAGTGCTCTGGGTAAGGGTCCCTGCAGTGGATGTGTGAAAGCTAGTGTCTTTTCATAAAAAAAAAATAATAATAAAAAAGTGACTCAAAATAATGATTAAGTGCCGAGTAAAGTTGTTTATTTCTTGAATGTGGGGAGACTCAAGGATTAGAAACTATGACCAGTGTAGGGAGAAGTTGAATGGAGAACCTAATAAAGTTGTTCTGGGCTTAGTAGAGATTAAAGGAACGGAGGCTAATCACACACACATATAGGAACACTTAGGAAAAGTTTTAAATTACTTGTTGAAGTATCATGTTCGAATTTTTCTCGTGATTGTTAAAATTTCCTTCAAAATCTCTGAGGCTTGAGTCTAATATATGCATAAGAAACATCTTATAGTTTAATTTCATTTTGCTCGGGACTAGCAAAAGCTTAAGTGTGGGGGTATTTGATAGCATGCAAATATGCTATCTTATTTCTATATTTTAGCTAGTTTTCATACTTAAAACATGGGCATTCATGGTATTTTATGGTTAATTTCAGGAAATTGAGCTTGAGAAGCAAGAATTGAGTGTTTTGAGACTATTTTGGTGTAATTTAGAACATGTGTGTGCTTAATTGAAGACCATTTTGAGTATAAAAAGTATACTGAGAGATTCTACATCGAATCACGATTCCAACGCATCAAACCGGAGGTCATTTGGACACCCGAGCAAAAAGATATGACAAAAATGGTTGCAGTGGGCTGGCTGGCAGCAAGTACAGCGTTGCAACGCCATGACCAGCGTTGCAACGCCGTACTGAAAAATTCTATAAATACAACATGTTGTTTTCATTGCAAGGGGAGCCGAATTTGGTAGTTTTTAGCCCTAGTTTCGAAATACACACTCTAAGGGGAGAAAAAAGAGCATTCCTTAGGAGCTAAAGCGTTTGTGGAGGCTCGAGATCGTGACGGGAGCTCGGGAACGAGAGACCCACATCGACACATAAGTTTATTTCTCTTTCTTTTAGTTTGTAATTGAGTTTAAAGACTTTTCCTATGACTTTAGCTTGTTTTTATGGTGATTTTGAGTAGCTAAACGTTGTAGTTGGAATTTGATTAGCATGTTTTAGATTTATTTGATTATATATTGAACTTTGTTATGTTATTTATTTTTTGCAATTCATTCTTAATTTCATTTATATCTTTGGTTTAAGTGGACTCGAGACAAAAAACTTAAATTAGAACAAGGTTGTCAAAGCTCTTAGAATTCTGGCATGAGAATGACCTAGAAATCTTAGGGATACGCATAAAGAAGTTGCTTAATGTCGTGCATGCTTAGATTTTATATGGAGACTATAGGATTTATTGTATGTGCGAGGCTCTTGAGAGATCGAGAGACTTTCTTGAGTAATTTACTTCTTGTTTATAAATTCATAATATTAGTTCATTGCATGTGTTAAATAAGGAATTATCTTGTGAAATCATCTTCCTTCAATTCTATCATATTCGTGTCTCCAATTGTACATTTATTTTCTATCTTTCTTTTCACTCTCCATCAAAGTTTTGTTGTTTTAGCTAAAATTAAGAAAAAGTATTTTGGTAATTAATTAATCTAGAAAACTCATTCCTGAGGACGATACTCTGTACTCAAATCACTATACTAAAACTTGACCCGTACACTTGCGGTATTGCAATATAATTTTACGCAACAGCGGTCCAGTCGTCTAACCATGGATTGGATTGATACCTACTTAATATTCCCACTGCATAACAAATGTCTGACCTCGTGCACAACATAGCATACATTAAGCTACCTACTGCGGAAGCATAGGGAAAACGAAAATATCCTCAACTTCTTGAGGTGTCTTAGGACATTGTTCCTTAGACAGATCAACTCCATGCTTGAAGGGTAATAAGCCCCTCTTGGAATTCTGCATCGAATATTGGGCCAACATTTTGTCGATATAAGATGCTTAAGACAGAGCTAGCGTTTTGTTCTTGCGATTCCTGAAAATCTGAATCCCAAGAACATACTGCGCCTCTTCCGAATCTTTCATTTGGAATTGGGTCGCCAACCAATTCTTTATGTCAGTAAGGTATCCTACATCATTCCCAATGAGTAGGATGTCATCCACATAAAGCACTAAGAAAGCTACATTGTTGTTGATGATCCTCTTGTAAACACAAGACTCATCAACGTTTTGGTCAAAACTATAAGACTTGATCGTAGTGTCAAATCTTATGTTCCAAGATCTGGATGCTTGTTTCAACCAATAAATGGATCGATTGAGCTTGCAAACTTTTTGCTCCTGACCTTGGGTTATGAACCCTTCGGGTTGAGACATATAGATGCTCTTGTCAAGATTACCATTCAAAAAGGCAGTATTGACGTCCATTTCAAGGTCCATGGCTTTGATCCATTGGTCCTTGTCTACATCATTCATTGTCTGTCTATAAGACAATGTATCTTCTATGCCGTCATCAGGTATGACGACTTGAGTTTCAGCTAAACCCAAGTAGCGATAAGGTTGGGAAACAACTCTCCCACTGCGTCCAGGCATTCCCAACGATTGAGAAGGACGAGACTGACTTGATGTGTTGGCTTCTTCATCAACTCTTGATGAAGGTCCAGCTTGATCAACAACTCTTGTTTGTTCATCTGTAGCTTCATTTAGTACTAGTTTACTACGTGGTTTATGGTTCTTCATGTGATCTTCCGCCAAGAAAGTGGTGTTTGTCGATACAATCACCTTGTTTTCTTGTGGGTCGTAGAAAATACCACCTCTCGTTTCTTTTGGATAGCCAACAAATTGGCATAATCTTGAACGGGGTTCCAGTTTCTTTGGGTTTGTCACTAGCACGTGTGCCGGACAACCCCAAATCCTGAAGTGTTGTAAACTAGGTTTACGCCCCTTCCACAGTTCAAAAGGTTTTTCTGAAACACTCTTTGATGGAACAGTGTTCAAGATTTGAACTGCAGTCTCTACTGCGTATCCCCAAAACAAGGCAGGCAATTGAGCATAGTTCATCATAGAACGAACCATGTCCAACAAGGTTCTATTTCTCCTTTCTGACACACCATTTTGTTGTGGTGTATTAGGTGCTGAGAGTTGAGATTTAATTCCATGTTCTATCGAATAGTCCTAGAATCTGAAATCCATATACTCTCCACCTCGATCGGATCGAAGTGTTTTAATGGTTTTCCCTAATGCATTCTCTACTTCAGCTTTATACTCTTTGAACTTTTCAAGAGCCTCAGACTTATGATGCATTAGGTACAGATAACCATACCTCGAATAATCATCTATGAAAGAGATGAAATATTCGTACCCTCCTCGAGCTTTAACATTCACCGGACCACAAAGATCTGAATGTATAAGTTCTAAGGGTTCTATGGCTCTATAACCTTTTCAAGTAAAAGTTCGGTTAGTCATTTTACCTTCCAAGCAAGATTCACAAGGAGGTAAAGAATCATCTTCAAACTTGTTTAGAAGTCCATTCTTAGATAGTCTCTCAATCTTGTTGAGATTTATATGACCAAGTCTAAGATGCCAAAGATAGGTATTATTGTGAGAAATTCTTTGCCTTTTACTCTGAGTCTTAGCAGTTTTAAACATCTCATGATTCAAAATTGCTTTAGTTTGATTCGGTTTAAGTACATACAAGCCGTTTTCTAACTTAGCAGAACAAATATTGACACCTTTCTTTAAAATGAACGCTTCATTAAAAGAAAAAGTAATACAATAGCCAAGTTCTATTAAACAAGAGATAGAAATTAAGTTCCTCTTAATCTTGGGAACTATGTACAGATTTTCTAAAAAGATAAATCTATCTCTAAAAAACAGCTTGGCATCTCCCACTGCACGAGTTGAGACGACGTCTCCCGTTCCGACACTGAGCGTCATCTCACCCTTTTCGAGCTCCTTGAACGAACTAGTTTCCTGAAAATAAGAGTAAACGTGATTAGTGGCTACTGAATCAAGTATCCAGGTAAAATCACCATTTTCCATTAAGCAAGTTTCAAGAACAAGTAAATCGAATTTACCTTTCTTCTCTTTGAGCTCAGCAAGGTACTTTGGGCAGTTTTGCTTCCAGTGTCTGTCCATGTTGCAGTGGAAACACTTTCCTTTATCTGCAACCTTGGCTTTTCCCTTGCCCTTATCAGCAGCAAGTGCCTTCCCTTTCCCTTCTATCTTCTTCTTTTGGGTCTTCTTAAGCCCAGAAGATGAACCACAAGACTTAGTCCCAGAGGATGAACCCTTCTAGAACCTTCTGGAATGGGCAAACAGATTTGTCTCTCCATCAAATTGTCCTTTATTCTTCATAAGAGACTAGAAAGTTTGTAGTTCATTAAGGAGAGTAGTCAGGTTATACTCTATCTTGTTCATCACTACATTGCCACGGAATTGCAGGAAACTCTTCGGAAGAGATTCCAGGATGAACTTGACCTGACTTTGCTCGTCTATGACCGCGTCGTTCATTTCATTCACGTTGAAGTGGACCATCAGATCGAGAACGTGTTCTCTCACCGACGATCCCTCCTTCTTACGGGAGTTATAAACGTACTTGAAGGATTCGTGTCGAAGTTGTCCAGACGATTGTCCAAACATATTCTACAACGAACTCATGATCTCACGAGTTGAGACCATGCCCTCGTGCTTTTTGGCTAGAACTTCAGAAACACTAGCCAAAATGTAGACCTTGGCCTTATCATTGGCCTTGATCCAGCGATCATACGCATCCTTAACAGATTGAGGAGCGTTTCGAGCAGGGACCTGAGGACATTCCTCAGTCAGTACAAACCGAAGGTCGTCAACAACAAAAATCGTATTCAGGTTGGACTTCCACGTAGTATAGATTTCACCAGTTAAACGTTCGTTTTTCTGTAAGGCTATAATTGAGGACGACATGCTGAATTTCAAAAGTAGCTCTAATTAGTTATGCCTTTAACCCATTATAGACCAATCAATTTTAGCAAAATTATTAAAGAACCCTAGTGTTTAAATTAAACCTTTAATTTTGCAACGATACTTCAAGGGTTTAGAACAAAAGCCACCGTCGGGTGGTCAGTCACTCCTCCCTTGAATTGAGACTATCTCAACCAATCCTCACTACCAGAACATCTCATGTCCCAATGATCCTTAGCTACCGTTTGTTTGGTCAAGGACTTGTTAACTAGCTTAACTTATCCCGTAAATGTGACCCTACCATTTTCAGATCCAATAGGTCCGAGCCAACATGCTACTATTAAGAAAGACAAGTGTTGGCAAATTACCTAAGAGACCCTATCCATTTCTTGAGTTCACGGTGTTCTAATCCCTATAGCCAGGCCCTCCGTAGGGGTTGGTTGTTCCAGGACAACCTAGCAGGCGGACTATAGAAATCTCACGGTGCGACCTAATGGAGGAGACCGTAGGATACGTTGACACGCGTCTTGCTCCCATTTACTATGGATACTTCCCTCATTCACCTTGGTATTTAACCATGCAAACACTTACCGTAGGGGGACGCCCTATTGACGCCACGTAGCCAAGCATGGAACTCACGGTGTGAACTCTTGAGGACGTGAGAGTAAACTCGATGCGAACATCTCGTTTTCTTCCACTGAAACTCCTAAGGTTAGGGTGTATGTTTAACTTAGTCGGATTCTGGCTAAAAGAATCTATTTAAGTTTATGTCTATTATAACTATTATAACCAGGTTTTTTAACCTTCTGTCTAGGTGAATAAACATTTTAATTACCTAGATATAATACAGGACTATGGTTAATTCAACTCAAGCTCCGGTCGCCTCCCGTAGGAGGTGTTAGTTAGCAAAATCGACTTAAGTACTGAACCTTAGACATAACTTCACCAAAGAGAGTTCCCTTATAACCAAAGTTCTATTGTCTTACTATATTTTAAACTATTTAAAATACTATGTAAGACAAACTTCTAATCCTATTAGAAATTAAAACTTAGGTCTAAATTAATTTTAAATAATTTAAAACTAATTTCATTTTAACCCAAGTTCCTATGTTTGCATGCAATTCTTTGTTATAGGTTATGGTTTCTAAAACCCCTTTAATTTATAACTTTTATAAATTTTAATAATTAACCTATGACAAGGAACTATATTATAAAACAATATTGGTATTATAAAATTATTCAACCAATTGAATAACTAAAAATACTTAAATAAAATAACAATTATTTTAAACTAAGTAATTTCATGCTCCATGCAATTTATTTTCCATATTATCTAATTATAATAATTATAAATAAATACTTATGAAAAATATATTAGATCATGCATTTCTACCATATTTATATAACAATTATACAAATAAAATGCATGATCATGCTTATCCTAAGGTGGGAAAAATTCTAAATGACATTCATAAAGAAAAATAACTGTAAAACGGGAATAATTTGGCCCCTAAAGTGCAAAAATAATAAAATTACACTATTCTTATTACAAAATCGGTCCAAAACTCCTTGAACCAGGCTCAAACCGCTCTAACTGGACCAAAAAATAACTGAACCGCCCAAACCGGTCTGCAGCTTCAGGTTGGCGTCACGGCGTTGCAACGCTGAAGGGAGCGTTGCAACGCCAACATCATTCGCGTGCGCGCCTGGTATCGGGGTAGCGTTGCATCGCTGAGGGGCAGCGTTGCGACGCTGCTGGCCCCTGGAGCTTCTGCATCGATAGGGAGCCTCGGCGTTGTGACGTCGTTCCTCAGCATTGCAACGCTGATGAACGGCGTTGCAATGTTGATGCTTCGGCAACAACAATTTCCTTCGAACACAACAGCTTCAATCGCCAATTACTCCTTCGATACTCATCTAAATTACATGAAACCGGTCCCGAACGACTCACAACTCGATTACAGACTCGATTATGCACTCAATTGCCCAAAACGCAGGAGCCTTTACATTTAATTTGATCAAATCAAAAGAAACTAAGGCCAAACAAATTCCTAAACAGTTTTACAGCAAACCAAAATGCAATTCCCACCTAACCAATGCAAATTTGTTTCAACCAAAACAAAACAAGCATTGCTCTGATACCAATTGATGGAGATCGGATCCCCTTGAGCAGCGAAAAATTGTTTTGGAATCGTAATTGCAAGTTTGTTTTAGTTGAACACAAATACTAGTACATTGGTGTAAAAACAGAGATAAACAAACATTTCTAATCTAATTAGACATGGATATAATCATGCAAACACACTGTAAATGAAATTAAACTAAAAGGGAATTTAGAATTTACCTTTGTAGTTACGAATTTCCAGCAACTCCTTGCTAAATTTGGAAGTTGTTCCAAATATGACTTTGCCCATCACGTCAGACATTGCGATATACTAATGGTGCGATGGGCAAATTCGAGGGAACCCCGAAGTCACAAGAGGGGTAAGCATATTGAGCAGAAATATCATCTCATCCGGAAGATCGTGCATCGAGGAGACATGATCGTCACGAAGATAGCCTCGGAGTACAACGTTGTTGATCCTTTTACAAAGGCTCTCATGGGTAAAGTGTTTGAGAGTCACCTAGAAAGTCTAGGTTTACAAGCCTTCCCCAACTAGGGCAAGTGGGAGTATTTTGTACAAAGGGTTTAAATACCCTAGTTTATTGTATTTACATTACTGTAATGTTTTAATACTCCACAAGATTTAGATCAAGTGGGAGATTGTTGAGATTTTATGCCCTCAACTTGTGTAATTTTGGTCAAATAAATAAAGAGATATTTTTTTTGATAAAATTATATTCTTGCCTTATAAATCATAAACTAAGCTCCAAGGTTATGATATATCTTGAACATCAGTGTAGTGGACACTATTTGGATTACGTTCAAGAGTATAACCTAAATGGTCTATGGTATAAGAATAAGGTTGGAAACCTTATTCTGGTAACACCATGGATACGACCCACTTTGTAATTAGTACAAATGAGGTAATCCAACTCATTCATGTGGTTGACATGCGAGTGGGGGCATCTTGTATGAAGAGTTCATACAAGACCGATCCATAAATTATTAAGTATAATCGTGATAACATCGTTAATGTGATAAGACCGATAATTTATAGATGGTCATTAGTGACTCGACCTGAATCCTGAGCAAGTTAAGAACTCCTGCTTATAGGGGTTTGTCCTAAGACTAGTATGGGTGAAAGTGGCATGTAGCCGACTCAATAAGCCTACCTTCTCAAGGACAAAACCTCGTAGGTAGCTGGGACTTAACTGTGCAAGATGGAATTCACTCATTCCTACACTAAGGAATTAGATAGGTTGTTCCCTTAAGAACTGACTCCAGGTCTTGAACAACGGGGCCCCGCCCTCTATGAGGGTATGAGTCTATGGTAGGACCTTAGACTTGTTGTTCATTAGAGGATCAGTGGTGCTTAAGGAACAAAGAGGTAATCATAGGGGTAAAACGGTAATTTGACCCAGCCGTGATTACGAACAACCTGTGGAGGATCGACTCATGGGTAATGATTATATCAGTGGACACAATATAATCTACAGTGAGGAGAGTGCAGCTACAAGTCTATAGTGGAGTGACTTGTAGTTAATGAATATTGATTAACTAGATCAAAGAGTTTGATCATGTAATCTCACATCATTGGAGATCATGAACTGTAAGTCCATTAGGTCCCTCCGTTGGCTCAACATGGTAACATTGAGGGTATAAAGTTAGGAATGAAATTGAAGTGTTCAATTTCATGCATGAAGTGTTATATCAATTATATATGATATAATTGATGTAATATATGGTTTTAATGTGAATTAGATTCACATATAAACCATATAATAGTGGGAGAATATAAGAGGGATAGGATGGTAATTTCCATCCTATTTCCCTACATATATAGTTGCATGAGATGCAACTAGGTTAAGTGAAAAAGTGAAAATTATATCTCTTTGAGAAACCCTAGAGAATTCTCCCACATAGTGTTGGAAAGAGTTCCAACTAGAATCTCACAAAAACCTCATCTCACCTAAAAGGAACCCACCTTCCTCCTCACCTGAGAACAACCGAGAAGATCCGGTGGTAGTGTCTTGATCGTTCGGGTTCGTGTTCTTTGAGATCGTGAACGTGGGAGAATGAGCACTTTAAGAAAGAGTTCTTCAAAGGTACAAATCTTGCTGTCCATCTTATATTATAGGCTTAATCTAGAGAGAATTGTTCTTGAATGTAATCCTTGTAACAAAATTAAGAACGCGCGATTTACAATCGCTTCCGCTGCTGGATTTGATTCCCTTCAATTTAAATATCATATATTTAATTAATAATTAAGATCAAATCATATTTAATCTTTTCCTCCTCTAACCTATTGTTTTAATGCACATCTTATGCACATTAAATTATAACTTATAGTTTTCAAATATGAATTACATTCACATTTAAAATAATATTTGAACTCTTTCAAATATTTAATTCTCTCATATAATTTAATATGAATCATATTCACATTAAATTTATAATATATAGTTCCAAAACTTTATATTATATCGTATCTATATACATTAAATTTATTCCCTAATGAATTTGAACATTTCAAATTCAAACGATCTAAGAACCCTTTACGAGCTAGAAGGTGTACCTAATGGACCAACAGATCAGAAGCTCCAACAATACGAGATTACTCGGTTAATCTCATTAACCTCCTAATCACCATTCGTTAACTATGGGAACATTCCACTAAAGTCCCACAGCTGCACTATTCTCACTGCAGATATATTTTTGTGTCCACGGATATTGACCAATAACAGCAAGTCAATCCTTCACGAATGTTCGTAACACCAGCTAGGTCAAATTACTGTTTTACCCCTGGGTTACATCTTGTACCTTAAGTACCAGTGCTCCTCTAATGAACAATTTGTTTGTGGTTCTACCAACAAACAGAAGTCCCTCTCGGGCCAATGAGAGGGTCGGGCTCTTTGTTCAAGTCCCAGAGACACCACTTAACGGAACATTCATCTACCTACCCTATTAGGCGGGAATGAGTGAATTCCATCTTGCTAGGCTAAGTCCCCAGCTGCTCACTCGGTCTTGTCCCAAAGAAGGTAGGCATATTGAGTCGACGAATCTGGCCACTCTCACCCATACTACTCAAAGGACAATCCCTCGCGAACAGGAGTTTGTAACCTGCTCAGGATTGAGATCAAATTGGCTAGGTCATCCTAGTGAAATAGAAACCTAACTAGTCAACGGAGTTACACCTAGTGGTTACTATTTCGCGGTCCGGTCTGAAAGAGTCTAGATTAAGAAAACGGAAGAAATTTTGGATCTTGAACACTCTAAGTTGATCAATTTTGTAAAATAAAATGCATGCTCAAAGGTGAAAAAACTGGGAGTTAAGAAACTCACCTTTGAAGATCAAATTCTCTTCAACCGGTGGATGGTTTTCAACATGAACACTTTGTGGACAACCGTTAGTGTCTTTCCTACTATCCTCAGGCCTTGGAACGAATTTTGGGATCCTAGGTTGAGAGAATTTGGAAGAAAAGACCTCAAAGGTCACAAAACGAGAATTCTTTTAATTTCTACAAAATTCTATCAAAATACCTCAAATCACCATTATATAAAGCTTCATTAAGCTTCATTAGAGTGACAACTCAAGGGTGATGAGGATGCATTGAGATGGAGGTGGCCAAATTTGGGGAATTTGAAGATGAGAGGGATTGGGCAAGTTGTAACTTGGATTTCATGGATAATCCATGAAAATCCACTATTTTTCATTTAGTTTTAATTCAAAAAACAATATTAAATTGATTTTAGATTTAAAATAATTTAATTAATTCAAAAATTCAAAAATTAATTTAATTAATTAATTTTTAATTTAATTTAATATCAAATATTAAATTAAATAAATTACCCGATCCCGATCGATTTTCCGAACATGAATCCTTATTCATGCTATAAACCGATCAAATATTTAAATCATATTTAAATATATCCACCTCTTTTTAATCATAGTTTAATTCATAATTAAGCTATGACTCGTTAAATATATCATATATAATTAACGATTTCTCCCAAAACCGAATTTGAACAATTCAAATTCTTTTCTCTCAAAATGTTACAAGGCTTAGTCCGAGCTAGTAAGGAGGACCTAATGGACCTACAGATCATGAGCTCCAACGATACGAGATTAACCGACCAAACTCTTTAACCTAGCTAATCAACATTCGTTAACCACCGGGACACTCCACTAAAGCCCAGTGGTTGCACTCTCCTCATTGAAGATATATTTCTGTCCACTCGATATAACCATGATTAGTGAGTCGATCCTTCACAGGTTGTTTGTAATTACAGCTTGGTCAAAATTACCGTTTTACCCCTGTAATTACGTCTTGTTCCTTAAGTCCCACTAATCCTCTAATGAACAAATGGTTTGTGGTCCAACCAGCAAACCGAATCCCTCTCGGGCCAATGAGAGGGGTGGGCCCTTTGTTCAAGACCCGAAGTCAGCACTTAAGAGAACAACCTCTCTTCTAATCCCTAAAGCGGGTAGGAGTGAATTCCATCTTGCAGAACTATGTTCCCAGCTATCTACCCAGACTTATCCCTGAAATGGGAGGCTTATTGAGTCGGCTATCTCGGGCCACTCTCACCCACGAAAATTTAAGGATAATTTGAATAATTACAAGAGTTCATAAAACGCTCAGGATTAAGATCGAATTACCTAGGTCATCGTATGAATATAGTCAGTTAAGACAGTAAACAGAGTTATAAAGTCTAAGTGACTATTTCGCGGTCCAGTCTTATGTAAACTCATTGTATAGGACGCCCCCACTCACATGTCTCCACATGAACGATTTAGGATCACATCGTTTGTACTCTACAAAGTGGGTCACGTCCATAGTGTCCCCAGGATAAGGTACCCAACCCTATCCTTATACTATAGGTCGTTCTGGCTATAACTTGAACTTGATCTACTTTTATGTCACACATAAAGTTCAAGTATTCATGTTATAGCCAAGGGTTCTTTATTGGATTAGGGTTACACAATATACAATTCACTTTATTCAATAACACCTTTACTGAATAAATTTCAATAACAACTTTATTGCGAAATAGAATATACATTCAGTTTACAAAACCACGAGTTTTAGGACATAAAACCCAACAAACTCCCACTTGGACTAATACGTCAGTGGGGTAAAACATGCTGAGCAAAGAAAAACTGCCCTACTGTACAACCCGTAGTCCTAGACTCTCTAGGTGTCCCTCAAACACTTTAGTCGTGAAGGGCTTTGTAAACGGATCAGCAATGTTAGTCTCCGAAGCGATCTGCATGACGATCACGTCTCCTCGTTGCACAATCTCCCTGATGAGATGATATTTGCGCTCTATGTGCTTTCCGCGCTTATAGCTTCTAGGTTCTTTAGAATTTTCCACTGCACCACTATTATAACAATAAAGGGTGATAGGCAAATTCATATTTGGAACAACTTACAAATCAGTCAAAAACTTCCTAAGCCATCTCGCCTCCTTCGTTTGCTTAAAGTCGCGACGCATCACTCGACCTCCATGGTGAAGTCAGCAATACAACCTTGCTTTATACTCCTCCGTTAAGAGTGAACACTGATCCTGATGTGGATTTCCTCGAATCTACATCTGTCTGAAAATAAGAGTCAGTGTATCCTATAAGGATCAAATCCTTTGCACCATACCCATGCATATAGTCACTCGTTCTCCTAAGATATTTGAGGATGTTCTTAACGACAGTCCAGTGATCATATCCTCGATTGACGATATATATCTGACTATTCCTACAGCCTAGCATATGTCGGGTCGAGTACATAGCATGGCATACATCAGACTACCGACAGCAGATGCATAGGGAATGCATCTCATATCCTCAACTTCTTGAGGTGTCTTAGGACATTGTTCCTTAGACAAATGAATTCCATGCCTGAAAGGTAATGAACCCTTCTTGGAATTCAAAGATCTTATATCTAACCAACATCTTGTCAATATAAGACGCGAGATGAGGCGGTTGCTAGCGTTTTGTTCTTGCGATTCCAACAATTTGGATTCCAAGAACAAACCGAGCCTCTCAAAATCTTTCATTTGGAATTGGGTCGCTAGCCATTGCTTAACGCTGTCGAGAATCTTGCATCATTCCCAATGAGCAAGATATCGTCTACGTATAGAACTAAGAAAGCTACGGTGGTATTGACTATCTTCTTGTAAACACAAGGCTCGTCAATATTATGTTTAAAGCTATAAGATTTTATCGCAGTATCAAATCTTATATTCCAGGATCTAGAAGCTTGTTTCAATCCATAGATGGATCGTTTAAGCTTGCAAACCTTTTGCTCTTGACCCTGAACTATGAACCCTTCTGGTTGATCCATATAGATACTCTCTTCAAGATTTCCATTCAGAAAGGTTGTCTTGACATCCATTTGCCAAATTTCATAGTCATAAAACGTGGCAATGGACAAGCGTATTCTAATGGACTTACGCATGACAACAGGGGAGAAGGTTTCTTCATAGTCCACCCCTTCCCTTTAAGTATAACCCTTTGCCACAAGTCGAGCCTTAAAGGTTTGCACCTTACCGGCTTGATCTCGTTTCCTCTTGTAGATCCACTTACAACTGATAGGTCTTTTACCATCTGGTTGATCTACAAGTTCTCAGACTCAATTGAAGTACATTGACTCCATTTCGAGGTCCATGGCTTTAATCCACTGGTCCATATCTATATCATTCATTACCTGTTTATAGGTCAATGGATCCTCAATGCCATCATCAGGTATGATGACTTGGGTTTCAACCAAACCCATGTAACGGTCGGGTTGTCTAACATCTCTCCCACTACGTTGAGGCATTCTCAACTCTTGAGAAGGACCAGCTTGATCAACAACTTTTGTTGATTTATCTGTAGCTTCCCTGGAAATTTCCCTCAAGACAATCCTGCTACGAGGATGATGATCTCTCATGTGGTCTTCCTCTAGGAACGTGGCGTTTGTCGACACAAGCACCTTGTCCTCTTGAGGATCATAAAATAGACAACCTTTCGTTTCCTTGGAGTATCCTACGAATAGGCATAATTTTGAAAGATGTTCCAATTTCTTTGGATTGGACACCATCACATGTGTCAGACATCCCCAAATCCTGAAGTGACGTAAACTTCCTTTACGCCTTTTCCATAACTCATAGGGTGTTTCTGAAACACTCTTAGAGGGAACCATGTTCAAAATATATGCAGCAGCTTCTACTGCATATCCCCAAAACGAACTAGGCAGCTGAGCGTAGCTCATCATAGATCGAACCATGTCTAACAAGGTTCTATTTCTCCTCTCAGATACACCATTTTGTTGAGGTGTACCAGGCGCTGAGAGATTGGATACAATTCCATGTTCTATCATATAGTCTTGGAATCTGAAATCCATGTACTCTCCATCTTGATCTGATCGAAGTGTTTTAATCGTTTTACCTAATGTGTTCTCAACCTCTGTCTTATACTCCTTTAACTTTTCAAGGGTTTCGGACCTATGATGCATTAGGTAAAGATAACCATACCTATAATCATCAATAAAACTGATGAAGTATTCATACCCTCCTCGTGCCTTGACATTCATAAGACCATAGAGATCTGAATGCACGAGTTCCAAGGGCTCTTTGGCTCTATAATTTTTTTCAGAAAAAGGTCTTTTAGTCATTTTTCCCTCAAGACATGACTCACATGGTGGTAAAGAGTTGTCCTCTAACTAACTTAGATACCACTCTTGACCAATCTCCCAATCCTATTGAGATGAATGTGGCCTAGTTTGAAATGCCAAAGATAGGTACTAGGAGAAAGCTTCTGCCTTTTATTTTGAGTATCAGCTGTTTTAAACATCTCGGTGTTCAAAATAACTTTTAATTCGGTTGGTCTTAACACGTATAAGTTGTTTTCCAGTTTAGCAGAATATATTCGTACACCTCTTTTGCAAATGAACGCTTCATTATGATCAAAAGATACTTTATACATATGTTTAAGCAAACAAGAGATAGATACAAGATTTCTTTTGATTCTAGGAACCAAAAGTACATTTTTAATAAAATGAATCTATCTCTAAACAACAACTTCACAACTCTCACTACTTTGGCCGAGACAACCTCTCCCGTGCCAACCTTGAGAGTTATCTCCCCATCAACAAGCTGCTGCCAGGAACTAGTTTCCTGAAAAGAAGAACAAACATGGTTAGTGGCTCCTGAATCTAATATTCAGGCGGAATAATCATGTTCCACTAAACATGTTTCAACAACAAGTAAATCATATTTACCTTTTTTTTCCTTCTCAGCTTTCTTTTCTGCAAGGTACTTCAGGCAGTTCCTCTTCCAGTGCCCGTCACCACCACAATGGAAACATTTTCCTATGGGTTTAACCTTGCGTGTGGGAGCTTGTCCCTTCCCTTTGTCTTTCTTCTTCTTCTGAATACCCTTATTCTTGGAAAAAGAAGGACCAGACTTCGTCCCTGAGGACGGTCCTTTTAGGAACTTCTTTGAAGTGACAACCTTGTCTCCTTCTCTTTTCCTTTTGATTTCATCAGGGATTCAAAAGTCTGAAGCTCGTTGAGGAGAGTAGTCAGGTTATACTCTATTTTATTTATAACCGCATTAGTGCCGAATTGCAGGAAACTCTTCGGAAGAGATTCCATAATAAAGCTAACCTGACTCTTCTCATCTATGACAACGCCATTTACTTCTGCCACGTTGAAGTGGACCATCATGTTAAGGACATGTTCCCTAACAGAAGCTCCCTCTTTCATACGGGAGTTGTAAACGAACTTGAGAGTATCATGGCGGACCGATGAGGACGGCTGTCCAAACATCGCCTGCAATGATCCCATGATCTCCTTCGCGGTGACCATGCTCTCATGCTTCTTAGACAACACATCAGATATGCTGGCTAAGATGTAGACTCGGACCTTCTCATTAGCCCTAATCCATCTGTCATATGCATCCCGAACAATTCTGTTTGCAGTCGAGCTGGGAAGGGGAGGACATTCCTCCGTTAAGACGAACCTCAGATCATCAACAACAAGAATCATATTCAAGTTTGATTTCCAGGTTTCGTAGTTATCGGCGTTATGTTTGTCGAAGGCGAGTAACTGGATAAAAGAGCTCGACATGCTGAAAAAAAATGCATTCTATTAGTGAATAGCTTGTAACCTATCCAATTAAGAATTTAGCAAAAGTAATAATGTACCCATAAACTCATTATTGTTTTTGCAACGATACTTCAGTGAGTCAGAGCAACCACTACCGAGCGGCAGTCAATCACTCCTTCACTGAACCAAGACGTTCTTGACTAAATGCTAATACCGGAATAACTCATATTCCTATAGCATTCTAGTTATCGCTACTTTAGTCAAGAATTTACTAACACTTAGCAATTCTTGTAAGTGTGACCCGCCATTTTCATACCTCAGAGGTTGGCCCCAACAATGCTACTGAATTGGAGAGACAAAGCTGGGAATGGACCTAAGAGACCTTATCCATTTTTGGAGTTTGAGTTGTTCCGAATCCCATATAACATCCCTCCGAATGGATGGTGCTACTTCGAGCAACCTGCAGGTGCAAAATGGGAATCTCACGGTCCAACCTAATGGAGGAGACTGTAGGATGTGTTGACACACTTCCTTCTCCCACTTACTATAAATACTTTCTCCATTCACCTTGCTCTTGATTTATGCAAACACCATCCGAATGGGGATGCCCTATTGACATCACGAGGTCGAGCATAAATCTCACGGTGTGAACTTCGCGGAGAGCGTAAGAGGAAAGTGATATATCATATATACCTTTTCACTCCCACTAAGTATTTTAAACAATTTGGGTATACTTTTACTTAGGCATATTTCGGCTAAAACAATATGACCTAAGTCTACCAATATAACAATTATACTGGAATTACCTAAGTCTATTAACCTTTTAATAAACCTAGGTCTATGAGTTCGATTTATTAACTTTTAATAAACGCCACTCACGAAAGATAATTTATAAACTTCTAGATTAAATTCACTCCCAGGTCAGTTCCCAGGTAGGGGTGTTCCATTTCCGTTAGCTTAAGTACCCCAGCCTAGCCAGAACCTTCCTTAGTCAGAGTCCCTCTTTAATCAAAGTTTATAAATTATTGGTTTCCTAATTCTAAACTTATTAGAACTAGATAACCTTAGGTCTAATTAATTTCAGTTCTAAAACCATTTTAAAACTAATTAATTAACCTTAGGTTACATGCATTTCTATGTTATAAATTGCTGGATCATTCATCACATGAATAAACATACATTTATAACAAATCCATCACATGAAAAATGCATAGCAATTATATGTTTAATTTTTAATTAATACAACTCTTATATTAATTATAATTAAAACATATAATATTTGTTTCTTAAATTAATATAACTCTTATATTAATTCTTATGAAACCCAAAAACATGCATACTATATATTATAACACTTATAACATACTTTCAATGCATGGAGCATGCTTCCTATGGTAGGATTTTAAAATCTATATGGCATACTTTATGCACATACAATCAGGGATTTTAATTGAAACATACATTCACAATTCATAATTAATTAAACATACTAAAGGGCACTGGTTTTAATGCAAGCAAACAACTAAATTATTACAATAATAATCTAGAATTAACATCGAACCACTTCGATTTTTGGTCGAACCAGCTTGCATATGTGTGAACCGAACCTTCAAAAGGTTGAACCGGGCTGTAAAAGGATGAACTGGGCCTCCAAATGGTGAAACGGACCTCCAAAATGGAGAAATCGGCCTCGAAATTGTCAGAACCGGTCTAAAACCACCAGAACCATACCAAAATCGAGTCGAACCGGTCCAAAAATAATTGAACCGATCAAAGTCAACGAACCAGTCAATGGTCAAAGTCAAAAGTCAACTCAATCTTCTTCATTTTGAAATTCACGGGTTGGTTGTGCTTTAATTACTGTAGCAAAGTTGCAGAATTAGGAAAAAAACCTTTGTTTTGTTGTTTTGTGAACCTCTTGAGCTTCTTTCATTAAAATGAAGGTCTTCCCGGACTCCAATCGACCCGAAACTTTTATAGATTATTCTTCACACATTAATGCTCAAACACACTTGAGCAAATTGAAAATAAAGCACAAATTGATGCTCAATTTAAATGCCTAAGCCAGAAGAACACTTTAGACGCCCAGAATAATTGTATTTCAAAAAACACCCACCACAAAATAAAATATATCAAATTGAGTGCTCAAAATTGCTCTAATACCAATTGAATGAGTCTAGATTAAGAAAGCGGAAGCAATTTTGGATCTTGAACACTCTAAGTTGATCAATTTTGTAAAATAAAATACATGCTCAAAGCTGGAAAAACTGGGAGTTAAGAAACTCACCTTTGAAGATCAAATTCTCTTCACGCGGTGGATGGTTTTCAACAAGAACACTTCGTGGACAACCGTTAGTGTCTTTCCTACTATCTTCAGGCCTTGGAACGGATTGTGGGATCTTAGGTTGAGAGAATTTGGAAGAAAAGTCCTCAAAGGTCACAAAACAGGAATTCTTTTAATTTCTGCAAAATTCTATCAAAATACCTCAAATCACCATTATATAAAGCTTCATTAAGCTTCATTAGAGTGACAACTCAAGGGTGATGAGGATGCTATGAGATAGAGATGGCCAAATTTGGTGAATTTGAAGATGAGAGGGATTGGGCAAGTTGCAACTTGGATTTCATGGATAATCCATGAAAATCCACTATTTTTCATTTAATTTTAATTCAAAAAACAATATTAAATTGATTTTAGATTAAAATTAATTTAATTAATTAAATAATTCAAAAATTAATTTAATTAATTAATTTTTAATTTAATTTAATATCAAATATTAAATTAAATAAATTGCCCGATCCCGATCCATTTTTCGGACATGAATCCTTATTCATGCTATAAACCGATCCAATATTTAAATCATATTTAAATATATCCACCTCCTTTTGATCATAGTTTAATTCATAATTAAGCTATGACTCGTTAGATATATCACATATAATTAATGATTTCTCCCAAAACCGAATTTGAACAATTCAAATTCTTTTCTCTCAAAATGTTACAAGGCTTAGTCCGAGCTAGTAAGGAGGACCTAATTACAGATCATGAGCTCCAACGATACGAGATTAACCGACCAAACTCTTTAGCCTAGCTAATCAACATTCGTTAACCATCGGGGCACTCCACTAAAGCCCAGTGGTTGCACTCTCCTCACTATAGATATATTTTTGTCCACTCGATATAACCATGATTAGTAAGTCGATCCTTCACGGGTCGTTCGTAATTACAGCTGGGTCAAAATTACCATGTAATTACGTCTTATTTCTTAAGTCCCACTGATCCTCTAATGAAGAAATGGTTTGTGGTCCAACCAGCAAACCGAATCCCTCTCGGGCCAATGAGAGGGGTGGGCCCTTTGTTCAAGACCCGGAGTCAGCACTTAAGGGAACAACCTCTCTACTAATTCTTAAAGCGGGTAGGAGTGAATTCCATCTTGCACAACTATGTTCCCAGCTATCTACCCAGACTTATCCCTGAAATGGGAGCCTTATTGAGTCGGCTTATTGAGTCGGCTATCTCGGGCCACTCTCACCCATGCAAATCTAAGGATAATCTTGAATAAACAGGAGTTCATGGAACGCTCAGGATTAAGATCGAGTTACCTAGGTCATCGTATGAATATAGTCAGTTATGACACTAAACGGAGTTATAAAGTCTAAGTGACTATTTCGCGGTCCAGTCTTATGCAAACTCATTGCATAGGACGCCCCCACTCACATGTCTCCACATGAACGATTTAGGATCACATCGTTTGTACTCTACAAAGTGGGTCGCGTCCATAGTGTCCCCAGGATAAGGTACCCAACCCTATCCTTATACTATAGACTGTTCTGGCTATAACTTGAACTTGATCCACTTTTATGTCACACATAAACTTCAAGTATTCATGCTATAGCCAAGGGTTCTTTATTGGATTAGGGTTACACAATACACAATTCACTTTATTCAATAAACCTTTACTGAATAAATTTCAATAACAACTTTATTGCGAAATAAAATATATATTCAGTTTACAAAACCACGAGTTTTAGGACATAAAACCCAACACGGTCTTATGTAATCTCATTACATAGGATATCCCCACTCACATGTCATCTACACGAACACATTAGGATCACAGTGTTTGTATCATATACAAAGTTGGCCACATTCATAGACCCTTTAGGTTGTATCTCGAACCGAGATCCTTTATATGTACACTACATTCAGTTCAAGATACATTTTACAGCCTTGGATGTTTAGTTTATTGGATTTAGGGTTAAAACAATGGCAATATCGAACAATAACTCTTTATTGAAATAATAACACTTTATTACAATAATTAGAACATAATTACAAACTACGAGTTTTAGGACACAAACCCCAACAGAATCTGCATGGATTACCAGCGTCTGAACAAAGCAACCAGGAAGGATCACTTCCCGTTGCCATTTATGGATCAAATGTTCGACTGTCTAGCTGGAATGGAATACTATTGTTTCTTGGACGATTATTCAGGTTACAATCAAATAACCATCGATCCTAGGGACCAAGATAAAATAACATTTACTTGCCCCTATGGAACATTCGCCTTCCAGCGCATGCCATTCGGATTATGTAATGCACCAGCTACATTTCAGCGGTGCATGATGGCAATTTTTTCAGACATGATCGAAAGGATCGTTGAAATTTTCATGGATGACTTCTCTGTGCATGGAGAAACTTACAACACAAGTCTTGAGAACCTAGAACGGGTATTGCACAGTTGCGAAGAAACCAATCTAGTATTGAATTGGGAGAAATGTCATTTTATGGTGCAGGAAGGAATCGTGCTCGGGCATAGAATTTCAAAGAAAGGGATCGAGGTAGATCAGGCTAAGGTGGAACACATTTCAAAACTCCCCACCTCCAAAAACAGTCGAGGATATTCGAAGCTTTTTGGGACATGCTGAATTTTACATGAGATTTATTAAAGGATTCTCTCAGATTTCAAAGCCCCTATGCTCATTGTTTGAAAAAGATAAACCATTTGTCTTTAACGAGGATTGTTTAGCAGCATTCGAGAAGTTGAAGGAAGCTTTAAACACAACTCCTATCATGGTAGAGCCTGATTGAGCAAAACTATTTGAGATAATGTGTGACGCGACAGATTTTGCGGTAGGAGCCATATTGGCTAAAAAAAGTGAAAAGATCTTGCAACCCGTGTACTACGCTAGCAAAACTTTGAACAAGGCTCAAATAAATTACACAAAAACAGAGAAAGAACTGCTAGCAGTCATGTTTGCGTTTGACAAATTCAGGTCCAATTTGGTGGGAAACAAGGTAATCGCCCACACATACCATTCAGCATTGAAGTATCTCATCTAAAAGAAGGATGCAAAACCTAGGCTCATTCGGTGGATATTACTGTTGCAAGAATTCGATCTAGAGATTCAGGACAGAAAGGGAAGCGAAAACAAGGTAGCATATCACATGTCCCGTATCCAAGGCAATTGCATGAAAATAATTGCATGAAAAGCATGATTTACAGGCTAAAGCCAGGGAAGGCAAAACAAGGCAATTGCGTCACACGACATCAAGAACGAAAAAAAAAAGAACAGGGCAAACTGCTGCAATTACATAGGATGGAATTACATGAACACAAACGAAGGAAATTGTGTAGTATCTAGATAGAAAAAAAAGGCATACGATGGAAAAGTTGACCTAGGTCAATTCTATTTTAAACTCTTCAACCCCCTTCTTACAGGCATTCAAATTTTCAACTGCCCTTCACCGACCATCACTCTCTCTTTCTCTCTCGGAACCGTCTGAAACCACGAAGAGCCCTTCACTCTCGACTATGAAGAACCCTAAGCAACCTGAATCGAGCAGGAGGGAAGAAGGAAGGGAGAACACTGACTTGTTCTCCCTGTAACCAGGATCCAGAGAATGGGTCCAAAAGCTCTGAGAACTCTCCGATGACCATCGGGATAAGATGCAAGAGTGGGAGAAATCTATCAGTGTGCATCGATCCATCGACTCGACTTCGACAGTGCAGGAACTAGAAGAGGTGAGGGAACTGAAGCGAGGAACCCCTGAATAGCGAGAGGCGATTCGTGTTATGCATGCACGAAGGCAAGTAACACAGCTCGAGCAAGACCTGACAGGAACAAGAGAAATCTCTGAAGATGAAGAGGATGAAAATCACGAAGAAGATAGACAGCCGGCGGAGCAAGAAAATCGTGAAACAGAAAGGTACACGCATCTTCTGCCTCTGAACCAAAAAACCCTAGGGTTACATTTCTAGCCAGAAAGCGAGTGCCTCTTTCGATATTGGAGGAACGAGAGGAGAGGAAAAAGAAAAGAAAGTTTGAAGCCGAGGAAGAAAGGAGACGATAGGAAGAAAGCAAAGCAAGGCTGAAGGCAAGAAGAAGATAGAGCCCGAAGGTAATGCAATTGCCTTACAATTGCAGGAATTACGGGTTGCTGTGGAGCGGATAGAAAAGAATAATGCACTCTACTGGTCTTATGTTCAACACAGGGATGAGGCGGTGCGGCAAAACCTCACACTATTGACAAAAAGAAAAGGAATACCAATCCCAGATTTCCCTGATGAGCTAAAGCAAGACGAGGCAATTCAGCATGAAGACACTTCGTCGGCAGCCTAGGGAAGTGGTTGTCTCTTTCTCTGTACTTCTTAGCTTTGTTATTTACTTTTCTTTGTTGACTCTCCCATTTGAAAAACTGGTTATGCTTCATTATGTTTTGATTAATTATTGGTTGTTTTGTTCTCTGTTTGGTTGGTTGTTGTGAGTGCAAATGAAAACAATAAGACTGTCGACGATCTCTTTCAAACAATGCTTGGACTAGTGAATCATTGCTAAACCAATCAGTTTTAACAGGTAAGGATCTCGAATTACAGATTTTAGAAATCTCAGTGATGAAATTAGGGACAACCTCCTTAAACACCAGCCATCTGCAGCCACAATTATAACTAACCTTAACATTAAAACCATTTTTTATTTTGCAGTTAGTGCCTCCAAGCCTATTACAATGAGGATATTGCCCATTTCAAGTGTGGGGGAAGTTCCAAGTTGTTCCAACATTCCAACCTGTTCTATTAAAAAAAAAAAATAGGAAACATGCTCTACCTTCAATGTAGATCAAGTAATCAGGGAAAGTTATGACACCCGTGATTAACCTTGCATGAAAAATCAACTAAGAAAACAGCAAGCAAAGCAAGTTTCACATAGTGATGTGCACTCATAGTCATACATCGATACCACAAAGTATAGGTGAGTAGGAGCGAAGGTGCAATTGACTAGAGAAATATGTTTCCAAACAAAAAGTCTGAAAACTATAAGGTTGGAAAAAGGTTGATAAATAAGAAGAAAAGACAAGGGATTTTAATTAACAAGGAAAGGTTAAGATTGTGGCAAGAGTATGGTGTTAGGAGGGAGGATACCGTCTGAGAGATCGAAGAAATAGGTAACCAGGTTCCTTGGAAGAATAAAATTGATTGAGAAAGCACATGAATTGCTTGAGGACAAGCAATGATTCAAGTTTGGGGGAGTTATTTAGCCCATTGTTAATAACTTATTATTGAAAACTGAATAATAATTAGGCAAAAGTATGAAAAGTTTTTGCAGGAATTGCGACATTTTTCCAAAAGAAAAAATGAGAGCTTATATGTTATGATCTGACTGTAGGGACGCAATTGTCTGGCCATTGGACGCAAATTAACGCAGTTGCCTCAATAAAGGAAGATCAGCCGCGGGAATTGAGGAAAAGACTTAATTGCAAAAAGCCGAGAATTGAGGACGACAAAGCGAGCTTGTCGGATGGAAACCCTAAGGACAGACAACTCTATAAATAGACGAGCAGGCAACCGAGAAAAAACATGGCGGAGAGAGGAATACTGCATTCCAACTTAGTGTCGCCATTCTGTCCAATTGTCTTTACCTCTTTATCAAGCAGTAGATCTGATATACTAGTCGCAACTTCCAGTTTTCAAACATCTACAATTCTGTTTCGGTTGCTTTAGAGTTAGATTTAGTCTTCTGTAGTTTTATTCATTCTGTATCGCACATTTCCAGTTTTTAACATTTATAATTTTGTTTTGGTTTCGTTAAAGTTAGATTCAGTATTTTGTATTCATCCCATTCTATAGTTTTATATTTCAATAACGTGACTTATTATTTTCAATCAAAGTTGGTCGTTTTGCTGAAATTCTTGTTCTGAAATTTTATCTTTAGTTTAACTATCCAAGTGGCTCTCTCGGTTCATGCTTAACAGTGGTAGACCGAGAGAGGAAGCTTAAGATGTTGTCTTCGCAAGCTAAGTTTGATTTTACTTTTACTGTTTTATTTATGAGGAGCTAACTTCCCTTAGGGATTCGGAATGTGAATGCCCTAAGGGAAGATGACAAAGCTCCAAAGTAAGAGCAATTCGGTTAAACCTCTAAAGAAGTTTACTTTTGGTGAATTTATTGCTGGAAGCCTTAGTTGGCCATCTAAGGTTACCTATCAAGCTCGAGTTCGGCACCGAAAGGGTTGAACTAAAGTGGAGTTTCCAAAAGTAATGGAATAAAGGAGCTTAGACATAAGACCTGAACTTTGACACTAGGCATAGGGCAAGACTCCAAAACCACAGAGCCATGAACATGAACACCTGAGATAGATTGACCATAGACATATAGGTTCAATCACTCAGCCTCCTAACGATACTTCAAAGAAGGTCAAATGGGAGTAGGGCTTAGTTTACTTCGTTTGGAAGGTTTGGTCGAATCACATCGCTTAGCAGCTGATCGCTAACGCAGTGCTACGCAATTGCGTTGCGACAGTAGAAAAATGTAACTACGCGACAAGGCAGTGTGACACAATTGCGTTGTTTTGCCTTCGCAAGCTAGTACAATCTATCGTCGCACCATTGTCGCACCGCGCTGCAAGGCGTAGCTGCAAAGCGAGGCAATTGCGCCAAAGTTGCATTGTCTCTCATTAGCGGACTTAGCATTTTGAATCCCTTCTTTCTCATATCGTATTTATTTTCAGAACGCAATGATCACACCATTTAACTTACCTTTGGTTACCATTTTGCATTCGGTCTACCGGTTGTTTAGCTTCTGATTGATTTTATTACTCCGTTCCCTTGGGCTCAATACTCTGGAATACTCCAGTTTTATATTACCTTGATTGCGTGCGCTTGCGCGTTTTCGCCCTATCAACCACCCGAACATCTGAAGACCTAATTAAACCATCTGTCCTCAAACTCAAGTGTTCCGAATTCTGCAGCTAACCATAAATCTCAGACAATCCAAACATCTAAGATCATTTTGGTACAAAACAACTATTCAAACATTTATGCCTATAGAGCAACTTCAATCAGAGTCATTCATAAGCTTCGACACATAGTCGACTAAGGTTCCATTCAAGATTTAGGTACATCAAACACAAACCTCAAGCAAAACTCTTTCGAAGTACTGCTTTCTGACTACATGATCCCACCAACAGTTTATAACTCGAACCCCTTAACCCAAACGGTTACAAGATCAAGTAACTTTAAGCCCACTACAAGAATTTCCAGATTAGTTTAGCCAACCATGTCATGCCTCACACCCCTACAATTAGGCACGCGTATTTATTCACAAGCCATTGCAAACCTAACCAAAACTTACTCAACCCTATACTCAGGTGAACTCATAAGGTGCACACACAAATTCAAAGTTGTAAGCCCCTAACTCCAACTTAGTCACATTCTTGGGCCATTTTAGTTTAAACAACTTCCACATAATCACCTAAAATCCAATTTCAGGCATGCTTTCACAAACACAAATGTTCACAAACAAACCAAATATAGTAACAACTTAAGGGGCTTAAATACAAACGACTACTTTCTTTGGCTATGAAAACGACGAACAATTAATATCAACACCTACCCAGGAGGCTCTTTGCCCAACCCATGGGGTTCCAAGCTTTGAGCTAACTTGTAACATGCGTACTTGATCCTAAGCCGCTAAGCAAGGTTCTGAAAAACAAACAACCAACAATTCTAAAATCAAACCATGAATCCAATCAAGTTGAGACGGAGTTACCCAAGTAAACCCGCTTGCTGGTTTTTATATCGAATTAATCCAAATTCGATGATTGCCTTCCAATCACAGTGGGTACTCTAGAATAAAGTCCAAAACCTTATGCGTTAGTTTCAAAACACCAAACCATCCCTACAAATCAATTTTACAACCCAAACATCACTTTGAATCATTGTCAAAATACTTACCCATAATAAATGCATTACCCACATTGAAACGAGCCGAAAGCTTTCTGGTTTTGACTCTAAAAGGTGCAAATTTATGTATTTGAAATCCAAAGGCCATGGGTAATCTGAATTCAAGTCCAAAATACTATACGTTAATCTTCAAAGTCATCAAAACACTGCAACATAAATTTACCAAACCAAAAGAACACCTTGAATCCACGCCGAAGCACTTCGCCAAATAAAATTTGGTTTGTATGCTACTATACCACACCGACTTGCTTAAAAACAACCCAAAATGCACCCCCACTTACTGGTAGTGCAAACCGAGAGGGGGAGGGGAAGGTTGTGGTCCGCTGCTACCGAAAAACGAGCACTGATAATTCTCATTTATGAGGATTATTTAATTCTTAAATTAGGTTATTTTTGTCATTTTTTATGTAAATATTTATTTTGTGGCAAGCTAACATGAGTAAAATTGTTCAAGCTTGCTAAAATTAGTGAAAAATAAGAAATTATTGAAAAATGGTGGAAAACAAGCTAACTTAGTATGTTTTTGTGAAGGGAAAAGAGAAAAGGGAGAAATGCCAAGGAAATTATGGGTCGCATTGTTGCCTGCAAAGTGCCTAGACAAGACTAGACAAAAATGCGAGCAAAAATGCAGGCAACATTGTTAGAATCTACAGAAAATGGAAATGCGCGAGAATCACGTGATTTTCACCATTTTTTAAAGCGTTGACATCCCAGATTCGGGGCTAATTGATTCTCTACCATTTTTATGGGAATCCAAACAAGGAAGCCCTAAAAGAAAAGGCCTATAAAAGCATAAGAAACCTTAGAGAAAAAGAAGGCTATCCGTGAGACAAAAATAGGCGACTATTAAATCTTTTTCTTCTTCAATTTCTTTTATTCTAGTTGCTTCGTACTGTGTATTCATACAACAAGTTTGTTTCAGTATTTTATTTCCAGCAAGCTTTTATTTTCTTTCTTAGATTGTAATGAATCCGTAGTTGATCCCTCCTTACGAAAGTATTGGAGGTAACGATTTTTAACTTCCTTTGGGGGTTTGAAATCAATTAAGAAAGGAATTCTTTAGGTGTTCTTTGTTTTTACGTGTTGCATCTTTAAGAAAAGACTTTTATTCAAGTTTAGTTCTGCTCATTTTTACTTATATTCGGTTTAAGATCGTTATTTTAATAAAAATTCCTCGAGAGCTTATTTCCTACGAGTTTGAATCACGTTTCGGGCTCACCTTGTTTTACTTTCAATTTTGCAATATGTCTTTCGTATTTCCAGCAAGAAAAATAATAGTTTCCCTTAGTAAATTCATGAGTTAAATTCTCTTTAGGGGTTCAAGTTGTGAATGCCCTGGAAGAGAGATGTCAAGCCCAATTTAGCAAAGTAATTGTGTCGGCACCTAACCCTAAGTTTGTTCTTATTGAATATATTTTAGGCAACCCTAGTCGATCACTAGGATTTGTCCATCAAGCTCGAACTTGATACTGAAAGGGTCAAGGGACAACAGATCTCATAGAAACAACGGAAGAAAAAACTTAGACATAAGATCTGAAACTTCGACTCTAGACATAGGGCGAGACTCCGAAACCAAGAGGATTGTGCACGGAACTATCTAAGCTCAATTAGCTACAAACATGTAGGTTTAATTGCTTAGTCTCCTAAAATTTTTGGGAGAAAAATCGAATAGGAATCGAATCTGGTTTACTTAGATTTAGGATTGCTGGCACAAGTGCCACTGCATTTTTGGCAGCATTTTCTCCGAATGGGCAAAAGCAATTTGAATTCCCTTCTTTTTATTCATTGACTTTTCCTTAATTTTCAATAGCATAAATAACCCTCAAAACAATTTTTCAACTTTGTTACCATACTTGCATCTTCATAGCAATTCTTGTGTTCCTGAGTAATTTTGTGAAACTCGTTCCTTGTGGGTTCGATACTCTAGAGTATTCAAGTTTTATATTACTTCGATCACGTGCACTTGTGTGTCGCGTAGAGATCAAGCACCGACGAAGCATCTTGGCATGCGACACAGTGGCGTGGTCGGCGATCGATGGATGGGCAAACTTGGTGTGCAATTTCGGGTGACATAGGTCATGCTCGGTGTTGGGCTTCGACTAGATGCAATGGGAGTGGGACGATTGTTGTTGGTAGGAAAAGAAAGGGAGAGGAGGAGAAGAAGAAGAAGAAAAGAGAAAAGAAAGGGCTCCACGATTTTCCCCCTTTTTTCTTTTTTTTTTTCCACAATAAACTTAACCACTTTTTCCAATTATGCCCTTCTCCTCATTAAATCCCAACCCAACAAATCACCACTTGTTTGTCAAACCTAAAATTATCTTGATCACATAACTATCAAATTAATTTCCAAAGAATAATTCCACAAGTGTAATGAACAAAATTTACTCCAAAATTAATCTGGATAGTCTAAAAGTGGAAAATGAAAATTTATTGAAAATGTTGGGCATTGTAAGAGGTATTGTGTCGAATCTTTCGTTGTAGCTCCACCGGAAGCTCTAACAGGGGACCTTTCTTTTTGGGCAAAAATTTCCACTATGGCGACTTTTTCGCAGAAATTGCCTCCCTCTTTCCTTATCGAGTTTCATCTCCCAAAAAACACGACTCCCCCCTCAAGAATGATTGTCCCTTCCTTAAATGTGGTTGCCCTAATTCATTTCCTCTCTTTTTGGGCAAATCAGGGGTGATTGGACATTTTAATCCATGTGCCAGCAACTCTGTGGTCAACTGAGCTGAATAGACTGACAGTGTCCATGTCAATTAATGAACTTTTTCCCACGTGGGAATTCTATTTGGCTCTTGAAAAGGTGTTTTGCTCCAGAAAACAGTTCAAATTTTGCTTATGTGATATTGAGCAATCAACTTTAACCCAAACCTAATGAAGAAACAAATAAGCTCATTGATTAATGGAATTATGCTCAAATAATCATTTCACTGTCGCAAAATTACTAATATAGAAAAGTGCATAAATTTAGGGAATTTAACACTTGAATTCATATAAAATCAATAAAAATCACTACAAATATTAAGCAATAACTCTTATTTCTAAGAGTTATTAGAGAGCCATGTCTAATCGCATGAGCTAAAGGTCACACCACTGGTAGCCAAACACGTCTAAAAATAGAAGTCCTTCGATTGAAATTTTTCTTTTCATTTGAGACGTCCACTTCTTCTAGTCTTATGTGGTTTGCGTCTACCACCCTCGTTTTCTCTTTTCTCGTTATGTGAACTGGTGTTGGGCAAAAATTCACTATGCAAGTGACACGTGCTTGAGTAATTTAAATAATTCAGTAAAAATATGATCGTCTATGTGCAAGTGCACCCATAAATTGTAGCAATACTAATAGTGTATTTCTAACAATTTGATTTTTTTTTTTTAAGAAACAGACATTTGTCAAATACAAATTTGGAAATAGGGTTGACTACATAAATGGCTTTTTTTATTTGCGGTTTTGTTAAAATTTCCAAACAATCCAAGTTTTTTAAAAATGGTCAAATCATTATTCATTATTTTAAATATTAATTATTAAATGACCAGACTACCCCTAACAATTTCTATATCTAAGATTTCCTAATTATCGTGTAATTATAATAAATTTAAAACAAAAATCTAAAATATTTTCATATCTAAGATTTCCTAATTATCATAATGTAATTATAATAAATTTAAACCCTAAATCTAAAATAAAACAAATTATGTAAACAACAAAATAGGTTAGGATCATTTTTTAAAATCTAAACATACATTCAAAAAAATTAAAAATAAATTTTAAAAAATCTAACATGGAAAAAAAATACACAACCATTGATTACATAACAAAAAGATTAAAAAAAATACTAATTAAACTTGAAAACAAGATTTTGAGAGATTTATTTTTCACTTCAAATTGAATAACTAGGATTTTTTTGTCTGTTTTTTCACACAATTTCAATCGAGTTTCAAAGTTCCAAAATTATTGAACTCATCTTCTTCTTTGTCATGAAATCTCGTTCAACAAGATGATTTCTGGGCTTTCTGGCAAAAAATGGTAAGAAATACTCATGATTTATTCTTTTAAAACTCAAAATATTATTGAAAAATCGTAAAACTCATGAATAAGAAAAGTAAGTGATAACAAAGACTTTTGAGATTGAAGATTAAGGTACTTACAAAAAATAACTTAAAAATATTATCGGATAAGATAAAAGTATAAATATATTAAAAATAAATAGATTCTATTTTTTTATTCTACACTTTAAATAGTTTGTTATACATAGTGTACTAAGATTAAATGATTTAGATCATACACATTTGTTAAATTTATAGATTTCTTCTTATAGTATTTTGAGATTATTGACAAATTAGTTTATTATATGAATCTTTGTTAAAAGATTTTGTATCATTAACTTATTTTGCTAGTTAATGTTTTGAAGTGATATAAACTTCTGAAAATTTAAACTCGTGAAACATACAATTTAAATAAGTGGTATATGTCAACCTAAAGTATTCAGAAAATACAAAGAATCGAATTATAGAGTATCTATTACTATGAATTATATAAAGAACACGAAGTACTTCCTACAATTTTGAGATTTCGACGTATAATAATAGTACAAAACAAAAAATGAATTATACAGTAACTATGCTATGCATACATGTATAGAACGACAAAATTTGATGTTTTTGAATTATTTAAATTAGATATTTTATTATACGTAAACCTACCATCATTATCTACCTCTTGAGTCGTGTATGTGTCTATGCATAAAATAAATACAGAGTAAAAATCAACAAAATAAAATACCTACAAAGAAATACATCGTACATAAAAAAAAAAATTATGAACACTACCAAGAACTCATCTACCTCTTGAGTTGTGCATGTGCCTGAAATAAATACAAAGTAAAAATTAACGGAACAAAGTACCTACAGAGAAATACATCGTACATAAAAAATAAAAAATACGAACACTACCACGAGCTCATCTACCTCTTGAGTTGTGTATGTGTCTGAAATAAATACAGAGTAAAAATCAACGAAACAAAATACCTACAGAAAAATACACTATACATAAAAAGTAAGAATATTAACACAAACCTGAAGTTGTATTAATAAAAGCAGTAGAACATACAAAAATAAGTGAATAGAAGGTTGTAGGTGGACCATGAATAGAATTCAAGGCAAGTTCGGGACCCCCCGCCTTCCTAATTAATGGAACCAACAACCACCTTATCCCCGACTAATAGTCTCCTCTACATCTTGTTCAGTACCGCCTTTACCATGCACAACAACTTAACTCCAAGCTTTAAAGATTCTGACGAATCAGCTTCTAAACTTCCAAAAAGCTCCAAATCGTTGTTCGAACTCTCGGTTGAGAAGGAATCAACTGAATAATTACACACATGAAATTGACTTATGCAGCAACTACGGTGTCGATGACTTGAGATTTGAGACTTGAAGAGAAGAAAGGAGGATTATCTTGGGGAGATAACAAAAAAAATACCAATGAATTAAAATTCGGAGAGAAGAGGATTGCCTTGGGGAGAAAGAATTTCAGAGAGAGGAGAAGAAATATACCGAAATTGGAATTATTGAATTGAAAACAAAAAAAAAAAAAGAAAATCAAGCTACTATTCGACAAAGATGAACGAATACACGAAAATGGAGAAATGGAATAAAAAGGAAGAAGATAGAATAAGTTAAGGAAATATAATAAAAGAAAACATATCAGATAATTGTAGGTAGATAACCAAAAAATAGGAGGGTAAAATTCAAAAAATAATCGGAGATTTTAAAGGATTTTAACTAAAGACAATAATTGCAATGTAAATCTTTCAAAAAAGAGATTAGATATAATTTTAATAAAATAGGAGAGAGTGATATTTCTAAAAATCTCGAAATAGAAGAGGGCAAAATAGAGAATAAAAGTTTGAAATTACATGCGGCCAAAATTTAAAAAAAAAATGGCCATTCATCGAGAAATTGTAAAAATTGGACCCTTAGAAGTTCTTGTTTGGATTTGTGGGTCCCACTTGTAACAACTTGTTATCTTGGACCCCTTAGTGATGAAAATGACGTAAGAAAGAGAAAATACACGATGTGTAATTACTATAATGTCCTTATTGTATTTTAAAACATAATAAACAAACTCCATTATATTAAATACCTCTAACTAACTCAACGAACACATTTAATTACCACCAACAAATTTCCAACAAATTCCTCAATATCCATCATTTTCACAATTTATCAATTTCAAAATCTCAACTCATCTCACAAACAGAACATATTGGTCCCACAAAGAAGAAATGATCTAAGGTGCGTATATATGTTAGGGTTAAGTTTGATTTATTTGTATTTTTAGGTGCAACGTCTTTATTATGAGGATGCCATTTATTTGAGGTTGAAAAGAGTTTAGGTGATTTTTTATCAATAAATCCCGGTATTGACCTTAAGAATCCCAAACGAACTTGAATCCCGACCAAGATTGTAAGAACACTGACCAGGATTCTTAAGGTCAATACTGGGATTTATAATTTTTTAAAAAAAAATACTTATTTCGTTATTATTTTCCTACAGTCATGCCACGTGTTTGGGTTTGTTTTGGTAGTGTGTGGAATAATAGGAAAAAAGATTACGATGGTGGAGAAGTAAGAGGTTTTGATGTAAACATTGATGTAGTTTTTAAGGAGTGCATAGGCAAAGTATATGAATTAAGCGGTATAGACCCAAATGGATTCAATCTTATTATAAGATGTTTACTCCAACTGAGGTTGAAAGCTCCTGTTTTTGGCATTAGAAATGATGCAGACTTAAAAAGTTTCTTGGCTTGGGAACAAGTGTCCTTAATCCCCATTTATGTATCCACTGAGTCGAAGTTTTCTAGTCACCACGCCTTTCGCCATATTCTATTACATTCATGATACAAAATAATGAATTCGTGGGTGTTCAAAATTTCCAAAGTTTTCTATCTATATTCGCATGCATCCCAGACCAAAAAGTGGAAGATATTCCATCATCATCCATACTATTAGAACATGGTGTAGGTGAATATGTTGTTCCACCAATCGTTCCACCAACCTTTATAAATGATAAAGATTCAGATGTCGTTTCATCTACCTTCCCAAGTAACGAAGAGGAAATAGATATTCTATCATCATCAATACTCTTTTTGCATGATGTAGGCTAATATATTGTTCCTTCAAACATTTCCAAATAACGAAGATTCAAAAGTTATTCCATCTACCTTCGCACATATCCCTTCCTCATCCACATACATACCATTTACATCATTGCATGGACATGATTTAGAATTGTTGGGTTTTATGCCCTAAAACTCGTAGTTTGTAACTTTTGTTCTATTTAATTCAACAAAATGTTATTGGTTTCATTATTTCTCTATATTGCCTTATATTAACCCTAAATCCAATAAACGAACATCCTAGGTTGTAATATGTCTCTTAAACTGGATGTAGAAGAGGTTGGGTACCTTATCCTGGTGACACTATGGATATGGCCCACTTTGTATATGATACAAACAAAGTGATCCAACGTGTTCGTATGGACGACATGTGAGTGGGGATATCCTATGTGAAAAGATTACATAAGACCGGATGGCGAAATAGTAACTACTAGATGTAACTCCGTTGACTAGTTAGGTTTCTATTTCAATAGGATTACCTAGGCAACTTGATCTCAATCCTGAGTAGGTTACGAACTCCTGTTTGTAAGGGATTGTCCTTTGACTAGTATGGGTAAGAGTGGCCTGAGACGCCGACTCAATAAGCCTACCTTCTTGGGGACAAAACCACGCAAGCAGCTGGGGACTTAACCTAGCAAGATGCAATTCACTCCTTCCCGACTTTAGGGTAAGAAGATGAGTGTTCCCTTAAGTAGTGTCTCCGGGACTTGAATAAAGGGCCCGACCCTCTCCTCACTGGCCCGAGAGAGACTTCTGTTTAATGATAGGACCATAAACAAGTTGTTCATTAGAGGAGCACTGGTATTTAAGGTCTAAGATGTAACCCAGGGGTAAAATGATAATTTGATCCAGTTGGTGTTACGAATACTCGTGAAGGATCGACTTGTTGTTATTGGTCGTTATCCGTGGACACAGATGTCACACCCCCTCTCGAACTACCTGCTAACTTAGCCCGACAGATGGCGTGAAGCCAATAGACATCGTTCACCTCTCTAACGATATTTGTTGACCCTGTTTTACCTTATAAGCATACTATACTTGTATAAGAAACACTTTAAACATAACACAATGGGACATTGACAATTACTAAACATACGTAAGGAGCAACCCTACTTAAGTCTCTCTTGAAAACTATAACGGATATGAGCATCACAACCAAAAACATACCCAACCATGGTTTGCACAGCTACAACCTCTAATGCATACACAAACATAACTACATATATAGTTTCCTCAAAATAAACTACAATACATATGGACTTGCTATACAACTCTACCAACGTACAAAATATCAAACTCGTGGAGCTTCCAGTAGACTATGGCAGGATATCAGGCACTGGGAACTCGATCTCTACCTGAAAAGTTGGAAAAAAACACTGAAAAAATGAGCTATGAAGCTCAGTGAGTGACTAAATTTAAAAACTATTAACTCGTAAGTCATATCACCTGACGACCTATGAGCATATGCATCTGTAGTCAGGCGTTAAAAAAAATACACGTGTAATCATAATAGCTTTTCAGAAATCACGCAAGTACGTCATTAAAATCTCGCAAGACATATCGATAATACTAACCATTTAAAACATAAGATAATCTACGTTGTGTAGGGCACACCCAGTACAACCAATGTTTACTCTACGATGTAGTGGGGCCCGCCTAGCACTCACGATAGCATTGTTGTCACGGAGTACACTCGACAACAAAAAATGACCTGTGTGCACACGGTACTATACACCCTCGAGCTCAATATCTCAATCATTTACTCATTCGAGTCTCAGAAAAATACATGAAAATACTTGAACATGCTTGCTTATCTTTTCTTTCGTAAAACTGAAGCTTACTTAGCTTGTTCATGAAAACTGGAAATCTTTAAATAATACCTCCTAGTACATGCTTGCTTGAAATCATAACATTTCCACTAAATTTCGGTAATCAATAAACATATGCTCACATATAAATTTCATTGGGAAATCTAAGCTCACAACGAGCACTTAAATCATTTCTAGGAAAACATGTATGCTCATAAGTATGTGTTCGAAAGAAAATATAAAGCATTTAAACCATTTCATTCTAGCAAAATCTTGTATTTCCTTAAGCATAATTGAAGCATATAAATCGTTTTCAAAGTTCGTTTTGTCACTCACAGCGTTAGAACTAGAATCTTGGCCCGTATACTCGACATATTTCCTCTTGGCCTGTCAAACAAACCAAAACAGAGCATTAGAACCTCGAGCTCATGAATTTCAACCTTAAGATTACAAGAACCATTCTCTTTATTTTCCAGCATTCTACAGATTTCATACTCTGACTTCACACACTCATAAATTCTTCATAACTTAGCCAAAAATGATGTACTTTATACCAAACTCTTCCTTTTTGAACCCTCTAAAACGCATCAGAAGAAATGAAATTGAAATTCCAAAGGGATGCGTCCGTAACTACCTCGAGAGTTGCTTCCTTAAAAACAAACTTCTGCTATTTCCAGATTCGTTTTCCTGTTGCACCCTGAATTTGACCTGAAATTTAAAGCAGCTTACAGTCGTTTTCGACTCACGAGTTATTCATGAAAGTTGCAGGAAATTAAATAAGATTTCCAACCATACCTATTACATCGTCTAATTCGAATTCTAAAGATCAGCACGACCCAAAAACCAGAGGTTTCTCAGATTTGACAGCAAATTCTCTCCTCTGCCTTCCTCTTCACAAATCAGTAACTTAAGGTAAGAATTTGCTCGAGCTTCCTTCACGAAATTTGTTCAAAAATGAGTTAAATTCCAAGAAAATCAAACCTAACCTCTTACCTCTTCTTGTGGAGCTCAAAATGATCAAAATATCAGAACTGGGCAGAATTGATCATCTTGTTGTCATGGGAGGTTGTATTGAGCTTTCTCCATTTCTTCTTCAACTTCAACCCCAGCAACCATCTCTTCTTCTTCCTTCAACCCTCTCCCACGAATTCTCTGCTTATCTTTGATACATGGGAAGTCAAGATGGGTGAGAATGAGTTTTAAAAGAGAATGGATTTGGCGGTGGTGGAGCCTCCACTTCACTTTTTTTTATTTTTCCTTTCATTCTTTCTTCCTTTTTCTTTTCTTTTCTTTTCTTTTCTTCTCTTTTCAAAAATAAAACAACCACATATCAAAACATTTCATTTCCTTTCTTTTTTTTTTCACCCCTTTGTTTGTTTTTTTTTTTTTTTTTTGGTAAAGAAATTTCAAGGAGAGATCTCGGGTTGACAACTTACCTCCCTCTTAAGAAATTTCATCCTCGAAATTTAGTAGTCCTTAGGTGAAAAACATCGAGTAACTCTTCCTCACTTGGTCCTCTAACTCCCCGGTTGCCTCCTCCACTCCGTTATGTCTCCAACGAACCTTCACGAGTGGGATCGTCTTGTTTCTCAAAACTTGTTCTTTCCTGTCGAGGATTTGAACTGCATCCTCTATGTAACTCATGTCTTCTTTCAGCTCAACTTGTTGTGCTTGCAACACATGTGTCGAATCTGGAATACATTTCCTCAATATGGATACATGAAAAACATCATGTACTCGAGATAATTTTGCTGGCAACTCAAGTCTGTAAGCTGCTGGCCCAACTCGTTCCGTTATCTGATAAGGACCAATATATCTAGGACTCAGCTTACCTTTCCTGCCAAAGTGAAGGGCACCTCTCCACGGAGATAACTTCAAGAAAACTTGATCTCTGACCTGGAATTCTAAGTCCTTTCGTCGCTTATCTGCGTAACTTTTTTGACAATTTTGAGCTACCTTCAGATTCTCCCTAATTACCTTAATATTGTCCGTCGTAACTTGCACCAAATCAGGACCGATTAGCTTCTACTCTCTTAATTCGTTCCAACACACGGGTGTTCTACACGGTCTTCCATACAGAGCCTCAAATGGTGCCATGCCAATACTAGACTTATAGTTGTTATTATAAGCGAACTCCATAAGTGATAAGTGGGTATCCCAACTTCTCTTAAACTGAAGGACACATGCTCCCACATGTCCAATAAGGTCTGGATGGTCCTCTCTAACTGACCATATGTCTGAGGATGGAACGTTGTACTAAAATTCAGCTTTGTCCCCATAGCTTTCTGTAAGCTAGGACAAAACTTATTAGTAAAACTCGGATCCCTATCTGAAACTATGAACATTGGCACTCCGTATTGACTCACAATCCTGTCGACGTATAGCTTAACAAGCTGATCAAGTGTAGACGTCGCTTTAATCGATATAAACCGTGTTGTCTTAGTGAGTCTATCCACTATTACCCAAATACATCATGTCCACTAGAAGTACATGGTAATCCAAACAGAAAATCCATAGTGATATGCTTCCATTTCCACTCCAACACGGGCAGTGGATTACAGAGTCCTCCTGGTCTCTGTCTAACTGGTTTAACCTGTTGGCAGATCAAACATTTGTTAACATAATCGGTTATCTCCTGCTTCATCCTAGGCAACCAATACGTCCCCTTTAAAGTTTTGTACATCTTGGTGCTTCCTGGATGCATAGCGTAAGTTGAACTGTGAGCCTCCTCTAGTATAGCATTTTTAAGCTCACTAATACTCAGAACACATGGTCTTCCCTACCTAACTATGGCTCCGTCTGATCTCATTTAAATTCTGTTTCTGAGCCCTGTTTGGACTTTCCAAACATCTTTTGCAAGTTACTATCCTCTAGTTGTCTTCTCATAATCTCTGTTACGAGCGAAGACCTGACCTGGAATTGAGCTAAAAGGCCCCCTTAATTCTCTACAGTCACAACTGCCTTAAAACCCCTTGAGTACTTAAAAAGGTTGCTCGAATACCACACAAGGCGTCCCTAGGAAGTCTCGACTTCCTGCTTAATGCATCTGCTCCTACGTTCGCCTTACCTGGATGGTATTCTATGGTACAATCATAATTTTTAATCAGTTCTAGCCATCTTCTCTATCTCATATTCAACTCTCTCTGATCAAAGATATATTTCAGACTCTTATGATCTGTGAAAATGTGACACCTCTCACCAAACAAATAATGCCTCTAGATCTTCAATGCCATAATAATTGTTGCTAGCTCAAGATCATGAGTAGAGTGTTGTCATTAATCTCTTCTTCAGCTCCTGAAAACTCTGTTCACACTCATCGGACCTATCAAACTTAGCATTCTTCCTTGTCAAGGTTGTTAAGGGTAATTCTAATCATGAGAAATCCTCAACAAACCGTCTGTAGTATCCTGCCAAGCGAATGAAACTACGTACCTTTGTCGCACTAGTTGGTTTCTCCCAGTTGACCACAACTTTCACTTTATGCGGACCCACACTAACTCCATTTGATGTAACAATATGCCCCAAAAACACTACCTTATTCAACCAAAACTCGCATTTGCTAAATTTAGCGTACAATTGTTTATCACGTAGTGTTTATAGAATAATCCTCAGATGTTCCTCATGGGCTTTCCTGTCAACTGAGTAAACTAGTATGTCATCAATGAATACTATCACAAACCGATCCAAATACTGATGGAAAATCCTGTTCATGAGGTCCATGAAAACTGTTGGCGCATTTGTTAAATCGAATGGCATTACTAAAAACTCATAATGCCCGTACCTCGTTCTGAATGTTGTCTTAGGAATATCTGATTCCCTAACCTTTAACTGATGGTATCCTGATCTTAAATCAATCTTAGAGAACACTTATGCTCCTCTTAACTGGTCAAACAAGTCATCTATACGTGGTAAAGGATACTTGTTACGCATCGTGACCTTATTTAACTGTCTATAATCAATGCATAATCTAAGGGTACTATCTTTCTTCTTTACGAATAACATTGGAGCTCCCCAAGGCGATACACTAGGTCTGATGTTTCCCTTATCAACTAGTTCTTGTAACTGTATCTTCAGCTCCCTGAGCTCACTTGGAGCCATCCCATACGGCGCTTGTGAAATAGATGTTGTTCCTGGTAACAATTTAATAATGAACTCAACTTCCCTATCAGGTGGCAATCCCGACAGATTGACTGGAAAAACATCAAGAAATTCATTCACGACAAGAACATCTTCTGGTTTCAGCTTTTCCTCCGCGCCTCCACTACGTGTGCAAGAAACGTCATGCAACCTTTCCTTAAAAATTTCTCTGCTTTTAAGGTTGTAATCAAACTCGTAGGAATAATCTTCCTTTAACCCTTGAAAAACCACTTAAGCCAAACTTGGTTTCTTGAAAACCAGTTCCTTTCTATGGAAAACCATGGAAGCATAATGAGTAAATAAGAAATTCATCGTTAAATTACATCTACCACCTGCAGCTTTAGTGGAAGAAGATCCACTAACATATTGAGACATTCTACTAAGACCTCACAACCCTGCAACACTCCATCGACTAGTAAAGCATCACCAACTGGAGTGTATACAACTAACCTCTCAAATAAAGGCTCTAGCTTCCAATTCAGCTTAGTTTAGAACATACTAGAAACAAAGGAATGCGTAGCACTTGGATCTATTAAAACACGTGCAGGTACATTACAAATAGGAATCGTACCAGTAATCACATCTAGTGCATCGTCCACTTCTTGTTGAGTCATAGTGTAGACCATTCCCTGCTGCTTAGGTCTCCCTACAGCTCCCTTCTACCTAGCACCGCTGGTGCCCTCTCCTGCAGCCACTAGAACTCTCGGTTGCTCAACTGTCTGGGACTAAAGGCCCTGGTCCCTTTGTGCGGCTGCTCTCAGCTGTGGACAATCCCTCTTCAAATGCCCTGGTCGTCCACACTGGTAACACACACTGACACCAACAAGGCAATGACCTCGATGATTCTTGCCACAATTCACACATGGAGTTCTCCTTGCTACACTGGCAATAGACTCTTGCCCTGTCTGCGGTCTTGTTGCTGATCTAGCAGACTGACTAGGTGCTCTCTGACTTTGCCTCTGATAGGCACCGCCCACATTCATCTATCTCGATGCCTGGCCACCAGCTCGATTCTTAAAGTATTGACGACTTGAAACATTTACGTCAGCTGTGAACCTCCACTACTCACGACCTCAGAAACTTCTCGCTGTCGAAGCCCCACGACTAGGCTCCACTACTGACTTCTCCTCTGCTATATTCTGCTCGAAACGTAAGGCAGACTCTACTAGTTGAGAAAAGTCAGTCCACTTAGCAATAGTTGTGACTAGGGTACGTATCTCAGGATGTAATCCTCTTTCAAATCTTCGACACCTGTCACTCTCATATGCAACAATCACATCAGCATACCGTGATAGCTCGGTATACTTCCTCTCGTACTCAGCCACTGAAAGTGACTCTTGCTTCAACTCTAAAAACTCGTCCCTCTTTGCCTCGTAGTAGTGCTAGGGTAATACTTTTCCTCGAATATGCTTCTGAAAGTTTGTCAGTCTAAAGTACGTGCATCACAACGCCTAGCTAATATTGATTTCCACCATCCCTCTGCCTTCTTCTGCAGCAAGAATGTGGCAAACTTGACTTTCCGCTCCTCAGGACAACTCATCAAATCAAAACATTTTCAAGCATATTCAACCAAACCTCGGCGTCAGCTAAATCTGTGGAACCCTCAAACACTGTGGCTCCTACTTTCTTCAGGCGTTTTATTCCATATGTTTTACCTGAATCACTTGGCTTTGCTCTCTCTGGCCTACCTACCACCTGTGAGGAACTAACATGCTCCTCATTTTTTGCCACTATCTTAAGGGAATTAGAGTCCCAACGCAGCGGAAGACGATCGAATCGTCGTGGTGAAGTTGTGCTACTTAATTAAGTTAAAATTAACTATCACATAATTATAGGCTAAACATGCAATCTAAGGAAGAAATCAGTAAGATGAAGATGGTACTTACTTGTTGAAGACTTTCTTCAAGAATCCTTCCGTTCACGAACACTTCGTGCTTTCCTCGATCTCAACGATCTCGATCTCCTCACACGAACAATAATCGGACAACTCCACTTGGTTACAAGGTTGTTCTTCTTTAGGAAAAAGGAGGATGGTGGGATCCTTCTTTTGGTTAGGGAGGAGAAGCTTTGAGAGAGAATTTAAGAGAGAAGAGAACTCTTCTTTTAGTGAGAATTCCAAAAATGAGAGTTAGACCTTACAACCCTTCTTGCAAAAGGAGTTTATATAATGGAGAGAGGTGGAGTTGAAATCTCCACCTATTTACCATTTTACCACAACCATAGGTTATGCAAATCATATTTGCATAACCACATATTATAAGATATCTCATATCTCATTTTACAAATCACATTTGTAATATTGTGGATTTTTAAATTGAATCACATCCAATTTAATATCTCTCAACCTAATTTCTCCAAATTAGCCCTAATTCAACAATTAGGCTAACCTATAGTTTATTATGAATCTCATTCACATTAAACTATATATTATATCATTCATATCTCATATAAATGACATAAATACCCTATAGTGAACTTGAACACTTCAATTCACACCAAAATGGTAAACCTTCTTTTAATCCAGTTTGAGCCAACCGAGGGCCTTATGGACCTACAGTGATGAGCTCCAATTATTCGAGATTAACCTATCAAACTCTTTGACCCGGTTAATCACCATTCATTAGCTATGGTAACACTCCACTAAAACCCGTAGCTGCACTCCCGTCAGTGTAAGATAATATGTGTCCACTGATATAACCAATGCCCATGAGTCGACCCTTCACAGGTTTTTCGTAGACACTGTTGGGTCAAATTACCGTTTTACCCCTGTGTCTACTTTTTGCTCCTTAAGTCCCCACTGTTCCTCTAATGAACAACGACGTTGTAATGGTCCAACCATACACAACAACCCTCTCGTGTCAGTGAGAGGGTGGGCGCCCATTGTCCAAGCCCTGGAGACAACACTTAAAGGAACAACCCCTCTAGTTTCCCTAAAGGCGGGAACGAGTGAATTTCATCTCGCGTAGTTAAGTTCCCAACTCCCTACTTGGTCCTGTCCCTGAGAAAATAGGCATATTGAGCAAGTAACTGTGACTACCCACACCCGTACTAGTCAAAGGACATACTCCTACAGACAGGAGTCCGTAACATGCTCAAGATTCAGGTCGAGTCAGTAATGGTCATCTACGGTGTTACATCAGTAGGTCTAATAATTCATGGTCCGGTCTTGTACAATCTCATTGTACAGGATGCCCCCACTCGCATGTCAACCACATGAACGAGTCAGATCACCTCGTTTGTATCTTAATACAAAGCGGGTCGCATCCACAGCGTATCCAGGATTAGGTCTCCAACCCTATCCATATACTGTAGACCATTCGGGTCATTTACTCGAATGTGATCCTTCTTGTGTGTCCACTACATATCGTTCAAGTTCTAGTTCTCTCATATATTCAATGACCCTGGAGCTTAGTTTATTAGACAAAGTTTGTAATAAATGCGAGACACAAAATGATGAAATAAATACCCTTTATTGATTTCAAACGTAAATTTACAAACAGAACGAGATTAGGACAAACATCCCAACACTATCTGGACTCTCGGGGCACTAGATCCCCTCTCAGATTGACCTTGGGTAGGATCCTACATCTCGTCCTTATCTTGCCTGCGTCGTCTGCTGGTACGTTGTGACGCCCGAGAAAGAGGGGTACATGAATGAACCGAGTCCACATCTGAATGAGAGGGATCCTGAGGATATGAAAGCATGGTGCCCGAGGAAAAGGGGTACATGCGAGGATGTGCAAGTATAAATGAGAAAGGCTTAAAAGAATTGATAGCTACTACCTATACCAACAAGGTGCACCTTCCTTTTCGGGGGCTCAATCATAGGAACTCACAGGTTAAGCGTGCTTAGCTTGGAGCAATTCTATGTTGGGTGACCTCCTGGGAATTTTCCTAGGGAGCATGTGAGTGAGGACAAAGCATGCTGGAAGGACCCCGTGTTGGTTTGTGGGGATAGTGTCTTCACTCTTACAAGCAAATGGATGGATGATATAGTAGACGCAACCAGTCGCGAGAGGATCCTCGGGCACAGGGGCGTTACTGATTGGTATCGAGCAAAAGTTTTTAGGTCCTGTATACTTGCCTACATCGTGAGGTACCGGTTCTCATAGCCTCTCGCATTGTCGCCTCGTCACCTCCAGTTTGCTTGTTTTTATTTTTGTAAAGTAAGTCGGGTTAGTAAGTTGTTTGCCTCTGGATGCTTGAATTCGTGCTTGCTTAAGACCTTGGTGCCGTGTTTTAAAGTTTGTTGTGGTTAACTTAGAGTATGGCACGTGGACGTGGACGTGGTAGAGCTGTGGCTGGTGGGCGTGGTCGTGGAGGCCGAAGAGGCCGAGGTCGTGGAGCCCGTGGCCAGGGCCCGGTGGTGGACCCACCAATGGATGAGCACTCCGAGCATCAGGAGGAGCTTAACCAGACGCCCAACCGTCGGGGCCCGCCGTCGAACATGTTGATGAAAACCCTCGGAGCGAGGAACGACCAGGCCGCCTGGCCGGCTCCGCCACTATAGCGAGACTCGGGAGATCCTGCAGCAACTTTGGCTAGTCGACGGCGGCCGCTAACCAGTCACCCAAGTTCGGGGGTGATGGCTAACCAAAATCGGGGAGCGCGAGAATCGAAACGAGCGCGCTCAAACTCGAACGAAAGAGAGAGCGCCGGACACGCGGAGCCACTACAGAGGAGGCTAGATACCTTCGGGACTTCAGGAAATACGAGCCACCTCTCTTCGATGGGCAAGGAGTTGACCATGTGGCTGCAGAGGCATGGTTCGGGATGGTGGAAGACATATTTGAGCGCATGTGCTGCCCCGATCGACAGAGAGTCCAGTGCGCTTTACACACTGCAGAGGACGGGCCTATGTGTGGTGGAAGTCTGCCTCGCGGTCCATTGACGTGAGTGAAGGGCCTATAACCTGGGCGCAGTTCCAGGAAGCATTCTATGAGAAGTACTACCCAGCCGCGATCAGAATCGAGAAACAGGCTGAGTTTCTACACCTGAAGCAGGGACCGAATCAGTCGGTCGAAGAGTATGAGCATGAGTTCACAATGTTGTCCCGATTTGCTGCAGAATTGGTGGACACAGACAAGAAGAAGATTGAACGGTTCCTCACGGGTGCGAGGAGGGTTACGTGGGTTTGTAGCGCCCATGACCCAAAGACCTATGCGCGCGTTGTTGAGTGGCCACCTTGATCGATGCACGCATTCAAAACAAGCAGGAGTACTCGTGGGCGATCATCTGGGGCGGGCGGACTTACGGATCAGTCGGAAGAGGAGACACGATCAAGCCTTCCTAGGCCAAACCGACACAGAGCGCAGGGGCAACAAGCGATGGGCCCAAGGAGGCGAGCGCAGCGGCGCGCGTGCCCTAACGTGGAGGGGCAACATAACGAGAGAGCTTGCCCTGACCACCAAAGTTTGCTTCCATTGTGGCAAGGTGGGCCATATGGCGGCGTCGGTGTGCGGCGAAGAAGAAGACCGGCGACTTGAGAGTGTGTTATATATGCCGGAAGGAAGGCCATGTGGCCTCAGCGTGCCCGGATAATAGAAATGCTTGGGAACCAGGAAGGTCGCCAGAGAGGAGGAGCGTATGCTAATGCTGGCCGAGCCGCGGAAGGTGCTGGTAAAGTCGTCACAGGTACCTTACCTATTCTCGGTCATTTAGCTTTTGTACTTTTGATTCTCGGTCGCACGCACTCCTTTATTTACACTGCTTGTTTGTGGGGCAAGCCCAATTGCTAGAAGTAGAGCCCTTAGGTTTTAGCCTATCGGTTGCAACCCCAGCAGGGGCGAGAGATAGTGACACGGAAAAGGTGAAGACCGGTCGGTCTTGGTGGAAGGTCGCTCGTTGGAAGTGACCTTGATTGTCCTTGAGATGAGTGACTTTGATGTAATCCACGGGCATGGATTGGTTAGCGACAAATCATGCCAACATCGATTGTCACCGCAGAGGAGGTTGTGTTCAAGCCTCGTCGAACCGAAGTTTCAAATTTAAAGGGAGCGAGTCAAAAACGGTTCCCAAGGTGATCTCAGCACTTAAGGCGAGTAAGTTGGTTGGTCAAGGGGCTTGGGCCTTCTTAGCAAGTGTGACGGACTTGAGAAGTGAGAAAGGAGACGTGTCGTCAGCGCGATGTCGTCGGGGAGTTCGCTGATGTATTCCCTAAGGATTTGCTGGTTTGCCTCGGTCGGGGTGGATTTCGATGATCGAGTTGGAGCCGGAGCCTTTCTGCAGCTTATCGAAAGCTCCGTCTGAGAATGGCCCCACCGGAGTTAAAGGGAGCTCAAGACGCAATTGCGGGGAGTTGTTAGACAAGGGCTTCATTCGCCTAGTGTCTCTCCTTGGGTGTGCTTGTGGTACTTTTTGTGAAAAAGAAGGATGGGTCGATGCGCCTTTGCATTGACTACACGGAGTTAAATAAAGTGACATAAAGAACAAGTACCCGCTCCCCGCACTGACGATCTGTTTGACCGATTCTGAGGAGCCACCGTGTTCTCTAAGATAGATTTGCGCTCGGGCTACCACCACCAATGCGAATAAGGGAAGAAGATATCCCAAAGACGACCTTGAGATCCGTGTATGGACATTACGAGTTCTACCGTGATGTCGTTCGGTTTGACAAATGCCCCACCGTGTTTCATGGGCTCCGATGAATCGGGTGTTCAAGGAGTTCTGGACACCTTCGTAATTGTGTTCATGAGACGACATCCTAGTTTTCTCAAAGTCGAGCGAAGAGCACGAGAACCACACGAGGAAAGTCTTGACCGCTTTAAGAGAGAATCGGTTGTACGCCAAGTTCTCCAAATGCGAGTTTTGGTTGTCGCAGTGTGTCCTTCTTAGGGCATGTAGTATCTAAGGAAGGTGTTTACAGTAGATCCGTCAAAGGTGGAAGCGAGCCAGATGGCCTCGACCCAAGACTGTCACTGAAGTTCGTAGTTTCTTGGGTTTGGCTGGCTATTACCGACGATTTGTGAAAGACTTTTCCAAGATTGCCACACCCCTTACTCAGTTAACACGGAAGGGGAATGCCTTCGTGTGGAGTGAGGCGTGCGAGGCAAGCTTTCAGGATTTGAAGCAGAGGTTGATTTCAGCTCCAGTGCTTACAGTGCCAGATGGATCGGGAAACTTTGTGGTTTACAGTGATGCTTCCAAGAAGGGCTTGGGCTGTGTTTTGATGCAGAACGGGAAGGTAATTGCTTATGCCTCCCGACAGTTGAAAGACTATGAGAAAAACTACCCGACCCACGACTTAGAGTTAGCGGCGGTGGTCTTTGCCTTAAAAATGCTGGAGACACTATTTGTGCGGTGAGAAGATCCGGATGTATACTGGACCACAAGAGCTTGAAATACTTGTTCACGCAGAAAGAATTGAACATGAGACAACGTAGGTGGTTGGAGTTGGTAAAGGATTACGAGATTGAGATCTTGTATCACCCGGGTAAGGCAAATGTGGTTGCTGATGCCCTCAGTAGAAAGGTAGCTCACACGTCGGCCTTAGTTACGAAGGAGTTTCATTTGCGAGTCGAGATGGAGCGTGCCGGTATTGCCGTGATGGTAGGGCAGGTCATGGCTCAGTTTAACCAGTTTGTCGGTCAGCAACCGACTCTGAGACAACGAGTTCTAGATTCCCAACAGGGGAACCCAGTCTTGTGGATTGGTGGAAACAGCCAAGTCGGGCCAAGAGAGCGAGTTCTCAGTGTCATCAGATGGGGGCTTGTTGTTCGAGAGGGGCGGTTATGCGTTCCAGATGTAAGTGACCTCAAGGAGGAAGTTCTAGCCGAGGCTCACAGTTCCCCTTTCTCAGTGCATCCCGGCAGTACCAAAATGTATCAGGACCTGAAGCAGTTCTACTGGTGGAGTGGAATGAAGAGAGACGTAGCGGAGTTTGTTAGCAGATGTTTAGTCTGCCAACAAGTTAAAGCCCCGAGGCAAAAGCCGGCAGGGCTACTGCAACCCTTAGAGGTTCCTCAGTGGAAATGGGAAGAAGTTTCGATGGATTTCATTTCAGGTCTACCTCGAACCGTTAGAGGATTCACGGTGGTTTGGGTCATCGTTGACAGGCTGACAAAGTCGGCACATTTCCTTCCTGGAAAACCGACTTATACGGTGGAGAAGTGGGCGAAGCTGTTCATGGAGGAAATTGTCAGGCTACATGGAGTCCCGGTGAAGATTGTCTCGGATAGGGACCCTCGTTTCACATCTAACTTCTGGATGAGTTTTCGTAGGGCTTTAGGAGCGGAATGTAATTTCAATCTGACATTTCACCCTCGGACGGATGGTCGATCGAGAGGTTGAATCGAATCTTGGAAGATATGCTCCGAGCTTGTGCCCTTGATTTCACGGGGAGTTGGGATACGCACCTTCACTTGATGGAGTTCGCCTATAACAATTGATTATCGTGCCACGATCGGGATGGCGCCTTTCGAGGCCTTGTATGGGAAGAGGTGCGAGTCCCCGCTTTATTGGGGAGAAGTTGGTGGCGTAAGCTCTTGGGACCCGAGCCGTCCAAGTTACAAATGAGGTCGTGCGAGAAGATCGAGCGAGAATGTTAATGGCTCGAGAGCGGATAAAAAGAGTTATGCCGATGTGAGGCGCAGGACTTAGAGTTCGCAGATTGGAGAGTATGCGTTCTCGAAAGTTGCACCTATGAAAGGTGTGTTGAGATTCGGCAAGAAAGGGAAGTTGAGCCCTAGATTCATTGGACCATTCGAGATCTTGGAGCGTATTGACCCGATGGCGTATCGTTTAGCCTTACCACCGTCGCTAGCAATGCAGCACGCGCGTGTTTCACGTGTCGATCTTTGCGAGGCTACGTGCGAGCGCATCCCACGTGATTGACTACAAGCCACTACGGGTGGGGCGAACCCGAGCTATGAGGAGAAGCCCGTGGAAATCTTAGCTCGAGAGAGAAAGGTGTTGAGGAGCAGAGAAATCGACCTTGTCAAAGTCTTATGGCAAAATCAGCGACTTAAAGAGGCTACTTGGGAGCGTGAGGACGAGATGCGGCGAACTATCCGGAGTGTTTCGAGAACTAACCACTTTCGAGGACGAAAAGTTCTTAAGGTGGGGAGGATGTGGCGCCCAGAAATTCAAGTAAGTTCTTGGTCCTTTCGAGTTAATTTTGGACTTGTTTTAGTTTTAAATGTGTTGGGCCAAGAAAAATTAACTCTTGGATCTTGCAGGAGCCCAAATATTTCCAAATCTCGCTTTAAATTGGGGGTAGACACCCTTGAGCTTCCTATCGAGCGTTTTGAGAGAAAAGAATCAAGGTAATCTCTCTTTTCCTTTTCTCTTCCTTAAAGTTTCTAGGGTTTTAGTTTAAAAAAATAATAATAATTAAAAAAAAAAAAAAAAAAAGGATTCGAAAGGGAGAGGAACCGCAGAGCACCCCCGTGCCTCCTTCGCGCAGGCCGCCGCTGTGTGTCGCGCACGCCGGCTGCGTGCGTCTTGCGCCTCCAACGTCTCTCTCCCTCCTTCCGTTCACCGTCCGCCTAAGCTTGCTGTTGTTCGACTCTCTCACCCTCCCATTCGAATCTCTCTCTCTCTCTCTCTCTCTCTTTCGAATCGCCAGCCGCCAGCCACAACCCTCGCCGTCATCGCCTCTCCGCCGCTCTCCCTTTGCTCGACGCCACCCTCTCCCAATCCGTCGCCGTCTGCCAGCCCTTGTTGTCCGCCGCCTCGATCTCCCTCTCCGTCCGGTCCCTCACTCTCGCCGATCCATCCCTCTCTCTCCCTCTCACCGATCTGCCCCTCTCTCGTGCAACCTCTCTCTCTCTCTTCAGATCTGTGTCTCTCTCCCTCGGATCTAAATCGATTTGCCCCTAATCGAATCGTTCTTTCACTGATTTGTGTTGGTTTTGTTGGACAGGACTAGATCCGTCGACTAAGGAGTAGATCTTTGAAGGAGTCTCGAGGCTAAGATTGAGCGAAGGGTCGTTTCAGCTTGCAACTGTGGGTAAGCCTCGATCTTGAATCCGTTGGTTGTGTTTGAAGTTTAGGAGTGATGGTTTGACTGAGTTCATGTTAGTTGTTGTGATTTCATGTTGGTTTATCAAAAGATGCTCCTATTAACTTGGTTAGGTTCAGTTTCGTATTTCATCTCAAGGGTAGGGCCACGAGATTGGTTCCAATCTGAATTTGTGTGTTATTTGTGACGTTTTATAGGTGTTTGGGGTTGTTAGCTGGAGTAAGGACCATCCTTTTGCGTACTTTATTCGAGGTAAGTAGCTGTTTGGTTAAGTATCAAGCTCATAAGTGAATGAGCTTGAGTATGGGGTCGTTGTGGTAGACTTTATAACTGTTATGTGGACCGTTAACTGTTGTTTGGTGCATGAGACTCTGATTATCCTATTCTAGTAGTGAATGCCCTGTACACCTTGTAAGTTTTATGGTTGAATCACTTGTGTGCCCTGAATGTATTGCTTAATTCATGTTTGTGCTCTTATGACTCGGGATTGGTTGCTGAGTGAAATTCGAGTCAGTATAGTAGGGCGCGAGTTGGGTGGTTGACCCACAGAGAACGGAACATGATGAGTGTGTGGGGTGGTTTTGACCGCCAAGAGTTTCTTTGTGTGATTGGTCGGTCAGTCGTGTTGGTTAGGGACTCGGTTTCAAGACGACCTTGGAGCGGTTTAGGGAAACCTAGGAGAAACGTTAGAGCTTAACCTCCTGAAAGGCGTTACCAAACCCACTGAGTGACCCCGAGCGAGACAAAACCTTTAGGCTGGCATCTCTGTGTGGGCATTAGGGTCGAGTGCGCCCTTATGCGAGCTGTGTGGGCATTAGGGTCGAGTGCACCCTTTTGCGAGCTGTGTGGACATAGGGTTGAGCACCCTACGTGATCTCTGTGTGGGCACTTGGGTGGGCGCCGCCTTGTGCGATCTGTGTGGGGCTTTAGAGTCGAGGCTCTATTATGCGTTACGTGTGGGCGTTAGAGTGATTACTCTTTCGCGCGTGGGCGCGCGCCCGTCTATGGTCGCCTGGGTTTCTGGATCGTCGGTGAGTCTCGGGGTGAGGTAGACACGTGAGCGCCTAGTCTTGAGTCCCTAAGATACCTTGGTTACAAATCTGTTTTATCTCTGTGTGTGCACATGTGAGTGTTGGTAGCTTGGACGTGAGTGGGCTACTTACTGAGTATTCTCATACTCACCCGTCTACTTTATTGTCTTTGGTTGCAGGTAAGGGCAAACAGTGAGCTGGAGAGCGACGGTGGCGACATGACGGGCTATGAGACCTCTCTTATTTTAAAGGAACTTTATCTTAGAACTTAGGAAGCTTTTGTATTAAGTTGAACTTTGATTCCTTTTAATTATTCGTTGGTTTCTGAACTCTGTGGGTGTTGAGCATGACATTTATGCTTTTAGTTTCCATGTTCGACATGCTCGCTTATATTTACTGCTCAAGTGCTTTCGTTGCCCACGTTGTGTGTTCTGCTGAGCCCGACACATTTTGTTGTAGTTTGGGAGGAGGTCGGGCGTTGAGAAAGGCATTTAGAAGTGTTTCTTGCTTAAACAGGTTAAGGAAATTTTTGGTTTCGTCCAGATAGCGCCGTTATGCTGCCGAAAATTTCGCGCAGAGGGTGCTATCTAGTGACGCCCTTAGTTGGATTTGTGTAGAAAATTAGGGGCGTTACAGTTGGTATCAGAGCAGAACCTCTCCCAGTAAGATGTGGTTCGGGGACGAACCAAGGCGGAAGCTGGTGGGCATGTGACGCCCGAGAAAGAGGGGTACATGAATGAACCGAGTCCACATCTGAATGAGAGGGATCCTGAGGATATGAAAGCATGGTGCCCGAGGAAAAGGGGTACATGCGAGGATGTGCAAGTATAAATGAGAAAGGCTTAAAAGAATTGATAGCTACTACCTATACCAACAAGGTGCACCTTCCTTTTCGGTGGCTCAATCATAGGAACTCCACGATTAAGCGTGCTTAGCTTGGAGCAATTCTATGTTGGGTGACCTCCAGAATTTTTCTAGGGAGCATGTGAGTGAGGACAAAGCATCTTTGGAAGGACCCCGTGTTGGTTTGTGGGGATAGTGTCTTCACTCTTACAAGCAGTCATGGATGATATAGTGACGCAACCAGGTCGCAGAGGATCCTGGGCCTGGGGCGTTACATACGTGGTGACATGACTCCTATAGCATATCAACATACTAGACATGTCATGGATACTTAACTCAAATGCACAATACTAAACTTCTATTCACATTCTAGTCCTGACTGGACTTACTCTTATCCTTACTTGGACCATGTTCCACTAGTTCTATTGAACTAACTCAATAACATGTTATTACTTCATAGTTTCTTATTAGAGCTAACTTGCTCTGTCTCATTCCCCATGGAGCTAACTGCTATGATACCAACTTGTCACACCCCCTCCCGTACTACCTGCTAACTTAGCCCGGCAGACGGCGTGAAGCCAACAGACATCGTTCACCTCTCTAACGATACATGTTGACCCAGTTTTACCTGATAAGCATACTATACTTGTATAAGAAACACTTTAAACATAACACAACGGAACATTGACAATTACTAAACATACGTAAGGAGCAACCCTACTTAAGTCTCTCTTGAAAACTATAACGGGTATGAGCATCACAACCAAAAACATACCCAACCATGGTTTGCATGGCTACAACCTCTAATGCATACACAAACATAACTACATAGTTTCCTCAAAATAAACTACAATCCACATGGACTTGCTATACAACTTTACCCACAAAATATCAAACTCATGCAGCTTCCAGCAGACTATGGCAGGATATCAGGCACTGGGAGCTCGATCTCTACCTGAAAAATTAGAAAAAAATACTGAAAGAATGAGCTATGAAACTCAATGAGTGACTGAGTTTAAAAACTATTAACTCGCAAGTCATATCACCTGACAACCTATGAGCATATGCATCTGTAATCAGGCGTTAAAAAAATACACGTGTAGTCATAATAGCTTTTCAGAAATCAAGCAAGTATGTCATTAAAATCTCGCAAGGTATATCAATAATACTAACCATTTAAAATATATGACAATCTAAGTTGTGTAGGGCACGCCCAGTACAACCAATGTTTACTCTACGATGTAGTGGGACCCGCCCAGCACTCCCATTGTCTTTGTCGTAGTGGGGCCCGCCCAGTACTCACGACAGCATTGTTGTCACGGAGTAAACTCAACGTCGACAAATGAAAATGATTTGTGTGCACACGGTACTATACAGCCTCGGGCTCAATATCTCAATCATTTACTCATTCGAGTCTCAGAAAAATACATGAAAATACTTGAACATGTCTGCTTATCTTTTCTTTCATAAAACTCAAGCTTACTTAGCTTGTTCATGAAAACTGGAAATCTTTAAATAATACCTCCTAGTACATGCTTACTTGAAATCATAACATTTCCACTAAATTTCGGTAATCAATAAACATATGCTCGCATATAAATTTCATTGGGAAATCTAAGCTCAGAACGAGCACTTGAAATCATTTCTTGGAAAACATGTATGCTCATAAGTATGTGTTCAAAAGAAAACATAAAGCATTTAAACCATTTCATTCTAGCAAAATCTTGTGTTTCCTTAAGCATGATTCAAGCATATAAATCGTTTTCGAAGTTCGTTTTGTCACTCATAGCGTTAGAACTAGAATCTCGGCCTGTATACTCGACCTATTTCCTCTTGGCCTGTCAAACAAACCAAAACCAAGCATTAGAACCTCGAGCTCATGAATTTCAACCTTAAGATTACAAGAACCATTCTCTTTATTTTCCAGCATTCTACAGATTCCATACCCTGACTTCACACACTCATAACTTCTTCATAACTTAGCCAAAAAGGATGTACTTTATATCAAACTCTTCCTTTTTGAACCCTCTAAAACTCATCAGAAGAGATGAAACTGAAATTCTTGTTCTTGGTCCCAATTGGCTTTGGCAGAACTTGGTGGAAGTTCATAAGATTTTGCAAAAAGGGAAATTTGGTTCTACAAAAGTAAGTATTCAATACTTAAATTTATACATTAAATTTCTTAATTGTAGAATTTCATTCTACTGTGTTTATTTAATTTGTCAATGTACTGGTATTTTGAAAATCAAATTAAAATACGATTCGATTCCCAATTGGCTTCCGTTGTGCAATTGGTTTTTCGAAACTTTCAATTGGTATCAGAGTCAAATCGTATTCTAATTTGTTTTTCTAAAATTTGCATTGGCTTTTTGGTGGGATTAAATTGCATATATGGATTATCATTAGACTATTTAGGAAATTTGGTCTTAGATTTTACATTTTGAATTGTTCAATTTTGTAAAGGCCCCTGTGTTTTTGGGCTTTTTTTAAAGCAATTCAGTATGTATTTGTTGTTGTGTACGTGTTCAAGAAGCCAAAAAGAACAGAGCAAAAGCAACCAAATTTTTGCAGAATTCATTCTGTATGAGGAGATCTGGTCTAGTTTTACATGATTTGGTCTGGTTCATGAGATCTGGTCCGGTTTGGCCTGGTTCATGAGATTTGGTCCGGTTTAGCCTGGTTCATGCGGTCTGGTCCAGTTTTGAATAAAATTAATGTAATTTTATTTTTTTAGGGGCCAAAAATCCTGGTCTATATGGTTATTTATTGCTTTATGAATGTCATAGTCAAATCCCACCTTAGGATAAGCATGTTTCATGCATCATTTATAATATAAGAGTAATATTATATATAGAAATGCATATTCTAAGTTTTAATTTCCTTAATTAATATAACTGTTATATTAATTAAAGAAAATTACATTGTCATGCATATTCATATGATTTTTATTTTTTTTATATTTTAGCTTCATTATATAAATATGCATGTGAATATATTTTTTTTCCATGAGTGATTTAATATAAAGTGTTATATTAAATATATGAAAAATAAAAAGCATGTTGCATGACATTACATAGTTTAATATAAAATGTTATATTAAATAATGTCAAACATTGTTTTTAATTCACGATTTATTAATTTAAATGTTTTATTAATTTCATGAATTATTTAGTTGGAATTAATTAGAATTTGATTATTAATTTATTACACCATAGAAGGATGTTATAAGTTAAGATATTAAAATTTATAATAGTTATAAATTTGAATTAGAAACATCAACTTATAATAACTAGTTAGCAAGCAAGTCACTAGGTAATTAAATGGTTTAGTTCACCTAGACATTAAGATTAAAGACCTAGTTATAAAAGTTATAATAGTCATAGACTTAGATAGATTCGTTTAGCCAGAATCCACCAAAGTTAGAACTTAACCCTAAATAGTTAAGATACTTTAGTGGGAGATAACAAGATTTTTTCATCAAGTTTTTGCTCCCACGTCCTCAAGAGTTCACACCGTGAGTTCCATGCTTGGTTGACGCCCCCTACGGATGGAGTTTGCATGATTCAATATCAAGGTTAATAAGGAAAGTGTCTATAATAAATGGGAGAAGGACACGTGTCAACGTATCCTACGGTCTCCTCCATTAGGTCGCACCGTGAGATTTCTATAGTCCGCCTACGTGTGGCCCTGGGAGCAACCACCTCTACGGAGAGCCTGACTATAGGGATCGGAACACCGCGAACTCCAGAAATGGATAGGGTCTCCTAGGTTATTTGCAAACAGTTGTCTTTCCTAACGGTAGCTTGTTGGCTCGGGCCTATTGGATCTGAAAATGGTAGGGTTACATTTACGGGATGAGTTAAGCTAGTTAACAAATTCTTGACCAAATAACGATAGCTAAAAATCATTGGCGCATGAGATGTTCTAGGAGTGGTAGTTAGATGAGAATGTCTCAATTTAGGGGAGGAGTAACTGACCACCCGACGATGGCTTTTGTCTAAACCCTTGAAGTATCGTTGCAAAATTTGAAGGTTTAAGTTTAAACATTAGGGTTCTTTGTAGTAATTTTGCTAAAATTGATTGGTTTTGTAATGGGTTTAAGGCATCACTAATTAGAACAATTTTTTATTACAGCATGTCGTCCTCAATAATTGCACTGTTTGCTAGTGAAAAGTTAACTGGGGGTAATTACGCTACGTGGAAGTCCAACCTAAATACGATTTTGGTTGTTGACGGCCTTTGATTTATTTTAACTGAGGAATGTCCTCAAATCCCTACCCGTAACGGGTCTCAAACAGTTAAGGATGTGTATGACCGTTGGACTAAGGCCAATGACAAGGTCAAGGTCTATATTTTGGCTAGCCTATCTGAGGTCTTAGCCAAGAAACATGAGGGCATGGTCTCAACTCGTGAGATCATCAATTCTCTACATAATATGTTTGGACAACCGTCTGGACAGAGTTGGCACGAATTCCTAAAGTACGTTTACAATGCACGTATGAAGGAGGGGACTTCAGTGAGAGAAAATGTTCTTGATTTGATGGTTCACTTCAACGTGGCCGAAATGAACGGGGCGGTCATAGACGAGCAAAGTCAGGTCTTATTCACCCTGTAATCTCTTCCGAAGAGCTTCCTACAATTCCACAGCAATGCGGTGATGAATAAGATTCAGTATAACCTGACTATCCTCCTCAATGAGTTGCAGGCTTACCAGTCTCTTATGAAGAGCAAGAGATCGGTAGAAGGAGAGGCAAATATGTTTACCCATTCCAGAAAGTTCCAGAAGGGTTCATCCTCTGGAACTAAGTCCTGCAACCATTCTTCTGGTCTTAAGAAGACACAAAAGAAGAATAAATGAGGGAAGGGAAAAACTCATGCCACTGCTGACAAAAGGCAAAGGGAAGGCCAAAGTTGCAGACAAAGGAAAATGTTGTTTCCACTGCAACGTGGATGGGCATTGGAAACGCAACTGCCCGAAGTTCCTAGTCGAGCTCTAGGAGAAGAAAGGTAAATTAGATTTACTTGTTCTAGAAACATGTTTAGTGAAAAATGATAATACCACCTGGATATTGGATTGAGGGGCCACTAATCATGTTTGTTATTCTTTACATGGAATTAGTTCCTTCAGGGAGCTCGAAGAGGGTGAGATGACGCTCAGGGTCAGAATGGGAGACGTCGTCTCATCTCGTGTAGTGGGAGATGTTAAGTTGTTTTTTAGAGATAGATTTTTGTTTTTAGAAAACATGTATATAGGTCTTAAAATTAAAAGGAAACTTTTGTCTATCTCCTATTTAATTGAACAAGGTTATTCAATTTCCTCTAATATTAATGAAGCATTCATTAGTAAGAATGGTGTTGTTATTTGTTCAGCTAAACTTAAAAACAACTTGTATGTATTAAGACCAATCGAAACAAAAGCACTTTTAAATCATGAAATGTTTAAAACTGCTAACACTCAAAGTAAACGGCAAAAGAATTCTCCAAATAATACTCATCTTTGGCATCTGAGACTTATTCACATTAATCTCAACCGGATTGGGAGACTAGTAAAGAATGAACTTCTAAGTCAGTTAGAAGATGATTCTTTACCTCCATGTGAATCTTGTCTATAAGGTAAGATGACAAAAATATCTTTTACTGGAAAAGGTGGAGTTGATACATTCGGATCTCTATGGTCCAATGAATGTAAAAGCTAGAGGAGGGTACGAATATTTTATCTCTTTTATAGATGATTATTCGAGGTATGGTTACTTATACCTGATGCAACATAAGTATGTGAAGGGATCGAATCCCGCAGCAGAACCGATTGTGAATCGTGTGTTCGTGATTATGTTACATAGATCAAAAACAAGAACTAAATACTAAAGATTAAGCATGCATTATGAGTTAGGACAACAAGAAATTTACCTTTAAAGAACACTTTTTTTACGAGTTCCTTCTCCAACGATCACGATCTCAGCAACACGAACCCGAATAGTGTGAAGATATGCCACTAGATCTTCTCCGTTGTTCTCTAGATGAGGGAGGAAGGTGGGTTCCTTTAGGATGAGATGTGGAGGTTTTGAGAGAGATTGTGTTTGGAACTCTTTCCAACAACACAAAATAGAACTCTAGGGTTGTGTGTTATCTATTTTTTTAAAATTGCATCTTATGCAACTATTTATAGGGAAATAGGATAGAAATTACCATCCTATCCCTCCTTCATTCTCTCATTAGAATATAGTTAATATGTGAATCTAATTCACATTAAAACCATATATTATATCAATTATATCACATATAATTGATATAACACTTCAATTTCATTCCTAACTTTATACCCTCAATGTTACCATGTTGAGCCAACGGAGGAACCTAATGGACCTACAGTTCATGAGCTTCAATGATGTGAGATTAACTGATCAAACTCTTTGATCTAGTTAATCAATATTCATTAACTACAAGTCATTCGACTATAGACTTGTAGTTGCACTCTCCTCACTGTAGATTATATTGTGTTCATTGATATAATCACTACCCATGAGTCGAGCCTTCATAGGTTGTTCGTAATCACAGTTGGGCCAAATTATCGTTTTACCTCTGTGATTACCTCTTTGTTCCTTAAGCACCATTGATCCTCTAATGAACAACAAGTCTATGGTTCTACCATAAACTCAAACCCTCTTAAGCTAGTTTAGAGGGCGGGCCCCCGTTGTTCAAGACCTGAACTCAGTTCTTAAGGGAACAACCTATCTAATTCCTTAGTCTAGGAATGAGTGAATTTCGTCTTGCAGAGTTAAGTCCTCAGCTACCTACGAGGTTCTGTCCCTGAGAAGGTAGGCTTATTGAGTCGGCTACAGGCCACTCTCACCCATACTAGTCTAAGGACAAACCCCTATAAGCAGGAGTTTTTAACTTGCTCAGGATTCAAGTCGAGTCACTAATCACCATCTATAAATTATCAGTCGTATCCTGTTAACGGTATTATACTGGTTAGACTAATAATTTGCAGTTCGGTCTTGTATGAACCCTTCATACAGAATGCCCCCATTCGCATGTCATCCACATGAATGAGTTGGATTACCTCATTTGTACTAATTACAAAGTGGGTCGCATCCATGGTGTTACCAGAATAAGGTTTCCAACCTCATTCTTATACCATAGACCATTTAGGCTATACTCTTGAACACAATCCAAATAGTGTCTACTACACTGATGTTCAAGATTCATTATAACCTTGGAGCTTAGTTTATTGGATTTATAAGGCGAGAAGATAATTTTATCAAATCAAATAACTCTTTATTCATTTGACTAAAATTACACAAGTTTAGGGTACATATCCCAACAATCTCCCACTTGACCTAAAGCTTGTGGAGTACATAATTTAAACATTACAACAATTTAAAATACAATAAACTAGGGCACTGAAACCCTGTGTACAATATACTCCCACTTGCCCTAGTTGGAGAAGACTTGTAAACATAGACCTTTTAAGTGACTCTCAAATACTTTAGTCGTGAGAGCCTTTGTAAAAGGATCAGCAATGTTGTGCTCGGAGGCTATCTTCGTGACGATCACGTTTCCTCGATGCACGATCTCCCGGATGAGATGATATTTTCGCTCAATATGCTTACCCCTCTTGTGACTTCGGGGTTCCCTTGAATTTGTCACAGCACCACTATTATCACAAAACAACATGATAGTCTAACATGAATTTCCTTAACCAAACAACCTCTTTAGCTGCTTCACAAGCCGCTACATATTCAGCCTCCATGGTGGAATCAGCGATGTATCCCTACTTGACGCCTCGTCATACTACAACTCCTCTGTTAAGAGTAAATACTGACCTTGATGTAGATTTCCGAGAATCTTTATCAATTTGAAAGTCAGAATTCGTGTATCTTGTAAGGATCAAATCCTTAGCCCGATACACAAGCATGTAGTTTCTTGTTCTCCGAAGATACTTAAGGATCGTTTTAACCGTTGTCCAGTGTTCAGGTCCTGAATGGAATTGATATCTGCTGACCATTCCAACTACAAAACAGATGTCTGGCCTAGTACACAACATGGCGTACATCAGGCTCCCAACAGTTGATGCATACTATATATTATAACTCTTATAATATAGATATGATGCATGAAATGTTTAACCTAAGGTGGGATTTTAATCTATATGACATACATTATGCACATAGAATAATAAATTTCATACATCACATGCATAACATTAAATAAACAGCAAAATTGGACTGGTTTTGGCACCCTAGGGGCATTAATTAAATTAATTAACATTAATATAACAATTATATTATATTAATTAATATAAATTAATTAAAATTCATATTACATAAATGTAAAATAAATTCATAATCGGTTGCGTAACTCCCAGCTCGAACCGTCGACCCCCACTATGCCATTTTTGCCACTCCTACGCGTTTTTCTCGCTAGAACCGCCCATTACACGACAGCATTGCGACGCCAGGCGCGCCTGATTCCGCACGGACAGCATTGAGACGCCGAACAACATCATCTCAATGTCATCGACAGCACAACAAACTCCTTTGATGTTCTTCGTCATTTTACGCTCGTTTTCACTCAAATTTCTTCACAGCAACTCTTGCCACGAACGACACGGACTTACAGACTCGATTTACATACAATTTGCCCAAAACAACGGGCCTATACATTGATCTCATCAATGAAAATGTAAATCTAAATTTAAAGTGCCAAATACCAAAACATCCAACATGAAAACCAAAATTCATCTCATGAATTAAAGCATACCCACCTAATTTTAAGAAATACATAATGCACAACGAAATAGCTAACTTGACTCGGATACCATTTGAAGGGAATGAGAATCCCGCAGCGGAAAACGCATGAAACGTCGTGGTCTTCGTTGCGCAATTCGTTTCTTAAAATTGAACCTATCACATAAATTCTAGGCTAAGCATGTTGAATTAGAAGAAAACAGAAAGTAAATAGTAACACTTACTTGTTGAAGAACCCTTCTTCGACGTTTTCTTCTGCGATCACAAACTCTTTGTGCCTTCGATCTCTACACACGATCTCTCGAACCAAGAACAGTGACACCTCCGAAAGATCTTCTCGGTTGTTCTCGATTGGTTGAGGGAGAGTTGTGGGACTCCCTTTGGTTTTTGGGTGGAGAGAAATTGAAAGAAAGTTGAGAGAAAAGAGAGCTCTTGGAAGATTGAATTTCCAAAAATGAGCAATTGTCTTACCAAAGGCCTTTTGCAAAGCCTATATATAATGGTGAGTGGTGGAGTTGAAATCTCCACCAAATCACTATTTTACCACAACCTTATAATATGCAAATCATATTTTCATATTATATATAATAAGGTATCTCATACCTTATTATACAAATCTCATTTGTATAATTGTGGAATTTAAATTGAATCACATTCAATTTTAATTTCTCTCAATTTAATTTATCCAAATTAGCACTAATTTACCAATTAGGTTAACCTATAGTTTATTATGAATCTCATTCACATCAAACTATATATTATGTCAATCATATCTCATATAAATGACATAAATACTCTTTTAATGAATTTGAACACTTCAAGTCCACACCAAACTGTAAACCCTCAATTTATCTAGTTTGAGCCAACCGAGGGACCTAATGGACCTACAGGATGATGAGAGCTCCAATGATTTGAGATTAACTTTCACAAACTCTTTGACCCTTGTTATTCAACATTCATTAGCTACGGTAACGCTCCACTAAAGCTCGTAGTTGCATTCCCATCACTGTAGGACAAGTTGTGTCCATTGATATAACCAATGCCCATGAGTCGACCCTTCACAGGTTGTGCGTAGTCACAGTTTGGTCAAGTTACCATTTTACCCAGTGTCTATCTCTTGCTCCTTAAGTCCCACTGCTCCTCTAATGAACAACAATGTTGTATGGTCTGACCATAAACAACGTCTCTCTCGAGCCAGTGAGAGGGTGGGTGCCCGTTTTCCAAGCCATGGAGACAACACTTAAGGGAACAACCTCTCTAGTGAATTTCATCTCGCGTAGTCAAGTTCCCAGCTCCCCACGTGGTCCTGACCCTGAGAAGATAGGCATATTGGGCGAGTAACTGTGACCACCCTCACCCGTACTAGTCAAAGGACAGACCCCTGCATACAAGAGTCTGTAACACGCTCAGAATTAAGATCGAGTCACTATTGGTCATCTACAAAGTTATTAGCCCTACATTGTTAACGGTGTTACATCAGTAAGTCTAATAATTCACGGTCCAGTCTTGTACAATCTCATTGCAGAGGATGCCCCACTCGCATGTGAACCACATTTACGAGTTGGATCACCTCGTTTGTATCTAATACAAAGCGGGTCGCATACACAGCGTATCCAAGATTAGGTCTCCAACCTTATCCGTATACTGTAGACCGTTCGGGTCATTCACTCGAACGTGATCCTCCTTGTGTGTCCACTACACACCGTTCAAGTTTTAGTTCTCTCATAATTCAATGACCCTGGAGCTTAGTTTATTGGACTAAGTTTATAAATATGTGAGACAAAGTAATGAAAAAATAACTCTTGTTTATTTCAATATGGAATATTGCAAACTTACACGAGATTAGGACATACGTCCAACAAAGACAACATTTTTGACGAAAACATCTACATGGACCAACCCAAAGGGTTCATAGAACCAGGACAAGAGCAAAAAGTTTGCAAGCTTAAAAGGTCTATCTATGGACTGAAACAAACTTCTAGGTCCTGGAACATAAGGTTTGATGAGGCATTCAAATTTTATGGTTTTGACCAAAATGGTGATGAACCTTATGTCTACAAGAAAATCATCAATAATTTTGTTGCATTCCTAGTCTTATATGTGGATGATATCCTACTCATTGGGAATGATGTAGTTTATCTAACTGACATTAAAAATGGCTAGCTACACAATTCCAAATGAAAGATTTGGGAGAGGCGCAGTTTGTTCTTCGAATCCTGATTGTCTGGAATCGCAAGAAAAAAACTCGAGCATTGTCTCAAACATCTTATATTGACAAAGTATTGTCAAAATTTAAGATGCAAGACCCCAAGAAAGGCATATTACCTTTCCGGCATGGAGTCCATTTGTCTAAGGAACAGTGTCCTAAGACACCTCAAGAAGTTGAGGAGCGGCGAATTCCTTATGCATCAGTTGTGGGAAGTCTGATGTACGTTATGTTGTGTACTAGGCCAGACATATGTTTTGCAGTAGGAATGGTCAGTAGATATCAATCCAACCGAGGACCAGAATACTGGAGAGCGATTAAAACAATCCTTAAGTATCTTCGGAGAACGAGGGACTACATGCTTGTGTATGGAGTTAAGGATTTGATCCTTACAAGATACACAAATTCTGACTTCCAAACTGACAAAGATTCTCGAAAATCTACGCCAGGGTCAGTTTTCACTCTCAAAGGAGGGGTTGTAGTTTGGCGAAGCATCAAGCAAGGATGCATCGCAAATTCAACTATGGAAGTCGAATATGTAGCAGCTTGTGAAACAGCTAAATAGGTCGTATGGCTAAGGAAATTCATGATGGATTCGGAAGTTGTTCCAAACATGAATTTTCCAATCACACTTTATTGTGATAACAGTGGTGTTGTGGCAAATTCAAGAGAACCCCGAAGTCACAAGATGGGAAAATACATTGAGCGAAAGTATCACCTAATCAGAGAGATAGTGCATCGAGGAGACGTGATCGTCACGAAGATAGCCTCAGAGCACAATACTGTTGATCCATTTACAAAGGCTCTACCAGCTAAAGTGTTTGAGAGTCACCTAGAAGGTCTAGGGTTGCGTATCTTACCCTAACTAGGGCAAGTGGGAGTATGTTGTACATAGGGTATTCAGTGCGCTAGTTTATTGTATTTACATTACTGTAATGTTTATTAAGTACTCCACTAGCTTTAGGAGTGGGAGATTCTTGGGGTTTATGCCCTAAACAAGTGTAGTTTTGTAATAATGATATTTCAAATAAATAAAGATTTATTTATTATATTCTCACCATAAAACCTAAATCCAATAAACTAAGTTCCTAGGTTATAATGATCAATCTTGAACAATTGTGTAGTGGATACAAGTTGGATAAAGTTGTTCAAGTATAACCTGAATGGTCTATGGTATATGCGTAAGGTTGGGAACCTTATACTGGTAACACCATGGATGCGGCACGCTTTGTATTCAGTACAAACGAGGTAATCCAACTTGTTCATGTGGTAGACATGCGAGTGGGGGCATCCTGTATAATGAGATTATACAAGACCAGACCACAAATTATTAACCTACTAATGTAACACCGTTAACAAGATAGGTCTAATAATTTATAGATGATTAATGGTGACTTGACCTGAATCCTGAGCAAGTTACGGACTCCTGCTTATGAGGGTTTATCCTTAGACTAGTATGGGTGAGAGTGGCCTGTAGCCGACTCAATAAGCCTACCTTCTCAGGGACAAAACCTTGTAGGTAGCTGGGAACTTAACTCTGTAAGATGGAATTCACTCATTCCAGAATTAGGGGATCAGATAGATTGTTCTCTTAAGAACTGAATCCAGGTCTTGAACAACGGGACTCCACCTTCTTACTGTCCTAAGAAAGATTAAGTTTATGGTAGGATCATAGACTTGTTGTTCATTAGAGGATCAATGATGCTTAAGGAGCAAGATGTAATCACAGGGGTAAAACGACAATTTGACCCAGGTATGATTACGAACAACTTGTGAAGGGTCAACTCACAGGTATTGATTATATCAATGGACACAACACAGTCTACAGTAAGGAGAGTGCAGCTACGAGTCTATAGTAGAGTGACTCGTAGTTAATGAATGTTGGTTAATTAGATCAAAGAGTTTGATCGATTAATCTCGTATCATTGGAGCTCATGATCTGTAGGTCCATTAGGTCTCTTTGTTGGCTCAACATGGAAATATTGAGGGTATAAAGTTTGGAGTGAACTTGAAGTGTTCAATTTCATATATAAGGAGATATATCAATTATATATGATATAATTGATATAATATATAGTTTAATCTATATACAAAATGAGAAATACATAGTAAGAGCACTATAGGGGTAGGATGGTCATTTCCACCCTATTTCCTTATAAATATGTGCATAAGATGCACATTTGGAAAACAATCTAAGATAAGAAACCCTAGTGCTCTAAAAGTTGGAAAAAAAGTTTTTCCTTCTCTCAAAAGTCTCCCAAACTCCAAAGTGGAATCCCACCTTCCTCCCTCTCCTAGAGATACAACAGAGAAGACTTAGTGGTGCAAATTGGTTGTGTCGGGTTCGTTGGAAACGTGAGATCGTAAGGAGCACGTGGAGTTCGTTGAATGAGGTCTACAAAGGTAATATATGTTGTCCACCCTCTTGTTAGTATCCTTAATCTATCTTGTTTACTGTTTTTTATTGGATCTATGTAACACATTACAAGAACACGCGATTCAAATCGTTCCCGCTGTGGATTCGATCCCATCACTTCAGGCATGGAATTCATTTGCCTAAGGAACAGTGCCCTAAGACACCTCAAGAAGTTGAGGATATGAAACGTATTCACTATGCCTCGGCAGTAGGTAGTCTAATGTATGTTATGTTATGTACGAGGTCAGACATCTGCTATGATGTGGGAATAGTCAGTAGGTACCAGTCCAATCAAGGGTTAGACCACTGGACCGCAGTTAAAAATATCCTCAAGTATCTAAGGAGAACGAGGGACTATATGCTAGTGTATGGGTCTAAGGATTTGATCCTTACAGGATACACTGACTCTGATTTTCAAACCGATAAGGATTCTAGGAAATCTATATCGAGATCTGTTTTCACCCTTAACGGGAGAGCTATAGTATGGTGAAGCATTAAGCAATGATGCATCGCAGACTCCACAATGGAGGTTAAATACGTAGCTGCTTGTGAAGTAGTTAAGGAGGTTGTTTGGCTAAGGAAATTCTTGACTGATTTGGAAGTCGTTCCAAACATGGAATTACCTATCACCTTATACTGTGATAACAGTGGTGCAGTAGCCAACTCTAAAGAACCTCGTAGCCACAAACGAGGAAAGCACATCGAGAGAAAATATCATCTCATTCATAAGATCGTGCAACGAGAAGATTTGATAGTCTCCAAGATCGCTTCGGAGCACAACATTGCTAATCCTTTTACGAAGACTCTCACGGCTAAAGTGCTCGAGGGTCATCTGGAGAGTTTGGATCTATGAGATTTGTACATAGTGTAATCTAGGGCAAGTGGGAGATATGTAATGGGTATAAGAATGCCCTAGTTTATTATATTTTTGTATCCACTATTTTGGATTGTATGTGTAAACCCGAGATCTCTCTTTGGAGTTTCTTTAAAAAAAAGAAAAGAAAAAGAAAAGAAAAAGAAAAATGGTTGGTATGGTTTGGTTATGTCAAGTTAAAAAAAAAATAAAGAAAATAAAAAGATATGTTTTTTATTTATTTTGGTTTTGTTTTGTTTTAAAAAGAAAAAAAAAAAGAAAAGGAAAGAATAATGGAAAATAAAAAGAAAAAGAGGAAATGGATGGTGGGTGGAGCACCACCGCCAAACTTAGTCTTTATATAAACCATTATCCTCAATTTTCTTCTCATTTTTCACAAATGTAAGCATAGCTTCGTGGGAGATAATTGAAGGAAGAAGAAGGGAGGAAATGTTTTGGTTTTGACGTTGAAGAAGAAAGGAGAAAGATCATTCAAGCTTCCTTGGCAATTCTATGACCAATTCAACCCAGTTCTGATATTTGGATCATTTCGAGCTCCACAAGAAGAGGTAAGAGGTGAGGTTTCATTTTCTTGAAATTTAACTCATATTTGAACAAAATACGTGAAGGAAGCTCGAGCAAATTCTGAATCTAAGTTACTGATTTGTGAAGAGGAGGGCAGAGCAAAGAATTTTTTGTCAAATCTGAGAAACCTCTGGTTTTTGGGTCGTGTTGATCAGTAGGATTCGAATTAGAATCTTTAATAGATATGGTTGGAAAGCTTATTAAAGTTTCTACAACTTTCATGAAGAGTTCGTGAGTAGAAAATGACTGGAAGATATTTTAAATTTCAGGTCAAGCTCTGGGTGCAGCAGGGAAGCGAATCTGGAATTAGCAGAAGTTTGTTTTTAAGGAAGCAGGTTTTGAGGTATTTTTGGACATATCCTTTGGAAATTTCAATTTCATTTCTTCAGATAAGTTTTAGAGGGTTCACAAAGGAATAGTTTGGTATAAAGAACATCCTTTTTGGCTAAGTAATGAAGAAGTTATGATTGTGTGAAATCAGGGTATAAAATCTGTAGAATGCTGGAAAATAGATAGAATGTCTTGTAATTTTAAGGTTTGAAAATTCATGAGCTCAAGGTTCTAATGTTTGGTTTTGGTTTGTTTGACAGGCCAAGAGGAAATAGGTCGAATATATGGGACAAAGTTCTAGTTCTGAAGCTGTGAGTGACAAAACGAACTTCGAAAAAGATTTATATGCTTGAATTATGCTTAAGGAAACACATGACTTCTCTAGAATGAAATGGCTTTAATGCTTTATGTTTTCTTTTAAACACATACTTATGAGCATACATGTTTTCCTACAAATGATTAGTGCTCGTTGTGAGCCTAGATTTCTCGATGAAATTTATATGGGAGCATATGTTTATTGGTTACCGAAATTTAGTGAAAATGTTATGATTTCAAGCAAGCATGTACTAGCAAGTATTATTTAAAGATTTCTAGTTTTTGTGAACAAGCTGAGTTAGCTTGAGTTTTACGAAAGAAAAGATAAGCAGGCTGAAGGGAATTAAACTCCCATGCAGCGGAAGACGATTGAATCGTCATGGTGAAGTTATGCAACTATTATTCATTAAAATTAATCTAACACTTAGACTATAGGTTAAACATGCATAAAAGGAAATAAATTGCAGCAAGTTGTAGTTATTTACTTGTTGAAGACCTTCTTCAAGGATTCCTTTCCAGATTCACCAACTCTTCGTGTGCTCCTCGATCTCTACGAACCCGAACTCTTCTCACGAACAAGAACATCATCAAAAAGTTTCTCGGTTGTTCTTCTTTTGGAAGAGGGAAGATGGTGGGATCTTTGTGTTTTGGAGAAGGGAGGAGAATTCTTGAGAGAATTTTGAGAGAGAGAGTTCTCTTCTTTTGGTGAGAATTCCAAAAATGAGAGAATGAGTTACCATCCTTCTTGCAAGAAGGGTTTAAATAATAGAGATAGGTGGAGTTGAAATCTCCACCTATTTACCATTTTACCACAACTATAGGTTATGCAAATCATATTTGCATAACCACATATTATAAGATATCTCATATCTCATATTATTGTGGGTTTATTAAATTGAATCACATCCAATTTAATATCTCTCAATCTAATTTCTCCAATTAGCCCTAATTCATCAATTAGGCTAAGCTATAGTTTATTGTGAATCTCATTCACATTAAACTATGTATTATATCATTCATATCTCATATAAATGACATAAATGTCCTTTAGTGAACTTGAACACTTCAATTCACACCAAAACATTAACCATTCTTTTAACCCAGTTTGAGCCAACCGAGGGACCTTATGGACCTACAGTGACGAGCTCCAATGATCCGAGATTAACCTATCAAACTCTTTGACCCGGTTAATCAACATTCATTAGCTACGGTAACACTCCACTAAAGGTCGTAGCTGCACTCCCGTCAGTGCAAGAATAATACGTGTCCACTGATATAACCAATGCCCATGAGTCGACCCTTCACAAGTTGTTCGTAGACACTGTTGGGTCAAATTACAGTTTTACTCATGTGTCTACTTCTTGCTCCTTAAGTCCCCACTGTTCCTCTAATGAACAACAACGTTGTAATGGTTCAACCATACACAACAACTCTTTCGTGCCTGTGAGAGAGTGGGCGCCCGTTGTCC